>OX101816.2:66982670-69731367 GCA_944452925.2 Chrysolina oricalcia | reverse complement strand
CTAACCTAACCTAACCTAACCTAACCTAACCTAACCTAACCTAACCTAACCTAACCTAACCTAACCTAACCTAACCTAACCTAACCTAACCTAACCTAACCTAACCTAACCTAACCTAACCTAACCTAACCTAACCTAACCTAACCTAACCTAACCTAACCTAACCTAACCTAACCTAACCTAACCTAACCTAACCTAACCTAACCTAACCTAACCTAACCTAACCTAACCTAACCTAACCTAACCTAACCTAACCTAACCTAACCTAACCTAACCTAACCTAACCTAACCTAACCTAACCTAACCTAACCTAACCTAACCTAACCTAACCTAACCTAACCTAACCTAACCTAACCTAACCTAACCTAACCTAACCTAACCTAACCTAACCTAACCTAACCTAACCTAACCTAACCTAACCTAACCTAACCTAACCTAACCTAACCTAACCTAACCTAACCTAACCTAACCTAACCTAACCTAACCTAACCTAACCTAACCTAACCTAACCTAACCTAACCTAACCTAACCTAACCTAACCTAACCTAACCTAACCTAACCTAACCTAACCTAACCTAACCTAACCTAACCTAACCTAACCTAACCTAACCTAACCTAACCTAACCTAACCTAACCTAACCTAACCTAACCTAACCTAACCTAACCTAACCTAACCTAACCTAACCTAACCTAACCTAACCTAACCTAACCTAACCTAACCTAACCTAACCTAACCTAACCTAACCTAACCTAACCTAACCTAACCTAACCTAACCTAACCTAACCTAACCTAACCTAACCTAACCTAACCTAACCTAACCTAACCTAACCTAACCTAACCTAACCTAACCTAACCTAACCTAACCTAACCTAACCTAACCTAACCTAACCTAACCTAACCTAACCTAACCTAACCTAACCTAACCTAACCTAACCTAACCTAACCTAACCTAACCTAACCTAACCTAACCTAACCTAACCTAACCTAACCTAACCTAACCTAACCTAACCTAACCTAACCTAACCTAACCTAACCTAACCTAACCTAACCTAACCTAACCTAACCTAACCTAACCTAACCTAACCTAACCTAACCTAACCTAACCTAACCTAACCTAACCTAACCTAACCTAACCTAACCTAACCTAACCTAACCTAACCTAACCTAACCTAACCTAACCTAACCTAACCTAACCTAACCTAACCTAACCTAACCTAACCTAACCTAACCTAACCTAACCTAACCTAACCTAACCTAACCTAACCTAACCTAACCTAACCTAACCTAACCTAACCTAACCTAACCTAACCTAACCTAACCTAACCTAACCTAACCTAACCTAACCTAACCTAACCTAACCTAACCTAACCTAACCTAACCTAACCTAACCTAACCTAACCTAACCTAACCTAACCTAACCTAACCTAACCTAACCTAACCTAACCTAACCTAACCTAACCTAACCTAACCTAACCTAACCTAACCTAACCTAACCTAACCTAACCTAACCTAACCTAACCTAACCTAACCTAACCTAACCTAACCTAACCTAACCTAACCTAACCTAACCTAACCTAACCTAACCTAACCTAACCTAACCTAACCTAACCTAACCTAACCTAACCTAACCTAACCTAACCTAACCTAACCTAACCTAACCTAACCTAACCTAACCTAACCTAACCTAACCTAACCTAACCTAACCTAACCTAACCTAACCTAACCTAACCTAACCTAACCTAACCTAACCTAACCTAACCTAACCTAACCTAACCTAACCTAACCTAACCTAACCTAACCTAACCTAACCTAACCTAACCTAACCTAACCTAACCTAACCTAACCTAACCTAACCTAACCTAACCTAACCTAACCTAACCTAACCTAACCTAACCTAACCTAACCTAACCTAACCTAACCTAACCTAACCTAACCTAACCTAACCTAACCTAACCTAACCTAACCTAACCTAACCTAACCTAACCTAACCTAACCTAACCTAACCTAACCTAACCTAACCTAACCTAACCTAACCTAACCTAACCTAACCTAACCTAACCTAACCTAACCTAACCTAACCTAACCTAACCTAACCTAACCTAACCTAACCTAACCTAACCTAACCTAACCTAACCTAACCTAACCTAACCTAACCTAACCTAACCTAACCTAACCTAACCTAACCTAACCTAACCTAACCTAACCTAACCTAACCTAACCTAACCTAACCTAACCTAACCTAACCTAACCTAACCTAACCTAACCTAACCTAACCTAACCTAACCTAACCTAACCTAACCTAACCTAACCTAACCTAACCTAACCTAACCTAACCTAACCTAACCTAACCTAACCTAACCTAACCTAACCTAACCTAACCTAACCTAACCTAACCTAACCTAACCTAACCTAACCTAACCTAACCTAACCTAACCTAACCTAACCTAACCTAACCTAACCTAACCTAACCTAACCTAACCTAACCTAACCTAACCTAACCTAACCTAACCTAACCTAACCTAACCTAACCTAACCTAACCTAACCTAACCTAACCTAACCTAACCTAACCTAACCTAACCTAACCTAACCTAACCTAACCTAACCTAACCTAACCTAACCTAACCTAACCTAACCTAACCTAACCTAACCTAACCTAACCTAACCTAACCTAACCTAACCTAACCTAACCTAACCTAACCTAACCTAACCTAACCTAACCTAACCTAACCTAACCTAACCTAACCTAACCTAACCTAACCTAACCTAACCTAACCTAACCTAACCTAACCTAACCTAACCTAACCTAACCTAACCTAACCTAACCTAACCTAACCTAACCTAACCTAACCTAACCTAACCTAACCTAACCTAACCTAACCTAACCTAACCTAACCTAACCTAACCTAACCTAACCTAACCTAACCTAACCTAACCTAACCTAACCTAACCTAACCTAACCTAACCTAACCTAACCTAACCTAACCTAACCTAACCTAACCTAACCTAACCTAACCTAACCTAACCTAACCTAACCTAACCTAACCTAACCTAACCTAACCTAACCTAACCTAACCTAACCTAACCTAACCTAACCTAACCTAACCTAACCTAACCTAACCTAACCTAACCTAACCTAACCTAACCTAACCTAACCTAACCTAACCTAACCTAACCTAACCTAACCTAACCTAACCTAACCTAACCTAACCTAACCTAACCTAACCTAACCTAACCTAACCTAACCTAACCTAACCTAACCTAACCTAACCTAACCTAACCTAACCTAACCTAACCTAACCTAACCTAACCTAACCTAACCTAACCTAACCTAACCTAACCTAACCTAACCTAACCTAACCTAACCTAACCTAACCTAACCTAACCTAACCTAACCTAACCTAACCTAACCTAACCTAACCTAACCTAACCTAACCTAACCTAACCTAACCTAACCTAACCTAACCTAACCTAACCTAACCTAACCTAACCTAACCTAACCTAACCTAACCTAACCTAACCTAACCTAACCTAACCTAACCTAACCTAACCTAACCTAACCTAACCTAACCTAACCTAACCTAACCTAACCTAACCTAACCTAACCTAACCTAACCTAACCTAACCTAACCTAACCTAACCTAACCTAACCTAACCTAACCTAACCTAACCTAACCTAACCTAACCTAACCTAACCTAACCTAACCTAACCTAACCTAACCTAACCTAACCTAACCTAACCTAACCTAACCTAACCTAACCTAACCTAACCTAACCTAACCTAACCTAACCTAACCTAACCTAACCTAACCTAACCTAACCTAACCTAACCTAACCTAACCTAACCTAACCTAACCTAACCTAACCTAACCTAACCTAACCTAACCTAACCTAACCTAACCTAACCTAACCTAACCTAACCTAACCTAACCTAACCTAACCTAACCTAACCTAACCTAACCTAACCTAACCTAACCTAACCTAACCTAACCTAACCTAACCTAACCTAACCTAACCTAACCTAACCTAACCTAACCTAACCTAACCTAACCTAACCTAACCTAACCTAACCTAACCTAACCTAACCTAACCTAACCTAACCTAACCTAACCTAACCTAACCTAACCTAACCTAACCTAACCTAACCTAACCTAACCTAACCTAACCTAACCTAACCTAACCTAACCTAACCTAACCTAACCTAACCTAACCTAACCTAACCTAACCTAACCTAACCTAACCTAACCTAACCTAACCTAACCTAACCTAACCTAACCTAACCTAACCTAACCTAACCTAACCTAACCTAACCTAACCTAACCTAACCTAACCTAACCTAACCTAACCTAACCTAACCTAACCTAACCTAACCTAACCTAACCTAACCTAACCTAACCTAACCTAACCTAACCTAACCTAACCTAACCTAACCTAACCTAACCTAACCTAACCTAACCTAACCTAACCTAACCTAACCTAACCTAACCTAACCTAACCTAACCTAACCTAACCTAACCTAACCTAACCTAACCTAACCTAACCTAACCTAACCTAACCTAACCTAACCTAACCTAACCTAACCTAACCTAACCTAACCTAACCTAACCTAACCTAACCTAACCTAACCTAACCTAACCTAACCTAACCTAACCTAACCTAACCTAACCTAACCTAACCTAACCTAACCTAACCTAACCTAACCTAACCTAACCTAACCTAACCTAACCTAACCTAACCTAACCTAACCTAACCTAACCTAACCTAACCTAACCTAACCTAACCTAACCTAACCTAACCTAACCTAACCTAACCTAACCTAACCTAACCTAACCTAACCTAACCTAACCTAACCTAACCTAACCTAACCTAACCTAACCTAACCTAACCTAACCTAACCTAACCTAACCTAACCTAACCTAACCTAACCTAACCTAACCTAACCTAACCTAACCTAACCTAACCTAACCTAACCTAACCTAACCTAACCTAACCTAACCTAACCTAACCTAACCTAACCTAACCTAACCTAACCTAACCTAACCTAACCTAACCTAACCTAACCTAACCTAACCTAACCTAACCTAACCTAACCTAACCTAACCTAACCTAACCTAACCTAACCTAACCTAACCTAACCTAACCTAACCTAACCTAACCTAACCTAACCTAACCTAACCTAACCTAACCTAACCTAACCTAACCTAACCTAACCTAACCTAACCTAACCTAACCTAACCTAACCTAACCTAACCTAACCTAACCTAACCTAACCTAACCTAACCTAACCTAACCTAACCTAACCTAACCTAACCTAACCTAACCTAACCTAACCTAACCTAACCTAACCTAACCTAACCTAACCTAACCTAACCTAACCTAACCTAACCTAACCTAACCTAACCTAACCTAACCTAACCTAACCTAACCTAACCTAACCTAACCTAACCTAACCTAACCTAACCTAACCTAACCTAACCTAACCTAACCTAACCTAACCTAACCTAACCTAACCTAACCTAACCTAACCTAACCTAACCTAACCTAACCTAACCTAACCTAACCTAACCTAACCTAACCTAACCTAACCTAACCTAACCTAACCTAACCTAACCTAACCTAACCTAACCTAACCTAACCTAACCTAACCTAACCTAACCTAACCTAACCTAACCTAACCTAACCTAACCTAACCTAACCTAACCTAACCTAACCTAACCTAACCTAACCTAACCTAACCTAACCTAACCTAACCTAACCTAACCTAACCTAACCTAACCTAACCTAACCTAACCTAACCTAACCTAACCTAACCTAACCTAACCTAACCTAACCTAACCTAACCTAACCTAACCTAACCTAACCTAACCTAACCTAACCTAACCTAACCTAACCTAACCTAACCTAACCTAACCTAACCTAACCTAACCTAACCTAACCTAACCTAACCTAACCTAACCTAACCTAACCTAACCTAACCTAACCTAACCTAACCTAACCTAACCTAACCTAACCTAACCTAACCTAACCTAACCTAACCTAACCTAACCTAACCTAACCTAACCTAACCTAACCTAACCTAACCTAACCTAACCTAACCTAACCTAACCTAACCTAACCTAACCTAACCTAACCTAACCTAACCTAACCTAACCTAACCTAACCTAACCTAACCTAACCTAACCTAACCTAACCTAACCTAACCTAACCTAACCTAACCTAACCTAACCTAACCTAACCTAACCTAACCTAACCTAACCTAACCTAACCTAACCTAACCTAACCTAACCTAACCTAACCTAACCTAACCTAACCTAACCTAACCTAACCTAACCTAACCTAACCTAACCTAACCTAACCTAACCTAACCTAACCTAACCTAACCTAACCTAACCTAACCTAACCTAACCTAACCTAACCTAACCTAACCTAACCTAACCTAACCTAACCTAACCTAACCTAACCTAACCTAACCTAACCTAACCTAACCTAACCTAACCTAACCTAACCTAACCTAACCTAACCTAACCTAACCTAACCTAACCTAACCTAACCTAACCTAACCTAACCTAACCTAACCTAACCTAACCTAACCTAACCTAACCTAACCTAACCTAACCTAACCTAACCTAACCTAACCTAACCTAACCTAACCTAACCTAACCTAACCTAACCTAACCTAACCTAACCTAACCTAACCTAACCTAACCTAACCTAACCTAACCTAACCTAACCTAACCTAACCTAACCTAACCTAACCTAACCTAACCTAACCTAACCTAACCTAACCTAACCTAACCTAACCTAACCTAACCTAACCTAACCTAACCTAACCTAACCTAACCTAACCTAACCTAACCTAACCTAACCTAACCTAACCTAACCTAACCTAACCTAACCTAACCTAACCTAACCTAACCTAACCTAACCTAACCTAACCTAACCTAACCTAACCTAACCTAACCTAACCTAACCTAACCTAACCTAACCTAACCTAACCTAACCTAACCTAACCTAACCTAACCTAACCTAACCTAACCTAACCTAACCTAACCTAACCTAACCTAACCTAACCTAACCTAACCTAACCTAACCTAACCTAACCTAACCTAACCTAACCTAACCTAACCTAACCTAACCTAACCTAACCTAACCTAACCTAAGCTTTAAAAATGAAAATCGATCTAACCTACACTAAGCGTAGGTTAGGTTACAAAAATCGATCTAACCTATAGTAAGCGTAGGTTAGGTTAGAAAAAGGGATCTAACCTACACTAAAAAAAAGGGAAGAAAGTTTTAGCGGGTGGCAAGGGGTAAGGGGGAGGGGGGGAGGGGTGAGGAGGTAGTAGTGGAAAAAGAATTAAAATTTTTTCTAAGTGTTTTCCCTTTAAAAAAAAAAATTTGAAAATTTTTCCAAGTGTTTTCCATTCAAAATTTTGAAAATTCATAACTTTCGAATCGTTGGTCCTAGAGAGTAACTGAGTGCATTTTTGGATTCCTTTCGACAAGATCTATCGATTGACACTATTTTTTACCAAAGGTTAGGTCAAATTCCACTTTTTTCATATCTCGAAAACGGCACATAGAACTTGGACAAAAATAGTCTAGAAGTGTTTCTCGTAGTCCAAAACATAAGACTAAACACTTTTTAGTATAGGTTGGTAGTATTTTGGGTATAACCTAACCTAACCTAACCTAACCTAAACTAAGCGTAGGTTAGGTTAGGTTACAAAAAGGGATCTAACCTACACTAAGCGAAGGTTAGGTTAGGAAACGGAATCTAACCTACACTAAAAAAAGGGGAAGAAAGTTTTAGAGGGTGGCATTGGGTAAGGGGGGAGGGGGTAGTAATGGGGAAAAGTGGAAAAAAATTGAAATTTTTTCCAAGTGTTTTCCCTTACAAATAATTTTTTTTTTGCCTCAAAAACGTTTTTTTAATAAACGATGCTGAGATGCTAAACAGCCCGGAATAGTAAAATACTCCCTCCTCACGAAAATTGAGTTTTTTTTTTCAAATTTTTTGTCTTTTTCCATAGGAAAATCGCAATAACTCGGAAACCGTAAGAGTTGGACCAAAACCGATTGCACTTCTGGATTCTGCTGCTCGAGATACTCCTGTTGGTTCGTTTCGAAGTACGAAATTGTTTGAATTTTCACCGAAAAAAGAACACAGAACCTAACCTAACCTTGTTTTTTTTTTCGACTCCTAAAAATTACACTTTCTCCAACAGCCACCGAATTAACTATAATTGAATAATGATCTAGGAACACTAAATATCACTAAACTAACTCGATTTGATGTCCAATAATCGATTAATTATGCTAAAACAATTAAAAACACTTTGGTAATCATTCTTACTTTGTCACACCCTATACATATATTTTAGAAAGAAATTTCATTATTCCGCTGTTCAGCAACGTTCCTAGATCATTCATAGTGAATTTGGTTGCCTGTCTCGGTAGGAGAATGTCGATTTTTCAATGGGGCCCTCTCAAAGTTTTTCGACAAATTTCTTAACCTCGGATTGGCTTCAAATTTGCCATATAGGACGATCTCGTGCTCTACCTCTGTGATCGATATATATGCTTCATAAATAGGATCATCCTCTTGGATATGAAGCAGACACACACGCACACAGTACGTCTATTCAAGATTGGAAAATCTCCATTACAAATATATTGTGAAGATGCATTCCACAACAGCAAGATTAGAACACCGTTTACTTTCATGGTAGGTAAATAACTTTGTTTTATTTCAAACATACAGTATGAGTACCTATAGGTATATTACACCTTATTACTGATTTTGATTTGTGCCCCTATTACTGCTTGAGTTCCTCCTGTCGGTCCACTTTGAAGCAAATCTATTTTTTGTATTTTGAAGGCGGAAAAATCAACTATCTAGGAACGAAACTGAACAGCGGAATAGTGTGAAATCCCTCTCAAATTTCATTTTTTCTAATTTTCTTTCTTTTTCCGTAGGAAAATTTCAATAACTCGGAAACCACAAGAGATGGATCAAAACAGTTTGCAGTTCTGTATTCTGCTGCTTGAGATCCTCCTGTCGGTCAATTTTGAAGCAAATCTATTTTTTGTATTTTCACCGAAACAAGAGTGTCTTTTGAAAGCGGAAAAATCAACTATTTCCTAGAGCCTCCATATTCGCTTAGGATGATCTAGGAATGATACTGAACAGCGGAATGAAGTAAAATCCCTCTCAAATTTCGATTTTTCAAATTTTGTGTCTCTTTCGTATGAAAATTTCAATAACTCGGAAACCACAAGAGATGGATCAAAACCGTTTGCAGTTCTGTATTCTGCTGCTTGAGATCCTATTTTGAAGCAAATCTATTTTTTGTATTTTCACCGAAAAAAGAGTGTTTTTTGAAGGCGTGAAAATCAACTTTTTCCTAGAGGCTCCATATTCGCTATGACCTAAGAACGATGTTGAACAGCGGAATAGTGAAATTCCTTAAAAAAAACAAGATTTTGGAAAATTGACTTTTTTCTCTAGCAATTCGCAGATTGAAAATATTTAGAAAGGTAATAATTATTGCAACAATTTCCCTGTTGCCATCTCTTAGAGAAAGGGTCAAGTTTTAATGGGCTGGAAGTGCTCCATTTTTGATCCTGTAATTGGATCAGCGTTTCTAGAAACCTGTAATTGAATCTGGGTTCCCCATGCGTTTTGTCTACCATCTATGAGATGGCGCGCAGAGTTAATTTGACCAGTGTTTATAGAGAGAAGATCTTACGTACTTTTAGTTGGATTCAAATGGAGACCATCACTAGAGGTCGCTAGTCCACGAGTCTCCAGTCACGTCTGTTCTTGATTTTAACTTATGTATTTGATCAGTTCGTAAAATATGATTCATTGAATAATCCGATAGATGGCTATGAAATATAATTTTGACACGTGCATCCTATCCAGCGTTGTACTGGACACTGGTGTAAACTCGAGATTCCATTCATTTCAGTTTCAGTGTTTCTATTTAACCTGGAACTTGATGTTATCAAGACCATTCCCAGTGAATTTTGTGTTTATTTGTTTTGTGCCGTTATCATTTGTGAAATTGTCACGTTACCCTTCGTGTATTTTTGAATATTATATTTGTTCAACACTTGCTATTAATATACAGGGTGCGGCACCGAAAACGAAACAGATCGAATATCTTCGAAACGCAATAAGCGCATGTGTTGTGATTAAAATGCAGAAACACGTCGATTTTTAATCCAAGCAGGCATCTATCTGTCATAACCTCAACTGTCATACCTCTCCCCCCACCCCTTGGTCACTATCACCCAAACAATTTGAATAGGGAAAGTAGTAAGTGTGACACATCATTAGAAAGGTAATTTCATAAGGAATTCAGTCATGTCAATTTTTGCCACCTAACTTTTCATTTTGGCGCCCTCTTGCGGGACAAACAACTGTTCTGTATTCCAAATTATGATACTGCATTTGCAAGCTATTCTGACATAAATTAGGTGACGATGCATTATGGAATTTTTCTAAATGAAAAAATAAAATGGCGGCTCAAAATGGCGGACATAATTTGCAATTATGGTGCGATTCGATTCAAAATTGATATATGGTGGTTCCAAGGTCGAAAATTATGATTTGTTTGTCAATACGAAAAAATAAGATGGTGGCTTCAAGATGGCGGACGAAATTTGTAATTCTGGTCTGATTCGAATCAAAATTAGGATGTGGGGATTTTCAGGGTGAAAGGTTATGATATTTTTGTCAATGCAAAAAACCAAGATGGTGGACGAAATTTGTAATTGTGGTTCGATTCGATTCAAAATTGGCATATGGGGGTTTTACAAGTTTTCAGTATGACTAAAATGAAATGATTAAATTGATAAAAAAATTAAACAAATGCGCTAAAAAGGAAATTATAATTTTTTTCAGATGTGTGACTGAGGTTATTCTATATGTAACAGAATCTAAATTTTACCTCGCAAAAATACCTATTTTGTACTCGCGGCAAGCTTTCGAATCTGTTACGCACAGAGTAACCTACGTCACACATCTAAAAAAATATATGAATACCTTTTGTCTCTTTTTCGTTCATTTGCCGTTATCTCCTTTAAGCGCATTTGTATAAAAGCTTTTGTTTATCAATTTAAATAATTAATTTTATTCATACTGAAAACCCCCATATGCTAATTTTGACTCTAATCGAACCACAATTACAAATTTCGCCCGCCATCTTGTTATTTGCACCGACAAAAATATCCAAATTTCTAACCCTGAAAATCCCCACATACTAACTTTGATTCGAATTGGACAAGAATTACAAATTCCGTCCGCCATCTTGGACCACCATCTTGTTTTTTTGCATTGATAAACAAATCATAATTTCCGACCTTGCAAACCACCACATATCAATTTTGAATCGAATCAGACCATAATTGCAAATCATGTCCACCATTTTGGAGCCGCCATTTTGTTTTTTCTCTTAGAAATATTCCATAATGCATTGTCACCGAATTTATGTCAAAATAGCTTGCAAATGCAGTATCATAATTTGGAATACGGAACAGTTGTTTTTCCCGCAAGAGGGCGCCAAAATAAAAATTTAGGTGGCAAAAATTGACATGGCTGAATTCCTTATGAAATTACCTTTTCAATGATGTGTCACACTTACTACTTTCCCTATTCAAATTGTTTCGGTGATGATGCCCAAGGGGTAGGGGGAGAGGTATGACAGTGGTGGCCGTGGTGGTAGAGCGTTCGCCTTTGGAGCGAAGGGTCGAGGGTTCAAGCCTCGCATGGTCATCGGTCTCGTGCATGGCATCACACGTTAAAAGGTAAGGGCTGCGTCTTCCCTAACTCACACAAGTCTCTCGAAGACTTCCGAGGGTTGCGCGTAGGGGTGCAATCGGTTGACGGAAATAACAATTTTATAACAATTTTTTTTTTTTTATACTATTTGTTCCATTGTGTCACCACCTTTTCACTAGTGAAGTGTGCGACACAAATGTCACCCACCTACTGGTTAAAATGAGTCGCCCAGTGATTGAAATTAAATAACAAACAATAACAAACACAAAGCAGTTTGCCCCGAAAATAATAAGGCAAAGGTGCTGTTCACCGGTAGTGTATTATGAGCTTCGTCCCAGTGATTTTGGCTTAAAAAATACACTGGACACCACATGTAGGTGAAAAGATATATTTTACTGAAATTCCACACTCATTTTTCAATTGAACCATGCCACAGTATTGTTCATGATGATTGAAGTCAAAATGACAAAACTGATATTAAGTTCACGTTCACTTTATTACATTTATGAATAGTTCATTCAATTTATATCAAATAATAAACAAAAAAGTATGCACTTCATTTTTATTGAATTACATTGAATTTGTGAATAAAATATGCTACTCTGTTAAAAACTATCATTAGAAAATTTCAAGTACGTCCCTGTCAGGGCGAACGATTCACTACTAGGATTCCTTGACGAAAATAAAAATAAAAAATGCAAGTTGATTGTAGGGGGCGCATTCGTACGGGTGTATTTTCTGCCTCGGTTCGTCGTTATCGGGCTAGATGTCTCGCGCGATTGTATCAAACGCGATTTCCACAGGCATCTTCTTTCTCTATAAACAATGATTTGACTAGAGCACATTTTTTTACTGAAATCCCGATTATTCAGAAACTATGATAAATAGAGCGAAACTGATTGTATTTCTAACTTCTTCAGTACAAGAACTTCGAGTATGGCAAATTTGAGGCCAATCTGAGGTGTGAAATTCCTTGAAAAAAGCTCAAAGTTTTTGAAGGCCTAAAAATCAACTTCCTAGAGCTTCCATATTCGCTATGGATGATCTAGGAACGATACTTAACAGCGGAATAGTGTGAAATCCCTCTCAAATTTCGATATTTCAAATTTTGTATCTTTTTCATATGAAAATTTCGATAACTCGGAAACCTTAAGAGATGGACCAAAACCGATTGCAGTTCTGGATTCTGCTGCTCGAGATCCTCCTGTTGGTACATTTTGAAACAATCAGTTGTTTGAATTTTCACCGAAAAAAGAACACAAGGTCTTAGTTAACCATGTTTTTTTCAAGACCTAAAAATATCACTTTCTCCAAGAGCCACCGAATTAACTATGATTGAATAATGATCTAGGAACACTACATATCACTAAACTAACTCGATTTGATGTCCAATAATCGATTAATTATGCTAAAACTGTTAAAAACACTTTGTTAATCTTACTTACACGGTAAATTGTCACACCCTATACATATATTTTCGAAAGAAATTTCACTATTCCGCTGTTTAGCGTTCCTAGATCATAGTGAATTTGGTGGCATGTCTCGGTCGGAGAATGTCGATTTCTCAAGGGGGCCCTCCGAATGTTTCGACAAATTTCTAACCTCGGATAGGCTTCAAATTTGCCATACAGGACGATCTTATAAAGCCAATTTTTTTGAAAGTGGGACCGAAGGACAAAACATTTTTTTAGAGATTGCTCAACAGGAGAAAACGAAATGATATTGGGTGTAGTCTTGTGTCAAACAAGTCTAAAAGGAGACTGGTCGAATGCACCCGGGAAGGAAGCAAGGGCACAGCTTATTGGCAAGGTTGGGGGGTGAGAGGTTAGGTGTAATAGACGAGGAAAGTGTGTCGTTACAAATGTCATTCTTGTCAAAAATTGATTCCAAACATAGAATTTTAGGTGACATTCTCTGTTGATTATTTGCTGATTTGCTTTTTACTTTTTGTAAAGTTGTTTGGATTTTGTTTTCTCAAGCAAAAGAAGTTGAAAACTTTAACGGAAACAATATCGGACAAGCCGATTTAAATTCGACGGAGGTTTGTTTGGAATCAGTTTTTGACAAGAATGACATTTGTGACGTCATCACTTTCCTCGTCTATTTAACAAGGAAATGAGTGTTTGATTCCCATAAGACAATGGGGACACTAGTAGAAAGAGATGAAAGAACATTTGTGATGAATAGACGAGGAAAGTGTGTCGTCACAAATGTCATTCTTGTCAAAAACTGATTCCAAACAAAGAATTTAAGGTGACATTCTCTGTTGATCATTTGCTGCTTTGCTTTTTAGTTTGTGTTTAGCTGTTTGGATTTCGTTTTCAAAATAAGTTGAAAAAATTTAACGGAAACAATATCGGCGAGCTGATTTAAATTCGACGGAGGTTTGTTTGGAATCAGTTTTTGACAAGAATGACATTTGTGACGTCATCACTTTCCTCGTCAATAGACGTAGTAGGACGTGTCATGGCCGCCGTTCTCTATAGACAGTGACGGACTAGCTCTTGGTATATGAGAGTTACTGCTGACAGTTTTGTTGCTTGGTTCGAGTTCGACTCTGTACTCATCTCCAAGTACGTCACTATGACGCGTTGATGCTACAAGTTTCTGATTGGCTAGAGCTTATTAAACCTTCCTTGTTAAATTTTAGTCTCCTTGCTGTCTTATTATCATTTAAGCTGTGGTCTGACTGTCTGTGTCGTCTGAGTGGTGGCCATAGAAATCATAATATATGAGTACATATATATCTATGGTGGTGGCCGTCTGCCGTATTGTGTGTGTTTCGCACTGAAATATACCTTGGTATATTTCAGTGGTGTTCCGTCTGTTGTTTGTGGTTTGCACCACAGAACACCTAACCTGTAGGTAGGTGCACATCAGTTTGTAAGTTTTGAAGTTTACTCGTTCTGTGCCAAAATAAATTAAAAATAAAGTTTCCGTTTCAAAATGTTTTTTTACATCCTCGTAATGGCAAATTGAATCTTAAATTATTTGTGACCAAAAGTAGTAAAGTTTTGAATACTTTTTCATGTTTGTTGAAGTGTTATCGCCTTCTGTTTAATTGTATTTGCAGTGACGTGTGCTTTTAAACATTTCAACAAAACTTTCAGCAGAAGCATATTCAAGGAGAATAGACAAGCACTTGTGGTAAGTACCTAGAAGTTTAATGAGGGAAATTTAAATAGATTAATCATGTTATCATTATAGACCCTTTTGTCATTTTTCATAAACGTTTCAGACATTTCTATCCTTAGGAATTGGAAAGTTCATTCTAATCACAGCATAATTTTCAGGAAGGATGAAGTCTTTGTCAAGGAGTTTGCAGCCTTACAAGGAAATTGTAGGACTTACTGCAAGCATTGTGACCATTGGCCAGTTTTTTTCGGGAGCTTTTGTATGCAAAGACATTTACAAAAAAGGTACGACAAAGGGCACACTTTCCACCCCATTCATTGGAGGTCTTGTCATGTAAGTATTAACAAAACTTTGTGACAACATATTATGCAACCTTTTTGATATTATCTCATTCATATACAAGTTACATTGGTGATGTCCAAATACCTCTTTATGTCTATTTCTTATCTTGTCCTAATAGATATGGAAAGTAGATGTAGAAAATGATTTACAAGGATGAACTTTTGATATGGCCTCTATTTGAAATGAGATCATCTGATTAGCACTGAGTGTATTCCTATATTTGTTATGAGCTCATTATAAAGCTTATCAATTTCAATTTAACAACTAGCTGCTCTATAAATTTTTATTACCTATTTGTTCATTATAAAGTGAATTAAATTTTTTATTCCTTGAAGCTATTGATAGTTGATTTTGTTGCAAAAATTGGTTTCTATTGCTGCAATTTTATGATTTTAACTTACTAACTCTTTCAGAGGTGTGTTGATGCTCAAACATGCCTTACTCTTGAACGATCCTGCCATGCTGCAGGTGAATGTAGCTGCCATCATCCTGAATATCATCTATACAATATTTTTTTACATCTACTCCTCTGAAAAGTTCGAAGAAGTATTGAAACCTCTTGCCATCGGTGCAGGGCTGGTGGCCATATTTTTTGGTTATGCAGAGCTCGAAGATCCCAGTAATTTGGAATACAGATATGGACTCATTGTTACAGTGCTGATGTTGTTGCTCATTGCTTCGCCGCTTTTGGATTTGGTAGGTTGTATATTATTATTTGATAGCCAGCGATCTTAAGAAACAGTGACACTCACACTCATAATACAAGGAAAAAAGATAACTTCCATGTGCCCTTCAAGCACCTGGAATTGTCCAAAAGAGCACCACATGCTATTGGTTTGTACTTGTACAACTTCCTTCCTCACAATCTGAGAAGTTTGCCAAAACATACTTTTAAAAGTCAACTTAAAAAAGTTCTAGTAGATCTGTGTCCTTACTCAATACAAGAGTTTTTAGAATCAATTTAGTTTTACTAAAAATTACTTTTTAATTGTAGGTTTGACAGATTGTCATGAACATTTTAATTTATATGTTTGATTGTATACGTTCCATGTCTAGTTAGTACTGTTATTTGTATGAGCTTTTGTATGTTTTACTTGATTTGATACAAATATGTTATTGTATTTAATTATTTATCACTTACTTTTATACACCTATATTTTAATTCTACAACTTGACTTGTCCCATGACTTTTGTAAGTTCCACAGGATAAATAAATTGATTGATTGATACAAACACAACAAATTGTTAATTTCTAATAGATGTGTGCCTCAGTTACATTAGCAAATGAAACCGCACACTTTAAATTGGCCCCCTGTCGAATTTGCTGAAGTTTTGATATGTTATAGTCCAAGTCATTCCAAACCAAAAGTTCATTAGGCACAACTTTTTCTATATGCTAGTTTTAGCGCTAGAGGCCCCTGAAAACTCATTTGTTCTTCACTGTTAAACAACACATAACGTAATCCTGGATATTCGTCCCTATTCTGATTGATCAAAATGTAGACAGTCAATAATATGAGATGCTATTAAAAGTATTAGAAGTTTTTTGTTATATTTGGTCATTTATACAGTGTGTTCCAGCTACTTACAATTTTTAGAGTTCAATAATTCTAAAATGGTTAGAAATCTCCTTAGGGATCTAACAATCAAAAAATGTTTTTGAGTCCTGTTCTACACCATATTCTTCGTCAGAGTCGAAGAATATATGAAGTGTTCCTTTTAAAAGAAAGCTAAAGTTATAATATTTTTTGACCATCTTGTATAATCTCAAGTCATGAGAAAGTCTATCATTGTAACGTCAGGGATTTTTACGGAATGCATCTGTAAATGGACTCATTTCGAACAAAACGTCTAAGCGATTCAGAGACAATCAATAATAGTTTAGGGGTGAGTGAAGGTTACGCAGATATTTGAATTTACTAATATATAATATATATATATATATATTATTATTATTAATATTTCATTTTAAAATAATTTTCTTGAATGGTTATCTTCATTTCAGCAACAAATAATTGCAAAGAAGGATGCATCCACGATACCTTTTCCTCTCACAATAATGGGATCTATCGTTAGTTTTCTGTGGTTGATATATGGAATAATCTTGATGAACGAGTTTATGATTGTAAGTAAACATCGAAAAATTAATCTTCTTTGTTTTTATTCCACTTGTAAATGACCCTGTATAAGCAAGGAAATTAGAAAATGTTCGGGAAAAAATTCGGTGCCTACAAAAGGGTTTAATTTTACACGTGGCGTGTTTTTTTCCAAATGGAACACTGTACAAGGTGTAGAAAAAATCTTATGGAATAATTAATTTTTTGATTTTTAGCTGCAGAATGTGATTGGATGCGCCCTGTGTGTTGGGCAGTTAGTCTTGATATTCAAGTATCCTGCAAGTCCTGCAAGGCCTGAAGGTCAGAGTAGCAAAAGGAAAAAAGCCGTTAAAAGAGATTGACCAAGGGAAATAGTGTTGTAATAATAATTCTAATATTTTTTTTACATTCCAGATCATGTCGTTACTGAGTAAAATAATTTAAATGTATGGAATTGAGGACCAGTTTTCTACTGCAAGAGATTATCTATATTATTGTTATTTGTTTGAATAGAAAAATTGTTGTTATATCTGTTTATGACTGTTATGAAATTTGAAATTAAAATATTTTGTTAAAAATCGTTTCATTTTCAACAGTTGAAATAACACAGATTTTTTTCATTGTCAAATTGGAAACATGTCCTCTCGTGCAAAGATCCATTCTAGGTGTTATATAATAGTCTGGGGATTTTCCAATAGAGACGATTCAAATGAAAGATAAACAATGGGTTTATGGAATAAAGATGTCCTCAAAAAATTTACATTCTTTGCATCATATCAGAAAATTAACTAATGTGAATTTTTTTATGATTACTTTAATAGATGTAAATGTTGAATGTTAAAAGGTTATAAGTTCCAAGTAAGAAGAAAGTCGAGGTGTTCTGAATTATTAGTGAGTGTGTTGTATTTGTTTTTGTATCGAAGTTAATAAATACATTTTAGTTTGGATCGTAGTATTATTTACAAATACGAACCTAGGAAGATCGTAACAATACTATTGCTTAAATTACAGATATATATTCCTAGGAATTGCTTTCAATTGGTTCAATTTTTATTTGATCGAATGGTGGAATTGACGAGTATTAGTTATGGAGTTCCGCAGGGTTCCAAACTTGGACCAATTTTATATGTATTTTATAATAAAAGTAAAAAGATTGTATGTAGCAACTGCAAATCGATTAATATCAACCATTACAGATATAGTACGTTCCCTAAACTGACTACATTTCTTAAGCATAAATGCTAAGGTTATAATTAAAAAAACTCACTGATTTTGAACAGAGATGAAATAGATAGTATCTAAACAGAAGCCCCAGATGAGAAGTGTCTATTAATAAAGGTTGCTTTAATTTTTGGAGTATGCTGGAGCCTATAGGCGTGAGAAGAGCTACAAAAATAAAGATTGACGAAATTCAAGATTTAGGGGAATCATTATTTTTCAGCATAAAGAGAATCAAAAACTAAGGAAGACAGAACGTTTATGGTTGTGAAAGGGAATAAACCGATGGCCAGCTTAGAAATATCGTTTGTTCCAACCAACAGACTGAACACAATAGTATATTGTGTATAGTAGTAAAAGCAATACATTCCCGGACGACAATGTAAATTGTTGGCCGAGGCGTTTTCTGTACGGGAAAGTACTTTCCCGTACCGTTTAGGTCCGAAAACGGCCCGGGAAAGTTCGTTGCTTAGTAACGGACTAAAATACTAGATTAGCGTATTTTGAGGCCTGAAGTTGCTCCGAGAAAGTGGGCATTCTTGAACGATTTCAGAAAAACTATTTTTTCTGAAATCGCAATAATCAGCATTATCAAAAACTAAGGAATTTTACATATTGTTTGCGTGAATTCAATAATGTCTAAAATGTAAACAAGCCAGCAAAAATTTTCTCGGATCGTTTTCTGTACGGGAAAGTACTTTCCCGTACCGTTTAGGTCCGAAAACGGCCCGGGAAAGTTCGTTGCTTAGTAACGGACTAAAATACTAGATTAGCGTATTTTGAGGCCTGAAGTTGCTCCGAGAAAGTGGGCATTCTTGAACGATTTCAGAAAAACTATTTTTTCCGAAATCGCAATAATCAGCATTATAAAAAACTAAGGAATTTTACATATTGTTTGCGTGAATTCAATAATGTCTAAAATGTAAACAAGCCAGCAAAAATTTTCTCGGATCGTTTTCTGTACGGGAAAGTACTTTCCCGTACCGTTTAGGTCCGAAAACGGCCCGGGAAAGTTCGTTGCTTAGTAACGGACTAAAATACTAGATTAGCGTATTTTGAGGCCTGAAGTTGCTCCGAGAAAGTGGGCATTCTTGAACATTTCAGAAAATAGTTATTTTTGTATCTAGTGCGCGAAATGCTACTTTGGTGATCGAGAATTGATTTTTTTCAGCGAGGCGCAACCGAGTTTAAAAAACTAGTCGAGATCACCAAAGTGGCAAACAAATTTTTTTCTACAAGCGTAAAAAAATATCGTTCTAAAATAAGTAATGAAGATATTATTCAAGGAATCGTTTTACAGTCAATGGAACTTTTGTAGACATTCATAAAATCTACAAAATGGATTTTCATACGACCGGATCGGTGCATTTTCCAATGAGAAAATCCGGGAAAAGCTCGAAAAAGACCATTTTCCAAATATTTATAATTTTTACAAATATGAAGCTGGACAAACAATATTGCGGAACCTGAAAGAATATGTGGTTCAACTGTACGCAAGATGTTTTCTGTCCGATGTTAAATTTTTGCACAATCGCGTTATAAACAATTTAAGAACACATCTTGCAAGATGCGCTGATTTAAGGGAAATCGTCTTATTCAAATTTTGTAAACGGCATAGATCAATATCTACAATTTGTATATTTTGGATTTCCACCTGATAGGTGGGAAATGTGTTGAAAATGTCACTGAAAGTTGATCAAAACGCTTCAAAGTGCGTCCGAAGTCACCCGAAGTTAATACGATCGACTTCGGGTGCACTTTGAAGCATTCAGAGTAACTTCCAGTGACATTTTCAACACATTTCCCACCTCTCAGGTGAAAATCCAAAATATACAAAATGCCATGGGTCGTGGTGGTCGGCTGGTAGTGCGTTCGCCTCGCATGCGTGGGGTCGTGGGTTCGATCCACCCACCGGTCTCGTGCATGGCATCACACGTTAAAAGGTAAGGGTTGCGCGTAGGGGTGCAATCGCTGACGGAAATAACAATTTTGTAGATATTGATCTCTACTTCCAAATGCCGTTTACAGAATTTTAATAAGATGATTTCCCTTAAATCGGCGCATTGTTTATAACGCGATTGTGCAAATACTACACATCGAACAGAAACCATCTTGCGCACAGTTGACCTAAATGTTATTAGGATCAGTTTCCGCAATATTGTTTGTACAGCTTCAGATTTATAAAAATTATGAATTTTTGAAAAATTGTCACTTTTTCGAGGTTTTCCCAAATTTTATCAGTGAAAAATGCTCCGATCTGGGCGTATAAAACACCATTTCGTAGGTTTTATAAATTTCTACAAAAGTTCCATGGACTGTAAAATGATTCCTTGAATAATCTTGGAGATATTTACAAAAAACCAAAGAATTTGTTTCATTATTTTTTGTTTATAAAATTCCACAAAGCGATTTTGCTGTGGCGAAAACTGGGGTTTATGTGTATACAAAATTTTAATATAATAAAAATGTAGATTATGAATAAATGTTGTTGTATTCATTTGTAGAACTGGGTTGATTGTTTCAACAAGTCTTGCATCAATTCTTGATGTGTAAATATGGGAAATTTGAGAACATTTTACAGCACGCGGGTCATATTGGACCCGCGGGCGCTACATTATCACTTTACGCCTGTAAAACCGGGCGGTGAAGTGTATACTTTACCGCCCGCTAGTGGATAAAACTCAAAATTATTTTAAGTTTTAGATTGTATGAAATTCATGATTTATATAAAATTTACTGGTTAATTTCTCAATTTAATGTATAGGTTTCAAGTAAATATTTCTACACATTTCCCATTGGCGTTTTTTGAAAAGCCCTTCGTACAGGTATCCGGGACATTCACGTTATTCCTGTTTCCAATATCTGGAACTGATGCGTTTGCAGGTTTAGGGTTTTTTTCATTTGCGTTCTCTTCTCCGGTTCTATTGATGGAGTTGTAACTCGATCCATTTTTGCTTTGGAAAATACTTCGGTCTGCTTTTTCCTGACTTTTGGGTCTTTCAACTCTAGGAAACGTTCTTTCCGCGTATCCTGATTCCGGCCTTTCGTTTCTTCCAAAACCGGAAGGTGGCCTTTCGGATTTTATGTTATAACTCCCATGGGGTGTGTCTTCTGATCTTGGGTTGTAACCTAAAAGTGCTTTAGTTAGTAATTTAGTCTAACAGTGGCAAGAAAAGTATACGAGGGGCAACATCGAACAAGCTGAAGAAACAATTAGCAAACTAGTTGTTAAAATCAAGAATATGTGCTGTTATGACTGTTGTGAACCATATTAACTCTTTTATTTTGGTCATTTTTGTAAATTTGAGCCAGAGGTGACGTTAAAGTGTGTTGAATAGACAGATAAATAGAGTTTTTATATCATTTTAACATTTGAGACATGTTGAAGTTTAGAACTGAATGAACAAATGAATATATAAGTATACAAAACTGTTACAGTATTAAAAACATCAATATTGCTTAAAGAGAAATATTCCTTTCAAACAGTGATATAACGCTAACATCAACAGTACATTGTATAATCTCTAATTAAGTATGTAAAACAACGCATTAATGATAAAAAATTACTTCAACTTAGATTTGATTCTGAACAAGTTTGGCTGGTTTTTAATTTCTTCTGGTAACATGTTGAAAAACTTTGCTCCATCCAGCGTATCGTGGGGATCTTTTATCACTTGCCATGTGTCACCATTTCAAATTATAATTATGGAAATTTTAATTGAGGGTTAAGATGTTCTTGAATGCAAAATTGTATTAGAAGTTTGTTAAGATGAATGCATGTAAAAGTTAGCAGTGTTTTCTCTTTGAAGTAATCTCGATAATCTAGGTGATGAATAAGGCGAATTATTATTTTTTGTGCTAGGAAGACTGTTAACGACATCAGAAAATAGGATATAATATTATAACTAATAGTTGAATACACTAACGCACAGTACCTACACAGAAATTATGGCTCCTTCATTAAGACAGCTCATTACATTTTTTTAAAAGCTTTCATTTAACTTAATTATCGCGTCCACCCCCTTTTGTCAAAAAAAGTTGAAAAACTCGCGAAATTAAAATCGTAAAAATAGTGAAAAATATCTGACCGTCGAATATTATGGTTTAAAAAAATTGCATCCCCCTGCCGCCCCTCAAAAGCTAGATAAGAACACAAAGGAATTCGGAAAATGTTTCAACAGTTTCGGATATGAAAAATTATGATGAAAAAAAAATCGATCGGTCGGCTTGTCCCCTTGTCACGAAAAAAATTATAAAAACTCGCGAAAATTATTTGACCATTCAAAAAAAATTGCCCGTCTTTCCCCCTCAAAAGCTAGATAGAGAACGCGAAGAAATTCGGAAAAATTTCCAACGCTATATTAACAGGCAAGCGACCGTGCAACTGTGACGCATTAATTGTTGACATTTTTAAATCACATTATAATTGGATCAGCAACAGCCCATAAGAGTATCATAAACGTGAACTGATAAGGGACTCTCTTTTTTGGTTACCTACCTCAGCAAATGAGATAATAAATGTTTTGCATGCATTACATCCTAAATACTCATGTGGTTTTGATCAAATTCCATCAGCAATTCTGAAAAAAGTCCCAGATTTTATTGGCAATGTTTTGGAAGACATTATTATTAATGAATGTTTTTTGACTGGTACTTTCCCAAGTGATTTGAAGTTTGTCCCAATCTACAAAAAGGGCTCTAAAACTGAAGTGAAAAATTACAGGCCTGTCATTATTACCTGCACCATCCAAAATAGTTGAAAAAATAATTTACACAAGACTTGTTGCTTTCTGTGAAAAACACAATATCCTTGCCAGTGAAGGCATGTCTACTGAATTAGCCATCTACAATGCAGTGACAAATATAGCAACTCATCTCGATAACAAAAGTCTGTCCGCGGGAATATACTTTGATCTGTCAAAAGCTTCTGACACTGTTGACCATGACCTTCTGTTGGAGAAACTGGATGACTTTGGAATAAGAGGTGCACCATTAAATTTATTGAGGTCCTACCTTGAAAACAGTTGCGATTATGCAAGAGGGAAGGTTATTCACATCAGAAAAAACATTAATCAAGCGAGGCGTACCACAGGGGTGTATCCTGGGTCCCCTTCTTTTTCTCCTGTACATTAACTCTCTACCATCTGTTCTCTCCAGCTGCCAAACTTTTTAATTTGCTGGTTATTAAAAACAGCACTAATATTAGGGGTCTTGCTGACTCAACATCAAGTGTGGCAAAGAAAATGGACGAGTGGTGTACAGATAACTCTCTGATTTTGAATTCTGATAAAACTGGACTTATAATGTTCAACCAGACCAAAAATATACTTGAATCTCCGTATGTTAGATTAAATGAAAAATCAGTGCCGGTGCGCATCTATAAAATTCTTGGGGGCGTACATTGACTCTAATATGAGCTGGGAATTACATGTTGATACCTTGGCCAACAGACTGGCTTCGGTCTGCGGTGTAATTAGATATCTGAGAGAGCAGGTGTCAGAATATGGAATGAAATTGTATTATTATGGACATGTCCAGTCAATCATCGCATATGGATTACTTTTTTGGGGTTCCAGTTCAAACGCAGATAAAATATTCAAATTGCAAAAGCGAATATTGAGATGTATTCTTGGTCTTGAGTATAATACAAGTCATACTTTGCAAATCATGGGTTACTAACAGTACCCTCTTTATACTATTTATCTCTGGTTATTTTCGTGAAAAAAAACCAATACTTGTTCTCTACAAATGCGGATAAATATTCAACTGAAATGTATATCTTAACTCGTAACCGGGCTGATCTCAGGATTCCACATCACAAAACTGCCTTTTTAAACGGAGTACTGAATACAGAGCAAGGAAGGCTTATATCAGGCTGCCAACTCAGTTGAGAGATATTAGCAATATTCAGAAATTCAGAAGTTCAGTCATTGATTACTTGAAGGGAGAAGTATTCTATAAGTTTGATTTTCGTGAATGATTAATATTGTTTCCTGTCTATTGAGCGAAGTTTTATATTTACAACATGTTGATTCCGTGAAGTGTTTTTTTTTGTAATGTTTCACTCATTATGTTACGTTATCGGTGTATTTAACTCTTTTTTGACGTTGTTCATGTCCTTGATGATTTTATGGCAATAAATATTATTATTATTATTATTATAATATTGAAATGAACAGACTGAGAAACATATCCAAAGAAAACTAAAAAATAAATAAATAAACAAACTTAAAAAAAAACTTTTTCGGCGCTTTTGTGAACTGAACAGTGACGGTTTTTGTGTAATAAAATCCGCCCATGCGTAGTATGGATATTGTTGGATGAAATATTAAGTGTTTGCGATAAGAGCTCGAAGAGGTCGCGATAAGACGGGTCATTAGGTGAAAATAGCAGAGGGACTTTGTCCGTTTGTGATTAGCCAGCTCGAACCAAATCGCATCGAATTAATTCAGCAACAAATTCTCCTTACTTTATCATGCTTGAAGTAAACACACAATCCACCTTCAAACCTGAAATGCGAATGGATTTTTTTCGCCCAGGGCAAAGCGTATTATACATATATGAATCGTGTGCGTATAGAATAATAACAGGGGTTTATGTATTTATTTCATACATGATGCATGACCACCTGATCTTCGGCATTTTCCCATGAATATGTCTTTGTATTTTTATGTACTTTTCTGTGACATTTATATTGTGGGAAATGAATACCTATTATGATTATCATAGATGAGTTAACTTCAGTTTCCTATGAATCATTGGATTTTTCTGCTGTAGGTAGAAAATAAATGACAATTTTAGTAAAATGATAACTCCTTAATCAAAATTGTAATATCTATAGTATCATCCTTTAGTGTCGGACTGGAACCAAGAGAATATCGATAGTGCAACAAAACACTATTTAAGATTGTAATTAGAAAGATTTGTGTTCTCTCACGCAACTGTTTGGGTCTAAAAGTACGTCATCTATAACGGTCGTGCTGGTAGAGCGTTCGCCTTTGAAGAAAAGGGTCGACGGTTCAAATCCCCGCATGGTCATCGGTCTCGTGCATGGCATCACACGTTAAAAGCTAAGGGCTGCGTCTTCCCTAGCTCACACTCGAAGACTTCTGAGGGTTGCGCGTAGGAGAGTGCAATCGGTTGACGGAAATAACAATTTTAACAATAACAATATCAACTCTGTATTTTAAATGTATCTTTTCAGGTTTCATAGGAATTGTTAAATCGAAACGATGGCTTATTATAAGTTGTGATGACAGCACTCAAATACTTTTGAATATTTCAAGTTTTTGGTCCACACTTCAGTTCCATACAAATCTGTTGTGAACAGGGCCAGCTCTAGCGGGTGTGCGAGGTGTGCATACTGCACACCATCAGGCCAGAAAGGGGCGCCAAACGTAAGGAAAAACGATAGAAAAATTCCTACTTTCAAATATCCATTGAAAAATTGACTAGTTCCATTCTAAACATGCCGCCGAAAGGAGGTCGGGACAGGGGCGTAAAAATAAAGTTCGTATAATACCTTCCATCAATTGGTTATCTTTTATGAAATCCTTTGTCGGCACGCGCACGATTCCATAATGCGTTTGTTGCATTGCAGTCCCTATAATTGGCCTAATTTTTTATCTTAACAATTCGCAATTCGCTTTTTGAAAGCCGCTCAGCAACACCAGTTTATTTTTATTTATAGTTGGCGTTTTTTTCACACATAGATAAATAATTTGCTGTAGGGGTTTGAGTGGGGTGGTATATTAGACAAAGTTCAGGGAATATATAAAGGTGTCATTATATTGACATTGTCTTTTAATCTACTTCAGTAATTCAGTTCGTTTCATGGTCTCCACCTCCAGTGTTTGTGTTTCATTGAAGAAAAAAATATTAAAAACTAGAAGTGGAATCATAAAATGGTGTTTAAAGTGACTGAAAATATTTAATTTTAATCATGAATTCAATTAATAATAAGAGAGAAAATCTAAAGAATTATCTGGAGCACAAAATAAAGAGAGGCAAATGAAAACATCAAATAATTTGATTTTATCGCATCAGTTTTCAGTTTGTTAATTCAATAGGGGCGCTAATTTGGGAATAGCACACTAGCAAACAAACCTATAGAGCCGTCCCTGGTTGTGAATCATGTTTATTCATTATTAGACCAAGCTATGGATGAGGTTTTTTAACCTACGAAATAAAAGATATTTCGTTAATGAAAACCACAGTTTTCGCCCTAGCAAAATCACTTTGTGGAATTTTTTAAATAAGCAATAATGAAAAAAAATTACAACTATTTTAAAGATTATTCGAGTAATCGTTTAACAGCTGATAGAACTTTTGTGGAGATTTATAAAACCTACAAAATGGATTTTCATACGACCAGGGTGCATTTTCCACTGAGAAAATCCGGGAAAACCTCAAAAAAAGACCATTTTTAAAAAATTTATAATTTTTATAAATCTGAAGCAGGACAAAGAATATTGCGGAAACTGATAGATGATAATGTGTGGTTCAACTGTGCGCGAGATGTTTTCTGTCCGGTGTTTAGTTTTTGCTCAATCGCGTTATAAACAATTTAAGAGCACATCTTACAAGATGTGCTGATTTAAGGGAAATCGTCGTATTCAAATTCTATAAACGGCATCTGGAGAGATCAATATCTACAATTTGCATATTTTGGATTTTCATCTGAAAGCTGATCAAAATGCTTCAAAGTGCGTCCGAAGTCTCCCAAAGTCGTTCAGAAGTTAACTTGAGTTGAGTTCGGGCGAATTCGGGTGAACTTTGAAGCATTTAGACTAACTTCCAGTGACATTTTCAACACATTTCCCACCTCTCTGGGGAAAATCCAAAATAAACAAATTGTAGATATTGATCTTTACTTTCAAATGCCTCTTACAGAATTAGAATAAGATGATTTCCCGTAAATCGGCGCATTTAGAAAGATTTGCACTTCAATTATTTATAGTGCGATTGTGCAAAAACTACAGATCGGACACAAACCAGTTTCCGCAATATTGTTTAACCACCTTCAGATTTATAAGATTTATGAATTTTTGAAAAATGATCTAATTTTCGATGTTTTCTCGGATTTTCTCAGTGAAAAATGTACTGATCCGGTCGTATGAGAATCCGTTTTGTAGGTTTCATTTAATGTAAAACGGTTCCTCCATAATACTTTTTGAGATATTCGCAAAAAAAACAAAAAAGTTCAATTTTTTTTCACTATTACTTGTTTAAAAAATTCCACATTTCGAAAAGTAGTATAGGCCGTTTGCGTGTTTTATTTTGTGTGAAAAGAGCCTTATACTTTTATCTGTAGCTTGGCCTATATTTCCAGTCCAGTCAGTATATTCGATCAATCAATGTTTTATTATAGAAACATGCCATATGAAATAACAAATTAACGTTTGATGCCGTGTCAGTTCAACCGGAAGTATAATAACAATAATATAAAAACATATTTTGTTTCGAACACATAAATTCCAATACAAAACCTTATTCAATAAGAAAGACAAACACTGTAGACAGGTGGGTACGTAAATAAAAGGCGTCTGCACTGCAGTTTTTCCATGATTAAATTCTCTTACCTTCATTAACTCTTGGATGATTATTTTCGGTGTAATCCCTTGTACCAGTATTTACGTAACTCGGTTCTGGGTATGACTCAGGGTTTGTTTTAATAGGTCTGTTTCGGTCAGTAAACGCAACCTTTCTGGAGCTGCTGCCGTAACTATTTACAATTTCGGTAACGGGATTGATTCTGTGACTGAATTCGGTCGTCTCGTAATTGGGAATTTGTTCATTATGTCTTCCGGAGTTCCTTTGAGTGGTCTCTGCGTGTGGTCGAATTTTTCTTTCGTTAAATTGTCCTTGGAGTTGTCGATTGATTTCTTCTATACTCGGTCGGTTGAAGTTATTCTTTGCGTATACACAACAACTCCCTCTGACTTCGTTCGTTTCAAAAGGCACCACATCACATTCAAACTGTTCACTCTGCGCTTCTATCACTAGTAACGTGAATAACACAACTAACTGCGATAACATATCGATTTATAATGACTTAGACTTGACCGAGAATAAAACTGAGTTTGTAATGAAGGAAAAGTTATATAACTTAACTTAAATAACAATAATTATCTCGAGTCATTATCTAGCGGTTTTCCAACTTCCTGTTGATTTCTCGGTCCCATGAGAATCTCTCGTCGAATAATTAGTGTTTCGTTTGTCTCAGAGGTAACCAAATTGAACGGCTTCCCATTGTCATGTGTTTTATTGCTGTTACTATACATCTTTTTATAATGTAGGCTGCAAACCGTCGACCTTGTGAATTTTCCTCTCACCTTGTGTCGATTGATGAATCCATTCGTTTGTACGGTGGAGAAGTTGACTTGTTTGTTTATTTACTGAAACTTGACCGGTGGGAGAGCATTAGCACTTTGAGCACAACAAAAATACAAACTGTATAAATTGATTTGTATTGTTCCGAACTTGAAATCGAATATACAGGGTCCTGCAACTGCGCTCCGGTGGTCCATAGCTTCTAAACGGTGCAACTTAAAAATTTCTTTCGAATGCAAGCATGTTTCCTTAAGAGAGTATCTTTGGAAAATATTCCGAAGTATACAAGGTGACCCAGAAAAGTTCACCAAACCAAACTTATGTTTTTTGTAATGGAACACCCTATATTTCATCACATGTTTGAATAGAGATTACTTTGACCATTCAAAAAATATCGCGTCATGTATGTTCATCAACGTTATTTCCGGAGATATATCGATATTACTCCAAAAAACATAAGGAATTCAACACTCTGTAACTCCTCGTGGAAAAATTATTCTAAAAATTTCTGGGAGGCGAAATGACTCCAGTATGGTCTAGTTTCTGTAACACGACACACAGTTGAAATTCCATTACTTCGATTACATTAGATCGAAACGCGAGTTGAAAAATATCTTGGTTTTTTCAATTGGAAAATTATGTTATTTAGTAAATACCAAGTGTGATATATCATTCGAAAAAAAAATGTATTGCCTTTCCAATACTGAAATTCAATATATATTTCCATTTGAAAAAAGCAAGACATATTTCAATTTGCGTTTCGATCTATCCGGCACACAAAAGGTAATGAAATTTCAACTGTGTGGCATATTACAGATACCAGACCATATTGGAGTCATTTCGCCTTCCATAAGTTTTTGGAATTATTTTTCTTGAAGTAATATCGATATATCTCCGGAAATAACGTTGATGAACATATGTTCTATGGTGTTGGCATCTAATATGTGTAAATTCATCATGACTGATAAATAGGGAGGAAATAAATACATCCAATAATTTACACTTGAAAAAATATATGTAAATATTGTAGCAGATTCGTCATTTATAGAGACTCTGTATTTAGTTTCATTTAATAGTTGTTTTGAGTTGCTATGATTATGATGTTGATAACAAGAAAAGGAATTGACTCTGAAGTATTTGTGTCAAAATAAAACTTCACTAATTTGTACTGAATAAAAACTAACTAAAAGGCGTTCTGTTTTTGATAAATATATATTCTTCGACTACGACTTCGTTCACATTGGTCCTTCAAAATATTTCGTTGAATATGATGAAAAAGAAAACATAAAAAGTGTTTCCGTCCATTTAATATCAAAAATTAACCATTTCGAAATTTTACCTGTCATAACAAGATTCTCAAAATGGTTTCGCCTGATCCGTACGACTGTTTGGATTTTAAGGATCTGCAAAATTTGGATTAACAAAGTTAGAAAACAAAACAATAATTTTCCAGAATATTTGACTGCAGGTGAAATGGCAGAAGCTGAATTAAAATGGATTGAAAAGAGTCAGTACGACAGTTTTTCCGAGGATATAAATTTACTTAAGGATGGAAAAAGTCCGAACAAAAGAAGTCGATTGAAGAAGCTAAACCCGGAAATCAACAATGAAGGTTTGCTAGTTCTCAGAGGTAGATTAGACCTAGCAAGAGATTTAGACACAACAGTTAAACAACCATATATAATGGATCCGAAGAATGCGTTCACAAAACTACTAATTCAACATTATCATGAGAAATATGGACATCAAGGGATCGAACTCGTTCTGAGTGAGTTGAGACAGAGATTCTGGGTCATCGATGGAAGATCAGCAGTAAGAACAACTTTTTCTAAATGTCTGAAATGTAGAAAACGTAAGGCACAACCCAGGATTCCGATAATGGGACAATTACCTTCTCCAAGATTGACACCCAACGTAGTTCCTTTCACTTATACAGGACTCGATTATTTCGGACCCGTGAGTGTTTCAGTTGGAAGAAGAAAAGAGAAACGATGGGGCGTAATTTTCACGTGTTTAACTGTTAGAGCCATACATCTAGAAGTCGCTCACACTCTGACAACTGATTCAACCATTATGGCTTTAAGGCGGATGATTTCTAGAAGAAGGACCCCGAAAATGATCTTGTCAGATAATGGCAGTAATCTTAGAGGAGCATCGGAATAATTACGCAAGTTTCTCGACGAATTTGACTCTTCTAAAATTGGTGAAGAAATGGGATTAAGAAGAATTGAATGGAAATTCATAGCACCTGGTGGACCGCACATGGGAGGTACTTGGGAGAGGCTCATACAATCAGTCAAGAAGACTTTTCAAGCAATTCTAAATAACCAGACTCTCAAGGATGAACTTCTTTTGACACTGTTCAGCGAAGTTGAGAATATAATCAACAGTAGGCCTATCACACATGTTTCAGTGGACTCCAATGATCCGGAATGTCTGACACCGAATCATTTCATTATGGGAAAGCCAAGTCAAAACGAAATACCTGAGGATATAATGAAATCGTTCGAAGATGGAAGGAGTTTGAAGAAGCAGTGGCGAAAATCACAGCAAATAATTAATTGTTTTTGGCGTAGGTGGGTGAAAGAATATATTCCTCAATTAACGTGTCGAAAAAAATGGAATGAAGACCATGAATCTTTGAAAGAAGGCGCTATTGTAATTATCGTTGATGAAAACGCTCCAAGAAATTGCTGGAAACTAGGAGTGGTACAAAAGTTATTTCCAGGGCCTGACGGAAGGGTAAGGGTAGTAAATGTGAAGACCCAAAATGAGTGTATAGACGACCTGTTTCAAAGCTGTGCCCTCTGAAGACGGAAGACCCAGATTTGAATTAGATTCGTCATCAAGGGGGAGAATGTAGCAGATTCGTCATTTATAGAGACTCTGTATTTAGTTTCATTTAATAGTTGTTTTGAGTTGCTATGATTATGATGTTGATAACAAGAAAAGAATTGACTCTGAAGTATTTGTCAAAATAATCTTCACTAATTTGTACTGAATAAAAAAACTAACTAAAAGACGTTCTGTTTTTGATAAATATATATTCTTCGACGGCGACTTCGTTCACAAATATATATGCTGACAATATTGTTTCGACACACAGTGCCATCTTCTGAGCGAGTTATAAACTGTTTACATATATTTTTTCAAGTGTAAATTATTGGAAGTATTTATTTCCTCCCTATTTATCAGTCTTGATGAACATAATTTTTTGAATGGTCAAAGTAATCTCCATTCAACCATGTGATGAAATATAGGGTGTTCCATTACAAAAAACATAAGTTTGGTTTGGTGCACTTTTCTGGGTCACCTTATATACTTCGGAATATTTTCCAAAGATAATCTCTCAAGAAGGGAAGATGCTTGCATTCGAAAGAAATTTTAAAGTTGAGCCGTTTAGAAGCTATGGACCACCGGAGAACAGTTGCAGGACCCTGTATATTGGATTTCAAGTTCGGAACAATACAAATCAATTTATACAGTTTGTATTTTTGTTGTGCTCATAGTGCTAATGCTCTCCCACCGGTCAAGTTTCAGTAAATAATAAACAAACAAGTAGAAGTTGCCTAATCTCCGAAGTTTTAATGAAAACTAAGTTTTATCAAGATATTTTTAGTTTTCATCACCTAAAATGTTACCATCGTAAGAAAAGTTCACTGTGGGTACGCCACTGTATTGAAAAATAATATGCTGTTAGAAATAATCCTTTAAAAGGTGAGACAGGCGTTTTTATAAAGAAAAAAAAATTGTCTCCTTGTTTTTGTATACGCATATCTTTATTTACGCCTTTTGGTATTTGATGTATTCGAGTCACTTCATTCAACAATTTGAAACCTTTCGAAAATGGTTTATACCATACAAGAGAGAATATCCATTGTAGCTGTGTGTTCCAAAAATGGACGATTTGCTAGAGCTACGGCTCGAATTTTCAATGTAATTCATCCAGAAAAAAACACATCATATCAGTACGTGCTTCAAATGATGAATAAATTCATGGAGTCGGGATCAGTGCTGAATAAAAACATGAACGAGAGAAGCCTATGAGAAATGAAGGGGTCGCTGTTGCAGTTGTAGGACATGCAGCGATGGACAACATTCAATCTTTAAGACAACTTGAGACTATTCCTGGAGTTTCTAAAAGCAGCGTACATCGAATTCTGAAAGAAGCAAAATTCCATCCTTATAAAATGCAGAATGTACAAGAATTAATGATAATTACCTCTACAATGTGTGCTTTTCTGACGAATCTTCTTTATCTTTAAATGGACTCGTGAACATAGGCACATCTGCATGATACTGGAGTGACGTAAATCCCCATTGGTACAGGAAAACTCATTCACAAACTCCCCAGAAATTGAATGTTTGGGCTGGTATTCTGGGAAACCATATTGTAGGTCTATATTTTGATGGTAACCTCAACGGACAGACGTATCTTGAACCTCTTGATACAACTGTGAACCTCAGAACCACTCAGTTACTTGAAAACGATGTTGGGCTACTTGAAAGTCAGCTCACCTTTGGGAAACCATATTGTAGGTCCATATTTTGATGGTAACCTCAACGGACAAACGTATCTTGAACTTCTTGATACAACTGTGAACCCCAGAATCACTCATTTATTTGAAGACGATGTTAGGCTACTTGAAGGTCAGCTCACCTTTCAACAAGATGGAGCTCCTTCACTTTTTGTTGCATCTGTACGTCAATTTCACAGGGAGATGGATTTTGAAAAGCGAGGACCATAGAATGGCCGGCTAGATCTCCTGATTTATCACCATTAGACTTCTTTTTATGGGGTCAGTTGAAATCCATGGTTTATATTACACAGCCAACTTCGCTTTTTGATCTACGCAGGATATTAAAATTGTTGTGGAGTGTCGTGTGGGCGCACGGAAAAACCCCATTTTCGGTATGCTAAATAAACATGTAAATAATGTATTTTCAGATAGGTATAATGAAAATAATTTTTCAGTACACCCTCGTAACAAGTTTTCAATTCAATTCTCAGTCTGTTTGAGAGAATGAAACGTTATTGAGTAACTCTCGACAAACGTAATCATGTGTTAAGTCCATCGGTTTACACAAAAGAAAAAAGTTAGATTACCAGTTCTCGATCCTTCGAAATAAAAGTTTCATGCCGGTTTATCAAATTACTATCGCGTATAAGATAACTGCGGTTAAGTTCACATCTTGTATTTGCTCTTTCGTATGAGATAATTTGAGTTTCCATTCCGAGTGATTTCCTAACCATCTGATCTCCACCTAACGATAGCAGATAGACACTGCTCTGTACAGAAATGTAAAACGTCAGTATATTAAAGGGCTTTCCACGCATTTGTCGGTATTCGAGGCTCTACTTTGTGGCTTCTTTTCAGAGGTGTAGGGTGTAATTATCGATGCACAATGTTGTGAATGTTTTGGCCATGTGGGGTATTTTTTGAATAGTTCCTGCGGAAGGAATGGCAGACCCAACCATACAAACGTTTTGTTGTCATCATGCCAACGGCACGGATGTGGCTGTAATGATCATGCAAGAGTTTAACACTGATGCCTATAACATCGTGTGTTTGTTATCTGCAACACTGGGGATTTTCGGGGCTATTTATCAGGTGAGTAATTGAATATCTGACGTTCTGATGACTAAATTAAAGTTCAAAGCGCCGGTATGGATTGCATAGAATACGATAATGTATTGAAAAATTCTTAGCGTAGGTAATGAGATTTTGTGAAATTTTTGTTTTTTTTCGAAAACGAAGTTAGAAATCAAGGAAACACAAGAGACCTTGCAAAAAGTTGTATTTTTAGTTGCTTAATCTAAAACAATAAAAATACGAAAAAGTCAGTGGCGCACTTTTTTTCTCAATATTGTTGACTGTGGTGCCCACTGAGACGCCACTGGGCCTTATAATTTCAATCTAGTTAGGGCTAAATGAGCGCCTTATTAGTTCAAATAACTGTACTAAATTTCAACCAAATCGGTCCAAGGATAACTATTTATGATGTTTGATTATATGTATAAATTCCGTTTTTTTTTAAACTTCGACGCCCTGTATCTCAGAAACGAAGCAACCTCCGACGTATGTTCATAGGAACTTTTTTCTTAAATCATCATCTGCAGTGGTTAGGAAACACCCTGTAGAAGCAAACAAAATTCAAAAATCAAAATATTTTATTAAAACTTGAATTTTGTGGTAGTTGGTTTTACAATATGGCCTTCTCAACAAAAAATTTTCAATTTCCGGTCTCTGTTCGTTATACCGGAAGTAGAGGGCAACTTCCGTATTTCGAATGAAACGCACTGTATTTCATGCCTCAGGTGTGATTCTGTGAAATTTCAAATTTCCAACTGTTACTGTTTATGAGTTATGATTTTTTTAGGAATAGTGCTGTAACTGTAAAAATGTTCAGAAAAAAAAAATTATCTGAAAAACTAACAAATTTGGGTACAGGCATAGTTACATAGAGTGTGACTAAAATCGGCTGAGAAATAAAAATATATAATGAAATACCGGTGTTCCTATTAAAATAAGGAAGTTGTCTTCGACAAAATTCAAGTTTTTATTTGGAATGGTTCTCTAAGTTGGAACAAATTCGTTAGACGCTTGAAATAGCCATTAGGGAAAATATGCTCAGACAAGTCGATTTTATTTTTCAGTTATGCATTTTTTGGTCTACTCAGATTTTTGATGACGTCATAGCTGTTCGAGATATGACGTTATTATAATTTTTTTTGAATGACATTACCCTATTTTGATAATAAGTAATTACAAAAAGAACGCATTTTTCTCTGTACGGATGTCATATTTTTTCTTATGTTAGATAACAGTATGTTCGAGAAATAAATGACATTTCATTCATAATAATGTAATATTAAGTCTGTTTACGTAAACTTTTGACTCAAGGTATTTCCACAAAATAAAATCTAGTGGGGTTAGATCAGGAGATCTAACACTGGCCACTCTAAAAATCCTCGTCGCGAGTAGAGGACGGCTATTATTATAAGTTGCCGTGGCGCTCCGGAGCGACTTCCTGATTTTTGGAGGCGTATTCAGTTTTCAGCTACAGAAAAACCCAGAAAAACCTACAGCCTCACCCAGGGTGGTCGGTTACACATTTCGAGCAAACATCAGACGTCGGAATTGGCATCTAGGCAACTCACATCGCACTTGCTTCAGAACAAGGTATGAGGTCGCCTATAGATACCGATGTGCTTCAGAAAAATTCCCTCATACTCCGGATTTCGATCGCCGACGAGGATTTTTAGAACAGCCAGCTAGATCTCCTGATCTAATCCCACTAGATTTTTTTGTGGGGATACCTCAAGGCAAAAGTTCACATTAGCAGAAAAATGCGTTACTTTTGTAGGTATTATCAAAATAGGGTAATGCCATTTGAAAAAAATTATAATGACGTCATAACTTGAACAGCGATGACGTCATAAAAAAATCTGGGTAGTCAAAAAAATGCGCAACTGAAAAGGAAAATCGACGTATCTGATCTTTTTTTCCCGAATGGCCACATCAAGCTTTTAACGAATTTGCTCCAACTTTTACGTGCTCACTGTATATTCCTAATGAACGCTCGTCGTGAAAGACCCTGTATAATTCCCAGTTTTAGTTCTACCCTTATCCAGATAATTAATCACATCATTTCTCCATGACAATCCCAAAAAACTGAAGCAAGAACTTTTTCTGCAGATTTTTTAACACGAAACTACTAGAATCAATACATCCTTAATATTGTAAGAGTTGTTTTTTATTCACTCGAAAATATTGAAATGTTTTCTTCGGGATTCACTTTGACGATGAATCATTTCATTCATTACATAAAGATGATTGCGTTCGTACTTTTTATTACGATCGTACGGAAAAATACTACACCTGTTGGTTTTTTTCCGCGAATCATCAAATTATTCTAATCAGATACGATGAATGAACTATGTGAGGATTTCTCCATTCTAAATTGGCTATTAATAGTACTGGTCATTTACTCGACCTTGTGTATTCCTCAAAGAAGTGAATCTACATAACACTTCTTTTTAAACTCAGAATGTACAGGGTATATAGTTATTATTGACCAAAGAAAAAAAAGTTTCATGTAAGAGTTGTGTGGAGTTGTTTGTCACCATACCATCATGATATATTGATATTCTTCCAAAGTTACTTCTGAAACTGTTCGGGCTTAAAAAGTATGCTTGTCTTGTTTCGTGTTCATGAATGTTATTTACAATAACTTTCCTTACAGACAGATTTCAGTGACAGATATGAAAATTATTTTATATGTATGTTATGACACGACTTCCAATTGATTTGTTTTTACAGATACTACCAAGGGAACAGTTTTCTCATCATCACCAATGGCTTTCTTTTTCTGCTATCAGGGGCAGAAAAATTATTGTCTGGCTAGCAGTAGCTGATCTTCTAGCTTCTTTAGGTAAAGTAAAACTAATTTCTAGATATATCTTCGATATAATCGCAATAGTATTTATTTATCATGTTGAACAAGCTGAGAGCATGTTTAAAAAAATTGTATTTTTTTCAATAGATTATAAAGTTTCACCCGATTCCGAAATAAAGCATCATCTCCAACGCTCTAACAATTATATAGTTTTGAGTGAGTTGAACAAATCAATTATCCTAGTAATAATGCTGATGAGGGCGGGGATTAGCGCAGTGGTTAAGCGCTCGCCTAGTAATCGAGAGATTGCAGGTTCGATTCCCAGACGGTGCGATCTTTTTTCATTTTCAGATTTGAAAGTCTGAATGACTGAGGCTCGTGTCGGCTGGGAATAATCCTCCACGATTCACTGTTGCGTGAAAAAAAAATAAAAAATAATGCTGATGTGATACATATCAAGAGAACAATATATTATTATTTGAAAGAAAATAACTGTATACACCGCGTGGTAACTTAGTTGCTATTTTGGCCCGAGAATTTTTTGTTTAGTTTATTTAGAGAAATATTTTTTTGGAGAAACTTTCTTTGGACCAAGAGAAATAGATTCGCTAGTTAAACAGAATTCAGAATGCTTCAGTTCTTGAAAAAAAAATTGATAGTTAATGTTTCAAGTCTTGAGATTATTTGAAAAATATTTGTTTCTTTACGAATTTATCAAGTTAGACGACCCTTTTTTGGTCCTTTGAAAACAATTTGTTGAAAAAAAATATTTAGAATGTTTAAAAATGCATCTTAACAACACAATGTTGTACTTGTCTTAATTGCAGATGAAAATTGTGAAATAAAGAAATATCTCTGAACAATAACAGTAATAGAATGTTCAATAAAAATATGTTTGGCAAAAATAATAAGACAGAATGAAAACAATAAGGTGAAAATGCTTCAAATTAAACAGTTCTAAACTTCACGTGACCTCTTTTCAATCTCAGCACCACTGGCTTCCCTATTAGTTTTATAATTTCCTTTGGCAATACTGCAGAGGTCTCGGCACCCTTGGAAAAATGTAGGTTATTTCCTTTTTTGAGATACCCCTAGGAATGAGCACATCTTTATAATATTCAGTGTGGCTTTTTACCCCTCCTCTATTTCGAACTTTTTGACGTACAAACATGAAACAAACAGCATTTTAAATGATATCAACATCACCGATACTACTTTTTGAAATAAAAAGCATTGTGTTTGCTTGACAGTGGGAGCGGGGTGCCAATCAGTTTGAACATTTCAAATGGCATGGGAATCAAGCGACACATCGTTGAAATGATGATTCAATTCTCTTTTCAACCATTTAAATTTTTCGGATTTCGTTAATTTTTTTTTACCATATGCATTTGAAATATCAATGTAAAAGTGCGGATCTGAGTGGTACCCTTATCTCGATAAATTTGAACGGTTTGACCTTTTGAGAAAAGATTGCAATTACTCGACAGATGGCGCTGAAGGAAATTTCGAAAGGCAAAGAAATCAAAATTGTGAACCGTTCAAAAGTTACTAGGGGGGAGAGGGGACTAAAAAAGCAGCACTGTATAATATCCTTCAGAGTAATTCCCCTATTCACCTTGTACATTAGCCTCCTGTACATATATCGCGAGATTTTTACACAAAGGAAAATGTAGAAGCAGCATTCTGGACTCATATGCCACAGTGTCCAATTTCCTTTTCAACACTAAAGAGAGAATAGACAAAATTGAAACTACTGAAGTTTATAAGCTCAAGTGTCCAGATTTTGATGGAGTTTATGTGGGACAAGGTGGACGAAATGTTTAAAAAATATATGCCGAATATCATCAGAATATATCGTTACTGACAGACCTGGGTATATTTAAGGTTTTTGATAGATATAGTCTGTTTGGAAATATAATATCCTTTTATCTGCACATGTAGGGCATTCATAGAACTATATTTATTTTTAAGTTATTCAACTTTATACCTGAATTGTGAGTCCATAAATAGGGTGTTTAATAGTGCTTGAACGGAGATTAAAAATAATTATATTCTACTGATTTACTCAGACGGAAGTAATAGAGTTTGATAATGTCCACAAAGGACGAAACTGCAGTATATTATGTAACAAATAAAATAAGTCGTACACAGGAAGTTTTATTTCCATTTTTCCTACCATACGTATAGTAATCTTTAAATTAATTTTCATTTACTGTCGGGAGTCTCTTGATTTGTCTATCGATATGTTAACAATCGAAAAATGGATGTGGAAATGGGTATTTTATTTTTTCATCAAGTTTATAGTGTTTATTTCGATTCTATTTATTTTTTTCTCAAGGTATATTTACTCGTTCCACAATATGGATAAATTATAAAAATATAATGCCAGCTTTGGACGACAACTCAAGCGTTCTATTTTGTGCGGTATCATCGGTAAGAATCTATTTTCGATATCATAAAAAAATTGTGAAAGTATTTCTGATTTTTTTTAGGCATTCACGCAATATTTTTACACGTCAACTTGGATTTGGACATTGTGCTATGCCATAGACATGAGGATGATTCTGACACAAAAAGAAAGCCATATGAAGTTCTATCATCTGGCAGCTTGGGTGATTCCTGCGATATCCACAGCCACAGGATTGTGTTTGCTGTACTTTCCTGATGCAAAGTAAATTTATAATATCATAACTATTTGCGTTTTATCGTAGAAAAGAAAGTAAACAAATGTGTACATGTTTTGTTCAATGAATTTTCTGAATTTCTGCTATGGAACACGGTTAGCTTTGAAATTATCAGCTTTTTTATATCTCGTATAGAGAATAAGATTGTTTCCGAATAAACTAAATATTGTATGTATTTAAATAATAGAGTGAGAGACCTAAAAAAAACTACACAAAGCAGACTGGTGTAAGATATTTACATTACTTTCAAACCTCTCTCTTCAAACTTCCGACAGGGATTAAGGTTGCTATCCAAAAATCCAGTAATGTGTTGAATAGTTTTCAAATCTTATTGATTTGTGAACTTTATAACTCAAAAGGGCAGTTTTAATTTTTTATTTCTATAATAAACATAAGAAACTAAATGTACATGATTCAACTATCTGTTCAAGAACACACGTAGGACCATTGCACGGGCATCTGACAGATGTAATCCAGTGGTTAGTCAATGAAGTATTGAATATCTCGGACAGTAGGAGTTGTCCGTGTTTGTAATTTTCTATGCTTTTTCAGTTGTCACACTGCCTCTTCATGGCGAACAGTGCTATTGAGGATTCTTCCGAATTACATTTTAACATACCTTCCTATAACTATCACAATGGTGGCCAATCCGTGCTTATACAGACATTCTACGAAGGACATGGAAAGGATAATAACCAGTACTTCTGGCCAGTTCACCAGCAAGGAGAGGAATATGATCGATTCTATTAAGCTCAAGTTTTCTGCTATAAACATCGTATTTTATATCTGCTGGACTCCCAACTTGTTGAACGGCATTTTACTTTGGATTTTGTGGTTCCATCTACCTGTCACAAGTATCATTACGCTATGGTACATTATGGTAAGTGATAGATATTTGACTCCATGATGATGAAACGGACATTGTTAGAAAAGTAGTTTGTTATTTTTAATGGTTTTACCTATTATTCAATATTTCAACATTATGTTACTCTTATGAATCAGTTTCGGATGTTATCGATTAAAATTGCAAGAGTGCATAACAACTAAAGATAATTTTCAAGAGAGTATGTTATCCAAAAATTGCAAGTGTTCATTTTCATATTTTGGCGAAAGAGCCAGAGTCCCAAGGAGGACTCAATTACAAAATATGAAAATAACCGAGTGCAATTTTTATAAGTTAACACTCTTGAATGCAATATTATCTGGTAAGTTTTATGCACGAGTGTAATTCATTGGAATATTCCACGAATAAAGAAATATTTTGTATTTTTTTCTGAGAAATATTCTTTGGAACTCGAGACATGCTCTCGAGACATGCCCTCGAAACATGCCCTCGAGACATGCCCTCGAGAAATGCCCTCGAGCAAACCTAGTATGCAGGGTGACACTTTTATCCCTAGTTAAACAAATGGCTAGTTTCAATATACTTTTACGTCAAAAATGTATAACTTTTGATGACTTTTGAATATCAAAAGTAGGCTATTTTTTAACAGATTGCAAACATTTACTGCCGTTCTAAAGCAAAAGGATCCAAGATATTATAGTTACTTATTTACGCCTATACAGTTTACAATTTTAGATGTATTTTGGATATATACCTACCTACGTATTTTTTTACTCATGTTTTGGATAGCATAGAACGATGAGATCCGGCCAAATTTGTTACTCAAGTCAACGGCTTGGTCATGTAGTGAGTGAAATCTGAAATATGGAAAAAATTGAGATACTCCCTTCGGGCTTAGGACGGTAGAATATCAATTTTTACTTCAATCGTTTTTTTTTATTAAAAATATATTACGATCATAATACATATTACAAGAAATAAACTTCGACCACAGGGTTGACGACTTCATAGTTTTCGATTTTTCTCCCAAATACGAAAGAATACAAATTTCATGTTCATGCATTATTAAAAGTTTAATAGGAATGATCAGAACTATGTCTAAAATTAACAGGTTTTGATATGGAAGAAAAGAATTCATATTGCACTCACTCTTTATACCTATCTGAATGATGTTCACACCAAATGAGCATATTATTTGGAACTCATGTTTCGTAAACAAATCTGAGACATTTATTTTATTTTGTAGGCATTGATGAATCCTCTCCAAGCACTCTTCAACTGCCTCGTATATCGTAGATGGAGTAGCGGTTCAGAAAGAGTGATTCTACCGTGGAGACAACTGGAAAGAACCGGCTCAACTGACAGCAAAAAAACCTTTACAAAGTCTTCGTTAGAAGATACCGTTAGAGAAGAAATATACCCATTATTACAGAATGCTCCCTCAAATAGTGTGAATTTGTATCAAAGTCTCGGTAGTCAATGATATTTATTTTTTAGTAGGAAATGTCCAGGGTTTTATTTATACAGTGCTTCTTTTTTGATACGTGATATACTGTTATTTTTTTATTTGATGTGAACACTAGCCGATTTTATTAATTATTGTGAAGTTTATCATTACTGAACAATATATATTACCCTTAATATGCTAATTCTGTTTCATTTCCACTTTAAAAAAATGAAGTGTTTATAGTTTTGTCCAAACTTTTTTCACTGTGCGACATTTGCCATGGAGAGTCTGGTATTCTACAAGCGAACAGTAAACAATATCGTTCATACTTCAAAGATCCTTTGAAGAAAATAAAAGAAAAGGATATTACTACCGAAATCTATGGTTCCTGACTGCCACTTTGCGCCTCGGTGGTTTCACTTTGAGACTGCTTATAAATATTATTTTTTGCTGTTTGCTGTTGAAATTATTGTAAAACCTCAGGTATAATTTTAGTGGGAACTATAAAAACGGCTTTACGTTGATTCTAGTAGTAACAACATAGAACAGTTTCAAAGTAAAACCATTGGGGCACACTGGTTGAGCAGTTGTGTTTAAGTTTTCCCGCTTTTTCTGTTTACTTTCAATTTTTAATAGAGGAATTCAAAGTTACATTCCAACGCTAAAGCGGTGATAGTTCGAACTATTTTCATGTTCACTGTGCCAACATAACCACAGCTTAGCTGTGACATAACACAATATTTACCATTTAATATCTATATTATGTTCAATGTACTTGAAAGTAGTTCAATCTTTCACCACTTCTGCCTGGCGTAGGTGGTGTGAGGTTTGATTACTGGTTCTACGTTATTTTACGTATACTGTGGATGATAGTTGACACTGTTGACAGTTTTGACACGTGAATTTAATTTCTTTTTGTTGATTGAATTTTTACTGACAAGGGAACTCTGTTATTAAATATAAACTCAAATAGTTATTAGTTTGATTATCAAACGAAAGAAAAAGTAACAAATATATTCCAAATGTCGAAGGCAACCAGCTCGAGTTCGGCCGAGCCTCAATCATCTCAGTATGAGAGTCAATCCCAAGTAGCACAAAAAAATTGGGAAATGACGAACTCTGTGGAAGTAGTTAGCTCGGTGGATGAAATATATCGTTATGATAAAAAACAGCAGCAAGACATCTTAGCAGCGAAGCCTTGGGAAAAAGAGTAAGACCAGTTTTTCATCTATAGCTGTATTGATTTATTAAAAGAAATAGTTTTATTATTCTTTGAACTTTATCAAAAAAAAACTATTGATTGTGATGGGAAGCGAATGCTCTACCATCAAGAAATCACAGCCAATATGATGGCAATGAAGAATAATATTACTAAATAGAAGTGATGCAAATTGTTTGAACTCTAAATTTTACATTGCAGCCCACATTTTTTCAAAGATATAAGGATCTCTGCCTTGGCTCTTCTGAAGATGGTGATGCATGCAAGATCTGGAGGTACTCTTGAAGTGATGGGTCTGATTTTGGGAAAAGTTGATGGAAATACCATGTTTGTTATGGATTCTTTTGCTCTACCAGTTGAAGGCACCGAAACACGAGTCAATGCTCAAGCTCAGGCCTATGAATACATGAGTTCATATATTGAAGCAGCCAAACTGGTAAGTTGATATGTACCTACCAAACTAGATGACAAAAGCCCGGCAATGTAGGCTTACACTAGTCTGGGCTTGAATTTACCTTTAGGTAACCTAACCTAATAATATTCAAATTTTATATTATAGTTTTGGCAATAGAAAACTAATAATCACTGATATTATCTGCAGTTAGAGTAGTATTTAAGGATGGTTTACTATTTTTTCCTGTAACGTTATTAATAATTGCCTAGCTTTCTTTAAACATTGAATTTTAATATTCATTAGTAATGTGACTATTGAATTTATAAACTAATCAATTGTCTCCTGATAAATAAGATTCAAATCGTTAGGTGGGCAGACAAGAAAACGCAATTGGCTGGTATCACAGTCATCCAGGATACGGTTGCTGGTTATCAGGAATAGATGTCAGCACACAGATGTTGAACCAAAATTTCCAAGAGCCATTTGTAGCCATAGTCATCGACCCAGTCCGTACGATTTCAGCGGGAAAAGTTTGCTTGGGAGCCTTCAGAACTTACCCCAAGGTTAGTTTTCTTGTGCTCCTGTTGTTTGTCTAGAGTCATTCATTCTTTAGGGATATAAACCTGCCAATGAAGAACCATCAGAATACCAGACTATCCCACTGAATAAAATAGAGGATTTTGGTGTACACTGTAAACAGTATTACTCTCTTGAGGTGTCTTATTTCAAGTCGGCTTTGGATAGGAGGTTGTTGGATTCTCTTTGGAACAAATATTGGGTCAACACTTTGAGCTCGTCGAGTTTACTGACCAATGCAGACTACACCACTGGCCAGATATTTGATTTGTCAGAGAAATTGGAACAGTCGGAAGCTGCCATAGGTCCGTATGGTCCAAAATCATGGAAGTTTGGTTCTTCTAATATGAGTTTTTTCAGGTCGCGGTGGATTCATTGTTGGGGGTGCTGATCCCCATGAAAAAAGAACTGAGGACAAGCTCCTCAAAGCCACTAAAGACAGTTGCAAGACTACAATCGAAATAATTCATGGTCTAATGGCTCAGATGATTAAAGATAGGTTATTTAACAGTGTCAGTCCAAATACGGGCACTGGAATGAAGTAACAAGACAGTCTGTTGAACTTACATTAAGTCAGTGTCTATATTTAGTTGTGATAAGTTATTTTAATAAAAAAAAATCAGATGTCCTGTAGTTTTTAACATCATTCCGTTTTTGGAATTCTTTAGGTGCGATTTTTGGCTGAATAAAATTCATGCAGGCAATTTTGAAACGTCACATGTCCAATATTTTTTATGATATGCATGTGTGATATTGTATATTGATACAAGTGAGATTTTAACGCATGCGCAACGAGTTTAAGGGCACAGCTTCAAGCGGAATGTCCTTTCGGCTTGAAGAATTCGGAAATGGAAGCGGTTATGTTGAATTTCTTTTTACTTGTTGAGTTACTGAGATCTATATCGGAAAATTTTCATAAACTTTACCGCCATCTATGATTTGGTAGCCACACTATACAATCATAACGTGTTGTTACTTTTCTCTGTATTTTGTGAAAACGGAAACTATAGAGAAATAGCACTATTTCGCACATGCCCTTCATTTCTGAGACTAGAAAAGCTCTGGGAAGAAGTTGATTTCACAAAAAAATCCCTTTGGAAACTTTTCGCTCAGAAAATGAAAATAGATTAGCTTCAAAATGCTCACAAAGGTAGAATTCGGTTTGCTGAAATGAAAGCGGTTTTGTTGAATTTCTTAGTTTTCATTCACATTCATCATCATTCATATAGGAAAATTTTACTAGACTGTAGCGCCATCTATGGTTCAGTCACTCAACGGTCACAAAGTGTTGTTGCTTTTCACTGTATTTTGGAAGAAAAAATATAATTTTTTGATATGGAAAAATGGCACTTTCCCGCAGTTGCCCTTCACTTCTGAAACACCCATGTCAACTGGCTTTGGAAAGTTCATTTTTCGGGCCAATCAAGAAGTCTAACTTTAGAAATTTTTCGGTCAGAAAATGAAAATATCGCTGTACATCGGAAAGTGACAGCGTGTGCTATGATATACGATACAAATACAAGTTATTATTGTAAGTTACAGATTCCCACTCTTGGTAAAATATCGTTCGATAATTTACTTTTTGCTCTGTGACCACGTGATACAAACATAGGTCTACTATTCTGTGGTCTACTACTTGCTTGTCTCGGTTTTTCATCAACCGAACGCACCTAGTAGGTACCACTTAAGGCTCGTTCATACCTATGCGAATGTTCGCAATTTTTTGCGAAAAATTGCGGTAAACGATGAATCCTCATATCATTTTTCGGTAATGTAGTAGTGTCTATCCTACGAAGGCGTAGAAGCGCCAGATGTAGTGATTTTTTCTAATTCCCAGATAAATCTGTCTATTAGACAGTTATTATAATTGACAGATGAAAGTGTCTAATAGACAGATTTATCTGGGAATTATACTAATTCCTAGATATAAGTGTCTAATAGACAGATATAATCTATCTAGAAGACTGATATAAGATGTCTATTAGACTGGTATTATCAGTCTAATAGACTGGAATCATCTGTCAATAGACTTATATTATCTGTCTATTAGACAGATGTTATTTGGCTAGTAGACACATATCTAGGAATTGGTATAATTATTATAATTCCCAGATAATTCTGTCTATTAGACACTTATATCTGTCAATTATAATAACTGTCAATAGACTGGTATTATCTGTCTAATAGACTTGTGTTATCTGTCTATTAGATAGATATCATCTGTCTATTAGACACTTATATCTAGGAATTAGTTTAATTAGTATAATTCCCAGATAAATCTGTCTATTAGACAATTATATCTGTCAATTATAATAACTTTCTAATAGACAGATTTATCTGGGAATTAGAAAAAATCACTACATCTGGCGCTTCTACGCCTTCGTACTATCCCCAATTACTGAAAAATTACATGTTAAGATTGAAGTCGATATGAGTCGAATCCACAGAACTATAATAGTTCTGTGGTCGAATCGCAAAACAATTGCGAATATTCGCAAGGGTATGAACGAGTCTTTACTAGTAGTGTTTTATTCAGTTTTGTGTTCCGTGTCCTTACATCATCAAATGTCATTCTAGTCTGTCAGTTTGTGTGTTAGTTTTTGACGTTTAGTTAGTTCTTTTGTATTCTTTGCAGTTGACAGTGGAGTGCCGATTGAGGGTAGTTCGTCTTTTATTTTAACCTAAATTTACGTGATGGTGCCCTATTTTTTAGAAATTTAAATAAGTTCTAGTTGATATTAATAACAATGGCAATGAAGATAGCAAGAACTAAACACATACCTAATCTGTTCAATAACTCGATACCAAACTTGCTTCCTCAAAAAAGCAAATTAACTAATTTCGTTAAAGGTACCAATTACCTGGATTTAAATGTAAATAATAGTTGTAAATTCAGCTTAAGTTCAGTAGTATTCGGTAGTGCTGGTCACGCAGAAACCACCAGTACGACACAGGGTTTATCAAAGTTACAGGCGCAAGAACTGATTTTGAGGCTCAATGGAGAGGAAAGGAATATTTTGATGTCTGCCCTACACGAGTATCAGTCCAAATCAGTAAAGGACGAATACGAAGGTAAAGCCAAGCAGGTATTTGTATCGAAATATGTGTGATATTATTTATTTCTATTTTATTTTGCAACTCTTAAATGTGTGTGAACGCAAAATAGGTATATTTATCATTGATGTGATTTTATTTTTCTGCTACACTTCCTTACATATTCCTTTTACAGCATCTGACTGGTAATTTTTCTTTTCATTTATATTGCAAGTGGTGCAGTCCACTAACTAGGTACTTAAAAAAAAAGTGCAGTGGAGTAGTGTAATATAAACAATTCGTTTTATCCTGGAAAATTGGTTCATCTACCATTACAACATTTGATACTCCTTGACTCATGTACTCAATATTACTCAGTCTCATCTTGGAATTTAATAATAATTTTCAATGGAGTTGACCTGGTATATTTCTAGGCAAAATGAATGAAACATAAAGTACTCAAAAGGAGAAGAAGCATATATATCAGGTTTGCGACGATTTAAGTCAAATGATTTAAATCAATTGATTTTTTCAATTTTAATCGTGATTTAAGTCGAATTATAAATGTAACAAGTCGCTAAAGCAAGAAATTTTAAAAAGGAACATAGTTTATTCAAAACTAAGTGTTTAGACCTACATACATTATGTAAGTAAGTATAAAAAAATAAAAAATCGTCATCAGTCCAAGGCTCGGTCCAAGGTAATTGAGAAAACACAATAGGCCAAGCTGCAGATAAAAATAAGAGGCTCCTTTCACACAAAATAAAACACGCAAACGGCCTATAAGTACTACCTTTTATAAGATAATTCGTAAATGAAAAACCCGCTTTTCGCGCCAGCAAAATTGCTTTGTGGAATTTTTTAAACAAGAAATAGTGAAAAAAATTATAACTCTTTTGTTTTCCTGCGAACTCAAAAAGTGTTGGAGGAATCGTTTTACAGTCAATAGAACTTTTGTAGGGAATGAAAACCCTACAAAATGTATTTTTATACGACCAGATCGGTCCATTTTTTACTGAGAAAATCAGGGAAAACCTCGAAAGAGACCATTTTTCAAAAATTTATAATTTTTGTAAATCTGAAACTGGACAAACAATTTGCGGAAGCTGATAGGTGATGATAATATGAGGTTCAACTGTGCGCATGATGTTTTCTGACCTATGTGTAGTTTTTGCACAATCGCGTTATAAACAATTTGAGGGCACATCTTGCAAGATGCGCCGATTTAAGAGAAATGTATTCAAATTCTGTAAACGGCATCTGGAAGTAGAGATCCATATCTATAATTTGTATAATTTGGATTTTTACCTGAGATGTGGGAAATGTGATGAAAATGTCACTGAAAGTTTATTTTTTTCGAGGTTTTCCTGGATTTTCTCAGTGAAAAATGCACCGATCTGGTCGTATAAAAAACAATTTTGTAGGTTTTATAATTCTCTACAAAAGTTCTATTGACTGTAAAATGATTCCTCCAAAACTTTTTGAGATATTTCTTGTTTAAAAAATTCCACAAAGCGATTTTGCTGAGGCGAAAACCGGGGTTTTCATTGACGAACTATCTTATAAAAAGTAGTATAGGCCGTTTGCCGTCTTTTATTTTTATTTACGGCTTCGCCTATTAGGTAAATCATTCCCCCATTTTACAATCTTCATCTTCCTATTAGATATTAATGCCGGAAATGGCCTTCAACTCTACGTTAGGTTTTAAAAGTCGATACGTCAATAGGTAGTGACGTAATTCGGATGGATATACCCCGCTATAAGCCGTTTGAGCTTATCGATGTTCGACGTCAAACACAACACCCAGGTACATATATTATTTTTTATTGACATCGTAAATATGGAGCGATGGCTCGACAGGTAGAAGGATTACATAAAGCTGTTTTATTTAGATTTGAAATTATATTCAAATGTGTTAAGTTTGTCCTGAAACAATCTGTAAAACTAATCTGAACTCACATAGCTAATTTTATTCTCTACAAATTCATTACTTCCAGTTTTGGCATTTTTAGATTTTTGAGGAATAGAAACGACAATATAATAAGGTGATATGGTTCTCGTGTATTTAGAAGTTGTAGTTTTGGTCGAATGAATTGAAATAATAAAAAATATCCAAATAATAATATAATATTATAATAATAAACAAGAAATACGCTAAAAACTGAACAGCTTTGGTATTTGCTATTGACTGTCTGTGTAACAGTTCAACGAAACAGTATTGCATAAACCAACTTTTGTATTAAAAAGAAAATAAAAATCATTGAAACCATCGCATTCGCCAGAAATTTCAATAGACTTGTCAACAAGTGCTTTTTGGATCAAACTTTTTTAACTGGCTCCGAAAAATAAGAGCGAGGTGTCATTCGATTCGGAATAGCATGTACTTACATGATTTTTGAAAAAATTCAAGAGCCGCTTGCAATTAACAAAAAATAAACTGAAAAATCAAAATGGGGTTTGGTTTTTTGCAAATAATAATCTCAAAAACTATTTGACGTTTTTCAAATTTGAAAAAAAGATTCAATAAGCGGAGGAAATTTCACATTAAAAATTATACCGGCCGGAACTGTAGGACCATTATTTATAGTTATCCCAGAGGGTTGAAAATACGGTCGAAAACGGGGACTCTGGCTTGCGTAAGCCCCTCCCACTTTGGACTTTTAAGAATGAATATTATTTTAACTTATTGAATAAGAAAATCAAGAATTAAAAAAATCTGGCATCCACTGGACAGATTAATGAACAATAATACGCGACCAAAAAAAAATTATTTCGATTTTTCTATCAATTATGTATTACTTAGTTGCATTTTTTTCCTGCTTGAACATTAACATTGCAAGTGTGATAATTGTTAAATAACAAATTTTTTTCCTTCTTTGGAGCTATTTTTGAAGGCGTCCTGTCGTTAAAATAAAAAATGTTCGCTTTGTTATCAAATTAAAAAACTTGATTAATCATTGAACAATATTTTTGTATAAATTACTATCATTTTCTTTTTTCATGATCAGATGAAACACGAAAATGATTCTTATTTTTTTTATTTTCTACTGTTTACAAAACAGTTATAAACACAAGTGTTGTTTATAAGATAATTAATTTTTTTTTGGATACCCAATCTTTGATGCAAATTATAGTTAAAAAAAATCGTTCCTTAATTTTTTTTATTGCTTAAAAATGGATTTGTTAATTAACAATTTTTTTCTACCTCCTGTAATTATTATTGAGGAACAATTTTTTTATATCATGATTTATCTTGCTCTTTTATAACTAAAAAAAATGTTTTCATTAAAATTTTCATTGCTTATAGAAAAAAATTGTTATTTCCGTCAAACGATTGCACCCCTACGCGCAACCCTCGGATGTCTTCGAGAGACTTGTGTGAGCTAAGGAAGACGCAGCCCTCACCTTTTAACGTGTGATGCCATGCATGAGACCGATGACCATGCTAGGCTTTGAACCCTCGACCCTTCGCTCCAAAGGCGAACGCTCTACCACCATGGCCAATAAACAATGAAGTGTTATATTTGTGATTTTTTTTAATAATAAAACTAAAACAACCATGTGTTATTTTTTGAGAAAAATAATTCAAAAAACCCGAAGAAAATGATGGAGTGAAGGAGAACAGAATTTTTAAAATTCAATAAAAAATATAAATAAATTATTTTTCTCAAAAAATAACACATAGTTGTTTTTGTTTTATTCTATAGAAAAAGAAAAACACAAACAATGAAAATTTAAATAAAAATATTTCTTTAGCTATCGATGAGCAATATCAATATTATGATTAAAAAAATGTCCCTTAATAATATTTACAGGAGGTAGAAAAAAACTGTTAATTATCAAATCCTTTTTAGTATGAGCACTAATTTTTTTTTAAATCATAATTTGAATCAAAGAATATGTTTCCATAAAAATATTTTAATATATCTTATAAAATGTGGCTTCTGACCAATATAAACAGATCAATAATAATATGAATAAAAAAAAAATCAATGATTTATCAAGCTTTTCAATTTTTAACCTTAATAAATTGTTGATAACAGAGTAAAAAAATTTTTCAAACGGCAATCTCTTTTTAGACCTTTAAAAAATAGCTCCAAAAAAGGAAAAAATCACTTGCAATGTTCATGTTCAAGTCGGAAAAAATTGTTAATTAACTAGTGCATAATTAATAGAAAAATCGCGATAAAATTTTTTTGACCGCAGTTTATTGTTTATTCATCTATCCAGTAAATGCCATAATTTTTTCAATCCTTAGTTTTCATATTCAATAAGTTTGAATAATATTGATTCATTAAAGGGGCTATTCCGAATCGAATGACACCTGGTTGATATTTTTCGGAGGCGGAGAGAAAAAGTTTGACTCAAAAAGCACTTTTTGACTAAATGACTAATATACAAACACAGTGCGGCCTTTTACAGTCTTCCCATGTTATTTTTTGAACGGTTCGACGTATAAACACGAGACACTAACCTTTTTGAATAGTATACATACCATCGATACGTCAATTCGAATTCCTTTGATATATTTTTTTAAATATGCATTCGAAATACCTATCAGTTAAACATGCACTTTTCACACTTGTGTTATAAATAGCTATTCTCAAACTCCTAGGTGAAATTTAGCGAAGATAGGACTATACTTATCTCATTCAAGGTCAGTTAGCTGCGTCAAGATGGAGGAGCAAATATGGCAGACCCAGCAAGCTGCCTAGATTAGGGGACGTAGATCCCACGGGGACGTACTGTGCCTTCCCGGAGGACTGGCTCAAAAACAAAATGGGTAGGACTCATTATGGTTTCAGGTCTTGGCTATTTTACTAACCGATATGCTGGGGAAATGTTTAGTTTTGGTGCTTGAGGTTTTTTCGTACATTTCTGTTGGTTACGTAAACATCGCAGGTTTTGGTATCGCTGATTTTCATTCACTAGTAAGTAGTACGTAGCAGCTCTGCATTTTAGTTGTGACCAGAAGGTGACCAAGAGATAGAACGGGGTTTTCTTTATTCATGTACCTAATATTGTAATATATTTCATGATGATAGTGTTAACCAGCCATTTTATGTCGTGATTCAAAGAATAAATTCCAATACCTCGTCATAAATTTAAATCTACTCTCACATACACGAATATCCCATATTTTATTTTATTACCTATACTCACTTTGTCAATAAGTTTAACTCTTTGGACAATGAAGTATATTCATTATCATTATAAGTTATTACTATATCAGTAGACAATTGAATAAAGTTCCTTGCTCAATTCAAATCAATTCAAAAAGTATATATGGGTCAAAATTCTGAAACTGATATTTGATGCACGGTGTCTTTAAAAAAAATCGGCAACTTTTAGACAAGAGTAATTGAGGTATTCTACTCAGACATACATTCTTGATATACCCGTTCAGAAAGTTTCGACAAATTTCGACTATAAAAATTTTATTTGTTCAGGCAAAGTGATCAAAAATCATTCCTCTGGACTCTCACTGTATTAAAGCTATAGTATAATATAGCGTTTACTTTCCAGACACTAGTAACTTTCATAGAAGTCAATAACTAACTAATAAAGCACTTGAATATAAACCAAACAAACTCTGGAAATTATTTCACTTTCTATTTTAGATTTTTGTAAATCAAGTCCCTAGTTTTTATCGTCATTCCTCTGTCACAATTTCAAAATTCACTAATTGTGCATTAAATTACGCCTTTTCAGTTTTGGCTGTTACAGAAGGCAAGTTGAAGTTTCATGAGTTGAAAAAAAAAAAAAAAAGAATTGTGGTTGTTTGTTACTGGTGGATTTAGAAGGAAATCGTGATGAGTCACACTCAAAAATATCATTCCTCTGGTAGTTATGTAATTTCAGGAGAATTAATTATACAGTTTCCGTTCAAACATCATAAAGGGTTTCATATTATTCTCGTGTATTTCCTTATGCAAAATGTGAGATTATGGAATTAGGGAGTGGTGAATATTGGGAATTGTTTGAAGCTCAGAAATACAGTTTAATAGATCATGTTGCAACTGTAATTACCATATTGCTTTATTTTTGGCTTAGTGGCCTTTAGTTCAAATACATTGGCAGTAGTAATTTCAACTTTGTCATCATAACTTGAAACCATTGATTAGATCCAATTTTTTAACTGCTGATACCATTGAATGTGATAGTTTCTTTGAAATTGGTGAATTCAGTTGGCAGTTTTACCCATTCTAACAATGTGTTTTTTCCAGAATAAACGTTTTTAAAAATTTACTGAAGAAGCTTTTTTCAAAACCACGTATAAAACTCGAAAAATCGAAAATTTAGAATGATCCGTATGTGATTCCTAAAACTCAATAATAAACAATTATAACTAAAATAAAATTCAGCCGCCACGGCAATACAATTTTTTTAGAGTTTTCATTATACAAATAACATAGTTTCGGAATTTTGACCCATATGTACGATAATAATATCTATTTTGAGGAGAAGGAAACCTTCCTCAATATTTATCAGCTAACCAATATCTGAAACAACACACATTAGAACGGACGTGTAGTAAGTACTTTGTGGCTCATTTTTACCGCAAATCACTACAAGTCGATTAGTAAGGATATTATATTTCCAAACAAACTATGCACACATTTTTCTCGCTTTATGAAGACCGTTGTAAAAATTATTTTTAATTGTTTTCTTTTTCTATCTGTCTTGTCTGACAAAAAAAAATTACAGGGCCAGGGTATTTCTAGATCGTTCCTCAAAAATAACAGCATCATGTTTAAACTTCTGAATAAATGTTTGAAGTCTAATAATAGATCAGATTTAAAACACTTGAAATGTTATGAGTATTTATAGTGTAATTACCAGAAACACAGGTTCTGGTAATATTTATATTGAACATCCATTAATTCAAAATTTACTTTTTCAGGGCTAATTTTGGATACGTATAACTAAATATTTTCTTCCCACATTATTATAAGTATGGATCTACGTGAAACATCACCTTCACATTCTACATTTGAACATTTCGTTATTGCACGTTTGCTTTTTCTTGCATGACTGATTTATGTCGCTTTTCAGCTTCATTTCTCTGAAATGAAAGTACCTAAAGGGTGAGTAGGTTGGTTGGGTATTTCTAATACATTGCACATCTCATTTCAATTCGTTTATTTATAGCACTAAAGTTTATTGTTTGATTCTGTTGTACAACAGAAAAACAGTTATCTTTTTCTGCCCTATGTTTTTCATTCTGATGATGTTAACACGAAACTGCAACTGGAACAAAAATGCCAGCGCTTTTTTTTACTTGCTCACATTTGCATGGCATCATTCAACATATTCATTGTGAAGGCCCCACGAACCTGCGAAACTTTTCGAAAACACATTTCTACTTGTTGCACAGCTCGTCGACCAACAAGATACACTCTATACAATTGTTTGGGCAATTTAATCGCAGGTGTATGGGGCCCTTTACACAACATACGTCCTTGTTTGCATGAAATAGTTATTCTACTAACACTAAATATTGTTCAAGGTTTGGTTGTCTTTCAACTGATTCTATCGTTTTTTACAGCCGCTTCAATTCCCAGACCAACAACTAAAGAGTTATTTGACAGTGAGTAATAATTAGAAATATTCACTTAGTTATTACCTAGTATAAAACAACAAAATCAAAAACAAAATGATACATATTTAGATCTAAAGGAGACATAATTTTTTCATAATTTGTTATGGTATGTGTTCCCATGTACATGTACATAGACGTACATAGTAGTACATAGAGTTCGCTGTATGTATATGGGATAGAGATATGTCGCCTAGGTAGAGTACCAGGTATACTTTGAAAATCTTTACGGAAGGTAGGTCCCAAGTATAACTACAACTTTTATCTGAAACATTTTCATCTGAATCCATTGATGAAATCTTAATCTTCCACCCATGCACTATTAGCCCACCCTGTATAATAAACATTTTGTGTGAACCAAAGTCTAAATATTTCGTAATATACCATGTTTTTGAAAGGTACTAAAAAAGATTAAAAAAAAATTTCTCATTTGTATGTTTTATTTTAATTTGATATCATGTATCCTAGAAACCAATAAACAGGAACTTTTGATTTTGACTTTTGACCTCCAAATAGCCAAAGTAAAGTGATGAAATGGCATCCTGACTGAGATAGCAAGTACTCCCATAGACTTATAGTGTGGCACAACGAAAGAGAAACAAGACAGTTTCAAAAAGGCCCCCCCACCAAATATATGGGAAAATGGATTTATTTGCCAATTTTGATAATTTTTTGTGATATTGTGGTTGAAGTTACACATGCAAGTTTGAATTAGTTTCTACGTCCAGTTTCGGCGTTTCGGATATTGTAGTACAAGTCACTAGAAGTTACACATTCAAGTTTAAATTGGTTTCTATGTCCAGTTTCAGAGATACGAATTTTTGAAAATCATAAAAATTGATGATTTCATTGAAAATATGAACAGGATGTTCATAAAGTCAGTTGTGGAATCATCTGCGACTGAAAGTTGGAATTTAGTCGCTATTTTCCATTATACAAGATAACCTCTAAAAGTAACTTCAATTTTATCGTAGGTTTTTTCCATTTCCAGAGGAGTCATGTATTGATTCAATTTTCAATTGAGAATGTTTCTCTTTGAAACATAAAAATTGATGTTTTACCAAAACATAGTAAGGTTCACTTATCCATGAGTATTACTTTTTAGATGATTAGTAGCAAAAAAATAACATTGCTGGTTTGAAGATAGTCAAATGACATGTCAGTCAGTCGGTCGTTAAGATAGAAGAAGCCTCCTATTATACAGGGTGCGTTAAAATAGCAACAATTTATGCTACATGTTTTTAATAATAGTCACACAAAACAGTCTTTCTTAGTCCATAAATCCCACTTTGGAGCCAAAACTACTTGAGGAAGACTTATAATAATTGCTTACTATGATTAGCTACAAAAAGTTACGATCACTTCATATGGGGAGCGTTTACAAATATTAGTTGATATCGGTTTTGTACGTAATATATTATATGTTTGTTGATTATTTTTGAATGGATCTGCCAATTTGAATCATATTTTTCAGTTATACTTCAAAGTAAATTAGCCTACACTCGGGTAAGTTTCATTAATTTCCTATCTCCGGTTTTTGAAATATAAATTAAAATTGATATTCTATAGAAAATATTCTCCAATCTTATTTCTTGATGAAATAAATATGATCTTGCAACGCAAAATAATTGCACTGTTAAAAACCGCAAGACGATAAACAGTGTGAATCTTAACGGCGTGGCTATTGAAAACGACACTTGAAATGCAATGGTACCTTATAGGCTTTTGCGGAAAGGCATATTATTACTGTTTATAGATAATCTTGGAATTTTTAGCGGAGAGATCTGGATAACGAATTTTCGCGAAGCAGGTGGAAAATCGCATACCAAAGTGTCAATAGCCACGCCGTTAAGAGCCACACTGTTTATGGTCTTGCGGTTTTTAATGGTAAAATTGTTTTGCGCTGCAAGATCATATTTATTTCATCAAGAAATAAGATGGGATAATATCTTCTATTATAGGATATCAATTTTAATTTATATTTCAAAACCAGACATATAAAATTACTGAAACTGAGTGTAGGCTAATTTACTTATATAACTGAAAAATATGATTCAAATCGGCAGATCCATTCAAAAATAATTAATAAACAAATATTACGTACAAAATCGATTTCATCTAATATTTGTAAACGCCCCCCGTATAGAATGTGATCGTAACTATTTGGATAAGTCTTCCTCAAGTAGATTTGGCTCCAACGTGGATTTTTTGACTAAAAAAGGCTGTTTGTGTGGCTATTGTTAAAAACTTGAAGTATAAAAAACAAACTTTCGAAAAAAAAAAACTGTGTTGTAAAAAAGTCGAAACATATGGAAAAAATCTTTTTGTCATGGGAAAAGAATCCCAATAGGGATTTTCCTAATAAAAAATGATCAGTCTCACTAATGGAACCGATGATAAAGATTGGCAAAATATGCTAAATTGTCGCTATTTTTGACCCACCCTATATAATAGGGGCTTCTTATATCTTAACGACCGATTGACTGATATGTCATTTGACTTGCTTCAAACTAGAAATGCTATTATTTTTGTGCTTATCGGCTAAAAACTAATACTTTTGGATAAGTGAACTTATTATGTTTTGGTAAAAAAGCAATTTTTATGATTTTCAAAAATTAATATCTCCGAAACTGGACATAGAAACTAATTTAAACTTGAATGTGTAACTTCTAGTGACTTGTACTACAATATCCTAAATAATTATCGAAATTAGCTGAAAGCCGTTTCCCATGTACTTATTTGATGCGGGGTCCTTTATTTAGCATAAATTTTCAAAAAATCGTTCATTTAGGTAAAGTCCATTGTGTACCCTAAAGTTTTAACATAAAATAAGGGTTGAATGACATTTTGAAATGGCAGATAATTGATTTTAAAGTCGAAAAGACTGTCACTGAGAGTGAGTTTTAGAATTTTTTTCTCATATAAAAATGATACAGCATAAAACATCCTGTTGAGATCCTGTTGAGAGTATAACAGGTTTGAATTCCTAGTACACAAACATGAAACCGGCCTTTTTTCGTTGGGTCACATTTCATAACAAAATTTCAATTCAGTTAGAAAATTCTGGGAACCTAATTTTATTTTTTCAGTCGGCGTAGCAAACTCGATCCCCTTTATTGGTTTTGGATTTCTCGACAATTTCTTCATGTTGATTTTCGTAAGTTTTTACCACTCTCGTAAACGTTCGATGAATCTTTGATTTTTAGGGCGACTACATCGACTTGTACCTAGGTTCTTATTTCTGTTTCACCACCATGGGAGCTGCAGCTCTGGGCAATACCATCTCCGACATACTGGGCATCGGTTCCGCATTTTACGTGGAACGGCTGGCCAACAGGATCGGCTTCAGCCCTCCGAAGTTGTCGCCACTGCAGCTGGACATGCCGTGTTCTAGAAACTCCGCGAACGCTGGCAGAGTGCTGGGAGTTACGTTGGGTTGCATACTGGGTATGTGTCCTTTGCTGTTCCGAAAAAACAAGGTCGACGATAAAGACAAGGTTGACGATGTAGACCAGGAAAATGAGGTGGTTTTGGTAATATGAGCTCTCGCAGAAATTGTCATTTGCTCAAGGAAAATAGCAGCTTAGCTTCCGTAGTCTCGTTATTGCATTCGATTTGTTTGGTAATAATAGACCAAGCTGAGGAGGTTTTTGCCCCACAAAATAAATAGAAGCAAATGGCCTATAGTAATTATTGTAAGATAGTTCGTTGATAAACTTCGATAAACTTAGTTATTCTGTAAAACCCCTGCAATACTTTTTGAGATATTTGAAAAAAAACAAAAAGTCGTAATTTTTACTATTTCTTGTATAAAAAATTCCACAAAGCGATTCACGAACTATCTTATAAAAAGTAGTAGAGGCCGTTTGCCTCTTTTATTTTGTATGAAAAGAGCCTCTTATTTTTATCTACAGCTTGGCCTACAACGTCATTGTGTTCAAAAGAATAGAAATCGTTTTCTACTTATTCCATCGACTGGATTCGGACTTGTACTGTAATCTTACTAGCAATAATTTATTTATGAAAAGATTTTATTATATTGTTATTGTTTTGAAATATCTTTAATGTTATATTTTAGCCAGTTATGTTTCTTTTTGTGGACTGTGAAAAACGTATATGTGGGTCTAACGATAACAAGAAATGTTGTTTTTAGATAACCGCCTGTTGGAACTGATTTACCGTTCACTTGTTTGGGAAAAACTGGACATATTTCTTTATCTTCTGTACTGTTTCAAATATGGAGAAAGTAGGAATACATTTAACAAAGTCCGTGTGCGATTATCTTTTGGGTCATATAAGATAAAAGTTTCCATCGACGTTGATCCTATTTTTTTTCTTCCGAGATACAGAGCGTTGAATCTATATGTTACATTGGGTCAAAATATCAGCTAGTTCATATTGAAAAATTTCATTAGATTAGAAATTCTACTATGAATTGCGCTATAAATATGTAAAAAATGGTGGTAATGTGAATCACAATGTTCTCAATAGCTAGAAAGCAATGATTATAGCAAGTTTTTGTCATCTCACTATGACTCACCCTGTAACTCGGTCGCAATGGGGGGTAGTCACATCAGTATAGTATATATTAATTACTGCGTGTTGAAATGATCTGGATTAACTCGTGAACGGTTGAATTGACTACAATAAGAATTTTTCACAAAACTTAACGATATTGTCCAATCAATTTTCCATTTCAAAAGTGTCTTTCTATTGTGAATATAATCATACTAGATGCTCATATCTTTGCCACAATTATTTCGGAAATAAAGCGATCTACCAATTATATCATTCATATACTGAGTGACACATAATATCGGACCACCCTTGTAATATCTGCATAACGGATTTTTCTGAAATTAGGTGAAGTTATAATAGAGTTGATCATTTTACAATTCAATTTGATGAACTTCCAGTGATTGTGGAAATGCCATCAACTTTATTTTTTCACAAATGGAACACCCTTTGGGACATCTACCTCTAGAACACACATTCAGGAAAAAATTACATATCATTTTTGTGTTGTGTATTCAATAATCTACAACTATTTCATGAGTTTTCTTGCAGTTCTAGTTATTTCTTCAACTAGTGAGCTGCAAAAACAACATTTATGAATCTTGTTTGGGGAAATTGAAGTAGCCGACGAGATCACACCATCTCACACCTCTTGACTAAAATTGTTTTTGTATGGTTTAGTGAAAAACATTTTCAAGAATTTGAACATTTAAATTGAGCAAAAAATCAATGGCATCCTAAACAATTCATAAAAATCCTTGTATATCTGATTGGATGTATTCAAAAAATTATAAGGTTGGTAACATTTGCTGAAACACTATAAACCAGTATTCGTTGCAAATATCCCCGTTACGAATAAAATGCATCTGCACCATATCCGAAATTATCCACTTCTTCTGCAACCATAATTTTAGCTCGCCCTGTGACGTATTTAAAGAAAAAAAACAGGCAGTAGGGTACTGATCCACTTGATAATTGCTTTCCCAGTCAAATTCTTTAAATCTACTTTCAGGTTCTCATTTTCTATAATTATGTACTAATTCTACATACTTTCTTATTGATTAATTTTTCAAGGAACTGTGAGTTTCCAGCACCTTTCTCATTATATCAGAATTGCTATCTGAAAATCAATTTTTGAATAGATTAAAATTACTTGCAAAATGCGAAGAGAGACTTTATAGAATTTTATAGATAAATAGCAGTATCCTTTCCCTATCCCTATATATAATACAATCCTTCCCTATCTCATATATTATATTGACCTGTTATAGATGTGTAAAATAAGTTGAAAGTTTTGCAAGTTGGGCACTGCGTGTCAATTAAAATTTTATGAGTCTAAATATCTACCATTTCACAGAAAATATTCATGATAAACTGCTATTTTCATTACCTAGATATTTAGATTCACTATTTTTCTATCTTCACAGTACCTACTACATGAATACTTTTTGTGAAATCAAAATATTTAATTGAAGTGAAAAATGTTCTTGTAATTTGTTTAATTTATGTATATACTTTATTGTCTATGAAACTCTTTACCTAATCATTTATAAATGAGATCACTATTCTTGTCTTTCACACAAAGTTACTGCTCAATATTAAGTTTGAATTGAAATGTTAATCGCGAGGGGGAAGTAACTCTTTCATTAGGTGTACATCATAACATTTTCATTACTTCATTAATCATTTCATATTCAACTTAAAATTGAAATCTATGTTTCTGGGGATCCGTGATATGATTTTTTTCGGTTCCAAGTTGGCAAATTTATGCCGTCTGACAATCGGTAAGTGATCGCCTCGGTGATCGCTGAGCAGACGCGGATTTTAATCAGTGATTTTCCGATGAATAGTATAACATCATGGTAATTATTTTTCATTAGAGTTAATTACTGCATTATTTTCATTAGGTGTACAAAAAATGGCTAGTTACTTCCACCTCGGTTAATCGTTAATGTATTATTTCTTCATGGCATGAAGCCGTTTTTAACTTTTGAATTAAATGAAAGTAGGAACTAAAAAATTTGGAAACATGTTTTTGTCTGATGGTCATTATCTATCAATGTTTATTTATCCCAAATTAGGTGACTTACATTCTGAAACATTGCCTATCGATATCTGTAAATATAATCTTATGATGAAGTAATGTCTCTTGTCTTATTTATTTCAGATGGTCAAGTGATATCACAATTAGGGTAAGCAAGATATGCAATTTTCATAAAAATGGGAAGATATTATGAAACCATAGTGTTTAAACTTTAATTAATGTCTTTCCTATTTGGTCTTTTCTCACTTTCTAATGGAATCGAAATGAGTTGAAGTTTTATTTTGGTACAAAATAATGGACCGATTGCTAATATAGACGAGCCATCTACTTGTTTCGAAGCGATCTAAGTTGGCAAATTAAGTGTAGATACATATTTTCATGAAATAAGTTGTATACAGCATCTGTTACAGAATAGTATAAGTTCATGAACTTGACGTTTTGAAATCTGTAATGCAAGCACGCCATTAGCGTTGTATGTGTAATCCTCATACAACGCCATTAGATTTTAGTTGGACTGGTCACCAATAAATAGCCGAAAATGAAACGATTTGAAAACAGCATTTCTAAAAGCCTGCGGCTCCCGTCAATTAACTTACTGTTTTGAAGTGAAGCCTTTTCTATTGGTTTGGTCATTGTTATGGCATTGTCTCTACAGATGTATACATTAGAAAGCGTTGGATGAAGTTGCGACGGCCATCTATGTTACTTTTATCGAAACAGCCCTGTTCCAACGTAAATATTTCTTTTTTGTTGGTCTCCAACGGAGTAGCGCTATTAACTAATGGACCCCACTGTCTTCTAAAGGAGTCGCCATCTATGATTATTTGCTCAAACTGATATAAAGTACATCAGGTGTTTCTTGCCATAAAAGGTAGAGTGTATTTGATGTGTTTTCGCATATCGATTTCAATACAAAAACTGAGGGTGATATTCTCTAATTTTTATAGTCATTTAAAATGGCGGATGTCAAAAGTTACACTCGAACTTTTGTTTTATGATGATACATTGAAGTGTACCCGTGACAAGCGCCACAAATCCCATAACGCCAACGTCGCCAACATCATCTGTCACGTGATCGGTGTGTTGTGCTACGTGTACGACGTGTAAGCCAAATTCTGGGGCGAAAGTACCGTAATTTCTTTGAAACTTGGCCACACAAGCGACGAGACATCTTGAGTGAGTGGTGTTTGATAAATATTCAAACACTGGTTTTTAGTGAATAAGAACATTTTAAAAACCCATTAGGATGGGGAGTAAGTATTTTTTTTCTATTTGTCACTTCATAACCTATCATTCGGGGAATTTTCAACGTTGCTTTTTCAATTTTTTGTTAAAAGTTCTCTAGTTTTTATTTTTTCATTTTCAGTTAAATTTCTGGAGGTTATTAAACCGTTCTGCAGCATATTGCCTGAGATAGCGAAGCCAGAAAGAAAAGTAAGACCACCCTTTTGATTTATTTTTTATAGAAATTTCTTGTTTTCTTTTTTGAAAAAACATATGGACGATGTTTATAGGGTACGTCATCAGCTTATGGTGAAAATGTGTCGAATTTTACAGTTTTCAATTCAATTCACCAGACCAGCAGGTTTTAGTACATGTGGCACTTTTTCTGTTACAGATACAATTCAGAGAGAAAGTACTATGGACTGCAATAACACTTTTTATCTTCTTGGTTTGCTGTCAGGTAACAAAAAATACTCTTCACTGTCTTCTGGTTCTAATATTCATTCATGACTTTTGTAGATTCCTCTATTTGGAATAATGAGTTCAGATTCAGCAGATCCCTTCTACTGGATTCGTGTCATTCTAGCATCAAATAGGGGTACCCTTATGGAACTGGGTATTTCTCCTATTGTAACGTCTGGATTGATTATGCAACTTTTAGCTGGAGCAAAGATTATAGAGGTGGGCGATACTCCTAAAGACAGAGCCTTATTCAATGGTGCACAAAAATGTAAGTTATATTGGTATTATTATTTTTCATTATGCTAATAATTACTTGTTTGTTCTGGATATTGTGACAGTTTGTATTAATTTGTCTTTAAAATCACCCTGGATAGCAGTATTTTTATGAAGCCATTCTCTTATAATCTGAAACTTCACAAAAATAATGTGATCATTAAATTTGAGGTGACAACCACATATGCTGTTCTTCAACACTTACCCTCTTTTCAAAACAAAAAGCAGCAAATTGAATCCAAATATGAAATGATTTTTATTATTAATCCATCAATTTTCCAAACAATTTTACCAAACCTTTTCAAAGGGTAGAAAGAAATTTGCACTTTCAGTATTTCATGAAATTATCCAATACAAATCTTTGGTTATAAAGACAGCATTAGATGATATTTGTACTGGAAAACCTCAATGTTCAAAAAGAAACATTGCTTTAAAAGGTGTAAAAAGGTTTCTGGAAACATTGTATTTTGTTCACTTGCAAAATTATGTGCAAGAAATATAATTATTTTGGAAATTGAGCAACTGTTTATAAATATATATTTTTTTAAAATGATTACTTAATTTTTTTCAAGTATACCTAAGTTTTGATTATTTCAATATTTGTTATGAAGACATGTCAGGTGAAAATCCACTCTTTACTCTGTTTGCTTCATGTTAGTATGTGTAGAATTTCAGTTTCGTTTTTTTCTTGACTTTCTAAATCTAATGATCCAGTGACACTCAAGGTATATGAGTGACAGAGGAGCATATTATGTTCAATTTATATTATATTAGCAAAGCAACATGTACACCAAATTTTAAACTGTAGTTTCAGTGCATAAAATTTGAATATATAAGAGGCTATTGGTAACATTTTCTTTGGTTTTGTAAGCATGAATTAATAGATTCCAAATTTACATTTATCTTAATGGATTTTAGGTTTGTGCTAACATCTCTGCTTATGGGACAAAGTTACAAACATTCAGTTTACCTTATATTTTAATTTCAAGTGGTTTTTAGTATTTACTGTTTGTTTGCACAGGAAAATAAAGTTCAGTGATCTCTGCTGAACTGGTATTAGTGAGAGTTGCCTAGATTTGTTTCCTCTTCAAATATTAATAATGCAAATAATAATTCATAGCTTGCATATAGTTTTGATGGACTCAGATTTTTACCAAGCATAGCAAAACTCTACCATTTGTTGCTAATTAAAATTTTACATGAAGCCAAATCTGTAGGGACAGTAAGTACTAAGAGAGTATAATATTTGTGTGAAAAAATTGATTATTGGAAACAAAAATGATTTTTGCAATTAAAATGTTTAGTATTTGAAATACTTTAATTTCGTATACTCATAAAAAATACAAAAAAAATTAAATATAGTATTAAGAATTTAATAACATTTCAAACAAGGTACAACTCAACCCCTCTTTTCGTTGAAAAATGTTGAAGGGGTTGATCTATAGGGGTGAATTTCGTATTCAATATGTTGTTATTGATGAAAATAAAAGTATGGAAAACTATCTACCATTGGAGTTCTCCAAGGTTCAGTACTGGCTCCAATTTTCTATTTGATTTAAGTATGTGAATAGTATAACCAAAATAAAATTGATAAGCATGCATTTTTCTTTTGCAGGAGATACTGTTATTTATTATTTGGCCAAAAATACAAAAATTTTAGAAAGTAATATTGAAACAGATTGTTAATTCAGTGTCACAATTTTCACTCGGGTTTGAAGGCCGTCGGTTTTTGGAATTTCTTCCTAACGTTTCGCTAGCGCGAGTGGCTAGCTTCTTCAGAGGCTTATACATCATGAATAATCTCAGATGACTGGAGATTCCGTCTGCGAAGATTGTATTTATTCTGATTTAGGTAGTCTTGTTCGTTAATTACCGTATCTGGATTTGGTACATTCTCACTAACTCTAATTGACCCTTTTCTATCTGTCGGCTTAACGTCGTTGATATCCTTTGTTAATTCAGAATTGCTTATTCTCGTATTTGGATTAAGCATATTTTCGATAACAATAATTGACACCTTTTTGCATGCTGTCTCAATGTCGTAGTTTTCTTTTGTTACTCTGGAATTTCTAAGAATGGGATTCCATATTCGGTTATTAACCAACAAGACTACCTAAATCAGAATAAATACAATCTTCGCAGACGGAAAGAAGCTAGCCACTCGCGCTAGCGAAACGTTAGGAAGAAATGCCAAAAAACGACGGCCGGCCATCAAACCCGAGTGAAAATTGTGACACTGAAAACTTTGGCCGCGAAAGCCTTAACCATTTTGTCAAAATTCTTCTTTTTTCTGATTGATTCGGCCGTTACTTGATGAAGATCCATAAATTCTTCTTGTCTGAGTGGAAATGATATAATTCGACTCGCTTAAACTTTCCTCTCATTGTCATTTTTCCTTTCAGTGTTTGGCATGGTTATCACCGTAGGTCAAGCGATAGTTTACGTAATGACCGGCATGTACGGAGACCCCGCGGAAATCGGGGCGGGAGTCTGCCTCCTCATCATCATCCAGCTGTTCGTAGCGGGTCTGATCGTGTTGCTGCTCGACGAACTCCTCCAGAAAGGCTACGGACTCGGCTCGGGAATTTCCCTCTTCATCGCCACCAACATCTGCGAGACCATCATCTGGAAGGCGTTTTCCCCGGCGACCGTCAACACAGGGCGAGGCACAGAGTTCGAGGGGGCCGTCATCGCGCTGTTCCACTTGCTCACAACCAGACAGGACAAGATCCGAGGCTTGAGGGAGGCTTTCTACCGCCAGAACCTGCCCAATCTGATGAATTTGTTGGCCACTGTGTTCGTTTTTGCGGTGGTGATATACTTCCAGGGCTTCCGGGTGGATCTGCCCATCAAGAGCGCCAGGTGTGTAGCGAAACGGAATTCGATTTCTTTTTTTTTTTTAATTCACTCAATGCATGCAATAGTTATAGACTGTCAAATAATGACAAATGGCATTTTAACACAATACCAAAGATGTGAATGTTATCTTTGGGAAAATATTGATCTGTACAAAGTTCATTGTTCTTGGCCCATGTACAGGAAGTTTTGAAAATTTTGTATTTTTTAGCTGTCATAGAGGAGACATTATAATCCAGATGAAAATTAAATGATCCTATCAAATTTACTGGACCTTCAAATATGAATTCTGGTTTCACTTTCTGAATGTCCTTGTGTTTTGACCACATATAATGATCTAGGTCAAACTTGAGAAACGTTATCAGTGTGTATTTTAATTCCAATAATCTTCCCATACCCATTATCATAGTATAGCATAGTATTTCTCTACAATGAGATCAATTTTTTTCATACCGGTGATGAATCTGTACAGACTTCTACAGGGGACAGTTACGGAGTGGGTGCTGTGAAACCAACTGGAATGCACAAAAAGCCCAAGAGGCTGAGGTGCAGCTGGTGACAGGACCAGCATCCGAAGGAAAAAAAAAAAGATAACAAAATAATTTTTCCACAAAGATGTTGTAAACACTTCAATTTAATATGTCAATATTTCCAACAATCATAGAGTTTTAATATATTCTGATAATGATGACTTGAAAGAAGATAAAAATACTGATGATTTTATGTTCATAGACAATTTATTGAATTCACTTATCAATTTGAAAAATAGCGATCTCATGCTCATACTAGAATTGGTTCTGTGAATATGAAAGTCAGTCCTCATTCTTGTGTCATATTTATGAGTTTCATCATTTCTTATGAAGAATTCGTTCAAATATGAAGGTAGTAGGCCCTTGTTCAATTTATAAATGAAACTCATACTCATGTAAAATAAACGAGAACTAACTGAAAACCATTGCAATGTATCCAACATCAATTTAATTGGAGTATATCTATTGCATTTCATTATTAATCTCATTCCTCTATTTTGTAGCTTTTGGAGTTGAGAAATACAGTTTTGGTTAAACAAGTAAATTATTGTTGCACAATAGTAAAAGTCAGGTTTTATAATGGAATTATAAATAGTAACTCTGGCAAACATGGACAGCTCTTTTGAAATTCTTGAAAAAAGTACATTTCAATGATATATTCTCCATGACTATTGATGACTATTGATTATTATCAAGCATTAATCCCAGATATTTGAATTCATCTACAATTTCCAAACTCGTATTTTCAATCACTATATCAATCGAATTAACAATTATATTATCATATTTATATTTAGTTGTGACAATCATTGCTTTGGTTTAGCTACATTTAATTTAAGTTTGTCTTCAAATATCTTTAAATATTGGCCAATGTGTTGTTAATTTCTATTGTAGCTTGGTCTGAACTGTGATATGCACAATACACGAATGTATCATCGTCAAATGAGCTAATGGAGCAGTTCCCTGCAATTTGATGAATCTCATTTATATAAAGAATGAACAGAAGGGGGCCTAAAACGCTTCCTTGATGTACTCCAATGCTATTACTCAATTTGTTGAGCCAATTTTTGTTTTTTAACTCCATAATACCTCAGTTTGCGCAATAAAATTTCTCTATCAATTGTTTCAAATGCACGATTCAGATCTAGAAAAACTGCAATTACATATTTATTTTCATCTATTTGTTTTTTCCAATTTGATAAAGTATATTGGAGAGCTGTTTCACATGAATAACTCTTCCTGAATCCTGATTGGTGATCACTGAGGATATTATTGCTATTCAAATAGTTCATCAACTGTGCATGAGCTGCCAATTCAATTACTTTCTCAAGAGTTGGTAATGTATTTATAGGTCTAAAATTATTTGCGTCTATTGTAATTGGGATTTTTGGTATTGGTATAATGGTTCTAATTTTGAAACTATCTGGAAATATTCCATATTCAAGAGAAGAATTTATATAATATAACATGTCCAAGGCTTTCGAATGTTTCTTTCAAGAATCGTACTAAAAATTTTAGGTTTATTCCTAGAAACTATTTTTATTTATATTCAGCTTATTATTTTATTTGTTTTATTACAGGTACCGTGGTCAGTACTCTAGCTACCCCATTAAACTCTTCTACACGTCGAACATCCCCATCATCCTGCAATCTGCGCTCGTCTCCAACCTGTACGTCATCTCCCAAATGTTGGCCGTTAAATTCCAGGGCAACTTCCTGATCAACCTGCTGGGCGTGTGGGCCGACGTCGGGGGCGGCGGCCCCGCTCGATCTTACCCGATCGGCGGGCTGTGCTACTACCTGTCGCCGCCCGAGAGCGTCAGCCACATCCTGGAGGACCCCGTGCACGCCGTCATGTACATCATCTTCATGCTGGGCTCGTGCGCCTTCTTCTCCAAGACGTGGATCGAGGTGTCGGGCAGCTCCGCCAAGGACGTGGCCAAGCAGCTGAAGGAGCAGCAGATGGTCATGCGCGGGCACAGGGACAACTCGATGGTGCACGAGCTGAACCGGTACATTCCCACGGCGGCGGCGTTCGGAGGTCTGTGTATCGGAGCGCTGTCTGTGCTCGCTGATTTCATGGGGGCCATCGGCTCCGGGACGGGGATACTGCTGGCCGTCACCATCATCTACCAGTACTTCGAGATCTTCGTCAAGGAGCAGAGCGAGATGGGCGGGATGGGAGCTCTCTTGTTCTAGTCGGGTGCAGGTTTGAAATGTGCTGGCTTGACTGATATTGTGATTGTTGTTGAGGGAATATTAACTATCGATGGATGTTTTGGGTTGTCACCATATGGCCACATAATTTTTTGTATCCATATGGATGGCTACACCATTTTTTGTATCCATATGGCTACATGATTTTTTCAATCCCTTATATCGGGCATTGCATCAAAATGGCCTAATAAAATTAGTACACTTTCATAGTGTATTCAGAATACCAATATTAACATGTGCACGCCCTAACCTGAAATTTTGACGAGAACAAATCATAAAAAGTTGAAATGCCAGCAGGAGCTGGCGCGAAATCGATTTGTTCTTTTGTTCCCCCCCCCCCCCGAATTTGTTTGTAATTGTACAGGAAACCAATCAAATACTTTTGGATATGATGATACCATATGGTTACATATGTCTCTGAAAACACCCAAAAGATTCTCGACAGCTATTATTTTCCTCAATCATTAACTGTGTCTATATTTAGTAGACAAAACGGTAATTTTCAGAACGCCGAATCAGGTTTTTTGGCGTTACTTGCTCTCCAGCGTAGTCACTATTCACTCGGAACAAGTTTGTCACTTTGTACAAAGTGTGGGACTTTTTGTTTTTGTAATTAAAGTTCGTAAAAACGATTGAAAATGCATATTTTTTTCATTGTACATTTACATACGTTTGCGTTGAAAGGACAAAAGATATTTATATTGTGAGGATGTCCATGCTGTTTCTAGTTAGTTTTATTTTTACATTTTCATTCACCATCATTCAGTACGGTTGTGTATTGGTCATTTATTATTTGTTGTTAGATATAATTTATTTTAAATACAGGAAGATTTCTCAATATTCATGGTTTTATTTTCGATAGGTAATATTTGTTGACTAGTCGTTAAGAGAACCCGAGCAATTTCGATTTTTAGGTGAAAAAACTACATTTGTAAAAATCAAAATTCTATAGGCGTTTGAGATCCATCTGTATACAATTTGGGAGCTCTAGAAAAAAACATTTATAGAGCCATTCACGAAACTGAACTTTCTGCCATCTATTGGAAAAAGAACCAATTGTAATAGACTAAAATCGTTACAAATTAGAGACCTGTATTTAAAACAGAGGCCTAGTGGCCACTTTGAGTTTCGTCTAACGTCTGTAAGATGGCGAGCAAAAATTTGCTCTGTGATATTCCTTCCAAAAAACAGGATTATTAAAAAAATATGTTGATTTCAGTGAAACAGATTACATTCCTGACTTCTGCACTACTAGATCCTCCCGTGTGGCAAATTCGAAGCCAATCTGAGATATAAAATTTGTTGAAAAAGTTCAAAGTGGTTAACCTTGATTTTTTGAAGGCCTGAAAATCAGCTGATTTCTAGAGCCTCCATATTCACTAGGAAAGATGCTAAACTGCAGAAAAGCAAAGAGAAATCTCTTTAAACAATGCTTAAATACTATGACAGATAAAGCGAAACGGCTAGTATTTCGACATGTTCAAGAAGATATTCTCTTGAGGAATTCTCTAGCTATTACGAACTTGAAAACATTTGTAAAATTGAAATAGTAATAATTAGTCGATGCCAAAACACCAAAGACAAAAAAATATTGCAGTAATTCGCCTTCCGCCATCTATTGGAGGATAGATCAAGTTATGACGGACTGACCTCGCTGCAAGAATGAAACCTGTAATTGAGACAAGGGCCACTTCAAGTTTTGTCTACCATCTGCGAGATGGCGGGCAAAGTCAATTGCCACATTTTTTAAAACAAATCTCAGATTACTCAAAAACTATGTTGAATTGAGAAAAACTGATTACATTTCTGACTTCTGCACTAAAAGTTCCCCCTGTATGGCAAAACCGACCAAAACCGATTGCAGTTCTAAATTTTGGTGATTGAGACCATCCTGATGGTCCATTTTGAGGAAAATATTTTTTTTGAATTCTCACCGAAGAAAGAACAAAGGGGTCAACCTTGATTTCTTTGGAGGCATAAAAATCAACTTATTCCTAAAGCCTCCATACTCGCTATGGATGATCTAGGAACGATGCTGAACACCGGAATAGCAAAATCTCTCTCAAATTTCAATTTTTTCATATGAAAAATGCAATAACTTGGAAACCATATAGCCCAAGCTGTAGATAAATATAAGATGCTTTTTTTCACACAAAATAAAAGACGCAAACAGAAAACCTCGGTTTTCGCCCAGCAAAATCGCTTTGTAGAATTTTTTAGACAAGAATTAGTGTTTTTTGGAAAATCTCAAAGATTTTTCAAGGAATCGTTTTACAGTCAATAGAACTTGTAGAAATTTATAAAACGTACAAGTTAGTTTTTATAAGTCCAGATCAGTGCCTTTTTCACTGAGAAACGCGATTGTGCAAAAACTACTCATCGGAAAGAAAACATCTTGCGTAGGTTGAACGTCTTACGTCTTACGTCTTACGTCTTACGTCTTACGTCTTACGTCTTACGTCTTACGTCTTACGTCTTACGTCTTACGTCTTACGTCTTACGTCTTACGTCTTACTTCTTACGTCTTACGTCTTACGTCTTACGTCTTACGTTTTACGTCTTACGCCTTACGTCTTACGTCTTACGCCTTACGACTTACGTCTTACGCCTTTGTCTTACGTCTTTGTCTTACGTTACGTCCTACGTTACGTCTTACGTACGCGTTCATGACTGAGAATAATGAAAGATTCTTCGACAAAAAGAAACAACCCAGCGTGGGGGGAGAGCAAGTTTTTTATTAGAGGTCTTGCCTTTACCACATTTTGTCAGAGCGTTCATGATTGAGAATTATGAAGGATTACATCTTGAGAAAAAAAAATATCGATCGTTAGGGGCGAGTTGGGCTAAGCAAAGTTTTTTATTAGAGGTCATGCCGCCAGCATATTTTATCAAAGCGTTTTGAACGAGAATAATGACAGATTCTATCGACAAAAAATAAATTACCGAGCGTTGGGGGAGAGCTGGGCTCAGTAATCGTTTTATTAGAGGTCCTGCCATATTTCGTCAGAACGTTCATTATTGATAATTATGAAGGAAAACACTTTGAGACAAAAATTACCGAGCGTTAGGGGCGAGTTGGGCTGAACAATTTTTTATTAGAGTTTCAGCCACCACCATATTTTGTCAGAGCGTTCGTGATTGGGAATAATGAGATATAATATTGATAGAAAAAAAAATAACCGAGCTTTGAGCGAGAGCTGGGGTCAGCAATTTTTTTATTAGAGGTCCATCCACCACCATATTTTGTCAGAGTGTTCATGATCGGAAATAATGAAAGATTCTATTGACAGAAAAAAATTACCGAGCGTTGGGGGAGAGTTGGGCTCAGTAATCGTTTTATTAGAGGTCCTGCATCTACCATATTTCGTCAGAGCGTTCATTATTGAGAATTATGAAGGATTACACTTAACAAAAATATTACCGAGCGTTAGGGGCGAGTTGGGCCAAACTATTTTTTTATTAGAGGTCCTGCCACTACCATATTATGTCAGAGCGTTCATGATTGGGAATAATGAGAGATTCTATTGACAAAAAAAATAACCGAGCGTTGAGGGAGAGCTGGGCTTAGTAATTTTTTTATTAGAGGTCCTGCCACCACCATATTTTGTCAGAGCGTTCATGATTGGAAATAATGAAAGATTCCATTGACAGAAAAATATGACCGAGCGTTGGGGGAGAGTTGGGCTCTTAATTTTTTTTCATTAGAGGTCCTGCCGCCACCATATGTCGTCAGAGCGTTCATGATTGAGAATAATAAAATATTCCATCGCAAGAAAAAAGTTACCGAACGTTGGGGAGAGTTGGGTTCATCAATTTTTCTATTGGAGGTCCTACCACCACAATATTTCGTCTGAGCATTTCAAAAATTGCTGAGCCCAACTCTCATCGAACGCTTGGTATTTTTTTTCTGCCAATGGAATTTTTCATCATTCTCAATTATGAACGATCTAACGGAATATGGTGGTGGCAGGACATCTTATTAAAAAAAATTTAACATAGGCCTATCCATAAGACAATATTGGCATTTGCCTTTGTTCTTGTTTTGAAGGATGAATCTTGGTCCAAAGTACGATTTTCTGCTGATGAATCGATAGCATAATATGGCTCCGTAAGGTATTCCTTATTCAGAAATTTATATCATTACTATTACTACAAAATGTACGGAAAGAATCCCATTCACCAGTTGAAATGATTTGAAGGAAACCTCGCAGTTATCTATCCTTCTATCCACAGATAAGAATTCAACTTGACTCGTGACACTCAAAATAGCAGAAAAGTGTGTTCTTTCGTCCGTCGTCTATCTCCCATTATCTCTTTTAGCGTAATGACCTATACCCTTAACATTTGTTGGAATTGTGGCTCGGAGAAATACAATTTAGTGTGCTCTGATCATTTAACCGAACGAGAATTTGGAATTTCGTCTACTATATTTTCAAAATGTATAAAGTTATAGTTCGAACTCCCAAATATTGTACAAAGCTGTATAATCCTATCAGGTTTTTGAGTGCTGTGCCATCGAAACAAGAGGGACCTCTGTTTCCTAATAAAGACGAGTTTCCCAGTAGACATATCGGTCCCAGGGATAGCGATGTTATTACAATGTTGGACACCTTAGGATTTAAGGTAATTCAATGGTGGGTTGCTAGGGCTAGATTGCACCAAGTAATATCGAAGTATTCCCAAATAAAATTATGAATTGTTTCAATATTTCTATAATCAATACACACTATAAAAGGTATTAAAACTGGAGATGTTCCTTGAGGAACTAACTGGGCAAATATGTGAATATATTTTCAAATCATCCATCATCCATAAGAAAGTAATGAAAATAAATAAATTAATATTAAAGTTCCTTCTTGATTTGTGTGTATTAATATTTTGAATTCAAATTCTAATTCAATAAATATTTCAATTCGTAATATACTAACACATGAAGGGATCAATCAGAATATAGGAGGTATAGGAATTAATCCAATAAAATTTTTTGTTCAATTTAAAGAAAGCCTAACATTTGATAAAGGATCAAATGATGAAAATAAATTTATTATCATTTTCAATTATTATAGATAGTATTCGTTTTAATAATTTTATTAGTTGAATGTGAAATAATTGATAATATTAAATAAAATAAATAAAATACTGGATACAAAAAATAAAGTTAGTCAATTTAAAGGTATTATTTGTGGAAATAAAAATTAACAATTTTATAATTTCAACTTGATGTTATTTTTTCAACTGAATTTTTTCACTAGAAGTAAAAATATACCATAAAATGGTTTAAAATTCCGTTGCTTATGATCGGCCATCTGGTGAAACTTCAGTTATTTTAGAAATTCATTTAATGAAGTATTCAGGAGATTTTTTTTTTGAAACGATAGGTATAAATCTTTGATAAGCTCCGCAAATTTCAGAACATTGCCCAAAAAATAATACTGATCGATTTAAAGAAAATGTAATTTGATTTAGTTGTCTAGGGGTTGCATCAATTTTTACTCCTGGAGAAGGGATAGTTCAAGAATGAATTACATCAGTGATATACAAGTTTTACGATTGAAATGGGGCAAAATTTCGGTAATCAACATCTAGAAGACGAAAATTAAAATTTCTTAATTCATTTATTGTGACTACAAGAAACAAATTCGATGTTTTCAAAAAAGAGTATTCATAAGATCAATATCATTGATGCCCAATTCAAATTTAAGTGGAGTCTGAATAGAATCTTATGCAAGTTTTTATTCAAGCTCTACTTAAGTTTGAGGATGCTTTATTTTCAATGAATAAATACTTTCGTTTTTCTGTGTAGAGTCTTGACGAATTGACTGAGAAAGCTGTACCCAGAAAAATAAGTTTGAACAAGCCGTTAGACATCGAAGAACCAGTCGGTAAGTACTTTCTGCATTATGGATTTATTCGATCAGTTTTGCGCACACTATGGAATATTTGCTGGGGGTCATTTGTGATAAGATAAGAGCGCATGTTGCTTCATTGGGGGTCTGTTGAAAGAATGCAAACATCAAATCCAGCTGGTAAACAATGATTTTATCGTAGTTATTGATGTTTGTTTCATTGGCATGAGCAAAAAGAGATATAGATATAAAATGGACCATAATAAATTCAAAAATATATTTATAAAGTGATAATTTTTATCACAAGTGCGTAAAGGAACAAAATGTGCGTAAAATCATCATATGTGCGTGAATAAGTGTTTTACCTACGTATCTATTATAATATCCGTCCATTTTTTAAAAAGAAAGTATCATGCGACAGATTTTACTAGGAATTCATCATTTGATAATACGACGAAAATTGAAAACGTCTTTCATCAATCGCTACAATTTGTCATTATAATAACTGCAGTAGGAAAAAATGTGTATGATACATTTTTGTATTAATTAGGCTTAAAAATTGGGTATAAACTGGTTGAAATAATTACTTTTTCAAGTTTTTAAAAACGTTATTTGGAACACGTCTTTCCCTGATTCAGTTTATATTAGAAAATGCCATTTTCCCGTACTGGTGAGAGAAAAATCACATTCCTGCACTGGAGCAGAAAGTTAAATTGAGTTCTCTCAATTTAATCTATGAAATTTTCACTAATTTTTGTGCTTATGATTATACTATTTCATGTTTTCCATTATCGTTTCTTTGAAATAAAATTTATTGCATTGGTTTTAAAACCCTGTAAATCTTTAAGGCTCATGTCAAATAATCCAAATACGTATCGTAAATAACTATTATAAGGCACGTTGAAAAAACATGCATATTTTATGTTCCAACTTGTAGGGAATTTGATAAAATAAAATCGATAATTTTGAAAAAACACCACGTGTTCAGGGTTGAATAAAATCATTATTTTTTATGAAAAATACCCTAAATCACGGTTATTTTGATATGAAACAGGAATTTTTGAATTTTCTCCATTTTCATAAATTTTTTCCTATAAATAAGACAAGTCAAAATGTTTTTGATTATTTCCCACCGTTTTTTAAGGAAGAGACCACTCATGGAATACATGTGATTTTGGATGATTGCGAAATTAAATGAAACTCTGGTATGTTGTAGATCACGATCTGTTGGTTATACTTTCAATGGACCAAAATCCAATTCTTATCATTAGTTTCGGGGAAACTGGGTGAGTTTAAAAGTAGTTGCAAAAACAGAAAATTTATCAAACATTTCTAGTTTATTCTCAAGATTTGAATAAAATATGTTATGCCTTTGGAAACGCAACATTATTATGATCCAAAACAGTATTTAGGTTACCAGGGTCATCACAAACGTACTCAAAAATGTACTATTTCGTCGATGTTTACTTCACTTATCAGAATTTAGATTATTTCTAGTTTGATTTTGAAATTGTGTGTGAAATGTTGACCGTTTAGAAAAGCAACACTATTATGATACAAGCTCAGTATGTCACCATACCGGGGTAATGAAAAAAGTACTCATTATTCCGAAGTTAACTGGCATCTACAGTAATATATATTTTTTCAATTATGGAAAGTTTCTTATCACATCTACAGTCACTAAATCCTTTCTGATGAGTGGATGACCACGAAACAGCTGTCAAAGGTTGGAACTTTCGGAATCAAGTCGAAAAATACTCTATTTTCATTTTTAATTATAGGTGAATATGAGTTGATAAGTCGAATACGGAAGATAGCAGAAAAGAACAAGATTTGGAGGTCTTATATAGGAATGGGATATCACAATTGCTGCGTTCCACACACTATCATGAGAAATATTTTCGAAAATCCTGGTTGGACTACACAATATACGCCTTATCAGCCCGAGGTGAGTTTTGTTTCAAATCTACTCGGATAGAAGTAAGACAGTTTCATTGATCATAAAATAGCTAATTCACATCGAATTGACAAGTCATAAAGATAAAAATTACTATGGAAAAGTCACATTGTAACAGAAATAATATGTCATACAGGACACAATTAATAAGGGTAAGTTAACATCACATCACAATTAAATACATAAATAAATTTAAAATACATGAATTTTTACATAATTTATCAGCTCGTCTCAGTTCATATGGCAGTGAGATATAAACTCAAGTATGCTATAAAATGAGTTATTAATCAAAAACGACTTAAGTCTATTTTTGAATCTGACTAGGCTTGTTATATTTTTCAAAGCGTCAGGTATTGCAAATCAGCCTAAACTGGCGATGTTCTATAACTTGAGTATCTCACATTTTGCAATCTGAATTGATTTTTGTCTTGTTAAGTAGTCATGGATATCCCTATTAAGTTCGAAGGAATTTTCATTCTTGTGAATATATGTTAATAGTTTATATAAATAAATACCGGTGAAAGTTAATAATTGCTTGTTTCTGAACAAATCTCGGCAGGACTCACGAACATATATTATCCTTTTTTGTGCAAAAAAACTCTGCTACTGGGAGATGCCAGCCCGTACACTAGGATGTTGTAATTGATTGTCGAGTAAACGTGGGCATAATAGACTGCAATTAGTCCTTTCTCGTTCAAGCAGCCTTTCAGGTTGTTTATGGTATAAGTATTGTTTATTCAGTTTAAAGCATATCATATACTATTGATGCATTCGTCCCAGTTGTGAGTTTCATCTAGGACCGTGCTCAAAAAACAGCATTTAGTCCTGAATAGTAAATTGTGTTGTCTAAATATGATATTTTGAGTGATTACGGGATCTATAGAAGGGATTTTTGTGACACCATTCATCACTCTCGTGGAGGTAATTTTTTGTTTCAAATATCACTTAATCTTCGTCCATGCTAGATACGATTATGGATGTGTTGTCTGCATACATGAAGACTTCACCGTCGCTTATGTGAACAGGTAAATCATTCGTATGAAAGTGCTTGACAATGTATCAGTGTTAGTAGAATTCTTCTGGACTTCCATTGTCTAGAAACAAAGAAAATAAATTCTTTGCATGTGTTTGAGTCAAATACATACAAAGAATTTATTTTCTTTGTTTCTAGACAATGGAAGTCCACAAGAATTATACTAAAGGTAAATTATTGATGAATATTGGAAAAGTCAGAGGGGACCGAGCACACTTCCTTGAGGTATTCCCGAATCAACAAGAAATTCATCTGTAATTTCATTACCTTCACAATAAGTTTTCGTCCTTACAGGAATAACTGAATCCAGTCAAGTATATTGCCTTGCAATTAAATTTTTGATAATTTTGACAGTATAAAATCGAAATTGAGGCTGTCGAAGGCACGCGTGAGGTCAAAAAACAGACCATCAATAAATTCTTTTCATCCAACAGTTGTAATATATATTTGTTTCCGTTTCAATAAAAAAACCGAAGTCACCAAAAATCTCTCCTCAACAGATTGCGCAAGGTCGCTTAGAAGGCCTCCTCAACTACCAGACCATGGTGAGCGAACTGACCGGTCTCGAAGTAGCCAACGCATCTCTCCTCGACGAAGGCACCGCCGCTGCCGAAGCTTTAGCTCTGTGCTACAGACAAAACAAGAGAAGAAAGCTACTCGTTTCGCGCCTGCTTCATCCTCAGACCATTTCGGTGGTAGAAACGAGATGTCAATCGTTGGGACTGACGGTGGAGACTGTGGACGTGTTCGATGCTGATTTTTCCAGCAGAGACGTTGCAGGAGTATTGTTCCAGTATCCTGACACTCAAGGAAGTGTGCAGGATTTCAGCGCTCTGAGCGAAAATGCACATTCACATGGTAAGTTACTGAATTAAAAAAAATATATACACTTTGTCGTCATAAGGTTATAGTCAAGTCGAGTCGAGTCAAAGTCAAGTCAAGTCAAAAGTGCTTTATTGTCGAAGATGTGAAATATCATGGACAGCGTAATCAAATAATGAAAAACAGAAAAGAGAAATAGAATATAAAATCAGAAAGACTGCAGTCTGTAATAATAGATGTATACTAAAATATTTGAAGTGATGAAAATACTAATTAGTAGATAACTGACAAACATTCAAAGAGTTAAAATACAAGAACCTAACCTAATCAAGTATGGATAAAAACAGCCTTTGTCTTATTGATACATAACCTGATGAAATAATGAAAAAAATAGCTCATAGAAAACAAATTTTCATTTTAAAATATTTCATTGTGAAATTTCTTCGATGTATAAAGTGCATTATCATTTGATTTAAAGATTTATAATCAAAACAAATTCATTTGGTTCACCATTTTTTATTATTTCCTTTCAATAATCATAATAGAATCGCAAGAACTACCAAACTGTATAGAAAAACAAAAATTCGATTCGAAGTATCATTGAATTTCAGAATAATTGAACTTAAAATAATTAGTTCCTTATACAAATAACACTCTGCATATGATATGTGCAGAAAAAGTTCTGAATAGATGTTGGGTACAAGAAAATATTCAAGATATTATAGTATTTTTTTTTTAATAAATTTTGTTCACAGAACGTTTATTCTGAATAAAAAACGTCCTGTACATGACATCGAATTGAAAATTTGAACACATGTACTTTTTGTATTTTCAATTGATCATAGTTGGCCGGTAAATCAATATTCAGAAATATAGATCTCCTTGAGTACCTACTACATGTTGAAAACATTTTTTTTGAAATGGGTCTGCAAATAAGAAAATACGTAGTAAGTAGGACACACTATATATAGTCTACAAAAGATCTAAAAGGTCGAAGTGCTTTTGAGGCCGTATAGCCTGTACAACCCCCCATACAATTTACCATCTTCTTCTTCAAATGACCTTTTTCGAAATTCGGTAAAAAATGCCATTCCTACATTTTTTTTGAAAAAATGTCAATTTTGACAGGCAACTTATTACAGATAGTGACAGGCGTTTATGATGTTATTGGTCTAATTCGTAGCAAAAGCAATATCAAAGTCCAATTTCATCCAAGTCAATTTATAAAAAAAATCCCTGAAATTGAATAACCCAGCAAACTCGTATTTTCATTTTTTGCTATTGATAAAGTACAACAATTTTTTTTTCTAGGAACTCTAGTCTGCTGTGCTACAGATCTACTGAGCCTGACTCTTCTGCGACCCCCTAGTGAGTTTGGTGCAGATATCGCTATTGGCACATCCCAACGACTGGGTGTACCCCTTGGCTACGGGGGACCCCATGCTGGATTTTTTGCCTGTAGTCAATCACTGGTGAGATGAAAAAATTTATTACTCTTGATCTGCAGTCTAATGTCTTATGAATGTGATGATCTAGTGATCAGTGCGGCCTTGGTACGAAGAAGAAAAAAAAGAGAGCTATCGATATTGGTTTATTAGAAATACGCTCTCAAAATTAATTTAGAAGCAAGGATGACCCCACGTTTATTCAATTGTTTGAAAGAAACACACGGAAGCTAAGTTTTTCAAGTTTGGAAACATTTTCTGTCGAAAATTTCACACCCAGTACTTTTGACCAATTGAAAGCCTGTATTTTGTATCGTTACCACAGCAACTGGGAAAATTTTCGGAAACTTTTCTTCCCCTTGGGCTAAGGTGCATGAAATTGCAACAATTTACCACATATGTACTTGAAAATTCAAAGTTTACAAAATACATTTTATTTATACACGGCTCATGGGATTTTTTTTCGGGTTCTTAACGTTATCAGATTTCTTTCTGTCAATTGCTATAAGCGAGAAAATGCATCAACGATCGCGTATTTTTTCACAAGATCACGCCCTTATTTCAACCCGTTCAGTACCTCCAAACATTATGACTTTGGTTTCTCACTATTAGATTGTTTTATACGTTATTGTGATAAAATGCCATAAACGAGTGATTAAAGAAAATATTTTTTTTTGTGCAAAAGAAAAATGAATCTTCCATATGCCTAGCATAAATCCGATAGCTAAATTTTCAGTTTTTGAACTCAACGCTGAGATAATTTTCAGTGGTTAAAATCCCAGAAAAGTCAGCAAAATCTGTCATCATCTGATGTTCTATTATAAGAAAATATATTTAACTTTTCGCACACCAAATGACATTCATCATCCTTTTGAAATAAGATACAAAGCCTATTGTCTTCGACTCGGAAGAATTTTCGAAATATTCGTTTGAATGAAACAATTGAAGCTAGTGGTAATATAACTGATAATGTTTGGCAAGAAAACAACAAGACCTCACCTATGTCTGATCACATAACCATTTTGTTTCCCATTGGTTTTGATTCTTATCGCTTTTTGATTTTTAATTGATGATGAAGTTTAGTTTTTCTAACTATTGAAATGTTGGAATAGCAGAAGCTTGATTGGGTGGGCTTCTTTGTTGTTAGAAAATCTGAAAAATGAAAATCCAAGCCTTTCGTTAAAACGTATATTGTAAAAGATATACATAACAAGTATTTATATTGTTACATTGTTATTGCTGTGTCAAATATTTCGAAAAATAATCCTTTTCAGAACTAAAATAATTACTGGAGTATTGTATGACATTCGGATTTCTCATTATCTTTTCCAAATTGTCATTTATGATATCATCACTGAGTGTCTTGTGAACAATTCCATCTGAATTCTAGGTTAGATTGATGCCAGGCAGGATGATAGGGGTTACCAGAGATGCAGCAGGAAGGGATGGATATCGTCTGGCTTTGCAGACGCGAGAGCAGCATATCAGAAGAGATAAAGCTACGAGTAACATTTGCACAGCTCAGGCTCTTCTGGCGAACATGTCCGCCATGTTCGCGGTTTATCACGGGCCCCAAGGCCTCAAGGATATCGCTACCAAGATTCATAATATGACATTGGTGAGTAATTCTTAAACGATATTGGTTCAATCAGAAAAATATGGATTCCGATTGGTTCAATTCTTGATTTCCTGAACGAAATCAGATAGAAAGAAATTCGGAATTGAAGAGCATTAATTGTGAAGTTCCCCAGGGTTCCATACTTGGACCAATTTTATTTTTATTCTATAATAATGACGTATTGAATATCCAGATAACAGCACTATATTTTGGCACTACAAGAACAGTGAAATATTGGTGTGAATCAAATTCACTATAATTTAACATAAAGAAAACTAACATGATTTCCTTCTGATGTCATCTTGAAGATATAGCGTTGTAAAATTACTTTAACGAAAATAAATTAGTTCATTAAAATTTGAGCTGCACAGTGAAAATCTATGTAAAAAACTCTCTTCTGATTTTTATGAGTTGTATCGAATGAATTCGGATTTTCAGCTGCCAAACCTGTGTACCATTCTCTTATTGAATCACGGTATGGAATAGCATTTTGAAGAGTTTGTTTTGGTCACGATTTCAGAATGCTTTGCGGTATTTATGCAAAGCATAAAACATGAAATTCTAATAATTGTTGCAATTTCCATAATTGAAACTGTGTGTTTGATATACCAGTAAAAAACAAAATTCACTATTGAAAGTTCTTCTGATCATATAACAAGACAAAATGATTAATTGGAATTACCAACCCCTAAAAGTAAAATTCAATAATTAATAATTGATGTGAGATGTTTAATCACCACTTGATTTTATTGTAAGAGTCTCTGGTAGACTGAATTTTTTGCATATGTCACAAATGTGTGAAATTTTTAAGTAAGAGTTGGAAGCAAAATTATGTTCCTCATTTATTCTCTTTCGGAATTGGAGCCTTTAATTCTCACGTGTTCAGCTAGTCCAGTTCTAAACATACTGCCTATTTGATCAATATAACAAACTTCACAATCAAGGTTAGAAAAGTTCAATTTATAAACTGCAGATATATCTAACATTCAGTTTTCATCTGTTTAAATGTTTGAGATTATTAGAAGTTTTAAATGAAATAGAGACATTTGAATTATTATTGGCATGAGCACGGTAATTTTTAGTTTTGATGATAGGGGACCAAAATAGCGCCTTCAAATCAGTCTCATGTAAAACGAATGTTTCGGCAATATTTATATGTTTTTCTTAAATAATGATGATGGATCAGGTGCTTCAACTATTTGTTTTACAGCTTGTTTGCTATGGAACAATAGAATTCATAAAGAGTATTACATTATTTGATTGGGTAGGAGTTTTGCCACGAAACTCATTCACCATTTGCCATGATTCTCTGATGATATCCTTGCTTCTGCTGTTATGTTAGTAACAATTTTTGCTGCTTCAAAAACTTTTTTATAAGTGCTTCTGAATTCGTTAAAATACTGAAGAAAGTGTGCATTATTGGTCAATTTGCTTATGTATTGCAGGCTTCTCAGATTTTTGGCAGAAGCGCGAATTCCCAAGCCTTTTTGAATTTGTTTTTCCAATGGATCGTCTCCGTTGAACAATAATTATTATTTTGCAAGTTTTAACGACCTTTTCCTATGATGACTGACGTTTGTTTTTTTTGGGTTTGAGGTCTTGAATTAAAGAAAACTCTATTTCTTTACAGCCAACGTTTCGTCAGTTTATTCTAACATCTTCAGGGCACTGTAAGATATAAAAAAGGTTGATATTTTTAAATTTATAAACTTTAGAACATTTAAAATATTTTTTTTTCCAGAAACAACCACTGAACTATTATTAGTCAACAGATAAACCTTGAAAAGAAGAAATTGGTATATTTTACTTACGAAAGGATGAGTCTTCCGCGTAATACGTATATCTATATCCTACGACCATATTAGGTCTGAATCACGTGTAACCTTTTTTTTATATCTTACAGTGCCCTGAAGATGTCAGAATAAACTGACGAGACATTGGCTGTAAAGAAATAGTTTTCTTTAATTCAAGACCTCAAACCCAAAAAAAAAACAAACATCAATAATTATTATCTTTTTAGAAAACATATGCTATATGTTTTACTCTATTTCACAGGTGCTGCACCATGGTCTTCAACAGGACGGCAATATTCTGACGAACGACTATTTCTTCGACACCTTGACCATCGAGCCAAAATTTGACGTCGAAGAGATCAAATCCCGAGCTGAAGAAAAACAAATCAATCTCCGGTACAACGATAACGGTTCTGTAGGATTATCCCTCGACGAGACAGTCACCCCCCAGGACATCAACGACCTCTTCTTCATCTTCGGCAGCTCCCAAACGCTGGAAAACCTCTCCGACAACCCCATGGTCAGAGAGAAATCGATCTCCCGCAGCGACTTCAAAAGAACCTCGCCATTCCTGACGCACCCGGTATTCAATTCCTACCACTCCGAGACCAGGATAGTGAGGTACATGAAGATCCTGGAGAACAAGGACATGTCCCTGGTGCATAGCATGATCCCGCTCGGGTCGTGCACCATGAAGCTGAACTCCACCACGGAGATGATGCCCTGCTCCTTCAGGCACTTCACGGAGATCCACCCGTTCGCGCCTCGAGACCAGACCGTGGGGTACCACCAGCTGTTCGCCGAGCTGGAGAAGGATCTCTGCGCCATCACGGGCTACGACAGGATCAGCTTCCAGCCCAACAGCGGGGCTCAAGGGGAGTACGCCGGGCTGATGGCGATACAGAGCTACCACGAAGCGCGAGGAGACAGGAACCGAGATGTTTGTTTGATACCAGTGAGTGCCCACGGGACCAACCCAGCAAGCGCCCAGATGGCCGGGATGAAGGTGGAGCCTGTGAAAGTGCGACAAGACGGCACCATCGACGTGGAGGACCTGAAACACAAAGCAGAGAAGTTCAGGGACGTGCTGTCTTGCGTCATGATCACCTACCCTTCGACCAACGGGGTGTTCGAGGACACCGTGGCGGATATATGTAATATAATCCACGAGAACGGGGGGCAAGTGTATCTGGATGGCGCAAACATGAACGCGCAGGTGGGGCTCTGCAGGCCGGGCGACTACGGCAGCGACGTGTCTCACTTAAACCTCCACAAGACCTTCTGCATCCCCCACGGGGGTGGAGGGCCTGGAATGGGGCCCATCGCCGTGAAGTCTCACTTGGCTCCGTTCCTACCCGGTCACCCAGTGGTCAACCCACTAGGGGATGAGAAGTCGACACCCTTTGGTGTGGTGAGTGCTGCTCCTTTTGGCTCCAGCGCGATACTACCCATCTCCTGGGCTTACATCAAGATGATGGGGCCGCGAGGACTCAGGAAAGCCACCCAGGTGGCCATTCTCAACGCCAACTACATGTCCAAAGTGTTGGAACCCCACTACGATACCCTGTTCAAAAGTGCTTCATCCAACTTGGTGGCTCACGAGTTCATTATAGACACCAGAGTGTTCAAGAAAAGCGCCAACATAGAGGTCGCTGATATCGCCAAGAGGTTGATGGACTTCGGGTTCCACTCCCCGACAATGAGCTGGCCCGTTGCTGGTACTCTGATGATTGAACCGACAGAATCCGAGGATAAGCAGGAGTTAGATAGATTCTGCGAATCGATGATTACCATCAGGCAGGAGATTAGGGATATAGAGGAGGGAAAGTCGGATATTAGGATGAATCCTCTCAAGATGGCGCCACATACTGCGGAACAGGTTATTAGCGGTGCCTGGGAAAGACCGTACTCGAGGGAACAGGCTGCTTTTCCAGCCCCCTTCATCAAACCTGAAACCAAGTTTTGGCCCTCGGTTGCACGAATTGACGATATTTACGGTGACAAGCATTTGGTGTGTACCTGTCCTCCCATTTTGGATGCTTATTTATAGTTAATAAACCATCGAGGCAATCAAAGTTAATTTTAATATGTATTTATTCGTGATTCTGGAAAACTGCCTGTATCTATTGCAATTCTAGTCACATGTACGTTTAAAGTGATTTTTTTTTATATTTCAATTTGAACTGAATAGAAATTCACACTTCACAATAGTAATGACCAGGGTATATTTGGAATAGAATTATTTTCAATGAAAATGGACATTAGTAGAGAGAAACGCAAGGAAAAGAAAATGCCTTGGGGAATCATATTTAATATCAAGTAGTCAATAGCAACCGACTATTGTACTTACTACTTTTGATTTATATACCTGTTATAATAGACGCAGTAGTGATAGGGATGCGCAAATTGTCAAGTTTGCATTTTCGTTATTGATAATAAAAATTTACCAGTCCTAAGGGCACCGATACTATTCACTACAAAATTTTGATATTCATCAGACTGCAGGAATTTTGGAGAAAACGACATTGTACCTTTTTAAAGTTCTAGATTCATTGTCGATTCATTGAAAGACATTGATACTAGTTATTTTTTGTTATGAAACAATAAGCCATTTCATTGTAAGATAACAGGATTGGAAGGAATGAATGATATTAATAAAATTGATAAAATTCCTAGTGAAGATTTTAAAACGATCACTGAAATAATATCCGAACCAGCATACCCAATAAATTTTAATTTCACAACAGGTATTTGTCCAAAAACTTTCAAGACAGGCATCATTGAACCAAGAGTGGCAATAAATCCCGTGTAAAAAATTATAGATCAATTTCATTAATATCTAACTTTTTCAAAATATTTGAAAAAATACCAAAAATTCGAATTGAAAACTATTTGTAAAAACACGACAGTTTGGTTTTGAAAGAAAAGTATCTACACAAAATTCTCACCTGACAGATAATTTATATAAATCACTAGACACAAAAACTCCAACAATTTGTATATTTTTTGATCTTGCAAAAGCATTTGATACGGTCAGTCATGAATTATTATTAGGGTTTCGCGGAGTAACTTACAAACTATTAGAACTATTAGAAAGCTATCTCTCTAACAGAATTCAATATGTAGAAATTAATGAAAAATTGAGCAATCCAGGAATATTTGAATATGGTGTACCTCAGGGTACAGTAATTGGTCCACTTTTATTCAATTTTCATATTAATGACCTATTGAATCTTGAAGGTTTAGAAAAAAATTCATTGTTTTGCATATAACATATCAATATCATATTATCGTATCATTGAGGCTTCAACTTGGAATGAACTTCAACAAATGGTCGAGAAAGACTAAAGTTGGTTTGATGATAATATATTAACAATGAATTATGAAAAAGATAAATACCTTCCATCCACTTCATACAGAAACACATTACCAAATTTAGGACCTCTCAATATTGATGACTAAAATTTTATGAACTGACTGTATCAAATATTTGGGTACAATGATTGACAGACATTTCAGATGGGATTCACAAATTGAGTATGTAATGAAAAATTGAGATATCTCTTGTCAAAATTCAAGTTATAGAAGAAGTTTCGAATATCCATTTTTTAGATATATCATATTATTCACTTGTTCAATCACAATTAAATTATAGAATTTTGAGATGGGGTGAAGTTAAGAAAACTTTCTGAAAAATTGAGGATTTCTTCAGGAATGGTTTTTGAAAATAATTTACGAAAAAAATCAAACGACTTATTCAAAATAAGCATGAAAATGAATATTAGTCAATTATTTTGTTAAATATTATTTGACATATAATATTTAAAAAGAAAGAAGGTATTCATTTCAACTCACATACTTATAATACACGAAAGAAAAATACAACTACTTTAAAAAATCAAGCTCACAAAACAATAGGTCAAAAAAATATATTCATGTCATTGCCAAGTGAAATAAAGAGCATCAAATCACTTTTTCCTTAAAAAAACGAAAGTATGGGTATAAAATAAAGAAATGCAAATTTTCCACATCCCACATTCCACAAAATAGAAATAAAAACTGTCCATATTTGTTTTTGTCATTATTATATATCATTATTATATAAACTTCGCTTGTTTACTTTAATCCAGTCCTTACAAGTGAAACTTCGTAGGCTTTTCCGGTTTATTTGCATCAGACAATTGACTGAAATTATTCATATATTGTTGCAAATAAACTTATTATTATCATTATTAGATGGTTAGACCCTGTCGCACAGATTCTATAAATCTAACTTTGCAAGTTAAATAATTTTTCATTACTAAATATTCCAAGTGATACCTGAATTAAATACTTCTGGCATCACATTGGCAACGTCGCAAAATTAGCATCGCCGTTACGAGAAAGATGTCATTTCATTTGATTTTGAAGAGTTGGCGGTGACTTCCAAGTTACCAAGCTGTCATGAATGTTATTCACTGAACAAATCGGCGTGGATTTGTTGGTTTTGTTAAAAGACGGAAGAATTTTTTAATAAAACGTACCGTTTTCAATTAAAAAAGTGTAAAACTGGTGAACTGAACTGTGTATTTTGTGTTGGTGGAAATAAGGAGTCATTTTGTGTGTTTTCACGGAAGAAAATGGGCCCGTATCTTCGAAATTACTTGAGAGCGTCAAAAATTCCAAATGGATTTTTGTTTAGGAGACCAAACTACGTAAGTCCTAAAGTAAATTTTTATGACAGCTTGTCCTCCGTTATTAAAGCTCGCAGAAAACTGTATTTTTATTGGGTTTGGAGATATAAATATCTGTTTTTGACAAAGTGAAAAAAACTGAGAAAATTTGTGGTTTGCGACTCCGAAAACAAGTTATCTAGATTGATACAAAATGTTTGCCAGTCATCTAAGGGCCAGTTTTTCTAGTTCCAGTTAACCTCCAGATTAATTAACTAATGGTTAGAATGTGATCCTTCAAACATCATTTAAAGAATGTCATTCACCATCTAAACTATTAGTTAGTTATCTGGAGGTTAACTGGAACTTGAAAAACTGGCCCTTAGTCCTGCTGACACTCATCATCGGCGACTTTTTCTTTTCTTCAAATTAGGAAAATAATAGATAGATAGTTTATTTGACTATATTATATACAATCGCATATTTATAGCAGGTCATTTGTGAATTTTTTAAAATATTGACCTACGTGAACAAGTAAAACAAAAACAACAAAGTAGAGTGACAACTGGAATAAGTGAATAAATAATACATGTAATAGTTATTTGAGTAACAAGGAATGTAAAGACGTGTTAACATTCGAGGTGAGCGAGTACGAGCCGAGGCAAAGCCGAGGCTTGTCGCTTGCCGAGGATGATAACAGTCGATACATTCCGTGTTACTTATTACGTTTTTCCCGCTGCTTGTTGACATTTCTCAAAATTTGCCTGAATTGAAGTTTGTTTTCTTACCCTTACTTCATGATTATTCGTTCGCTATTTCATTCTAAGTTGCTTGTGCGTGTAACTAAGTTACCGAATAAGCAGACAACAATAATATTCAAAAGGTCTCATAACCTAAAAATTGATATGAATGAAGCTGAAGGTATTACTTGTCAAAGGCAAAGTCATTATTACCCTAGGCATGTAAATGACACTATTTACATTCCGTTGTCAAGATGAATTAGTAAACGAATGATATAGGCCATTTACCTGTTTTGTTGCTAAGCATGTATGGACTATTTACAGTGTCGGCAGCGGGAAAAATAAATAAAACATGTAGATAAATAACACATATAAATGAATAAAACATGTAAATAAATAAAATTTGATTCAAATTTCGGCGAGTATGTCCCCGAACACGGTTGTGAAGTTTTTTCAAAGTGTTCATTGACAGAGTAGAAACTACTATTTGAGAAAAACGATTTCATTACTTGTTTGAAATTATTCATATGCAGCAGTTTGATATGTTGCGGAAGAACATTATAGAGGCTGAAGTCTAGAGAATTATTTTTAGAAACAAAGCCTATGCCTAGGAATCCTGATGTTGTCAGCTTTCCTAGTGTTGTATTAATGAATATCAGCTTGTATGACGAGAGTGGGTGATTGTGGATTTCAATCAGTGAATTGTACATATACAGTGTGTCCCACTTTGAGCAGCCACACCCTCATATTTCGTTGAGCATGAAATAATTCGAAATTTTCTTTGACTCAAGTTGTAGTACTCGGAAATACCTACCTTTATGTTTACGTAACCTTTGTATATCCATTTTCCACGGCTAACTACGACCAAATGAAAAGTGAAAAATTGGGAAAAACATACTAGGCATTTTTTTATCGCAAAAATAACACCAGATTCTGTTTCAGAACACCTTAAAACCCCCAAATCTCAATGCTTGAATCATTTGAATATACAGGGTATCATCTGTAGCTGGTAGCATTATCAACTCTAATCCATAAATAATGCTTGGAAAATTTCCAAAATGTCTTCTCTTGTCACAGAATTCCCAAAAATATTTAATTAATACTTTGAAAAATAGCCAAATATCACTTTTCCAAGGTTAACTCTGATCAGAATGAATGATAACCTGTATATTCAAATGATTCAAACATTGAGATTTGGGGGTTTTAAGATGTTCTGAAACAGAATCTGGTGTTATTTTTGCGATAAAAAATGCCTAGTATGTTTTTCCCAATTTTTCACTTTTCATTTGGTCGTAGTTAGCCATGGAAAATGGATATACAAAGGTTACGTAAACATAAAGGTAGGTATTTCCGAGTACTACAACTTGAGTCAAAGAAAATTTCGAATTATTTCATGCTCAACGAAATATGAGGGTGTGGCTGCTCAAAGTGGGACACACTGTATAAGGACGGAAAAGTCATAATTTTAAATTTTGTGAATAAAGTTCGGCAAGAATCTCTATATCTTGCATTTCCTAATATTCTTATCGCTTTTTTCTGTTGAATGAAAATGCCACTTGCAGCAGAACAATTTACCCACAGAAGAATTGTTCTGCTGCAAGTGGCATTTTCATTCAACAGAAAATGCACTAAACATTGTGTGGGAATCGATTTTTTTGCACAATATCATCAAACATTGCTAAGAACTTGGTACCACTTTCTGCACATGTTAGATAAAAACTGTACCTACCGTAGGTTAGAAAACGTAGGTATACTTGAATATTCTATTATTCAAACTGAATGTTATAGAAAGAACATTCAGAATTATTCTTGTAGAATATTTCTGAAGAGGGTCTAACAGATATAATTCAATGTTCGTTAGGTACAGTGGGTATTTTTTATTACATGATTTCCAACGGGTTTTTTATTGTTTTAGGTAGCGGAAGGTTGTATTTTAAATCCACATTTTAATATTTATTTATTTAGAAACAAAAATCACTTCTGACAATAAAATATGCAGTAAGCACGTGAAGGTTGGAACAAATTCGTTATAAAAGCTTGATATGGCCATTGGGGGAAACAAAACATATCGATTTTCTTTTTCAGTTGTGCATTTTTTGGTCTACTCAGATTTTTGATGACGTTATCGCTGTTCGAGTTATGACGTCATTATATATTTTTTTAATGGCATTACCCCATTTTGATAGTACTTTCAATAAGAACGCACTTTTCTGTGTATGGATTTACATTCTTATTTATATTTGAAAGCTTTGTCGATAGGTTGAAAAACTTGTGACATTAAAGTATATTTTGACTTTGGCTTTGATATAATATTTTTTATTATGTTACATAACCGTATTTGCGAATTTATTCATAACAATGTAATATAAGGTCTGTTAACGTAAACTTTGACTTGATGTATCCCCACAAAATATAATCTAGTGAGATCAGATCAGAAGAGCTAGCTGGCCACTCTAAAAATCCTCGTCTGCGATCAAAATCCGGACTATGAGGGAATTTTTGTCAAGTACATCGGTATCTATAGCGATGTGAGTTGCCTAGATGCCAATCCCGTCGTCTGGTGTTTGCTCGAAGTGTGCCGACCACCCGGGGTGGGGCTATAAGTTTTTCCGGGTTTTCCTGCAGTTGAAAAGTGAATACGCCACCAAAAATCAGAAAGTCGCCCCGGAGCGTCACGGTAAATGATAATGATAGCCGTCCTTTACCCACAGACGAGGATTTTTAGAGTGGCCAGCTAGATTTTCTCCTAATCTAACCACACTAGAATTTATTTTGTGGAGATACTTCAAGTCGAAAGTTTACGTTAACAGACTCAACATTACATTATTATGAATGAAATATCTTTTATTTCTCGAACATCGAACGGTTATCTAACATAAGAAAAAATATGACATCCATACACAGAAAAATACGTTCTTTTTGAAAGTAATATCAAAATAGGGTAAAGTCATTAAAAAAAAATTATAATGACGTCATAACTCGAACAGCGATGACGTCATCGATAAGCTGAGTACACCAAAAAATGCGCAACTGAAAAATGCAACATGACAGTAAGGTAGAATTGATCGTATTTTACAAATCAATAATGAACTATCGACTTATGTGTATTTTGGAAACTTTGGTTGAAAATAATAAAAAAAACAGTATTACGTTAATTCCACGGGATGTGCCTATTGGTAATTATATGAGCGCATATAGTGGAGGTGTTCCCTATCTTCAAGAATGATGTACCGATGGTAGGGGGTATCACCATTATACTTTCTAAGTATTAATTTAATTTTTCATACATTTTTCAACATTATCTTTAATACAATGAAGCTTTGTCAATAAGTTTATCGTTAACTTCCGACAATAAAGCATATTTTGACTTCGACTTTGACTTTTGACATCAGAAGCTACAGAGAACATTTTTATTCTACACAGTACTTACTTATTTGAAAATATATAAAAAAATATTAGTTTCTAAAGAATAAAAAAAAAATTAAAACACCTCCTCCTTTCCAACTTCTCAATGAAAACGAAGTTATATTCGAATTCCATTGACATAAATGAAATTTTGTTGTCATTAAATTAATAATTAGAGCACTCTTTAGTTTCATTTTCATATATTCAGCACTTATCATGAAAGAGGTTAACGCCATCTTTTCGTTATAAAAACTCAAATTGTCACAAATTATCGAGTGTTTTTTTTCGAAGGTTTCAATTGAATATCATGGAATACAGGTGCAGGCACAATAAATAAAAGTATAGTTATAATCATTAAGTAACGTTATATTATCGAATAACAATTTTTAAGGAAATATATATCATTATTCTCTACAAAATACTTTTAGAACGAACGGACCTGGCACAGCGCAAAATAGTATCAACGAGGATATTCCTTAAAAACTATCTTAACTACGAATTTTCATATTTTCATGAATGGAATGATCACATGTGTGTTTCCAGATATATGGAACTATTAGAAATCTAGCGAGTGTTCGGTATTTGTTTTACTGAACTTTTGATAAACAAAGATTAATCCTTGAATTGTATCTATGAGTAAAAATGTGAAAAGATTAACTCATAAATTGTAGTATTGAAGTGAGAATGCGCATAGTATTATTTAGATTGAGTATAAAAACAAAACTGACATGAAGAAATGTAGAAATAATTATAGGAATTTGTCCTATCGGGTCATGACTTATTGTTTGAATCATGAACAATACTTATATTTTGCTTCCAATCACCAGCCAAGACTTTATTATGTTTTTTCTTCTCACCAAATGATACCAATGCCTTCTGATAATACGGTATTGTAGAGAAGTAACTTCAATCAATCACAAATCAATAAATAGACCAACAGATTCATGAAAATTAAAGTCTGTTGTGAAAATTGAACTTTTGGCGAAGGATCTTGTTTTTTCTTCCTAACGCCAAAACAAATGGAGTTGATTTCCTCAGTCTTGTATTTTTGTTATAAACATGTGCATCAGTTGTTAAATGAAAGTGTACCGATTCCATATCAGATCCTAAACTGTAAGATTAATACTTCAATGAGTAACAAAATTTGAAAATTTCCTATAACCACTTGTCAGAAATTTTCACAATGTTTACTTTTCTCCATGCATGCTTTTGTATATTTCAAAATTATTCAAAGGGATAATCTGGACTACTCATATTTTGTATATAGTTTTTCCATCAATCAAATCTATCAATATTATTATCTTAGAAACATTTAAACGAGTTTTCAGTGCTAAATTTTTTGGCGGAGTCGCCAATTCTAATTAATTCTTTTTCGCGCTTTTTTGTGGAAATTGTCCACTTGTAGAAGGATGGGGCTATTACTCTTCCTCAGCAAATTTTCTACGGTGCTATTTTTCCATGCAATATTATTGCAAGAAAAATCAAATAAAGTGAAATTTTCTAAATTTGGTTATCTCAGTGAAAGGGCATGGCACTGGATTCATGCATTCCTGGAGCTCTTTTTTGATTTTTGAATATATTATTCTAGAGTTCAAAAGAAGCCACTTTCTGAATTATATATTTTTTCTAACTCTACAGGGTTAGTTACAAAAGTGGGTTGAATTTCCAACACCAATTATGGAAAATACTGCCGCGAGTATATTTTTTTTCATTTTTGGGTATAGCTGTGAAAAATATCGATAATAAATGTATCAATTATGCAATGAATACTTATAGGATGACGCAGAAAACGCTTTTTTTCTGAAACCCGTTTATTGACTTCTCTGTTGATGAAGCGAAAGAAATATTCTGAATACATTTTACAACGTCTCTACACGGTTAGCAGAAAATAGTGTTGAATTATGGGAGATGATTGTTGGCCGAGTTTGATATTTTACAGAGAAAGAAGATCAAGTTTCACCTATTCTTTTATCCAACGATACAGGGTGAGCCCAAAAAGACACATTCTCGAAAATCTATAGTAAACGAGATCATGGGCAAATATTTTATTTCTGTTGAAACTAAAGGATATTCAGTTGATTTTTTCAATCTGACACTCTAGTGGATGATATAATCAATTTCAGTGTAACCGTAGGGAACCTATAGCACATTTAATATACAACTTTAACAGTTGTTGCAATTTTCATACTTAAAACTTACCTGATTTATTGATCCCAAGAAACATTTATGTTTATAGAGGTATTACATTTTTAAAATCAATTGAATAACGGCAATACGTGTGAAATACAAATTAGTGAAGAAATAAAACAATTGATATAAAAGGAGTGATAAGAATAATCTGTGAAATATGAGTAAATAAGTCATATCGAAGCAAAAATAAACAAAAGCAAAACAGTCAAAGGGGAAATAATGTTATATTATAGGAATTGAAAAGTCATTTGTTGAGTATAAATTTCTTAAGATCAGTTTTGAATTCAGTTTTAGTCATAATTTCTTTTAGTGGCTGTGGTAAAAAATAGAGGATACAACAAAGTTTGTTTTGAAACGTAATACCTTTATTTTATTTACATTTCTTATTTTATGAAAATGGATAGGGTGAACTGCCCAGTGAATGACCATTTAAGATAATTTCTGAAGTGAAAAATTCATAGGTAAGAATGAGCGAAAATAATCTAAATTGAAACGGTATCCTTGAAAACTTTGGGATATCTAATATCGCTTATATCATAAAAAAATAGCATATCAGTTGATCATTTGAAGTTTAATGTAGATCAAGTTGATTTATCAGAAAAACCCGGTGAATGACCACTTCTTGCCAATGTATGACCGAATTAAAAACCAATGAATGACCATAGTTTATTCATTTTTACAAATTTTTAAATAAAACAATTCAACTTTTTCCTCAACGCTGTGTTTCGTATCTGGCCATTTCGGGAAGTGAATATGTTTTTCCCCTACTACAAAATAAAATTGGTGGCTCGACTTGTTTCTCTCTGTACCATATTTGGTCGGCTTTTTCTGGCCACTTCCAAGATTGTGGCCCACTTCTGTGCATAACCCGGACCTCATGTTCCAATTTTCGCTTTTTAATAACAACCCCTGGAAAATACTGATTTTCATTCCACAATCACAAAGTCAGCTACTGTTATATCTCTGTCTGATGTTCCTTGCTCCATTTCCGAACTAGAATCAGCATCTTCTTCATCATTCATGGCGTTCACATCATTCTCCTTTTCTTCATCATCGTTCGATTCATTGTTGGACTCTTCATCTGTAGTTGTGGAAGAAACATATTCTGATTTTCTTCTCTTAGTATTTAATTTCTTTTTCTCTTCAATAAATTTTTTATTCATTTTATTATTCTCCCTGTTGATCTTCCTATTTTCCTTTGCTTCTTTCGAAGCCTTTTTTTGTAATTCCTTCTTTTCATAATATTCTTTCCATGATTTTGACGTTACAGCAAGTGGACCCTTGCAAACCTTTCTCTTTTTGGCTTTGGTCTCGATGGATGGGAAATGTAATTTTTTTTCCATATATCATCAGATGAATTCCTAGGCGTTACTTATTCTTGAGATGTGCCTTGAAAAACTTCTGGGTTCAAATTATTTTAAAGTTTCTGATTTCCCGAATGGTCTTCTATGATCTCGAAACTAACTTCATCATTTAGGTCATTTCCCACCTCAAATGAAATGTTATTTGTTTCATTTATATTTTCTGGTACATCTACATCTTGATTACCAACCTCTAATGGAAGTTCTTGAACATCAATCAGTTCTATAATTATGTTATTGTCTTCAGCGGAAGCGTTTCCTTGTTCAAATGTGTTTGAATATTTATTCCAAATCTTGAACAACTTATCATTCTCTACTTCTTTTTTCATTCGTCCAACTTGTTTATATTTTGTGAGTGTTGGGGGTGGTATTTCTTTCTCTAGCATAGACAAATAATTTTCAGGCTTTTCATTACCTGAGTTTGCATCAGTATTTTCACCATTTTGCACTAGGCTTTGGCGATTGCTCAAACATTTTGAAAAATCCAAGTTATTGACATCAAATGGAAAAATGCCACAAGCGCGAAAGGCATTTTTTATGACTTCCTCCTTAGTCGCAGCCGAGAAGGCCTCAGCAAATAAAGGGGCAAAGTTCAGCTTGGATAAATGTTTCTTGGTTTTCTCTTTATACTGTTGGCAGTGATTTCTCTGGCTGCATTGATACTAAGTCTGCTTTCGAGAACTTCAGTTATTGCGGCTTTCAGGTCTTCTATAGGATTATAGGATATCTGAATCTTTGGTATTGCCTTCTTGAATTTTCAGCCATCTGAAGAAAATTAAAAATAAGATTTTTCTGTGGTCATTCACTGGACGAGAATTCAGTTAATGACCGCCTTTTCGCAATCAGAAATAAAGTGGTCATATACTAGCAGCACAACTTGGCAACGTGAGTGAATAGTAAAAAATATATCAGTGGATCACTATTCAGTAGTATCAACGTTTTATTCGATATATCTTCAAATTTGGCACCAACCCAGTGAATGACCAGTTCGGTCATTCACTGGATTTTTGGAATAATTGCTTGCCATTAGTTGACCACCTCCATAATAATTGTTATATTCAGAAAGAGATTACAATTTCATCAAAATATTTTAATTTACTTATTATTACTTTCATATAAATAAAAGAAACAACTCCTACTAGTTTCAAGAAATATTGGTAGACGACTGAATGCTAGTATGTGTTCCACCTACCTTAATGTTCTGGATCAACACAACGAAACATCCACACTACACATGGGTTTCAGCCATTTGCAAAAATAGCGGGAGAGGGACGCAGGTGCCAGATTTCACAGAAAGCTAGGGAATGACTTGTAGTTTGCCCCAAACGATAAAAATTCAATTATAGGCTGCAAATAACCTTAAAATTGATGAAAATATCAAGAACCGGTCATTCACTAGGTGGTGGTCATTTAGTGGGCAGTTCACCCTATTCAAAATATGATCAAAAGTAATATCTGAAAGTTTTTTTCTGTAACAACATGGTGTATGAAAATTGAAATTTTAAATTAATGTAATAAACGAAAATTCAGCAAGTTATTAGGTTTATATCATTTTTTTGTGGGTTCTAAAAAGAACAATTATTTGTTTTTGCATTTTATAGTTTCGTTTTGCAAAGTTTGTAGTGGTTTCAAAATAGAAATTTTGGATGAGCCCCGAACAGAAATGAGGTATTGCAATTTTGAATAAATTAAACTGAAATATATGGTATTCAAATATTTTAGTGGGGTGTACTTATTGTCTTATTCTGAATAGTATTCCAATCAAAGCTGAGAGTTGTTTTCTCAGATTGTTGATATGACTGAGCCAATAGAGTATTGTATCGATATGTAAACCCAAAAATTTTGAATTGTTGGTATACTAATTGGTGAATTTTTAATTTTATTGGTCTTATTAAATAGAATTTCGAATTCATTATCTGCATAATATACAATTGTTGTAACATTAGCAGAAAGTTCATTTTGTGATAGACAAGCATGAATCAAAATTCATTATTGGTAGTTTTTCTGATTATATCACATAACAAAATATTACTTGAAATTGCCAATACCTTAAAGGACTCTTACCAATGATTCAATAATCTATAATATTTCTGAATTACTTGGCCGTAACTTGAGATCCATAGTAATTGTGGAAATTCAAACACTTGAATATATATCGAGGAAAAAATTTAACGGTGGAAAGATTTTCAATTTTTGATTAATATTATTACGAAATAAATTATTGAGATATCCCAGTTAGATCAAGAAAGAGAGCAATTGATCCTTCGCAGATCTGTTAATTGGATGAAAAAGAAGTTTCTAAATGAAGGAGTAGTAGTAGATTGATATTTAGTTAGACATTAAGTAGAATTATCAGTTTCTTTTAGCCAATCATTTCAGTTGTCGAACTCTTCGAAAGTATGAGGACTAGTAACTATTGATCATTCCATTCATTGTAGAAAAACTCGCTGAACCTTTTAATCAGAATTCCAAAAGACACACATATGATTAGAGCTCCGCCTTCTTGATTTCTTTATTTTTCGGTGGATCGTCGCAGTTTACCTTGAGTATTCAAACTTTTTCACATAGTATCTGATTTACTAATATAGTAAGATAATTATACAATGGTAATTCTCAAATCCACTTGAATGTAGAGACAGATAAGTAATTGAAAAGCAGTACTCCACGCTAAGCACACAAGAAAAAACGACTCGTCACTTTTTGTACAACCCCAACTTCAAAGGAACCTCCTTGCTCTGCCTCGAACTCAGAGGAACGGGAAACGGATTGAAACATTTGCTCGGAGACTTGAGCGGAGACCTGAGAGGAGACCGTAAAGAAGGCCTTTTGGGAGATGTCGAACAGGAGGTTTCCCACACTCGCACATCAAACGTTGAAGGACTTTTCTGCTCAGCTGCTGAAAAACTCACACTCTCGATCAAACGAGTAGGCGACTTATGTTCCGTACTAGATGAATATTCACTTGTTTCGCAGGGATAAGTCTTTGAGTCAGTAGACGGTGATTTTTGCTCAGAACTTGAAGTTTTCAGTGGTAGTTCTGAGAGATACTTGGTATGTGACGGTGATGTTCCTGTTGTTTTGGTTTCTTCTAAATATTTGTAGCAAGTTTTAGAACTTTGCTGTACATACAAATCAGTCATACTGCTACTGCCGTTCTCTTCTAGGGAAGTACCAACTGGAAAGCCGGCTTCACTTTGAGCTGAGAAGTACTGAGAAGAACTTTTCGTCCCGGAATTTGAATCAGACTTGATGGAATCTGTTAATGTAGACACACCAGAGTCTGCATCTTCGAGATCAGGATTCAGTAACTGGTTGAACGTTGTGAACACCTTTTCCCTCAAGGGGGTTACTCCTTTGTGACAACTTGTAGGGGAGTCAGGAAAAACATCGTTGGTATCTTCTTCATTAGATAAGAATAAGTAATCCTTGAAGTCCTTGTCGATAAAATTGAATTCGGAATCAGTCGTTGCTTTGAACTGGCTATCCTTGGCACAAATAGGCGTTCGTTCCTCATTTATATCACTAGAGGTCCGAATAACACTAGCACAGTCTAAGTTATGGGAGTTCATAGTAACACTGCCTGGATCTTCTTGGAAACTGAACTGGGCAGGTTCATCTGATTCAGGAATGCCTTCATTGATTTTCGATGAATATTGGAGTGCCTCCTCCTTCAACTCGTTTGTACAAGGATTGAAATTCCCACTGAAGTTGAACTTTATCGGTGTATAGGATTCTGGTGTTGTATTTTCGCTAGGAAAAAACTCAAACCTGCCGAAGGAATCTTGATCAGGTCCCTCTCTTCCTGGAATCTTGGAATTTGCAGCGTACATAGCGGTGTTACTGACCAGTGATGCTTCCTCCAGAACAACTGGTAAGTTTTCGTGAGATTTGGTGACACTAGAGTTGTAATCAGCACTGATTCTGTACTGATCCAAAAAAATAGGTTGCGCGACATCATTGTGCACATGCCTGCTCAACTCTTCTGCAGTTTTTGAAACGGGCTTGTTCAAAATGAGAGCGTTGTACTTCTCGTCTAGGCTTTTACTCTTCTCGAGGATGCTGGTATACCTTGACCCATACTCAGGCGAGATTAAATCACCGACTTCTTCGTCAATTGGTCCACGTGTGTCCTCAGAAGAAACGCTTAGGGAGGCAACATCCACGTCTTGTGTTTGCGGAGGAGGAGAGGGCGTCAGGCGACTTTGGCACTGCAGGATCCTGTGCAGAATCAGGGAATTTTCCTGGATGATCTGCAGCGCCATCTGGCTGTTTCTCCTGGCACAGTTTATCCTCTCCTCGGGGTCTTCAACCTTGAGGCCTTTCACGCGATCAGCTAGGAACAGCTCGAAGTCGAAATTGTCCTCGTCTGATTGTGATTTGGAGCCCACGACGTTAATGTCAGTCTCTAAGTTTTGGCTAGTGGTATCGATATCATTGATTATATTGTCGTTTTTCATAAGATCTGTTCCAGTATCCTGTGGAAAAGTGGCTGCGTCTTCATCAGAAGACTCTGCCGATTCCTCGTCACAGAGTTCCGTATCACTTGAGCTAGAGCTAGAGGTTTGCTTCGGGGCGTCCTTCCAGTGAAGAGTGCTAGGAACTTGCCTCGCTGGAGGGATTGACCCCTTGGGAGGGCCCAGGCGCTTCGCTGGCACCAAAGCGCTCTTGCCGATGAGTAGGTGGTTCATGGTAACCGGAGGTGCAGTGGGGGGTTGCCTGGAAATGGCAGCGCTGAAGATGATGTGCGCCTGCCTCTGCCGCTGCTTCAACTTCGCGTACTGCTTCTTCAAGGAGCTGATGTCCAATGCCAGAGTGTGCCTGGGGTAGAGCTTGAGCTGCTTGTCCACCGTCTGGGGTAGACTGGCGGCGCCCCAGGGGTTTATGTCGTACAGATAGTGCTCGCGGAGGGTTTTTAGTTCGGTCAGAGGCCCGATGGTTACCACGGCTTTGATGAGGGCGTTGCCGTCGATGAGGCTGAACTCCAGCAACTCTCTCATGAGGACGCCCATGATGCAGTAGAACTCGTCCGCGCTGCGAGCTGTGAGGATTCTGTCGGCCAGGACCTGCCAGATGGCGAGCGCTGTGCGCAGGAGGATTTCGTTGCCTTCTAGGAGGATGAGGTCCCAAACGCGGAGGACTGTAGGCTGTGGCAAGCAGTTGCAGAAGAGTGTCAGGAACCTAAAAAAAATCAAATCATGTTGAAAAAAAAGTCTTTTCAGAGAAGTAGAATGTTTCAATAAACTTTCTAGTATATCAAAGGTTCAAAAAAGATAAAAAATTCCAACTCCACATTTGTGGCTTCATTCAGAAGATTAAAAAAACATTCAACGTCGCCACGAAGGCAGCTGCATTTGACAATTCGATTCCATTTGAGTTTTGGTGCTTTTTTTTTGGTACCAGTCCAACCAAAAAAAAAAAGAAAAGAAAAGAAGTGCAATATTTAATATCTTTCTTATATGGAGCATAATAATTGAAATTGTTTCTCCGTTGATTTTTCCGCATAAAATCAATTTCAATGAGAAGGTGAATAAACGGTTCGATTATACTAGCAAAGTTTTAAAGTTGTTGCGTGAAAATTAGGGGTAAAAATTACATATAGGTATAATAAGTTTTGTAAATTTTTAAAATTGAGTTAAATGATAATAAAAATTAAATACTTGAGTTGAATGAAGTGAAAGACATCAGGAAATAAATTTCTACAATATTATTGAATCCATTTTTCCAAATGTTTCTTTGAAGAAAATGATGACTTGATCGTTTTTATATGATTTGAAATCAATTCATAGTAAAATCGCAATACATATTTGAAGCTTTTTTAAGATCTTGGTTTTATAACTTTATTCTTCACTGTGCCACTATTTTTATTCCTTGTATGATGAATATGATTATTGAAGTTTATATTCGTTTTATGTTTATAGATATAAATCATTATATTGTATCCAAATAATTGACTCTCTGTATGGCTTTTCACTTTGATATAAATAACTCTTACTATAAATGTTCATCAAAAACCGTTTCTGAAAAACTATATTTCTCAGATTTGATTTCTTGACTCCTTCTCAAGCCTGAATTTCATAATTCAATTGAGACTGTATTATTGAAGAATAAAGAATGTCAAAGGTTTTTATGTAAATGAATGTTTTAAGATACTTGAATTTTGATTAAAAACTCACCAAGTATTTGTTTGTCACATTTTAGATGTCTGTCAAGCATAATCTCTGATACTTTCTGTTTCTTCTATTCTAGTATTGTTATCAAGTATTAGTGGCCCTAAGTTTTGGAAAGTATTATTATCAAATATAGATGGCATATTTTGTTTTTTCAATTTTTTATCCAATTAAAATCTAATGTGGTTTCAGTCTGTAATTCAATCCAGATTTTTTCTCCACATAATACAACTGTATCATCTGCAAAACCATGAAGTTCACCTATAGGACTGATATAAAAGAGGTCGTTGAGATAGAAAGTAAATAGCAGTGGCCTGTAACATACTGAATTGAAAGAGTTTTTGTTCACTTCTAGCTTCATTAATTTGGATTCTATTTTCCAAATAATTTTTGAGATCATAAACTTTGATACGAAATCCAATATTCGCCAATTTCATCAAAAGTATTTTATGGTCAACCTTATCGAAAGCTTGAGCCACGGTTCAGATGAAAAGATCAATTCATGGATGCAACCTCGAAATTTCTGTTATCAAAATCAACTAGATAATGACAAAATTTTTATTTGAATCTTGTACAAAATGAAAACTTGAGAAGAGATCGATTGTAACCGATTTCTGAAGAGGTCAAGAGAGAAATTGCTCTACATGAGCTAAATATAAAACAAAATGACAATATGGTATTTGTCATTACAAATCCACAGTGAGGTCGATTTCTCTAACAAGCTTCAACTGAAAATTACTGAGGTATTCTAACTTTCAAGTTTTTGCAGAAGGCCCACTTGAAAGACTCCTCTGGAATATCATCAAGATCAAACTTATATAGAATATGGAAGGAAAAAGAAACGCGGCTTATCCAATTATTCTCAGGAAATTTTATTCCTTAATCGACGAGTGAATGATATCGATTTCATTACTCTTTTCTCGTCAACCAGTGTTGTTACATTGTAGAAGCCCCCAAATGTCAAAGGTCTTGTTTGTTAGTAGGCGGTAGGAATGTTACGTATTTGGTAATCAATTTTTTAGTTGAAATGCCATTTCACGAAACTGAACTTTTCATAACTCCAGGCAGGATAACTTCCGTACGAACGAGTTCTCAGTATATTATTGGAAAGTTTCCCACAAAGCTCGGAGAATATAACCTACGCTGTACTTTATTGGCTTTATAATAATATGTAGTTAGGACTTTGTACCGGTAGACCAATTTCAGTTCTCTGTTATGTTCAGTTGTCTTCTTTAATGTTCAATATGATGTTTCTGAAATAGAACAGAATAGGAATACTTTTCATTTCCTTGTCAGGCAATTGTTTTATTGCATCGGAAGTATCAAAAAATACCTAAAAATACACATAAATACTAAACTATAACTAAAAACAATAATGAAATATTTTTGAAAACCGGACAATTCAAGAAATATTGCACTGTATAAAAACTACTTTGCACTAAATAAGTTTTAATGCGCATTATTGAATTTTACGAATCAAACTTGAATCAACATGTTGATTTTATTGAAAATATGAACAGGATGTTCATAAAGTCAGTCGTGGAATCATCTGCTACTGAAAGTTGGAATTTAGTCGCTATTTTCCATCGTACAAGATAACCTCTCTTGGGAGAGATTCATGTTGTAAAGGGAAACATTCTCAATTGAAAATTGAACCAATACATGACTCCTCTGGAAATGGAAAAAACCTACGATAAAATTGAAGTTACTCTTTTGTAATATCTAACAGAAAACAACTACTTCCCCGGCTAAAGCCACGCTGGACATTGAACTACATCTGATAGATATTGAGAAAGACCCATATAACTTGAGAGAAAAGTTGTCTCGAGTTCCCTTTTCTCGATTCTTGTTTCAATTCCGCGACTTTCAAGCCCACAAAGCGCACTTTCTTCGAGAACTTTTTGACTTTTCACGAGAAATCAGTTTCACATAGAAATTTTATCAGTTTATTGATAGGAAATTTAAAAATTATTCACCTAGCAATTTTTTATTCAATTTTATTTTAAATTATTTTTTGTTTCACTTATTTTTTTTTCATTTTATCTCATTATATTTGATTTTTTCCATTTCACTTCTTATCTTTATTATTTCATATTATTTTTTTATTCCATTATTTTTTTATTTAATTATTCTATAATTTTTTTTTATTTTTTTTAGTTTTATCATTTCATTCAACTTAAATTTTATGTCTTACCAGCCACCAGTCTATTTTACGCGTAAAAAGGTCTATCAGCATTTTTTCGCAACACTGTCCACTATGCAGTATTTATTCTGGAAATCCGACTTCTATCTCCATTGTAATAAAATAGCCTCATCGATTTTATCTAATTTATATTTTGTGTACGAAAATGAATCAAATAAAACTGTTGAGGCCATTTTTATTGCAATATTCTTTTTCAATCCATCAACATTTTAATGCAGGAACTAATTAACGTGTACATACCATTGCATGGTGAAGACGTTAGTCAAAGGCGGCTCGTAACTCCTGCTGCCATCTTTGGCAGCGTTCTGAAGAGTATCTAGATGTTTCGACAGACGAGGCAGCCTGCTCCTCAGCAACTCCCTGAACACAGCCATGTCTACAGATAGCCCCCTGAGGCTGTCTGCGAAATATGAATCGGGCAGGACACCCTCGACGAGGTATATCATGAGTTTCAGGGCGTCGCTTTCACATCTCTCGGTCACTTGAAGGATTAGAGCTGCCAGCATGTTGAAGCCCTGGCAATAACCTGTAAAGAAAATATACTTTTTCTACGACAACCTCAAAAAATGTTCATTTTATGAATGTAACTTCAATCATAAACTAGCCTTTTTTGCACAGAATTTCATTTTTACATCGGTTGCTAGGCGAGTTACTGAGCAACAAAAATGCAAAATTGGATATTTTTTGTTATAGACCGTCAGATAATGACAGATTTTGTTGACTGAATTTCTCTTTTCCGGGATTTTAAGCATTGGAAATTTTGTCAGTGTTGAGCTCAAAAAACGGAAATTTAGCGATGGTACGTGTGCTAGACATATAAAAGATTAATTTTCCGTTTGCAGATAAAAACTGTTTTTTAAATCTCTCGTTTATGGCACTTTAACACGATAACATGTATAACAATCTAATTGTAAAAACTAAAGCCATAAGATTTGGACGTAGGTACTGAAAGGGTTGGAATAAGGGTAAGATCTTGTAAAAAAATACTCGGTTGCTGATGCATTTTCTCGCTTATGGCAATCGACAGAAAGAAATTTGATATCATTAGAAACCCGAAACAAAATTTTTGTAATATTTTCTTAGTGGAAAAGATGTCTTGAAATGATGAATAAAATAGTTATTTGTGCAAAAGTTCAAAGAGTAAGTTTTCACTCGACGTGAAATTGTCAAGTGCAGTAAACATTTTTGCACGAGTTGCATACCATATTTTTTCTACGTTTGTGCAAAAACCAAAAACTGTTTCATTCATATTCATAAAGTTTGAGGAAGACATTCTTCGTTCAAATCTAGCTGCTAAAAGTAATATAATAATATTCAGAGAAGAAAAAAATTTGATAAATTGCTTTTTCTTGTAATCCCAGTATGTAATAAATATGATTGACTATAATATAAAATATGCAACTGTTCAAAACGTAATTCAATCTCATAGAAAATGGGCTAAGTATGGCGATTTGACTTTTATGTTTGTCATGATGACAGAACGCTGTAGCAGAATGACAGATGAGTGCAATACAGATTTTATTGCACTCAGTGTAATAAAGAACTATTTTTTTACTTAATACAGTTCAATAAAGTTTTGTTTTTTTGCATAAACGTAGAAAAAATAAATTAATACATAATAAAAACAGTCGGGTCTCTTCCCAATTATTTTATTCAGAACGCATTGAATGAGAATGTGGCCTTTCTCTCACGTTGTTGGGTTTTTCGGGATATTATAGGAGGTCATTTGAGTCATGGTCCCAAAATATGTTCAAGACATCTCGTTTTTTTTCAGTTCTTTTATGCAATTCTCTATAATTCGACTATATCTACAAACAAACAGTTTGAATATTCGAACATATACACTTATTGCCCTCATCTAATTGGAGATGTGTGTAAGAATAATTTTCAAGCAATATATTTTTTTATTTCTCCATCTAGCTTTTTAAAATTGATGATGAGTGTGTGTGCTCGAAACATCTTATATTGGAATCCCTATGAGAAATAAAAAAGGAGTGGAGATGACTTCGTGTTTTGGATTTTTTCTCGATACTTTTATCGTTTCCTTTCGCAACATCTACCATATATTTTTTTTGTGCAGTCTTTTCGATCTACAGTTCACTTTTATCAAACAACATAATACATTTCACCCGAATTATCCCAAATCGTAGCTTCTCATATTATTTAATGGGCTTACTCTACTGATGTTGCAAATATTGACAAATGTAAAACGACAATAGGAAAGATTGCCTTCACAAACGATTATTTCATTTTCTGTTTTCCAGGAAAAGAATATCCTGTAATGTTTAGAGAACATAGTGAGAACTAAAGAAAAGGAAGTAGGAAACAATACTTTTCTTAGATTTCTGAATTCTGTATACCTCTGGGATATCAGTTCCGAGTAATTCGAAGTACAAATAGCTTGGGTTTTCGAGATATTGAATTATGTATGGTGACTGTTTCTCTTGGATACAGTGTTTGTTTTTTCGCTATTTCATTTACGTCATCTGTGAAATTGTTTTTTTCTAAGCATCTCGGAATTTTTGTCATTTGATGGGAAAGTTCAGGAATACTTTAGTGTTTTTTCCGCTCTACAGTAGTTGTATAGCAGAAGCATAATATTGGATCATGTCGAAAATTATTCATTGATTTTTATTATTGATATCCCTGTCAAATTGGAATATATTTCATCTTGTGATGTCGGGGCGTGGAGCAGTGGTTAGAGCGTCCGACTTTGGGTCGAAAGGTCCGGAGTTCGAGCCCCAGTTGCGGCTGGGATTTTTTGATTTAATTTGACCGATTAAATTATTCAAATCTCGTGGCTGGGCTGGGGTGAGTCCTGCACGATTCACTGTTGCGTTCCAATTAACAGTGCTGCTCCTAAGGTGGCGCATGGAGTTAGTAACAAGGCCTATAAAGAACACATGGCTAATGACCATAGCAGTCGATGCCAAGACACCAAAGAAAAAAAAATCATCTTGTGATACAGAAAAAGTTAACTTTGCATTGAAACTGAATCACATGATTCTACTCCGAAAGTACAAAAAGTTATTCGTCTTTTCGTTTTTCGGAAGGCAACCAAGAAAAAATACATTCATATCTGTGCATGTTTTAAACTAGTTAAACAATCGCTATTTTCATATCCAATTGAAAAATAAGTCTTTTGTAATATTTGATGGAAATATGAAACTGAGGACGAATAGACTGGTAATTTGTTGAAACAAAAAACAACCTCAAAATTTTAATTCAAGATATTATCTTTTCATATAAATTTTCCTACATTTTCAGTTACAGTTCTGAATCATTTCGTTCATTCAGTTTTATTCAGTTGTGGATTATTGTGGAGTTTGATGAAAATATTTTTCTCTCTAATCGTTCTCGTCCATTTTTTGAAGTCATACTGTTTTTGGACAACGTTGATGTAACCAACATTCAACCCTGATTTTTCAAGCTTCATATTTCATCTTTGGTTTTACTGAAATTTACAGTGTTTCACAACTTGCAACCAAAGTGAAATCTCTATAAGATCACTATTCATATTTTCACGTATCTCAAGAGTATTTCCTACTTCATCCAAATTGACATTAATGTCCATTTCAAATTTTGTCCTGGTCTTCCTTCATCAATATACGCAGTCTTTTTCAACCTGATGAAACTCTTTATCAACTTTTTGATTAGTTGAGGTACCTCATTAAAAATATATCAGTTTTATTCCCACTGGAAAAAAATCTTCATGAAGAAAGATGCAATATGTATCATCTTTCTTCATGAAGATTTTTTTCCAGTGGGAATAAAACTGATATATTTTTAATGAGGTACCTCAACTAATCAAAAAGTTGATAAAGAGTTTCATCAGGTTGACAAAGACTGCATATATTGATGAAGGAAGACCAGGACAAAATTTGAAATGGACATTAATGTCAATTTGGATGAAGTAGGAAATACTCTTGAGATACGTGAAAATATGAATAGTGATCTTATGGAGATTTCAGTTTGGTTGCAAGTTGTGAAACACTGTAAATTTCAGTAAAACCACATTTATGTAACAATCCATTGATCCACTATTATTTTAAACTGAATTTATCAAATATACAAAAGTTACTGAATTCCTAGATCTTTATATAAACGAAAAACTAATATGGAATAAACATACTGAAAAATTTAGGAAGAAAATTAATCCAGTTTGGTGTTCTATTCAAAATTAGGAAATTCGTTCCTTTCAAATACTTGAAGAATATTTACTAGTGTCTTAATTACTCAAACCTTCAGTATTTGATTTCCATTTGGAGAACTGCTAAAACCTCAGTCTTGAAAAACTACAAAATAAATCATTAAAATGTATTTATAACTTATATTTTTAGAACCAACCACCAACATGTATAAGCCAGAGAGTTGACTGGATTAGAAATCTCTATATAAAGTGAAAATTCATTCATTCATTCCATTTCAATTAAACAGAAATTTTCTAATTTAAATTTCACGGAAGTCAATCGTATATAAGATCATGAAATAAGACGAGCAAACTGTCTAGCCTGGGAAATTTCAGAACTGACTTTGGAAAAGAATCAATATACCATGATGGTATGGTAATTTACAATTATTCACTTCCGACTGAAATAAAAAATAAAAAAGTGACGATTTTCAAGAGAAAAATCAAAAAATATTTTCTTTGTTGAATCTTAATTGAATTCATTGACCCTCTTAATCATAGAATTTCATTATATCGATTTCAACATTACCTTTTTTCATTCATAAATGTCTCTTAGCAGTCAATTCTTCATTGAATCAACTATTCTGGTTGAAAAATCTAAAGGTTAGGTAGCATTATTTATATTTTTATTTGTTACGAATTATACTTGTATTAATTTTACGTATTACTGTCAAATAAGTTTGGATGATAATTTTTTTAGTTCACTATTATAAACAAAATTATTTCTTGGGATAATAATAAAGTAATACTACTACTAATTTGACCTTTCCCGTTTATGAAAATAAAGTTCTGATCACATAGCACAACAAGATCCTTTAACGACTCAATAATTTGTTTTGCTACTATTTCTCATGAATTTCTTCCCCATTACCATGTATCCCAAGAAACATTTTGTTATATCATTATTGGCTTTCCAAGAATTATAATCACATAATAGGCTTGGTATTGTAAGACCGGCTTTTTCAGAGAAAAAACGTGCATCAGATGTGTTGTTTGCGTTGAATGCTACAAAGTTATTAGATCCCTATTCTGGGAAACAAGTCAACCCTCTAATTATACCTTTCACATTTCCATCCCGTTCACTGCAGGTTCTTCGAGCTCTGTTTTGAATTCCATTTTAGCCTGGAGATCTACAAAACTTCTCTCGACCAAGCAAATATTTGAAACTCATTTTGTGGCGAGTAATTGCGAAAACTTACAACTTCTAAAATAATGTTAATGCTTATATCTTTTTTCTCTCTCACGAAGTTGTGTTTTTTATATTTTTATGGTGACTCGTTACTTTTCTTGGTTTTGATCACAGACAAAACGAAAAACTGCGAAAAAAACTCTCAATGGATAGTTGTTTGTCAAGACTGTAAAGGAGTTATTTTTTGGCAGAATAGGAAATTGTGAAAAGAATCGAAAATACAATAGCGGTAAAACAAACGCTGTTTTTTCGCTGAACACTGAAATAGTCAATTAAATTTCAGTCAGTTGCACTTCAAATTATATGGAGCTGATATCCCAGAGGGATACAGCATTCAGAAAGGAGCCTGCATATTTATTACGTAAAATGACTTTCGGCTAATTTTGCTCGAATGCTATATTGTCGATCCTGGTATTTTTATTACGTAGTTCCATCTACAGATCGATCCATGACCATTTTTCGAGCTAAGGGGTCTCAAAAATTCAACTTTTGCTATTTTGAGTATTTTGCATAGATTTTATTTTCGTGTCCTAATTCGAAATTGAACTTTCTTGGAAATAAACTCATCGCATTCAAGTTGTAGCTCATGAGTCCCCCCATTCGGATAAAACATAATATCTCACACTGGGTGTTGCATTCCAGCATCGCAAGATCATATTCATATAAATATAAAGATTTATACCATAATAAAAGATGCAGAAGTCTGAAAACTCAGGTATATGTATATGTAGGCCAGATAGGTAGATCAAAAAAATGTGTTCAACATTCGCTAATCATATTTTAGATCATCACTTTGATGAAAACTCAATTATTAAGAAACTTTAAAAAATAATAAACTGAAAAATTCCAATTATTTACTCAACGATGAATAATTAGACCTTAATAATTTCCCTCTGTTGAATTTATTCGCTTAGTAATTAACTACGTCCAGGCATTGTATTATTTGTTATTGATTTAGATAAGAATTAGTAAAGTTAGTAATCAATTCCCAGGTACATTGTTTTTAATTGATAGGTTGTGTAGACCTAGTAATTAAAAATAAGCAGTAAGGAAAAGTATTTAGATAAGGTGTTTGGGGTTGTAATGTATATTGGTGGACTGTATATATGGAGCACTGAGTTTGAATAGATTTATTTACACTTGAGTATGACAGATACAATTATTGTTTTTATATAGAAAATTAAATGTCGTTGACTAGATTGTCACTTGTATTGTTCGACACTATTGCGGCTAGACTCTCTCTGCACTCATCTCTCCCAGAGACTGCCCTCGGGGTGTCGGGGTAGATTCGCAGCGGCGCAGAGTGCATGCGTGGCGGGAACATAAGGTTCCAAAGAAAAATATGTCAGTATACCAAAATACAGCTACAAAATAGCGAGTATAATAAATTCCGTCGAAATTTAATCGTCTTTTACCTTATTGTTTATCCAATAGATTTCCATCAAGTAAAGACCGATTTAATTCAAAAAATACCATCACCGTTTTGAATATCACTAAATCTGTTGAAACCAGAAAACAACCGAATATAATTTGCAAGATTTTCGAAAAAGTTTGGGTCTTCATCAACATATGATTGCCTGGCCAACAATATATATATATATATATATATATATATATATATATATATATATATATATATGTGTGGTTGGCTTCCTGTAGTTGACTTCCTTTGTTTCTATTTTTCATCCAAGTGTTGTACATCTTCACACTTGATTTTACCGTACTGATGAGAGCTTAAGCTCGAAACACGTGTCTATATATATATGTACCTATAGGTACAGGGTGACAATTGAAATAATAATTGATATTTTTTCTGTCGTCGTCGTTTACTAATCATCGGATGGTTTTTCATCATGTCGGTATATATATATATATTAAAACCATGAAAGCAGTTGTTCAATGCTAAAAATTAATAAATATATCGAAACTGTGCCTTCAGCAAAAACTTATACTTCAACTCCCAAATTATTCGTTCATTTGGGATCATATTTATCCATTAATTTCCATATAAAACCTTCTAATAAGGTCAGCAAGTTATTTTGAAGAAATCAAAATAATCGTTACCCATTGGAAAAATATTCATAATAGATAGATTTCCATCATACTGGTAACATTTACACTCTGAAATATCAATGTGTGATTCAAAGTTGAATGGAATTTCCTAGTAGGTTCAGGAGAAAAGCATTTGATCAATGTTTAAAATAATAAAAATTGATTCGAATCGGCACCTTCGGCATATATTTAAAAAATCGTTTCATTTTTGAATTTATTTAGGAAGGCATGTTTCAAGTGATCTTTAGCAGTATTCTCCGTATACAGCGAGTTGATATTTTTGATTCTAGTTGGGGCAAGGAGGTTGAATGGGAAATCATAGTGATTTATAATGGAAAAAAAATTATCCAACCAAAGATAAGGGTGAATAAATGCTCTTTTCAGCTACTTATTATCAATGCTGGGATTATATAATTATACTGTGAATTATCAAAATGTGATGATATATCACAATTTTATCAGAAAATGCTGCAAGACAATAGTGCACAGCTGAAAATAAAAAATTACCAAAAATACGCCTTCGGCAAAAAGTTGAATTATAATCGATACGTCGATCTTGGTTTATTTGAGATCACGGGTCCTAATGATAAATAACGAGAACCTCCAAGTACAGACGTGTCATTTATTCTATTGCACACCGTTACCATTCAGATTATCGAGTGAAATAATCGTATGTTATATCACAAGACCTATAAATTTAATCGATTAAACTATCAAAATATTTTGAGCATGATTTTGCATGGAAAATAGTTGAATGCACAATGATTTAATAAAATCCCGAGACCGCGAAGCGAGTTTCCACTGATGAAAATCAATATTAGGTCATTCTAACGATTAAGAAATTATCGTTTTTTTATAAACTGTTGCCAAGAATTGTAAGAATCCCTGAAAAACGACACAATGAAAACCAATATGGAGGACGAAAAATTAAATCGCGATTGAACAGCTCTTGTCCAATTCATCATGAATTAAATAATCGGTCTTATTCAAGACATTTTCCCGATTTCTGTGATAGCAACACATACATTCTCTGAGAAACCCTCCTGTAAGCGATACGAGCTCATAACTTTTGATGAACATCCAAGGGTCTCACGATACCTTCCGAGACAATCGCTGTTTTTTGGTGCGAAGCACTACAAAAACAAAAGGAGAATTAACGTCAACTGAAAAGGGAGCCCGCGCTTGACGAATCGTTCAGCTTTTTGTTTCGGATCCTCAAGAACAACGTTATCGATTTTCTATTAGCGACTTCATTATATGGCGTCCGTCGGACATTACATAAATAATGAGGGGATTGCTAAGGAGTGTACTCGTAAAAGACTGCATGGTCCTCTGTTCGACCGTTTCGCAGATGTTTATTGGTTTTTATTCCAGTCTGGGGATATATGTTGTTCCATCTAGGATTTCTTTAAAATCTGTCGTTCAAGGACGGGAAACATACCCAAAGAGTTTTTAAATATTGTTACCAACCTGATATCCAATAGACACATCTAGGAGTGTCCATTGATAACTATCATGTCAAATTCAACAGATCTTGATAGCTATTTAGCAGTAATTATTTTAAAGGATCACTATTTATTATTCGAATTAGTCGAGTTCGAACTAAGTGATATTGAAAGTTAATAATGTAAATTTTTTTTATTTGTTTTTGTTAAAAGTATTATTTTCGTCAACTAGCTGCACCCCTGCGTGCAACCCTTAGAAGTTCTGATGAGTGGTGGTATTCCGTGTACCGTAGAATTCTACTTTTCATCGAATAAGTGAGGTGTCATCATAGTTGAATTCATGGGAGAGTCAGAGACATAACTGTCGACAATAGAATCCTATGGTACCACCCCTGGATTTGTGCCATCTAGGGAAGACGTAGCCCTTGTAACGATCTCAGCGCAATTTCATACAATTCACCTCGAAAAAACAATTTCACATCACCAAAAATACCATAATGAACACTTTGTATGCTACTGCATTGTTGATTGGTGTGGGACTTTCAGAACTTCCCTTCACTGCTTGGTAGTCTCACAAAATATCCTACTGAAAATATTGTTTAATAAAATAATGAAATAGGAGTTATAGAACCACGAAGCGTTCCACAAATACCCGAATAAAGGAACACAAGGCCAATTGCCGGTTAGGACACTCAGAAAAATCCGCTGTCGCAGAACATGCGCTTAACAATCCCAACAATTTCAACAGAATTGAAGAAGGGTTACAATTGAATAAAGCATGGCTACCTGTTCTCAAGAAAACGGTAATAACACCATACCGGGAAATTAATGAATCCGAGGGGGTACCCGACGCAGGGACGATGGCACCGGACGCAGGTACGAGTACGTCGACCCATAAATACTGGCTGAGACAACGCATACCAAACAAGTAGTGTTCAGTGATCGAAACTGTAAACATTTCTCTTGAAAATGCCAACCACTCGTGTTGGTGAAACGTCGAGTTTTCCTCTAAATAAACGTCGGCCTAAAAACCCGAAAAACCATCATTCATTCAACGATGGCCGCGAAAGCCTTTCACAAGGAGTTATAGATCTTAAACAGCTACATCGCTCTGAATAAAATCGACAAAGTCGAAGTAGTTTCTTTGTCGATTTTATTCACAGCGATATAACTGTTTAAGATCTGTAACTCCTATTTTATTATCATCACTTCGACTTTGTTGATTATGACCACATTTATTTGTACTCTCCGGTAAAACCTTGTTCGAATTATTCTCAGTTATATTGCTATCAATGCCTTATCTGGACAAAGACCTGTACACCTTCCCGTAAATACACTATCATCATACCCGAAAAACGATAAGGCTGGAATTTCCTATCCCCTTGTATAGAACATAAATCACACCGAAATTTGTAACCTATTATTATGGTAAAAACTTTTTGATCTACTGCTCTCTGACGCTAGAAATATACAAAATGAAAAAAAAAGTTAACAAAAAATATTAAAATGTTTGTATAATTATAAGGATGTCCTACAACCAATTCTCGAAGTATTATATACGATACTCTACAATTACCAAGTTATTTTCCTTTTGTTTTGTCTTCCCCTCCTCATGATACCAATTTGGATAATTATTATTAACTAGTTTCAGAAATAATTTGAAAACATTTCTGTGTCGTGAAACTCAACGAATTTTATGACGATCAAAGCCCATAATGACTTTATGAATGTACATTTGTGAAAGTTTTCTTTATTGTTTATATGATTTATTTATAATGCAATTTATTTGTTTCATACTTATAAGTATCTGTCAACAGACTTTTACCTTGAAAAAAGTTTTAACGGGTGAAGATCACGAAGAATACAAAATCGACAAATACATTTGCAATTCGCACAATAAACATAAAAGTTCACGCTGATTCTGAAAATATATCATTTGTGTATGCTCAGATATGATATTCAGACGGAAAAGCGAATAAAAGGCAAGAAAAAACCCATTTCAACTCGAATTGAACTTTTCAATTCGAGAACGGTTACAGATAGAACAATCCTGCGAATGTCAGTCGATTAGGAATGGTCGAATTAGTATATTCTGAAAATTTCAAGTTATTCAACAAAAACAAAATTTATGAAAAATACAAAAACGGCAGATCCATTTGAAATTGGCCTATAATCGTAAAATTTTACGGTGATTCCGAAAATGTATGATCTGTATATGATCAGATATAAGACTTAGCCAGAAAAACAGATGAAAGGCATTATGAAAAGTTCAAGTTGTTCTAGAATTCTAGAACAATATTTTTCTAACGGAGTCGAGCTCATAATCCGATATATCGGATGTTACTCATTTTTCATTGTAATGAAAATCTTTTTTTTCTGAATAATATGCTTACTTACTTTAAAGAAACATAATAAGCGAAAAATTTGTTTAAATTTAGCTTTTTAAACTTCATGCACTAATGGATTGACAGATAAAACCTCCATGGTTTCTATTGGAAATAACGGTGACAGTCTTCTTACTTCGTTTACATTGTCTCCATTTTCAAACCGTTTTCCAACCGTGGTAGCAAATTGATGACCTATTTGCTATACATACTCTCCGGATAACCAAATCACATTGGCGAACGCTTCTATTCAAGCGCAAAATCCGGCTTACGTCCTATTTCCTTTCGCATATTGCTAGGTCCTATCAGCCAACAAGGATACGTCGCCATTCAGCAGAGATGAAGTCGCTCCAAATTATTGTAATCAGCGAGTGACGTCGAGTATAGAAAATAGGCCAATCCTTTTAGCATTGAGAATCAAAAATGGGGAAAAATAGCAATACAATGTAAACTTTTACAAATGTTTTATTTTAGTGCGCAATTCAACTGAATAAATTTGCGCCCTCTTAATTGTTAAAAATGTAAATTATAAACAATTTTGGTTAATAATAATAACATGTCTTCATTTTTCTTCAAATTAACGTTACATAAGCACTAAATCATTTGGGGAGGCGGTTTCCATATAATCCCCCCAATTTAGCAGCAATTTTGAACACAATGAAAATCATTTTCAAAAAAGAAAGAGGCATACAGTGGAAGATAGTAATTACAGTAATAATAACACTAATAATGGCACAAGAAGATCGAACTCGATTGCAGAGGTGAGCATTGAAATGTTTTCTGAAGGAACTGATAGAGGATGATAACTTCAGATTAAAGGAGAGAAGACTGAATATTTCAGCGGCGTTGTAGGAAAGTGATCTTTGGAGTATTGCAGTTTTGTGTGAGTGGATTTTACTTTTGTTGAGTTTATATATCTAAGAAGACAAGTGGAGTTTGAATCCCTCATTCAATTTTATCCATTTGGATTGCACATATTAATTGCTAATGTGGTCATATTTTCTTAGGTTGTAGCTGAATATTATACACCAATTTTGGACTTTCTGAGGGCTCTCTTGATCGCGTTTGGTTAGGGCTCGCAATGAGACAGAGAAGACAAAATCAGGGAATCACAGAAGTTTAGTTTTAAAGTTGTATCCAAAATATCTTTGTGCATATGCAACACTTTGAGTTGTCTTTCTTTCTTTGATTGACGACTTGTTTATTTTGTGGAAATTCATGTTCACTAAGGATACACAATAAAACACTTTATGTCTATTTTCCACGATAATCTGAGTATTTATACCTACATTGCCTATACCTATGATATACCTTAATTATTAGTAGCAGTATATCGCTTCTCAAAATCAATAACAATGATAAATGAACATAACAAATAATTTGATAAATGCAGGTTTTGGGAATTGGGTTATAGGTTCAGGAGAGGGCTATTGTTTGAATCGAGTTGTTCGTTGAGGATAATACAATGGGATTTTTCTTCGACTTCTATAGATTCCAACAAATTCATCATTTTCCCTTTTTCGCATGTGTGGAGGATTTTTAAAAATATAACATTTGTGATTTAGCTATTTTTTGTCAATCGTTGCTGAATTCATTGGCCTATATAGAATACAATAAAACTAGACGAGAGAATTATCTCATAAACTCTCACTAATATCGGAATTGGAAAGTCCGCTGGCGTGTTTCAGCCTGATTAATGAAACTCGGGGGTATGATGAAAAAATGATTAGTTTGGGATGAAACAGAGTTATGCACTTTACGTGGATTACGTTTCCGACGGAATAAATGTTTTTGTACTCGCTGGGCTGGCACACCTGTGCAGCTTTGTTGTCAACGATCCTTTGTAACCTTTTCTCCATTCTGTCTGAATGAAATTTTACTATTCCTCTCTAAATTATCTCTCACTCAATCTCTAAATTCGAATACTTGTTTAAATGTTAGTATCGAGACATCGATCACGAAAAAATTAGATCAGCAATAATGAAACCAAAACCTCCTTATCTCTATGGTTTATTGAAAATTCATAAAGAAAACAACCCTATACGTCCGGTGTGTTCCTATGTCGATGCCCTTTGCCAAAAAGTAGCAACCAGGTAGGTCAGTTTGATACCAAAATTCACAGATTCCAGTTCAGAATTTATAATGAAAAACTCAAGTTCCTTAGTAACTAGTATCAAAAATTCAGTAATAATTGTAAGTTTGTAACATTAAATGTGAAGAACCTGTTTCCAAGTATTCCTACAACTTTAATAGTCAACATAATCAAGGACATACTAAAATTCACAACAGAAATAGATGATGAAAACAATTCACTGAACTTTTCAGATTCAACTATCTCTGAATGGTCAAGTTAATGAAGAATAAAAAATTACTTGAGAAAAGTTGTAAGGAACAGACCCCTTAAAATCTCGAAAAATACAAAATCGGCACGAATATACTGCGAATTTTAAATGGATTTGAAATTTGCACTATATTTCAATAATTTAACCCTGATTCCAAGAATGTATGATTTTTACATGCGCAGATATGAGATTTATCTGGAAAAGCAAATGAAAGGCAGAAAAAACTCATTTCAACTCGAATTGAACTTTTCAATTCTAGAACGCTCGGAGATAGAGCAATTGTGCGAACGCCAATCGATTCAGAAAGGTCGAACTACAATATTCTGAAAATTTCAAGTTATTCAAAAAAAAAAAAAAATTACTCGAAAAAAGTTTCAAGGGGTAGACCACTAAAAATCAAGAAAAATACGAAATCGGCAGATCCATTTGAAATTTGCACTATATTCATGAAATTTCATGCTAATCTCAAAATTGAATGATTTGTTTATGTTCAGATATAAGATTCAGTCGGAAAAGCAAATGAAAGGCAGAAAAAAACCCATTTCTACTCGAATTGGACTTTCAATTCGAGAACCGTTAGAGATAGAGCAACTATGCTAACGCCAATCTATTCAGAATGGTCGAATTAGAATATTTTGAATGAAATACTTGAAGAAAGTTGTAAGACTCCTAAAAATCACGAAAAATACAAAATTAGCAGATCCATTTGGAATTCGTGCTATATACGTAAAATTTCACGCTGATTCCAAAAACAGATGATTTGTTCATGCTCCGATATAAGATTTAACCGGAAAAGCAAATAGAAGGCAGGAAAAAACCCATTTAAACTTGAATTGAACTTTTCAATTCAAATGTTTGAAATCAATTGCTAATATGCGAAATTCGTAATAAATTAAAAAAATATATATTATTGTGGAATTTCATGAAATACTCAAATTTTTCTCGCTTCGATATTGTGAAATAATGAGCTCAAACGAATATACTCTGGAAAAAAAATCATACGAATGTTAATTATTTTCCAAAAAATAGTACTCTCGAGATTTTGCTAATTTGGAAAAATGTGTTGTTTTTGAGAAACTGAATACTCACTCAGTTCATCTGATAGGTATGCAGGTTTGAAGATGAGCCTATGTCAAGATGGTGCCAATTTCTTTTTAAAGCACATGTAAAGATTTTTTTATTTGTTACATCTTTTTTGTGTATACATTAGTAACAATTTTCACAATAGTGACACAACCAGACTAAGTAACTTTCAACAGTTGTGGAGAATGAAATATGTCAACTCACCAACGGCTTTGTTCCATCGAGCATAGGCCAACAGGACCCTCTTCAATAGAGCCTGGTTTTCCTGTCCATTTTCCCCACAAAATAAGCTACAGCCTGTTCTGTGCAAATCCTTGACTATTTGAACGCCCAACTCTGCGTCTGCTGGATGTGACCATTCACTGAAACAAGTTCTTTCCACTTCTGGCCAGTGAACACCTGGAGAGAAAAAGAATATAACAGTGTGGAAACCTATGATGGAAAATCTGTATTGAATTGAAGAAAATGCCGTAGATAAATGCGATCATCTGCATCAAGAATAAAAGAGAATCGAACACATATCTATATTAACTTTTATAATAAACCTTTCACTCTGATAACTTCCATAGATTATGGATTCACAAAATAACTTCCACGAAATGTTGTCGGATACCACGACAGCGGTTCTATAAGATTAAATATATTTATGCAAAAATGTTATGTCTGTTCCTTCACCATTTATTTAAAGTTTTTCTTTAATTTGCTGGTACTACTTCTTCCACCTTGCATATGAACTTTTACCTTTGGCGGCCAAATGTCGTTCAGCTAGGGTCAACCACAGCCGACTCCTGAACTCTGGGGGAATTCCTCCAGGTAGTTGCGCCACCATCTTCATAGCAGCAGACCATTGTGAAAACCCTGTGTCTCCTTTCAAGGGTTGGATCGTGAAACGCATGTCTTCGGTAGCGGTATCTTGAGGCGTACCTGAAAAAGTTAATCTGTGATGATGAGATATCAAGACAACTTGAGGCAGAATGCCTCGACTACCCTTATAAAGATTCAGTTTGTTTTCTGTCAGTCTCAAAGGGCATTTAGGCCAAGCTCTGGATGAAAATAAGAAACTATTTCACACAAAATTTAAAAAAAAGACGCAAACGGCCTATACTACTTTTGATAAAATAGTTCATGAATGAAAATCCTGGTTTTTCCCTAGCAAAATCGCTTTGTGGAATTTTGAAACAAGAAATAGGGAAAAAAAGTTACAACTTTTTTGTTTTCTTGTGAATATCTCAAAGAGTATTGGAGAAATCATTTTACAATCTACAGAACTTTAGTTGAAAATTTTGAAACCTACACCGGATCGATGCATTTTTCACTGAGAAAATCCGGGAAAATTTCGAAAAAGAGACCATTTTTCAAAAATTCATAATTTTTATAAATCTGAAGCTGGATAAACAATATTGCTGAAACTGATTGATAATAAAATGTGGTTCAACTACGCGAAAGATGGTTTCTATCCGATGTGTAGTTTTTGCACAATGGCGTTATAATCAATTTAAAGGCAAATCTTTTTAAATGCGCCGATTTGAGGTAAATCATCTTATTCAAATTCTGTAAACGGCATTTGGAAGTAGATATCAATATCTACAAATTGTATATTTTGGATTTCCACCTGAGAGGTGGGAAATGTGTTGAAAATGTAACTAGAAGTTACTCTAAATGCTTCAAAGTGCACCCGAAGTCGCCCGAACTCAACTCGAGTGCGATTTCGGGTGACTTCCGACGCAGTTTGAAGCGTTTTGATCAACTTTCAGTGATATTTTCAACACATTTTCCACCTCTCAGGTGAAAATCCAAAATATACAAATGGTAGATATTGATCTTTACTTCCAGATGCCGTTAACATAATTTGAATATGACGATTTTTCTAATCGGCGCATCTTGCAGGATGTACCCTTAAATTGTTTATAACTCGATTGTGCAAAAACTACAAATCGGACAGAAAACATGTTGCGCACAATTGAACCACATATTATTATCTATCAGTTTCCGCAATTTTGTTTGTCCAGCTTCAGATTTATAAAATTTAGAAATTTTTGAAAAATGGTGCATTTTTCGAGGTTTTGCCGGATTTTCTCAGTGGAAAATGCACCGATCTGGTCGTATGAAAATCTATTTTGTAGGTTCTGAATCTCGCTACAAAAGTTCCATTGACTGTAAAACGATTCCTTTAATAATCTGTGAGATATTTCCAAAGAACCAAAAAAGTTGTAACTTTTTTCATTATTGTTTGTTTAAAAAATTCCACAAAGCGATTTTGCTGGGGCGAAAACTGGGGTTTTCATCAACGAACTATCTTATAAAAATCATTATAGGCCATTTGCGTTTTATATTTTGTGGGGAAAAAACCTCTATAGCTTGACGAAAAGTCAATAACGAAGATGGAAGATTCGAAACAAGGTCATTATTGGTTAACTTATTCAATCTGAACTTTCATTCTGATTACTTTTTCGCACTAAAATTGCAATCCATTTGTCCAAATTATCCCAGTAAAAGTAACGACCAATTTGAGAGGTATCGAATTCGATAGAAAATGTTATTTTTGGTGGGATTTAATTGCAGAAAGTAATACCTCTTTATTTATCTCCCTCTCTGTGACCTCCAGATTGAAGAGATTGACTAACATTATTTCATTTCATTCTATTGCTGGTAACAGGATGCCAATTGGGACAAAATCCAACAGTCTCTATTATACTTATAATAAAAATGGATTAAGCAATCCATACTTCTGCATTTAACCTATACTATATAATCGTCGGCAAGTCTCCAAGAGAAAAGAACTTCTGTGTCTTACAACCATTGAGTTATATTTGTTAGATTCTTGGCAAAGTATTCTACTAGAACTACTTTGCAATGTTCTTCCAATCTCAACGCCAAAAAATACCTCAACCCACATGGGGGAACACCTACGAACCGGTTTCATGGTTTTGCCAATCATCACCCAACACAATCGAAAATCATCTTGACCCCAAGATTCATGTGGGTTGAGACATGTTTTGCCGTTGAGATTGGGAGAACATTGCAAAGAAGTTTCAGTAGAATATTTTGCAAATAATCAGATATAATTCAATGGTCTTAGGGGGCAGTAGTTGTTTTCTGTTGGAGACTTGCCGACGATTTTACCTATTGTATAGGTTAAATACTGATATCTGGATTACTTAATCCATTTTTATTATTAGTGGGCTTCTGTAGTGTCGTAGAATATTTTCTTCTCTCTCTATTATAAATACAAAGAATCCCGCATTTTTCTTATGGAAAATGCCTTGTGTTGAATTTTTGAAGATTTTAGCATGTTGTAGCATTCTGTAACTTTTTCAAAAGTGTCCTTTGGCCCAACACGATCCTATGACTAGTTTTAGAAATATGGGGTGTTGAAGTTGAAAATGGCCATTTTTGTTTTATTATCAATTTTTTTGCGATTTTCAGTCAAATTATCCCAAAAAATATTCTGATGCATGAAGGGGACCAATCTGTCAATTATACAGTGAGCACGTAAAGGTTGGAACAAATTCGTTAAAAGCTTGATAAAGCCATTGGAAGAAAAGCTCAGACACGTCGATTTTCTTACTCTTGGCCCACCTATATTTTAGATGACGTCATCACTCTTTGAGTTATGACGTTATTATATTTTTTTCTTGAAATGGCAATACCCCATTTCGATACATTCAAAAAGAACGCAATTTTCTGTGGATGAATGTCATATTTTTACTTATGTTATACAGTGTGTTTCACTTCTTACAGAAACACCCTCGTATCTTCCGTAATTTTGGACGTAGAACCATGAAATTTCCAGAATCGATAGATACACTAGAAATAAACTCACTGCATAAAAAGGTTCATTCTACTTATTATACTCTGCACGCTAGCAGCGATGGAACCATCCATTTTTCCGGAAAGTTATATTAGGGAGCAAAATTGGAACAAAATTCCGTCGGATTCGTGTTTAGGATCCCCAAATTACTACTGATACACCTGTCTCCTGGAAAATTTTCGGTCCTGAAAAACTCTAATTTGTTTCACTTCTTATAGAAACGCCCCCGTATCTTCCGTTATTTTCTACTTAGAACCATGAAATTGGCTAATTTTGAAAAATAAATTATTTCAAGAATCTGGAAATCACTCAGTATATCTGATAAGGTAGGTGTCAAGTTGATAACATTTTTTTTTGAAAAATCACAAATAAATATTTTTCCATTTGTTGTGAATGTCACTGTATATCAATTTGACTAAATCCACCTGGTGTTTCAGGAGCTATAGGCAAACCCAAATGCCATAATATGATTTTGTATAGAAATCACCCTGAATTTGAAAGTTTCGTCTGGTGAATTCTTCGTTATTTCAATGAGTGGTGATATTTTAATGAAAGTCCAAAATGTGTATGCCTTCTACGGCTACTTTTTGAATTTTACTTTTTGAAATATTGATGCCTCTGTGTTGTAAAAATTATTCAACGCTGAAAAATCATACAACTGAGATGAAATGAATCTGTGGTATCAATAGATGTGCATGGGAATAATTTAACGAAATGTCCTGATATAGGTCGAACAGCGCAAGAATATAACAATACTAATTACGAGCATTTAAATGATGCTTCATTCAGCTGATTCCGAGTTTGACTTCAACTTCGTTCATAAGTCGTGAAGATAATAACATATTTCCATCCAACTGGAATTTGTGTACCGCTTCACCTACCTGGGACACTTCCCGACCAAAATCTACATACGCCAGCGTGCGGTAATTAAGTAATTCCACGTCAGTTAATGTCGGAGTCAGTATCTCTCCTCGATACTTCCGTGCCAGCGGCACCATCTGAACAAACTTTAATTGGAAGTTGCGCTTCACCGCTTCTTGATTGATACGTGAATGGGGGCTGACTTGGTATTAGCTCCTAGCGTTACCGGAATTAGGATCATAGTTATACGGGAATTAACCAAAACACATGAATTATAGGACTAGAGCACTAGACAGAGAAAAACGATTACCCAAACGTTGGGAATTTCTATAACTGTTCTTCATGTCGAAGCTATTTGCGAAAATTCTCGGTAGCTTTTTTAGCGCACTCGCAAATTGTTGGGCCGCCCGACCACTAGAAAGCCCCCCAAAAAAAAATGTCGAACAATGTTACAACCAAACTATATTTTTATAAAAGCGATTCTGAAAAAATCAGCTGTGAGGTGCTGAATTTCATAACGTCATTACTTTGCCGAATCAAAGTTTCATTTAAAAAGTGTTATCGACTATATGAAGACAAAAAGAAACATTGCTTCGAGAAAAAAATATTCCAAAAAATAGTAAGTGCTCCAAAATACTTGAATGTGACCTGACTGACAAAGCCCAATTTCGAAAAAGCGTAAATTATTATGATTATCTTCTATCAATATGCAATTTTTAACTGATATAGAAGTATTCTGAAATATAATAGAAAAATGTGTAAGAATATTTAGAACTCTAGAAAAATGTGAATGAAGTCGAGAAGAAACTTGAAACTTGAAAAAACTCGTTTACAACCTCACATGTTCCCCCACTTGAAGTAGTCAATTAGAATTTGATCAATTTAATAATTACTTCACGCGACTTACTTTAACTCCCATTAAAGGTTCTATTGTTTACAACGATGTTGTATTTTTGTATATTGAGATGGATTCTAAATTGAAACTGTGATAAATTTTTTGAAGTGTTTTTGCTCTGTTCATAATTTACTTCGTGTTTTTCATGTTTTATTCAGATTTGTTTACATGCATAATGAAATTAACTCTTTATTATTATTATTGGGTCTACGCTTGGCTTCTTCCTTACCTTCACCCATATTTTTGTCTTCAATGAATAGCATTTCTCATTTCACTGAATCTATTCTCCCTCCAAAAGGACCCCGCATAAATCAAATGGGAAATGGATCTCTGTCGAATTGGCTGAAATTTGGATATGTTTTAGTTTATATCCTTCTGATCAAAAGTTTCCATTGGCCCGATACCTGAAAATGGATACTTATTTAGGTATCGAAAGTCAAAAGTTGCCACTTGTGCAAATCTTATTCACATTTGATTTTGACCATGTATAAATGTATAATGGCGATGACTTTGTTCAGTTTTGACAGGCATAATAACAATTTCTGAATTGTTCATGAATGTCAAGTTTCTACAGAAGGTAATGTTTTGAAGATTCTTATAATCGCATAATTTTGAATAATATGGCTTTTAGAAGAAAATGCCGACAAATGTAAAATCGCCATACGCAGACGAGAGTAAAGTAAGACATGCAAAATTCTTTTTCGATCGTGTGAGAGATTTGCACTAGTCGCCATTTTTGACCTTCGATACCTGAAAAACTGTTCATTTTTAGGTCTCGGGCCCATAGGGACTTTTGATCAGAAGGGTATAAACTACAACCTATCCAAATTTCAAACAATTCGACAGGGATCCATTTCTCATTTGATTTGTGCGGGGTCCTTTGTAGAAACAAAAATGTGTTAGGTACCTACTTGATAAGACTCGCATGGATATTGTTATATGCATCTCGTCCTTATTACACGAATAACTATTGTACCATTGTAATTTTGGTAAAAGATTCAACGACTTTCTATATTTCGACTGGTTAATATTCTTCAAAATAATATTGTTTGATATTTTTTCCACGTGCTTACATACGAACCAATTGCTTCTAAAATACTCGTATCGTATCGTAGGTTGTTAAAAGTTAGAATTTATACCAATTTCAGAGGAGAATCAGTCAAAAGTAACTACCAATTCCCTACGTAATCTGACACTGAATAAACTCTTCCTGCTCCTGCTCCTGCTAAATCTGATATCGTGAAAAAGGCGATGATGAATTTGCTTTCCCAAGGAATATAATTTCGTAACAAGATCACAGACATGCATCAAGAAAGCGAAGTCTAACGAAAATGGCATGAAATAGCAAGAGGATAAGCGCTATTTTAAGGAGAATACTTATTTTCAAAAATGAGAAATAAAACTTCCTAAGTTTGTAGAGGGTGGAAGTTTTTATGGGGTGATTCCTTGTTGAAAATTAGAGGGAGTATTTCATGCAAACAAAAGCTCCTATAGTCTGATCAACAAGTTGCAAAACGTGAAAAATAGAGATAATGCTCGTAAAGATATGAGCAATAGCTCATTGGATTCGGAATGACGTACGTACGCACGCACGTAAAAATTGCGATTGTAAATAACTCAAAAACTATTAATATTCAAGGAATTTTGAAAAAGGTACCGTGAAAAAGAGGACATTTCCGATAAAAATTTACTGACTACCGGAACTCTATCTCCATTAATAATAATTTCAATTTAACGCTGAAAATAGTGCTCCACGAGGCCGTTACATCAGCACGGATGTACCGCTGCAAAAGATAATAATTTTTCTATGGCATTAAATGTTAATTTGAATAAATTATGATATCATGTGGACACTTGAAAGAATGAATCCCTATTGGAAAAAATGTGTAAGTCTATTATTCAAAAAGTTATACTTTTGTTAATTTACAAATGTTTTTCCACTCTCCGTTTTCATTAGTAACGACGTGAAAACTGACCTATGAATCGCTGGCTTCTTGGAGCCCTTCTAATATACCTACTCAACAAGATTAACGATAAAGTTTATTATTTCGTTTATTATAATTTTTTATAACCAAAGAAACCTACGAATACTTTTCAATTTTCTTATGAAATTTTGAAGAGATGAAACATGCAACCACTATTCCATGCTTTACCAGAGCTTTTCAACAAAAGAAAATTTCCTAATTTAAAAAAATATGAGGTGAAAAGACCGATCCATTTCAAAGATTTTTTAACACTTGCGTTGTTCTCGTTATAGCAATAGTTTCTTGTTAAAAAATAGTATCGTGCATGAACGGATCTTTATTGAATGGAATCGAAAAAATCTAGTAGATGGCAGTAAAGTCACTTTTTTTTATTCAATGTAACAGATTTATTGGATATATAATGTCATTTCAATGAACACCTAATTAAAAACTCACTGCCCGACTTGGAACTTCTAATCAAAAGTTATGCTTGGCAAGTAAATTATAACTTTAAGGCAATTAAATATTTCAACGATACTGTTTGTGTTGTGAAATTTAAAAAATAATAAATGAAAGCTATATATAAAATATTTTATTTAATAAAAAGTAACTTGTGACATCTATAGTCACTCGTTGAAACTCAATTTGAAACGAACCAAGGAATCCAAACTTAGATGATTATCTACTATGGACAGGCAGCCAGCAAATTTTGTTGTTCTGAAAAATACTCTATTTCAATTAAAATATTGTATATAGAGAGCAAAATAAGTGACGGTAAACCTCGCCCTACAATCCCATCGGAATGATGGTTTTAAAGTAAAAAAAACCCTGAAAGGCAGCTGATAAGTATTTTCAAATTGCTCATGTTAAAATTGGATCCAAAACCACAAATGCTGGGTATGGAACGGCAACATTTTCACCTCAGATAATGAATTGAACTTTTGAATAAATACTCCTTATTCAACCAATTCTCGATCAACTGTTTGAGATAATTATTTTTATTGTTAGTTATATATATCAAAATATTATTTTCATGTGTTATTTTTTCATGGATTCTGAACGTAAAAAAGCTCTACTCTCTCTGCAGTTCTCATTCTTCTGTATGGCATTATAGATTATTATTACAAGGACCAATGGTAATAAAAACATAGCAGCATTTATTTCAAGTAGGAGTGTATTTTTACGTGGTACCGATAGCTTTATCGTCAGGGTTTGTCATTGATGGAATTTTTCCTTGTTCATATTAGTTTTCTGTCTACTAATGATGATTTATGTACGTACTGTGCTAATGGATTGACATTTTTGTTGTATTTAATTCGAACGACTTGTTATTATAGTTATTTCAAGTTTGCTCATACTAATAGCAGGTTGACGGAACATGAAATGAAAAATTATTGATGCTAAACAATATGATGGAATTCTCGAATGAGCCTTACATCGCCAATATACGACAAAAATTCGTTAATTTTTTAGCTGGTTTTGTTTTGGTTTTGAAATATCTAGAAGGGAAAAACCATGCATTTCCACAAAATAAATGAATCATCACTCAAACATGTCAAAAATGTACTAGCTTCTTCTTCTACAGTTGCAATTTATGAAGACTACTTTCTCATCATTCGTGTTCATCCCGTGAGTCTCATATAAATTCAATAGACCTAGCAGCTATTCTTCGAATGGAAGTGGAAACTAACAGAAATCAATTTTCCGACACAGTATGAGAAGCCACTAAAACGAAAACCGATCCACTTGTATTGTTTATCATTCTATTCACAAGTTTCCATCCGGCACCGTGTCACGGATATGAGAATAGAACTCAATCTCCAGGCATCATCCATTATGATTCAGAAATTGAAACGCGAGCTGCTTTGTTTGGTCATCGATCTTTTTGTGGCTGTTATCAGACAAGAAACAGGCAAAGTCTTTCAATAAATTTGGAAACATCCGGAGGAATTGACTTCTTAGTTGCTGATGCGATTTTCCATTATTGCAATTTTCCATTATGCTTTTTCGCAACACTCATTAAGTAAAGATTCTTCAACAATGAAAATTGGATCAAATATCGTCGGCAAGCCTTCAACAGAAAATAACTGCTGCCTACTACGACCGTTGAACAATATCTATTAGATTATTGGCAATGTGTTCTACAAGAACTACTTTAGGATGCTCTTCATATGCCATTGTTGTTATATCATTCAAATTCAATTGATATGGTTCATCACGGTAACATGCACCGGCAACATTAAATATTGACGTTTCAGGAAATGATTTATTTATCATTATACAGGGTGTAATCTCAATGATGTCATTAATTTCAAGTGGTGATTCCTTGTCAAATTTTATGAAAAAAAGTACATAAAAACGTATGTATGTATGTATAAACATATGACTTTCTTTTTTTTCAAGTGACGGAGTGTCAAAGTTTTAATAAAAATTCGGTAATTTATTAATTACTGAAAAGTCTTTTCGCCGATTTTCATGAAACCTGGTATGTTTATTAGCAGGTACAAGGGGCTTTATCATGAAATATGAGAAGGAACCACCACCAGTAATTAATGACATCATTTAGTTTACACCCTGTATATTTTGGAAATAAATGTCTTTATACATTTAAAAAAATAAAAACAGCTTCAAACTGAACGAAGACATTCATTCAATGAAAATCAGGAATAAAAATTACTTTAGTGTGCCATTTGCAAAAATGTGTATGTATAAACTATAGCTAACCCGAATATATACGGTTGCCAGAAATATTTAATAATATTGAGAGCCTAACTGTGTGCAGAGAAATTCTTCAAGAATTTTTAATAGATTTGTGTTATCACCATATGTTATTATTTCAATTGATCTGTTTCATTGCCTTTCATATTACCCAGTGTCCACTTATTATTTTCATTTTGATGTGTGATTTTAATCTATATACAGTTCCTTCCATTTAAAACAAGCCACCCAGAGTAACTTCTCAAACAATGATTTGCAGGAAAAAGAAACATCAACTATTTATAGTATTCAGGGGAACACAATTTGACATATTCACATTTGATGTAACTTGTTCGATCGCATCCCCAGAGCATGTCACAATTTTTATTTAAACGGTACGTAACATATGGTATAAACTTCCATACAATGCAGAAACGAGCTTCCATTGCTGCCCTTACATGGTTGAGAATCTTAGGGGTTATTTCTCTGCAATGCCTCATGATATTCTCTCTCTCTCTGTTATTGATTCTGTTTCGTACACTTTACACTTTAAATGAGCCTATATAAAGAAATCTACAGGAGTGAGATCCGGAGACCTTGGTGGCCATTCTGTAGGACTTCTTCTGCCAATCTAGCGACCAGGAAAATAGTCGAACAGGAGCTGCATAATGAGGAGGTTCACCACCCTGCTGAAAAAATATTTCGAATAAATTCCAATCCTCTTCAATTGCCCTATTGATACACGTTATTATTCGATTCTCCAACACATTCAAATATTCATCATTATTGCTCCAGCATCTGATAATGCAAAAAATATAAAGTGATCCATTTAACAAAAATTGGTGACGTGCTTTGGGGGTGCGATAGGGAAAGTTACATCAAATATGAATATGTCAAAATATGTCTCTCTGTATACTATTGTTGACACGTTTTTTTATTTTTCCTGAAAATCAATGTTCCAAAAGTTATTCAGGGTGGCTCGTTTTGAATGGAATGCACTGTATGTATATATTTGATTGTTTATTCATATACCTGACTACTGCGATATTACAACAAAGTAATGTTTGGCAAAATAAACGATATCTATTTACCTATCTAGGTAAACCTAACATTTATTTATATTTGAAGGTTATTCATTTCATGCAACTGCAGCGCCTCATTAATAATGATAATAATAATGGTGATAACAATAATAATAAATGCTTTTATTGACAAATATTCTCGTACAAACTACAGTGAACTACAGGATGAATGAAGAATTGTAGAATCTTGTCAAATGGCAGAGTTCAAATCATCTGTGGGCACAAGTGTTTGCTCTTCCACTCAGCCATAATTGGTCGTTTGGGATTCGAAATCCAAGCAAATTTGCGACAGAACCAGGATGTGATAGAATGAAAGAAATAAAGAAAGAACTATTTATTTGACAAAATCGTTTTTTATGTCAGATTTATGCGCGTTGTTTGGAGTACGACGAGCCAAGCGAGAGGTGCTTTTATTTATTTATTTATATATTTATTTATTTATTTACGGAAGAGTCCATTACAGCATTGTACAAATTAAAGATTGAAAATTGTGGTATTAAATATACCTATAAAATATACTACACAAAAAAGCATTAATACACGTTTTTAAAAATTGTTGTCATTTATGCATATATAAAAAATATACACTCACTACACAAAAACATTTATAGTCATTGATAAAATAAGAAAAAAATCACATATATTCACCCAGTATCATTGAACCAAGTGTTTGACTCTTTTATTTTTTATTTCCATTTTTTAGGTCACGTCTGAAAGTAGAAAATGGTATGCCGAAGTAGTTCAAATCTACATTATTAGCTTTCCTTACCATTCTTGTTAAAGGACTGTGGTGCCCGTAGTTTCGGTAATGATGTTTAATATGAAAGGTATTATCCGACCTAGTGCCAGAAGTATTAATTTTGAACTCAACAGGAGATCTGGGGAAAAAACATCACCAGCTAGCAACTTGAACAAAAAACATAAGCCGGTTTCGATTCTCCTGTTCTCAAGAGTAGTTATTTTTAACAAAGAACATAGGGCTGGATAATCATAGTCATAGTTGTCCACATGAACTCCTAGTTTGTATGCAGAAGATCTTAAAAATTTGTGTTGTACAGTTTCCAGCATATTAATATAAGTCTGATAGTAAGGGTTCCATACCACAGACGCATATTCCATGTTTGAACGGACAAAAGTAAAGAACCTTAAAGGAGTTGATTGCGAGGTCCCTGGATACTCTCTTGATGTAACCCAGCATCTTGCGTGCTTTCAATCATTTTTATGTGTTCCAAAAAAGATAATTTATCATCCAATAATACACCAAGGTCTTTTATTTGAGTAACCCTTTCGAGGTCTAACGAGTTGATGGAGTATGAATAATCAATGGATTTTTGATTTCTGTTGAAATTTATGTAGTAGCATTTATTAAGGTTCAGATCCATTCCGTTGGAATTGCACCAAATGAACAAGGTTATTGATATCACTCTGTAGCTCGTGGCAGTCTATTTCATTTTCAATAACTTTAAAAATTTTCAGATCATCAGCGAATAGTAGGAATTGAGAATATTCTATACTGAGGGCAATGTCATTGACAAATAAGTTGAATAGTAGTGGGCCACAGTGACTTCCCTGAGGAACCCCAGAATTAACTTCTATATATTTGAGATATAATTGCCAAGGTTGGTAACATTGATAAAATATTTGAAATTTGAAGGATGCTGTCAGGTTATTTATTTGTTCACATGAATTATTTAAATTTTGAATGCAAAAATCAGTAAATTACCTTTTTTAAAATGACTGATGAAGTTGCACCCCTCCTGAATTGAGAGTAATTGCACAAACGGCTGTAAATGATTTGTTGCCCAACAAATCTGGTTCAGTTTACGAAAATGAATTGCACAATTTCGAAGTATCCGATGCCTCACCACACTCCCACGGCAGTCAAAATTACTTTTTAGACAATCGAACCACTGAGCATAATTTTGTAAACCCAGTCTAGACCACAATTATAAAAGTCCGAGAATTCAGTCATGTAACAATTAAAGTTTATAATAACTGCACCATCCAAGACAACAAATAACACCACAACATCCAAAGGTTATTCTTCTTCTGTGTTCAATATCTGAAAATCCCACCCCTCTTGTCTGACGTTCATCTGACAGTTGATGTTACCATTGTTACCAATCTCGAAAAAATTTGAAATGCGTTTCGAAATAAAAGCTATTTCAATATTTCGATACGCATTTGGGTATGACTTCATTTTAGACTCCAAATAGAAAAAAAAATTAAACACGAAAACGCTCAAAATGGTGAAATGGTGATGCAGTTAGGGGTTGAAAACGTTTTTTTGAGATTTGCAGCGAAACGTGACCATCTAGCGGAAAATTTTCGATACAATAGTTATAGGTAATAAAAAATCGAAAGCTTTTGTATTCGACACTTTTTGACATAACCTCAAATCAACCGTCACAATGGTAAAAAACCGATTCTTCATTATTTAATTTTTTTTCTCGCGTATTAATGATTTACTTCACATGAAAACTTGAAAAAATGTTCTTTTTAGTGTCAAATAAGCGTGAATTTTCCTAAATTCAGAAGACGACTAGTTTTTGAGTAATATACGTTTTTAAAAAAAATACCCATATATTCCACGAACAATTGTCTTGATATTTTTCCGTATTTTGAAGATCTATAAGTGATCATTTTGATTGTTGGAATGACTACTTTCGAATGGTCTATGTAACTTGGTGGTTCATTGTTCGTTAAACCGCTTACAATTGAGAAAAAAAGTCTATCATAATTATGATTTTTTCAATATTTTCAATGATTTTCGACTTTTTTATAACAAAAAGTAGTTTATATCAAATTATTTAGGATAAAATATTTGAATACACAATTACACTACAAAATTAATTGATTAATATAATTTTTCATTCTTTTTTCCAACTACTGAAGATCTTCGAAAATATTGAGAAAATCATGATTCAGAGAGACTTGTTGTTGGTTTTTCTCAATTTTTAGCGATTTAACTTTTAATAAACTACCAAATTACATATACCATTTCAAAGCAGACATTTCAACAATTGAAATACTCACTTACAGACCTTTGAAATACAAAAAAATATCGAGACAATTGTTCGTGGAAGATAAGGGTATTTTTTTCGAAAAAATGTACATAACTCAAAAACTAGTAGTTTTATGAATTGCAAAATAATCATGCTCTTTCGACACCGAAAAAGACATATTTCTACCAATTTTCATCTGAATTGAATCATTTATACGAGAGAAAGAAATTAAATTCTGAAAAATCGGCTTTTCGCCATTTTGACGGTTAATTTGGGGTTATGTCGACAAGTGTTAGATACAAAACTTTATGATTTTTTATTATCTACAACTTTTTCATTCAATATTTTCCGTAAGGAGGTCACGTTTCGCCGGAAATCGCAAAAAACCGTTTTCAACCCTTTATCCGCATCCCCATTTCATCATTTTCAGTGTTTTCAAGTTTAATTTTTTTTCCACAGTATTGGAACTTTAACAACATATTCCACCTGGTCCTTGCCTGTTATTTTTTTCTTTTATACAAAAATTATAGGCTCCAATCTATTAGCCAAAATTAAAGTTCAAATATAGGGCTTCCTCAAACAATTTCCTAAGATATTTTAGCGAACAGTTTATTGAAATAAAGATTATGGTAGAAATCGAAACTCCACGCTATTGCATCACATGCCACATCAACAATCGTACTCACTGGAACTGCCTTCACCATCAACACTAGCACTCGTAGCCTTCTTGATGGAACTGAAAAATCCGCTCATTGGTACATGTCTTGCACCAGGACATATCTTGTGACAAACTGACTGCTGACTTAATCCACGAGTTATCAGGTGTACGAAAAACCGACCGAAACACTACGTCCCGCCTTGCGTCCTCGTCCTGCTCGAAGGATCAGACAGGATGCGACGGGGGCGGCATTCGCGGCCGGTGGCGGCGGATCGAAATCGGAGTGTGCGCCACATAGGGGAGGCGCTGCTATTTACGCAAGCTTTCGGGAATATTAATCGGAATGCTACAGGGTATTGGACGGGAACGAGGTTGTGATTAGGAGGCTCGAAATCCTTTCATAGGAGTGTTCTTTTTTCGGGTTACCATGTTGGGGTTTTCGCTTTATCGATTCGTTCGATGATGAGAGCTTCGCACAAGTTGGGATGGAATATCATAAAAAAGGTTACGACGATAATGCTGATATGTATTTAATATAATTATACATATGTTTGCATAGGTATAGGCATATAGAATAGAATAGATTTATTTGACCAAGTTACAATTATGTTTTTGGCAAGTCAGTAGTACAAGTTTAAAAGTATTTAAAATCGACATCAAAAGAGTTTGGGTAAAATGGTCATAGATGAAGAAAAATAATAATAAAAACGACAAAACATACAAAAACAATCTTGGAAAAAACAGTGTCCCATTATTTGGGAGATCTAGATATTGCTGAGACACAGAGGCATACTCAAATATTCGTCAATGGAGTAAAAACAGTGATTGAGAATGTGTCGTTTCAGTTTCGATTTAAGACAGTTCCAAGTTAAAATCCAGTGAATTTAATTGAGTCTGTAGCGAGGAGGTCTCAAATCGGTTACACCGCGAGTTTGGTAATCATGAAAATCAGCGTTGGTCATAAACGATTTTTTGTTTTTATGTATCTCTAATACCGTATTATCAATAAATAATGATGGAACAGGCATGGTAGATAGATCTTTGAAGATTTTTGACAGTGGTCCCTGTAACCAGCATCAGCCATAATTCTAATTGCTTTATTCTGCAATTTGAAAACCCTAACGGCGCGCGTGACAAGAATTTCCCCATAAGATAATGCTATAATTTATGAGAGCATGGAAAAATGAAAAATACCATGTTTAAACTGTGTTAAGACATAGTTGTTTCTTCATATTGTGTAACAAATATAGTGAACTCGATAATCTATTACATAGTTGATCTAAATGGGCTGACCAAGTCAGTTTTTCATCTATAACAACCCCAAGAAGTTTGACACTCTTACCATCACCTGCTTTCTTGGTGGAAAGAACAAGATTTTGGGTTTTATCATGGTTCAATTTCAGATTGTTGACATTGAACCGATTTTGTGCAGATTCGATAGAGCACGTCATACGAAACGATAGACTGTCTGCGTCGGAAGCAGTATTGAGTAAAGTTGTGTCATCAGCATAAGCCACACATTTATTAGGTAACATAAAATGGAGCAAATCATTCGTGTAAATGATGAATAGAGAAGGGCCCAAAACAGATCCCTGTGGCACCCCATATGTAATATTGTGAAAATCAGAACAAGAATCACTTTTATACACTGCTTGTTTCCTGTTATGTAGGTAAGACTGGAATAGATCGAGCGGTATGCCCCTGACACCATAGTGATTAAGCTTTCCAATAAGAATACTATGAGAGACACAGTCGAATAAAGGGTGTAAGGGGTGTGGCGACCAAACTTTTAACAAACGATTTCTTCGAATAAATGAATATTTGGAACCTACACTCCAAGAACCCAAACATCAAAACTTCGGCAACAAAAGCATCTTTAGGATCTTCCAGCTTAAACCAAAATTCTTGAGAATACTGATGGACATCTGATAAAAGCAACTTCTCCATTGGAGCTATTGAATATAGGTTTTAAAGGGCCACTACCGAGTGCATCACAGAATACATATATTCTCACAATAATAGATGAGTACTCACAATTCCCATTCGCCAGTTTTCTTCATTCTCGAGGAATAGCCACCAGCAGAACAATAGCTTATAACCCTGAAGGAAATGGTCAAGCGGAACGATATAATGGTATAATATGGAAAGCAATATCACTAGCATTGAGAATTAGATATCTTGAAACATCTCAATGGGAAATTTTGCTATTAGACCGTCAGATGGTGACAGATTTAGGTGCCCCATTTTCGCATACAAGACTCGACTAGAGTGGCTCCTGGGAAGAACATATGGAAAAATCAAAAAGAATGTCAATTAAATTTTCCAACGAAAAAATCTACTTATCCATTCGCACCACTCAAGCCATTATGTTCTAGTGACAATATAGGTTTTCATAGTTTTGATGGTCCTGTGTGGGAAAATCTGTTAAAATCTCGATTTTTACTTACAAGATTACGCCCTCATTTAAACCCTTCAGCAACCTGCAACACTAAAGCCTTTGGTATTCAGAAGCCAGGTTCTATTACTCAATGATTGAGCGAACACGGCTCGCGTTAAAATATGGAAAATCGAATTTTCCATGGATAATCATATTTTCCATATGTTCTCCACAGGAGCCACTCGTAAATTTCCCTCCATTTTATCCAAAAACGATGTAATTTTCAATCCTATTCGAGGCTTGTATGTGAAAATGGGGCACCTAAATCTGTCAGTGTCTATATACGATGCATTGCATTCTGTGCGATCTTTACTCTGCACCTCTATTCATTGTACACCGCATGTACGTATGTTCAACCATCAACATCGATCCAATTATGGAACATCTCTACCTTCTTGGTTAACAGATTCAAAAACTGTATATCTTAAAAAAAATGTGAGACAAACAATATATGATCCCTTAGTAGAGGAGTTGGAACTTATTGGAGCCAATCCTAAATATGCTCTGGTGCGACATCGAAATGGACGAGAATCCGTTTCTTCAAAGCAGCTAGCACCTAGAGGAGATATGGCCCAATATACAAGATGAACCTAAATCGAGTCCTAATATAGGAGATAAATCTAACATTGATTATTGTCCTGGTTTAAGATCTGATCTAGCTGAAGAATCTCTTGGAATAATCCCGTACAATTAACCTGAAAAACGACGTATCACTCCGAAGATCGTCGGTGATAAAAACAATGAGGAAGAAAAAGAAAGTCATACACTTCGTAGATCCACCAGAGATCGTTGTCTACCAAAATATTTTATTGAGGGTATCTTTTGTCATTGATATTGTCAAGTTCATTGTGACAGGTTTTGCTGATTGGACCCTTTAGTTCTGAAAAGGTATTTCTTTACCATAAGACAAATATTATTATTACATTGTATTTCATTACACCGTACATTTTTATAACCTTACCTTACGTTACCTTACTTTACGTTTACATAAACTTGCCTTAATAGTTTCAATCTATCCCCATTTTCTTTTCGAATCAGTTTGCTTCATCAAGCGTATAATTTCCCGCCAACCGAAAACTATTCTATATAATGTATCTTATCCTCACAGTATTGATTACATACTCACGTTCCTCAAGCTTCCCCGTGATGACGTCACAGCAAGCTTCCTGCTGCCGTCGCAAGGCGTCGCGACGTTTCAACTGTCGCACTAAAACGCTACCCATGCGTTCCGTGTAGTTGGTGAGGCACGCCAGAATGGAGGCCAAATCCACGAGATCTGCAATTAAATTTTGACTGAATGTTGCGTTGAATACTGTATTTGTACTCAGAAGTGGAATTGTATGTAAAACTATTCACAGTTCTAGCATGTTCTGCTCATAAGTGGCTTGAGTGGTACTTTTCAGGTCGAATACAGGTGGTAAAAACAATATTCAGAATTGCCCAGATACCTTGTGGCGTACCACAAGGCTCAGTTCTTGGGCCAATTTTGTTTTTGCTTTATGTAAATTACTTGATATCACTTAATATATCAGAATCATTCACTATTTTCGTCGATGATACTACTATTTTATGGCTCAGCAGCAATGAAATTGGCCTGAATCAGGTCATCAAAACTGATATACAAAAAACTTCTCACATTTACCATAATGAAAACCGATAAAGTTTCCTTAAAGTAACTCAATGTTTCCATAGAAAGTCAAATAGTTATCTGCTATGCCGTCAGAGTGGCTCTAAATGAGCTGAGATACTCAGCTGCAAAATCAGTTTATTATTCCCTAATAGATTCACAAGTACGTTATGGTATCCCATTTAGAAGAATTTGTAGTATTTCTAGTCCACGAGCTGGTGACGCACGTTTCATGAAGTGTTTGATGCACCTTGCCTTTTGTGTGATAGGATCTACTGGATAGATGAGCAGCTATACATGAGGGGACATCAGCTACTGAGCGTAAAAGAAAGGTGTAAAAATTATGGCCCAAGGGTGTTTTAACTACGGTTCATAGGGGGTGGTTCGTACGATCATTTTACGAAGAAAAGTTCCTATGAACATATGTCCGGAGTTGCTTCGTTTCTAAGATACAGGGCGTTGAAATAAAAAAAAAACAATAATTATAAAATATCATGAATACCCTAGAACAGATTTGGTTGAAATTTGATACACTTATTTGAACTAATAAGGCGCTCATTTAGACTCAACTAGATTGAAATTATTATTGCCAGTGGCATCTCAGTGGGCACCACAGCCCTCAATATTGTAATAAAAGTACCCCAATGACATTTTCCCGTAGTTTTTAAATTTTTATGATTGAGCAACTGAAAATACATTTTGGTATCATGTATTTTCTTCATATCTAGCTTCGTTTTCGGAAAAAAATCAAAGCCACCCTATAGCATATCATAAACACCTGCATTGTGGGTCAGCTGACATTGATAGTAGGGCTTCTCTTACACATATTTCATTTCAGACTGAAACAATTCTTTTTTGTTTTGGATTATTTGTTCACATCTGTAATAATTTATCAGCCCAATCCATGATAGGCGTACCTGCACACAGTACATACGATTAAATGCAGGTAAGGTCGTTTCGTCATACTACTATGAGAGTTAGCAGAGCATAGTTTAGACATCAATAGACATCTATCTATCATTCTGTCCTACTATTCAGTTAGCATTTCGAGTTCTACAGTTCTACCCTCCAGTCCTATACTTCAGTTCTACGATTCAGCTCGATGCTTCAAGTTCAGTTCAATCTACGGAAAAAGTCATTGGCGTACTTTTTTACAATATTGTTGGCTGTGCTGCCCACTGAGACGCCACTGGCCCTAATAATTTAAATATAGTTAGGGCTAAATGAGCGCCTTTTTGGTTCAAATAAATGTACCATATTTCAACCAAATCGTTTTTAGGATGTTCATGATATTTTATGATTACCGTTTTTTTTTTAAAACAATGCTCTGTATCTCAGAAATGAATCCACTTGGGACATATTTTCATAGGAACTTTTCTTCTTAAAATGACCTGCAATTGAAAACCGTAGTTAGGAAACACCCTTGGGTCATAGATCTTTACATACCTTTCTCGTATGCGCAGTACCTGCTATCCCCAGGTAGGTCTACCCAACTCATGTATTCCTACTCATATATTCAATAGACACTGTCACACAAAATTTTAAGGTGCATTAAACACTTCATGAAACGTGCGTAACTAGCTCACCGACTATTCTACTTTACAGAGTGTGTTTGTGTAACAAAAACGAACGCTGACATACATATTATAATATATGTGAACTCAAAATTAAAAAAAAAACATAAAATATTGACGGTTGTGTTTATATTCATACTGATCCACAAACATAAAGCAAGATTTACCAGGTCAAATACTTACCTTATACCCAACAACATAATTTTTAAAATTACCTTTTTGATGTTGCATTTATTCATACGTATTAACATTTTTATCTATTTAATATTTATATCATAGTGTACAGTTTATTTGTTATTTTTTGTATTTTGAAGATATGTTTATATTCATACCATTTGTCCAATAGGGCACAAATCCGACCTGTCCTGGAATAATGTTCCGATTCTGGAACACTGCAGAAACGTTAATGATCTGTCACTGTTCTATAAACATTTTTAAATATTTTCATAAATGATGCTCTTCTGATATAAAATCAATCATTCCACCGTTAGCAGTTCCATCGAGACTGACCTGTCGAGTATAGTCTTTACATCCCTTTGTTGTAAGTTTGGAGACATGCCAAACACCTCTTCCTCAGGTATCTTTCTTTCAGCGAACGGCAAAGTTTTGGAGCTCACTGCCTCGGGTGGTGTTCCCTGTGGCATACAACCTGCAGAAATTCAAGCAGAATACTAATTCTTATGTTATTTTTCTCGGCTCTAACGATGATTATTACAGAATTTTTCTATTCGTGGGAACCATGTCTTGGAAGAATTTTGTGAATAGACTTCTTTTCATCTCATATTCTGATGAATATCAAGAATAAAGTCATAAAGTTCTTCTTGATGAGTAATTGCTAAATTATTTTCAATGTATCTACATTACACACATTACGTTAGCCAACATTGTTGAACCACTTGACAAAAATTGTTGTTAATATCATGGAAAAAAAATAGTATGGGTCAATGTTAGCTGAGTTCATTGGACTGAATGAATTAGTTGTCCTACTTTGATAAAATAAAACAAGTAAACACAGTGAGGTTTCAGTTTCAATAGGCGAATTCAATAGTTGAGTCAGATGTGTCAACTTTTATTTGGAAAACCAACCTTTTCTCACACGATTTTTCATTCCTTATAAAAATAGTAAGAATGGAGTGCAGCCTGTTGGCATCAATACATTTGGATCCTTACCAAAATCAATAGCACATTTTGGTTTGCCAAATCTTGCCGGTAATACTAGACATTGTTTTCGGAGATCTTTGCTGACATTTCAAAAACTAAGCAGCATGGAGGCTAGAAATGGAATATTGTGGCAGAATGCTATGTCTAAAATTCACTGGCCAAAATAATAAGGATGCAAATAACATCCAAAAGAACTTTTTGATGTAACCATTTCAACCAAATTAAATCCATCAGGGCCAGTTGAAAACGAGCCAATATTTATTTATAAGGACGAAATAAATATTCCGTAAGCTTCAGGATTTTAGTATTTGAGTTTGAAGTAATTTTGTTGTCAATGTATATACATAAACAAACCACTCTTTATGAATGATGAATTGAATTGTTTCTTACTGTTGGAGTATTTTCTTTAAATAAAGGTTTCTTCTGTATTCTACTATTATATCATTATTAATATTTATACATTGTTTGGTCTTTTACCATCGCTGTAATAGACTTGTAACTATAAATTTCAAGACATTATTGGTTCAAATGACTACAAACTACAAACTCTGTTACATAAAATAGCTATTTATGATAAAAGTGTGAAGGGTGTTTGTTCAAAGCACTGGTGTGCTGGTGCACTTTTCATGACATTCATGTTAGTTTTGCAAAGTGTCACTTTATGTGTCAAAATTAGAAAAATGCATTTTTAATTTATTATTATAATATTATTTTTTATTAATTTTTAATTTATATTCATAGCTATTTCGAATGAATTCCACACATACGACTTTTGTTCGGAATTCAGTTCCTTCACAGTACCATTTCCATGGCGACAGAGACTCACTTTTCTCGTCCAAGCTGACCACCTCCACCTAAGAACTCCTATGCGAATTTCCCGACGTGAAATTGTAATCCGTACTTTTGGGGAGAAAACATGTAGTATAAAAAACAAACATTTGAAAAAAAAATTTAATGTGCCTTAAAAAAGTCTAAACTATTAGAGAAAATCTTCTTGTCGTAAGAAAATAATCCCAACAGGTATATTCCTAATGAAAAATGCTCGGTATCACCATAGGGACCGTTGATAAAGATTGGCAAAATATCCTAAATTGTCGCTATTTTTGACCCACCCTGTATAATAGGTGGCTTCTTCTATCGTAACGACCGACTAACTGACATGATATTCGACTTTCTTCAAACCAGTAATGCTACTATTTTGTTACTAATCATCTTAACCTGTTAGGGGTCGCTTCAACCCCTCATAATTGAATAGGACAGAGAGGTTGAGTGATACTTCATTTGAAAGGTCTTGGAAGCCTCTTTACAGCGGTGTACGGAAAAAGTTAATTTGATGAACCGTTAACGGGGCGCCAAAAATTAATTTTGTAGCTCGAATGAGCCAGCTTAAATATTTTGGTTATTTTTACAATGTACAAACAAGCCCATGATTATGAATTATACAACTTAAAAATCTTCAAAAAATCACATTCTTAAAAAAATTAATTGTTTTATCGTGCTTACAATCAAAAAAATCAAATCTGCGTTGTTAAATCAAATGTACAAATTGTCCTCCAGTGACTTCCATACAATAATACATTCTCTCAAACTAATAAATAAAAAACAGCAAAACATTTCCTTATGTTGCCTTCATTTTTTGTTCTTAGAAGGTGTTTATATGGTTTTAACGTTTCTTTGATAATTTCATTAGATAAATTAATCTGTTGAGTCACTACTTTACTGATTAGTTTAAAATTTCAAAAAATATGGTGTACACATTGCAAGAACGTGTTGAGCTGGTTAGCCTTTATTACCAAAATCAGAATTGTGCCCGAGCGGCTGCAAGGATATTTAACCAAAACTATCCTGAACGTAGCGTTTGCCATAAGTACGTAGTGGAATTGATATCAAAATTTGTGGAGACGAGTTCAGTAATGGATAAAAAAAAGGTACCCATTGGAATTGTGAATGATGAAGGAGCAGCTGTGGCGGTATTGGGACAAGTCCAACTTATGCCAAACACGCAATCTGTACGACAACTGTCTGCAGCTTCCGGTATTAGCCAATCCCAACGTTTTTAGAATTTTATATAAACACAAGTTCCATTCGTACAAAATTAAATCAATTCATGAATTAAATGATGATGATTGGGATCGAAGGCAAGAGTTTTGCGAAATTATGGCCGAGCGTATCAACAATACCCCAAATTTCTTGTACAGCGTTTGTTTTTCTGATGCACTTTTTTACTTAATGGAGAGGTTAACCGGCATAATTGTAGAATTTGGAAATTGTTTAAATTTGTAAAAAGGGATTTATAAACATGGCTTGTACATTGTGAAAATAACCAAAATATTCAAGATGGCTCATTCGAGCTACAAAATTGATTTTTGGCGAAAACGGTTCATCAAATTCACGTTTTTCATACACCGTTGTAAAAATGCTTCCAAGACCTTTCAAATGAAGTATCACTCAACCCCTCTCCCCTATTCAGTTTTGAGAAGTTGAAGCGCGTCCTATTGGGGGTTACTCGTTCAAGCCTCAAATATACGTCAAAAGATGTCCCCAAACAAAATCATTCGAAGTGTTTCGGTAAACTTTTCCACTCACTATGGGATAAGAAATATACGGGGTGGCTCGTCTGAGATGGAACACCCTGTATGTGAGTAAATGGAGTGATTTGAACTTCAAAATACAACCAAACTGAAATGAACAGAAATTAAATCTATATTGTCAATTTCTGCTACAATTTGGGAAGTTTTCTTTTTCAACCAAATATCTAATTTCGCGATCCTTAAATTCGATAGTAGGTAGTGAAAGTAGAGACAGTAGATATATTTGGTGTCAAAAATACAGCTATGTCAAATTTTACCTCTACGAGTAGAACATTTCTATCTACAATGAAACGTTTCTAATGTAACTAATAAAGTACGAGTTACATTTATTATTAAGATAGGCTGCTTTTGACTCGAAACTCATTAAAAATGACACAAATTTTGATCAAGTATTGGAAACAAAGCTGTTTCAAATGACTTCCGCACATAGGACCACAGTTCGCTATTCAGTACCTTGACAGAATCATATCCATGGCGGCAGAGACTCACCTTTCTCCTCCAAGCTGACCGCCTCCACCCAAGAACTCCTATGCGACTTTCCCGACGTGGAATTATAATCCGTACTGCCATTTTGCACACTATAATAAATGTCCACGAGTAGTTCATCTACAAGAGCAGACGCCCGCCTCTTCTCGCTTTCTGCCGCCCCCAAAACCGCCGCCCCCATCTCCGCCGCCCCCAAATCCGCGAAAATGACCGGCTGGACGGGACGTCGCGGCAGCTCGCCCTGTATGGGCGTCTGGCAGGTGAGCACGAGGTCGCCGAACATTTCGCGATGGCACTTTTCGAACGGCTCGATTCTGTATGCGGTCATGGTATCCGGAACGCGGGTATTATGGGTGTTATGGCGGCGGTACCGATAAGGGTTTCCGCCGTCGGTTGCACTTGCTTTAATTATTCCGAGTGTTATCGGAAAACGCTACTGATAAGGGCCGATTTGCTTATTTATTCTAGAATTAATTGGTTTCGACGAGATAAATGGATTATTTGACGGGTGTCGATTTGATTCCAAGTGTCACTCGTGACAGATGGTTATGAACTATAGCTGCAACGTACCATTTCATGTTCTAAGGACGTTATTCAATTCAATTCAATTTATTTTCGACCAGCAAAATCGCTTTGTGGAATTTTTAAACAAGCAATAGTTGAAAAAATCACCACTTTTCTGTATTTTGGATATATCTCAAAGATTATTCAAGTTATCGTTTTACAGTCGACTGAACTTCGGTAAAAATTTACATAACCTACAAAATGGATTTTCATACGACCGGATCGGTGCATTTTCCACTGAGAAAATCCGAGAAAACCTCGAAAAATAGCCCATTTTTCAAAAAATTACTTTTTTTATAAATCTGAAGCTGGACAAACAATATTGAGGAAACTGATAGATAATAATATGTGGTTCAATTGTGCCCAACACGTTTTCTGTATGATGTGTAGTTTTTCCACAATCACGTTATAAGGGCACTTCTTGCAAGATGCGCCGATTTGGGAAATCGTCGTATTCAAATTCTGTAAACGGCATCTGGATATAGAGATCAATATCTACAATTTGTATCACCCGAAGTCGCACTGAAGTTAACTCGAGTTGAATTCGGGCGACTTCGGGTGCACTTTGAAGCATTTAGAGTAACTTCCAGTGACATTTTCCACATCTCAGGTGAAAATCCAAATAAATAAATTACTGATAGATATTGATCTCTACTTCCAAATGCCGTTTACAGAATTTGATTGAGATTATTTTCCTTAAATCGGCGCATTTAGAAAGATTTGCCCTTAAATTTTATAACGCGATCGTGCAAAAACAATACATTTTGAAATCGTAGGGATTGATTCTCCCATGAAATATTTCTCTAGATTGAATTCCCATGTGAAACAATGAAATGAGAGAACAGCTATTTTTGAACACCGTACGAAGTCATTTCCTAGGAGCTTAGTTTTGAGACGTATGACTTGCATGCGATTGTAGAAGAATTTTGTTTGACCAAATAAAAAATAGGATATTTGGGGACACACATTTGAATATGACGTTTGCAGATAAGGTTTTTGCTAGATTTTGTTAAACTTCCTGGAAATAGACGTCCAAAGAAGATTCATAAGCAGCGGTCAAAAAAATGCATTAAAACTACAGAAAATGATGCTAAATTTACGAAAACTTTCACTCATAATATCGCAACATAAAACTGGGGTTTGCTGGAAAAAGGTATGTTGGTGGAATCATACATAAGAGATAAAGTGAAGCAAAATTTTCCTAACGTAGAGTTGGCAAGATCTGAAAAATCATGCAAATAAAAAGAACAGGGACGCAAAAAATTATACCAAAATGAACCGGAAGAGGGCTTTCAAAAACATTAACACTGATAATAAATGAATAATGAATTGGAAAAAACACAGCGGTCTATAATTTCGCATCTGCATGGGATATCCAAGGCTATTTAAAGGTTTATTTTTTCAGGGAGGTTGCAGGTTATCATCGATTTCTAACAATAAATTCTGAAAAGTGTTCTTCCTAAATCTGAAGTGTTTCACAAACTGCCGTTCACTTGAATTGTGGAACGAATTTTGGTCTCTCAAAAAATTGTGTCATCCTTTAGCCATTTCAGCCTCAAAATGGCCCAAAACCACCCTTGTACAATATCCATACCTACATGAATAATAATAATTTCATCAATACATCAATACATCAAAAATCTTGAGTTTCTTCAACCAGAAAACTAAATTCCTAGGAGAATTTTCGAATTCTCCTGCATTGGGTACTAGGAATTCCATTTGTCAATATCGAGAGAAATATTTCTCTCGTGATATTTCAAAAATAGTTATTGCTTGAAATTGAGAGAAAATGATGTCATATTTCTATAGAGAACCAATTCCGACAATTCAAAAATTGGGTCACTGGTCTTATAAAAAACTGCTTTGTGGGTTTCATAATTCTCGACCAAAGTTTCAAGTTTCAAGATTTACAAACGTAAAACGATTTCTCCAATACTAAAAAAGTCGTAATTTTTTCACCATATCTTGGTTAGAAAATTCAACAGAGAGATTTTGCTGCGGCGAAAACCAGGGTTTACATTCACGTTTGCGTCTTTTATTTTGTGTGAGAACATCCTCTTATTTTTATCTACAGCTTGGCCTAGTAAGTAAATCTTCAGATTATTTTTGAATCCAAATTTACCATACGTTTTTAAACCATTTATAAGTTCATTGTGAAATTTCACACAATTGAAATAGATTAATTTTTTTAAATTTTGTCAACATACAAATTTTGAGCTTATCGAGTCAAGTGTTTGTGTTGGTCATTATTAGTTTTAAAAAATGAAGTGAAATGGTTCATTTCATTCTTAACAAGATGAATGTGCAAATTCTCAATTTGTATAGGGAATGCATATCTAGTAGCTTCCTTGTATAAGTTTAAAGGCGAATAGGTGTAAGCTGTGCCGAAAACCAAAATTAAAATTAGAGCATGCTAACGAAAAGGAAGAAGCGAATATCAAATTTTAAAAATAATTCTAACTTATGGTGAAATCTGCCTCCTAAAGTTTTCCGTTATGTCTCGCCTCGCCCATGATTCATTTTTATCTATAAAGAGTCCTATGAATTTCTGTATCGGAGATTAATTTATATAATTTCTATTGAATTTGACGATTTTTTTGTAATAAACATAAATGAGGATTTTTCGTAATTTAATGTCAACTCATCACAGACGAGCCATAATGATATTTTTTCTAGATCACTTCGCATGTCATTTTTATATAATTTTGAACTTTTCCGGTGTATAATATAATTGTGGTGTCGCAGGAATCATTTTAATTTCTCCAGATAAATCTAAATCAGTTGAAGAATTTATATAAATAAGAAAAAGGATTGGTCCCAAGATGGATCCTTGAGGAACTCTACCGATGACTGTTTTCTCTCAGAGCTGCATTTGTCTCCTATATAGACAAACTGTTTTCTATCTGGAATATAATTTTGGAACCATTCATAAACAGGACCTCTGATACCTATTTTATACATAATATTCAACAAAATTTCGTGATCTACGGTATCACATGCTTTACGGAGATCTAGTGACAGTATACCACATTCTTTATGAGACTCTATATCAAGATGAAAATGAGTGATAACATCAAAGATAGCTGATTCAGTATCACTAGACCTTCGAAAGCCGTATTGCCCACTACACAACAAATTTGATTTTTCTAGGTATTCCAACAATCTGCTTTGCATTACTTTTTCTATAATTTTTAAAAGAACTGAAAGAATTGAGATGTCTATAATTTACCATTAGCAATTTCTTGTCTGTTTTGAAAATAGGTTTTACTATGACTATTTCTGATTTTACAAGTATATGTAATACTGATGACAAAGTAAAATTTATTAATTTCTGATTTCATCACATTTACAATTTTTGTGTTGATATTGTTCCTGGAACTTTTCTTGTATCTGGATCACTGATGACTTCTTTTATTTCTTCAGAGTTTGTAGGCCTGAGATACATAGAAAACAAATTTGATCGCATCGAAATTTTCTTTGAATTGACAGACTACCAATATTGAAGAAGTAACTATTGAATTCTTCACAAATTTTCTGTTTACATTCAATTTTCTACCCATCTTCGAAAATATATTCAATGTCGTCTTTTTTTCCAGATTTATTGTACACCATTTCATTCATGGGCCGTGGTGGCCGTGCTGGTAGAACGTTCGCCTTTGGAGCGAAGGGTCGAGGGTTCAAAGCCTCGCATGGTCATCGGTCTCGTGCATGGCATCACACGTTAAAAGGTAAGTGCTGCGACTTTCTTAGCTCACACTAGTATCTCGAAGACATCCGAGGGTTGCGCGTAGGCGTGCAATCGGTTGTATTCTATACTGATTTTAGGGTGGCATTGATGCATTTTTCTTGACGATATTTCTCTTTTGCTTCTTCAACACCTTTTTTAACTAGGTTGTTATGATCACGCCCGAGTAGCGAAATCATCTTGCCACATGGAATGTGGAATGAAATTAACAAACAAAACCATTGAGAAAAGGGGATGATAATATTAGCAAAAAACAAAAAATAAAGACTGGTGATTTTGCATCATTTAATACTTATTTTCAATATATATCCATCAATATAACACTATACAGTATGCCCAAATGTAACTTGTCATAAGCTGATCTTCTACACAATCTCAAAATCTGTTACCCCCATTTCACCCCAACAAAATTGAATCAACAAAAAATAAATCCACCATATCAAAAATATTGCCACAATGCACTAGATGTGACTAGATGTGACAACATTTCCAAATAGTGATAATGAAAATAACATATACACAATATTTACAACATGAATTTTAACAGTAATATCAACAAATCTTAAGAACTAATCGATTTATTACCAATAGATGATATGGTACAATTCAATCACATAGCAGTTATTCTTCCAGAGTGCAATAAGTTGAATAACAAATGAAAATTGTTGTTTATAGCTATAGCTTATTCGGAATGCAGTTATTTCTGAAAAATGTCAACGATTTTCCATCAAGATGTTTTCCAGTTATTTGTGGAACGTGTCCATGAATACATCACTCGCTGAAACTCTGTTGTCGAGCAATAAATAGTTTCGATATTAGATTAGCTGGGAGTTTCCGTTATTTTATCAGTGTTATTGTTTACTGATGTTAATCTTCGAATATTGATGTTATTTTTGATAACTCGAATCTTTCACAAACCTTGCATTTTCAGAGAGCAATATAGTACAATTTCACTGTTTACTAATATATGCATTGTTTATTGACTTTACTGATAACAATGAATCCTAAAAATGTCTATCAATTTTATTTGCACAAATCATACATCTTCCGATTAAAAAATTCGAAAATCAGGGTGGTAAACGTCCTCATTATGGAAGAGTATTTGCAGAGGATGATATAAATAATTTCAAAATTTTCTTAGAAAAGGAATCCTGGGACGAACTTTACAGAGAAACTTGCCCGAACAAGGCCTACGATGTTTTCCATAACATTATTCACTATTATATTGAACTAGCTTTCCCTATGAAGCGTCTCCAAAAACAAGCTGGTAAAACCAATAGCAATACTACTCCGGAAATACGCGAACTCAAAAATCTAGTTTCTCTATACTCAGAATGCGCGAAAGAAAATGCGGATTACAGAGGATTAAGCAAGCAAATAACCCAAATATACAGAGAAGAATTAAGAGGCCATGAGCGCAATTATATTTGTGGCGCTTTTAAGGGTAAAAGAGTCAATTGATAACTCGAAAACGGTTCGTCGTATCGATTCCCAACAAGGACAGGATTCTAGAGGACATTCAATTCTAGGTACGTGCTGTAATGGAAATTGAAACTTCAATCCACTTTTTCACAAAAAAAATCTCAAAAATGTCCCAAAAATGCAGTTACTTTGAAGCAAGTTTTTGGGTAGATGAACAAATAATTTCAAAAAAACATTACAGCACGTACATAGATCAACGTTTTAACTTTCCTCTGATACCAAATTTGTTTCGATTGGATGAAGATTGCTTCAAGTTTTAATGGAAGAGAAATACCATTGCAGCTTCATCGATTATCGTGAGGTGCTGCCGCAGACGTAGGTACATAGAATCGAACGTCCTCTAGAAGCCTGTCTTTGTTTGAAATCGATACGATGAACCGTTTTTGAGTTATCGGCTCTTTTACCAAAAAAAACCGTCCCTAATATGATCGCGCTCATGGCCTCTTAAAAAAGAATCACAAGCAAAGAATGGATCAAAAAATATCGGTTTCAATTAATAAATCAAAAACCATGTGGCAGACAGTAAACAATATTAACAAAAAAGCTAAGTCCGACTCTGAGTAGAAAGGTCCGGAGTTCGAATCCTGGTTGGGCTGGGATTTTTTAATTTAATTTAACCGATTAAATTATTAAAATCTCGTGGCTAGACTAGGGTGAGTCCTGCACGATTCGCTGTTGCGTTCCAATTAACAGTGCTGCTCCTAAGGTGGCGCATGGAGTTAGTAACAAGGCCTATAAAGAACACATGGCTAATGACCATAGCAGTCGATGCCAAAACACCAAAGAAAAAAAATCTAATGATATCATTATACATGATGGTAATACTATACTCGTACTATAGTATCTGAAACTGAAATGGCTAATAATTTCAAGCGTCACTTCTCTAGAGTTTTGAAGCAAGATGACATTGACGAACGCTTTATGGAAAATAATATATCTGCCTGTCAAAGCTCTTTTTTTCATACACCCAGTAACCGAGCATGATGTAACAGAATTGATAAAAGAGTTAAAAAATTCCAACGCAAGAGGTCATGATGATATCTCAAATAATCTTTTAAAAAAATGCTCCCATGAACTGTGTTACCCGTTGAAATATCTCCTCAATCTGTCCGCTGAACACGGGATTTTCCCTGAAAAACTAAAAATAGCTTCAGTCACACCAATTTTTAAAAAAGGTGATTGTAATTTATATGAGAACTACAGAGGTATAAGTCTAGTCTCAAGTATGTCGAAAATGTTCGAGAAAAATATAAAAAAAACAACTAGTCTCATTTTTCTCCACGAATAAAATTATCTCACCAAACCAACATGGCTTCACTCAAAATAAAAGCACTGAAACTGCACTTTATGAATTCAATGAACACATAATAAATGCTCTAGACTGCAAGTTTCAGGTCTGTGGGCTGTTCATTGATTTCTCCAGAGCTTTTGATTGTGTGAATCATAAGCTCCTACTGTTAAAAATGGAGCGATATGGTGTGAGAGGGATTGCTTCGAAACTGATGAAGTCCTATTTGAGCGACAGAACCCAGAAAGTTGTTATCAAGAGTACCCGGAGTCAATCAGCGACTATCGAACAAGGTGTACCTCAAGGTTCCATACTTGATAAACTACTTTTATGGTCTCTCATCAGTTCAAGTGATTGCATATGCAGATGACACAAATTTCCTGATCAAGGATAGAAATACGTCAGTCCTCACAGAAAGTACAGAAACTATTTACGAAAGGATAATTACTTGGGCAAACAAAAACCACTTGGAATTAAATATAACTAAAACAACTCTAATGAAATTCTCCCTGGGTAATTCTGCTGAAACTCTTAAAATATTCGACAATAATGAACTACATGTTGAATCATGTACAACAAGTAAAATGCTGGGCCTCACGTTGGATTACAAATTGACATGGACACCGCATATTGACACACTATGTGAGAAACTGTAGGACACACACAGAAATCCGAAGTGGCAGAACATACTCTCAACAACGATAACCATAGAGTGAAATTTGAAGAAACCCAAGTCATCTCTTCAACATCTGCCTATTACCCAAGACTCTTCCGGGAAGCAATTGAAATTCAGAAACACTACAACAACTTCAACAAAGCCGGAGAAGGACTACAATTGAACAAGGTTTGGCTTCCAGTTCTCAAAAATTCTCAATTAGCTCCCTACCCACAAAATAACGGTACGAACGATTCTATGATGTCAGCTAACGCTATGGACCAATCAGATGTAAGATCATCAAATCACAGGTATTTATTGAGACAACGTATAACAAATGTCAAGCATTTGACAGCGACTTAAGAAACCAGAAGCTTTGAAAATATCTCTTGAAAATGCTAACCACTCGTGTTGGCGAAACGTCGGGATCTTCTCTAAACATTCGTCGGCCTTACAACCTGGAGAACCACCATGTAAGTGACGATGGCCGCGAAAGCCTTTCACAATTTAAAATTAGGCTATTTTTAAAGTTATGTCTTTATTAAGGTGTATACAGGGTATAGTCAAAAAATTTTTTTTCTAGCACTAATCCAGATTCAACAAGTTATAATTTCGCAAGACTTCATATTTTCACTCTTTCCGAAGCGATACAAAAGTATTTTGTTTATTGATAACTCCCTTCGTTTGAAATATGAAATTTCAAAAGTTTGAATTATACCTCTTCACTGAAAAGAATTGATGTAGTTATTAAAACAAACAAAAAATTATCGTTACTGTTGATTAAAAAAATAGTGTAGCTTTCTGATGAATTCAACTGTTTCATGTTACATTTCATTTGGATACAGGACATTACATTTTTTAAAGACCACTTGCAATCTTTAAAAATGCATATCTTAGAACCTCAACATATAAAGTTGACGAAAATTTCATATATAATAGTCAACATTTTCAGAATAGTGTGAGTAAAATTGAGTCCAAATACACGGAACGGTTCTTGAGATATTCAATAAAAACTTAGTAAATGGCTAAAAAAAGGAGTCATCTCATCGTGTATGAAAATGAAAGGTAATGTTGAAAAACTGAATTCATCAAAAAGCTACTTTATCTTTCGTTCAATCAACAGTGACAATAAATAATTTTTTTTTAATGAAAAACTACATGTCCATTTTTTTAAATATAGAGGTATAATTCAATATTATAAAAATTCGTATTTCAAACAGCGCAGCGTCATGAAACAAAACACATTTTCATTGAATATTGGAAATCCACCGCAAGTACGACGTTTTGACGAACTTTGAACGCTTGTACCTCAGAAACGACATATAAAAAATCATTTAAGCTCAAACATTTTTCCCACTATAACATAATAAATTTCAGCCAATTTGACCGAGAGCCAATTTCCGATATGCATTCGTACGAGTTTTTTTTTCAAATGAACTCCTGATACAGAATTTCAAACCCATTCGCACAAAGCAGACTATATCCTTAATAAAATCCTCAATAACCAGTCTCCTGCCTCATCAGCCAAAGACAATGGAGGTAACATTCGAGCTACATTACACTATAACTACATATCATGTAAAATCTATGGATTTATCTTTACAATAGTTAAGTATTTTAAGGCCTATTCGCATATTGACAGAGTCCAATGTATTCACAACGTATAGTATTTGGCTTGGGGAAAAGTGATCGAAAAAAATTACTAATAATTGAATTGTTGCGATGGAATTTGTCAAATAGTAAAATATTCTGAAGAATACGAAAAAACCATTACCAATGTTATTTGATTTTATCTTACATCGTTTTCGATCAACTTTCCATGATCTACTTCAAACCTCTTACACTAACTCCTCATGACTTCGAATAAACCTCACTGGAGAGTTAGTATGCCTCTCAAAATTCTTCTAAAACATGAATTGCCTTTATATTCACAAAATCACTAGAGAATGCCGAACTATGACAAGCAACAACCGAATGAAAGTATTGTCGGAACACATGGTGATGCAATTTCTGGACCTTGAATTGAAATTCAACAATCATAATCTTTGGGAATCGCTGACAAGGAAGAAAAAACATGGAAATTCGAATGGACAATATGATATTCTTGAGAGAATTTGTGAATACAATTCTTTAAATGAAAATTCGTTGCCGTATATCCATCGATGAAAAAACGGTTCATTTTGAAAAATTTCAGAAAAATGGGTATACTATAAAAGACACTCAGAAGGGCGAAATCAGGACATAGGTATATTGTCATTTCATACATTTTAAATGTCTACTTTTATGGAGAATGAAATACCATAGGACTGCTTTACTCAAAATAAACAACAACTAAGTTATTTAAACCATTTATGCCAAGAGAAAAATATTACGTTTTGGGTAAAGCCTCCTTGACGAATATTCTACAACCCGTTCATAAAAAAATCTTCTAGTAACTTCAACGAACATCAAAACACTTGACTTTGTCGTACATTCAGATTAACAACTACACTAACGTAACAAGAGGTACCAACGGTACCTGGCCCAAGGCAGTGAGTAACATATCATTTTTCAACATATTGCTTAGCAAAATTCAAAACCACACATACCTGACTCTGGCTCATTCCAAACTCATCCCGTGTATGGATACCCTCACGAGTGAATGGCTAGCTTTATCGCGTTCAGCGAAAGTGGTTCGGGAATGAGTTTCAAATGATACCTTTCTTCACAAACGACTGAAAATTAACATTTTTGTTTACAAGAAAGATTTTTATTTACATATCGCCAAAAATTCCAGCAAAGGTTTTTCTTAGATTCTTCATTGTGTCTTCAGTATCTTCTGCCAGGGTCTGACTGCCTTGTCTTTGGAATGGCCTAGGTGGAGGATCTGGAAGACGACCTGTACTGGGTGCGCTGCTAATTGTGCTTGTTTGTGAAGCTGAAAATATGAAAACTTGATTAATGTTCAAGTATTTCTCAATATCCCGATTGAAACACTTTATGAAGACATCGAATTATATTACCATGTTCTCAAGATTTTCAAATGAAGACTATTTGGGAATGAATTATAGTGACTTCAAAGAAAATGATAAGTTACGTATTTGGGAAGGTTTTCATCCTAAATATGTCCTTATCCTATAGGAATCTCGACTTACTCGGATTTTAGAACCCTCAATATGAAGTTGGTATGCAAAACTTTCAGTTAATTACAACAAATCTTCAGTACTCCCAACGATAAGACAGAAGAAGGGAATTCATGAAACTAGCTATGAGAGCTCCGAGAATGAGTATGTAGGTCAAACTAGACATGTTCAGTTCAAAGAACACATTGTTCATGACAAGAAAAATCGTGTGCTTTGGATCATGACCACCGATTTGAAGACAAAAGTTTGGAATAAATTAGACAGTTCCATAACCATACATTTCGAGATGTATTCAGGAGTCTAGAAATTGGCAAGTTTATAAATAGTTTGAATGCCAAAGGCCCATTGTTCAAATTCATGGTACAGTGAAGGTTTCTCCTCTTCGTAATGAAGTCCTCAGTCATTAATTCTGAAAAATGTTTGTAATGAATTCAGAGTGGGTAAATTAAAATAATTAGCTATTCTATTAGAATAAGTCATTAAGTGAGCATTTAGCTCCTGAAGATGCTGATTTCGTTGACGAAACTCACGTTGGGTGTGAATTGATGTAGTTTGGTGAATAGTATCTATATCAAAGGTTCCAAATACTCATTTATTGGAATCTTCGAGAGGGATCAAATCGGCTTTCGCCTTAAGTTATTGATTAAACTATAAAAAAGTGACAATTTGATTTTCTCAGTTCTTTTTTTCCACCATCTTTATATTTTTGAATTTCGTAAATATTTGTTTAAAATATAATTGAATGATTTGAAAGTATGAAGGCGGATCTGAATGTATCCATACGTCGAAAAATTTGTACGAATTGATTTGAAATAATAGTAAAGAAGATACTTTGGAAGGTATCACCGATACCACTCTTTGAATCAACATTTTCTGAATAAATTAGGATTCCGATTGAAAAAAAGTACGTTCTCGGATTCAGAAGGAAACTTTGTTCAAAAGATGAAATGGTACTCGAGGGATTCCGTATTTTTGAAATATTCCCAGATGATCAAAGTCGAAGTATGCAATTTTCCATATAGAAGAAAATTGAATTTTACGAAAATTTTTATTTTCCATTTTTTTAAAAATCGCCAACTTTTCTCATAGGTATGAGCTGATTCCAAATATTGACTCAAAAATTCAATTCGGCAAAGAGATAACTGGAAAAATGCAATATTTTCGACATAGAAATGCACTCATCCACAGAATCGACATTGTCTAAATAAATACAACTTCCGATTAAAAAAATACAAGAGAATTTTCGGATTCTGAAGGAAATTTTCTATAATATGAAGTAATACTCGACGGACTCCACATTTTTTAAATATTACCAGATGAGCTATGCAATTTTCTATATGGAGGAAAATTGAATTTTGCGAAAATTTTCATTTGTCATTTTTAGAAAAATCGCAAACTCCCCTCATTCATAACTCGACAAGCTGATCCCGAATATTACCTCAAAAATTGAATTCGACAAAGGGGTAGCAGGAAAAGGTCAATAATTTCGACATAGAAATGCACCTATCCACAAAATCGACATTTTCTGAATGAACCAGCCTTCTGATTCGAAAAACAAGTACATTTTCGGATTCAGAAGAAAATTTTCTCTAGGATGAAGTAAAATTTTCGGGATTCCACATTTTTGAAATATTCCTATGTGATCAAAGTCGTTATTTTCTTATTGAATTAGCCTTCCGATTAAAAAAGAAGTACATTTTCAGATTCAGAAAATTTTTTTTTTAAATGATGGAGTAATAATCGCGGGATTCTATATTTTTGACATATTCCTTGGTGATCAAAGTCGAAATATGCAATATTCAGTATAGAAAGAATTCGAATTTTGTGAAAATTTTTATTTTTCATTTTTCGAAGAATCGCAAATGTCCCCCAGACGTAATTCGACGAGCTGATTCCGAATATCGCTTCATTTTACCACATTTGACGAAGGGGGAACTAGAAAAATGCACCATCCATAAAATCGACATTTCCTAAATGAATCAGACTTTTGATTCGAAAAACAACTACAACATTAGTACATCGAATCTGAAAGATTTCGTGGACAACGTTTCTATTACACCGACAAAATTCCTCATTCCTTTCGCGATACCCAACTACAGTTTTCTGTAAAATAATGTTTGTCTGGTATATTGGGAAACCACCAAAGAGGGGGGAGTTATAATTCGAAAATTCGATTACAACAATTGAACTGCTGATTCTGGAAATATAGAAATCTAGAAACAATTTACCCGTTTCGTTAGATTTGTTGTAGTCATATTCATATGACCCACTAGATTACCAGGTCTGATACCATCTGATTTTCTTTCAATGTGAAATCATCGATAAACCACTTTCAAAAGATATAGAGGCATGAATAAAGCCTTCTCGCACTATTCTATTCAAAGCCAAAGCTACACCAAATAAACCAAGAGTATGTTTTCTACTTTAAAATCATTCCTTTTCCCAGCATAAGTTTCTTATCTAACTTATTCTTCGAATTTGTATATCGTCGACTTTGACAGATGGCTGTTTCCTTCAAGTATCAGCCACCTGTTCGACCAGTTCTCACTCACCTTGACTATCTCTTCTGCCGACGCTAGCCAAGGACGGTGCCTCAGAAGTGGAACTTGGTGGTGGGGTTTCCGAGTGCGTCAGACTAGTTATACTACCCAAGATGCTTCTCGGCCCCACTGGAGGAGGCACGGGATCTTCGCTGGGAGGAGGGGTTCTCGGTCTGCAGATGGCCTGCATCCTGGATGTTACCAGATCGGCGATGAATCTCCTGTCTTCTTCTTGGGAATCACCGAGAAGGGTTAGCGCGCTGTCATTTACCTGTGTATAGGAATCAAGATTTAAAGTCAAATTTCATTGTATAGAATGGACGAGTCAGTATATGTATACACTATACTATAAAAATATCAAAATTAGGTAAAATCACACTTAGGACAGGCACAATAATAAATACTATCAGTCGGAGAGGAATATACAGAATTTTTCCTGGTTTTCTTCAATCTACCTTTGAATACTTGAACTATGTTTAGGAAGCTTGTTGAAATATAATGCCCCTCTCCTATAAGAGGTGATTTTTTGATAAAGAGTATGGTTCATTTTTTTTGTATAAAGATCATTTTTATTTCTCGTTTTATAAGTATGTGTGTCACTATCCTTCGGCAATGTATGTCTTTTTCTGTGAATATAGGTAAGCAGTTTCAATAAATAAATAGAACTAACCGTAAGAATTTTTTATATTTTTGAATATTATATCGCCACACGAAGTTTGGAAAGATAGGTCGATTATAAACCGTATACAAAAACTCTTTGAAAATCTCTCCCTTGTCTCCAGAAGATGCTACGAGAGTAGGCTTAGGAATAATATATATTCAGTAGAGTGCCCCTGTTTTTTTACAAACAGCACTGATTTGCAAATCCCAAGAAATGTTACTATCAAAGACAGTTCCAAGAAACAATTTTTCAAAACAATTCATTTCCGGCATATGTAAGAACTTTCGCTTCAGTCAAATGAAGTTCGTTTATGAATATTAGGAAAATCAGTGGTCCACCAACCCAAGTCATCTCTTCAACATCTGCCTATTACCCAAGACTCTTCCGGGAAGCAATTGAAATTCAGAAACACCACAACAACTTCAACAGAACCGAAGAAGGACTACAATTGAACAAGGTTTGGCTTCCAGTTCTCAAAAATTCTCAATTAGCTCCCTACCCACAAAATAATGGTACGAACGATTCTATGATGTCAGCTAACGCTATGGACCAATCAGATGTAAGAACGTCAAATCACAGGTATTTATTGAGACAACGTATAACAAATGTCAAGCATTTGACAGCAACTTAAGAAACCAGAAACTTTCTCTTGAAAATGCTAACCACTCGTGTTGGCGAAACGTCGAGATCTTCTCTTAACATACGTCGGCCTTACAACCCAAAGAACCACCATGTAAGGAAGTTTCATGTTTAGACAAATTATTTCGAAATCTCGGGTTGAAATTATGAATCTCAGTTCTGAAAGTCAATTTCTTGAATAGATGAGGAGGTTTTCCACTTGTTATTATTTTAAGAAAAATTGTGGTGGAATGTAGTGTATGCTTAGCCACATGTTCAGCTAACCAAGATTTCTCAAATTTTGTGTAACATGTTCCCGTTTTTTTGTGACAATGACAAGTCTAACACATGAGTTTTGCAGTTTTTGTAAATTGATTCTGTCAAATTCCATCAGTTTTGGTCCGTAAACTACGTCTTCATAGTTAGCATATGATAATACTAATGCATCACAAAGTATGACTTCACTTGTTTTGTTCAAAATATTTCTGTTTGAATAGATAATTTTGAGATTCATATAACCCTGTTTCAAAGTATGAGAAACATGTGTAGTAAAGTGTAATGCATTATTAGGATAAAATCCCAGAATTTTTGTTATTTTTGCCTAGCAGTTCTTTACTTTTCCTAATTCTAGGCGACTCATGAAAATTATTTGTGAAAACACTATGTATCTTGTGGAAAATAAAAATCTACATATTTATTGGAAGAGGCTGTGCAGAGCCATCATTTTGACAGTCATAAGTTGGTACTTTTTGGATGCTGAACTTTCAAAGTTTTCTTGTCAAAAATACAAAAAAAAATTTATTCAAAGAAAATTTTTAATTTTGTAGGAAACGCATCTGATTCAAAACGGCTCATCATTTATTTTCGGTGACACCTTAGCCCAGAATCAGTGAATTTTTTCAGTGTGTTTCAAGGATTGTGGGTACGGTTTCTTGAGTGCATCAACACACAGATGGGAAATATTGGATGGATATTTAAACGAGACTTCTAAATTGCGTCTCTAAAAAAAATTAATTTCAATTGTTGAGTTTGTTATAAAAATTGACCCTCAACACAGCCATGTGTTTCCATCTATCTAGGTTGAAAACATGACTTTTTCTTCAAAAGAATGTTGTAGTTTCTAAGGTCCTGTATTCATTCGATCTATTCCACTACCTGCCTACCTCAATTATGTGCTCTCGTCCATCTTTTCCAACGACAACTTCAAGGGCGCAAATATCCAACCCTCCAAACAGGTCTGAGACTTCATCCACCCAATTCTTGTACCTATCAGGCATTGATATTTGTTCCAGCATAGCCGATCCTGTGTTAGTTTTCCAACAACCTGAAATAATTCGAAACTGATTGAATAAGTAGGCTTAGACAGAGACAATTCTGTAGCTGAGAAGGAAAATCACTTTGGTCATCTATGAGAGAAAATGGCGAGAACGCCAGTTACAGGACTTGGTATTAGGAATTTGTAAGAACAATGCTATATTTTGCATTTACTTCGCATTACAGCTAGCAGACGGGATAGATTTCAATTTTTGGTTAGGTTTCAGATGGTTCTGAGAACTAACACTATTTTCTTTAGATTTCTTCCAGATAAAGGACTACCTACCCAAACTTTGGGGAAAATAATCCTGCCATTGTAGAAAAATGATAAAGTGACTATTAACAGTTTTTTCATTCAATTCGTATGAGTACAAAATATAATTTTTTTCTTTACCACACAAGTATTTTCACTCCTAGTTGCGTATTTTGACGTACATCAGTAGGAACACTAGACTAACAGTAAATATCCAAACCAGTCATATTTATATCAAATATTTAATTAATATTGATATGCAACTTGAGTGGTCAACTATGATTTCACCTACCTCTACTGATAATAGGTGAATTTTTTAAGTGTAATTTTTAACCAATAAGAACGTTCAATTTACTTAGCTTTTATAATTTTGACAATACCTGATTAAATTTTACAATAATTTCATTACCGTAGTAACCACATCTACATCAAAATACAACAAAACACAAACTGACAGGACCGTCAAATTTTGACATTTATCAATGATTGTTCAAAAATGATTTGATTCGGAGATTTATCATTAAATCTGATAGTTGAAAGTATACAAAATACTGAGCCTCAAAATACAGAAAAAACAAAACAGTACGTATACAAACAATTTCTTACGTTTTGTAGTAAAAGAAACTATGCCCTGAATGAATCAATTTCCACCGAAATGATGCATCCATTTTGAAAGATATGCGAAAAGGTAATAGCGAAAATTAGAAAGAATATGTGGTTAAAACGATGTGGAACGTAACGACAAAATATACGAAAAAAAATATATGAAGGAGTTTAATGGAGTAATTGATCCAATTAGGAAATGGATCAAAAGTTTTGCAAAATTGGCAAATTTAAATATGACAAAACATTTTCAAATTATTCTCACCGAGCCACTGCTGTTTCACAATTGGCAAAAGCAGATGTATCGAAACAAGAACTTATTAAAATACCAGGACATGATAATAGCAATTCTATGAAACCCTACCTACAGTTAGATGAACAACATCACCAAAACATAATAATTAAGATGAGATCGAATTTTAAAAATGCTACAAGTTCAACTAATAACACTTTTGGTATTTCCAGAACTTCAATGAGCAGTGGCCACGTTTCCAGAACAGAAAATAACTCAGTTAAAAAAAACGTAGTATATAATTTATTATAATTTTCATTGTAGTTATTTATATTTTAATTAATAAATTGTTTATATTTACCTGATACTCAAAAAATAATCCTATCAAATACAATGCATACTTCAAAATAAATACGGTTATACATCTCAAACTTTCTGCATAATAACAAATCTTGTCAGTTTGAAAGAATAATTCTCCCGCTTCGAGGTCGGATTATTTATACTGCTAAACAGTAATTATGCAGCAAGGTATTTTGAAGTATTATAGTACTACCGATTAAAAAATTGGTCCTAGACTAACCTGTAACATTTATTCTTACCTGAAATTGATTTCCTCATAAACACCTTGTAGTTGTGACCGATCTTTTGCACATGAATATCGTATTTGGAATCGATGTAGGGCTCTACAGTGCAATAGGTGTTAGCTACGGCGACCACGCTGGCCATATCTTGGAAATCGTTAATGTTGTCCACTTTCACTTTGCCGAGACCTCCATGAGCGTGGCCAATTTTCATAACTACTGGAAATGTCGAAGCAGTCATCTGAGAACAAAAAAGAAAATTCAATATTTATGCGATAGGATATATCAAAATTGTTATTTATATTTTAGATATACTTCCAGATATACTTATAATAATACCTAATGATGGTAATCTCTATGTATACATTGAAATTTTGTTCTTTCTGTCATCTGGTTACACCCTTACATGGGTCTCATCTTTTAACGTGGGATCCCAAAACTTATTCAATGAATTGAGGAAATTTAATGGAGGAATAGCTGCTGCATCAATTTATGAATACATTCTGACGGTAGCGACCTAACATATTCAAGTGTCCATGGTGGTAAATCCATTAGGTATCAATTTTTGATGCTGCGAGTAATATTCTTTGGTTTCAGATTCGTTTTCTTTTTGTGTTATTTTATATTCCATAACTGGGCGAAAAGTTGTCTCGGGAATAGTATAAAGTTTTTCATAAAAATAATCTGATGTGTAATTTCTCTATGGGAACAAACGTTCTCATTATTTTTTTCACAAACGTATATTGTGTTGATTATTGTTATTACACCTGCACTCCAGACGAGTGCAATATTATTATTATTATTAGTTTGATGGGCTTTTGCCCAGTAGGGTCATCGCATATTTTCTTCTGAAATTATTTGGCTTCATAAGAAATCGACACCATAGTCGGATTGCTCTTTGAATCTTGGGGTCAAGATGTTTTTTGATTGGCAAAAATATGAAACCGGTCCGTAGGTGTTCCCTCATTTTTTGGCGTTGAGATTGGGAGAATATTGCAATGTAGTTCTTGTAGAATACTTTGCCAATAATCTAACAGATATAATTCAATGGTCGTAGGGGGCAGTAGTTGTTTTCTGTTGGAGACTTGCCGACGATTTTATCTATTTTATAGGTAAAGCAGAGGTCTGGATTGCTTAGTCCATTTTTATTATAAGTGCAATAGACATTATTTCGTATAACATCTTCCATTCTGTATCACTTGAAAATTAGAATTATTTAATTTCGTATAGAAGCAACGTTTGGAAATATTGATAGTACTGCTGTATTTTATAATAAACAAAATAGTTGTAAAAAAAATTATTCACGACAAAAGTGTTCGTACCTAAGTAGGTGTGTAGGAAATTTTCAGACACAAAACGACATTTATTGATCCACTGTGAAGAAACAAGTTTTTCATCATGCATCTCACTCATTTTGTCGTAAAATATTCAATTTGTATCAATTATTGTCGTCGCAACTCACCTGTTAGCATTAATTTGATCACAAAGCGTTAATTCGTAAGATAGGCCAAACAAGTTTGGAAAAACAGGCATCTGTAAGGTTAAGTGTAGAGCTTCTAACAAGGAAGTATATCGGACAAACGAAGCAGATTGCGCGTGTGAGATTCAGTGACCATATGGTTCATATAGTCGCACGAAAAATGACATATAATTGAACATTGATCGAATTTGAGCATAAGATAAATATCGAAATTGAAAAGTTAGTCAGAAATGTATTCAACATTAAATTAGTGGGCGCGTCTGAGAGTATAGATATAATATAATGTAGTGATAGTTTGAATAATAACAAAGAACAATTAGTCTCTGTAATTGAGTATTGTATTTTTAGGAAGGTTAATGATTGTCATTAATGAATGGTATTTTTTTAATAATAAAATAACATTTATTCATAATTCAACAAGTATAAAATAAATGTATATCCATTTCTTAATGAACATTTTTATCATCATGTACAATGCTTTTCTTGAAGAAACAATTATAAAATTTCGGAAGGGTATATTAAATCGATTATTATGATTTATATGATAGAATAGCACGAACAATCAAACTGGTATAAGACTGATCATGAACCTTCTTGTGTTTACATATTTCTTTAAATAAAACTTTCAGAATCACAAAGAAACAAAAATATCAAAACAAAGGAAGATGTCAATTTGTTTTTTGGAGAAAATATATTTTTATTTTGATTTTGAATTCATCGATATTTCTACAATTTTTGATGTCTTTGGATATTTCATTGAATTTTTGAAAGAGCTCCATGAGTGAATCTTTTCTGGCTAATTATAGAGTTTGTCGAATCTAAATGGAACAAGTTATGTTGTCATGTATGGCAATTGTGAATTCCTGAATTTCTGGTTAATGCAAAATAAACTTTCACCATTTTATTGATAATAAGTTAAGGTAACTTGAGAGTGTCCATTGCATAATATTTCTCTAAAGAAAATGTATTCGTCATTGAATGAAGTTAATATGTTGAAGTGTCAAATGGTAAACGATACAGTACTTTCAACGCTTTCCTGTATAACACAGAGTAGATTTTATTAAAATTGTTTTTAAGTTCCTTCATGTATGGATAATACATTTTTGCATTGCCTTGTCAATGATAACTGACACTTGTGTCACTGAAACCAACTTCTGTAATCCGAGAAGAAAATTCTTACATCATTTATAACCACGCTGAATTCTCAAGATGAGCACATCGTTACGGAGCGAATAATTCCAGCGTGCAGAATCCTCATCGCTCGATCTAGTAGGTGTGGGAGGTTTGTTTACCGAATCAAAGAGTTGACTCATCGCAGCGTTCTGCATAATGGAATACTTGAAATGAGAAGTTCGCTGTGATACCTTTGATAAGAATCGTAAAAGTGCGTTATGTGAGAAAATGCGGCTCGGTGCGAAACTTGGTGACTAGTTTGATGCTGTTCTTTCGTTTATCAGATTTGTTGCCTGGGAATTTTGGGGAAAAACGATGAGGTTCGACTTTTTAAAAAGTTGAGAAAAGCGAAATCTAATGAGGGAGTCTTATCGTTTTACCATTGTGCTGCTTACTTTAGACCGCAGTTTTTAAGGAATGTCATTGTTTGTGCCCTGTAAGGTTTGTTATGTTGATACTTTGTGCTATAAGCTAACAGATGCCGCTAAAATGTCAATTTCGAAAAAAATTAAACTTCATCGTTTTTCCACTGGACCCTTCATATGTCATCCACTTAGCTTGTTGTGGAAACTGCTGAGAATGGAACACTAAATGAGCAAAGACAGTCAAAGTATCGAGAAAAGAGTGTCTCTGTTTATTTGAATGAATTGAACACATGGTTTTATTAAAAAATACAATAAAAAAACATAATTGAAATAATCAGATGATTTATAACGCCATTGATTATTCTTAAGGTGAGGGAGTGTAGACAAGAACTTGTCAATAGATTTGAAACTATGTCTGAGCATGTGCTTTTTCAATTCAGAATTGAAAGAACCCCGCACACACCTTATGGGAATATGGCCCTCAGTCGAATTGGCTGTATCTTTGGGAAAACGAAGTTCTCGGCATCCTGAACAAAAGTCCCCACGGGCACAATAAGATCCTATGAGTGGTTTCGGAGGTATGGTACCTACAAGTCCAAGACTTTTAATGATGTTGCACTTGTAAGTAGACTTAGCTGAGAGTCAAAATAAACGTCAACTTGAGCTAAGGCTGTTGAAAAATAGTATTTTTGAATCGTACCGTTTAAAAGTAAGTGATGGAAATGTCGAAAAATCGGGGAAAACCTGAAAAATCGTTGAAAACTTGTCGAGATGTAAAATGTCTAGATTTTATCGAAAAAAGAATTCTTTTTCAGAACTTTACGGCTCTTGCTTAATACCAAAGTGTGGGAAAATCAGAAAATCAATGAAAATACTGAGAAGCTTGGAAAACTCATTTAATTTTTTTTACATGAGAGGAAAAATATGTCTTTACGCACGTTGTGCCGGACTCGTGTACAGGTTGACCGGTGTTACGCCTCCTAAATCTGGTCAGTTGAAAAGATGCGACCTTGGCTATTTAAATGCCAGTATACAACGTGTATACAGGCATTTCCTTCCTCTTGAATAAATACGTTTTCCAAGCTTTTCTGTATTTTCTTGGATTTTCCGATTCTCCCACACTTTATTATTAAGCGAGAGGTTTGAAGTTCTCAAAATAAAATATTTTTTTGAAAAAATCTAGACTGTTTACATCTCGACAGCGAAAAATGTAGATTTTAAGCGAGTTTTCCACGTTTTTTCAGGTTTTCCCCGATTTTCCGACATTTCCATTACTTGCTTTTAAACGGTACGATTCAAAAATACTATTTTTCAACAGCCTTAGCTCAAGTTGACGTTTATTTTGACTCTCAGCTAAGTCTACTTACAAGTGCAACATCATTAAAAGTCTTGGACTTGTAGGTCCCATACCTCCGAAACTATTCATAGGATCTTTTTATGCCCGTGGAGACTTTTGTTCGGGAAGCCGAGAACTTCGTTTTCTCAAAGTTACAGCCAATTCAACAGAGGGCCAGTTTCCATAAGGTTTGTGCGGGGTTCTTTGTCAAATTTAGATTCTGATATTTGGTGGCAAATAGAGGAATAGATAGAGTCTACGATCGAAAGGGTTTGTCTTTGATTGGACCATTGGAATCAAGCAGAGAACACTTCAAGAGCCTCTCAATTCTTACAGTAGTATCGATCTATATCTATGATGTTGTTTGTTTTTCTTTCAGGGATGAATCTTATTTTGAATCTGAAATAGTAGAGCATACCTATGAAACCCGCATGAAAAACAAATTGCTTCCATCCAAACGTTCATCTGGTATTTATCAAATGGGTCTTTTATAATGATCGCAAATCATTTAATACTCTTCCCTATACAGAACGCCAGAAATATTTCTACGATAAAGAAGGAGATGAAAAGATATTTATTAAAGAAGAATTTTATATTGATTTATATTGGATGGACTCTAATTTCCTGAACTCAAATGAGAGTAAAACTAAATTAATAATATTCACCAACAGTTCCAAAACACAACCCAATCTGAAATCAATTAAATTTCACAAATGGTGTGATCTTACCAACTGTGGTTGTAAAAACACGATTCAAAACAGTGAAGAAATTAAATATCTGGAAATTGTTATCAATGAAACGCTTAGATGGGATAACCAACCAGAATATTTGAAAAGCAAACTGAGAAAACTGATATTTGCAGTTTATAAACACACTTTTTCAGACAAATTTTCGAAATTGGCCTATAAATGATCAGTAGAATCTATCATATCCTAAGAAATAATAGTATGGGGAGCTGAATATAATGATCAGATAAATTGTTTGAAAGTCACACAGAAATTGATTTTGAAAGTAATACGGAGAAAAGGTGCAGATTCTTTACCGAATAACTCTTCATAGATAGTGAAATTCTCGACTTATTTATTTTCAGTATTAACAAATTCTTGTGCAAAAATAGAATGCAATATTGACTTCCTACAGTCACAGTATGAGACAAAAATTACTCAAAAATTTAAATATTCTACGTCTTATTTCTACCCTCTGCAAAAAGTCAACAGCATACGTTGGCCCTGAAATATACAATTTCATCCCAGAATCCATCAAAAACCTTAATAGTGACAAATATCCTTCATTTTCCTGAGCTTTAGAACTCTTGAAGTAGTACTTCTACAATCAATATCAGATATATTATTCCTAAAAATTTTCTCAGTTTTACATAATATTCGTCAATTTTTTTGTATAATCTTTTTTATATTATTTGAAGTCTTACTTATATTATCTACGAAATGTTCTTAAAACTTCTATTTAATTAGTGTCATATTATTAATAATAATTTATTTATTTATTTATTGGTAATTACCAAAAGGCCGAGCCAGTGAACAATAATTTCATATATCAGTATTAGTACATGGGAAAATGTGTGTTTATAAGATAATTGAAATATATATATATATATATATATATATATATATATACATATAAAAAAAATATATTCTTTCTTTGATATTATTTCCCAAATTGTATTTTCTGGATATTTGAATTTCGAGTGGTGTCCTTCTGGCCTTTGCTTGCATAGACTGTTGGGCATGTTAAAGTTGGCTTCTTCTTTTGAGAATCTTCATGTGAGGTCAGCAATTCTATAAGTGATTGGTTTCACTCCGGTCATTTCATATAGGAGGTTGTTTGAAGGATTATGGATAGGGTTTTGAGGGTGTCGAATTTTTATTATTATTTAGGCACAAAACGATCTAATCCTGAGATCAGGTGGACTATCACAGTTTTCGAAAGAAAGTTATTCTCAATTCTCTCGACTAAGTTAGGAATTACCATTTTGAAAACTCGCAAGACCCACCAAATTACCTGTAGAAAGCGTTTTGAGGATAACTATGAAAATTATAACAGAGAAAAAACAGACCACTCTTTTCAAATGAAATACATAGTGTCTGGCTTATTTATTGATCTAATCATATGATTTGGCTGTAAGAAATGAAATCATGAGAATTTTGTCAAAATTTGTCACTAAGTTGATGAAAATGTTTCGAAAAAAGCCTCAGGGGTTATTTTTACAATCGTTGATTGACTATTTATTATACTGAAAAAATGAACGATAGGTTGATACTTTTCCAACTTTTGAGTTTTGGTTGAACTAGGGACATTGGTTACGATGATAGAACTTTGAATCTGAATATTCGATGTGTTTCTCATTTGAATAGCAATCTCATTTTTTCATTAAAATGTATAGTTTTTTTTTATATGGTCAGAAAAGCACAAATTTGAAAGTTTGTCATCATTTAACTAACACCTTATATAGAATAATGGGCTGAGAATTGGTTGACAGGTGTTCAAAATATGTCCAAATCGAATCCACTTTTAGAAAAAAAATAAAAATAAATGCCTAATGGTTCTTCTTGAAATTTCGACCCATATAGCAGAGTATAGTAGACCTTGAAAATGAAGATAATCTCTGAATAGAGCTCGTCGAGTACTATACCTACTATTCAAAATATAACTTGAAATATTTATTGTTCAAAATTAGTCCATGGGTTACAAAATAACTGGGTGTTGCGGTTTCGAATCGCACACACTATAGATTGTACGTAAAATAATGTGGAAAAAAATCATCGATTCCTTAAAACAGTAATTGCGTTACGCCATTGAGTGGGTGTTTCGATAGCTACCGAAAGTAGTATTAGAATGGAGAAAACATCTAGTTTAGGTTTGTAAATAGACTACGTCAGCTCTAATAAAAGTCGCGTAAATACATACTTGGAACTGCGGTCTGACTCATTTACGAGAACCTTACCTACCTTAAGTAAATTTGCATTTAATGATACTTCAAATACTGCATCCTCCCATTCCGGCGATGATGAAACAAATGACTTCCTTAGGAGCTGATCATTATTAAGTCGATACATACAACAAAATTCTATTTTTAAGCAGGAAGATGATATTTTGATGCAAATTGGGTATTAGATTCGTTATAAAAAACGTTTTTATTCTGATGTCTCCTTTAATAAGAATCTGATACGCATGAAGACTTATCCGCGTGTATTTCATTTTTGATAATAAGACGCATTTTATCTTGACATAGATATTAATTCACAATTATGCTGATATCTTGTTCAGACCTAATAAGGAAAAGCTATGGAATTTCCATCTAAGAATAAACAACATCGATCATAATATGTTTTCGGGATGATGACAAATATCTCATACATAAACACCAATCATTATCAAATATTAATGAATGAGTGATTCATTATTATTCTTATAAAATCTAAATAATATCATTACATTGAAATTATTGTTTTATGGAAATGGTCGCTGTTCAGTTTTACTTTCAGAATGTTCTTTGAGTATCTTATTCACCCAATCTGCTACGGATTCAGTTCTTTAGTGTTAATTTTCTTTGATGAGTAGGGGTAAAACATTTGATCTCACTGAAACACTATCCACTTCTTCTTGTGCATCTAGTTCTGCATTTCGAAGTTCTTGATCCAAGTTCAAACGTCAGATATTTTCTTCGATGTTTCTCATAGTGAAGTTGTCCCTGTCTCTTCGCCAATTCTTGATCCGTTTTCTCATTTTCCTAAGCTAATTGTCTTCTCTCCAAACTTACTAAAGAACGTTGAAGTTTGTCTTTGGTCCTGTATTCTTTGATGTCAATGAAGGCACTGGATTGGACAATGTCACAGTGGTATTTTTGGTAGCACCAAAACTGTCTGGCAAAACAATATCTGCAGATAAACTTCTCCTATTTTCTGCTCCGGTTCGCTTTGGCCACTTATTTCTATCTTTCTTCATTTCGTGTAATAGTCAGGGTCACCAATGTTTTAGTTTTCTCCCAAATAAGATCTGTTGTTTGGACGAAGACTTTTTGAAAACTTTTTCTATCAAACTGACAGTAATTTTTTATGGTACTGTAACTGAACAAATCAATAGTCAGGGAATTAAATCATAAATTCATCAATGAACTCAATATGAAATCATCAAAACACTGATAACTACCTATGGATAATTTTCAGATTAGTTGAAACTAATATGTCACAAAGTCTTTTACATTTCAATAATTTTAATTATTATTTATGTTATGTGTCGCTATCCTGTTTCTCAGCGAAAATCCCTGAAATATTGATAAATAACTCATAATTTTATAACAATCCTCAAACACTTTGTTATAGGTACCAAATAACATGCTTTCGAAAGCTGTGATCAGGATAAGATCGTTGTTTGCCTAAATAATACTGACACTAATCAAATAGAAGTTTTACGAACATTTGGCTGGTAATATACGTATAAGACATTGAATAATATAAAAAAAGATTATCCAAAAAAATAAACTAATATTATGTCAAACTATTTATTGATCTAATCATATGACCATATCTACCGAAATATAAAACCAGCAGACTGTTACCAGATCAGTCACAAACTTAATGGTTTTCAATAGCCCCCCCCCCTCCTTGACCCTCATCTGGAGAAATTCGAAAACTACATCCACGAATTAACTTCGTCAATATTACGAACTGTACATTTAATTTTTTTGGTAAGTCCTAAAATTGTTGATTTTTGTTAATGTAATTGTTGAAAAATTAAATATAAAGAAATTATAAACTAAAAAAAACCTGTATTCATGTGTACCTTTACTCAATTTTTAGGAAGGAAAAGTGTCACTTTCAATCCTAAAATAAGGGGGAAAGGTCAGTTTTCAAAGATGTTAGAAAAATACCATTTGTTCAACAAAGAATTCGAAGCCTACAAATTGGGGGCAATAGAGCAATATTAAAAATGGAAATCAATATGCAATTTCTTGATCAGATTATTTGAATTTTTGGACATTATGAAATTGTCCCATATATCAATCCAGCCATGTACGCAAGGAACGTCACCCAGAATAATTCCTGTTCATTGTCTTTTCTCAAGTAATGAATGATTAATTGTAAGCGTGGATTAGGCCGTTTGGATTTCGCCTTTTGTAATGGGGAAATCCCTTAATCGGAGGGTATCTGACCATATGGCAAGCACTTGCCGATTCTCTCATTCCAATAGATTTGATATATGACTTCCTCGGGTTTTAAATGAACGTGACAGCCAAGAGTTGAATATGCAAAACAAAATTAGGACGAAATAGGCTACGAATTTAGCTTGTACCGAAACAAATTGATGTTAAGTGATTTATGTTGACGTTAATTATTTTTCTAGACCTTAATCAGCAAAATCTCGTTCGTTGAGATTATTGCTTTGATAAATTTCACACAATAAAGTTCAGTTGAAATACACGAACGATACAAGTCACGTATTTGAGTACTCTAACTAATAGTTATTAACGTTACAAGGCCGATATGTAGCAAGTAACGGATGAGGCTGAATATTGTAATCCGTGGCGCAGCCGAGGATTATAACAACCGAATCCGTTATTTGCATATCGGCCATGTGTCGTTCGAGACTTTTCATATTCCCGCTGAAAGATTACATTTTTATTCCGAGGAAAGAGCAATTCTACAGAAAAATCCCAACATCGTGTTGTCATGGAACAGCTTAACAATATCACAACTATATTATAAACAACGTCTGTTTTTTGTGTTCGCGAGTTCGCTTTAACGACGACCATGGATGGAATTGAAGAAATTGATGAACAAAATCAAATTACTTTAGAAATATCGGGAGAATCATGTGCAGCGAGTGTTGATGTACTGCTGAAAATAACTCAAGAGCGATACCAAAAAGACTATGAAAATTTTGAAGAGTGGCGTAAAAGCAAGAATGTAAAGGTGGTGAAGATGTATTATTAGCCTATACGAAAGGAAAATCAGAGGTTTATTCTCATAAACCTTCAAAGCAAGTTTCAACATTTGAATCTTGGTCCACACGTCCACAGCGAGTTAGGGCCAGTTTTTCATGTTCCAGTTAAGCTCTAGATGACCAACTAATAGTTTAGATGGTGAACGACATTTTTTAAATGACGTTAAAAGTCCATATTCTAAACTATTAGTTAGTTATTTGGAGCTTAACTGTTGAAATGTTGAAACTTGCTTTGAAAGTTTATGACAACATTGACATTTCAAGGTAAGTTAATTTAAATCGTACACCATATTAGAGTATTACAGAAATAGACCGGGGGATAGTGACAGATTTTGGGACACAATTTTACTCAGTATACCTTTTGTACGACAATATTGTCCGTATATCCGCATGATAATAATGCATGAATCAAAGAGTCGTCGTAGGTTCTTCATATTAAAATATATTAATAATAATTTTAATTATTATTATTTGGGTACGATTTTAATCAGACTGCCATGTGTTTCGTGATGAAATAATAAAACTAAAATACTCGAAAAAGGATTGGCAGGCCGTTAGGTTGGGTCCGAATGGCTGGTATGGTCACGTGAAATTGTATTTGGAAAAAGGAATTCTACGCCCATCCTAATGGTATGCCAATGGTTTTCGACTATTTTACGTCTAATACTTTATTACAAAATACATGGCAACCTGATTGGAATCGTACCGAAACACATAATTTTTCGAAAATATTATTATTATCTTTCAATATGAAGAACCTACGACTACTCTTTGATTCATGCATTATTATCACGAGGATATACGGACAGTACTGCCCCCCAAAAGGCATACTGAGTAAAATCATTGTTTAAATAGAACATAGTTAGTCAATGCCTGTGGAAAAGGTATTGGATCCAAACGCGAGTGACATCTAGCGTGATTAGTTACAAACATGGATATTTGATGTAATTTTAATGCAGGTTCCTTCAAAAAATCCCGATTTTAATGCTGTCCTATTGTTTCAATCAAGTTACGACATGACTTGGAGGCCAGATCACTGAAGTTACGACATGACTTGGATGCGAGCTCACTATCGCCATCTACATGTCGCATCCATTTTGATCCAATTATAATCCCATAAGATTGACTATCTTCTATATAAACAATGGTAAAATCGTGTCCCAAAATCTGTCTCTATCCCCCGGTCTAAAATGGTATTTTCAGATTTGGAAAATTGTTTTTGTTCTTGAGATGAAAGTCTGATGGATACACACCAAAGAAAGCAAAAATTTTGTCTGAAGAAGAAGTAACTAAGTTTTTGTTGGAGGCAGATGGTCATACATGGTTGCTAGAAAAGGTTGTATTGATGTGTGGTATTTTTGGCCCTGTAGAAATGACAAACTTGTTAAGCTGACTGTGGATCATTTTGAAAGCATCAGTACCAGAGTGTTGGTTACATTGAGTTATACTAAAAACAAAAAGAACAGGGTATTTGTCACTCTCAAAGAAGGACTTCCTTTTGATGCATATGGTTTATACAAAAAATACGTAGATTTGCGGCCTTCAAATCTGGAAAATTGGCGATTTTTCATTGGTTATAGGAATGGTAAATGTGTAAAACAAGTTGTGGGCATTCATACTATTGGAGATGTTCCAAAGAAAATTGCAACATTCTTAAAATTGGAAAATCCCCAGCTCTATACAGGGCACTCGTTTCGCAGATCCTCGGCTACTATACTTGTAGAAGATGGTGGCGATCTATTATCAGTTAAAGAACTTGGAGGTTGGAACTCCTCTTCGGTGGCGGATTGGTTTATTGAAAATTAAAGAGAATGAAGATAACGAGACAAGTATTAAACAGTAATGAGGCCACACCAACAACAATTTCAAATACTGGTGCTATGGATGGTAAATCTCTCATCGATATAATAGAAATTTCAAATAATAGTATATTAAAATTATCGTTATTGTAAGCAGAATAAGGTTTTGAAAAAACATTTGAACAAGTGATTTCTTAACAGTGTTTTCGAAAAGTCCTTCAAAAAATGATGGTATTTGGTTGGTTCATATAATATGAGGGAAATTGTCAGTAGTAATATCCCGACAAAATGCATAATTTTCGAAAAATACTTTCACCTTGCTGTAACGAAAACTTGCTCGATTTGCTATTGCCAAATGGTAACAAGTTTGAGAAAAAAATCTGGAGAGTTATTTTCTACTTTATCAAACTATCGAGTGGTATTCGATGGATTATTTATTGATGCCCCAGTCATTGACACATTTTCTTTAACCGTTTTTGATTCATTTTTCACTTTTCATGCAAACTGGTGACCGACGTCAAATTAAAAGTATCAGTTGTCACACAATAAAAACAAAATACGGCAAAAAATTCCCGCGGCCATTTTCTAGGTAGAAATTTCCACCATAATTATGTTGTGATTGGCCTGAACATACATGAATGATTTGAATTGATGGTTTTCAATGGTTGCAGGAAATGTCTGAAAATAATTAGTAGATCAACATTTTGAAATAGATATGCTGCTGAGTTTCATTATGTGGACTCACAACTTGCGAAAATATAATGAATTAAAATAAACTTCGGCACAACGAATATTTCGTCAAACATTCACTGTTTTTAATGATATTTTCCTAGAAATTGGTTGTAACGAATACCGTGCTATCCCAACATATTCAATCAACCGCTCGTATTTCAAGTTAAACGTCAGTCATTACAACATTTTAATCAATGGATATCAATCATGATGCTAATTATGAAAATGGCTAATATTTCCAAACAAAATGAGCTGATAACACCACTATCAGTACGATGTACTCATCTTCTACCTTGTGCGGTTTCCTATTTTGCACCGTGATTCAAAAGGAAAGGCCACAATTCAATAAGAATGAAAAATGTTTCAATGAGATAAGTTGGCGGTTATTTGATTATGTTAGCAGACGTCACTGTAGACGTCAATTTCATGACATCTCTCCACGGAAGGATACTTATCGACACCGCACTTTCACTATCCTGGTTTTTGATCGATCTTTTTTCAAAGTGTTTTCTTTCTCTTGTAGTTCTTTCTTTCCATCTATTATATTATTTTATTTATGATACCCATACTGTCTTCTGAGAACTAAACACCTTGCAAGATCTGGAATATGCCATTCACCTTTCCATTTATTAGTTTGTATGTAGATAACTTATACAAGGTGTTTCCAAATAAGTGCAGAAGTTTTCAGGGGGTGATTCCTTGTTGAAAATTAAAGGGGGTATTTCATGTAAGCAAATGTTATTAGACCTGTCTTCGAACAGTTTCACGCTTACAAATTTGAGAAAAAAAATTGTTTGTTTTTATGAACCTGATAAAGAGTTAGAGAAATTACATTTTGTGGGCGTATTCTACCGATAAAAAGACAACCAATGAATGATTCTGTGATCTTTCAAAGGGGTTCATTTCGTACCAGAACATTTTAACCAAATGAAATTTCTCAATTCAAAAATATTTGTTGAATACGATGATTAAGTGCCAAACTCTTTAACTCCTGTGTTGATTCCGTTAAAACAATAGTTTCTTACTGAAATAATAGAATGAAATATCGTGCATGGACGTATATCTTTTGTGAATGAAATCGAAAAAATCTAGTAGATGGTTTTCACATTTTCTTTGCACAGATTATTACTTCAATCGTAGTATTTTAAAATTATTCCACTTGTTTTAACTTTTACTGTTTTGCTTTGATGAAAAATCAAATTAAAAATACAAACAAAACAGAATTATGTGTATTACAAACAGCGTTATAAAAACTGCTCGAAATAACTTCTTCCAACGATTAGATAGGAATCTAGTTTTCGTCTCCTAGATTGGTGCAAAAGTTGAAATATTCCGGGTGTGTTTTGGATTGTCTTGCTGCCTTGAATGATGCGATTCATCAAATAATTTGCACATTCAGGGGGGGTCATATGAACCATGGATTTAAGGTGACCCCAGATGCAAATATCCAACGGATTGGAGTCTGGAGATCTGGGAGGCCAAGTACTGATCAGTTGTGTTAAAATTGGCAGGTGCACCATCGTACATAAACCACATTCGTGGTAGAAGAGCTAGTGGAACATTTTCGAGTAAAATGATAAGCTGCTCCCGGGAAAAAATTTTATAGGATACCTCAATTAGCCTCAACGGTGGAAAATACGATCCAATGACATTTTTGCCAATAATTCCGACCCACACTGAATGTCATTTCTTTCATTCTTCAAAAATTTCTAGAAAAAACCTAAAACAACTTTTCTCTCATTTTTGGAAGCGTTTAACTATTTAACGACAGACTTATTTGGAAACACCCTGTATATCGACAAGGAAGAGTGAAACGGAGCCATATTTCAACCTATCTATTCTTCGTTCACCAAATCAAAACGTTTTCATCGACCCTAGAATGCACAGAACACATATCCGGCGTTGGATTTGAAATAGTTTGCAGAACTTATTCCGCATTGGATATTGAATTCCAATAGTAAACTTCATGAATTCAATGTGGTATCAAAATGAACTGCATGGTAACCGCAACTTCCATGGAACTTAATATGAACTTCTAACTAAAATAGAATATTTAATATCAGCTGCCAAATTTTAGACTTTGACTTGGGGAAACAAAGTTAACTACACAATGAGAATAAATGGAATTTTCCCCTTTTCCACTTATCAGTAGGCATAATAAACTAACAGTAAGTGCTCACAGCAGTTGTATTCATATCAATGACTTAATTAGTATGACAAACGATCAATTCATAATACGAAATGGATCGGTGAATTTTGTGAAAGAAATGAAACTTTAATTCAAAATCAAAGTATATGAAGACTGTGATGAATAGTTTTTGACAATCAAACTTGTCTTTATTGATCCCAAGAAACATGAATATTTATTATAGGACCTAATTCTATAGTTACACAATAAACAACAAAATTTCAAGTAGAAAATAACGCATCAGTTTAAAAAAACAACAAGTGATAAGTAATTTTTTAGGTGTAATTTGAAACGATTTTTGTACGAATTTTTTCAAATTATTGGGTATATTATTGAATATCAAAATTCCATTATATAAAATTAATTTTTTTCAAAGTTTGCCTTTATTCTATGCGTGACTATTTGATTGTTTCGCGATTGTGAATAGTATCGGTTGAATGAAATTCCAGAGATGAATGGTTCCTACTATCGATAACAGAATGTATAAATATACCTACATATTTTAAATTTGCAAAAATAATTAAAATCCAAAAGATTGTTGGATGTAGATTCAAGAAATAATAATTTAAAAATACTCACCCATAATCCCATACTGATATTAAAAATTGTAATTTAAAGAAAATTATACTGAAATATAACATTTATAGATATTTCGAAGGAAAGTAATGTGGAATTTTGAACAGAATTCCAATTATAGGATATATTTTTTCGAAGATTTTAAATATGACTTTTCCAAAAAAAGTTGTTCATCCCAAAACAATTGTTAGTTCTGAATATTTTATATTTTTTCCTGTTGAAAACTAAAGGATTTCAGATATTTTCATAATCATCTTATGATTGTCTAAGCAAAGCGAAATTATATTTCAATCACCTTGAATATTTTCGATTATTTCATTATCATTATTCCCAAAATAAATTAATGTTGCAAATAATTTGAGCTCTCCATGCATATCAAGATTGGATATTGAATTGAAATATATGAGAAATAGTAAAGGTCCAAGAATTAATTGAATCTTGTGGTACATCACATGTTATGTTCCCCATCAATTTCTCATACAAATAAATTGTTTCCTCCCAGATAGATAATATCGGAACTTCACGTAAAGGACCTCTAATCCAGATATGGAATGAACATAATAAAATTTCGTGATCTACTGACACTGAATCAAAATGAAAGTTCTCATCTAGCTTCAGTAGTATAAAGTACGAATAACACCGGCCCCGGAGCAAAGCTCTGGGGTACTCCACTTTCATTGGTCTATTCTATGAATTATTTTACTACTTTGAGTACGATTTCGAAGATACGATTTGACCAAATCATGGTTTTCTTCTAACTCTAAAATTGAAAAGTGTTTGCAATAAAAGCTCGTGTTGCACGCAGGTAAAAGCTCGACTCATCATCATAGAATACAGCTATAGTAATTTCATTTTGCTTCCACATTTTCCAAATTTTTTTCATGAATTGGGTATAAAGCAGTCATAGTTGAACGACTTTCATGGTGGTTCCGCTGAAATATATCATTCTTCAATGGGAATCCCGTCAAAGAATTCAGCATGCTAATAAAAAAAAATCGATTTCACAGGAGGTTGAGTTACTGGTCTGTAAGTTTCCATATTATGGAGAGTGCATTTTTTGAAAAGAGGTGATATAAGTGACATTTTCCGTCTGCTTGGGAAAATTCTCATTTATGATATGACGTAGAGTTTTGTGATTTGAGTCGAAATACGTTTGTAACATTTGTAGATATACCATGTGGAACCCAGGATAGTTTCCATCAGTTTGTATTCTAGAACTGTATTGTCTTGTTTGTAAGCTTTCACCTCGACATGTTGGCAGGCATAACACTTTCAGTAATATTTCCATTTAAGTCTTAGATTTCCAGTCTGATCCTTCAATTTTGAACCTGTGGTTTTAAATTTTGAGTTTCAAGTTTTAAAATTCTGAATTTATAATTAAGAACATGGATTTAAGTGTTTATTTTTTTATAGATAGGTTAGTTGTCGTTAGTGGTGAGACACCATTTTTGATCATTCGTATTATTTTTCCAGTCTTCAGAAAAGCTGGAAATGTTAATAATAAACATCAGTAATTTCAGTAAGAGGAGAGAGAATCTTTTTCGAAAATGGTGGACAACTCGAGTTGGAATCCAAAGACACTGTCTAATTCAGGATTATTTTTACCTAGCACATTTATTGTGCATCCTTTTATGCACAAAAAAAATACCAAATGGATTTTCCTTTCAGAATGCGGCGGACCAATCAAGCGTGCGTTCGTCAGTCACTTCCATCATCAACGAATATACTCTTCGGAAGTGCGCCACGAAGTTCCGCGGAACATTATTGGTGAGGTGGGATTATTTATAACGTACAGCGTGAAGATAGCGCGAATCCGTCCAGTTCAGTTCGTATTTCGAGAAGTCGAGACTCGGTCGCTTTTTTGTTACGGCATAGACGACAACACGTGCTAGATTGACAAGTGGTTGCGCGAAATCGCGCGTGCTTTATTTACTTTTTTTCGGTTGGGATTGGATTCGTTTTGGATACAAGATTGAGTGAGTACGCTATGCAATTTTGGGGGTTTTGGGGTGATTTTTGGGAGGGAATCCTGTAGCCTTGATTCCGTCAGATTATTCGAAATATTTTGAAACTATAAATCACAGTAATTCTGCACTACATCGGTTTTTCTACAACTTCGATTTTTTTGAAAAGCTACTCCACTGATCGCATACAATTTGTTGAAACCAGTCTAGGAAAATCTGATATGAAAAATAATTTTGTGGAGTGCCTCAAGGCTCCATTTTAGACCCCATACTGTTTTCAATCTGCATATGTGATATTACTAGTTGTTGAAGTGGATGTAAACCTTTCTTGTACGCTGATGACACTCAAATTAAATTTACTCTATCAGAAGCTGATGAAGATTCAACAAATATTGAAATTAAAGAAGAACTATCTGAGCTCGTTTTTATCAGATATATCATACATTATATTGAATGTTCTCAACCGATACGCACTTCAAAAATCAATCATACTCATAACTATATGGTATACCAAAATGAACCCCTTTCACGTCAAACGTTCGCATTGAAACATTTCAATTATGTTGCATTTTTGATCACATTAAACGATAAATACAGCATGCTCATGGATATATCAATTGAACGATGATAACTTTGAAAGATTGCAAATTTTTTTAAATACTTTTTCAAATATTGTCTTTCCAACAAATTTGCAAACATCAAGATGAACACGAAAACTTCACATATTTTAAAATATAATCTTGAGTACATCTTTGTCAATACAATCAATGTTATTACCAAAACATGAAAATTAATTCTTGCAATTTTTAGATAACTTTCTTGCTAAATTATGTGATTTTTATGCACTTGTGCAGTTATAACCGAAAACAAATGTATATGGAGTAAAAATACCAGCAACGGCAGTTTTAACCAAGTTTTGGCTTCTATTTGTATAGAGAAAATTTTTGAGTCACAAAATATTTGAATGTTTGAAGCGTGTGTAGTAAGTCTCGAATAATAGATTTTCACGAAAAAAATACCAGCAGCGGTTCATCTGGAATTTAATCAGTAGGGCGTGGGATTTTGGGGTAGTTGTGGGGACAGAAATTATGTTGGGGTGTCTGCCAAGTCGGAAAGGCAAAAAAAACATGAATTAAAAATTTCGACAACAGCTGTATCAAGTAAGTTTTGGTATAACGTTATCTTCAAAAATTTTATTATCATCAATGGGTGAGTTTTAGGGGTCACAAATTCTGTCGGGGAGTCTACCGTGTCAGAAAGATCGCATTTCAAAAAAAAAAAACGATTATAAAAAATAAAAACCTTTGCTGTTGTCACACCCGTAAAATAAACCATATATTTTCATCGAATATTTGTCCCAGCGAAAACAGTTGCTATATCGAACATAATAAATTGATCAACACGTGGAAATGCATCCTTAATTAATATTGGCTAATGGCCAGTCTGCCGAAAATCAGCGACAGCCTATTCCGAATGTCAGAGTATGCGTATTACATAATAATTATTATTAACTAGACACACTGCATTCGAACGAGGTCAAAATCATAACCATGCACCACGCTCAATTGTTTCTAGTTCTATTTTGTCGCTTCGCGACATTTCAGAATATTCTGAATGGATTGTTGACAAGAAATTCTTGGTGTATTATTATTAATTATTATGAGTATATTTTGTTTTCACGTGTTCGGATACGATGTGCCTTGGCCTTTGAGAGAAGCTTAGCTAGACATTTAATTTTTCATGAAGAGTGGACAATACTTTAAATTTTATTGCCAAAATTATAGTTCTATTTAAATAAAGAACACCTACTTACCGGTTTCGTGATTCTTGTCACTCATCAGAGGAAGCGTTCATCCAATTAAGACGAAATATTCTCTCAGCAGCCTTTGTTAGGAATTCCATAGGTATGTATATTTAGCGCCATCTCTGAATATAATGCATATAACTTTATTCGTAGTTGCCATGAAAGGTGACACTTTTTCTACAACCTTGTTATTATGTGTTTACACATCCCTTTATTTGTTCATTCCTTAGGTGGCAAATTGAATGTCACGCCTTTCGCCAACCAAACATATTCTCATGTTACAAGATGCTCTCGTGTGAGAAAGTGTGACGAGAGGTGTCAGAGGCCCAGCCCCAAATTTGTACATCTTTGTTTGTCGTTAATGTCCCAGATACATAATGAAAAAGCAGTAATTTATGTAACGAGTCTGGAAAATACTGTTTTTTTGGACGAGTAGACAATATTCTAGGACGAGCCTTGGCTTGTCCCCAGAAAGTCCAAAAAAACTGTTTTCGGACATTTTGCGTACACTAATTTTTCGGGAACCGTGTATAGTAACAAATCAATGAGACACATTTCTTTAGTACATTTCTTTGTAGAACAAAATTTCGAACATTTTAATTATTTTCGTATCAAATATTGAAATTCAACAGAAGATAGGTACTGACAGAAACATTCTAATTCTTATTTATATTGATATTTGATAAAAATTCGAGCAATAGCTAATATTGAAGATATTCAATTTGTTTGAAATGCTTGGTATATTTGAATGCCTTCTGTTGAAGTCAGAAAAGAAGGCAAAATTTCCGTTTCACATTGATAGTTTTAATCTGTTAATATTTGGATAGTCTTGGCAATTTCAATTTTGTATGTAAGTGAATTGTCTATATATCCTTCAGCAACATTGGTAGACTTCCAGTCACCATATCTCTTCAAATTTGTCATGTTTCCACCATTATCAACAAATAACGTCGCTGAAGTTTGACGAATACTATGGCCTGTGTAATTTTTAGGATTGGGTAAATTTAAAAATTCTGCAATTCCTAATTCGAGATTCCCAAAATTGTGGATACCAACAGGCTGAATCGAACATTTTTCTTTTTTGTAATTCACAAATAATCTGGTATGTGGAGTATGGTACTGATTTTTCAGGCAATAATTGCGCTGTTGTAGCAGTTGCTGCATTGAAAATTTCGGGTAAAACTTCCGTTATATTGGGCATCTGATTTTCCAAAAATAAAACAATGAAATTTTTGGAGGTCTTGTCTATTTTCGAAGATATAGGGCAATTTTGTTGAGAAACTTCACCATTTGAATAATCGAATTTCTATTATTGAAAACATATAAAATTTGTCCTTCCTCTGATCAAAATATTATACACACTCTTATTTATTGGTTTTCATTACTTTTCAGCAGAAAAACTATTATTTTTTTAAGCAATTCATCATTCTTCAAATCGTAACAATTTCTAGCTATTTCATTGTTCAACACTAAATATCTGGTATTTTTTATTTTTATATTGGTGGTTACGTGACTGCCATTATTTGTGTTAAATATACAAATTCTTATTAAGAAACGAATAAGAGCATTTTTATTGTGAACAGTACTATTCATTTAGTTTCAACATTTTTGAAGTTTTGGTTAGAAAATAATTGAAAAACAATTGTAAAACCTTCATGCACAAACTAAACATTCAATTTGAATTTAAAAAGGAAGTGAAAGCCGATGAAACACGAAGAATGACAGTCACTTTACCACCATTATGAAAATAAAAATACCTGAAATTTAGTGTTGAACAATGAAAAAGCTAGAAATCCTTATGATTTGAAAAAGGATGAATTTCTTCAAAAACTAATAGATTTTTCTGCTTAGGGGTGATGAAAACCAATAAATATGAGTGTGTGTAATGTTTTGATGAAAAGGACAAATTTTATGTGTTTTCAGTAACAGAAATTTGATCTGTCAAATGGTGTTTCTCAACAAAATTGCCCAATATCTTCAAAAATAGACGAGACCGCCAAAAATTTCATTTGAATTTTTTGATATTTTGTAGATCAGATCAAAATACGTAAGTTACACAAAAATTTTTTTTGGAATTCAGATGCTCAATGTAAGGGAAGTTTTACCAAATTTCGTAAGGCGCATTTTCAAACTAACTCTGCTCTGCTCTGTTTATTGCGATAATTGAAACCAAAAACCATGTAAACTTTGCTTTGCCATGCTAATTTCTCAAAGGAAAAGCGTCCAGTAAGTGAGTACATCCGGGACGGTTACCGAAAATAAAATATATTGCGATAATTAATCTATCTTTGATTGTTTGTTGCTAAAATTGTTTTTTTCGTTAACCAGCTGTCCCCTTACGAACGGCAGCCCTCAGAAGTCGAACCTTGTGCGAGCTAAGGATTAACGAGGTCTTACCTTTTTACGTGCGATTCCTAGCACTTTCTCGGGCCATCAGAAAAAGTTTTGCAGTCGCTAGGGTTTCAACCTTTGACTGGCAGCCAAAAGTGATTGAAACAATGTCAATCACTGATGAAAACAAAATTTTTCCGAAATTTGATATCGAAATCATTTGGTACGTAGGTTACTTGCTACTTAAGTTTTGAGATAGACAGATAAAAACAAATATTTATAATCTTTATAATAATAATTTCATAATATTCACTGTAAGTTCTATTCCTACTGATGATGGTAACTTAGTTATCGAAATGCGCTTCTAGGAGTGAAAATACTTGTGTGGTAAAGAGAAATAGTAAATTGTATACCTAGGCGGTAAAGTGGCATTTTCCAGGCCGAAAGATGTGAAAAAGCACTTTACTGCCGTGGTTTATACATAATTTTTTATCATACACATATAATTGTTGGTAATATTTTTCTACAAAATTTTTATTTTATAATATGAAATTTATTATTGTGAGTGATTATTTTCTACGGTGATATTAAAAATTGGATTGTGAATACATAGTACAGTCAACAAAAGAGAATCCTTGCTTGGATAAATTTGATAACTGTACTTGCTCAAAAGAGGAAGTAGTTGAAGTTGATGCTCCTGTGTCTACTATAATTTTCTATTAAAGGAATAATTTCAGCAGTTTTATTAGATGTAAATTCATTAGGTGTGATAGTCATAGTAGAAGATTCGGCCATATCGTTAGTGTTGAAAAGTTTTTTAGTGATATTTATTTTAAACAATCTTCAACGTGGTGGATTTCCATCCGCCGTGCCTTTTTAGTTTATATCAATTGGGTCGCCACCTAGCGTGGAAGTGTAAAATTAATTTTCTTGGCTAGCCGCAGAAAAGTCAACTTTCTCCTCTCCGTAAAGCTTCTCACAGTGTAGGATAAAAAATACTATTCGTTCTCCTAATAGAGCAGGCTTATCGATATTGGAAACAAACGATAAACTTCGAATCAGAAATATTCGCCTGACCTCAAGAAACAACTTCAATGACACCACACAGATATGCAAATACATATTATATAATTTCGGAAACTTTGTGTATTTTACACGATTGGCCTGACCTCAGAGCTCCTCGGCAGTTCAAATACACGTCACCTACTATGCGCGTGAAATATTTGAATAGGATGAGGATGAAAAAACAAAAACAAAGATAAGTATATTTGGAATTTCATTCATTACCGACGGAATGATGTCATGTACGCGAATAAGACTAAATTTTAATGGGTTCTGTTCAATGACTGTAGCGAAAAAATGATTGTGCAAGCACAATACGTGGGATTTTACGCCGTTTGGGTTGGACTTTAATAATCATTGCTTCCTTTGATGTGGCAGAAGAAAGAGTTGCAAAACGAATAACAATGTTTGTGTTCTAAAATAAAATACCCGTGCCCTCGATATGTACAGATTCCGGCGATTTCCTGTCGGATATTGACGGATTCGTTTTGCAGGAATCACTGGAATCGTTACATACTGATCCAAATTCGCTTCGTGGAGCTGAAGATATTTTGGATATCAAAGTTCCTTTTTCCGAGAAGTGCAAAATTTTTAATCATCTTGCAAACTCATCACTAATTTCTATAAATTAAAAAGTACTTGCGTTTATAATAATCGCATTATATATACATAGTCAGTGCCCCAGGCTCGCCAACGTATCACCTGGCGAAACATTTAGCCTCGCTTCTCCAGCCTCATGTGGGAAAAACGAAGTCCTACGTCAAGAACTCAACAGACTTCGTTGGAAAAAGAGTTCAATTAGGATTAGTGAGAATGTACCAAATCTAGATACGGTAATTAACAAAAAAAACTACCTAAATCAGAATAAATACAATCTTCGCAGACGGAATCTCCAGTCATCTGAGATTATTCATGATGTATAAGCCTCTGAAGATGCTAGCCACTCGCGATAGCGAAACGTTAGGAATAAATTCCAAAAAACGACGGCCTTCAAACTCGAGTGAAAATTGTGACACTGAACACTTCGGCCGCGAAAGCCTTAACCATTTTGTCAAATATACATAAATACTAAGACAAAATACAATTAGATTTCCACGGAATTTATTATACTCGCGACATGTTTCGCTACACTGTAGGTTTATCAAGCGATTTTGGTATTCTAACACATTTTTCTTTGGAACCTTACTTGAACACTTTTTCCTAATGCTTATCTTTAATTACTAGGTCAACACAACTTGTCTATTAAAGACAGTGCACTTGGGAATTGACTACTAACTTTCCTAATTAATATTTAAATCAATAACAAATAATAATAGTACACTACGAGAATAAGTTTAACAAATGGGAATTATTAAGGTCTGATTGGTCGTTGATTGAACAATTGGAATTTTTCAGTTTATTAATTTCTAAATAATTAAGCTTGATATCTACATTTTTGACATGAATAATTTCGAAGTTCTCATCAAAGTGATGATCTTCTTCTAAAATATGATAAGCGAATGATGAACTTATTTTCTTTTTCAAAATGACTCGTGTGATGTTCACGTATGCGGTTTTTGAACAATCTACCTGTCTGGCCTACATATACTTTAGGGCAAGACCCACAATTCAATTTATAAACTCCTGATTTTACCGATTTCTGTTTCTTATCTTTTCAATTTTTAGTAAACCTTCCTAATGTATTGGGTGAGGTGAATAATATCTAGCAAATGCTCATACTATATATGTATCCCTTTCATTTCTATATGAAATGAATAAGTGTGCCTCAAGAAAGTACAAGCATTTATTTAAAATTCAATTCATTCACATCCACCATTACCTTTTCCATAGACTATCCTTAAATTTTGTTTATGCAAAAATGAGTTTGATTTTTCTCTAGTTATACCTGAATAGGTTAAAGTTCTGTAGTTATTGTCAACGTTTCTAATACGGGGGTAGACTTCTTGGTTAGCCTCATTGTGTTGTTTTTTTTGTCAAAATATTATTTATTAAATCAACCCGGTATCCATTATTAACAACAATTTGCTCAACATTTAATTCCTTATTAAAATTTTCTGCTGATAGGGGAGCATTTACTAATCTATGATTCATACTGTTGTATGCTGATATTTTATGATGGTATGGATATGAAGAATTACCGTGAATGGTAATATCTATATGGGAAGCTTTATGAAAAATTTCAAATTTGTAGTTGTTATTGGATTTACTTATTGTTACATCTAAAAAGTTGATTGAATTTTCTAATTCTATTTCTACTGTAAATTTTATGTTCTGATTAATTGATATACTTGTGAAATGTGTCCAATTGTCTATTGATACCCTTAAAATATACTAAAACATCATCTACGTATCTGTACCAATACAAGAACTGTTGTGAGAATGTTTGAGGATTATTGTTTTGACGTTATCCATGAAAATTCCGCTAGTAGAGGACTCAAATGATTTCCCATGATCAAACCTTCTGAAGAGAAATAAAATTTGTTGATTTGACAATGAGTAAATCCAATAACAAATTTGAAATTTTTCATAAAACGTCCCATATAGATATTACCATTCACGGTAATTCTTCACATCCATTCCAACATACGAGGATATATTGAAAAATTCTTAGCCTACTTTAGAACCAAACAAAATTTCAATGCCAAAATATTTTATTACTCAACATATTCTCCTCTTAATTGGATACATTTACTACAGCGAACCTGCAACGTCTCTAGACCTTTAAAAAAAAATGATTATTCTTGCTCTGCAAACCAGACCTCCGCAGCTTTTATTACCTCCTCGTTGGAAGAAAATTCAAGACCTTTTAAGCTTTTTTTCAGTTGAGGAAAGAGATGATAGTCAAACGGAGCCAAATCTGGTGAATAAGGGGGGTGTTCTAGTAATTCAAACCCTAATGAAATTTGTGTGCAGGGGCGTAGTCCTGCAAAAACAAAACACCTTTGGATAGCTTTCCGCGTCTTTTCTCTTTAATTTTTTACCGTAGAGTGGTCAGTAATGTCGAATAGTAATCTCCAGTTATTGTTCTACCCTTATCCAAAAAATCAATCATAATTACTCCATGGCAATCCCAAAAAACTGAGGCAAGAACTCTTCCAGCAGATTTTTGGACACAAAACTTCTTAGGTCTTGGAGAACCGAAGTGTCGCCATTCCATCGATTGTTGCTTTGTTTCTGGATCGTAGAAATGTACCCAAGTCTCATCCATAGTAACAGTTCCTTGCACGCTTTTGGTCAACATTTTGCAGCAATTTTTCTCATGTCCAAATTGACGTGGACTATATGATGAACGCGTTCGTGTGAAATATTCAGTGCTTCAGATATCCGTTTTAGCCCAATTCGACGGTCTATTAAAATCATGTCATGAACTGCATCGATATTTTTTTCAGGGACTGACACAGAAACTGGCCTTCCCGATCGGTCATCATCTTTAATGGAAAATGTATCTCTCTTGAAGCTTGCAGTCCAATTTTTCACGGTCGCATACGAAGGATATTGATCACCAAGGGTATTAGGCATATCTTCGTAAATCTGCTTACCTCTTCCCTTTTAAATACAGGTACTTGATGATGGCTCGATACTCCAATTTTTCGATTTTCACAATTTCGGTGGACATATTTTTTCTTTTAATTTATTGCGTAACTCTGGTTTACTTTTTTGACGTCAAACTTTACACTGACACTTCTAATAAGTTATTGTTCGTTGCTATGGTAACGCAATATTTTGTTTATGCAGGGAACTGGTCTAGGCTATCTAGATATCAATACATCCTCGTAAGCAAATTGCAGGTAATAATGTATACCGGGTTGATTTAGTAGATAATAATTTGGCTGAAAAACTACACAATAAGGCTATTCAAAATGTCTACCCCAATATTAGAAACGTTGACAATAACTACAGAACTTCAACCTATTCAGGTACAGCTACAGAAATATTAACTTCAATTTTGCATGAACAAAACATAAGGATAGCCTATATAGAACGTTAGGAAGGTTCATTAAAAATAATAAAGATAAGACACATAAATCTGAAAAGTCAGGTGGACAGTAATTGCTACATCCACCTAGTTGTCATGTTGTCTGCTTCTATATCTTCTTGTATATGCAATTGTAACGCTAAAATGGGATGTAATAATACCCATTTGTCAATCTCAAGGTTCATTCAAGAGCAAACAAAATTGTTAGGAAATCACCCATACATTCAGTAGATTAGATTATAACTACACGAGGATAGGGTTCAAGGGTTAAGGGATGTCAAGTAAGATTCCAGACGAACATGCCTTTCTTGACCCAGAACAAAACGTTTCCCCCTCATTAAACTTCAAGTGACTGGCAATTCTGAATAATGAATAAAGGTGCAGAATATCATTTAAATAACATAGACATTCGAATGGAACATGTTGTCCCAGACATGTGGGGTCGAAATGAATTGGTGTTCAGATTTACAACACCGTAAATAAAAATAAGGGTTGGCGTTTTTTATTCAATTGTCCTTGAAATAATTTTTATGCTTAGCGTGTGGCTTGTTTATAGTTTGTGCATAATTGTGTTCGGTCATGTTTTGTTTCTTTGTTTGCTTATTTTTGTTTCTATTTTATTTCAGTATTCTTCGACAGTGTTGTTGAATTCAATAAGATATTTGCAATTACATACGAATAATTGTATAAAATGAATACCTTAAAAATTGTATTCAATTTTATAAATAAAAATTTAAATCAAATTTCATTTTGATGAGAAACTCCGAACAATATATTATTGTTTCACCTCGATTCTCCCACCTCTACAGTTGGCCAAAGAAGATTCACTCACGCTGCCTTAGATGAATTTAACAAATTATCTAATAATATAACAAATTGCAGAATTTTTTTCCAATTTGAAAATATTTTTGAAAAAATACATTGTTTCCTTGTTTATTCAATCTTTGTTCACATGATTCTATTATAGTTTTATGTTTTATCAGTAATGTATATAAATGTGAATAAAATCGACAAAGTCGAAGTACCCTTCTGTCCAAATATTTCCACAGAGTGAATAAAATGAGGCAGAAATCTGACAGAAAACAACTACTTCCCTGGCTAAAGCCACGACGGATATTGAACTACATCTAACAGATATTTGTGCAACGTTCTTCCAAGAAGACTCAATTGCAAGTGCTTATCGTAGACAAACAAAACATCATCCTTAATTTGGCTAGGGACCACTTTTCGGAAATATTTGGAGAAAAGAGTACTTCGACTTTGTCGATTTTATTCACATTTATTTGTACTCTCCGGCAAAACCTTCGAACTTGTTCGAATTATTCGCATTCACTCTTCCTGAAGTCTTTGCTGTCTCGAGGAGTGCTTATTGATTTTCCTGGCGGGTGGCGCTGCGACTGACTTTACTGTAAGTCGCTGCTTCAACCGTAGGGAATAATTAGACAAACAATAAGTTATAATTCATTTGTCAGGGACAAGACAACTCAAAGTTGTCGGACCTACCCTTGTATTGATGAGAGGCAAGAACAAACATGTCTGCAGGTGGTCATCCCCAGTAAAATTAAGGATAATCTTTTGTTTGTCTACAATGAGCACTTGCAATTCAGTCTTCTTTGAAGAACGTTGCACAAATATCTGTCAGATGTAGTTCAATATCCGTCGTGGCATCTGCCATGGAAGTGGTTGTTTTCTGTCAGATTTTTGCCTCATATTTTCCACTTTTTGGAAATATTGGGAAAGAAGGTACTTCGACTTTGTCGATTTTATTCACATTTATTTGTACTCTCCGGCTTGTTCGAATTATTAGTATTGTATATGTTTATTCTGATTATCAGTGATTTATGATATATTTTTTTATTGCAATTGTTAATCATTGTTATTATTATATGTACAACTTCCTCATACTAGAACTTGTTCTTACTGGAATGTTTTCATTCGATATATAAATAAATAAGAGTCATGGTTAAAGTAAGCAATTCGGTAAAGTTTTGGAATTTTCTGAAAAGTCCATCGAATTTATTCCATAGTCACGTTGAAAAAAATTGTTTTTTCACCAGAGTGATGTTGAAATGAATGCATATAAACAACACCCGATCCTAATAACAATAAAATATCTTTCAAATATTTCATTGATGTTTACTTTAGAAAAACTTTCAATATGAAGCCTATTAGTACCTATCAGAATCGATCAGTATAATAATCAGTTTCCATTAGTAATAGCCATTATGATCTTCGTGACATGATTCAATTTACAATTCTGAATGTAATTAGCGCGCCAGACGTATTATTTACGCCCATTATACGTGTTTACATTGATAGGTAAATATAGGTATCCCGAGAGAATTATGAATAAATCTGATAATTTTTATTCGTTTCTGCATGATTAATTGTAATATTGTATTGATATTCATTGGATAATGCTGTTTTCTTTGGCCAATCGATATTTGCGTGGGTTCCAGTGAAGAAATATCAATAAAACTCATCTAGCTGAATAACTTTTGATTTTTTGTAATTTCTAGAGTGGAAATTGATAGTGGTATGTATATATTATATACCTATTTACATATTTGAGTGGTGATGTGTTTTTCTACGAATATTACTTAACCAATATTCATGGAAATAATTTTGTGATCTTCAAGTGCATTGCTCTCTTCAGGAAAAAAATGTACTTACTGTATTCAAAATGATGATGTGATGAAAGAAGAAATTACCGATTATCAAACGGAATGGAAGGCAAACACAGCATATTATGAATTACCTTTCTTATTCAAAAACCAAGTACATTTTCGGATTCACAAGGAAATTTTCTATGGATGAAGCAATATTGCCAAGCGATAAAAGTCGAAAAAATGCAATATTCTATATAGATGGAAATCGAATTTTGCGTAACTTTTCATATTCCATTTTTTGAAAAATTATACACTTTCCTCAGACGTAACTTGACGGCTGGTTCCGAATATGACCTAAATAATTGAACTCGACAAGGGTGTAACTGGAAAAGTACATTTTCCTATTCAGAAGGAAATTTTCTAAAACATGAAGTAATATTCGTGGGAATCCGCATTTTTTAAATATTTCCAGGTGATCAAAGTCCAGAAATGCAATATTCTATATAGAAGGAAATCGAATTGAGCGAAAATTTTAATTTTCAATTTTTCAAAAAATCGCAAACTTGCCTCAGATGTAACTTCACGAGCTGATTCTAATTACCACCACAATTCAACTTTTGTTCCTCATTTTGGAAATATTCCCAAGCGATCAAAGTCGAAAAAATGCAATATTGTTTATAGATGGAAATCGAATTTTGCGGAACTTTTTATTTTCCATTTTTCAAAAAGTTTTAAACTTTCCTCAGACGTAATTCGACTAGCTGATACCGAATATGACCTCAAAAATTGAACTCGTCAAAGAAGTAATTGATTTCTATATAGAACAAAATCGAAATTTGCGAATTTTTTTCCATTTGTCGAAAAATTGCAAACTCTTCTCAGACGTGACTCGAAAAGCTGATTCCGAATATTACCTCAAAAATTGAATTCGACAAAGAAGTAACTGGATAGACCATTTTGGCCAAAATCTAGCACCCCTTGAACTTTTTCAACGAAAGAAGTTTCGAGTTTTCCTTTTAATTCTTCATCTATTGATCTAGAAATCCTGATTACCTTGAATCATAAATGTCAAATGAAAATTTTGCTGGAATTGATGATATATCTTTTTTTACTGTTCAAGATCTTTCAAATAATTTATAAATGATTTTTTTATTTATGCCTGACATACCATAAAATACTTTTTGTTTTCAGTGGTGAATAAATTTTATTATTATTATTTGCTCTAGACCAATATCCAACAGCTCTTTTCCGTAAAACGATTGTCGTGTTCTTAGCATACACAACAAAACCAAAAATTCTAACGTAATCATGACTCAGTCAAAAAAAGAACCATCTGTGGCACACTCACATTTTTGAAATACCGATCTGAAATTAGCTTTTTAATTATAATTTCGGTAATGAATTATTTAAATCTACAGCGAGCTGTTTACAAGACGCATTAATAATGACTTCCAAGAAATGTGCACATGTTAGTGGATACACAGAGGTGGTGAAACGTTGGACTCCAAAAAGCATGCTGTATATTTCTTCTACCAGCGCTGAAAGAATTTATCAAGAATCTTGAATATATTTATATAACTGAGGGTCACCTTAAACTCTTAAAACAAGTTACGTTAGTGGCTAGTAGAGAACCAGATTTCGCTGAAATAAATTAGGTTATAGTTTTGCTGAAGGATTTCCGAGTTTTATAATCACACATCACACATAATCAATTAGCAAATATCAACATAGCCATCCCCATCGAGACGGGCTATGTCTTATAAAAAATCATTTTGAAAACATATACTTCTCAAAAACTATTACACCATACAAGTTTCAATTGGAGAATATTATAATTTCAAATGTGATAAATATAGAACTCAACATAATTCTCTATATATAATTATGATTTGTTTTATGTAAAAATTGGTGATTTTGAATTTTGTGTTTGTCAAATTCATAATAAGTAATAGTTTTGTTTCTTGGTTTTAAGTTTTTAGTTTATAAACGTTTTTGCTCGACTCTACTCTTTGCTCAGGGACAAGTTCTGTCGGATTAGCCCAGTTAGCTTGTTTCTGAATTTATTTTCAAGAAATAAAATTTCCAGACCACCCTATAACAATTTTGAATTTTACGCACGAATAAATCTATTTCACATATTTAGTTAATTTTGGGATAATAATTATTCTAATCTTCCTCACTTAATATTTTCATTTGAGTACTCCTTTCTTGATTAAAAATTTTAATGTTTTTATTTCTTATAAAACATACCTTCGATCTGACATTTCTAATTTATGACCGTCATCTTTTTTCAAATGGTTCAAAATTATCTTTCAATCGATCTTGGAATCTTACTTACAGATCTGGCTTTTTTGCCACAGAATCACAGAATCCTTTTTAACATAATTTATTTCATGCTGCGCTGCCCATGATATGGCGCACACGCATGTTTCGTGAAATTTGCTACACTGATGAATAATAATCCTAATCTACGTATTTTTAATTCCTTCAAGTAAAAAACTACTGATAATACTAATTGTCTTTATTGAGTTCAAAGATTGGAAAGTTTGTATCACTTTGGAGATTTGCGCAGGTAGTGCGCATTAGTTCTGTAAAAACAAGTACATTTTTGGATTCAGAAGAGAATTTTCTTCATTTTTGAAATATTCCCAGGTGATCAAAGTCCAAAAATGCAATACCTATTGTATATAGAAAGAAATCGAATTTTGCGAAAATTTTTATTTTTCATTTTTCGAAAAATTGCAAACCCTCCTCAGACGCAACTCGACGAACTTATTCCGAATATCACCTCAAAAATTTAATTCGACAAAGGAGCAACTGATAAAAGCCAATTTTTTTAACGAAAAAATGCACTCATCAACAAAATCGACATTTTCTGAATGAATTAGCTTTATGAATAAAAAAATGAGTTAATTTTCTAATTCAGGAGAAAATTTTCTGTAAGTTGAAGTGATACTCGCGAGATTCCATACTTTTGAAATATTCCCAGGTGATGAAAGTCGTAAAATGCAACATTGTAGAACATGTAGAAGGAAATCGAATTTTGCGAAAAATTTTATTGACATTTTTCGAAAAATCTCAAAATTCTCCTCAGATGTAACTTGACCAGCTCATTCCGAATATCACCTGAAAAATTCAATTCGACAAATGGGTAATTAAAAAAGGGCCATTTTCTTAAAATCTCAAACCCTCAGACGTAAGTCGACGTGCTGATTCCGAAGATCACCTCAAAAATTGAATTTGACAAAGGGTTAACTGCAAAAGGGCAATTTTCTCGACGAAAAAATGCACCTATCCGCAAAATCGACATTTTCTGAATAATAATAATAATAAATGTCTTTATTATTCCCAAAACAAAATAAATCAACATTCATCACTAATTACAACAGCATTTGGAAATGAATGGCGAAGTTCATCTTGACAAATATACAGGTATCTCATCACTATGTTCTTCCACTTAATCATAAAAAACAATGTAAAGTAAAAATCCTGAGAAAAAAGATTACAATTCAACCTAGACATACCATTGTTTACCAAAACATCTCACATTTTAAACTTTAAACTTTGAGTGATCACCCATGTTGGGTTCTAAGCAGTGCTTTTTTATAAACATATTCAAATTATTGACTACTTAAATTTTTCAGATCCATTTCGATGCCGTTATTAAACTTTCGAATCTGATAACCGAAAGACGTTTTAGAGGTGTCCCTTCTATGTATAGGTGGGGTTAAAGTACCTTTGTGACGTAGATTGAGTGTATGCACATCTGTACTGAATGGAATTTTTTGAAATAAATATTTTGGAGATATCAACTCAATAATTTTATGAAACAAACATGCAGAATGAATTAGCCTTCTGATTGAAGAATGCAAGTACATTCTCGGATTAGGAAGGAAATCTTTTATAAGATGATGTAAGTAATATTTGCGGAATTCCGCTTTTTTGAAATATTCCCATGTTATCAAAGTCGAAATATAAATTTTTTTCGACAAAAATATGCACCCTTTCACAAAATAGACGATTTTTGAATGAATTAGCACTCTGATTAAAAAAACAAATACATTTTCAGATTCAGAGAAGGAAATTTCCTTTGAGATAAAGATATATTCGCTGAAATATTTTTGAAATATTTGCAGTCGGCTGGGACGATTTTTTAGCCCCAGGGCCCATCAGTCATTGCGATTTCGGAAGAACTGTAGCCAAAAAGGCTCATTGTACAACGCTTTGGTTCTCTACTATCAGCCTGAACTGCATCACATTGAATTCATTGGTTCTGCTTGCCTTCTTATGGTAATAGCTATTCTTCTCAGGATCAAAGCACATGAGTTGACCTCAGATCCTATTGCGACCAATAAATCTGAGGAGTAAATCTCATTCAATCTCCAGGAAATTCCAACAATAAATCCCTGTTATAAATCACACTTTGGCCGTCATCATCTCGTATATCATCTCAACATAATTTCCAACGAGAAAATTAATAACACTTGAAGCCGTTTTCGCTGATTGGTTTTGACTGAAAGCAGCGAAAGACAGGGTGGGCAGACTCGAAGAAAACCATTTGAATAAAATATTCATAGTCATTGCCAAGTCAATGGCAATAACATCGTAGCGGCGGTGAAACTTGATTTATGTACTATTACATCAATCACTAGCGGTTGGGCATCGCCTAATACTACTAAATTTCATGGCTTACCTTCCATTAGGTGCATTTCAATTGAAATGATTATCACACGAAAGTAAGACGCAGGCAGTGGCGTGCGAGGCATAATTTGATACCTTTACCACGCTTGAATTTCAGCATTTTTATAGAATCTGTGAATTGACATTCTACCTTCATGTCATTTTAAATAGAGTTAAAAGGGGTTTTGATTTTGAATTTTTGGACTATATTTCGTAAAATTCAATGGATTTTTTTCAAATAGATTCCGATTCAATTAAAGACTTTATAGGCTTTTTACGGAACCTCTGCAATTTCAAACTTTTCAATATTTCATTCTCTTTTCTGGCTAAATCTTATATTCTCGGAATAAGCGTAAAATATTACCTAAATAGTGCGTTTACTAAGGGGTCAGCCCCCAACAAGTTTTTTTGAGTGAACCATTTTTCCTCTGGTTGACTTAAAATTCTCATGTTATACTAATTCGACCATCCTGAATCAATTGACGTTCGCAGAATTACTCTATTTCTAACCGTTTTCGAATTGAAAAGTTCAAATCAGGTTGTAAGGGGTTTTTTCCTTGTCAAAATGTTTTATTTCAGATTTTCAGACTATGTTTCGTAAAATTCGATATATTTAGTATAGACCTACATACCAAATTTCAAATCGATTCCGATTCAATAGAAGATTTTGTTCGTCACATCTGTAATTTAAATTTTTTACTATTAATTCCTTTTTCTGGCTACGCCTTATATCTGAGCATATACAAATCATTTATTTTCGGAATCAGCGTGAAATTTCATTTAGATAGTGCATTTTTCAAGTAAATATAACGATTTTGTATTTTTCATGATTTCAAGGGGTAAACCCATTTTACCACCGATTGATTTGAAATTCACACGTTATACTAATTCGACCATTCTGAATTAATGGCGATCGCAAAATTGCTCTATCTCTAACCGTTCTCAAATTGAATATTTCAAATCAAGTTGAAAGGTGTTTTTTTCCAGCTAAAATATTTTTTTCAGATTTATAGACTGAGTTTCGTGAAGTTCAATAATTTCGATCAAATCAAAACTTTCTTAGGCTTTTTCCGAACTTCTGCAATTTTCAAATTTTCGACCTATTTTTCCCGCTGAATCTTATATGTGAGCATATACACGAATCATATATTTTCGGAATGAGCGTGGAATTTTACATATATAGTGCAAATTTCGATTGAATCTGACAATTTAGTATTTTTCGTGATTTTTAGTTCTCTACTTTAACTTTTTTCGAGTGAGTTTGTACTCTCTTGATTTGACCATTCTGAATAGATTGGCGTTCGCAGAAATGCTTTATCTCTAACCGTTCTCGAATTGAATAGTTCAAATCGAGTTAAAAGGGTTTTTTTCCGTTACAAAATATTTTATTTCAGCTTTTCGGACTTTGTTTCGTAAATTTCAATATATTTTGTATATGAATACTGAATTTCTGCAACCTCTGCAATTCAAACTTTCGACTTTTCTGCCCTTTTCTGGCTAAATCTCATATCTGAGCATATACAAATGATATATTTCCGGAATAGGTGTGAAATTCAACGTATATATTGCGTTTTTCAAGCGGAACTGACGATTTTGAATTTTTCATGATTTTTAGGGATCTACGCGTTCCAACTTCCACAGGTTATACTAATTTGACCATTCTGAATCGATTGGCGTACGCAGAATTGCTATATCTGTAATCGTTCTCGAATTGAAGAGTTCAAATCAAGTTAAAAGAGGTTTTTTTCTAACCAAAATATTTTATTTCAGATTTTCTTACTGTGTTTCGTGAATTTCAAAATATTTTATATAGTGTATATAGTGCATTTTTTAAGTGGATCTGACAATTTTGTATTCTTCCTAATTTTAAGGGGCCTTTCAACTTTTTTCGAGTGAACTTTTTCGAGCAATATAAAATTTTCAAACTTTCATTCTTTTCTGGCTGAATCTTATATAGTGTTTTGGCCATATCTCCGCAGCCGTTTGACATAATACCATCAAACTTGGTATCACTGGATTCGTAATGACGATCCCTAACCAAATATGGAAAAATATACTGAGTGTCCAATTTAAAAATATCACCAGTCATTTTTACTCAATTGCTGATAACCCCATATATTTTGGGCGGGGTTCAAAAATTGGCCCATCGGAAAAGAAAATCGACCTGTCCGAGGATTTTTCCGAAATATCTTTATATTCAGAAAGAATGAATTTGTTCCATAATTTAGCGTCGCACTGTATATGATTTGCATATCATCATATATTTTCGGAACCAGAGAATAGAATTTTACGAATATAGTGCGAATTTCAAGTGGATCAGAGTTTTTTTGTCATGATTTTTAGTGGAGGAAAATTCTTGTGGCTAATCGCAAAAATTTCCGTTAATAATCCAAGCTCTAGGAAAATACAATACCTTCTTTGGAATGTCAAGAAATATCTTCATCTACATGAATTCATTCCGTTCCATTCTATACACTGTTTCGAATCGTTATCCCACCATATTCAATCACGTATCGAATAACCTCAGAAACCTATTTTTTGCCATCAATGGACCCCTTCGGAACGCTCGAGCAACCTTGAAACTTCGAAAAGCGATAAAATTTTCGCACAAATAAATCCAATTACACGCCGAGCAGGCCGTGATTGGCGCAAAAACTATTTTTAAACATCTGCTTTTCGTAACTCTCACCGCAGCATACCCCGTACCTAGTAACCGATTTTGTTGCAATTACATAGTTTATGCAAACATCTGCTCGTAAAGTATTTCGCTTTATGTATATATTTACGTAGCCTCCATTCCAGAGGATGTAATGGATGTGTGCCGGTATTTATTTATTGGAAAAATTGTGATGTTTCATCACTGCGAGAACTCTCAAGACGTTTTGCTTTGAGTGTTATTAACGTCGTCTTCAACTGTGATGAAGCTGCATTTACGCAATGGGTGGTATGCAAGTCGAAGTTTTTCGATAAAAATTATTATCCCCAACTTGTGGAAGATGAAAAACTTAGAGATCTATTATTTTCATTCTTCAAGGAATAATCGTAGTGGTGGTAGTAGTACTTTTCTCCACGATCATCACAGAATTTGCCAATTCTGAAATCAAATTTGATTACAGAATGCTGGACTTCTCTCTCTTGAGATTGAAGAAATATTCTGCAACACCTCTGCCCCCATGCAATTTAATATTATATTGTGTATCTAGTAGTAAAAGCAAGAATGTGCTTTTACTACGAGGTACACATACTATTTTTTCTGAAATCGCAATCAGCATTATCATAAATTGAGGATATATATATATATATATATATATATATATATATATATATATATACCATATACTATATACCAAAGACCGATTTTGACGGCCTAGGCTGGCAAAGTACTTTCCCGTATCGTTTTCGATACGGGAAAGCATTAAACGGTCCGGGAAAGTTCGTTGCTTAGCAACGGACTAAAATACTGGATTATTTTGAGGCCTGCAGTTGCTCCGAGAAAGTGGGCATTCTTGAACAATTTCAGAAAAATGTATTTACATTCTATCTCTTGTGATACAATGATATTCTCACAGCGGTTAGCAATAATAACATTAGCCTTGACGCAGTTGATTGTCATCGTAGTGTCAAAATTATTGCTGTCACGTTTCCTATCTTTGATCGTGGAGAAAGTATAGTCTGCTACTCGGTTAGAATGAAAATTCGTGATGCTCGTGGTTCCTCACGCTCGCCTTCGGCTCGCGCTCGGAACTTTCCACTTGCATCGAATTTTCATTCTAACCTTGTTACAGAATATGCTATTATATTTCAAGGTACAGTTTTGTTTACAGGAATTTCTTAGGGGCTTGAAACTATCCAAGTTCTTTGGCAAGAGTACAAGTTGCTGCTCATGTCAAATACTTATGGCTGAAGTCATGCAATGGCTATACACTACGATCATTAGATTCAGAAACACCTCACTCATTTTTCTGGTGGCCCAAAATGAAACAGAGACAGTCAAAAACCAAGCTAGGCTAGGCAAACATCAGAAACTTGCCTGTCTGTGTATTGAAAGGGATAAAAATCCTACTTCAACCGCTGCTCTGGAAATCATCCTAAACCTTCCACCTTTGGACATCACAGTCAAGGGGAGGAGAGGATGAGTGCATCCAGACTCAAACAAAAAGGTAATTGGAGAACCCAGCTACAAACTGAGCACACCAAAATCAATTCGATTTATTTTTGATCGATCGAAGTCAAAGAAAATAATAGAAAATTGACAACACAGAAAACAGTCACTCGAACATATTATATAGACAGTTTCCCTCATATTATATAAACCAACCAAATGCCATAATTTTTTTAATTCAAACCAATGAGAAAAGGAATTTTCGAAAACACTGTCTCCAGCCCGTGGTATTTTCAAGTCGGTGTTTCGCTTCTTCCTTATTTATACGCTTCCATAGTTACAACAATTTCTGTGAATAGGGAAACGTCAGTTTGACGGTTCAACTCTTCAGCTGACATTAATGACACATGATGAACCGTTCCTGCAATACGCATTTAGTCCATAATAATTCAATGTATTTGTGAAATTGTCTGATCGAAAATCCCTTCAAAATGCAGAATTTTCAAAATACTTTCACCTTGCCAGTCGCTCAAAGAGTGTTGATGTACAAAACACCACTCGAGCAAGCTCTCGTGGTGTTTCTAAGCACAGTTTTCGTGACAGCAAGGTGAAAGTATTTTTTGAAAATTCAGCATTTTGTCGGGATATTACTACTGATAATCTATCACAGTATAATGTTGTCGTAATCCTTCAAGCTGAAGTGACAGAGGACAGGAGAAGACAGAGGAGGAGTATTTTTATTCTATTTTTAAAAAGTAGCAGGCTATCGAGATTGTTCACTTCATTTGGGAGTACATTATAAAGTCAAAGTCCCAAGATGTTTGGTGATTTTTGTGATAATGTGAAAATGTTGGGGAGAAAATAGAAATCGTTTATCTCGAGAAAAAGGAATGGTGCCACCATGGAATTCAGCAGAAATATGAAAAATTATATACTTATTCCATCTACGATTGCGAAAATTTTAAAAAATCCGGGGGGAAAGTCGAAAAGTGATTAAAATTTCATGAAATATGGAAAATTATACACTCTTTCCATCTATGATAGAGAAAATTTTGAAAATCCGGGGGAAAAGTCAAAAAGTGATTAAAAACCAGATTTTAGCTGTTTTTGACATTTTCAAGGCGTTTATCTCGAGAACAAGGAATTCAGCAGAAATATGGAAAATTATATACTCTTTCCATTTACGATAGTGAAAAGTTTAAAAATCCAGGGGGAAAGTAGAAAAGTTATCAAAAACCAGTTTTTATGCTGCTGTGATGTAGAAATTTTTGAAAAATTTAAATTGGACTATCACGCTGCAAGAAAAATTCAAATTTCAATTGTGCCAAAACTAATGGTCTGGAATTTTGAATTAGAGCAGAAGATATGTCTGTGAATAAGAGCGTGGCATAATCCAGTGGAGTAGTAGAGGTAATTCATTGATGTAAATGATGAATAGTATGGGGCCCAGCACATACCCTTGGGGGACCGCTATTCTCCTTGAAAGTAGGCTAGGAATTTGTTCATTATCCTCTTTATGCTTTATCTTGACCTGCTGAAGCTGTCCGTTCAGGTAAGGGAAAAATCATTTATAGAGTTTTCCTGGAATTCCATATTGAAAAACTTCATGCTGGACACAGTCAAAAGCCCGGCTGAAATCGCAAAATATTCCAATCGAGCTGTCATCTGCTTCCATAGAATTCAATATATTTTCGTAGAAATCATGAATTGCAATGGCTGTGGAACAACTCGTGAAAACATCACCGAAATAAAAATTACATCAGACTCCATGCTACCCCAAGACTCATACGAAAAATCAGTCAATACACAGCTAAAGTGGAATCAATGGGAAACGATATCATGTGGAAACATGATCTGGTATACAGACGCAGATGCGGAAAGCAGATAAATAAAAGTGCCCTTTCCTAAAAAAGAATAGTTTTGATCATTGACCTCTCCATTCAGAAAAAGAGTACATTCATCACCAAAACAAATATTTTAAAGATTTTTAAGATTCCAAAATTACAGTTTGCAAAGTTATATTCTTTTATCCTGGTCATCTAGTTCTTGCAAATATTTTATTTTTTACGAAAAATGTGAATTGTCCCTGTAGTACCACTTCAGCAGCTTCATCAAGTAGTTCTCGAAATGTAGATCTCGTTTGTTCTTTTTTAATCCAGTTTCTTCATATTTTGTCCTAATGAACTCGTTTTATGATGTTCGTTAAAAGCAGTAGTAATAATTATACTATTTCGCATCACAGGCAATACATTTCAATATTTTTAATTGATTTCTGCCATTTTTATACACACGCTGAACCAAAATTCGAACCTACTAATTCTGAGATAAACCTCCAACATTATTTCTACTGAAATCTCTCTCGGGTTAATGAAAATCAACGCATTCTCAAGGAATAACTTCCTAACTGTGACACTAATCGTTGTCAGATTCGTGATGTTCAGAAACAATGCAGTCGCATACGCCTGATTAAATCCCGGCTTGCCACGAACACTAAAATAATTAACATATAATGAAGTTATTTAGACGTACTCTCATGCCACAATTAGATCATTATTTCCCAGAATAAAACCCCTGGCAAGCTGCCAAAGGCTGTTTTACAGGTATGTTTACAAACAATACGTTAGATGCAACCCACTTCAACATTACGTATCGGTGTAATGTAAATATAGCCAACTAGATCGAATACAGTGTACTGCATATGGACTGTCGATAATTTATTTGTGAAGAAAGTGCAGGTCGGTACTTTCTATACCACCTCACAAATATGGTAATGTATTGCAAAATAAGGTTTGTTTGTGGAGTGTGGTATAATTCTTACGTATTCTAATGAAACGTTCAATTTTATATAGTTGTACAGAAAAGCACCATTTGACATCAGTGAAGTACTCAAGTTTAGTACTGCCGATAAATTAAAAACTAATTTATTTCATGAAAAGTACCGGAAGAAATTATTCGATGTAGAAATAGAAGGCTTTTGCTTATAGGCGTTTGGATGTTTCTTCGTGTCATTTGTAACAAAAAAATTATGATTGAAGGGAGAATTCTTTTTCCAAAATTGATTAATACATCCTTTGAAAAATTTATATTCCCAGATGAATTGAAAACAGCTAAGGTCAAACCAAGATTCAAATGTGGATTAAAAAATTGTACAGGAAATTACCGTCCAATTTCAATTCTGCCAATATTTTCAAAAATTATTGAAAAGATAATGGATAGAAGGTTAAGAGAATATCTGAAAAAATTCAAATGAAAAACAATATGAAATCTAGTGATACTAAGAATAAAACTAGAATTAGATTAGACAAAAACATGCTTCTTATTATCACTAGATAAGGGAAAACATTTTTGGTTTGGTTTGGTTCAAAAATTATTTGATAGACCGAAACCTAGTAATATCAAAAATACATTTATTTCAATTGAAACTATGAACTATTGTGTGACACAGGGATATTTACTTTTTTTAAATATATTTAAACTCGATATCAGAACTTAATTTCTTAATCTTATAGGACGAATTCGAAATTCTATCTAATATTGAACAAGATCTTCAAATCTTATCTCATTGGCTACTCACTCCTAAACTTCTGTTGAATTTTTTGAAATCATCAATTAAGTTTATTTCTGAACGATATTGCAACTGATTCTCTAAGATTACCAATTCATTATACCAAGAAAACACAATTTTTGGGTTTACATATCGACACAACACTCTCTAGATTCAATCAAATCAACAATCTGACAAAACAAATTTCTCCTTTGATTGAACACTATTCAGAATAATACATTATACCCCACTAAAATATTTGAAAGTCATATATTTCAGTTTAATTTATTCAAAATAGCAATACCTCATTTCTGTTTGGGGCTCAGCCAATATTTATATTTTGATACCACTACAAACTTTGCAAAACAAAGCTATAAAATGCATATACAAATTACCCTTTTAAGAAACATCAAAAAAATTATATAAACCCAAGAATTTACTAAATTTTCGTCGTTCATTATATGAACTTAAAATTTCAAATTTCATATAATATGTTGATACTAGAAAAAAACACTCGGATCTTAGTTTTGATCATATTTCGAATATTCATTACTATAAAACAAAAAGGTAAATGAAATAAACGCATTATGCTTCAAATCAAACTTTGGAAAAACGTATATTTTTACGAGGGGATTGAGATATATAATGAAATACCACAGCCCTCACGGAAATTAGGACTAAAGCTAAATTGAAAAATTAACTAAAGAAATTTATACTTAACAGATGACTTTTGAATTCTCATAATTTAACAATATTTCACCTCTGACTGTTTTGCTTTTGTTTCTTCTTGATTCGATATTACATATTCACTCATATTTCACAGATTATTCTTATCACTCCTATTCTATTAATTATTTTTTCATTAATTTGTATTTTATGTTTCGCCGATATTCAAGTTATGTAAGAAATGTAGTCTCTCTAAATGTTTCTGAGGACCAATAAATAAACTAAGTAAATAAAATTAGACAACGTATAGTTATCGAAATGCCCGTCTAAGAGTTGAGCAAATAATAGTAACAATAATTCTTCTTTATTCTCCATAAAATAACTGAAAGGAGAGAAAAAAAGGTGAACCCCATTAAAGTAATGTATCCAGCAAGAAACCGAAAGTGACTAGCTTCCCACAAAGGATATCCTGGTCGATGGGATCCCCGACGGACATTGAATTGCGTCTGACAGATACTTGTACGATGAACTTCATGAAGGACATGACACCATGCTTTAACCACTTAACCTATTTTAGATTCCATCTAAATCGTATTCAACAACTTTCCTTTTCCACGCACATAGGAAGATTATTGAACAAATTCTATCCACCACCAAAAACATCCGGTGAGGTTTCACACGCTTGGAAATTTATGAATAGATTTTACTCGAAGGTCAAAATTCAATTTGAAACAAAACCGCTTCAGATATGAAACAATCCCAGCTTCCAACATTCCGGAGCCATCGTTCATTTTTATCACTATTTTCACGACACATTCTGATAGATGGTCGTGATAGTTGAGATAAATCGCTTGATGGATTATTTAGGGCTTCCGTTTTTACGGGCGTCGATTGTCATAGATTTATTATAACCCTAAATCAAAGAATTGAATATTTATTCATTGTTTTTCGATTGATTTACGTTTACTGTTCGTTCTTTATCAAAACGATATTGGTCATTAAAATATTTTCTATACATACGGTAAAAAGTACTCTTACAGCAACCAATTTCGGGCTGATATTTATGTATTGAGAATTAGCAACACTAATGTTGCAAGGCGCGATCAAACTGTGCCATCGAACAGTTACATGTTTTTGACAGCATACGTAATTAGAACGTTTTGTCATACTGTAGCTGTTTGTATTGTTAACAGTCATTTGGATATTTCACCACGGCCAAAAATGCATATCAATCGTGAACATTTTTTGTGCGATGATTTTCGACGAGGATTATCTCAACAGCAATCCTTCTAATATTGATTATGGTGTTCCTCAAGGCACGGTATTGGGACCAATACTTTCTCTTATATATTTGAACGATCATAGTAAAATCAACATATCCGGAAAATTCACTATGTATGTAGAGGGCAATACAATAATGTTACACGGAAATAATGTAGAACAACTAGAAGAAAATGTCGCTTCTGGCTTTGAAAAAGTTGAACGATGGTGTCACTACAACTCACTCTGCTTCAACATAGATAACACTAGCATATTGACCTAAGTTCAACTATATTTAGGTGAACATAGGGTAACTAATCAACCCCTCATATAATTTCTAGGTGTAAACCTAGATGACAAACTAAATCTAAACTTTGTGGAATTTTAAAACAAGAAATAGTGACAAAAATTACAACTTTTTTGTTTTTTTGGAAATACCTCATTTACATTTATCTTTTTTTTAACCAATAATTGAATAATTTTTGAGAGTTGATAATAATGAAATGGAACATAGCTATTTCCAGACAAGTCGGAAATATACAATTGTAAATAATTCATGTATGTATACATTCAACCAAGACATGTAATTCACTTAAAGGTAGATTTTTAAATATTTTCATAGATATCAAATTCATACCCGCCGAGTTCTTAATTTTTATTTCATTGATTATCTGTATAAGCTGTATACATAAGTATTAGTTGAAATGATATTTTCAACAACATTTGCATTCTTGAGGTATTTCAAAGGGTCACAGCTGGCTATTATGTTTACTTTCAGTTTTACTCCAATCGAATAATAGAAATCATTGCGTTTTTTTGAGTTATGTTACATTTATTGGGAGTGGTTTTTACCCTTGAGATCATTTTATCTATAGACCAGTTTTCATTTGTTCCATTATCGGCAGTTCTGATTCTGTCTGCATAATTTTTATCATGGGAAAATACTATACCAATTGGTTTTGTAGGGGTTTTACCAACAATAAAACAAATAATTTTCATTTCTACAGAAAATAATCATTTCTGAATATTTTACGTTTGTTTCTTTTTCCTTCTTAAATTTCTTTTCTTTATTTCGGACCTGCAATGAAAAGATGGAGTTCAAAAGATGAGAAAAGATAATTAGTGAGTTTTCAGTTCTCAAGCCGCGATGTTGTCCGTTTTTCGAGCTCATCGACTAGCATTTATCTGGTCGACTTTCAGACTCATTTATTAGCAAATTGTATATACTTTAATTGTCAAGTGTTATTATTATGTAACAGGTGTAAATATATCGTTATGGTTACTTATTAGCTGCTGTTATTTGATTACAACAACTCACCCGTCACCCTGGACTCCGACAGTTTAATCAGCAGAGTATTTTGGAAAACACAAAGAACCCATTGTTTAAGTTCTTTATTCTAAATACGAGGATGTATTTGATATCTTGTTAGCCTAATACTATAGAAAGTAAAGAAACTACTAAATTTCTTGGACTTCAGATTGATGCCACATTGAAATTCGATACACACATTTCAAATCTTAGCAAAGAGCTCGCTTCGGGATGCTATGCAATGCGAATTATTTCCAACAATTTGGGATTTACTGCTACCAAGTCAGCATATTATGTCCTCATTGAATCGCATCTAAGCTATGGCATTGCTTTCTGGGGAGTCTGTAGCAAAACACTTTTTAAAATAATCTTCACTCTACAGAAAAGAGCCGTTAGATATTTGTGTAAAGCAAAATTTAGGGAATCTTGTAGCCTTTATTTGCACTCTCACTTCACTTTTTATTGTCGAATCTGTCAGTCTAATTCACAAAAATAGAATTAAATTTAAAAATAACTCATCAAATCATATAACTCGGCAACAAAATCATATGAAATTACCTTTACCATCAACCACCTTAATCAAAGACTCGGTTATATATAATGGAATACCTACCCACTACTATCAAGGAAATGAATGACAATAAAAAAATCAGAAAGAGTCTCAAACAGTTATTTACCGAAAAAGCCTATTATGAATTGGAGGAATATTTTTGTGAGGTGTTTTAGTCTTCATCCTATGTATCTCAAACATTACTCCACATAGTCGATCCTTAAAGAGAAAAGACGCGTTTTGTTTTTGCACACAAATTTCATGTTGCCATGCAAAAAGTTCGTGATTAAGGGTTTGAATTACTAGAACACCCCCTTATTCACCAGATTTGGCTCCGTCCGACTATCATCTCTTTCCTCAACTGAAAAAAAGTTTAAAAGGTCGTAAATTTTCTTCCAGCGAGGAGGTAATAAACGCTGTGGTGGTCTGGTTTGCAGACCAAGAAGAAACATTTTTTTTGAAAGGTCTAGAGACGTTGCAGGTTCGCTGTAATAAATGTATCCAATTAAGAGGAGAATATGTTGAGTAATAAAATATTCTGACATTGATATTTTGTTTGGTTCTATAGTAGGCTAAGAATGGTTCAACATATCCTCGTACATAAATAACAACCCCGTATATGCCTTCCCAGTTGCCAAGTCACAAATCAATCTAATCTGGAGCATTAATAATTCACTAATCATAAAGTTCATGAGGAGGTGTTGAAAACTCATAACATACCGGGTATCCTACGAAATATCGTGATTATTAATAAACGATTATTATTCTCAGAGTGACATACATAATAATAAAACAAAAAATTATGTGGGTATCTTCCAAGAAGGTATTTCACATTTCATAGCTCTTTGGATTATCTTGGAGAAAAAAATAATTGCATTGAAAACAATCATTCAAAACATCGTACTCGCAGAATATAAAAAATGTTCTCTGGTTTACGGTCTAACAGTGATCTATATCCGTCGCCATGTTATCTCTAAATATATTATGAGATATTTGACCGATGATGCATTGTTTTTGCCAAAAGCGCTGAGTTGCAGCTTCCTAATGAGTATTTTACGTTGTTGTTTTCGTACGGAGATAAGCCTGAATGACAAATAATAGCCTACATTTGTGTTTCATGTCGGAAAAGTGGCATCTTGAGTGTTGGAAAGCATTCAGAGAAATGATTTCAACATATCAATGAAGTGGTTGTTCACATTTGACCTCGCATTTGACTGTCCCTGTCGGGATTACGAATTCACAATGCTCGTTGTGGATTTGACATCTTTTCAAAAGTTTATATTTATACGAGGTGCCTACCCAATCCTTTCATGATGATTTTGAATTTTTTGGAGAAAATAAATCGATAGATAACATATTCAAGAACGCGTTTTTATCGTTTTATAGGTGAACTCCAAGGCTTCGATGTAACATCACATAATTTCTTGGGTGATACTGAAGTCCAAAAAGGCATACCACAAGAAGTGTGCTGGATCCTTTAAGACTTTTCTTAATATTTATTTTTTTTCTTGGTGTTTTGGCATCGACTGCTATGGTTATTAGCCATGTGTTCTGGGTAGGTCTTGTTACTAACTCCATACGCCATCTTAGGAGCAATGATTTCTCAGTTTTGGTCCCAGGACTGAACCCTGGGGTAATCTTCATTTAACTTCTAGTTTGCGCGATAAGCTGCCCTGAAGAGATACGCTTTGAGTTCGTCCCATTGATGAATAGTAGGCAGTTATTGAAGCCGAAATCCCAGCTCTCGAGGTACAATATTGACTGCAAGGCTTGGTGTGGGAGTCAAATTTCAAATAAGGTCAATTTTTTCATTCAAAAATATTGTAATAAGGTTGTGAACGAATGAATCATCAAGTGGTCTCAATCAATATCTCGTATTGGCTTCAAGTGAATATTCAGGCCACATTCCAAGCGTGTAATTTAATGTCATCATCAATTCCTCCGACTGCAATTTCTCGGAAACTTCACATTTTTACACAAACCGTAGTGCATTCTCCAGCTGTTCTTCAAATAGAGAGACACTGATGAATTGCTATCATTATCCCTAAAGATTCGCATCTGTTTTTATTCCAAGTTGCCTCGGCATTTTCTGCTTCCTCGTGATTGGATTGTTTGTTGCCTTCTGTTTGTAAGAACCGCGTGCTCTCAGACACTAGCCCACAGACGGCCATGAATCATGGTAATTTGTACTTCACGATTGAAGGTTTAGTGGGTCAGCAAATAAATAGTTTGTGTACGCGAATATACAGGGTGGGATACTATGCTCGGAACGGAGGAAGAATGGATAATGTTTCCTATTAAGGTTCGGACAGGTCACTTTTATTTTCTTAAGGGGAATATGTAAATGTAAATGCATCAAGAAGTCTGTGGTCATGAACATTTTAACCTTGTGTCATCATTTAGGTGGTCGTGATTCAGAACATGTTGGGCCACACTCGATTGTCCTGGTCTTGAATATCTGATATGTGCAATGTACTCTTTGAATCGTACTTTCATGTCTCTTCGAGTCTTGCCCAAATTTATCTCGCAGTCCTTGCAGCTAATTTCATAAACCCCTGACTATTCTTATTCATCTGTCTTATCTTTGAGAGTACACAAGATTTGTTGTAGTTTATACGTAGTTTTATAAACCACCTCCATGTTGAGGGTTCGGAAGATTCGAGTCTTCGAAATAATTTTTTCAGATTTAATATATGTCGTTTGGTTGACTCTCGCCAAAAATTGAGTCTCTCGAATTTCTGATATCTCTAAGGAAAATTATTCTAAGAATCCGTTTTTGAAACTTATAAAACCTATCCAAATAGTTGTCTGTTACTCCTCCCAATCCCATCATACTGGAGTTGGCTCTGAATCAGTGAATGATAAATTATTTTGAGTTGATAGATTTCTAAAAATTCTCTCAAGTATTTGAGTCGTTTTAATAACCCCCGTACTTCATTGGTTACATTGACAATATGGTGTTCCCACCGCATGTGTCTTTCTACGATTACTTCCAAATATTGGATTGTTCAGTTTCTGGGATAGCTTGTTTCTTTGTTTATTAAAAATGGACCTTTATCAAGTAAGCCGTATGCGTATGAAGATAATGGAAAATATTTAGTTTTCTCTATATTGAGGAAACCATTTTTTGATTTTCTTCATATCAGACTTTGCAGTTCTTTTCAACGAATTCTATTTTCCATCGTTGAAAAGAATCGTATAATCAGGAAAACTCGACTGTAATAATTTTTTCATGTAGACAGTGAAAAGTTAGAGCCCCAGGACAGTTCCTTGGGGGACACCGTATATGACCCTTCTTATATCGCTAATGACTCCATTTATGCAAACTTTTTGTGATCTATTCAATGAGTAGCTCTTTTGAACACTCTGTGTAGGTATCTATCTAGTTTGCTTAATAATTTTTCATAACAAACAACATCGAAATCAAACGTAACGTGAATAAATTGTAAAGCTCTTTTTTACAACAATGGAATATCAAGAAAGGAGAAATTAATATTCGAAGTATTGTACATTGTTTTTCTCTGTTCATAACTACCTGAGTCCAAATTCTTTGGAGGCCTACTCTTTTCAATCTTGAGGGCTTCGATATTTGCAATGGCTCTGATGTAAACACGTTCTTCGAGATGGGACACGAGAAAAAGTCCTGTGGAACAAGATCTGGCTACCAGCAGGGCATTTCACCTCCGTATTACTTGATGTGATTTTGATGAAAATGTTAAACGCTCTATATGATTGAACTAAAAGAAACACTCTACATCATAATTCACTAAAGAAATATGTCAATTCATTAATTTGAAAAACAAAAGTTTAGTGAATCTTTGACATTTGAAAAAATTTGTATAATTGTAATCAGTAATGCAATTGCTTTTAATGAACCATTCAAAAACTGTATAAGTTATATGGGGTTTTCTTCGAATAAGAGTAGGGCAGCCATTACCTGGCTAAATCATCCGGAATACCTATTTTTTTGGAGTTTGCTTTTATTATAATTAGTCTCAGTGTTGAATGAAGTTGTAAAATTAAAGTCGAAATAATCATTTTAATAATAATAATAATAATACTAATAATGCGTTTATTCCATTAGGATCATGTACATGATATTGGAAACGTCACAATGTATTTCAGAGTCTTCCTTAGTGACGTATACTAGTTTATTTCCTCTGCTATTTCCTGAGATCCTCTTGGTTTTGACATGGATCAGTGTTTGGTGATCATTTAATATAAGTTTGTTGATAGGCATCAGAAATTTGAGAAGAAAATGACTTTGGAAACACTTTTCACGTTTTTTTTCACAAAATGTTGGTAAACAAAATATATGTCACCAAATGTAAGATATCGCTTCAAACAATCCAGCATACTGAAACATACTGTATATCATTAATGAATATATCAAGTGACACCCTGATATTAAAAAACATTGGGAGATTTTCTCTACCTCTTATTTCAAGTCGATAAATCTCACTCCACAATCCTACCAGCATTTATTTATCAACGGTGGTCTCTTAATTCGAGCCTACTTTCAGAAGGCCAGATAAATAATTATATGTCTGTTTGAGGGTCTATCGTTTCTTCGAAGTTGGAGATCGTAAATCAACAGTTCAAAAAATACACCCGACCTAGATCTAATCACGATTCATTATGCTAATTATTTTGATCGGATTTTACTGCTACTGATTATCAACATTTTTAGTTGGGCCATTGTTCTTTAAAAGTCAGAAAAAACATTCTCCAAATATTCTGTAACATTTGTGTAACATTTATTGAAATTACGACAACCATATCCCCAACACTCCGTATATAATCAGGACGCCTCGTTTTTTCCAACAAATTCTAATGTGGTAGTGATCTCGTACACCTGGTTATTGTTATGTAACACTATGCCTTGCTATGTACATATCAGTTAAGTATTTTCAATGATTATTCACCTTGTTTACAGAAAAACCAAATAAACTAATAGATCCACTCCACAAACATTTACAAGAAGATATTTCGACAAATTTAGCTACAAACCATCAACAACCTTGATTACCTCTTTGATAAACAACTCTGAGTTCCTTTTCTGTTTTCATTCAAGCGATTGTATAGTTTTTGTGCTTCACAAGGTACACAAAACTCTACGATTTATAGCTACCAGTAGCGCCCCACAAAGGGGTTACTTGACTGTCTCTCATTCATTACCATCGTTTATAAAAATGTGTGAAGAAAATAGTTCTTGGTTGCAAACAATCATGAAGTTTAGGAGCTGACACAAATTGAGCTTCTAAAAACTAATTAGCATTCTTAACCATCAACAAAATATTATCTATAAAAGTTTGGTAGAAGCCCACTCAAACTACAGCATAATAGGTTGGGAAGGAGTCCCAAAAATACATCAACGATCCCTTGAAGTACCAATTCAAAGACATTTCCTGCGATATATCCTAAAAAAGGATACAGGTACCCTAGCGATCTTCTCTACTCAGAAACTACAATATTAGAACCAAGACAATCATTCTGCATAAAAATATTCACAGGTCAATATAAACACAGAAACAAATTGAACACCAACGACTATAACTATGATATCTGCCCTAAAAAACAAATTGTAAGCGAACCAAACCCAACTTAAAAAATCTAAAACTTTATGTAAAACATGCTTGTAATATTATTTTATTCATGAGTTTAAATAAATTATTATTTTCAAATAATTCGGAAAAACTTCCTACACGTAATCAATGTTTGTTGTTAATCGGAATGGCTGAATGACTTCAGTTCATATGCGTTTCAATAAGGGCCTTATAATATACTTATAATAAAATCAGTAATCTCAGTGGCGTCCCAAAGGATAATATAATTGATATTATGACAAATTATTGTACTTCATTGTTTTTTTGTATGTTTATATTTATATTGTTTTCAGGATTAAGCAATTGAAAATAAGTTTTTTGCCAGTATGATTATTTTGTTATCTCGCTTCATTTTTGTATAACAATTTGAATACCCTTCCTTGCATGTCACAGGAAAAAAGTATCTAAGTAATTGACATTGGGTCAAATTTATTTATTTTAATATACCATAAAGAAAGTGCTATGAATCGCACGTAAAAAGGTAAGACCTAGTTAATCCTTAGCTCGCACAAGTTTCGACTTCTGAGGGCTGCCGTTCGTAAGGGGACGACAGCTGGTTAACGGAATAAACAATTAAAATTTTTAACAAATAAATCGGAAAATTAAAAATTCACAAAAACTGACCATCACTTTTTTCAATGGGAAGTTCGCACCGACGAACGACGTATTCTGCAGCTGCACGGTACTCTAATGGTGTAATATCTGGTGCTGCTTGAACAATTCCTTCCCGATAACTACCTCCATCGTTCATGGGTTCAGTGTAAACTATAGGTTTCATTTCACCACATACAAAAGTCCATAGACTGCGGAGACCAAGGAACTTTGGCACCCTGTATCTCGAAAGTAAAGCAAGACTATTAGAAATAAAAATATTATTTTTGCCTAAAAAGCCGATCCTAACTAAACGTTTGACAGTTTAACCATGGGTCAACCTGTATATGCATCGAATTTATGATCTTATGATAAAACTACCGGACACTTTCTCATTGAAAGGTTTGGAATAATCTGAATGAAGTATGTTTCGTACAGTTTGTTTCATAAATAATAATCAAAGGTTTCGTCAGTAATTGCTAACACAGATGTAACAGGCAACTTTAATCTGTTCTCTGTCATTCAAAAACCAAACCCACAAGGAAAATTGATGAATCGGAAGAATTCGTGTGGAATAATCTGCATCAAAATCCAAGTTCCACGGAAGAAAAACGATACGAAGAGGACTAGAAAATAGCTTTGAGCGTGAATACCAATAAAAATATTCAGCTGCTAGAATAAGCACCAAAAGAGAACTGAAATACATTCTGAATCCTCTGGGAGATATTGTGCGCGACACGTTTTGAAATAAAAATTTTCGATGGAAAACTGCTATTCGAACATATAGGAATAACGACGAGAATGTTATATGAGAGGTAGAAAATATATTCTGGTCTCTGAGTGACTCTACCCAACACCATACGAATTTGTCGAATAACATTGTATGTGCAGAGAAACTGGAATTCTTCAGAACTGTTCGTATGGAGAGCGATTCGATTGTGCATTTTGTTTGACGAAACTATGAATGTACTGTTTTCCTACGAGTATGTATGTACTGTTCATCTACGATTATTTAATTATTATTAATTTATTGCGGTATACAGAAGTCCTGATGGAAACGTTGAAATATTTTCAGAAAAGCTCATAGAAACTTTACAGTACCTGACGGATAACTATAGAAAATGTAAATTGGTATAGTTGGAGATATCAACATCAACTTTTTAAAAGTCCAGTAATCTTGAGAATATCGTAGATTGCTTCTATACTTTTTGTATTAATCCTAGAACTCAAAAAAAAATTTGGTGGAAAAAATTGCTTGAATTACATTTTTGTGTCAATTAGAACAAAAGCACTTACAATTGCAGCACTTTTATCAGTAACAGTAAACTCATTATTTCGCATTAAGCTTCATTGAGAGATAAGTCAGATACTGAAAAGAAATTCGAAAGATCATAGAGCTCATCTTGAACCTTACCAGAGTCTTTCCCGCTTTTGATTCTTCTGAATAGCTAGAGATCATCGGAATATAGGAGAAATTGAGATTCCTTAATATACTGCGAGACGTCATTAACAAACAATACGAAGAGGAGAGGTCCCAAAACAGATCCTTGAGGAACGCCTGAAGTAGCGGTGAATTTGAAAGAAGATACATTTTTGAACTGTAGAAACTGTTTGACAGCAGTGAAAGAGATCAAGAGTGTTGTTTGTGAAACAGAATACTTTTAATTTCAAAATCAATACCTCGTGGTTAACCATTTCGAATGCCTTGGTTTTTCGAAGATTTTCGAAAAACAAGAGAAGTCACTTGCGGGAGAGGACCTTTTTCAGCACTTTTTAGATGAATAACTATTTCTAGTAATCCAGAAAAGTGTGAAATACGAAGTGGAACACATGAAAATGAATGCAATAACACAACAACACCTGTAAGAGACGGTACCATTTATCTACTGAACACTGATTCATTGCTCCAACTCCTTTTTCGAATGTATCGAGGATAGTTTTGTATCAAACAGCAATCAATTCATTAAATTACCAGGCAACACTAGATAAATCTGCGAAATCTCAGCGAACGGGGCCAAGCAAAGCCAATTAAAAGCATATACAGGCGCCACATTCTAGTTGTAAAACGGGTAAACGATGGACATAAAAGGAATTGGCAATAGTCTAGCTGGTATTGCAGTTATCTGCTATACTTGGATACCGGGTGCCTCTTTATAGCGGTGATTAAACCATGAATAACCGATAGATTTGGGCAGATCACCTTGGATTAATTTAAGTGATTAGCGACCAAAGCGTTTGGATGATGAAGTGCAGTGGAATCGATTTATATTTGTAATGAAAATCAGGAAAAATAAGTAATAAAACGTTCTCATTCCATTCTATTTGTAACCAAAGTAACTGCAGTTTTGACCTATATGGACATTATCAAACGAATACTATAAACTCAATCAATCACTTTATTATTATTATTATTATTATCCTTTCGACATATACATGTATAGGAATTGTCATAATAATTTATAAAATAGGTGGGTAAAATACAATAAAATATTCATAGAATACAATTGAAAATGCGAATTTGTATCACAAAACTCACTGACATTATAAAAATATTTGTCAACTAAAAACAATTTGAGTCTTTTTTTTAAAGTAAGAGAACAATATCTTATTTCTATTGGAAGATTGTTAAAAAATTTTGGTCCAATAAAATTAGGTGCTAATGAAGAAAAGTTCAATTTCGTTTCGCAAGTGTGGAATTTCCCCAGAAGCAAATGCCATATTTCAGTCTAGATTCAATTTGAGCATAGTATACATTGAAAATCTCATGTTTCTCCAAAACAGTACGTAGATTGAAGAACATATATTTCAGTGAACGCAACCTTGAATCAATTGCTGAGGTTTCCAAATCGAAAATTCATCCAGATAAATTCCTGAAATTTTCTCTGGTTCGTGTGAACTATGTTCTCTATGTGTTTCATCGTCATCGGAAAAGAGATTACGTCCATTGAAGAATTTTGCCACATTTTCAATGTTGTCTTTATATTTTGATTCCAATTTTTTTGTATCCCCATCGGATAGCTAAATTCCGCAAGAGCCGTGTCAAGAAACGAATTGACTCCACAAAATCCAACTTTCAATCACTACTCATCTGCAATTGTTTCAGCAGTTCAAACCTCACGTCTTTACTTTCAATAAAGTAAAGTACCCATTTCACCTCGTATTCTTCATCTCAAGTTGTTTACTTTGAAATTAAATACTTTCTCACCACAACCACTACACTAGACAAAGTAACCTATTTCAAGTAATGGTGTATGTTTCATTACAAACAGTTTTTTATAAGCAAGTATTGGATTTTTCTTATTTCATCTATTTATTAGTCTAAGGGCCGGTTATTTCAAGTTCCAATTAACCTCCAGATAAATTAACTAATGGTTAGAATGTGATCCTTCAAACATCATTAGAAGAAGGTCATACACCAAAAACTATTAGTTAGTTATTTGGAGGTTAACTCAAACATGAAAAACTGGCCCTAGCAGGTTAAACATTTGTATAAATACAAATACAGATATTGAATCAAATCAAAATATACTTAAGGCTCCAATTGTCCAAAGAATCTGGTTCCTGTTGACAAAGTGAAAGAACAAATATTGAAAATCTAAATAAATTAAAGAAATAAAAACCCAAAAAATGTTATTTGAACATTTCGTCAATTTTTCCTATCTGCTAGTACTATATACAATAAACAATACAAGAAAAGTAAAAGTGTGAAAGTATGAAAACTTAAAAGAATGAAAAATTTTATTTTGTCAAATTGTTTTTAGGCATATCGGCTATCGCTCTATACGAGTATACAACGAAATAAAGGTGTGCCGCAAACTATCATAGGGTCTGTTCACGAGTGATTTTTTAAAATATTTTTTCAAAGTGATCAATAGTATCGTGGCTCTCTTTATTATAAGATGAATGATCATTCAGGGATCATCAGGGATGAGGAAGGTAAGAGTAATTTTGAATCATTGATAGATCTTCAACGAGTAGTACAACAGGATAAAAAGTATTCAAATTTCAAAATGTTTGTTTTCTTATATTGATTGAAAGAAGGTTTGTGTCGCACCAAGATTTGATGATATTCATATCTCTTTGTGTCTTATCATTCAGATCGTTAACAATTTCATTAGGCCATAAAAATGTGGTGTCGTCTACAAAAGAAGTAATTTTTCCAGATGTCTGTAGACTCAGTAAATAGCTAACATTCACAAGAAAAAGAGTCGGCCCTAAAACCGATCCTTGTGGCACCCCAAAATCAACATTTTTTCATATATTCAGTTAGATAGGACTCAAACCATTTCAGAGTAACTCCTTCTCAGCCGGATCGATGAAGTTTACGCAAAAGTATTTTGTGGTCTACGCAGTCGAAAGCGTTTTGAGGTCACAATAATAAACAATCTTCAATTAATTGAGGCAGATGAATATTATATAATATTTGAAACAGAAAAACAACTTTTTGTGTGAAATGAAGCAAATAAACAAGCTAGGGACAATATAGTTCATAAGCGACTTCATCATATTGTGTGTTTCCAAAAGTGGGCATATTTCTAACGCGATTTTCTTTTCTAATTTTCATTTTCGAATATTGATTTCATGATGAGTTCTAATAAATGGTCTGCAAAAGTAGAATTATTTTCTCATGAATATTTAGCATGTGCCAAAATGCGGAAAAATGTACTCGTAGATCTCTTCTTTTGGCCATAATATACTTCATCACAATTTTGACAAATAATATCATGAATTCTTGATCTATCTGATAGTAAATTTATTGCCAAATAAATCCAAGGCAAAATATAAATACGCTTTCAAACATTCCATGGATTATTGACAAGAAAAAAGACGACCTTCCCGATCTGAAAATGCCATAATTGCATACTTTTCCAATTTATCTACATAGTTGAAGGCATTTATGTTATGGTCAAATCACTCCATGCTGAGAGCTACAGTATAAAAGAAGATTTCGATTTAAAAAGTATTCGAAATTACGAGCTTTTTAAAAACGTCAAAGTGGCAACTTCAAACCAAACAAGTCAAAAGTATAGTCACACGAAATCGAAACCTTTATTATTCAACCATCAGATTATACAGGGTGACCCAGGGTTAAACCGCCAAACGTTCGAGATCGTTTTATTAGGAAAAATTCAGACTTTTCCCAATTTGGTTCGTTTTCGAGATACAGAGTGTCAAAGATTTTAGAAAAAAATCACTTTTTCATTAATTATGCAAAAACCTCTTCGCCGGTTCTAATAGAACCTGGTATGCTTATTTATAATAATGGGGGGCTTCTTTCAATGTTCTTATAATAAAATGATCAGTGGCGCCGACAGGGTAATTTGATTAATATTAGGGCAAGTCATTGTACTCCACTGTTTTTTGTAATCTTATTTTTTTTCGTATCTCGCTTCTCAACCATTGCTAAGGGATATATAGAGGTATCTTTTGAAATAAAGTAGACATAGCAGCTAAAATATGTGAGGTGGAAGTGACAAAGAGAAATCTGCTAACACTATTATTGCCAAAGAAGGAAACAGCAAAAACGTCGATGACTATTCAGGAAACATAACAAAAATTTTGATTTGACAAAGAAAATTACTTTTCAGGAAGAGTTCAGCTTATGTTTAATAATTGTACAAATTGAGATGAGTTTTGTTTTTTGCAGGAACGGAGAAAAAGTTTATAAATGCCACACACTATTTTCTGTATCAATTCAGAGTCACGGTATATACTCAAATCAGGTTCATATCGTATCGACTCCGACAATTCCAATAAATTCATACCTACCGGTAACATTTCTGGGTCATAAATGGACGTTAATTAGTATTCTGTTCTCGAGTGTATGAAAAACTAAAAATACGTATCGAAAATCGAGTGTTCGCCACTACGCAATGATGGAATTAATTATTTCCCGGTCACTGAAATTGGCTCGGCTTCATTTGTTTTAATGGATCATTGGAACTTGCGGCCTTTATTATTCCAGTTGATGACAAAGTCGCAGGAAAAATAGAACTGCGACACCGATATATATAAAAAGTGGTCGATTCAATATTGATTTGTTTGTAGACAATACAATATAAAAATCGTGTAGCAGCACCTACTATTCCTTGCCAACTCCAACGCGAAATGTAATATATTACAAAATAATAATAATGATAAATCATTAATTCATTCATTCATTCATTAACTACATGCCAATTACAATGTAAAGAATAAGTGTCGTCAGTAGCTTCACATCAATATCGAATAATTCCAAAAATAACACACAAAATTAAAAACTTTTAGAACATGTTTCAAGTAGCACATAAAAAAGATAAAATTTAGTGATATTTGCAGTAAGTAATGAATTTGCCAAGGTTATAAAATTAGTTCACTATTAAACAAGACTTAAGTTAATTTTTGAAGTATTTGGTAGATTCAATGGATTTGATGTCTGTGGGTACCATATTATATAGTTGAATACCGGTTCCTTCCGGGGATTTTTTAAAGTAATTATGGTTGTACATGGGTATGAATACACATCACAATGTTTGATATAGTTTGCAATATTTTGCCGATTGAAGTGAGAATTTTTTTGCATTTGAAAGTTTCTCTACAAGATGGCCCATAATCTAGATCTAGATTTGTAGAATTTTTTTCTGAATCATCCCTCCGATATGTGGGAGGAAAGGTCATTCATGTACAGAAGGAATAGCAACGGCCCTAGGAGGCTCTCTTGTGGAGTTCCAAGATCGACATCAAATCTCTCAGAATAAGTTTTTTCAACATTAACAATGAATTGCCTATTGTTAGTGGAGGATAAAATCCATTCGTTTACAGGGGGGGTTATCGAATTCAATATCTTACAGATAACATGGAATAGTCAAGGCATCTTTTTTCTAATATTCTGGTCGTGAATATCAGTTCTGATGAATTTCATTTTCTGATAGATGCTTATTGCTATAAATCCTTTTTATATTTCTGATACATCTTCTATGACCTAATTCACTTAGATTACATCAGTTCTAAAATTCTACCTGTACTCACGATTTTCATTTTCGCTGGAATCAGGAAATGAGTCAATTTTTCTATATATTCGTGAGAACTTTTACCTGCAACAATATCCCTAAAGGGACATTTTCATTTCAGGAAACTGAAGAGGCCAATTCAGATTGATTCAGAGATTTGAAGTCATTTTCATTTAAGAAATATTCCGTCATTCATTCATTCATATTCATGATCCTCTCACATTTGAACCAATTTTCTCGAATCTCAATAGGCTATAACCTCCACGAATAGCATTTAAAAAATACCACAATCCACGTGCAACAAAGTACCAAAGTGTGATGACACAAATCCTAATAGAATAGCTAGAATAGCTCTTACTTTGTCATTATAATACCGCTCAAACGATGACAAAGTTGATTGCCGTCTATTTATACTTTTTTGTTTACAAACAGTGTCGGGACATCTTCAAGAATTTCGATGGTCACCTGGCACCGATAATTCCGGATCTTCACTGCCTGAATTCGTGTAAACTGTCCTGCCCAAAAATATTCCCAAAAGAATTCCACTGCGTTCAAGACACATTATGAAAAATATTTATGTCGTGCGAACTTTATGTATTCTTCAAACATTCACTGTGCAATAAAACTGTTGCTGCGTACTTTGAGAAAAATGTACGATCCCTGCAGAATTTAATTTAGAAAGAATTGATAAATGAGGAAGGCAATTCTTTAGGCTGTGTTGACAAGGTGGATCATTATTTCAAGGGGATTAAATGGGGTTGAAGTTTTAGGGAAGTCTGGAATAAAATTGATGAACTTTTTCATTTTGATGTTATAAATGTTGGCATTTGCTATTGCTGGAGTCAACGAATTGCAAACTTTTATATAGACCAGTTTCGAATTTATTCAGTTTGTGTTTTATGCCAGAATGGAAGAGAGAGTGAGACCGATTATTTACCAAAAAATACTAAGATACGTTATATGTTTAATATTAGTACAAAACAATAATATATATAGATGAAAAGTTTATTCATCTTTGAGACCACAAAAGTAAGACAAGTTGTGAAATACAATTTGTATAAAACATTACCAGGAAGTTTCAAGTCACGTAAAACATATTAAGATCACTGTCATTTCGTATTAAGTGATATACACACTGGGTGGTCCAATTAAGTCTATCCAACCACAATAACTCCCAGAAGAATTATGACCTTCACAATGACGTATGGTACGACCCTCATTCCCGTTGGAAGAACAAGACCTGGAAAAAAAATTGGCATGTCTTCAAAGTGACGACAAAGGGATGTGAAAACTGAGAACGACGGGTTAGTCTCGATGAGATCGCTTGATGATATTCCAGGGTTAAGTTGTAAAACAGCATCAGCTGACACTTCGCTCTTTCATCTTTGTCACACCATTTAATTATGTATGAATTTATATTTTTTGCAAGATGAATAAAGACGATTTATTATTATTATTGAATATGTTTGTTATACACAGACAGATCGCCAACCTTCCTGCTGTGTTCCAGAGAATTGGGTGAGCATGTAAGCGCAAATATACCAACTGGAAAATCATTGAAAATAACAGAAAGATCAAAGATCCCAATATGAAACCCTGGGGTACTAGATTATTATCATGAAAGTCAAATTTCAAGATCTGACATGAGCCAGGAAAGAAAGAAGTTCAGCAAAACCGCTAATATGGTAGTAATAATAGTAGTAGCAGTTGCGGAAGACTTAAAGTATTTAATGTTTCTGCATTTTTCATATACTCCAGTAGTGTTATAAATTCGAATTGTTCATCGATATCGTCTCAGTTTGAACCTAATTCAAATTTAGGTTTATTTTCAGTTATTTATGGATGTTATGAAAACGATGGTATGAATCGGAAGAACGTACACAAAAACATTCCTTCTGCGGTTTCCTATCAACATTCCTGTGGATTTTATCATGCGTTCAGTGTAATATGACCGTTTCAGATAGCTCCTTTCTTCTTAAGTGATGTCGCAATAGATAAAGAATAGCAAAGTCTCCAATGACGTGTTTTTACGCACGAGCTATGAGGCTGTGGTCGCTTATCTTTTTTTTGGCGCCGTGATAAATGCACTTCATTGGTCGGTGAATCTAATTGAATGCAAATGCACGTTTTTATTATATGAATAGATCCAATTTCAAATACACGAAATAGTCCTCAAACACAACTACCTCAGTAAGCATACAGATACTGATGATGGTTGGAACATTGAGAGTATCCACTGATGACACTAACCTTCTTGTCGAAACGCTCATCGAGTAAGATTAACCTAGGAATTCCCCAGGGTTCCATATTGGGACCTTTGATCATTCTGTTATTCATCGAATATTACAAATACAAATATATAACAAACACATTCATAAATAACAAAAAAGTTGGAACAATCAAGTGAGTGAGCAAAAGCAGCAATGATGAAAGAAAAAAGAGATATAAAACATTTTACTAATGCAGGTAAGAAAAAACTGGTCGTTTGTATAGGGGCTAATCTAAAAAATTAACTGTTTTATGGTTTGTTCCTTGGTTATATTGAAAAAAAAACTCCGGGAGTACAGTATACGTTTAATCTCAGATCCAGAAACTAGAACGTGTTGAGACGTAGAGATAAACGTGTTTCGAGTATGTGAAAATCATTTGTGAATTGGTACTTTATAACTATTATTCGAGTATTGTTTTTTGTCAGTCTGGGTTCGATTTGAAAGATATGATACGAAACATTCATGTTGAATTCTTCTAATGCCAGTTTTATAGTTTGTCTAGAAGATTTCCGTGTTGTACGCAGTCAAAGATGCGACTGAGGTCACAAAAAATCACAGCGAAGAATATTCTAATAAATAGAAATAATTGCCGTTGTAGTGGAATGTTTTGATTGAAATCTGTGTTGGTTCGGAGTGAGTATATTATTTATATTCAGAAAGTCATGTAAAAATTCCAACATTATGTATTCGAATACCTTTGGAAATGATAGGGAAACAGCAAGAGAATTTTTTCCTGATAACCTCCAGTATATTATCATCTTCACTGACATTTGTAATGAACAAATTAGTCTTCAAGTGGTCATTTGCAGTTTTATATATTTTGTCAACAATATCATGTGGGCATTTACGAAAATGTTATTGAAAATATTAGCGATGTCAATTGAATCTTCTATAAGACCGTCATTACTGTCTATAGTTATATTACTTTTCCTTGCGGTTTTTCCTGATAACTCGTTAACAACATACTACGTGTTCTTATTTAAATTTCCTGAGGAGTAAATTTTATTTTGATAATACAGACTTTTCTTACGAGAGTTTTATGTTGCTTTTTCGTGTTTTGGTATAGGATTCTTGACATTGATATGCTCATCTCTTTCATTGTCATCAAACCGTCAATATTTGACCGAGATAATAAATTTTAAGTAACATATCTGTACATACTTTCTATTTTTTTATATTAAAAAAAATTCTGTGTACGCTCTGTTTAATAGCACCACTTGCAATATCGTTTCATTTCCAAAAATAACACAGCTTACGTTATCCAAACATAACGGACTTGAAACGAAAAAGAATATCTGGTCACTGCTACACTTTTCATTTATTTGCGTCCTTGAGACTATCAATGACCATCAGACTTCATCAAAAATGGACATGATGGATAAACAAAAGCCGATCTCGATCATCAGACTGGTCTTGACATTGAGACTATGAATGAGACTTATCACAACATGAATGCCATGCACACATTCTTCAACGCCAATCGTATTCGTCAAGTACCTTTTGAAGTGTTCAATTTTTCATTTCGATTGACTGATTGCAGTGGCGTACTTTTCAACTCAATTCATAAGTGTTATATTGATAGAACAGACAAAATTAGTTAGGTTATAATCATTCTCATGGTGGGAGATCCATATTCAATTTTTTTTAACATGGGAGTCTAAGGAGGTTCAACTCTGAGATGAAACTACGCTATTTAAAAGTGAATGTTGGTATAGAGATATCGAATGTTAGTGAGTGATCTCATGTCCTTTTCACATTAAAGTTCACATCTATACCTATATATCCTCAAATTAAGTTTTCGTTGTGCACAATGAAGATAAGGTTGATTTTATTGTGAAAATAGTATTAATTTCAGATTTGGAGATAGTGATGGTAGGTTCTCTCTTCGCCTTTTATTCACAGGTTGGCTAAAGTCGGAATCAAAGGGACAGCACTCAGTGTAAGGGGCTCAACCCCCACCGAAAGTGCACACCTTACCGATCTCCCAACTGACGAAATTACCAGGAAATTTAGTTAGGAAATTTAGTTTTGAGAATTTTTTTCGAACGGAATTAAATACCAAGAAAGAATGGAACACATAATCCATTCGAGTACTGGGATGGAATACCATAACATGGTACACGGACGGGTCCAAAACTCAAAACGGAACTGGAGCAGAAGTCTTTGGGCCTAGCACCAAATACTCCGAACCCATGGGCCAGTTCCCCAGTATTTTTCAAGCGGAAATTCATGCCATAGAAAGGTGCATTCAGTTCAACCTCGACAGAATATACCGGAACAAAGAAATCGAAAAACTCTCCGATAGTCAAGCAGTCATCAAAGCGTTGAGCTCATATAACATCAACTCGAAGATGGTCTGGAAATGCCTAGACAAACTAAATGATCTAGGCAGGAACAACAAGGTGATCCTCCTCTGGGTGCCGGGGCACGTTGGAGTGGAGGGCAATGAACAAGCAGACACCCTGGCACGAAAAGGGGCATCAACGCAACTGATCGGGCCAGAACCATTCTGCGGACTTGGAAAATCTTACTTCCAAGAAGAATTTAATAAAACTGAAAAAGCAATGAGGGCTAAGGAAGGCCAAATATCTCCTCGGCAATTTCAACCGAGCAAGATCGAAGACACTGATCAACCTCAGAAAAAATAGTCTAAAGACAATCACGGGATTTCTGACGGGGCATTGCAGACTCAAAGAACACCTAAGGAAGCTAGGCTTAGAGGAGGACAGCACCTGCAGATTCTGTGGGGAACATCCAGAAACACCCCACCATATATTGATGGAGTGTTATGCTGTCCGTCACAAGAGATTGAATATACTATCAGCTGACGGTGGGAGAAATACCACGAATAGACCCCCTCAAAATATTTAAATTCCTCAAGGATTTGAGGCATGAGGGGCTGCTGTAAACGGGAACACCTTGAAATAGCAGAAGAAGATGGGGTTCAATAGATCTAATCAGGTCGCAGCGCATCAGTTACCATCCACACTTACCATTACCGTGACAACTCGAAGTGACAACTACACTGTTGAATATAAGCGAAATGCGGATGTAATTAATAGCGGTTGAAGTTGAAATAGCACTCACCAAATCCTTCCAGAGACGAATTAATGAGTAGGTAACTTCTTCAACTCTTGTGCAGACTGTATTGCGGTTTATAAAGCGGCTGGCGATCGACTCGTTTTCTGAACGTCACACTGACATTCGGTTCCAATTTTTTTGACGCCGATCTGTCACTTTGTTTTTATGCGTAAACAGAATACGTCGATTTCACGATATCAGCATGCTCCATAAAATGTGCGTACTTCAACTCAAAATACGCGTGAAATAGATATAATTTTGACATTAGAATTAGCGCCTAAATAAGTTTCCTCTTTGCTGACGGGTAAAACACCTCTCTAACTTATATTTAAATCAGTGGAGTAGACTGAACATTCTCCCCCCACTAAAAATTATATTATAATTTTTAATCAGAACTATGAGCATTTGGTAATGGGCACAATTTCACCAATGCTCTTTTGATAGTACATTGTTTGGTACGGACATCTGCAACACGTACTATACCATCCTTACCATAATAAAGTTTTTCTATTCGACCAAGAGGCCATTTCAATGGTGAAGTTGCCTCATTCTTCACTAGGACCATTGTTCCTTCTGATACAGGACGTGAGGCATCAAGCCATTTGCCTCTCTGTTGAAGAGTATGCAAATACTCACTACTCCATCTTTTCCAAAAATGTTGATGGAGCCGTTGTATCAATTGCCATCGATTAAGCTTATTGAGTTTTAAATGTGTTAAGTCAGGATCAGGAATTGAACTGAATGGCTCAAGCGTCAGAAAATGTCCTGGCGTTAACACCGAAAAATCGTTTGGATCCGAACTAAGTGGATACAAAGGACGAGAATTCAATAATGATTCAATTTGCTTTAAAAGAGTATAGAACTCCTCATATGTCATAATTTGTTCACCCACAATGCGATACAAATGAGTCTTAACAGACTTCACTCCTGCCTCGGCTAGACCTGCAAAATGGGGTGATCCACCAGGATTGAATTTAAAGTTTATTGAATGACTTTCTGCTGCTTGTTTCACCATTTCTAAAATTTGTCGGTTTGCTCCGATAAAATTTGTTCCGCAATCTGATGTTATGGTAGAACAGCGCCCCCTACGAGCGATAAATCTTCGGAGCGAAGCAATGAAAGCTTCACTGGTTAAATCGGATGCTAATTCAAGGTGAACACACTTTGTTGCGAAACACACAAACAGACAGATATATCCCTTGTATGTTTTAGCACGTCGTAATTTACCCATAGTTATAGAAAAGGGGCCTGCGTAATCTAGACCAACGCAAGAAAATGCTTTGAGTTGCGAAACTCTTAAACTTGGAAGATCAGCCATTGGAGGTTGATAAGATTTAGGGGACAAACGCCAACAGTTTTTGCAATTTGAAATTATTTTATTAATAGCTCGTTTGGGGGACATGATCCAAAACTGTTCATTTATTAAAAACAGTAGGGTTTGTCTACCTGGATGATAATATATTTTATGAAAATTGGAAATGATCAATTCAGTCAGTCGAGAATTTCTAGGTAATAGGGCAGGAAATTTCTTATTGTACGATAAGGAGGAATTTCGAATACGTCCACCCACTCGCAAAACATCACTTTCATCTAGGAAAGAATTGAGTTTTCTTAAAGGTTTTGATGCGTTTCTTCCATTTTTCAAGTTTTCAATATCGATAGGGAAGTGTGAAATCTGAGTGCATTTCACAGCTAAAATCATTGCATTCTGAAGCTCTGAGAGCGACAAGTTATCGCTTCTTCTGTTCTCAGGATTACGGCAGTTATACGAAAACCGAAGAATGAATGCCAAAATTCTTTTAATTTTCGACAAGGAAGAATATTTATTCAGAACGTCATGGATAATATTTTCTACCGGAAAAGTGGAAAGCGTTAAATTAATTTCTTCTGAGAGTGCGTCAGGTGATGAACCTTCTTCCGTTTTAAATGAAGTTGGCCAAAGCTCTTTCTTAAGTTGCAACCACGGAGGTCCCGAAAACCACATCACATCTCTGATTAATTCTGAAGGGAGTAAGCCACGTGATGCGCAATCAGCTGGATTGTCTTTGGACGATACGTGTCGCCATAGAGAAGGAGGCATTCTTTTTTTAATGAATGTTACGCGATTACTAACGAAAGTTTTCCATCTGTGTGGTGAAGACTGAATCCAACTTAATGTTATTGAACTGTCTGTGTAAGCGTATGTTTGAAGGAACTTTATTTTATTTTTGAAGGCGGGCGACAGATATTGTTTTCATTGGTGCAACCTTAGATTTGCCACAAACGAAATAGGTTTTGAATGAATCTTCACTTTGCTGAACTCTGAAATATATCACGCAAGAGTAAGCCCTTTTCGAGGCATCACAAAATGCATGTACTTGACACTGTAAATCGTTCAGTAACATGTGGCGAGGAATTTGTAAAGTTGTTAATAAAGAAAATTCTGTTCTGAACTGAGTCCATTTGTTGATGATTTCCTTAGGTGGAACCTCATCCCACTGAATTCCGAGACTCCATAGGTGCTGCATAAGTAGTTTAGCGAATAAAGTGACTGGAGTTAAAAAACCCAATGGATCAAAAACGCGGGCGATATCAGATAATATTTGACGTTTTGTGCAGCTACTAACTGATAAATCAATATTATAAGTGAATATATCTGAACATGGCTCCCACTGTAAGCCCAAAATTTTAAGAACTGATGATACTTCTTTATCAAAAGAAATTAATTTGTTATAGAGGTGAGATTCTGGTAGATCAGCTAGAAATGCTTGATTTTTGCTCGTCCATTTGCGTAGTTCGAAATTTCCTCTTTTACAAATTTCAATTAATTGATCTCGAATTAATTTTGCATCGTCTAATGACGAGCACCCTGTACATATATCATCAATATATACACTGTTTTCTAAGACACTAGCTGCCAATGGAAAATATTCTCTCTCATCGTGAGCTAATTGAAGGATTGTTTTATTGGCTAAATATGGACTACTAGAAAGACCGAAAGTTACAGTTTTTAAGCGATAGTCTTTTACACTCTCACTACTGGAGAATCTCCATAATATTCGCTGATAGTCTTGGTGTTTAGGATGAACTAAAATTTGCAAGAACATCTTCTTTATATCTGCCGTAAAAACTATAGGGTAAATTCGAAAATCCAATAAAACCAAGAAAATATCTTTTTGTAATTTTTCACCCACTAACAGGGTTTCATTCAGTGAAATACCCTGTGTGGATTTTGCGGAAGCGTCGAAAACAACGCGCAGTTTAGTTGTTGTACTGTTTTTTAATACACAGTGGTGTGGAAGATAAAAGCAGTGTTCTGTGTCATAACAATTATTATCTACCTCTTCCATGTACCCACAGTCTAAATATTCTTGTAGAAAGTCAGAATATAATTTATGTAATTCCGGTGAACGCAAAAGGCGTCTTTCAATAGAATAAAAGCGGCGTAAAGCGAGCGGACGAGTATCGTTGATATTGAAATTTGGTTCTGAATTTTTGAATGGAAGATTGACAACATAACGACCAGTTTCATTTCTAGAATGTGTACTGGAATATATTTCATCACACAAAGCATCTTCAGGCGATATTGCCTTTATTTTTGGGATTTCTTCGAGTTCCCAGAATCGTTTTAGAAAATTGTCTATAGCGAAAGTGTCAGTTTGAACAGTACTGAAAAATGCGGAACTATTCGAAAATGCTTCTGGTTTATTGAACGCTACCTTCCCCATAAGTATATATCCGAAAATTGTGTTTATGGCTACAGGTTCATCATCATTTCCTACAATACGCCCCTGTTCTAAGATATGGGGAAAAACTTCAGCGCCAAGAAGCATATCAATAGATGTTGATTTGTGGAAATTTTCATCGGCTAGTTTGAGATTTCTGATGTGTGACCAATTTGAAACATCAAGGGATGAACTTGGCATGTTAGCGCATAACTTAGGAAGAATAATGGCATCAACTGTTAGTTCTGGATTATTCTTGCCAACAGGTTTTAATGTGCAGGTTACTCCGCCACTAGAAGTTATTTCATTCATTGACCCCAAACCTTGGATAGACATGGAAAAATTGAAGCGAGTTAAACCTAGTTTATGGTAACACTTTTGTGAAATATAACTGGTCTGCGAACCACTGTCAAGTAAAACTCTAACCTTTTGATAGTTATTGCGTGCATCTAATACTTCAATAATGGCCGTTGATAATAAAACATTGCTGGAAGATGATACGATACCGACAAAGTTATTTTGATCTTGAGCAGTGGAAGGACCCTGTAAACTTTCTTGGGGTTTTGAGGTTATAGTGTGAAGTGAGTCATTATTGGACGTCCAAACTTTATTAACATGTATAGTCGAATGATGCAAACCTCCACAAAAACGGCAAGTTGACGTCGATTGACAATTTTTTGTTGAATGCTGAGAACTCAAGCAATTATAACATAATTGTTTTTGCTTGACAAAATTTAATCTTTCTTGAGGCAGTTTATTGAAGTATTCGGAACATCGGTATATTGAATGATTCCGTTTACAAAACATACAAGATGGATTTGGACTCGAAATCTTATTTGAATTGGTATTTGACAAATATGATGAAGTTTGTTTGGGTTTTGTTATCGAAGCATTTTGAAAATATTTATTTTTTCCTGAAAGTAATGTATTTTGCGGCATCGAAAATTCAACTGCATTCAATGCGTTGCATCGATCTAGTACGAATTTTTTTAAAGATTCAAATGTTGGTGTAGCATCATTAGCGATAGGGTTTTCTAATTCGAATCGAGTAACGGTTTCTTGAACGAGATGCTTCGAAAATAAGTAATATAAGAGAAAATCCCACTCTGTTACCGGAAATTTCATATTTTGCAAGGCAGCTAAGTTTTCCGTAAAGGTATCTAAAAGTAATCGAAGTGATCGCGTATTTTTTGAATTAGTGACAATCGGTGCATGATCGATTTCTTGTAGATGTGCAAAAGCGATTAATCTTTTATTGTCGTAGCGCTGTAACAGCGCATCGTAAGCGATGTCATAGTTGGCACTAGACATTGGAGTTGTTTGAACCAACGTGAGTGGTGGTCCACGTAGGGATGAAATAAGGTAATTGAATTTTTCAATATTTGTTAGGTTTGCGTTATCATGAATAAGGCTCTGAAACATATCCAAAAACGGTTTGAAAGATTTTATATCTCCCGAAAATTTAGGGATTTCAATTTTGGGTAATTTTACGTTACTACCAGAATAATTTGCTGATGAACTGGCCACAGTTGGATCATATTTGATATCGAATAGCGTGTAATTGATTGCATCGATATATGAACAATCGTATTCAAAGTTTTTGCGAACAATTTCATCATCGGTTAAATCCTCATCAGTAACTGAAGCTAAAGATACTAAACTGACATAATTTTTTTTGAAATCATCGCAACACTGTTGAAGGCCTTGATAGCGCATTTTGAATATTATACGTTCTGATTCTTCAGTTTTTGCTCTGTCAGCAAGTTCTTTGATTTCTTTTATTTGACTAACGCTTATTTGACGAAGAGCCCTATACTGTTTTAACTTATTTGCGTTTGACATTATGAATAAACAATGAGCAGATCAAGAAATTTTTAGATTTAATCGAATCAGTTGGACACTGTCTGAAGGCTTGATAGGCTTCAGCAAAAACACCTTCAATATACTTTATCGAATGGCCTTATTCAAATTTTTAATGAAAAGATTTATTATTTCATAGACAATTGAACGTATGGTATATCAAATAATGATTTCTCGTGAAAAAATCACCACTTGAGGAAACTTATTTAGTTTGGTTGAAAAAACGCGACTGGAATAATCCTTGGCTCGAATAGGACCAAATGTTGAATATAAGCGAAATGCGGATGTAATTAATAGCGGTTGAAGTTGAAATAGCACTCACCAAATCCTTCCAGAGACGAATTAATGAGTAGGTAACTTCTTCAACTCTTGTGCAGACTGTATTGCGGTTTATAAAGCGGCTGGCGATCGACTCGTTTTCTGAACGTCACACTGACATTCGGTTCCAATTTTTTTGACGCCGATCTGTCACTTTGTTTTTATGCGTAAACAGAATACGTCGATTTCACGATATCAGCATGCTCCATAAAATGTGCGTACTTCAACTCAAAATACGCGTGAAATAGATATAATTTTGACATTAGAATTAGCGCCTAAATAAGTTTCCTCTTTGCTGACGGGTAAAACACCTCTCTAACTTATATTTAAATCAGTGGAGTAGACTGAACATACACACAGGACTATTTTTATTAGTATTTTTATCAACTCGGCTGAAAATACATGTTCAAAACAGTAACATTCTTAATCCACATCCTGAATATATCTGATACCTACCATGCTAAGTATAGTATCCACATTTCAAAATCTTTTTATTTTGTTGGCATTGTATAAAAATTTCAACTACTTGGGTGTCTGTGATTGCAGCCAGACGCCGAACAATGCATTATTTCAGAGCACACTGCATCGTGTAGGTATTTCTAAGACCTAAGTTCTCATGTATGCTCATAACATTGATTTTCTCGCCAAACTGCCTCCACCAATCAGTAACGCTATAAAGCTAAGACAAACGTCTATTAAATATGCCCATTAATTTTATATTCATTAATAATTAGTTTGAACGTATACAATTTTACTATAAAACTTTGATTAAATCTTGTCGAAAAAGGTTCACTGATTCTTTTTCAATAGAAATAATTCATAATAAAGTTGCCGATGAATCTAAAAAAAAAAGTTAAAATTATTTTTATAACCATAAGAAATTGATGGGGAATTCAGTGGTGAGATCCACGTATAGAAAGTGATTCAAAATTCCCGCATAACCTCACTAATGTTGTTTATTGTTATTCAATGAGATATCCTTTCTGAAATATTATTTGGAACGCTACTGGGCTCACAAAACTGTTCAATGCCGTAGACACAACAAAAGTTATGTTTTTTTTGCAGGTTATGAAGTCAAGCGTGCTCCTGCTGACACTGGCATTTTTTTGTGGCGCTTTCCTATACACAGAGGGGTGCTCTTGTATGCGACAACATCCCCAGGAGCAGTTTTGCAAGTCTGACTTTGGTGAGTGTTGAGGTTAAACTTGAAAATAATCAGTTAAATGGCGAAGGCTTTTCCAAAACTTTTATTTGGCAACTAACAAAAGTATTTATAAAGACATCTGCCAAATATTATTCTGGCAGAATAACAAAACAACTTCGAAGCAGAATTTAATAGGCCAGGAGCTGAAATAATATAAATAAGATAATTTTTGACGATTACAACAGTAAGTGTTGAGGTTCATCTTGAAAATAATCAGTCAAATGGCAAATGCTCTTCCAAAACTATTATTGGACAACTAACAGAAGTATCTATAACTATGTTACATACAGATGTATAGCAGGTCAAGGGTCTAGATAGTGGTTAACAGATGTGTAATAACAAATAAAATATACATTTCAGGTATAAACACAAGACATCACAGAAAATGAAAAAATTTGAAATATTTCAAATATTTAAATATTTAACAATATTGAAATTTAAAAGTTAAAATTTAAAATCAGAACTTACAATTTAAAATTCAGTGAGGATGTTCCTATCAACAAAAGAATTATAAGAAGTTTTAGAAATGTCCTCAAAGTATTCACTGACAGAATAGAAACAGTTATTTGTAAAGTATGTTTTCACAACTTTTGGAACTTTTTCAAATTCAGTATTACAAAATGATGAGGAAGTACATTGTATAATTTATAAATCCAGAGATATCGAAAGCCCATGTCGTGAGATTCTGATGTTGTCAGCATTTATAGTGTTATAATTGTGAATATCACTCTGTAGGTACTATGAGATTACTTGCTCTCTTATGAATTTCAGTAATTACGTTATATAGATATAAGGACGGAAGGGTCATAATTTTAGATGTCAAGAATAATGGTCGGCAAGTTTCTCTCGAGCCAACATTTGCCAAAATTCTTATAGCTTTTCGTTGCATAGTAAAAATTGCACTGGAAGAGTGAAAAATATGCTGTTCTTTGAGCATTACTATTTGAAATATGCTTTATCTGTCGTAAAAGAAACAATACACTAGATGGCTTGTGCTTTAGTTGCTCCGTGTGAGCATTCCAGTTTAGCCTAAGATCTAAGGTGATACCTAGTAGCTTGACAGTTCCTTCATGTTGTCTGCTTTGATGTGTTGAGACTTGTCGTTATTCAGTTTGAGATGTGATGTAAACCATTTTTCTGCTTGTTTTTCAATTTCTGTAGATTGGTCTGACAGTAATTCGTAATCTGTATTTGAAAAGATGAATGTCGTGTCATCAGCAAAAAGAACACATTTGTACGGTGACATTTAGTTGGCAAGGTCGTTTATGTAAATGATGAACGACAATATAGAGTTTCAATTTTCTATATTTCCTGGTCAATTTATTTCTGGATATATTTCTCGTGTTCCTTATGAGATGCAGCACAATGTTGCCATTGCTCTTGACGTGGTCATTTTTGTGCTCTCATCGATCAAAACATTGCCGACTTTGGGAGCTTGTATATCGATAATTAGATGGACGAATTTTTCCAGAATTGGTTATTAGCATTGTTATCGAGTTTTATTATGTGTTAGTTTTCTATCAAATTTGTAAGACGCGTTCTTCTGAACAGCGTGTTATTTGAAACAATGATTGCATTTGGCCTATGGTGCTAAGATTCAAAAGTCTATCGGGGAGCACCTTTGAGTACAATTATCTCTGATTCCAAATTGTCGAAAATTTTCGAAAACATTCAGCTGATGTAGCCACTGTCGAGAAATATCATACCAAATTTTCATTGTATTTGTAAGAAAACTGCTCTAGCGTTCCAAATACCTTAAGTTGTCGTTGATTTTTGTTAAATTTATATCTACTGCGTGATTTATATGTTCTATATATATATATATATATATATATATATATATATATATATTTGGAAGACTTTCATTTTGTTGTTTCTTCGAATATATTTTCTTTTTGTCAATCTTTCGCAAACTGGTCGGTATTGTGCGAACAAAGACAATTGCTTCATGTGTACCTTTCATTTCAGTTTAAATGTATACGACAGAAACGTTATTCAATTATGGATCGCAAATTTTCCTCCTCAACCTAATTGGCTATCGCGCATTGTGTCCCGATAAGTTGGCAATTTATGCCATCCTGTCAAATGTTAGTATTTATCGTCCAGTGGACAGATTATAATGAAAATGATTTGAATTTACAATTTCGCTATTAGCGTAATAATTGACAGCATAAAGCATCCGCGAAGGCATGTTCTATGCCATGTTTATCACATTTTCGCTAACAATGGGGCACCTGAAAGGTCATGTCTAATCATTTCTTTGGTTTATGTATGCTTTCAGCAATTCGTTGCAGCTCATTATCGATAATACTGTGATTATTTATGTTCACTCGTTATCGTAGATCAGCATATAATATGTATTACACTAGTCTTAGATTGACATGAGTAGGTATATAAAAAATGAAAAAAAATTGTGAATACTTGATGAAAATTCATTCAAACCAGTGCCAAAATGTTGGCAGATGCCAAAACTCTAAGGGAAGATGAGTTTGTGGAGGTGAGACGTGTGTATTTTAAATTTGGACAATTTGTTTTTCGTAACCTCAAAAATATTGAGAAATTTGGATATTTATTTATTTTTGCCATAAAAAGAATATGATTTTGATGAAATTTGGACCCTAGTTACTTTAGCAATACAACCAGCATTTTTATATTAGATGTTCTGCCTCCACCATATTCCGTCAGATCGTTTATGACTGAGAGCAATGAATTATTCCATCGACAGAAAAAAATTACCGAACCTTGCAGAATAAAAAAATTGCAGAGCCCAACTCTTCCCCAATGATTGGTAATTTCTCTTTCTCGATGGATTCTTTCATTATTCTCAATCATAAACGCTATGACTAAATAAGATGGTACTTGCACTGCACTGTTTGGAACCTTTGGTGCAGTAATTAATATACTGGAGTTTTATTTCGACACCAAACTGTTATTTTAATCTTCCTCTTGAAGATGATCACTTGGTGATTGAAACACGTGTCAAGATGTTAAAATAACAGTTTGGTGTCGGGATTGAACTCCAGTATATTCAAATAAAAAAATAAATAAAAAAAATTGCTGAGCCGAACTCTCCCTCAACGGTCTGTAATTCTTTTTCTGTAGATGATATCTTCCATCATTCTTAATCATGCACGATTTGACGAAAAATTGTGGTGGCAGGACCTATGAGAAAAAAATTACAGAGCCAAACTTTCCCCCAACGCTCGATTATGTTTTTCTGTCGATGGAATCTGTCATCATTCTCAAACATGAACGTTGTGACTAAATATGGTGGTAGCAATACTTCTAATAAACAAATTGCCTATGCCTAACTCTTCCCCAATGCTTGGTAATTTTTTTTTTGTTGATGGACTCTTCCATGATTCTCAATCATGAACACTCCGACGGAATATGGTGGTGGCAGGACCTCCGCTAAAAAAATTGCAGAGCCCAACTCTCCCCCAACGCTCGGTTATTATTTTCTTTCGGTGGAATCTTTTATTATTCTCAATCATGAACGTTTTGACTGAATATGGTGGTAGCAGTACTCCTAATAAAAAATTGCCTAGGCCCAACTCTTCCCCAACGCCCGGTTATTTTTTTATCGTTGGAATCCTTCACTATTCTCAGTCATGGAAGCTCTGACGGAATATGGTGGTGGCAGGACATCTAGTAAAAAATTTATGGATTGATTGCTACAGTAACTAGGGTGAAATTTGCTGGAATGTACATTTTTATATTTTAAAGAAACTAAAATTTTAGTACGAAATATTCTTATTTTTGCTTATTTTGGCAAATTTAATGTGAAAAAAGTCCCAATTTTCAACAAAATAGTTGAGTTTTTCTTTGAAACCTCTACTTTGAAATGGTGTATGAAAATAATACTTTACGTGAAATAACATTGTCAAGATGGAAAAACAAGAACACCCTTTTTACATGATTAATTTTTTCGTGGTGCTTATCTACAAGGAAACTTCAATGAACCGTTCAAGGTTCGGACTGCTGAGAAACTAAATGTTTAAACAATAATTTAAACTGGGAATTTGATAAAAGTTTCTGTTTAAAATTTTTTTTGTATGCTTTATGAACACAAATACATTAAAAATAAGTTTATTTGTTTAACAACAGATAAATCTACAGTGGAAATACACAATCAAGGCTTATGATATCAATTTTTTTTGAGAAGCTGCTCTACCATCAACATATTTTTCAGTTTCTTCAGGCTCTTCTTCAAGTCTTCAATTTCAAGGTCTTCAATTTTAACAAGATCTTCATTTGCAATATTATTTTGAACGTTTGTTGTTACCTACTTCTTTATAAATGGTTGTATTTCAGAGTTTGAAATGTTTTTGGCTCCTGATTGAAAATCAAATTCGCCAAAAATGAAAATTTCGCTTTAAAAAAACTACAGCTTCTTTGAGATATGAAAATGTACATTTTCAACAAATTTTACCAATATCAAATAATATTTTGATAAAAATAAAATACCAAATACCTAATTGGTATTTGGTATTTGTCTCAGTAGTTTTGTGGTTAGGTGAAAAAGGGTATTCATCAACTTAATTTTCATCATAAAAAAATCATCGATCGAAAGTTTGGTTTAGTGGAGGCCAATATTTCAATTTCAGAACTGTGTAAGGGTAAAAATTAACAAAAGATGTCACTCCTGTATCATTTTGACTTGCATTTTGGTCAAATATCAGCTCCAGCCCATTCGAATTCGAAGCACACAGAACCCAACATTCAAATGAACGCACGAAAATTCACATTTGCTTTCGTTCATTTTTATCACGCAGTCAGGGTTTTGATTGATGATCCTGAATGCTAAAATGAATCACGCGTCATTATCCCATTCACATCTCGTCTGAGATTTCATTCCGTCCATATCAGATCGAAGTTATTCATGAGTTGCAAAAATAACCATTCCGAAACAGTTGGGGATCCAAGATTTGGATCTCGCTTAATGTAACTTTCATTGTAGTGAATCCAGCAGTAATGCATATTTGATTCGTTACCTTTATCGAAATAAGAATCGGCGTTATGTTTTCTCGTTGCAGATTTTTTTTCTTGGAAAACAATTGTCAATTTTAGCTTTGTGCATATAGGGTGATCGAAATTTCTGTTGACACCCGTAGGTGTCAAAAAAGTTGGAAATGAAAGTTGTAGACCACTGAAATCTATAAGTTTGATTTCAACAATTTTTTTACGTAACCTCAAAAATATCAAGAAAAATGTCACAACCAAATTTTTGTATTTCATTTATATTTTCCAGAAAAACAATATGATTTTGATGAAAATTTGTGGAAATATACATTTTTATATCTCAAAGTTTGTAATTTTAATTTTTGTAATTTTTGCAAGTTTAATTTTGAAAAAATCCTAATTATCAATAAAAAAATTTAATCTTGTGATCATCAAGCGAACATAATATTTTCTGAAATTTTCGGTTCCATTTGGAGAAATTATGAAAAATTCCGCAGTATCAATTATAATCATCACTAGACATTGAACCCTACTGAGGTGCATTGACCTTCTCCAGCTTCCATTCCATTTTTTTGGTTTTTATCAAGCACCTTTCATTTCGAAGCACCAATTTTCCTGCCTTCATCGTCAATGCCACCTTTCTATCGCAATGCATAATACATATATTTCTGTATTGATAGCTGAAGAAACATCGTTGATGATGATACTGAAGAAGATCCCTGTGGAATACTATAAGTAATGTTGAGATGTCTCAGTAAAAAATATGATGTGTCTTAAAAATCATGGACCTAGTATTTGAGAAGAATTTGACAAAGATCAACTCGTAGTCTTCAACATTGGTTTTTCCAAAGAAAATCTATGCCTTTTATACTACTAGTGGACCGTTCCAAGTAGGACTAGAACTATCTCGTTATATATCTAGCGGCATTGGTGGCTATAAGAATAACGGGAATAATAATAATAAAGTTTAATCAACGAAATTTGAAAGAAAAATGTACGTATGATTTTCTACTAAACAAAAGAAGAATCACAGAAACAGGCTTCTATGCTGCCTGACATACTCACATACGTGTATTGAATAAAGTTGAAAGTAGCCTAGAGACTTCGCAAGTATCCATTCTTTCAATCTTTTTCAATGAGATGGTACCCCAGAATATTTTTCAAGTTTGCTGGTAACATTGATTATATCCTAGATGCTACACAATCCACGATTTTTTGACCAATTCTTTTCTCGCTACGTGGATGAAAAACCCCATATTTTTTTCTCGATGGTATGGTTTGGTCATGTTTTTTCAAGAACGATTCTATCAATCACCTTCGAAATTTTATGACTATGCCAAAGCAAAGTAAACTGGTTTGAAATGTTTTATTCCCAAAAAATCTTCAAAATATTTAAATTCTTGAAGTATTCGTCTCAAATTTTTTGTCAGGTATTTCATATGAAGATCCCATCTAAAGTGACGATCTATAATTGCCCCAAAATATTTTAACGACTCAGCCTCTGGAATTTTCGAATTTGGACCAAGATTGATATCTCCTAGATTTGGTATTTTTAACGCGAGTTTGTTAAACTGCAGCCATTTTATAAATTCTACGAAATTCAGTTTCAATTTTGTTTTCTATAAGAACATACGGATTTAATCTTATTTCATAATTGTGTATTTTGTTTAGCAGTTTCTGATAACTTACAGTATCAAAAGCATTTGAGAAACCTGAAAATACATTGATGGGTTCTGCTTCATCCAAGGACTCATAGAAACTTGATGTTAGCCTATAAATTGCGTCATCTGTAGATTTTCTCTATCGAAAGCCAAACTGATTTTCACCGTCTTCACCATCACGTTATTATCCTACGAATAGTGATCATATGTTTTTCAAATTTTGACATAGAAAGTGACACTTGTCTTTTCAAAACTGACTTGGATGTCATAACGTCCAACTTTTCATCATCAGTTAGGAAATGTTTTATTTTTCCTAACTGGTTAGAAAAAGTTCATTACATCATCTCAAGAAAAAATTCATTTATCAAATATAAAGAGAAGTGAATTTTATCGAATATTTCCATCGTATGTTAAAAATCCCATTTGAAGCGGGACATTTTCGATCAATTACGGCGAAAAATTCCCGGCGGGACATTTTCAGGCTGAAAATTACCCGGTAGGTATCGAAAATTACCCGCTCGGTCCGTGTATCTATAGTAACGATTGTTAAATGTACATTTGTCATCTTGACAGGCATAAATACTGAATTTATATGTACCTACCTGCATAATGTAAATTTAAATAAAATTTCAAACTCAGCACATACATTTTTGTTTTAACTCCGGAAATATTCTACCGAATTACACTCGTGCATCAAAATAAACCTGATAATTTTCCATTCAAGCATGTTGTCAGTAAAAAAACTGCATTCGGTTATTTTCATATTTTGCTAAAAGAGCCCTTCTCCTTCGGAGTCGAGCTCTTTCGACAAAATATGAAAATAAACTCATGCAGATTTTAGACAACATGCTTTCATGGAAAATTATCGGTAATTTTGAAGCACTTGTGTAATTACTCCCGACAATTTCCTTCAACCAAAAGCCATAATTTTTTGAATTCAAACCAATGAGAAAAGGACGTTTCGAAAACACTGTCTCCAGCCCGTGGTATTTTCAAATCGGTGTTTCGCTTCTTCCTTATTTATACGTTTCCATAGTTACAACAATTTCTGTGAATAGAGAAACGTCAGTTTGACGGTTCAACTCTTCAACTGACATTAATGACATATGATGAACCGTTCCTGCAATACGCATTTAGTCCATAATAATTTAATGCATTCGTGAAATTGTCTGATCGAATATCTCTTCAAAATGCAGAATTTTCAAAATACTTTCACCTTGCCAGTCACTCAAACTGTGTTGCTGTACGAAACTCCACTCGAGCAAGCTCTCGTGGTGTTTCTAAGCAACACAGTTTTCGTGACAGCAAGGTAAAAGTATTTTTTGAAAATTCAGCATTTTGTCAGGATATTACTACAGAAAACACGCTACAAGTTTATAACAACATTTTGTATCTCAATCATTAAAGTTGACCTTGCAGTTTAAACAGTTTGTTAGGTTAATAAAACTGTATTAATAAATTACCTCAGTCTTTGGAATTGAATAAATATCGTTTGTCAATTTTGACATTGAAATTATGTGTGGGATCATCAGCAATAGAGGTAACTGTGGAATCATACATATACAGATATTCACTCGATTTTTCATATTTCTTGATTTTTTTTTGTTGAGGATTCTTGTCTTCATTATTTTCATTCATTACCTCTTTATCTACTATCATTATCTTTTCATCTGCTTTTAATTTTTTACGGAATGCTTTGAAGATAAAAAATTGCATTTTGTCTTGTGGAAAAAATATCGCAGCTACAATATCTATTTTGCTCTCTATTCTGTTGCATTGAAGAACAACAGGAATGTATATTCCCTTTAAAAAATCACACCGATGGAAGAACTGTGTTATCGTTCATCTCAATTACACAATCACGAATTAGAAAGTCGATCAGTTTTTAGTGCGAGGTTATAAAAACAAAAATGAAATAATTAGGCATTCTTATGGGAAACGACCATCAAAAAAAAAATCCGGAACACAATCTTGAGTTAGATAGAAATCACGAACGAACTTCATGAAATTTAGCGCCAGCGGCTATCATTAGCAGCATGCGAGGTACAAACATTCTTTTAATTTTTCAAGAAACGATTTGAGGAAATTGTAGAGTTCAAGTCATGGAACTATTAATTATACTAACGGAACTATTAACTAATAAAATAAGGAAAACGTTTGTGGACTGTTTGAAAAAGAAAATACCTCAAGAATGATAATTACAGCGTTTTAAAACTTTTGGGTCCATATATTGAATAGTAAGGAGTAAAAATTAGTTAACACCGAGTATATTAATTAATTTTCCAAATAAATTCTGGATAGAAGGAAATCGAATTTTGCGAACATTTTTGTTTTCCATTTTTTCGAAAAATCTCGAATTTCTTAGTTAGTTTTATCTCCAAAAGCCAGAACAAGTGTATAAGCAATTTTTTTTAAAAAATCTGACAATACCACTGGATTTGCAATTATTTTTAATGGGTGTTACTAAAATTCCATAAAATATGTGGATTCCTAACACACGTACATCATAATTGAAATTTAAATTACGTAATCGTGATATTTCGGATAATCCTCCTGTATTACTATTGTAATTCACATTGATCTATTAGATCAGCTTGAATTGAAAACATTTTCAACGAACAGTTGTTTTGTCAATTTTTCCTTTCCTAAACACGACCTATATACGGATTGATACTGAAAAGCTAATTTTTTATTGAAGAATTCGAAACGGATATTGATACAGATGAAGAATTAGTGAAGTTTATTACACCGTGTGTACACTGACGGAGAAATATAATAATAATTTCGAAAAATTCGTAACTGATTTTCCATAGAAAATAAGAATTTCTAGTCCCTTGGAAACTGGAATGTCCAGAGGCTAACTTTCCGAGACATTTCCATCAATATCAGTACTAATTTAATTGGAATTCAGGTGCACATTTTTTTTCATAAGGAGTTGCTCTTTACATTTAGAGAGTGAGTACTACTTACCAGCGAAAGATAATGCAATGTGGTCAATGATGTCTTGTATTTAGTTTTTTTCATAAAATTTCCCGGAACAATATGGCTTTGGCCTCTTCAATCCCTATCAAAAATATTAGAACTTGATTCAAAATCTGCACTACTGAATCTGTAGAAATATATTTTCATCGTTATTTTGAAATCAGTCGGTGAGAATAATGTTTTCCTATTTCTGTAAAAGTATCCTTAATTTCTTCAATGTCATACCCCACTGTGCCTGGGTGTACATAAATTGGTATTTGGATTAAAGCGGTAAATCAATAATTATAACCACTACTTTTTCCCTGATGCAAATTTATGCTAACGGCTTTTTATACCACCCAGCCGACTGAAATTTTAATTGCAATACTTCCATAGCCAGATGACCATATTCGGAAATGGACAATAAAAAGTTTACGAGGTGCCGTACTCTTTCATTCGAACACATACGTCAAGGACGAAAACTTATGCATCTTGCAAATAAAAGCCAATTCCATAATTTACTGTTTTATGCGCTGCATAAAAAAGTATGGAAGATGAGTCTCAGTTGCTACTGATTTAACGTTTAAACTAAAAAAAGTATGAAAATAATTAAAAACTATTTTATTATTGACTTCACAAAAAATTTATTCGCGATGGCAATTATCAAGAAACAATGGACGATCGAAAAAATATGTTGAGTTCGTGGTATTTATTTTTCGAAAAGTCACCAAGAATAGAATAGGTACTCATTCTCTCATATGTTTTATTGTTTCCAATCTTACATTATGCCACCCAGGTAATTTTTTCAACTTCAAACTATTAATGATATACATAGCTTCATTTTCATGTATGGATTATTTATCCATAGATATATAGATAGAGTTTTATTTATCCGACACAAAATAGCATTGGATTGAGAAGTCACAAAACAACACATTATATCATTTCAACATTGAAACATGTTGAAGATTTGAAACTTCTTTATTTATTTTTTTTTGTTATACAGGGTGATTCATTGGGAAATGCGCATACAGTTAGGGTAGATGAAAGACACCGAGGTCCTTCTAAATAACCTATATTTTATGGGTCTATCATTCTTTATAACCAAGATACAGGGTGATTTATTGATTTTCCTCATTTTTTCAATTAATCATAACTTATGAACCACCCTATACATTTTTGTGATATTTGGTTTGTATGTTCTTTGTCCACAGTAGTGTCGATTAGTATAATAAGAAAAAGTCTTATTCCAGGTCCGGCCTTAAAAAAAATAATAAGTAGGTTTCGAGTCGAAACAACATTCTGTAAGTATATCAATATTTTAAAATTTTATTTACAAATTTGGAAAGAGCAGGAAAAAATAAGACCAAAAGTATTTGGTGTTTCCGCATACAACTTTTTTACTTATTAACTTGAGTGAAATCTAGATGTTTCGATAATGAGGTGCCACAAAATTTTAAAAAATTAAATTTCTTCCCCAAATGGTACTTTTCCAGCTTCAATCATGAAATAATTGAAATTGCGATAAGAATTAACAATGCTGTACCGGAGGGGCCTGGCACTATAATTAAGAAGCTTACCTGAATACCGCCAAATTACCCCTAGGCTAATGACAAAAAATTATCCACAGCATATATAAGAAGTATCCTTGAAATTGTCGCATTTTACACTTGATAACGACTGTTGATTTTAACAGTTGAAACGTCGTGATTAAAAATTGCAGAGAATTGAATTTTTCTTTGTTCTTTGATGAAAGTCCAGAATAACCTTACTCAAAGTGAAACATTGTCAACCACTTTCAAACAAAAGAAATTGTAGATATTGATCTCCACTTCCATATGCTGTTTACAGAATTTGATTGAGATGATTTCCCTTAAATCGGCGCATTTAGAAAGATATGCCCTTAAATTGTTTATAACGCGATTCTGCAAAAACTACATATCGGACAGAAACCACCTTGCGCACAGTTTAACCACGTGTCATCATCTATCAGTTTCCGCAATATTGTTTGTCCACCTTCAGATTTATAAAACTTATGAATTTTTGAAAAATGGTCTCTTTTTCGAGGTTTTCCTGGATTTTCTCAGTTCTGCCTATTTTATTTTCTGTTCGGTATTCTGGACGCCTATGGTATCACTACAGGAGAAAAATCAGCATTTTCCCCTTCACCACTTCCCTTACCTTACCCTTTACCTTTTCACTCCCAGATGTGAATTTATATAATTTGTGTAAAAACTTTGTTCTGAAAAACCAAATTTGTCATATTTCTCATGAAAACTCGCCCATAACATCCGTAATTTTTGACATTGGATTGTATATTTTTGTTGCATTTATCGATTTTGAGAATTAAAAATTTCAGAAAAAGCAAACAGATATCACTTATAAAATTTCAAAGTTTTCCAAGGCTGTAGTCACATCCAACCCAGATAAGTGAAATGCTTGCTCATAAAATTGCAGTTTCTGAGCGTATTTTTATCTATCGAATCTACTTATTCCATTTATCCGAAAACTCATCTGTTTATATTCAATGGACAACTCAGTATAATAAACAATGTTCAATTTCGCACAGAAAATAATACAGCTGGGGCACTTGAAATTTATTGCTCAGCAAATAAAACGAGAACCTTTGATCAGCTTGTACTGTTGAATTTTATTACGCGTCTTAATTTTGAGAACAAGTAAAACAACATAAAGTATAACGACTTCTTTTTACACCTTCAGCACTCTGAGAGCTTTCCTTATATTTTCATCCTCCCTATTATCCCATTATTTACAGGAGGATTATTCGTATTACCGAGCTCTCAGTAAATTGAAATGAATTTGATTTCCTGTAGCTTGAGTCTAAGCACCACATACTAGAACCGAAAAAGAATAAGGCGCTATTTTCGTTGCCGAGATAAATCTCTGTTCATATGACAGTTTGATGGATTTTAATCCCGAGACCTTTTTCCTAATCCTAGTGATTTATGTTGAGAGCCAGGGATCTTTGATATTTTTCATCAAATATTTTCATACTGGGAATTGTTGTTTGACGTAAATGTGTTTGGATCATACACAATTTTCAATTCTTTTTGATTCTAGTATACAGTCGTGTGATATTTTCTAGTTAGGTTTTCCCTATAATTTTCCTATTCTGAGCTCTGTTATCGAAATTAAAAAATTAATATCAATTTGGAAATGAGCAAACTGCTTTGATCATATGATTTATCAATACAGTGCGGATTCCCCCCCCCCCCATTACCTGTTAACTTCTAACGGTTTGACTTATGAACATGGAACAAAAAACATTTTGAATGGTATCACCAATAGTATTTTTTGGAATGAAAGACACTGTGATTACTGATAGAGAAGGTGGCATGACATGGGAGTCTAGTTACACATCTTCGAAAAGAGAATTCAATTCTATTCTCAACCATCAAAATTTTTTAGCATCCGTTAATATTTTTTCACCATATGCACTCTAACTATTTGGTATAAGTGCGGATCTGAATGGACACTTTTATCGATAAACGGTTTGATATGGAATAATGGGACAAAGAATATTTTGAATGGTATGACCGATACTACTTTTTGAGAGAAGATACATTGCAATTACTGGACAGATGGCGCTGGGGGCACATTAACTTAAAAATTTCGAAAGGCAAAGAGATCGAAGTTTTGAAAATAGGTATTAACGAAAATCAAAAACGTGTATATGGTTGAAGAGAGAATTGAATTATCTTTTCAACTATGTATAATTTTAACCCATGCCACTTGAATTTATTTAATTGATTTTTCCTCCCACCCCCTCTATCGTGCAACTACAATGTTTTTCATTTCAAAAATCAGTATCGGTGATACCATTCAAAATGGTTCTCATTTGATGTTTGTACGGTAAACTGTTCAGAATTTAACAAAGAGGGGACTAGAAAAAGCCGCACTGTATAATATTAATGAAATAATTGATAAAACAGAAACACTTATTCATGAAGATTTGAATTTCTCAAGTTGGTTGGAATATCAACCCCAAATATGACGACTGCTAGTTTGTATGTTATTTTCGATACAAAGTATAGTAGGACCTCTAGGTTTATCAGTCCGAATGTAAGACCTCGGTTGGAGGCTAACAGGGGTTTTGAGTAGGAGCTCGATTGTTTTTTTCCCAGTATTTGTGTTGCCTCCAGTGAGTTTTTTGAGAGTCCTTACTGGATTTATGTGGTTTTTGGAGAGTATGCGATAGCAGTTTTCAAGGCACATCATTTTCCGATGTCAAAAACAGTATGATCACCCATCAGTCAGCAAAGTTGACATTTTGAAACTAGAGTACCGCTTGAGACAGTACGAGAGTAGTAGACCGTCAGATAGTGACAGATTTAGGTGCCCCATTTTTGCATACCAGCCTCGTAGGGTTGAAATGTTGAAATGTACATCGATGTTGAGTACAATGGAGAGAAATTTACGAGTGGCTCCTGGGGAGAACATATGGAAAAATCTAAAAGAATTTCCATCAAATTTTCCGAATACAAAATCTACTTATCCATTCGCGCCACTCAAGCCATTATGTTTTTCAGTCTAGTGACGGTGTAGGTTTTCATAGTTTCGATGGAAAATCTATTAAAATCTCGATTTTTCCTTACAAGATTACTCCCTCATTTTAAACCTTTAGCCACCTACAATACTCAAGCCTTTGGTATTCCGAAGCCAGGTTCTATTAATTGGTGATTAGATGAACACGGCTTTCGTGAAAATATGGGCAACATACTCCTTTTATTTCTGTTCTCGAAAATCGAATTTTCCATATATTCTCCCCAAGAGCCACTCGTAAATTTCCTTCCATTTTACTCAACATCGATGTACTTTTCAACCATATTCGAGGCTTTTATACGAAAATGGTTCACCTAAATCTGTTACTATCTGTCGGTCTATGGTGTCTTTCATTATTTTCTTGATTATTTCATATATTTTATTTATTTTACAGTTCTTGTAGGAAATTATCCCACTTGTCATATTATACATGTATGTTATTAATTAGGCTGATATTTCACATACCTATTTCAATTTCAAATATTATTTCTAAGATCTTATATATATTTCAAATCTAATCCAGCTGAGGTGTCGTGTCATAAAAATCAAACCGAGAATTTTCAATTCAATTCAGTTCAAAACTGTACACTGAAACAAATTGCTTTCCTATAATCCGATTTAACAGGTACCTACGCTTACCTACCTTGGCTGGTTTTCCTAATTTGTAATTGATTGAAAATCTCTAGGATAATCTTTCGGCAGTTTTATTTACGGGTTTCAAGACGAAATAAAACCTTTTCTTCTAAGAAGGTTTGGTTAGGGATTTTCCAGTTAGAAAACCTCACCTCTACATAGTGCTTCGGCTGAGATTCATCGTTATTTCAATGAAGAGATTTAACAAACGGTACCTCCGATGCCACAGCAGTTAAAAGTTACTTACGAAAAATACAAAATGGGCGATACGGCCCTAAAAGGCTGATATCGCCAAATTATCAGTTATTACGAATTAAAATTATATGATTTTGGTTCGCACAGTATAATATTTCATCATTCCATATCCATATTCTCCTAGAAATAGAATTAGTGGGTTTCGATTTCATTTTATTAGTTAAAAATACTCTGTATAGCATTTCTTTTTCGTTTTCTTATATTAATTACTGTTTGTCTCATGAAAAGTTTTCCAATGTAAAATATTCGCAGCGGCGACTATGGAAACGTTTTTAATACAAACGTAGTTTTTGCTCAAATAGAAAAAGGCATCGGTAGGTTCCTGATCGATACGGCCACGGCAGTGAGAACTGTAGGCGAATTTCAAATATATTGTGATCACCGATACTTCGAAAGAAAATTCGTTTTAAATGGCTTTTTCGTTGTATCACACTAATAGAAGATGTGTTTGGGGCTATTTGTTAAATTTGGCCATCATCTGTAATCATATTTTGGATCTACTGTTTGGAAACATTTCGTGGAAACGCTTTCAGATTGCATTGGGTTTTCGCACTGAAGGTGAGTTTTCTCAGCTGTTTAATGGTTCTTACTTGTACGAGGGTGACATGAATTATGATATTTCAAGCGTTTTAAGGCTGGGTTTCAATTGTGACAAGACCTAGGTTGGTGGAAAGCCATGAAGTAACACGAAAGGGAATAGTACACCCACTAGAGAGCTGGCACAAAATTCTGGAAAATAAAATAAATAAATAAAGACAACTGGGAAGTTTGGAAATCAACGAAGCGATAAGTACCACACAGTGGTAGTTCTTTTATGGTGTTTTTTATGAGATACTTTTATTTCTTGCGAACACGGCCTTCTTTTGTGTACCTAAACAAGGAAAACTTGGTCATAGTTTACTTAATTATAGAAAAGGTATTATTGGACTGATACCCTATTTTTCAATTTGCTGTATTTCTCAAGCGCCGTTCTAAAAGTCATATAAAACATGGTTAGAATTTTTGAGGTTTGTGACGGACTTTACAATCAAATTTGAAGTGGGTTGGCATTGTAGCCTTAAGTTGGGAATTTCAGTTTGATTGTGAGGCGGTACTTTCGAGAGTGTAGTTTTTTATTATTATTAAGTTTCGTTCAATCACATTTATCCCATGCTACAATATTTAGGGCAACAATCTTGTGAAAACTTTGCTGAAACTGAAAAGTAAATTGTTTAGTAATTTCAGGTGTTTTCTTTCCTAGAAAGGTAGGTATAATTATGAAAATTAATTGGCGCCCCCTTTCATATATATATATATATATATATATATATATATATATATATATATATATATATATATATGTATATATATAATACCCACCCCGACTCCACTGAGTTATTTAGTCAGAGCCTACCCTTATCTTCAGGGCAAAAGGATTTGCAAACGTAACACAGTGAATAGTAGTCCTCCCTCCGGTCAGGCTACAAACCTTCCTCTTAGGTATTGAAATTGCCACTTTAGTCTTTGGGTTTATAATCTACTATAGTGCTCAACAATACGTACGCATATGTACATCCACACATCAAATTTTTCGCGACCGTTAACAAACCGTTTTCCTAGGAAAAACCCACTCGCCCCGCCTATGCTTTAGTCAGCTTTACTACACCCATAAAATCGCCAGCCGGACGCGGTCCATGCGAAACTCCCACGCAGTTAGCGATCTCGAATTCATCGATGATTACGCGCCTGCCGGTCACTGAAAATGCATGCACCCGAAAATATTTTTGGAATTACGTGTGGGTATGCGCTGACGTTATTTGGATCCGTAATTGAATCAAGTGTGTGTGTATCCATGGCGCACTTGACGTTTTGCTGATCGACTGAGATTGTGTTTGGTTTAAGAGCTTTTTGGATAGTTTTTGTAGTTTCTGACCCGGGTTGCAAAAGGGAGAAAATGAGCAAAATGTTTTTTTTATTATCACAGATAAGAACACATACATCCATCTATATTACTTATATAATATTATTAAATAATATTACATCTCCATTACCTATAAACAGTTTTTCTTACTTACTACATTATTGTATGTTTGATATAAATAACCAATGCTAGTTTTCAGAACAGAATTTCCTGATCGTATCCTTAAATAGGTATCATACTCAATCACTCTCTTGTATTCATCTTAGTTGCTTTTTATCTCTAGATTGAAACATATCAGGGATTCACAGAACCAAATCCATGCCTTCAGATCATTCTTAGTTTCAATTTGTACTGTAAAAATTTCGTAGATATCTATTCGATCGATCTGATTTCTGAACATTTTCTTCGAGCCCCAGACATCTTCAGCATGCCCACATTCTTTCAGTCTGTGATTTATGCCGTCAATACGCCTGCATTTTTCACAATTATTGGATGCTGTAAGTTGATGCTGTAAGTTGTAGCAACCAAAAATTTGCATACCACCAATTGAAAATTTGCATACCACCAGTGAAAATTTGCATACTATATGGGATAAGTACTCGCCTTATTAGCCACAAGAAAAATTAGATCCCTGAATTTGATCACTGACTGTTATTGATGTAATTTCAGGAACATAATGTAATCTACCGATATCAAACTCTCTATTAAAAGCAAACCTTTAATTTAATTAGCCTCAATCTACGTTTCATTTGCAGTAGGTGCTCAATTTTATAACTATTCGTGACTTGGTTTACTTGGCCTTACCAAATAACTCACTTTTGAATAGTTTATTATTGTCTCATCTTCAATAGTTTTCATTCCATCTTCGTTATCAGAATACACCGGAATCAATTAAAATATCTACTTGCCCTCTGTTTAGAGTAGTTATTAGTTCTTCAAAGAAGGATCATTTGTTCTTTATGAAGCCTTCTTTTCAATACATTCAATTCATTCTTGAATTTAAAATGATATGAAAGGTTCGGTTGCACCAAGGAAGCAAAAATTTAGTTTATACTCTGAGAAAACGTACTTGCATGGCATATACAGGCTAGCAAAATACACTACTTAAGAAAAACTGGAGATAGAGATTGCAGTTTTTATGACAATATTTTTTCGTGAACTGTAAGTTGATATGGAACCAAGTATACAACATTTTGACGGTTCATCGCCTGTGGTCACCCTTACTGGATCACCCAATACAACCTGTTTTATAATTAAGAAGTTAGGAACTTTGTTTTCATTTATCAGTATGACTGAATGAACAAGCAGGCAGGCTAATGTCTTTTCTCATAATCATAATGAATCCAGGTTATGTATAACATAAAGTAGAATAAGAACATTCTCAAAATTGAAAATAAAAGATAATGTAGAAAGGAAATAAAAATATGTGAATTTTTAATATTTTTATTGAAACAAAACTGTTGTTCAGTCATTTGGAAAAGTATCCTGAACCTATTATACAAAAAAGGTCAATACTCTAGAAATGTTAGGTCAAAATCCAAATTCTGCATACCAACAAGTGAAATACACCAATCAAACTAACACTATTCACACAGCTCACAACAGTAATAATAGTATAATTCCGGCACACGATGTAACACGTCTACATACAACTACTACTCAAATGCTAGAATTGGAATGAGGCCACGAGGCCAGTTTTTTGAAAACGTTGTTGAACAGATGCTGCGGTTACTATCGATTGATCCCGAACTGGTCAAAACTCAACAAGTAGGTGAACAGGTTACATTTTCGTAGAAACACCAAGCTCTACTGCAAATTGTTGCATTATGCCTGTAACACGAGTCTCTGTTGTTATGATATACTTTTCAGAAACCCAAAGTTGATAAATACTTTTCCAGCGCTAGTAAAATGTTGACCTGACATTATACAAAGTGAATTATCTAATGTTCGAAGTACTTTCTGTATGTAAATAATAGTATAGCTACAAGGTTATGCGTTCAGAATTCTCATTTTTTTAGAGACAAAACGTAATTTTTTCAAATATAGGTATTAATTTTCTCACCTCAATCGAAAAAAAGTCAGGAAAATGTTTTACTTGAACCATTTTTTCCGTGTGTTTGTTATTTCGCCTATACTAGATGAATATCATTTTGAGTATCTTATAAGTACAAATTTATTTTATTCAAACAGTTTCCTTAATTTCAGACCAATTTTTGTTTGGGCATCAATTTTCGACAAGAAATCACCCCCTAATAATATTCGCATTCATTTGGTAATACTCTGTATAATTCAATGGTCATAAGCAGTTGTTTTCTCTTAGATGATTGTAGGCAAAAGTCTTTTTATATAGGGTGTTGGCGTGGGGTTGGATTTTGAATAAATTTTTTATTATTTGTTAAAGACAAAACGGAAATACATTTTCGAAAGATGTGAATTTACATGTATGTTATTCGATTTCAATAAGACAACTCTTACTGGCAGGTTTAACTGTATTCCGCAAAGTTACGGATTAATCAATTTCAAATAACGTTAAGTAGTGCTAATCCTTAATGAACGTATAGTTGATCATTTCCGGATTGGTTATATCATTATTATTCTATTTAACTGTCCTAAAGGAACGACGTCATCAAACATTTCGTCAGGCACTGAATAGTCTCCGAGTTTTGACCCATTTACCTTCCATTGTCCTATCGGTAGTTGTATTGAAAATTATTGCCAATTATCTTTGAAATAATGGCCCATTGGAAATGATTATTTATATTCTCGAGTTGCTTGAAATACGATTCCTGCCATACCTCAAATGCGTTGCTCATTATGATGTATCATTCTTGTCAGCAGTAATTACCGATTAAATGATATTGATAACGAGTATGGTTGATTCCTTTCAAGATATTTTATGTGTATGTATCACTCTGTATGTCAATCTGGTACCAGATCTCAATTGATAAATATATCTGACATTGATAGTTAGAAATCAATTGATAAATGATCATTCAAGTTAATCGTTTTTTATTTGGTGTTATTTAAATTACTAATAGCCAATAGAACTTTGACGAAGAAGCATTATTGATTTTGGCATAGATAATAAAAGTTTTTAATTGAACAAATAAATTCCATTTCAGTCACACAAATTTTATTGTTTCAATATGGTGAATAAACCTATTGTCAGGGGTAATACAATAAGTGGTATGATTATTACCGATAACTTTTTGGAATATTAATGAATTGCAATGCCAAAGCTGAAAATACAACGAGTCTGCAGGACGAGTTGTATTTTCTTGCATTGTGATTGCCAATGAATTGATATTCCAAAAAATTATAGGTTATTAATCATACCACGAATTATATTTAGGACGACAATATATCGATTTGAAATAAAGAAAAATCGTGTCACCGTTTTAATTTGAAGTAATTCACAGAAATCAAAATCTAACAACGTGAACACTAAAGAGAAAAATTGGGGTCATATTACAGGCATAATCTTTCAAAATATCAGCCAGCTCCACAATTGTGGTATTCGCATTGACAATATAACCCCTGTTTGTGCAAAAATTGTTGAATTGCGTGGTAATTGATTCTTTATTTCTGGCCGTATTCAACGGAATACTCTTTTCCACTGCTTCATCATGATACCAATAGCCATTTGTCCCCAACGATCGCTCATATTGATTAGGAAATATAACTAGTCAAAACACAAAGATTTGACGTTTATAATTTAAATCATTATTTTCACTTGACAGCTAGTAAAACAAAAACTAAGCAGGTTTATCACCGTGAAAATACAGCGACAAGCTATATTTTCACTGTAATTCCGATTCTATTGGCTGAATTTCAAAATTTGAAATAGACTGATTGGTTGTTAAGCAAGGAGATATATTGTCAATAAAATAACGAAAGGTATTTTTCCAACCAATACTTTGTTTATTTGTTTGATGCAAGAATCTATTTATTTCCTCTCAGAATATTTTTTATTGAATGAAATAAATAGGTGTTTGGAATAAAATGAATTCAGTGAATCAAATAAAAAATAAAATTCATTTGAGTTGTGGAAACATATTGTTTAGTTCAAAGAAATGACCGAGAAAGTGTCAAAAAATTTATTGTTTTCTTTCTATATTTATTTAAATGAATAATTAGGTTAAAGCACAACTAATTCAAGAATGTGAAATACTTGTGGGGAACAAATACATTTTCGAATTGAGCAAATATTTTGTTTGGTTCAAAATGGCGTTCTTTTTTCAGGCATGAGTTATTTTCTCTTTTCTTGGAGATATGAATTATTAGATATTTGGATAGCTTACACATTTAGCTTAGCTATTCAATTTTAATTGTATCATAGGTAATTTATGTGTCTATGTTGAATGAAGTATCGAGCGTTTTTCGTTTGTCTAAGAGCTTCGTTCGTAGAAAAAATCTTGTGTATAATTAGAGCAAAAAGTCGCTTCAAAGATTACAGGTGCTTCCCTTTATCGAGCGGAAATCTATCACTTCGCGCTCTAGATACACACATTTTTCAATGACAGCAAAACAATATTCATTTTCGATATTTACGTTTTTAGTGATTTTGGCTAGAGTGAAACGAGAAAGAATCTTCAACGCAACGCTATCGAAGATGTACAAAGTTCGAGTGCGGAAGGAATTCAAAATATCCGAGAAGGGCATGCTGGCCTTAAAGTCAGGCAGACTGAATACAGCGATGGACGATTCCATGTGTGGAACGACACTAGAACTTGGGAAGTTGTACGTTATATCAGGTGAGTGTATGTTTAAAAACAGTTTCTAATACCGAACCCTGCATTGAATATAATGTTCTTGTTGACGGAAATTACTACACATTTCAAAAGATTGAATAGTAGTAGATCAGACAGAAATCCAATCAATGTCATTTTGGAGTTTGAGATGATCATTTATATCTGAGATTTTATAACATATGTCAAAATCAACGACATAAAGAAGACAGTCGGGTTATACTTCATTGATGAAAATAATGAAAAGGAGTGGTCCCAAATTTGATCCTTGAGGTACACACGATATCATGCTAAGTATAGATAAGATGTCTCTCTGCCATATGTGACACACTGAGGTCTCAACCGAAGATATAAAATGAAAAATAGTTTCATAATAGTTCAGTTTGGCTAATGATATGTCCCCTGCAGTATCCGACGTACCGAAATGTTTAAAGGAAATAATATATTGACAGCGATATCTCTGTTCATTTTAGGAACAGCATGTTTGGTGAGGAAACACTTTCACAAATTAGAAGGTACTCAGTCCAATTATTCCACACGTCACAGTAATAATAGTTTGAAACTACCGTTGCCCAGACCGTCTTTCAGGAAAACTGTCAAAGAACTATAGACCAACAAGAATTTTATAACGACTCTTGACTTCTTGATTGTTCTACAATACACAGGCACCTCAGAGTGTTGTTATGTATTCGTGCAAATATTTTATTCAAATTTGTTTCGTTCACAATTTCATGTGTGAGAATTGTTATACATATAATATGTGTAGGTGATAAACTATTTTTATGTTTTGACAAAATAATATTCATTGAACATTTTATCATTGTTAGTTCAAATTTTAAATTTCGTCGTTGAGTTTCGTTTGCATATTCATGTGATTGAATAGTTATATAATATGTGTGTTTAACTATTTTTTATGTTTTGACAGAATGATATTTATTGAACATTTTATCATAGTTAGTTTGCAATTTAAATTTTGTCGTTAACTTTCGTTTACATATTCCAATTCGTGAATGGTTATATATTATGTATCATTGTTAGTTTCAAATTTGAATTTCGTCGTTGAATTTCGTTTAAATATTCATGTGTGTGAATAGTTATATAACATGTGTGTCAATTTTCATGTTTTAACAAAATAATATTGATTGAACCTTTTATCATTGTTAGTTTCAATTTTAAATTTCGGCATAAGTTTCGTTTCCTTATTCATTTCTGTGAATAGTTATATACGAGGCTTGTTTGGTAAGTCCGTGACTTTTTAAATTTCCCGCGCAGTAACTTTAAATGCAACACTGCTGCTGTCAACCACCATCTTTCAATAGACTACTGTCAAATTTTGAGCAAGCTGCGACATTTGGTTTGTGTTTGACAGCAATTAGAAGCAGACAACCTCGTGAATTTTAACAAAAATGGAAAAAAGGGAATTTCGTGTGTTGATTAAGCATTATTTTTTGCGTAAAAAAACCATAACTGAAACCAAGGAAAGACTTGATAAATACTATGGGAACTCTGCACCATTAATTTCAATGGTTAAGAAGTGGTTTACTGAGTTCCGTTGTGGTCGTACCAGCACAAGTGACGCCGTACGTTCAGGTCGCCCAAAAGAGGTCATCACGCCAGAAATCGTCGATAAAATCCATGGAATGATATTGGACGATCGGAGAATAAAAGTACGTGAGGTAGCTGAGGCTGTAGGCATCTCAACTGAGCGAGTACATCACATTTTACATGAATATTTGGACATGAAGAAGCTATCCGCGAGATGGGTGCCGCGATTGCTCACACTCGACCACAAGCGCAACCGTGTGACCACTTCAAAGGAGTGTTTGGCAAAGTTCAATCGCAATCCGGGCGAGTTTTTACGCCGTTATATAACCGTAGACGAAACATGGATCCATCACAATACCCCAGAGACCAAGGAACAATCAAAACAGTGGGTGTCAACTGGTGAACGTGCACCAAAGAAGGCTAAGGTGCGTCTGTCAGCCAACAAGGTTATGGCCACAGTTTTTTGGGATGCACGCGGTGTCATTCATATAGATTACTTAGAGAAGGGTAGAACGATCAACGGCGAATATTATTCAGAGCTTTTAGACAGATTCGATATTGATTTGAGGCAAAAACGACCACATTTAGCGAAAAAAAAAGTGCTGCTTCATCAAGACAATGCACGAGTGCACACGTGTGTAGTCACTATGGCAAAAATTCATAAATTGGGCTACGAACTACTACCCCATCCAGCATATTCTCCAGATTTAGCCCCTTGCGACTATTTTCTTTTCCCAAACCTGAAGAAATGGCTGGGTGGTAAGAGATTTGGGTCGAATGAAGAGGTTATAACCGAAACAAACGCCTATTTTGAGGGCCTTGAGAAAACCTATTATTTGGAAGGAATAAAAAAACTGGAAAAACGCTGGACTAAATGTATTGATCTAAAAGGAGATTATGTTGAAAAATAAAACGCTTATTTGCCAATTTTTTTTTTCTTTATTCAAATAGTCACGGAGTTACCAAACAGCCCTCGTAGTATGTGTGTTAATTCTCATGTTTTGATAAAATAATACTTATTGAACATTTATATCATTGGTAGTTTTGAATTGATATTAATTTTATAAACAATATTTTTGTACTATATTCATACTTTGTTGACAAGGTGAAATTTTTATGACAATGAAAGATGTTTATTATTATTAGAAATTTAAGAAATAGTTAATTCCTTACATACACTTCTTTGGCGCTCACGATGTTGGGGGATTTTCATTTTGTGGGATCCACAGAACATAAAAAAAAAATATTTGATGACAATCAAAGATAGCTTTTCATTGCCCAATATTAAAATCTATCAAAACGTTTAAACACGTGTGAAAACCTTATCAATTATTAGTGACTGTTAGAAAATGCTTTTCAACTTCATCCCAACGCGACGTTTCTCTCTTTCAGGTCGCATCTTCAGCTTGAAAGCCCACGTGAACCTCTGCAACATGATCCTGCCCTGGGAAACGCTCACCAGACGACAGAGAAAAGGACTAAAATTACTGTACAGTCACGGGTGCTCCTGCGGCATGAAGCGATGCAGTCCTGGCGGCAGATGTCCTCGCCAGAAAGATAGCTGTAATTGGAGGAATGATTGCGAGACCAAAGAGGTGAGATTTCCATTTCTCTTGATAAGAATTATACGAGTTCACGTTGGCCTCTAGGGGCTTGTATAATTGAGTTTCATTTTCACTGAAAGGGCGTGGAAAGTGAAAATATTTCAGCGAAGTGAACATTTGCTGGAAGGGTCGGTTATGTGATTCCCTTGATGTACTTTTATAATTCAATACAGAATAGAAAATTACTTTCGGAAAATCACGGCCATTATCAGGTTTCTCAACAACTACAGGTTACCAAATAAAAGAAATTAAATGGAATATTGTGATGAAAAAGATTAAATTGATAAAAAAGTCGAAAATACCCATTTTCGATAGATTTCCATAAAGTGGAAAATGTGAGGCAAATATCTGACAGAAAACAACTACTAAGTGTTATACAGTGTGTCTCTCCTTGAGCAGCTACATCCTCATATTTCATTGAGAATAAAATAATTTGAAATTCTTTTCTATCTAATTATAGTACTCAGGAATACCTACCTTTATGTTGATGAAACATTCGCATATCCATTTTCCACGGCTAACTATGACCAATTGAAAAGTGATAAAGTGTGGAAAACATATAAGGAATTTTTCCATCACAAAATTAACATCAAGTTCTGTTTCATAATACCCTCAAACCCCCAGATCTCAATGCTTGAATCAAACACAAGGTGTCATTTGCAGCTGGCATTATGATTAACTCTATTTCATCAGTAATATTTACTAAATTTTCAAAATATCTTCACTTTTCTCAAAATTCACGAAAAATATTCAATTAATACTGCGAAAATTAACCAAATACTACTTTTCCATGGCAAACTATGGCCACTCGAATAGTGAAAAATAGGAAAACATATATTAAGGATTTTTTATTGAAAAATTAACCACAACTCCTTGTTTTGGAATGTCCAAGAACCCCAGAACTCAATGCTGAATCATTGAAATATACAGGGTGTTATATATAGCTGGCAATATCACCAACTGTCATATGTATTCTGTTGTCACAAAGAACCCAGAAAGATTCTATTTATATTGCAGAATGTGAACAAGCATCACTTCTCCATGGCTAACTATAATCAGGTGAAAAGTGAAAAATTGGGGAAATTATTATCACTGAACTAACATCAGAAATTGGTTCAGAATACTTTAGCTCAATCCCTGAGTCATCTGCAAATACCAATATTAAAAATGTATGTGAATTTGCAGCTGCGGAAGAGGAATAAATTGATAACTGCAATAATTTTCAAAATAAGTCTATTGAGGAGTTGACCTTTTGCCATATAAAGATGACACTCTATATATTTCTCAGGAATTAAGATATGGGGGTTTCGGAATATTCTGATCCAGAATCTGATGTTGGTTCAGTAATGAAAAAATCCATAATATGTTTTTCCCAATTTTTCAATTTTCTACAGTAATATGGAACGTTTTTGGACACTTTGTTTAGGACATCTTCTCAAAGCACCAACGATTGGAGAATTTTTTTTTAGTTAAGACCTCAATGTGTTTGTCCCATTTCAATTTTTCATCAATCCATTTACCAAGACACTTTATTTGTTCAGTTCTTTTCAATAATTCATTTTTGATATTGAGGTTAAGGGAAATATTCTGTTTGTTTTTTTTTTGCTGGAAAATAACATACTCTGTTTTATCCGTATTCATTGATAAAAGGATGCAATGAAGCCTTTTTCAGATTTTTTCAAGTCTTCGTAAGTAACTTGGATACTGCTTTCAAATCTGGTAATAATGGCAGGTAACTTGTGAATAATTGAAGGAATATAATATATTAGTAGTATATATGTTCGTTGTCCGTGTTTCAATTGAAGTTTTCATTAAAAATATAATTAAGTTGGTGGTACCTGTAAGGATCACTAGTTCTCTGTGGTCAAATTTTTTAGATATATGTCTATTGGGTTACTAAAGACGGATAACTGAATGCAGTGATCTATTTTCACATAAAAAACCAAAAGTCAAGCAATATCTCAAGCAAACTAGATGGAGTTTCGGTCAACTTGAGAATTTGACCCTTCGGATATTGAATCTGATTCGGGAAACTACTCAGATTCTCAAAATAACTAAGGACTACAACCAATATATGGGCGGAGCAGAAAAGGCTGATATGCTGAAAGCGATTTATGAACTGGATCGGAAGAGTAAAAAATAGTGGAATCGTATTTTTTTTCTGTTTGGATTCGACCATAGTAATTTCGATCATGATATTCAGAACTAGGCTACCAGGGATAGCTATGCGGTTGCTGTTAGCGTGGGAGGGGCATATCCAGGATCGACCTCCAGAAGAGGTAGATCATTCAAAGAGAGTGAGACCTGTCCTTATAAAAATGTCACTTTTATATCACTAAAAATAATTCAAACCGTACAACGCGTAGTTCTTCAAATTGTAAGGTGACCTTACGTCTGCGAGAAAACCGAAATCGTTTTTCTATTTCATTCAAATCATTAAAACCCATCTGGCCTGGTGGTACCCTATGTGGACCATCATTTTTTGTATGCCTTTAATAAACATTATTTGAGAAAATGTTGTTAATCCTCATTATTCAGGTCTATTGAGTGTAATTTTTGCAAAAAAATATTATTTTTTCATTTTAATAAAATCCGGGCTCAAAGGGTTAAAATATCTCGATCGCCTTCAGCAATACACAAGTTGATTCAATAACTATCAACGTTCAGCTCTCGAAATTTAATTAAACAAAAAATCGACATTCTTGAAGTTATTTCAAATTACACTTTTGATATTATTTAATTATTATATAGCAGGAATCTCTCGCTCTCAATTATGATAGCAGAGTGCAAGCATTTTCATGAAAAACTCCATTAAAACTTTTCCCATTTCCCACATTGCCTCGTAAATGATTTAATGTTTCGCTTTTAATTTTCCAGGGCATTTGCCTGCGACAGTCGAACACATCCTGCATGTGGACCAGGACCAAGGCCTTGTCGAAATGTACGAGGGACTGGCGCAAAACGATGAAAACGAACGCTGTACGACGGTATAGTAGACCTCTGTACCATCAGTGAAAAACCGGTTGAATTTTCGCAGCGGAGAAGAATTACCATAATATTGTACATACGTGTAAATGTGTTATTTAATGTGAGTGAAAATGGCGAGTACAAATTTCCGGTGTTTGGTTGAACAAACGTATTCCATACATCAGGAAAAACTAAAATAGTCTAGTCAACATTTACCATTCATTACAAAATGTTTGTATATAAAAAAAATATGATCATGAAGATCAGGAAGATTCCCGAAAGGAGCCGAAAAAAATTGAGTGAAAAAATAAAGTTGAATATCTCGAAAAATATTAAAGAATTTCAAAATATTGAAAAACATCTGAAAAGATCAGCAATTTCACTGAAAAAAAGTTCTGACTCAATATTTATGGTTTTTACCAAAAACGGGTAGTCTGGCTTCCGCGCGGGTTGCCTCACTCTGACACAACAACAAAAAATATTTTAAAATATCAAATATAAAAATTGAGAAATAAAGAAATTCGTATACTATTGGGATACATCGATTAACAATTCCCCACAGTTAAAGAAATTTTCATCCTAATTTCACCATAAATTATGCATTATTTCTAAACTGAATGTTAGCATAAAAACTCCGATAATTATTGAACTGAAACCCTAGGATTTTTTTCACTTCGTGAAGTTATTCCTAATAGGCTTACAAAAAGATAACCGTTGCGAAAATTGTGAAATTTTGATAAAGTAAATAAAATTTTCGAAGCAACCAATAAATTCCTTTAAGGAATCGTTTTTTCTTTAAAAATCATAATTTTCATCAATACATTTATTACAAAAGGAATTTTTTTATTTGCTCATAAACAATGTATTTGTTAATAATTTTTTGAACAATGGTGGTAAAATGTTTAAAAAAATAGTAATTTACGTAACAAGTCCAGAAAATACTGTTTCTTTGGACGAGTAGACCAAATTCTAGGACGAGCATCAGCGAGTCCAAAAAACTGTTTTCGGCCGTGTTGCGTACACTATTTTTTCGGCAACCATGTAGAATAACAAATGAAACGTATTTAGTCTCAAATGATTACCGGATGAAACATATTTTTTCTGAAGTTACATAAATAGACGAATACGCTTAAAATAGGTTGCCTATCAAATGGTGGTCATGACTATATACAGTGAGTTTCAAAATTTTGCACCAAATGGAAACTATTTTATTATCGATTTGTCAGAAAATTTTATTCACCATAAAAATTGGTGCACTACGGAATACTTTTATTCGAGTGATCAAAATTGTAAATTTCCAAACGGTGTACAGGGGGGAACAAAAAATAGAATTTTCATCAAGAGTTAACTACCCAGCCTGAGATTTCAAATTGGAATATTTCGAACACTTTAGTTCTTATTTGTATTATATATTGAAATTCGAACAGAAGATAGGTACCAACAGAAACATTCTAATTCTTATTTATATTAAAATTCGAGCACTTCCGGCTTAATCCGGGAGGTAAGTACTTCCCGGACTAGGCCGGGGAGTGCTATTTTCCCATAGAAAAAGTGTCCGGGAAGTGAACACTTTCCGGATGGTTGCCGAAAACATTTATTTTTATGTTGCTTCAAACCCTTAAAAATAGAAACATTCAAGACATTGAAAAAAAATTGACTTTTTCATTTGTGTTAATAAAAAAGTGACAAATCAAAATTTTACAATTTTTGCATCGGTTATCTATTTGTAAGCTTATTGGGAATAACTTCACTGAGAGAAAAAAGTCCTAGGCTTTTAGTTAAATAATTATCGGGATTTTTATGTTAACCTTCAGTTTCGAAAAATTTGTTAATTAACAAATGCATAATTTAGGGAGCATTTGGAATAAAAAATTTAACCCCGGATTATTGTTAATTAACACGTTGATGGACACCGACGGACATGCCCGTCGTTGTCTGTGCCCTAGGCTGGGACACTTGATATTTTCGGCGGCCTATGCCGTCCATGTATTATTTGCATTTGTAAGGCACCAACGGAGTCGTCCGTCGATTTAACACGTAGAATGGAGTAAAGTGTCCAAGTAAAACAAAAAAAGGAGTGTCTATTCAGGTATTTACATGTGATTGGACCCCGTTTTATCACCTCATGCTCGCGCGGCTACTGCATTATATTGCCATTTGTTTTAGTACGCGAGCAGGTCAATACTTTTGTCAATGCCAACCTAGGCCTACTCGAGAATACATAATCCGAAGTCTGTTAGGGTTACCCTCAAACGAAGTTTCAGATGGACGAGACTTTGTAACTGCACAACCGCAAAAAAAGAGAAACGAGTATCAACTAACGAAATGGCAAATATTCCACATTATATCCTGTACCTAACACCTATAAGAAGAAGGTAAAATATCATCTGCGGTGCAGAAACTTCACCAAGAACTGTAGTAGGAAATTGATAGCATGGCTATGCAAGAATTGCTTAGATAAACCACCTCTTTGTCCAGCTCCTTGTTTTGAGGAATGGCATAAACCATTCATAACATATTCTTTTTGGTTATGATTTATTTATGTTTATAATTTTATACATATAGTTATTTATTACAAATCAGAAAGGATTTATCGAGGGGCTATATATGAGAATATAAAGAAAAGGTTATTGGGTATAACCCTCAAGTTGTTGCAACCGTAAGGTATAATTTTGTCAACATTTCTACCAATATAACTTTTTATCTATATTTTCAACACGACGGGTATAACTGTCAGTGTCCAGCCTGGCAGAAAAATTGCTCTTGTGCGGACTGCTAGGACACGACGGCCTTAGCCGTCGTTCTGTTTTATGTGTGTGACAAAATACAGTTTCGGGAGTTGAAACTTTTTTACAGTAAATATGCTGATCTTTTCAAATCTTTTGATAATTCGAAAATCTTTAGTATTTTTCGAAATATTAAAAAAAATCATAGTTTCACTTTTTTTTCCACTTAATCGTTTATAACTTTTGCAATTTTTTGGGCCCCTTTTGGGACCTTTCCTCAAACTTTCTTCATAATTTTCGGTGACAATAAATTTTTTTCATAATAAATGGAACATGTTGACTAAAATAAAACAATAATCGATTTCTTGTAAAGATTTTCTCTTTTACGAGAACAATGTCGATACTACTACTACTACTACTATTATTTGATTAACGGAAGACAGTTAATCAAATAATTAAAAATTGATTACGTAATCCACTCTTACGCTTTAACCTATACAATAGGTGTATTCGTCTTCAAGTCTTTCAAAAAAAGAACCACTGCCCCTACGACTGTTGAATTACATCAGTTAACAACATGTTGTTTTATTCGAATAACAACAATAAACAAATCAGGATGGAACTTCTTGTTTCTCAGAAATATCCACTAAACTATTTATTATTATCTTCCCGGGTATTTTGTTGTATTTTGATTCTCAAAATATGGAAATTTTGTTTAATCAACATTCAAATAATTGGAAACGCAATGCAATAGAATAATAAAATCATAGTATTTAGAAGGCCCATTTGTATATCAGTTCATCTCAAAATCATTCATGAGAATTTTTTAATTTATCACTTCAATTTGAATCATTTGTTATTCTCATATCATGTCATGACTCGTGCTATGACTCATGTCATGACTCATGTCATGACTCATGTCATAACTCATGTCATGACCCCTGTCATGACTCATGTCATGACTCATATGACTCATGTCATGATTCATGTCTTGACTCATGTCATGACTCATGTCAAGACTCATGTCATGACTCATGTCATAACTCATGTCATGACTCATATGACTCATGTCATGACTCAAGTCATGACTATTTCCATGACTCATGTTATGTCATGACTTATGTCAATTCGAAGTTTATTCTCCATTGATGGATTTCAGAAATTTTTATAGTTAAAAGTTGGAACCTCAAAATAATCAATGTAGATCAACAGTGAATGAGAAAAAAGTTCAATATCTGTGGATTCTTCAACATTCTCATGAAAAATTGTAGCACTTACCATATCACGATGATCTGGATAGTATGTTTGTTCAATCAAAGGGAAGTTTTCTCTGCCTATGCGTCTTTGGAGTTGAACAAGATGTCCGAACACCCAAGTTTTATCCTAAAAAAAGTCGTGGGTCAATTCTCGAATACCTGTGAATCTCGAATGATATTATTGTTGAATGTTGTAATTGTTATTTATTTTGTAAGCTTTATTAACATAGTTTTGTATGTATAAAAATACTCATAGACATCATTCATTTCCGATTTGAATAGATCCGTATCAAACTCATATCACTCAGTCGTTTTCATTTTAGTACTCTGTTCAACCAATAGTAAAAAATCCCTAGAACTTCAAATTGAGTTGGAAGTTTATGAAATTTGGTTTGGGGTTAGTTTAATAATAGACGAACAGGTATCCAATGAGTTCCGTGTCCTACTTTGTGAAAATCCAATGAAAATCCAGTTCAAAGAATTTTCCGTCGCTTTTCCGGTCGTAACTCGGAAAAACTTGGAAATTGTAAAAATTAAGAAAAGAAAAAAACATCTATCCACTCCGACTTTTGATCGAAAATCTCAAGGTTAAAGATGAAGAATTATTACGAAAACGTATTTTTTATCTTCTCATTTTTGTTTTCAAAAGAAAATACACAAGGAAGATCATTTTGGCTAATTGAGACTACGAAAATTCGAACAAATTCGAATGTTTTGCCGGAGAGTACCCTTCTCTCCAAATATCTCCACAAAGTAGAAAATATGAGTAAAAAATCTGACAGAAAACAACTACTTCCTTGGCTTATGCCACGACGGATATTGAACTACATCTTACGGATACTTGTGCAACGTTCTTCCAAGAAGACTCATTTACAAGTGCTACAAGTCTACAATGAGCAAGTAAATTCGAATCACACCAATCTTTCACTTTTTTCGGATCAAAAAGTATCATTTGATTATGATGCCAAAATAAAGTACTGTCATCAGCAAAAACTGTAAAAGAACCTGATATCTGGATGTTCAACAGGCCATTTATGTATAATAAAAAGAGAATTGGTCCAAGTATAGAACCTCGAGGTACTCCACAATTAATTTTCTTCGATTCTGAATACCCAGAATTTCTTACTATTTGATTTCGCTCGGACAAATGAGATTAAGGGCCAGTTTCACAGGTTCCAGTTAAGCTTCAGATTAATTAACTGATGGTTAGAATGTGAACCTTTAAATACCATTTAAATAATGTCATTCACCATCTTAACTATTAGTTAGTTATCTGGAGTTCAACTGGAACCGGTGAAACTGGCCCTGAGGGCCAGTTTCACAGGTTCCAGTTAGAGTCCAGATCAATTAAGTAATGGTTAGTTTGTGAACCTGTCAACGTCATTGAAATAATGTCGTTCACCGTCTAAACTTTCAGTTAGTTATCTGAAGGTTAACTGGGGCCTGTGAAACTGGCCCTCAAACCATTCGAGAGTAATGTTCCTGAAACCATAATGATGAAGTCTAAGCAAAACTATCTCATGATTCACACAATCAAAAGCTTTGGAAAATTCCCAAAACACTGCAGCCGCCACTTCCACACCATTACTTCGCGGATATCCCTCATATAAAAGGGACAACATTGCATTTATCACTATATGGGATTTGAAGAACTTTAACTTTCCACTGAGAACGTAATCAGAATAGGTGAATACAAAAATTACCAGGAAAAAAGTAAAAATATGGATTTTCGGCTGAGTGTTTAAATAAATTAATTATTTGATTTTTTCCTGCTATTAATTCACATGGTGAAAATCACAAATGGTACTTGATGGATTTCGGATCATCCTGGAATTTTTTCAAAATTTTCGTAAGCAGTCTCACTTCTAAAAATCACTGGAAAAGTAGGAAAATTGTAACCTCAATAAAGTGTGTTTAATCAGTGAATGTCAGAGACCGATTTCTTAAAAACGAGATCATTAGGGCAGAGTTTCGTTAACTGAAATCAGAGCTTCAAAACTGGTAAGGGGCTGCATGAGAGACTGGGTGAATTTTCTGTATAGGTCCTTCAAACAATTGTACTAGTAAACCCAATAGTTGCGGAAATTCAGAGAAGTTTCTGAGTGATGAAAAATTTTTCATTTCCGCCCAGGATTCTGAAAGTTCAAGTCTGAGTAATGCCAGTTTTAACTTTGAACTTTTATTTAAAAACGTGAGCGTTTCCGACACGATCGTTGTTATGACGTTCCAAAGTAATTCCAGAGAAAACATTTGATTTGTAGTTTTTTGTTCAAAATTTTCACAGCTTTATTTTTGACTCCCTGATATTTTTTCAATTTTCACGCTTTTTCAAGTTACAGGCGGAAAAGCGTCTGAAAATTCTTTACACCAGATTTTCTTTCGATTTTCACAAAGTAGAACCCGGAACTTATTGGAAACCTTTTCCTCTATTGTTAACCTAAGCTCATACCAAATTTCATGGACTTCCAATTTTTCGAGCAGAAGAAATCTCTGGTTAATGTACTACAAGAAAAAATTAACAAATTAAAAATTCTGTCCTACGATGCTGATATAGGAAAAATATAAGAAATTGTACTGAATCAGCGTTGAATAGAATCGAAAAATAAACTGATAATTTTTTTTTTATAATTGTAGTTCTAACCGGAACTCTGTAACTCCATATATTTACCTGAAAGTTGTAGATGGAGTTCAAACTGTTGATACTCGGGACTCCACCGAACTTCAGCGCCAGTAGAAGGTTTATGTGGTTCTCCCCTGCATCCTTCAAGTTCTGTCTGACCTGAAATGACAAAGAAAACACACTGTGCAAAGATGTTATCATCTACATAATGTCCGGGAGTTGGGTACAAGTAGGCCAAGCTTGACATAATTCATTCTAATGGAGGAAGTTGAGAACTCGGTTGGGTATTACGTGATGGATTACAATTTCGGCTCTATATGATTTGACTTGATTTACAGAGCAGAGTATGTTCATTTACATTTCGTTGCTAAATTCGACATTGTCAGCATTTGGTTATTATCTATATGATTTTGTATATACTTAGTTTATATTTATAGATTAACTCTCTGTAGACGCTTGTAGTATTTAAGCTTATTTTTGTACCTAATTACGATTGGTCACTGATAGTTGGAAGGATGTACAAATATATTTTATTAATAAATTGGTTCTATGAAATTGATGTTTTTGTGAGTTCGTGCTTTGAAAGAGCCAATTATCTACTATATGATTAAAGAACACCTATTATTCGTTATGAAAATTGATTTGGAGGAACGAACCAGTATTTAGATGCGAAATGAAGCGTTTTCAAACCATGAAGAATTGTTTAATAATCTTCAGGTGATTTTGTCATGCAGGATATTCATATGATCGCCAGAGTTTTTTAAAAACCAATCAGCTTTCTAATTCGAAAACCTGAATGATCGAATTCAGAAGGAATATTTCTACGATGGGGTAACTGGAAAAGAACAATTTTTTTACGAAGAAATGCACCCATGCACAAAATTGACACTTTCTGAATGAATCAGCCTTTCAATTCAAAAACCAAGTACATTTTCGAATTTAGAAGGAAATTTTGTATAAAATAAACTGATACTCGCGGGATTCCGCATTTTTGAAATATTCCCATGCGATCAAAGTCCAAAAATGCAAATTTCCGTTAGGATATCGAATTTTGCAGAAATTATTATTTTCCATGTGTCGAAAAATCGCAAACTTTCTCCAAAAGTCAAATTCGACAAAGGAGTAACTTGAAAAGGGCAATTTTCTTCACTAAAAAAATGCACCCATTCACAAAATCGACATTTTCTAAATGAATTAGCCTTCTGATTCGAGAAACAATCGCATTTTCGGATTCGGAAGGAAATTTTCTATAGGATCAAGTAATACTCGCGGGGATTCCGCATTTTTTTAATTTTCGCAGGCGATCAAAGTCGAAAAAGGCAAAATTCGTTATAGAAGGAAATCAGATTTAGCAAACATTTTTATTTTCCACGTTTCAAAAAATCGCAAACTTCCCTCAAACGTATCTCGACGAGCTGATTCCGAATTTCACCTCAAAAATTGAATTCGACAAAGGGGTAACTGAAAAGAGGAAATTTTTTCGACGAAAAAATGCTCCAATCTATAAAATCGACATTTTCTAAATGAATTAGCCTTCTGATTCGAGAAACAATCGCATTTTCGGATTCAGAAGGAAATTTTCTATCAAGTAATATTCGCAGGGATTCCGCATTTTTGAAATATTCCCATGCGATCAAAGGAGTAACTTGAAAAGGGCAATTTTCTTCACTAAAAAAATGCACCCATTCACAAAATCGACATTTTCTAAATGAATAAGCCTTCTGATTCGAGAAACAATCGCATTTTCGGATTCAGAAGAAAATTTTCTATAGGATCAAGTAATATTCGCGGGGATTCCGCATTTTTTTAATTTTCGCAGGCGATCAAAGTCGAAAAAGGCAAAATTCGTTATAGAAGGAAATAAGATTTTGCAAACATTTTTATTTTCCACGTTTCAAAAAATCACAAACTTCCCTCAAACGTATCTCGACGAGCTGATTCCGAATTTCACCTCAAAAATTGAATTCGACAAAGGGGTAACTGAAAAGAGGAAATTTTTTCGACGAAAAAATGCTCCAATCTATAAAATCGACATTTTCTAAATGAATTAGCCTTCTGATTCGAGAAACAATCGCATTTTCGGATTCAGAAGGAAATTTTCTATCAAGTAATATTCGCAGGGATTCCGCATTTTTGAAATATTCCCATGCGATCAAAGTCCAAAAATGCAAATTTCCGTTAGAAGGATATCGAATTTTGCAAAAATTATTATTTTCCATGTGTCGAAAAATCGCAAACTTTCTCCAAAAGTCAAATTCGACAAAGGAGTAACTTGAAAAGGGCAATTTTCTTCACTAAAAAAATGCACCCATTCACAAAATCGACATTTTCTAAATGGCTAAGCCTTCTAGTTAATTCAAAAACCAAGTACATTTCCGGATTCTGAAAAAAAATTTCCTCAAAAAAAATAATAGCCACGGAATTCCGTATTCTTGAAATATTCCCATTCGATCAAAGTCCAAAAATGCAATTTTCTATTAGAAGGATACCGAATTTTGCGAAAAATTTTATTTTCCATATTTAGAAGAATCGCAAACTCTCCTTAGATGTAACTCGACGAGTTGATTCTGAATATTACCTCAGAAGTTGAATTCGACAAAAGAGCAACTGGAAAAGGGCAATTTTTTCTACGAAAAATTGCACCTATTCACAAAATCGACATTTTCTAAATGAATTCATTTTCTAATTCAAAAAACAGGAACATTACCGGATTTTGAAGGGAATTTTCTATTAGATGAGGTAATAGTCGCGGGATTTCGTATTTTTTAAATATTCCCAGGCGATCAAAGTACAAAAATGCAATTTTCTAACAGAAGGATATCTAATTTTGCAAAAAAAATTATTTTCAATTTTTTCGAAAAATCCCAAACTTTCCTCAGATATAACTCAACGAGGTGAATCCGACTATTACCTAAAAAGTCGAATTCGAAAAAGGAGTAACTCGAAAAGGGCAATTTTTTCACGAAAAAATGCACCCATTCACAAAATCGACACTTTCCAAATTAATTAGCCTTCTAATTGAAATAACAAGTACATTTCTGGATTCTGAATAAAGTTTTCTTCAAGATAAAGTGATATCCACGGGATTCCGTATTCTTGAAATATTCCCAGGCGATGAAAGTCCAAAAATGCAATTTTCTATTAGAAGGATATCGGATTTGGCGAAAATTATTATTTTCCATTTTCCGAAAAATCGCAAACTCTGCCCAGATGTAACTCGACAAGCTGAATATTACCTCAACAGTCGAATTCAACAAATGAGTAACTCGAAAAGGGCAATTTTCTTCACTAAAAAATGCACTGATTCACAAAATTAACATTTTCTAAATGAATCAGCCTTTTTTTTTCAAAATACAAGTACATTTTCGAAATCAGAAGAAAATTTTCTCCAAAGTAAAGTAATACTCGTGGGATTCCGCATTTTTGAAATATTCCCAGGCGATCAAATTCCAAAATTGCAATTTTCTATTAGAAGGAAACCGGATTTGGCGAAAATTATAATTTTCGTAAAATCTCAAACTTTTCTCAAATGTAACCTGGCGAGCTGATTCCGAATATTACCTCAAAAGTCGAATTCGAAAAAGGACTAACTCGAAAATGGCAATTTTCTTCACGAAAAAATGCACTCATTCACATTATCGACATTTTCTAAATGAATCAAATTTCTTTTTCAAAATTCAAGCACATTTTCGAATTCCGAAGAAAATTTTCTTCAAGATAAAGTAATATTCGCGAAATTCCGCATTTTTGAAATATTCCCAGGCGATGAAAGTCCAAAAATGCAATTTTCTGTTAGAAGGAAATCGGATTTGGTGAAAATTATTATTTCCCGTATTTCGAAAATTCGCAAACTTTCCTCAGATATAACTCGACTAGCTGATTCCGAATATCAGCTCAAAAATTTAAATCGACAAAGGGGTAATTGGAATAGGGCAATTTTTTCTACGAAAAATTGCACTCATTAATAAAATCAAAATTTTCTAAATGAATAAGTTTCCCAATTCAAAAAGAGGATTATTTTTGGATTTCGAAGGAAATTTTCTTCAAGATAAAGTAATATTCGCAGGATTCCGCATTTAAAAAATATTCCCAGGTGATCAATGTCGAAAAATGCAATTTTCTATTTAGTAAGATATCGAATTTTGCGATAGTTTTTATTTTCCGTTATTCGAAAAATCGCAAAATTTCCTCATATCCTCATTCCGAATATCACCACAAAAATTGAAATCGACTAGGGGTCACTGGAAAATGCACTTTCTTCAACTCTGCAACCTTAACTAATTCAAAAACTTACGATCAAACCTCAGAATCAGATTTCTTATGTAGTGAAATATGAGTTCTAGAACATCCAAAAAATTTCATGCCCTAATAAGAATATTCGAGAAAAAGATCTTGAACATGATTGAGTACTAGGTGTTTCTGCGCAGTTCTCAAAAGTTTTCAACGATGTTTCTATAATTACCAGGCCCATAACAATATATTTCCATGAATGTGATCTTAGGCGTTTCGATGAATAGTATAACTCTGTTCTGTAATCAATCACCAAACTAGACAATCAAATAGTCACGCATAGAATAAAGACAAACATAGGGAAAAAATCAATTTTGATATTCAATAATTTACCCAATAATTTAAAAAAACATCATACAAAAAAATCGTTTCAAATTTCATTTAGAAAAGTACTTATCACAATGATACTTAAAAAAAGATTGATGCACATTTTCAACTTCAAATTTTGGTTTTTATTGTATTAGTTTTAGATTTAGGTTTATTATAAACATTTTTGTTTCTTGGGGTCAATAAAGATTAATAATTATTCATAAAATCAATGAAAAAGTGTCTCACCAACAGGAAATCTGGTCTGAACGACCTCCCGACGCGCGTACCACCTCTGATGACGGCCATCGAAACGTAAGCCGAATCGCTATTGGCCGTCACAGTTATTTCCTTGAATTCGGCTTGCTCCACGCGGATCTCGTACTCCCCGATCCTCCGGCCCCTGAAGTACTTGCTCCAGTCGGTGTTCTGGTCATCGATCACGAGGAGAGTGAGATGTCTGCCCGATACCTGAAAGTAAAAACGTGTATACAGGGTAATCCGAGTTGCGATACGTTTAGGATCGGTTTTTAGGAATTTTTTTTTATATATAAAAATGTGTCCCAACTTGCTTCGAAATCATCTTTTTTTATAAAATCAGTTTTTATCTATCTATTATATGAAAAGTTTTTTGCTGATTTCAATAAAACTTGACATACGTATTTGCGGTAATGAGGACTTTTTCTCAATTTACTTATAATAAAATTAATAATTACAGTGGCGTTCCAAAGGGTAATGTAATTGATATCATGACAAATTATCGTACACCACTGTTTTTTGTATGTTTGATATTTTTAATGATCAACCAATTAGAGTTACAATTTTTTTGTTTAATCAATAATTTTCGTATCTCGTTTCATTTTTGAGAAAAAATTTGAAAACCGTTTCCTTTCATGTTACAGGAAGAAAGTATCTTAGTAATTGATACCAGGACAAATTTGTTTATGTTAATTTATTAGATAACGGAAAAAGCGGAAAAGAGAAACGACAGATAGTCTACAGCTGCAGGGCATTCTAATGGTGTGATCCCTGGTGCTGTTTGAACGATTGCTTCCTGGAGAGAACCTTAATCGTTGATGGGTTCAGCATAAAATTTGGTTTTCATTGGACCCTATACATTAATCCATATGGGCCAAGTCAGGAGAGCGTGGAGGCCAAGGAAATTTGACACCCTGTATCTTGAAAACGAAACAAAAATCTCATTTTTTGCATAAAAAACGATGTTCTGAAGAGAAAATTTCACTAGAATGAACTAAGATCATCTGTTTTGAGATTTCTTACCGACGATGAGGTCACTCTCGACGCGCTGGATACGGCCGCCCCCAAGATGGAAGCTCCTTGGTCTCTCGCCTGGCCTGTGAGCGACTGTACTCTCTGGAGAAGGCTCTCGCGCGACTTCGCAGGCGAACTGGGGGCCGAAGTGGTCTTGGAGCCGGTTCGGAGATTGAGAGACAGATCGGAGGCGGTACTCGATTGGGAAGGGGGTGGGGGAGGCGGCGCCTGGAACAAAAATTTGGGATAGTGAAAAAAGTTTTTGGTTCGGTGCAGGTGTAAACAGAATGTCCCTTTTTCTAGCACCACGATGGAGATATCAGTTATTGTAAGAGATGCTAGGTCGGTTAAATTAGGACAACTTTGCACATTTCAAGTTTGATGTGTCGTTTGTAGTTTCTGAATTATTGAAGAAAAAATGAAAATTTTTAAGTTTTCAATTGAACACTTTTTTTACAGGAAATTTGAATCTGTCATGATATTTTTCAAGGCGATCTTGATGTCCGAGTTACAACACACAACTTGGAGTTTATATTTTAAAAGTCATTTATTTCTGTATCCTACGGTGTATCACACGATACGATCGAATCTTACATACTGATCAATATTGGCAAAAAATCGTTTTTGCGAAGAGTTATTTGGAAAAAACGCCAACAATTTGGTTGAACAAACTGAATTTTGACATTTCAATTGAATTTGGATCTGGAACATTCACATTTCCATCAAGCTTACTTCCTGAAAACTGAGATTTTGTATAAGAAACGACAGACAAGCTAGAAGTTTATTTTTCACAAGTCATAACAAAGTTATGAAAAATACTCGAATACCCCACGTTCCAAAAATAGCTTTGATTATTCCATTACCGGAAATCTAGAAGATGCCTCAAATTTCTAAACGATTGGTTAAAAAAAGATTAATTACCCTCTTTTCGAGGAACAATTTGCTGCCCAGTCTTCAATTTGGCGTTCAATGTCCGAAAAGAACCAAAGATGCTATTTTCTCCTTTCTTGAGAGTGCATACTCTAGCATTAATGATAGCAGGACTGTTGCAGTAGTGTTTTGCGATTTTTTTTTACGAAACTCCCAGGTTTTCGGAGAAAATCCCTCAAAAGCAGAGCTTGTGCGAGCAAGGTAGATCCCTTGAGATCCCCTTGAGATTCCTCAGCTGGATTGAAAAATCAAAAACTTCACTTTCGTTCAACCTTAGGCTTCCAAATTTTGCTTCTTCAGGGACCAGAAAACCTGTTTTCCAAAGGGATGACTTTTTGGCCAACATTTCACCCTCTCCCACCCACGAAAAAAATTACTAGGAATAAACAGAGAAGATATAGGGAATTCAAAGTGGTAGGAAGGGATGAAAAGTTAGCCAAAAAGTCTTTCCTCTGAAAATTAGGTTAACTGGCCTCTGAAATGCAAAATTTAGAAGGTTAAGATTGAACCCAAGTGCAGTTTTCGATTTCTCATCTTAGCCGCTCCCGCGAGTTCTTCAATTTTTTTTATTCAGGCCGCGCCCTACTAAAAAAGTCTTCCACTCGGATTTTCCCGAACGAACACAAAATTGAGCATAAGAAACGTCTAATTTTTGCGAGGATCGAATTTGTTTCCCAAAATTGTGCGCCTCATCAAAATCGTCTTCCGCTTTGTCAAATGATTACTGGTCACTTTCCAAACAAATTCATCGTAACGGAAGACGTATATAAATCGTCAAAAAAATCGATAGACATTTTTCTTTCGTACTGAAGTCGGCCCTGCCGGATTTCAAACATATTTGGAATTTGGGATTTTCGAAGGACGAACTTAAATCTCACCAAAAGCTTCTCATCGCGGTTTTCTACCCTCGACACTCTATTGTGGGATAAGAGGAACTTTGAACTGTTTCAATTCATGTTTGTCAGGACGTAGTCAGTGTGTGAAAACATCAAGTGGGCAGACCGATCTAAGTGACTTAAACATGAAGTGCCACACGGGTCTTTTTTGGGACCCGTATTATTTTAAATCTGTATAAAGGACTTAATAAACATCAACATCGCAGGAAGATTCACTATTTTTGCTTGCGATACCACTGTTATATGGAGTATTAAAAAGATTATAAATCAGCCATCAAATATGATGAAAACAGATGTTCAGCATATTCAAAGCTGGTGTAATGCTAACTCTTTATGTTTCAACCTAAACAAAACAAAACTAGTTGTTTTCAAATGTATATAGTAGATAATTTAGAATTGGAGAATCACTACATAGAAACAAACAGAATTCTAAATTTCTAGGTATTTATATAGCCAATAAATTAAGTTTCAATGAACATGGTACGCATTTGAGTAATAAATTCTCCATGGATGGATCCAGAATGGCTTATTTTGCATCCATCGATAATCACATAAATCGAAATCTGTTTTCCAGAAGCGGTCTTTGAGATATTATCAAAGTCTAGGTCGAGAGATCACTGTGAGCCTCTATTTATCTATCATAAAATATTAACTGTCACATGAATATACTTGACAGAAACAGTACGGCTAATTCACAAGAATGAAACTAGCATTTCACTCCCAGAGCTGATCATCACAGTACCAGACAGGACCACATGATTTACCTATTCCAAAATTTGCTCTGACTGTGAGCATTCTCTGATTTATGAAACTATTTAAGTATACAACCATGTTGATTTTATTGGAAATATGAACAGGATGTTCATAAAATCAGTTGTGGAATCATCTGCGACTGAAAGTTAAACGTTGGTCGCTATTTTCCATTGTACAAGATAACCTCTCTTGGAAGGGATTCATGTTGTGAAAAGAAACATTCTCAATTGAAAATCGAACCAATACATGACTCCTCTCGAAATGGAAAAACCTACGATGAATTGAAGTAACTTTTTTGTAATATCTAACAGGAAACACCTACTTCTTCAGTTTAAGTCACGCTGGACATTCAATATAGATAGATATTGTGAAAGACCATATATAACTTGAGAGAAAAAATCTGAAAGTGAAAATTTGCATTTTCATTCAGATAGTTGATTATTTATTAAATGTCCAGTTTCCGTTGGAGATTCTTATCTTATTCCCTCGATCGGAAGACTACGGGAGAATTGAAACAAATTTGAATGTTTCAGGACTGAAAATTTTTCACGAGACAGGTGTATTAGTGGTAATTTGGGGATCCTGAACACGAATCCGAAGAATTTTCCGGCCAATTTTGCCACCTAACTTTCCGGAAAAATAGGTGGTTCCATCGCTGTTGGCGTACAGTGTATATTACGTTGGATGACTCCTTCTGCGCAGTGAGTTGATTTTCAGTATATTTATCGATACTGGCTCATGGTTGTACGTAAAAAATTACGGAAGATACTTCCATGAGAAGAGAAACACACGGTATGTTTTGAGCATCTTGATTTACTATTGTGAATGTGGATTCTACATTAAGATCCACCATGATCGTCTTGAGCATTAAATGATTCTCCATCATGCGGACATTGAAGATACAATAAGCTTATAAGAAGTCGAACCCTTGTATAATTCTGATTCCAAGTATATTCTCCTCTAGGTCAGAATTTCTGCCTACAAGGGAAACACGGTACAAAAAACATGTAAACATAATATCCGTGTTCTACATTCTTGGCTGGAAACACTCATGCCACAGCATATTACCATACTATCGGGAGATTCTCCAGATTCGAGGAATATTCTTGCCTCGCTATTCTGGCCGGAGGGCTAATGCAGGATTTCCGGGACGAAATATGTGATAAGTGGTTGGTTCCCCTGGGATACGTTCACAATGGTTACAAGTTCTATTTTTCATCCTGAACGTGAATGCACGTGAACTTCGTCGAGGCAGGCGAGTGCCCTGCGGGAATCTTTCGTGATTTCAGCTGGGCCTTCGACTGTGTCGATCAGGATTGGTTGCTGTCCAAACTTTATTTTGGGGAAATTCGAGGTCCTGTATATGAGAGGGTTGGATTATACGTGACTATATCCCTAATTCGAGTAATTGATGAATTGTTCATTTTGTGGAAATTCATGACCACTTTAATGAAATGAATGAAAGATAGTATATTGTATAACTAGCACGGAATGATAGTCATTTCCCACGAGTATGCGAATGCTGCAAATCATACGAGTGGGAAATGAGCATTCCGTGCAAGTTATACACTATACTTTTTCTACGGCTATAACATATAATAGCGAAATGATTTCACAACAGAATTTTGAACTTTGCCAATCTGTGAAGGATTTGTATGCTTTCACATATTTTTCTTTTGATATTTCTGGAATTAAATTGACACATGCCTATTTTGCGGCTTCAGTAATTTCTGGGGGAGTCAGTTCTACGTCACTTTCGCTGCTCATCGTTTGATTCAAGTTCAAAAATCTAACTAAACAGAGCTGTCAGTATTCGTTGCTTGAATTTTGACATTTCATGGGAGACGTAATAAATTGTAAAATAAAAACACAAGACTTCATTGTGTTATGAGGTAAGGAAATGAAATTGAAGGCATACAATGTACCTCATTGTTTGATCAAAAACAGTTAGGAAAGAGCAGTATTGTATCATAGGCCGTAGAAAAATACTTTCGTTTAATTTCCTCTAGATATTTTATTTTTCAACCGGTTTAGGGTTTTATCCCATCATCAAGTATAATAACTAACTAATACATTTTGTAAACTAAAAACGAGGGAGTTTGTAGGTGAGCAGGATGGAGAGGGTATTGAGTAAATAGGGGTGCCAACTATATACATTTAACACTGGAGATTACAGAAATTACCAGGGTTGTCAAACTTATAAAATTCAAGAGTGGAGACCTTGTACGTACACAAACCGAGTTTCTCGTTGAGGGTTATATATTTCGTGTTCTTAATCGATTCAATAATTTCCATTGCATCCAACAAATTAATTTTCTTTCCTTTATTACGTGTGTGTGTAGGATTTTGAGATTCTCTTTAATTATCTTGTGTTTTGATTCTTGCAGATATTCATACATTGTAGATTTTTTTTCTCCACCAACGTTCTCTCAATTCCCCTCTTGTGGAATTTGGGTGATTGGAGTCGTATTTGAAATACTGTCCTATGTGTGTCTTCTTCCTGTAAACAGAGATGAGAATACCAGTGTCTTTTCTTTCTGCTTTCACGTCGAGAAACGACAAAGTGTTTTTCGTTTCTTTTTCCATTGCGATTTTGTGAAGAAGTCCTCAAGGTGTTCAGCTCCGTGGTTTCATATGATAAAGGTGTCGTCCACGTATCTTAGCCATAGTTTTAGAAATTTTTCAACCATTGAGACGATGGAATTTCTAATGCCATCAATTTACAGGAGGAAACTTTGCAAAGTGTCGACGAATTGAGAGGAAAAAACAATTCAGCTCCTTTAAAAAGAATACCTAATCCTGAAACAATGATTTCATTTCACTACTCCATAGCCGACAGAATAGCTGTTGACATAATGTGCGAGTTTAATCCTCTGTTTACATGAATCATATCGCCATATTTATATTATTTACCGACTGCAAGTAAACTGAAAGAAATTTTTAATTGAATAAAAAACAAGAACTGTTCAGAATGGGATGATAATATCATATTGAAGTTATTGTTGAAAATACCCGATAATGTTTTAGTTATCCTGGTAGATATTATAAATTTATGAATTCATTCTGATCAGAGTTAGCCTTGGAAAAGTGATAGTTGGCTATTTTTCAAAGTATTAATTAAATATTTTTGGGAATTCTGTGACAAGAGAAGACATTTTAGAAATTTTCCAAGCATTATTTATGGATTAGAGTTGATAATGCTACCAGCTACAGATGATACCCTGTATATTCAAATGATTCAAGCATTGAGATTTGGGGGTTTTGAGGTGTTCTGAAACAGAATCTGGTGTTATTTTTGTAATAAAAAAATGCCTAGTATGTTTTTCCCAATTTTTCACTTTTCATTTGGTCGTAGTTAACCGTGGAAAATGGATATACAAAGTTTCCGTAAACATAAAGGTAGGTATTTCCGAGTACTACAACTTGAGTCAAAGAAAATTTCGAATTATTTCATGCTCAACGAAATATGAGGGTGTGGCTGCTCAAAGTGGGACACATTGTATGTCGAGCAAAAATAAGTGATTCCTGCAGACCTCTTTTTTACAACAAATGTCTACCTCTTCACCTCTTCATCTCAGAATCAGTTTGTTTAATTCATAAAAACTATGAGGAGAACATTATGCATCATCATTCAAACGATGAAACCCGATTCAAATATAAAATCTTCCTATTCTCTCAACTTCTTGTGTGAAAAGATGATATTGAAATATTCAATATTCAAGTGTCAAAAATAAGCTATGAAATAATAAAACACTGATCATGGTATTAGCAAAGTTTCGACTGATTCTGCTTTAGGCGAACCTTCCAATTTCATCCTTAATATAACCCAGAAAAAGTTTTCCATATCGTACAATCGAATCTACATTCTATTAGAATTCATTGTTCGTAGCCTTTCAACTGTAGTTGTAGGAAATTCCGATTGTCGCGAAATTTATCGCCTTCCCCAACTTCCCTAACTCTCCTAACTTCCCCGACAAACATCCTCGAAGTATTGATTTTGGCAGACTGTTACAGCCATGAAGATATTCCACGATATCAGGACGTTGAGAATATCAGAGTTATTGTCAAAGATATTCATTTCCTGTTCGTTGAACATGTTTACATTGATTTATTTGGGAAAGCACTGAAACTAGAAACATATGTACAGCTCAGATTCATATATTGCTAACATTATTTACTGTGGGTAACAAGATTGGAATTTGAATCAGAGGGAGGTATTCAACTTATGATTGGAACACATCTCAACATCCAAATATTCCGTAATAGAATTGCTATCACAGATTCAACACAGCGAAACTATAGCATATCAAATTCCTTCTCATCCTTATGTATTCATGTATTGGTTGGGGTTGACTTTTTTGACATTTAAACCATGTTTTATAGTTTCTGATGTGGTCATAAGATTTGGTGGATGCGCCAATAATGAGGAACTTTCACCATTCTATAGCACCCGTTTTGTATTAACTCTTGTCTAAAATCCCATAAAGAATTCTTTAAAATCAAGACAAAAATTATGAACACTTCTCTACACAGGGACTTTTACTATTCGATATGAGGTTTTTATATTTCGAATATTATTACAGAATAAAAACTGGGAAGGTTTAGGTTGTCACAAGAGAAGTTCTATTCGATTAGATAGATAGATTTTTTATTAAACCACTTTACATAAATGAAATGTGTGTATCATGTCAAGATACAGGAGGTTCATGGAGACAATTATTCATATACACGTCAACAAACGCAAGACATAAAAATAATAATAATAATAATTTCTTTATTTACTCAGATTGATCTGTACAACCACAGGAGCAGAAGATTTAATGAAAAAGTGGAAAATGTCAGTGAAAGAAAAAACTATACTATACTAAAATAGATGATGTCACAAAGTAGTAAAATCGAGAATATGTAAAAAAATTTATTCATATATATAACAGAAAGTTACTTATGACATCTACAGTCACTAGTGCTGATGAATGAGTGACCACGAAACAGATGTCAAAGGTTGGAGCTCTCTGAATTAAAACAAAAAATACTTTATTTTCACTTACATATACAGGGAGGGTCACGGTTGATGGTACCTTAGACGTTTACGGAGAACGGGACATAGGATCATTCTGAAAATTTGGTTTCTTAAGTAGTTGGTCTTGGTCTATCGATCTAAAATATTTTCAGCAATGCAGCGTTGCCGCTTATACCAGAAAGTAGCAGCATCTTTGTTATTTCAAATGGGCCACCCTGTATATTATCGCATTTTTGAACTTGTCATTCCTTCCTAATTATTTCTGCCCCCTATACCTATCTCTAACGGTTTTTGAGATATTTCAGAAGAAGTTCAGTACACCATTTGTCACAAGTTTTTATCAGAAGTCCCGTAGCTCAGCGGTAGTATAGCGGCATATGAGTCGCTAGGTCGATGGTTCAATCCACGATAAGAACGTAACAATTTTTTTATTTTTTTTTGTTCCAAATTTAAACACATTTATTGATGAAAATTTTGTTAAGTATTTTACATATCAATATTTTAGTGGTTATAAATAGTTCAGGTGAAATCATCGTTAGTTATTTCTTATGAATTGTTTGATGATTTTCATTTCTCGGTGTGAAATTTTCTTACCGAATCCCCTCGTGCTTGAATTAATTGCTGTAAAATTATCTCGTACCCGAATTTTCAAAAAAAATTCATGTACTCGAAAATTTCAGGCAATAATTCAAGTACTTGGAAGATTACAAGTGAAAATTGCTATTATCTCGGAATTCTGGCTATTTAGGTAAAGGAACATGATGTATCAATTCGATGGGAATTTAGTCATCTTTCAGGATATTTCATAATATACAGGATGTTTCTTTTGGAAAAACGCACTTTCAACCCTTTTCGTCTCTAGCAGTAAGATCATGAATTTTGAACGACCCTGTATAACGCAGAATACACTTCTATATACAAAATCAATGTACATGATCTTGATGAACTAAACACAAAATTGCAACTTCCTAAGAATCCAAATACCGCAGAAATAAACATTCAATTCGAGCTATGTTTTGGATGAAAAATATGGAAAATAACCAATATCTCAAAAACCGCTCGAGATAGGTATAGGGGAGTATGAGGCAGAAATAATCAGAAAGGAATGACAAGTTCAAAAATGCGGTAATATACAGGGTGACCCATTTGAAATAACAAAAATGCTGCTACTTTCTGGTATAAGCGGCAACGTTGCATTGCTGAAAATATTTTAGATCGATAGACCAAGAGCAACTACTTGAGAAATCAAATTTTCAGAATTATCCTATTTCCCGTTCTTCGTAAACGTCTAAGGTACCATCGACCGTGACCCACCCTGTATATACACATAAATATTATGTATATACCACATAAATATAATAATAAATAATTTCTTCCTAAATACACATATGTATGGGATTACAGATAAAACTCATTTATAGCAGTTCTTTTACAGAAGAAGTTGTTTCAGTCTCGATTTAAAGATATGTACATTTTCAGAATTTCTCATAATATCAGGAAGTTTATTGAAAAGTTTGCAGCCCTGAAACTCAAATTTTCTTTGGTAAGGAGCAGTGCGATGTTGACTAGGTAATAATAAGTGGGCATTTCGGGTAGAATAACTATGGTAGGCTCTATTAGCAGCTTATGTATTTCTATTACGGTAGATACATGTGCAAGCTTCCATAATGTATACTCCTGCTATCGTTAAAATTTTCAAAAATTTTCTACAAGAATCTCTATAGACCAGCTTAGAAATAATCCTAATAGCATACTTTTGTATACAAAACACAGTAGGCACGGTAGAGGATGTGCCCCATAGAAAAACAAAACAGATTCAAAGACAAAACCATTCCGTTATATCGAATTATGTAGGTGTTACATCTTGTATGATGTAATATACATATACTTACATAATATTTTGAAATTTTTGCATTTCAATAGTTGCGCATACCTATAATATACAAATAAGTATTTAGAAAGGAAGAAAAAACAAACAAATATTTTTTTCACTTGTAGATTTTTCCCTACTCTGTTTTTTCCTTTTTTTAAAAATAATTTGATTATTATATGATGATCATGATATTGAGATGAGTATCATGTTCATGGTTGAATGAGAGGAATTCCTCAGTTGACTAGAATCAATGTAATAGTAACAAATTTTTTAACCATTTTTTGAACTGGCTAAAATTTAATGATTTTACAGCTGGTGGTAAAATATTGAAAAATCTGACATTTAGAGAGTTTTGCTCAGAGCTAGACAGTCGGATTAGAAGACTTTCTTGTGCACCAATCAATAGAGGATTTTTCCGTAACAAAAACTGACTATGCCATCACATGAAAGACAGTCCGTAGTTATATTCTGTTTGTTATAAGCATTTATATACGAAAGGACGTGTTTTTCCAGTGTTTTGCTTGAAAATGAAAATTAATATAGCAATTGGTTGCTCTATTGAGAAAAAATACGGACAAAACAAGATTTCTCACGACCTGATCGGATCATTAGTAACGGAAAACAACTGGTAAAACAGTAAAATTTTGCGATTTTTTGAAAAATAACGTGTCCATAAAACGGTCACTGCCAGACCATTTATTTTGGCACAATTGCAATCAGAATTTTTTCTTGCAGCGTGTCTGGATGCTTTAGTGATGGTCCATTTTCGATTTCTCAAACTGATTTTGAAAGTAGAAGTAGTCGCAAATGGCTATTTTTTTCAAGAGGATTTCAAGCTGTTTTCACCCAGACCACATTCTTCCAATTAATAAAAAAAAACATTTTCACGTAGGTTAATATTTATTGAAATAAAAAGTAAAATGAAAGAACGAAGCTGATACAAAAGCAGGTGAATGATTGAACACACATTGAATATTGAAAAAACATAAAAACAAAAATAATTTACTATGTGATAGTAACCAGCAGAGCCAGAAATGTGGTGAAGAATAAAACATCATTTTGAATACTTTTGAATTTGTAACCGACTTGAACTCTAGATGACGAGTGACTGAATAACTAACAATGGAATAATGAATGCATGCTGATCTTGATCCAATATTCATAAGAATATTTATGCTAAGTTTGCACTTTCATCAAATCGCTTTACAGCACAAAAATGCTTATTAAAATATCCATGATAGTTTGTGAATTTTGATCTGTTTATATTTCTGTATCCGGTAATTGTATCGATATTGATGTCTATAAACTTGGGAAATTAAACTATGGAATTGTAAATACAGAGTGTTTCAATTTTGAAATGTCGCAGTTGAGGTTGAGAAATTTTCAAACATTGCATTTGCTTAAATGTATTTGAATTATTTTATGATTATTTCTCATTTTGAATGGAATGCCATGTATTTTTACCTTTTTGTTGTCAACGCATTATTTTGATACAATTTATATGGTGTTCCAATATTGATTCTCAATCGTTTTCGAGTTATTATGATTTTTGTGATATATTTTGAGTTTGCACTAGTATCTTTGAAAATGCATACCTTAAAAAGTTTTAATAGTGAATCTTTCAAATCTCTACCATTGTTAGTATACATGATGACCGTCGTAAACGATTAAAACATTTATAAGGAATTATCCAGTGTGGTAAGGAATCTCTTGTCATTCGTAAGCTTTTGAAAACCCTGAAAGTAATTTTTTTGCAGAAAACCCCCTCTATTATTGAATGAATGAACGCACAATTGAATTCTGCTTCTAACTCGAATGGTTTTCGAGTTAAAAGGGTTTCTTCATGAAGATGGAATGACAATTTCAGTTAAACGAAATTATACTGTGTGCTGTATTATTTTCAATTTTTGTAACAAAACACTAAAAAAACCTGTTTTCAAAACATAACAGAAACTGATTGGCCTACGAGGAAGTGTCTTCAATTAGAATAGAACATTTCTCATAACAACCTAAACCTTCCTAGTATTGATTCTTACATTATATTTCAAATGCAGAAACATTAGATTGAATGGTAAGATCCCTAATGTAAAGAAGTTTTTGACAACTTTTTTGAGGTTTTAAAAGAATTTTTTCTACAAACGTCAAAAAATGACAAGGTTCGCGCATTGACAACAGTATGCGAAGTGGCACCTTTTTTCATTTTCATTCGTTACCATGACACCGTGCGCGAAGTAATGTGCGAAATATATTTCGCACACTGCATGTAAACTATATGGGATTTTCATATTCTAACCTATATGGTCCTCAACTCCTCAATCAAGCAAAAAACAAGAAATCGTTTATTTATTAATGTAGAACAATAATTAAGGCTTTCAAATTGTGAGAGATATTTTTCTGGCTTTATTTGCTTCACACCACTCTTTAAATTGCTGATATGCATTTTCATACTGCCGCCTCGATTTCTCCGGTAAAAGGTTGGAAATTACGGAATTGGCCGCATCTATCAAGATAGGTGGGGTACTGCTTAGTTCATCGTCGCTCGAAATTTCCATTCTTTTACAATAATAAATATCACGCACGAAATTGACGCGAATAAAAAGTCACTCCAAAATAATTATCAAGAACTGTCACTTTGAAATAATTGTCAACAAATGCCATTTTATTTCCATAGTTACAGTAATTACTTGATTTGGAAAAATTATTTAAGCCAGTTCAATACTATTTTTCATAGTTATTACTTATTTTAGAACAATATTTTTGACGTTTGTAGAAAAAATTTTGTTTGCATCTCATGCGCGAAATACTTTGGTAATCTCGACAATTTTTTTTAACTCGGCTGCGCCTCGTTAAAAAAAATCAGTTCTCGATCATCAAAGTAGCATTTCGCGCAGTAGATACAAAAATAACTATTTTATGAGATTTTAGAGCAGACAAGAGCATTACAAAACGGGTGCTGTAAAATGGTGAAGGTTTTTGCATTATCGGCGCATCCGCCAATTTTTTTTATCAAATGTTACTTTCGTTTATGATTCGAATCATGCAATAAACAAAAATAATATGAAAATCCGTCATACGTGCAATGAAGAGAGAGAAAAGAACTCGTTGGAAGCGTTGGAAATGAATTAACAAAAACCCTCATTTTGGAACCCTTTAATGACCAATTAGAATTATGTTACTCTCCTCTTTTGAATTTGTGAGTTTTGATAACAAGGTTGGACCCACTGGTATTGATATTATATCTTTCTATCGTAGTTTGACATATAAGGTAGATTTCAGGTACTTTTCCATCTTGTTTTGAAACAAAATTTAATTAGGGACACACACACGCAATTTAAACAGTTATTATTGTATATTGAAGAATCTAAGGTTATTTTTAGGGACTAATAGTTACTTGAAAATGGTGTAAAAGGCGAAACAGGTCGTAATCAATAAAGTCATAGTTATTCTTTCATCTTCTACATAAAAAATCGTCGTTATATATGTTTAACACTTCGGTTTGTAATTATCTTACCAAATAGCACTTGAGCTTCAATTAAATACTGGAAATTTTTTCTTGAACACGAGTATTTCGAAAGATTTGTGTGCTTGGAAAAATTTCCAAGAATAATTATTGAAGCCCTAGTGGTATTAAAAGTGAAAATATTTTAACGTTACTTGTCCACTAGACATCAGTTTGTGTGAGAATAGTTGATGAACTCAGAGACCACTAAAACGTCAAATATGGTGTACCGCAAGGCACCATAATGGGGCCCATTCTTGAAATCTACTCTACAATCGTGGATTATCTCACCTGCGGTTGCGACGTGACCGGAGGCTTGCCGTACGGATCCACCGGAGCGTCTCCGTCCTCGCACTCCGAAGACAGGTCTCCGGAGCTGAACCTCCTCTTCAGGTAATTGACATTGGAGGTGAAAGACTGCCGGAAGCTGCTGAACGAAATGGTGGGGCCGTTGGCGGTTGGGCCGCAATATTTGCCACACTCGCTAATCTTGCCGGCTCTGGGGGCGCCCAAGTCGCACAAGGCACCACGAACGGGGGTCGAGGTGGGTGGGAAGGGTTAGCGATCTGCAAAGAAAGTTCGGATTTATTGAAGTACGAATTATTGGAATTGATATAATAGACATGCTTATGGTAAAAATAATGTACATATTCCATATATTTATTGGTATCCGTCTTTCTTTCGAACGTCCTTCCGGAAATATCCTTCTGGAAAAATTTTTCTTGGAAGAAATTCTGTGGATAAAAATATCGCTGGAAAAATATCCTCTGGAAATATATCTCCTGGGAGAAATAATTCCAATGAAATGTTTGAAATCTCTGAAAATACTCACAATAAAAGGAATGAATGCTCGATAAAAAAAGAATGAGCCTTATAAAAGCAAAAAATGCGTACAAAATGTATATGTTTTATCCAGCAACTGTTCTTTTTATCATGCGAAGGTGATTTTAGTATCAAGTAATGGTACGTTTAAACGTAGGTACGTTTGCATTATTTTATTTAATATTTTGAATTTTCCATTGTGCAAAATGTGCTTTTTATCATATATCTGAACAACATAAAGTCTTATGGCTAATGACCATAGCAGTCGATGCCAAAACACCAAAGAAAAAAAAACATAAAGTCTTGCTTTCGTTTCTGTAAATTCATATTATACGAAGACGATCTCAAAATATTCTTTCAAGTAAATACTGTAACTGACTGTTTTATTATCCAAAATGATTTGAACAGATTCTTTAACTTCTGTCTAATCAACAAACTCCATTTGAATTTAGTTAAATGTTTTTTGATTTCTTTCACTCTAAACCACTACACTTTCTCATAGGATTACCATTTTAATAATATTATCCTAGAAGAAGTTAACGAAATAAAAGACCTAGGTGTGGTTTTCGTCAAAAAACTCTCGTTATCAGCAGACATTGATTATGTAGTATCAAAATGCAATAGAACCTGAGGATTCATTCTCAGACAATGCAGAAACTTCACTTCCATTCATGCTATGAAAATCTTATCCAACTCCTCATCTGTCGTCCACAATATGCTATATACAAAACTAGATTAGAAATCGTACAAAATAACAACCTTCCTAAGAAACAAATTTCAAATGATCACACTAGAGGCTCGTCGAGAGCAATACGACATATTTTTATTCAAAATTCTGAATGACTTGATCGACTCCCCTGAAATGTTGTCAAAAATGTCATTCTATGAAATGCTCGCCTCTTCTCCGAAATGTTTTGTGGAACAAACACGGGAAGAAACTCACCCCTGCATAAAATGGTGAGTTTATACAATGATAACTTTAATGACATTGATTTATTCATGCATAAATTACAAGTATTCAAATTAAAAATAAAGGGAAAATACAAAACTTCATAACTTACATGACAACATTTTTCTTAAAATATAACTAGGTTAAGCAACAAAATGTAATATATAAATATTTTCTGTACGCTCAACTGTATCCGTGGATGACACCTTTGGGTTATGCCTGTTGTCATCCTATATTATTTCAATAAATACATAAATAAAATAAAAATATCAAAACCTATATTCCTTCCTACCCATTTTGGATATTGAGCTATTCCCATCGAATGAGTTATTATCAGTTTTGTTCTAATTTTCAGTCTACCTCCTTCACTGAACAGGGACGGACTCAAAAATTAGGTTAGGTTTGAATCTTGAAAATATGACATTGAAGTTATCATACAGGAAGTTTTTTCTCTGGACGACTTTTTCCCAAAGTGAATTTTTCCGGGAGGAATTTTTCCACAGGGGTTTTTTTCACAAGGCATTTTTTCCAGAGGGTATTTATTTTTCCGGAGATATTTCTGTGGAAGAGATTTCATCCCAGATCCTATTTATTTATTCTAAATTTGGAATACAAACAGGTTAATACCCATACAAGCATCCACTAAAACAATCAGTTACAGAGCTAATATTCGTGTCTAATCTAGTACAGAAATATTACTATTTATATCATAACTATGGAAATGAAACATGGGACAAACAGAAAGCAACTTATGGTTGCATATTACATATTATCGTTACGTCAGGCAATGAAACTGTTTTTCACAATATTTTTTAAGGAAAATAAGGATATAGAAAATAGATTCAGGTCATTGCAACGAGTCTTTCATTCTAGCCATTGGAGAATTTTTTCATACTTTGTTGTTCGATAAGTTGTATCTCATTGTGTGTACGAATTTAACTAATACCTGTAGTTATTTATATATTTGTCAAGTTGAATTGTAGGATTCTTACAAATCCATTTTGGAGGCACGAAATGGGACGAGCAAAATTCAATCTGCTGTAAACAAATCAATAGTAAACTGATTTTTTTACCGTTCATTGTTGAAGATCTTACACATTCTGCAGAAAAAACCTAATGCTCTACTGCAGAAATTAATTACATTGTTGAAATGTGGAGTAAACTCATTTTAGAATTGAAATATACTTCAAGATCTTTGATTCGATCTACTCTCTTTATTACATTACAAATACTGAGCAAATATCTCTTATATAATAACTTTATTGAACCCTATAATTTGAGATATCTTATACCATACTATGGAAATGCTAGTGTTGAAGTGATAAACGAACTGCAAAGACTACAAAATGAAGCAATAAAAACCTTAAATGCTAAAAACTACAATACATCAACTGACACTTTATGTAAAGACCATTTCTCAAACTAGAAGAACTAAAAAACTTTGAACAAAGTGAACTCATGTATAAAATACAGAATAACCTAATTAAAACCAATGTGCAACTAAAACAAAATAAAGACTATCGTAATTATAACCTTCGCAATAAAGAAATACTCAGGAATAACTTTGCATGAACAAAAAAGGACTTTCCTATTGATCGAAGTGTATGTACATTCAATGCTATACCAAAGACAGAGCTTGAAGGATGTGAGAAAATTGTATACCATTACCTGAAGAGACACAATAATTGATTGATCAGTATCGAAAAACCCAAATCTAATTTATGGTCAGCTGTTGAGGTAAGTTTTCGGGCACGGATGATTTTGTGATTTTTTTTTTCGTTTCCGGCAGACTCTCTCGTTTATGGCATTTGAACAGCTGACCGGCCAAAGGGATTTTTTTTTTCGGATTCCTAACGATATCAAATTTCATTTTGTCGATTGCCATAAGCAAACGAGTATTCTCATTTTTTTAAATATCGCGCCCTTATTTCAACCCTTTGTTATATTGTTATTCAGTACGGTGTAAATGTATGGAATAAATTCATTATTTCTGAATATAAACATATTTTGGAAAATCCCTCGAACACGTCGATTTTCTTTTCCGATTGACCGATTTTTGAACCCCACCCTAAATATATAGGGTTATCCGCATTCGAGTAAAAATGACTTTAGTGATATTTTCAAATGGAACACCCAGTGTATTTGTCCATATCTGGTTAGGGATCGTCATTACAAATCCAGTAATACCAGGTTTAATGGGATTACGTCAAACGACTGCGGAGATACTGGCCAAATAACTTCCTCGTATGTCTAATGAGTATGACTGAGACTCCACACGATTCGGAAGGTCAAAAGTCTCTGTCGCAGTCATTGGGCATATCACTGGATTTGTAATGACGATCCCAAACCAAATATGTAAAAATACACTAGGTGTCCCATTTAAAAATATCACAAAAGTCATTTTTACTCGATTGCGAATAAACCTATATATTTTGGGTGGGGTTCAAAAATTGGTCAATCGGAAAAGAAAATCGATGTGTTCGAGGAATTTTCCAAAATATATTTATATTCAGAAATAATGAATTTATTCCATTCATTTGCACAGTACTGTATATGATATTGTGTTAAAATGCCATAAATAAAAGATGAAAAAAATACTGTTTTTTTCTGCAAACAGAAAATTAATTTTCCTTATGCCAAAAGTACACGTCCGATCGCCGAATTTTTATTTTTTGAGCTCAACACTGACATAATTTCCAGTGGTTAAAATCCCAGAAAAAGGAAAATGTGTCAGCAAAATCTGACGATCTAATTACTGAATCCAGAAATGTACAATATTTTTATTACATATCATGATTATCAGTTTTTAGCAGTTCCTATCATCTACACTATTACTCCAATATCCCTTTTGATACAAATGCAGGGTACGTCCATGTTGAAAATCTTTCAGCAATAAAATATAGGTTAGAGGTGATTGTATAACTTATTAGCCCTTGAATAAATCGATTTTTAATTAATAATCTCGCTCCAATTGTTCTCGTGATCAATCATTCCGGTGTCAATGGAACCAACAACTTCAAAATGAAGCCAGGGAAAAAGTCGATGGAATAAAAAACCAGGACGCCATTTGAATATTTTATGACGGAGAGTGGAACTGGGTCCTTCTTTGCGTGCTTTATACTTTGTCCTCTTTGTTGCCGGTAATGGAAAATGATATGCTGATTGGGAAAAAGGAATGTTTTCCTATTTACATATATTATGGACTGAATCGTCATCATTCGATTCCAGAAATGTGCAGTTGAAACAGGAATATTCAATTGGATGTTACGGAATTGAAGTTGACTCGGTCACTGTCTAAAGTTTTTCTCACACTTCTATGTATAGAAAAAAGGGAATTTTGATATTATTGATATTATGTCAGATTCGACATAGGGAGAAAACTAGGCCTGGCAACTAAAGAAAGCAGATCAACTTCATTCCTAATTCAACGGATCAGTATCGCAATCCAACGTGGTAATGCCTCTTCTCTCTTCGGCACCATACCTTCTTCGCAATCTTTAGATGAGATTTTATACCCACCCGAATCCCAAAATAAACGCCTCTTCAAGGTAGGAATGAATGCAGTTGAAGTTACGAATGTAACTGATTTCGACTCATCGAAAGTTATTAACTCGGATTCTCACATATCCTGCATTGCTAATCCATGTGATATAAATTCCTCAGAAGAAACTAGCAGTAGTCTAAGCAGCATAAACAGCTCAAACTCCATCTGGCCTGCAGTTGATAAAAATGTCCAATCATCTGGTCTCATTGGGTTGACGAATATTGGTAATACTTGTTTTATGAACAGTATTATCCAGTGTTTATCGAATACTAGATGGTTATTGGAGTATTTGAATAGAGACGCCCACACAAGGGATATAAACACAAACATATCTAGGGAAGGAGCGTTAATCAAAGCATTTGCCCAGGTAATCAAGGAACTTTGAACAGATGATTCGTCTAGTAGAGTTGTTGATACAGTCTCCTTGAGAAGTCAAATCCAAAGAATCGCTCTTCGTTTCATCGGTTTTGCCCAAGAAAATGCTCAAGAGTTCTTACGATTCCTGTAAGAGGGTCTACATGAAGACGTCAATAGAGTAATCGAAAGGCCGCTACCCATAATGGAAGAGTGGGATGAGAGATTGAGTGACAGTGAGAAGGCTCAAGAGTCATGGTCAAGATATTTAAGGACGAACAATTCCAAAATTGTAGAAAACTTCGTTGGCCAGTTAAAATCTACATTGAAATGTACTTATTGTGGTCATTGTTCAGTCTCTTTCGATCCGTTTTGGGATATTTCCCTTTCATTACCACGAAGAGCAGGCCAACTAAATTCCAAATGGAGAACTCTTTTTCATCCACAACTTTCTTCGATAAAGCAATTTTACTTTCCGGTAAAAAAGCCTCTAGTTCATTGAACTTGGTGATAGGTATCTCGTTTCTCATGTATAGTCACCATCGATTTTAGCATTGACCATTTTGGTCCAAAAAGTATTCGGACTATACGTTTCTGACTGCAACGAATTGTTGTTGTTAAAAAATTCTCTCTCTTGAGATTGAAGAAATATTCTGCAACACCTCTGCCCCCATGCAATTCAAATGTATTTTCCTCCTACCCCTATAGAAAGTACACACTTTCCTCCCTCAAACCAGGGAAGAAAATCATACTTTTCCTCCCTAGGGAGGAAAGTACTTTTCCTCCCCCTCATTACAAGTAAGTTGTAAACGATGAAACTTGTGAATCTATTATAATCAAATTGTTTCCGTAATTTCTAGAACATCTTATATATTCTGTATTCTGGTAAAAATCAAACATGAATGTTACTTCTACTCTAGTTCTTTAATAGCTATTTGTGTATTTAGAGCACAAAGTGATTGATTGTTGCTCGACAAAGAGATTAATCTTTGGAGAAAGACAATGACACTTTGTGCTCGAAATACACACATTATTTTTTCCACAAGCGCAGCTCTTAGAAAAAAATTATCGACACTTCATTCAAATAGGCACATAACATTACTTATAAGAAAATCACTCGATAGCAATCCGAAATGTATAAGCTATCTAAATGTCCAATAATTCAAATCGCTAACAAGAAAAAAGTAAAAGAACATTCTTGAAAAAAAAAAGTTGTAATTGCCAGGAGATGAACCCGGGACCTTCAGACCATTGCACCACCGCAGATTCTCAGATACACATGACTGTATTGTCTATACTATCCATCAAGTAAGGATAGGTCTATTTGCAAACAAAGTCACAAAATGACATTTCACGGGAAACGTTAACTTTGCGTTGAGATCTGAAAGCGTCATAAGCTACTTTGGTAAGTGGTTGTAGAAACTAGTTATTTTTGTATCTAGTGCGCGAAATGCTACTAGCCGAGTTAAAAAAAATATTCGAGATTACCAAAGTATTTCGCGCATGAGATGCAAACAAAATTTTTTCTACAAACGTCAAAAATATTGTTCTAAAATAAGTAATCACTATGAAAAATAGTATTGAACTGGCTTAAATAATTTTTTCTACGACCGTGAGTTTTTACCCACTTTCCCGCACTCATTTTAGTTTAGAAAGTGTCACTTTCCCGCACTAGTGCGGGAAAACTCGCTTTCCCGCACTAGTGCGGGAAAGTAAAATATGTCAATTTATCGGTATTAAATGTACATTTCATTGTTGCTGAGAGTTATTTGGAGGACTCCGTAGAACAGAAAAAAACCATCTCAAATAAAATTCTTTCATGTACTGGCAACTTGCAACCGATGCCGTCTCCGTCATCTTCATGCACTTTGCAATCTACGAGTGTTACTCTTAACAGCCAGTTACCACCAACTAACTACTCTGGACCGGCTATTCTCACGCATTTGCAGAATGCAACAAATTGTGTTTTCAACATTAATATCAATAATAATTAGTGGATTTTCATGGAATGTTTTGTATGTTGAAATAAAATATATATTTTCAATGTGCTTTTTAAATATTTATGCGGTCGTAGAAAAAATAATGTTCCTAATTCATGCGTAAAGTCTTTCCCGCTCTTGACTGCTTGCCCGAACTCCGCTTCGCGTCGTTCGGATCAACGGCAGTCACGTGCGGGAAAGTATCACTTTCCGCACTTGTTAGGAAAATAACTATTTCCAAATCAAGTAATTACTGTAACTATGGAAATAAAATGGCATTTGTTGACAATTATTTCAAAGTGACAGTTCTTGATAATTATTTTGGAGTGACTTTTTATTCGCGTCAATTTCGTGCGTGATATTTATTATTGTAAAAGAATGGAAATTTCGAGCGACGATGAACTAAGCAGTACCCCACCTAACTTGATAGATGCGGCCAATTCCGTAATTTCCAACCTTTTACCGGAGAAATCGAGGCGGCAGTATGAAAATGCATATCAGCAATTTAAAGAGTGGTGTTGAAGCCAATAAAGCCAGAAAGCTCACAATTTGAAAGCCTTAATTATTGTTCTACATTAATAAATGAACGATTTCTTGTTTTTTGCTTGATTGAGGAGTTGAGGACCATATAGGTTAGAATATGAAAATCCCATATAATTTACATGCAGTGTGCGAGATATATTTCGCACATTACTTCGCGCACGGTGTCATGGTAACGAATGAAAATGAAAAAAAGTGCCACTTCGCATACTGTTGTCAATGTGCGAACCTTGTCATTTTTTGACGTTTGTAGAAAAAGGATATTTTGGTAATATAAGCGGTTGTATCAAAATAAAAGGTTTTATTGAGTGGGTAGGAGGAAAAATCATATGTATTACATGTAAAGTGCCTTTTTCTCCCTTGGATGTTTACTGCCCTCCGCTTCGCGTCGGGCAGTAAACTACATCCTGCGGGAGGAAAAGTGGCACTTTCCTCCCTAGTAATATAAACAGCTATTACATTCTCTCTCTTGTGATAGAATAATATTCTCACACTGGTTAGCAATAATAACATTAGCCTTGACGCAGTTGATTGTCATCGTAGTGGCAAAATTTGAGTTAGTGTCAAAATTATTGCTGTCACGTTTCCTATCTTTGATCGTGGAGAAAGTATAGTCTGCTACTCGGTTAGAATGAAAATTCGTGATTTTCGTGGTTCCTCACGCTCGCCTTCGGCTCGCGCTCGGAACTTTCAACTCGCATCGAATTTTCATTCTAACCTTGTTACAGAATATACTATACCAGTTCATGAAAATATGCCAGAAATACAGTTTCAGTGGCAACTATTGGCATAATATTTTTCGTGTCAGCCACTGCGCATATATTTTGTATTCTTTTTGGTATACGGCTTCACTTTTCGATGGAATTAATGACTCTCTTGCTTTTTCAGCTTATTTCAAAAAATCCTCCATTATATTTGGGGTAGAAAACACGTTTTTAATGCAGACACAGCTTGTTGAAATAGCTATTTGTATTACTAGGGAGGAAAGTGCCACTTTTCCTCCCGCAGGATGTAGTTTACATCCAAGGGAGGAAAAGGCACTTTACTCCCATGTAATACATATGATTTTTCCTCCTACCCACTCAATAAAACCTTTTTGTGACTTTGTTTGCGAATAGACCTATTCTTACTTAATGAAAAGTATAGACAATACAGTCATGTGTAACTGAGAATCTGCGGTGGCGCAATGGCTAGCGTCTTGGGCTTGTAATCCGAAGGTCCCGGGTTCATCTCCTGACAATTACAACTTTTTTTTTTCAAGAACGTTATTTTACTTTTTTCTTGTTAGCGATTTGAATTATTGGACATTTAGATAGCTCATACATTTCGGATTGCTATTGAGTGATTTTCTCTTGAGTAATGTTATGTGCCTATTTGAAAGAAGTGTCGATCATTTTTTTTTCTAAGAGCTGCGCTTGTAGAAAAAATAATGTGTGTATTTTGAGCACAAAGTGTCATTGTCATTCTCCAAAGATAGATCTCTTTGTCGAGCAACAATCAATCACTTTGCGCTCTATGGAGGAAAAGTACGAGTTTCCTCCCTGGTTAGAGGAAGGAAAGTGTGTACTTTCTGTAGGGGTAGGAGAAAAAAGCTTTGTAAACAAGTAGCATAGCAACAACCCAGCAACAACAAAACTCCTATAATCAACAGTACCTGATTCAAATATAGCGGAAAGGTAATGAATTGGTACATTTATTCCGTTTTAAAAATTAACAAAATTTTATGGAAGGCGGTCAATTTCGGTTATAATTGCACAAGTGCATAAAAATTACTGATAATTTTGTAAGAAACCTTGTTATCTAAAAATTGCACGATATTATTTTTATATTTTGGCGAAGGAGTCCGAAAGAGGAGGGCTCTGTTACAAAGTATGAAAATAGACGACTGCAATTTTCATTAGATAACACGCTTGAATGGGAAATTATCTGGTAATGTTCATAGTCGAGTGTGATTCATTGGAATATCTTACAAATAAAGAAATATTGGTTTTATTCTGAGAAATATCATGGTAAGGACAAAGACTGTAAATACATTTTTTTCACTTTTTAAAGTTTATCTGATATTTTTCAGTATTTCAGCAATTACCTCTGTAACTTTTCGATAATTGCATTCCTCTTATGAGAACTTCTATATTCCAGGAAATTGTTCATGATTCAATCTGAGGCTTCTCTTTGATGCTTCGTATAGAATGTGTATAGTTCAGACAACTAATGAATTTTCTTTCCAACAATTCGCTTCAAGTAATACGTTGAGATTGGAAAACCAACTTTCAACAGTTACTTACTTTCAAATTGGGGCCAACAAAAGAATAGTACATTTCTTTTCAAAAGAAATTGAAGGATAATGAGCCCCTTTATGATTTTCCGACATAGGATTATAATGTAACATTTTCATGAAAGCTCACTGAAAAGATTTTGTAATAATAATAATACCATAGAACGAGTAGGGCATGAAAAACTTTTATCAGCATTGCTGTTCATTTAAGATCACTTCCTGGAGACTCATTGGCATGCTATTCGAAATCATGAGCCGATTAATGAGTGTTTCAAATTGAAGGACAAGAGATAATTATTGATGAATATGTTTTTTCAAAATATTCTAGTTTTCCTGAAAATGGAAACAGAGAGCAACGTGAAAAATTAAAGGTGTGATTATTTCTCGAATTTCTGGATGCTGGTATTTAATCATAACTTTATTTTCTACATCCGGTTTTATTCCGCTGAGCTCGTGCCTTCCAAAGCTCCAACTCCAACTTTTAACAAATCACTGAACGTCGAACAAATGATGTGGGCTATCTGCTTCCACAAAGGTTTCATCGTATTGATTTGGAAGGCGATACGCCGGATAATAATGAAGGATCAATCTTATCGGCAATTTTCTCACACTTTATCGCAACATTAATATAGGGGTAGAGTATTTAATTTGATTCCGATGAAATTTAAAAAATTATGTAAAAAATCCTTCAATGTATAATAATATGGACAATTGAGAATACAGAAAATATTGAAAAATCATGTAGCATTATGTTTATTATGTTTATATAATTACCTATATATAATAAATTTTTGCATGTAATTTTTTTAAGTCATATTCTGTTAGTATTTAGATTATATATGTATATTGAAAAAACATACGATTACCTACTCACAGGTCTTATAACCTATGTAATCATATATTACCTTATAAATTGCTTGTGATTGCTGTTGGAAAGATTGCAGTTTTTGCTCAGCAGTTATAACATGTTTACTGAGGAAATAATAGATTGTTATCTTAGAAACGAACTCCTTGAGTTAATTTTGTTTCCTACTTTACTCGTCCGTTCCTTTGAGTAGGATATTTCATTTGCCAAGTCGCCCAACTCATATGAGTTACGTACACTGAATTCTGGTTGGAAAATGCAGTGGTTCCTAATGATAATAATCAATTTCTCTGAGAGTTTCACTGATGGTGCAGTGACAAAAGAAATGGCAGGTCTGATAGTGCAATTTTATTTGTATTATTTCATAAGTGAATAATTTGGGAGTTGGAGGATTCACTGAAGTTAATCTGAATTTTTCTCCTTCCTTGAAAAGTAATTTTGAAAGCTTCACAAATTCTTTCACTTGTTCTTGGGTAGAATTAATGGGATAACGCTTAACTATTCCAAAGTTTTCTCAACGTAGTCATTCCTATTAATAACAGTACTACCTATTAATAGCAGTACCTGCTTTAGTAAATGTAACATAATTTTACTTTGTATGGATTCAACAAGCTACATTTCATTCACATAACTGGTGTCTTTCAAAAATTCTAATTTAATGATGTGTGACGCCTGATAGTATTTGATATTTATATCCAACTCAATTCAATCTCTGTTACAATCCCTAAAATTTCAAATTTGCTAGTGATTGAAAAAATATGTTAATGTTTTCAGGATATTCGATGGTATTATTTTTGATGCAATCGTAGATAAATGATAATATCCTAATTCATCATAACTACAGTAATCGATCCTCTACTTGGTATCATTACCGAACATGGGATTTCAGTCACCAATACAATTTCCATTTCTTTTGTTTTTAGAGAAAATCATCCAGGTCGTCAAACTGGAAAATCCCACTGATTCACTCCAGAGCTCGACCAATTTGTCAACATGTCAAAGGAATTCAAATTGGCCGTGACGTTCTTTTCCGGCAGAGAACTTTTCATCGGAAACGTTTTTGTTCTTGTACACTGTTCTCGCAATCCGGGAATCGAATTAGTCCTTTCTCTGGTTTAATTTGCGTGATATTATCAGAGGCGACGTGGAAACGTAATAAGCAGCTGGGCGTCTCAATTTTGCCACTTTCTGTGCAACTTTGTCACAATGGTTTTGACACCCAGCTGTTGGAACTTTGAAGGAACTCACCAGGTCACTTTACAAATTTAGAAATAGAAATTATCTGGAACTCTTGTTCGAAAATGATTACTTTTACTGATATTTCCATTGTTACGTCCAGTTTCACAATATATGGTGATCTTTTTAGTCACTTAACCAAATACCATTTGGTTTACTAGTGGTTGAAGTAAAGGAAGCAAACGAGATTTTATGTTGACGTAGTCATTATTGTGCATTCGAATGAAATTCAATCGAATGGAAATGATGAAGATCAAGCTGCTAGTAATATATCATTCATTAGGTATAACCTCTATTGTTGATAAATTCATTTATGCAGAAGAAAATGGAATCTGTGGTATCTAAAAAAAAACTAAATACTTCAAACCTGCCACGTTATCAGTGTGCCAAATTTCATATGTCCGAATTTTTTACTTTTAGAGATATTAAACGTAGAATAATTCACATATTTCCAAATGTCGCCCTGTATATCCGTCAAAATCGCAACAAGGCATTTTTCAGTGCCAGATATGAAATGGCCATGGTCCATGGTACTTTGTACCATTCGTCGTGAATCACCTTGTATGTTTTGACTCTCAACAACGGCAATTTTTTTTCTTTGTCGACACTATCAAAACATATAATGTTTTGATTGACCTAACTGTTTAGTTACCATGGCAACTAGGCAATTGAGTTAAAACTCATCTCAATTGCCATGGAAAATTCACCTTCAGTGAAATATTTATATCTACCATATTTTGATCAAAACATGTGTGATTACATTCCAAAATTCATAGAAGAAACCACACCCTTTGGATCTCACAACAATATTAGCAACTATTTGGTCAATTCTAAAGACACAATTAACAAGTAAAAAAAGCGGAGTCTATAAGCTTGACTGTTCTGATTGCTCTGCCTCTTACATTGGCAGAACTTGTAGACCCCTCATTACCCGAATAAATGAACACTGAAAAAGACCAGCCAAATCTGCACTTGGTACCCATTTCAGGATTCACAAACAACTTTAGCCACAATAGAAATTACAAAATTCTATATAAAAACAACAAAAGAATATCATAAGATTGGATTTGTTTGAAGAACTAGAAAATTCAAAAGAACTTTCCAACAATGATCACTGCCAGAACATTCAAGTAACCTTGTAATTTTGAATGCAAATATCAGTAAATTACTTTTTACCAAGATATATGGACTATATCCCGAGCACGGTACTAGCAACATCACCTTACTTAACCGTTTCAACCTTCTATCACTTGACAACCGAAGAATACACCACTCATGTGTATTTGTTTACAAACTCATAAACCACCAAGTAGATTGTTCTGAGCTATTGTCTCAGTTAAATATCCACATACCTCGAATTAACAGCAGAAATGCTTTTTTTACCTTCCCACCCCAAGAACGAATATCTTTGCCAAATCGCCTTTGTATGCAATGTGTAGTAAATTTAATAAGCTCAGTAAAGAAACCGATTTGTTCAACCAATCTATGAATTCATTTAAAACGTCAGTCAAGAATATTCTACAAATCAGAAATAACAATCGGTAATTGTTTTAGTTTTTTTCTTTTTTAGTCTGTATCTCTCATTATTATATACGTATTTATTGCATTAATATTAGGAGCCTGTAATATGTTGAATACAGAAAATAACCTTATATAATAAGCATATATCTTGATTTTATTAATTTAATTTCAGTTTTATGTAATTTAATTGACTATTTTATATTTTTAACTCTATAGCTGACCTGTAAAACGTCTTTTTTTGTTTTTTTTTTATTTATTTATTTTTTTTTTATTTTTTTTTAATGGCTGACGAAGAAAACTCAAGTTGTACCCCTCCTGAATTGAGAGTAATTGCTCAAATGGCTGTGAATGATTTGTTGCCCAAAAAATCTCGTTGAGTTTACGAGAAGGAATTTTACAATTTCGAAGTATCCGATGCCTCACCACACTCCCACAGCAGTCAAAATAACTTTTCGAACAATCAGACCACTGAGCTTAATTTTGTAAACCCAGTGCAAACCACATCAGCTAATTCAATTAGAAACGTCCAAGGAACCAGTCATGTAACAATTAAAATTTATAGTAACTGTACCATCCAAGGCAACAAATAACACCACAACATTCAAAGGTTATTCTTCTTTTTGCTTTATATCTGAAAATCCCATCCCTCTTGTCATAAGTTCATCTGACAGTTGATGTTACCATTGTTACCAATCTCGAAAAAATTTAAATTAAGTATCGAAATAGAACCCATTTCAATACGCATTTGGGTTTTATAATGACTTCATTAGACTTCAAATTGAAAAGAGTGTGTTATGGTATTTGCTTCTGGGGAATGTAAGGGAACTTTTTCTTTGAAAAAGTTTTTATACTTCAAAAGAGCGTAGACGTAGACCATTTTGAAATGATTCTTAATTTTATTAATTTCTTATGTATCTCATATCTAGAAACGGAATTCAGTCATTCATTTCTTCGTCGGAGGTGAACTGGATAAGCGGATCGTTTTCAGCTGTTTCATGTAATTTTTGCAATGAGTCCCCTGCATATATTTAACCTCAATATATCTAAAGAAACCGATTCAGCTCTCTCGCCGATTTATTTGTGCACTCTGGTGTCTCATGTTGAAGAAGATCCCTTGAGGGCCTTTCTTTGTTCGAAGATCGAATCTAGGGAAAGCATTATAAAAGTAACATTTTCTTTGAGATAACAATTTTTCAACGTTACCAGGCTACTGCATCATTTAGTATAACATTCACCTCATTATAAAAGCAATAATGGCAGTGAAATTTCCAGTTCGTGCTAGCTCCGTTTACTATTGTCTTCTCGATTGAATCTTGCATAAGATTTAGATCAGAAGAAGCATATAATTGATCTCACCAAAGCTTTCGACTGTTTGGATTTCAATATTCTCGAAAAAAGCTAGACGTTATGAGAAAAAATACTGTCATGATTAATGTAGTGCATAGAAAATGGAAAAATTTATCTTAGAATGAATGACATCGAAACGAAAACGTATGATGTGATTCTTGGAGTTCCACAGGAATCAATCCTAGAGCCATTCTTATAACGAGTGCTCGCAATAATAATAGTAATTCTTTCAGAAATCAACGAGATCAAATTGCTTGGTAACACAACGAGTCCTTTAGGACGAGTGGTGTTACCTCAAAGCAATTTGATCGAGTTTAAGATTTCTGACAGACTTATCGGTAGTATTGTGAGCACGAGTAGTATTTATTGAGATAATTTCACGAACCAACCAAGTAAAAAAAGTTCCATTGTTGTGAATTCTTCAATAGTTACAAATAATGCTTGATAGACATGAAGTCTGTCAGACTGACATTCATATTTGTAGCAAGATGACATTACATTCTCCGTTTGTTGTTTGGATACGTAGTTGCCATACGAAGAGGTATTACCGGTTCGAAAGGAAGGAACTGCGTATTATCGAGGCATACGTCCCTTATTGGTCCTAATATTGCAGGAAAAGAGGGTTTCATAAGGCATATGAAATTGTCGATAAATTGCAATATATCTGAATTCCCATTCATCAAGGTTTATCAGTTTTCCATTTCTAAAAATCTAATAGGCGTTGGTTAGCTATACTAGTTTTTCATTAAATGAAGACATTTTTGAAGAAATTTTCATTTGCTATACTACAATGAGAGCAGCATCATAAAGGCATTTTCTTCTCTAATCAAGAGTCGAAATACAAAATCGAAAACATGCTGTTTTCTTTTTTGAACAGAAATACTTCAGTGAAATAATCGTTCCAATGTCTTGATTCAATCAAACTCCTCCACTCAAAAATTTTCGTTTAACAATGAAATGGTGATAGAATGGAAACAATACAATAGGACTCGGTTTTTAGGACCTCTAATTAAGGTTTATATCCTTAATCCTCACGTACAACTAATTGGGCGCACACAGAAAAGACCAATTCGTTCCAAACAGTACATCAGGATCAGTCGTCTAGTCTTTTTGCCCCTTACAAAGGGCAATTCGCTAATGAAGTATCTTGCTGGATCTCAAAGGAACGAGATCGAACGCCTTTGAAAGCTCTTGGCTCGGATTCGTTCACTTGTAACAGCATAACACAAATTCAAAAGTAAATTGAATTGAAAATGGTTGACTTGGAAGTTTTTTCAAGATAGAACCGCATCAGTCAGTTTTCAAATTACCACATATCGTCAATTAATATGCTTTCAATTACGGAGTTGTCTCTCAGACATGCGGTGGTTAGAGTGGTTACATTTGAGACATCAACCTTTGATGGTAACTATTGAATTTCAGGAACAGATACCGTTGTCTCAATTTGTGACTTGAATTTGAGTTAGTTGCCTCGATATGTGAGTCTTATACAGGAATACAATTGTGTCAAAACTCAAATTTGAGTTTAAAAAAATTTCGAAAATATTCGAGTGTCTTCATTTTAAATCAGACATACTATTGTAATGATGTTGGTGAAAAATTGTTTAGAAGAAATATTTTTTTGTTCGATAAATATGCGCCTGGCTTTGACACTTATACCTTGCCTTGCAGTTCTTATTTCATTTGATTGTTTTTGATGGAAAATGAAAATAACTTTGTTTATAACACAAATAAACAGTCTTGGAGAGTTTGTATGGGAAAATATTGCACTTAAAAAGTTAGCTCGTTCAAAACAGTAAAACAGTACAAAAGTTTTTGTAGTACTTTTCACAAAAGTCGCCTTATCTTTGGGATTATTTTAGTTTTAATCAGTCCGAGGTAAGTTTCATGAATTGTAATGGTTTCGATTAATATTCTGTAATAATATCCCATTCATTCTTGTTTATTTATATCAACTCAATTTCTTCTCTTTCGCAGTTTTTTCAATGTACTTCTTCCAAAAATTTCTTGGCTTATTTCTTTGCCATTTGAAGTTCACCCTGGTTACCTGCATTTATATTTTTACTCATCACAATATCTTATATCCCAAAATATAACTTTTTTAGACAGTTTTAATTTAGAAATTATCCAACTAATTTCATATTAAACTTTCAAATACATATATCCTTCTTATTGAAGATATTGATTGTTAGAATTCAGTTTCAAATTTCATTTCCTCAACTTTTCTCTTGAACATTTTTTTTATCTTCATTTTAATTCAGAAATCATATTAATGTAATTCTTTCTTTTCTGTCTAACTTTGGAATTTTCACATTCAGTATATCACATATGATAATTATGATCTACAAACTGGTTTTGTTCATAATTTGTAATTTTCTATGTCAATTTGTTTTCTATCGATTTGTTAGTATCATAATGGCTTTTCTACTGATTTTCTTATGTAAAAGAAAACAGTTGACAAAATAATAACTGGATTTATTGAAACAAAACTCAAAAACACAAAATTAACTTTTCAAGAAATAATATCCTTATTGCAAACTTCCTGTGTTATTTTACTGATTATTAGTATGAAATTCTTCAAAATATACAATTATTAGTAATGTATCATGGATCTTATTTCTCAATTTTGACTCATGAAAGTTTAAAAAAAATGTATACATTTTTCCCTGCATACATGTCATATCATAACAGCATATTAGGAAGAATACTGTCACAAGTACTCAACCAAGTTGGTTTCTTTGATTTTCTTCCAAATACTTCCTTTCCAGTAGCGCTTTGGTAAGTTGTAACTATTCTTCCTAAAGACTGGTCTCAATCGGTGGGACAAGACTCACGTAGCTGCCTTTACATGGAAGACAAACATTGAACTCGAAGCCAAAGTTATTGAATGGAAGCCAGAGGTCAACTATCTGGGACTTATCCTAGATAATAGTCTCACTTGGAATAAGCATGAAAAGGAAGAAGCCAACAAAGCCACGAAAATCATAAGGTGTGCAGAAACTTTTTGGGAAAGAACTGGAGCCCGCAGTAGAGGTACACTTCAATAGTGAGATCGACCATCACTTACGAGGTTGTGATCTGGGGCAGCAGAACCAAGCCAGCTAGTACATAGGCAAATCTCTCGAAAATCCAATGATTAGCCTGTGTATGCATGGCAGGTGCAATGGAAACGTACCCAACGGTCGCTGTGGAGGTAATCCTAAGCTCCATATTGTAGTGAAGAGTATAGCGATGAGGACAACTACAGAATGACCAGAGAAGGAACCACCAAATGCAAGTTTCGATTATCAAACCTGGGAAATACCCCAAGGTGAGATGACGAAAAAGTTCAGCTTTGCAATAGAATTCAACACAAAGCTGAGTAGCAATAGTGAATGGGACGAAGACATCTCAAGACTTAAAGAAACTAGAATGGGATTATATGAGAGTGTAACCAAAGATCACGAAAGTCTAGCCGAATTAATATTAAACTCCACTAAAACAGTGATAGGAAATTTGTAAAGTAGAAAAAATAACGTACCAGATGACCAACAAGTTATTGACGAATTTGAGGATATTAGGGAAGCAAACTTTTTAGGAACTTACTTAGATAGAAATTAATCATGAGATCTGAAAATGAAATATTTCTGCAAGAAACTTAACAAGACATTCTTTGCTTCAAGGCTAATGTAATCATGCATGAATGCAACAGGTATACTAGAATTTTATTTTGCTATTGCATATTCAATGGAATGAAAAAACATCTTATAGTTACTGAAGTGCTATTTTTACTACTTCAGAGAAACGTAAACTATTAAACTCATACATTTCCAAAACATATACGACATAGTGAACTATGTGTTACTGAATTGTATTAAATGTGACATCAAAGAATCGATGCTGAAATGAGAAATGCCAACACAATATCATGCAGTCGCTACAACAACAAAATGTGACAGTATAATCCATATACCGAGCGAATTCACACGAACTGGAGTGCGGATTGACCCATTTTCACACTCTATCTATCAACTGGAAATGACTTTGATAGCTATCGATATTATATATCACGATGCATTTGTTTTCCGTCTCTGAGTATAATTTTCCGATTGCGAAAATTCTTCTGCATTCAGTTCTATTTCAGTTTACACACTGGCCGTAGAAGCCCCACTCATTCCATGGCAGGGTTGTCCTCAGGAAAAACTAGATGGCCCCGAAGACTTCATGAAATCTTTGAGGGAAAAAGAAGAAAACCTTTCGGAAAATTACAGTTGTTTGAAAATACGAGGATGTATTGATATCTAGTTAGCCTAGACCAGTTCCCTGCATAAACTAAATATTGCTTTACCATAGCAACGAACAATAACTTATTAGAAGTGTCAGTGTAAAGTTTGTCGTCACAAAAGTAAACCAGAGTTGCGCAATAAATTAAGAGAAAAAATATGTCTACCGAAATTGTGAAAATCGAAAAATTGGAGTATCGAGCCATTATCAAGTACCTGTATTTAAAAGGGTTGAGAGATAAGCAGGTTTACGAAGATATGCTTAATACCATTGGTAATCAATGTCCTTCGTATGCGACCGTGAAAAATTGGACTGCAAGCTTCAAAAGAGCTAAATTTTACATTGAAGATGATGACCGATCGGGAAGGCCAGTTTCTGTGTCAGTCCCCGAAAATATCGTTGCAGTTCATGACATGATTTTAACAGACCGTCGAATTGGGCTAAAACGGATATCTGAAGCACTGAATATTTCATACGAACGCGTTCATCATATAGTTCACGTCAATTTGGACATGAGAAGAATTGCTGCAAAATGTATCCCCAAATGTTTGAATGTTGACAAAAAGCGTGCAAGGGTAGTAGCATCGCGTTCGATCTGTGCTCGATTTGAAAACGATGTAGACTTTTTAAACCGAATTATTACTATGGATGAGACTTGGGTACATTTCTACGATCCAGAAATAAAGCAACAATCGATGGAATGGCGACACTCCGGTTCTCCAAGACCTAAGAAGTTTCGTGTCCAAAAATCTGCTCGAAAAGTTCTTGCTTCAGTTTTTTGGGATTGCCATGGAGTAATCAAGATTGATTTTTTGGATAAGGGTAGAACAATAACTGGAGATTACTATTCGACATTACTGACCACTCTACGGGAAAAAATCAAAGAAAAAAGACGCGGAAAGCTATCCAAAGGTGTTTTGTTTTTGCAGGACATCGTCCCTGCACACAAATCTCATGTTGCCACGCAAAAAATTCGTGATTTAGGGTTTGAATTACTAGAACACCCCCCTTATTCACCAGATTTGGCTCCGTCCGACTATCATCTCTTTCCTCAACTGAAAAAAAAAGTTTGAAAGGTCGTAAATTCTCTTCCAACGAGGAGGTAATAAAAGCTGTGGAGGTCTGGTTTGCAGAGCAAGGAGAAACATTTTTTTTGAAAGGTCTAGAGACGTTGCAGGTTCGCTGTAATAAATGTATCCAATTAAGAGGAGAATATGTTGAGTAATAAAATATTTTGACATTGTGTTTGGTTCTATAGTAGGTTAAGAATTTTTCAATATATCCTCGTATGTTTCAGTTCGAAGGATGATTGGGAAATATTGTTATTGCTCGTAGACATATTGTCCCTGGAAAGCTGTGGCATAAATAGCGCTTGTAAAACGCCATTCACAAAACAAGTGTTTTCCAAACTGTACACACCAACTTTTCTCCCATGATCTTCAGCATGAACAGCAACATTTCCAACAAAACCATTCTCCTTGCGGTGATCTTCCCAATTTTGGTTTTATAAGGACCAATTGTTGATTCTTGTTGGCCACCTCTTATGAGAGGCAGCATTTGACATGAGCTTTAGATACCTTTCCGATATTAGGATTGATATTATTTCATCTTGAATCAAATCAAATGAACAATATTTCTTTATTTGCATAAAGTATTACAAGTTTGACCTTTTCACACTGGTATTATTAATTGCTTTGTTCACAGGATGTGTAATCTTTTACAATTAAGCATAATTGATTTGATTGATTTGATATTTAAAACTGACGCATTGAAAATGTTTGAAAAAGCTGATATTCTGGCAAAATATGTGCCATCATTCTGTGAATTTATGTCATAAGAATCATTGATATCAATGATAAGTTAATAATAATGATAATTTATTTCCTTAAGACAGTTACAAACTGCATGGAAAATGTCAATTACTTACATTTAATGTTGAAACGTGATATAAAAATAAAATAATACTAAAAATTCTGATTTTATCGCAGATTCCTATGAGAAGTATCCATCCAATCTATAAAAACTCTGTTCTGTTGAAAACGATTTCAGCTTATGTTTATAAATAATTCTTTAGTACCGCAGTTTTTTTCATTTGAAGAAAGAGCATTGTATATTTTGGGGGCCATATGACTGGGAGATTGGTGAATAATTTTCTTCTTTTGTCTTGTATTGAAATCATGATGTAACATGTCGAACGAGTATTTTATTTATTAGTTTGCTCAAATTATTGTAATTGTCATAATTTAACTCTGTTCAGCTCAAAATTCAATGAGGGTAATATCGTTAATTTTCATTATTTAAATATAGACAGTGTCCGGCATAATGTTCGCAGCATAAGGAAAAAAATTTTATTGTTGATTTCTCAAAAAAAAAATTCCTGATGAAAACCTCTGCTTCATCCCAAACCTAAATTGCAAGTAACAAAATTGAATTTTATAATACCATATACGAGCGATATTGAAAAACATACCTTGATTTCAAAAAAATTTGATCCCATCACTTTATTTTTCAAGGTAGAATTAAAAGTCTGGGAAAAATATTGTACAGAATCGAATGTTGATTCAGAAATTCAAATCACAATGATCAATTTAATTTTTCCACTTTTATCCAATTTTCTCCTCATCGCCCTGTAAGATTTGAGAAAAACTATTCTAGATGGATGGTATATTGTTAGATATGATCATATCACTCTCTGGATATTCCCTATTTTCTCCCTCCCATCGGAAAATCACGTTAATTGAAATATGTGACGTTATTTCACAAAATCTTGCTGCAAATAGTAAATAAAACTGAATTATTTTTCAATGTCGCTCGTATATTTTAGTATAAAATTCAATTTTGATATTTGCAATTTAGGTTTGGGATGAAGCAGAGGTTTTCATAAAGAATAATTTTTTTTGAGAAATCAATAATAAAAAAGTTTTCCATGTGCGGCGAACTTTATGCTGGACACTGTATATAGTCGATCTTCACAACCTCTCTTGATAAAGATTCTTCTTATTAACTTTTGGTATTTGTTATATTTGAATTATTTCGAGTCTTTCGTGTTTATCTTGTTCAATAATTAGTAAATTATTTGGCCTCATTCATCTTATTCCGATTTAAGTTATATTTTTAGTTAAAGTCAGGAGTTGCTCTATCACATAATTTGAGAAATGTCTCTAGCACCTTTGGTTGTTATTCTTTATTGTTTTGTTCAATAGATATAAGTGTTATGAATTCTGGCTTTTTATTCACAAATGTTAACATTCCTACAAAATTCTTTTTTGAGTTTAGAGAAACTATTTTAATCAGTAGAGTTGAACAGAGTAAGTGAATCTTTGAGTGCTAAAGTCGGTTTCGCGACGAGTTCTCATCTATCCAGCCTGAGAAGAGAAAGTACAAATGGAGTATCGAGTGTGGAAGGGCGAGAACATCTGATGAAAAATTAAGGTGAGTTAAAAATCTTTAATTCTGTGAGGTATGATTCCTAGTTCCTAGAAAATTAAAGCCAACGTTCTCAATTATCATTATGTTTCCGCTCGGTCGAATCAGTTGTGATAAATCTCTATTAATACGTTCAGCGCCAAGCCCCAGTGGAAAATTTTCCTGATTTTTAAGAATTTGATTTTAATAATCTAATCATTTTCGTAATTAACAAACAAAACCTTGATCCATCCTAAACCCCAATTTCAGAGGAAATTCTAGGATGCCAGAGCTCATAATTCCCCCTCTAAAATGAACATAAAGTGTGTTTTAGCGATGCACACGTCCAAAATAGAAATTTAGTTTTAACTGAGTGTATCGAAAAAGATTGCGTTGAACGTGTTAAGTGTGAAATCAACATTTTTTACACTGATATTGTTTGTTTGTCACATAGATTTCATCATTATTTGTCAATACTAGTATACACTCAACTCCGATATAACTAAACATAGCAGTGTTAATATTTTCAGTTTTTGAATGAATCTTTGCAGGAATCAATCCGCGTGCCACATAAACATCTTTCGCTAGGTTAGATAAACCCCAAATAATTATGGTGGGATGGTAACTATTACGACACTACACAATTACTAATAAACGATATTACAAAGATAGAACTAACTTGCTTCGATATAATTAAGCTTCAAAACCAAGTTCACCTATTTCACACTGCCACTAACAACTCGAGGCTTACCTGAACTGCGAAAGTTTCAAGAGTTTACTTCGGAGTAAGTTTCAGATTAATTGGCCGTAGAAGTTTCTAGTAGCCGTAAAAATAATTCGAGCGAAGATCAAGAAAACTGTTTTTACCTAATTGAGGAATATCGTCTCTGGTTTCAGGATAGTTGTTCCATTATTTTCCAGTACACGAAATTTAATATTTTCGTCTATGAGCTATCATCGGTTTATTGAAAAATTCTTAGCCTACTCTAGAACCAAACAAAATTTCAATGTCAAAATATTTTATTACTCAACATATTCTCCTCTCAATTGGATACATTTATTACAGCGAACCTGCAACGTCTCTAGACCTTTCAAAAAAAAAGTTTCTTCTTCTTCTTCTCTGCAAACCAGACCTCCACAGCTTTTATTACCTCCTCGATGGAAGAAAATTTAAGACGTATAAACTTTTTTTCAGTTGAGGAAAGAGATGATAGTTGGACGGAGCCAAATCTTGTGAATAAGGGGGGTGTTCTAGTAATTCAAACCCTAAATCACGAATTTTTGTGCAGGGACGTAGTCCTGCAAAAACAAAACACCTTTGGATAGCTTTCCGCGTCTTTTCTCTTTAATTTTTTCTCGTAGAGTGGTCAGTAATGTCGAATAGTAATCTCCAGTTATTGTTCTATCCTTGTCCAAAAATGCAATCATGATTACTCCATGGCAATCCCAAAAAACTGAAGCAAGAACTTTTCCAGCAGATTTTTGGACACGAAATTTCTTAGGTCTTGCAGAACCGGAGTGTCGCAATTCCATCGATTGTTGCTTCGTTTCTGGATCGTAGAAATGTACCTAAGTCTCATCCATAGTAACAATTCGGTTTAAGAAGTCTACATCTTTTTCAAATCGAGCACAGATCGAACGCGATGCCACTACCCTTGCACGCTTTTGGTCAACATTCAAACATATTTGGGGATCCATTTTGCAGCAATTTTTCTCATGTCCAAATTGACGTGAACTATATGATAAACGCGTTCATATGAAGTATTCAGTGCTTCAGAAATCCGTTTTAGCCCAATTCGACGGTCTGTTTAAATCATATCATGAACTGCATCGATATTTTCGGGGACTAACACAGAAACTGGCCTTACCGATCGGTCATCATCTTCAATGGAAAATTTACCTCTTTTGAAGCTTGCAGTCCCCTTTTTCACGGTCGAATACGAAGGACATTGATCACCAAGGGTATTAGGCATATCTTCGTAAATCTCCTTACCTCTCAACTCTTTTAAATACGCACTTGATGATGGCTCCATACTCCAATTTTTCGATTTTCATAATTTCAGTGGACATTATTTTTCTTTTAATTCATTGTGTAAATCTGGTTTACTTTTTTGAAGTCAAACTGTACACTGACACTTCTAATAAGTTATTGTTCGTTGCTATGGTAACGCAATATCAATACATCCTCGTAAAACTTGGAAGTTTTTCCATACTACAGCATCTTCGTTATAATATAAAACGATGAGAATTTATAGATAAACTTCTGGATTATTTGAGACGTTTTCCGAATATCAAGTAGAAGAGCAAAACATATTTTACAGCCTCACATAAATCTTAAAGTGCTCTGGAGAAGTGGAAGGAATTTGGTCGTTCCATAACCCCGTGTCATAAGAAACCCATACCGATTTGAATTACGTATTCATTGAATGATTGCTTGGGGATTTCAATTTGAAATTATTTCGTGCGCGTTGTTTTTTGTGATTTGAATATATCAGTAGGAGAGCACATTGATTTGGAACCATTTTCAGAGCGTTTTCAAACCGTCAGATAATCATTATAATCGATATGCTTAGGCAACAACTACACTTTGTGTAATAATGCCTATACTTGAATTTTGCGAACATTTTTATTTTTCATTTTTCGAAACGAGCTGATTCCGAATATCACCACAAAAGTTTGATTCGACAAAGGAGTAACTGGAAAATGGCAATTATTTCTAGGAAAGCTGCACCCGTTTATAAAATCGACATTTTTTAATTAATTAGCATACTGATTCAAAAAACAGGTACATTTTCGGATTCAAAAGACAATTTTCTATAAGATGAAATAATACTCGCGGGATTTTTGATATATTGCTATGCGCTCAAAGTCGAAAAAAGCAATAAATATTCTGTACAAAAGGAAATCGAATTTTTTATTTTCTTTATTTTTTGAAAATTCGAAATCTTCCCTCAGACGTAACTCGACGAGCTGCTTCCGGATATCACATCAAAAATTGGATTCGACTAAAGGGTAACTGAAAAAGAGCAATTTTATCGACGAAAAGATGCATCCATTCACAAAATTGACATTTTCTAAAAGAATTAGCTAAATTTTCTATGAAGATGAAGTATAATTCACGGGATTTGTAATTTTTTAAATGTTCCCAGGCGATCGAAGTCGAAAAATGCAATATTCTGAACAAAAGGAAATTGAATTTTGCGAAAATTTTTATTTTCTATTTTTTGAAAATTCTCAAACTTCCCTCAAACGTAATTCGTCTAGTGAATTCCGAACAAAAACAAACAAACAAAAATTGAATTCAACGAAGGAGTAAATGGAAAAAGGGCAATTTTTTCGTCGAAAAAATGCACCCATCCTCAAAATCGACATTTTCTGAAAGAATAGGTAAGCATTTTAATTCAAAAAACAGGTACATTTTCTGATTTAAAAGAAAATTTCCTATAAGATGAAGTAATAGTCGCGAGATTCCGCATTTTTGAAATATACAAAGTCAAAATATGCAATATTTCATTTACAAAGAAATCGAATTTTTCGAATATTTGTTTTTTCCATGTTTCGGAAATTCGCAAACTTTCCTCAGACATGATTTAACGAGCTGATTCCGAATATCACCTAAAAAAATAGATTCGACAAAGGGGTAACTAGAAAAAAGCAATTTTTTCGACGAAAAAATGTATCCATCTACAAAATTGACATTTTCTGAACGAATTACTCATCTGATTCAAAAGACAGGTACATTTTCGGTTTCAGAAGAAGATTTTCTATTACATGAAGGAATAATTATGGGATCCCGCATATTTGAAATATTTCCAGTCGAACAAAGTCGAAAAATACAATATTCTATATAGAAGGAAATCGAATTTTGCGAAAATTTGTATTTTCCATTGTTCGAAAATTCGCAAACTTTCCTTAGTCGTGATTTGACGAGCTGATTCCGACTATCACCTCAAAAATTGAATTCTACAAGGGGAGAACTAAAAAAGGTCAAATTTTTCGACGAAAAAATGCACCCATACATGAAATTGAAATTTTCTGAACGAACTATGCTTCTCATTTGAGAAAAACGTATATATTTGGATTGAGAAGGAAATTTTCTATAAGATGAAATGATACTCGCAAAATTTCGCATTTTTGAAATATTCCCAGGCGATCAAAGTATCAGTTTTCTCGATGTTATGTTTTAGGTGGAAATTTCGACCACACTGTAAACTATTTTCATAAATTCCAGGAACTTGTTCATGACTTGAAGCTTCAGGTGTAATTCTGTGAAATTTCACATTTCAAACTGTTACTGTAAATGAGGTATGATTTTTTCGGAGGACAGCTGTAACTGTCAAATTTTTCAGAAAAAAATTGCATTTTCCATATACTGTTCTCTGTTCGATACTGAGATTGATATTGATAACATTTTCTTGTAACTACCGACCTCTATTCGCATTCTGTCTCATACATTTATTTGGTTATTTGTTATTTTGACACTTTTGAAAAAAAAAATTACATGATGTGAACTGCCAGATCGTAGAAATATACCTGGTGTTTACGAAATGTGGCTCGCCCCTATACCTTTTTTATTTTTGAAGATAATGGAATGAAATTTGGAGGATCTGCATGAGACATGGAAGTGCGTTTTTTGACCAATACTTCAATTCCATGCAACTTCCGCTTTCACCAGTAGTGACTTAAACTTTCGATTTTTAAATGGCACACTCAATATATTTTCATGGGTATAAGAAACTTATTTGAATATAAGAAAGCCTTCACGCTAGAATATTCAGAATGAAATCACGTTCCGTATTATACAAACAAAGATTCTTAAAAAAGCTGAATTTACTAAGATCTTTCATCGCGTTGTGAGCTTTTACAAGAAAGATCATTAAAAAGTCATCAAGATCCAGCTCACGAAATATGCTAACGCTCAGAAATTGTGAACTTTTGACAATACGGTTTCCTTCACCAAAAATCAATTAGTGACCTAATTCGCCTGATATTCGGAACTAAACGAGCCACCTCACGCAAAAATTACTTTAGAGAACTTAACCTATTGACTATGCCCATCGAATACAGTGTGTTGCCCTTCTATAATAATAATAATAATTAATAATAATTCGTCTTTATTCACCATAAAACAAACAGAACAAGTACAATTTAACAGTGGAGGTGAAAAGGCGGAGTGTCAGCGTGAGCTGTTTTTAAACTCAACCCTATGTTCCTGAAGGGAAAGAAGTGAAAGAAATAAGATAATATAAAGAATATAAACAATATGAACAATATATGAACAATACGGACAATAAATAAACAATATGAACAATATAAACAATATGAACAATATGTTAACCCCATTGTGGGAATTACAAAGTAGATATTATACATAAAATATTAAGAACAGCAATGCATATCAGTTTGGTTAATAGCCGGTCAGTTCGAAAGGAGACAGTCTACTCACCGAGAAGAACTTTCAATCTTTTTTTAAAGTTATTTAATGAATAGGATCTAAATTCATTGGGTAGTGAGTTATAATATTTCGGTGCGTTGTACGAGAAGCTACGAGTGAAAAATGAAGTTTTGTGCTTTGGAATGATAAGTGTAGTTTTATTACGAGTGGAAAATCTGTTAAGGTCCGAAAAGGTTTTTAGCCTTTTGAAAAGGTAATCTGGTACTTGGGAAGTTAGAACTTTATGGGTATTTGTTAGAAGGTGTAATTTCCTAAGTTTCTCCATATTCAGCCAACCTGATTTCTTCATCGGCACAGATATATGGTCGTATTTACGAACACCGAAAGAAAACCTCAGGCAATTATTTTGTATACGTTGCAAGCGGTGACGGTCAAGTTGGCGTAAAGCTGGTCCATATATACTGTCGCAGTAGGAAATTTTAGAGAATATTAGTGACTCACAAAGTTTAAGCTTTAATTCAGATGAAAGTAAGTCCCTGTTTGGATACAAAATCTGAGTTTATGAGTTCGAATTCTTTCGTGAAGAACTTCTTAAATTTTCTCTTGTACTGAATGTTTTGAAGGTTGTTTTAGCCGCAATTTCTTGATCCAGCTTCTTGTTTGATTTGGGAGTATTCTGTGAAGATAACAGTTTCTTCTCACTTTCACATGAAGTGTGGGTTGTCGTTGGAAAATTTTTCAGAGCTGGTATTTGTGTGAAATCTTGTAGTATTGTGATGTTAGGTGATTCCGGTGCACTGTTTGCCTTAGTTTCGTTCAAATTTTCTCCTTCTTCTTCTCCTTCGTGTGATTCCAATTCGTCTATGGTGTAGTGTATATTATTAACAACTAATCTATTTCCTCTTATGAAAGCAATGTTAGTCACTGTCTCCCGGGCTTTTTTCAGGTGATTTCGCAAAATTTTATTTTCCACTCTCTGGATTTCTGTCATATCATGAACGATAGACACGTTAGAACCTCGCAGCTTATTGCAGTTTTGTAGAATCAATTTTTTTTTCAAATGTGATATCAGCTCTAACTTCACGGGACAATTAGATGCACGACCAAGAGGGAAAATATCGTTTATCTCTGCCACCGTTAGATCAACTTGGATGAGTTTCTTAATTTCTGTGCAGAATATATCAGGGGTGATTTTGTTGGTATCTTTCAATCCGAATATAATCAGGTTATTATTTTTGTGGTTTCGATTCAGTAATTCGATCTTCTCTTTCAAATCAGTATTTTCTTTTTCTAGCGACACGACTTTATTTCTCAGAGCATCCAGGTCAAGCCTCACTCAAGCCTTCTCATGCAAATTACTTCGTAATATCCGTAATTTTTGTTGTAGAATTCTGAATTTTGTTGAATGAATGGATACACTGAAAATATACAAAAAGACCTCGATAGGATCATCTCAAGTGATGTACACTGCATTGTCCAAATTCGTAGTACAGCGAAGATTTCTTCTGTTCAAAATTATTTTATTAGTCATTAATTTGCAAGATGTAAATTATTAATTTCCAAGAAATGTTTGCCATTAAAACCAGAACAAGTATCTTGGTATAAAGTTAATTAAAAGCAGTAATTATTGTGGAGAATAATTTCAGAAAATTTCAATTATATTGAAGTTTATTGACAGTCAGAATCGTTCTTATTATGACTTTTCTCTATCAAATTATTACTGTTTTTTATATAGTGTCCACCATAAAGTTCGAGAAAATTTGTTTTTGATATTACTGAGAATCTCTAAAAAATTCGGTGCTTCTTATTTAACGTGACTCATATTTGGCGGTAATTTAAAAAAGGTGTCTTTGTTGCTAAAAAATTAGTCAAATTGACAAGATATCGCAAAAATCATTGAGGAAATGTGTTTGAAATCTAACGAGGAGCCCATTTTGAAGCAGACTGAAGAAAAAATAAAAAATACCGTTTAATTCCTCTACCCTTACTAAGAAACATTAAACATTCTTGTTTTATCTGGAAACAGCTTTAGTAACCTAGTCACATAGGTTTGGGTAAAAACTGATCAAATATTTGTGGAATGGACATTTTGTAGGAGATTAATTATGAAAACAAGATTTAGTCGTATCACTAAGTGTAGTCATGCCGCGTATTTTGATGCACATGCACATTTAGTATTCTCAACCCGTGAATAAAATTTAAACCAACAAATTTTTGTTATTGACACATAATAATACAGTATTTATTTTATCCTTACTAAATTTAATATCGGTTAGTTTTGTCAAATAATTTTAATATCGGTTAGTTTTGTCAAATAATTCTGCTAGATTTTATAAAACAGAATGCAGTATTGGGTTCAAGGAAGCTGGTGCTAGATATTCAAAAATTTGCTAAAGATTGAAAGCTGATATTATTGTTTCCAAGCCTCCTATAGACCATATTAGCTTCAGCGAAAAGAATAACAAAGAAGAGAAATAGGAATGAGACATCGAAAATATTTAATATTCAAACATTTTCTAATAATAATAATCTTTATTTCGCTTGTTAAAAAGTATGAAGTGATCACAATTACGATTTGTATACATTAACAAGGAAGACGTCAGTGTACAAATAGATAATATATAGATGAAAACAATAAATTAACATAAGAAAATTGATTAAAATATTATAGAGATGAGGAACATTTTATTAAAAATTGTTATTAAATCCTCAACCGTGTAGCAATTTCTTCATATAGGTTGTGCTTTCAGTTTTTGTCTTGAATATGGAAATATTCACTGAATCCTTAATAGAATTATCTAACTCGTCTAATCTGAGGTAGAGATGACTCTTTTGATAAAGAGAGGTTCGGTGGGGATTCAGTATTAGCAAACCTCTAGCTCCAGTTGGATATGGATGGTCTTGTTGATTTGCCATGAATTTGTGTTTATTTTTATGAAAGTATATGCACATATCATATACAGTGTGTCTCACTTCTCATGGAAACACCCCCGTATCTTCCGTAACAAAAGAAGTAAAATGATGAAACTCTCAGGACTGATGAAAATGCTCACAATGCACCTACCACCTGAATAAGGTTGGCCTAAGTGATAACCACTGCCCGCCACTCGCGATGGAACAACCCATTTTTACGGTAAGACATACTAGGGGGCAAAATAGGCTAAAAATTCCTTCAGATTTGTGATCAGGACCACCAACTTACTACAGATACACTTTTTCTCTGAAAAAAATTCAGTCCTGAAAAATCCGAATTTGTCTCACTTCTCATGGAAACACCCCCATATTTTCTGTACTTTTATTCGTAGAACCCTGAAATTTGCAGGATCGATAGATACACTAAAAATGAACTCACTGCATAAAACGGGTCATCCTACATGATGGGCACTGCACGCCAGCAGCGATGGAAAAATGGGTGGTTCTTTCGCTGCTGGCGTGCAGTGTATATTACGTAGATTGACTATTTCCGTGCAGTGAGTTCATTTCTAGTGTATCTATCGATCCAGTAAATTTCATGGTTCTACGTAAAAAATTACGGAAGATACGGGGGTGTTTCCATGAGAAGTGAGACAAATTCGGATTTTTCAGGACTGAAATTTTTTCAGGAAAAATGTGTCTCTGTAGTGAGTTGGTGGTCCTGATCACGAATCTGTAGGAATTTTGAGCCTATTCTGCCCCCTAGTATGTTTTACCGTTAAAATGGGTTGTTCCATCGCGAGTGGCGGGCAGTGTATATCACTTAGGCCAACTCCATCCAGGTGGTAGGTGCATTTTGAGCATTTTCATCAGTCCTGAGAGTTTCATCATTTTACCTCTATTGTTACGGAAGATACGGGGGTGTTTCCATGAGAAGTGAGACACACTGTATAGGCAGACAGGCAACAGTGAGTATTTTCAGTTCTCCAAAAGAATTCCTGCATGTCTGCCTGCATCCTACTTTGGCAATTATTCTGACAGCACACTTTTGCAGAATGGATACCTTTCAGCAGAAGAGCTCATCCCTCAGTTCAAGATTGCATAGCGCAAGTGACAACCAATAGAGGCATGATACAGATTCAATAGAACTTTCCACATTGATTTGACATAAATCTCAATGCGTTCTTTCTTAGTTTATCACATAGTGAAACAATATGAAGACTCCAAGTGAGTTTATAATCTAGAATAAGACACAGCATTCTCGTTACTGAATGGTTTTTATTGGCCCATGTCATTTCCCTCTCATATATGGTTCCTGTTGTTTCTGCAAGTGTTACAGCAATGTGGTCAGTGACAAGAAAGTTGGTATCATCAGCATATGCCTCTATATGTACCTTCGACATTTTTCGAATATGGAGATAGCTTATCAAATCATTTGCATAGATAAGAAAACGCAGTGGCCCGAGTATAGATCCCTGTGATATTGTGACCTTTCCTGTAGGTGTGACTTCATCAAGTCTTGAGCAACACCACGGACTCCATAGATATGCATTTTCGGAATCAGTAAATAGTGATCAACACAATCAAATGCTATAGAAAAGTCAATGAACAAACCACTTTCCCTTGTATGAAACCATGTTGGCTTGACGGAAGGAGTTCATTTCTAAGGAATAATGCTAGTAACTGATTTTTAATATTCATTTCGAACAACTTGGATATACTAGAAAGAAAACTTATTCCTCTATAGTTCTCATATTTAGTAGAGTCGCCCTTTTTGAAAATTGGAGTGACGAGTTCAGATTTTAATTTTTCCATCAAGGGATAACCTAATTCCTCTAAGAATTTTGTCAGAAGATTGATATATGATCATGTCCGTGTGCAATAGAATTTTTCAATTTTTTGACTTGTTTAAAAATATCGTATTCAGTGACTGGATGGAAAAAAATTACCTAATGTGAAAAATTATATGTAACGCTCAAAAATGTTAAACTAGTAAAAATTAATTTTCCTATTTCATCAACATTGACAAGGGGACACATTGAGGGCTTCTAGCTTGAGGGACCACCGGGAAATATCCCGGTGGTACAATCTGACACTATATGTCCTTTTTTTAACAGTGGCACTCTCCTCCAAAAATCCCAACCAACCCAAACTACAAACCTTATCAAAACGAAATATTTTTGACGAATAAAACTCCATCATCACCTAACCCTCTGTGAACCCTATGAGCAAACAATCAGCAAATCCCTTTCCAATGCCAAGTATGAAACGAGGTCGTGAATAAAAGGACACTTTCCGATTCCAAAGCGAAAACCCTCTTCATATTTTAAGAGTCTATATGCTCAAGACACGCTTTCCACCCCAGGGATATTACGGAAGGAGAAGTCCTTATCGATCCAAACTGACCCTTTAAGCCACCTCAATAAAGCATCTACAGGTACTCGAGATTTCCCATGAGCAATTCGAGAATATCAAAGCAATATAGCGAAACTTAAAAATGTGTTCAACTGTTCTGGCGTCCCGAGTATAGGCAATACTTATTACACAGCGCAATGCGAGTTGTATATCTACTTACGAACTTGTAGAGCTTCTGAGTGCTGTTTGTCACTTGTTTCACCAAACGAACTTGAAAGTTTTCACGGAGATCTGAAGCTCGCTGGAAGTACGGAAACAACTGAATATCGGGCGCTGAGAGGGCGGCGAAGTTTGCGCCCCCATGCGGGGGAGTTGGGAACTAGCGGCTGGTCGATAATGCAACGCATACCCTCTAGTGTCGTCCTCGGGTAGTTTTTTGGGACGAAACGGGTGTAATTGGCTATGTGAGCAAAGTTGAAAGTTGGTAAATGGAGACTGATTTGGTGCCTGAGTGATACATCAGTTCGAGGAAGAGAGTTCCGTTATTTATTATTTACTGTACTCGTTTAGAGTCATGAGAGTTCGTTTTGAAATGCATTTGATTGGAAAGAATGGACTACACCTTTTTCAATTGTAATTCAGAAAGTATAACATGTATTTCAGAAAGTATAATTTGTAATTCAGAATAGTAAATTGTATTTCAGAAACCGTAACATGTAATTCAGATTAGTAAGTTGTATTTCAGATTGTGTAACTTGTAATTCAGATTAGTGAATTGTTAATCAGAAAGTGTGACATGTAATTCAGAAAGCGTCAGTTGTAATTCAGAAAGCGTCAACTGTAATTCAGAAACCAGGAACAACCCGTATTAGACGGAGAGCTGACTACGGAGAAATACGGGTGACTCGGTGCAAAGTGAAATTTAGCATTTATAGGTTCGGGTGTCACCAACGTAGCGTGAGACGGGCCGCCAGAAGGCACCCCGGAAGAATAACGCTAGGGTAGAGGGTTAGATATGCATTTTTTACGTAAAATAAGTCATAAGGTGCAAGGCTGGAAATTGGCAGAATAATAAGATGTTATACAAATAAGGGGAGAAAAAATTGCCAGAAGACTAGGTGGAAGATAAAGGCTCGCCAGAAAGCGCTAATGTCGTGAAATTTTATATATATATATTTTTATTAAATATAAAAAAAAATCAGACGTAGTTTTTTGTAGTACTGAGTTTGTACAATGAAATTGTTCGTACAAACTTTTCGATATCTCGTTTAGTTTTTAGATTTTTATGCTTTTATAAAAAAAGTTTGCAAATCCCGTTTTTTTTTCGATTTTATTTTTCCCCGCTCTGTTGTAATTCTCTGTAATTTGAAGAGTAGGCAGATTTTGTCAAAAGGTATTTGCTGCAAAAAAACAATTTGGATTTTTTCAATAGTTTGGGAGATCTATCGATTCCCCGTTTTTTTGGATTATTTCACGGTACATTGATTTTATGGAAAAAATTCATTCACATTTTTTGTAGATTTTCTGAAGGCAATAAAAAATGATTTTTTGATAAATTTGGAAAATTTTGAGCGTTTCCGAGATATTTCGAATTTTAAAAAATTTCTATTTTTTTATTCATATTTTTCAAGTTTCCTCAGTTTTCCAATCATTTTTTCGGAAATTTTCAAGTGACATGATTTGTTTGCATTTTCTAGCTCTATCCATTGCACGGGGTAAGGTTTTTATTCGTGTTTTTTTCTTTTCGGAAAATTGCCCGGGAAATCGTTATGCAATTTCCGATCCTTCTCAAAATCTATACAGACCCTCATTGCATATTGACGCATATCTCAAAAACTCAATCAAGTCAAACAAACTAAACCCTGAACCTTTCTCATTGAATTTATGAAAAACTAATGAAGACCACTGGTGTGAAAGCAGCAACGGTTTTTCCAGCAACGGTTTTTTTCTTTTTTTTTCGCTTCAAGTATAACCGTTGTTCCAGGTTCTTCGACGGAAATGAACTATTGTGAACCTTCTGAATATGTTCCATGGGGTTAAATAATTTGTGAATAAAAAACTACCCCTCCACACCCCTCTAAATTAAAAAAATCTTGAAACAGTTGAATTACCCGTTGCTCGAGGTATTTTGACGGAAATGCATTATTCTACAGCTACTGAACACGCTCTGTAGGGTGAAATAATTTGTGAATCAAAAACTACCCCTCAACAACCCTTTGAAGTTGAAATATCCTGAAACAGTTTATAAACTCGTTGCTCGATGTTTTTTGGCGGAAATGCATTATTCTGCAGCTACTGTACACGTTCTATGGGGTAAAATAATTGGTGAATCAAAAACCACCCTCAACAACCCTCCGAAGTGGAAAATTCCTCAAACAGTTTAAATCCCGTTGCTCGATTTTTTTTGGACAAAAATGAATTATTCTACAGCTACTGAACACGCTCTATCGGGTGAAATAATTTGTGAATCGGAAACTACCCTCAACAACCCTCAGAAGTGGAAAAATCCTCAAACGGGAAGTCGAATTTTCTGATCAAACAGTAAAGGAGAGGTGATTTGCAACATTTTGACAAAATCTGTTAGTGCACCGACGACGACTTCACTCATAAGTCGAATTTTTAAGATAAGTGCTAAATGCACCACCTGGCTCCCCCGATAGTAGGGTTGAAAAATCCACCACGGGATCCCAACGGAGGTCAACAATTCTTTAACGGAATGGTCCTTTTACAACAAAAATGGACATTCAAAATCTGTGTATGCTAGAACCAATTTGAAATGAATATTCAAAATTTTAGGGTTGAAAATTTCAACCCTGAATCCCATTATTCAGTACTTTACGAAAATTGCATATTCAAAATATCCAACCCTAGTCCAAAAGCGAAATTATTTTATTACAATACCTTAATTTGCCGGAAGTCATTTTACGCTACAACCGCATTATTCACCCACCCACTTTCAACCCTGTCGTCAGTAAAGTTATGCAAAAGGTCCACATACTCTATTTTGGAGATATTTGTTATTATTGATCATAATAGCCCCCTTTTGGTGTCTCCGGGGTGTCTTCGGAGATTTCGGCTGCTATTTTTGGCCGCTCTTTTCACACCGGTCAGATCTTTGATGGTTTCTGAATTACAAGTGATGGTTTCTGAATTACAATTGACGCTTTCTGAATAAGAATTCACTAATCTGAAATTCAAGTTACACTTTCTGAATTACAACTTGCTAATCTGAATTACATGTTACGGTTTCTGAAATACAATTAACAATTCTGAATTACAAGTTACGTTTTCTGAATTACATTTTACTAATCTGAATTACAAGTTATACTTTCTGAATTACATATGAAAAAGGTGTAGTCGTTCAGTTATCGCGATTCTGAAGAAGTCTGGACGTTTGGTACTATTTTTATTCTCAGACAGCTTGGAAATATCACAACCCCAAGTACAGCACAGCTATCAAAAGATAGGATGTAACTGACTTTTCCTTTCTAGTTTTAGGGATGAAACTAGCACATTTTCTCCATAGGGAGAAAAGGTTACTGCCACTCCTTATAAATTAAATAAAGTTTCACATAAATTAATACAAGTTGTAAAATACTGATTTCATTGTATTTTTTAATAAAAATTTCATTTGACTTTGTGTATCTTTTTTTACAATCATCTTGACATGAGTATCAACATTTTTCTTTTTTAAACAAATTCAACTTTTTCCTTTCAACAATAGTCTATACATACAAAGTGAATAACAATAATAAATTATTAAACAATATCATTTCCTCAAAAGATTCTGCAACATTCTCCCCATCGTGAAAAATCTTCAGTTTTCACTATGTAAATCAATCTGGGACAATTTGGTGCCTCGACTACGATAAATACTATTTTTGGCTTCGACTTCGACGACTCGAACAATTCCATCTCTTCCAGGGAACAACTTCTCAATTTTACCTAGGGGCCATGATTTTCGAGGGAGATTTCCATCGCAAATTATTACAATATCTCCGACTTCAATAGATTTTCCATTTTCCTCTCCTAGATATGCTTAGCAAGTATTATTTCACCCATTTGGAACAAAATTTTTCATCCAAGCACTGATCTCATCCGCTGGCTTGTACAAATCCGGAGTTACGAATTTATTTAAGAACGGACTTCGACTTTCTGAACAAGAACTGACGAGAATATGGTTAGGAGTTAGACAGTCTGGATCTGCTGGATCGGTTGGAACATGAGTAAGGGGTCTGCTATCAACTATATATTCTGCTTCCAAAAACAGAGCGTGTAGAACTTCCTCTTTTGGCGCTTCTTCTTTGAGAGTGTTCCAGTTCCATCAAGATAGGAGTGGAATAATTTTTTATTTTTGTTGTATAGATAGCGATTCAATTGTTAATCGTAGACAGATTTGTCAAGATCTTTTTGAAATTAAATACAAAGAAAAAGTTGTTGAAAAATACTTTAATTTTGAGCTAAGTCTTTCGAGCCGGATATTGATATTTAATGAACCAAGAAATACATCTACGAAACCCGCCAGGAGAAACGCCGGCATGAATAAAAGTTTGTCAGTCGACTTTATATGGCCTGAAAACTTTGGAAAAGCTGTATAGCTGTCACTTTGAAAGATTAACTTGAACTTCAGTTGACAGCAATATTCTATTGGTCGGACTCAAGATGTGTTCTGAATTGGATACGAGGGGATGGCAAAAGGTACAAGCAATTCGTAGCCAACCGGATAGGAGAGAACAGGAGAGATCTGATGTGGCACAATGGCGCTGGGTTCCTAGCAAAGAAAATATTGCAGACAAAGCTACAAGAACAAGTTATGGAGATACAGACCTCATCCCCCCAAACTGGTTCACTGGCACAGAATTTTTGAAAAGGACAGAAAAAAAAGAGGAAGATAGAGAAATCAAATTCAGAGAAGATGAATTTGAAATGAAAACAGAATTTGTTGGAAAAGTAACCCAGAAGGAGCATGAAGATGTTATAGATTTGAAGAGGTTTTCAAAATTGCACAGACTTATCCGAACAACAGCTTGGGTTCTTCGATTCCTGAAAATTATGAGAAGAAAAATTGATAACAGACAAAAACAACTGAGTGTTGAAGATATTGAAGAGGCTGAAAAGTACTGGATAAGGACATCACGGCTCCAGAGTTTCAAGGAAGAAATCACATTGTTACAAAGGAAATCTGTTGAAAAAAGGAGTAAGTTGAAACAAAAGTAAGTTACCTTCAGTCTACATAGGCAGGTTTATGAATGTGATTTATAATAAAACATGCTTATATGAATGTTTTAATAAGTCTAGGATTCCTCGCAAGTGGCAGCTATACCAGCTAGACTCAGCTTCCAATATACACGTAGCATTCAGTAAATCAAGTTTCAATGTGCCTTGATAACGTAATTAATGCTTTACCAGATATTTATAATCGATTGGTTAGTAAAACAACACAAGAAATACAAGTAGAACAGTTGTCAACGTGACGCGCCACGTCATGTGATTTAAATACCTTTAAGCTATTGGTTGAATTCGTGACTTCCCTCACACCCTTCGAAACCGACCAACTCTGTATCGCATTCAGTTCGGGAATAGCGTATCGAACGAGAAGAGTATCACATGCGAATTTTTGGCGATGTAAATATCACGTTCGAAATTTATCGCGCGAAGTCAAACATAAGGTCCCTGGTCATATAAAAAACCATTTTGTGGGTTTTATAATTATCTACAAAAGTTTTATCTACTGTAAAATGATTCCTGCAGTACTTTTTGAGATTTTCACAAAAAAACAATGAAGTTGTTATTTTTTTCACTATATCTTGTTTAAAAAAATCCACAAAGCTATTTTGCTAGGGCGAAAACCGACATTTTCCTTCACGAACCATCTTATGAAAAGTAGTATAGGCCGTTTGCGTCTTTTGATTTTTGTGAAAAGAGCCTCTTACTTTCATTTACAGCATGGCTTATATTATGGAAATCTCAAATGAAACGGTGGGTTATTTAGTGAAAATACATTTTCTGGTTGGGGAAAAAGTTGGAAATGATTTATCTATTTTCAGTTATTATGCAAATACAATTTCAACAATTAGGCTATTAAATTCACTCACGTATGAAGACCCCTTTTCGAATTAATACAATTTTTTTCTGATCACTCGTATACTGACAATTTTACTGGAAATCATCATCCAAAATAAGAATCCCCAAGGTAACAATATCCTAATGATCTCCCTCATCGTTATTTGCACCAGCAATTTAAATGCCTATTGGAGAGTTACCAAAAATAGCTGCCGATTATCGCCCAAAATCGTAACCGACAAAAAGAATTCAAAGCCAAGCCCACCATGGAACACTAAAGAAACGTACTCCAAGAAAATTAGTCAAACTTTTGGTAATTTCAAATGCAACGTTCATTATAACCATATTTTTATTACATTTTAATGAATATTGCATCACATTTTCACTCACAAATACAATTCATGGAAAAACTTGATTTATAAACTTGCACATGCGCAGTATGTGCACTTTTCCTAGCAAGCTTGTTCCAAAATTTCATATGACTTTCATCATATAATAGTATATTGTGCAACAAGAGCAGAAAAGTGCTAATTTCTCACGAGTTTGAAAAAGTTGCGGCACGAGCGCAAGCGAGTGCTGCAATTCAAACGAGTGAGAAATTGCATTTCTGCTCGTGTTACACACTACACTTTTTCTACAACACCCTTTTTGCTAAAAATAATACTATACTATAAGACGGAATAAAATGTCAGTGACTCATTCTTAGCTTTATGATGCCCAAGAGAAGCAAGGGAAGAGGGAGAGGATTTTGAGCCGCTCTCATTCTTGTTTTTTCTGATATTTCTAATATTAATAGTCGATTTTACCATTGAATATATTGACCAGAGAGTAGAGGCTTTATTTGATTTGGATAGTTCTTCAAAATATGCCAAATTTATATTTTCAGAAACACTTTTAGTTTTGTATTTTTCCTTCCAATCCATAAACTGTTTGTATGCATTTTCATATTTTCCTCTTGAAGTTGAAGGTAGTAAATTCAATGACAATGAATTAACTTGTTCTCTTAGTTCTGGCAGAGTATTTTCAATTTCAGAACTGTCGCTATCCATTTTAGTTCAATTTCATTAAAAAATGACGGGACAAGAATATTTTACGAATATTTTATGCTTGACGTTTGTTGACATTCAAGTGATGCGATAGATGTTGCTCCGTTGCCTAGCAATGGATAGTGTGTATGTGGGTATTTGAGACAGCAATAGTGATGTCTATGATTTTTGTTCAGAATATTATGAATTTGTACGACAATTTTCCTCATATTATATAAACCAATAGACTTTGTCTATTCATTCTTGAAGTTGCCTGATCGAATATCTCTTCGAAATGCATAATTTTCGAAATATACTCTCACCTTGCAGTCACAAAAATTGTATTGCTTAGAAATTAGGTACTGAAAAATTTTGGCACAGAAATGTCACTTTGTGGCACAGAAATGTCACTTTGCGGCACACTAATGTCAAATTTCAATTATTGTGAGAAATAATCATGTTTGCGAACGTAAAACTATAGAAGAAACTGTAGAAAAAACATATTTCCAGAGGAGTCGTGTTTGTTTCAATTTTCCTTTGAGAATGTTTACCTTTTCGACATGAATACGTTCCTAGAGGTTATATTGAACGATGGAAAAGAGCGACTGACGTTTCGGGATGAAACGGGTGTAATTGGCTGTGTGAGCGGAGTTGGAAGTTGGTAAATGGAGACTGATTTGGTGTCTGAGTGATAAATCTGATTGGGGAAGAGAGTTCCGATATTTATTATTTACTGTACTCGTTTAGAGTCATGAGAGTTAATTTTGAAATGAATTTGATGTGAAAGAATAGACTAGTCGTTCAGTTATTGCGATTCTAAATAAAAAATAAGAACCAATGGGTAACGCAAGGAATTAGATCATCTGCAAAAAACTTGAAATCATTCATTGTATACATTATGCAAAAATTTTTCTGATCAATTTTTGAAGGTATATTACAATAACTACCGCCGAATCTACGGACATGTAATTTAATGTGCTAAAGAAATGTACTACAATGACGGGCCTTCGACTGTGTCAATCATACACAATCGTGTCAATCAAACTGTGTCAACCATACACAATTGTTGAACAAATTATATCAGGTCGGTATGAGGGGAATACCACTTCAATGGTTCCAGTCATATCTGGCAGATCGAAACCAAAATGTGAAAATCAATTACGTCAATAAAAATACAAAATCTTAATTTTTTTCAAATACTCTGCACAACAATATTGGGGTTCCTCAAGGATCATTTCTTTGTCCAATATTGATTTTATTGTATATCAAAACCATCCATTACTTCAGACGCATTTACGAGGATGTATTGATATCTAGTTAGCCCAGACCAGTTGCCTGCATAAGGTTATAGGTCAAGGTTATAGGTAGACATTTGATTGATAAATTTTTTTTATCGATGGACCTCTTCTTTGTTGAAATGCAAGGAGCCATCAAAATATTTTCAGACACTTTCGAAATATCTAGTAAATACATCACTATGATAATCTCGTTTCATATGAAAAATAAGATTACATTCGTACATGAAAGCAAAATGTCAAATATTTGACAGACAAATTTCCGAAATTTCTTTGGGTTGTCATGGCAACTAAACAAAAACCAATTGTTTGATAGGCTGAAAGAGCGAGGTGTGAAATTTTCAGTACATGAACCGAAAACAGTTGCACACAGCGGTTCTGTAACGAAACTTAATTCTGAAATTTATTTTGAATAAGGTACAACATTTACGACACCGAAAAGGGCCCTTCACACCGGTGTTTGCTATGAAAATCGTTTCAATACAGACTTGAGACTTGAGAGTTATACGAGGGGAATATAATAATTCGTACAAAATATTTTGTATCCAATAATCAGTTTCATTATGAATTCAAGGAAATATTTCCATTGAGGGAGTTGATTCAAACCCGAAAGTAGAAATAAGATTCATTGTTTAGATATAAAGAGTTTTTTTTCGTAATGCGAAAAATTTACACTTGTTTTTTTTTCTCGTAACGACGGAATATCTGAGTTATAAAATATTTATTGCATAAGCAGATTGTAGAAGAAACCGAAAAGAGATTCAATTCACTATTTAATTTTTGAACAACCCTTATATTTACTGCCAGGCCTTAAAATAGAAATTGGGATTACGAGAGCCAGGCTAACTTGAAGACAGCTATTTTATGCTCCTCAACTTCAGTCCTGTTTTAAATCTTGAGAGTAAGTTGTTTTGCTAATATAATGTGATATTTTCTGGTAAATGATGTGTACCGAAATATCAATTTAATACTTTAGTAAAATAATAACTTTATGAGTAGTTTTATAACGTTAATATCATGAAATTTCATTCAGTTCACCGATTCTAATTGGGTTTAGTTTAAAAACTTATAAATTGAAAACTTCTTAGTTTTTCCGGAGTTCTAATTTTTTTTCTTTCGGCCTAATGAATGATTTTGGCAGATTTCTTTGTTTTATTGAGCTAAATTTTATCTTCCACCTGGGCCATCGGCGCAGATATCAATGAATATTTGATAAGTATAGACTGAATTCCAGAAAAGTGTTGAAGATAAAAATAAATAAATTAACTTGAGTTATTAAAACTAGTGTATGAGCAGAACGGGTAGCAGCTTCCTGATATGGTTTGCCGGAGATTGAGATTTGAAAAGTAAGTGAATGTCAAATCAAATCAAATCCAATCCGTTTATTTCCTTCAAATGACAAAAGTTTTCATTCTGTTTAGGAATAGTCAAAAAAGTACCTGAAACTAAATAAATATAAAAATAAAAATGCAATAGCAAAGACAGTATACATATAAATAGAGTAAGATTAAAGAACACACATATACAAATACATTTAACCGGTGATATCACAGATTGGTCACATAAAAAAACTCGTCGAGTGTATAGAAACAATTTTCTAGCAAAAAAGTTTTCAGACTTTTTTGAATTTTATGAAATTCCTAATGGATTTAATTGTTTCTGGTAAACGATTGAAAATTTTCGGTCCAATGGAGTCTGGAGCATTTTGACTAATTTTAAATTTAGTTTGTTTTATATGTATCAAATGTTTTTGGCGCGTATTTTTATCATGGATATCGCCGTTAAGAGTAAAGTCGGTTTTATTGGTAAAAATGTATATATGAATAAGTTGACTAGAGTCAAAATTTTGTGGTTTTGAAATAGTGTTTTACATGAGCTGCGTTTTGGAACATTAAATATACACCTCAATAGTTATTTGTATGCTAAGGCCGCGAAATACCTTTTTAACGTACCGAAAGAACAGTTATCGCCGAGGCCGCTTGCGGCCGAGGCAAGATAATCTTGAGGTCGTTAAAAAGTTTCGCGGCTATGGCATACACACTATTTTTCGTGCAATCGTTAAAATTATTAAAATAGATAGTTGTAAATAAATATATTATTGCTCTAAAATCAGCAGCAGTTAAATTTATTTAACAATATCACCGTGTGCTATGGAAATGATATGTTTCAATATATACAAAATATTTTGACAGTTCTTGTCAAAACGCAAAATGTCTGATACTGATAGCGATATTTCAGTACCTTCCACTCCTACTGAACTCAATAGCGTTGTAAATTCGGCGCTTTCCGTTTTAATACCCGAAAAATCTAAACGGCAGTACGAAAAATGTTACGGCGAGTTTAAAGATTGGTGTGACAAACAGAATGTTAAGACGATGTCTGAAAACATTTTTAAAAGTGACGTTTGGTTTCGCGGCCGTTGCTATGGGTAACGGCCGCGAAATTAAATTTCGCGGACTGTGCTGAGAACGCGAAATACTGACTTCGCGTGCGATTGCACGAAACATAGCTTTCTGTTCAATAAAAATGCTCTTACTCATTGTTGAGTTGCCCCACAATCACACGCCATAGCGCAATCTGGCTTCAACTTGGGCATAATATATGCTCATTAGTTGCATTTTGTTCAATACCGTTCTTAAATTTCTGAACATGTAAATCAGTGAGCTCAATTTAGAGACTAACTGTCCACAGTGTGTGTTCCAGTTCAGATACTCGTCCATGTGAATTCCTAGAAACGTGACTTTATCACATGAGTTTATGATGGTATGATTCGTGTTTATTTGGAATGTGTCTGTTTTCTTTTGATAATTGTGGAAACGTATCACTTGAGTTTTCTTACTGTTGAGAAATAAATTCTGTTGGTTGAAATAACGGGAAGCCGCTTTCAAAATTTCTTCGCATTTACTGTATAATTTTCCTGATGTATTCCTATATAAACGTTGATATAAAATACTGACAAAGGCACAGCTCGGCCTTAGAATTAATGGTATCAGCTGTGATGAATCTCTATTTCACCTGAATAGCGTTTCATTATAGTTTCTACCGAATACCTAATTCCACTGGAGTATGCCCTGTACCGTGCACGCTGCGGAAGTAAGTATCGAGCCTCCGCGTCCCACCTGCGAGCATCCACACAGGTGAGGGGTCTCGAAACTGCTTTCTGAAGATTTCAACTCTACGGCAGGCCACAAAACTGAAACTTTCATCGCGTTAGTTAGCGACTTATTCCGAAGAATACTGCGCGGTCGCTGTCAAATTTGGGACGATTCGTTGGACTAACATGTGATTTTCGTAAACAAGTGCATATTTCATAGTTTGCTGCGAAAAACCAGAACGAAATGTACGCGAAAAGTGACTGTTTTTCAAGGATTTTACTTGTGCTCTCGATCTTTGGATGGACAGAAAAGGTAGATACTTCGATTAGAAAAGCTTTCGTTCAATTATCAGGGTTTATCATTTTTCACCACACTTTCCATTTCTGTTATGTTCGTGACATCTCACGTTTGTTTTTCTCCACACTTTCCGAAACTGTGAAAGTTATCCTTTTAAGGTTATGTTCAGCTGTCTGACTCAGTTGTGCAACTATGCCAGACTTTATAATGTTGTTTGGAGCACCGTCACTGATGTTTATTAGTATATTCAATTGTTTCTCGTTAATTGTGCAGGATTGTATTGCTTTTCGCAACTGAGGTATCGGAACAATTACCTTTTATGAAACGATAAAGTTTGCAACAGAGTTGTTTCGTTATTTTTGCGATTGCAGTGAATAATGTTAAATAAGCGTAAACATTTTTGTAGTTCATGAATACGTTACTGAAGATGTTCAAGGTACTTTAAAGCTGTGACGTCACATTTGTTTTGCAACGTTTTTTAGTGACAGATTAACGAAAGGTATATGGAAAATTGATTCGGGATACCGAATGGATATGGAACTATTGAATTTTTCAATAATTTCATTAAAACAACACGTGATATGGAATATAAAAATGGATTAAAAAACAAAATGAATTGAATCAACAGTAGTAAACAAAATAAAATTATACCCCAACGTGCACTTCGTTCATTTCAATGCACAGGATGGTACGTTCACACATTTTCCTTGAAACATCCCTCAACATAACTGGGGAACTGGGGCAGCACAATGTCTTATCGTATTTTCAATGTAGGCCAAGCTTTAGATAAAAATACGAGGACCTTTTCACACAAAATGAAAGACGAAAACGGCCAATACTACTTTTTATAAGAGATATCGTGAATGGAAAACCCCTGTTTTCACCACAGCAAAATCGCTTTGAGGAATTTTTTAAAAATAAATTTTGAAAAAATTCACGACTATTTTGTTTTTTTTTGCGAATATCTCAAAAAGTATTGAAGGAATCGTCATACATTCGATGAAACTATTGTAAAGAATTATAAAACCTACGAAATTGTTTTCTATACGACCAGTTCGGTGCATTTTCCACTGATAAAATCCGGGAAATCCTCGAAAAAGAGACTATTTTTCAAAAATTTATAAATTTTATAAATCTTAAGCTGGACAAACAATACCGCAGAAGCTGATAGATAGTAAAATGTGGTTCAACTGCGTGCGAAATATTGTTTTCGTCCGATTTGTAGTTTTTACACAATCGCGTTATAAACAATTTGAAGGGCAAATCTTCCTAAATTTGCCGATTTGATTCAAATTATATAAACGACATTTGGAAGTAGAGATCAATATCTACAATTTGCATATTTTAGATTTTCACCTGCGAGGTGGGAAATGTGTCGAAAATGTCACTGGAAGTTACTCTAAATTCATTTATTTATTTTCCATTTCAGGTTGCTAACAGAACAAAGTTTCAGAAAACAGCGTCCACTATATAAGAATTATTCTAAGCTTTGTCCAAAATTATACATAAACTTTACTTATCGGTATGAAATTATCTGGCAGTAATACAAATACGTGACTCAAATATATGGTGTGAAATGTTTTTATATTAATAATATAGTCAAATATAATAGTAAAAAAACAAGTACAGGGAATGAGGAACCATACCTATTGATCTGAATTGAAAAAAAATAAATCGAGCCTGAGACATCGAGAAAATGTCTAGAGATGAATAATTGGGATCGTGACAGTGTGAGTTGGATGCTTTTTCCATACGAACTAGTGGATAGTTTTATCCTAGATTGGTTCTACAATAAGAGATATTGAATGGAGTATAATATCGAAGATTGTTTCTACTGGCAACATTGAAATCTATTTTTGCGGGTAGATATGGGCAATCGACTTCATGCCTAACAATTTCCAAAAGATAAGATGAGAAAGATAACATAGTACATCTTTTACTAAGTGGCATAATTTTAAATTGTTTTTGAATCTGCTGATAATTGTGGTCCTGGAAGCGAATCTTGTTTTTGCAGGCTAGTAATCTTAACAATTTATTTTGAACACTTTCTATCCTTCTTGAGTGTACTGCATATTGAGGGTTCCAAATTGCCGACGCAAAAGAAAGCTTGCTGTTGACGAATGCATAATATAGAGAGATGATAGTGTCAGAGTTATGAAAAATGCTTCAAAGTGCACCCGAAGTCGCCCGAGAGTTATCTTCAGTGCGACTTCGGATAACTTTCAGTGACATTTTCAACACATTTTCCACTTCTCAGGTGAAAATCCAATTTATACAAATTGTAGATATTGATCTCTACTTCCAGATGCCATTTACAGAATTTGAATATGACGATGTTCCTTGAATCGGCGCATCTTGCAAAATGTGCCCTTGAATTGTTTATAACGCGATTGTGCAAAAACAACTCTAAAACTAGTCGTCTTCTGAATTGTGAAAAAATCATGTTTATTCTACACCAAGTAAAAGACGTACTTCAACAAATGTTTATCTGAATTAAAATATTGACAGAAAAAATATATACTGAAAAATTGGATTTTCGTCTTTTTGTGTTGCATATAAAAGTTCTCTATTTTTTTATTCAGTACTACTTTTCCATCGAACATTTTTTGCTGGAAGGTCACGTTTCGCCAAAAATCACAAGAAACCGTTTTGAACCCCTAAACTGCATCCCCATTTTATCATTTTGAGAGTTTTCGTATTTAATTTTTTTTTCCTCCTACCCCTATAGAAAGTACATACTTTCCTTACTCAAACCAGGGAGGAAACTCATACTTTTCCTCCCTAGGGAGGAAAGTACTTTTCCTCCCTAGGGAGAAGCACTTTCCTTCCTAGGGAGGGACAAGCACTTTTCTCCCTAGGGAGGAAAATGCTTTCCCTTCCCCTCATTTCAAGTAAGTTGTAAACGATGAAACTTGTGAATCTATTATAATCAAATTGTTTCCGTAATTTCTAGAACATCTTATATATCCTGTATTCTGGTGAAAATCAAACATGAATGTTACTACTTCTACTCTAGTTCTTTAATAGCTATTTGTGTATTTAGAGCGCAAAGTGATTGACTGTTGCTCGACAAAGAGAGTAATCTTTGAAGAACGACAATGACACTTTGTGCTCGAAATACACCCATTATTTTTTCTACAAGCGCAGCTCTTAGAAAAAAATAATGATCGAAACTTCATTCAAATAGGCACGTAACATTACTTATAGGAAAATCACTCAATAGCAATCCGAAATGAATAAGCTATCTAAATGTCCAATAATTCAAATCACTAACAAGAAAAAAGTAAAATAACGTTATTGAAAAAAAAAAAAGTTGTAATTGCCAGGAGATGAACCTGGGACCTTCAGATTACAAGCCCAAGACGCTAGCCATTGCACCACCGCAGATTCTCAGATACACATGACTGTATTGTCTATACTTTCCATCAAGTAAGAATAGGTCTATTTGCAAACAAAGTCACAAAAAGGTTTTATTGAGTGGGTAGGAGGAAAAATCATATGTATTACATGGGAGTAAAGTGCCTTTTCCTCCCTTGGATGTTTACTGTAAACTACATCATGCTGGAGAAAAAGTGGCACTTTCCTCCCTAGTAATACAAATAGCTATTCCCTTAAATTTGGAACCTCAACAGCATTTTCCACCTAGTCCTTCCGTGTTACTCTCTTGCTTTTTAACAAAAATTAACCAATCTATTGGTGATACGCCACTATTCACTAACTTCTCTTGTATTAGTCATTCGATTCCAACGAAAAGACATTCGCAGAAATAGACCGTCAGATAGTGACAGATTTAGGTGCCCCATTTTCACATACAAGCCTCGAATAGGGTTGAGAAGTACATCGATGTTGAATAAAATGGAGGGAAATTTACGAGTGGCTCCTGGGGATAACATATGGAAAATTCGATTTTTCATGGAAAATTCCATTTTCCATATTTTAACGCGAGCCGTGTTCACCTAATCATTAATTAATAGAACCTGGCTTCAGAAGATCAAAGGCTTGAGTGTTGAAGGTGGCTAAAGGGTTGAAATGAGGCTGTAATCTTGTAAAGAAAAATCGAGATTTTAACAGGTTTTCCCACGCAAGCCCATCGAAACCATGAAAACCTACATCGTCACTAGACCGAAAAACGTAATGGCTTGAGTGGCGTGAATGGAAAAGTAGATTTTGTCGTCGGAAAATTTAATGGAAATTCTTTTTGATTTTTCCATATGTTTTCCCCACGAGCCACTCCTAAATTTCCCTTAATTTTACTCAACATCGACTGACTTTTCAACCCTATTCGAGGCTTGTATGTGAAAATGGGGCACCTAAATCTGTCACTATCTGACGGTCTAAAAATGCAGTAGCAAAAACTCTGTTTCGTGTACATATAATTTGTGGTTGGAAGTGTGTGCAACAACTAACTGAAAATATCTATCTAAAGAGTCATAAAAAACAAACTCACTGAGCTTGAACGTTTTCTGATGAATTTGCGTCACTCGTATCTTCAACCAGTCACCACATATGAACACCGAAGGTCAATCGTCTATTGTTCTGGAATGTACAGGCTTTATTGGAATTCGTGGTGATTAATTTACAATGATTGGTTGATGGAGGAATTTTAATTACTGAACAACACAACAAAATTAACGTAGTTACCTACCTATAATGAATATTTGTTCTAGTTTTGAACCTTTTAAGACCCTCAGGTAATGACTGATTTAGCCGACAGATTTTTTCTTCTCTGGTGGTTCAACCACTAAAAATTATGACAGCGTTGAGCTCAAAAAATTAAAATAGAGCCATCGGACGTGTGCTAGGATTTCCTTTTGCAGAAAAAGGTTTATGGCATTTCAATACAAAATAACATATAACAATTTAATAGTAAAAAACCTAAGCCAAAATACTGAAAGGGTTGAAAAAAGGGCACGAACTTGTCAGCTGTTGAGGTAAATTTTCGACAGGATAATTTTGTGATTTTTTTTTTGTTTTCGGGCAATCTTTCTAGTGAACGAAATAAAGTGCAATAAAAATTTGGTGATGTAAAAGTCTGTTATAAAAAAGTTATTATAAGTCTAGTTCGTGTTCATCATAGTATATGAAACTAGAAATCTTACAGGAAAATTGGAAGATATTTTTTTAAATTTTTTGTTGATGGGAATTGGCATGTAGGAAGAAGAATTGATTTCAAGACCAGAAAAGAATCGAAATAAGTGGGAAACATGATACCAACGTTTTATATAAGTAAATTTTCACAAGTATTTGAAAATGCTTGTTAGGTTTTGAACATGCTGTATTTCTGTGAATGTTGAATGTATATGATAGCGTTTGTTTAAAAAAAAAAGTTGTAAAAAATTGAAAAATATATAGACTTGACAAGTTGACTTAGAGAATTTGAATTGGACAAATTTAATAGGGATTTAAGTAATCCAAAACATTTTGGTCCTTTTGAGCACGTTAAATATTATCTGCAACTATGGACAAAGCAGTTTGGAAACATATGGAATGAAACCAGACAACAGAAACATATCAGAAGAGGACAAATATGCTGAATTAATGATTGAAGAAATAACCAAAAAGGTGGGAAATAGATGGGAATGTGGTCTGTTATTGAAAAATACTCAGGATAGAATCTGCGAGTATAATAGTAGAAAAGTTGCAATTGAAAGACTGAAATGCCTAAAAAGAAAATTGGAAAAAGATAGAAAATTTGCCGAACAGTATAAATATAAAATAGAAGAGTATTTGAGGAAGAATTATTGCCGTCCACGGAGTAAATAAGAAGTCGACACTCCAGCTACTGGAAATTGTTGGTACATTCCTCATTTTGGTGTAGTCAATGATAATAAGCCAAACAAACTCCGTTTTGTTTTCGACGCTGCATCCAAAGCCTATGGAAAGTGTTTGAACGACTTCCGGATGAAGGGCCCAGATCTCTATAATACCCTGGTAGGAATATTATGGCGATTCAGAGAAAAAACCTGGCATTCTGCTCAGATATTGAATAGACGTTTCATCAAATCAAAATTCGTCAAGAGTATCAACATGTGCATCGATTCCTTTGGCGAGATGAAGGTACTGAAACTGAACCACAAGTTTACGCCATGCAAGGAAAAGATTCCACTAAAAATTGGAGAAATTGTTGTTATCATGAACAATCAATTACCAAGGAACAATTGGCCACTTGGCAAGATCGAAGCTGTAATCCCAGGCAAAGACGGTCAAGTACGTGTAGTCGACGTGAAAACCAAAACAGGAGTATATAGAAGACCAGTAGTAAAACTTTGCAAAGTTTCCTTACTGGAAGAATGCAATGGTTGATTTTACACTTTTGATGTGGAAGAAATGTTAGGTTTTGAACATGCTGTATTTCTATGAATGTGGAATATATATGGTAGCGTTGGTTTTAAAAGAAAAAATAGTAGTAAAAAATTGAAAAATATATAGACTTGGCAAGTTGACATAGATAATTTGAATTCGACAAATTTAATAGGGATTTAAGTAATCCAAAACAATGCTGCTAAGAGAAAATTTTTCAAAATCCTCATTCCTTCTTCTATTGGTTTCGGCATGTAAATTGCAGACTTCATCCTCAGCTCATATAAAAAAAACATAAGCCGGAAGCATGATAATAATATTAAATACACACAATTTAATTATTTAAGTATTTTATTTTGATTAAAAAAAAACAGTTATGGGCGTTACTGTGTGAAACTGAAACCGAAAATTTACTTCAATAGCTGACTGGCTCATGGACTTTTTTTTCGGGTTCCTAACGATATCAATTTTTATTCTGTCGATTGCCATAAGGTAGAAAATGCATCAGCAACCAAGTATTTTTTTACAAGACCGCGCTCTTATTTCAACACTTTTAGTACGTCCAAACCTTTGTAGCTTTGGGTTTTCACTATTAGATTGTTAAATATCTTATTGTCTTAAAATGCCATAAAAGAGAGATTATGATAAGCATATTTCAGCTATACCTCGCTATACTCGGAAGTTACTTGGATTCCTTAAACGCTTAACACAAGAATTCAGGAATTTAAAAACCATACAATTGTTATATAATTCTATGGTGCGCTCTCGTTTGGAATACGCATCCATAGTTTCGGACCCGTCTACTTTGAACTACAGAAAATCATTAGAAACGAATCAAAATAAATACATTGGTTAACTTCATTTCAAAAAAGACCGTATTGGTCCAGATCACTCATCATATGAACCACACAGAAAATAATTTTCGGTAGTGAAGTTGGAAAATAGAAGGGTAATGCAAAAAATCATGTTCATTTTCAAGTTGTTGAGTGAGAATATATCTGATTCATATTTAATTTCTGAATTAAAAATTTATTTACCATCACATATGTTGCGCCCCAGAAATACTTCCTTCCACATTCCCAGGTCCCCAACTAAGCTTCATAGTATGTGTGCGACGATAAATGAACCTACTGGTAAAATCTCAGTAGATATATTCAATACTACTTATATTGGATTTAAATTGCACATATAAAGTATAGATTTTCTTTGAATTTTGATTTCACTTTTAGTATGCCTTCAGTCTCATCTCGCTCTCCCATTGCGTGAATAGGATTAGGTACAAAATTACATTACATTTAATTCTTTTGTTATAGTCACTAATGATACAAATTTAAAAAATTCATGTCACTAGGTTCTCAGGAACCTGTTTGAATTTCTTTCAATAAATAAATTTAAAAAACAATTTTCTTCTGCAAAAGGAAAATAAGTCTAGCACACGTCTGGTAGCTCAAAACTGAGATAATTTTCAGTGATTAAAATCCCAGAAAAGAGAAAATCGACAGCAAAATCTGTCTTTATATGAAGCTCTATCTGTTGAAGCGACTATTGATTATTGATTTATGAGTAGCGATGTGGAAACTGGGCCTGAAAAATAGGGGAAGCTGGCATTGAAATATTGAAGATGATTCCATGGAGGTTTTACTTGAAAATGGTATATAATACTGATAATAAAAATATGCTATATGGTCCAAAGAGTTAATCTTATTTTCACAGTGAGTATAAGTCCTATGCATCTAAATAAATGTTGAAAGAACATAAAAAACAAGAGAAACATTGAGTCAATTATGAACAGAGCACGAACACATTAAAAAATTATAGAACTCACAGTTTCATTTTAAATTCCATCTCAATATAAAAAATACAACATCAAAATTTGAGACTAGAATTTATTTTTAAGAGACATCTTCATAAAGCTCTTGCAAACTGTAATATGGTGTTTCGCTGAAAAGGTCTCTAATACTCTTCCTGAAACAAGTGGCATCATTATATTTCTCACGTGATTTGGTAGGTGTTTAAACAACGTAAGACCGTTGTAAACAATATAATCTTCAATGAGAGTTGAAGTAGGTTTAGAGAGTTTGAGATCAGCAGTCTAGCTGTTGGTATAGTTAGATAATACCGAAGAAGATTTTGATATATGTTTATTGATCAAGCAATCCGTTTCCATAATAAAACTGGCATGTACTTTTAGAATTTTATTATCTTTAAATAAGGACCTGCAAGAATCCCGTCGTTTAACCATATAGATACATATGATTGCTCTTTTTTGAAAACCTAAAACCGACTGTAAATGTGTTTTTCCACATACTCCCCAAGATGCGATACCATATCTTAAGTGCGATTTTAGCAACGAGAAATAAACAGTTTTTGTTGCAAATTCAGTAGACTTACTGCGTAACACCCTGAAGAAAGCTTTTCTTGCGCGCATCATTGTGGTCATCAAACCTCAGCTTGTTATCTATAGATACCCCTAGAAAGTTGGTATGAGTTTTGTTTTCCATCACAGCTCATTGAATCTTCATTCATTTTGAGAAGTTTGGAACTGTTTTGTATATTGATGATGTTATTCCCGTTTCTCTTGTGAGAATAAGTGTTCCAATATTATTGGGACAAGAATCAGGTCTTAGATTAGTTTACTTCCGATCATGGTCACCTAGATGTAATTTCAAAAGTGACTTCGAAAAAATTAAGTAGGCATAAAAACTTTCGAAAATGTCACATTCTGATCTAGAATTGTCTCATAAATCCAAAAATGTTACAATAAACAGGGTGTTCCATTTGAAAATTTAGAACCGGAGCCATTTCCGTGACCGGAAAGTGAAAAATATGTGAAAACTCTCCTCTTCACATACCATTTACCTATACCAAATCTCATTTTGATACACCTAATGGTCTAGAAGTTATGACTTGTCTAATAGATTCGTTGACACCCGGTATTGTTCCTTCTTGGCACACTTGCAATAATACATATTTTAACAAACAGCAGCTTTTTGACGAAACCTGGTGTCTTCTTAAAACTGTTTTAAAATATTCACAACCATCAAATAATCTGTACAATACTCTATATGGCGACCAACTTTTCCATTTCTACAGTGGGCCAAATATTTTGTCAGTTCTCCTCAACATATTTCTGACTGGTACAGACTGAATAAAGTATCGTATTTGGTTGTGAGATTATCTTACATAAACACTTATAAGCCTTTCTTTGACCGACGTGTATAATAAATCCATACAAACAATAAATTATCATATTAAACTTTCAAGAACTTTCATACCGAGGATTAATTATTATTGATCGGAATGAATTATGCCAACTTTTTCTAAAGAATATAATAAAACGCGTGAAATTTATGTTCCATATGAAATTACCATTAATTATATCTCTCGCTTTCTGTTATGACCATAACAAAAAAAATGTAATGGAATACAAAGGAATTCCATAACGCATGCTAAGAGAAGTGAAAGTTGAGGCGCAAGAAATTATCACTCTGAATGGGTTCAACAGGCAACATTGATTGAGAGGTCGACGAGTTGCATAAAAATATTGATAAATGTGGTAATATAAGCTTGTCATGATGGTTGTTGACATAGTAGTCTACTCATGTCGGTTGATACTGAACGAAATTGAGGACACGATGCGGCAACAAGTTAAGTTCTGTATTAGAATATTCCGGATACATGAATCTCTTTCTAAGCATCTTTGGAAAATATTTACCACATATTTTGCAAAATCTGAAAGTGAAATGATAAATTTTGGTTTTCATTTCGAATACAAAGAATGACAGATATGTCGAGAAGGTGCTTCCAATGTCTATTTCCACGATTCATCTTATGAAGATGGATTTCCCAATCTGCTACAAAAACCAACACATTCTCTATATATTCTATTTTATTTAATGATAGATAAATAGTTTAGAGGTTAAAAACAGTTTTTTGCGGCGAAACGTGTCCTCCTAACAAAAAACGTTCGGAAAAAAGTTGTAGATAATAAAAGAAACAAAAACTTTTGTATCAACAATTTTTCTTAATATTCTGTTTTGTGTTATGAAAATATCTTTCATAGAAGACGAGTTAGCCCATATTAAAATACCATATTTAGGACTGGACTGAATTTGACCATAATAAAATAACAATAATGCACATTTATCAAAAACATTTCTCAAAACTCTTATATATTTGGTAACACTTGCTGTTAATGACACTAACATAATGAGTGGTGAATGAGAAATTAGCATAAAAATCCTTTCCCAAATATTTAACACAGTGATTTATTATTTAAAGGTAAATCTAGTTCTGTCGTAATACTGCGATGACGGTTTTGAAAAGACATATATTGAGTTTTGCATGGATTGGGGAATGAAGAATGGTCAGATAACCAGAAGAGTGGAGTGAATTGCATCCTGTGGAATACACTCATTCCTTTCTCGGAACAAAAGTGTTGTGACGTCAGCATGCAAACAATACCGGCCCTAGAACAGAACCCTGGGATACTCCAATTGCATTGAGCCTAAGTGTCGATACGAACGAATGATGGTATCGTTACACCATGACCGATTAGGTCTAAGCCTCCTAGGATTTCTCATCGACTAGAGCAGTTCCTCCAGTCCTATGGCTGTCTAAAAGTGCTGGATATCGGATGACTTCTGGTAAGATAGACCTACCTCTTCTATTTGATATTCTCCGAGGTATATTCCCATCGGATTTTACACAGAAGTGCAATCCGAGAGAATGCGGATAGAAGTTTTGTTGTCTTTCTAGCAGAATCTGTAATCTTCTTTCTCTAAAAAAATTATCTCAGACCATGGAAAAGCATCCAAATCAAAACAATATGATGAGGTGTTGACGATGAGGGCGAATGGTATGAAAAACTATCACAGTTTTAGGAATTATTATCACTCAAAATCAACACACACACAATCAACTCAACACAAACTCATGGTTGGGTTTGAAAAAAATAGAAGATCTTGCAGATCTTACAATGCTTTGTTCAAAAAAATTATTATTTTTGACAATAAAGTAAAGTCCTTCAATCAAAGATACAGTTCAGGACAAAACCTGACCGATATCTAAACAATACTTCAATCTGATAATCGGTAATAAAAAAACACGAAGTATTCATCAACGTTTCTTTTGCATATATCCCATTTATATGCCATCATGTTCATTCCCGTAAAAAATGCTGGAACGAGTGAATTTTGTATTCAAAGGGCGTTTGTTCACGTGATACTTTCAACTTTATTATGCTCTACCACTCTTCGTAGAGATAGCAACACCACTGGAATTCTCAAATATAAGGGTCGAAAGGTACCTTGTTTGTCTTCTAAATATCTTTCAAAATTAAAACATTTGATTCATTACCCTTCGATAAATTTGATAAATTGGCTCCTCAAAATGTATGAGGGAATGGCCGATGTGAAAAATTTGTTTGTTGTTGTTTCTGAATAATCGAGTTCTATGTCTGATCCGTTTTTACTACCAGTTTTTGATGTGATTCCATTGTTCTGTTAGCAACATTGTTCTGCAGATTGAAGAGAATTCTATGAATTGAATGACTTCCCACCGAATTGTCAAATAAGTGAACTCATACTGTAAAGCATATATTCCTACGTTTCTATCTTGTTATCATTCCACATCTCAGTTTGTCGACATTAAGGACAATCTCATTTGTGAAACCAACTCTCCAATTATTATTGAATTATTCTTATCTCAGTAATGCTAACGTTGAGTGACTTCAATTTAACTCGTTTCGTAAAATAACGGTAACAGTCTTATTTCAACATGATTGAATTAATGAGTATTCTCAATGATACTGTTACTGATTGAACAATATGAGGGATTGTATAAATCACTACTGCTTCGAAAACTGTACGATTATAGTATCAGAGATACTGTCCACAAATGGATAGAATCACATTTTCAGCCAGGATACAAATGGCCAGAATGCAAAGTATGACATTGGAGGAATTGAAGATCTGGTGTGGTGTGTCTCAAGGATCAGTATTCGGCCCTATTCTTTTTCTATTGTCTTTGAATGACTCAGCAAATATCTTTCGATAATGTAATTTTAGAGAAAATTGGGTTTTCTGGATCAGCTTGAACTGCAGACATAATTTTTCACTTTTTAGATAAAATGCATGGACTTTACGCCTTAACCTCTGATGTTTCCTGAGATGTTTCTGGTGGTTGGAAAGATCCGCTTTTCTTTTCTCCCATTAATTACATCTGGGTCGATTTTTCAAAAAAGATCTATATCCAAACCTGATAGCACTAGAGTTTTTGTGAATTTTCATAACAGAGACTGTCTCCGAAATGCCAAGTTTTCGATAAATAGAATTAGTTTTTAGTTAATTTGAACTCATTTGTTTTTCAGAAAGCAAAATTCAGAATACGATACGTTACTAACAAAAAATTCTTAACTTTCTTCAAGACTTGTAAACGCAGTAACTTATTGTGACAAATTGACTCATTTGTTTTTCTACCCCTGTATAGTTTTCCTTGAATTTATATGTTTCAATTACATTTTAGAGATACATTTTTCATGTTCATATTGTGGAAGTTTGAAACACGCAAAAGATCATGTCAAGCACCGAATTTCCTCCATAATATCAATCAACATCTTGTTGTTTGTTAGTTTCAAAAAAATTTCAGCGATACCCAATAATAGGCCAGCTGTAGATGAAGATAAAAGGCTCTTTCACACAATATAGAAGACGCAAACGGCCTTTACTACTTTCGTAAATGAAAACACCGGTTTTCGCCTCAGCAATATCGCTTTGTGGAATTTTTGAAACAAGAAATAGGAAAAAAATTACAACTTTTTTGGTTTTTGCGAATATCTCATGAAGTATCGGAGGAACCGCTTTACAGTCGATAGAACTTTTGTAGAGAATAGGGAATATGCATATATTTTTTTATTTATTTAATAAATTTTTTACTTCATTACAACATACTAAAAAATATAAATACGGTTGAAAGTCTTGGAATTGATTTTTGAAATAATATATAAAATACCGATTAAATTTGACCTATTTGAACGCCTCCATTTTCGCGCGCTGTGGATGACGTCACATGGCGCTATCAGTGTTGTTCTTCTTCAGTTTTGTTCGTTGAGACGTACTCTGATTGCTCTACTGGCTTGAAGTTGATATTTAATATGAACATACGTGAACGTGATCTTGATGACCCAGAGCAGGCTTCCATGAACAAGCCTTTCTATAGTTATGGCCATTGACACTATTGACAGTGACCGCTTTCAGTCATTTCTCTTGATAATTTACAATTGTTACTATACTCCATTCCAAATAAGAATACAGTAGGTGGCGCCGTAATCAGTGAGGAAAACTCACACAGCTAGATTTTTGCTGCTGCCTAGGAAAGCGCCAAAGTTGAAAAAGTTACTATACTTTCAGACAGCAGCTTATATGGTATTGCTCTATGTGATACTGGCTTGTATTTCAACCAATTAGCGTGAAGCCCGAGCTTCCAGCACTGTATTCTTATTTGGAATCAAGTATAGACCAAAATCGAAGTATGTAATGAAAAACACTACAACAATATAAACAAAAACAAATTTTCTATGAAAGACGACTAGCACAGTACGAAAATCAACAAATATAAATTTCATAACGTGCCATGTAACGTCATTCTTCGTTTCGACCAATGGTGATGCGTTTCGCAAATTTGAATTCCGCTCGCTTATTATGCACTTTTTGATTAAAGTTTTTTGGAGTTAAATACAAACTAAATGATAAACTAATGGTTTAGGTATAATTTCAAGACAATAAAGTATATGAGGTGAAAAAATCAAGTAAATTTAAATCAAATGCATATTCCCTATTATAAAACTTACAAATAGTTTTTTTTTATACGACCAGATTGGTGAATTTTTCAATGAGAAAATCCGGGAAAATCTCTAAAAAGAGACCATTTTTCAAAAATTCATAATTTTTATAAACCTGAAGCTGGACAAACGATATTGCGGAAACTGATAGATAATAATAATAATAATAATAATACGAGGTTCAACTGTGCGCAAGATGGTTTCTGTTCGATTTGTAGTGTTTGCACAATCGCGATATAAACAATTTAAGTGCAAATATTTTTAAATGCGCTGATTTGAGGGAAATTATCTCATTCAAATTCTGTAAACGGCATTTGAAAATAGAGTACAATATCTACAATTTGTTGAATATGATATTGGAAGTTACTATAAATGCTTCAAAGTTAACTCGACTTAACTTCAGTGCGACTTCGAGTGACTTCGGACGCACTTTGACGCAACTCTCAGTGACATTTTCAACACGTTTCCTACCTCTCAGGTGAAAATCCAAAACTTTCAAATTGCAGATATTGATCTCTACTTCTAGATGCTGTTCACAGAATTTCAATATGACGGTTTCCCTTAAATCGGCGCATCTTGCAAGATGTGTCCTTGAATTGTTTATATTGCGATTCTGCAAAAACTACACATCGGAGAGAAAACATATTGCTCACAGGTGGACCGCATATTATTATCTATCAGTTTTCGCAATATTGTTTGTTCATTTTCAGATAATTATACTTTTTTTAAAATTGGTCTCTCTTTCGAGGTTTTCCCGGATTTTCTCAGTGGAAAATGCACCGATCCGGTCGTATGAAGATCCATTTTATAGGTTTTATAAATCTCTACAAAAGTTCCAATAACTATAAAACAATTCCCTGAATATTGGGGTTTTCATTAACGATCTTAAATAAATTTGCCATTTGCGCCTTTTATTTTGGGAGGAAAAAACCTCTATAGCTTGGTAATTTGTTACGCAGAATGCAGACAGTATTTTGCGATCTAATTCACACAGGCTTCATATCAAATCTCCAATGAAAACAAGCACAAACATTACGCAAACAATAACTCCATAATTCCTTGTTTGATAACAAAATCGATTAAAAACCGCGATTGCCTCTGGAACAATTATAAACGAATCTGTATTTGCAGTTAAGTAACGTAATTAACCGACACCATTCATCGTTTATCACAGTCAGTGAGCAAGGCGGTATAAAAGTTGATGAATTTGATTAACATTAAAAAATCGCCGAACCATTTTCTCTAATGGTTGCGTGCAGTCACTTCCGCGTTGCCATAATTTACCGCAACTTTTTAACTTTTACGATCTGTACTTCGAGCACACACCCAGTTCAATAGTACGGTCAACAATACAGGCTGATTCACGGTGGATGGCACATTAGACGTTTCTGGTGAACCAGACAACAGATCACTTTGAAAATTTAATGGAGGGCATATTCGGACATTCTCTAGCCAACTAAAATATTTTCGACAATGCGGTGTTGCCGCTTCTATTAGAAAGCAGTAGCAACTTTGATTTTTCAAATGGAACACTCTGTATATAATATTATTTTTGGAATCTCCAACAATTGCCCGACAACTTTTCTTGATATTTCTCTATACCTATCTGTTACCGTTTTCGAAATAAAAATTAATTTCAATTTTTTTCTTCGAAAATCATGACTTCTAAAAATGCCGATATCTTTTAGTTAAGAAGTACTATGATATCGAAATTTGGTTTGGAGTTAGGTGATACTTGGACACTTTCCACACGTCAGCCTAATCTCCGTTACTTCAATACAGGGTGGTAAAAAAATACAGTTTTTTCGTTTGCTTGAAAAAGTTGCTGAAATTTGATTATTTTAAATGGAACACCCTGTATATTATTAAAAATTCGGAAAGCTGCTGAAATTTGCTTTCTTTCTATTTATATCATACCTATACCTAACTAGTCAAGTTTCGGACTTATGAGCATTTATTTGTGAAAATGTCCCTTCAGAATGGTATTTCCATTCGATATTTGGTAAGCAGGCCATGATTACTATTTGACAGTAGCGTTGTGACATTCTCCTAATAATATCGACGTTTTCGTCACTTCAGAAGTTGCAAATACCTTCAAAACGATGGAACAAAACTATGCAAACGAAGTTCTTATGAATTTGTTTATTATTTTTGGACAGTGTGATAAAATTATCAGCAGAACATGTAGAAAGTTCAATGAAATGTATCCGAATCTACCGCCAATGAACCTCAAGAAATTTATACGAATTCAGAACAATTTCAATGCATTTGGATCAACTTTAAAAGCACCAAGAAACATGCCTCGACCCGTAACTTCTGAAGACAACCAGATTAATGTCTTAGCATATTTTCACGCATTTCCCGAGTCATCGATAAGAAGTGCTGAAGAAGATTTGGGTATAAAATATTCATCGGTTCAAAGAATCTTGCGAAGACAAAATGCATGATTACAAATTCACCAAAATTCAAGCAATGAAGCCTCAAGACCCTCAACAGAGAGTAGAATTTTGTGAAATGTTGTTGACACGCATTCAAGAAGATCCACTTTTTTTAAATAAAATTATTTGGACTGATGAATCGAAATTTTCGAGGGAAGGGATTTTCAATAGAAAAAATCGTCATTATTGGTCCAGTGGAAATCCTCACCTCACAAAAGAAGCCGGATTTCAAGAAAAATTTAGTTTTAATGTCTTCTGCATGTTGATGGACAACAAATTGAGGTACGTGATATACGAGGAGTCATTAACATCCAGAAGCTACCTGAATATTTTGGAGAATACTGTAGAGAGTTTCGTGGATAATCTGCCACTCGAAGAATATCGAAACTGTTGGTACCAACAAGACGGAGCTCCTGCACATTGCACAAGAGAAGTGAGCGCAGAACTGGAAAGACTTTTTGACGATCGGTGGATAAGGCGCTTGTGACCATGGAATTGGCCAGCGAGATCACCCGATCCTAATCCATTAGATTTTTATTTGTGGGGAATGTTTATAGAAAAAGTTTACAAAATACCCATGCGTTCGAGAGATGAATTGTTAGAAAGGATTGCCCAAACATTTGAAGATTTGGATCCCAATGAAATCAGATCTGCCACCACGAAAGCAATCAACACCCGCATTTTAAAGTGCTTGGAAGTGAACGGCCAGCGATTCGAACATATTTTGAAATATTCCACATGATTGTTTTACTTTTTTATAATTATTCATATCAATATTTCCAATTTCAAGTTTCTTGGTGCTTTTTTAAAGTTTATCCAAACATATTGAAATTGTTCTGAATTCGTATAAATTTCTTGAGGTTCATTGGCGGTAGATTCGGATACATTTCATTGAACTTTCTACATGTTCTGCTGATAATTTTGTCACACTGTCCAAAAATAATAAACAAATTCATAAGAACTTCGTTTGAATAGTTTTGTTCCATCGTTTTGAAGGTATTTGCAACTTCTGAAGTGACGAAAATGTCGATATTATTAGGAGAATGTCACAACGCTACTGTCAAATAGTAATCATGGCCTGATTACCAAATACCGAATGGAAATACCTTTCTGAAGGGACATTTTCACAAATAAATGCTCATAAGTCCGAAACTTGACTAGTAAGGTATAGGTATGATATACATAGAAAGAAAGCAAATTTCAGCAGCTTTCCGAATTTTCAATAATATACAGGGTGTTCCATTTAAAATAATCAAATTTCAGCAACTTTTTCAAGCAAACGAAAAAACTGTATTTTTTTACCACCCTGTATTGAAGTAACGGAGATTAGGCTGACGTGTGGAAAGTGTCCAAGTATCACCTAACTCCAAACCAAATTTCGATATCATAGTACTTCCTAACTAAAAGATATCGGCATTTTTAGAAGTCATGATTTTCGAAGAAAAAAATTTAAATTAATTTTTATTTCGAAAACGGTAACAGATAGGTATAGGGAAATATCCAGAAAAGTTGTCGGGCAATTGTTGGAGATTCCAAAAATAATATTATATACAGAGTGTTCCATTTGAAAAATCAAAGTTGCTACTGCTTTCTAATAAAAGCGGCAACACCGCATTGTCGGAAATATTTTAGTTGGCTAGAGAATGTCCGAATATGCCCTCCATCAAATTTTCAAAGTGATCCGTTGTCTGGTTCACCAGAAACGTCTAATGTGCCATCCACCGTGAATCAGCCTGTATACTGTGTCCGCCAAAACAATGGAACCATATGGAAACATTTTTATCAATAGTTTTTTAGAAAATTTCTTTCCTCATAAAAGTTGGTGCATTCAATTAGACTGAGTACGCAATAATCGGTTATTGCCAGTGGCGTTCGGCTAGGCGGGAAACGGCCAATATTCTAAATTCACTTTAGAGTAAAGTGACATTAATATGACAACTATTCAGTTCATGCACTAAAAATACCATATGTCGCGGTGTTTTGTCATTATGAGGGCGAAAAAAGTTTGCCCTAACTTTTCCAGCGACAAAACGGAACCTAACTTTTGAAAGCATGACAACCATCATTGTGAACAAATTTTTGATGACGTTATGTAAATTTTTCTCGAACTTGCGTTGTCAGAAAAGTATCTTATTTGTGGAAATGTCGCGATTTGTACAGTCTTCGAGTGAAGAAATTGAAGAATCCATCAATAATAATGTACCTCGCAATACTGTGAATTCAACTACGTCAATTTGGCGACAATTTGCGATGTTTTGTTTGGAAAAAAAATGAACTCATTGCAGATTTCAGAAAAAATAGTTTGTGTACCTCGTAGTTAAAGCACATTCCCAGACTTCAATGCTTGTTGGCCTCGGCTTAACGCCTCGGCCAACAATTTACATTGTCGTCCGGGAATGTATTGCTTTTACTACTAGATACACAATATACTATTTCAAGTTCAAGAAGAAATTTTCTTTAAGATGGAGTAATATTCGCAGTATTTCAAAGTTTTCAAATATTCCCAGACAATCGAAGTCGAAAAATGCAATATTCTATAAAAAAAGAAATCGAATTTTGCAAAAATTTTTATTTTACATTTTTCGAAAAATCTCAAATTCCCATCATACGTAACTCGACAAGCTTATTCTGAAAATTACCTCAAAAATTAAATTCGACAAATGGATAACTAGAATAGGGACATTTTTCGACGAAAAAATGCACCAATAACGATATTTTCTAAATAAATTATTAGCCTTCTGATTCCGAAACCAAACATATTTGCGGATTCAGAAGGAAATTTTCTATAAGATGTAGTAATACCCGCAAGATTGCACAATTTGAAAATATTCCCAGGCGATCAAAGCCGAAAAATGCAATATTATTTACAGAAGGAAATCGAATTTCCCATCAACAAAATCGAAAATTCCTAAGTAAATCTTCTGATTTCTGAATTCGAAAAATTAGTATAATTTAAATTCAGAAGGAAATTTTCTGTGAGATGAAGTAACACTCACGAGATTCAGCATTATTTAAATATTCCCAGGCAATCAAAGTCGAAAAATGCAATATTCCATATAGAAGGAAATCGAATTTTGAAAAATTATTCGTTTTCCATTTTTAGAAAAATCGCAAACCCCCTCAGACGTAACTCCACTGACTACATTTATCTCACAACTTTGGATCCGCTCAAAATGGGTTTGACTTGACTGGATCCGATACACCTAATCGATATATACAGTGTTCGGATTGGATTGAATCACTCAAGTCAATTCCATAAAATATAGGATTGGACCCAACCGATCGCCTTGAAGAGAAGTGAAATTACGAGATAAACGAGTTTGAAATTGACAAATGACAGGTAAAAGTAGCCAAATTCAGATTAGTGTTTATATTGACAATTGTCTTTCTCAAAATGGAGAGCAAAATAATAATTGAGAAAAGAAACGTATGGTCCAAAGAAGAGAACAGATCCACAGAACGATTCGTGATTTAATTCGCAGAACACAAGAAATTTAAGGTTACGAAATTTGACATTTTGCTGTGAAGTTAGCTTTTTTCAAGCGAATTGAATAGGATTCTTCGATCCACTTAAATATTGCGATATAAACTGAAGGGTGGTTTCACTCGACTCAATGCTATTGAATTTGAAGCGAATAGAGATCGTCCAAATAAACGTATTTACTAGCTGATTCCGAATATCACCTTAAAAATTTGATTCGACAAAGGGGTAGCTGGAAAAGGGCAGTTTTTTTGACGAAAAAATTAACCCATCCACAATATCGACATTTTCTTAACGAATTTAAGGTGCATTTAGTCGACATCATTTTGAAATTATACCTAAATATATGTTAAATACGGAAGTTGAATCAAATGGCACCATTCATACAACAATATTAAGTTTATTTAAAAACGTGTCACTTTGAAAATCTCAACTTTATAAGAATCTCACTTTTACGATAAAAATATTGTCCATAATTAAGTCTACCTAAAGTTTCATGTCATAAAATGTACCTGTCATTCTTAAATTTATGCCTAAATCTAAAACTTGTATAATATTTGGGCTCATTTTCTAGGTTATGTTTTTGTGCTTGTGCTGAAGTTACGTTTATGTTGACTAAATGCACCTTTAGCCTTCTGATTTCAAAAACAAGTACATTTTCAAATTCCGAAGGAAATTTTCTATAAGATGAAGTAATATTCGCGGAATGCCGCATTTTTTAAATATTTCCAGACGATCGAAGTCGAAAAATGCAATATTCTGTGAAGAAGGAAATCGAACTTTGCAAAACTATATATTTTTCATTTTTCAAAAGATTGCAAAATGCTTTCAGATGTAACTTGCTGAACTCAAAAATTTAATTCGACAATGGGGTGACTGGAAAAGGGCAAATTTTTTTACGAAAAAATGCATCCATCCACAAAATCCACATTTTCTGAATGAATTAGCCTTCTGATTCAAAAAACAAGTAAGTAAATTTTCGGAATAAGAAGGAAATTTTCTGTAAGATGAAGTAATATGAAGTATTCCACATTTTTTAGTATTCCCAGGCAATCAAAGTCGAAAAATGCAGTATTCTATTTAAATGATAAATTGGATTATTGTTGTACAAGTTTGTTTTTGACTTGACCTTCGATTCAATGGGCAGTAATCCAGCGTTGCTTCAGAATCGAGTACCAAAAATCATAATCAACAGCACTTCAACTGTCTCTAGGAAAGGAAATAAACACAAATCAGTTAATTTGAAACCAAAGTTGTGGTAGGTACTTGTAAGTTGGTTTTTTTTCCATTTTTGTTCATAATACTTGTGAATAAATACCTTGCTCTTGCTCACAAACCACACTTGGACTCTGATGTACACTTTGTCACGGAATCAAATCAGCACTAAAGCACTTTCTCACTTATTTTTCTGAACGGTAGTTTGGAAATTTCACAATTACACTTTATTATGGACTCGGACTGGTGAATTCTGTGATTATTTTCCGGAAGGAAGGATTTCAACTCAACAAACAGTATGACGTGACACACGCCTACTTTGATATTTTTTGACTTGGAAAGCTGAGGTGGAGGTCGAACAGGGTTGGTTTCAGATATTTTAGAGACAGCTTTCTCAACACTATTTAGAAGGAAGTCGAAATTTACGAACAATTTTATTCATACATTTTTTGAATGAGTCAGCCTTCGGGAAACAAGTTTGTTTTCAGCTTGTTTTGACATTTGTGAACGGTAAGGTTAACTTTAAAAAATCATGAACGCTGTTTTAATAATAAGAATGACTGCTGTGTTGGTGACGTTATTAAAAGGGTAATGACAAATCGTAAAAAAAGTTTTTGGAAGAAACCATGGCTTAATTAATACAGAACTAGGTGATTTCAATATTACTAACAAATTCAAAGAATTTGATAGAATGATGCGTGCTTGTGAAAATTCTCTCTGAATGGAAGATGTCACTTTCAATAAATCACTGCTACTAAGATTTTGCGTTTTTTCTAGAAACTCAATGAATAAAACCAAACTGCACTGAGTTGACGTTGAAATATAGAATTGTTCCTATAATTTTGTCAGCAATTTTGTTGTAGTCAAAAGTCTGAGAAGCATGCGCAGTGGTCATAAGAAAAAGACCGGCATTGGACTTGCTAGAGAAATGTTGAAATGTATAACTCCTTTTATGGTTCCAAAATTCGAGTCACAATTGAATTCGCATTGGCATTCGCAAATGGCATTCGACTGTGTTGATGATAACATTCTCTTAGATAAACTATTCCGTTATAGCATAAGGGGCATACCGTTAGCATGGATAACAGACTATCTCTCTTTATAGGAATCAATATGTCGCTATTAACTATGCAACTTCCAGCATGACCTTCTCTGAACTAGGAGTTCCTCAAGGGTCGATATTGGGACCCATATTGTTTGTTTTATACAGGGTGTTTCTTAAGTACGTGTAGAAAATTCAGGAGAGTATTACTGACATCAAAATATCCACAAATCCACAAATTATTCGTTTCTGAGATACAGAGTGTCAAAGTTGAATTCTTATTTTTATTTTTTGTGAGTAATTTCAAAATAATTTTGATATTTGGGTAAAGTTTGGCATTTGGGAATATTTATTATTTAGTTTGTGTAAAAAATATATTCTTGGTAGAGGCCACTGTTTTCGAGTTATTGAGATTTGATATAATCGATGCAAGTGATTTTGAATGACAAGATTTTTTAATTCAAAATAAATTCAATTAGAAATTAGTTTTTTCATAATTAACACAAAATTTGATTTTGTCATTGAAAAATCATCCCAGATACCAAACTTTACTGGAATATCACGAATATTTTGGCATTCATTAAAAAAAAACAAATTTAATAATTTAAACTTTGACACTCTGTATCTTAGAAACGAATAACTTGCGGACATGTGTTTATGAGAACTTTTTTTCCTATTCCGACGTCAGCAACATGCTCTTGAAGTTTCTACACGTACTTAAGAAACACCCTGTATATTAATGATTTAGAAAACTCGACACCAGGAACATTCATCACAATGTACGCAGATGACACGTCAATTATAATTTCTGACAAATCAGAGTTAGTTTTGAAAAAAAATAACATAGTTTGTGAAAATATTGATAAATGGTTTTCTGCGAACAATTTGTTTTTAAATGCAGAAGATTCAATGAGATTTCGTCAACGGAAGTGTGATATTATTAGTTTCAGAGTCAATGATAATTCTGGTAATATAACAACAGAATGTGAGAGGTTAAAGATTTTGGGTCTTTATATTGATGAACATTTGAATTGGCAGAATCATTGCGATTTTCTTATCAAAAAAATTAATTCAATTTCTTGCGCAGGTGGATTCCAGACTGAGATATGGAGTGTGTTTTTGGGTTTTTTTCCTCAAGCTGCTTTGATGACTTTATATCACAAAAAACTCATACGATTCATTAATGGCGTGAGTCCCCGTGATTAATGCAGAATTGCTTTCAAAAATTTTAGAATTTTAACTGTTCCTAGTCTTAATTTTTGACTTGTGCTCATCTGTTTTTGAGAATACGAATAAATTGTTTGTACTAAATAAATGTTAGCATAATATTGACACAAGACAAAAAAAACTATGTTTTTGTACCGTTTGTTAAAACTTAATTAGCTTTTGAATCTCCTGATCAGAAGCCCCACTTGTTTATAATTTGCTACCAGATGTAATAAAAAATCCAAAACCATGTATATCTTCAAACGAATGCTTAATGATTTTCTTATTGAAAAATGTTATTATAGTTTTGAAGGATTCATGAGCATAAGTAGGTTGTTTTATTCTCTTTATCAGGAATTATTTTTATCTCCGATCTCCCTTTTGTTTTCTTAGACGATTTTCTTAGACAAATTTTATAATTTAGAGTTAGGATTTCTTAGCAATCAAATGATTAATTTTCTTTCATTCAGTATGAAATTACAATTATTTCCAAGGTTTTTCATTTATATTCTCATTTATTTCGATTGCAAGATCGATGTTTAATAATATTATTATTAACAATAATTAGATAATTAACCCTCTTTGGTACAGTGGGAACACATTATGGTAAATCGTATGAAATATAAAAATGAGCATGAATAATCCACGTTCATCATTTGTTTCGTATAAATAATACAAGATCCACATATTAAAACGTAAAACGAAAAACTGTATTAGTATAAATATCACAGAATAATACATGGTAAGTCATTTGAAATATAAAAAAATGTATGAATGTATGAAAAAAAAAAAACAGGTAGGACAACACCATAACACAAAGTACATATTAAAAATAAAACTGTTCCACAGTAATCACAGCATACATTTTATTTTATTGAAAAATATTCTGTCATATTCAGAATTCTTAACTGCTGTTTGTAGTTTGTTGTAGAAATTTGATGCATTGTAAAGAGATCAGTTTTTGAATTTTTTGGCTTTCTGCTTTGGTATTCTCAATTGACTACCATGGCGTATGTGGTCAACAAGTTAAGAAGCATTCGTATCAAAGGATTCCAAGTTGCTTCTTCGAATAACTCAAAAAAGTATTTTGGAAATTGTCTTCACTTCACCAATCGAATTATTACCATACACACTTTATTGCTGTTTTCAGGTTAGCATCAGCAGTAGTCAATTATCATTAAATAAATTTCCATTTCGATTCCTTCTGAATAGGAATTTTGATAATCCGATTAGCACGAAATTAGAATTAAGGGCTGATTCGTGCATTTCATTACGTTATATTCGGATAATCCTTTCCAGATTATAAGGGTATTGTTATTGGTGGTCGCTGAATGTAGCCAGCTAGAAAAGAGACAACTATAGGAACCGTTAGTTTCTACGAATAGTATATAGCCTTATGTCAAGCTGGTAAAACTACGAAAAACAATGAAAATATTTCGAAGAACTTTCCATCAAAATGAAACTATGAAATGGAAGATGAAACAATTACACTATGCGTGAAAATTAAACGGGTGTATGTTTTTTTTTAAATTGGTACTATATGGAGTGGATAAATATAAATGTAGGGATTCGATCATTCAATATCTGACAATAGTACAATTCTTTGTCAGTTCATTAAAAATATGGATTTTCTGATGATACAAAATTCAGCATGTAAAAGAAATTTTAGATGAATCAGCAATACATTTGTTCAATAGTGCTTTGAATAATGAGCAATGGAAAAACTTCTACGAATTTAAGGATGTTAATGAAGCATTTTCTTTTTTTTATTAACATTTTTCTTCATCTTTGACATTCATCATACATTTGTCATTTGAAGGGGGAATATTTCATGAAGTTTTGAAAATTGGGAAGGTCTCCAATATTAAAAAAAAAAATCTTTATTATTTAAGTAATTAAGGTGAGTTTTCGAAAATTTTGGAATGGCTCTTTGATTATTTGGACAAATATCAAATTGTCAATGTAAACCAACACGGATTTCGGGCAGGCATGTCAACTCATACTGTATTATTGTATTTCATGAAAGAATTCTCTGTCGTTTTGAAGCAGGTGTGAACCCTGTTAGAGTATTCTGTGACCTCAGTCAAGCTTTTGACTGTGACAACCATCGGATACTATTGAACAGGTTATAATATGATTATGGCATAATTGAGATTAGACATTTATTGGGATTATACGCCAGTGTGTACTCGAAAAATAATGCAGTGGATGGAAATAATGAGGTCAGATCGAACCATTCATAGGTGAATGATGTTGTACCACAGGGCTCAACTCAGGGTCCTATGCTGTTTTCATTGTATCTCAATGAAATAGATGATATTTCAGACAGAGCCTATTTCGCTATGTATGCTGATGATACATCACTGATCATATCTAACAAGAATGATTCAATATTAGAAAAACAGTGTAATGAAATAATAATCTATTCACGTGGTCCTGCTCAGATGATCTATTTTCTAATGCAAATACGAGTAGCATTAAACTATTCCATACGAGACAAAGTGAAATTTTGAGATCAAAATTTACAATATGACAATCACAGAGACAATATGATTTTTTTTGGTTTACATTTAGATGAAAACCTGGAGTAAAAGAAACATTATGAAAATATAATGGCAAAATTGTCATCAATGAGTTACCTGATCTATAATATTGAAAAAAATTCAAACAAAAGACGACTCAACATGTACTGTCATTCAGAAATTCAATCTTGACCTAGGTGTGGCATTTGTTTTGGGGGTATCTCAACTTTTTATCCAAAAATTTTGATTTCACATGAACGAATATTGCGCCGCATAGCTAGAAACCCAGCAACAGTCTCATGTAGATCATTATTTAAGGATTATCAAATTCTGACAGTTCATTCCTTATTCAATTATGAAATATGACTATATGTCTATAAACATTGGAATGATTTCATAAATAATTTTTCACATCAGAATGTGAATATAAAGTAAAAAAATTAACTACATGTGCCATTTGCCAAGTTTTTGCCATACATTCTGGGACCTGAAATATTAATTCACTTGCTACCAGAATCTAAAGCTTTGTCAATATGCATCAATTCAAGTAATCATTGAAAAATGTACTATTAGAAAAAACATACTGTTTGTTCATTGGAAGATCTTTTTTTCAAATCAATAATAGTTTGTGATTGACATATATTGTAATTTACATTTTTTGTATTTCAAACGGGGCCATAATGTTGTGTATTGTTCCTAATACTTCATTTTAAGCTTTAAGGATATTATTTTATTTTTATGTGTTCCACTAATATTGAGAGCGTCCACAATTTTATGTGCTGTTACAGTTAGTTCAGTTCTAGTTTTGAGGAAATTGTATTTGTTAGTGATTTACACTAAGACTGACTATTCCTATACAATGAGATATTGTCCGTAAGGAAAATAAGCGAAAACAAAAAAAAAATCTATCCAATGATTAAACAATTTACATTCCTGGAAATTGAAGGGTAGTTTTTCCATTAATCTTCACAGTTTCCTGATAAAGTATTTTTCCATTCATACCATTTAATCAGCAATGCTACATTTCCTCACCGGCGATATAAACTGTTTTTTTGACTGTACTATAACATTCATGCATGCATTCAGATTCCAATGGAGTAAATCTCAGTCACATGTTCGACACAAATGCCAACTGTGAGCATTACAATGTCAATTATCTAGCTTTGTAGGAATATTCTCCGTTGTATCGAGAATGGAACTTTCATTTTCAGGTTTCAATTAATTTCAGTGTCTTTGTTTTGATCGTTACGTGATAATAAAATTCCTTTGTGAGAATTTCATTAAAATTGTTATAATTGGTACAATTGATGATTGAATGAAGACGTTCCACTGATATAGATACTTATAATGAAAACGCAATTCATAGGACTCACTTGGAATTATATCCGGTATTTGAAAAATTCCAGAGTCGACTCATATTGATTGGTGTGGGTAAAGTTTATTTATTTATACTAATTGGACAGAAAAAAAATTAAAATGGAAAGAGGTCTTAGCTGAAAATTCGAGCTTCACAGTAGCTTTTTTCATTTGCCAAAGCGAGAAGGGAAACATTTCTATAGCCCTTGGGTGAACATTTGCCTGTCATAGTAATCTAATCATCCCTATGTTTGCACCATAATTTGATCGATATGCAGTCAAGAAAAATGTGCTATATTCACGCAATGCTCTAGGGGGTCATAAATTTTCACTTTTTCTGATAATTCATGAGCATCTATCGGACCATTTAGAATTTTATAAATAAACAAAGTATCAAACCCTTGCCCAATGTGGATCAGAGGAGAGCAGAACATCAGAAATCTGTTCATCTTTCCAATTTTCCTACGTGGACTCAAGGGCACAAGGACATCAAATAATCAGAGCATTGTAGCACAAGATCTAACCGATGTGTTGAATAAGATTTTCACTATATTTTAAAGAGAAACATTCTCAATTGAGAATGTTTCTCTTTAAAACATGAATCCCTTTCAAGAGAGGTTATCTTGTACGATGGAAAATAACGACTAAATTCCAACTTTCAGTCGCAGATGATTCCACAACTGACTACTACTTGGTTCACTGGATGGACAGTCATTTGGTCTACTATTGATTCTTCTGTCTCTGATTTCTCTTCTATTTTTCATACACCTCTCAATATCTCTTTCTTTGTACCCATTAGAAAAAACAACACCGAAAAAAGAAGAGCATTCTTACCATATGTTCCCAGAGTTACAGATCGTATTGACCGTATTCTACGAAAATATGAGATTAACACGTTTATAAACCTTCAAAAAAACTGAAAGACCACTTTAGATCAGCGAAGGACAAACGAGACGGACTATGCTCTTCTGGGGTTTATCGCACCATGTTCCTGTGGCAGCGTTTATATCGGAATCACGAAAGGCTCCGTTAAAACAAGAATCAAAGAGCACAAGGCTTTCTGTCGGTTAGGGCACACACAGAAATCCGCTGTCGCAGAACATACTCTCAACAACGATAACCATAGTGTGAAATTTGAAGAAACTCAAATCATCTCTTCAATATATGCCTATTACCCAAGACTCTTCCGGGAAGCAATTGAAATTCAGAAACACCACAGCAACTTCAACAGAACCGAAGAAGGACTAAAATTGAACAAGGTTTGGCTTCCAGTTCTCAAAAATTCTCAATTAGCTCCCTACCCACAAAATAACGGTACGAACGATTCTATGATGTCAGCTAACGCTATGGACCAATCGGATGTAAGAACGTCAAATCAAAGGTATTTATTGAGACAACGTATAACAAATGTCAAGCATTTGACAGCGAATTAAAAAACAAGAAACTTTGAAAAAATATGTCTTGAAAATGCTAACCACTCGTGTTGACGAAACGTCGAGAACTTCTGTAAACATACGTTGGCCTTACAACCCGAAAAACCACCATGTAGGTGACGATGGCCGCGAAAGCCTTTCTCAATTTATTAATTGAATATTCTGTGAATTTTGTGATAAGTGAAGAAATTTTGAAAATCAAGCAAATATTACTAACGAAAACGATTTAATCATATTGCCAGCAACAAATCACACCCTGTTCAATCAATTGATTCAAGCATTGAGATCTGGGGGTTTGACGGTACTCTGAAACATAATTTGATGTTAATTTTGTTATGAAAAAATCCCTAATATGTTTTCCACACTTTTTCAATTGATCATAGTTAGCGGTGGAAAATTGATATACGAATGTTTCTTCAACATAAAAGTAGGTATTCCTGACTTGAAAAAAAATCAAATTATTTTATTCTCAATGAAATATGAAGGTGTGGCTGCTCGAAGTGGGACACACTATACAATCCAAGTTTAACAAATTAGAGTCTTCTTTCATTCAGTTTTACATATTTGCATATACATTAATTCACTTGTCTGTGTATCTGTGTCATACCGAAGAAGTGTTGCATCAAGCGCAAACAAGGTGAATTTACATTTAATATTAGCGGTAGTTATGTCATTCATGTACGATAGGAATAAGACAAGGAAAGCATAACTAAGATGGTGATTCATTCCATTGCATTCTCATGAATAATACAACAAGTGCCGATAAAATTGCCGATTATTCTTCGACTTCACTTGACGAGTTATCATAAAATTTGGAAATACAACGAGTGCGTAGCACGAGTTGTATTACCTAAAATTTTATGATATCGAATAATCAGGAAAATTTTATCGACACGAGTTATATTTTATATGAGAATTTCACAAAATTTGCTTTTTTTTAGTAATAATAATTGGAACTAGAATTATTTATTTCATCTCATTCAGATACATAGATAATTACAATTGATTACAATTGAAATTTTGAACATTGAAAGTACAATTCTGGAACACTATTTTTGAATTTGTTTGCTCATTTTTCGTCTCATTAGAGCTGCTGCAAGAGTAGACGTTTTTGTTGGCATCGCTGAATGAAGAACTTGAACTCGCTCTCATTTTAGTGACGATTTCAGAGTGTATTTTTGGCTGCATGTTCATATAGGATTGTAAAGAACTGGAACTGCTGTGTCCTGTGATCTTCATCATTTCTTGTTCAGACACTTCAGCTTGGGCAAGGTGAGTAACAGCGGTAGACCTATGGCTGTGATTGCTGAATTTTTTGTTCTGAATATCCAAACCCATTTTCTGACAAGTTTCTTTAGTCCATTTTGACATAGAGTTTATTCCAATAGGACAATTTTTGTACCAACCAATACTGTCAGGATCTTTCCATCTAGGATTCGGAGTTAGGAAAAAGCGGTCGGACGTGATATGTCTAGGGCGTTTTTCCATCACTTTGTGGAATATGCGAACAGGGCAAATATCGAGGTCCTCAGTATTTTTTATTAACCATTTGCTTGAAGTGCATGATTTTGACCCACCTTGATTGGTTTTGTTAAATATGGGATTATATTCAATACGTCCAGTCGGCCGTCCAACATTATCCTTTTCCACTATAAAAAAACTAACCTTCGAGTAACATCCTTCATTGCCCCTCCAAGCAAGTTCTTTGGCTGCAATGAAAAAAAATTTCTTGATGAGTCCCTCCGGATCGTTTTCTTCCCAATATCTCAGTAATCTTATATTTTCCTCAATTGTAAAAGCAGTTGAACTCGTTTTCCTCTTTTCGACATCCCCTTGAAGTAATTTTCTCTTCGCATCTCTTGCATCACGGGCTGATCTAAATTCTATGTCAGCAAATGGATTCATTTTCACATTATAATCATTATAAAACTTGTCTTGGAGCAGTTTTGCGACAACATTTCAATTGAATTTTATAACAGTTTCTTTATATTCACTGCCATCCTGCTTCTTCATATTGAAGGCATAATCTTTCAATATATTCGCAATTTCTACTGGGGTAGTTTCCTTTTCGACAACATAATTCCTATTTTGGCAAAAGTCCATAAATTGTTTCCAAGCATAATCTTTCGATTTCCTTGTATTTTTTGGCGTATTCTGTGCAATTGCCAAATTAATTTTGATATTTGTAGCAGTTCCGCATCTATTGGATTCCATTTCTTTTTCGAATTACCGAATAATATTCCTAAAGCGAAACGATATTCAAACGTCAGTTATGCGTCAGAATTTCCGTTACCATGGAAATCCAGATAGTGGTATAATCGTATATTAATTCGCTGCAGGAGAAAATAATCAACAAAGCTTCAACCTCATTGGATGTGTTTTGTCATTAGGAACAATTTCATTGGTTTTTTGATAGTTGCGTGAAATTCTCAGTTATATCCAACCGTATAAGATAACCATTTCAAACACGGAGCAGCTAAAATAATAATAATAATAATAATAATAATAATATATGTTTATTCATCATCATCATCATACATCATCATCACAGTCTGGGTTAAAATATAATTATTTAAGAACAATAATACGTTAATGAATAAACACAGAAAAACCACAAGGAAATGAATCCGCGCGTGGCATGAAATCTTAACATTAAAAGTGAACGACAGTTAAATACAGATGTTCCCAATTCTGTTAAAATGTAAATATATACATATATACATACACATACATATATATATACATATATATATACATATATATACACATATACACATATACACACATACACACACATACATACACATATACACATATATATCTGAACAATTAAATAACAAATCAACTGTACTTTGTGTATTTACGATTTGCATGGTATGGTGCTCAATGTTATCCTCGATGCTCAGCATCTGAATGTTTTTCTCGTGAAGGTGCTTGTTCCGTGAACAAATTGCCCATGAAATCGACGCTTTATCTCAAATTCTACTGTTATTACTGCACTACGTAGACTGTACGTAGACTGTACAGTTTCCTAGCTAAGTGATTGGAAAATAATCCACAGACTGGTAAAAGGCCCCTAGAGATGCTCTGATCCTATGATATGAATTTTGTCTAGTGTATCAGATGTCTGATATGGCACTTGACGATGAAGTGCAATAGTGATACGAAAAAAATGGAAAACTTTGACGAAAATTTCACACCTCTACTTTTCAACCAATAAGATTCCTTAATTTCGACTAGTTACTAAAAACCAAACTAAAAAAAAATTACGGAAATTTTTTCGTGGCGCCACGATATTTAGTGGAAATTTTTTGACAGTTGAAAAGGTAAACATATGGTCAGTATTTACATAAATTGTACTTTTCAAAGCATTTCATTTTTCTCAAATTGTGTAACCCAAATGCTTACAAGAAATGTTTTACATAAGAATATCTTTGTTTGCTGTTTTACTATACAGTAACTCAAAGTAATTTACCAATATAAACCTCATCTGTCAAAAGCATGGCCGCCTATATCACGGTCACTACAAACCATGATGATGATGAAGAATTCGAGATTTTACACATAGAAAATAAAGGATTAAAGCTAAATCATTTAGAATCATTAGAAATAAATAAACTTAAAAATACAAACCTACTACTCAATGACCAACTTGATTTGAATAATTCACCATTGTTGAATTTGTTTTCTTAGAGAGAACTAATGTGCATATAGTCTTATAATCAATCTGCTAAGTTATGTTATAATTAATGTTTTTGAATAGAAATTCCTTCACTTGATTGTTATTTTAAGACTAGAATGTTTACTTTTGTCATCTCGGATACAATTTTATTAATGCAGGTAGGGCAGGTATACCATTGTTAATTAGAATTATCAACTGTCTGGTTAAGTGTGTTTTTAGTTGTAATTAATGTTCAGGGTATATAAATGGATGTACGTAGCTTATTGTATAATCACTTGAAGAAGCTACTGTGATAGCGAAACATGTCGTGGTGAAATAAAAGTGTGTGAAGATCAAATCGTCTTTAGTTTATACAACTACAAACCATGTTAATATTATATTTTTTACATTAGAAGTGTAATGGATTACTTTAACAAAAAATACATTTCTACCACCTTTAGTAACCTAAAATTATGAAAGGGCGATAGACTGATCTAAGCAATGAAATTAATTCAAAATGTCAGATTGGATTAATAATTTTTTTCCAAATTATGGTGTGAAATTTTCTTACCGAATACCACGCAAGCTTAAATTATTCCTGGAAATTTTCATTAGGGCACGAATATTTTAAGAAAATTATCCCTCGTCGCTTCGCGACTCGGGATAATTTTCAAAATATTCGTGCCCTCAAAAAAAAATCCGGAAATAATTTAAGCTCTTGTGATATTATAAGTGAAAATTCTAATAACAATACTATAGCTGCAAGCATCAATCTGGATCAATCCATTTGAGAATGACTGAAGTATATTTGTGCACTCAACAAAATTCATCTAAAAACAATATTATTAGTGACGAGTTTATAGAGAAAGCTTCGTGAAATCATGTCGGAAACATTTTCCGTAAATGTAGTTTGAACATAATTCCAAGTAAGAATTGTAATGAATCAAGGCTACATGTGACTCATTGTGGCAATTCACCACATATACTAGATAAATAGTAATTATTTAATTTAATATTTTCCTGAAGGTAGATTCAGCAATTTACACAGTGTGACAAATGTAATAGTTGCCAGTGGAAAATGAAAAAAGATATCCAGAAATGCCCAAACCCGCGTTTTGGAAATACAAAATATCTCGGAAACGCTTGATATTTTTACAATTTTCGAAATACCTTTTTTGGTAGACTTTATTAATTTTTTTTTCTGTAGTACCAATAGTCCAAGAGATATACCTGAAAAGTTTAATAAATTTCTATTCTGTTCTATTCCATCTGCAATGCAGCTGCTACGTCGGCACAAATCTCATGAAAGAGGCGTGCCATTGTGTTTTTCTTTGATTGTTGAAAGGTACACCCTTTAATTTATTGCATAAAAATATGGCTTCCTCCGAGCAAGTGCGGTTTCTTCACTCTCCGAACCACGCATCTCCTTGTCCTACTTACTGCTCAGCACGCCTCGATTCGGTTTTTCAGTTTCTTTCAGCATTTTATCTATAATTGCATATCTGCACCGAGAGATATAAAGCTATAATTTATATGCCCCCGGTGTCGAGCGGTTTTTCCATTAGATTATGAGAATTGTCGATAGATATTTTCTCCAGAGATATATCAAAAAGTTATCGCGCCCTTTTGACCCACGTCATATACAGGGGTTATCACGTAATACGTTCATCAGGAGTTTTCGATTTTTACAATTGTTAAAATTGTTTTTTCCGTTAACCAGCTGTCGTTCCCTTACGAACGACAGCCCTCAGAAGTCGAAACTCGTGCGAGCCAAGGATTAACGAGGTCTTACTTTTTTACGTGCGATTCCTAGCACTTTCTCGGGCCATCAGACAGAAAAATTTCTGCAGTCGCTATGGTTTGAAGCATCGCCGACTGGCAGCCAAAGTGACTGAAACAATGTCGCCTTAACCACTAGGCTACCTGGCCGATGGTCATTGGTCTATGTGAAGTTTAATAATAATTTTTCAATACATATTGAAACTTTTTGATTGAACCCAATTGTTTTTGCCATGTTTTCAACAACGTAATTATCGATTTCATTATTCCTCCTAAATATCCAGTACATAAGAACTAAAATGGATGAACTATTAGTGCTTCTTGGAGACAGCCAAAAACCAAATAATGTTTTCAACATCAGCTAGAGGAAGATGAACCATGTTATATGGAAGATAAGGTAACTCGTTCTAAAAAGGTACTGTAGAAGTTCTGGTCATAACGGTACAAGACAGAACGCTAAAGATTTGGATAACTATTCCACTTTTCTTTAAGATATTCACGTAATCTGACCAATCACAAATCAAAGACAACTTGTATTATCGCGAAAACACCAGCTGTCTCTCTATTCTGATTGGTCTGTCAGCGTTGGTGTTTTCAACGATGTAACCATAAATGACAAAGCAAAGTTTGACATTCTGACAGATCATAGTTGTAGGCGAAAACGTCAAAATGAGTCGCATCGTAACTATACAGGGTGATTCATTGGGAAATGCGCATCCAGTTAGGGTAGATGGAAGTCACCGAGGTCCTTCTAAATAACCTAAATTTTATGGGTCTATCGTTCTTTATAACCAAGATACAGGGTGATTTATTGATTTTCCCCCTTTTTTCAATTAATCATAACTTATGAACCACCCTATACATTTTTGTGATATTTGGTTTGAATGTCCTTTGTCAATAGTAGTGTCGATTAACATAATAAGAAAAAGTCTTATTCCAGGTCCGAGTCGAAACAACATTCTGTATATCAATATTTTAAAATTTTATTCACTAAAAGTATTCGGTGTTTCCGCATACAACTTTTTTACTTATTAACTTGAGTCAAATCTAGATGTTTCGATAATGAGGTGCCACAAAATTAAAAAAATAAAATTTCTTCCCCAAATGGTACTTTTCCAGCTTCAATCCATGAAATCATCATCTATTTCTTATTCTCCTGATTCCTGGATCCCCAACCTTATTGAAACACGAGAGGACATGTCCGTATTTGGGACAAATTATTATTATCAATGAAGAACTTTCAAACACCCTGTATGGTTAAAAAAGTTATCATAACATTTGTTCATTGCGCTACATTTAGAAAAAAATTATAAAAATGAGGAAAAATGCCCTTTCCGAAAAAAGCATAACTTTATTTTAAACAAAAATAACGTTGCAACAAATTGTATTAAGTCAAACGAAAACAATTAGACACAAAAAAATTTAAACAACATAACTCATAACAGTTGTTCAAAGTGGCCTCCATTTTGCTCAATACATTTTCGTGCTCTTGAAGTAAGATTTGTAATTGACTTACTAATCATAGCTTGGTCATTTCTCAGTTCGTCGCAAGCGTCCTCAATTCTCCGTAGAAGGTCCTCTCTAGTGTTTACTTCAGTTGAATACACTTTTGATTTTAAATAATCCCAAACATGGTAATCGAGTGGATTAAAATCGGGCCACCTTGCAGGCCAGTTGTGAGGTCCTCCTCTGCCTATCCAATTATTTGGGAAGTTGTCATTTAAAAACTCTCTCACCATTACTCTAAAATGAGGTGAAGCCCCATCATGTTGAAAGTACATGCCTCCAACATCAACTCCTGCATCATCTAGCAATATGGGTAAAATATTTTGCAGGAACTCCAAATACACTTCACCCGTTAGTAGAAGTGGTAGGATATGGGGTCCAATTAATCGGTTGTTAATAACGCCACACCAAACATTAAAGGAGAACCTAATTTGTGAATGTTTTTGTTTTATGGCGAACGGATTTTGTTCGGCCCACACATGAGAATTTCTGAAATTATTGATACCGTATCTGGTAAATTGAGATTCATCGCTAAATAAACATCTGTATAAGATCCTATTATTTTGTAATACCCATCTACTAAAAGCCAATCGAGCAATTTCATCTCCTGCTTGTAGCCTCTGAACTTGCTGTAAATGGTACGGATGTAGATGATTTTTTTTTTATTCTTCGCCAAACAGTAGACTGAGGAACATTAGTGGCGTGACTGATTCTTCTCGAACTAATTTTTGGATCATTTTGTACAAAATTAGGAATATCTTGCTCCAAATCGATATGTCGTCTTTCGTAACTTTCATTTTGTGCTACAGTTGGAAATCACCCTGTATAATAAATTATTGATAGATATAATACATTTTTTATGATTATAGTTAATTGATTATGGTTATGATGAATTGATTGTTCATGTTCATAATACATACTTTTAATGCTTCGTGGAATAGTCTAATAAAATTCCACTCGTGATTGAATTTATCTCATGTCTGTCTTTTATTTCTGAACTCAGCTGAATTGTATCGAGAAAACACCACTCGTCCTGCGGACTCGTGGTGTTTTCTCGAATCAATTCAGTTTCGTTCAGAAATGAATCGACAGACTTATCGCAAAAATTCAATCACTTGTGGTATTACTACTGATAATCTCACTGATGTATCTTGTGAGCAGTAGTAGGATACCGGTTCACCGATATCTGAAGCCAAGCAACGCTAGGCGAGGCCGTGGTTTGGATAGGTGACCTACAGACCTGCTTTCGATATTCTCCTCGGATCGTGCTAGGAATCGCACGTAAAAATGTAAGACCTCGTTAATCCTTGGCTCGCACAAGTTTTGACTTTTGAGGGCTGCCGTTCGTAAGGGGACGACAGCTGGTTAACGGAAAAACAATTTCAACAATTTTTTTTTTTCAACAATTACAATGTACCAAGATAATATGCAGTATTTTTTAGCTAAGGTGACAGAATATTCTTGTTGTTATTGTAAATATACAGTATATATTTTAAAAGTCGAATTAATTGCCGGTTTACTATAAATAAAATAAATGAATAAAAGAAATGTATTAAAAAATTGTATTAATCGAAGTTTGTTTTATCGAACAAAACCGAAACAAAAACAAAATACAATCACTTGTCACTCGAGCAAAGCTTTTGAATGTTCGTTATATTATTTCTAAAAAATGAATCTGTTTGTTCTGTGTTAATATGGACCTCCCTCTTCCGATGTGAATTTATTTTTAGAAAATCTCGAGTTGATACTGAATGACCTTCTGATCGAATCTATTATTATTTTGGTGGGTCAATCACTTTTGCAAAAATGGATAGAAAATATCAAAACAATGCAAACTTTCACAAGAGTTGTATTTTTGTGCTCAATGAAACAATAAAATTTTTTGCTATCGTGCAAGGTTGACAACATTATTATAAATGTAAATTATAAACAATTTTGCTTACTTTGTAGGGTCGGAAAATGACAAAAACAAAGAAAAATCACCCCTTTCCCCAATTTTGCGACCATTTTCAAGTTTGGAATCCGAGCATGAATAAATTATTTTTTCACAGATTTTTAATAACTCTGCCCAAAAAATCTAAAAGAGGGGCAAACGCAAAGTAACATTTCTCTCTGGTATAAATCTCACCGAAACTTTGCCTCCTGATATTTTTTTTGTTTATTTCACACTAAAAAAAATGTTTGCAACCTGAATTGATTATGGAAATAACTCAAAAGTTTTTTAGTATTGTTAACATAGGGAATAATTTTCCAGGAAACATTAAATTTCCCACCACCACAGATTTCGGAAACTTTATCAAATTTGAAAAGAATGAAAAAAAAATGCAATTTTCTTTATTTTTTTTGTTTGAAAAAGTTCTACTGCGGTGGTGGCATATTTTATATGTTTTACGTACTATCAGTAACATCAAAAATGGAGAAATAATGCTTTAGATGAAATTTCTCTTCAAAAATTTCAAAATCTTCCTGAATCTGCTCCGAGTATTGTTGCTGTTTCAATAAATGATTCATCTCACGATAGCAATTTTCGAACACTTCTGAAATCATCTCTATATATGAAAGTGGTTTTATCGGCGATCCATCTAACTTTCGTCCTATTTCACTATTTTTTAAAAAAATTATTGAAAAACTGATTCCTTCGAGAATTACCAAATTTTTATCTCATTATCTAATCAACAACTAGCTATTCGGTTTTCAGATAAATAGAAACACAGGAGATGCAATTCCATCATTTTTATATAAAGTATATTGAAAAATTATTAGCGGAAAAGTAGCAGCTGCTGTATTTTGTGGTTTTTCTAAAGCTTTCCACTGTATGAATCTTGAAATACTTTTCGTCTTATTTCAGTATTTAATTAATTGCAACTTTTATAAAATTAATTATTATCATCATTAATAGGTGAAAATGAAATTATACTCAACACATATTAGTAAAATTGTTTAAAAAAGTTTCAAATGAAGAGTCAGCTGTGGATTGCCAGGTAACATCACAAAATAACAAATTCATTAACATATGCGACTCAGATATAGATATTTCATCATATTAGTTCATTTATTATCGGGTATTATAATATGTCATAAGATTAAAATGAGGTGCGATAACTTGTATTCAAACAGCATTATTCGAATTGTTAATTTTTCTCAGAGCGAGCTTGCCAGTACACACACGTGCTCTTTGAATCGATTATCTTGTCTTTATAGTATAGGCAACAAGAACAAAATATCAATCAATATTATGCGCTAGTGTTGTAGCAGTTTACTGTTATTATTCAAGTAGGTAGTCTTGCCATTTCAAAAATATATTGCTTCGCAACATCAGTCAACAACCGGAGGAAGAAATTTTGTAATTCGTGCAGAAATATGTTATTTAAAGATATAAAATGAATTTTTTTAGTAGTTATAAAAGTTGAGGATACTTACTCATTTACTTACTTATTTCAATTCAAACCATTTCACTAATTACTTCATAATTTCAGTAATGCTTCTAATTGTTCAACATTTATTCAATATATTTATAACAAAAAAAAATCGAATCATTGAACATTTCACCTTCAACTATTTTCAACTACTTACTTTCAGGTAGCACCGATGATTACTATTATATTCGAAATCGCTCTGCTATAATTTAAATAAATAAATTTCTGCCAGAAATACAAAATTTCTTCCTCCAATTATATTGGTACCTCCAAACAGTTCGACAATTTCACTTCAGTCAATAATAATCTCCACAACCTATCACAAAACCTTTATTATCCTAAATTTTGGAATAAATATTTTTCCTGCTAGTTGTCGTGATCGACGCAGAATTTAGGGAAGTCAAAAATAAAAAATCAAGTAGATGCAAAAGACTCCGTACAGCAAATGCCATATTTTGATACCCCGTAGCCCCGTAGCCATAAACTGGTCATGGGATTGATGTATGAATTGAAATTTATATTGAGGATGTTAGGATCTGAATCATTTCGAATCGTCAGAAAATTTTACATAAAAAGATATGAAAATGAGCGAAATTTTTTTTATACTATTTAAATTTTTTAATAATTATTAAAAGTTTATTTATCATGGTTAATATTTATGGAGTTTATGTTTGTAACTTCCAGTTTCACTGACATTTATGAGCTGAAACTGGTGATTGTTTCCATTGGAAAAAATACGTCATCTGGTTATGATGACATTTCAGCAAACATTATTTCTTTTGTACATTAACGATTTGACAAGTATAAATATCTCAGGAAAGTTCACACTATTTGAGGACGATACTACTATTTTTTGGCACTCTGACAATGCAAATGATTTAACTAGAATCATATCTAGTGATATGAAAAAAGTAAAGACTTGGTGTGATTCAAATCGACTTTCACTCAATATCTCGAAAACCAATATAGTAACTTTCAGATGTGAGCTTGATAATATATCGATTGGGAATGATATCATTGAAAACAAAAGCAATTTAAAATTTTTAGGAGTGCATATTGGCCGTAAGTTAAAATTTGAAGACCATGTTCGTGCCTTGTGTAACACAGTGTCTTCTGGCTGTTATGTAGTCAGAATAGTCGCAAATGAGCTGAGTTTATCATCAGCCAAGACTGTTTATTTTTCTCTGGTGGAATCCCACCTGAGATATGGAATTCCATTTTGGGGCGTATGTAGTGGATATCTACTACAAAATGTTTAAATTTTGCAAAAAACGAGCTATAAGATATATGTGCCATTCGAAGCGTAGAGACTCTTGTAGACTCCTTTTCACTGCTCATGGAATTCTAGCAGTGATTTCTATCTTTATAATGGAAACAGTGTATTTAATCAAAAAACATTTGACTCAATTCCAATCTTATCCATCCTATTATGTGACGAGGCAATCCAGCAACATTAAGTTGCCAATACCAATGACATCTGTCATAAAGGATTCCATAGTTTATAATGGTCTTAAAATGTTCAACCATCTGCCAAATGATATAAAAGAAATAAAATCTTTACAATGCTTTAGGAAGGCTGTGAAATGTTTTCTACGTGATAGACCTAATTATAATATAGAAGAATTTTTTAATGATAATTTTTAAAATAAACTGTACGTGATTTCAAATTTTCTTTCGAATGTATTTTATACCTACGACTTACATTTTTTATACTTATGTGAAGTGTCTATATATAGGTTAAGTCAAACTTTTTTGTTTTATTTGTATTTTGTAAGACTTATATGTTTTTATACATACAAACTAACTTCAATCCAAACTCCATTACTTTAAATGTTTTTAGGACCATTTATATATTTTATTATATGTACAGAGTGATTTTTATTTTTCTTAGCATAGGTTAAGTGAAACTTTGTCAACAAGATCATTCTTATGACAATAAAGTATATTCTCTCTCTCTCTGTCTAATTTGAAAATCACTTCAAATCATGTCACTTCTGGTGGAAGTTGCACGAAGTTGAGCTACCTGTCAAAAGATACAGTTCTACAAGTTATTAGGGAGAACCACCCGGTAAAGAAACCCTAAAATGTCAATGTCATTCAGAAAACCCTCAGTATCGTAAATTTCCCCTATTTTTTTCCAGGAAACGATGCGATCGTGTGAAAAACAACTATGACAAGAATGTAATGCAATTATCTATCGTTCATCGCCTATCATGCTGTATATTTTCAACTTCGACTTGTTCGGTTCATTGCAAACGACGCAATTTGAATAAAATAATGTCGGATATCGTGCTTTGCCCGTATAACTTATTCGAAAGCCGTAAAGGAAATGTCGTGTGCTGAAACACGATTTAAGATCCGAAACTGATCATCAGAAACAAGACTTTTGTTGACCTTTTATAGTGAGGTATGATAATCATCCATAATTGTACTATTTACCTGAATGAATAGGTATTTTGAATACTGAATTTTGAAAAATGAAGACTGTAATGAGTGCTCGTGGGTAATGTCAAAATGTTTGCGATACTATTTGAATAACTGAATAGCAATAGAAAGAAAAATTGAAGAAAGTAGAAATAGCTATGTTTCTAGTAATCCTACATGAAGAACATGAGATAAATATTCAACAACTTATTTTTTCGGCAACCATCCGGGAAGTGTTCACTTCCCGGACACTTTTTCTTTGGGCTTAGTCCGGGAAGTACGTACTTCCTGGACTAGGCCGGGAAGTGCTCGAAATTTAATATAAATAAGAATTAGAATGTTTCTGTTGGTACCTATCTTCTGTTCGAATTTCAATATATAATACAAATAAGAACTGAAATGTTCGAAATATTCAAATTTGGAATCGTTTCATCCGGTTAACAGATGGGTGAAAGTCGACCTCTGTCCGTCTCTTAGACTAAATGCGTCTCATTGATTTGTTATTCTACATGGTTGCCGAAAACAGTTTTTTTTGGACTCGTAGACTTCCAGGGCTCGCTAACGCTCGTCCTAGAATTTGGTCTACTCGTCCAAAAAAACAGTATTTTCCGGACTTGTTACGTAAATTACTATTCTGGCTTGTAAGACGAACATTAACAAACGAGTAAATGAATTGAAAACGGTGAATAATATCAACAGAACAGATACTGCATCAAACAAAAGCAAATATCTATGGTGGATAGTTAATGACAGACTAGAGAAGGAGAAATCAATACAGAAAATAAATCGAATGCATCATGTAATGATACCAAAATCAGTGATCTATTTGTGGACTATTACACAACTGTACATGAATAACTAGATACATATTCCACAAATAACAAATCCCTGACATGCACAACACCAAAACAAAACAGTCAATATACAATTTTTGTTGAACCTGTCACTAGCACAGAGGTGGCCCAATTAATAAACAATTTGAAAAATTGAAATTCAACTGACATTGATAAAATTTTGATCAAATTACTGTAATTTCGGAAAAATAAGCTATCTGAATCTATCCCCTTTCTTGTGAACAAATTTATAGAGCTAGCACAGTTTCCGGATGATCTAAAAATAGGTGAAGTAATTAAAAAATAAGAAAAAAAATTAGCTGATAATTATAGATCTATATCATTACCAGAAAAAGGTATTGCAATTAGGTTATACAATTTTCTCGAAGAATACAACCATGCAAAAAAGAATACTAATGATAATTTTCATGGACTACAGAGATTCATGTATAACAGTTTTGAGATAGAACAGAATACGCTCCTCAACGAGCATCTCCATATTCAACATAATTATGAAACTAGACATGTGAGAAAATATCTCACCAAATATAACCTGAGTGAATTTTTAAAATTCCCTAACAATGCTGGTCCTAAAGTCTTCAATAAACTTTTTAAATATATAAAGAACTTTAAATTATATCAAGCATTCAGAAAAGCTTGAATACTTAGAACAAAAATGTTTTTATAATCCTGCAAAATTCATGCAATAAAAAGCTGGGTAGTATCATTTTCAAATCAGTTTTGAATAACAAATGATTGTCAGTTAATTAAGATGCTTCAAACTATTTATTGATCTGTGCGTATGTACCTCAAAAGATTGAATTTTAATGATATTTTTTATGTGTTTTTATGTGTAATAATATATATATATATATATATATATATATATAAGTGAAAATAGAGTATATTTCGTTTTAATTCCGAGAGTTCCAACCTTTGACAGCTGTTTCGTGCTAACGCACTCATCAGAAAGGATTTATGGAGCTCTCGAAATCAAAACGAATCCACTCAAGAATTAGTACCGTGAAGGCAAGACAGATATAACAGAAAGTTACTTATGACATCTACAGTCACTAGTTGAAACTTAATTTGACACGAACCAAGGAATCCAAAGTAGAGGTTTGTCTACAAATTGACAGGCAGCCAACACTTCGTTGTTCTGACCAACCCAAGGTTCAATCAAGTTTCTAGTACGTTATGAGGAACGCAAGCAGAATCTAAGTGAAAATAGAGTATATTTCGTTTTAATTCCGAGAGTTCCAACCTTTGAACCTTGGGTTGGTCAGAACAACGAAGTGTTGGCTGCCTGTCAATTTGTAGACAAACCTCTAGTTTGGATTCCTTGGTTCGTGTCAAATTAAGTTTCAACTAGTGACTGTAGATGTCATAAGTAACTTTCTTCTATATATATATATATATATATGTATATATATATATACACATATATATATATATATATATATATATATAAGAGTATAGACATACTCATTTTTGGGTACGTCTGTTTATACTGACTGTCTTTGACAAAACCTACTGTAATCGTTTTTGATAAATGAATAATAATAATAATTATATCATGCTGAACACTAAACGAAATCTAGCAGATTTGTTTTTCACCAATTTTATTGAAAACCATGGGTATGCTTCAAACATACTATTCATATTCGTAGTACTGAAACTTATTGAACAAGGGATAGATTTTCAGCTTGATATGAGACATAGACATTTTAGAGAAGATGAATAATTATAGACTTCATAAAATAGAGTATTATGTATCAAGAATCATGGGTAGCAAATATTGCTTTCAAATAACACTTATATAATATATAATAAGTCAACACTGGTTGAACGTACCTAGACGGTCTTACACAGTTTGGTTTTTCGACTTTGCATAGCATCACACGTTGAAATGGAAGGTCCTCGTCTTCCCTACCTAGCACAAGTCCCTTGAAAACTTCTTAGGTTTGCAGCCGGTTGACGATAATTCAAAATTTTGGGTATATTTTGATTGACTAGCTATTTCTTAACCACTAGTTATTCATCAATATAATCTAGAAAATTATCAGGTATTCTTTTCAAATAAGTTTGCAACATTTCATTTATTTTCGCTGGAATATTAGGGAAATAACAGTAATTTTTGATTGTGAACACGTGGTATTGTCAGTAGTAATACCACATATGATTGAATTTTCGCGATAAGTCTGTCGATTCATTTCTGAGCGAAACTGAATTGTATCGAGAAAACACCACGAGTCCGCAGGCAAATATTGCTTTCAAATAACACTTATAATCAAGCATAATAAGTCAACCAACACTGATTTAACGTACCTAGACGGTTTTACACAGTTTGGTTTTTCGACCTTGCATGGCATCACACGTTGAAATGGAAGGTCCCCGTCTTCCCTACCTAGCACAAGTCCCTTGAAAACTTCTTAGGGTTGCTTATAAGTGTGCAGCCGGTTGAAGATAATTTAAAATTTTGAGTAAATTTTGATTGACTAGCTATTTCTCAACCACTAGTTATTCATCAATAGAATCTAGAAAATTGTCAGGTACTCTTTTCAAATAATTTTGCAACGTTTCAGTTATTTTTGCTGGAATATTAGGGAAATAAAAGTAATTTTTGATTGCGTACACGTGGTATTGCCATTGTTAAGCATCTGTAATCAATAAGATAAATAAAATTTTCTTGCAACGGGATTTTTTCCAACAAAAAAGAAAATCACTTACAGACCTGTTTTGTATTAATTTGCTGGTTCTTCTGGACTGCAGACTTATGAAGTGGGGTTCCTACGTCTTGTAAAAATCCTTTTTCTACAAACGTCAAAAAATGACAAGGTTCGCGCATTGACAACAGTATGCGAAGTGGCACTTTTTTCATTTTCATTCTTTACCATGACACCGTGCGCGAAGTAATGTGCGACATATATTTCGCACACTGCTTGTAAACTATATGGGATTTTCATATTCTAACCTATATGGTCCTCAACTCCTCAATCAAGCAAAAAACAAGAAATCGTTTATTTATTAATGTAGAACAATAATTAAGGCTTTCAAATTGTGAGAGATATTTTTCTGTCTTTATTTGCTTCACACCACTCTTTAAATTGCTGATATGCATTTTCATACTGTCGCCTCGATTTCTCCGGTAAAAGGTTGGAAATTACGGAATTGGCCGCATCTATCAAGTTAGGTGGGGTACTGCTTAGTTCATCGTCGCTCGAAATTTCCATTCTTTTACAATAATAAATATCACGCACGAAATTGACGCGAATAAAAAGTCACTCCAAAATAATTATCAAGAACTGCCACTTTGAAATAATTGTCAACAAATGCCATTTTATTTCCATAGTTACAGTAATTACTTGATTTGAAAAAATTATTTAAGCCAGTTCAATACTATTTTTCATAGTTATTACTTATTTTAGAACAATATTTTTGACGTTTGTAGAAAAAATTTTGTTTGCATCTCATGCGCGAAATACTTTGGTAATCTCGACTATTTTTTTTAACTCGGCTGCGCCTCGTTAAAAAAAATCAGTTCTCGATCACCAAAGTAGCATTTCGCGCACTAGATACAAAAATAACTATTAGACTTTGAAATAATACATTTATTGAAAATTATCTTGTATTGAAGTTTTACAATTTATTATATGACAAGTTTCATTTATTCTCTTTTTTTAAATAAGACAAATAAACGAACAGAACAGTTCACAGAATTATTCTAGACTGAATAAGGCTGGACTCACAAATACAGGGTGAAAAATATTGTGGGAGTTATTGATTCCAACAAGACCATTCTTCTGGAGAAGAATATTTCAGGTTAATCAGGAAAAACATGAATTAATTCCTCAAATTCAACAATGTAGTTTCAAAAAATTATTTCTTTTCATAAAATTTCATTGAGTGAAGACATGAATGTTTTTCAGACCAGCTCAGAATACTTTTAAAATCAACCTTACCAGGTACCTAGTGGTGAATAACCTCTCACCATTTTCGAACAACTTCAGTTTCTTCAGTTCATGTGGTCCATAATGATGCAAATTAAATAAAATGATATTCGATATCGCATTTTGTTGGCGCAAGTTGTTGGCTACTCATGTGGGAAGTGGACATAACCAACCTACCGTTCTCAAAGGCCAGATCACTCTCTCTCCGTCCTCTCCTTTTTAGGAATCAAGATATTGTTCCAACGCGAAGTCTTGCTGAATGTATAACCAGTGTCTCTGCTTCATTTCAGACCAGACTTTATAGTCATGGGACAACGAAGATTGCTTCAATACTCGAGATACGATTTGTTATACGAATAAGAAGATTTCACGGAATATTTCCCTCATATGTGAATTTTCTCATTAGAGGCATGCAACCATCGAAAAATTACAGAGGAAATTTCCCTCACGTGTAAAAACGTCCATAAGAGGAATGCAATTACCACTGGCTCACAGCGATAATTGCACTGTAGTGACGCGTTTCGCGTCACGGCAGTGCAATTATCGCATTAGATGTCAATTCAAGTGAAGTCGCGCGATTTTAATGTCAGAAGTGAGACTTCAAATGTGTCATCTACCTACAAGTGTTCATATAAGAGTGAGGTGTGAAATTTCCTACCGAATACCACTCGTGCATTGAAAATTAACCAGATAATTCTGAAAAAACGTGTTTTTTTTATAAAACACCGCACTCGGTTATTTATTTCGTTGTTTCAAAAAATTGCCCTCCTCCTTCGAAGTCGGGCAATTTATGCTTTGAAACAACGAGAAAAATAAACTCGTGCAGTTTAAAAAAAAACACATTTTTTTCAGAATTATCGGTAATTTTCAATGCACTTGTGGTATTACCCCCGGTAATTGCACTGCCGAGTGATAATTGCACTGCAGAAACATCCCATCGCCATGACACCACAAATAGTACTGAAAAATGTCAGATGAACTAGAGTAAAGAAATAAAAAAAAAAGATAAATAAGCCTATACAACTGACTTTCATTTTTCCCGATCCCCTAGTACTATGATATTGTGTGATTTCAATAGAATATAATCGACGTGATCAAATTACTCAAACTTCATTTTAATAGTGTACAAGGAAATAAATATAGATAGATAATAGAGCCTTTGAAATAATTTTTAGTATAAAATTTCCATACTGAATCTCTCGCGAGCTTGAATTATTCTCCGTAAATCTTTTCTTGGTTGCGATTTTTTTTAAGAAAATTAGTTTGATTTTTTAGGCTATCCACAGCAAATATTGTGGATATCCAAGGACAAAATATCAATAATATTTTAATATTTCAAATTCAGAAATTATGTTCGATTTCGAATGTTCATTCTTTTTAACTTCTTACTCTCTTGTGATATTACAACTGATAATAGCCCATTCAGACCGGTGCTAAGGATGTTTATTTCTCACATGTCCAATACTGCTTTATAATACCTTGGCAACGGTTGCTATAAACAGACCCATAACCCCCGGGGCGTTATGGAGGGCATTATTCAATAAATAAATTACTCTGAAAAGTTTCATTCATAATTGTACATAAAAAATGGACTAATTATTTTCTCTCAAATAGAAATTACAATTTTCAAATGTTCCTGAAAAATTAGTACCAAGTTTGAAGTTCTGTGAATTAACCGATGATGAACTCCTCAATGTGCATTCGTATTCGTTCGGAACGTTAACATTTTCTTTTTCAGAAACGGTAGCAATTTTGTTCTTCGAGGAGATACTTTCTTCAATATAGCTCTCCGCTACCGTACTTCTTTTCCATTTTCCATGTAATTTTAGTGTTTCAAAGGAAGCACCACCTTGATCAAGAATCATTGACGACGTTCGGCGTAGACAATATCCGATGTAACCTTTCGGGTTTTCCAAATTAAGGTATTTCGCTATGATAGAAGGAAAACTTCCTATAGTATTTTTACCTACAGGAAACTCAATGCATTTATTATTTCTGTAGGTTAAAAAAAACCTACGTTGTTTACATCCTTTTGGTCGTAGTGCAGTGTTTCTAACTAAGTTCAAGGCTCCTACTTCACTGTCTTCAACAATGGTGAAACTTATTGAGGTGCAGGACTTGGTTTCAGGTACCTTGATGAGTAAAACGGCTCCTCTGTCTTCATTGCCATCAATTGTCATCTTGACCATTTCATCACGTCTTAAGCCTCCAAATACGCCCATTACCAGAACAACTTTATGTAGCAGAAAAGTATCATCAGGAGCTTTTCTTATGGATAAATAGTAATACTTGTCCACCTTTGATTTTTTAGCATTGTATCCATTTGATTTAACTTTCAGAAAGGCCATCAGTTGACTGAATGCTGATATATTAATGTTTTCTTCAACAATCAATGCTGATTTCAGCTGTGAGTATTTGGTCCATAGATTATTTGCACTATATTTTTCAGACTGAAATAATGTAAAATAAATAAAAAATATCAATATATTTCGTGAGATAAACTCACCAGTTCCTGAAAGTGTGCCATCAAGACAGTTTCATTTACGGTATTCACTCTGTTTTCATCTTTCCATTTGAAAAAATGGTCCTACTCCGACTCGTATAAGTATTTGGATTTCACAGGCAGTAAATTTCCTAACGCTTTTTCAGCTTTGACCGTCACATTCTGTGGGATTTCCATAATTATTAACACAACCGTTTTCAGTTTCCTCCACTAACAGGCTTGTCAATTCTCACAAAAATGCAGCGTCATTTTATTAAATAAACAACCCTTAGCAACCTCTTCAATGTTTCCATGACAGTTGCATAGAAGCTTTCTCTCTTGTGCTTAGTTGCCGACCAGAACGCAGTAAATACTATGAGAAGAAATTTATGAAGTAAACAACGTCGTTTAAGATAATTTTTTCGTGAAAAATAAAATCTTGTATGCACCACGAGCGTTACTAGATCCTAACGCCCATCGGGCAACATTCATCCCTCGAGCCAAAGGCCCTCGGGTGAATGTTACCCTCCGGGCGTTAGAATCTATACAACGCACTCGATATATGAATAGCTATTCCATCCTTCATTCAACATAGAAACTGTATTCTTGTATGAAACATACCAAGGCAATTCCTTACTTGAACTGATGAATGCTTTCCTTCAATTATCATACAAGTATATCATTATTGACTCGTTCTGATGTTCAAATAAACGATTGACGTGATGTTTAGAGGTCGATCGCTAGACGAATGTGGATGTTTGAATTGTTACGAGTTTCCTGTACATATACAGTGAGGTTGGAAAGTAAGACCGAGAATTCAAACGAGATAGTAGTCGTATGAAAGTTCCCAGGTAGCACATCATATCGGCTGAATCTTGGTTCCATATTGGGCCAATATAGATATATTGTAAATGAAAAATCAATATTGGTCCAACATGGGTAAATATTCAAAAAACAATATTATATTAATAATATTGGTGGAATATTGGTTGAACTAGTTTTGAATGTAGATTATCACACGAAATATTGGGTCAATATTGGTTGAATAATTTCTACCAATATCGATAATACAATATTGGCTATATATTGTTTTCCACATCTAGAATTAATATTGCAATCCAAATATTCCAGTCATATCGATTATAGGGGAAAAAACTATATTGTATTTTCAAGTTTGTTAGAATATTGGTTGAATATCATTTCCACTTTATTTGACAAATTGTAATAACTCATATTGAGTCAATATTGGTTGAAAGATATTTACCAATATCAATAAAACAATATTGTCTCCACATCGTTTTTAACATCTAGAATAAATATCGCAATCCCAATATTCCCCTAATATCGATTCTGGGAATAAAAACTATATTGTATCTCCAAGTGTGATTACACATTGGTTGAATATCATTTCGCCAATATTCAACAAAACTTATTAATTAATATTGGGTCAATATTGGTTCAATTATATTTATCGATATCGTTAAAACAATATTGTCTTTATATTGTTTCCAACATCTAGATTGAGATGAAATTTGAATATTGGCCGAATATTCAATGAAACATATTGAAATTATATCATGATCAAACTTGGATAAAAATCCGCTAGGTGGCTCTACATATAGAATGTCTTCTAAAACCTACGAAAGTATATTAAATACTTCCCTTGTCAACAAATGCGTGCACTCGGATAGTTGGAAGTTAGGACGCATTGCCTCTTCCGGCTAGCTCAGACCGCCTATCCGAAGTACAGCATCGTCGCAAAATCTCAGCAACTCCGGAGCTCTTCATTTATTTGGGAAACCAGCAGGAACGCGTCTGACATACGAATTCTTTCTCGATATTGTTGGTGTTGCCAACCAACGAGGTCCCATTAATTCGCATGCCAGGCCGAAGATCACTCACTAACCAGAAATACTATTTACAATTTACGCTTGACACTGGTGAGCCATCCAGAAGTGAGGGCTTCTCTCCTGGGAATTGTCCGAGCCCTCGGGCGGCTCCTGGATGACTGCCTAAAACAGCCATTTGAGCCTTTATTTATACACTGGCCGAACATTTTAGTCGGCCAATGGTATAACAATTTACTGGTAGGCGGAGCCTATTAGAGCTCTCGCCTCCAGATATACTCTCCGAGTATTTTTCCAAACTTCAAAAACTTTAGTATTTCTGGCAGATTATGACACCCTTAGCTTGTTTTCAAGACAGCTCACTCAGCGGTTATGGCGATCAAAAGGCAGACTCTGGTGTCACCCTCATCAACTAAAGGACAATTAATAATTTACCAAGGTATATTGACATCCACCAATATATTCAAATAATATTGTAACAATATCGATAAATATTGTACCAATATCGATAAATATTCTACCAATATCGATAAATATTGTACCGATATCGATAAATATTTTGAGGCCATTATTGCTTCAAGAATATTCCACCAAAACTATTTCTAAAATATTCAAACAATAATCGACCAATATCGCAAAATGTTCACATTTTACTTCTCGACAATATAACTTTTGAATATTGTGCCAATATTGTCAGAATATTGTATCAGCTATATTGTACCAATATCGCCGAACATTTTGAGGCCAATATTAGTTCAAGAATATTTCGCCAATATTATTCATGTAATATTGGACCAATATCGCCGAATGTTCACATTTTTTTTCTCGCCAATATTGCATTTCAAATATTTCGCCAATATGTTCACAATATTGTATCAATATTTTACCAATATAGGTGTGCTACTTGGGTTCTTCTAGAGAGAAACTCCACTTCAGTGTTTGAATCTTTATAAGAACTGGTAATGCCGTTGACAAGTGGGATGTCAACGCCTTTTCTGATATCCCAATAACTGATTGGGTAATTCTTGATGCTCCCACTTGTGATTGTGAAGCTCGGAATTTGTATTATTTGATATGCAAAGGTGCTCGTCTTGTAAATACGGTGATATCATCCTACCAAATTAGTTAGAACGACAATCATAATATGTAATGTTTGTTTTGCAATGGTCGTCCAACTGAGTTATTCATGAGGATAATGATGTTCAAAGAATTCTGGTCTGAATCATCCCGAAGTTATTTTTACAAGGCGGTTGTGAAGTGAATAACTAATTTTAAAATGGCAGTTCAGAATCGAATTGAACTTTTCAAAAATCGCCAAAAATACAGAATCATCAGATCCACTTGATTCAATTACGTAAAATTTCATGTTGAATCCGGACATATATATGATTTGTTTATGCTCAGATATGAGATTTGGCCAGAAACATAAATAAAATTCAGAAATTGAAAATTGCAGATGTTCCGAAAAAATTCTATGAAATCTTTAATTGAATCGGTATCGATTCGAAATGAATTCAGTGAGAATATACAGATTTGAAGGAAATGAAAAACTGAAAAAAAATTAGGCGGGAAAAAGCCGCTTTCAACTCGATTTGATTCAATTTGAGAACGGTTAGATATAGATCAACTATGCACTAACGCCAATCGATTCACTGTATTAGAAAATTCGTAAACAAATTTTTTTTGCGAGAAAAACCATGCTTCAACTCGATTTGAAGTTTTCAATTTGAGAACGGTTAGAAATATAGCAACTCTGCAGACGCCAATCGATTCAGAATGGTCAAATTAGTATATGGTGTGAATTTCAAGTCAATTGAAGTCAAAGCAAATTATTCCAAAAATCATGAAAAATACAAATTTGAAAGATTCACTTCAAATTTTCACTGATTATGTAAAATTTCACGCTGATTTCGAAAATATATGATAAACGATTCATATCAGGAGATAAGATTTGTATGTAAATACAAAAAACATTTAGATTTTCAAAACTGTGTCAGAAAATCAAAAAAGTTTTTTTTTTATGGCGGGAAAAAGCTCCTTGCAACTGGTTTTGAAGTTTTAAACTCGAGAACGGATACGGATAGAGGAATTTCGAGTCAGTTGAAGGCAAAACAAATTATTCTAAAAAAGTTGTAAGGGGTAGACCCCGAAAAATACAAAATCGACAGATACACTTGAAACTCTCGTTACGTTTGTAAACTTTCACTCTGATTTCGAAAATATATGAATCGTATATTTTCGGAGATAGGATCTGGCCAGAATAGGAAATGAAACGTTGAAAATCTGAAATTGCGGTGGATCCCTAAAATGCCTATGAAATCTCAAATTCAAACGGTATCGATTTGGAATTGGTATGCAAATACAAAAACAATTAAGATCTTCAAAACATTGTTAAAAAATCAATGAAATGATTTTTTTTCGGCGGGAAAAACGTCCTTTCAACTCGATTTAAAGTTTTCAACTCGAGAACGGTTATAGGTAGAGGTATTTTGCAAACGACAATCGATTCAAAATGGTCGAATTAGTATATAGTGTGAATTTCAAGTCAATTGAAGGCAAAACAAATTATTCGAAGAAAGTTGTAAGGGGTAGACCCCAAAAATCACGAAAAATTCAGAATCGTCAGATCTACTTGAAATTATCACTACGTACCTAAAATTTCACGTTGATTTCAGAAATAAATGATTCGTTTATGGTCAGAAATGAGATTAAGCCAGAAAAGGAAATGAAATGTCAAAAATTTAAAATGCCTATAATATCCTAAATTGAATCGGTATCGATTTGAAGTAAATTTGGTATGCACATACGTGGAAGATTCAGTTCATCAAAACTGAGTCCAAAAATCTATAGAAAAAAATTCTCTGGGCAATAAAAATCCCCTTTTTAACTCGATCTGAACTTTTCAATAAGAGAACGGTTAGAGATAGGGCAATTCTGCAGATGCCAATCGATTAAAAATTGTTAAATCAGTATATGCTGTGAATTGAAAGCAAAACAAATTATTCGAAAAAAGTTGTAAAAATCACGAAAAATACAGAATCGACAGATCGACTTGTATCATCCACTACGTACGTAAAATTTCACGCTGATTCGGAACATATGTGATATTTGAAAGCTCAGATATAAGATTTAGCCAGAAAAGGATATAAAAGGTCGAAAATTTGAAATTGCAGAGGTTCAGTCAAAAGCCCATTAAATTTTCAATTGAATGGTAATCGATTTGAAATTTGGTGTGCACACAAATTAGGTTTTACAAGTGTTGGAATTTGAAGAAAAAAATTTGCTGGTAACACTTTCAGCTCGATTTGAACTCTTCAATTCGAGAACGATTAGACACAGAGCAATTCTGCAAACACCAATCGATTCAGATACTTCACTGTTCTACAAAATTATTGTGTGGGTGACTGTTATAATACAGTAGAAGACAAGTAAATTTGCGAACTTCAGTCATCAATTATCGATTATTTCTGCCATGGAACGCAATGAACTATTTAAGACATTGTGCAACGAAAACAAAAAATTAATTTAAATTTCAATTGATCTTACCACAGAATTATTCACGATACACCGTATCAAACTGATTGCACAATACTTGGATCAGTTGTATAATTAGGATTGAAAATTGAATATTATCAATAGGTGTAAATGACACTTTTTTTTTCAAATTCGGTTATTGTTCCATATCAAAAATGCTAGGAAGGCAATGAACATTACTGAGTAACCGTTTCATTTTTGAATCAATAAACAAAGACAGGAATCGTTTCTATAATTAGAGTGCATTATTTTTACTTTGGTTAAATTGAAAATCAAAATAGAATTGTAAAAATACCGTGGGATTCAAAACAGTTTATATCTAGTTGTCTGATTTCAATATTTTGACGTTCCTCGTTGATTCTTTAGATTCATCAGTTTTTGTTTATGAAGTTTTCATATCTGATTCGGAAAGTGATTTAGATTTTCCAAATACACCACCAGAATCAGCAAATCAAGCTGAGGAAATCTCTTTGGATTTATTACAAGTAAAATTTAAAAAGAGATATGAAGAAACATATGCCTAATTCATGGATTGTTGAGTTGATAATCATTCAAATTCATTTTCGGAAACTATACTGCTTGCGTTTTTTGGATGGTTGTCGAAAAAATTTAAGTCATCGACGCTATGATCTATGTATGCAGTTTGGAATTTCCAAAAAATGTTGATTTGTTTTTTTTGGTGACGAAACTAATAATTACTTTGAAGTAATGTCTCCTACTAGTATGTAGCTCCTGTGATAATAATCTCAGTTCATATCATGTGCATTTGAAATAATTAAAACGATTACTGAGGATTGGCCAGAGATTACTATCTTTGACGAAAATCCAATCTAGTTTCATGTTCAGAATCGGCGATATGAAATTCGTGAGGAGCGACTTTTGTTGCTGCATTGATTTTTCATGTATCCTTTCTAAAGCATTACACAATAGAAATATGGAATTCGTAACGGGGCGAGGCTGATAATATCAAAATGATGGATTGAGATAAAATAATGTAACTAACTCATTGGGCAATTATAGCTTAATATCAATTTAACCACTTTCATAACAATCAATAAGATATTCAGGAAATCGTTTGGTATACAGTTTTATATGATGAACAATTCAAATCATTTCTTGTTTTCTTTATATCATGATAATCAAAATTTGATATTTCATCAACGTATAAGACATGGAAATGCTCTCTCAATACTAATTACTTGACCCAGATTGAGTTCTGGAAGATATTTTTGAAAGTGAGGATGCTAGTTTTAGATACGACCAAGATAGAATATTAGCATCACATCATTCCATTACAATCATTATTTATTTGTTGATGCAGATCCATATCATTTCAATAATGCCAAAGTTATGTCGTCATCTGCAAACTGAGTAAACTTTCTGAGACGGTTGTTGTCTGTCGTCTTGATCTTAGCTTTTATTTTTAATCGCTTTGTATTATCATGATTTTAGTCAAAACTGACAATAAAAATCTCGAAAACCACTGTGCAAATGGTTCGCTTGTCTGAATCAAGTTTTATCTGATGCCAAATCATAGTTCAATGATAATTTCTGGAAAAGTAGCAGTAGCAAATTGATCAGATTAGACTTTATTAGTATTTGTTTTTTATACTGTTTCAATCATTAAAAAAAACATCTCCTTTTTGTACCTTACAGTGGCCTGAAGATATCAAAATAAATTAACAAAACGTTGGCTTTAAAGAAATTGAGTTTCCTCTAGTTTAAGACTTCAAATCCCCGTAAAACAAAATCAGTCAAAATTTCGAGAAGAGTCAAATTGTCGACATAATTTCAAGAAAAATGTCTACATTAATTTCGAAATTAAAATCGAATTTTCAACCTACGACAAAAGTCGAAATTCGAGAAAAAACTAGAAATTTAATTGAGGTGGTATTTTCGTAATAAAAGTCAAAATTTCGAGAAATTAGTTGAATTTTCGACATTAAAGGTAAAATTTCGAGAAAAAAGTCTTGTTTCAAGAAAAATATATGAAAAGTCAAATTTTCGATATAAAAGTCATTATTTGAACACAAAAATATAAATTTCTAGAGAAGTATATAATTTTACACGTAAAAGTAGGCACTGCGAGAAAAAAGTTGAAATTTGAGTACAAACTAGAAATTTCTAGAGAAAAGTCGAAATTTCAAGAAATAAGTTTAAATTTAGACATTAAAGTCGTATTTTCGAAATTCAATTCGAAATTTAGAATTTAATTTTCGATATTTTCAACATCAAATCATGCCATTTCCTTGTGCTTATATGTAATACTCTCTCCTTGAAATACATACAAATAGAGCGGATTTTACTGAGAACTCCTAGTTACAGGATCTCAATGTTTCAAAAAAACTCTTTAAATATTCACTTATACAGGGTGTTCCATAATAAATGCGCAGGACTTCAGGATATGATAGCTCGTTCAAAAATATGAAAAAAAGTTTCTATTAACTTACCCTCTAAAATTCAACATTTTCGAGATACAGGGTGTTGAAATTAAAAAAAAATAATCGTTTTTTGCGAATATCTCTAGAACCGTTTATCACACAAGAAACAGATTTTGATTGCAATTTCTACTCATAATAAGCTATGTTTTGTACAGATTTTTTATTTTTTAAAACTCATAATTGGTGAAGATTTTGAAGGGGTAGTGGGTGTTTTTTTCTTCAACTTCTACGCCACTGGAAAAAGTATAATTTTGTGCGGCCTACTTGAACCGCCAATGTTTTCTACACAAAAAAGGTACTCTTGGTCATAAGTTCTAAAATTGATCGTTTTCAAGAAAAATCAACGTTTATATTGAAAAACATGGTAAATTATTTTTAAATAATTTTTTTCCTAATTATACAAAATTTATTTTTCTACATTCATGCAAAAAGCAAAACTTTATTGAACTATATTCAGTGGAAAAAGAAGTTCTTTATTGCACTCATCTGTCATTCTACTTCAACGTGCTGTCATCATGACAAACATAAACGTTTAAACCTACTACATATTTAGCAGATATTCTGTCAGATTGGCAATAGGTACTTCACTACGAAATATTCATATTGAAAATTGCACCAATTGTTCATTCACTTTCAACATTGAGTGTAAAAATAACGTGTTGTCCAACTCGGCCTAACGGCCTCGTCGGACAATTTCACGTCGAGTGTAATAAACATTCACTTTTTGCACTTGTTGCATAAATAACTATTAAACGTTAGAACAAGTAACGAAACCAAACGTTGACTTCTTAATTGCAAAATAAATAAAAAAACAATAACAATCATACTCAGTTGAATTGTTGGAAATGTCCGCCGTTAGCTTCAATGCACGCAGCAATTTTTCGAGGAAAAAACATTATTTAAACATCATGAAAGTTGATTTTTCTTGAAAACGGTCAACTTTGGAGCTTATGACCAAGAATACCTTTTTTGTGTAGAAACCATTGGCGGTTCGTATAGTGGGCCCAAAACTGTACTTTTTCCAGTGGCGTAAAAGTTGGAGAAAAAACACCCACTACCCCTTCAAAACATAGCTTATTATGAGTAGAAAATGCCTACGAAATCTGTTTTCTGTGCGATAAACGGTTCCAGAGATATTCGCAAAAAACGATTATTTTTTTAAAATTTTAACACCCTGTATCTCGAAAATGGTGCATTTTAGAGGGTAAGTTAATATAAACTTTTTTTCATATTTTTGGACGAGCTATCACATCCTAAAGTCCTGCGCATTTATCATGAAACACCCTGTATAACAAGCTACCAGGAGCAACAAAAAATCTGAATTTCCACATGTTCAAAAATAAAGTTAAATCTTTTTTGTTGAAGTACTGTTTTTACTTGGAAAATGAGTTTCTCATCTACGACTACAAGGTCGAGGACTGGTGAAAAACTCTCAAGCAATTGGGCTTAAATGCCTTAAATCTAGTATATATCTGAGTGAATGTATTTTATCTTTTGTTTTTCTTTTTTAACTATAATGTGTATTGTAGATTGACTTAGGCTTAGTAAAGTATCTCAATTATTTCAATCAGACTGGATTTTTTCATTGTCTTTTTAAATAATGTAATGTCTTTTATAATCATAATTTTAACAAGGTGATATTATTTTAACTATGGATTTTCTAAAAAATCCATTTTCAAGGACCTGCTACAAATGTAATCAAATTATGTAACGTAGTCAATAAACTCTACTCTACTCTATATAAGACGAAATTTCGAAAAAAAGTCTACATTTCAAGAAAAATGCTAATTAAAATTTCGACATTAAAGTAAAATTTTCGATATAAAAGTCACAATTTCGACACAAAAGTCGACTTTCGAGAAAAAAAGTCGAATTTTTTACGTAAAAGTCGACATTTCGTGAAAAAAGTCGAAATTTGAGAAAAGAACTGGAAATTTCGTGTAACACGTCAAAATTTCAAGAAATAACTTTAAATTTAGACATTAAAGTCGTATTTATCTAAACAAAAGTCGAAATTTTGAGAAAAGGTTCGAATTTTCGTCATAAAAGATGAAATTTCGAAAAATTTCTACATGTCAAGAAAAATGTCTAAACTAATTTCGACTTCACAGTCGAAGATTTCTACCTGAAAGTGTGCATTGCTCATTATTTCATGTCGTCAAAATAATGCTCCTTTTATTATTAAAATCTCAGGCATTTCATCATCAGCAAACATTCAATAAAATAATTACCGCATAAAATTGAATATTATAGCTATTGTATAATACTTTTTTCCTGCTGAGCTGTGTAATTTCTGATAATCTCCGATTTCTAAGACGGAATGCTCACTCTCCGCAGGAAATGCGAAATTAAACCGATTCTATGACGGTTCTGCTATAGTTCCACCATCGCAACGAAAGAAAGAATGTCGAAATGAAAGTTTCTTATATCAGACATAAATTTAATGATGAGGCAACTTACAGTTTGATATGGATATTCAAATTCCTCTTGAGTTATCGATGATGTATTCGATTTCAAAACGTGCGTTGTAATATTTGAATGTAGTTTGAGTAATCATTCCATAATTTTCTTCCTATAATCTGGTTTAATAGTAACATCACGATTTACCAACAGATGTTGAAGAAATATGTGAAAAAAAAATCAGTAGAAATGATATAATGCATTCACTTCCTATAGATGTGTGTGTGTATTGATGGATGGTGTATTGATGGATGCCAGAAAGTGATAGCAGAAGTTATTAGATCGATACTTGAATGGCAGAGTGATTGATTTATTGTCAGTTTTGTTTGACTTTCAATTTATTGAACCTTCACTCATAATCATAGAAATATATATTATATATTTACTCTAGAATGCTAAACCCGCCAATTTTCATGGCGAAAAGCATGCCGCGTATGCGACCCGTTTACGATGTGCGCATGCTCTTCATCAGTGTAGTTTGGGTAGATCGTTGCCAAGTTTGAAAATAATTTGTTGTTCCAATTCAGAGTTTTTTGTTATGAGGCAATAAATCACATGTCATTTGAAAGAAAGAAATTTGACAGCGCATTTAGGACTTTTTAAAACCGAAAAGAACCTTTTAGAGATCGATTCCTCCGAATTTTAGGCGCGAAAGAAACTTATTTAAAATAATAATGTACCCTATGCTACTGTAATTATAATGACCGTGCAACAGTGCTTTTTCATCAGCAGGAAGACTTGTCACTAAGATCTGTCACTCTTGTCAGATATCAGAGACGGTTTTTATAATTTCATATTTACTCTTGTCGTTTTGTGTGGTGCTTGTTGTCGTTGGTTATTCTTTCATCATTGGAAAAATTGCAGTTTAGGGTAGTAACCCCGATTTTGACGAAACTTTTTTTGAGGGTTATTTTGAGGTCCTAGAACACAAATCTGAAGTGAAAAAGCCTCGCTCTCAGTTACTTTTTGATTTACGACCAATTAAATGTCACAAAAAGGGTATTTTCAACATCAAATTTTTTCCGCAAAAAGAAACAAATTTGCCTTTGCCTTATATCAGCATAATCTAGATACATCAATTCACGCATTTTTGGCACATTTTGCAGTATTTTCAAGTTTGTATTGAAAATATAAGATTTAAACTAACATAACATTACATTTAATGGAAATCGTTTATTGACAGAAAGTAACTAAAAGTCTAAAAATGACAGTATGACAGATATGGATAAAAAACGGTCGTGTTCCGATATTCTGAAATTCACTAGACACTTTTCGCGCTACCTCTCATGAAACCCTGTTAAGTCTCGTTCATACCCTCGCGAATTTCGCAATTTTTCTGCGAATAAAACCATGTTAAAAAATTGTTAAAATTGTTTTTTCCGTTAACCATCTGGCGTCCCCTTACGAACGGCAGCCCTCAGAAGTCGAAACTTGTGCGAGCCAAGGATTAACGAGGTCTTCCCTTTTTACGTGCGATTCCTAGCACTTTCTCGGGCCATCAGAAAAATTTCTGCAGTCGCCGTGGTTTGAACCATCGCCGACTGGCATCCAAAGTGAATAAAACATGTCGCTTTAACCACTCGGCTACCTGGCCTGGTGTTCTCCAACGACTGGTCAGGCCGTTTTTATTCGCAGAAAAATTGCGAATTTCGCGAGAGTATGATCAAGTCTTTAGAAGTTAAAAATTTACTGACATTAAGCGGAAACAAACGTTCTTCAGAGGTAACTGACATTCGACTAGGTATATTGTGGAAAAGAGATTGTTCAATTTTTGTTTTGATATTTTATTATTTTTTGAATCTGTACCTTTACTTGGGACGCTTTAATTGGTAATAAATTAAAGCAACCCAAATGAAGGTACTAACTGAACATGTACTAAAATATAAAAATAAAAATTCAAAACTCTTTTTCCTATAATATAGACTAATGTTAGTTACCGCCACTGGGCTGAGCACGGCAGTATAAACGAAGAAAGTGATGACGTCACAAATGTCATTCTTGTCAAAAACTGGTTCCAAACAAACCTTCCTCGAATTAAAATCAGCTTGTCCGATATTGTTTCCGTTAAAGTTTTTCAACTTCTTTTGCTTTAGAAAACAAAATCCAAACAATCAAACACAATTTGAGAAGCAAAGCAGCAAATAATTAACAAAGAATGTCACCTAAAATACTTTGTTTGGAATCAGTTTGTGATAAGGATGACATTTGTTACTATACACTTTCCTCGTCTATTCTTTGATGAAGGTGTATAGCAAGAACTACACGCGAGCGAAGCTTTTCTATTACTATTTTATCTTTTTATATCCACTTTTTGTAGAAAGGTTTATCCCTTATTTCTTATTGAAGATCAGTAGCAAGAAATATGCGAGCGAAGCGAGCGCGCTCGGCCGACATTTCGCAATTCCGTTTGTTATCCATATCTGTCGTTTTTAGTTACTTGCTGTCAATAAACGATTTTCATCAAATGTATTGTTATGTTAATTTAAATCTTATGTTTTCAATACAAAGTTGAAAATACTGCAAAATGTGCCAAAAATGCGTGAATTGATGTGTCTAGATTATGCTGATATAAGGCAAAGACAAATTTGTTGCTTTTTGTGGAAAAAATTTTATGTTGAAAATACCCTTTTTGACATTTAATTGGTCGTAATTCAAAAAGTAAGTGAGAGCGAGACTTTTTGACTTCAGATTTGTGTTCTAGGACCTCGAAATAACCCCCAAAAAAAATTTCGTCAAAATCAGGGTTACTACCCTAAACTGCAATTGTACCAATTGTTTTTTGTGGCTGATATTTTCCTCATGAAGATTCATGTGAAAACGACAATAGAATAATTTGAAACCTGGTGCAGTACCAATACTGTGTCTGCGTAAGCATGCATGGCGAGTGATGAAACTTTTTGCCACACCGCTTATATTATGAGTTCTAGATTCCTACAAAAAGTACTAAACATACACAGAATTACCCCAGAAAATTAATGTCAATATGGAAGTGCTTTTTCTTTGATGGTAAGAAAAATGCTTCTGGCCTCTCACTTTTTCATGCACCCCCATTGTGGAAATTGCACTAAGGTAATATAACCAGAAACACTCGTAGAAATAGCATGTTAATCTCTTCAAATGATTTAAATTAAATGCAGTTGCATATTTTGACATGATTCGTTCTAGAAAAAAAGCCTCTAGCTTCCAAGCATTCAATTTTATAAATCCAATTTGAGTTGAAATTATTCATGATATTAGCTGAAATAATTTTTTTTTAGTTTTATACTTTCAATTTATTTTCCAATCCAGTGGTTCCTTGAAATTTGCACCGACCATAATATTTTACTAAAACCGGGCCTGTTAAAAAAATCACTAATGACGCGCATGCGTATTGCGGATTAGTATATTATATAATATATATATATATATCTATGCTCATAATCCGTTTCAAATACTCAACCAAGTCAAGTTTTTTGTATCTACAATTAAATGAATTATTTCTTCAGATACTGTGATTCATCATGAATGATTCTTCAAACTGTTCCGAAAACTATTCCCGTAAATTTCAAACCATTTATGAATTGAAATGGGTAAAGGTGTTTCCTCATCGGAAGAGACTTCTTTAATTATTCAACACTTTGTTTGGCATAAATACTTCTGAGATAATTTGTCATTCACTGAATATGTTTGTAGGTGTGTCCACGAAACAATAATAACAGTTAAAAATATTACCATAAAGATTATTCTACCGACAAAGTAATTGATGTCAGTAGTAGTTGGGTGATTAGACGAACTAAAGGAACTAGGTAGAACAACGATGTTATCTTAAAAAGGGAAACATTATCAATGGAAAAATTTAAACAAAAACATGACTCCTCTGGAAATGGAAAAACCTGCGATAAATTATTGAAGTTACTTTTTTGGATTATCTAACAGAAAACAACTATTTCCCCTGCTAAAGCCACGCTGGACATTGAACTACAGCTGATAGATATTGTGGGACCCTATATAGTGAGCACGTAAAGGTTGGAACAAATTCGTTAAACGTTTGATATGGCCATTAGAAGAAATAAGCTTAGACACGTCGATTTTATTTTTCAGTTACGCATTTTTTGATCTAATCACATTCTTGATGACGCAATCACTGTTCGAGTTATGACGTCATTATATATTTTTTTAAATGGCATTACCCTATTTTGATAATACTTTCAAAAAGAACGCATTTTTCTGTGTATGAATGTAATATTTTTTCTTATATTACATAACCTTATGTTCGAGAAAAAAAAAATTTCATTATTAATAGTAATGTAATATTCGATCTGTTAACGTAAACTTTTGACTTAAGGGATCCCCACAAAAAATCTAGTGGGGTTGGATCATGAGATCTAGCTGGCCATTCTAAAAATCATCGACTACTATAGAAATCATCTTCATTAAGTTCATGATTCATATTGATATTTTCTTAAAATGATAGTAATACATACAATTGTTGATCTTCCGTAACGCCTGGACGACCTTTCGTATAATTATCACCTACATTGTCGAAATTTCTAAATGTTGCTTCGACTTTGATCGCTGTCGAACGTGTAATAGGTCTATCGTGATATTTATAGTTAAATAAGTCACAAACCTCAGCTTGCGTACTAGTCTTATCCCCATAACCTGAAATCCTTAAAATATCTTTGCGTCATTTTTCGCTTTTCGCATGGTGTCGATAACTTATTTATACCACAATTATTTGATAGCTAACTATTATCATCCAGTAAGTGTCGAGTTGCATTGGAGCAATCAATGTGTCAAACGTCTGTTTTAAAATGACTAAAAAAGAATAGGGCACCGATATGAAGTGAAAGTAATTCATGAACTTAATGAAAATTATTTCGATCGCAGGATTTTTAGAGTTTCCAGCTAGATCTCCTGATCTAACCCCACTAAATTTTTTTTGTGGGGATACCTCAAGTCAAAAGTTCACGTTAACAGACGTAATATTACATTATTGTGAATAATGAAATATCTTTTATTTCTCGAACATGCGCTTATCTAAGATAAGAAAAAATATGACATCCATACACAGAAAAATGCGTCCTTTTTGAAGGTATTATCAAAATAGGGTATTGCCATTTGAAAAAAATTATGATGACGTCATAACTTGAACAGTGATGATGTCATCAAAAATATGAGTAGGCCAAAAAATGCGCCACCGAAAAATAAAATCGACGTGTCTGAGCTTATTTTCCCTAATGGCCATATCAAGCGTTTAACGAATTTGTTCCTACCTTTACGTGCTCACTGTATAATTCGAGAGAAAAAATTTGAAAGTGTAAATTTGTATTTTCATTCAGATATTTGATTATTTCTCAAATGTCTAGGTTCCATTGGAGATTCATATCTTCAAATTAGCTAAGGGAGAAAGTTCAGAATGTTCAGAAGTATCACTCAGAAAATCGCTCATTTCATTGGCGAAAGAAAATAAGATCGCAGCGCCACCTATAGCAAGACTTTGAACTACGAATCACGGACAAAGGTTTTTGACTTTACACGTGTTTATATTGCGTTTTGACGATCTGTACTCCTATTTTCAAACAATTTGTGAAAATTTGTGATTTCTCTAACTAAAAAGTGATTGTGTTTGTATTGAAATACTCTAAAGAACGTTTCAGTCAGATGATTTAAAAGAATTTCATCTCCGATTAGTTTTGAATGCTTCTGCAATTCAAGGTTGCAGGGCGTTTTGATGATCTGTTCTCCTATTTCAAACAATTTGTGAAAATTTGTGATTTATTTAAATGAAAAGTTATTGTGTTTCTATTAAAAGACTTGAACGATAGTTTCAGTGTAGTTTACAAATATTTTACGTGTTTTTTGAAGTCATGATTTGTGAGTTATTGATCTGATTCATTCTGTTGATTAAGGATATTTCCATACTCGATTTCTGTTTGTATTTTTTTGGTTTATACTGTTGATAGACTGCCAAATATGGGAAAATACAAACCTAGTTGTTCAGTCCCAGGATGCAGGACATATAGCAAGAAGGAAAATATGGGATATCACAAATTTCCCCCAAAAATAAAAGCAAGGTTAAAAAATCACCAATTGGTTCGACCAGATTGAAGAAATTGACCAAAGGAAAGCATGGATTTTGAAACGGAAAATTGGCAAGCTAAATAATATCGAAGTATATGCTTGTTTGACAGACTGATGAATGAATCAGATCAATAATTGATCGCAAATCATGACCTCCAAAAACAAGTAAAATATTTGTAAACTACACTGAAACTATCGTTCAAGTCTTTTAATAGAAACACAATAACTTTTCAGTTAAAGAAATCACAAATTTTCACAAATTGTTTGAAAATAATAGGATAGATCATCAAAACGTCATACAACCTTGAATTGCAGAAGCATTCAAAACTAATCGGAGATGAAAACCTTTGAATCACCTTACTGAAACGTTCTTTAGAGTCTTTCAATAGAAACACAATCACTTTTTAGTTATAGAAATCACAAATTTTCACAAATTGTTTGAAAATAGGAGTACAGATCGTCAAAACGCCATAAACACGTGCAAAGTCAAAAACCTTTGTCCGTGATTGGTAGTTCAAAGTCTTGCTATAGGTGGCGCTGCAATCTTATTTTCTTTCGCCAATTGATGCGTGAATTGCATCTCTTTCGCTAGGTCTCCAATACATTTTGGTCGACAAAAATCTATATCACTCTCCTAAGATCATCAGAGAAGTCGGAAGAATTGAAAATCATAATCATACTCTTCAGAAGCAATTTCACACTGTAATGATGGAATTGTTGGACTGTTTCTTGTACGGTGACACATTGAAAATATTTTTTGACATAAAACCTGTCATGGGTATGGCATGTTGATTTTATTGATAGCGAATTCCATTGGTAAAACTGGTACGCACCGAGTGCATTTTTGCATTCCATTGTTAAAACTGGTGTAGAGTTTTGTATTCTAATGGGAATCTGGTGCATCTAGTTTTGAACTCAGTGCAATAATTTTAGCACGAGCTCTTTGATGAAGACATATGCGAGGTAATAAAGGAGATGAGACCACGTCAGAGAAACCATATTTTTAATTGTGGTTTTTCGTGCTTCATGTTTATGGAGTTTCGAAAAAACTTTACGATGTGAAGAGTCTCTGCTTATAAAATAATTAATAAGAAGTTTTATTCAACAAACGCATCCATGGGGACAGAAATCATATACTAGCAGAGACTCATCAAAGTGGATTGGTGTAATATAAAGACCAGCAGTGGGACTCTGTGTCATATTGAATTCTACTTATCGACTGAATTCGACATGACTGGTACTCTGTGCATAAAAATTATCGCTTAAACTCGACTATCGCGGTAGCAAGAAAGCAAGACGTCGAGACATGTCGTTTTCTGTGTTTAACCCTACTTTTCTTTTTCGATTCATTCTGTCATGATGTTTGTCAAATATGTTTACCTATATTATAATTTCGAATGCAAATAATATAAAATATCAAATAATGAGGGTACGGAGTCAACACCGGCAAATAATCCCCGATATAAGTAAAAATAAATCCTTAATAATAACAAATAAATTTAATGAAATAGAGGGCAAAGCAAAAGGTCACGCTCTTTGGCAAAATGTGAGCTTTTTGGAAAAAAATCTGTTAAAGAATGGAGAGTTTGCAGAGTGCAGATCCGTAATGCATTAGCCAGTGTTTATTTACACTTCTATTTATTTGAATTTAGGCATTGGTAGACTGGAAGTCAAAAATGAAGACAAAAGCTGCATAATTGCAGAAGGATCAGCTAAAGGCAAGCAAAGTATTTCCAATAAATAGCAATGGTTACTTCTTCTATATTAGCCCTCGATGCAGAATGCTGAGCTATAGAAATTGTTTGTTGTTAAATTGAAAGATCGTGACTTCTACATATTACTCTTTGGTATATTTCTGTTGCATAAAAACTCAGGACGCTAAATTACATATATTAGGAAAAGAGTGGAGAGAGATAGACGGCTGCAGGCAGTCAAAGCAGATGATATCGGGGCCCGACAGGGCAAGGGCGGCCAAGATACTGAAGCTAAGCCGCAAAGAACTCCGACTGTTGGTGGGAGTTCTATAACCGGCCACTGTGGCGTCAGGAGGCACCTGGCTCTCATCAGAGATGAGTCAGACCCACTATGCATGGAATATGGGGAGGAGGAGGACTCCTTCCACTTCCTGTGCGAATGTGGTTTTATGGCAGGCTCAGACAAGACGTCTTCGGAGCTGCCACTATTAAGGAGGAAGAAATGCACTCATTGGCCTCATTGCAATGGAAGGAAATTTCGACTTTCATAAAAAGATCGAAGAGGTTCGAGCAGGTATCCGCCATGGGATGAGTGAAGAAGCCGGGGATTGCGAAAAGGGCCCGCCGGGGCCTAGTCCACCCATTACCATTAGAACACTAAAAAATCTAAAAATTGGTGGTATAGCCCCAGGGTTAATCAACTGATTCATTTGAGGCACGATACTGTTGAAAATATATGGATCCATATCCTCATTAACTATAAAGAGTTCTTTAAACTCATATCTTCCATTAAAAATGGATCTAACTCTTCTCTCATGGGTCAATTCTCTCGAAATTTTCTGAACGAATGTCTTCTAACCTTTCTTCTTTCTCCAGAGATAATGAATTTCATCAATTTATAGGCTACAAAGTGTAATAATATCAATTTTTCCAAAATGAATTGAAAGCACATGAAACTATCATCTGTTAAAAATGAAAAGGCGTGACATGGTCACAATAATATGAAATGTCACTAGAATATCACCAAATTTTGGTAAATGCTTTTAGATCGGATATTATGTTGCCGAACAAACCCGATGTGTAAATAGGCGACTGTAGCACGGAGTGCGAAATAATGTGATCGTCGCTTGCGATAGTAGTAATCGACTGTAGTAAACGAGGGGTAGAATTCTATATGACACAGAGTCCCACTGCAGGAGAGAATTATTCAAATCAAATATTGACATAAATGAAAAATATTGTTCTCAAGGTTGACCTCTCATGAACTTTTCTTTGAGGAAGTATTGATAAAGAATTGAGGGATTGCAACGTGGAGAACACACTTCCATTAAGTTACTGCCTGTGAAAAAGATTTGTTGGTTTTTCAAATTTGAACTTCAATAATCAACTATCTGAATGAAAATGCAAATTTTCACTTTCAGATTTTTTCTCTCAAGTTATATAGGGTCTTTCACAATATCTATCAGATGTAGTTCCAAAGTCCAGCATGGCTTTATCCGGGGAAGTAATTTTTTCTGTTAGATATTACAGAAAAGTAACTTCAATTCATCGTGGGTTTTTTCATTTCCAGAGGAGTCATATTTTTGTTTCAATTGAGAATGTTTTCCTTTTCAACCATTTTTTTATTCGACCATTCGTATATCATTATTCACAGTTGGGATTATATGCCGGAAAAATCTCCCGATACGGAAATCCTATTCGAGATGACGTGAACAGATCAATCATCCTAGTCGAAACATATTCATCTCAGCATTGAAGCATTCCGTTTTTCTTTCGTTCCGTTTCGTTAGACCCATAATTGCAAAGCCACTAGCGAAATGATCAGTTCCGAAGTTCCGCTCGATTATCGAATCTGTTACGGGAGTTTCGTTTTTATTCCGCGGAAGAAAAGGCAAAAAAATATAACAAATAGATCGATCAGCCAGGTGCTGCACGCTTACATAACGGGTCGGTCTGCTGAAGACATACTACTGGCCTATTGTGGACCGAGTCCACAGACAATGAGGTAAAACTGGTTTGTCTTCGACTTTAATGAAAAGGGAGTCGTGCTTCTACGAATCGTTGAAAAAAATCACTATTTTGTTCTGCCTTTTGAGACTGCTGCCCTAATGAATAGTAAAGACGAATGTTGAAAAACCATATTTTTTTGACATTGGATTTTGTGTGTTTCAATTCATCCCTCCAATGAGCGTGCGCGTTGAAAATAATATCATCGAATCCACAGAGGCTTGCCTGTCTTTATATCACGAGTGCTATAACTCCAACCACTGCTATAGAAATTATCCTTAACCTTCACAGTCATGGGGAAAGCGAGGATGAGTGCATACAGACTCAACCCAATCACAAACTGGGGACACCAACCGAAATCATCCATAAAGTCAACATTACCGAACTGGAAATGGATGAGTGGAATGAATGGGGCTCACTAGTATCTGGAAACATAATCTGGTGTACAGATGGTTCAAAAACAGATTTACGAACAGGAGCAGGAATATATGGGGTGAGGCCAAAAAGGAACGTAAAAGTCCCACTTGGCAACAACACCACAATATTCCAAGCAGAGACACATACCACAAGGATACAGATCAATTCAGAAAGTAGGTATAAAAGAAAACATATCTACATTCTATCTGACAGCCAGAGCGCAATAAAAGCTCTGAATTCGATACAGACATCGAAGAAGATTTCAGAATGCCTCCTGAGCCTCAATGATCTGCCAAAACACAACCCTCAAATCGAATCAAAATATACTTTATTATCGAAAGATTCAAATCTTATTGATGAAGTCACAAAAAATATATATATATATATAAAATTGAATAAAAAGGTATGAAATATATATATTAAAATAAATGGTATGGAACTATAACATTGTCACAATTATAAAAAATACATATTTACGAAAACAGAACAACAACAACAAAAGGGAACAAACATAATATATGAAAACAATTAAACAATAAATATAATAGGATTTTCAAAGTATCAAATATTAGTCTCCACATTCATATACATACATACTCTTGGACACTATAAAACACCTCATCGACAAGCAATCTTTTGACAGATAGCGAAACGATGTCTTTGGAAGTAGGAGGGAGATGATTATATAATTTAATGACACCATAGATCAGGGAATTCTTAGTCATATTTGAAGACGGAATAGGAAGTCTCAAATTGTTATTTTGGCGAGTGATACCTACATTTGCATCGTATGATGCTTTGTTTTTGTGTACTAGACACACCGTTTCCAAAAGTAATAATGACGGAAGGGTAAGGATTTTCATTTAATCGAACAGTGGTTTGCAAGATTCTCTAGATCTAACCTTGCAAAGGCATCAAACTGCACGTTTTGTGGAACAAATATACTGAAGAAATTTTGTTAGCTGCAGATACCCAAAATTGGTATACCATATCTGATGTATGTGATTCCATCAGAGCGTGGTATACCACCTTCACAGTGGCTGTTTCAGTTCTCTTGACTCCATTCGCACAGCATAACACCCAGATGCTAGCTTTCCAAACAAGGACTTCACATGGTTCTCAAAATTAAGGTTGTTATCCAGATCGATTCTAATGAATTGACTTGTATACCTTTGCTCAATGACAACTTCGATACTTAAAGGGATATCTGGTAAATTAAACTTAAATGATAAGAGCTTGGTTTTACCTATATTTAACTATAGCAAAGTGGAGTTGAACCTCCTTCTTACTCTGGATATATCATTGATAATGCTGGAACGAAGGCTGTGAATGACGGCTGCATACCACAAGATGATCGTGTCGTCTGCAAATATAGTAAAACTGCCATCAATCTTGAGATTAGCCGAATCGTTGAAATACAATAAGAAAAGAATGGGTCCCAGTAGAGAGCCCTGAGGCACACCATGTATGACCGATCTAGTTTGTGAGTTGGTGTTTGTTCTGGCGAATTGCGTACGTTTAATAAAATAGGACTCAATCCAACTAAGTCTCTGATTTCTGAAGCCGTAAAGTTGAAACTTGCGCAAGGGTATTCCATGATTTACACAATCGAAAGCTATCGATAGATCACAAAACACTGTCACGCAAACCTCTTTGACGTTGACTCCACCTTATATGTCTTTCAGAAAGGAGAAAACAGCGTCTCCTGTACTTTTCTGTGGTTGGAAACCAAATTGTTGGGGATTCAGAACCTTTCGAGCGGATAGAGACTTCATCAATCTATTTTAACCATTTTCTCGATAAGTTTTCCTAAAGTCGGAATAAAGGAAATATGACAAAAATTTGCAGGATGCGAAGTATTTCTCCCCTTGTGAAGAGGATAAGCAACACTAATTTTCAAAAAATTTGGAAAAACTCCTTTAGAAAAAGACTAATTGATCAAGTGGATCAGAAGTTCTATAGTGGAAATAGGCATATTCTCGAAGAATCTTATCGAAACATTATCCATACCGCAGAAAGTTTTATTTTTTAACAAGCGCAACAGAATATTCGGACAGATCAACCTAGAAACAGGCATGAATCCGAAACACCTAGTACATAGACTACTAAACCTGGTTAAAATACAGGTCTATTCAACTAGGAACCACTGACAACAGAACAATACAATAGACCCCCAGCTGGTCTCAGTGTTGAGAGAAACCTCAAACATCGACCATGTGTGCAAGAGAGTTTTCAGTGCAATTCTCCAACTCTTATAAATGTTTACTACGCTCTTCTCATCTGTCTTGCAACATTTGTCTATGTGGAGGCGTAACTGAAAACAATAGAGTATTTAATGTGTCGACTTGATTCCTGGGACTCCAACTTCAACCTCTTGGAGTTCCTCTTTGACTTTCTGGACTTCTTTATTGACTTTGTGTACTATTTCTGTGATTCTATTATGGAAGTACTGTTGACTTTGATATATTCCTTGTAAATGGTCTCCAGGTTGTTGGAATTGCTCCTCTTGTTCTGGTTTTCTTTCCGTTTCGAATTGTTGGAGAAGCTGAGTTTTTGTTTATGTTCATTTCTGAGTTTTTGTTCCTCTTTTTCTTGTTCTTGTTTTCGTTTTGCTTCTTGTTCTTTCAAAAACTGAAGTATGTCTACTGATGTTGTCATCTCCGGATGAGACTCCAGTATTTATCACTATTCAGAAGGAACCAAACAAAGCAGAGCAAATATAAACATCCAGTCAAAAATATATTCGGAGTATACAAATCGTAGTCATAAATTTGCATCTCGTTACCGAAAATAAACTGATCCCATTCGAAACACTTTTGTGTAGGAAGCTGTTACATGACGGCTGACATTGAGAGAAGCAATTTGCAATTTATATATCGACAAATTTTCATTTACACGTGAGGATTGTCGAACGTAGTTATTAGCTACACAAGGTAGGTGCGCCTGGTTTGTTAAAGCCAAGGCTCTTAACATTCTATTGTTCTGTGAAGAAATCGAATGCCGCGACGGGGTCTATTCGAATAACTTACGATTGTATTACACATTTACATGTGCTGTACAGAGTGTTTTTGAGCTCAGCTTGGAATCTATCAATGATATAAAGGCCACATGTCCAATTTTCGGACTGAATGTATCTGATTTGGAAAAAAACATTGGCCTTGAAATGGAATTGATCAATTCGAATTGAGTTATTCTAGCATTTCAATCAAAAATAATGTAATGAACATTTTCATGCATGAAAGGAGATAGATGTTAGTTCATACTTGAAAATAAATATATAAAATTCTCGAAATACTGGAGAAAACAAAAAACTCAAGCTGAGACCGTTGGATCAGTTACTACTCTCCAAAATACAGTGTGGCTCGAAAATGTTCCCATTATAGGAGGCTATGTTTTGATGACTAATAGCTCTCAAAATGATGACCCAGAAAGAGAAATCTTTACTTGTGGAAAAGTACTGTATACAAGTATTCAAATGCGTATAATTCATGTAATCGGATTTTTTTGTGAGAACTCAATGAGGACTACGAATCATCTCAATGAATATGAGTTGTTTTTAGTAAATATCTCTCATCTTCGAATGGATATTTCCAACTCTCTAGACTAACTTTCCATCTATTTTCGATTTTAGTTTCTAACCTCGAGTCTCCAGAGTGTTCTACATCTCATGCAAGCTATTGTTCAGATGACTTTGGATTTACGACAGTTATTGCAAAGATCTTTTGAAATGGGCTTCTCTATCGCTTTTCTGCTCTTGCAAAAAACTCAGGCAATTGAAATCAATGGTTGGAGACTACAAAACTTGAATGTTCATGACCCAAAAATAACTTTACAAAATTCAAGAGAACTTCAGAAGCAATGAAGTAACTGCTATCATTCGTCTTTTTTGTTTCCCTGCATTAAAAAAAAACGTTCTCGTTTTGTGCCATGCACGAGACCGATGGCCATGCGGGGATTTGAACCGTCGACCCTTCGCTTGAGAGGATAATGCTATACCAGCACGGTCACCACGGCCCATTATACAGGAAAAACGACAGTGCAATATAGTGGGTGAGTTCAAGAAGGGCCAATGTCAAATTTTGAGTGTTTGGAGCTAAAAAGGCTGAATTGTATAACTTTTCATTCTCTTTCACATGTGAAGAAATGGACAATGTCAGTTAAGTTTATAATGTTGATTAAATGACCTAATAGTCATAAGAAATCAATGCGATTATTTGTGAATTTGGCTGATGCCTACATTGGCCTTTTTTGTAATTTAAATATTGTTACTTTAGAGAATCTAAGAAGGCCGATGTCTGATATATTTTATTGATTTGTTTTTGAATAATATAATATCACTAATTTTAGTAGTCCCTAAAAAGCCAATGTCACCTTATGAAGAATTAGTCATAAGAAAGGTCAATGTCATCAAAAAAAATTAGATTATGGTATATGTTTGGCTACAATTAAAATAAATGTAAGTTCTTTACTGTTTGAAAGAATCAATTCAGATTTATTGAGTAGGTGCAGTATAACATGATAATCAATCAAAAAAGATTCTGCATCTGTTCATCAGCATAATTTAAAAGTAACAAAATTGACATAGGCCCTTCTTGAACTCACCCACAGGTATATAAGAAAAGCTTGTGAGGTTTCATGAAGGATATTAGCACCAATTGTATTACCACAACCAAGCACAGAGGGCTTGGTTAAAATATCGAAAGGATCTTACAAAAGGTGTAGTATTCCGAATTGTGTTGGTGCAAAGGATGGAAAACACATTATCATACAATGCCCAGAAATTCAGGAATCCTATATTTTTTATATAAGAAATCCTGATGTTTGATACTAATTTTCCAAATGGTCGATTGTTGAATTTTCATTTCCAGCATTACTCTCATAGCTGCATGCGATGTATATTACAAATTTACCCATGTCGACATTGATAGAGAAGGGTCAAACCATGATGATGTTTTTCAGAACAGTACATTTGGTATGGCAGTGTTTAATGGTACTCTCAATGTACCAGCACCAAAAACATTGCCAAGAGGCACAATAACTTCCTCTTATTTTTTTTGTGACAGAGGCGCATTTTTACTACATACTAATATAATGTGTCCTTGCCCAGGGAAGTATTTGATAGAAAGAAAAAATAATTTGAATTCTCGCTTGTCCTGTGCTAGACGGATGATTGAAAAAATATTTGGAATTCTTGCGCAAAGATGGCGTCTATTAAGAAGACCTATTATTTTTAATCAAGAGTTATGTAATGAAATTGTAATGACGTACATTGTACTTTATGATTACATTCAAAAATGAGAAGAAGACATACCACTCAAGGAAGGAAAATACTGCCCGACAGAATTTGTCGATTTCCATCTAGAAAATATACTCATATCGCCTGTCAAACTTCTGAAATAATATTCGCCATCACTGAAGGGCCAGTTTATCAAGTTCGAGTTGAACTACAGATAACTAACTAATAGATGGTGTATGATAATGTTGGAAAGATCACATTCTAACCATTAGTTGATTATTCTGGAGTTTAACTGGAACCTGAAAACTGGCCCACTGGAGTGCTCCGTCATTTTTTTCTCAGAATCTTGTTGTCAAAGCATTCAATCATTCTTTTTGTCAATACTTCAGAAGTTATCACTTTTTTGTGAAATGGTATGTCGAGGAATAACATCGTTTTCGTTGAAAATTTTCAAAACAGTTTTCTTTGATGTGACAACCGTTTTCGAGCTACAAGTTTTATGCTATCACGTCTTTCTACAACTGTGGTTATCATTTTCTTGACTTCTACTTTCATTATGGCGGCTACCGAGCTCAGGGATCTCATTTTCCTAGTCATGCTCCAGTATTATTCGTGACACAGAATTCCACTCGCTTTCTAGCCTGATTTTTGTTTTAATATTCGAGTATGACTTGAATGTTGAATAAATTATTGTCATAGTTCTATTTAGAATAAAATAGTCATTCGCCTTATTGTTTGGAGATATTTGTTCAAAAAACAATCATTTAAAAATATGGCCAAGTAACATACGAAGCTGTGGTATATTATTCCCTTTTCTTATTTCTCAAAAGCTTCCATCTGTGATCACAAGTTTCAGCTACAGAAATAGTGATTTTAAAATAGTTAAATTACCTATTTTTGTGCCACTTACGTGTTTCCTTCAAAATGTGAAAGATTGTGAGCCAAGCATTTTCTTTCAGTGGGTTGTTTTTATATTTCCCATCATTATTTGCATATAACAGGGGACCAGTCGATACCTGCTCTATCAACATATCATCATTCATTTCACTGAATCTCTAATGGAATTCAAAATTTCAAATTAGAAATTAATGTTTATGAATGCCAAAGTCAAAATGAAAAAGTGAAATTTACAAAACTTGCACAAAATAAAAAAGTTGTTGTCGAAAGAACTGCGATTTGATTGGATCAATCCTATTTTTTATTTTATTTTAGTTATTTTTATAAACCCATTTATTTCCTCACTCTTAATTTAATTTATTTATTTCGTTATTTTATTTTGTTTGCTGTTTAAACTCTTCTTTACACTAATTTCCACCTACTTTTCATTATTTCTCACAATTCTTTCGGATAATTACACGATTTTACTTCAGATGGAAGTTGAATATAACTAAAAATGTTTGAGTTGTTGAGAAAAAATGAAATGTAAAATTTCTTCAGCAAAATTGCAGATGTTCGCCTCCGCCAGAATCTATCAGTTTCTTTGTGAAACATTAGATAGCTTTCAATTTGCAACAGTTGAAAACTCAAGTCATAAGTACAAATTACAAATAAATACAGTAAATTATATAAATATAGAAATTGTCTTAAAAACTACAATTTCTAAACTAAACTTACATTAGCATAAAACATCTAGTAAAATAACACAGTCAAAAGAAGGAACTTTTAAATGAACACAAAAAAATAACTATATTCTTGATATATAAATAAAATATTAATGTTTAAATATATTTTGACTGTGAAATAATTAGGTAAGGGGTTTTATTTGGGCAGCAGTCAGGGATGACCAATTCAATGAATATTCTTCGTTTTTTTCAGTCGAGCTTTCGAAAATGTTTATTTTCTTTATCAAGACTTCTCTACAATAATACATGTGATCAATATTAAAATAGATACATTGAGAAATAGATACTTACTAACATGAAATTATTAAAAAATTATTATCATGAGGAACATGAGTTCTCTTTTTTAAAGAAAAGATGTAAAAGACAGTGACAGTTGACTTTTCGACAGCATTTAAATACATATACAGGTGAAATAAAATTAATGTTCAAGGAGGACGGGTACTTGAATTCGATTGACTTTGTTTGTGAAGAATATAAGTATATATTGAACTCAGATCATCAATATCAGTTCTTTTATTAATGGTGTTAGATTTTTATTGTTAAAATGAGTCTGTCCTTACAAAAAAACTATTTTTAGAAATGGTTCATATTAACAATAAAAAATCTAACACCATCAATAAAAGAACTGATATTGATGATCTGAGTTCAATATATACTTATATTCTTCACAAAGTCAATCGAATTCAAGTACCCGCCCTCCTTGAACATTAATTTTATTCCACCTGTATATGTATTTAAATGCTGTCGAAAAGTCAACTGTCACTGTCTTTTACATCTTTTCTTTCAAAAAAAAAAACTCTTCATGTTCCTCTTGATAATAATTTTTTAATAATTTCATGTTAGTAAGTATCTATTTCTCATTGTATCTATTTTAATATTGATCACATGTATTATTGTAGAGAAGTCTTGATAAAGAAAATAAACATTTTCGAAAGCTTGACTGAAAAAACGAAGAATATTCATTGAATTGGTCATCCCTGACTGCTGCCCAAATAAAACCCCTTACCTAAATATTAATAGGAAAGTAAATCTGATTTGAGGCATAAGATGTCCGGAGGACTGTTCATTGCTAATATCCTATACAATAGGAAAAGTTGGGTCGAAAATCCATCAGAAAACAACTACTTGGCTAATGCCACGACGATCATTGAATTACATTTGATGAAATCTGATTTATCATAGAATTCTTGTAATGAATACGGTTTTTTGTCACACGTATTTCTTGAAAGTGTTTTTTGTTGTACTGTCTTCTCTGATCTTCGAGGGTATATAATTATAAAATTTGATAGTTGCATAGTGAGGTCCTTTCTCGGTATTTGTCGATCTGTGCTTGGGTGTAACAAAAATTAGATTTGTGCCTGGTGTGGTACTTATGTTTGTATGTGTCACATTCAAATTTTTATTTATTTTCAACAAAAACTACACATACATAAATATAGATGGCATATACGGTGAGCACTTTGTGGCACTTAAAAAATACCACGACAGGAGTCTGTGTATTTCATGTTCGACATGGTTTTCATAATTTTTTTCTGCATGATGAAAATTCATTATAATTGAGAACTTACACCCCATATTAAGATTCCATACTTCAGAAAAGGGTAGACTGTGCCCATAGTATGCAGTTTCTAGTGCCTCCAAATTCAGGTTCCTTTTCAAAACTCTGATTACAAAATATTTGGACGCTAGTTTTTTGCCAGATGGTTAATATGCTTTTCAAAGTTTAGCTTGTCATCTATTATATGCCTAACATTTTTGTGTCGGTAGAAAAGTATAATTCTTCTCCATTACCTAGATGAATAGATTCCAGGATGGTAATATTTTTGCGGGTTGTTTTGAAAACAATGCAATCCGTTTTTGCGGTGTTCACGTGCATTTGAAAATCTCTACTGCATTACTATGGATTACACTGAGATGAAAACCATGAGAACCAAGTCACTCGTATCATTTGTTGCGTTTTCTTCGCAGTGCTATACTGTTCATCTTGCATTGTGAATAACAAAAACGTATTCCCACAGCAAATTCTGATATTATCCTCCGCATGAACTTGACTTTCGTCAAGCAATAGTGAGAGTGATTCTCCGGAATGTTTGAATAGTGTGGAGAATTGTTGGAAAATATTGCATAATCGCGGCGTGATCGCCTAGTCAAGTGTGTGTTGGCGACGTGAGAATGGCAGAAAATTACATATTTTCATGAGAGTGGTAATTGTGATGTGATGACAGAGTCCATCAACAAGCGGATATCCGCAAAAACAGTTTTATTTGCATTTTTTGGTTAACGGAAATGTGTATGCAGTATTGTTGTTGTTTTCAATAAAATGATTTGAATGTTCATAGACATACTCAGAATTCAGCTGTAGTGGATTAAAAAATTATTGAATCACATTTTATTTCAGGGCACTTACTATTTAGAATAAAGTAGATATAATATTTAAAATTTATATCTAATTACTGTTACCTTTCTGGGGTACCTGCTGATTCTATCTGCTTGCCCCTTTTCAGTTACTTCTTTGTTGAATTACATTTTTGAGGTGATCGAAATCAGCTTGTCGAGTTACGACTGAAGGAAATTTGCGATTTTTTGATAAATGGATAATAAAAGTTATCGCAAAATACGTCCTTTTATATGGAACATTGCACATTTCGACTTTGATCGCCTGGAAATTTATAAGAAATGCTTATAGATTTCCTTCTGAATCTGAAAAGGTCCTTGTTTTTTAATCGGAATGATAATTTATTCAGAAAATGTCGATTTTGTAGATGGGTGCATTTTGTCATCGAAAAAATTACCCTATTCAGCTCGTCAAGTTACGTCGAGCTTTCAAAAAAATTATTTTCTTCTTCAAGACTATAACTACAATATAATGTAAATGAGTATAAATGATAATTAAATAGAGGAGTAATACCCACTAACATGAAATTAGATGAAATTTACATCAATGAAGAACATGAAAAACTGATGACGTTGTCAAAATTTACAGACAGAGGCAGAAATGATGTGACAGAATGATAAATGTTATACAGGGTGTTTCTTAAGTACGTGTAGAAAAATTAGGAGCGTGTTGCTGACAGCAAAATAAGAACAAAAGTTTCTATAAACACATGCCCGCAAGTCATTCGTTTCTGAGATACAGAGTGTCAAAGTTTAATTCTTATTTAATTTTCTTCTGGATAATTTCGAAATCATTTTGATATTTGGGTAAAGTTTGTTATCTGGGAATATTTATTATTTAGTTTGTGTAAAAATTAATTCTTGGTAGAGGCCACTGCTAGCAATTGTTTTCGAGTTATTGAGATTTGAAATAATCGATGCAAGTGATTTTGAATGACAAGATTTTCAAATTTGAAATAAATTCAATTAGAAATTAGTTTTTTCACAACTAACATGAAATTTGATGTTGTCATTCCCAGAAACCAAACTTTAGCCGAATATCACAAATAATTTGGAATTTATCCTCAAAAAACAAATATAAGAATTAAACTTTGACACTCTGTATCTTAGAAACGAATAACTTGCGGACATGTGTTTATGGGAACTTTTTTTCTTATTTCGACATCAGCAACATGCACCTAAAGTTTCTACACGTACTTAAGAAACACCCTGTATATAGGATGCGTAAAAAATTGTAGAGATGAACTGAAAATTCAAAAAAAATTATTTAAGGAGGGCGAATGTTCGAAATAACCTGTTTGTGTTTATGTAAAATGTATGTATTTGTAGAACTCAAATTTATAATTTCAGTTTTTTTGTTGACTGAATTAGTTACATTATTTGTTTGAATGTTTTAGACGATGTAGTAACTTGATTACTTATATTTCGGACGTCCATCATCTTAATGGTTGAAAGATTTCTATCTCTTTCAAATTTTTCACAGCGTTTCAATTGCTTGAATCCGCAATCGTCTTCTGGTGAATAGTGACAAAATCAGATGCTACGCGACCTTTTATAGGTCTATAATTAAAGTGTAATTACGCGCGGTCTTGTGGCGCGCGTGGTTTCGCGCTTTTTCTCCCTCCAAAACGGTCCATGAGCGGTTTCCATACGTTTTTAATTTCCACGCTTGGTTGACTGAAGGCAACATTGGCTTCTATGTAGGTGGTTTCCATAAATTTCCGTTTGAACCAATGTTCCTCTCTATGAAGAACACTAGCTTCGTCCCAGAGAATTCGGTGGTGTTTTGTCCAGGCGTGGACACCACCTACATAGAAGCCAATGGTGCCTTCAGTCAACCAAGCGTGGAAATTAAAAACGTATGGAAACCGCTCATGGACCGTTTTGGAGAGAGAAAAAGCGCGAAACCACGCGCGCCACAAGACCGCGCGTAATTACACTTTAATTATAGACCTATAAAAGGTCGCGTAGCATCTGATTTTGTCACTATTCACCAGAAGACGATTGCGGATTCAAGCAATTGAAACGTTGTGAAAAAATTTGAAAGAGATAGAAATCTTTCAACGATTAAGATGATGGACGTCCGAAATATAAGTAATCCAGTTACATTATTGATGTGAACCATTTCCAAAAATAGTATTTTCCCCATTTCTGCCTCTGTAATTTTTGACACTGAAAATCAGTCTTTCATGTTCTTCATTGATGAAAATTTCATTTAATTTCATGTTAGTAAGTTTTACTCCACTATTTAATTATCATTTATACTCATTTATATTATATTGTAGTTATAGTCTTGAAGAAGAAAATAAATTTTTCTAAAGCTCGTCTTAAAAAACGAAGATTTAAATAACTTTTCTAGTCAACTGACTGCTACCCAAATAATTTGGATGGTATAATTTTACAGTCACGAGAGTATTAAATTATGTATATATCTATATTTTGACTTTGACACTTGTACTTGTTTTTTTAATCGGAATACTGATTGATTTAGAAAAAGTTGATTTTGTAGATGGTTGCATTTTTTTTCATCGAAAAAATTGACCCATTCCAGTTCCTCCTTTGTCGATTCCAATTTTTGAGGTGATATTATCAGCTAGTCGAGTTACGTTTCGGGAATGTTTGCGATTCTTCGAAAAATGTAAAATAAATATTTTTTCTAAATTCGATTTTTTTCTATATATGATGTTCCATATTTCGACTTTGATCACCTGTGAATATTCGAAAAATGCGGAATCCAGCGAATATCACTTCATCTTTTCCTCTTGAATCCTCTTGAATCCAAAAATTCACTCGTTTTTCGAATCTAAATGCTAATTCGTTTAGAAAATGTTGATTTGAGATATGGGTGCATTTTTTCGTCAAGAAAATTGCCCTTTTCCAGTTACCGCTAGCTCGAATTCAATGTTTCGAAAAATGGAAAATACATTTTTTTGTAAATTTCGATATTCTTCTATATATGATATTCCATATTTCGACTTTGATCACCTGTGAATACTTTTAAAATGCGGAATCCCGCGAGTATTCATTCATCTTATAGGAAATTTTCTTTTGAATCTGAAAAAGTACTTGCTTTTTGAATCGGAATGCAAAATTTTTTAGAAAATAGCAATTTTGTTGATAGGTGCATTTTTTCTTTGAAATAATTGCCCTTCTCCAGTCACCCCTTTGTCGAATGCAATTTTTATTCAATTCCATACGATTATACAGGGTGATTCAAAAGTACTTGACAAACTTCAAGAGGTGATTCCTCACAAAATTCTAATATGAATTGTCCAAATAAATATATGTCCAGAAACGCTGCGTTTCCAAGATATAGGGTGTTGAAGTATTATTTTTATTTTCGTTTGTTTCAAATAACTTTTGAAATACTGAACTTAATTAAACGTTTAACTGTCACAAAATATGTAATTACCAAAACTACTTACTTAAACGTCAAATTCTTTTTCAAAGCATTCTTGTGAAAAATGCAAAATATTGGTAATAACTTCAACGTGCATCGATTATCAAATAAATGACTTGAAACTTTCAAGTCCAAATATTTAGAAAACGGTTGCTTACAGCGACTTTTAACAAGGGTAGCTTTTTTACGTAGATATGATAGAGAAATCGATTTTTCTACTGAAAAATGTGCTAGAAGTACGCTCAAAAAAGTTATAAATCTCCAAAAAAGAAAAAGACGTGTAGGTGGCGCCCCCTACGAGTAAGAGAAATAATAACATCAGGTTCGAATTCGACACCTCAAAAACCTCTTATTACCAAGTTTCGTTTAATTAAGTTCAGTATTTCAAGAGTTATTTGAAAAAAACAAAAATAAAAATAAAACTTCAACACCCTGTATCTTGGAAACGAAGCTTTTCCGGACATATGTTTATTTGGGCAATTCATATTAGAATATTGTGAGGAATCACCTCTTGAAGTTTGTCAAAGTACTTTTGAATCACCCTGTATACATATTATGATAGAACGCATGGAGCAAAACAAATCACTTCCTGGCACATTCGAAGGACATTCCTTCAAAGATGACTTCAAATAAGAAACATTCACTTTCTCGATGATTTCGAATGGCTATACAGCTGCAGGAGTAAAGTAAAAGTGAACTTGTTTACTATAGAATTAAAATGATAACATATTGTGTGCGGATGGCTTCAGTGATTTTATTGCACAATGCTGATTCTGTCGTTGATTCTCTGTCCTTCATGATTAGTGATAGAAAAATTAAATTATAGGAATTTTATAGGAATTAAAAGATAATTCCATTATCGTAATTACGTAAATCATACACACTTTATATTGTATGCTTGTGAGTCATTGTTTTTAAATTTTAATCAAAGTTTGACTATTACTTGTTGTGATAATATAACCGCTAATTAAAAATCTGATGATTATCTATTGTTGTTAAACTGTTTGAAACTAAATTCCAAGCAAATTCTTCGAGTTACTTTTTCAAGGAGAAATATTGCCATCTTACCCCACTTTTGGCCTCTTCATACTATTTTTTTCCAATTTACCGCCAAACTAGTGGTCACGTGACATGTGTCAAAGTCGATTTTCAGGTTATGGGACTTTTGGGCGGTCACTTTATATATTGTGCCATATTATTTTTATAATTTAAAACATTAGTATAGAGAGATCCCTTGAAGACGTTTGAGTTTTCCCAAATCTGCTTAGATTTTCACTAGGATCTTTTTTTTTCCAGACATGGAGCCAACTGATAGAAACGGACTTCCTCCCACAAGTGTCGGCAACTTGCAAAGCCGGCCACATGAACATCAAAGTAAATTTCAACGGTTCCTTCAGCGGGACAGTCCACGCGCGGGACTTCCGTACTCCATCTTGTATGAAAAATGGCGATGGATCCAAGATGGTCAACCTTGACATAAATCTCTTGGCGCAATCCGGGGCTCCAGATTACTGCGGACTGTTAGTGAATAATGTAAGTATGAGACATGCATAGGTATGGTTGAGATGCTCTGAACAGAGCAGTATGTGATCCTTCATGGAATCCGATAAAATCAAGATCAAAGATGGAAAATTTCTGTATTGAGCCGGTTTGGAACTAGAGAAAATTATTGCAGAAAATGAAGCGCTAAAGATGTGCAGATTCGATCTGGACATCGAGTGCCATGAACTAATAATGATAATGTTATTGGAAGATAAAAATAAGTATAGAAGACATTTTCTTGCCATAGTTTTTTGGGAATTTCAACCTTCCATGGTCTGAAAATCAAACGGCTGCATTATTTTATCAAAGAACTGTTGTTCAATAATAGTAAATAATAATAATAACTTATTATTCGCAAGTCCACCTTGGTGTCTGGATGAGTCAGAAAGAAGTATGAATAAAATGTTTAACAAACACAAAGATGTAAAAACAATGACATACTACAAAACAAATATCCACCAACGAATTATTCAAATTAGACATTACCATTGGATCTACACAACAAAATATGGATAAATTTTGAAAATATTATTATCAAAAAAGGATGAAATTCTTCCATAGTTTTTTATAATCTTTCCAAATTAGCATATCTAAAAGGTAATGGAAGTTGATTAAACAATTTCATTCCTAGTTAGCTAAGATTTGTACTAGTCAATTTGTCACTTGGAACTCTGTGATTTTTCTGCTCTTATAAGTGAAAATTCCAAGTTTAATAAAACAAGGCTCACTGCACTCTATCCGAGTTATTCATCGGTATTAGGGCCAATACTTTTTTTGTTATATTTTAATGATCTTGCTTACATTAAATCTGATGGCATATTCACAATTTTTGCAGACGATACAACTATCATGTGGCATGACACCAATGAAAACAATCTTCGACTCAAAATTGCACAAGATATTATCAGTGTGAGAGAGTGGTGCAATTCCAATCTGCTCTCCTTCAATATAGAAAAAACCAACCTCATGTCATTTAATTGTAATTTAACAGGCATTTCCTTGGGTAATGATGTTATACCGAATAAAATTTCCAGCAAATTTCTTGGAATCAACTTGGATAACAATCTTAATTTTAATAACCACACTAAAATACTGAGCAAAAAACTAGCTTCGGGATGGTGTCGAAGGAAGTGGGTATTTTGACTGCAAAAATTGTGTATCACGCTGTAATTGAATCGCATCTGAGGTATGGTATATCAACTTCAACAGCACTTCAAAGCAATATTTGTTATTCAAAAGCGCGCTATTCGATATTTGTGCAAAGTTAAGCCTAGAGTGTCTTGTAAACCCTTATTCAAGGAGCAAAAATTACTTACACTTCCTTCTCTATTTATCCTGGAAACTGTGTGTTTAGTACATAAGAACAAATCATCTTACGAAGTTTTCGTTGGCTTCACCCGTCAAAATGACAAGCTGAGACTACCCATTCCATCATCAAATTTGATTAAAAATTCGATAATATATAATGCTGCCAAAATATATAACCATCTTCCGGCAAGCATCAAAGATATTCAATCGCTTGATCGGTTTAGACAGGCTGTTAAACAAGTTCTTATTGAAAAGTGTTTTATAGTGTTCAATAGTACATTGACAAATGTATGAATGGCATACAGATATAAAATTATAAGTTAAATTTTTAACTATTGTGTAAGAACATTGTAAATATTCTCCATGTTTACTTAAATAGTGTGAGCGCTATGGTTTCATCTATTTTATTATCGTATTTATTTATTTATTTATGTTTACATATTTTATTTATAACTCCTATACAGTTTTTAAAGTGTGACTATTCTTTTATCCAAGATGTATGTATCTATGTGTGTGTATGTGTATGTCTATATATTCACATATATTTCATTTATAATTTTATGTTATATGTTTGTTGCTCATGAATATCATCTATGTTATTCCAGACTTTTTTTTGTATTATCATAACATTATTTATTTATAATGGCTTTGTCAACGAGATGTTCATCTTTCGACAATAAAGTATATTTTGATATGATTTGATTTGATACTATAAGCTCTAATTGTTCATGATGGGACTATGAATATATTCTTCAAGTGACAGGAATATCTCATTTCTCATCATTTCATATCTCATCATTCTTTTTCGGAATAACCGTAAAATTTCACGAATATACTGTGGGGATCGAGGGGATCAGAACATTTGATATTTTTCGTGATTTTTAGGAATCTACACCTTACAACTTTTTTCTAGTGATTTCTATTTCAGTTTGATTCGGTTGTACCCACTAAATCGACCATTCTGAATCGATTGGCATTCGCAGAACTACTCTATCTGTCACTGTTCTCGAATTGAAAAATTCAAATCGAGTTGAAAGGAGATTTTTCCCACCAACATTTTTTTTCAAATTTTCGAGCCTAGTTTCTCGAAACTCAATCGTTTTTATATATGTTAACCAAGTTTCAAATCGATTCCGATTCAATTGAATATTTCACAAGCTTTTTATGGTAGGTACTTCTACAATTTCAAATTATCGACATTTCATTACCTCTTCCGCCCCAATCTCATTTCCGAGCATATATAAATAATTTATTCTCGGAATAAGCGTGGAATTTGACGTATATACTGCGATTTTCAGTGTGGATCAGAACATTTGGTATTTTTCGTGATTTTTAGGGGTCCACCAATTACAGATTTTTTCAAGTCATTTCTGTTTCACAGTATCTAGGTTTTTTTTACGCAAACATTTTTTTTAGATTTTCTGGCTAGGCTTCTTCAATTAAAAATTGACAAAATTGCTCTATCTGTAACTGTTTTTGAATTGAAAAATTCAATCCGAGTTGAAAGGAGTTTCGACATTTCTCAGAATTTTGATAATTTACTGAAAATGCTTGGATAAATTATCTTCTAAATCTCTTGGTAAAAAGTTACTTTGTTTTGTTTACGAACGTTATAATTTTTTTCCTGATTTGCATCTGAACCAGCAGAACAAGGTATTTTGTGAATCATCATACGAAGAAGAGTAGAAAAAATTTTCATTAGAATTCCTATTTGCTTTTTGAAAAGTAACACCACTAGATGGGCCTGGAATCGAATTAAATTTTATCGCTTGTATTAAATGGAGAGGTAGATAGTTACAACAGGATGAGTTGAATTCTCTGAAATTTGCTTCTTCAAATTTTTCAATGCCTGTTGTTTGAGCCTTCTCTTATGTCTTTTACAGATATTTTTTATTTACTTACACATTTCGAAATGAATCATTCTGAATTCAAACAATATAGTCCGGGAGCCAGTGACAGATTTCCATGACCAAGTTCCTCTCAAGCGAAAATTAGTGGAATGCATAAGAGAGGTATATTATAAAGCTTCGTGAACGTCAGCTGCGGTTCCGTGGGGGGGATGAGCGGTGGTAGCCTCCCACGCACAAACAAAAAGAAATGTATTCAATTTTGTTTTCCTACCTGAAAACATGTTAAATTATCGCTGAAGCAATATCTTGAAGAAAGAAAAAATCAGCTGACTATAGCATGGTGTATTATACGACAGCTAGTTGGCCGAACACAAAAAAAATTGTACCTTCTATGATTTCCTCTCAAATAAAATTTTACCTCATATTCGGATTGCGTCAATTTAACATGTTTCCGGGAAGGAAGACATAATTGAATATATTTTTTTTTCGTGCGTAGGAAGCTACTGTGCTGATCCCCCCCCCCCCCACCAAAGGAATCGCAGCTGACGTTCACGAATCTTTATAATACGCCTCTCTGATGCATTCCACTAAATATCGCTTGAGAGGAAATGACTGACCAAGTTTTTAACGGGCTCCTGGACTAAATACTGTCTACTGACACACAGTGTACTTGCCTAATTTACATACATAATAATTATGATGATGATTCTACAAGTTAGACAACCGGTATATGTTTTGGAGGTTATAATATATTTCTGAATCACGACCATTCAATACTTTTTTGCATGATTAACTTGATTGTTTTGACCAAATGTTTCACTTCACTCTAAAAACTCTAGTTATTACTTTTTAAGGAAACAAAATGGGTTCAGTTTAGAAACCACATCCTCCGTCAACATCAAACAGATTACTGAGATCGCATGATCACATTTTGGATTGCTAGACTTGTAGATATATTCTCGATCAACGTTTCAATGATGAACTATGCTATGTCAAGTGATAATATCTACGAGATATCATTTTGTGCACATCTCCCAAAGGCTTAAAAAACACCACAAAACAACAAAAATAAAACATTAAATATCCTTCAGACACCTCTTTGGGAGCACATATAAAGTCTCAAAGAACAATTGATACATCTCAAAACCTTTCAGGGATGTTTATGCTAGCTGGGTTCATCCTTTTCTCTCAGTGATATTGTTTTATAGGTTACTGGCAATAGCAATAACTTAGTGGACATCCACTGAGAACGACCCTGAGCTACTCCATATTCATTAGAACCAAGAATGGCGTGTTATTAAATCGTTGCAATTACATACTGGGCGTGTATGACAAACACTCATGACTATTCCAGCCATGTGGCGGTTAGTGATATCATAATTATGTCTTCTAAAAAATAAATTTAGTGTGATGCAAATAAACTCACTTTCAAATTAAATATTGAACAAATCACATCGGAAGATTCAAAACAAGTTCGTTACAAAAATTTTTTGGTGTTCATATTGACAACAATCTGAAGATTGACTACCATATAAAAGCTCCAAAGAAGGAATTATCCTCTGCTGCTTTTCTATCAATGCAATACAACGCGAAATTGGACGGTCAGTTTTTACTTATTTATTGAATCTCATCTGGGGTATGGAATTCAATTTATGGGTTTTGTGAACCAGGCTCTATTGCAAATTGTATTCGTCCTTCAAAAGCGATTTCTGCGATTCATTTTCAAAATGAAAATGCGAGAATCATGTAGACCAGCTTTTTCCGACAACAAGATTTTGACGATATATGAAATTTTTATTTTAGAAACTGTATGTTGGCTTCTTAAATATAGAGAAAGGTTCACGAACGTCAACAGGGAAAGACAAACTCGCAATGAAAAACAACTTCCTCTGCCCTTTTCTGTTTCATCTGTTACGAGACAATCACTGATTTTTAGAAGTGAACAAATTTACAACCACTCAATAGCAATTATTATCAATTATCTGAAACCATTCAGAAAAAGCTTCTTTGGCTCGAATTAATTCTTGACATATCCATTCTAGTCCTTCTATGATTTGTGAGATTCAACTGTGATGTGAGTAAATGAAGTTTTTTGAGCTTCAAAATACAACTAAACTGAAATGAACAGAAATTAAAGTCCATATGTTTCAAACTACGTTTAATGTCGATAGTGTCAATTTCTGCTACGATTTAGGAATTTTTCTTCTGCAACCAATTATTTACTTTTGCTACCCTCAAATTTTATCGTAGCGAAAATAGAGGAAGTAGATATATTTGGTGTCAAAAAAACAGACGCGTCAAATTCTACTTCTACAAGTAGAACATTTCTGCCTACAATAAAACTACAATAGAACTCAGAACGAAGTGATGTTCTGAATCTTTGTTACGTCGATTGTTCTAATTTGATCATGTTTTCATATAAATAAATATCTACATTGTGTTACTATGTACTATATTGTATATGGAGCGTATTATTGTAGGCAGAAATGTTCTACTCGTAGAAGTAGAATTTGACATATCTGTTTTTTTTTACACCAAATATATCTACTTTCACTACGATCACATTTGAGGGTAGCGAAAGTAGAAAATAGGTTTAAAAAGGAACATTCCTAAATCGTAGCAGAATTTGACACTATTGACATTGGAAGTAGTTTGAAACCATGAACTTAATTTGGTTTGGTTATATTTTGAAGCACAAAAAACTTCATTTACTCACTATTACGTACGAACACCTACCAGATGCTTCTATACGTTCGTATAATAGAGTATTATCAATAACTTAATAAGGTAGTTCAACGAAGAGAAAATTATTGGACTTTTTATCTTTCAACTATTTGTCAACTCTATTTATTCTTTTTTTAAAACAATTTTCATAAATAAAATTCAGGATGAAACCAAATTACAAAAAGATCAATAAGAATCCCAACACTTGAAACGATTTTGGTGATGAACATTCTCTAGTTGAAATGAATATGAGTGTTATAGACGTGAGTGAAGTTATAGATGAAAATGTTTATATACGACTAGGTTGTACGAGTTTTATTTATCTAATAAAAAAAAGGTGGGTTCATATTGATTCTCAATTCATTGAAAACCTCTGTAGAACCTTCATTTCAAAATCATGTCCTAAACAAATATACAAATGTGGATACCAAAAAAAGAAGATGATGAACTCAAAAGTATGTATGATGAATAGAGTTACTATTTGTTCCCAACATACAAATATGCTCTCATTTTTAAAAGATAATTCTTGCTTATTTGCTAGTTTACTCAAAGCTGCTTCGAAAGTGGAAGGTGTGAAGGTTTAGGAATCACTTCTTCATAATATTTACATTCTGAAAAAGTTTTCTTAGTGAAAATTATTCAAAGAATTCACATATATGATAAGTTTATTATTGCACTTGAAACATTCCCTTCTAAATCTAATCTTCGAATAGATTTAATACTGCTCACGCCTTCTTTCATTGTCTATTTTGGCTGTGGTAGTTGTTAATGCAAGCAAATTATTCTTATTGAATGAAAACTATAATTTTCACTTTTACAGGAAATTTTAGAATTATCTTATTTCTATTGGAAACCCTGAAATTATGTTTTTATGATACTCTACTCCTTCTACTAGTAGATGTAAACTCTAGTGGTCAATGAAACGCGGCTAAAGTTATTGAATTTCATTGACTTTGTTGACAATTTTTGACAATGAAGCTTATCTATCTATGCAAGAGTGACAAGATGTAAAATTCAATTAAATCTGAAGAATAAAGTTATGTCCGATAGTAATTCCTTTCTCCTGAATAAAATATTTGAATATTTTACATATAATCGATAAAACCTACTACAACTTGTGAAACAATAGAGACACCTATCGAAATTGAACCACAGACTTCAAACACAGTGGTCTGTAAATTGAACATATTCGTACTATGGTATATCTGAAGAATTAATAGACATATTCAAGTGTTTATTAGTAGAAAATTAAAACAAATAAATGCATAGATGGAACTGAAGCTAACTCATTCACATTAATAGTGAACCTAACAGGTCTGAACATTGACCCTTGAGGGACCCCAGTCTTCTTTGGAAGTTTGCCGAAGATAATTGATTTTAGTTTATTACTGTTGTCTGGTATATTATCCACTTTCCGTAAATTACACTTTCGTGAAATATAAACCGATCGCTTTCAAAACAAAGTATTTATTTGACGGAATTGAGCTCGTAAACCCCCTATGGAACCCCGACAATCCCCATAAATCCCGACCGCTGACACCCAAGCATCGATATAAAGACATTTTCGCTCGGGGCAACACAATATAACATTTACAATTTATGGTGCCTGCAACGTGGATAGCAGCAATTGACGAAGAATTTTCCAACTGCCATAATGGACTGTTATTATTGATGACAATGGCCGGCCGGCCAGAGCACAGGGTGTGATTTCGCTGGGCCGGATTTTTTTTCACCTGAGGTGTTCTTACAGAATCTCAGTCCATGTCGGTATCTTCGCCACAGTGGTTATGAAGAAGGAAGGTGGAGATTCTCTGATGGTCATTCATCAATGGAACTTTTTTACTGACAATTTTAATACCCCAATGTTCAAAAGGAATGTCAGTTATACAGTGTGTCAAATTCAAACCTTAACCGAAAATATATTTTATCAGAAGTTGAACCAATTGAACGGGTCTAAATGAGAGCGATGATAATAAAACAATGTTTCTATTATACCAATTCTCTTATAGTATAACAAAGAAGAATTAATTTGGGAAAATACTTTAATAGTAACAAACAAAAAATTATTCATCAATTTATTATTAATGGTTTATTTAAAAACACTATTATGAATTTTTTTTAAACAATAATCAATAATTTTGAAAAGTTTTCTCTCTGGGTTTTGAGTTTTTAGTTTCTAAATGTTTTTGCTCGACTCGACTCTTCCGTCAGGGACAAGTTCCATAGAATTAGCACAGTTATGTTATTTGTGAATTTCTTTTCTAATAATAAATTTTCATCCTATGACAGTATTTATTTTTGTACAAAAATAAACCAGTTTTACATTTATGGTTAATTTTGGAACAATAAAAAGCTATACATAGGTATTCTAATGTTTCTTACTTATTATTTTCATTTAAGTACCCCTATTTTACTTGAAATTTCCAATATTTGCGTTTGTTAGTAAAATTGTCTACAATCTGACATTTTCAGTCTTGGCTGCCATCTATTATTTCCAAATGGTTCAAACTCGAGCATGGGATCTTACTTCCAGATCTGGCTTCTTCTGCGCTAGTTTCGATCATAGAATCGTTGATAGAATCCTTTTAACAGAATTTCTTGTTTTTCTGCGCTGCCCATGAGATGGCGCTCACGAATATTTCGTAAAGTTGATTAATATTGATCTAAATCTGTGTATTCTTGATTTCTACAAGTTAAAACTACCAATAATACTAATTGTCCTTATGGAATTCAAAATTTGGAAATTTTAAATAACTTAGGAGATTTGCACAGGTAGTGCGCATCAGCCATTGTCTAAAGAAGTATTAGGCAATGCATCAGTTCCTTTTTTTTGAACAATCTTTCTCAAAGTTCAGGCAATTTGCTATGCAAAGAGGGTCATATATTCCTGCCACAGTTCCACTTCGCGTTTTCCCAATGGAGGATGAAATAAATAAAAAATTTACTGTTCTCAGTGCCTAAAATAAGATTTTACGCACTGTTCAGATTTTACCCACTGTTCTCAGTGCGTAAAGTGATCCTTTTTCGCACAAGTTTGTGAAAAAATCACCTATGCGTAAAATCATCAACTGTGCGTAAAGTAATTTTTTACACACTGTTCACACATTTATGCATTTTAGAAAAATATAATATTTTGCGTCAAATATAACTCGGAAGTCTTTCTTTTGATAATACGACGACAATTCATATCATTAAACATTCAAATTAATGATATAATTGCTACAATTTGGCAATATAATAACTGTCGAAGAAAAAACTTTGTATGAAACACTTTCGTAAAGGGCTTTTTTGTAACGCTCATACAAAAGAGTCCCACTTTACGATCTTGCATCATAAATTGCTATTTTTAAATACCCTTGTCTTCAAAACTTTTTTCTCTTTCTACAATTTTTACTTCAATTTTGGATTTTCATTTTTAACAAATCTTTTTCACAACCTCCGGCTCCTCTCCACGTCTAGACTTCATATTTTTCAACAAGTTTCAGCAACTGGTCTTCTTTATTTTGTTATCGTATTGCAATTGCTCAAATAAGTAACAGATAATTTTGTATTCTACTGGATGGTTTTATCATTTTTGCATAAGACATAGTGGAATAAGATTTTTCTTTACATCTTTGTAACCATGTGCTTCCTAATGAGTTATTGGGTATTTTCTCAATAAGGCATTTCGATGATTTCAAAGTTTGTTGTTTGCTAAGGTTTTTACTTCTGTATTCGTGTTCATGGAACATTTTGAAACTTACTTCATTTGTCAAAATTTTATAAAAATCATTAAAATTGATTTACAACAAAATTACTACAAACACAGTTACTAAAACTAAGTTCTGAAGCTGACGGAATATTTATTTCCTTTTTCTAAATACCTATTTTCTCGTTTTAAACTTGGCGTGATGAATTTAATTCTGGTGAAACGTCCTCTTTTTTATAGATTTTTTTTTTAATTCATGGCCCACAACTACTGTGGTCATGTGGCCTATTTGAGCGATTAACATTTCTGAATTTAAAAAAATATGTCTACAGATTACAATTTTTTTCAACTTATCATTATTGTCTGCTAAACAGGATTCTATATTGTGTGGTAAATCTAATCTCTGTCTCAGTTCCACCAGTTCTTCACAGCTCAGTATATGCTGTACCGTCTTTCTTCTTCCTTTCATATAATCATAAACAATTATAGAAAACTAAATTTTTTATTCAAATAGTTATGGATACTATGTCCAATGCCCTAGGATTGAGGTTGAGATTACTTGACATGGTTGCAACAAGAATAATTACTCACCAAGCTTGGTTATTTCTATACCTGATAAATAATGAAGAACTATAAATATTATATTTATATTTGTAATGAACACAATAACAGTAATTACTAGTATTTCTATAAAAAAAATTCTACAAAACTGCAATCAATGGTAATACCTATTACCATGGATATATGGAACTATGAACATTCTATTTATTTATATTGAACATTATAATTGTAATTGATCCGATTACTTTAAGATATTAAGATTATTTATTTATGCAGTTTGAAAAGTTTATTTCGGGTCCCATTGATCTGGAAGTGGATATTTACGTTTATTTCATCATTGCTAGTCTCAATAGAGTTCATTATTGTATTGGAAATGCTGATTTTACCCTGAACCGAATTTTCAATGTAGCTTTCCGCCACTGAATTGGATTTTTAGCCACCATGACGTTTTAATGCATTAATATCACCACCGGCATCAACAAATATGGTTGCAGAAGTCCTTCGAAAACAATGCCCCGTATACAAATTCGGATTAGGCAGATTTAAATATGTTGCCATGTGCTTCCGAAAATCACTAAATTTATCAATACCAATTAAAAATTATGAATTTCTATTGATTAAAAATCTTTGTCGTCGTCATGAAAAATCTGTATCATAATGGATCTCATTATAAAATGCGTTATGGGCATATACGAGGATATATTGAAAATTTCTTAGCTTACTATAGAACCAAACAAAATTTTAATGTTAAAATATTTTATTACTCAACATATTCTCCTCTTAATTGGATACATTTATTACAGCGAACATGCAAGGTCTCTAGACCTTTAAAATAAATGGTTTTTCTTTCTCTGCAAACCAGACCTCCACAGCTTTTATTACCTCCTCGTTGGAAGAAAATTTACGACCTTTTAAACTTTATTTCAGTTGGGGAAAGAGATGATAGTCGGACGGAGACAAATCTGGTGAATAAGGGGGGTGTTCTGGTTATTCAAACACTAAATCACGAATTTTTTGCTTGGCAACATGAAATTTGTGTGCAGGGGCGTGTCCTGCAAAAACAAAATACCTTTGGATAGCTCGCCGCTCCTTTTCTCTTTAATTTTTTCCCCTAGACTGGTCAGTAATGTTGGATAGTAATCTCCGGTTATTGTTCTACCCTTATCCAAAAAATCAATCATGATTACTCCATGGCAATCCCAAAAAACTGAAGCAAGAACTTTTCCAGCAGATTTTTCGACGCTAAACTTCTTTGGTCTTGGAGAACCGGTGTGTCGTCATTCCATCGATTGTTGCTTTGTTTCTGGATCGTAGAAATGTACCCAAGTCTCATCCATAGTAACAATTCGGTTTAAGAAGTTTACATCGTTTTCAAATCGAACACAGATCGAACGCGATGCTACTACCCTTGCACGCTTTTGGTCAACATTCAAACATTTGGGGATCCATTTTGCAGCAATTTTTCTCATGTCCAAATTGACGTGAACTATATATGATGAACGCGTTCGTATGAAATATTCAGTGCTTCAGATATCCGTTTTAGCCCATTCTGTTAAAATCATGTCATGAACTTCATCGATATTTTCAGAGACTGACACAGAAACTGGCCTTCCCGATCGGTCATCATCTTCAATGGAAAATTTACCTCTTTTGAAGCTTGCATTCCAATTTTTCACGGTCGCATACGAAGGACATTGATCACCAAGGGTATTAAGCATATGTAAATCTGCTTACCTCTTCCCTTTCAAATACAGGTACTTGATGATCGCCCGATACTCCAATTTTTTGATTTTCAAAATTTCGGTGGAGATATTTTTTCTATTAATTTATTACGTAACTCTGGTTTACTTTTTTGACGTCAAACTTTACACTAACACTTCTAATAAGTTATTGTTCGTTGCTATGGTAACGCAATATTTTGTTTATGCAGGGAACTGGTCTAGGCTAACTAGATATCAATACATCCTCGTAAGTGTATTATTATAGTACAGGTGTAGAAAAAAACTGTAGACGATTTTTCTTTTTCGTTTTTTCGAGCATCTGAATGGACTCCTCTGGAATCAATAATTTATATAAACATCGTAAGAGAGTACAAGTGCACATGTGCATGTGCAAGTCAGTTTCATTATCAAACCAGCATTGAATATTCATAATGATGTGTGTCCCATTTAACAACGTCACAAACAAATCACTTCTTTCACAAGAAGTAAGTCATAGTACGGTATTAAATATATTCATGTGTGTGAGCTTCAGGAGGTTCAGTTAATTGGACATCTTGGTATGTCGTACACCGAGGCGCATTTTTTATTTATGCAACGTGCGGCACAAGTTAGTCAATGAGGAGTTACGTTATTAGAATGACGATGCAGATACAAGATACGCGCGCCGAGAAAAATTGGGATGGTCAGCGTTGAAATATTCATTTTATGTATAGTAGAATCGACATATTTCAATGAATGAGAGTAGTTTGATTTTATAGTACATAGAAGCAGTAATTATAGATTGAACGGTCTAATTTTTCTTGTATCATTCAAAATAATAATTTCCAAAGTTTTTTACTCAACGCGATAATTACTATGTACTCCAATTGACCCCACTAATTATTGATATATCCGCATGTACCAATTCAAATATTGACAACTCTATACTTTTGCTTCCGATATATACTTCCGAAATCATTCACAAAAATTCAAAATATAAAAAGCCCAAGAGCACTGCCTTGTGATACAACCACACGAAGCTACATTCTCAACAGTCACAACATTTTCTCTCTTATGTTTTTTTTGGATTTCAACCTTCCACATTCAGTGCAGAAAGGCCAATGATTCAATTTGCCACGTTGAGTTACAGCCTTAATAATTAAATATTATTCAATTTTGTCAGGAACTTACCGTATTCTCCATTTGCTTGTCTGAAATATAAATAATTTAAAGAGAAACATTCTCAATTGAAAATTGAATCAATGCAAGACTCCTCTGGAAATGGGAAAACCCTACGATAAAATTGAAGTTACTTTTTTGTAATATCTAACAGAAAACAACTACTTCCCCGGCTAAAGCCACGCTGGACCTTGAACTACATCTGATAGATATTGAGAAAGACCCTTTATAAATTGAGAGAAAAAATCTGAAAGTGAAAATTTGCATTTTCATTCAGATAGTTGATTATTTATTTCACCGCGCAAGAAATAGTCCAACAATTCCTCATTACAGTGTGAAATTGCTTCTGAAGAGTATGTTTTCCAATTCTTCCGACCTCCCTGATGATCTTAGAAGAGTGAAATAGATTTTTGTCGACCAAAATGTATTGGAGACCTAGCGAAAGAGATGCAATTCACGCATCAATGAAATGAGCGATTTTCTGTGAGTGATACTTCAATTCAATTCAATTCAATTCAACTTTATTTCATCCATTGAGCTATGAAGCTATCAGACAAGTCAGGTAAAACAAATATATGTATGAGACTTAAAAACATAAAAAATATATACAATTGTGAACAAACGAAATTCGAGTTCATCGAATGTTGTCAAAAAACTCATTTAAGTTATAGGGACAGATGTCGAGGAGTAGTAATTTTGTTCTTTTTTTAAAGTTATGTAGGCTATCCAACAATTTAATGTGTTCGGGAAGAGCATTGTATAGTCTGAGTCCTAATATATCGCATGAATTTTGAGATACAGTTAAATGCACGTTAGGTAAGTGGAAACTGTTTTTCGATCTGGTATGATGATCGTGAATTGAACTATTCTTGACGAAAGTTTCGCGTCGCTTATGTATATAAGACAAAAGTTCCATTATATATAGTCCACAGAGTGGAAGTATTTTGTAATGCTTGAATAATTCCCGGCATGAGGTGCGGTTCGGAGCATTAGCTAAACATCTCACAATCCTTTTCTGCACTATGAAAACATCATGATGAATAACATTCTCCCTTATCTCATTTATAGGTAAGAATCTCCAATGGAAACTGGACATTTAATAAATATTCAACTATCTGAATGAAAATGCAAATCTTCACTTTCAGATTTTTTCTTCAAGTTATATAGGGCCTTTCTCAATATCTATCAGATGTAGTTCAATGTCCAGCGTGGCTTTTGCCGGGGAAGTAGTTGTTTTCTGATAGATATTACAAAAAAGTATAGCTTCAATTTTATCGTAGGGTTTTTCCATTTCCAGAGGAGTCATGTATTGATTCAGTTTTCAATTGAGAATGTTTCCCTTTACAACATGAATCTCTTCCGAGAGAGGTTATCTTGTACGATGGAAAACAGCGACTAAATTCCAACTTTCAGTCGCAGATGATTCCACAACTGACTTTATGAACATCCTGTTCATATTTTCAATGAAATCAATAAATAATTTAATCTGACCGTTTGCAAAAAAAAAAACTAATTATGTCCAAATATATTGCAAAGAGAGTTATCAAGACGTTTGGTATATTCTCTAAACTGTCAACGTTTTTTGAAAAGAAAATCCGTGTTATTCAATTATTTTCTACTAATTTTTTAAGACAGGAAGACATGTAACCGCAGAATCACACCACAGGCTCATGGTCTTCACAAAGCTCTTGATGAAGATAATTCAAAATGCCTGTTACTATCGTACTATAAGAAGGCCTTTGACATTTTCATCACGACATTTTGTGTGTATGCCTGAAAATCAATACATCTTCTGTAGTTGTATATATTTTATTGTATTTTAGCATTTATGCCATGAATCTTTTTTATGTACATAATCCAACAACTAAACTCCTCTAGTGTACTCTACACTAAAAATTCGTATTGAAAACAGCATTTTACCGTTTGCCTAAAAAATTTGAATAAATAAAATGAGAAATAAAACTTTCTTTGTTTTTATATCACTTCTATTTTTTGTAACTAAAGTTACTGCAGTTTCCTTCTATGTGGATATTTTCTAACAAATACTATGTATTATATGAATACTATGAATACCATGCAGTAACGTTAGTTACAAAAAATAGAAGTGATATAAAAACATAAAAACATTTCTCATTTTTTGTGATGATCTACTATCACAAAGCAATAGCTACATCCATCAATATATTGAAATTCAAAATACGATAAGTTATTGACCAACAGAAAATCAGGACAGTAGTTTTGCAAACACAGTGACTTATCAGAGCAAACTGATTCATTTGTTACACTTGCAGCTTTTCTTGAGTTCGCATTTTTCATTTTTAGACTGTGGAAGGTTAAGATTCCAAAGAATATGTCAAGAAACGAATAATTTTCTCCACAAAATCCAACATTCAATCAATAATTTCTCTCTCTCATCAAAGTAAAGGGTATTTTCCTAAGCATCATTATTATTCCAGAAAACAGAAGAACGATCTGTCCCGATAGCAGTCCGTATCCACCGCACTCTGGAGCTGGCAGACGATAAATTCTACGTCATCACCTGCGGCAAGGCAGGATTCCGAAACGCCCGAAATGAAACCTCGCTGGTTTCCCTTCGACTCCTGGACGACAACAGGAAGATCACCGAAGCAGTCATCCATCGGCCGTACACCCTCCGAACAGAATTGTCGAGACCTGACGGCACCTACGGGTTCAGGTAAGGGAATTTTCACAAAAATATTATTTCAGTCGAAAACTCATTTAGTGGAACGGTTCTTCGTTGGTCACGGGAATAACGTTAAGAAAATTATGGACAGGTCCCACATTGGATCCTTGAGGCACACTTATATTCGAATCTAAAGTAACATTAGCGGGAATGAAATAGACATTTCCTAAAACTCATTAGCCACTATTTGAAAATAATATCAATATTAATATTCGTCTTCACTATGGTCAAGTAAAAGTTTACATGCATGCAGTCTTGGAGACATTGAAGACATTTGCCATAAATGGTGAAGTTTATTCTTGACAGTGTACTAGGCATAACCAAAGATATATTCTACTTCTCAACACAGAAACAGAGACTTGTTTATAACAATCGATTAGGTTGATAACGTTTGTAGATTTTAACAGTTCAAACGTCGTGAATAAAATTGAAGAGAATTGAATATTTCTTTGTTCTTTTTTCAGACAATGAAAGTCCAGAATAACCTCACTCAAAGGAAAACATTGTCAACCACTTTCAAACAAATTGAGTAGGTATAACGAAAAAATTATTTGAAACAGTCACAGTCAAAACTCATTAAAAATGCAACGATTGATTCTATGAAATACGTTTAGGCTTACCTACCTAGGCACAAAATGCAAGCACCAAGTGTCTGAAAAATTATTAACGTTGTAGGTTGTTCAGAAAGTATTGTTGTTGTTATTTCCGTCAACCGATTGCACCCCTACGCGCAACCCTCGGAAGTATTCGAGAGACTTGCATGAGCTAGGGAAGACGCAGCCCTTACCTTTTAACGTGTGATGCCATGCACGAGACCGATGACCATGCGAGGCTTTGAACCCTCGACCCTTCGCTCCAAAGGCGAACGTTCTACCAACACGGCCCATATATGTTCCTACAAAATTGCCCTTTTCCAGTTACTCCTTTGTCGAATTAAATTTTTGGAAAAATATAAAATAAAAGTTTTCGCAAAATTCGATATCCTTCTATATAGAATATTGCATTTTGAGAATTTGATAGCCTGAGAATATCTCAAAGATGCAGAATCTCGCGCATATGACTTCATTTTATACAAAATATCCTTCTGAATGCAAAAATCGGAGTTATTGCAAATGGGTGCATTTTTTCGTGATAAAATTGCCGTTTTTCAGTTACGTCTTTGTCGAATTCAATTTTTAGGTGATATTTGGAAACAGCTGATTTTTCGAAAAATGGAAAGTAAAAATTTTCGCAAAACTCGACTTTCTTCTATATGCAATATTGCATATTTTTGCTTCTATCGCCTGGGAATATTGCAAAGATGCGGTATTCCGCGAATATTAATTCATCTTATAGGAAATTTCCTCCTGAATCTGACAATCTGAAAATGCTGATTCATTCAGAAATTGTCCATTTTGCGGATGAGTACATATTTTCGTCAATAAAATTGCCCTTTATCTTAACCCTTAGATGGATTCAATTTTTGAGATGATATTCAGCTCGTCCAGTTACGTCTAATGGAAGTTTGCGATTTTTCAAAAAATGGAAAATATTTTTTTTTTCAAAATTTGATTTCCTTCCATAAAGAATATGGCATTTTTCGACTTTGACCTCCTGGGAATATTCCAAAAATTCGGAATCCTGCGAGTATTAATTCATCTTATAGAAAATTTTCTTCTAATAAAGAAAATGTACGTTTTTAAATCAGAATGCTTATAAATTTTGAAAATGTCGATTATGTCGAGGGGTGCATTTTTAGTCGAAAAAATTGATGATTGACATTTTCATGAATCTCCTTCGATTTTTCGGAAACATACAGATTAATAATTGATCTTTGATTTCTAAAAAGAAAAATGTTTAATTTCATATGCTTACTCTTTTATGATTATCATATATTTGGATCTTTTCAATTCATTACAGCCTTTTCAAAAATTCTTGAAATTTTGTATAGGTACTTGAAATAGCAATTTTGTTCAGTTGGTCTTTCGGTCTTTCTTGGATTCATTTCATTTGTTTTCTCATGTGTTGGAATGTTTGAGTTCCCTTGACTGCTATTATTTTTTGTTGATTTTATATTCGTCACTGAAGATTCATTTTTTAATTGGAATAATCGTCATTTTTCAATATAAATAACAGATTTTTCAATATTGAAACACTGTTCACAATTCACATTTATCCACCCCTATTTTCCAATCGATCCAAGAACTTTTTATCGATAATTTCCAAACTCAAATAATATTCGAATTCTTCTGCACCCTTTTCGGGCGATATGACAATTCTTTATTGAAAGAAAGTAAGGTTATGTACAGTTATTTATTATCGGTCTTTTTTCATCGGTTTGATATACAAAAGCGATTTCCAAATTGATTTCCTAACCATGAAGAAGTCCAGCATGTCCAAGACCGAGTCCGGCGTGTCCAAGACCTAGTCCAAGTCCCAAACCGGCACCGTGTCCCAATCCCCAAACTCCAACTCCGTTGGGTCCGGTGGGTCCAACGGCACCAGCTCCGGTGACGATTCCGGCGGGACCAGCAGCACCAGCTCCGGTAACGACTCCAGAAGGACCGGCAGCACCGGCTCCCGTGACTACTCCAGAGGGTCCTACTGGGCTCAAGGCCCAGGGGCTGATGACTCCGGCACCGTGTCCAAGACCGAGACCGAGTCCACCAAGTCCAAGACCGATGTGAGAGGCAGATGCTGTGGCGACGACGGCCAAGAAAGCGAAGGCAACCTGTAGAAGATTAAAAAATATCAGTGGATGTCTTAGGATGAACCAACAACTGTGATGAATGCTTGATAGAGAATTTTGAAAAACTGTGAAGGATACAAAGATCGTATTTTGGAAATATATTTGATATAGCAAGAGGCAATGAAAGTGTTCCAAATATTATCAAATGAATGAACTTCAAAGAAAGTTGAGTACATAAAAAGCTGCTTTTGATGAAAGTGAGAAAAGATCTTGCACGGAAAAAATAATTATTTTAAAAACAGTCTTACAATTTAGATAATTTTGAAGCCAGTGTCTTGAAAAGAGCCTCAGCTTTGGAAAGAAATTGTAATTCACGAATATTTGATGGAATTTCATTACTAAAAATTGGTAACACAAGAAAACCTGGATTTTATTGAGAACAAACAATAAAGTTGAATTATTCGAATACTTACGAAGGAGTTCATGATGATTGTCGATTCAAGTCACAGGAGCAAACTGATAAAAATGCTACAGTTTTTCCGGTATATATAGGTCTTAGAGTGTGAGTAAATGACCTTGATTACACAGCGGAATGACCATTTTAAAAACTTTACAACTTTTATAACGGAGATATGTTAATTATTATTGAACCATTACGAGCAGTCGTAATGCAATTTGTCGAAAACGTAAAGTGAATATTTTCGCAAATTTCTGTTTCCTTCTATATAGAATATTGTATATATTGATTTTGATCACCTGGGAATATTTCAAAATGCGGAATTTCATGAGATTGACTTCATCTTACAGAAAATTCTCTTCTGAATCCGAAAATATATTTTGTCTTTGTACCAGAACGCTAATTCATTTAGAAAATATCAATTTTGCGAATGGGTGCATTTTTTCGTCGAAAAATTTGTCCTGTTACAGTTAACCCACTGTCGAATGCAATTTTTGAGTTGATGTTTCAAAGTCAGCACGTCGAGTTACGTCTGAGAGAAGATTGCGTTTTTCGAAAAATGGAAAGTTGGAATTTTCGCAAAATTTGATTTCCTTCCACATTTGCATATTTTGACTTTATTCGCCAGGGAATATTTCAAAAATACTGAATCACTTAAGAATTACTTCATCTTATAGAAAATTTCCTTCTGAATCCAACATTTTACTTGTTTTTTCAATCAAAAGGCTATTTCATTTAGAAAGGTCGATTTTGAGGATAGGTGCAAATTTTCGTCGAAATGATTGCCCTTTTTAGTTACTCCTTCGTCAAATTAAATTTCTAAGGTGATATTCGGAATCAGCTCGTCGAGTTACGTCTGACGGAAATTTGCGATTTTCCAAACAATGGAAAATAAATTTTTTTGCAAAATTCGATTTCTTTCTACATGAAATATTGCATTTTTGGACTTTCAGCGCCTGGGAATATTTAAAATATGCGAAAACACGCGGAGAGAACTTCATCTTACAGAAAATTTTCTTCTGATTCTGAAAATGTACGTTGTTTCCGAATCAGACTTCTCATTCATCAAGGAAATGTCGAATTTGCAATTAAGTGCATTTTTTCGTCCAATAAATTTCCCTTTTCAGTTACGTCTTTGTCGATTTCAATATTTGAAGTGATGTTTGGAATCAGCTCGTCGAGTTACGCCTAGGAAATGTTAGCGGTTTTTCGAAAAATGGAAAATAAAAAATTTTCGCAAAATTCGATTTCCTTCAATACAGAATATTTCATATTTTGATTGTCTGGGAATATTTAAAAAATGTGGAATCCCGTGAGTATCATTTCATCCTATAGAAAATTTTCTTCGGAATCTGAAAATATACTTTGTTCTCGAATCAGAAAATATCGATTTTGCGGATGGGTGTATTTTTTTGTCAAAAAAAATCCTCATTTTATAGTTACTCCTTGGTCGAATTGAATTTTTATGATGAAATTTGGAATCAACTCGTCAAGATACGTCTGTGGGAAGTTTGTGAATTTTAGAAAAATGCAAAACAATAATTTTCGCAAAATTCGATATCCTTCTATATAGAATATAGAATTTGTCGACTTTGATCGTCTAGGAATATTTCAAATATGAGGTATACCTTGAATATTACTTGATCTCATACAAAATTTCCTTCTGATTCCAAAAATTCACTTGTTTTGCAATTTTCAATTTTTATGTAACTCCTCGATTTTTCAGAAACATACAGTTCAATAATTATTGATCATTAATTTTCAAAAATGAAATCACTTGTTTCATATACTAATCCTTTTATAATTATAGAATATTTTTGGATGGTTGTAATTTCATCATTTCATAAGCCGTTCCAAAAAACCTTGCAATTTTGCATAATTCAAATAGCAATTTTGTTCAACTGATTCATTTCTTGTATATACTTCAATTGTTTTCTCCTGTGTTAGAAAGTTCTTCAATTGTGCTATCTTTTATTAATTTTATTTTCATCAATATAGATTCAATTTGAACTGGAATATTTATAATTTTTCAATCTAAATAACACATTTTTCAATATTGAAATACTATTTTCCATTCACATTCATCGACCCCTATTTTCCAATAGAACCAAGAGCTTATTGACAATATACAGTAATTTTCAACCACCCCAAATAATATTCGGATTTTTCTGCACCCTTTTCGGGCGATATGAGAATTCTTTATTGAAAGAAAGTAAGGTTATGTACAGTTATTTATTATCGGTCTTTTTTCATCAGTTTGATATACAAAAGCGATTTCCAAATTGATTTCCTAACCATGAAGAAGTCCAGCATGTCCAAGACCGAGTCCGGCGTGTCCAAGACCTAGTCCAAGTCCCAAACCGGCACCGTGTCCCAATCCCCAAACTCCAACTCCGTTAGGTCCGGTAGGTCCAACGGCACCAGCTCCGGTGACGATTCCGGCGGGTCCAGCAGCACCAGCTCCGGTAACGACTCCAGAAGGACCGGCGGCACCGGCTCCCGTGACTACTCCAGAGGGTCCTACTGGGCTCAAGGCCCAGGGGCTGATGACTCCGGCACCGTGTCCAAGACCGAGTCCACCGAGTCCAAGACCGATGTGAGAAGCAGATGCTGTGGCGACGACTGCCAAGAAAGCGAAGGCAACCTGAAGAAGATTAAAAAAATATCAGTGGATGTCTTAGGATGAATCAAAAACTGTGAAGAATGCTTGATAGAGATTTTTGAAAACTGTGAAGAATGTTTTTGAACGATATACAGAAAGAACGCGAAGATCGTATTTTGGAAATTGATTTGTTATTACAAGAGGCAATGAAAGTGTATTATCAAATGAATGAACGTCAAAGAATCTTGAGTACATAAAAAGCAGTTTTTGATGAAAGTGAGAAAAGATCTTGCATGGAAAAAATTATTAATTTAAAAATAGTTTTATAATTTCGATAATTCTGAAGTCAGTGTCTTGAAAGAGTCTCAGCTATGGAAAAATGTTGTAATTCACGAATATTTGATATAATTTCACTACGAAATATTGGTAACACAAGAAGAACTGGATTTTAGTGAGAACAAAAAATAAAGTTGAATTATTCGAATACTTACGAAGGAGTTCATGATGATTGCTGATTCAAGTCACAGGAGTAAACTGATAAAGTTGCTACAGTTTTTCCGGTATATATAGGTCTTAGAGTGTGAGTAAATGACCTTGATTACACAGCGGAATGACCATTTTAAAAAAATTACAGCTTTTATAACGGAGTATGTAAATAATTATTGAACCATTACGAACACTCGTAATGTTATTTTTTCAAATTGTGCTACACCCTTGACAACCTCGGTAACAATTCGTATGTTATGAAGTAGACTATATCCGCTTGGTGAAAGGAAAGGAATGGGCGTTAGCCATTGCTGCAGTATTTTGCACTATTTCTATTGTTTATTGCTCTTCAGATGGATAACGACCTTCTATTTCAATAACTGCGCTTCGAGTGAGTTCCTTAGAATCGATATATATTAAATTTTTGTTCTGTCCGCAAGAATAATAATAACAATCGTCTCTCATATTTGGCGTAGATGGTAAAAGATACAGTCAAAAGCTGCAAATACTTTGACAAATGTATGACAAGGCTGAAACTTTGTGTGTACCTACTTAAATAGGAAATCGGTTAGATAAGAAAACAAAAGTCTACCTGGATTTGCGTAAGTGCTACATTATTTCCCGAATTCTTTAAAATGTAAAACAATTTTTTCAAAATGTCCTCCATCAAAGCTGGCGGCTTTTCTAGTATAATGGAGAATGTTACCACCCGCTGGGCCATTTTATCAACTACGAGCGAAGTGTTTGCTTGAAGTACATGTAAATTTTGATTAGTAAACTCGAAAACAAACAGTTTGGAAATAATTCATTCAACACAAAAATAATACTACAAACAGGTCATTAATTCAAATTTAAAATTCAACGTCGGAAAATGTTTTGTTGAATTACTTTCGATATTCTTCTCGGATCATGCTAGGAATCGCACGTAAGAAGGTAAGACCTCGTTAATCCTTGGCTCGTACAAGTTTCTACTTTTTCGGGCTTCCGTTCGTAAGGGGAAGACAGCTGGTTAACGGAAAAAACAATTTTGACAAAACAACAACAATTTTTAACTTAGATGATATTCATTTTCTCTAGTATTTGTACTAGGTTGTTTCTGAGCGTTTGCCTTGTATATTGAGGGTGTATCACAGCCCTTTGATAATGTTATCGGCGATATTTTTTATTGCAACTTTTGTTTTTGAATGTAATTCAAAGTTGGTTGAATTTTCATTTACTATGGCTAAAAGAATTACGTATTTACGTCGAAAGGCCAAACGTGGTTTTGCCAATTCTTTGATTAGAACACTTCCATGTCTTTCAAAAACACAAAAAATCCTTTTTTATTATACATGCTTATTTAGCATACTGAAAAAGGGGTTTTTTCCGTGCGCTGGTATCATTATAGCTGCCTACTTACATGTCAAAATTAAATATGTTGTTGACAGGTCTCTAGAAATCGTAATTTGTTTGAATATTTCCTTACCAGCAGGGTAAATAACGCTTGTTTTGTGGCAATTTCTGGATACTTTTGTACCATAAATATTTCAATTAATAATACTTGTTTTTAAATATAATGAAAAATATCGTTCATTACTCGTTCATAAATGCTTTTTCCGTGCATGCACGGGAAGTAGTGCAAGCACGGAAAAAGCTTGCACTACTTCCCGTGCATGCACGGAAAAAGCCTATTTTCCGAACTCGCAATGAAATATACTATTTTCTGTAACAGGTTGACAGGTAACAAAATTTAACTTTTTATGAATCACACATTTTTCACTTCATATTATTCAAAATAATCAATAAACAACCACTAGGTTACTGTGATTTTTGACTTTGAAATAATAAATTTTACAGTGGGCATGTCCACCACCTATCCAGCTTATTCAAAAGCGGCGATATGGAACAATTTTTTTAAGTCCCATTGGAGTATTTTTATCCCACTGTTTTCCTATTTTCTTTACTTTTTTTACTTAATGCTATAAAACTTTGACTTCTTTCATCTAAATTTCAATGTCACATCTTTGAATGGGTCAAGTCAAACACAATCTTGTAATCCATATTATATTTTTTCGGGTTCCTAACGATATCAAATTTCATTCTGCCGATTACCATAAGCGAGAAAATGCATCAGCAACCGAGTATTTTTTTACAAGATCGCGCCCTTATTTTAACACTTTCAGTTCGTCCAAATCTTATGGCTTTAGTTTTTCACATTATATTGTCATATATGTTATTGTGTTAAGATGACAGAAAAAAAGAGATTACAAAAAAAAAAATGAATCTTCCATATGCCACACGTCCAATCGCTAAATTTTCATTTCTTGAGCTCAACACTGCCAAATTTTCAGTGGTTAAAATTCCAGAAAAGAGAAAATCAGTAAGCAAAATCTGTCATTATCTAACGATCTATTACGTTCCTATCTATCCGATGTCAAAGTGCCCTGGACGATTTCATACATGATTTAAATTATTTACAGCAAATCACCAATATAAAAAAATATTTGGAAGGAAAAGCATTAATGAAATTTTTTGTGTGCATTTTCTAACCTTCCAAAATTATTGCTCTGCTAGGAATAACTAATAGAAGTGGCAAAGTTCAACTTGATGAAAACATAACATACATTTTGTTCAACACATTATATTACCCAATATTCTGTTGGAGGTAATATTGATTTTATCAATGCGGAAATGAATTGATCAAAATCAATACTAATTTGAAAAGTTGAATGACTTCCAAGTCTCTTACTTGACCATATATTTGCAAAACATTGAATATTTAGAGTGTTTTGACCATTAAAGATACTTTTTTCCTAGTAAATAATGACATTTCTCAGTGCTGACAGCACAGATTGCCATGAGTGCATGCTGCAGTTTGTTGCAGTCCTAGCTATCTGAATTCTCAAAAATATTTTGAAACAATACGCCGAGAACTTGCAAAACTCCAAATTGAATCACTTTAAACCTTGGGAGGGGTAAAAAACATTTCCAAATATCTGGTCCCACAAGCTGATATGTATCACAAGAAATGATTGCTGCTTGAGCGATCCTAACAAAAAGTATCTATTGTATGAGCCCCAGCAGAATACATTTCCATTGCATAATCAAATTATCTCTTCTCCTACAAGTGTCTTACTCTTTAGCCTCACCAAAAACTCTATTAATATTTTGTTCATTCAAACACAAAAAACCTTCAAAATTGTATATATTCAGTCTATTAATCACATCAAAATTTCAAAATCTATCTTCCGTGAAGTCCCAATCCACCAATTCCAAGACCCAAACGGCCAATTCCTCCCAATCCACCAAGTCCGAGTCCCAAACCGGCACCGTGTCCCAATCCCAATCCCAAAACTCCAACTCCGTTGGGTCCGGTAGGCCCAATGGCACCAGCTCCAGTGACAATTCCAGCGGGACCAGCAGCACCAGCTCCGGTAACGACTCCAGAAGGTCCGGCAGCACCAGCTCCGGTGACTACTCCAGAGGGTCCTACGGGACTCAAAGCCCAGGGGTTGACGAGACCTACTGCGCCAAGGCCGAGACCGATGCCTGAGGCGGTGGTGGAGGCGATGAGAGCCACGAAGGCGAAGGCAATCTTGAAAGAGAAAAAAAATCAATATTCACAGTTTCAGTGGTTATAGAGGAAATTGTTCCTTGTTGGAACCATTATTATTGAATTCAAATGATTTTAGAGAGTTTTTGAAAATACATTGTAGTAATTCCAAGTAGTGGAATGAAGGTACTCTGTTCAGAATCAGGCTTTTCGGGATCTAGAGTCCCGGAAAAAAAATCAGTAATCTGCAAATATAATAATCATGAAAGATTGGATATCTTACCAAGGAGTTCATGTTGATGATTTGGTCAATCGAATAACTGATGCTGTTTGGTCGTTATACTCGGTATATATAGGCCTGCAATTAGCTGATGCAATTATCCGGAATGTCTCGTTTTCTATTGCATTGTATGGAATCGAAATAGTCCGTGACTTATTCTAGTATTTCTGTCCACCCAGCTTCACATGTTATCGAATGAATTTCAAGGATACTGCCATATTTCCTATGCACAAATTATCGAATTGATTTTGTTATAATCGATTTGATTCATAAATAATGTGTATTGAAGAGATCAAGAAGAAGAATGATTGTTTTATATGAAGACCAACGATATTCTCATCATTTTTAATGGGATATCTGTCAAAAGATACACTCGATGGGAATGGAGCTGAGATTTAGGAAAATATCTATCCTGGAATATCCAATGAGTTTTATTTCGATTTTTATTGACTGAAAGTCCAAATTCGTGGAGAAAATTCGTTTTTCGAAATGTTTTTTTTTGGTTTGAAGATGAAAAAAAATATTAATTTTTTTAAATGAACTACAAATGTATCGATTTTTCCAGATAAGTTACTGCGTTTGGAAGACTGTTTTTGTCAGAATCGTAAAATAAACTGAAAAATACTTTTCTTCTTCAAAAAACATTGACGTTTCGGAGACTATATCTTCCTCCGTTATCAAAACTTGTTGAAAACTTTTTTATCAGTTTTAGAATTATTAATTCTATCAAACTAATTATGTTATTAATTTCTATCAGTTTCAGAGTTGATAAGTAATAAGATCGTTTTTCACAACATCAAATTAAATCTGCGAAGAAATTTTTTGGGGTGTATCAATCACCATTCTTTCAAATCTCTCTTTTTTCCTTTTTTTTATAAAAAAAAATCGTAACGACGACAAGACTGTCTTTACCAGTTCTAATATGCGACTAACTTTCAATTATACGAATCATCAAGAGCAACATATTTTTTTTCTAGAAAATGAGTTCTAATGTTAAAAATGTCTGTTATGTTTTATATAAAGTTGACGCATCTTCAAGCATTTATAATAGAAATTCATTAAAGTGGATTTTTTTATATCAAAATTATACCAAAGTCATCATTCAAAACATCATCAAACTTTTTTACTTATCTAACTCATCTAAGTTTACGACATTTCACGGTACAAATCTCGAATTTACTTCCATCAATTTTGTGAAGTAGGCTATGGATAAAAATTTTATATATTTCAACAAACTTACAAAATATATTGTTCCCTTGTTCTTCCTGGCAATATAGAATTGATGAATAATTACAAAATAGAAGTTTCGTAGTGGAGTTCAGGCAAATATCATTCAAAATCGTGAGTACTCCAAGGTTCAAATCTGGGACCTCATCTATTTATTATATTCATGAATGATCTTCCTTCTGTGCTTAATTATTGTAATTGCCCAATGTTGATACATCTTAAAGTGTTCATGATTGATTGTTGCTACAAAAGGGCAAACATAGTATTACTGATTTGAGTAGTGGCAAATTTGACGCCAATCTGAGGTTTGCATTTTTTTTAAATCAACTTTTTCCTACAGCCCCCATATTCGCCATGGCTGATGGTTGATCTAGGTACGATGTTTGAACTCCAAAATTGTGAAATTTTTTTCAAAAAACGAGTTTTTAAAAAAATCGACTTTTTTCAAGGAATACAAGATTATTCAAAAACTATATTGTATTGGGTGAAACTGATTACATTTCAGACTTCTGCCGTACACGTTCCTCCTGTTCACATGCAGCAAATTCAAAACCAATCTGAGGTACGAAACTTATTAAAAAAAATTCAAAAAAAGACCGAAAAATCAATCTCTTTTCGTTCTGGATGATCTAGAAACAACGCTGATGCGGAAAGTTCAGATTGTTCAAATACTATGACAGAGCAAAACTTGTAGTATTTCTGACATGTATGGGATGATATGATTTTCTTGAGGAATTCTCTAACTTAAGAACATTTATTTTTTAGAGTAATAACATTGTTTATATAGAATATAGTTAGTCAACCTTATGGGATTATAATTGGATCGAAATGGATGCGACATGTAGATGGCGATAGTGAGCTCGCATCCAAGTCATGTCGTAACTTCAGTGATCTGGCCTCCAAGTCATGTCGTAACTTGATTGAAACAATGGGACAGCATTAAAATTTTGAAGGAACCTGCATTAAAATGACGTCAAACATTCATGTTTGTAACTAATCACGCTAGATGACACTCGCGTTTGCGTCTAACACCAATTACACAGGCATTGACTATCTTACTTCTATATAAACAATGGTAATGACATTGTTTCAATTATTGCAGTAATTGTGTTTCTGACATCTATCTGTCAGAGGATGAATCAAGTTGTGATGAACTGAAATTGCTGCAAGTTAGAAACCTATAATTGAAACAGTGGCCACTTTGAGTTTTGTCTACAGTCTGTGAGATGGCGGGCAAAATCAATTTGCCACATTTTTTATCAAATCCCAGATTATTCAAAAATTATGTTGAATTGAGAAAAAAGTATTACCTACATTTATGATTTCTGCAGAACATGCTCCATTTGTGAAGCGAATTCATATCTAATCTAATCCTTTCAAAATACGAGCTTTTAAAAAACCGATTTTTTTTTCACGAAAACTAGATGATTCAAAAACTATGTTAAATTTAGTGAAACAGACTGAAACTGAATGCATTTCTGAATTTTACGTGTCGAGAGGCTCTACCAAGAATAATTTGAAGCAGTTCTATTTTTGAACTTTCACCGAAAAAATTCTTAGATTTTAAAATGCCTAAAAATCAACTTTCTTCTAAAGCCTCCATATTCACTAAGAAATTGAAACAAGGACCACCTTGAGTAATATCTATCGTTTGTGAAATGGTACGAAAAGTCAATTTGCCATTTTTTTTACCAAATCTCAGATTATTCTAAAACTACGTTGAATTGAAATAAACTGATTACTGCAGTACAAGCACCTCAAGTGGATCTTTGCTACCAGTCTGAGGTATGAAATTTGTTGAAAGAAGTTCAAAGGAGATGACCTTAATTTATGAAAAGGAAGAAAAATTTTCTTTTTCCTAGAGACTCCATATTTTTTTAAATAACTGCTATTTTAAGCCCATAGTCGGTCAAAAATTTCAACCTGCTGAGTCACTTTTGACTAATTTCACAGGAGAGGTAAAAAACGATTTTTGAGAATTATGATTCATGAAAATGAATGAAAATTCATTTAGATAAATCTTAAATGGCGTAAGAAAGTGTTTGACGTACATAAAAATTATATTGCTTGGTTCTCACTCTCTGACTTCTAAAATTATTAAAAATATTAAAATTTTGAGATTTGTCAGGCCGACCATTTTAAATTGAAAAAATGGAAAACAACTTAACGATTGTATAAACTAGAAGAAGCTACTTAAATATTTAAATGAAGTTTGTGAAGATCAAATTGTTTTTTGTGTAGTTTGTAAAATTACTATGGTCCTTCCTCACAATGCCTGATTTTTCAAACTGTCAGAGTACCAGACAATGTGGTTTTTCAATCGTCAACCAAATAAAAGAATAAGGTATTTTCTATAATTATTGTATATTTTCTATCTAAACGTAATCAAGTCAATATTTGAAATCTCATCGTCCGTGAAGTCCCAATCCTCCGAGTCCAAGACCCAAACCGCCAAGTCCAAGTCCCAAACCGGCACCGTGTCCCAATCCCAATCCCAAAATTCCAACTCCGTTGGGTCCGGTGGGGCCCACAGCTCCAGCTCCGGTGACAATTCCAGCTGGACCAGCAGCACCAGCTCCGGTAACGACTCCAGAAGGTCCGGCAGCACCAGCTCCGGTGACTACTCCAGAGGGTCCTACGGGACTCAAAGCCCAGGGGTTGATCAAACCTACTGCGCCAAGGCCAAGGCCAATGCCTGAGGCGGTGGTGGAGGCGATGAGAGCCACGAAAGCGAAGGCAACCTTGAGAAAGAAAAAAATGAAAATTATCCATATGAATATTTTTTGAAACGTTATCGGAAGCTTCAATAATTTTTAGAATCTTTCAAATGTTGCATTCCAATACAAAATGGTGAATTAAAAGTCGAATTCATCAGAATTCTTGAAAGGTCTTCTAAAATTGGCCAAATTTTAGGAAGGTGTTTTTGAATCTTTAAAAAATAACCATTGAAATGTTGATGTCTTACCAAGGAGTTCATGTTGATATGATTAGTCCAAACAAGTAACTGATGCTGCATGTATGTTGCTACCGGTATATAAAGGCCTACAATTAGATGACGCAATTGTGCGTACTTTGTCGTTTTCTATAATATTTGTTGTGATCGAAAATTAAGTGACCTATCCTAGTTTGCTTGCCTTCATTGCTCTGCATTTTCATCTAATCAATTTCAAGGATACTCTCATAGTTCCTATGCACAAATGCACAAGACATAAAGTGAATAATATGAGTAATGGAATCAAATCGAAACAAATTAATCAATATCGTGAAAGATTCTTTAAATCTGTTCAATTTTTGTGTACAGTTTAAATTCTTCTATCATTAGATGATGTAGCTCTTTGGTATCGATGTGAAATTGTTGAAATAGGATTCATTGAAGTTAACTCACCATTTATGCAATCTTCGGGTATTCTGGCTTCTGACAAAGGAGTGGGAAGACTAAATTCGTCGATCACATGTTACGAGTTTTTTTTTCTTGCATCTACCAACAAGCTCAGAGAAGCTCCCACAAAAGCAGTAAGTTCCAGATCTCCTCTACTGGGACAATTTCATCTGAGTGGTTTTCCACTCAGATGAAATATACAAAAATTTTTAGTTTGGCGAGAAAATGTGAGAGGACTGAACTCTTGGATCAGTATCAATGAAACTGCTATGACAAGAATTATTTTGATCAACAGAAATGGAAAAGGTATTTTTTGAAATATCTGTCCTGGAATCGGTTTTAGTTCTGTCCAGAGTAACTCTCTTTATCGAGCGGCAATCAATCACTTTGCGATCTAAATACTCAAATAGCAATTTCCTGCTAGATCTTGTATCTGGAAATGAAAAAATCATATATTTTTGGAATCGGCGTTAAATTTTACATACATTGTGTAAATTTCAAATAGATGTGATGATTTTGTATTTTATATGGTTTTTACAATTTTTTTCGAGTACATTTCTTTCTGTTTCGATCAACTTGAAATCTACAGGATTTACTGATTCGACCATTCCGAATCGATTGGCGTTCGCAGAATTGCTCTATCTCTAATCGTTTTCGAATTGAAAAGTTCAAATGAAGATGAAAGGGTTTTTTCTCGTCTAGGCTTTTTTTTTGTTATTGGTCTCTTATTTCGGAAAATTCAATCTATTTTGTATATGCGTTCCCAATTCTAAATCGATTCCAAGTTAACTAAATATTTCATAGGCGTTTTACGCAACCTCTACAATTTTGAATTTTCCACATTTAATGAATTTTCAAGCTAAATCTTATACCTGAGCATAAAAAAAATCATTTATTTGCGGAATCAGCTTGAAATTTTATGTATATTCTGTGCACTTCAAATGGATCTGATGATTTTTGTAATTTTCGTGATTTTTTTTCGATGACATTTCTTTTAGCTATAATAGAGTATTTACTAATTCGACCATTCTGCATCGATTGGCGTTCGCAGAACTACTCTATCTCTAACCGTTCTCGAACTGAAGAGTTGAAATCAAGTTGAAAGGTTTTTTCCCCACCAATTTCGACGTTTCATTCCCTTTTCCGCATAAATCTTATATCTGAGCATATGCAAAACCTATATTTTTCGGAATCAGCTTGGAATTTTACGGAAATAGTGCGAATTTCAAATAGATGTGATGATTTTGTATTATTCGTGATTTTTACATTTTTCGAGTGAGTTTTGTTTCCTTCGAATAATTTTAAATTCCCACAATACCTTAATTAAACCATTCTAAATCGTTTGGCTTTCGCAGAATTGCTCTATCTCTAACCGTTCTCGAATTGAAGAGTTCAAATCGAGTATTTTGTTGCCAATTATTGGTCTCCTTCTTTATAAAATTCAATCTGTTTTGTACATGCATACCAAGTCCAAGTCGATTCCGATTTTCAATTTCTAGTCTTGATTTTTTATTATTCGTAATTTTTTCTTATACTTTTTCATGCATATGATGAAGTTGTTATTTTATTTGGGAAGGTCTTCAACTACTGTGAGTGCCGATTGACCTTGTTATCAATTCTGTTTTTACAATAATGATAATAATCGCTTTTATTCATAGGTGAAGAGAAAAAATACACCATGAAATTTTCACATCATTCTTATCTATCGTTGTATAAACAGATTGAAGATGGTTCGGAATTCCTTTCATTTGTCTCAATTCTTGATAATGAACACATCTGAGTTGTGAGTAGGTACTCTACAGTTTTCCTCCTTCCAGATATTACCAAATCATGGTTTTGCCTATTTTTTACAACTCCACTGACAAATAATTATTATAATTTTAGTTTTAAAATAATTTTTTTCGTTAACCAGCTGTCGTCCTCTTGTGAACGGCAGCCCTCAGAAGTCGAAACTTGTGCGAGCCAAGGATTAACGAGGTCTTTTTACGTGCGATTTCTAGCACTTTCTCGGGCCATCAGAACAATGTCTGCAGTCGCTTGACTGGCAGCAGAGTGCGATTGAAACAATCTCGCTTCAACCACTCGGCTACCTGGCAGATTTTCCGGTTCCATGTTGAACAATGGCAAACTAAATGTGTGCTAGTTCAGCGAAAAAATTAGTTCCAATTGATACAAACAGTGCTTTCGAATGAAAGAATAATTTCGAAAAGAAATATGAGCAATGAGTTTATGGCACTGGAAGGCAAACGTGAAATGATGTCGACGAAGCAAATTGGTGTACCACAAGGATCGGTTCTGGGACCTTTCATATTTTTACTGTATATTAAGGATCTTCCACAGTATATGCGACGTACGTCGATGATACTTTCTACTGAAGATGCTTCAGTTTCGGCTGAAGCTGACAGCCTTGAATAGCTTTCATCCGAATTGAACATAATAAGTGAACAATTTCCCGCATGGTGTCAAAACAGTAGGCTCATGGCTAACGCGAAGAATACTGTGCTAATTCAGTTCTTTGGCAGGAAAGCTACCTATCGCCGTTACAATTAATTATAGTACTGTACACCCTTCCAAAACAACAACATTTTTAGGTGTACACATAGGCACTTGTTTGAAATTGCAACATCATATTAACCATGTCTGTACAAAAATCAATAGTAGTTTTTATGCTCTGCTATAGCTAAACAAAGTTTTGGAGTTAATGATCTTATCGATAGTCATTATGCGATGGTAAACCGGTACCTATTTTCCTAAAACGTTCTCCTGTGGGGTGATGGAACAGATATTGAATGAGCTTTCATTGGTCAAAAACGCATAATTCAACTTATATGTAGTCTAAGCTATACCGAATCAAGCAGACTTTGTTTAAAAAAAAAATAACATTTTTACACTACCTTCTGTATACATTTACCATTGTATCATATATGTGAAAAAACATTAATATGACAATATAAATAAATAAATAAATAACATAAAACAACAACAATAAAAGGGTACACTATGAGCAGGACTCGTAGAAAAGAACATATGCCTCTCTGCCCACAAGTGAAGTTGGTGAAATTGGTGACACCCAAGAATCATTTCATTTTATTTCTTGTTCTTTCTGTTGAAGAAAATCGTTTGAAATGGATCACAATAATTTTTGGAAATCCATGAATAGATATATTATTCGTGTACTTTCGACTCTCTTGGCACTTCGAACAAGTGGGTTTCTCGTCACCATCCAAAATTTCTTCTTGAGTAAAATAATCCAAACAATGTGACAGACTAAGTTGTTCTATTTTTTCGGAATCGGAAGGGAGAGATCCCAGAATGGATCGAACGGAACGTGACTGAACAATGACCCCAATGTGTACATTTTAATGCAGATTTTAGTTGGCCAACAAAGTTATCTATAACCTTGGAGTTGTTCATCCTCAAGAATCTCGTCCAAACTTCTTCAGCTTTCTCATTGTCACTTGATTTCTCATCAAAATCTGTCAAAATTTCAATCCTGTAATTTTCATACCTACCCTACACCATTGAAACAACATAGAACTCAAATATTCCAAAAGTCGCGTTTTGTGGCTGGACCTGAGATGCCTGCCTGCCTTCAGATTCCAAAGAAATATCAGCGTTCGTAGGTTTCGAAAAAAAAGTTGAGGAATATTCGCTGGAAGGGAGTTTTTATTCTGTGATAGGATTTATTCAAAGGAAAATGTAAAGTTTTGTTTCTGTTTTAATGTAAAAATTCTCAGTGAATATTAATTTTTTTAAAACTTAGATATCTTTTTTCGTGTATGTTCTATACGTCAACTTCATTCATTCTCTTCATGATTAGTAAATTAAAGTTAATCTTCGAATTATCTGGTCTTACAAGGATATTTTCAGTGATAAAATTCCGACAAATTGCATAATTTTCGAAAAATACTTCTACCTTGCTGTCACGAAAACTGTGAAAATACGAGGAAAATTTCTATCGAATCATTTCAATTGTAAGCAAATGTCACAGTGATAGACTTTCATAAACTGTCAGAGTATCAGGCGATGTTATATTTCAGTCTTCAAGTAAAAAAAAGGAAATATTCTAAAATTGTTTATTTTCTTCCTATAAATATTCGATCAACATTTCAAAGCCTATCTTCCGTGAATTCCAATTCCTCCAAGTCCAAGACCCAAACGGCCAATTCCTCCCAATCCACCAAGTCCAAGTCCCAAACCGACACCGTGTCCCAATCCCAAAATTCCCACACCGTTGGGTCCGGTAGGTCCAACGGCACCAGCTCCGGTGACAATTCCTGCGGGTCCAGCAGCACCAGCTCCAGTAACGACTCCAGAAGGTCCGGCAGCACCAGCACCGGTGACTACTCCAGAGGGTCCTACGGGACTCAAAGCCCAGGGGTTGACGAGACCTACTGCGCCAAGACCAAGACCGATGCCAGAGGCGGTGGTGGAGGCAATGAGAGCCACGAAGGTGAAGGCAATCTTGAAAGAGAAGAAAATTCAATTTTTGTTGCAATGGCTCAGGTGGAAATTGTCCCTTGTTGGAGCAATTTTATAGAATTAACATGGTTTTGGAAGGTTTTTGGAAATTCAATATATATTTACAACATACAACATATTAATTTTGGAAATTTAAATTGTTCATACTTTTTGGCGTCTCTAGAGAATAATTTTCATTTCAGGAAAAGTCGAAGGAGCTTCTAGTAATTTTGGAATTTTTGAAATGATGCATTTCTTGAAAAATTAGTGAGATGTGTTCCCCAGATTCGTAAAAAATCTTCTAAATTTGGAAAAAAATTTGGAAGGTGTTTTTGAATTTTTATTAAAATATCCATTAAAATATTGATGTCTTACCAATGAGTTCATGTTGATATGATTAGTCCAATCAAGTAACTGATGCTGTCTGTACATTGCTCCCGGTATATATAGGCCTGCAATCAGATGATGCAATTGTTTGTCATTTGTCGTTTTCTATGATATTATTTGTTGTAATCAAAAATTATGTGACCTATCCTAGTCTGCTTGCCTTCACTGCTCTGCATTTCATCGAATTGATTTCAAGGATACTGTTATACTTCCTATGCACAAGATACTGTATGTATATTTCTTGTTGATTGAAATGCAATGGACTAAAATGATTCTGTTTCATGATATGTACAACAGATGATTTTCTATGGAAATGTCTCTCTCACCTCGTATGATATTCTGGGTTTCTTTGAAAATCTGAGGAGTTCGAAAAAAATAATGGGTGCACAAGAGTGCCTTCGCCATTAAATAGAATAATCTTGATGCGCATGTTGATGAACATTTGTATGTTATTTGTTTATTGTACCTTGGATACGGTTGCTATGAATACACTCAAAACGCCCTAGGGCGTTATGAGCGGTAGTTATGGATATAATGCCAGCTCATTGTACGAGAAGAAATGAAACGAAAGCTATAAGATTATTTATTTGTAAAAAATTTCATACAAGTTGTAACGTCTCTGTTTCATCGTAATAAAACAAAGGATAAAATAATGATCTAACTTGTTTGATTGATGATCTATTTATTTTGTGGAAATTCATGATGAAATAAGAAAAGGAAGAAAAAATATAACTTTTGTCCAGTTTCCACTAACACTTTACTACTTTAGTACGACCGGTTTCGGCTTTTACACCATTTTCAAATAACTACAGATTTCATCAAGTTCGTGAATATTTATACATAAGAAAGTAATTAAAGAAAGATTGGGTTTAAAATACCTGTTTCAAAACAAGTTGGGAAAATACCTGGAATCTACCTGATGAGTCAATCTAATTTATCTACTAGGGGTTCATACAATCGGTGGGTTCAACTTTATGTTGTTGTTTGTACAACAAACAACATCAAACGAAGCCGTATAACCGATTCATTTCAACAATCTTACCTAATTACAATTGAAAGTGCAATTTTTCAAATTTTTTCGAAAATTTTGAAGAAAAAACTATCATTATTGACACTGTTTTTAGAGAAAATGTTCCGTTCTATCTAATATCACTTCACAGATGCACTCTTCCATTGTCTATGCATTTTTCAAGTTTCTACGATGCACCAGCCTCAATTAAAAGAGTTGCCGTAGTTCTTCTCAAACAATGTCCAGTATATTAATTTGCATTATCCGATTTATTGTTGTTGTGGCAATCATTGAAGGCACACTTCCTGTGGTATTTTTGACCAGTTCGGTGCATTTCTCACGTGGAAAATCCGGGAAAATCTCGAAAATGGGCCATTTTTCAAAAATTTATAGTTTCATAAATCTGAAGCTGGACAAACAACATTGCGGAAACTGATAAATAATAACATGTGGTTCAACTGTGCGCAAGATATTTCTGTCCAATGTGTTATTTTTGAACAATCACGTTATAAACAATTTTAGGGCAAATTTTTCTAAATGCGTCGATTCAAGGAAAATCAGCTCAGTTCTGTAAACGGCAATTGGAAGTTGAGATCAGTATCTACAATTTGTATATTGTGGATTTTCACCTGATAGGTGGGAAATGTGTTGAAAATGTCACTGGAAGTTATTCCTAATGCTTCAAAGTGCACCCAAAGTCGCCCAAACTCATTTCGAGTCAACTTCAGTGCGACTTAAGGTAACTTCGGCTGTACTTCGAAGCATTTAGAGTAACTTCCAGTGACATTTTCAACACATTTCCCACCTCTCAGGTGGAAATCCAAAATGTACAAATTGTATATATTCATCTCCGCTTCCAGATGCCTGTCTCAGAATTTGAATACGACGATTTCCCTTAAATCGGTTCATCTTGCCATATGAGCCCTTGAATTGCAGAAAGTATCCACAATATGGTTTGTCCAGCTTCAGATTTATAAAAATTATAAATTTTTTAAAAATGGTCTCTTTTTCGAGTCTTTCCCGAAATTTCTCAGTGGAAAATGTAGCGATCCTGTCGTATGAATATCCATTTTGTAGGTTTTATGAATATCTACAAAAATTCTATTGATTGTAAAACGATTCTTCGAATAATGGATATTTCTAGAAAACCAAAAAGTTGTAATTTTTTCACTTTTGCTCGTTTAAAAAATTCCTCAGCGCGATTTTTCTGGAGAGAAAACTGGCTATTTGCGACTTTTATCATGTGGGGAAACAATCTCTATAGCTTGGTCTGATCACTAATTTCAGTCCTAACATTTTGTAAAAATACAACTTTACACTGTTTTTGGTCAAATTATATCTGCTATGTAACATATATGGAAAAGAGGAATTTATTAAGAAAAATTAGAACACTATTAGGTATCAAATAAACTTCCGTTAAAAACTTGAAAATATTACGTTAGATCTTTAATCAAATGAAAAATATTTTGAAATCTTAATAATATTCAAACGCATCGAGTAACCTACTAGCCACAATAGGCCATTGGCTGCAGTGGAGGGCCTGATACGGGCCCACTCACGTTGAAACCTAACCTAACCTAAGACCAACACTACTGATAAAACAAATTTATGCACTAGCGGGCGGTAAAGTACACTTTACCGCCCGGTTCGCCGGGCGTAAAGTGGCACTTTACCGCCCGTGTGCGCATTATGGCCCGGCGGGCCGTAAAGTAGACAAAATTCTCAAATTGTCTATACTCACACATCATTTCATGCAATTCCTAACACGAATTAGAATCATTTCAGTTCAATAGAGCAATACTCTTTCTAACATTTGTTCATAATCGTTGGCAATTTTTTCGGTGATGATCTATTTATTTGAAATAGATTCTCCAATATAGCACTCAGCTACTATAGTTTCACATTCCTCATATTATGTTACCCTTAATTATTGTATGCATAACGTATGAAACGTGTAGGCCATTGCAATTCAAGTCAGTATTTGTGATTCGCGCTATAAAACCGCTAGTGCATAAAATTTTGTATGTATCACGTGCGTAAAATGCGTTTAAGGCCTTCGGGGTGTGATGGCCCTCGGCTAACGCCATCGGGCCATCATCCACGCCGCAGGCCATAAACGCCTACTTTACGCCCTTGATACATAAATAAATAAATAAATAAATGCGTGAAGCTGAATACACTTGTTGAATAAATGAAGCGAAGTTTTGTATAAAAGTGTATAAATTCTCTTTATTGCAAAGCGCTTTCGACTTTCGTCATCTTCAGTGCTTCCTGAAAGTAAATACTCCGTTGAGAGGACCGAAATTGAGTTTAAGAAAGAGGTTATGAAATTTGGAAAAAAATAAATTACGAGAGTACTTACATGTCAGGCAACAGGAAGTTTCGAAATATGTAAAAAACATTGTTTAAAATTACAATAACATAATTATTCTGCATAAGAACTAACGAAAAGCATGTTAGAACTCAGACCATGTGGTTATTGTAAAAGCGGTGGGACAAGACAGAATGTGTCAAGTCAAATGTCAAATGTCAAGGTGAAACTACCAGTACCAACTTGAAGAGTGGTCTAGTCAATATTAATTGGAAGTGTTACCTAAATACTAAAATGTCAAAGTGAAAATACCAGTACCAACTTGAAGAGTGGCCTAGTAAATATTAATAGGAAGTGTTACCAACGTAATTTAATTATATTTATTCCTCTGATGGAGGGGAAGGAAATCTTTGTCAAGGTTCACTTGTGTATTCAAACAGAGCTGATTTTTGGTGAGTTCTTTGGAGATCTCCAGTTCCTCGAACAAATCCAACCTAAGAAAATTTTTCTTATCAATTTTGTGTAATATTTTTGAATTTCTGTTAGGGCTGAAATTGTGTTTATTAAATTTGAGATGATTACCAAAAATAGATTTATCTGGTCTCTTCAAATGTTCGTTAATACGAGGGAGAAGTGGTCTACAGGTTCTACCAATGTAGGAGGCAGAGCAATCAGCACAATCAAGCTTATACACACTGCTACTTTTTAATTTACTAATTTTATCTTTAGAATTTACTAAATGGTTACTTAAATTGTTGTAAGCTTTAAAAGAAACTTTAGTACCAGGTACTGTATCTTCAATGAAGTTGGAAATGTCACTGCACAAGTTTTGATCAAAAAATGGTAAGGAAAAGTATTTCACTGAAGGTGAAGGTGAAGGAGTATTTACTTTCAGGAAGCACTGAAGATGACGAAAGTCGAAAGCGCTTTGCAATAAAGAGAATTTATACACTTTTATACAAAACTTCGCTTCATTTACATAAATAAATATTCTCAAGGTATCTTGAAAAAAATGTAATTGTCGATATTTTATTTCACCTCGCATTTGCAAAAAAAATATGTAATTCTGTAACTGTGTACGATATTGTATAAGTACCAAATAAATAATATATTATAGTTTTTGAATTGATGATGTTTTAGCAGATGTTTTGGTTACAGGTTTTTTCATAAAGATCTAACTTAACCTTTTTAATTTTTTTACGAAAGTTCATTTGAAATCAGTAGTGTGCGGTATAAAATTAATCCCAATAAAATGCCTTTTTTTTGTAGGCACCCATGCTGCCATTGAAAAAAAAATGTTGATTTAAAATTAAATTCAACGTAGCAGATACATTTTGATCGAAATGGGCACTTGATTTCCATATAAGAAATAACTCGAATCCATAATGGTATGCGTTATAATGTAGAGATTGACCATGAAAGATTGCTGTGGCCGTTTGAGTGTGACCAATGCAGTTCTGCCAACACACCCAACAGACATTTATAGCTTTCCTCCTACAGTATAAAATTCTCCATGTTCATTAACATTCTAATTTGTCGTGGGATTGTTATATAACGAAATGTTCTGATTTTTTCACCCCACCCATTTAGCAATAATCGATTATGTTTATGGAAGCATATTGTGGAGGGCAAGGTGGCAAGGTAGCCAGGAAAAGGAAGTTGTTGGCACTACTGGTGGGTTGTGGTTTTCTGTGGATGCAACATACTCATCAATCACCTGTTTCATTTGTCGCTGATCAGAATCACTATCTGTAGACCTTAAAATCGACCAAAGGTACTCATTTTAACTAAAAATGACTTCTCTTCTTCAAAACTCGCTTATCACTCGATTTTTCATTAGGTTTGAACTTTGTCAAAAAAAGATTTAATTCTCTTCAAACATATACAGTCTTCGAAACGTCAACCTTTTTTTAAGTTATATAACCGACTCATAATATCTTTTGAGACCTATCAAATCATCAGTAAATGTCGAAATGGTTTTTATCCAGGAAGGTCGACACAGAATGTCATCTACAGTCTTTCACAGTATGTTCACAATTATTTGAATCAGAAATAACATTTAGGGGTACTATTTTTCGATCTCCCCAAAGCTTTCGACTGTTTAGAACTCAAATTTCTTGAAAAAAAGCTATATTCTATAATAGGCATTAGAGAAAAAATACTATCATGGTTAATGAACAGCGTTGTACGAAGAAAGTGTAGATTTTAATGGCTGTAAATAATACAATATTCTTCCTGAAGATATCAAGGATTCTCCCAGTTCTCATGTGTTCAAATATAGTCTGAAGAAACTGCTGCTTCAAATGAACTGTTACACCTTTCAGGAATTCATCGAACAACAATAAACTACAATCTGAGCAAAAGCCCACTTATATTCATAATATAGATGACTGTTCATCTTCTATGCTATGATGATAAAATAGTCAATTAATTTTATATTTACTTAATTACTTGTCAGTTCTGTCCGACTTTACATTTCTGTAATTATTACCTCAGACATATGCTTTTGATGACTCTTCTCCAATTACTGTACATTGTAACAGTATTGCAACAACTGATCTTTTCAATTTGAGAAATGAAAATATTATTATTATATATTATTATTATTATTATTATTATTATAATGTCCTTCCTAGAAAATAGAAAAAAGTTCATTAGAATGAATGGCATCGAAACAAAAATGTATAATGAGAATCTTGAGGATCCACAGGGATCAATACTGGGGCCATTATCATTCCTCATTTTCATCAACAGTATTTCAAATTACATGAATGCTGATTGCCTCATATTATACGCATATGATATGTCACTTGTAGCATATGGTGATAATCCGCATGAGTTACACGAGAGGTTGAATTATTTGGCAGATAAATTTGCCGAATGTCTGTCAAAAATAATATGATACGGAATACCTTAAAAACTATCTTACTCCACTTGGATGACAAAAATGAATCAGACGGTCTAATCAATGTAAATATAGGAACAAGTACTCCCACGTTGCTTCCACTTTTTTCTGTAAGATTTTTCGGAACATATGGTGCATTTAGTCAACATCATTTTAAAATTGTGCTTAAATATATGTCAAAAGCGAAAGTTGAATCTGTTATATCAAATGGCACCACAGGCATTTATGCTAAACTTTGATGTTATCGTTGTTTGTGATAATGCTTGTGCTAAAGTTGACCGAATCCACTCTCATTTAGATTCGGATATATCTTGTACGCAACTGCAATTGAAAATGTCACTGAAACTGCGCTATCCTTCAACTGAAAACTATTTTTAATAAAGAGCAACTTCTGAAATTGTAGTATTTTTGTATTCATTCTTTGTTTTTTTCAGGGTCAAAAACTGTTTCGCCTTCAACAAACTCAATGGCACTGTTTTACTTGTGGACGAGAGAGGGTGTCCAGTGGATGAAAAAAATATTCTAGGACCTTTCACCTATGACGAGAAGAATGGAATAGCAGATGCTCCACTAAAATCTATGTTCAGGTTCCCTGAAAGTTCAGAGGTGCATTTCCAGGTGAGAGAATGTGTTACAATTTATTTGCAAAAATAGTATTGACATATGAATTATGCCATAATTAACTTTTCAAAATCGTCATGAAAAATATATGCACAACCTGTGGATAACTGTATACATGCATGGATTTATTTACATATATAATGGATACAATGTTTATGATATGAATAAATTGAAAATGAAATTTGAAATTTGCGTAAAAATGCAAATTTGTAAAACTGTTACACGAGGTAAAAATATTAAAAATAATATTTTCAAATTATATAAATTGAGAGTATATAAGCTACGTTGTGGAGCCCTAAGGTATATATTGGGCAAACTCGTGAAACCTGTAAATGTCGGACCCATGAACATCATATGAGTAATGTGAACAAGCAAACTAATACAACATATTCAAAACATCTGTTATAGAAGAAAATCACACTTTCGATGAAAAATTTAAAATTTCACATGTAGAAAATAAAGGATTGGAGTTGAATCATTTAGAATCTATAGAAGTTGAAAATTGAAACATATTGCTCAACGACCAATTTTTGAATAACTTCACTAAACTTTAAATGTATTTTCTTGGAAGTAGAGATTATTAGAATCTTAATCTTTGAAGTAACCTCAATAATGTAGATATTATAATAGTGGTTATACTCTCTGTAATTTTATTCAGTACTTACTTGGAAAAGATTGTTCCTATTGATGATTGCAAAGGGTTATATAAATGATAATTCAGCTTGTATATTCACTTGAAGAAGCTACTGTGTTAGTTGAACATGACGTGATTGAATAAAGTTTGTGGAAATCGAATGGTTCCCTGTGTAGTTTGTAAAAAACGCTATGGATCTTCATTAAGCAACGGCAGAGACAATCAGAGAAATTAAATCAACTCCTCATAGAAATATTATCGAATCTATGTTGAAAAGGCAGACATTCTCAACTGAAAATTGATACAAACATGACTCCTCTGGAAATGGAAAAAACATGTGATGAAATGCAGCCATTTTTTGTAATATCTGAAAGAAAACAATCACTCTTCTGGCCAAAGCCACGCTGGACAGTGAACTTCATCTGAAAGATATTAAAAAAAGGCCGTAAATAACTTGAAAGAAAAAATCCGAAAGTGAAAATTTGTATTTCCATTGAGATAGTTGAAATAAAATCAAGCAGTTTTTGTTATATTTAACAAGATACAACTACTTTCCAGGCTATGGCCACGCTGAAAACTGAACTACAACTAATTTCCACATTCCCAATCATATCAATTAGGATTGATTAAAATTCAAATACATGAATTATTGATTTTATTGAAAATATGAACAGGATGTTCATAAAGTCAGTTGTGGAATCATCTGCGACCGAAAGTTGAAATTTAGTCGCTATTTTCCATCTTACAAGATAACCTCTCTTGGAAGGGATTCAAGTTGTAAAGAGAAACATTCTCAATGAAATTGAAGTTACTTTTTTGTAATATTCAACAAAAAACAACTACTTCCCCGGCTAATGTCCAGCGTGGCTTTAGCCGGGGAAGTAGTTGTTTTCTGTTAGATATTACAAAAAAGTAACTTCAATTTTATCGTAGGTTTTTTCCGTTTCCAGAGGAGTCATGTATTGGTTAAATTTTCAATTGAGAATGTTTCTCTTCACAACATGAATTATATTTTGATGGTCCCTATGTTTCATTCTCATATTTATTCTCCTTGTTATATCGTAGTATTTCACTTTTACAATTTTACAATTGTTGTTAAAAGTAGTAGTTTTCATAATCATCATCTACAATTGTGGATTCTCTTCTTTTAGCAATAGTAGTACTAGTATTTATGAATGTCTGTATGGGTGTTTGTGTATGGTGTACATATCTCTTATCATGAGTTATCTATAGTCATTGAATCAAGCAACTATGACTTACTTTAAATCTTTGTTCCCACGCTCGAGGTCCTGTCCTCCTGTGGGTCTCCTATATTTAACAATGTTTCATGTTTTTTTACTGTGTGCTAAATTCTAATTGGTGAATAACCATAAATAAGTGTTATTATAATCTCCTGATTTCTTTGTATGTTTCAGTGTGACATAGGCCTCTGCAAAGGCAGCTGCCTGGTACCGTCCTGCTCCGGAGACTCGGTCCAATCCCGAGCCCTCAACAACGACGAAGGCATCCTCATGGCAGCCACGAGCGTCTTCGTGGTGGAACCCACCGACGCTCCTCGGATCCAGGAGCTCTGCGACGACACCGGCATCCACCCCTCGTGGCTGCTGTGGCTGTGCGTGGCTCTGGGGGTGCTGTTCCTGCTCATGCTCATCATCAACATCTTCCTGTGCTCCGCCATGACTTGCGCCTGCGCCAGGACGGAGATTATCGAGAAGGAGCCGAGCATCATCGAAGATTACGATCCGTATAGGAGTTGGCATGGAAGCCAGTATGGGTCTAGGTAAGAAAAACACATTAACTTTCTTCGGGCTGATGATTTGACGAACAGTGAATTCTTTACTTATTTTATTCTATTCATTTACCTATCAAACCTGATTTTTATTCACACTTGTATTAAAACTTGTCAGTGGCGTAGCTAGGTAAGAGTACAACGGCGCCTCTCCCAAGTTCTTGCACTTAAAAAAGGGCCTTAGTGTTTTTATTTTAGTGTAGCAGACTGGTTGAAGCGACATTGTTTCAATCACTTTGGCTGCCAGTCGGCGTTTGTTCAAACCATGGCGACTGCAGAAATTTTTCTGATGGCCCGAGAAAATGCTAGGAATTGCTCGTTAAAAGATAAGACCTCGTTAATTCTTGGCTCGCACAAGTTTTGACTTCTGCGGGGGCTGCCGTTCGCAAGGGGATGACAGCTGGTTAACGAAAAAAACAATTTTTTAAACAATTTTAATAATTTAACAGTGTCCTTCTAGTTTATGATATCTCTAGATGCTTTAGAAATATTTTTTCAATAAATAGTATTATTTTATGTTTTGGTTCTCATGAAGAGGAAAATGCTGTTATATTCAGAGAACATCGTGAGAACCAAGGGAAATGAGATGACATTTGATGTTCTTGAATTACTGCATGCTGTATGCCTCAGAAAACACATCTGTGTGAGACAGAGACATAACAGAGAAAGTCTTCTGGAAAACGAAAATAATTTTCACAAAATCAACCGGCCAAAAATTTACCTCAACAGCTGACCTGCTTATGGGGATCTTTTTTTCGGGTTCCTAACGATAATTACTTTGGACTTGAACCTCAGTAATTTCAGTATAAAGGTGGGAGAGAATACATCTGCATTGGTTGACACTGATGAAAATTATCATCCGGCACTCTCGATAGAATTAGATATAAGAAAAAGTAATGTATACTGCGGTGAATAAAAAAATATTGAAAACAAGTATAACCTCAAGAAAGCCGATTTCAGGTTACTCTACCGAATGTTGACGGACCACGACAGGTCACCGCTAAACCAATAAGAAAATGTCAATAATGGTGTTGATTATTTTTATAAAATTTTCCAAGAAATTCTCAATGTTTCAGTACTAAAGATTACTAGAAAGTCAAATACACACGGTAGCAAATACCCGTCCTCGTTTACAGACGATGTAAAATCGAGTTAAAGGGTGAAAGAATATTTCAGGAAAAAGAAAAATTTCACTTGAGTTACTTTGAACGACTCAGAGCTGAACTAAAACTGAAAATTAGGAAGACACACGAAGTACATATTCAAAATATACAGGGTAATATCAAACAGGACCCCACCTTATTCTGGGATTTTGTCAAAGATAGACGACAGAGAATCACATTCGAAACTTGTTTCATAATTAACGACAGAGAAGTGAGAGATCAAAAAATCATTTCGTGAGAATTTGCAGATTGCTTTGGCTCAACATATGAAAATGATTCTACTTATGATATAACTGATACAGATAAAAAACCAAATAGCTTTCCACTGAAGTTTTCGCAAAACTTTCACGTTGACAGAATAATTGTTGATGATATAGAAAAAGCACTAAGAAAGTTAAAAACCTGTCAGGTCCCGACATAATTCTGTGTTACATTTTCAAGAATTACAGGGATTCTAGAAACAGGAATATTACCTGTAGAATTCAAAAGAACTAAAATAACACCAATATTTAAAACAGGAGATGAAAAATTAATCAATAATTATCGCCCTATTGCAATTGTCAACTGTCTAGCAAAAATATTCGAATTTATTATTCAGGAAAAATTGCACGCCAGTCTAGAAGTGTCATTACAGTGAATCAACACGGTTTTCGCAAGAAGGGGTTGGTTGAAATAAATCGACTGACATTTACTAATAAAATCTCAGAATATTTGGATTCAAACTCACAAGTAACTGATTCTACCAAAGCCTTTGATGAAGTCAATCATGACATATTATTAGCAAAACTAAAGTATTGTGGAATGAGCAATCATCTGATTTAATTTTTCATTTCCTATCTTCGGTTGAGACCTCAGTGTGTCACATATGGGGGCAAGACATCTCATGTTTACTTAGCAGGATCGGGTGTACCTCAAGGATCGAATTTGGGATTACTCCTTTTCTTGATTTTCATCAATGATCTTTCCTTAGAAGTATCATCCGACTGTCTTCTTTATGCCGATGATTTTAAATGTATAGTAAAATCTCGGATATAAATGATTATCTAGAACTCCAACATGATATTAATCGAATTTCTGCTTGGTCTATAAAGAATATTCAATCTTTTCAAATGTAAAGTAATTTCCTTCAACAAGAACTTTAGAAAAACTGACATTTATTTATATACAATGCAGAGCTTAGTATTGGAAAGGACGTGGGAAGCACACTAAACTAAGTTTCAGCATGACTCCAGCACAATACCTCAAAATATGTTGATATTGAATAAGTTTTTCATGTACGGGAACATAACGTTTTTTGACCACAAACCACATTCAGATCAAACATTTCGAAGACATTTAAACGATTGATCAATTAAAATAACGTTGACATATTGTTTTGGAAAATACCGTGATATTCTAAAATTGATCTCATGCATAGTTCTAACTTGAATTCGTATAATAAAATTGTTCACCATGTATATCCAGCGCCATTCATAGGTTCCAAAAAGCACGCCAATTACTGTGTTGACTCCAGTATATAGCCAAAAATATTAAATTGTCGAGTTTGGAAACGAATTGAAATTTTTCTTTTTTTTTTTTATTGTAGTAGTGGAGATTATTTCCTCTTTTCTACACTGATTTTTATACATGTTAGATATTTGCATTCGGTTGAAAACTTCTTTTTATTACTACCATTCAACATTTTGGGGTGAATAATCCAAATCCATCATTCAATTCATCATATTTTCAGATACTCTTTGAACGGCGCCCCTCAACACCCCAAAGGCTACACCTCTGGAGGATCCACCATGAACTCCAATCGATCCGTCTCCTCGCACAGCGACCACTACGCCATCGTCCACTCCAGGCCGGGCAGCAGGGGCTACAACAAGCACAGGGGCCCTGCCTCGCACATTGGCAGTCACTACAGCGGCAAATAGTCGCCTACTAAGATATTACCTGCTAGTTTGTGTTCACCGTTTCAACCAGAGACTACGACTAGATGAAAAATGAAAAAGCGCAAGGGTTGAAAGAGATTCATTCACAGTTTTGGAAAGGTTGTTTTCGGTTATAATGGCACAAGTGCATGAGAATTAACGATAATTTTGTAGAAAAGCGCGTTTATCAAAAATTGCACTAGTTTATTTTCATATTTTGGCGAAGTCTGAAGTCTGAAGCCTTACAAAATATCAAAATAACCGAGTGCAAAGGACCTCGCACCATTTCAATGGAACATTGGCTTTCGGTAAATTTGCTCGAATTTTTTATACAGTGACCGCCAAAAAGTATGTACCATATGGGAAAAAATTTTATTATTGGAGTATTGGAAAAAATATTCTGGGGAAAAGTTTGTGCATGTCCGATAACCTAAAAATCGAATTTGACACATGTCACGTGATCGCTAGAATGTAATGAAAAGGCAAAAAAAGGGGTAAGATGGCAAGATATCAAAAAAAGTTATTTGAAAAAGTCACTTAGAATTCAATTTTATACACATAAACGAAGTTTCAAGAGATAATTCATAAAAATTGAAAATAGCAATTTTTTAAAAATATTTTCCCATCTATTTAAAAAAAAATTTTTTATGAATAGCTTGACTTTACTGAAACATTTGCATTTTAATGATAATGACAAAACTTTCTCATTTTCTCCACACCAGAGGGCACTAAATTGAAAAAATGGGAATTTGTCAGAACCCTTGCTGTTACATCGGTTCGTATCTAACAGTTATATCCGAATTCCACGACCATTGTGATGACATGACACTCCAAAATATGGTAATTTCCAGATTATAATCAAGTTCCGATGTTTTTATTTGCCAAAAAAATTGTGAAAATATTCAGAATGAAATAGTTATGTAGTCTTAAGAGACTTATAATTTACATGTTTATGTGCGAAGTGAAACGCTCATCCACGATTATCATCGGAACTTGATAAATTTGAAAAGCGTATTGAGTGAAAAACAAATTCTGTCTATATTGACCGATTCTTTAGTTTCTGAATCAATGGTGGCAAGAAAAATGTACTGACTGATCTCTACAAAACCGTGAATGAATCTAGATCCTGTAGTTAGAATATGCTCTATAGGAATTCAATAAAAATGGAAGAACAAAAGCATTTCTTTATTCGAATTTCTTGACATCAACATGATAGTGTGCTGCAGAATAATTCCTTGAAGAGATTTTCTATTTATTCAAAAGTTTTTTGCATGATGTTGAGGTGTCAAAAGAATTTTGAATGCTACATAGACTTCTTGAGTCTGAATCAACCTTTCTATTCTTGAATTTTTTTCTCTCTTAGATAACTCATAACTATCTGTACGCTGGCTTTTCTACTCTTAGGTGTAATTTAATTCGTGCTTCCATTATCGATTCTTATACTAACTTCAGTTTTATGCTCATATAAACATTATTATAAATTATTTCTGTTGGAAAGATTTTCTACTCTATTACTGTAATTATTGTGATATAAAAAGTATATTCGAAAAGCCTTTTGGTAGATATAATAGATGCTATAAAATAGATAATAATGAATGGAAATGGGGTTATAGATACAATGATCCTGTGTAACTTTTTCGCGCAGGAAAAATGACTTACAAAAGCTATACTGGATCTGAGTTCAAACTTGTTATCTGTAACCTCAGTTCAATTCTCCCAAAATTATAAATGTAGGACTCTAAATTATGTAAATTTTATCATAGTTTTATAAAGATACTGTGTGAAAAACTGTAAAGAGAACTGAGAATATTGTAAATATATTTTTACATTATTGAGTGTTGCATTTTTCCATCTTGAGTGAAATCAAAATTATATGTTTTTTCCGTTCTGTACGATGTTTCACTGTCGTACAGTCCATTAGTCCATTCAACCCAGAAAAAAAATGCTTTTTTTACCTGTATGAGTTTTTGAAATTTTTAGCGGAAATATCGATGAATTCATAAATAGGGGACTTTTTTGATTTCAGAAGGGAATTTTCCATAAGATGACGTGATAGTATCGGAATTTCGCGGTTTTGAAATATTCCCAGGCGATCAAAGTCGAAAAATGCAATATTCTATATAGAAGGAGATCAAATTTTGAGAAAATTTTTATTTTACATTTTTCGGAAGATTGCTAAGTATCCTCAGACGTAACTCGACAAGCTGATTCCGAATATGACCTCAAAAATTGAATTCGACAAGGGAGTAACTGAAAAAGTGCATGAATGATGGTTTTTCGGGTTTTTAGGCCGACGTTTATTTAGAGAAAAACTCGACGTTTCGCCAACACGAGTGGTTGGCATTTTCAAGAGAAATGTTTACAGTTTCGATCACTGAACACTACTTGTTTGGTATGCGTTATCTCTGCCAGTATTTATGGGTCGACGTACTCATACCTGCGTCCGGTGCCATCGTCCCTGCGTCGGGTACCCCCTCGGATTCATTAATTTCCCGGTATGGTGTTATTACCGTTTTCTTGAGAACAGGTAGCCATGCTTTATTCAATTGTAACCCTTCTTCAATTCTGTTGAAATTGTTGGGATGTTGGGATTGTTAAGCGCATGTTCTGCGACAGCGGATTTTTCTGAGTGTCCTAACCGGCAATTGGCCTTGTGTTCCTTTATTCTGGTATTTGTGGAACGCTTCGTGGTTCCGATATAAACGTTGCCACAGGTGCATGGAATGCGGTACACCCCAGATGAGCTTAGTTCATCACGTTTATCCTTCGCCGATCTCAAGTGATCCTTCAGTTTCTTTGAAGGTTTATATATGGTTTTGATATCATACTTTCGTAGTATACGGCCAATCCGATCTGTGACCCTAGGAACATACGGTAGGAATGCTTTACTTTGTTCCTGGCAGCCATTCGATCCACTGTCGCTAGAGTTCTTTCTTTTGCGTTTTATACACCGATCAATTTCGCTTTCCTTATATCCGTTTGAAAGAAGTGCGCTTTTCAAGTGTTTCAGCTCCGCTTCCAAATATTCGGGTTCACATATTCTTCTGGCTCGGTCTACTAGTGTTTTGATAATTCCTTGTTTTTGACACGGATGATGATTTGAGGTACTGTGGAGGTATCGATCAGTATGCGTTGGTTTTCTATATACCTTGTGCCCCAAACGTCCTTCTTTTCGAAAAATGAGAACGTCTAAGAAAGGCAGTTCCCTATCCTTTTCAACTTCCATTGTGAATTGTATATTCGGGTGTATCCTATTAATGTGCTCAAGGAATTTGTTGAGTTTTTCCAGTCCATGACTCCAAATTATGAACGTGTCGTCTACATATCGCAACCATACCTTGGGTTTGTACTTTGCCGTCTCTATTGCTTGTTTCTCTAGCTTTTCCATGACAAAATTTGCAATAAGTGGGCTCAGTGGGCTTCCCATTGAGACTCCATCTAATTGTTCGTACATTTTGTTGTCGAAAACAAAGTACGACGATGTTAAACATATTTCAAATAGTTTTGAGATATCGCTTGGGAACAGTAGTTCTATTCCCCTCATGGCTTCATCTAATGGTACCTTCGTAAATAGGGACACCACATCGAAGCTGACTAGAATGTCACTTGGGTCAATGGCCAAATCTTTGATTTTTTCGATGAAATGTGTGGAGTCTTTTACGTATGATGCTGTATTGCCAATATGTGGTTGTAGTAGTTTAGCTAGATGTTTCGCCAGATCATATGTTGGTGAGCCGATGGTATTGACTATTGGGCGGAGCGGCACGTAAGTTTTGTGAATTTTTGGTAGGCCATATAGTCTAGGGATAAGAGCCTCACTGTTACACAGCCTCTTCTTAGTGTTGTCGTCCAGAGAGGATGATTTTACTGAGCGGTTCACGGTTTTTATGGTTGTTAGTGTTGGGTCCCGTTTCAATATATATATATATATATATATATATATATATATATATATATATATATATATATATATATATATAGAATTGAAAATATCTTGAGGTTGCAGTCTGATATTGGATTTAAAGAAAACTCTTTGTCATCTTGCCAAGCTTTCGGAAATGTTTATTTCCTTCCTCAGGACAACTACAAAAGGACAATTTAATAAATGGAGAAAAAATTTTGAATCTACTTACATAACTGGAGTAAAAATTGAAATTACCTATTTTCATATATATATATATATATATATATATATATATATATATAAATATACATATGTTAACAATAACAATCACAGAGTGAAGTTCGAAGAAACCCAAGTAATTGCCACAACACATGCATATTATCCAAGACTCTTCCGAGAAGCAATCGAAATCAAAAAACATCCCAACAATTTCAACAGAATTGAAGAAGGGTTACAATTGAATAAAGCATGGCTACCTGTTCTCAAGAAAACGGTAATAACACCATACCGGGAAATTAATGAATCCGAGGGGGTACCCGACGCAGGGACGATGGCACCGGACGCAGGTACGAGTACGTCGACCCATAAATACTGGCTGAGATAACGCATACCAAACAAGTAGTGTTCAGTGATCGAAACTGTAAACATTTCTCTTGAAAATGCCAACCACTCGTGTTGGCGAAACGTCGAGTTTTTCTCTAAATAAACGTCGGCCTAAAAACCCGAAAAACCATCATTCATTCAACGATGGCCGCGAAAGCCTTTCACAATTTGAAAAAGTGCAATTTCTTCGTTAGAAAATTTTTTCCACTCCTTCCAGTCACGTCTATGTTGGTTTGAAACAACAAATACGAAAAAGAGTCGCAAAATATTTATTTTAATCAAATTCCAGTTACATATCGGTAGTAATCATTCTTCGTGACAAGCACACTCTGAAGCAGAGCACTTCGTTGATGGATAAACTAAACATTTATCTATGCAATGGACGTCGGCTCCCAAATTTCCTTTATATTGACCAATGGCTTCGCAGGTGTTTCTAAAAAAAAAAAATACAGTTACTCTTGGTGAGAACGAAAAGTATTCTTCCCTTTACCTCAAAAGTATTTTCACTCCTAGAAGTGAAATTGAAATACAGAGAACATCAGGAGATAGAAATAAGTGCAAATTTTGTGGGTTTTTCACGAATACTCTAGAGCAAAATGTCCTGCAAGTCTGTCGGAAATGTAACGAAAAGAACCAATTCGAGAAGATGTGCAGAAAACATAGAGCATATCAGTGACTCTGACAATGACGAAACTTTGAAAATTGAGTACCATATAATTACAACTGAACTATTTTTAATTGAAAATGGAAATAAAGAAATAAAGGAGAGCTCACTTCAGTTAAATGCCAGCTGGATACAGGGGCATCATGCAAAGTGATTGAAGTTGAGAACACTTTTGACATTACGAACATTGACAATCCTAAACTGATCAAAACTTAATCAAAATTGGAATATTTTGATCGTTTCATCATTGAACTATTAGGAAAAATATTATACAGTGTGTCTCACTTCTCATGAAAACACCCCGTATCTTCCGTCACAATAATGGTAAAATAATGAAACTCTCAGGACTGATGGAAATGCTCAAAATGCACCTACCACCTGAATGGGGTTGGCCTAAGTGATATACACTGCCCGCCACTCGCGATGGAACAACCCATTTTTACGGTAAAATATACTAGGGGGCAGAATAGGCTCAAAATTCCTACAGATTCGTGATCAGGACCACCAACTTACTACAGAGACACGTTTTTCCTGAAAAAATTTCAGTCCTGAAAAATCCGAATTTGTCTCACTTCTCATGGAGACACCCCCGTATCTTCCGTAATTTTTTACGTAGAACCATGAAATTTACAGGATCGATAGATACACTGGAAATGAACTCACTGCACGGAAATGGTCAATCTACGTAATATACGCTGCACGCCAGCAGCGAAGGAACCACCCATTTTTCCATCGCTGCTGGCGTGCAGTGCACATCATGTAGGATGACCCGTTTTGTGCAGTGAGTTCATTTCTAGTGTATCTATCGATCCTGCAAATTTCAGGGTTCTACGTATAAAATTACGGAAAATACGGGGTGTTTCCATGAGAAGTGAGACAAATTCGGATTTTTTAGGACTGAAATTTTTTCAGAGAAAAAGTGTATCTGTAGTAAGTTGGTGGTCCTAATCACGAATCTGTAGGAATTTTGAGCCTATTCTGCCCCCTAGTATGTTTTACCGTAAAAATGTGTTGTTCCATCGCGATTGGCGGGCAGTGTATATCACGTAGGCCAACCCCATTCAGGTGGTGGGTGCATTTTGAGCATTTTCATTAGTCCTGAGAGTTTCATCATTCAACCTCAATTATTACGGAAGATACGGGGTGTTTCCATGAGAAGTGAGACACACTGTATACAATAATTTGAGTTGCCTCATTCTAAGGTAAGTCTACAATTTAACCTATTTAGCGAAAAATCTTGAGTATCCCTCTTGAAAATACTTTTGAGTGAATGAAAAAAAATCCCTCACTAGTACGGGAAAGGCTCGTTTTATGATTTAAAATGCGTGCGGGAGAACCTCTGGTAAAACTTCGTCTGAAATATCTATGAAAAATTTTCTTACTAGGAAAAGCTGCGATGGTAAAATTGGTTTTGACAAGGTTTTGTTTTTATTGACCGGTTTCTGATCAGCAGCAACATCGAACATCTTCTGGAATTTTATTTGGAAGTGATTGTTCAAAGTTTACTATCAATTTTTATTTCAATAAATAAAATTGTTTAATGAATAATAAATTAAAAATTTTGTGAATTATTTTGGCAATGAAAAAAAGTATTTTTATTAACGGTGAAAAACAGACTTTTTTACGTTTATATACGCATGCAGAAATGTCAAGTTATTTTTACAGCTGTACAAAAACAATTTATATACTTACGGGCACTCACAAATCTCCTTGGGGCAATTGGGGGGATACCGCAAACAATTACTCATGCACCAATCCCTCACCCCTGGAATCGTCTTGTACAGACCCGTCGGGAGACACATCTGGTCCCTCACCACCAAGGGTACCACGTTGTAGGGCGCCGGTCTTCGGTGGTCCTTGTAATACAGCTGGTGGGGGTTCAAATTCTCAACGAACAGGGGCGGCACGGCCCCGCCCGTGCTCGAGTGGATCGCCACGTCTGCGCAGTTTCTGAAAGTCTCGGATTCCCCGCACCCTTGGGCTTGGGTGCCGTTGGGGCACGTGCCCCACTGGTTGCCGGTGTAGTAGGTCCACTGCATGACGCACTGGGTGCACGTGACGTAGGGAGGCAGTTGAACTTGATAACTGTAAAAAAAAATTGTGTCTGAGGAAATGAAAGACTTACCGATGCTATTAAAAATGAAAAATACACCAATGATTAAAGAAAAGTAGATGTTAAATAAAGAAATCAGAAGTATGAAAGAAAAAGTAAGAACGTTGTATATAATGGACCTTGGTAACAATTTAAAAATATATACAATGAATATAGGGAATCCTACAGATTACTTCTGAATAAAACACAAAGCAACTATAACAAAAATAACATTCAAGAAAGTGACACTAGATCAAAAACTAGTTGGAATGTAATAAACATTTTGAATAATAAGGCTGCAAATAACACAGCTGTTTCACCTCATAATCATGTGGACATGATAAGTCTAGCAAATGATTTCAAAGTTCATTTTGTGAATTCTGCACCCGTTATAGAGAGTGAAATAAATTTCAAGTCGATATTTCTATATCCAGTGAGAGAAGAAGAAATTATTCTAACTGCAAAATAAAAACAAAATGAGCAGTGGTATAGATGATATACCACCAAATATTTTTTTTCAATATGTATCCCCAGTTCTATGCCAAATTTTCACCTATCTAGATCAAATAAAGTTGGCTGAAGTTATGCCCCTGTACAAAAAAGGTGAACAAAATAACATGACTAACTACAGACCAATTAGTTTATTATCAGCTCAACACTGACATAATTTTCAGTGGTTGAAATCTCAGAAAAGAGAAAATCAGTCAGCCAAATCTGTCATTATTTGACGGCTATTTTCCATATTCTATTTCTATATAGTTTCTATAATATTTAAGTATAGGTTTCATAATATTTCCCATATTGCATATATGAATGTTGCTTTTTGAAATCCATTTGAGTAGATCCATCCTCTAAGCATATCTATCATCCATATTGAGGACCAAGAATCAAAAAGCATTAGCCTTCTTTCTTGAAATTACACAACTGAATCTCTCAAAGCCCTGATCCAGAAATATAGAAATTATTATAAATAACTTTATTTTTTTCTCGTTTATTTCTGAAATTGAAGATGAAATAAAATTTTATATAACGTATAACTTAACTTAAATTGGTTCAAAAGTTATTTACTTCATAGATCACAAAAGATGAAGTATAACAATGAACTATCTCATGAATTAGAATTTCAGTGTGATATTATTTATTTGTTTTATCAATGATATCAATAATCATATGGAAAAATAAAATCTGAGATTATTCGCTGATGATTCATTGACATACTTCGCTGGTGGATCAAACAAAATCAAATCCTCCTTGAATGAGGACTCAAATCATATTTCCACATGTTTGTGTGATAATGGGCAAATGTTAAATCTTGAAATCACCGAATATCTGTTGAAAGCGAGCAGAAGCAAACTCAAAAGGTTGAAAGATGATGATTCCAAAATTACCTTGCTGATTAGCCAGTAAAATTGAGACTGTAGAAATAATAAAATGCTTAGGAGGAATAATACATGAGTAATTCAAAAATAATTGACACTGTGATTATATAAAAAAGAAGGTCGCAAATAAGTAAAGTTTTTATAGGTACAGGTTTCTTTTCCAATATGATCATTTACAATTTTGATCAATTTAAAACCCTTTTATTTTTTCTCAAGAATGACCAGTTGAGTACTATTCAAAAAATACAAAATCGAGCCACGAGAGCTATACTCATGTTTAACACATTCTGCATCAGTAAAGAATATTCTAGAGATATTGTCATCAATGTCAGGGAAACAAAGAATACACGATGATAGGTTGGTCTTCGTGTTCAAGCTTAAAAATTATGTTATCGATCGATCAAAAGACTTTTCAAAAGTTTACCCTCTGAGACAACCAATCTCACCTCTTTGAACCAATTCTAATTTCTGCATTCTTCGAAAGGACAAAAATAATTCTTTGATGATTAATAGCCAGATTATTTTTCCTACTGCAACCGGCCCTAAGAAGTATGTGGAAATTAATTTGTTCGATCTTTTTTTGGTTGTCAGTATAAACGACGTCGATTTGTGTTCTCCTATCAAAGATTGCCTAAAATATATGATTTCAGATAATGCCTATTCGAATACTCAGTTTTGCTAGCCTTTGAGTGACATGCTATGTTGACATGATTATTCTGACTAGACCCACAGTTGTTCCGTTTGGTAAACATTGCCGTGGTGTTGTCATACTTTCGTTCATAAACAAGTGTAATACCTACGATCAGAAAATAAATCCCAGGGCTGTATAGAAAATTCAAGAAAAAAGAGAAATACTCATCAAAATAAAAGAATTAGTCATCAAGGTATCCGATACTGATCGTGAATGTAGTAACTCTTGATAATTCTGTTGAAATGGAATACGTTTCTACACTTGATGAATATCAATGAGCTTCGAATATGACATTGCATTGATAAGTCAATATAACAAAAGAACCTCTTGCATATTAATTACCGAAACATTGACTACGGCTTTAATAGGGTCATCGACGGCGAAAAAAATGTATTGCTTCTGCAAGAGCATTTATCTGTTCTTGTAGAAGGAATAATTTGTTTTGGGATCGATTGTTTGATTTGGAATATCAGTAGAAAGCGGAGAATATCGAGAGACATATACAAAATAAAGAAACAGAACCGTTTAGTCATTAGTCTTCACAACCAAGATTTTTCTGATAACGAATATATGATTTTTGACCTGAAATTAAATTAGAAAGAGTCTCTCCGGAAATGTCTTCAAAAGGCTATTTGAATTTTTCAGATATAGATCTCCACACACCTAGTCGATTACCATCAACTGGCTTTCATGGAGCTACAAGTTATTTCGTTGATAGAAAGCAATACCTAGAATAATAAAGTTTTATGTCCCCTTCATTCACAACTAGAACAGCTACAAAGTTTATATTTCCTTCTATTCTTATTCTTCATTGACGATCTAGCTAGAAGGATCAACTGCTCTAAATTTCTGAACGCTGATGCACTGAAACTGTTTATTCACAACCGCGCTAGCATCGTATAAAGTCAGAATGCTTCTGTTTACACTAGTGTCTTATGAGATTTGATACAGTGTTGTAAAGGGAAACATTCAAAATTGAAAATTGAAAGAATACATGACTCTTCTGGAAAAGGAAAAATCCTACGATAAAATGAAGTAACTTTTTTGTGATATCTAACAGAAAACAACTACTTCCCCGGCTAAAGCCACGCTGGAACAAGAATGGCAGCCCAAACATTAACTTTTTGTGGGTGTTGTGTATGCCCTTCCCGAAAAATATGTGGGTTTTCGTCACTCCAATAGCGACAATTTTGTCTATTAACATTGCCATTCAGAAAAAATGAACACTCATCGCTGAAACAGATGTTTAACAGAAGATTAGGGATGGTATTGACTCGATGAGACATGATTTCACAAAACTCTATTCTTCTATCATAATCATCCTCGTGGAGGTCTTGAAGAATCTGCATTTTATATGGATGAAATTTATGCATTTTCAATGCTTTTCTTATAGTCTCGCGCGACATTCCCGTCTGTTCTGATACTGATCGTAAGGAGCTCGTGGGCTCTGCAGCAAATGTTCCCAAAACTTCAATTTGAGCTGCTTCATTTAGTACTCTGGGGTTATTTCTTTTTTTATTTGTCACTGAACCAGTTTCGTAAAACTTATTCACCAAATCAAGCACATACCGGTGACTTACATTACAATTTGGATGTCTTTCATTAAAAAGACATGCCGCCCTTCGTGCGCACTTTCCAACTTCGCCATAAATTACAATCATTTCAATTCTGTCTTGAAGAATGTAAACCATTTTTACACTTTTATACACTTATTAAAGTAATTCCTAAACAGCCCAACAGGTACAACGGTATTCACAATACTACCACATAGTTCAAATTTGCTAACCAATTTTTTGCCGGAAAACAGAAACTTTTTACAGCAGAAGTAGCAAAAAAGGAAGGCTATCTGTACAATTTGTGCGATGACACTTAAAAATTCAGCATTTAATAAACACAACCATCTACGTTTTACTATTAGACTACTTTTTTATGTAAAGTGTTTGGAGCTAATGTTACCCCTAATAAAGGGTTGGAACGGTACCACCTAATATTCTAACCAGTTCTGGCCAAACCATGCATCTCAGTATAGGCGTTCTAATAATTACTTCTGTTAGTTTAGAACGCAATTTTTCGGAAAATGCTCATCAAAAAATAATAAGTCAGGGTACCATTGGAACAAGAATTGAACGCCCATCAAAATGATGTGCCACTTGACCCCCCTTCCCATTTAAAATTCTAAGGGTAACATCTACCCTTCCTAGGGGGTTAAACCACGAGGGCTACAAATAGTCCGTGAAAGTGTCCCCCTTGACAATAAAATTGACCTGTTTTTTCGATTACTCATATTGTTTACTGGAAGGAAGATATTAAGGGTGGGAAGTTTTCAAATTGACACCCTGTATATAGTCAGAATGCTTCTATTTACACTAGTGTCTTATGAGATTTGATACAGTGTTGTAAAGAGAAACATTCTGAATTGAAAATTGAAAGAATACATGACTCCTCTGAAAATGGAAAAATCCTACGATAAAATGAAGTTACTTTTTTGTAATATCTAACAGAAAACAACTACTTCCCCGGCAAAAGCCACGCTGGACATTGAACTACAGATACTTCAGATAGTTGATTATTTCTGAAATGTCCAGTTTCCATTGGAGATTCTCATCTATAAATGAGATGAGGGAGAATGTTATTCAGAAGTATCACTCACAGAAAATCGCTCATTTCATTGAGGAGAGACGTAAACTTGCAATGGTTCTATTTCTCCACAACATAATACATTCTCTCTCTAATTGTTTTGCTCTTCTAGGAGAGCTCTGTCTTTCTGTTAATTAACTCCGGAAGCTTGAGAAATAATCGTATTTTTTCATTTGGCATACGGTTCCATAGAACAAACTATGGTTCGATGGCAATTAGTTGTAGACATCAAAAAAAAATTCAATATGCATTTTTCAGAACTTGATCTTTTTCATCTTTCACATTATAAATTTAAAAAATGGCAGTTAGACAACTTAATCTTGCCATTGTTCAATAGACTTCTGACAAGTCATTGTATAGAACTTATTTTTAGGTATATTACTTACCTCTTATTGCATTAATAATGATATCTTTGGGTGTATAACTATATTCGAGTGTTTGAATGTTTTTTATGTGCGATTTATGTATCCTTTTATTGAAACTTCCTTTTGGTATTGTATAAAAAATCTGTAATGTAAGTACTTGACTAAGGGAAAAGAATGGTTTTAATCATCTCTAGGTAAATACATTTGTCCATTTTCAACCTTTTAATTTTTAACTCTAGTTTGTGTTTGACTGGTTTCTTTATCTGAAACTTACTTCATGTACCATTTGGGATTTTATTACAATTCTGTAGTGTACTGGACTAATAATAATAATAAATGAAACATGCAGCAACTGTCATAAACATGAAAAATAAGCCCTCTTGTTGAGGAAAGCATTCATGATTATAACAACATCAGCTGTGGATAAAATTATTATTATGTCTTATTAACATGTAAAACACGATAGAAAAGCAATAATCAATTATGCACTTTCATTCCTTTTTCTTTAAGTTACTCGGGGTTTCGAAGGAATTTTCAGATCTCTCAATATGAAAATGGTATACAAAACTTCGTCTAAGCTACAAAAGTCCTAAATAAATAACAGAAGTAAAATAACAGTTGTTTTGGCAAAAACACTAATTTTACGGCAAAAACTAGTTTTATATTTTCATTTTTCCGTCTCTACATGACAATCCATGACTAACTATATTATTTGATGCAATTAAAGAATAAGTTAAAAGAATTTATGAATATAGCTGTAAGACCTGCGAGAAAAAGTATGTGGGACATACTAGAAGGGAAATGAATGTACGATTCAAAGAGCACATTGCGCATGTCCGATTTTCGAGACTAGAAAAATCAAAATTTCCACATATTCATTTATTTGAAGTAAAATAAGGAATAGAATTTTGAAATATTTTACCTGAAAATGGCCTTCTTCCTTCCATCCTCCGGTATCCGATAGAAAGTCTCTCTACTGTTCACCAGGTATAACGGGAACTGGTCGAAACATTCCTGCGTTGCTTCTTGCGCAGGATTGTTGTTGGGGCAGAGCAGAAGCTCAAAACGGCCGTAGTGGTTGGCAGTAAGCTCGATTTCTATATCTATAATCTGGCCTACGCTGTAGTGCCTACTGGTGACGCCTTTGGCAAAAGTGCCTCCTGCTTCGTGTGGACGAGGGTTTTCTACATGGTGTGCATCTCCGCAAACGCCACATCTGCCTTCGTTTTGCTGCCATTGCACTGAAAATTAATAATAATAATTATAATAGGTCTTTATTTCCCACAATATAAATGTCACAATAAATTATGCATCGTGTTCATGGGAAAATGCCAGAGATCAAGTGGTCATGTATCATGTAGGGAATACACAATAAATAAACTTCTGTTATTATTCTTGATATAATTCATTTCTGAGTTTTCGAAAGGGCAGTACACTTTTGAAATAGTACTCCATATTGATCAGCTCCGAGACCAAAATTTGGGGTCGTCGAGAAAGCTGTCTCGAAAATATCTGAAGGCAAACCGAATTCTAACACAGCTTTTCCTGTCAAAATAATTCCAAGAAAAAAATAGAAGAAGGCGTATTTTATGTTATGATGGCTTTGGTTTCAACTGAACTGTTTTGTGTTTCTTTCCTGTCTCATAGACAGGTGGTCTTTTGTTGCTATTTAGCAGACTATATTTTTCATTAAATCTTTAAGAAGAACCTAGGTGCAGTTGATTCTAATTTCTGGTATTCGATTCTGAACCAATGCTGAACCATCGAATCGAAAGTCAAAAGTATTCACCATCATAAAAAAACAACATACAACATCAATCCAATACATAACCTCAGGACTATCTCTTTTTTTATTGCCTGACAGATCAGAATCAGATTAAAATTTAGGATATACTGGAAAGTTATGAAACTGAACTGTATTTATTTTTAAAGCGGTCGAAACTACAAAAAATTGTGGAAATATAGATTATAAAAATATAATAAGTTTTGAAATTGAAAATAATCACTATGAACGCTCACACACGGATGTACATCTTTGCATATTACAATGGATCAAATAAAAATGGATTATGTTTAATCCAGTTTTTCACAAATTCCCTATAAGGTTCAGCACTGAGGTTTTTCATGTTTTTCTTCTCACAAAAAGGAAAATTCTTCGTTCGTGATAACTGAGAGAAAGTAGTTGAAAATTTGTGTTATTTTTGGATTTATGCAGGCTGTGTGCCTCAGGGAACACCTTCCGGGCAGTAAATAATTTGGTAGAAAATATACATACCTGAGAATCCACCACAAAACAATTCGTTGTCGTTGTAGTTTATTGGAGTGTGGAAACCAAACCGCCACATGGCATTTCTTGCAGGAGGATCCATGAGTCTTCCATGCCCAACAACTAGTTCTCCCAAGTTGAGGGTTAGTATGATGGTTCCTAGTAAACCAATCATTTGTAATAGGAACTATGGTGGGTGCTGAGGACAAAAATACTGGTTAGAATTGTATAATTAGTTTCAACAAAATTAAATTGACGGATGAAAAATGTATTTCATAATATTAGACAATGCTAGTGTAACGTGATTCTCTGTCAGGTTTTTATTTTCTTCTTTCATTGTCACACTCCAGTTTGAAATTTTTATTTAACGAATAACCATTTCTAATTCAAATTATTATTCGTTTATGAAACCAAATCAGGCAATATCGTAATAGTTTGCTGAAAGGCTATTGAAGTGTTCTTGTCATCATTCCATATGCTCAGTTAGTTAATATCCCAGTAGCTCTCTTGTGTATTTCAAAAATTTTCCTGTAACAGTATTTGGCATCAAGTTCACAAAACAAGTTGTAAATATTTGCGTTCCATTTCAAGATGCAGAAAATTTAAATCGTGTGATCTGCTCTCGCATTTTTTACTTCATGTCCAGTAAATGCAGTTCTATCAAATCACAAGTGGCTCCAGTTATGGATGAAAAACCAATATTGCTAAAATATGCGAAAAATTAAAGAAATTACGAAAAATTGTTTTCTTAGAATTTAGTTTCTTGAACATTCACTACAAGTCTGCAAGTCAACAACAAAATCCAACTAGGTTCCCTTGCAACCAACAATGCTTTCACAAAAACTACTATAGACTGCTCTATAAATATCACAGCAAAATTCGGTTCGGTTCAAGAAGACTTTGGTATGGCCAGCAAGATCACCAGATCTTACACCGCTTGTTTTTCCAAAGGTTATTCGAAGACTCGTTATACGAAACTGCTCCCCATGATATTCATTACTCAAGAAATAGGATTGTCCAAATATCAAAGGTTGATATTTTTTTTAAAAATATTTCAGAGAGAACAGGCATTCTAGAATAAATGATGTTCTTGTCTGGTAAATAACAGAGGGTATCTTGAGCACAAACTGAATATTACATCAACCAATATTTTTGTTCCTAAAGTAATGTGTTAAATTCATGTTAATAACATTACGACCAGCACATTTCGGATCTTCAAAACGTTGTATCACATTTGAAATTTTTAAGTTGGGAAAGCTGAGGATGAAAAGATGACACATAAAATAAATTGAACATTGGTTTTCAACTTCTTCGATATCTCAATCAACTTATGTTTGTTGAAAGATATGTGGGTAATATATAATATGCTTTATTGTCTGAAGGAATACCTTATGACAAAGCTTTTTCTATGATATAAACATAAGTATAAGTGTATAAGTGCAGCGCTTATCCTCATTTCTTTCATGTTGTACGGCTTCGAAAACTAATTATAATATTCTTCGAAATTTGCAAGGATAGTTCGTTCGAATCAATTTTTATTTTTTCGGTGTCAAGGCATATTTTTCTATGTAAATAATTTTTTTTTCGCTATGCCATAATATCGTGGTGTTATCTATGAATAGGATGAATTTTTCTGTATAGTTGCTAAGTCATTTATATAAAGAAGGAAAAGTATAGGGCCAAGTACCGATCCCTATGGAACTCCGCAGTTAAAGCTGGCTAGACGTGAAGAAGTTGTCGTTTTAAGGATTAGTTTTCTCTCAGTTAGCTTAGATTCAAGTCATTCAAGTGCAGTTCCACTTTTGCCATACCGATATAGTTGAGTAAAAACTTAGTTTGCTTGGAGAAATAATGGTGGTGGGTAGTTTAGAATGTTATTGATATTGTTGGTAAATACCAATCCAAGACTCTCAATATGCCTCACAATTTGTTTGCATTCAAATACAGTTATGGAGAAGGCAATCCTTTTTTTGACATACATGAAAAAAAAACAACTCTGCTGAGAATTTACAATATATTTTCGACATTTATTACCACTGTTTGATGGATTCCATATGGAAGAACATCTGACTTGCTAGTTGGCAAATTTAAGTAGTCGTAAAGAAGGCAATAGGACGTCAATCTTGAATACCAATTGTTTGGGCAGTCGAATATTGTGTTCGGAGAAGAGCAATGAATATCACAAATTTATTCATACGGTGACATTAATATTTATATTAATAAATACGAGGTTTACAATGGAGCCCTAGTGTGATGAACATGAACTTAAATTCATCCCAGACTATACCGTATTCAAGAGTATTTAATGATGCCGAAAGGACCAAGGGATACTCTGTTTAATATGGGTCAATTCTGCTTCAAGGCAATATGTATTTTTTTTTTATTTTGACTTGATTTTGAAAACGAGGATTTCTTTTCAACAATACATCAGTAACACCATGTACAACGAACTCATATCCCACCTAATGCGAATATGATATATACCAGATTTTAGATCGTGTTTTTGGATTATCATACATAAACAGCCTTGGCATTTGCGGTGGGCCTAATTGACAAGAAATAAATTCGAGGTGTGACCGATAATAAAAACAAAAGCATGTAGGTTTTCCCACCCATGATCAACTACCTGAAATTCAAGATTAAGAAACAAAGGATTCGGTTGCTACCCGCTGACGATGCAGCTTGATTTAATGGGCGTGTTTTCAATATTCAAGGTTCAATAATCGAAAAACTGCGTTATTTTTCTTGGGATCTTGATTATCTTATTTTGATTGGTAAAAGAGTTCACCTTCAGAGAGTGAAGGAGAAAGAAAAGGTCTGAGGATAACATCAACATGAGATTGTAGGAATCTTGCTGTGCAGCCATGATTAGAAATGTCTCAATTTTTCCATTTTTTTATCATTCCCCTTCAGTTTCATCAAACTTTTCTGAAAAAAAATACCATGTCTTAAGTCTACTATAGGAAATCTGTTGCGTACCCCCACAGAGACTATTCAATTTCAGAAGAAACAAACCTTAGCGACGAAGTCAGCTGACATTACAAATTGAAAAGAAACAAAACAAACATATAAGCATATTAAAATCATTCATAAATTGAAAGAGCAGGTATAATTTAATATCGACACAATTTTTCACAACTAAAAAATTCTTCCATATTGATGAACCTAGGAAGGATGAATGTGTAGCACTGCAGTATAGTTTTCACGATTTTTGTGGTTTCTAAAATACACTCTTTCGACAAAATATGAAAATAAACTCATGCAGTTTTTAGACAACATGCTTTCATGGAAAATTATCGGTAATTTTGATGCACTTGTGTGTAATTGCAAAGATTATCTATAGAAAACTAGTGACGAAAAGAATTATGGAATTTTTGACGATTAATAGAATACTGAGTGCAGAGCAGTTTGGTTTTCAGAACTCAAAAAGCTCATATGATGCCATCCACAGACTGATGTCAATGATTTATAAAAGCATATGGTAAGGAAGCTGTCGCGGCGATGCTGTGTGATCTTTCGAAAGCAATCGATTGTGTGGATCATGATATTTTGCTGGGGGAGTCACTCTGAACTGGTTCAGATCTTATTTCTCTGATAGAAAGCAGTGTGTAAAATTATCCACTGCCTCTGATACAATTGGAATAAGGTGTGGGGTGTCCCAGGGCTCTGTACTGGGTCCTATAATTTTTCTTTTGTGTGTGTGATCTTACAATTTTACCAATTTCGGGAATTGTAACGTTATTTGCAGATGATACTACCATATTATGGCACCATTAAGATAAAGAAAGACTCCACGAAATAATGTGTGATGATGTAGTCTCAATCAAAGACCAGTGTGATTCTAATTTACTTTCACTAAATACCAAAAAACAAGTGCCATTTCTTTCAAAACTGTGATACCGGATGTGAATATATAGGTAGTCAAATATTAGTAAATAAGGACACAGCAAAATTTTTGGGAATTTACATGGACACGAATTTGAAATTTGAAGAGCATGTAAAAAATTTGCATAAAAAATTGGCATCTGATGTTTTGAGGGTGGTTCCTAATGAGTTGGGATTTGTTGCTGCAAAATCAGTTTATTACGAACTTGTGGAATCCCATTTGCGTTATGGTATATCATTTTAGGGAGTTTTTAACAACCAATTGTTTCAGTCAGTCTTTATACTACAGAAGCGAGCAATTAAATACCTGTGTAGAATAAAATTTAAGGACTCATGTGAACCACTCTTTATTGAACATATGATCCTGACCCTTGTTTCAATTTTTATATCAGAAACGGTTTTATTAATCCACAAAAATAGATTAGATTACGAAGTAAATGATGTCCCCTATTATACTCGTCAAAACGAAAATAATTTAAAGCTTCCCATTCTCATAACAAATCTAATAAAAGACTCTATGATCTATAATGGGGTGAAGATGTATAACAAATTACCTTGTGAAATTAAGGAAAAAAGGTACAATATTTTCGTTGATAAGGCATATTATAGTTTAGCAGAGTTTTATGATGATTCATTTTGATGTTTTCTTTTGTAATTTTAAAGTAATGAACTTTATATTCAACTCATTTCTTATTCTAACCGTAACATATCTTCATCATGCCTACATTGTTATTATTTGGCTATATTTTAAATTAAAAGAGTTTTTGTATTACATGTAATTTATAATTTTACCTGTGTTTGTCAACAAGAATTCATTCTTATGTACAATAAACACATCATCAATTACTTCCGATAATTTCACTCGCCATATGAAACCCCCTTTCCTCAATATTAGGACCAATAAGGTACGTATACCTCGATAATACGCAGTTCCTTCCTTTCGAGCCGGAAATTTCCCTCACGTGTAAAATCGTCCATAAGAGGAATGCAATTACCGCTGGCTCACAGCGATAATTGCACTGTAGTGATGCGTTTCGCGTCACGGCAGTGCAATTATCGCATTAGATGTCAATTCAAGTGAAGTCGCGCGATTTTAATGTCAGAAGTGAGACTTCAAATGTGTCATCTACCTAAAGAGTGAGGTGTGAAATTTCCTACCGAATACCACTCGTGCATTGAAAATTTTCAATGCACTTGTGATATTACCCCCGGTAATACCACTTTGTCATGGCAACCACGTATCCAAACAACAACGGAAAGTATAATATCATCTTGCTACTGATATGAATGTCAGACTTCATGTCTATCAAGCATTATTTGTAACTATTGAAGAATTCACGACAAAGGAACTTGTTTTACTTTGTTGGTTCATGAAATTATATCAATGACTACTGGTGCTCACAATACTATCGATAGTTCTGTCAGAAATCTTAAACTCTCTCAAGTTGCTTTGAGGTAATACACCCGATAGATCCCCCTATGGGCTCGTTTGTGTATAGGCTTTTCAATCGATGGTTGTAGAAAATCTCCAACCAATTAGACCGCGAACAGACCAAACCAAAGTAACCCGTGATATTGTAGTTTTCAATGAACTGCCACATCACATAAAATCAATTAAATTTCTGACACATGAATTTGATGCCATCACTCGTCCACTTGTATCCCATACGACAGAAGAAAGAGAGAAACAAATGGGCGGAATCTGATTCAAATAATTCACAAACGTCAACAACAAACTTTTAAACGATTCAATTCACACATCAGATCAGTATCTCAATAGAACACTGATGGAAATCTTATCACGGCAAGCCATCAAATGGTTTTCGTTTAATGAAGAAGTATAATAGCCACCGTGACCTCAAACTTCATCAATCATAAATAAGTGAACACACCTCCGTTAATTTTAATAATTGAGTTTTTACTGCCAAGTATTATCGCGACTTTGCATATAGAACAAAGACCCATCGATATACCGCAACTTTAGAGAAGTGCTCACCATTTTTTTTATATGTATATGTTTATTGAAGATCGAAAATGTAAAGTATATTGACCTCTGTACCGAACCTGCTAATAAGAAGAAGAGAGAAGAATGACAATGGATTAATTTTTTTTGTGAGACGGTACAAATAACGCAGAGTGGAATTTCTCAGAAGCAGATAAGCCGCCAATAACTTAAGATACGCTAATGGGATTCTGAGATATACACCAATAATGATGTCAACAAACCTTTACCTGCTATCTAAGTGTTTTGGGGATTAAGTTGAGGTCAAAGTAATTGGACTGTTTTATCTTATAACCGATTCAATAAATGTTTGCAGGATTTTAGTTTAGGAGACAACTCCTATTTTGTCAATATGTTTGATTCCATTTCTACGTGTAGCTTCATTCGGTGGTCTAATATCCTATCAGATAATAATAGAACACAAACTCCCAGATATTCGTCAGAGAGTGAACTACTGCATGACAGTAGCTGTCAGTATTATAGTCGTTTGAATTTCGTTAGCCGTATATCAGAAAAAAAATTCATAAAACAGAAATGCACAAAATAACAATTCTTCAGATGATTGGTTATGGAGATAACACTTGGACACAAATAGAAGTTACTCGCTCATTTCATGAAAAATTTCCAAATTTGCCGTCTATATCCCAAGGGACAATTAGTAAAATATAGAAGCAGTTTCGCGAGTTTCGACATGTAAGGCAGATGAAAAAGCAGCTTCCAATGCAATAAGTAATGATACCAATCAGTCGACTGGCAGCCCCAATGCTCGATGTTAGCAATTCATCGATTTTTCGAACATTGCACGAAAATAAAATGCATTCCTATAAAATTATAGCAACTCTCATGTAAGACGATTTTGATAAGAGAATTTATGAGAGAAGAACATACTCAATACCCTGAAAAAGTTAATGTTTTAGCAGGAACAGTTGGAGATCATATCATAGATCCCCTTTTCAACTTTGACCAAATTATATCCGGATCCAGCAAACGTACAGGCCCCAGCAATTTGGAGCACCGCTCCATTACCAAATTGATGTTCGGCAGAAACTCAACCGCATATTTCCAACTCGGTGGATAGGGAGGCGAGGACCGATGGAATGGCCAGCACGACCTCCTGATCTGACGCCATTAAACTTCTTCTTCAACCCCTTGACCTGGTTGACTAAGAAGACGAATAATACTTGCGATTAGATCCGTCACGCCTACGATGTACAGTAACGTCAAAAAACATTTTTACTTAAGATTTTTACATTATCAAGGAAAAACAGTACCTATTACTCATTAGTTTTTGAGTTTGTTTTAGCGAATTTCTGTAATCAAGTAATTTTCTATTTTTAATGTTAATTTTTGCAATAAATCTGAAAACACTCGATATTTCCGAAACAGTTGAAGAACATTGCAAACAAAATATGTCTGGAATTGTCTAAAGAATCCAAAAGTTTGATAAAATACAGGGTGTTGCATTCGAAATAAGAAAGTTGCTATTGGTTGCTGTTACATGACACACCCTGTATAGAAAAAAATGCGCATTTGAAAATACCAATCGATTATTTATCATCGAATTTATTCCATTTGAATGTCCACCACCATTAAAGTTTGAAAAATAGTTGAGAGAAAAAGTTAAGAATTTCAAACAAATGTTTGACATATCTATGAAAGCTTCGGAGAAGCAGAAAGAAAATCATGAAGTCAAGATAGTAATTTTTTTCAACTTGATTGAGGAAGAGGGTTTAGATGTTTTCAACAATTTTAAGATGAGTGATGAAGATAAATACAAATTATAACAAAAATATTTATCAATTTGACTCCTATATCAATCCGAAGAAAAACATACTTCAAGAAACGGTTTTATTTTAGAACCGTGGTTAAGAAGAAGCAGAACCTATTGACAACTTCATACAGGAAGTTGACGAAAAGTTGTGAGTTCAAAATATGTTGTTCGGAAGATATTCTGAGGGGCAGAATTGTATTGGATATCACAGATATAAAATTAGAAGTGAACCTTATCACTAAAGATAATTGCAAAAAAGAATTGAGAAGTGTCGAGCTAGTGAAATCACGAAGGAGTACCTATATTGAAATTATTCAAAGAAATAAAGTTCTAGATGTGAAAAGAAAGAAATATGAAAATGTAGCAAATGATGGAAGGAATCAAAAATGATTTAGTAGAAGGTGTCGTACCAAACATGGAAGAAATCAGTGTCCTGCATTCGGAAAGAAATGTTTCGTGGTGTGAAATTCTCAATAGGGTGAAGTCTGTAATTGATCTGGTACCACCAAGAAATGAAACAGAACTTAAAAATATCGGGAAATTTTAGACATTGTAGAAACTCCATTCCTAGTCTAGCTGAACTTACCGCTCCTTTCAGAGATTTGTTGAAGAAACGGGTTATATTTTCTTGGGCAGATTATCATAATAAGGCTTTTATTGGAATGAAAGATTTGCTGTCTAGAGCCCCGACTGAAAAACTTTGATGAGAAAAAAAAGAAATATACAAGCAGATGCTTATAAAAATGGAATGGGTTCTTCTTCATAACAAGAAAATAGATATGTAATCCTGAAATAAATTATGCACAGGTATAGAAAGAAGTATCACATTTGCAGTATAGTAATTTATGCAACAAGTGCAATAAACAATGTTTGCACGAGTTGCATACCATATTTTTCCTACGTTTGTGCAAGAACCAAAAACTGTATTATTTAGGTGGTACTAAAATGTAGGAAGACATTATTGTTTGTTCAAATCTAGCTGCTGAAAGTAATATAATAATATTCAGAGAAAGAGACAAACAAATTTAATTTTTATTAAATTGCATTTTCTAGTAGTGTTGTAATAACAGTAGGTAATAAATATATTAATAATAATATAAAATGTGCAACTGTTGAAGATTTTACGCACGGTGATTTTTGAAATTGGTCAAATATAATTTGGAAAGTTTTTACGTGTTGCTGATCTTCTTTCAAGAAATTAAAAGAAGTAATTCGTTGATGATGATTCATCCATGTTGGAAGCTGTACACAGTGTGCATTCTAGTTCTAATATTGAAGATAAGATAAAAACAAAGTTTCAAGAGGAAACTGAAGAAGATGTTTTTAAAAATATTATAGATTATTGTAAGAGGGTTGGGCTAGAAGTGACAAAACAAATAAACAAGTGAAAAAATATCTACCTTTGAGAAATGAGCTTCATGTAATAGATAGTAAAATTATTTCTTAATAATAGAATTGTAGTGCCACATTCATTTTGTTTTTATATGTTGACTTCATTATATAAAAGTAATTTTGGGGCGGGAAGAATAAAACGTAAAGCTAGCAAAAAATCTTCTACTGGGTATCCTTTAGTAAAAATATTGAAGGAAATATTGCAAATTACAAAATTTGTGATAAATTTAAACCTAACAATATGAGGTATATCATATCTAGTATCAAATTCTCAAAAATTTCTGCGGATATTTGAGAATTCTCAAAGTTGAATTATTGCCTGATTATTTTTTATAATTTTTCAATCAGTTTCATTTGTATCGGGGTCAATTATTCAAATGAAATTAGTGGGGAATATATAACTTACTTGAATTTTTGATATACTAAATCTAGTTTTCGTCGATGTAAAAAGTAGCACATTACAGTTGCTCAGGATCAAAAGATGCTCTTTTACATTATTACTTTGTAATGCAGAAAACAATAGGAATAATATGAAGAGTAGTCAATCTTGAGAAATAGACTTTTCATTTGACGAGAAACTATTTTAGTAAGTTGATTTCGCACAATTTACAATGACACTTTTCACACAATCAGATGGTTGACATGATGTTCTATTCGTAAAAAGCCAAAGTTCATTCAGAAGGTTCCAAAATGCATTCCAAACCTCATCAACATAAGAAGAAATATTTCTATCACATATAAAAGTTTCTCACGAGGAATGCAATTTTTGAAAAATTACAGAGGAGCGATAATTGCACTTCCCGTCGCCATGACACCACAAACAATACTGAAAAATGATAAACTTCTAAAGTGGGAAAGTGTAGCGTGTCTAGCACAATTTTGTTATTTCTCAAAAAAAAATTAATATTTTTAATTCATGAAATATTTCAATGAATTACACTCGTTTATAAAAATTACCAAATAATTTCATATTCAAGCGTGTCATCTGATGAAAATTGCACTCGGCTATTTTTATACCAGGATGTATTGATATCTAGTTAGCCTAGACCAGTTCCCTGCAGAAACAGAATATTGCGTTACCATAGCAGCGAACAATAACTTATTAGAAGTGTCAGTGTGAAGTTTGACATCAAAAAAGTAAACCAGAAAAAATATGTCAACAGAAATTGTGAAAATCGAAAAATTGGAGTATCATCAAGTACTTGTATTTAAAAGGGTTACGAGATAAGCAGATTTACGAAGATATGCTTAATACCCTTGGTGATCAATGTCCTTCGTATGCGACCGTGAAAAATTGGACTGCAAGCTTCAAAAGAGATAAATTTTCCATTGAAGATGATGACCGATCGGGAAGGCCAGTTTCTGTGTCAGTCCCCGAAAATATCGATGCAGTTCAGGACATGATTTTAACAGACCGTCGAATTGGGCTAAAACGGATATCTGAAGCAGTGAATATTTCGTACGAACGCGTTCATCATATAGTTCACGTCAATTTGAACATGAGAAAAATTGCTGCAAAATGGATCCCCAAATGTTTGAATGTTGACCAAAAGCCTGCAAGGGTAGTAGCATCGCGTTCGATCTGTGCTCGATTTGAAAACGATGTAGACTTCTTAAACAGAATTGTTACTATGGATGAGACTTGGGTACATTTCTACGATCCAGAAACAAAGCAACAATCGATGGAATGGCGACACTCCGGTTCTCCAAGACCTAAGAAGTTTCGTGTCCAAAAATCTGCTGGAAAAAAAGTTCTTGCTTCAGTTTTTTGGGATTGCTATGGAGTAATCATGAGTGATTTTTTGGATAAGGGTAGAACAATAACCGGAGATTACTATTCGACATTACTGACCACTCTACGGGAAAAATTAGAGAGAAAAGACGCGGAAAGCTATCCAAAGGTGTTTTGTTTTTGCAGGACAACGCCCCTGCACACAAATCTCATGTTGCCATGCAAAAAAAATCGTGATTTAGTGTTCACACCCCCCTTATTCACCAGATTTGGCTCCGTCCGACTATCATCTCTTTCCTCAACTGAAAAAAAGTTTAAAAGGTCGTAAATTTTTTTCCAAAGAGGAGGTAATAGAAGCTGTGGAGGTCTGGTTTGCAGAGCAAAAAGAATCATTTTTTTTTAAAGGTCTAGAGACGTTGCAGGTTCGCTGTAATAAATATATCCAATTAAGAGGAGAATATGTTGAGTAATAATATATTTTGACATTGAAATTTTTGTTTGGTTCTATAGAAGAATTTTTCAATATATCCTCGTATTTTGTCCTTCGGACTTGGGCTCTTTCACCAAAATAGGAAAATAAACTAGTGCAATTTTTAGATAACACGATTTTTTGCAAGAGAATTTTTTGCACTTGTGTAATTATAACGGATCCTGAAATTTTTTCATAAAATAAATTGGTTGCAAAGTTTGAATTTGAATTTGTCGCATCTACTGAGATGAATTAAATTATTTGTATCACTGATTTTCCTTCGTAATACAATTTTTAGTACGACTCAGAAAAATTTCCTTTCGATAAGAACGTGAAAATTTTTCAATAATAACCCATTACGAAAAACTGAAAATGAATACTCGAAATGTTTTTCATTCCTAAAGAATGAAAGAAATAGAAGTGTACCAGACTACTTGAAAGTTAAGTAAACAATAATTTTGAAAATCTCCACTATGAAACGAAGCTAGAAGAGATTTCCAAATTCTTCAACTTCAAAGAATATTTACTTAAAACTATATTTCTTCCAAAGGCTTAAGCATTCAACGAGTTACTATCTGCAATTAAAATTGCACGCTATCTCAATTCTTTCAAAATCACTCTGAAAAAAAAATGTGTTGGAAGCAAGCAAACCCTAATATATTTTGTAGAATGATTTCACACAACAGTAATATTTTTATATATACCTAAATTTTGTTTACAACTGTACATGGTTGATTGTCATTAATTGATAATGTGTAGTGGTGCTGTTTTGACTTATTTTTGTTTTGTATAAGATTTTTAGACTAAATAAACGGATATGTATAAAGAAAGGTTATCACCCCAAGACGGTACTCACCAATCTGTGCTAGTATGTCACTGTCCAAAACAGTCAAAATTCGGGTGGACACTGTCGCGCACTTTTCAGCACTGAAGACCATCGACTCTCGATGGCCCGCGTCGGTCCTTGACGAGTGTCTAGGTCGCCACCCGAGAAGGCCGTTGCGGAGACCATCAGCCCCATCGGACAAGAATTTTTCATCGGCGCCAGAAACCAGCAGGAGCGCGGCCCGCAGGAATACTAGCTAGCGTACGAGTAGGCAACACGCCGTGCGTGGACATGAATTGTGTGTTGCGCCAGATTGAGAACAAGTGATGTGCAATACGATGAAGACAAAAAAATAACAGAAAAGAATTATAGTGTCTAGAAAGGCGTTTGCAAAGGATCATTTTTCATTTAATTCAAAATGCGTTTACAATAAATTTTTCCCTTTTTCCCTCTCTTCATAATAGAGGAAACTTCGAAGATCCATACAATTTTCGTCCTATCCCGTTATAGACCAGGATCCCACGCCTATTTTCAAAAATAAATAATAACAGGCTGAATTTTCCTGAGTAGCTTTGCCGAAACGCCCAACTTTTACCTCTACGAAAATTCTCGATAGTGGTAACTAATAAACTGTGCAGGTGTCAATCATGTCGATTTGGAGAGTGAAAAAAGTCATTAATAACAGTTAGTTTTTCCGTTGAACCTCGAGATAATTCAAGAAAGTACTCGAAAAAACTGTTGTCCTACAAAGACTGAAGATGTACCAATGACGTGGTCATAAGAAATCATTAGTAATCAGCAGATTTTTTTCCATTGCTTGGTTAATATTTGTATAATTGGTCATGTTGTCTTACAAATCTAATGGTAGGTGTTCCCAGTCTACGCTCCGAAATAGTCAATTCCATGGTAAAAAAAAAATTATTAGTAACTGTAGGACAATTATAACACATGAAAGGTTATTGTATTCTTCACCTAAAAACGGGTATATATCGTTAGTCCTACAAAAATTATTCAAAATAACGAATTATTTTGAAATTGTGGTTTATCTAATTTAATTTAAATTTATTTGTAAAGTGATGTTACTTTCAATTTATAATTGTTTGTTCAATTGAAAAATATCATAATTTACGGGAAAAAATTATGAAGAAAGTGGGAAATTTTGCTTAGCTTTCAAAATTTTTATAAACACTGAAAACAACAATAACAAAGTAAAGACATTGAAATAATCAATCTGCCCTCCGGGGCGGCTTCAAAGTATTCACTTATTTATGAGAGAAAACAAAACCTATAACTATTTACCAACTAGAACAAAAACGATAAAATTCCTACATCTCTTCCGGAATCAAGTTAAAAAAAACTGCGTGATAAGGCCTACTATAACCCGCATTTTATAAATTACCAGAAAAAAGAGACACGCCTTTGGAAGAAAGGAGACACGTTATAACTTTTGTTTCCATGGAAATGAAGTTGAGGTCCAACTCCCAATAATTTATAGTCTGTGAGCTGTAGTATGATAATTTGTGACTGGAAATTCAGAACTTGAGCATATCAACGTTGTTTCATTTAGTTATTTTTTTCAAGAATTTCGTACGTATATAATTTGAACTCAAAGTGAGATTGACTAAATGTTTTTTCGACTATAGGCTATCAGAATTTCCAAAAGTATTTTCAGAAACTGAATATTTATTTAGATTTCCAGTAATCAGAACCAACTTGGCAATAGGGCGTGTTTCCGCAAAACAAATATGGTATCATTACAATTGGCTGAGAACCCACCATCGTGAGGTTCAATTTTTTTTTCCACATCAGATTTCCAGTAAACCGAATTTCAGCCAGGACTTAGAGGAGCTTAGATTTGAATAAAAACTAGTGTTACTGTAGCAGTACTGTATTTACTAGAATAGTTACAGAATGGGGCCATCAGACTTATAATTAGGTAAATCCTTTAACATAAATATCGATATTGAAGTAGATTTCATTAATAAAAATCATCTACATCATGAATTACAACGTAAAGGAAGTTTCAACTAAAAACTTCTTCCATTTTGTATGTAACGTATAGTGAAAAAAAACTTCAACAAACACTTCTCAATTACCAGACCCTATTAAAATTATAAATAGTCAACAAATTTTATAACTCAACAAAACTTTCAAAATATTTTTTCCGAAATTACTTTTTTTACGAATTTACAGTTTTTCTTCGGGTTTCAACTGCACTAGATTTTCACTAGCCTCCCAAATCTCGTTGCAAAACTTCTCGTTCCAAGCGCCAGGTGGTGCTGGGAACACTCTACAGTCCCAAAAATGTTTTCCCGTAACGCCTTTCAGTTGATTCGACACCGCCAGGTGAATCGTGGTTTGAGCGCCTTCTTCAATATTCTGAAACGAAAAGTGATTTCAGTAACAGATACTTGATTATGTTAGCAAAATCGGGATTTATCTAGCAACTTTCTTGGCAAATAGATACTTCCAGGTGGAACAGAATGATATAATGTCGGCTCAATTTCCGGTAACAACTGGGGCACCACATGGTACTGTTCTCGGCCCATTGATATTTCCACTATATTTGAATGATCTTCCTAACAACATGAATAATGGTGAGATATTCATGACTTTTCTATCATCTCATGTAGTAATACTACAGAAGAAACGAATAACCTTGTTAATTCAGTGCTGAATAATTTTATTAACTTGAAGAAAATAGTTTGTATTGAATTTGCAAATTCATATTGAAACTTGAAAATGTTCAAGGGAAAAGTCTTAGATAGTAAAAAAATCGAAAACTTTTGTAGCCAACACTTATTGGCATAAACTCAAATTAACTGTCAAAATAATGAAGAAAGTCGAAAATGTTGAGAAAATCATTATTCAGAAAAACTTTTTTCTCAATTTTGAGTTACATAGACCATTTCAACGCAGACATGTCAACAACTGAAATGATCATTATAGACCTTTGAAATACAAAAAAAATATCAAGACAATATTTCGTGGAAGATAATGTTTTTTTTTCGAAAAATGTACCTAATTCAAAAACTAGTCGTTTTCTGAATTTAATGGATACCAAAAGAGACATACTTTCTACAAATTTTTATGTAAATTAGATTATATATTCGCGAGAACAAAATTAAATAATGAAAAATCGGTTATTCGCCATTTTGACGGTTATTTGAGGTTGTGTCAAAAAGTGTTGGATACAAAAGATTTCTTTTTTTTCTCTTCTCAAAAACTAGCACTGTGTATTTATTCTGTGTTACTGTTATACTGACTTGTAAACAATGTTCTGTCATGTCTTTTATTGTTTATTAATTTTTTAAAGTCAAATAATGTTATCAATCATTTTATCTGTTCTATAATCTATACTTTCAGTAATATGACCTGTCCCATATACATAATGTAGCACTAAGGATCAGTAAAATCATCTATCTACAGGGTGTATCTAAATAACACCGGAAAAATTAAAGGGGTGATTCTGTGATGAAAATTAATGTGAGTATTTGGTATAAAATTTTTTGAAAAAACCCTCCCCGGAAAAGTTACACCCCTTCGAAAATAAAAAAAAAATGGTTTTTCTTTTTTATTTTCCCTGTATATCACGCTATAGACAGGAAACTTGGTAAACATTATCTGTCAATAAGAGTACACTTTTTGAAATTTTTTCAACGCTGAAGTATGCTTAGAAGGGGTTGATTATTTCAACCCCTAAGATATTTTTTCTTACAACTTTTTTTTAGATGAAAATTTTTTCTTTAAAAAAGTATGACTGAAAAGCCCAATTCATTGACTAACTTTTTTAACTCCACAAGTTTTTTTCGAAAACTTAAGCATTTATGAGAAAAAAATAAATAAGCTCATGTAAAATAGCATTTTATTAAACAACAGCCAACCAAATTATTATTATGAGACTTCTACAACTAAAAACAAAAGTGAACAAACAATGAACAAAAACCTGTCGAATATCGAAAATACAATTATAATAAATGTTGAAAATGACCGCCTTCAGCTTCAATACAAGCATCTACCCTTTTCCTCATAGAATTGCGTATACGATGAAATATTCCTGGAGAATTTCTTATAGTTTCACACCCTGCTACAATGCGGTTTCGCAGATCATCGATATTTTCAACTGGGTTTGTGTATATCAAAGATTTCAGATATCCGCATATGCAAAAATCCAAAGGATTAAGGTCAGGGGAGCGGGCTGGCCAGTTTACAGGTCCTCCTCGACCTATCCATTGATTGGCATACACCTCATCCAGGTGAGTTCTTGCACGTATACTAAAATGAGCTGGTGCACCATCGTGCATAAACCATGATTGTTGCCTAATTTGAATGGGAATCTCTTCAAGAAGAACAGGTAATTCTTCAAGGAGATGACAATATGCTTCACCATTTAATCGTAGCGGAAGAAAATGGGGACCAATTAAATGATTATCAATAATTCCGAGCCACACGTTAAATGAAAATTGATACTGATGATTTCCTTCAAAAAAGCCATGAGGATTTTCGTCAGCCCAAAGGTGATTATTGTGAAAATTTCTAATACAGTCTCTTGAGAAACTCGCCTCGTCAGTAAATAAAATATTACCTAAGAACTGTGGTGCTTGGCCAATCATATTAATAAGCCACTGACAAAAAATCACACGGGGTAAAAAATCTCGAATCATTAACGCCTGCACCCGTTGAAGATGATAGGGATACAACATTTGTTCTTTTAAAATTCTAAAAACAACGGAATGGCTTACATGTAGGACACGAGCTATTCTCCTGGTACTAGTTTCTGGGAATTCTTCAATTGAATTAAGTACGGCTTCTTCTACAGCTGCAGTTCTAACTTCTCTAGTACGACCAGAATCATAACTTCTTTTTTCAAAATTACCACGTTCCCGCAAGCGTCGGTGAATAGTTGTGAACGTAGTATGATGGGGTAGTCTACGCTGTGGGTACTGTTCAGCATAAAGTCTTTGCGCTTCCAATGAATTACCGTTAGCACGACCGTATGTAAAATGCATATCTGCCATTTCCAAATTCGAATATGCATTCATATTTTCAATCAACTAATATTTCCTACAATACACAATCATAAAACTTGTGAAAAAATAAGATGGGTGATAGAAAATGACACTACACAATCCTAGTGTCAGTATTAATGTTTTTATGCAAAGCACAGGCCACTAGACTTGACGCAAAATACACTCGCGTTAGCTCATCTTTTTGAAAATGCATTACATTAGATTTTTTTCTCGTAAATGCTCAAGTTTTAGAAAAAACTTGTAGAGTTAAAAAAGTTAGTCAATGAATTGGGATTTTAAGTCATACTTTTTAAAGAAAAAAATTTCATCTAAAAAAAAGTTGTAAGAAAAAATATATTAGGGGTTGAAATAATCAACCCCTTCTTAGCATACTTCAGGGTTGAAAAAATTTCAAAAAGTGTACTCTCATTGACAGATAATGTTTACCAAGTTTCGTGTCTTTAGCTTGATATACAGGAAAATAAAAAAGAAAAACCATTTTTTTTCATTTTCGAAGGGGTGTAACTTTTCCGGGGAGGGTTTTTTCAAAAAAATGTATACCAAACACTCACATTAATTTTCATCACAGAATCACCCCTTCAATTTTTTCAGTGTTAGTTAGATACACCCTGTATATATGACAGTTAGAATTGGGCGAAAAGTTGTTTCCAATATTAGGGAAAAGTATTCCTGTTGAAAAGGGTTTGGTTTACCTTTCCATAGAAGAAAAGCACGATGCTCCTGAACAGTCTTGCAACGGTTTCCAGTCCAACATACTTCGCTGATTTCATGAAGATGTCATTATTGACCATTCCCGGATTTAGAGAGTTGCACGTGACTCCATACTCCTTCAGCCTCTCTGCGAAACCATTGGCAGCAATGACGTTAGCTAGTTTGGAGTTGGCGTATATCAAAGACGTACGGAAAAGAGACAGCGGATGTCCTTTGGAGTAATTGAGGTTCTCGAGGTTTAGGTTGCTGCAGAAAGCAAGTGCTGAACTCACGAATATCACTCGGCTTGGAGCTGTTTTCTTGAGTAGATCTGAAAATAATACAAATTAATAATTATTATGAAGGTTACTATCATCCGCAAAACTATGCACTGGGCATGAGGCAGCTCTTAACAAATCACTGATGTGAAGTGTTGGTGCTAAAATGGATCCTTGCGAAACACCAGCTTTTATAGGTGTCAGATGAAACTTCATCACCACCACATGGGGAGATCTATCTAAGAGAAAGTTAGATAGCAAAGAACACAATTGTGGGTTTAAGCCATAACATGGAAGCTTGGCGAGGATGCCCTGGAGCTAAACGCGATCAAACATCTTGGAGATATCTAATGCCACGGCCAGAGTTTTCGTGAATCATATATCTGTGGAATGCCAATAAAAACTCAAGGAGATTTTGGGAGTCAATGCAACCTTTTGATACAATCAGAGTCTGATAATTTGGGTTTGAAAAATACTACAGTGAAAAAACCACCCACCATCAGAAGTTGAGGTTGATTCAAAAATTGATCAAGCTGTTGTATCACACATACTTGCTGTGCCTGCCGGTAGCCATGAAATACCATTGATTATCTTTTACCGAACAAAATCAAATTGCAGTAGTGAAGAGAGGAAATAATTTGGAAATGTTTGAAGATATAGGTGTGGATGATGATGAGTGCTTCATTCAAAATTCCAGAGCTTCCTAAGTTGAGAATTAACTTATGGTGTAAAGAAACTTCTGTGATACTCAATGATTTTCTTGGTTTGATTAATATTTATGGGCAGAATGAAGCAGAAAAATCTGAAACTTAGATTGAAGACCTATACATTGAAAAAATAACTAATTTCTCTCCAATAGCTGAATGAGAAGGGAGAAAAAGTAAACCTATTTTGAGTGTTACTGGACATGAAATATTTTTGAGAAAATCACCAAAGCTGTCCTATGCTGCGAAGAATAGACGAAACAATTTCAAATGTGTGAAGAAGCTGGAAATCTAAAATGTGAACTACAATGACGATTTAACATAAGTTGAGAGAAATGAAATGTTCAAGACATTAACTTCAAGATTGCTTTGCAATTAATTCGAAAAAACAAAAAGAACTTGGAATAATTGAAAAACTGAAAAGTGCTGGGATAATTGTTAACTCAAGTTCATCATATGCTAGTCAATAAAGAAGAAAACTGGTAATGAAAGACTTTGTATTGACTAAAAATGGAATTTTCTTTACCAGTGATAAATAATCAAGGCAGACTCTAAGGCGAAAATTATTTTACAACAATTCATATACAGGTTGGGCCAAAGGAAACTTTCCACCGTAATTTGTAGGATTTTAAATAAAAAATTTGGAAAACACGTCGATATTTGATTTGAGGAGGAACTAATTTTCAGTTTTTCTCACCCTCGAAGTTTTAACCCTGTAGCTGGGGGTGAACAACCCTCAAAATTTGAATGGGGAAAAGGGATCGTGCCACAAAGAGAGTAAACTAACAGGAGAGTTTAATAAGCTCTAGCCAATCAGAATCTTGTAGCATAGACGCGTCATAGTGACGTACTTGGACATAAGTACAGAGTGGAACTCGAACCAAGAAACAAAACTGTCACATGTAACTCTCATATACCAAGAGCTAGTCCGTATGGAGAATGGCGGCCATGACATGTCCAACTATGTCACATTTCGTCACAAATGTTCTTTCATCTCTTTCTATCAATGCCCCCATTGTCTTGAGGGGATTAGAATATCCTAGTCAAATAAAGTTTAGTCTCCTTGATCGTGCCATACCTCTTTATGATTTTCATTGACCACGAAATGACAGGTTGTACGAGTAATTATTTTCTGCCATAGTTCTTTCACACCCATGCAACTTGAATACAGGATGACAATGAAGGAATAACATGTTAGTTCTCTGTCAGAATGATGTTAGCCTACTATCTAAATCACTATCCAATATTTATTTTATTGAAGACGAATTCATAACATAAGTGATCATAACAAACAAACTGTACGAGATAGGTATAGGAAAATTATACTCAATTAAATTGAAAAATGTTACAGCTTTTCAAATAAGTAATAATATACAAGGTGTTTCATTTAAAAAAACGGAGTTTCAGTCATTTTCATGAGTCCCCGGAAGGAACTCACTTCTGAGCCTCCCTGTATGCTGAAACTGAGATCCAGTTCATCGACAGAATACTTAATGGTCAGGTTTTGCACAGAAATTGGACAAATTAATTTTTATCTCGGAAATCGTCATAGATAAGTATAGAGAATTATGTGGAAAAGTTGTGAGGAGTCTTATAAGGATTCCAAAAATTATATAATATACGAGGTGTTCTATTTGAAATAACAAAGTAGCTACTACTTTCTGATACAAGCGGCAACACTGTATTGATGAAAATACTTTAGACGGATAGAGCAAGTTTGATTATCCACGCCCACAAATTTTCGAAATGATCTGTTTTTCTGTTCTCCAGATACTTCTAATGTGCCATTTCACTGTGAAACGCCCGGTATAACGCTATTGTGCAAAAACTACACACATCGGACAGAAAACATCTTGCGCATAGTTGAACCAAATTTTACTATCTATCAGCTTCTGCGGTATTGTTTGTCCAGCTTAAGATTTATAAAATTTATAAATTTTTGAAAAATCGTCTCGTTTTCGAGGTTTTTCCGGATTTTCTCATTGGAAAATGCTTCGATCCGGTCGTATGGAAATCCATTTTGTAGGTTTCATAAATCTCTACAAAAGATCCATCGACTATAAAACGATTCCTTGAATAATCTTTGAGATATTTCCCAAAAACCAAAACTGGGGTTTATATTAACGAACTATCTTATAAAAATTAGTAGAGGCTATTTACGTCTTTCATTTTGTGGAAGAATAAACCTCTATAGCGTGGTCTAGTTGGTAGTTATTGAATTTTAAGTTTGAATAGTTGTGTTTTTTATGCGTTTTAATTTTAGGACTGTGGCAATTTTCAGTACAATTTTATAATTGTCAACTAAGAGAAAATAAAGGAAAAATTATGGAAAAATATAATTTCGTGCATTTTTCTCTTATCTTCATGATGCCAACGCAATAAAATAACGTGAATTTTCCAGAAATTGACAATACGTCCAAATTATTTATATAAAAGATTAAGGATAAGACTGGCCCTATCACAGACCCTTGGGGCACTCCACTTTTTTTGTCTATCTACCCTGTATAAAGTACACGTCAACAATGAAATATCGCCCTTCCCGTACACTCACCTGCCAGCAAATGCGTCAACAGAAACGGGCCGAAGTGATTAACTTGCATGGTGGCGTGCAGGCCGTCGTCGGTGTGTTTGTTGCCCTCATTACCGACCCCCGCGTTGTTAATCAAAATGTCCAATCTCTCCTCGGTGGCGTTGATGTCTTTCGCGAACTTCCTCACCGACTGTAACGATGTCAAATCGAGCAGCTTGGTTTCGATGTTGCTGTTGTTTGTGACCGAGATTATTTTCGTCTTGGCTTTCGACGAGTCGGTTTTGTCGGCGATGATGACCCTGCAGCCTCTGGAGGCCAGCAGGAGGGCTGTTTCGAAGCCTATACCTGTAAATTTAAATAAGTTATAGAAAAAGTATAGTAGTTATTGTCAGAACTTCTGATTAGAAGTGGCTGTAGAATTTTTCATTTCAATATTATGAGTATCCTCTTGATAAAAGGGCAACATTTCACAGACTATGAAAAAAAATTAAGAAGCCAAAATCAAAATTTGCAGGGTGCACTTAATGAACAATAATTCACTTTCTTGGTGTTATGAAAGGATCAGTTTCCATCATTATTATTGAAGAGAATTATTGACGTTATTATCAAACCTTTAACATATTTAAATAATATGTCCTTCGAGTGTGGTGCTTTTCCAGGAAAAGTTGATTCTTTTTTCAAAAAAACACATTCAACTATGCTTAAAAACAACTGACCAGTAACAGTACCCTGAGCCTTTCAAAAAAAAATTAAAATGCCTTCCTCCATAGGTCCAAATCCAACGGAATTGAAAGATTTAAGAGGCTTGAGCCTTCTCCCTGTTCTCTCCAAAGTAGCGGAGCGAGCACTGGAAGTTCTATTGCGGAAACACCTCTTGGAATATTCCTTATTACCTTCAAAACAATCTGGATTTCGCAAAGGATAGTTGCACAACTGCGTTGCTTCAAGTAACAGATGATATATTCAGGGCAAAGGATCAAGGATTTTCTACTGCACTGGTATAACTTGATTTTAGTCAGGCTTTCGACACAATTAATTATGAATTGATGCTAGAAATATTTCACAACTCGGGACTTTTACGCAATTCCATAACTTTAATGAAGTCCTATCTCCCTTTGTTATTCACAATGTATACAGCAAATTTAGTGATATATTCGGAAAAAAATTCAATCCATTTAAACGCAGATGACACGCAGCTTTATTAGTTTTCCTCAACATGACGCTCACAATGCATCAACATTAATCAATAAAGACCTCGAATCTTTTATCAAATCTGCACTTGATCATTGCTTACAATCCGTCAAAAACGAATATGATGATATTCACACCAAGAAATGATTATCGAAAAACACAACAAACTTATTCAACGAGCGTACTCATCAATTATAAATATTCTTCCAACCTTAGTTGAATCCACGGTATGTGAGACACTTGTTCAGTTATGCAGACATCCTGTATGGTCCTAATCTAACAACCACGTTCAAAACCAATATAAAGAAAGTTCAGAACTCATGTCTTTTATGGAATTCGAAAAAGGAAAAGTATCTCCCATAAATTTCGCGAGGCAAAATGGTTGAACATGGAAAACAGGTGAGTTCTTCATAGTGCTTGTCTATAAGATTGTAGTAATGAAGGTACCCTTTTATTTGAATCGCAAAATCACTCACAGAACCGACGTCCACAACTTGAACATAAGATATAAAGGAACTCTCACGCCCCCCTCTTTCAGAACTCAAACGTTTAGACGTTCTTTCAGCAAATTACATCACTGTATAATCTCATTCCCCCCACATTTCAAGAAAGAAAGGTTACGAAATTTCAGAAAAATGTTCCAAAATTATTTATTTCAAACAAAGTAAAAGAAGAGACAAAGAGTTATTCTGTTTTCTTTATTTTTTCTGTCTTTCAAGTTTTAGAATTACAAAAATGCATTCTTTTTTTAACGGGAAATCTATATTTTTTTCATTATTATTATTCATAGTAGTATAAAAATATGTATGAAGAGACATGTATGGAGACATTTCATGGATTTAGTGAAAGAACAATTCATCTAACGAATGTATTCTCTGGATGAATTGAACTTTATTTTGACCACACATGATTTATAGAATTTTTTTATGTAATATTATTTTGAAAATAATAAAGACGTATATTATTATTATTAATAGTAATTTAACTTGCAAGTGTGGAATTTTATAGCAAATTTACACCATTACTGTTTAATTTTTTACTGCGGTATTGTATATTGTACAACTAGTGCGGAAAATGGGATATTTCATACGAGAGTGACGAGATGATGAACCACGAGCCATAGGCGAGTGATTTATCATCTTGTCTCACGAGGCAAGACTCAATGTCGCAAATAGTTCAAATAATACATCTAGGTATATTCATATATTAAACAAATGAAAAGCACATGTTTCCAAGTTGGACTTTCTACTATCAAATGTTTTTTTTCGACAGGTATAATAATAAATATATTATTCTTGTCATTCTTACTTATGCGTCCGAGTGCATTCTTCCACTCCTATTCACTTTCAAATCCTGTTGTTCGAGAAGAATGCGCAGGTTTACTTCCTCTATCTTTCTTCAACGAATGACTTTTCTATCTTCTAATTATCTACTGGACACTGGACTGATAAATTTTCATTAAGTAGTGTCATTACACTACGAACTCATTGTTATTGATTTGAGCGTTTTGTATCCGATTTTCTTTTTAATTTCGTCCCCTTAACTGTAATTATTTGAACCACCTAGTTTTTGTGTCCACTGCATACATCTGAATATTGCTCACCCTTAATTCAATTGGATTTTTGCATTGAAAATATAACGCAATCAAATAAATAATAGAAAATGTAAAAAAAAATTGTTTTTACGAAACTCCCAGGTTTTCAGAGAAAACCCCTCAAAAGCAGAGCTTGTGCGAGCAAGGGAGATCCGGGACCTACAGTTTAAATAAAAGTGGAATCCGAACCACTTCAGACAGATGTGACAACAAATTTGGAATTATTCAACTAGGATCAAAAAATGTAAAGATATTTTTCATTTGAGATTCTAACCTTCCATAGTCCGAAAGTGATAAAATGGATATCAAGGAAATCTACCAGGAGATTATGTCCTCTATGGAGCTATTGGAATCGGTAATAAATTCAGATTCAGTATATAATTTCAAAATATAATTGATTCAAGAAAAAATGCATTTCTACATTTTTTCTTCAGTTTCAGTTCTGGTGTTATAGTCAGGGCTGGAAAGAAATGATGAACAATTCTCCACATCAACTTTTAATAAGCTTCATCTTGATATCAGTTCAACAATCCGATGTTTCGTCCTAGATGATCCATCAACTTATTTTTTTTTCTTTCACAGATATGGACCTGCTTTGATAGAAGCGGTATCCATTTGGAACCCAAGAAATTTGATAGTTTTATTTTGATCAATAGGCAGTAGTTTATGTGTTAAAAGTAAATGTTGTATTTTGTTTGTACTCAGTTTTGATTTATTATTTATCAACCATTCATCAGCATTCGATGCTGCGTCCTGATAGGGATGTATCATCAGCAAATTGCGTGGTCTCAGAGTCATCTTGAAATCAATCACCTATATCAAGTTTAGAATTGGTCCCAAAGCCTATCCTTGGGTAACTCCGTTTTTAATTTATTTGATATCAGATGCCTTATCATTCAGAAAAACGTACTGCCTGTGTTCCATCTAACTAGATGAATCAAAATATCCTGAAAATTAACTCACTCTAATTTTTCAAGAAGAATTTTATGTGACACGCAATTGAATGCAGCTTGATAGCAGAAAAATTTGCTTGGAATTCTTTCTGGAATTCTCTAATAATCTCATCAACCAGCTGCATTACAGCGTCTGTCGTCAATTTCCCGTTTCTCGCGAAAAAAAGTTGCAGATAAGAAAAAATCATATCCTAAATAACTTGAAATATCAAATTTGAGTGGTCTTTCTGTTATGCAACTTATCCTTATCTGTTATATACATCTATATATTATTGACTATATATTCACCACATTGAATTTTGAAGTATTTGAATATTTTGTGCGCAAATCGATTTTGATTAATAAAATCATCTTCCTAATATTAACTGATTCTCACATTCTCTGTACATTCAATCATGTCAGTTTTAAAAAATTTTAAAATTCCTTCTTCAAAGCAAAAATAGTTTCTCTCACAAATGTGGCCCACCCTTTATATTTTTGAAAAAATAAATAATTTATTCCATACACTATGGGCGCAGTGTAAAGCTTCAAAATAATAATTTCCATTTTTGCTAACTCACCTGAACTTCCACCTGTCACAATGGCAGTTTTTCCCACCAAACAAACTAAACTCCTCACTTTTCCAGCACTCCACTTCTGGACGAATTTCAAGAAAATCAAAGCTATAACGGGCAAACTGGCTAGCACTATAGCGAATACTAGATATTTCAAATAGAAAGGATAATTATAAACAATCATCTTTGCTCCGTTTCAATTCTTCTGTAGTACCGCACTCTTGGGCTCCAAATCGGCAACTGCTACAAGCGAGGTTGGAGAAAGTCTAATAATCTCTTGAAGAAAGTAGCAAGAGTTCAAAGCACCGAGTACTGGTGAAATGGTACTTGATACAAGGCTCAATGAATATGCATGTAAATGCGGGATATGACATACTTTCATATTGCTAATAAGGTGTTTCCTATAAACACAAGGCTCGTGTTCAACCTCTTGAGGATGTTGAGAGAGTATCGAGCACAAAATTGCAGAGAACAGTGGATGTGCATGCTCGAAACATTTGGATTTAATAACAGTTTTCTTACGACAGCTATTAACCCAAATAGGTATACCTACAGAAACACCTTCAAGTTAATTGGCGTTTTATTGATTTCTTGATTCTTCCGTAGTTATCTTGAAGCAAGTGAAATACAGTTACATGACCTGACAAGACCTTTCATAAAAAATCTCGATTTAGATTTTTCCTCCTAATTTTTTAAAAGTGTGGGTACGTTTTCAATATTAAGAAAAAAGCGTTTCAAAAAGATCACCATACTAACCAACAACAACAGAAGTTTTTAGCAATCACATAAATATTATATTGCAGTATCTAGTTGCAATATAGGGAAACATATCTGACAAAGAACCGGTACCAATTTATAATAATAATATTTATTTATTTCAGAAAACATCAACCAAAACGTTTGAGAAATATTGTCAAAAAAAACAAAGTCATTGCATAGTTATTTATGCAACAAGTGCAAAAAGTGAATGTTTATTTCACTCGACGTGAAATTGTCCGACGAGGCCGTTAGGCCGAGTTAGACAACACGTCTAGTGCAATAAACAATTTTTGCACGAGTTGCATACAACATTGTTTCTACGTTCATGCAAAAAGCAAAAAATGATTTATTGAGGTGCGGCACTATGTGTAGGAAAATGAAAAGTGCAACTTGAATACTTTATTATTAATATCGATTTGCATTGAAACAGGAACTAATACGTTACGAACAATTTAACTCAAACTTTATTTTTACCCTCAATGTTGAAAGTGAATGAACAATTGGTGCAATTTTCAATATGAATATTTCGTAGTGAAGTACCTATTGCCAATCTCACAGAATATCTACTAAATATGTAGTAGGTTTAAACGTTTATGTTTGTCATGATGACAGCACGTTGAAGTAGAATGACAGATGGGTGCAATAAAAACTTTATTGTACTAGTGCAATAAAGAACTTCTTTTTTCACTGAATATAGTTCAATAAAGTTTTGCTTTTTCAATGAATGTAGAAAAAATATATAAACACGCTCAAAAACAAACAACATGAAAAACACAATTACAAGCAATGAACATATTGGGATATTGTCTAGTGGAAAATTGAAAAGATACAATATTGCATTTCTTGACTCTGATCGCCTGGAAATACTTCAAAAATGGGGAATCTCGCAAGTATCACTTCATCTTATGGAAAATTTCCTTCTGGATCTGAAAATGTACTTCTTATGTATTTTCTGAATAGGTGCATTTTTTCGTCGAAAAATTTGCCCTTTTCCACTTACTCCTTTGACGAATTAAATTTTTTAGGTGATACTCGGAATCAACTCATTAAGTTACGTCTGAGGAAAATTAGCTATTTTTCGAAAAATGGAAAATAAAAATTTTCGCAGAGTTTCTTTCTTTCTAAATAGAATGTTTGATTTGCTTTGAATGATATAATTCGTGTTAGTTTTATCAAAGTATTTTTTATTGACGTTTATACTTAAAAAAATATTCAAGTTGTATTTCATAACAAGCTGTCGCTAAGAGTAACCGAGAGTTCTTGATAACAGCCAACATCATAGATACAGGGTCATAACACAATAAATGAAAGAATTTGAAATAAAGTTATACATAGAATATTGTATTATTCGAATTTGACCGCCTGGAAATATTTCAAAAATGCTGATTCCCGCTAGTATAACTTCATCTTATAGAAAATTTCCTTCTGAATTCGAAAATGTACCTGCCTTCTTGATCGGAAGGCTAATTCGTTTAGAAAATGTCGATTTTGTGGATGGATACATTTTTTCTTAGAAAAAATTGCCCCTTTCCTGTTACCAGTTACTTTGACGAATTCAATTTCTGAGTTGATATTCAGAATCAGCTCGTCGAGTTACGCCTGAAGGAAGTTTGTGATTTCTCGAAAACTGGAAAATTGAAATGTTCGCAAAACCGGAGCACCCTTAAAACTGGAGCACCCTTATAAAATGTACATTTTCCAACCGATTGGAATGACTTTTTCCCATTGGGTAGACATTCAAAAAGTCTACTAGGGCAACAAATTTCATGAATGAATTTCCATTTCCAAGGCCAACTAATCTGATATTTCAAGGTCAAAAATCTAAAAAAATTACTAGGTAGCGATTTTTCTAGAAAAATTCCAACTACACCACTGTATTGGCGACATTTTTAAATAGCTCATATGAATGAAATTTGTAAAATATGCCGTTTAATCAACCCACCAATTGAATTTCAAAACTTTTATTCGGAATCAGCAAGTCAAGTTACGTCTGGAGGAAGTTGGAAAATAAATATGTCTCAAAATTTGATTTTTTTTCTATACTAAATGATGTCATTAATTTCAGGTGGTGATTTCTTGTCATATTTTATGAAAAAAAATTTATATAAATGTATGTTCTAACTTGCTTTGTTTTCAAGTGACGGCGTGTCAGAGTTTTAATAAAAAATAGGTTATTTATTAATTACTTAAAATTTTCATAAAACCTGGTTTGTATGTTGGCAGTTATAAGGGGCTTGTTTTCATGAGGTTAGATCTCAAATTATAAGCTGCGAAGGGTCACCTGATTAATAAATATGGTAAAAATCATTGTACGCCACTAGTTTTCTCTAAGATTCAAATTTTTATCAAATTATACATTTGAAAATATAACTCTTTTTTAATGCCGTGAATCTGAAATAGCAACACTTCATCAATCGATTTATTTCCTTAATTAATTTATTTCTACCTGGACTCTTTTATTGGTTTCGTCGTTGATAGTTGTTTGTTTTTTTCCTGGGCCCATTATTGTCAACTATTTCTATCAAAACTTAACAATACTTCTGTGCATAAAATTAAAAAGAATTTCAAGGAAATATGGAGTAAGTAACTGAAAAAAAAGATCATTCACACAACTTTCTAAATTTTGATGGTGCGTAACCACCATTTCTACGCCAATGACTTTGATTTGAAATTCGCAGCATGATATGGAAGCTGTATTTTAAATTATACTTTCTGCAAAAAATATGAAACTTAGGGAAAAACAGTTGAGTACAATGATTTTTACTATAAATATCAATCAGGTAATCATCCATGCCACTCATAATTTGAAATTTTATTTTATGAAAGGAAGCCCCTTGTTACTGCTAATAACCACACCAGGTTTCATGAAAATCGACGGAAAGACTTTTGAGTAGGTAATTGATGAAATACCGATTTTTGAATGAAACCCCGTATCTTGGAAACGAAGTAGGTTAGGACACACGTTTATATGAAATCTTCTTCATAAAATATGATTTTTGGCTCAGAAGACTTATTCATTTCCAAAATGCCGATTATCTGATTGGGTACATTTTATGAAAAATTTCCTTCTAAATCTGAAAATGTACTTGTTTTTCTAATTAGAATACTGATTCATTTCGTCGAAAAATTGCCCTTTTCCAATTACCCCTCTGACAAATTCAATTTTTGGAGGTAATATTTGGATTCAACTCGTCAAATTACGTCTGAAGGAAGTTTGAGATTTTTTGAAAACTGAAAAATAAAATTTTTCGCAAAATTCGATTTCCTTCTATACAGGCTGATTCACAGTGGATGGCACATTAGACGTTTCTGGTGAACCAGACAACGGATCACTTTGAAAATTTAATGGAGGGCATATTCGGACATTCTCTAGCCAACTAAAATATTTTCGACAATGCGGTGTTGCCGCTTCTATTAGAAAGCAGTAGCAACTTTGATTTTTCAAATGGAACACTCTGTATATAATATTATTTTTGGAATCTCCAACAATTGCCCGACAACTTTTCTTGATATTTCCCTATACCTATCTGTTACCGTTTTCGAAATAAAAATTTATTTCAATTTTTTTCTTCGAAAATCATGACTTCTAAAAACGCCGATATCTTTTAGTTAAGAAGTACTATGATATCAAAATTTGGTTTGGAGTTAGGTGATGCCTGGACACTTCCCACGCGTCAGCCTAATCCCCGTTACTTCAATACAGGGTGGTAAAAAATACAGTTTTTTCGTTTGCTTGAAAAAGTTGCTGAAATTTGATTATTTCAAATGGAACACCCTGTATATTATTGAAAATTCGGAAAGCTACTGAAATTTGCTTTCTTTCTATGTATATCATACCTATACCTAACTAGTCAAGTTTCGGACTTATGAGCATTTATTTGTGAAAATGTCCCTTCAGAATGGTATTTCCATTCGGTATTTGGTAAGCAGGCCATGATTACTATTTGACAGTAGCGTTGTGACATTCTCCTAATAATATCGACATTTTCGTCACTTCAGAAGTTGCAAATACCTTCAAAACGATGGAACAAAACTATTCAAACGAACTTCTTATGAATTTGTTTATTATTTTTGGACAGTGTGATAAAACTATCAGCAGAACATGTAGAAAGTTCAATGAAATGTATCCGAATCTACCGCCAATGAACCTCAAGAAATGTATACGAATTCAGAACAATTTCAATGCATTTGGATCAACTTTAAAAGCACCAAGAAACTTGCCTCGACCCGTAACTTCTGAAGACAACCAGATTAAAGTCTTAGCATATTTTCACGCATTTCCCGAGTCATTGATAAGAAGTGCTGAAAAAGATTTGGGTATAAAATATTCATCGGTTCAAAGAATCTTGCGAAGACATAAAATGCATGATTATAAATTCACCAAAATTCAAGCAATGAAGCCTCAAGACCCTCAACAGAGAGTAGAATTTTGTGAAATGTTGTTGACACGCATTCAAGAAGATCCACTTTTTTTAAATAAAATTATTTGGACTGATGAATCGAAATTTTCGAGAGAAGGGATTTTCAATAGAAAAAATCGTCATTATTGGTCCAGTGAAAATCCTCACGTCACAAAAGAAGCCGGATTTCAAGAAAAATTTAGTTTCAATGTCTTCTGCATGTTGATGGACAACAAATTGAGGTACGTGATATACGAGGAGTCATTAACATCCAGAAGCTACCTGAATATTTTGGAGAATACTGTAGAGAGTTTCGTGGATAATCTGCCACTCGAAGAATATCGAAACTGTTGGTAACAACTAGACGGAGCTCCTGCACATTGCACAAGAGAAGTGAGCGCAGAACTGGAAAGACTTTTTGACGATCGGTGGATAAGGCGCTTGGTACCATGGAATTGGCCAGCGAGATCACCCGATCTTAATCCATTAGATTTTTATTTGTGGGGAATGTTTAAAGAAAAAGTTTACAAAATACCCGTGCGTTCGAGAGATGAATTGTTATAAAGGATTGCCCAAACATTTGAAGATTTGGATCCCAATGAAATCAGATCTGCCACCACGAAAGCAGTCAACACCCGCATTTTAAAGTGCTTGGAAGTGAACGGCCAGCGATTCGAACATATTTTGAAATATTCCACATGATTGTTTTACTTTTTTATAATTATTCATATCAATATTTCCAATTTCAAGTTTCTTGGTGCTTTTTTAAAGTTTATCCAAACATATTGAAATTGTTCTGAATTCGTATAAATTTCTTGAGGTTCATTGGCGGTAGATTCGGATACATTTCATTGAAGTTTCTACATGTTCTGCTGATAATTTTGTCACACTGTCCAAAAATAATAAACAAATTCATTCGTTTGAATAGTTTTGTTCCATCGTTTTGAAGGTATTTGCAACTTCTGAAGTGACGAAAATGTCGATATTATTAGGAGAATGTCACAACGCTACTGTCAAATAGTAATCATGGCCTGCTTACCAAATACCGAATGGAAATACCATTCTGAAGGGACATTTTCACAAATAAATGCTCATAAGTCCGAAATTTGACTAGTTAGGTATGGGTATGATATACATAGAAAGAAAGAAAATTTCAGCAGCTTTCCGAATTTTCAATAATATACAGGGTGTTCCATTTAAAATAATCAAATTTCATCAACTTTTTCAAGTAAACGAAAAAACTGTATTTTTTTACCACCCTGTATTGAAGTAACGGAGATTAGGCTGACGTTTGGGAAGTGTCCAAGTATCACCTAACTCCAAACCGAATTTCGATATCATAGTACTTCTTAACTAAATGATATCGGCAATTTTAGAAGTCATGATTTTCGATGAAAAAAATTGAAATTAATTTTTATTTCGAAAACGGTAACAGATAGGTATAGAGAAATATCAAGAAAAGTTATCGGGCAATTGTTGGAGATTCCAAAAATAATATTATATACAGAGTGTTCCATTTGAAAAATCAAAGTTGCTACTGCTTTCTAATAGAAGCGGCAACACCGCATTGTCGAAAATATTTTAGTAGGCTAGAGAATGTCCGAATATGCCCTCCATTCAATTTTCAAAGTGATCCGTTGTCTGGTTCACCAGAAACGTCTAATGTGCCATCCACCGTGAATCAGCCTGTATAGAATATCGCATTTCTATACTTTGATCTACTGGGAATTTTTCAAAAATACAGAATCTCGCGAGCATTACTTCATCTTATGAAAAATGTCCTTCCAAATCTGAAAAATCATCTAGTTTTCTGAAATGAAACATCAATTCATTTCCAAAATGCCAATTTCCTGGAAGGGTGCATTTTTTCCTACGTCTGGAGGAAGTTTGAGATTTCACGAAAACTGGAACATAAAAATATTCGCAAAATTCGATTTCCTTCTATATAGAATATTGCATTTTCCGACTTTGATCGCCTAGGAATATTTGAAAAATGCAGAATCCCGCGGGTATCACTTCATCTTACAGAAAATTTCCTTTTGAATCGGAAACTGTACTTGCCTTTCGGATTGAAATGCTATATTTCACTATTTGCTTCCCCATGTTCACTCAATTTTGGTATGTTGGGCTTCGAATTCGTCAAATGGACTGTCTCCATGATCATGTTCACGAACAAGAGTCATTGAAAATAAAAAACTCTAAACAGTCGACAAACAGCACATTCCTTTCTGGTTGGCGCAACACCTATTGTTGTTAATTATGTTAATTAGTTCTGATTAGAATAAACCACTCAGCTGTGCAGATGGCGAGATATTTCAGGAAGCGCTAACGCTTCCTTTGCCCTTTAACTTTGACCCACATCCCGAGTAGGGCGAAAATAAATCATAGGAGTGGCGATTGAGAAATTGGCCATTAGATGAATCAATCCGTGAATGATGGATTTGTAGCATGAAATGGGAAATTAGAGAAAGTTCAGATGGTTGGATGTATAGGGAGTGTCTTGTAATATGATTATCTTGTTCCCAGCTCATCCACAGCTCACTCAAGAGGTTCAAAGGTTCGGAAATTAAATTGCCGGTTAGAGCATAGAGATAAGTCTTAATTTGGCAATGCTCGGTTCAGTCTGATTCATGAAATACCAATAGTTTCGACCACGTTAAAATCCCCTTCTTCCCAAAAATCCTGTAAGGTACAATATAGATATATTAAAAACGAAAATATTAGAATAGGAAAAACAAACATAAACACTTTTTCCAATCCCAAAGGAATCCCGATGAAATATTGTTTATCAAATAACATGAATCGATTGTGATAAAGTGCACATTGGTCAAACAAAACTACTATTGAAAGATCGAATAACAGGTCACAAAACTAATTGTACGAAGAATATAAGATCATGTGCTCTAGCCAGTCATTTTATTTACGAGGATTATTGATTGCAGTAATACGAAAATTTTAGATGTTGAAACTATCCTTACAAAACAACTCTTCCTAGAAATGGTTCATATCACAACAAAAAATGTAACACCATCAATAAAAGAGCGGATATTGATGATCTGAGTTCAATCTACACTTATTTTCTTCGCAAACCTAGTGAATTGAATTCAAGTACCCGTCCTGCTTGAATACTTATTTCATTCCACTTGTATATCGATTTATATTTTGTCGAAAAGTCAACTGACAATGTCATTTGTATCTTTTTCTTTCAAAGACAAAACTTATGTTCCTCTTGGTTACAATTTTTTAGAAATTTCATGTTAGTAACTATATAATTTTCAGTTGTAATACCACAAGAGAGTGAAAATAAAGTGAAAATAATTCGATAGATTTTTCGAAAACTTGTTGCCAGGCAATAGACACGAGAACCCGAAGTTTGAGAAAAAATGTGGAGAATTATTTTCTACTTTATCGAACTCTCGTGTGGTATTCGATAGATTATTTTTTGATGCCCCAATCATAGACACATTCTCTATATAACAGTTTTATTCATTACGGTTATCTAAATTCATTTTTCAATTTGCATGCAAACTGATGACAGACGTCGTATCAGTTGTTGTCACACAATAAAAACAAAATACGAGGGCTGACAATAAAGTAAGGTCTCCAACGCTGCAACTTCGCCGGATCACGCGCTAGGCGAAATCTGGCAACACCGCCGTGTTCCTTGGTTCCCCCACTACCACTTTGCTGCTGGGTGAGGCTTCCCCGACCGCTCAGTCTTGGCTGAGCAGCCGTCAACGATGGAGGTACCACTCGCGTCAGCGTCCAAGTGCGAATTGCGTTCTGTAATACGTTTTTTGAGTGCGAAAAAGGTGACACCTATTGAAATCCATCGTCAACTAGTTGAAGTTTACGGGGAAAAGTGTATGGACATAAAAAACGTGCGTAAGTGGAGCCGCGAGTTCAATTCCGGGCGCACTAATGTTCACGACGAGGAGAGAAGTGGCCGACCGTCGGTCTCGGATGCGATTGTTCAAGCAGTGGAGGCAGAAATGCTCAAAAACCGCCGTGCGACAATTAGGGACTTGGAAGAGAAGCTTGGAGGAGTGTGTAGCAGCGAAACAATCCGTCATATCCTTGTGAACAAGTTGCAGTACCACAAAGTTTCTGCCCGATGGGTGCCGAAACAGCTGACCGAAGACCACATGAAGCGGCTCGTGGAATGTGCGACCAAAGTTGTGGCCCGTTTTGAAGAGGAAGGCGATGATTTTTTGGAAGGGTTTGTTACGGGGGATGAAACGTGGGCTCATCACTACACACCCGAAACAAAGGAGTCGTCCAAACAATGGCGCCATAGCGATTCTCCGAAACCCAAAAAGTTTAAGGCGACACTGTCAGCCGGCAAGGTGATGGCTACGGTGTTTTGGGATCGCCACGGGGTATTGTTGGTGGATTTCATGCCAAGGGGAACCACTGTCAATGCAGCAAGGTACTGTGAGACCCTGGAAAAGCTTCGTCGTGCCATAAAAAACAAACGCCCGGGATTGCTGAGCAAAGGAGTGAAATTACACCACGACAACGCGCGCCCGCACACAGCCAACGTTACCCTTGACCTGCTCAAGACATTTGGCTGGGAAATCAGTGACTACCACATGTTCCCCGCCCTGAAAAAACATCTCGGAGGGAAGAAGTTTGATAGTGACGCGGAGGTTCAGAAAGAGGTCAACACCTGGCTGCGCGAGGCGGACGGAGAGTGGTATTCTGCCGGCATAGACAAGTTCATCGTGCGGATGCGCAAGGTGTTGGAAAAAAATGGCGATTATGTAGAAAAGTAGCCAAGACCTTGGCCTTTCCAACGGTGTATCGCTTTTTGTAAATAAATGTCATTTTCTATGAAAAAAAAAAATTGGAGACCTTACTTTATTGTCAGCCCTCGTACCACGAATATTACCGAGGCAATAATCTAAGTAGAAAATTCCCACTATAATAATGTTGTGATTGGTTTAAAAGTACATCATAGCTTTAAATTGATGGTTTTTATTGGTTGCAAGATATGTCGAAAAATAATCAATGCAATTATTTTAATATTAATCAAGTCTTGATAAAGGTAATAAACATTTTCGAAAGCTCAACCAAAAAAATGAAGAATATTCTTTGAAATGGCCATCACTGACTGCTTCCAAAATAAAAACATTCAACTTGAGATATATATATATATATATATATAAATTAAGTCACTGTCATTCTTACATCAGTCATTTCATTTCACTTCATGTATATTTCATTTTCGTTTTTTGCCAATTTTATTATTCATTCTCACGTTAGTAAGTACTCCATTTATTATTTCCTACATTTATTGTACAAAGCGTATTTTCAGTTGTCCTGAGGAAGGTATCGAATTATACCGAAAGATTGACAGTATCAAAGAGTTTTCTTTGAAATAGCCCGCAACCCTGACTGCAACCCCACAAATACTACAAACTAATATACAGCCAGTCACGAATTTTCACCTCTATATATATATATATATATATATATATATATATATATATATATATATATATATATATATATATATATATATATATATATATATATATATATATATAATGTATTATACCCATTTCGAACGAAATTGCAATCCTTGTGATCCACCGTAGTATATTAGCAATATTTTTCATTCAAGAAAGAATTAAGGCAACTTCTGTACCTTCTTAGACTCAGGACAAAACTAGCAAGTTTTTAAGACCAATGTTAAGGTTTTTGTAGGAGATTAATTTGTCACAAAAGAAGTTCAAAGTTTCATAACAGAAATCTTGAATGATCAAATTCTGAGAATATTTTTTTTGTAGACCCCAAAGGACAATAATTAATCGACAATAAGAATTGATATGAAACGCTCCTCAAGTGCTTGGAACATAAAAGAATGATCTAAGACAGGAATTATTTTTTTTTATAAAAGTTCCAATATCTCGAAAACCGTGAGATTTTACTGAGAACGAGTTGTGGTTTTCTGATAGGTTATGAACTTGTTTATCACCAGCTACAGTATGATCCATGGTTTACCAGACATCCTGTATGGTTAAATATTTACTTCAATCAGGAACCCCAATAAGCATTTGAGAAAGCATATTATCCCAATACATATTAACTTAAATATAATAGGTAGATATGTAATAAAACATGGAGTAAAAAAAGCAAGCAACATATTAAAAATAAATATAGAATAAAAAAGACCAGGATCACAATAAACAGAAATGTTAATATAATACAGACATATGGACTAGAATGCTCACTATAATATCAATCAGTTGAAAATTTCAAATGACATATTAAATATATAATATGTAAAGAATAAAAAAATAGTAGGATCACAATAAACAAAAATGCAAACAAAGTACAGACATGTAGAATAAAATGTTCAATACACCTAATACTAGTGAGTAAAAATTGCAACGATTATTTCTTTCGTCTATTAAATATCAGTCAAAAACCAATCATACGTTTGTTTCCTGTTTGACAGGACCAATCAACACGCTCATTAACGACTATTTACATGATGCACAATAGTCACCGACTATTCAGCATGATACTCATATCAAGGAGCCTGAGCATCTGACAGTACTCTAAATAAATACATATTAAACGTCAAATAAAATCAATCGTGTTGAAGCTGTATAAGAGAATGAATGTGGACCTTCTACGGTCAATACTGCAAGTTCTTCAAAAGCTGAACAAATGTCACAAATTACGCATGGTGGAAATGTCACATACAATAATTGTGTTTTTAATTTCAATTGATAAATTATAAAGATGGTGCTGTTTTTGTTTAGATTTTGTGCTTTGTTCTTGATATTTTGAATAAATTATTCCAAATTGTTTAATTTTCATTCATTCATATGACTGATATAAAGAAGTAGATTCAAGAAATAATCTTCACAAATATAACACGACCTTGATTAATTGTCGACTATTTTATTGCTGCTAAATTTCTCTTGAATTTATTAATTTTACTCGACATTATTTTGGCATTAATAATCAGAGATGAAAGCCCTCGAGCTTCGCTCTCGGGCTCTCATCAGATTATTAATGCCAAAATAATGTCTCGTTAAATTATTATGAAATACAGTCGAAATTTAGATGCAATAAAAATAGTCGACTATTTATCAAGGTCTTGTTATATTACCCTTGAATATATCAAAATATATAAAAAAAGTGATAATAAGATCAGCTAAATGTACAAATTCACATGTGATTTATAATAAATTATTGTTTCGTTTAATATCGCTTTATATAGAAAATTACTTATTTTGGATTTATTCCTTCAATTTGGTTTTGAACTGAATCAGTGAAGTTCATAACTTAGCAGACTCTGATAATTCATTGAATTCCAAGAAATCCTTGAAAAATAGTGAATTCATGGTAGGTATTACGAAAAGAAGTGCTAGGAACATAGATGTCATTTTTGCCACGTGTGTTATAATTATGAATATTCTTTTCAGATTTATTTTCAGTGTTATTCTCATTCCACAATTTTGAAGGCAAAAACCTGGCAGAAAACAACTACCCTCTAGGCTCATACCAAGACCATAATTAGAGTTTATGTGTGTTGTTCAATACTTTTCGTAAAAGTAATTGAAAAAAAAAAATCTTCAGTTTCTTGAAGTCGCGTATTTTCTTATCAAAAATCGGCCTAAAAACTTCGGTAGGTATTTTGGTTATTTCACTCTAATCAGAAAAAATTGTTGCTGATACAGAGTATAGAAACACAGCGAGATAATACAGACTTTTCCCACGTACCTTTTTTTAATGTATAATGAAATTTGATTCTTTGGTGTTTCATTTCACCTCTATCAAAAATAAACGACAATTTTCCAGCTATATCACATTCCAGCTAATGATAATCATATTAAGTAGCCACTGGATTTTTACGCTTCGTAGTTCCTAACAAGTTTACCCTAGTGGGGCTTCAGCAGAGCATAGGCGGGTAGGTACTTATTTTCAAGGGGACACGGTTTTCAGAATCTTATGCGTGATTATTTCATTCATGATGAAAAGGACCAATCAGACACCACCATTTTTCGAATATATGTTGCAAAACAGGTTATTATGAAGATCTCAGGGACGTAAATAATAATAATGTATTCCTATTTTGTTGCGAAATGATACTCCAAATACAAGTAGTACAGTTTACTCATCAACAAACTTCTCCCTAAAATATAAGAAATTTGTAATTCACAATATACTTTTCGGAATGAAACGAATTCTTCAATCATGAGCCTCAACTTACCTAAATGCAGGTACAAAGTTTATTACATATAAATAGAGCGAAACCAGGAAGCTTTCAGTGAGAAGAATGTGTTTACTGACAGTCAATGTTTAACAAATTGATTGTCTTGACAACCTTAATTCAGCACCATTCACTATAGAGTGGAAACAAAATTAGTTCCTAGCATTTATCATGCTGCAACTACTCCCCCCTCATTACCTCTACTGTATGCTATGACTACAATAGATATATTAAGGTAAAGAAACATACTTTTTCAAATGACAAACATGAAAAATTCCCATCTCCTCTTGAGAATCAGGATGTATAAATATATAAGTTTTCGAACTATTTTTTTTAATTCTATATGGACCTTTGAACAAAAGAAAAAAAAATTTAGTTTCATGGTCCAAGGCTGAAGAAATATGGTTAGCTTTCAATAATACCAAATCATCAACTGAAAATGTTTCAAAATTTTTGTTATTAAAATACGCACGTTTTTTACTTCGTTTCAATAAATTTTCCTTAACAAAAAATAATTTGACATGAGCATCAGCTTCCGAATTTGCTGATGGAAAGTTCAGTATACTTCTAAGTGGACAACAAGACTGTTTACCAAACTGTGATTCAATAGGTAAATACCCTGTAGCTTCATGAGTCACATCATTTAAAAATTCTGCTTCACGTTGCACTTCTATGGCCCAACGGTTATGTATTTTATAAGAAAATGCACGAAATAATCTTCCCAACTCCCTCTTGACACGTTCTGTGGGATTAGTTTGTGGATGACGAACAGAGGTATATTTCACAGCAATACCATACTTATCCATAATATTCTGCCAAGTATTTGATGTGAATTGTGGTCCTTGATCCGATAAAATTGCCTTGGGAACACCAATTTTTCTGAAATAATCATTCGAAAGATGATTCACTATCGCTTCTTCGGTGGCACGTTTCACCATTTAAAGTGAAACAATTTTATAAAAAACGTCTAACACTACCAGAAGTCCTGTAACTCCACCTCTAGAAGGCGGCAAAGGACCAAGCAAATCTACTGAAATTAATTTGCCAGACGATTCTGGTATGATGGATTCAAAAGTAGGGGTAAAATTGATATTTTCGCTTTCTGACAGAGATTACAAGTTTTGAGTTGTTTTTTTAGGTTTCGATGCAAATTTTTGCACCAAATCTCTTTTCTCATGGCACACCAGGTTTTATAAATGCCAAAGTGACCGAAAGTTTCATGATAATTTTTAATATATTCAGTAATGTGAAATTTTGGAATGCAGAGAAGATGATCATTATCTCTCGCGTAATCAGAATATCTTTATGTAAAATGAATTTGTCATAGTTAGGATCAGTTCTTATTTTTTCAATAATATTATTTAAATACGGATCCAATTTCTGATCTTTTGCAAAATTTTTTACTAAATTTTTAAAATCCGATGGAAACTCAATATGCAAAATTTTGAATGATTTATCCTCAGGGCTTCTTCTTTCGTTAGTTTTTTGGATTTCTGTCTCCATACGGAAACAATTTCTCCAGATCAGGTATGATTTGAAATAATTTCAAGTGATTTTAAATAGCAGTATGGCCCCTAGCTTCGACAAATCCGTTGTCATCTGGTCTGGATACCGGCGTAGGAAGCTAGGGAATTCGACGATTTCACATAACACTTATAGACTATGCACAATACTACTAATTTTCAACATATTTGACTATTAACACACATTTACTTGACTTCCAACTAAGGACGCCATCTGTTCCCCACCATTTCCGGACTCAACCGGAGAATATACTAAATTGAAGAAAATCTATATTGCTGGTTAGAGAATTGAAAACTCTTTCAAATGGACTATCACATGTACCCTCGATAATTTAGATTTAAAATTTTTAAAGGGGTTGCTGTCACTGCAAAAGGGTTGACGAGCAGGTAACAACTCTCTGAGTAGGTGTACATCTCAAAATTTTCAGTATTTTAGTACAACTATTATCAATACAAGTATATATACAGTATTTGATCCAGTACCTCGGTCTCTCGAAAATATTTTCAGAACCAAAATCAGTAGGTATTTCAAACTGCCTTAAATATTTTCAGTACCCAATTTACGTATTTCAGTACATTCGGTATAGTAGAACTATAACTCTAGTAAGGTCGTAAGTCAATATTAGCCGACGACGCTCATTATTACCTATTGTTTGAAATAAAGATGGGAAAAAAGTGTGTGTACCTTAAAATATTCCCAGGTCCGGATTGAAGTATCTCATGAAACAGTTTGGCATTTTAATAATAGTGGGCTCTTTAACCAAATATCATTATACCTATAATTTAATGGCTAGGGCAGGTACAACTCTGTGTAGAATCGACTGCTTGATAGCCTGCTGATACCTCAAGTGGTTGGTGATTTATGACCTTCTTAGAGTTATGGTTCTACTTTACCCTCATCCAATACTTCAGTAATTCGTTTAGTGCTCCTCAGTACCATCTCCAGTAATTTCAATATTAGATGCGAATTGTTGCCTTCCCTATTTCGGTTACGTTACGCTCAATAACATTCTTTTTGAGTCTTTTGACGCTTTTCAGCCAAAGATTATACCGATTACACATCACAATATTAACAATTTACCAAAGTATTGTCTGGTAGGTATTATTTCACAATTGTTAGGTTTAGTGCGATTTTGAGTGTGAAAAATGTCGAGATCAACGGAATCAATTGAGCAAGGAAAGTTGATTTGGTGCCGTTTTGTTTGATTGCTCATTGAATATCAATAACATTAAATCATGTGTATTGATCAAAGTAAGTTTAAAATATGAATATCGAGGTTTTTGACTTATTTCCGAGGTTATCCCAAAGGAAGCCAATTAATGTAGATTTTTTTCGGAATTTTACATTTATACTTATATATTTTTTTTAATAAATCATGGACAACTACTCGGGAGGCAGCAGATTTTTGCTAGGAAGGTAGTTATTTTCAGTAATGGTTTATTCAAACGAAAAACACCTAGAGAAATATTGGAAAAATGTTCCTGATGAAGCTGTCCGGTATCATGAGTCGTGGAATTTCTTGCCGAATGAAATGGTAAATGCCCGTATTTTCTACAAGCTTTTATTTAACTTGCTTAGTTTATTTTTATTTGTTTGTACATTTTGTACGTTCGGGTGAAATCTTCAAGGTGAAATTTGACCAATTTAAGTCATCCCATTGACTTGAAATTTGACAAGTGTTCATAACTCCGGAAACAATGCATTATGAAATTTGTTAGAGAAAAAAAATACTAATCAAGAATAGTATATATAACAATTGTTTCAACTAATGAAATATGAATATTAAGGAGTTCAAGAATGCAGGTACCTATACCTACTTACTTTCCAAATACATAAAAACACAATAAGTCGTCTACTAAAAAATATCACCACAATTTTTCTATTACTACCTACCTCACTCAGTCTTTCAGTACCTCCTTCAATCTTTCAGTCATGTAATTTAATTATGGTGTACAAAATTCTGCCTGCTAGTTACCCTATCGGTTAACAGGGGAGGTACAAAATTATCCAAAATTATGCGTAAAAAATTACGTAGAATATTTCCATCGTATGTTAAAAATCCCATATGAAGCGGGACATTTTCGATCAACTACAGCGAAAAATTCCCGGCGGGACATTTTCAGGCTGAAAATTACCCGGTAGGTATCGAAAATTACCCGCTCGGTCCGTGTATCTATAGTAACGATTATTAAAATGTACATTTGTCATCTTGACAAACTCAGCACATACAATTTTGTTGAAGGGCGCTCTATCGGATTTCAAGAGGGAGTATTTGGAATAATATTATTTGATCCCTTTATGTATTCTATTTCAAACGAAAATGCCTGCATAGCTAATACCCAACGTGAAATACGACTGGAAAGTAAACGACACGATTTTAAATATTGTAGAGAACGATGTTCGGTTCTAATTATGAAATCTTAACCTATCAAATAGACACGCCATTTTAGTAATGCAAAAATTATACAATTCTGGTACCAAGTAACGTGTTTCCCTGTCCAGTAATTTTTTACTAGCATAAGCCACTATTTTTTACTTTCCCCTTGCATTTGATACAGCAAAGCACCCAACCCTGTATCACTTGCATCACACTGAACATCCTGTATACATTAAAATTGATGAAGAGTACCTTTCGTTCAAATGCAACTATTGAAGGAGATAGTTGAGCTGAGCAGTGATCTGCATATTCTTGTTTTTTCTGTGATAGTGATGTTATAATGAAGGTTTTGTTTTCAACTGGAAATGTAACACTTCAATTTTTTTTTCAATCGTTATTTCACCTATCTTCAAAAAACCCTTGACAAAGCTTCTGTTGGGCCCAAGTGACTATCCCCTGGCAACTTTCCCAAAACCCGCCACTGTCCCAATAACAATTCCAACAACACATTTCGGATCGATCAGTTCCTATTTCCATACACATCTTAGTACCTGCACTTAAAAAGTTTGTATCGATTGTTTCCTAGCAATTTCTGAGTCACGCCGAAACCGCGTAGGGTAGCACAGTGTGAAATCCACCCAGAACAGACCAGCACGCGGCGGGACAGACCTTCGATGATGTTTTGTTTGATTTTTGTGCATTGAAGCCTGAAGAGGAAGCGCAAAACTCCGCCACAGTTCAGTCACATGAACGTTTTCCGTCAAGTGCACCATGTTTTCGAAATTACTATTCGCAGTAGTTGTTATTTTTGTGATCGACGGAACTGATGGAGTCAAACGCGTCATGGAAATGGAAGGGGAAGTCCAGATTGCGCTGCTCTTGGACGATTGCAGCAACTCCAGCATCGAATCAGTGCCTTTTAGGCTGCAATCTCTGGTATCCACTGCCGCCTGGACCACACAACGCATCAACTTCTTAGGAATACTAGCGCCCCTAAAGCTGGGTTTCAGCGTGTACGAAACCTGCACTGAAAGCGACTATTTCAAGGCTATTTTCGACTATTACGAGCGTGAAGACTTTTTACTTGGGCTCGTACACGAGAAGAGGCTGGCTGAAAGGGTGCAGAAGTTCTGTGATGCCTTGGATGTCAGGACTAGGCCTACCGTGAAGTTTCGCGGTTTTTTGTTGAAGGCTGCCGTACAGTTTTTGAGTGCTGTTGGGTGGGTGGATAACGTTACGGTTTTGGCGCCCGATGAAGATGTCATGAAGGAGTTTTATTTGCATTCCAAGGCGGAGTTCATTTGTATTCAGGAGTGTATTATATATGAGTGAGTACAAGCTAGTTCACAGGTATTTTCGTTTCAGCTCTAAAAGGAAAGGAAATATTTCTCAGAACTCCATAAGTAAATTCATGTACCACCTCTCCCGAACTAATATCGACGAATACTTAAAATATATTTGACTAGAATAGAAATATGATGCACATCAGTTATTAAAAGTTATGATCAATGCTACAGTTTGAAAAAATACACAATGAAGTAACCAATAAAAATGCAGATTTATTCTAGCATTCGAGGAAGTTGTCCCTCTGTAATACTAAATGAATCTAGATCACAGAGCATTTCGTAAACGACATCGAGACTTTGTTGAAGAGGAGACAAATTGTTCTAGATATGAAATTTATTGTCTCTTCTTCTTAGTCTTATGTCAGATAAAATCAATAGTTTGGAGAATTTCAGGTTATTTCAATGTTCTTAGAATGTTTAAATCAGAAATTATTTCCGAAGATTCACGGCACACTTTCAATTCTATAGTGAAAACCAATTATTTTTATTTTGTACTAGCATCTGAAAATTTATTTTTTACTGATTCAGTAAGTTTATGATGAACCCTACAAGTTCTTTAAGACTAGTGCACGTTAAAAGGTAAGGCCTGCGTCTTCCCTAGCTCGCACAAGAGCAAGACCGTTTATTGGTGTAGCTGATTTTAACAAATCTTTACACAGGTCATCCAAAATACATACCATAGTCGAAATAAAAAATATAGGTAAGTATATACAAATTTGTAAGCGTATTTTAGACACAATTAAAACAAGCATGCACAAACTAAACAGTAAAAATAATACAATATCACCAGGTTATAAATAGTAGATACAGGCCCAAGAGTCGATACAATAAGTTATGATCTATGTTTGAAAAAGAGAGTTTGGTAGACTGAGACACTCATGCACACTATATATAGTATTTGTGGATGTGGATAGTACCTTATTAACCATTTTTTTTAAATTATCGACTTTCAGGTTCTTGGTTTCATGGGGTAATTTATTGAAGAGTTTTATGTCCAGGCTATTTTTGGCTGAAACATCCAATCTATAGGATTTGTCTACCAGGTTGTTGGCATTTCTTGTCTGATAGCTGTGCGTCTGTGCGTCTGTAACTTTTGAGAATTTTTGTAAATTTCCACAAGAGACTGATATATATATATATATATATATATATATATATATATATATATATATATATATATATATATATATATATATATATATACAATGCTGGGAGAGTCATAATCTGCAGGGCTGAAAATAAGGGTCTACAAGATTCCCTATGTACTTTGCATTGGCAACTATCCTAATTGCCCGTTTCTGCATCAGGAAAGCCCGAGTTGAAGATGGAGAATTACCCCATAGATATGTACCATATGATAGGTGATAATGAAAAAGAACGAAGTATGCTGTACGTAGTACAACAGGACTTATACAAGTACTGATTCTCCTCAAGAGAAAAGCTTGAGTAGACAATTTTTTGCACAAGGCGTCGATATGACTTGTCCATTTCAAGGATTTATCAATATGGATACCAAGGAGTTTAACTGATTGATCGTTTGTACCAATGTTTTTTGTTGAGAATATAATAGTTTTAGTTTTTTTTTCGTTGCACTTTAGGGTATTAGGAATCAGCCACTGATTGATTACGGGAAGTATGTGAGCTGATACTTGATTCAAATCGCCCAGATTACTATTTGAGTGGTAAAAAGATGCATCATCAGCAAACAGTATGCTGTTTAAATAGTTCATATGGTCAAATATATCATTTATATAAATTATAAACAGGAGTGGCCCTAACACTGACCCCTGAGGTACACCCAGTTCCACTTGAGCGATACTAGAATTTGTACAATTATAGTACACGGTCATATGTCTGTTTGCTAGGTAGTACTTGAAAAAGTCCGAGGACACTCCCCGGATGCCATAGTGCTCCAGTTTATCAAAGAGAACCTGATGTGAGATGCAATCGAAAGCTTTGCTTAGATCTATTAGGATCGCACATGTGTAATTACCGTTTTCAAACCCATCCACAATATACCTTATCAAAGTATGTATGACCTCTATAGTTGAACGATTTTTACGAAAACCAAATTGTCTCATGTTTAAGAGTTGATTCACCTCGAAATATCCGATGATCCTTTTTTTGACAATATATTCTTTTATTTTACCCAAGTCTCTCTAAGTCTTCAGAGGGTTGCGCGTAGGGGTGCAGCAGGTTGACCGGTATAACAATTTAAGACAAAGAAACATCCATTTTCAATCAACAAAAAAATCATTTGAAACAATTGGAATTTTCAATTAAATCAGATAGATATTTCAAATTTTGCAAGAGGTTCTAAAATGAAATTGTTAACAACGTTTTCAAATTCATTTATTTCCTACCTTCAAAAATAATCCCACTTATTGCTCATTGATAATGAATTTTTCAAAATTTCCTCTATATTGAAGGTCACGTGACATATGACAAAATCGATTTTGAAGTATTCTGCACCTGAAAAGTGTTTTCCGTAACTCTGATAGAAAAATTGTTTCCCATATGTTGCAAAGATTATGGCACACCCTATATAACAGTAAACAATATTTTTTTGAATATGTGGTAATTAATTGTAATATTTGAATAGTTTCTAAAATGTATATCGACCTTGCTTATGTATACATGTGGGTATAACTGACCATTGATTTCATAAAATTTTTGCAATATAAATGAATCGCAATCAATTAAATCATGACTTTTTCTCTGCCTATTATAGGTGATTTCCTTATTATACGATTCTCCTATGACTTCTCAAAATTGTGTAGGGTTTTGGACCAAACAAAATACCAAAAATAATTGAATTTTGCTGAATATCATTTTATAGGGGTATTGTGCCTTGTCCTTTGGAAAAAAATTATAGGTTTCATACGGCAAAAAGGCAACTTTAATGCATTTGCTGGTTTTCTAGCTGGCATTGAATCTTGTGCTTTTAAGCCTAGTAAAACAAATAACTATTTGTCAACGTGAGTCGGAGGTCTTTCATTTCATCGACTAAACAATAAACTTTTATCTCTCTAGCATGTACCGATAAAAACTCATTCATTAGTACCAGAGGATGTTTACAACTGGCGTTTCGCGTGATGGTTCCGATCATTAACTTATGAGTTGTTAGAAAGTTCGAGAGCGAACAAAATTTAATGCGATGATGTGGTACGCAGGTACATACCATCTATTAACTAGCAAAAAGTTATAATTTTTTAAATCTGACAACTAATAATTTGGAATCGTTTTTACTATATTCAAAAGCCATTATTTGAGGAAAAGTCTCCATTTTTAACGCGTGATGAAACCTTTAGCAATGGAGAACAACGAAATTATTCCACCAAAACGTTCGAAAAAGTATACTTAAGTAGCGAAGTCGAAATACTCTTTTTTCTACAACCACACATGCTTTTCTGCATAGTTTTACGTTCGCAAACATGATTATTTCTCACAATAATTGAAATTTGACATTAGTGTGCCGCAAAGTGACATTTCTGTGCCACAAAGTGACTTTTCTGTGCCAAAATTTTTCAGTACCTAATTTCTAAGCAATACAGTTTTCGTGACAGCAAGGTGAAAGTATATTTTGAAAATTCTGCATTTCGAAGGGATATTCGATCAGGCAACTTCAAGAATGAATAGACAAAGTCTATTGGTTTATATAGTATGAGGGAAATTGTCGTACAAATTCATAATATTCTGAACAAAAATCATAGACACCACTACTGCTGTCTCAAATACCCACATACACACTATCCATTGCTAGGCAACGGAGCAACATCTATCGAATCATTTGAATGTCAACAAACGTCAAGCATAAAATATTCGTAAAATATTCTTGTCCCGTCATTTTTTAATGAGATTGAACTAAAATGGATAGCGACAGTTCTGAAATTGAAAATACTCCGCCAGAACTAAGAGAACAAGTTAATTCATTGTCATTGAATTTACTACCTTCAACTTCAAGAGGAAAATATAAGAATGAGTCACTGACATTTCATTCCGTCTTATAGTATAGTATTATTTTTAGCAAAAAGGGTGTTGTAGAAAAAGTATAGTGTGTAACACGAGCAGAAATGCAATTTCTCACTCGTTTCAATTGCAGCACTCGCTTGCGCTCGTGCCGCAACTTTTTCAAACTCTTGAGAAATTAGCACTTTTCTGCACTTGTTGCACAATATACTATTCTCCACACATTTCCGTGATATATAAATTCGTAGGATTTTTTTCTGCAAACGATGCATTTAGTTCAATCACGGAATGGTGTTTAAAGAACAAGCACAATTCTGTGGTTCAGTTTATTCGTCAACGAAAAAATGCCCTCTTCTGGGCAAACACTTTACTTGATCTAACTTACGAAATAATTTTTCGAAATTGACAACCTATCTTTGTGAAATAGGATGCAATTCAATAAACTTTTCACGATAACGACATCTGCCCGTGTTCTAGTTATATCTCTATATCAAAACATCATTAGGGTGGTTTTACAGTGAATTTCTGTTTAATAACACATTCCAAAAATTACTACTACCATTTTGGACTTTCATCATAGGCTGTAACCAATGAACGATAGGGTGTTAAGAGCTCTCTAACAAGGTGTAACTTGATTTCTTGTTCCATTTATAATTTTTGAAGGAGTTGATCTTTAGGGCAGCAGGTTGACAAATTGTTGAAAAATTTTGTGTTGAAGAATATATTTTCAAAAATAAAAATCTATCTGTCCGAGGACTCTTTAAAATTTATTTCTATTATGGATTTTCTCGTATTCCATATGTTCTAACTCCACCTCAATTGGCGTTGATTTGATAACCTAGTTGAATTAGTTACCAAATCGAACAAATTCTTGGAGTCTTAAAGGACTCGTGGTGTTACCAAGCAATTTGATCTCGTTGATTTCTGACAGAATTACTATCGATGGCATTAAAAATAACCTTTATTTCCTAGGAACAACTGTCCGGTAAACTCAAACAGTACGAATCCCATCGTTTTCATTGGCAATCAACAGCAAATTGAAATATTCGTGAAAAGCCAGGACTTTCGGGACAGCTCTGAAGATATTCAAGTTCTTTTCGTTCCATTGGATGCATCCGTTCCAACAGGTGAGTCTCCCGATGAAAATGATGATAATAGTAATAATGCGGAAAAAAATATTTCGACGGCAGTCATCTTCATTGAAGTGTACAAAGTAATCCTCGCGACTTACTACCGAAATTTTTGTTAACTACGAGACACGGTAGAATGGACCGAATTTAGAAAATTTAATCAGTTTAAATATACCTAACCGTTCAGAAGATACAGGGAAGGGAACTGTGATATGGAGAAAAGGCATATTTATGAACCCACGATACCTTTCTTCAAGGAAAAATATAAAATATTTGGTGAAATAAAAATGATTGGTTTAGTCATTGGTGCTCGAGGAACCATCACTAAATTCTTTGTAGATTTTGCTGGAAATTCAATTTGCCTATGAAAATTGTTAAATTTATAGCACTTGAAGTTCTGAAATTTTCCATAAGAATAATGGGAGCACATATTTATTGTCAATGACAGAAAACATCTCTTCAAATAGTCTTAAGATATTTTGAATTTATTATTTATTGTATTCTTATACGTTTTTATAGTATTCCTTGTTATTTATACAGACCACATTTGTTTGGTACGATGTTATTATATTTTATAATAAATATATATTATATACTAGCACTGTGTGTCAAGACATTTGAAGATACTCTTTTCCAAAACGAGTAACGACGTTTCATTCGAATATTAATGATGGATTTTCTCGAACTATGTAAATATTTTTGATATATTTGTTGTTCTAGAGCATAATGATAACCTGGAAAAAATGTCGATTTTTTTAATGGGCTCATTTTCTTATCGAAAAAATTTCACATTTCAACTTTGATCGCCTTGGAATATTTCATAAATGCAGAATCCCGCGAATATCACTTGTAGAAGATTTGCATCTGGAAATGAACTCGTTTTTTTGAATCATAAATGTAGAAAATGTCGATTTTGTAGATGGGTGAATATTTTCGTAAAAAAATTGCCTTTTTCCAGTTACTCCTTCTTCGAATTCAATTTTTGAGGCAACATTCGGAATCAGCTCGTCGAGATACGGTTGAGGGGGGTTTGCAATTTTTCAAAAAATGAAAATTTTCGCAAAATTCAATTTTCTTCTGTATAAAATATTGCATTTTTCAAATTTGATCGCCTGGGAATATTTCAAAAATGCATTATCCCGTGAATTTCACTTCACCTTATAAAAAATTATCTTCTGAATCCGGAACTGTACTATTATATTCAATAAGAAGGCTGATTCATTCAGAAAATGACGATTTTGTGGATGGATGCTTTTTTGAAATTGACCTTTTCCAGTCACTCCTTTGTCGAATTCAATTTTCGAGGTGATATTCAGAAACAGCTCGTCGAGTTAGGTCCGAAGAAAGTTTGCGAATTTTTGAAAAATGGCAAATGGGAATTTCCGAGTAATTTGATTTCCTTTTATAAAGAATATTGCATTTTTCGACTTTGATCGCCTGGGAATATTTCAAAAATGTGGAATCCCACGAGTATAACTTCATCTTATAGAAAACTTCCTTCTGGATTCGAAAATGTACTTGTTTTTTAAATCAGAAGGCTCATACATTTAGAAAATGTCAATTTTGTAGATGGGTGCATTTTTTTGTCGAAAAAATTGCAATTTTCCATTTACTCCTTGGTCAAATTCTATTTTTGACGTGATATTTAGAAACAGTTCGTCAAGTTACGTCTGAAGAGAGTTTGCAAATATTCGAAAAATGCCAAATGAAAATTTTCACATAATTCGATTTACTTCTATAAATAATATTGCATTTTTCGACTTTGATCGCATGGCAATATTTCAAGAATGCGGAATTTTGCGAATATTACCTATCAAAAGGATAATTCATCTAGAAAATGTTGATTTTGATGATGGGTGCAATTTTTCGTCGAAAAAAATCCCCTCTTCCAGTTACTCCTTTGTCTAATTACATTTTTGAGGTGATTTTCGGAAACAGCTCGTCAAATTACGTCTGAGGGAAGTTTGCGAATTTTCGAAAACTGCCAAATGAAAATTTACACATTATTCGATTTCCTTTTATAAAGAATATTGAATTTTTGAACTTTAATCGCCTGGGAATATTTCAAAAAATGCAGAATTCCGTGAATATTACTTCATCTTATAGAAAATTTCATTCTGAATCCGAAAATGTAGTTGTCTTTTCAATTAGAAGGCTATTTCATTCAGAAAATGTCGATTTTGTGGATGTATGCATTTTTTGTCGAAAAAATTGCCCTTCTCCATGGAATCCTACAAATATTACTTCATCTCATTAAAAATCCCTTCTGAATCCAAAAATATACTCGTTTGCCGAATCAGAAAGCTAATTAATTTACAAAATGTCAGATGATTTTTTTAATTATTTCATCTATGATACAGCCAACACCTGAGAATTATGATCTGACCGATCTACAAAATACGGAACAAGGGATCACTAAATCTATCTATATGTCCAACCCACTCAATATTTAGTAACCCATTGCTTCTAACTCCACTCTAGAAGTGCGTTGACTTCTTTTGATTATTGCCTGACTTTCAGATCTACCGCAGAGGAGCTTCGTGATCATCCCCCCACACAACCCCCCAACAAGAACGTACCAGCACCCAGAGAACATCCTCCCTTCTCCAGTCCTCTTCGAAACGTCCAAACCCATTCTGTCTTACGTGAGCAGCGTCGAAAGATTCCTCGTGGACCACTGCAACGAAACTCAGTACAAACTGAACTGCCTCAGAAACAAATTCAGAAAAAGGTATCGGCCTCTCATGATCACTCCGAGTGGCATACTAGAAATGCTCAAGATCGAGCCTCTTCGAGAAAACTTTGTCTACGACATTTACAGAGCTGAGAACGCAACAATGAACGTTACGATGAAGCTGGCGAAGAACACCCTGTATCAACCCCTCACTAGAGTTTTCTCCTACGGAATTTTCGACGGGAATTTGACCCTAGTAGATCAAAGCTTCGATGTTGGGCTCTATAACGCCTCTTCAGGTAACTCCTCAGCTAAGTGCGTCAGCTTCTTCTCTGGAAGCAACCTCAGGTTCGACTTGAACCCCACCAGGGACCTCAACTTCAGGACCGAGGCTTGGGTCTACGCCTTCCTCTCTCTGTCGCTCCTGGGGGTGCTCTTCTGCATCGTCATCCTCATCTTCCTCTTGATATGCATTTTCCGCAGGGACATTCTGGAAGGCAACCCTCTGCTGACTCTTTCCTTGCTGGTGGCGGTGATGCTGCTCTTCTGTACCATTCTGCCGTTCAGTCTGGAGTATGACAGATTCACCAGCACTTCGCTGTGCATGACCAAATCACTAGGAATCACCCTGGGATACGCTTTCGTCTTCTCCCTGCTCCTGTCCAGGTGCATTCTTTTAGCAACTTCTTCCAAAGACATAGGTTTCATGTCGCACGTAGCTGGACCTGTCCAGGCTTTCCTTTGCTTATTTATTTTCGGTGTCCAGGCTGCTCTGAGTCTCCAGATCATAGGTAAATGCTTGGAAGTATACAGATGCCGTTCTTTCATCTACCTCTTGAGCTACAATACCATGCTTTTATTACTACTTCTCTGCCTTTGTCCGCTCATTTACAAATGTCAAAGGAACTATCGCGAAGGAAAATACTTCACCATAGCGATAGTTCTAACTACTTGCGCTTGGAGTGTTTGGCTGCCACTGTATGGGGTTCTGAGTGAGGAATGGAAGGAGCCCATGTTGTGTTTTGGTCTGGTGTCAACAGCGGCCATATTTCTGGGGGCTGTATTTATTCCCAGGACGTATCTGATGACGATAGCCGCTGCTAGAGATAAGATTACTAGTACTATGCCTTCTCTGGCTACGGGAAATAGTACTTTGGATATCTACAGAACCAATACACATGTGAGTAATGTCAAATATTGCAGACTGTTATTCATCTTCCATAATTTTTGTTTCAAAATACGTAAAAAACACAAACTTTTCTGGCTTAGATGGTATATCAGTTAACAGCAGTTTAGAACAGGTACATTCTCATTCTTTTTGAAAAAATGTATCGTTATCCCTATTTATAAAGGTTTCAAATATATTAGGTTGAAATGGGTAAAATCTCAACTAATCAAATCTAGTTAAATAGTGCTGACTCAAAAATCGCTGATACCGAATTTGGAGTACCACAGGGCTTTGTTCTTGGACCCATGATGTTGTTACTATGTATATTAATCACTATTGCAATTAACACATTCTTGTCTAGAGCAAGGAGTAGTATATTCTCTGTCAAAAGTTTCAACAATCATACCAGTACCAAAAAGAACAAATTCGAAAAAAGACGCAGATCTACGCCCAACCAACATGCAGCTGGTGTTGAATGACTTTGAAAATGATTTTGTTGTTGGAAAAAGTACTGTTGTTGTTTTCTTAGATTTACAAGAGGCCTTCGAAACTAACTGTATATCGAGATATCTGATAAACAAAATTTGCAGAAAATCGTTATTGAGGAACATCTTTGAAATGGTTTTCTGACTATTTAAGGAATTAGAAGGAGAAGGTAAAGTTGAACAGAATAATTTGCACTTAGATGATTAAAAGTCATGGTGTCCCACAAGGAAGTATATTAGGACCATTAGGATATATTATATGGAACTGAAATACACTTATTTGTTGACGATACCCTTATATATGCCTCATCAACTGTACTAAAAGATACCATCAACAAAATAAAATATTTATGAAGTATACCCGTGACAAACGTCTCAAAATGAAATATTCTGTAATTTTCTTTTGCTAAAAAATTCAAAACTCCTAAATAAAGGAAATTTTCTCATTTCATTTTGACTTGAAACACCAGGGCTGACTAGTCCAAAAATATCTCTTTTTCCAATAGAACTAAATTGCGTGATGATATCTCCTCTAAGTTCATTCACTGTGTAACATTTTTTCCCCATGGATTTTATTTATATTGCCTTGTTTTTTTTTAATATTCTGAAACATCTTGCAATTCTGAATACACTCCTTCATCACACAAAGTAGGTAGTTTGAATATGTTTCGATCGACTTTCACCAATCATAATTTTTAATTCTTTTATTCCAAATAAAGATAATAATTATCATCTTCTTTTACTGGAGCAAAATAAGTAAACAAATAATATGTAGATGCATAACTATGCCAGTACAAAAATAACTTTATGTCATACTAGTTCATTATTTTGTTGTTATTGCTTAGTTACCAACTATCTAATGTCGTACTTTATGCCGGTGGGGGCATAAAGTTCACTTTATGGCCCGCGCGGCCATAAAGAGAAATAATTTCATCAGGAATTCCAGAATCTTCGTTCATTTTGACTTCTTTCTTTGACACATAAAAATCATTGTGATTTATTGACATTTACGTTTGTCAACATTCACCTAGCAACGATAGTGTCTACTATGATAAAATGGCAATGTTATTAATTCAAACCGGGTTTTTAAAAATACTGATTTGTATTGAGATGGCATTGCAATAACGATCTAGTATGACATAAAGTTATGTATGTACCGCGAGCATAAACAGATTCGTATACCCTCGGGCGTCTTACAAACCCTCAGGCCAGAGGCCCTAGGATTCGTAAAACGTCGCGCTCAGGGCATTAACATTTATTTATACCCTTGGTACATAAATAACTATTTGATTTTTTCTGTCCAGCCCATCTATGACTGCGTGAATGTGGCAGCAATCAACGCTGTCGCGGTAGCCAGGGCCGGCGTTACAGTGCCCACGATACAAACCATGCAGCAACCGGACCTGTATTCGTGCCCAGCTCTACCAGACGATGACGACTTCGATTTTCGTTGTGATACACCACCAGCCACTGATAAAATAACTAGATTTTAGCAATTATAGTTTCCGTATGGAAAGAAACTTTTGAATTGATTCAACAAATTTTGTCTTCTAATAAGAGAAGCTCATCGATTTTTTTTTATATTATTCATGGAAGTTGTTGGTCCATTTTCATGTTCTAGCATAAGTTGAAATTAAAATAGTTTTATCGGTTTGTTTCCATTGGTACAACATAGATGATAAGATATACATTGCAGATTACATTCATGAATATTCATTGACATGATCAGCTGAATGATTCTGATTTTTGTTATTTTGCTTTGAATTATACCCAGTTGATGCCAACAGAGATATGTTTTAAACTGTTGTTATTGTTGGCATCACAAATTACCACCTATTTTTCTATAATACAAATTATTATTCTTACAAAAAACTATTTAAATGATTTTCAAAAAAATGTAGACCAAATCAAATTTAAAGTATTAATAAAGAATAAAATACTAAATGTAGTTGAAGAACACAAATATCTAGGCCTAATGATTGATACAGTTTCAAATTTTGAATGTCATGTAAATAAAAAAGGAAATCAATCATTCCTATAATTGAAGCAATAAGAAGAATCGAGTTTCTGAATTTTCAAATCGAAAATCTCATTTATAATGTCTTTATCGTCTCGCATATTAGATAAAAATTTAGTTATCTTGTAACGAAAACCGAAAAGGTGTGATTTACCATGTAATGAATGAAGCGATGAAAGGAATTTTAAAAAAACGTGAGAAACACCTTCTTCAGAATTATATAAGGATACTAAAAAATGTTCATTAGAAAAACTAATCAAATTTGAAAATGCAAAATTGAAAAACAAATTGACAAAAAATTAAAAAAAAGTAATAGTCAGTTCACAAAGAAATCAAAATTACATCACTATAGCAGAAATGCCATTCAAAGAAAGGCAAAAATAATTATTAGTCTAGTTCTACAGAAACTTACAACAAACTTCCAGACGATATAAACAAATCAAAGTCAGTGAATATTTTCCTGAGAAAACTCAAATAAAATTTGCTATCACACTGATGATGTTCAATCTATAAATATGCAAAGTTGTTAAATTCGTTGTTTTTCTTTAATTTTGAAATTTTTCAAATTTATAAACAATGCATTTATTATCTTCCTTATACTAGTAGGTACTTGTTGTGTTTGGGAGGAGCATTTTCATTGAATAAATAAATTATTTTTGGCATATTTCCTTGCAGAATTTTGTGAGTAGGTATATTAGAAATATATTTTGAGGCTTGGCACTGTACTTAATATTCACTAATGAACAAATACTGAATCTAAGACTCCAATTATTCTAGAGGTGCTTTACAATCAGTATAAAGGTCTTGGAGTGTTAGAATTGCTGATTTGTTGAAAATATAGATGACACAGAATATCGTAACTGGTGCTCTGAATGATGTAACAAATTTTAACACACACACACAAGATGACATATTGTGAATAATTGTAAATTTGGATAGTAATGGCACCCAGTTCCATATATAAGAACTAAGTTTCTTTAGTAATGAAAAATAGTTTATATTGTGGAAATTTTTCCATGTTGTGTTGACTTAACTAAGGGATAAGTTTAGCTATATTATGTATTTATTCGATGTTTTTACAACTCTGTAACAGGAATTCCGTCCAAATGTAGATTTTTTGCGAAATAAATATTAATAAGTTTGAGCAGGTGTTTTTATTGAATTTTTTCCTATGAAAGACAACAAAATCATCAAAACTGAACCGTGGTTCAAAATGAACCAGGTCGTTATTCGGTTTGTCGAAAGATCAAAGAAGAACCGAACTCTCTGGCAGAAAAATGAACAGATATTCGGTATCTATTCGAAGTGGAAAGGCATCTGTAGCTTTTCTCGACTCCAAACGCTGGTTCATTTAGAAAATGTAGATTTTGTGGATTTTTTCGTCGAAAAATTGCCCTTTTCCAGTTACCCCTTAGTCAAATCCAATTTCTGAGTTGATATTTGAAATCAGCTCATCGAGATACGTCTGAAGAAGGTTTTCGATTTTTAGAAAGATTGAAAATAAGAATTTTCTATAATTCGATTTCCTTCTATATGGATATTTTCGACTTTGATCGCCTAGAAATATTTCAAAAATGCGACAACTCGCGGATGTTACTTCATCTAATAGAAAATTTCCTTCTGAATCCGAAAATCTACTTGTTTTAAAACTAGAATGCGAATTCATTTAAAAAATGTCGATATTGTGGATGGGTGCATTTTTTGTAGAAGTCAATTTTTGAGGTGATATTTGGAATCAGCTCATCGAGTTCCGTCTGAGAGAAATTTGGGGTTTTTCGAAAAATAGAAAATAACTATTTTCACAAAATTCGTTTTCCTTCTATATAAAATTTTGCATTTTTCGACTTTGATCAAGAAAAAACGATGAATCCCGCGGGTATTAATTCATCTTATAGAAAGTTTCTTTCTGAATCCGAAACTGTACTTGTTTTTTGAATTAAAATGCTAATTCATTCAGAAAATAGAAATTTATTTATACTGAGTAACAACAAACAGAATTATTTCCACTTACATGTTACACAGTTGTTGAGAATTTCTTAATACATAAAAATAAAATGGTACATTTAAAAAACACAATTATAACGTAAAAGATACAATAAAAATACAAAATACAATACTACAGATAGAGATAAGATAATATAAGAATACCATAAATCAGTTAAGAACAATAAAATTGAATATGCCAGAGATGATTCAGGAACAATTGAGCATTCGAAGGAGTTGTCCCTCTGTAATACTGAATACAGGCCGTTTCTTTTATCATGTGGCAACATTGCTATATTCTAAACCGTAACAGATACGAAGACGATTAAATGGGAGAAAAGGTAACTATTGTGGAGAACAGTACAATGGTCAAAGAAAATTTACAGGAAGTCTCGCCCTTCCCGAGTTATACAGGGAAAACTAAAAATGCTGTTATTTGTTTTTTACGAATAGAATTGTTATTTCTGAAAATATAAAAAATGGAAAAGGAAAGTTTTAATGTATTCTAAATGTACTATAAAAATGTAACAATGAATCTTTGATTAAACGTTTCGTGTCAACACGGCCACCATCAACATTTCTTTTCAAATACGGACCTGTCTGTTTTAGTACAAATATTGATAAAGCGATAAAATCACAATTCAGTGGTACATCACACTTGATATTTTTATAACGATTCATTTAAAATAACTAACATCATCAGTGACAACAATTTTTATTTAGGGTCCTGTCGTTAGGTCGTTTATGGATTCCACAAAACCTAACTCTCCGATATAAAAATTATCAGTGACGCTTTGAATAAATGTATCTATTAAAATTATGTTTACACTATAATAAAAGATATCTGTAGTTTCAGAGACGAACGATAGCAATTTAACTCGGAAATAAACTTACTTAAGAGTAGAAGAAATCAAACAAACAGAAAACAATTTATTTCATATTGAATTTTTGAGTGAAAATAAAACCAATACAGAAAATGAATTCTTCATGATAACCTACATTAAATGCTCGAATTGCCGACCTCTTTGTTGAATGCACATAAGTTGTCTGTCCATACAATTTTTGTGGCAATTTTCTAGCATGATGGGTGTAATACTATTACATGCATCTCTTATTTTTTGTTTGAGATGGTCGATATCTGTACTAGTTGTCGAAAAAACTTTATCCTTTATGTATCCCCAGACAAAAAAATCTAAAGGAGTCAGGTCTGGGGATCGAGCTGGCTAGGCAATTGGTCCATTGTTTCCAATCCATTTTCTTGGGAATATTGCATCTAAATGTTCCCTTACTATTGCTGCATTATGGGGAGGGGCACCGTCTTGTTGAAAATATTGTATTTCACGGCGGATGTTCAGTGGCAATTCATCTAAGTAGCCATCAAACTCATTGGATAAAAATTGTAAATACATTCCACCATCCAAATGCTCGTCGTAAAAGAAAGGACCTAGTATGTTTGTTCCCAAAATTCCCTACCAAACATTTATTCCGAACCTTTCCTGGAAATTGGTTTCTCTATGTAAATGTTCATTTGTATTATTCTACCTATAATGGATGTTTCTGTTAAACCAACCATTGTTGGTGAATTTTGATTCGTCCGTCCATATTATTTTATTACAAATATTTCCAACTTCCCTATTTCTACGTCTCAACCACATCGCAAATCGTACTCTCCTTCCGTAATCCCTTTCATTGAGGTGATGAACTTTGCGTAACCTGTAGCATTTGTAATTGTTCTTTTTCAAAATATTTCTGGTAGATTTTACAGAAATCCCTAGTTCGTGGGCAATTTCTCGTAAAGAACAATCTTGATTAGAAATATTTTTGTAACTGACCAATTCTAAATTGAAAAAAAATATTTTCGTCACTTTGTTAATCTTTATGAAGTAATATTTGCTTACCTAAACATTTATTTGGTTCCGCATACTTCCAGTAACAACACATTTTCTAGTTTTATTTCTATCAAATGCACCACAGTCTCTCAAATTTCTTTCTAATTGTCTAAACATTTGAATGTTTGGAATACGACGATTTGGGTATAGCTCACCATACATATTTTTTGCCAAAAGAGGATTTCTATTTGATTTTGCATAAGCAAATAGCATATTAGTCCTTTCGTCATTTGAATACATCTTTGATATGACTGAGTGTATAAACGACTGACAGTTCTGAACACGTATCAACAACTCATTTATTTGTCCTGCCATAGAAACCAAGCAAAGCCCTTGTTTAAAAATGGTAAATGAAGTGAGATGCTATTTAATTGTACCATATCACACAATTTGACCAAAAACTAATATTTTCGTTACTTCCAGGATTGAGAATTATAGAAATATTCAGTATGATAATTGATTCAGAAGAAATCAGCCTTGAAACAAGGATTTCTGTAATACAAAAATGCCCATGAAGGAAAAATACGAATGTTCGTTGTGTTGGGGTATCTTATCGAAATTATTGGGTGAAGTCTGAAGTATGCCAATAGTTGAATAGGTTTTGAAGAAATCAAAATAATTTACAAAAGAACTAACGGCAGGACCGTAATTAAAAATTGTTGTCACTGAGGATGCTAGTTATCTTAAATGAAACGTTATAAAAATATCAAGTGTGATATACCACTGAATTGTGATTTTATCGCTTTATCAATATTTGTACTAAAATAGACAGGTCCGTATTTGAAAAAGAAATGTTGATGGTGGCCGTGTTGACACGAAACGTTTAATCAAAGAGTCATTGTTACATTTTTATAGTACATTTAGAATACATTAAAATTTTCCTTATAAATTTTTTTATAGTTTCAGAAATAACAGTTCTATTCGTAAAAAACAAATAACAGCATTTCTGGTTTTCCCTGTATAACTCGGGAAGGGCGAGATTCCCTGTAAATTTTCTTTGACCATTGTACTGTTCTCCACAATAGTTACCTTTTCTCCCATTTAATCGTCTTCGTATCTGTTACGGTTTAGAATATAGCAATGTTACCACATGATAAAAGAAACGGCCTGTATATCCAGATCACAGTCTTTTACCATATCGTTAACGGTCTCAAGACATTGTTGAAGAGGGGACAAACTATTCGAGACACGAAATAGATTGTCTCTTCTTCTTAGTCTTATGTCAGGTACGATAAAATCAATGGTTTGAAGAATTTCAGGTGCTTTGAATGTTCCAAGAACGTTAAAAACGAAATTTACTTCCGGGACTCACGTCGATATTTCCATGGTTGGACATTAAATTCTAATAGATGGCTAGAGTAAGATATCCAGACCTTGTGTTTCTTGAAGGGAAGAGTTCTTAGTAATCGTTTTTGGATTTTATCTATCATATCGGAATATAAAAAAGTCTTTGGATTCCAAATGACACATCCATATTATAGTTTAGATCAAACAATGGAATTGAAAAGTATTGAACAAGTATCGTGACTGAATCCACGGCTAGATCTCAAAACAAAGCTCAATTTCCTAGAACATTCAGACACTAAGTATTCAATATGCCTAGAGAAATTGAACACACCAGAGAAAAAGATACCAAGATCTTTCATCTCATCGATTCTCCGCAGACTGGTGCCATTAATGTAATATTCATAGACAGTGGGTGACCCCTTTCGTGTGAAACTCACTTTTTTTTATTCAGCTTCGTTGAGAGATAAGTCAGATACTGAAGCTTAAGTCTTTCTCGCTTTTGATTCTTCTGAATAGCCTGAGATCATCGGCATATAGGAGAAATTAAGAATTCTCAATATACTGGGAGACGTCATTAACAAATAACACGAAGAGGTGAGGCCCCAAAATCGATCCTTGAGGAACGCCTGAGGTAGCGGTGAATTCGAAAGAAGATACATTGTTGAACCGTACAAATTGTATTCTGTTTGACACATAGCAGTGCAAGAAATCAAGAGTGTTGTTTGTGAAATCGCATGCTTTTTTTCTAAATCCGAAAATGTACTTGAATTAAAAGACTAAATCATTCAGAATATGTCGATTTTGTGGATAGGTGCATTTTTCCATCAAAAAATTTGCATTTTTCGACTTTGATCGCCTGGGAATATTTAAAAAATGCGGAATCCCACGAATATTACTACATCTTAGAAAAAATTTCCTTCTAAAGTTCGCGACCGCATCGTATATTTATTTATTTATTCATTTATTTATTTATTGAGTACATCATTCTACAGCCAGGGCCTTTTACAGAATGAGGCAAAAAAAATGTTGAGGGCATTTCACCATATTACACAATAAAAGAAAAGTAGAAAATCACTTAGTAAAAAATATAACACATGCAAAAATTCCGTGTGTGAACTGAAAAAAACTCGATTGGCTTACAATGAAAAATGTCCACATTACTCTGAATTGACAAGTGGTCTCGACATATAGTATACAGAGGCGAGAAATGAAGTACATTCGTTAGTGGAGCGGGAAAGTAAAATGTAGAAATATTACGTACAGGTAGCCGAGGCACATGTAAATTTATTTTTGAGAGCAAAAATGGACAGTCAATTCGTGATACAAGGATTTTATGCAAAAATATTATTCCCAAATATTCACGACGTTTATATAGAGAGTTGACTTGATATCTTGAGAGCAGTTGATCGTGTGTATCGCCACGATTTGGATAAAATCCATCACATCTGAAATTCATGTACTTCAAAAATCGCCTCTGAATATTTTCTGTTATATATATAAGTGCTGTATCCAGGATTTCATACAACGAAGCCATATTCAAGTTTCGATCTCACAAGTGCATCGAAGAGGAGTAAGTAAGTTTCAGTTTCAATAAACCATTTGGAATATCTTACGTGATGTGAAAATGTTAACTTTGCATCGAAGACTATTCCTAGATCTTTTAACTCTGCCACTTTCTGCAGATGATGGCCATTTACGGTGTAGGTGGATTCAATTGGTGTTTTTTTACGAGTATAGGTGACGACATTACACTTTGTTATATTCAGAGGTAATGAATTGACTTCGCACCATTCATTCAATATATTTATGTCGTTCTAAAGACAGCAACTGTCACCCAGAGAGGTGATCTGACGAAACAGTTTACATTCATCTGCATATAGGAGAATTTCCGAGTCAATGCCCATACAAATATCATTTATAAAAATTATGAATAATAATGGACCAAGTACAGATCCTTGAGGGACACCAGAAGATGACTTTATCTCTACAGAGCTGAAGCCATAGTACTGAACCCTCAAACGCCTTCCGCCAGATAAGGCTCCAGAAAAAGAATGAAGTTGTTGGTCAAGCCAAGTGATGAGAGTTTTCTAAGAAGTACACCGTGATCAAGCCTATCAAAGGCCTTGGAAAAATCTGAGTAAATGACATCGACTTGAGAGGACTTGTCCAAGGCATCTGCAATGAATTGAGTGACGCATGTTAAATTACTTATTATGTTATTACTATCATCGTGCCATTACAATAGTTGCGATAATTCCGCAATAGGAATAATCCTCTATCGAACACTTTAGCAACTTCAATTTTTCATTGTAATTTGGATAAATTTATTTAAGCTAAAAAAAATTATCAAACTTTCGTTGTTCCTCATATATCACACATGTCATGTTTCCAACGCTTAGCAGCCTGCACCGTGTCGATAACGGATTTTCTAACGAGTCTCCAACGAAGCTGCAAATTTCCCATTGAAACCCATGCTAGCCGCAATTCGCTATCCTTCGCAAGGATAATGAGATTGACTTGGTCCAGATGCTACGCCATCTTCCTGTATCGAGGACTTTCAGTGACAAAAACAAGCTCGAACGAGCAACATGCAAAACTTTTTCGCTGCTTTGACGGAAAACAATATTTTCGTATTTGTTATCGTTTATTTGTCCTTTCTCCTGGATAATGTGCTTTTAACAGTTGTTGGTAAGTACCCATTTTTATAATTCAACTATGAAGATGTACACGAATCCGCCAGGAATTTACAGGATTGCGTAGAAACTAATCATTTGAATAATAATAATAATCTCTTTATTTACTCAGATTGATCTGTACAACCACAGGAGCAGAAGTATAAATGAAAAACAGGAAAATGTCAGTGTACAATATTGAAAGAAAAAAACTATACTTTACTAAAATAGATAATGTCACAAAGTAGTAAAATCGAGAATGTGTAAAATAAATATATATACATATATAATCATAAATAAGGATGGATTTAGCGAGGGGCAATATATGAAAATATAATTAGAAAAGTTATTGGGTATAACCCTCAAAATGTTGTGCAACCGTAGACACGTGTTTCGAGCTTAAGCTCTCATCAGTGCGTAGACGTACAACACTTGGATGTAAAAATAGAAACAAAGGAAGTCAACAACAGGAAACCAACCACACATTTGTGGCTTCGGTTAGAAGACCTTGTGCATTTTTTCAATTTGAGCAACAAAATTATCAAGGAACCTGCTAATCACCAATGATCATTAACTGAAAACAATTTCAAGGTTACTTAAAACACTGGTTTGTTCAACGGTTTTGACTATTAAAAATCCTTTATTCTTTGAATGTACATGAATACTGTAGCTACACTTCTTATCTATTTTTTTTCTTTGCCAAAATTTTCTTGACGAAAACAATATTTTCTGTAACGATTACAAGGTAGGTAATGAAAAAAACTGAATGTTCGACGGTTTTAAATTCAACATATTTTATATGTGGGATATTCTGTGATCTCAGCAGGGCGTTTAACTTTGTCAATCATGACATTTTAATAAACAGAATGGCCAGTTATGGTATTAAAGATAACGCTCTTCTATGGGACACAAGTTATTTGAGAAATCGTAAATAGTATGTGTGATACAAAATCCACGCTTGTGGATATTGACATAGGTGTTCCACAAGGCTCCATTCTGGGGCCAGTATTATTTTTGTTGTATGTGAATAGTATCGATGAATTATGTGAAGGTATCCACATCATTATGTATGCGCATGATATTTCTGTCCTTGTTGTGGATAAATCTGATGAGATTCCGGAAAGAAAATGCAGTGAATTGATCCAGTCCTTGCCATCTTGGTCATTTGAAAACTCTCTTTTCTTCAATATTGAAGAGACACAGTCTCTTCGATCTCATAATAGACAACGAGATTGCTATAAACCTAATCTTGTCGTTAATAATGTGCCCATATCAAGCACAGCTACACACGCAAAATTTTTGGGAATGAACATTGATGAACATCTAAACTGGAAAATCTATTACACAAACATAATTTCCATTCCTCATTCTCAATGATACTTATCGAAAAATCTACGAACAGTTATTACATTCAATCAACTGCAGATGGTGTATTATGCACAAGTGGAAAGTCGTCTACGATATGGTGTTTGTTTCTGGGGTTGGTCCATTATGACTGATAATGTGTTTATAGCACAGAAAAAAATAATGAGGTGCATAGTACCACCAGCTGTAAAAACCTATTCATTAGTCACAAAATATTAACTCTTCCATCTTCATATTTATTTGACCTATGTCTTCATGTATTTAGGAATAGATCAAAATTTATTAAAAATTCTGATGTTCATCAAATGAACACTCGTAATCGAGAACAATTCTATGTACCACATAGCAAAAATAATGTTGAATTCAATTCTCCAGATAAAAATGGCATTAGGGCTTTCAACAAACTGCCACAGGAACTCAGAAACTGTTCTTCATTGACCACTTTCAAAAGAAAACTCAAGGAGTTTCTGATATCGAAATGTTTTTATTCAGCAAAATAATATTTCACTACCTACTAATTGGCGAATAAGTGAAAAAAAAGTGGTAAAAATCTGTGTTGTGTCTGATATACATTTATGTTGTCATGTTACTTACTTTCTGTTCTACACATATGTATTATGTACTTATATTTATTGACTTTTCCGATTCAATTGTATTGTCATATGGAAATAAAAGTATTATTATTATTATATATTTTATATATTCTCAAATTTTTCATATATTTTTCATCTGTTTTTCTTTGCCATAATTTGACTTGACAAAAACAATTTGTTTTTGTTGTAACTTGGTTAGAGAAAGATTCTATTCTATTCTATCTGCTTTTTCTCATTGTCAAAATTACGATGTTATTTGAAAAAAAAACTGGATTGTCCAACGATATTAATTTTTATGTATTTTTAAATATTTTAGGTATTTTTACATATTTATGTATTTTTCCATTTTATATTTTGTTAACTCTAAGTGCACATATATACTGTGGATAGTATTGACTTGCCGAAAAAAATATTTTTTGTGACTTGGTTGAATAAAGATTATATTCTTCTATTCTATTCTATCGTTGATTCAATACTGATTTCCTTAAAAAATTATGAGTACTGAAATGATTATTTGAATACTTGTGCCTGGATGTCAAAAATACTCATTCGATGAGAACAAATAATAGTATTTTACGAAATACTTGGAAAAACAAATTTATAACTTTGAATTCAAACACGTGTTTAAATATTGGTACCTCTACACGAAAATTTTGGAAAAACCACATAAGGAGAGTCACAGAATTTTTAATTATAAACAATATCTTGAGAGAGAACCAGTTTGGTTTTCGAAGGCAAAAGAGCACTAATGATGCAATATTTTCCCTTCTAACAAAAGTTTACTATGAAATTAATGAAGATGATACAGCTACAGCAGTTTTTCGTGACTTATATCTAAGGCATTCGACTCTGAAAGTCACAAAATACTGCTGGACAAAATTGAATATTATGGTTTTAGAGGAGTCAGCCAATAGTGGTTCCAATTGTATCTAGAAGATCGCACTCAACTGGTAAAATAGCCATCTCTTTCGTATTGAGACAACCAATTTTATTTGAACGATATTACAAACATTAATATATCTGAGAAGTATACATTATTTGCCGATGATTCCACAATATTTTGGCATGATAAAGATTGGGATACATTACATCATAATATTCAGGTTGACATAGAACAAATTAAAACCTGGTGTGACGATAACTTGCTTGTGTTCAACGTTCATCGGCCCTAAAACGAATCTACTAACATTCCTCTAAGAGCTTTCTGACCTGAGCTTGGGCAACAACAATTTCGAAAACACCAAATTTCTTGGACTTCACAAAGACAAGAAATAGAAATTTAACAAGCATATCACAAAGTTGTTCAGGAAATTGTCTGCCGACTGCTATGACATTAGGATAATATCTGCTCTATGGTATGGCATTCTAAGATGTATGCAGCAATATATTATTGCAGATAGAACAAGTCACACAAAAAGAACTTCCATTAGGACAAGTGAGTTCTGCAGGGAGCTTTTCAAAAATCACAGAATCGTCACAGTCACTCACAGAAACTTCCTGTTTAATTCACAAAAATCATGAAAAATATACTGCAGTGCCATCAGATTATAACACTCGTTTTTCCCAAAAATTGAGATGACGGTTACCTTTACCAAAAATCAATCTCACTAAAGAATCTATAATGGTCTATAAATTTTTAATTGCTTACCATTGAAGCATTTCAATTATTTTACAAAAACGTAGAAGAATTGCTATCCATTCATCCTTTATACCACATGGAATAATGCTTCAGTTGTTTTACCTTATGTCGATATTAAAATATTCCTACCCTTTAATTTTATGAATAAATTTGAAATACTTTCTCTTGTTCATTTTATTTATACAAATTTTATTGAGCCCCTAGATTTTATTATTCTTAATTTGTTCTGCTGTAATACTAGGGAAATACTTCTTGTACAAGCCACAAATATTAAGTGCCCTGTATTAGATGTAAGGAATTTCCGAGGTAGCTTTGGACATACGTCGCCATGGCAACAAAATAACATGTATGTTTGTTATCAAGAAATAAACGTCAATTCAAGTTCGAATCCATTCAGATTAATTTTTAAAATAAAGAAAAGTACATAATAGCAATTCAATTATAATTCCTAACACTTCTGCTTGAAGGAGCCATTGTATTGGCGAAACATATGTCGCGGTTTTGTACACCAAAATTTTGCGAAAATCAACGTAAAAGTTTTATTATAAAAGTTACCATGGATTTTCCAAAACTTCATTCACTTGGCTTCAGGGGTATCTTTCTTTCATGGCTCAGATCATACCTGACTCTAAGAAAGACACATGTCAAAGTTGACAATTTGTCAGTCTCAGTAATATAATTTTTTTTCTGTTTACGAAACTCCCAGGTTTTCGGAGAAAACCCCTCAAAAGCAGAGCTTGTGCGAGCAAGGGAGATCCTTGACCTACAGTTTAAATAAAAGTGGAATCCGAACCACTTCAGCTCAGTGACACGCGACCGGGGATCGAACCCGGACCGCCTGGGTGGAAGCTGAACGCTGTAACACCACGACCACTTCGCTGACATTGATCTTGGGTTCCTCAAGGTGCTGTATTGGACCCACTCATCTTTCTTCTGTTCATCAACATAGTTCTGTATGCAGATGATACCACTATCGCAGCAAATGCCGATAGTAAGCTTTTAGCTCCTGAAAGGTTCTAACTTTGTTGGTGAAACGCGCGTCGAGTGTGATTGTGACGTAGTTTTGGTGTTTGGGTAGTTTCTTTTTTCTTGAAGATGATTTTTATGTGGGTGACGAAATAATTGAATCATCAGATAACACCAAATTTCTTGGTACTTATATAGATGGTTACATGACCTGGGAATCAGGTAAGAAAGTTAACAGTGGGTACTATGCAATCAGACAATTGAGATCCCCAGCTTTTAAACGTTCATTTTGCTGTTGTATATTCCCATACTTCTTATAATATTGCAGTTTGGGGATGCTCCACAAAACCCAACAAAATGTTTGTCTCCCAGAAAAGGGTGTTGCGCCTAATCTATAAAATAGACTATGGAAAATCTCTAGTATTCATATTTACAAATGTGTTCTGTTGTTCAAAAAACAAATATAGAATTACAATGGAAATTCTGACTTTCATGCACATCCTACTAGGCACGGTGAATTGATACGGTTGCAGAAACATTCAACATGTTTTTATAAAAATTCTTTATCTTATCAGGGAGCTAAATTTTATAATCACTTACTTGATGATGAAAAATCAAAACAGGGAAAATCATTTTGAAACAAAGCTCAGAGAATTTTTGACCATTGGTTGTTTTTATGGTACTACTGAGTATTTCAATCAATGATGTGGTAATATATTATATATATATATATATATATATATATATATATATATATATATATATATTAATATTTATTTTGTGGAATAACTGTTATATTTTGTGGAAATGTTATATTTTTATGAATAAATTTAGATTGTACGTATGTATGTATATTTGTTGTCTGACGTATCCTATATATTTTTTTATGATCGCAAAGAATTTAATAAATTTTATAATTTCGAATATTATTATTACTATTGGTCTCCACAACCCACTAGGTTTAAAAAAATGTTGAACATTTACTGATTTTTCAGTACCCATCATCCCAGACTACTTGTTCTCCAACGAGCTGAACGTATCGTTAGCAGACATAAAACGTTTCGGACCGGCGTCTCTCAGCCCTCTTCAGCGCAAATACGAAACGCTAGAGAACGAAAACGGCCCTCTTGGAGTCTTGCTGGCGTCCAAAGCTTTCGTGCAGCTTGCGTTTACCCCTTTGGTGGGGTACTTGATTGCTGCCGTGGGGTGTAATATACCTCTGCTGATTGGGTCTTGCAATATGCTGTTGGCTTCAATACGTAAGTAATAATAATAATAGAATGAATTTATTTCAATAGTCCTCAGTGTAGTCCAGCTCGAATCAATCAAATATCATTTACTTATATGAAGGTCTGAGCCAAAAAAAAATAAAAATGAAAAGTTCTCAAAAATGAAGGTCACAAATTTGAGTAACCATACATAATGAAAATATGAAAATTGGATGTAAGTGGATATTAGACTTTGATATAATATCAAATCTAAGGCCTATTCCACTATTGCCAATTTTTGCCAAGTCAGTTGAAAAATGAGTAAAAACAAGAATGTTATTTTGACTTCATTGAAAATATGAACAGGATGTTCATAGAGTCAGTTGTGGAATCATCTGCGACTGAAAGTTGGAATTTAGTAGCTATTTTCCATCGTACAAGATACCTCTCTTGGAAGGGATTCATGTTTTAAAGAGAAACATTCTCCATTGGAAATTGAATCAATACATGACTCCTCTGGAAATGGAAAAACCCTAAGATAAAATTGAAGTTGCTTTTTTGTAATATCTAACAGAAAACAACTACTTTCCTGGCTAAAGCCACGCTGGACATTGAACTACATCTGATAGATATTGAGAAAGACCCTATATAACTTGAGAGAAAAAATCTGAAAGTGAAAATTTGCATTTTCATTCAGATTGTTGATTTTTTATTAAATGTCCAGTTTCCATTGGAGATTCTTATCTATGAATGAGATAAGGGAGAATGTTATTCAGAAGTATCACTCACAGAAAATCGCTCATTCCATTGATGCGATGGGTTTATGATATTTAGAAATTTGTTTTTAATGAAAAAATTCAACAGTTCCATTGATCGTTACAGTTGAAAAGGTGCCATACCTTCAATTAGCATGATGCTGACAAATTCAGATGCGGGCAAAAGGGGATTCTGTAATGTTGACAAATCAAAATTCCAGTTTCAATATTTATTTTTTACTTTTTTACTTATTTACATGTAATTCATTGGCGTATAAGAGAGGATCCACTATACAGTGAAAACTTGCCCAGTGAAAAATTTCTTGAACGTGGTTACTTTTGACGAGTCTTTAAACCCTGACCATGTACGGGGCTACTGGTAGTGTCAGTAAGCAGTAGTAGGTACCTTTGTTACCTTCTATATTTATCAATTCCGCATTGGAGAGTTGCGACATTTCTTTCGACTTAAAAATTATGCAATGTAAATGTCAAAAAAAAAATTTCTGCATCTTGATGTAATTAAAAATGTCACTAAGGAAATGACGTTTTGAAATTATCAAAACAAATATCAATTATATTTATCGTCTAAATGCCACAACTTATCAGTGCAGATTTGGTGAAAATTTTAAGATTGTAGCAAAGAAATTATACAATAAGAGGAAGAGCTTTGCAAAGAGAAGTTAACCACGGTACTGCTCCTTACCGACACGGCGGAGGAAGTCGAAAAATAAAAAATACCCGTCAGTTGCAGTTTAGATGGTGGCTGTTATTGTTTAACGAAAAAGGGCCACATTTTGGAATAAAAACGGTATTTCATAAAATAGCGATATTTCCATAGCAACGCAATTAATCAAAAATATTTCAAAAATATCTCGAGGTATCGACCCAACAATTTACCCAACAAATTCTAGGGTCTCTTACATTTTCCAAATTATTGGTAAAAAATTTGAAATGTTTCTGGCTCTGAATTCTCACCCTGTACAAAGAAAACGAATCGCACAAAAAGAAACCCGACGCCAATGATGGATAGACCAAGGATGACGCTTTCCATTTTTGGTTGAAAATCCAACATCAGTCAAGAAATGTCCAAGTTATAGCCAGTCAAAATTAGGCAATTTTTCGGCTGTCCCACTTCATCTGTCAAGTAGTTTATATTTGACTCAGAATGAAACATATTCAGAACGAAGCTGCTATATGAAAAAATAACTTAAGGCACTAGCCGTCAATTCTTGGTGGTGCAAATTACTGTAATAATAATAATAATTTTTTATCTGATGATGTGCTTTTCCGGCAAAATATTCTTGTACGGCATTCCTCACGTTGGTAGATTATGAAATAATAATCTCCTAGAACCTACTGCCGTGCAAAAATAATGGGAACGGACGCCGGAATTTTTTTTCAATGTCCGAAAATAAAAATAAATCTGGATTCCGGTCCCATTATTTTTGTACGGCAGTAGGTTCTAGGAGATTATTATCTCATATTCTACCAATTCAAAGGAGAAACAAAACTGGCCCCAGAATAGAACCGTGGGGTACCCTAGACCGCACCTGAGTCATGTCTGAAATAGAGGTCTATATTACACCATTGTGTTCGAATTTTAGTTGCTCACCATGAAATAAAATAAATATTATCATTATTATATTCAATTTTTTTCTTTTTTTTTTTAGTTTTCGCCTACGGAAATTCCTACGGAGTATTGGTACTAGCACGAGCTCTCCATGGTAGTGCTTCGGCCGCTGTGGCCATCAGTGGAATGTGCATTCTGGCGAAAAAGCTGCCGAGCAATCTGAGGATGAAAATAATGCCGGTGGCTTTCGGCGGTATTGCTCTAGGCGTTCTCATCGGTTATCCGCTAGGGGGAGCTGCCTATCAAGCATTCGGAAAAACTGCGCCCTTTTTATTCATTGCCGTTTTCATCGTTATTAGTATGGGTAAGAAGCTTAGTGCATCAAACAACAAAAAACTAATAGAAAATTATAGACCTATTTCAAAAATATTTGAGAAGGTTCTCAAAATCATACTGAAATATTTTGTAAACTATTTCCGAAAGATAATATGGTTTTTGAGGAAAAACGGCCACTGCAGATGCTATTCTGACCTTTACTAAAAAAAATCCTTATTTGTTAAACAACAACAAACCATGCCTATCTATGCGTACTTTTAATTCATCAACTTTTTCAAGAATCGGAGGTACGTGATTTCAAACAACTTTATTTCTACAATGTCAACATAAGGTACTATTTAACAAAACACTCGTCAAACTTACCAAAACATACCCATAACACCGGACAAAGAAATAACTTCACAATGCCGCAATTAACAAAATCACTTCTGAAAACTAGTTTTTCCAACAAATCTCCAAAAATGTTCCACTCCTCAATGATTTCCGTGTTCGAATCTCAAGTTCGAATTACACGTTTAAATATCTGTCGAATATCCTAAAAGTAGACCAAATAAAAATAATTTATCATTCACTAGCAGAATCCCATTCCATCATATGGAATCATAGCTTTGTGACAATACAGAAATTTCTTTTGAAAATCAATAACAAAAATACAAGACGATTCTTCATCTATCATGCTGTACACCGAGACCAAAGTACTAGATATTCGTCAATTATTCTGTAACAGTCTTCTCATGTACCAACACAAAAATAAAAAAGTCTCAATTCAAATATCAAACATATATAATACAAGAAACAAAACAAACACTCTTAAGATACCAAAACCAGAACCACTTACTAGGACCCAAATTATAATTGGAAAATGAAATTAAAAAAATTAATTCACTAGAAATGTTTAAAAGCCACACCAAAAAATGGTTACTAAGTATACCCCGAGGAAACTTATACAGATTCATCGATACAAATTATAATTACTTCATAACACAATTATGATATGAGATTCTTCGAAACTATTTTCTTTTTTTCTTTCATTCTTTCCCTTCTTTCATTGTTTATCCTTCCTTCAGCTACATTTTATTATTAAGCCAACTTTTGTTACAACGAATCATCAGTAAAAATATTAGTATTGTGGAGTACTGCAAAATAATAGAAATTGGTTTTTATTTTCAAATTTGAGATTTTTTCAACCCTTTTCTATACTTGCCAGTACAAAACATTGCTAGTAAGGGTGAATTTAGTCAACTTTAGCATAAGTATTATCAAAAATATAACGGTAACATCAAAGGTTTTTAGCATAAACTTAACATTGTTGTATAAACGGTGCCATTTGATTCAACAGATTCAACTTTCGCTTTTAACATAAATTTAAGCACAATTTTAAAATGATGTTGACTAAATGCACCTTAAGATAGTAAGAGTAAATGACGGTTATGTTAGTTATTTACCTATTTTTATTCATTATTAGTATGGACTCTGGACTATAATGCATGTATGTTTACTGGTATATATCAATTGTTATCTTTTTTTTTCTTCTTTTTTTCTCTTTTTTCTCTTTTTCCCGCAAACACAAGTCAAAGCGATGCTTTATGTGCTTATGTGTATAATTTTTTTTGGCAAATAAATATTTTCATCATTATATCATTATTATTAATATAATCCTCATCTTCACCTCATACTAACAAAGAACTGAATTTGAAATGTGAATCGCCGGTTTTTGAAATAGGATAAATAGCGTAGCGGTCTAACGCAGGGTTCTATCTTGGGGCCGACTCTTTTCATTTATGTATATGACCTTTTTTATCATATTTTGGTCAAAAAAAGTATTATTTTTGCTGATGACACAACTTTAATTGACCGAAAGAGGGATATGGTGGAACTGATCGAATCCGCCAAAAACACTTTGGAATTAGCAGGGGAATGATACGGCACCAACAAGCTTTTGCTGAATTCGGAGAAAAACCAGAATCTCTTTATATCTGCCAATGCAAATATATCAGATGGGCATAATGTCAAGTTGCTTGGCATATATATTGACGTTGGACTTGACTGGAAGTGTCATGTGGAGAAACTGGCGAATAAATTAGCTAATGCTACTGTTATGATTCGTAGACTAAAGAACCTAGTAAGTATTGATATCCTCAGGTCCAGCTACTTTGGACTTTTCCATAGTCATTTGACCTATGGAGCAACTCTAATAACATTTTTATTTTGCAAAAAAGGATCATTTGAATGTTAGCAGGAGCGGGTTACAGGGATCATTGTCGTGCCCTCTTCTTTCAACTTCAATTCATTTCCTTCATTCGGATTCACATCAGTATCATACTAGATCATGAAATTTACTGAGAACTAGATACAGGCTCTCAATGTCTCAGAACAACTCTCTAAATATTCACTTATATAACAAGCTACCAGAAGCAATAAGAAAGCTGAATTTCCACATGTTCAAAAATAGTTAAATCTTTTTTGTTGTAGTACTGTTTTCACTCGGAAAATGAGTTTCTCATCTACGACTACAAGAACGAGGTCCGGTGAAAAACTCTCAACCACCTGGGCTTAAATGCCTTAAATCTAGTATATCTAAGTGAATGTACTTTATCTTTTTTGTTTTTCTTTATTTAACTAGAAATTTTTTGTAGATTGACTTGTGCTCAGTATAGTGTCTCAATTATTTCAATCAGACTGGATTTTTTCTTGTCTTTTTGAATATGTACTGTCTTTGTAATCATAATTTTAACTAGGTGATATTATTTTAACTTTAGATATTTCTAAAAAATCTCTTCTCAAGGACCTGCTATAAATGTAATCAAATTATGTAACGTATAGTCAATAAACTCTACTCTACTCTACTCTATGGCCGGAATCCATAAGATCCTGGGTTCGAATCCCGGTTTATCCAAATTTTTTAAAATTCAGTTCTGATTTTCATTTTCCCGTCTGCTATGCCATACACTTATTTTTTAAATTTAACCACAGACGTGAAACTTCTTTATTATTATAATTATTATCATTGAATGTATTCTGCTGTCTATGTATTCAATCCACCGTATTGTGAAAGGATTTCAATTGGTTTCGAAATAATTTCCGATATTTCTTCCATAGGTTTGCAGTTAATGTATCTGAAGGAGGAAGATCTACAACCTGAAGTATCTATAGTTAGAAAAAACTATGACGAGTGTCTAGTACTGCTGAAGGACAAGAAAACGCTGATAGCTGCTTTGACTATTTGCGTGTGCACTTCATCCATGGCCATTTTGGAACCATGTGTCCCAATGTGGCTGCTTGCTCGGCTGAGTCCACCGCCCTCTAGATGGCAGCTCGGGGCAGTTTTCATACCAGACAGTGTTGGCTATTTCATCGGATCACAATTCGCAGGTACATTGATCTGTGCAAACTAATCAGATTATTTTTGAAGACTATAATTGGTTGAACTTTTAGATTGCTTATATCTGTAAAAAGTCGTCAGCAGGTAAATGGAAACATAATTTTAGCTTCAAGATTAAAAGAGCATGTTCGATATTCAGATTTAGATCAAGATACATCCGATAGTTTTTTCTTTCGATTTTAGTTACAAAAACAATTTCAGAGAATTGTGACATGACGAAAAAATAAAATGTCAAATAGGTCAATACTATAATTTCATTTTTAATACAGTCCATACAGTTTCCTGTTGACCAACAGGGCTTTGTGTATAGAACATTACAAAGTGGTTCTTGTAGAGAACTTTGTCACGAATATAAATAAATGAACGGCCATAGTGGGCAGTTATTGTTTTTTGTCAGAGACTTACGATGACAATTTCCCTCATATTATATAAACCAACCAAATGCCAACATTTTTTGAATTCAAACCAATGAGAAAAGGACGTTTCGAAAACACTAGACCACAAGCCCATATAACGATTTTGGGGGGTCATTTTATACAGCATGAAACATATTCAGAATGATGCTGCTATATGAAAAAATAACTTCAGGCACTATGCCGTCAATTCTTGGTGGGACAAATGACTGTAATATTAATAATAGTAATTTTTCATCGGAAGATGTGCTCTTCCGACAAAATATTCTTGTACGGCATTCCTCACGTTGGTGGATTATGAAATAATAATCTCCTAGAACCTACTGTCGTACAAAAATAATGGAACCGAAAGCCAGGAAAATTTTTCAATTTCCGAAAAATAAAAAAAAAAATCCTGGATTTTGGTTTCATCATTTTTGTACGGCAGTAGGTTCTATGAGATTATTATTTCATAATCCAACAACGTGAGGAATGCCGTACAAAAATATTTTGTCGGAAAAGCACATCTTCGGATGAAAAATTATTATTATTATAATTACAGTCATTTGCACCACCAAGAATTGACGGCATAGTGCCTATAGTTATTTTTTCATATAGCAGCATCGTTCTGAATATGTTTCATGCTGTATAAAATGACCCCCCAAAATCGTTATATGGGCTTGTGGTCTACACTGTCTACAGCCCGTGGTATTTTCAAATCGGTGTTTCGCTTCTTCCTTATTTATACGTTTCCATAGTTACAACAATCACTGTAAATTTAGAAACGTCAGTTTGATGGTTCAACTCTTCAACTGACATTAATGACACATGATGAACCGTTCCTGCAATTCGCATTTAGTCCGTAATATTTAATGTTTCGTGAAATTGTCTGATCGAATATCCCTTCAAAATGCAGAATTTTCAAAATACTTTCACCTTGCCAGTCGCTCAAACTGTGTTGCTGTACAAAACACCACTCGAGCAAGCTCTCGTGGTGTTTCTAAGCAACACAGTTTTCGTGACAGCAAGGTGAAAGAATTTTTTGAAAATTCAGCATTTTGTCGGGAAATTACTACTGAATATTCCTATTTTATAGGTTAAACCAGAAGAGTAGATTGACATTATTAATACCAAATGAAAAGCTTAGAATTCATGAAAAAGAACAACAGAAATGCCAAAACTTCGTAAAATTCGGCATTTTCAGGAGCTAAACATCTCAATCTACGTTACTCCTATTTAAACTACTTATCTAAATGTCTACATCAAATTATTTAATCAAAATTGATCACATAATTTTTCGAATTTACTTGCTCTACCAATTATATGAGTGGTCAAAATTGTCCAATTGCCTTCTCTAATTATTTACCCAATTTTTGGAATTTACCTGATCTGAATTTTATCCTGCTTGTTTCTTCATTAATGACATGTGATTTGAGTCGATTTACCAAGAAAGGGGTGGACCCCTAAGATTCACGAAAAATACATAATCCTCAGATCCACTTTATCGTTAAATTCCAAGCTGATTCTGAAAATATATGATTTGTATGAGATTAGAATAAAAGTTCAGAAATCTGAAATAGCAGGAAATAGCTTTCAGCTAATTTTGATAATTTTCTGGGATATTGTAGTACACGTCACTAGAAGTTTCACATGCAAGTTTAAATTAGTTTCTATGTCCAGTATCGGAGACATGAATTTTTAAAAATCATAAAAATTGCTGTTTTACCAAAACATAGCAAGGTTCACTCATCCAAAAGTATTACTTTTTAGATGATTAGTAACAAAATAGTAGCATTGCTGGTTTAAAGAAAGTCGGTCGTTACGATAGAAGAATATTATACAGGGTGGGTCAAAAATAGCGACAATTAGGATATTTTGCCAATCTTTATCAACGGTCTCAATGGTGAGACCGAGCATTTTTCATTAGGTAAATATCTATTGGGATTATTTCCTTACGACAAGAAGATTTTCTCTAAAAGTTTAGACTTTTTCACAACACAGTAATATTTTTTTTGAAATGTTTGTTTTTTATTCTTCATGTTTTCAACAATAGCCACACAAAATAGCCTTTTTGAGCCAATAAATCCGCTTTGGAGCCAAAAGTATTTGAGAAAGGCTTATAGTAATTGCTCAATATGATCAGCTTCAAAAAGTTACGATCACATTTTATACGGGGGCTGTTTACAAGTATTAGTTGAAATTGCAAAAAATCACGAAACGTACAAAATCATCAGATCCAACGGAAATTTGCTCTATATACGTGAAATTTCACGCTGATTTCGAAAATTATGGTTTGAGTATGCTCAGATATAAGATTTAGCCGGAAAATGGAATAAAAGGTAGAAAATTGTAAATTGCAGGTTCCGTAGAAAGCCTATGAAACCTTTAATTGACTTGAAATCAATATAAAATTTTATATGCGTATAGTATAAATATTGAGTTTCACGAAATGAGTCCAAAAACCAAACAAAAAATAGATTGTAGGGAAAAGATACCTTCCAACTCGATTTCAACTCTTCGATTAGAGAAAGGTTAGAGATAGAGCAATTCTGCTAACGCCAGGGAATATGCATGTTTTTTTTTTGTTTAATCAATTTTTCACTTCGTTACAACATAGTAAAAAATATAAATACGGTTGAAAGTCTTGGAATTAATTTTTAAAATAACATATAAAATACCGATTGAATTTGGCCTATTTGAACGCCTCCATTTTCGAGCGCTGTGGATGACGTCACATGGCGCTATCAGTGTTATTCTTCCTCAGTGTCGTTCGTTGAGACGTACTCTGATTGCTCTACTTGCTTGAAGTTGATATTTTATAAAAGAGTAAGACAAATGCAGTACAAGTGTTAGATAGAGATGAACATATGTGAAAGTGATCTCGATCAACTAGAGCAGTCTTCAATGAACAAGCCTTTCTATAGTTATGGCCATTGACACTATTGACAATTATTAATTAGGTTAGGGATTTGCAGTTTTAATCGCTATAACGATAATGGTAAATGCCAAGAAACCATTTTATAGGTATTGTCTAGTACCGGAATGACAAAACACAATTATAAGTACTTACACCAAATAAAGTATTTTTTTCTGTTCCAAGAGATGCGAAAATACGTAAACAATGCTGTAAGGTTATGAAAAGAGGCGAAGTATCTCCAATATCACATTTCCATTGTTGTGAAGATCATTTCAATATGAGTACATTGTATTTCGATAGTTAACATGAAGTGAATTCATCAGAAGTATGTTTTGTATATCAAGCGGAAGATAACTCTGTTTATACCTGCCTCACCTAAATTGCAAAACGAAAACTATCATTTGATAAACTATTACTACTTATCAGTTCAGGTATTGTCGGATTGTGCTTTGACAAAACCACTTTCAGTCATTGCTCTTGATAATTTACAATTGTCACTAGACCAAAATCGCACTATGTAATGGAAAACACTACAAATATATAAATAAAAACAAATTTTCTATGAAAAAGATAAATGTCATAACGTACCATGTGACGTCATTCTTCGTTTCGACCAATGGTGATGCGTTTCACAAATTTGAATTCCGCGCGCTTATAATGCACTTTTTGATTCAAGTTTTATGGAGTTAAATACAAACTAAATGATGAACTAATGGTGTAGGTGTACTATCAAGACAATAAAGTATCGGAGGTAAAAAAATCAAGTAAATTTAAATCACTTGCATATTCCCTATTGATTCAAAATGGTCGAATTAGTATGTACTGTGAAAAGTTGTAAAGAGTAGACCCCTATAAATCACAAAAATCACAAAAAAAAACAAAATCATCAGGTCCACTTGTAACCTAACCTAGCCCGCAAGTTGAAAGGTTATTATTGTTCAGGATATTATCGTCCTTTAGGATATTATTGGACGGGGAATTTTCGGCAGGATATTTTTGACAGGATCTCCTTGGACGGGATATTTGACGTGCTATACCATTTCCCAATAGTATTATTTATTCATACTGACCCATCCTATGTCATGCCCATGATCTTTAAGGATTAATAAACTGAAAAAACGAAGAATATTCATTAAATTGGTCATCCCTGACTGCTGCCCAAATGAAACCCTTTACCTAATTATTTCACAGTCAAAATATATTTAAACCATTTCTATAATAATTATGTTATCACAGATAGATATATTTATTAATCCTTATAGATCATGGGCATGACATCTATCTATTCACAGGTTTACTGCCAGTACAACCCTGGCGAATCGCCATCTGCTCCCTAGTAGTCACAGGCCTGAGCTGCTGCGGACTACCCCTGGCCGACACCCTGGCCCAGCTGTCTCTCCCCCACTTCGGTATAGGCTTAGGGGTAGGGGCTATGGACGCAGCGTTACTGCCCCTGTTGGCCTCCTTCGTAGACAACAAGGGTAGCAACCAATACGGGCCCATCTACGCGCTGCAGCAAGCGGCAGTGTCTGTTTCGTATTCGTTCGGGCCTCTGCTGGGGGGACAGGCGATACACATCCTGGGATTCCCCTGGCTGATGAGAGTCGTGGGGTTCGGCAACCTGCTGGTTTGTCCGTTGCTATTGGAGCTCGAGGAACAGAAGGTGGGTAATTTTGGTCAATTTCGAGGATGTATTGATATCTAGTTAGCCTAGACTAATTCCCTGCATAAACAAAATATTGCGTTACCGTAGCAACGAACAATAACTTATTAGAAGTGTCAGTGTAAAGTTTGACGTCAAAAAAGTAACCAAGAGTTACGCAATAAATTAAAATAAAAAATATGTCCACCGAAATTGTGAAAATCGAAAAATTTGAGTATCGAGCCATCATCAAGTACCTGTATTTAAAAGGGTTAAGAGGTAAGCAGATTTACGAAGATATGCTTAATACCATTGGTGATCAATATCCTTCGTATGCGTCCGTGAAAAATTGGACTGCAAGCTTCAAAAGAGGTAAATTTTCCATTGAAGATGACCGATCGGGAAGGCCAGTTTCTGTGTCTGTCCCCGAAAATATCGTGCAGTTCATGACATGAAATTAACAGACCGTCGAATTGGGCTAAAACGGATATCTGAAGCACTGAATATTTCATACGAACACGTTCATCATATAGTTCACGTCAAATTGTACATGAGAAAAGTTGCTGCAAAATGGATCCCCAAATGTTTGAATGTTTACCAAAAGCGTGCAAGGGTAGTAGCATCGCGTTCGATCTGTGCTCGATTTGAAAACGATGTAGATTTCTTAAACCGAATTGTTACTGTGGATGAGACGATGGAATAGCGACACTCCGGGTCTCCAAAACCTAAGAAGTTTCGTGTCAAAAAATCTGCCAGAAAAGTTCTTGCTTCAGTTTTTTGGGATTGCCATGGAGTAATCATGATTGATTTTTTGGATAAGGGTAGAACAATAACTGGAGATTACTATTCGACATTACTGACCACTCTACGGGAAAAAATGAAAGAGAAAAGACGCGGAAAGCTATCCAAAGGTGTTTTGTTTTTGCAGGACAACGCCCCTGCACACAAATCTCATGTTGTCATGCAAAAAATTCGTGATAGGGTTTGAATTACTAGAACACCCCCCTCATTCACCAGATTTGGCTCCGTCCGACTATCATCTCTTTCCTCAACTGAAAAAAAGTTCGCAAATTTTCTCCAACGAGGAGGTGATAAAAGCTGTGGAGGTCTGGTTTGCATAGCAAGAAGAAACAATTTTTTTGAAAGGTCTAATAAATGTATCCAATTAAGAGGAGAATATGTTGAGTAATAAAATATTTTGACATTGAAATTTTGTTTGGTTCTATAGTAGGCTAAGGATTTTTCAATATATCCTCGTAGCTTAGTATAACAAAATAACAATACGTCGGTGTGTCAACGGATATTTCCGGAAGTGCCTCAAAAATCAATTCCTGGGCCACTCCTATTCACAATCTCTGTAAATGATACATTATATCACATGAAACGATCCCAGTGTCTCTTGTTCGCAGAGAACATAACCTTTTACAATTCCGCTTGGAATATCTCAGAACTCAATCTGAAGGGTTTTGAAGCATTTTACAGAAAAAGTAAGTGGCTCACTCTATTCAAAGTGACACCACGCGTTAAAATATCTCGATCATCAATTGCCTTCATTAATACACTAGTTGTTTAAATAACTATTAACTTTTGATCACACAATTCTTCAGAAAAATATTTTCAAGATTTTTCTCAGTGTGGGTTAAAATTATTATTGATTGTGTCTTCCTAAAAAGTATAGAACAATTATTACAAATGGTAGAAGAAAACAGCCTAACATCAATGAAGGCTTTTTGTTTAATCGTCTAAAAATATTTTACGAAAGTAAAGTTTTCATCAGCAACATTTTTTTTTAAGTAAATTCTCGTCACTTTTCGATTTTATTATTTCAGGAGGAAATCCCGTTCATGAACAATTGTTACCAGCCTTATTCCAGCTTCGAAGACAGCATGGCAGTAGATCCGATAGAGTGAAAATTACTTAGCAAATAGTGTTGTTATTAGAAAATTGATACTTAGTATTGAAGAAGATGTATATTTCACCATTCAACGTTGAACTCTCAGAAGAAAGAATAGATGATGAATTGTTATTTTATAACTGAAAATAAAAAAAAATGTGTTACTATGGAAATTATTCAATTTTAGTTATAAGAAGGAACACTGAAAAAGTACTAAAGTAAATTGAAGTTAGGGTCATCTAAGTGGAAAATTTCCAAAAATAATTTTGGTGTTCAAACCATTTTGGAAAGATTGAATTTTCAGATATCTTTTTTTTTTGGTGTTATCGGTAGAGCTGGAACAAGAGAAATACTTCTTCACAGAAACTTTTTATAAGATTTCTTGCGATTATATCAGTTTTACTGTCCGACGTTTAGTTATCGAACAACCATCATTAACTTATTTGTTTCCAATACAGTTTTTAATGTTGTCTTCATGGATGATTTTGGTGTGCTCAGTTTGTGGTTGGGTTATCCAATTACCTGTTTGTTTAAGTCTGTATGCACTCATCCTCGCCTACCCCATGACTGTGATGTCTAAAGGTGGGAGGTTTAGGATAATTTCCATAGCAGCGGTTGGTGCCAATCGTGATACACAGACAGACGAGCCTCTGTATTTTACCAAGGTTAGTTTTCGACTTTCTCTGTTTTATCTTGGGCCACCACAAAAGTGAACCATATGTAATTCTGGGTCTTATGATCGCACTGTAAAGCCAGTGCATGACTTTCGGTTTCAGTCCCCATCTTTTTCCAAAAGCTCTTCTGCACATCATGAACGATGCTTTGCTTTTGTTGACTACATGTTGTAGATGCACGTTCCAGGTTAGTTTCTTGTCCAAGAACAGCCCTAAATATTTGACATGATCAGCAACTTGTAGTGTTGCGCCAAAGAATTTGGGTGACTTCAAGTCCCCCTGAATCCTTTTGCGTGTGAAGGGAAAGAGTGTGGTTTTGCTGGGGTTTGCCCTCAGTCCTTCTCTTTTGCACCATTCCTCTACGGCCCTCAGTGCATTTTTCATTAGCTCAGATGTTATTTGGGCATACTTTCTCTGTACGAGGACTACTATGACGTCCGCATAACCTTGAGAGTAGTATCTCTGATTGTTTAAAGATACCAGAAGTTAATCTACTACCATGTCTCACAGTAGGGGGGATAGTATCCCTCCCTGTTGGGTTTCTCTGGCAATTTCCAGCTTCGCGGAGTCTTCAAACATGTTAGTATGGGCCTGTGGTGCCAAAGTATCACCTTCATTTCATGTGCAAACTAGTCATTTGAAATGAGACGTTGATAACACTGTGTAAAGCTTTTGAATTGACAACCTGTATAAGGTGTTTTCCAAAAACGTCTCCTTGAATCTTTCACGAATTTTTCTACTTCTACATGAAAGCACTGTAAATTGTAACATCGACAAAGAAAAATCAGGTATCACCGAAATTAGCTTCGAACAACCGACAGGCCACTTTATCACCGCCAGCTCGAAATTTTATTAATTCCCAACGCGTGTCGGGCGTGTTATTCCATGTGGACCGGCCGCAAATGGCAAATAAACAGAGGAGATTCTTCTTAACTTACTGTCCAAACAAAGAGATCAAGTTATCCGCGCGGTGGGCCGATGAAAAGTAATCGAGTTAGCGGGGTGGGTTTCGGCAGAAAAAAATTCTAGAGTATTTATTACATGAGATTTGAACGATTGGGAAATCGAGCGGGCCTTGGCAAATACGGAGGGGAAGTTGTTGGGCGAGGGGGTGGATGACCTGTGGCTGTGCTTGTTTCGGTACATTTAAAATAAAATTGTATTCAGTATTACTGACATTGAAAATTAACATAAAAGTAAATTAATCAGATGATCTAAATTCTATTAGTGTTGCACAAAATTCTCTCTTACATTAGTTGAGGCAATTAATAACTCCTTCAGAATGGGAGAGTTTCCTTCCTGCTTAGAACAAGCAATTCTAATTGCCTTTTATAAACGTAGTAGTACTTTATTGTTATCCCAAGAAACACTTTTTTTATAATAGGGATATTGAAAAATAATCACAAAATAAATATCCAAACTTATATGACAGCAAACATAAAATTAATAGAAGTATAATTCCTAACAAATATAAATATAAGTAATGCTACCTAAACTTTAGATTTTTCAACCAAACTAGTTAGATTGAGAGTAAGAGACATTGATGAATGAAAAATGGTAATGCTGAAATTGATATAATGAAATTCTTTGATTATGAGGATCAATGAATCCAATTAATATTCAACAAAGAAAATATTACAAATTGTGAAAGGCTTTCGCGGCTATCGTTAAATGAATGATGGTTTTTCGGGTTTTTAGGCCGACGTTTATTTAGAGAAAATCTCGACGTTTCGCCAACACGAGTGGTTGGCATTTTCAAGAGAAATGTTTACAGTTTCGATCACTGAACACTACTTGTTTGGTATGCGTTGTCTCAGCCAGTATTTATGGGTCGACGTACTCGTACCTGCGTCCGGTGCCATCGTCCCTGCGTCGGGTACCCCCTCGGATTCATTAATTGGCTACCTGTTCTCAAGAAAACGGTAATAACACCATACCGGGAAATTAATGAATCCGAGGGGGTACCCGACGCAGGGACGATGGCACCGGACGCAGGTACGAGTACGTCAACCCATAAATACTGGCTGAGACAACGCATACGCAAACAATTAGTGTTCAGTGATCGAAACTGTAAACATTTCTCTTGAAAATGCCAACCACTCGTGTTGGCGAAACGTCGAGATTTTCTCTAAATAAACGTCGGCCTAAAAACCCGAAAAACCATCATTCAAAGAAAATATTTATTGATTTGACTCTTGAAAATCGTCACTTTTTCATAAATTGTATTTCAGATGGAAGCGAATTGTATATTACTATATCATCATGGGATATTGATTTTTGTTCCAAGTTATTTCTGAAAATTCCCAGGCTTACACAGTTTGCTCGTCTTGTTTCATGATCGTGTATACTATTTACTTCCGCGAAATTTAAATTAGAAACTTTCTGTTCAATTCGAATGAAATTAATGAATGAACAAATTTTCCCTTTATATAGAGGTTTCAAATCCAGTAAACTCTTTGGCTTATACAAGTTGGCGTTTGGTTCTAAAAATGGTAAGTTATAAATACTTTTTAATGATTTATTTTGGAGTCTTTCAAGAGGTCACGAGACTGAAGTATGGGCAGTTCCTCAAATGGAAATCAAATAATGTAGGTTTGAGTAAATAAGACAGTAGTAAATATTCTTCAGGTATTTGAAAGGAACGAATTTCCTAATTTTGAACAGAACACTAATGAGTCGATTAGTTTTCTTTCTCAATTTTTCGGTATGTTCATTCCATATTAGTTTTTTGTCCATATATATTTTTTTCGAAATATACATAAATGTGATCTTACTATAATTTAAAGTGAGTTTCACAACTTGCAACCAAATTGAAATCTCTATCAGATTTCTCTTCATATTTTCACGTATCTTATTGAGATCATTTGCAAAATATATCAACGTGGTGTTTAATTTTTCCTTTCAGTTTCAAATTTGTGATAGAATCAAAAATAAAACTGGTCCCAAAATCGATCCTTGTGGTACTCCACAGTTTGTGTCCATTAGTGAACTGCTATTACCATCAACCAATACCAATTTTGAAACCGTTCATGAATCTTTTCTCTAATTCCAATGGAGTATAATTTTGCCAATAAAATGTTGTGGTCGACGGTATCAAATGCTTTGTACAAATCAAGAGACAAAAGACCGCATTTCTGGTTGTTGTCAATTTGAATCTGAATATCTCAAACAACATCAAAGATTGCTGTCTCTGTGTCTCGTGACCTGCGAAAACCATATTGATTCTGACTCAGTAAACAATTTTTCTCAAGAAAATGAAAAGGCCTGACATTAACTATTTTTTCGAAAATTTTGGAATGGTTAAACTGACACAGCTAGTTTTCAATGACTTCGATATTAAATCAAGTAAAATAGGAGAGAGTTCATTTTTAACAATTTTCACAATTCAAGCACTAATTTCGTCAAATCCAGAAATGAGTCAGGTTGTTCAAGTACAAATTACAAAATCAATCAGTGGACAAGTCTCGATGGGAGTACTACAGGGATCAGTTTTAGGTCCTATCTTACTTTTATCACTATAAATGATCTAGCTACCGTTCGCATACAAGGAAAATTCACTCTTTATGCAGACGTCACCACTATTCTATGGCATAGTAGTGACGTAAATCACTCAAAGAAAACAATTACTCCCGATATAGTTAAAATTAAGCAATGGTGTGACTCCAATTTCCTATATTTCAACTTAAATGAAACGAATATATCCACTTTCAAACTTGATTTTGATAATTTGTACTTAAAAAAACAGATTGTAGTGAACAGACAACAAAATAGCTATTTATATAACAAGTTGCAAAATGAGCGTGTTTTTTGCATCAGACGTGAACATTGGAACACGAGCGTAGCGAGTGGTCCAACACGTCGTGTGCAAAAAACCCGCTATTTTGCAATGTGTTATACATGGCTTTTTGTAATTTCGTTGGAATATTTATTCATATACAATCATGGATTACACTGAATACGGGCATCGGTCAATAACTATTTTAATATTGCTTAGTACTTTACATAGCACGAGTCTAGAATGATGGTTGCGATTCGGTTGCCGGGAAGTCGGTAGCGGAGACACTGCCGGATATACCGGGTGATTCTCCAAGGTGGCTCACCCCTATAACTTTTTTATTATTGAAGATAGAAAAACGAAATTTGGGGGTTGTGTATTATAGTTCAATTTACATTTTTTGACATATTAACTTGCTTTATCGTACTTCCGGTTCGACCGGAAATGAGCATAACTTTCGATTTTTAAATGGGACATCCTATATATTTTTACTTATTTCGATCGAGAATGACATTCTAAATCCAACAACACCTCACTTGTCAATATTTGACAAATGAAGTAATTTTTATTTCAATTTTCATTTTTTGATCTAGAATGCCATGGATCGTGTAAATCGCTTCATTCTTGATCAAGTAACATGGGAAAAATACGACTTTGAGGCTTTTGACTTCACAGTCGTTGAAAGAATTATTCAAAAGTCTCAAATATGAATTTTTCCAGTTAACGTGAATTTTTCAAATGGAAAGGGGGTGGCTCGTCGGCTTTTTGTGAAAGATCATTTTCTTACGAATAATTTGATACCACACACTTTCACTTTATTTTCACTATTTCTGTGAGCGATTGCAAGAAGCGACCATACCCAATTACAAATAATACGTATTCGGTATGCACTGAGTCCTGTTATTCTAGTTATTCGTGACAAACAATTGAAGCTGTTGCTAGGACTATACCTAAACAAATAGGCCAATGAATATGCTGTCACTTTCAAAAATTCTTTTGTTGCATAGTTCATAATTTGATATGGAAAATTATACTAGAAACGAGAAAATTGACATGTTGCTAATTTACGGAGAAGCAAAAAAGAATGCATCTGATGCAGCTCGAATTTATGCTCAGAGATTCCCTAATCGTCGCCATCCCACTCGGCACTATTTTCCAAAACTGGAAAAGAAAATGCGAAATGAACCAGAAGAAAATGCCAATAAATTCATCGTCAGTGAAGAAAAAGAAGTAGACGTGTTGGCCTATGTTGAAGTGAATTGTACGGCGTCAATTCGCCAAATTGTTTCTGAGTGTGATATAAGTTATTCGTCCGTTTGGAGAATTCTCCACAAATATAATTATCGATCATTCAAGTACCAACTACACCAACATCTTTACGATAACGATCACAACCGAAGATTAACTTATTGCAACTGGTTTTTGACTAAATACAGAGAAGATGTACGTTTTCCATTTAAAATTATTTATTCAGATGAAACTCGATTCACCAACTTGGGTCTGTTTAATCGGAATAATAAAAGGTACTGGTCACAAACAAATTTACATCTCATGCAAGAAGGAAATTTTCAAGAGCGATTTGGTTTCAATTGCTGGATGGGTATTATCGGAGGAAAACTTTTAGGCCCAATAATTTTCGACGGACAACTTACTGGGGAAAAATATCTGCAGTTCCTTAGAAATCAAATAAATGATTTCATTGAAGATTTGCCACTAGCTACCCAAGTTGATATCTATTTTCAACAAGATGGAGCGCCACCTCACAATTCCCAAATCGTAAGAGAACATCTGCATGACACCTTCCCAGAAAAGTGGATTGGCACCAATGGACCTATTCAGTGGCCTGCGAGGTACATTCTTGAGATGTCATATTTTTTTATAATGTATTATTTCTTTTTCATATTCTAGATCACCAGATCTCACTCCACTAGATTTTTTTCTCTGGGGAACAATTAAAAATCAGGTTTATAATACAACATCAGCTACTCGTGAAGAACTGGAGTATAAAGTAAGGGTGGCATTCCAGAACGTTACTGCGGAACAGCTAAACAATGTGGTGCGCGCAACAATTGATAAAGTTGAACTTTGCCGTGATCAAGGAGGGGGTCATTTTGAAAATTTAGAAACTTAATGGACTAATGGTGATATTTGCGTCTTTTAAACAATTCTTAAAACGACTGTGAATTCAATTGTTTGTCACGAATAACTAGAATAACAGGACTTAGTGCATAAGTATACCGAATACGTATTATTTGTTATTGGGTATGATCGCTTCTTGCAATCGTTCACAGATATAGTGAAAATAAAGTGAAAGTGCCACCTCCTTTCAATTTGAAAAATTCACGTTAACTGGAAAAATTCATATTTGAGACTTTTGAATAATTCTTACAGCGACTGTGAATTCAAAAGCCTCAAAGTCGTACTTTTCCCATGTTACTTGATCAAGAATGAGGCGATTCACACGATCCATGGCATTCTAGATCGAAAAATAAAAATTGAAATAAAAATTACTTCATTTGTCAAATATTGACAAGTGAGGTGTTGTTGGATTTAGAATGTCATTCTCGATCGAAATAAGTAAAAATATATAGGATGTCCCATTTAAAAATCGAAAGTTATGCTCATTTCCGGTCGAACCAGAAGTACGATAAAGCAAGTTAATATGTCAAAAAATGTAAATTGAACTATAATACACAACCCCCAAATTTCGTTTTTCTATCTTCAATAATAAAAAAGTTATAGGGGTGAGCCACCTTGGAGAATCACCCGGTATAGCCGTCAGTTGACAGTTGTCATGGATAGATACAAACATATTGAATTACCTGACGGACTGTCTGATTAAATTCAAACGAAAATGAGTGATTCTGATACAGAAAATAATGTGCTAAGTAATATTGAAGCTGCCGCGGAGGAGGCATTTACCTATATTGTTGATAATCGAATAAAGAATGAATCTACTGAGTTGACTGAATTTACTGAAATTATGAGCATCCCATTCATACTTCCAAATGAACATCAAAACTGATTTCCATATTCACACTAGTGTGAATATGAACTCTCATATTCGCACTTGTGCAAATATGACCGTCATTTTGACATTCAAATTGTAAACAAAAAGTCGCCATATTGAAACGAAATTACAAAATCTATTATATACAACACACTGGTACTTCCTCACTTCAACTACTCCTCTACCTTTCTATATTTGCAACAACAAAATGAAATGAGCCATTTAGAAAAACTCCAGAATCGGGCAATGAGAACAATATTATCGTGTTCTAAAACGAACACATAAATGAAAAATTTATTGGGGTGGCTACCGGTTGATAGAATGTTCTTATATCAAACAATGATTTATATTTTCAAAATAAAAACAGGTGATAACGAACAGTCGTTACCGACTGATGATGAACCCTTTACTCCCATAAACACCTAACTATGTAGGCTTATTATGGCAAGAAACTGTCAGAAAACAACTACTCCCCTGGCTAAGACCACGACGGGTATTGAATTAAATCTAACAGCTACTTGTGCAACGTTCCTCAAAACATCAGAGGACGCGATTGCAAGTGCCCTCTAAGACCAACCAACCAAACTTGCAATCGCGTCCTCTGATGTTTTGAGGAACGTTGCACAAGTAGCTGTTAGATTTAATTCAATACCCGTCGTGGTCTTAGCCAGGGGAGTAGTTGTTTTCTGACAGTTTCTTGCCATAATAAGCCTACATAGTTAGGTGTTTATGGGAGTAAAGGGTTCATCATCAGTCGGTAACGACTGTTCGTTAGCAAACGATCTCCCAAAGATTTCTGTCTTCTTCGAAAAACAGGTGACTTATCTGAGGGAAAAAATATCCTCCATTTCTGAACACCATAATAATACCAGATCTAGAAATAATATATTCATTGATCTTGTTAAAATAAAAAAAAATCTCAAAATTCAGTATTTTTCAAAGGGTTAAGTAATTTTAATGGCCTCCCGGATGAATTGAAATATGCAGATTTGCTATCTATTTTTAAGTAAAATTAAAGATCATCATGCTGGATGAGTGCAGTTCTTGACTGCTATTTTTATTGTTCTATTGTAATTTTAATTTTTGACTCATGTGTTTCTTGCTTTATGTTTTTAATCAATTTATTTTTATCTGTTTCATAAATCTGTTCTTTAAAATACACATTCAAGTGTTTTTATCTACACGTAAACTTTTTATTTTTTCACACATGTACATTTGTCTTGGTCGAGACAAAGAATTATTATTAATGAGGTTTTGGTTTATTAGTTCAATGTCATAAATATTGAGGGAATATAACGAATTAGGAGGCATTTAGGGGCTTAGTTATTGAATATAGTAGTTTTGCTCTTCAGAACCAACTCTCATGTATGCTAAAGTTTTGAGTAGGTATGTCTATTTACACCGTTGAATAATTTCATTCATTTTGGGGAAACCTCATTTTCTAGTAGACGTTTTATCAAGAACAATTATTTTTTCCTTGGCTTACTGTTTTATTAAAACAGTATTGCCAGGTAGCCGAGTGGTTAAAGCGACATTGTTTCAATCACTTTTGGCTGCCAGTCAAAAGTTCAAACCCTAGCGACTGCAGAACTTTTTCTGGTGGCCCGAGAAAGTGCTAGGAATCGCACGTAAAAAGGTAAGACCTCGTTAATCCTTAGCTTGCACAAGTTTCGACTTCTGAGGGCTGCCGTTTGTAAGAAAACAACAGCTGGTTAACGGAAAAAAATGTTTAAACAATTTTAAACAATTTTAAACAAATTTAAAGCTAGACTTCCCGATCTTTCCCCGCTGGATTTGGCGAATTCAACCTGCAGCATTACATGATTTAAGCGAATGATTCAGTCGTGTGAGCGTTGTTAACATTTACTGTTTTAGCAAATGTTCTGCAATATGTCCAGAACAATATGAATCATTAATTTCAAGAAAACGAATAGATTTTGAAGATTTGACTCCAATTTGAGATAGGAAATAAATCACTTGCCAGTTCAAATGTAATTTTTATTCAAACAGAATGAAAAAAGACTCAAATAGTCCAATAAATTCTTTATTATCAATCATATCCAATCTACTTTACAAAATAACAACTATTCAAATATAAATACTTTAAGTTGCCAAAATCATTAGATGTATGACAAATTCAAAACGATCTAGCTGAAGTTAACATCGGTTGTAAACGTTTCTTTGAAAACATCTACAGTAATATGAAAATTTTACTTAGTCTTTCAAAAATAGACATAACACGTCGGATTCGTAAAAATCATGTACAGTATGAGCGACTTGAATCTAATACTTAGTTCCAATAGCAACAGAATGATTTAAAAATAAATAAAACACAATATCAGCTCGCTAAATAAAAAATGTACTTTGAATACGTATGATGAGTGCGATATTGTTCCATCAGATCATACAGGGGCTTGTATTCAAATATATTTAGAAGGGTGATCTGAAGATTTGTTCACTTCCTGCGAATTCCGATTCAAGAATAGACTCTTGGTCCTCTATTAGTAGCTATGTACACTTTATCACATTATTTGCGAAGCGATTTCGGCTATTAGGCCATCATCAGTTCGATCCTCGTCAGGTACTCATACAGGAGATTTAATAAATAATAATAATAATGAATAAAGATTGAAACCATGGTTAGAACTTGTATGAACGGAGGTACATTTAACATAATAAAATATTTATTCAACTATCCATTTGGGGTTTTTTAAATTTGCAAATGTAAATTACGTGGCAATTTGTAGACTAGTTCTGGACTGGACCACCAGAGGTGACTCGTGGTCCTCGTGTTAACCAAGTGTTAACCATGGTTTTGTCGATCATTATTAGATCTCCTGTATGAGTACTTAAAGAGGAGTATCACACTGATGATGGCCTAGTAGCCGAAAGCGCATTGCAAATGTAGTAAAATTAACACGAATACAACTCTTTCATTTAATTGAAATTATAATTCACCTCTCTGGTTTTTATTTCCAACCAGTCAATTTACCTTTTACCTGTTATCAAATACAGTGGAATTGCCAGAGTTAATATTAGTTCATTTATTTTCAAAGCTCTCTTGATTTCGTTTTGCATCGAATTATTTATATTGCCAGGGGTGTATTTTCGATATAGGGTATCCTTCATGAATTTATTTTGATATATTTTTTTATGTAGTATCCAAATACAACGTCGATAGTTTTCATTTGAAAATATCGTGTTTAATCAGTTTTTTCAGAAAAATATTAGTATCTCAAAAACTAACAAAGTTAGGTACAGGCATTGTTTAAAAAATACAGGTTTTTCCATAATGAAGTCGCCCGCCACTTCCGATATATCGGAAAAATTTTCAGTTGAGAAGGCTATATTGTAGAACCCTCTACAACAAAATTTCGAGTTTATTTTGGATGGATCTCCCTATATTCCTAACGAACGCTCGTCGTGAAAGACCCTGTATATTAATAAACGAATGACAGTTGCAAATGTTCGTATTATTGTTGGTATAATTTAAAGCAAAAACCAATACTCCAAATTCTATTAATAAAAAAAAACGCTTATATTACCGACTTTAATAGTTTTACTGTCCTTGTTATTTCCTTCTAACATTATATGAGCAGAATACTTGAACCACCTGAATCACTGACAGAAAAAAATTATACCCACACTACTCAACTACAATTACCAAGCTGATCCAACGAAACAATATTCCCATGTATTTTCAACACAAACCTCCATCTACAACTCTCGCGGGAACACTGTCATCTGTCATCTACCCAGGCCTGACATTGATCCTGGTCGCGACCTCAGCTTTGCCCATCCCGGGCAACCAAGCCCCATCTGGTCTACACTGCTCGCACTCGCAAATGCCTTGAACCAATACAGGACTGGGCAATAGCGGCTGCGGATTGAACTGCGAGTTGAACAGCGGCCAGAAGGGGTACAAGCTGAAGGTTTTGCTGCTCGGAATGAAGGAGAAGCTGCCGGAGTGGGGAATCACGTAGGGCTTCGCGGTTTTCCCCATGTTGATGACCGGTTTGAAGGCCGAAGCTGGTTCTTCCGGTGCGTGGTGCGAGTCGCCTTCGGGGTCGTGCTTGTTGTTCAGGTTGAAGTGTTCGATGGCCTTGAGGAGGTCGTGGTTGCATCTGCAATAACGAAAAATTGGTTTATTTTCACATTTTAGGCAGTTGAAGTGCAGTGTTGGTTTCTGTTTGAGATTTGTCAACGAAGCGGAAAACTGGATTACGTAATCCATATTTCCATTATCATTCGATTTAAACCTTTGCCAACTTCAATTACTCATGATGAAGACAAAAGAGCAATACATGTTTAAAAAAATATTTCAATAATTTTTTCAATCCTTGGTATTTGAGAAAATTGAAACGGATGCTCCCCAATCTTGATCCTCAATCTTGAAAATGTTGATTAAATGTCCGTAATTATACTCGTAGTGGATATGATGAAGTAGTACCCTATTATCGTTTCCTATCGATGAAATTGTCAGAAAGCAGGTCGAACAAAAAACTATTTATCGGTAATGTGAGGTAATGAGAGGTATTTCTATTCATTTATTTCCTTCAATGACAGTGTATAAGTGTATAGGAATAGTCAAACATTCAAAACTTAACCTAAACTTAAAACCTATAAAACCCTGTTGAAAACTATACAGTATAAAATCTATTTTGTATTAAAAATTTCTTAATTGTTATCTTAAAACATTTTTTCATTTTTCAATTGAGGTGGAGAGTGCATTGTACATTTTTAAACCCATATTATACAGTGTGTCCCACTTTGAGCAGCCACACCCCATATTTCGTTGAGCATGAAATAATTCGAAATTTTCTTTGACTCAAGTTGTAGAACTCGGAAATACCTACCTTTATCTTTACGTAACCTTTGTATATCCATTTTCCACGGCTAACTACGACCAAATGAAAAGTGAAAAATTGGGCAAAATATACTAGGCTTTTTTTTATCGCAGAAATAACACCATATTCTGTTTCAGAACACCTTAAAACCCCCAAATCTCAATGCTTGAATCATTTGAATATACAGGGTATCACCTGTAGCTGGTAGCATTATCAACTCTAATCCATAAATAATGCTTGGAAAATTTCCAAAATGTCTTCTCTTGTCACAGAATTCCCAAAAATATTTAATTAATACTTTGAAAAATAACCAAATATCACTTTTCCAAGGCTAACTCTGATCAGAATGAATGATACCCTGTATATTAAAATGATTCAAGCATTGAGATTTAGATAGATAGATAGATAGATATCATTTATTTTGCCAAAGATTACATTGTTGCAATATAGCAATAGTCAATTAAATAAATAAACAAACAAATATATATAGGTACATACTTAGATTAAAATCACACATTAAAAAAAATTATAATAATAAGTAGACACTGGGTATATAATGTACAACACAAACAAACAGATCAATTAAAATACTCAGACACATGATAAAAACACTTATCTATTAAAAATTCCTGGAGAGTCTTCCTGAACACGGTTAAGCTCTCAATATTTTTAATTTTTTCTGGCAACTTAATGAAAATACGCAACCCCAAATATTCGGGTGAGTTATAGGTTATACACATTTTTGCAAATGGTACACTAAAGTTATTTTTACTCCTGGTATTCATTGAGTGAATATCTTTGTTCAGTTTGAAACTGTTTTTATTTTTGAAAATGTATAAAGACATTTCCAAAATATATAGGGAAGTAAGCGTTAATACCCTAAACTCTGCAAAAATATTCCTGCAAGAATGTGTATATTTTACAGCAGCAATACATCTGATGATGCGTTTTTGAGAAATAAACACATCTCCTGCTAGGGTGCTGTTACCCCAAAGACAAATACCAAATCTAATGCGGGAGTCTACTTGTGCATAATATAAATTCATCATCTGTCCTCTAGTTAGAACACATTTAACATTTTTGAAAAGATAATGTATCGAATTCAGTTTGGAAATCAGTGTTTCACAGTGTGGTTTCCAACTAAGAGTTGGATCAATCTTGATTCCTAAAAAACTGATAGCCTCTACATTGTCTCGAACCATACAGTTGTTAATAGATATATTAAGTGGTTCACACACTTTTTGTCGGTTATGAAATGTCGCTAATTGAGTTTTTTCAGTATTGAAAAATAGTTGATATTCATCAAACCACTCACGTGTATTTTCTAATAAATTTGTAATTTCGGTACTTATGTTTGTTGCTGATGGATTTGAAATGATTAAAGATAAGTCATCTGCATACATTGTGAAAAACTGATTTTTCAGAAATAAATCGAGGCAATTTACATATATTAAGAAAAGACAGGGCCCCAGCACCGAGCCTTGTGGCACACCAGATTCCACTGAAGTGTAGTCTGAATTATATTTTTTTATTTTAGTTAGATCCATATGCTGTATTTGGACGAATTGTTTCCTATACTTCAAAAAAGATGATATCCAGCTCAAAGGTTGTCCTCTTATTCCAGAGTCATATAGCTTTGATAGTAGAGTATCATGATTGACACAGTCGAATGCCCTGCTCAGATCACAAAAAATCCCAACAGGACACTCGGCCGCCTCAATACATTTAATAATTTGATTATAAAAAGAGTGGATTGCCGTACCAATAGATTTTCCTGCACGAAACCCATGTTGTTTTTCTGTTAATATTTTAAATTTTACTAAGAAATTATCGAGACGTGATAAAAATGCGTATTCAAAAATTTTTGAAAACGAAATAGGGGGTTTTAAGATGTTCTGAAACAGAATCTGGTGTTATTTTGGCGATAAAAAAATGTTTTTCCCAATTTTTCACTTTTCATTTGGTCGTAGTTAGCCGTGGAAAATGGATATACAAAGGTTACGTAAACATAAAGGTAGGTATTTCCGAGTACTACAACTTGAGTTAAAGAAAATTTCGAATTATATCATGCTCAACGAAATATGAGGGTGTGGCTGCTCAAAGTGGGACACACTGTATATTTTCAGTGTATGAGTATATTTAAATGTTTTTTAAAATTCATGTTTCAAACAGAGAGAGTCATCAAGAAACAAAACACGTTTTTATCGCTTAGAATACACTGAAACTATAATGTCTTACCAAATTATAACTTGTTGGTTCTGGAATGGTGGTTACAGTCAAGATTGATCTAAGATTATAAAATAAAAACGAAAAGAAGACAACTTTGATACAAGAGATTCACAGTATTTTCCCCAGGTCAGGTGTTGGTCTATAGTAATACCTAGAAATTCTACTGATTCCGCAGTATTGACAATTTCAACATTCAAAATAATATTGAAATCTTTCCCTCACTCTGATGGGTTCCGAACCTTATTACATCGGTTTTTTTCAGTATTAAAATATAGTCAGTTGGAACTAAACCAACTGAGCAAATTACTCAAAGCAGTATTACAATCATTCTGCACAGAACTGTCATATTTACTTGATATCAACGATGATGTAACATCAGCACATGTAACAAAATGATCTTTTTCTGAGACTTTTTCATTTCATCAACATACAGTAAAAACAAGATAGAATTTTATTAGGTTAGGTTAGGTTTGAACGTGAGCGGGCCCGTATCAGGCCCTCCACTGCGGCCAATGGCCTATTGTGGCTCACCCTTTGGTTATACTTCTCCCATGCAATATATCCATTCTTTTAACGAAATTGAGGAATGTATTGGGAAAATAATTCACCACGTTTTCTGGCTTTACTGTCGTATCGCCAAATTTTGAAAATCTGGTTCTGGCCGCTGTACACAGAATATGCTTAGTCGTTACATCATCCTCCATGCATAGCCGGCACTGTGCATCTTGTGCAAGTCCGATTTTATTCATGTGATGTTTGAGTTTACAGTGGCCAGAAGGCAAGCCTTCTATAACTCTGAGATGCGCTCTACTGAGTTCTAGCTGTTTGTCAGAGTCCTGTATTTCCATGTACAAGCAATAAATGCTGTGGAATGGGCTAGGCTCGGTAGACTACGCCAGTACTAGAGTCTTATTGTCTGCCCATGCTGTTATGACATCCTTGGCAGTGCTATGTGCTGAACCAATTACCGGTTCTGGTCCAGTGAACGTGGTTTCGGCCCCCTTCTTGCTATGGCGTCCGCTATTTCGTTTCCTTCTAGGCCTGTGCGCCTTGTTTCCGGACTAGGGCAACGTTGTTGCGTTGTGCTAGTCGGTTTAAGGTCTCTCTGCAGTTCCATACTGCTCTAGATTTAAAGCAGTTGGGTTTTGTTACTTTGGGCATGAAATCTTGTAATAGACAAGTTATTCAGAATGCTCAGGATAGAATTCAACTTTGGCAGACATGCTGTGTTGTCCAAATAAAGCAAAATGCAACTGCTCAGTTTAAGTATCTTTATCTTGAGATAGTGCTAAGTTATTCACATTGTCCCCAACGTTTCAAGAACCTCTACTGTCCGTCGTTTTAGTAAGATAAAAAAGTCTACTATAACGAATAAATAATATATTTCCTACCTCTTCAAAACAAGCTCCAAAACGGCCCTTTTCTTGTTTGGGAAAAGTTTTGCCAGCATTTCTATCGATGCAGGACTCACTACGACCTCCTCGTCGGCATGATCTGAAGCTGGTTGACATTCGCTGTCGGCATTCGGGGAGTCGGCTTGGGGGGAAGTAACTTGCATGCCGAAAATACGACCTGGGGGGAGGTAATCGTATGTGGCGCCGCTTTCCTTAGACGCCAGGTGGAGGGCAATGGCGTCTTCGGCGGCCTGTTGGCGTTTCAGGGCCACCTTGAATAAATATGGGGAGATTATTCGTAAGTTCATAAAGTCATCCATGCATTGATCAGACCATCGCATACATCAATTTCAATACGAGGAGCTTTATTCAATTTTTCAGATACGTGCTGGATACTATTAATCAATTCTTCAAGTGATAACATTTAAAAACATAAATATATGGGAATTAAATGTTCATATATTTGTATAGGTATGTTGATGAGATTTTGGTAGGTTTCACAGGAGCAATTGGCTAAGCAAAACAATTATAAACAGAAAATAGTTCATTCTGGTAAGATCAGACTAAAAAATTACCCCTCACAAAATGTATCTTTCCTTTTTTATATGACTTGTGTTTTATTTTCGACAATAAAGCATATTTGATTCGATATAAAGCAAATTTTCTAAAAATTATCGATTTTCTTCGAGAATAAAGCATATTTGATCAAATATGTTTTAATTTGATTTCATTTGAAGTAAATTTTTTGAAAATTATCGAATGATCCAGAAAATATTTCCCTTCAAAGTCCTTCATAATTCTCGGAAGGTTCACAGGAAGTGTTCATTGACAGCATTGAGGTATTTCAATAGTGTTATGATTGGAGAAGCTGAATATTATGGAAATCACTGGGTAGCAATCGAATCAAGATATCGGATTTGCAATGATTACCTATGAGCCCTCTGTTTGCTCAAAAGATACGCGATACTGCCCTAATGGAATATCGATCGTACACTTCACCATGTCAAAATATTGAGTTTCCTGATGCCCGACAATCATTCAACATCGATATAAAACAAATAACATAAAAATGAGATCTTGAAACAACATTCAGTTCAATCTAATTTTATCTACGGACGGGTTATTTTTCACCGATATTACTTTTTTGTCAAATGTAGAGTTCCCTAACAAATTTGTTCGAATTGGTATTAGATTTGCTAATATGTTGAATATGCAAAACTCTGTATTTGCATCTCAAGTCATTTCGAGTAATCTGCAAAAAACTCATAGTTCACTTACATATCGTCTTGTGCTACTGAAATTGGTCACGATAGATGGAGATAGAATCTACGATCCTATGTTTTCTGTTCCACACATATTGGAAATGCTATGGCTCCAAAAACAGCGTTTGAAAATTGTAAATACAAAGTTTTGCAATTAAATAATGCTAAGGACCAGTTTTGCATCTGAACAAATGAAACTTACCTAGCTTTGCATCTCAATGTAGTTCAACAGACATGGAATTTGTTCATAAAAATCAAGAGTAGAATTCAAAAACAAATTTAATGTCAGTTCTTTGAAATAAACGAAAAGCAATACATTCTTTGGTAAATAAACTTTAAAAAAATTCATACTCTAAGATTTTCCTCATATTGCAGATTTTCCTCATCTGACAGATTATCCTCATCTGAATCAGTCTCGAACTGAACAGGAGCAGATGTTAATACTCTCGTATAATATTGTAAATCTGGATGATTTTACCAGTCATTGCCATAGTTATTCTTTACAAAAATCACATCAGTGTTTGAAGAAGTTTTTATTGCGAATGATGAGTTAGTGAAACAAGAAAACAGAAACACGCGATTCAATACCATGTGTTCATTCACGTGATCCGTATTCCGGCACTCTTATTGGCTAGGTTACATATACCGACTTTTGCAAGTGAATCTCGCTTGTAAATAGAGAGTTTTGCATCTCACACGGATTTTTGAATGGGATTTGCATGGCAACTACACTGTTTTGCAGCTAGATCTGATGTTTATATGGTGAATATTGAAAATACCTTTAATTTGGTACCAATATCTCCAAATTCGACAATTTGGCAAATACCGAGTTTTGCATTTAGGGCACTCATATACAGTGCGGCTTTTTTGAGTCCCCCCCTGTTAACTTTTGAACGGTTCGACGTAGAAACATGAATAAAAAACCGTTTGGAGGGTTTTACCGATACTACTTTTTGGGACAAAAAATATGGTGATTGCTCGAAAGGGGGCGTGGGGGGGCACATCAACTCAAAATTTTTAAATGACACATCGTTGAAAAGAGAATTCAATTCTCTTCACAACCATCTGAATATTTTTGAATTTTGTTGAGAAATTTTTCCTCAATATCGATTTATATGCCTTTCGAAATTTTCAAGTTGATCTGTCCCTAGCGCCATCTGTCGAGTAATTTCAATGTTTCTTTTCTCAAAAAGTAGTATCGGCAATACCCTTCAAAATATTTTTGGTTTCATTATTCCACAGCAAACCGTTCAAATTTATCGAGATATGAGTAGTTTTCAGATCCGCATTTATTTTTGATATTTCGAATTTGGATTGTGAAAAAAATTTCAACTAAATTAAAAAAAATTAGATGGTTGTGAAGAGAATTGAATTCTCTTTTCAACGATGTGACACTTGACCTCCATGCCATTTAAAAATTTTGAGTTGATGTATCCCCCCGCGCCCCTTGTCGAGCAATCACCATATTTTTTAATTAAAAAAATAGTATCGGTAAAACCCTCCAAACGGTTATTTATTCATGTTTCTAAGTCGAACCGTTCAAAAGTTAACATGGGGGGGGGGCTAAAAAAAGCCGCACTGTATTGTGGATTGTGGCAAATAATAAATTCTAGATATTTTACCACTGATGTAGTCATCAAGAGAATATGACGAAATATTCTTTGAAACTGATTTTTAAAGTCAACCTATTAGTTAAAAAATTAAAATGAAATATTTAAATATTTCATGTTCATGGTTTACAACTTGACCATATTTTGAATAGAAATGCTCAGATTGTCGTAGAACTAGTATAGTATACAACGAAAACAGAACGAAATACAGGCTCCAATTGCGTCTTATTCATCATCTCATTGTTTTGCCAGTTGCCAGAAAAATAATCAATGAAAATGAGAATATTACAATATACTGAATTATTTTTGGAGAAAACCATGAAAAATAGCCTGTAGGGCAGTCTCTAATGATGTTTTTTTCGTGATGCCAGTTGGAAATGAAATAAGAATAATTTACCTGTGCTGCCATAATTCTTTGACGCTCTTTGATAAGACCACACTTTTTACAGGAGCAATTTTTGTAGATGCATTGTTTCTTATGACCCCTTAGAGTGGAAATCATCCCATGATTCCTGCAACGGGCACATTTTGGAACTCTTGCTGGTTTGCTGGTATGTGCCACCATATCTTCCTGGAAATAACAGAAATGTATGAATAAGTTCAGTCTGCCTGTGGAACTGATTCACACTTTGCAGAAAGAAAGTTGGAAATACAAGAAAAGATTGAAAGACCAAAATACTGATAGAACTATTTTTCCTTCCAATCAGTTTTATGTGATAGAATTGGAATCAAATCTCAGTCTTTTACACATGTCCAATAATTAGTGGCTTATGGAATAATTTTCTATATTATAACTCTTTTATGTTTCAAGTTTTTGAACTTCCATTTCTATTCCAATTTTTCTGTCAATAAATAATCGGTCCAATAAATTTTGGTATTCGTAATGGTTTCAACGAAATGTATTTATTAAATTCATGATGACAGGCTTTCAAAAACATATAGTGTGTCAATTTGAAAACGTACAATTGTACCATCGTACCACCCTGTAGAAACTCTAGCCCCTAGAGAAAATCTAAAATTATGGAGAAACACGACAACTCCATTTCAAGCAGGACTTTTTGTAGGCTGGTTTTCAATTTCAGCCTTTAATTTCTATTTTCGTTTATATTTCTGTTTTTAATTTATTTCTAAACTCATTCTACAGGGTGGCCCATAGAAAATTTGACATCGAGGTTTTGGGTGATAATATCGCAGATGTGGAAAAACCCTCGGACAGGTCGATTTTAGTTTCGAGGGAGACAGTTTGTTCTCCTACATGCACCACCGTCACGGCAACACTCGAGGTGTGGGGTGAACAACCCCTAAAATTTGAATAGGGAATAATGGTGGAGTGGCACATCTTTTGAAAGCACGTTAAGTTCTCTATCCAACGGCGTCCCGATTTTGAAGTTGGGATGAACCGTTTGGGAAAAAATAAATTCAGGAATAAACCTGTACGAAAGTTAAGAGCTTACTTGTACGTCTCTGGAAAACTCATTTGCCAGTTTTTGCAATCTATCATTTATTTGCTACGATACTGTGAATGTTTTTGCTCAGTTTTTTTCGCGGTACCCATGAAATTTTTTTAATAAAATAGAACAAACAAATAGAGCATGCAGTTTCTGTTTTTCACGTGTGTACTACAAGTGAGTTTCATTCGTGTGTGGTATCGTACGTCGAAATTAAAACGAAATAATGGTGTATACCGTGGCAGAGAGGGTTGCGTTGATTGAATTGTATTATGAAAACAATAGATGTGCGAAAATGGCTGCGGAACGGTTCAATCAACAATATGGCAGGACTGTGTCGCGACAGTATGTGTCTGAATTAGTATCAAAATTCCGAGAAACGGAATCGGTAGCAAACAAAAAACGGCAAATCGAACCGCCAGTAAGAAATGAGGCGACAACAATGGCAATTTTGGGCCATGTTGAGGTTGACCATACGTTGAGTACAAGACAGCTAGCAACTGTTTCCGCTATCTCAAGAACTAGCATTCAGCGTATTTTAAAACTACATAAATTCCATCCTCACAAAATTAAATTAACACACGAACTGAATGAAGATGATTTTGATCGGCGTTTACAATTCTGTGAGGTACTAAGTGAGCAGGCGATTGCAAATCCTCAGTGTCTGTTCAACATTTGTTTTAGTGATGACTGTTCTTTTTTAAATGGTATAGTTAATCGCCATAATTGTCGATATTGGGCTGAAACGAATCCCCATATATTTCATGAGGTGCATACGCAATATCCTCAAAAATTAAACGTATGGGCTGGTATTTTTGGGGATCGTATCGTGGGCCCCCTCTTCTTAGAAGGCAATCTAACAGGGGAAATGTATCTGGAACTGCTTGAAGATACAATTGAACCAATGTTAACTAACATTATTGAAAATGACCATCATTATCAGGAAGATCAGTTGATATTTCAACAATATGGTGCTCCTCGGCGATATTTAGATCACCACTTCCCTGGTCATTGGATTGGTAGGCGAGGTTCTATTGAATGGCCCCCACGATCACCAGACCTGTCTCCCTTAAATTTCTTTCTGTGGGGTCATTTGAAAAGCAGAATTTATGCTACACCACCAGCTTCACTAGCAGATTTACGGCAACGAATCACATTAGAATGTCGCCAAATCACCCCAGACATGCTCCAAAATGTACGAGAACGTATTCAACAAAATCTGTATCATTGCATGGAAGAATTTTGCTCTTAACTCAATTATGGCTCATTTCCGTTAGAAAAACTGCCGACCGTTTTGTTTCGAGAATTCAACGGGCTTTCCAACGATGTGCCACTCGACTCCTATTCCCTATTCAAATTTCAAGGGTTGTTCACCCCACTGATCGAGGGTTGACCTGACGGAGCTGCCTGTAGGAGGGCATAATGTCCCCCTCGAAACTAAAATCGACCTGTCCGAGCGTTTTTCCAGATCTACGATATTAGTACCCAAAACCCCCATGTCAAGTTTTCGATGGGCCACCCTGTATATGTTTCCTTCATGTGAAAATTTAAATTCTTCACACACATTCCGTCGGCCAGCACACCACAAAAAAAGATTCTCAAAATGTATGTAATTTTTTATATTTTTCGTAATATTCAACAAAGTATTATACAAATACTCTTAAATCGAATGCTAATAATGATGATATTTCACAGTTTTGATAATGTTCATGAAAGCAACAGTAAAATAATTAAAAATACATTATTTTCAGTGGCTCAGAAATATATTTCTCATTGAAAGATCGCATTTTATCGAGATCGTCCCATTTCAAATGACTAGTGATTTGCATATGAAATGAAGGTGACACAGTTAGTTTTCTGGAAGTTCAGTGTAATAAGGCGACTTTGGCAGCATTTATAGATAATCAAATCGTTTTTGGTCATTTCTTTAAGTCTTACCCATGAGTTGTCTTTCAATAAAACCGTTGTATCATCTGCAAAACTTACCAAGTCACCATTCACTGTGAGATTGTACTACAGGTCATTTAAATATAATTTAAATAGCATTGGACCGATTACGGTTCCTTGGAGAACACCAAACTCAGCTAATATGAAGTTAGTATCAACCAATTCATTCCAATATTTTCATTAATTTCTCGTGGTTTACTATATCAAATGCCTTGGTGAGGTCAAGAAATACACGAAGATATGGCATTTTTTCATTGACAATAACTTTTATTTTTCCGTGAGAGTTAATGAAATCTTGAGTAGACATTCCTGCTCAGAATTCAAATTGCTTGGATAACAGTATATAATATTTATCTAGGTAGCTAACCATACGTTTTTCAATATTTTTTCAAAAATGTTTGAGAGATATGAAGGTAGCGAGATGGGTCTTTAATTGGAGAGATATTTTTTACCGTGTTTATGTATTAGTACTACACCAGCAGTTTTTGATTCTAGAGGACAATAACCTATCCGAAAATACCAATGGATTGAATTGGCTATACAAATGGACACGACCAATGGTGAAAAGCAGGATCATAATGGCTCTTGGGAGTGCTGAGATTACACTCAAGCCTCCTTCCTATTCAATATTTTGGGGTTTGTTTCTATCCCTGCTAGAGGGTTGATATGATTTCATTTAAAACTAGCCTCTGAAAAGTCTTCCTCGGAAAGAGGTGACATGTTATTGCATATTTTTATGTTTACTGAAGAGGCTAGAATATTCTATCGGTCTTCCATATTGTAGAAGAAATCACACAACTGATCTGAGTCATAACTATTTAAAATTTCAAAAATAAATTTAATGGTGAAAAGCAGGATCATGATGGCTCTTGGGAGTGCAGAGATTACACTCAAGCCTCCTTCCTATTTAATATTTTTGGGTTTGTTTCTATCCCTGCTAGAGGGTTGATATGATTTCATTGAAAACTAGCCTCTGAAAAGTCTTCCTCGGAAAGAGGTGACATGTTATTGCATATTTTTATGTTTACTGAAGAGGCTAGAATATTCTATCGGTCTTCCATATTGTAGAAGAAATCACACAACTGATCTGAGTCATAACTACTTAAAATTTCAAAAATAAATTTAATGGTGAAAAGCAGGATCATGATGGCTCTTGGGAGTGCTGAGATTACACTCAAGCCTCCTTCCTATTTAATATTTTGGGGTTTGTTTCTATCCCTGCTAGAAGGTTGATATGATTTCATTGAAAACTAGCCTCGGAATAGTCTTCCTCGGAAAGAGGTGACATGTTATTGCATATTTTTATGTTTACTGAAGAGGCTAGAATATTCTATCAGTCTTCCATATTGTAGAAGAAATCACACAACTGATCTGAGTCATAACTACTTAAAATTTCAAAAATAAATTTAATGGTGAAAAGCAGGATCATGATGGCTCTTGGGAGTGCTGAGATTACACTCAAGCCTCCTTCCTATTTAATATTTTGGGGTTTGTTTCTATCCCTGCTAGAGGGTTGATATGATTTCATTGAATACCAGCCTCTGAAAAGTCTTCCTTGGAAAGAGTTGACTTGTTTTTGCATATCTTTTAATTACTGAAGAGGCAAGAATATTTCATTAGTCTTCCATATTGTAGAAGAAATCACACAACTAATCTGAGTCATAACTACTTAAAATTTCAAAAATAATTTTAATGGTGAAAAGCAGGATCATGATGGCTCTTGGGAGTGCTGAGATTACACTCAAGCCTCCTTCCTATTTAATATTTTGGGGTTTGTTTCTATCTCTGTTAGAGGGTTGATATGATTTCATTGAATACCAGCCTCTGAAAAGTCTTCGTTGGAAAGAGTTGACTTGTTTTTGCATATTTTTATGTTTACTCAAGAAGCTAGAATATTCTATTAGTCTTCCATATTGTAAAAGAAATCACACAACTGATCTGAGTCAGAAATAGTTAAAATTTCAAAAATTAATTTAAGGGTGAAAAGCAGGATCATGATAGCTCTTGAGAGTGCTGAGATTACACTCAAGCCTCCTTCCTATTTAATATTTTGGGGTTTGTTTCTATCTCTGCTAGAGGGTTGAAATGATTTCATTGAAAACTAGTCTCTGGAAAGTCTTCCTTGGAAAGAGTCGACGTGTTTTTGCATATTTTTATATTTACTCAAGAGGCTAGAATATTCTATCAGTCTTCCATATTGTAGAAGAAATCACAGAACTGATCTGAGACATAACTACTTAAAATTTCAAAAATAAATTTAATGGTGAAAGGCAGGATCATGATGGCTCTTGGGAGTGCTGAGATTACACTCAAGCCTTCTTCCTATTCAATATTTTGGGGTTTGTTTCTATCCCTGCTAGAGGGTTGATATAATTTCATTGAAAACCAGCCTCTGAAAAGTCTTCCTCGAAAAGAGTTGACATGTTTTTGCATATTTTTATGTTTACTGAAGAGGCTAGAATATTATATTAGTCTTCCATATTGTAGAAGAAATCACACAACATGACTACTTAAAATTTCAAAAATAAATTCAATTTCTTTGCAGATTATTTTATAAGGACGCAACAAATTGAAAAAACAAATTTATTTGTCAATTTTCAAATAGAAAAAAATTGTCATCAACTTAGCCTACTTTGCCACTATCAGATATACTGGGTGATATTCAGTGTCTTGAATAAACGCATTTATCTCAATTAGCAGAATCACAAAAATTATATTTTTCGGAAAATAAGTAAAATTTGGATGAGAATGTTCAAGGAAATCTTTGTTGGAGCTCATTAAACAAAGTGAAGGTGAGAAAAATTGAAGTTTTTCATGAAATTCTACTATAATCGATTTTATAATCAATTACAAATTTTGTGTATCAGAAATTGATTTAAAAACTCCGTTGGTTTTTTAGGATGACCTCAGCAATGTTATGATTGGCAAAACCATTGAAAACTGTCATAATTCCTTCAAATTTCATAGAATTCATCGAATAGTAAATTTTGTGCAAAAACGTAAGGTATATGTTGATGAATGTTTCCTGTCTGTCTGTCCTGTCAGTAAAAAGAAACGAAGGATACGTTGAGATTTGATTTGATTTCGTTTATTACTGTTCATTTGATTCATTTTGTTGTTTAGTTTATTTTTAGATTTCGTATCATGTGTTGTTTTGATGAATTCATTGAAAAATTTCACCCAAATATTACATACTCATTTTCCGAAAAATATAACTTTTGAGATTTTGCTAATTTTGAAAAATGCGTTTTTTAAAGAAATTAAAAATTAATCAGTATATCTGATAGGAGCTTGGTAGGTTTCAAGACTTGCCTAAGTTGTTGGCGACTTTTTTATCACAAATGAAGATTTTTTTCTATTTGTTGCCTATAAATTCCATTTGTTGCATATACATTTTTCGAATATCACAACAGTTTGAGTTGAAAAATAAAGTTACGATTTCTTACATCTGAAGGATCTGAAAATCTAGATTATTGAGCAAAATTTTTAAATATTCCCAGAGAGATCGTTTTCATAATTCTAATGGTGTATTTATGCAGCAGTCATAAGTCATAAGTTTTAAGTCATAAGGAAGAATATTTGTCAATGATTGGTTGAACCGTTTATTACAACCAATCATTGACGATGATTCTTCCTTATGACTTATGACTGCTGCCTAAATCTATCACAAGAATGAAATAATTGTTCAGTAGTTAATTTGATATCTGTTATCTCATCTCATCCATATTCTGTTCCTCTTGGTAATTACTTTTTCTATTATTGAATCCCATTCGTTCACTTTCAATCACGTTTCCAACTTTCCTTGTTACATCTTCTTCACATTGTGATTGATCCCATCGTTTCCAATGTTTGAAGCGAGAGATAGTTCATGTCTTACCTTTTACCTTTGAGAGTTGATCCAAAAATCAGCGACAATCGTCAACTGTTTCCAAAAACTCACTTCAGTTCCGGTACTTCACTTTCACTCACCACTGTATCACTAACAGAATATAACAAATCACTTATTGAGAATACAAGAATAGAATGATACGGTTTTCAGCATTTTCATGGATGATACAGCACAGCATCCCACTTTCAGCCAGTCAGAGACGTCCAGGCTTCGCCCTGCCTTGCATAGGAGATGACAGCGCCCAATGGGGGAGATCGGAGTCCTGAAAACTCCGCCTCCTTTCAGGATGTGAGTGATCCGTTCAATTATAGTTGCTGGATAGATTTCGATTTGCTTTTAGAGTTGGCAACAATAGACTCATGTTGTCTTTTTTGTTTTGTCCGGTGTCAAGAAAAGAAACGTTCTGTTTATGCTCGGTAATAACTTTTAGTTGGATGATTTGATTTGTTTGTTTTGGTGCTAGGAAAAATACACAGCGTGGCTAGACATAAAACTATTTCACGTTGTGAATAAAATAACAGATTCATGATCAAATTTTTGTAGATATTTTCGGCAGGAAATTGAAGCCTTTTATTTGGAAAACTGCTAATGAAAAAATGAGACTTCAATATATTGGTGTAATTCAAACTGTCTTTGCTTCGAAATAAATGAAACTAACAGCTCAACCTTTAGATTCGAATTGAACAGTATGAGTCTGAACACACATGATACAGAAAATAAACCATGTATCAAGTTTCTTGGCATACACATCGACAATAAACTTGGATTCGAAGACCATGTTATGTCATTAAAGAAAAGATCAGGCTGCTACACCATTAGAGTTGTATCAAACGAACTTTGTCCAGTCTTTGCAAGAAATACTTATTTCTCCCTCATGGAATCTTATAGGTATGACATAGCTTGTTGAGGTTTCTATAGCCAGCATTTATTACAGTCTTTTTTTGTTCAACAAAAAAGGGTCATTGGGTACTTGTGTAGGGCTAAAGCAAGAGTTCACTTTAGACCTCAATTTGTCTCCCAAAAAATTCTTACAATAAACAGTATTCATGCTCAAATAAAATTCGAACTTATATAATCACCAGTCTTATGAAGGGTGTCCTCGGAGAGTGACTCGCCCCTATTTTTTTGCTTTTGAAGATAATGAAATGAAATTTGGACAAGCTGTGTACGATATAAAATTGCGAATTATGGCCATAGAAATATATATTATATACCTACTCTAGAATGCTAATCCCCATGTCAAAAGTGTTGTAAAAAGTTCAGGCTAGTCCGCAATGCGCTTGCGCGTCATTAGTGATTTTTGTAATAGGCCCGGTTTTAGTAAAATATTATGGTACTTGTGAAGATTAACAAACGTTAATTCTAAATCTCGGAGAATAAGGTTGGAAACCTCATTGTGCTTATATCTGTTATTCGTATTTTCACATATTTATGATCCTGAATATTCAGCAAAGGCCAATAAAAAGTAGAACATACGGTTATTATTATTATTTATCGCTCTGAAGCGACTGATTTTTGGTATCACATTCACTTTTCAGCTGCAGTTAACCAACAAAAATCTACGGAACCACCCCAAATCGTCGGTGCGAATTTCAAGGAAGTACTGGATTGGAAAATAAATTGAAATTACAAAAAACTATGAAAATTTATTTCAGCTAATATCATGAATAATTTCAACTCTTGGATTTATGAAATTGGATGCTTGGAAGCTCGAGGTTTCTTTTCCAGAACGATTCATGTCAAAATATGCAACTGCATTTAATTTAAATCATGTGAAGAGATTAACATGCTATTTCTACGAGTATTTCTGGTTGTATTACCTTAGTGCAATTTCCACAAAGGGGTTTCATGAAGAAGTGAGGCCAGAAGCATTTTCCTTACTATAAAAAAAAGCACTTCCATTTTGACATTAATTTTCTAAGGCGGTTCTATGTATGTTTAGTACTTTTTGTAGAAATCTAGAACTCATCCCAGGTAGCACATCATATCGGCTGAATCTTGGTTCCATATTGGGCCAATATAGATATATTGTAAATAAGAAATCAATATTGGTCCAATATGGGTGAATAATCAAAAAACAATATTATATTAAAAATATTGGTGGAATATTGGTTGAACTAGTTTTGAATATATTGGGTCAATATTGGTTGAATAATTTCTACCAATATCGATAATACAATATTGGTTATATATTGTTTTCCACATCTAGAATAAATATTGCAATCCAAATATTCCAGCCATATCGATTATAGAGGAAAAAAACTATGTTGTATTTCCAAGTTTGTTAGAATATTGGTTGAATATCATTTCCACTTTATTTGACAAAGTGTAATAACTCATATTGAGTCAATATTGGTTGAATGATATTTACCAATATCGATAAAACAATATTGTCTTCACATCGTTTTTAACATCTAGAATAAATATCGCAATCCCAATATTCTCCTAATATGGATTCTAGGAATAAACTCTATATTTGTATCTCCAAGTGTGATTACACATTGGTTGAATATCATTTCGCCGATATTCAACAAATCTTATTAATTAATATTGGGTCAATATTGGTTCAATAATATTGATCGATATCGTTAAAACAATATTGTCTTCATATCGTTTCCCACATCTAGATTGAGATGAAATTTGAATATTGGTCGAATATTCAATGAAACATATTGAAATTATTCATTTTCAAACCTGCATAAAAATCCGCTAGGTGGCTCTACATATAGAACGTCTTCTAAAACCTACGAAAGTATATTAAATACTTCCCATAACTTTTTATCAAGACAGCTCACTCAGTGGTTATGGCTAGGGTCACTGAATCTAGAAGGCCGTGCCGTCCTTACGGGTATGGCCAATGGGCGTGGTCCAATACTTGAAATAGTTCCCGTATTCCAATAACCCACAAAATCACCAATTAGAGAGCAAGTTTTGTGGGTTATTTGAACACTGGAACTATTTCAAGTACTAGACCACGCCCATTGGCCATACCCGTAAGGACGGCACGGCCTTCTAGATTCAGTGGCCCTAGTTATGGCGATCAAAAGGCAGACTCTGGTGTCACCTTCATCAACTAAAAGACATTTAATAATTTACCAAGGTATGTTGACATCCACCAACATATCCAAATGATATTGTACCAATATCGATAAATATTGTACCAATATCGATAAATATTTTGAGGCCATTATTGCTTCAAGAATATTTCTCCAAAACTATTTCTAAAATATTCAAACAATATTCGACCAATATCGCAAAATGTTCACATTTTACTTCTCGACAATATAACTTCTGAATATTGTGCCAATATTATCAGAATATTGTATCAGCGATATTGTACCAATATTAGTTCGAGAATATATTGCCAATATTATTCAAGTAACATTGGACCAATATCGCCGAATGTTCACATTTTTTTTCTCGCCAATATTGCATTTCAAATATTTCGCCAATATGTTCACAATATTGTACCAATATTTTACCAATATAGGTGTGCTACCTGGGATATATAAGTGGTGTAGCAGAAAGTTGTATCACTCGCCATGCATGCTTACGCAGACACAGTATTGGTACTGCACTAGGTGTCAAATTATTCTATTGACGTTTTCACATGAGGAAAATGTCTGCTGGAGCTCTTCTTAAGAACAATAACCAAAAATCATGCATTTCTTTTCAAGCTAAAATAATATCTACCAAAAATGATTTATTTCAGGTATTTTTCCTTTACACTAAACAGTTCATTGTTTATTTGTAGGAAGAAACGACTTTAGTAGAAATTGTCTCTAAAAAATTGTTGTTTTTTGAAATTCTAAAAACCATCTCTGATCTCTGACAAGAGTGACAGATCTTAGTGACAAGTCTTCCTGTTGATGAAAAAGCACTGTTGCACGGTCATTATAATTACAGTAGCATAGGGTACATTATTGTTTTAAATAAGTTTCTATCTCGCCTAAAATTCGAAGTAATCTATCTCTAAAAGGTTCTTTTCGGTTTTAAAAAGTCCTAAATGAGCTGCCAAATGTATCTCTTTCAAATGACATGTGTTTTATTGGCTCGTAACAAAAAATTCTGAATTGGAACACCAAATTATTTTCAAACTTGGCAACGATCTACCCAAACTACACTGATGACGCGCATGCGCACAACGTAAACGGGTAGCATACGCGGCATGCTTTTTGCCGTGAAAATTGGCGAGATTAGCATTCTAGAGTAAGTATATAATATAATATTTCTATGATTATGGCAAGTGGCTCAGCTTCATGCAAATTCCGGTTTTCAACTTTCAGTGACATCAACTTTTAATTTTTAATGGGACACCCAGTATATTTTCACTTCTTTTATCTCCATAGGACATAATGAATACAGCTATGTATGACTTGTCACTTTTATGATACGTTCAAATCACTAAAATCGATCCTGAAATTTTGGAAAAGGGCGTCTTCACGGTTTTCAGTCAAAATTAATCTGCTAAGTAAAATTTAATTTTAAAATTTGTTTTACTGTTTCAAATAGCAAAATGGTGACTCATTTGTTTAGGAAATAACAGCATTTTATTACGAATAATTTGATATCGCAAACTATTAGATTTCAACCCAAAGTTTCGTTTTAAAACTTTAAAAGATGACATTAGATATTTCTTGAAATTAAGCATATTTTGAGGTTGAAATGATATTCAAATGCCTTCAACCTGTAACCAACACAAGTGATAATACAAAATCATTTCTACAAAAGCTTATAACATGTCTCCACGGACTTTTTGCGAGGTCATTAACCCATTTTGTTAGAAGAAGTACGAATATTTGTAAGTGGCATCATGTGGTTTATGCACGACGGGGCTGCAGCTCATTTTAGCGTTCTTGCTCGTCAGCATCTCGACATCATCTTCTCTAATCGCTGGATTGGACGTGCAGTGCAGGACCTCAGCATTGGCCAGCTCGAAGTGCTGATAGGAATACTCTAGATTTCTATCCATGGGGACATGTGATGGTTCTTGTTTATGAAACTCCTGTACTATATGTGAATCGAATAATTGACAATTACAATGTAATGAGGACTACTCTAGGAATTTTTTAACTTGTTAGAAAATCAATGGCAAATTGCATACGGTCGTGTATTTTATCAAAAGATGAACATTTTGTTCATTTACTGTAATATCTTAATTGTTAATATTTTTATTTTTGGTATTTATTTTATATTTTTTGTTTTTTCTCGAAAACGTAACTAGATATGAAGAAAATTCAATAGACCAGAAAGTACTTTCAGCTGCTTAATCTAAAAAATGGAAAACCAACGACTAAAAAATCAGTGGTGTGCTTTTATTTACAATATTGATAAATGAGTGCTTTATTAGTGTCGTGTATTGAAATTAATATAATAATACTAACGATGACCGATGATACTTTTATTAAAATAATATGACCCAATCACCAGATTACAAGTACAATGTTACACGTTACAGTAATTGTGGAACAGAGAGCGAGTTCACCTAACCTCACATTCTATCTTAATGTATATAGAAGAAGAATTGCTATTCCGTGAAACGTATAGCCAGTGCCAGGACATTACAATTAGTTTAAATGAATGTACCAAATTTCAGCCAAATCGGTTCTAGGATATTCATGGTATTTTATAATTACCGTTTTTTTTTAATTTCAACGACCTGTATCTCAGAAACGAAGCAACTCTGGTCATATGTTCATAAGATTTTTTCTTCGTAAAATGACCTAACAAATTACCCCCTGCAGTTAGGAAACGTAGTTAGGGAACACTCTGTATAGCCGTCTGCCAGAATATTTAAAACTTATAAAAAAATTAAAATACTTTATAAAGACAGTAGACTGTTTTTTGCCAAAAGCATACTATGCTGATTCTCATTTTTTCTAAAACTGTGATTGGACATTAAAATTACATCAACACAATAATTTTTAATACCATCTAATTTAGTCAACAAATTGTAGGATTTATACCTTTTCTTCCGCTAATAACCCATCGGGTTGATGCGGTTTTTGTAAATTAAAAAAAACAATCAAAATTCAAATTACGCTGCCAAACATTTTTCCCGAAACTATTCTTTTGTTGACGTAGTCTTTCCAAAAATGTCAATTCTTCGATGAAGTTGAAATTTCTAAATGTAGTCAAAAATGCCACCTGTCTTGGCCAGTTCTTGAAGCAAAATAATCCGTTTATTTCCCGGCCAATTACGGACCTCGCGACCCACGTCAATCCTCGCCCGCAAATCTGCAGGATGTTTAATTTGACAGATATAAAACGCCGGGCGCTCCGCAAGGTGCTCGTTCCTTCTCGTGAGGAGTTTTCAGCCGAATCTGGGTGGTCGGCAGCCTGAGGCATGTGTGATGCAACAAATCTAATGGACTTGTGTTTATTTAACGAACTGACAGTAATACGTCACACATCGCGCACGTTGAGAACTAATTTGTAATGCTATCTAGTTACAATTCAATAGATGATAATAATGATGGTAATATCCTCTATATCACTTATCAGCACTCAAGAAGTAATCTCTATTATTTCTGGTCTAAGATAGATAAGTAGATACAATTATTTCTCACAAACAAAAGTGTAGTTAGAATTTACTTATTCTAGTATACAGGGTGTCAATTTGAAAACTTCCAGCCCTTAATATCTTCCGTTCAGTAAATAATATGAAAATTCGAAAAAACATCAATTTAATTTTGAAGGAGGACACTTGTAATGATTAATTTTAGCCCTTGCGTTTCAACCCCATAAGAGGGATAGATGGTACCCTTTGAAAATTACATGGGAAGGGGAGTCAATTGGCCCATTATTTTGAACTGCTTTTAATTCTCTTTCCAATATCATACCCTGACTAATTATTTTTTGATGAGCAGTTTCCAAGAATTAGCGTTCTAAACTCACAGAAGTAAATGAGAACTTTCCTACAGTGAGATGTATTTGATTTGACTCTTCTTTCAATAAAAATGGTCAGAGGAGTAGGTGGCACCGTTTCAATCCTTGAATAACAGGAATGAACCTATTCCACATGCGTGATTTTTTATTTGTTGGTTATTTTCCTTTAACAAAAAAACTTTTAATTTACAAAAAAGAAATTAATAACATGGGATCTATTCGCGCCTATCTTATGAACTGTTCAAAATGTTGTCCATTTTGATCTCTTTCTCAACCGAAACTTTTCCAGATATATTGAAAGTGGGGAAAATAACTCCAATCTACAAGAAAAAAGCCCCCCATATGCCAGAGAACTATAGACCTCTCAAGGTGCGCAGTGTTTTTTTAAAGATAATCGACTGTTTCTTCCGTGGTGGTCGGCTGGTAAAAGCGTACGCCTCGCAAGCGTCGGGTCGTGGGTTCGATCCACCGATTCACCGGTCTCGTGCATGGCATCACACGTTAAAAGGTGAGGGCTGCGTCTTCTCTAGCTCACACAAGTCTCTCGAAGACTTCTGAGGGTTGCGCGTAGGAGTGCAATCGGTTGACGGAAATAACAATTTTTTTTTTAACAATTTTTTGTGACCTCAGCAGGGCACTCGACTCTGCCAATCATGATATTCTAGAGGAGAAGCTATCAAGAAATGGAATACGAGGTATGCCTCTGAAATGGCTTCCTACTTTCATCAAGAATCGAAAACAATATATTTGTCTTAATAATAACTCATCGAACCGAACATATATCAACATTGGGGTACCTCAGGGTTCGATCCTGGGCCCTGTTCTGTTTCTTATTTATTTGAACGATATTGACAAACTCGACGTTCCAGCTTCCTTTACAATTTATGCTGATGATACATCTGTAGTGATCTCAAGTAAGAACCATATTGCTCTAAGGGATAAATGTAGTACGACGGTGAAAAAAATGGAAGAATGGTTTGGTTCCAATCACCTCTTGATGAACATAGAAAAAACACAATCCACTAGGTTTCATTATAGACAGAAAGAATGTGAACAGCTTATCTTTCATGGCGTCAAGACAAATGAAAATAACGTAAAATCTTTAGGTATATATTTAGATCAATGTTTAACTTGGAAACTCCATTGTGAACATCTGATCTCACACCTGAACTCCATATCTTATCAGTTGAGGAATTTGAAAACGGTATTGAATATGGCTATGTTGGTTAAATTGTATTATGCCCAAGGTGAAAGTAGAATTCGTTATGGAATCTGTAATTGGGGCAAATCTCCATCGGCAAATGATGTTTTCATAGCCCAAAAAAGGGTACTGAGGGGTATGACAGGAATGAAATACCGAGATACATGCGTCAATGCCTTTAAAAATTATAAAATTCTGACTATTCCTTGCCTATACATCATAGAAACATGTATATATGTCTTCAAAAACATGGGAGAATTCAAAGTGAGATCAGACGTTCACAATGTCATTACCAGACAAAGATGACATTTCTGTCCCACACTACAAAACCAATGTTTATTTTAATAGTTTTGAGAGTATGGGACCGAAACTTTTAAACTCACTACCAGATGAAATTAAAAAAAAGTTGTTTGAAATTGTACTTAGCTGATAGGTGTTTTTATAATATGAACATGTTTCTACCTAATGTATACCGAATGTTGTGTCGTGTTATTTTGTAAGTTTTATTTATATCGTCTGTATCTGTCGATTTTATTTATAATATCCTTAACATTTATGTTTACATCCGACTGTTTCACTGTCTTCACTTTTTTGACTATTCCTATACAATCATTTGTTGTCTTAAAGGAAAATAAATGAATTGAATTTGAACAATGATAAAATCTGTTTTCCAACACCTCTCTAACATTTCAGAACACTTCACTGGGAATTGACCGACATTATTTTGTCGTCTTTCAAGTTTATCAATATCAGCAGGATGTGTTCCATAAACAAAGGATTTAAGATGTTCCCGAAGATAGAAATCTGAGAGGGTTAAATCCGGTGATCTCGTAGGCAATTAAACTGCTCAACTTCTGCCAATTCATCTATTCGGGAATCTCTCATATAACAACTCTCGGACTGAAAAAAAATAATGAGGTCCTGCACCGTCCTGCTGGAACTGTAACAGATCCTCCTGCAAAAGTAGGTAAATTACCTTCTGCACCAATTTGAGTTTCTAGCTCGCGAGTTATAAAAGGATCGCCAGCCTCTTCAAGCAAATTGAGATACAGATTGACCGTCAAGTTTAATAAGTTTAGTAAATAATGGACCAGTAATGCCATTTTCAAGAATACCAGCCCAATCTTCAACATTTTGTGGAAGTTGGGTATGTCCTTGAAAAATCTGAGGGTTTTCTCCACTTTAATTGCAACAATTTTGTCTAACATTGTCATTCAAAAAATGAACTTTCATCACTGAAACAGATGTTTAACTAAAGATTAGAGACGGCATTTACTCGATGATGCATGGTTTCACAAAACTCTATTCTTCTATCATAATCGTCTTCATGGAGCTCCTGAAGAATTTTCATTTCATGTGGATGAATTGTGTGCATTTTCAGAACTTTTCTACAGTCTTGCGTGAAATTCCCATCTGTTCTGCTACTGATAGTAAGTAAGCAAATGTTCCCAAAACTTCAATTTGAGCTTCTTCATTTAGTACTCTGGAGTTATGTTTTATTTTATTTTTCACTAACCAGTTTCGTAAAATTTTGTCCCAAATCAAGCACATACCACTGACATTACAATTTAAATTTCTGTCATTAAAAAGAAATGCCGTCCCTTGTGCGCACTTTTTAAGTTATCCATAAATTAAAATCTTTGATGGAAAATGTAAACCATTTTCATACTTTATACACCTATTGAAGTTATCACTAAACAGTATTTTTAAATTGAAATAAAATGAAAGATAATTTTATTACGATTAATTTGATAGGTATTAAACAAACTTCAGAAGAAGAATTATTGAGTTTCCATCGCAGTTGCCAAAAATATTTTCAACGAACATCGAAAGTGTGACATCTCACAACTGTCGAGGACTATCGTTTAAAATATATTCAATTTACTAAAATTGGGCTGATGTTTATGAAGAGTTACACAGGCAATTAGTGTTACATGGGGTATAAAACATCTGTAGTTAATTTTGCAAGATATATCATTTCGAGATGCTTGAAAAAAAAAATTACACTGAGAAAAGCGATTCGTCAATTATGCATTCAGTGATCAATCAATTTCTGGAGTGACACAGTGATGTGAAATTCCATTAAAAATTATCCTTCATACCATCTCCGCCAAAAAATTGCACATTATCTCAAATAAGAATATTCACTGAATCATTTTCTATTTTATTCGAAGAACTGTGAAATTACATGATAACTCAAGATTGTTGCACCTGGCTGGTTTCTTTTCCATATTTCACAACAAACCAAAATAACCTCAAAGTGAAGAAGTAAATTATCTCAATGAAACTGAGAACACTGCAACCCAGAAACAATCCAGCCATGCCTCCAATATACACTGAAAAAAATGTATTTCATCAATATGTTTCAGCTGTAAGCAAATTATGATTTTGTGAATGTGAATATCTTGAGAGAAAAGTACTACCTATTGTGATTTCAGATTGATTTGTATTCTATTTCTATACAATTACAATTGTTCTTTGGCAGATTAGATGATTACCAATCTCAGATTACCTAGCAGATCGGAGAAGCTAAAGATCACGTCTCTCCGCAGTCTCATATTTGGATATTCCTTCAATCCCCATTGCAAATTGGATCCCAAAAACCATTCTCTAGAATCAGTATCTTCAATAACAAACATTACTTCATCACAGTTTGCCAGGCAAGAACATTCTTCTTTTAGCAGAATCAGTCTGTCTGAAATCCAATGAATTTCACATTTAAAAAAAGAGGACACAAAATGTTATTTTCAGTTATCGAATTATCACTTGAAACTACGGATGTCAGTATAAAATAAATTACAATTATTATTTTTCGAAGTCTTGTTATCTTATTTCACTTTTCGCCCCTTCATAGTAATTTTTTTTAATTTTTCACCATACCGGTGATCACGTGACATGTGTCAAACTTGATTTTCAGGTATCGTACTTGCACAATTGGCCAACCAAAAAAATAGCAGCTGTTGTAACTTGGATTTTTAAAAAGGTATAGACTGTGCGAATCATAAAATATACATTTGTTTAAATTATTACAATCACTCTCAATTGGTTGAAATCAATATTGATAGTAAGAAATTCAACGTTTTCAGAATTGAGTATTAGTTGTGGAGTTCCCCAGAGTTCCATACTTGGCCCGATTTCATTTATATTGTATTTAAATAAATTATTGAACATCCAGATTTTAGGTTCATTTTCTGTTTTTGGTGAAGAACACAAGAACAAAAAGTATCTTGGTTAAACGAAACGATTTGATATACAAACTGTAAAAGGTTGGTGTGACCCAAATTTCCTGTCATTTAAGATGAAGATAACCAACAAGGTTGAAAGTAAAGTTGTGCAGCACACTGAAATTATATGTAAAAAGCGAGTTGTCTCGAATGAATCAAAACTTTCAGCTTCCAAATCTGAGTATTCAATGATGTGTTTTGAAACATAATTCAAGCATGAATCGAACATAGTTGAATCCAACTATCCTTTGATGTTTCCATATCAATCACTTTCCGAGTAATTTTTTTTTCGATATGATTTCGTGTGCATGCTCATCACTGATGAACTGGACCTTTTTTACCAAGTGCTGTGACTGGATTGGCAGAAGATGGCGAAATGAAGGGGTCATTGATGTGATGATGAACGTTGGTGTTTGTATTTTCATTCTAGTATAGTTGCATGCGCTAATTCTCGACTGAATGGTTCCTCTGGTGGTACTGTAGATGCTTCCGAGTTTTTAATTTTTATGAATTTATGTTCAGATGAGAGGTACTATCACCATTATTGTTTTCAATAAATAATTCTTTTCACATTTCTATTTGTAGTTGAAAAGCTTCGTCTATAAGTTGAAAAACTTCTGATATCGAAGTGTATTTTGACTTTAACTTTAGCCAATAGGTAATTCAAATTTGAGTTACCTTTATGTTTTGACAAGCAGTGTAATCCTGCAACGTCACATACTTTCTCTTTATCTGAAAATGATCTGGTATTAGTGAGATATTATTAAAATATCTTTCGATGACTGGCCCTATTCATACCCAATTTTCTGTAAAAGTGCGGTACACACCCGCACAGTTTTTTAGCCAAAGTTGCCCTGCATTCCATCCTGCACAGGACGTACGAATATACGGGGGAATGTGGGAGTTTGCTTTCGTAGTGGAAGCGACACTTTCTCTGCTGCACCCTCAAGTTTTTTGCGTCTTTACTTGTGAAAATTGTCATTCCTGTGAGGTATAATTGAAGGAAATATCCGTTTGGCGTGTATATGTATTTACTCGCTATGTCAGGCACATCATAGGGTCCATGGATGAATACCTAGAAAATGCAGTTTTCAGCGGTTATAGGTGTGTGTTTATTGGACACCTTTTTTAAAATACAGAGTGGTCAACTGCGGTCACATAGAAAGAAACAAACAAACAGAGAAAGACAAAACGAACATTAATCGAACAATAAGAGTAAAAAACAAAGAAATATTTATTGACTACGCTATGCCTCTCAAATATTTCTGAAATGTCATGTCATAGTTCTGTGAAGTAAGAACAAAAAAAATCAACAATAAAAAATCAGAGTCAAAACAAAACATTCAAGATATGTATAAAACGATTTTTCAAGTGTAAATTATTGGAAGTTTTTTATTTTGTCCCTATTCATCAGTTATGATGAGTTCACACATATTAAATGCCAACCCTTAGAATATAAGTCTAGAGGTTTGGCAAGTATACGAGGACGTATTGATATCTAGTTAACCTAGACCAGTTCCCTGCATAAACAAAATATTGCGTTACCATAGCAACGAACAATAACTTTAGAAGTGTCAGTGTAAAGTTTGACGTCAAAAAAGTAAACCAGAGTTACGCAATGAATTAAAAGAAAAAATTTGTCCATCGAAATTGTGAAAATCGAAAAATTGGAGTATCGAGCCATCAAGTAGCTGTATTTAACCCTTTCGCAACGACTTCGTTTGCAATATTTTGGTTTTCAAAATACTATTGGGATATATATGTCCCGAACAACGTTTTCTAAGGTCTGATGGTAAACTAACCGATTTATTTAGTTGGTAGATCCGTGAGATCCGTCCCATTCGTATACCAGGCGTCATAGATGGAAAATTAATTCAGGTCAATGTTTTCAGGTCGCCTAATATGATATTCAGTTGGAAACATAATCTGAGGTGTGTTACATGTTTACAGTGTTCTCTCGAAAATTGTTTACAATTGAATAATAGTTTTAATGTCTAGGTTAGTTATTAGTGAATAATTGTATTATAATTCGAACCGCTAGAATGGACATATATATCCCAACCGTTCTCTGTTCTGAGGAAATATATTTATTTCAGACGGCGGTTATCGACTAAAGAACTTCAAGGTATAGTTGACGATATATCAGATGTCGAACCATTCGAGGGAAGTTGTTCAGATTACGAGCCTGATTCAGACTTGGACTGTTCCAGTAGTGAGAGCGACCTGGAGGTGTCACTAAAAAGAAAAAAAAATCTGTGTTCGCCAGACGCAGAATAAAAAGGAATCTCTCAGTTCTACACCGTGTACTTTCACATTTGTGGGATTACCTGACGAGCTATCAGACGAGTCATCAGTTTCCGAAGCTGAAGATGCTAATGCATCCTCTACCCCCATTACTACTGCTGTTCCGAAAGGCTGCACCTGGGTCGAACCAACAGAACAATTCCAGCCGCGAATGAATATACCTGAGATCCGAAATTCAAATATCGTCATAGATGTGAATCGAAAGAGCTCCGGTGCGGATATTTTTTTGAAATTGTTTCCAAAAAGTCTCTTGAACTACATTGCCCAATACACCAATGAAAGGCTAGATATATTAGCACAAACAACTGGAAAAGTCCAATTACACACAGATTCTCATGAAATTATGATAATAATTGGATGTATGTTTATTATGGCATACAACAAAGTCCCATTACTGGTCTTCTAACAAAAGCCTAGGCAATGAAGCTATCGAGCTTGCAATTTCAAGAGATCGCTTCAAACTGCTTGCAAGCAAAATGTATTTCAATATTCCTAAAAAACCAGAAAACGCAAGCAAGACTTATTACGTTGACGACTTGGTAGAATGTTTAAGAGGTACTTATTTGAAAACAAGGTCAGAAAGTCCTTTTCAGTCAATTGACGAGAGTATGGCAAAATTCAAGGGCAGATCCAGCCTAAAACAATATCTGCCCTTCAAGCCAATCAAGCGAGGAATAAAAATTTGGGAGCGTTGTGATTCCAAATCCGGCTATGTATATGACTTCGGAATATATAGCGGACGAGAAGAAAGTCCTACTGAAGAAACTCTAGGAGAAAGGGTAGTAAAAAAACTGACGAGTTCAGTGAGAGAAAACGAGGTCGCATTCTGTTTTGATCGTTTTTTTTTACCTCAGTTTCCTTACTAGACACCTTACCGTATCCAGCGGTTAGAACATGTATTTTGACAAGAAAAATATGCCAAAATTTCCGAAGAAAAAACGCTCTCGTGGGGACATTGAAACTCGCTTGCCTATGGATGGACACAAAGGAAGTTCTCGTTCTCAGTAACTGCCCTAAGAATGAGCAAGCGGAAGTAGATCGCACGTCCAAAAATGGCAGTAAAATCAGAATTTCGTGCCCCAAGGCTATTGAATTCAATAACAAGTATATGGTTATGGGGTTGACTTATCAGACCAACTGACCAGTCTCTATGATATAGATCGCAAGTCTCTAAAATGGCGGAAGAAAGTTTTCTACAAACTAATTCTAACCACTGCCGTCAATGTATGGATCATATATAAAGAAACAAGACAGCGCTCTAAGATTCCCTTCTTGAACTTTTTGGTAGATCTATCTGAAAATATAATTGCTTTAGGCCGACAGAATGCTAAAATTACAAGAAAAAGGTCATATGGCCGTTCAACCAGCTCTTCGCGAACCCTTCTGAATGTAGGAGACCACTTGCCCATGGTAACGAACACTAGAAAGAGATGTCGCCGATGTCCAGAAAAAAAAATAGAGAAACGTACAAAAACAATTTGCAGTTCGTGTGCAATACCTTTATGTACAAACTGTTTCCAGCCTTATCATACATAGACATTTTGAAATTATAACTTCTTCCTTGTGATGTTTGTTTAGTTAGCGTTTTCAACAGTACGGATGGGACAAATGAGTCCCAGTATAAGAAACTGGTGGGACACATATGTCCCGGTTTGTATTTTCTTTTTGAGGTTGATTTTTACTTTGCAAATGATTTTAGCGGCATATCATAACTTGTAGACCTTATTCTACATGGGAATAAATATATTTTTGTAAAAAAACAAAAGTAGTCTTTTTGAGGCAATATTTTTACTGGGACACATAACCCATTAGACTCGAAAGGGTTAAAAGGGTTAAGAGGTAAGCAGATTTATGAAGATATGCTTAATACCCTTGGTGATCAATGTCCTTTGTATGCCACCGTGAAAAATTGGACTGCAAGCTTCAAAAAAGGTAAATTTTCCATTGAAGATGATAACCGATCGAGAAGGCAAGTTTCTGTGTCAGTCCCCGAAAATATCGATGCAGTTCATGACATGATTTTAACAGACCGTCGAATTGGGCTGAAACGGAAGCACTGAATATTTCATACGAACGCGTTCATCATATAGTTCACGTCAATTTGGGCATGAGAAAAATTGCTGCAAAATGGATCCCCAAATGTTTGAATGTTGACCAAAAGCGTGCAAGGGTAGTAGCATCGCGTTCGATCTGTGTTCGATTTGAAAACGATGTAGACTTCTTAAACCGAATTGTTACTATGGATGAGACTTGGGTACATTTCTACGAACCAGGTAAACGAAGCAACAATCGATGGAATGGCAACACTCCGGTTCTCCAAGACCTAAGAAGCTTCGTGTCCAAAAATCTGCTGGAAAAGTTCTTGCTTCAGTTTTTTGGGATTGCCATGGAGTAATCATGATTGATTTTTTGGATAAGGGTAGAACAATAACTGGAGATTACTATTCGACATTACTGACCACTCTCACGGAAAAATATCAAAGAGAAAAGACGCGGAAAGCTATCCAAAGGTGTTTTGTTTTTGCAGGACAACGCCCCTCCACACAAATCTCATGTTGCCATGCAAAAACTTAGTGATTTAGGGTTTGAATTACTAGAACCAGATTTTGCTCCGTCCGACTATCATCTCTTTCCTCAACTGAAAAAAAGTTCAAAAGGTCGTAAATTTTCTTCCAACGAGGAGGTAATAAAAGCTGTGGAGGTCTGGTTTGCAGAGCAATAATAAACATTTTTTTGAAAGGTCTAGAGACGTTGCAGGTTCGCTGTAATAGATGTATCCAATTAAATGGAGAATATGTTGACTAATAAAATATTTTGACATTGATATTTTGTTTGGTTCTATACTAGGCTAAGAATTTTTCAATATATCCTCGTATTCATTGCAATAAAAATGTGTTTACGAACATAATCTAAATGTTTTAAATCGAAAACAGTTTTTTGGTGGCTCGTTTAAAATAACAGTTATTTGTGTAACTAATGGAAAAAGTGTATATTTGTTGCACAATGCATGAAAAGGCACTGAGAATGTACTGTAAATAGAGAATTATTATTATCTATCACCTGATATCCGCTTGATATGTTCACAACATTTACAAAAACTTCTCCATCCATTGGATTTATATAGAATAATTCGTTCTGGCGAACTAGGTTCCAGCTTCCTGTATCCCAGTACCTGGAAAATATTGCACAGAAAATCGATTTCCAAATATGCAAATATCCAGCTTGCCGCTGCAGGGTGTTAGTTGAAATTCAACAAAATAATCAGTTTTCCCCAATATCTTTGAAACCATTTTGAATTTTATCTTCAATTTTGGTACTGCACATAAAAATAATTTTTTCTATGATATTTTTTTTTCTTCTTTGGCGTCCTCGTTAAAATGCCGCCCAATAATTTTAATCAAAATAATTATACGCCAATGTTTTTTTATAAATATTATTTTTCTAATTGACCTCTATCTTCTCATAAAATTGTCACTAGATTTGTTTTCGTCTGGCAGACGGTTTTCGATTCAAACAATTTGGTGAAAAACAAAATTTGAAAGATGAACTTGAATAAAAACACATACAAAATGGGCATAGTCATTGAAGTTCAATTATTAAAAGATCATGAACTTCACTTACTTCTGTGAATTATAGATGGCAAGCTGCGAGTTGAAACTGTAACACAGCCCTATCTCTGTATAGCTCTGCTGGAGACTAAAACTACCCAAGGCGTTCAAGGAGTTGGTCACCGTGGGGTTGAACTCGAACTGGAACTTCCTGATCAACTTCATGTAGTCTTCAGAAGGCACTCCTTCGTATTCGACCACTGAGTCCAAATTCGAGTACGTCGCTTCAGTTAGAGATATGATGAATTTTCGATAAAGGGATTTGTTTGCCACATCATCAGCTTCGTCCAGATAACTGTCCAGTTTGGCCGTGTTCACTTTGAGAGTTGGGCAAATGGTTACCGATGGAAACGAAGTGTTCCAAGAGAATCTGTCGCGCTCCATGGAGATTACTGTTGGGTTTTCCTGATATCTGAAATGATAGAGGAGAAATCTGAAAGTTCGCACCCAATCCTGAGGAAAAAAATCTAGTAATAGACAGGGTACCACCAAATTGTTACAAAAAGAAAAACATTTTCTGTCTAACAAGAGAAAACCCAATTACAGGTTAATGTATATGATATATAATAATTTTCATTTACTTAGAAATCGAAAAATAAAGCTATGGAAAAGAAGTGTTCCAAGAGAATCTGTCCGTTCCATGGATAACACTGTTGGGTTTTCCTGATACCTGAAATGATAGAGAAGCAATCTGAAGATTAACGTTAATATTGAAACTTTGTTGTTGATTTACACAAAATCTTAGAATTATTATCCGATCCTAAGGAAAGCCATTAATAACCACGTAATACTCAGGGAACCAGGTTGTTGTGAAGAAATGAGAGGCACAGATTGTTATTCACCCCTCAACACTTTTTGCATTTCATTTATTTTCAGTAACAAAAGATGACAGAGAGTCACTATACAGTTCACTATTGACAATGTCACTAATAACTAAGGCGAAGATTTATTTATTTACCAAAATAGGGGTTACAAACTATTGAAGAATCCATAAAGTAAACCCTCTACACAATTGATCAGTTTAGTGTGCTGTGAACGAGAAACAAAACAAATGTACAGATTGGAGCGCTAAATTTTATCGATGAAACAAGAAATAAATGCTCATCTGGTATGGACGGTAAAAATATTTCAAAATCTATCCGACCATGTGATACTTAGATTAGTTGAGGCAATTAATACGTTCTTCAAAATATGAGAGTTTCCTTCCTGCTTGAAACAAGCAATTGTTATACCCTTTTATAAAGGTGGTGACTCAGATGATCCTTCCAATTTTCACACAATTTCATCATTGTCAACATTATCCAAAATTATAGAGAAATTAATTAAAAGAAGGGTGCTGACAAATCTTACGAAAAATGACATATTAAGTCATGCCCAATTTCGTTTTCAAAATTCCAAGAGCACAACGATGCACTGAAAAATACTTATGTTAATCTGAATGATAGTGAATACGTGGCAACAGTTTTCTGCAACTTCTGAAAGGCATTTGATTGTGTGAACCATGAGCTACAAAAACTGCAATTTCCATTATACATAAATGATCTAGCTAACATTCGCCTACGAGGAAAATTCACCTTTTTTGCAGACGACACTGCTATCCCATGGCATGGTAGAGACATAAACCACTTGAACGAAACATTACTCTTGATTTAGTTCAAATTAGGCAATGGACTAGTTTAGTGGTGTTGAAAGTACTATATTTAACACGATGGAATTAAAATATAGATCAGAACTAGTAAATCAGTGTTTTTTTTTATTTTAATTCATCAATAAATGACTGAGATAGAGATTATTTAAATTTACGTGTTTTAGCGCGGAACGTCTTTGGTCTCCGACTCGTCTGTGACACGTCTGAGATTGCCACACCACAAATAATCACGTATTAGATCCTTAGCCGCGCCAAGGCACACATATGTAGTACTCTTAGGTCCAATTAAGTCACGGCTCATTAGTTTGCACCACTTCTTCCTTTTATTCATGTTATTTGGTGCATGAAAAAACAATTTATTGGGGTTTTTAATTGGCGTGCTTTTGCACATAAGCACAATAAAATATTTGTAGAATATTTTTTAATTTCAGCCTTCATGTAATGAACAATACACGACACGAACGGCGCAAGTGATTGCACACCGATAAATTAACTCCTGTATAAAATGTGTCATTTAAAGATGACTGTATTGTCATTTTGACAGCGATAAAAAAGGTGCATCGTTTTTTATCACCGATTAAAACACCTGTTCCTCTTTAGCGTCTACATCTAGTATGCTTACGTCACTTTGTTATTTAAATATTGTTGATAGTTGATACTGAAACATTACAACATGAGTCGTTTTGGGGAAGTTTCGACTCGACAAATAACAAAAAATATAGAAAAAGCAATCCCGCAATCTACAAAAAATACTAAAGCGTCAATATGGAGACAATTTATATTCGGTCGTTAATTTATCTTGTCAAAAAACACTCGAGCTTTTCTTTCAAGGATAAATTTCTTTTTGTAACGAAATAATTTTGCCAATCAGTAATTTCACGAGAAAAACTGACATGACAAAATCGCGAGACAGAATCGAGCAAAATTACTGATGGAAAAATTTTGAGTTAAAAAGAAATTTATCCTTAAAAGAAAAGCTCGAGTGTTTTTTGGCAAGATAAATTAACGACCGAATATAAATTGTCTCCATATTGACGCTTTAGTATTCTTTGCAGATTGCGGGATTGCTTTTTCTATATTTTTTGTTATTTGTTGAGTCGAAACTTCCCCAAAACGACTCGAAAAACTGACATTTGACAAAATCGCTCGACCTTCGATCTCGCGATTTTGTCTTGTCAGTTTTTCTCGTGAAATTACTGATTGGCAAAATTATTTCGTTACAAAAAGAAATGTATTCGATAAAAAAAGCTCTTGTGTTTTTACTGTTGATAAATTTGTAAGCACTCTGCGAATGTTCGAATACCAGTCGCCTCGTTCATGTGGCGTGACGTCACACGCACTAAAGCGCAATTAGATATTTATACAAAGCTAGTACCGATATCACTATAAACCTCCTCTTATTAGCCAAAAAATATTAAAGTTTCTTGTTTATTCATTCAAGAAAGTGTATGCTTCCTTATATAAAATATCGATCAACGTCTTGTGAAATTAGTAAAGTAAGAAAATATAAAACAAGAAGTGAAGGTTGTATTACCTTACCCTTAACAAAAAACTCCATCATGTACAAGAGTACAAAAATATATAATCATCTGCCAACCACTCTAAGAAACATTACTTCCTTGAAAAGCTTTTGAAAAAATAAAAAAAAAATTATTGAAGAAAGATTATTATAACGTGCAAGAATATTACGATGATAAATGGTAGCTTCACATGAATGGTTTAATACTGTTTCCTTTTTTCTTTCATCATTTTTTTAACAAGTTTTTTTACTGAAATGTTTCCCAAATTTTATTTGATTGACTTGTGCTCCTTGGGTGTTCTATTTTATTATTTCTCGATATAATGAAACTATGGTTCAAATGATTATCATAGTTTCATTATATCGAGTATAATGGATTTTCATCAAGTATCGGCTATATCAATTCAAAATTTTATTAATTATTTTATTTTAATTTATTTTATATTGTGTAACTAGGGATAAGCTTATATGGAAATTTCATAGTGTGACTATCACTAATTGTTTTTGAAGTATTTGTGACTGTTTATACAGTGCGGCTTTTTTAGTCCCCCCCCCCCTGTTAACTTTTGAACGGTTCGACGTAGAAACATGAATAAAAAACCGTTTGGAGGGTTTCACCGATACTACTGTTTGAGACAAAAAATATGGTGATTGCTCAAAAGGGGCGCGGGGTGGGGCACATCAACTCAAAAATTTTAAATGGCTTGGGGGGTCAAGTGTCTCATCGTTGAAAAGAGAATTCAATTCTCTTCACAACCATCTGAATATTTTCAAATTTTGTTGAGAATTTTTTTCTCAATATCGATTTATATGCCTTTCGAAATTTTCAAGTTGATCTGTCCCAAGCCGCATCTGTCGAGTGATTTCAATGTTTCTTCTCTCAAAAAGTAGTATCGGTAATACCCTTCAAAATATTTTTGGTTTCATTATTCTACAACAAACCGTTCAAATTTATCGAGGTATGAGTAGTTTTCAGATCCGCATTTATTTTTGATATTTCGAATTTGGATTGTGAAAAAAATTCAACTAAATCAAAAAAAATTAGATAGTTGTAAAGAGAATTGAATTCTCTTTTCAACGATGTGACACTTGACCCCCCATGCCATTTAAAATTTTTGAGTTGATGTGCACCCCCCCCGCGCCCCCTGTCGAGCAATCACCATATTTTTTATTTCAAAAAGTAGTATCGGTGAAACCCTCCAACGTCGAACCGTTCAAAAGTTCAAAAGTTAACATGGTTTACTATGGTTTACTATTACAATTTTATCATTGTTGAGATATAGACTATTTTTTCCACACCATTCACAGATATTGCAATAAATATTAGGCGCTTCACTTATGGCATCATCGATATTACGTTTATGATCAAATAATTTGTGCTATCAGCATAATCTACAAATCGGGTAGAGAACTGCCTTGTTTTTTCTAAGAGATCGTACACATATATAATAAATAATATTGGTCCCAGAATTGACCCTTGGGGAACTCCAATATTTACTAGTTTCAAGTAAAACTATAACATATTACTTGCTGATACCTATCTCCAAGATACGAGTCAATCCATTAGAAAGCCATTCCCTTGACACCGCATTTCTATACTCTATTTCTATGAGGTTTATAAAAATGGACCTGCCATAATTATCCGTAGTTGGAGGCTGATGAGGATTTCATCGATTTGTGACATCAGTAGAATCTGGAAAATGTGTATTGAGGAGCAGCTCGTAAGTTTTTTGAGAGGTCCCGCTAGGTTTATGTATTTTGTGAAGGATATGCGATGGAGTTTTTGTAAAGTTCCAATAACAAGTTTTTTTTGCAGTATCAAATGCATTGCGTGCTTTTTCTTGCGAGCTTATTACATCCTGTTTTTATTTGTGAAAGCCTAGTAGAATTTTTATCTCTTTGACGTCTCTTTGACGTCTCTTTGCTTCTACTTCTAACCTCAGCATACCTCAACACCGACTGTTTTAGGGTTATAGAAATAAGCGTTCCCTTTTACAAATAATTGTACTTAAAAAAATAGGTGATTCCTACCTGGTCAATGTCAATGTGCTCAAAATGGATGCCCCATATACTGCTGATGCTACCAATACGAACCATATAAACCTTTCGATTGGATGCCTGTTCTCTTGGGTAATGTGTGACAAACCAGCAATTGAACTCATAGAGAAAAACATTTTGATGAAATCGAGCAACATACTGAAGATGGACGGTTTCAGTTTTGGAGGTTTGAATAAGGTATTTTCTAGAATTTTCTTGGGCAACATTTCAGCCTGCATGATCACTGCTGTGTATATTTCAACGAGGCAAGGGATATTGAGAAATCAAGTTTCCTTGTGGCGGTTTATAAAACATTCAGGGAGTTTTCTAACGAACATATTCGTGCTCTGATTTGATATTTGATGATTCCATTCTATTTTGTTATCGATACCATCAGAATTATCTGAGAATCGATCGAAATTACACAATGGCTCTGATTGTGGCAGGCACAATTCAATTCTGACAAATAACTTGATATTAGAATACCTATTCAGTCGTTTTTATTGTCATATCTCTTTAAATAAATATTGAATGAGCCTTCGAGAATAATAGTCGATATTATATGCTGTAATGTGCTCAATGTCTGAATGTTTTTTCAATCCGTAAAAACCTATAACAAAGCAATTGCTTCATATCGAGTGTCATATGTTTCATTCGTTCCAACATATTCGTCATGTAGTACCGAAATGAATATCAACAACCCCACTCTAGCAGCTCCTTTGGAAAAGTGACTAGTTTTTTAGTTTGAGAACTTGATACGGATACAAATGACAGAAGGATAAAACAAACACACATCCAGAAATCCATTAGAGTGGAGCATATGCCCAGGCCCACCCACATGATGGATCGGGTAGATTGTTTGCGGGATATCAAAATAATGTCGAATTTCGACTCTTTCGTTTATTTTTCCAGTACGATTCATTAACGTTGATCAGTAGTTGATGTTGTATTAATATAATAGTATATTATGCAACGATCGTCATCTTTTCATAGTCAAATTGTTGGGATATTTTGTGATCTGAGCAGGGCATTATGATACTTCACTATCAAAGCTATATGACTCTGGAATAAGAGGATAGCCTCTGCGCCATCTATTTTGAAGTTTAGAAAACAATTCGTCCAAATACAGCATATGGATCTAACTATAATTCAGACTACTCTTCAGTGTGCCATAAGGCTCGGTGCTGGGGTCCTGCCTTTTCTTGATATACATTAATAGCCTCGATTTATTTCTGAAAAATCAGTTTCTTACAATATGTGCAGATGACTTATCTTTATCCAACTCAAATCCATCAGCAACAAATATGAGTACCGAAATTACAAATTTATTAGAAAATACAATTGAGTGGTTTGATGAACATCAACTATTTATCAATAATGATAAAACCCAAATAACGACATTTCATAACCTACAAAAAGTGTGTGAACAACTTAATATATCTATTAACAAGTGTATGGTTCGAGATAATGAGGAGGCTGTCAGTTTCTTAGTAATAAAAAAAGATCCAACTCTTGGTTGGAAACCACACTGTGAAACACTGATTTCCAAACTGAATTCAATACATTACTTTTTCAAAAATGTTGAATGTGTTCTAACTATAGGACAGATGATGAATTTATATTATGCACAGGTATAGACTCCTGTATTAGATTTGGTATTTGTCTTTGGGGTAACAGCACCATGTTTTTATTTCTCAAAAACTCATCATCAGATATACTGCTGGTGTAAAATATACACATTCTTGCAAGAACATTTTTGTAGAGTTTAGGATATTGACGCTCACTTCATTATATATTTTGGAAATGTCTTTATACATTTTTCAAAATAAAAACAGCTTCAAAATGAACAAAGATACTCATTCAATGAATACCAGGAGTAAAAGTTACTTCAGTGTACCATTTTCAAAAATGTATATAACCTATAACTCACCCGAATATATAGGGTTGTGTATTTTCAACTTGCCAGAAAAATAAAAAAAATATTGGTAGCATAACTGTGTTCAGGAAAACTCTCCAGGAATTTTTAATAGATATGTGTTTTCACCATGTGTCTGAGTATTTCAATTGATCTGTTTGTTTCTGTTCTACATTATATACACAGTGTCTACTTATCATTATTATTATGTGTGGATTTATCTATATATTGATCTGTTTTTTTTTCTATTTTTACATCCAAGTGTTGTACAACTTCGCACTTTTCCGTACTGATGAGAGCTTAAGCTCGAAACACGTGTCTACAGTTGCACAACAATTTGAGGGCTATACCCAATAACTTTTCTATGTCTCTATATATACGAGGATGTATTGATATCTAGTTAGCCTAGACTAGTTCCCTGCATGAACAAAATATTGCGTTACCATAGCAACGAACAATAACTTATTAGAAGTGTCAGTGTAAAGTTTGACGTCAAAAAAGTAAACCAGAGTTACACAATAAATTAAAAGAAAAAATATGTCCACCGAAATTGTGAAAATCGAAAAACTGGAGTATCGAGCCATCATCAAGTACCTACATTTAAAAGGGTTAAGAGGTAAGCAGATTTACGAAGATATGCCTAATACCCTTGGTGATCAATGTCCTTCGTATGCGACCGCGAAAAATTGGACTGCAAGCTTCAAAAGAGGTAAATTTTCCATTGAAGATGATGACCGATCGGGAATGCCAGTTTCTGTGTCAGTCCCCAAAAATATCGATGCAGTTCATGACATGATTTTAACAGACCGTCGAATTGGGCTAAAACGGATATCTGAAGCACTGATTATTTCATACGAACGCGTTCGATCTGTGCTCGATTTGAAAACGATGTAGACTTTTTAAACCGAATTGTTACTATGGATGAGACTTGGTTATATTTTAACGATCCAGAAACAAAGCAAGACCTAAGAAGTTTCGTGTCCAAAAATCTGCTGGAAAAGTTCTTGCTTCAGTTTTTTGGGATTGCCATGGAGTAATCATGATTGATATTTTGGATAAGAGTAGAACAATAACTGGAGATTACTATTCGACATTACTGATGACTCTACGGAAAAAAATTAAAAGGAAAAGACGGGGAAAGCTATCGAAAGGTGTTTTGTTTTTGCAGGATAACGCCCCTACACACAAATCTCATGTTGCCATGCAAAAAAATCGTGATTTAGGGTTTGAATTACTAGAACACCCCTCTTATTCACCATATTTGGCTCCGTCCGACTATCATCTCTTTCCTGAACTGAAAAAAAGTTTAAAAGGTCGTAAACTTTCTTCCAACTAGGAGGTAATAAAAGCTGTGGAGGACTGGTTTGCAGAGACTAGAGACGTTGCAGGTTCGCTGTAATAAATGTATCCAATTAAGAGGAGAATATGTTGAGTAATAAAATATTTTAACATTGAAATTTTGTTTGGTTCTATAGAAGAATTTTTCAATATATCCTCGTAAGTGTTTCATTATAGTACGGGTGTAGAAAAACGTAATTATAATTATAATAATAATTATAATAACATTCGTGATTATGATCATAAGAATTACTTCGAGTACAACATAATATTATACTATTTGTATTCTAAGCCAATTTATTTGGACAATATAAAAAAAAAATTTGTTTTTGAGAGTCACTCAGGCTTTCAGAGAAAACCCTTCAAAAGCAGAACTTGTCCGAGCAAGGGAGATGTAAAACGCATATTGCGAAATGGGGTTTAGAGTAAAAGACATACTTCACAAACTGAAATATTTATTAATTTATTCATAAAATCGACAGTAGAATTGTTGTTGGAGACCTGCACTTCATTTGGACTGCTGTACTTTCTTGTTACCTGAAATCGATAAGAGTATCAGCTGAAGTATACTGAAGGTGCATCTTATTATTGGTATTTTTCTGGATATACCAATATTTTCGTTCTAGAGCGATAAAGCTATTAGTTAGGGAGCCGTCAGTAAAAAAATGCGCCGAACACCTATATATACTCCTTCCGAGCTCAGGAATGGAAGTACTTACCTCGAAGATACCAAACTATAACACAAAATGACATTTCTGGGAAAACGTCAACTTTTCGTTAAGATCAGAAAGCGTCGAAGGTAACTTTGGTAAGCGCTTGTAGAAAAAGTATTTTATCCAATTTACCAATTGATACTTCACCTCGACTGTCTTATTTAACATCTGATTACAAACCGATGATCTGTGACGACTAGAAATAGCTTTCCGACATTTATTCATGTCACTTTGGCAGATATTTTGTTCAATTTATGTTGCATCATTATTGTATTATAAGTATTTTATCACAGTGTGATTTCAGATCGTCTGAAAATGACAAAAATTATGAGAACTCCAAACAGTTGTCAACATCGCTGATAAATGTATGTCCCAAAAAATATGAGTCCAAGGTGTGAACCTTGGGGCATTTCTGAAGTGAAAAGATTTCACCTGACATTGCTCATTGTATTTGTAAAAAAAACTTTGGGATGTTGGATTTATCATTACAATTGTGTTTCTAATGACCATTTTCAACTGAAAAATGTTATTCAAAATCATTAAAAACAAAAACACATATTCCAAAACTCGATACAATTACCGAGGCTATTTCACACGCTTGTCTTACTTGGTTTGAAGAGGATCCCTTCTGCTCGGATAAGTGGCAACTCATAAAATATGGTAAACAAAAAAGCCAAGATGAAGGAGCTGAATAGGTCTGCCATTGCATCGTAGAGCTGAAAAAATTTAATAGTGTAGTTCAGGAAATCAGAAAATCATGAAAACTGGGGTACAGTTGATTTGATCCCCACACGCCAAGGGTTTGGAGAAAATTTATTGAAAATGCCTGAAAATCCCCCCTTTTAGAAACAAAGAACAAACATCTCTGCATTCTTTCATATTGTGATAGAAAATGGATTGATTAGTAAAAAACTTCAGATGAGTAAACAGTTTCATTTCATTGGGAACACACACACTACATTTTATCAATTTAATTCATTGCAAATAACCTGAAGGTAAATAAAACATTAAGAATCAATTAATCAATAAAATCATGAAATCAGAATAGAATGGATTCAATGGAGTAAGTATACCTCTTTCAATTATTTTTGAATCGCAATGCCATATACGTTTTTGAACAATTTGAAAATTCTTTGTAAAATTCCACACCATCAAAATAAATTGATTTATTTCCAATATTAGTTTGAATTTTGTAAACATCAATTCTGGGCATTTCGGGTCAAGTGATTGTCTTGGTCATTATTACTGTTGAAAATTAAAGTGGAATGTTTCATAATCAATAAATTATAAAGTAATATTCAGGATACAGCTCTCCAAATGGATTATAAAAACAAATTCCCTGTATTTGAACATTTATAAATAATACCCAATATACTCACCGCATTGACATCTGAGAAGGACATCGGTAGTTTTGCGGTACCACATTTATACAGTTGGACAATACTGTGGATCAGAAATATACCATAAGTTATCCTACTCAGAACCTTGAATACGTGTGCCGACAAGAAATCATTTATAATACCTGAAACAGAAGTTTCAAGCTTATAACAACGAAATTGTAATGTCAAAGTCATAGTATTCTTGATACAATTTTTTTTTCTATATTATTTGTGCCTTAGCTCAGTTCAGAAAGTTCGTTTCAGAGGCGTTGAGAACAATCAAGAAATCGATTACTTATATGTCGCGACTAGGGCTACTAGGGTAGCATCCTGAGCCGTATAAGGGGTTGTTTCCCTTATACTAACTGCGACTTGGGTTGTAGCTGCAGATGGTAGCTATTGAAACTCAAGGGGTAGCAAAGGAATATAAACATTTATTATACAACAGGGATACTGGGGAAAGTTATATACACATTGTAACATAAGGGACATTCAATAACATAATAGGGAACAAATAAAACTCTTACCTAAAACCATCACTAAACAATACGTAGAGCTAAGGCCTAGCCTATAAGGCTATTTGAGCGCCAGGGCCCTCTCCTCTATGGGAGTCTATTACTAACTATCTCATCAATCTATTCCTTTTGTATTTATAAAAGGAAATATATTTTGTTTTTATGTGGTGTGCACAGTCACGGTCGTACAATTCGCTAGTCACCAAACTCGCACTTGATAATGACCTGCGGTCATGACCTAATCAATTAATAACAAGAAACAATAGATCAGTGCACCAAAACAATTCAAATGGCATTGCTCGATATCACGACAATCTTAATGGTCGAAAGATTTGTATCTCTTTCAAATTTTTCACAACGTTTCAATTGCTTGAATCCGCAATCGTCTTCTGGTGAATAATGAAAAAATCAGATGCTACGCGACCTTTTATAGGTCTATAATTAAAGTGTAATTACGGTGTAATTACGCGCGGTCTTGTAGCGCGCGTGGTTTCGCGCTTTTTCTCCCTCCAAAACGGTCCATGAGCGGTTTCCATACGTTTAATAAATACAACATCAAGAGTTGCTTTCAATCCGGCAGTACCTTACGAAGCTTCCTCACCAAGACGAAACCAGAGAACACAACAGAATCCAGCAAAAACTGTATTTACAAAGTCCCATGTGAATGTGGAGATTCCTATATCGGAGAGACCAAGAGGCCATTATCAGTAAGAATAGCCGAACACAAAAAGTGGACTCAACGAGGGGAAACGTCAAAATCGGGAATTGTTGACCGCACCTGGACAAAACACCACCGAATTCTTTGGGACGAAGCTAGTGTTCTTCATAGAGAGGAACATTGGTTCAAACGGAAATTTATAGAAACCACCTATATAGAAGCCAATAGTGCCTTCAGTCAACCAAGCGTGGAAATTAAAAACGTATGGAAACCGCTCATGGACCGTTTTGGAGGGAGAAATAGCGCGAAACCACGCGCGCCACAAGACCGCGCGTAATTACACCGTAATTACACTTTAATTATAGACCTATAAAAAGTCGCGTAGTATCTGATTTTGTCATTATTCACCAGAAGACGATTGCGGATTTAAGCAAATGAAACGTTCTGAAAAATTTGAAAGAGATAGAAATCTTTCAACCATTAATATGATGGACGTCCGAAATATAAGTAATCAAGTTACTACATCGTCTAAAACATTCAAACAAGCAAGATATCGTCACACCAGAATTTAATTTGTTCTATGTCTACTTGAATATTGTTATATAATGTTTTATCATGCCAAAATATGGTGGTTTCATCGACAAATAAAGAAGTGTGAGTCCAAGTACAGAGCCCTGTTGTACACCACATTGAGTTGCCTCAATAAGAGAGAGGTGGCTAGTTTTTACCAGTTGTGTGCTTGGATTTACTTACCTCCCTGTCCATGCATGCAAGACCACATGACCCAAACCAGTCCCACAGTCCACGCCGACCTGGAAAAGGTCAAATATGCGGTGGATTCAAATCTGTTATAGTCGTGAGCTTCCATATAAAAAACGTGGCATCCAAACATAGCGGTCGTCATGAGGAGACAAGAAATGGTCCAGAGCACAACGTTGGTAGTTTTGTTGATTTTGATGTCTTTCTCTTTGGTTTTGAAGATTATATATCCAAACGTGAGGCCTATGATGTAAGGTGCTGCTCGAATGTGGGGAGCTATGTAGTATTTCGAAAAGTATTTGGTCTTGAATAGTTGGTTCCTGGAAAAATGTACGTTTCTTTTAGTCTCGTGGTGTTCACTCTTCTGGTAATTTTACGATTTTCAAACAGTTTTTTCGACGATACCCTAGTGAATTATAGCACATTTTCAAGTTATATGATTTCGAACATTATCAGTACATACAGTGTAATACATAAAGTTCGTAACAACTGTTTTTTTTTACAAATATTATGGAAATTTGACTTTCCAGTTAGTTTGTGCTTGAAAAATGAGTTAAAAATGCCCTCTTTCCCTTTGTTATATGCTACACTAAACCTGTTAAATTTGACATTTCAGAAAATCCTCAAAACATCAGGTTTTTTTGGAAATTTCGAAAAATTCCAAAAGAAAAAGTTGCTCCGTTTTCAATCTCATACTTCTGCTCCAAATTTGGACTTTCTACTGTCTTTTTTCCCATTTCTATTTTTTTTTTAATTTCGAATCATTTGCTCTACCGATTCGAACGAAACCTATTTCATATTCCATAATTTTGATGAATACGAGACTTAATATCACATCTTGGCCAGAAAATACCCATATTGACCTGTTACCAGAAAAAAAATGGGCCTCCAGAAATTCGTCTTTGTTATTCATGATCTCAACGCAAGAGATTTCAAATAATTTGTTTTGGATGATAATGATGTTCAGATTTTAAAAACTTGGTAAATTTGTAGCATATGGCGAATTCAATTTTTGAGTTTATATTCAGATTCAGCTCGTCAAGTTACGTCTGAGGGAAGATTGAGATTTTTCGACAATTTGAAAATAAAAATTTTCGACAATTTGAAAATAAAAATTTTCGTAAATTTCGATCTCCTTCTATATTCCAATTCTTGACTTTGATCGCCTGGGAATATTTCGAAAATGCGAAATGCCGCGAATGTCACTTCATATAATTCACATTTTTTTCCTTGGATCCGAAAATGTACTTGTTTTTTTATTATAAGGCTAATTTATTACCTAAGGGCCGATTTTCTGGATGGGTGTATTTTTTCGCCGTAAAAATTCCACTCTTCCAGTTTGACTCTTTGACGATTCTAAATTTTGAGGTGATCTTCAGAATCAGCTCGTCGAGTTACGCCTGAAGAAAGTTTGAGATTGTTCGAAAAATGAAAAATACAATTTCCGCAAAATTCCATTTCCTTCTATATTGCATTTCTCGACTTTAATTGCCTGGAACTAATTCAAAGATCCGTAATTCCGCTAGTATTACTTCATTTTATAGAAAATTTCCTTCTGGATTCGGAAATTTACTTGATTTTCAAATTAAGATGCGAATTCACTCACAAAATGCATTTATTCGTTGAAAAAACTGCCCTTTTCCAGTTACCCCTTTGACGAATTAAATTTTTGAGATGATATTCGGAACCAGCCAGTCAAATTACGTCTAAGGAAATTTTTAGAATTTTTCGAAAAATGGAAAATAAATTTTTTTGCAAAATTCAATTTCTTTCTATATAGAATATTGCATTTCTCGACTTTGATAGCCTGCGAATATTTCAAAACTGCGGAATCCCGCGAGTTTCACTTCATCTTAAAGAAAATTCCATTCTGAATCCGAAAACGTACCTGTTTTTTTTTAATCAGAAAGCCAATTCATTTGCAAAGTGCCGATTATGTGGATGGGTGCATTTTTTCGTCGAAAAAATTGTCCTATTCCAGTTACTCCTTTGACGAATTCATCTTCTGAATCAGCTTGAGTTACGCCTCAGGTGATTTTGAAATTTTTTCGAAAAATGGAAAATAAAACTTTTCGCAAAATTCGATTTACTTCAATATATAATATTGCATTTCTAGACTTAGATCGCCTGCGAATATTTCAAAAATGCGGAATCTATAGTTTAACTTACGTTATTGGTAGCATCTCTCCTTTGTATTCGTTTATCCATGCGAAATAAAAACTGCTGATCATGGAGGAAATGAAAAGCACGAAGATGACGAAGTACCCTAGTTTTGGTGATTTCCATAGCGGGTACAAAATGATTGGAGATAAGAAATAAAATGGCATCTCACAAGATAAGTACCAAACTGGATAAATGCACTGAAACAATTGAATTAGAAAATTAGTGAATCCACATGAATATAAAGAATTATTGATTCTATTGTAAATATGAACAGGATGTTCATAAAGTCAGTTGTGGAATCATCGGCGACTGAAAGTTGAAAATTAGTCGCTATTTTCCATCGTACAAGATGACCTCTCTTGGAAGGGATTCATGGTGTAAAGAGAAACATTCTAAATTGAAAATTGAACCAATACATGACTCCTCTGGAAATGGAAAAACCTACGATATAATTGAAGTTACTTTTTTGTAATATCTAACAGAAAACAACTACTTCCCCGGCTAAAGCCACGCTGGACATTGAACTACATCTGATAGATATTGAGAAAGACCCTTTATAACTTGAGAGAAAAATCTGAAAGTGAAAATTTGCGTTTTCATTGAGACAGTTGATTATTTATTGAATGTCCAGTTTCCATTGGAGATTCTTATCTATAAATGAGATAAGGGAGAATGTTATTCAGAAGAATCACTCACAGAAAATCGCTCATTTCATTGATGAGTGAATTGCATCTCTTTCGCTAGGCCTCCAATACATTTTGGTCGACAAAAATCTATTTCACTCTTCTAAGATCATCAAGGAGGTCGGAATTCACGCATCAATGAAATGAGCGAATTTCTGTGAGTGATACTTCTGAATTACATTCTCCCTTATCTCATTTATAGATAAGAATCTCCAAAGGAAACTGGACATTTAATAAATAATCAACTATCTGAATGAAAACGCAAATTTTCACTTTCAGATTTTTCTCTCAAGTTATACAATGTCCTTCTCAATATCTATCAAATGCAGTTTAATGTCCAGCGTGGCTTTAGCCGGGGAAGTAGTTGTTTTCTGTTAGATATTACAAAAAAGTAACTTCAATTTTATCGTAGGTTTTCTCCATTTCCAGAGGAGTCATGTATTGGTTCATTTTTCAATTGAGAATGTTTCTCTTTACAACATAAAGAATTATGTTATACAATGACCCGCAGATTTATGGCAACAAATGGAAAAAAAGTTTATTTCAAATTTCACAGAAAATTTTATTCTTCATAGATGACTGGGCAAAACTTAAGTTTCTCCGGTCGTCTAAATAATATTCAATGGTGAGTCTACTCTGATATTACAAATCCTCATAATACATAGGGCGGGTGAGATAAAAAAAGGAAGAAATCAGTGAAAACTTGTTTTCGGAATAGGAGGCGGTGAATTCAAATTTGGAATACTCTCTGAATTTTAAGACTTTGCTTTGAATAACTTTTTTGTGTTTTTTTTAAAATAAAGGTACTTTACTCTTGGGCCACTTTCAATTTTTTTCACCTCCCTCGTATACGAAAAGATATAATTGAAATGTGGATAGTGCAATTTGAGTTTGGGAGGATGCTGGTACCTTTATGAAGAATAAAATTTTCTGTGAAATTTGAAATAAACTTTTTTTTTCCATTTGTTGCCATAAATCTGCCGGTCACTGTAAAAAAAGGAGAAGTAATTTGCATTTCTCATACCAGAATTGTCGCCATTATATTTCTATACAGGGTGTTAAACATGAGGCAAAAATTCAACGGTTTATTCCATGACCTATTCTAGGAATATTTTGTCCTACAAGACATACTGACCTTCATTAGGAGGTCACAAAGGTTCGAAAAGGAAAACTAGGAGGATGAATGTGGATAAGTGGAGAACAGGGGATGGCAAGAAGGGTCCATGAGGGCCTACTTGCCTGGCTGCGGTTGCGGCCTCCCCAAAGAACTACTACTACATTTATGTGTCTATTCATAGGTGTAGATTTATTTCTGTATATTTGTGTTGTTGTGTGTCACAGTTTTTATATCATTCGACTTGTTCATGCATTTTATATACAGTGAGCACGTAAAGGTTGGAACAAATTCGATAAAAGCTTGATATGGCCATTGGGGAAAAAAAGCTCAGACACGTCGATTTTCTTTTTCAGTTGCGCATTTTTTGGTATCCTCAGATTTTTGATGACGTCATCGCTGTTCGAGTTATGACGTCATTATATATTTTTTTAAATGGCATTACCCTATTTTATCAATTCTTTACAAAAGAACGCATTTTTCTGTGTACGGGTGTCATATTTTTTTTATGTAAGATGACCGTATGTTCGAGAAATAAATGATATTTCATTCATAATAATGTAATATTAGGTCTGTTAACATAAACTTTCGAAGTATGGTATCTCCACAAAATAAAATCTAGCAGGGTTAGATCATGAGATCTAGCTGGTCACTCTAAATATCCTCGTCTGCGGGTAGAGGACGGCTATTATTATGTTTTGCCGTGGCGCTCCGGGGCGACATTCTGATTTTTGGTGACGTATTCACTTTTCAGCTGCAGGAAAACCCGGAAAAACCTACAGCCCCAACCCGGGTGGTTGGTTGCACACTTCGAGCAAATACCAGACGTCGGGATTGGCATCTAGGCAACTCACATCGCACTTGCTTCGCAACAAGGTATGAGGTCGCCTATCGATACCGATGTACTTGGGGAACATTCCCTCATACTCCGGATTTCAATCGCAGGCGGGGATTTTTCGAGTGGCCAGCTAGATCTCCTGATCTATTCCCACTAGAATTTGTTTTTGTGGGGTTAACTCGAGACAAAAGTTTACGTTAACAGACCTAATATTACATTATTATGAATGAAATATCATTTATTTCTCGAACATACGGTCATCTAACATAAAAAAAAATATGACACTCGTACACAGAAAAATGCGTTCTTTTTGAAAGAATTAATAAAATAGGGTAATGCCATTTGAAAAAATATATAATGACGTCATAGCTCTAACAGTGATGACGTCATCAAGAATATGATTAGATCAAAAAATGCGCAACTGAAAAATAAAATCGACGTGTCTAAGCTTATTTTTCCTAATGGCCATATCAAGCTTTTAACGAATTTGTTCCAACCTTTTACGTGCTCACTGTATACTTCTGACCTATCCAGACACCAAGGTGTACTTGTGACCAATAATCTATTATTATTATTCCTTTTCAGCTTGTGGATTCCTTGCACGCTGTATTTTTTACGTTACTTATTTCTAAATGGAAGTTTTTGCATAATTTGTAGACACTTACCAACTTATCTGGGTTGACATACGATTGAAGATGCAAAAGTGTCGACCACCAATAATCTTGGCAGAATTTCTGATGATCAATGTAGACGTTATAGAGTATAGGTCCGTTTCCCAAAAACTGCGGCAGAGTAACATAGAATAACACAATCAAAGCCAGCGGAAGTGTTATCCGCAAATATCTGTGCATGTAGAATAGAAACAAATTGAAGCTGCCAGTTTTGGTTACATACTCGAAAAATCCAAGAGAAACTAACATGCCACTCGTCATAAAGAATGAATCCACACTTACAGTACTGCCAAGAATCAAAGTACTGGAATACTGGACAATCCACTGTAATGTAAAAAGAATTAGTAGTTGGTTAGTGACGAAATACCGCTGTCTGACAAACGTCTAGTTCCTCCAGTTGGTTTATAACAGGAAACATGATATACATGATATATCTATGGCCTATCACAACGTAGCATGAACTCATGATCCGCAGACCGTAAAGAAAGTCCAGTTCTCGCTTTCCAGTTCCTGTTCGAAGGACTCTTTGCATGTTGGCATATCCAGAGAAAATATCCAAGAAGACGCCGTGGGTATCTAAAATCGATAAATGTAAGTGGAGTGTTACTGAGGATGTCTTGAATTGACTCACCTCTATCAGAACAATAATCTGCGATTCCACTCAGAACTCCTATGACAACAAAACCCACGAAAATTGCTCTGTTAATGAAAAAGTCTATTATACCGTGAAACACCTGGTATATATCACTGTTTTTCTATACATGATTGATTATTGATCAGTAATGTTTTATTCAATTTAAACGAATATATTTTTTTTTGCATAAGTCAGTAATGAATTTTATAAGTAGAGTGACAGAAAAGGGACCATTTCTGATTCTTGTGGAACACCACAAAACTGATAGATACGACCTAAGAGGATATGTCTTATTCGAGTCCATAGAGCAATTGAAAACCACTTACAGCCTTGATATTTCCGCAATACTTTTTTCCAAGCTTTTATTTAAGTTGCGCTGTGTGTGTGTTAGATAATAATAATAATAATTAGCAACGATCTCCCAAAGATTTCTGTCTTCTTCGATTAAATCTCTCAACCCGGAGATTCGGAGTGCTCTTTCCTCTGCTCGCTAGGTGGACCGGCCTAGAAACTGCTTTCATCTCGTGAACCAGAATTGACTAATCAGCGAAGTGTGTATTGGTTTGGACGGGGAACAGATGGCTTCAGTGCTGTCTGTGTTGACCTGCCCTTGCACTGATGAGAGGCAACAACCTCGAAACTAGTCTGCAGGTGGTCACCCCGTCCATCAAAACATAATTCTGCTGGTTGGTCACAGAGGGCACTTTCAATTGCGTCCTCTGATGTTTTGAGGAACGTTGCACAAGTAGCTGTTAGATTTAATTCAATAACCGTCGTGGTCTTAGCCAGGGGAGTAGTTGTTTTCTGACAGGTTCTTGCCATAATAAGCCTACGTAGTTAGGTGTTTATGGGAGTAAAGGGTTCATCATCGGTCGGTAACGACTGTTCGTTAATAATAATTATAATTATAATGTTTATTCATAATATCAAACTTCAAACATTGCTGTATAGCCAATAATGACTCAAAACTAAAATTAAGAAAATCATATACAACAAACAAATGAAAAAACAATGGCACCACAAGGAAATTATTCCGCGCGTGGACTAGCCTATGTGAATGACTCATAAAACATCAACATTATATATAAAGGTGGAGATTTTGATGATACATCTAACTTTCGTCCTTACATCTAACTTTCGTCCTATTTCACTCATACCAATTTTAGCAAAAATTATTGAAAGACTAATTCATTCGAGAATTATGAAATTTTTGAGATGTCATAATTTAATCGTGCATGGCATCACACGTTAAAAGGTAAGGGCTGCGTCTTCCCTAGCTCACACAAGTCTCTCGAAGACTTCCGAGGGTTGCGCGTAGGGGTGCAATCGGTTGACGGAAATAACAATTTTATAACAACAATTTTTTTATTATTAGAAGGCTTCAGTCTGTTTATGAAACAGAAATGATTTATCATTAAGCTGTATATTCGATGTCAGAAATTCTACATTTTTTTCACATTTATCAGTAGCAAAACTAAAATGTTCTAGGAAATTATTTGCGACTACATCATCTTCGAGTTATTCATCGTTTTCTACCATTTTCAAGTTCTTTTTCTTTTTTTTACCTTATTTTTCCGAAATGATGTTCCACGTTGCTTTGGTTTTGTTTGTTTAAGAATTTATTTTATTATCAATATGACTACGTGCAAGAAAATAAAAAGGGTTGCAACATGATGTAATATCAGGCAAGGTTGTAAACCCCTGGATGTGAGCTGGCCAATTACACCTCACTGGAAGTAACGGCCAATAAACGAAAGAGAGAGAGAGAATATGACTACGTTTTGCTTTCGATAGTTCCAAGGAATATTGTTTATTCAGATCTCTGTGATATATATCATTTAAAATTTCATAACGTAACAAAATAATGGGTCAATTCACTTTAAAAATTGTTTTCTTCTTTTCAGTGCATTTAAATAAAAACTTTTCTCTAAAAAGTTCATTATTCCAAACTGAATTGACACAAAACTATTACATTTCCTTCATTTCAATTATATTATATGTTCGTTTCTATTTCTATACTCACAAAACAGCGTATTGACTCCCCTTCAAAACAGGCTGATCCAGAATGGTATTGCAATAATTCTCGTTCAAATTTACTTGAAGATCCAATCCTTCTGCAATATCATTTATGGTTTTGTTGAAATGCCTCAAGATGTCATCTCTTGGGCAAGAATGTGGTAAACACACTGACCAACCAACTTCTGTCATTTCTACCATGCTATACACTTTTCCAAATCTCTGGAAAATTATATAGTACTTTTAGGTACCCCTTTCGAGAAATTGAATTAGGTGTACCTTTTCAGAAACGTTTCTAAACGCTAATACAATTTTTATCAGTTGCATGCTTGGTTTTATTTTCATAAGACAATGTTTTCCATAAATTGGTCCAGAGTCGGTGATGTGGTAGATTTTAATGCATTGCGAGAAAGATCCAAACTCCACAAGGTTTCCCAGTAGAATGCCTCCTTGGAGCTTAGATGAGGAATCAAACACTAAAAATAAAAATGCTAAAACATAAAATATTGTATTTTCCTCCCTTTATATATTATACTAATTCATGTATCAAGGGAATGATAAGGACCTTAATTACCAATAGGAAAGTTTGCGTACCGAGGGCCGTTGGCCCGAGAGACAGCAATTGCCTGAGGTTATTAGGGCTCATTAATTCTCGTGGTACATAGATAATTTCATTTCTGTTAGCTACTGTTTTCATAAAGTAGATGATTTTCATTCAAACATCATATTGTATTATATATTTCCGTGCATGCTTTCACCATGTTATACGAGGATGCATTGATATCTAGTTAGCCAATAGAAAAATTGAAATATCGAGCCATCATCAAGTACCTGTATTTAAAAGGGTTCAGAGGTAAGCAGATTCACGAAGATATGCTTAATACCCTTGGTGATCAATGTACATCGTAAGCAACCGTGAAAAATTGGACTGCAAGCTTCAAAAGAGGTAAATTTTCCATTGAGGATGATGACCGATCGGGAAGGCCAGTTTCTGTGTCAGAAAATATCGATCAGTTCATGACATGATTTTAACAGACCGTCGAATTGGGTTAAAACGGATATCTAAAGCACTGAATATTTCATACGAACGCGTTCATCATATAGTTCACGTCAATTTGGACATGAGAAAAATTGCTGCAAAATGGATCCCCAAATGTTTGAATGTTGACCAAAAGCGTGCAAGGGTAGTAGCATCGCGTTCGATCTGTGCTCGATTTGAAAACGATGTAGACTTCTTAAACCGAATTGTTACTATGGATGAGACTTGGGTACATTTCTACGATCCAGAACAAAGCAACAATCGATAGAATGGCGACACTCCGGTTCTCCAAGACCTAAGAAGTTTCGTGTCCAAAAATCTGCTGGAAAAGTTTTTGCTTCAGTTTTTTGGGATTGCCATGGAGTAATCATGATTGATTTTTTGAATAAGGGTAGAACAATAACTGAAGATTCGACATTACTGACCACTCTACGGGAAAAAATTTAAGAGAAAAGACGCGGAAAGCTATCCAAAGGTGTTTTGTTTTTGCAGGACAAAACGCCCCTGCATACAAATCTCATATTGCCATACAAAAAATTCGTGATTTAGGGTTTGAATTACTAGAACACCCTCCTTATTCACTAGATTTGGCTCTGTCTGACTATCATCTCTTTCCTCAAATGAAAAAAAGTTTGAAAGGTCGTAAATTTTCTTCGAACGAAGAGGTAATAAAAGCAGTGGAGGTCTGGTTTGCAGATCAATAAGAAACATTTTTTTGAAAAGTCTAAGAGACGTTGCAGGTTCGCTGTAATAAATGTATTCAATTAAGAGGAGAAAATGTTGAGTAATAAAATATTTTGACATTGAAATTTTGTTTGGTTCTATAGTAGGCTATGAATTTTTCAATATATCCTCGTACATTTACTAATTCCTCAGATAATATCTTGGATGAGGTCCACACAATTCAAGAATGGTCGGACATTTCCCAATTCATAGATTGGGTCGAAAGATCCAGTGGCGTGGCCAGCCAGATCTCCAGATCTGAATCCAATAGATTTTTATTTGAAGGGGAATCTCACAAATAACGCAACGATTTCGATTACCCGCAAGAAGTTTGAAGATGCATTGTTTCACTACTTACTTTGCAGAGCCCACGGTTCGAATGCTCTTAGACCTTTTTTGAATTCTTTTGTATGATTCCTACACAATTCATCCTGAGCATTAGCTAAAGCATAAACTCCCAAAATTTGGTTCATCAATACCCCCTGTTTCGTAGTCAATTTCAAAGCTTTTCGCGGCATCTTGTTTTCGAAATTCTTTTCATTCTTGGTATCAGAAGAAACTGTTGCTGTTGAAGTTTCTGAAAAACAATAGTTGTGAAAATCTGTTTGAGACGATATATTATGTACTTTTGATGTGCATTAAACTGGTGACTGGGATCAGAAAAAGCGCTACCAAAACAAATAGTACGTTCATGTTTTCGTAGAATGTTGAAAAACATTTATCAGAAGTTTCTTTTATAAGAAAGACAAAAGTTTAGTTTTGTCTAATTATGTGTTATTACCTGGAGTATCGTTCAAAACTTTGGAAACATCGATAAAACTCATCCGACAGTTTGAGGCAAAAGTTATGAAGGGTATAAATATAATATTTATTGACTTCAATTGGATGTTACGTTGAAAAATATCATTACACATTTGCTCACAAGCGTTTCCTACTACCTCCACTTTTCCGCGGACAGGTTTGAAACTGGCTGAAAATTTTTTTTTTCAAGCATATGTATTTTTCAAAGGACCCCACACTTTCCTTATGGAAAATGGTTTTCGGTTAAATTCCCTGAATTGATAGGGGAGAGCATGTCATATATATATATATATATATATATATATATATATATGCGGGGGCCCGGTGCCCGTCATCGTTCGCCGGGATGAACACTGCAATCGCTTACAGGATCCACCACGGCAACAGATTAGAGAGCGCTCCAGAAGGACATTTCGGATGCGAAATGGTATATGCTGAATACTTGTTTCAAGGAGCAATAAATGTTGCAGTGACTGTAAAACAGTCGAAAACAATCCTTTAGGAACTCACTATACCTTTGTATAGATTGTATGGCATATGTCCGACAGAAAACAACTACTTCTCTGGCTAATACCTCGACAGATATTGAATTATATCTGTCAGACATATGTGCAAAGATCCTTACTTTGAAGGAACAACTTTGCAAGAGCTCTCAGAGACAGACAGCAGGACACTGCCTGATCCAAACAAGGAACCAACTATATATATATATATATATATATATATATATATATATATATCTGACATGCTCTCCTCTATTCGGTTAAAAAAACTAGGGTTTGACGTACCTCTATTTTCGAGCCACCCAGTATATAAAAAAAATGTCAGTAAACTTCGATCGAGATTGAGGAAGTTCATCCAGGCTCAATTGGATCTTTAATTCTCATGAACGAACTTACACTGGTTGGTTTAAAATTAATCGAATTGAATTTTTCTTTGACACTTTTGCCGAGGAAGTCGAAATCTACAACATACCAAAAATTCAGGGAATTTAACCGAAAGCCATTTTCCATAAGGAAAGTGCGGGGTCCTTTGGAGAGTCCAGCTCTAAGATTCACACTGTGTACAAAAAATATAGAAGGATTCAACCAAGCTGCCAATTTATTTTGTTCGACACAGTACAACGGAGTCGAGGTAATTTCGAAACATCTGATTGTGCAGACAAAAAAATAATGAGAAGAGGTTGTAGTTCATCCGATAATTTTCGATAATTGTTTTCATTTCTTCAGTGGTTGGGCAAGACTAGTATCGATAAGAGTTGCTGAATAACAACAGTCCGTTAGTTTATATAAAATGTTCATGGTGTTTGCTGGTAACATTAATAAAAGGGCTATCGTTTTTGGTTTGAAGAAGAAGCTCATGAAACAAGTGAAAAAACCCGTATGAGAATTTGCAGTTTTTCGAGGTGGATAAAGTTAAAGATTTCTGTAAAAGTTTTTGCGAAGTTTTCAAGATGTGGAGGTCTGGAAAAGTTTTAACTGAGAAGCAGAGAGTCATCTCTAGGAGCTATGTAAGTCTGAATATTGAACCAAATCCTTGGATGAGTCCCAAAATATGTTTAATAAAGAGGAAATATAGGATTTGTTCTCGTTTTCTCACAGCACGGGCACCCATCGTCCCATTTTTCATGTATTTACCTTGTGAATAATAATTAATACCTATATTTAATTGAATCTTATTCATTCAACTTTTTCTTCAACTATGATAAAAAATATCGATAGACTTTGAATATATCAATTATTATGGTGTACATACTTACAGGAGGTGGTTTTTCTGAAACACGTTCTGAATACATTTCACGTGTCTAAACAGTGAGAAAAAATAATGTTGAACTATGAGAGATGATACGATAGTGATCGTGATAGTATTTATTGATCCATATAAAATAGCTTTAAGAAGCAATTGGACAAGACAATACAGTCGACTGTCGAAACGTACTTCGACAGTCTGCAAATCAATTTTATCATGGAAAAACTTTATACCTACGGAATAAGGGGCAAAATATTTGAAGTTTTGAAATCTTATCTCTCCATGAGGAAAAATTATGTACAAATTGGGTATGAAAACTCAGATTTTTTTGATATTGATGTAGGTGTTCCGCACGGCTCCGTGTTGGGGCCATTATTATTCATAATATTCATTAATGATTTACCCGAAAACTTGAAAAATTGCTCATTAATAATGTTCGCTGATGATTCTTCAGTAGTGCCCTCAGCAAGGTCCCCCGAGGAACTGCAAGCAGTATCCTCCGATATAATACAAACTTTCAAAGAATGGTGCACAAAAAATTAGTTTATTTTTAATCTCGATAAAAGTACATATATGAATTTCAAATGTAGGCAAAACAGTTCCACCGTATATACCGGGTGACCCGGAACCAATTTACCACCCTGTATATTCGTTGTTATTTTGTATGGATGTTTGAAATTCAGTACTTCGATTTTATGTTATGAATGTACAATTTAGCAAGTATCAATCCAAATATGGCACTTCCGGTTTGACCGGAAGCGCATCCAATTTTTATATTTCAGACAGGAAGTATCTTTTTTTTCGAAAATTACAATTCGGTATAGAATTACCTTTACAATGATATATCACAATCATACTTTCAATTCACAATCTGCTGATATAAGTGACATTTTATAAAAAAATTACTTTTTGTGTTCCCCTCGTAACGGAACATTTTCATGAAAGTATGCTGTGGAAGATTGAACAATATCATATAAGTAACAATAATACATGGCCAAACTTTTTACACAATAAGTTTTATACAGACTACTTATTTTTATAATTTTAGTTTTACTTAATTTTTCAACATCAATTCAGAGGAATTTTTAAAGTTGGTTAGAAACTCAAATACATATTGAAATACAAAAAATGGAAAAAAAAACCTCTATATTTTTGTTTCCTAATTCTTTTATGAAGATAATATCCATGCTATACCTTGTATTGAACATTTCAACATCATGTGAGTTGGCTATGGAATTAAATTTATTCTGTAGGACTGGAGTTATTTTTGAAACTGCACAATCGTGGGCACAAAATATTTATTTCGATAATTTTTCTACAAAATAGTAGACATTTTTGGAACATGTAAAGTTTTATAACTCAATTCAAATGACAGACTCAATTAATCTAATTGTTCAAATTGTCGCCCGTTAACGTCAATGCACTTTTGTATTTTTTCGGAGCATGCCCGCATAACATTCACTAGTTGAGCCGGAGTAATTTCGTTAATGGCGCTCCTTGCCCTATTTTCAAGTTCCTCGCGATTTTGAGGTCTATTATGAGCATAAACTTTATTCTTCAAGTGAGCCCAAACAAAAAAATCCATTGGCGTGAGGTCTGGTGACCTTGGTGGCCAACGAACTGGGCCATGAGTACCAATTAGTCTGCATAAAACTTATTGTGTAAAAAGGTTGGCCATGAATTATTGTTACTTATATGATATTGTTCAATCTTCCACAGCATACTTTCATGAAAATGTTCCGTTACGAGGGGAACACAAAAAGTATTTTTTTTATAAAATGTCACTTATATCAGCAGATTGTGAATTGAAAGTATGATTGTGATATATCATTGTAAAGGTAATTCTATACCGAATTGTAATTTTCAAAAAAATATGTATTTCCCATTTGAAATATAAAAATTGGATGCGCTTCCGGTCAAACCGGAAGTGTCATATTTGGATTGATACTTGCTAAATTGTACATTCATAACATCAAATCGAAGTACCGAATTTGAAACATTCATATAAAATAATAACGAAGATACAGGGGGGTAAATTGGTTCCGGGTCACCCGGTATAGATGATATCGAACACAGTAATCACACAACATTTTTGGGCGTTCATCTAGATCAACACCTTTCTTGGGAAAACCATGTAGCACATGTCTCTAAGAAAATGAATTCAGCTTACTATGGAATTTCGCAACTGAAGAAAACACTAGAAAGAAGCGTCCTTATAGATGTCTACTACTCTCTAGTATACTGTCACCTTACTTATAATGTAGTTCTTTGGGGAGATTCGGTGCACTCTAAGAAATTATTCATTCAACAAAAACGAGTGATGAGGTTAATATTTGGTATGAATTACCTAGACAGATATTTTCAAAGCACAAAATATTAACATTGCCTTGTATTTATACAGGGTGTCAATTTGAAAACTTCCCACCCTTAATATCTTCCTTCCAGTAAACAATATGAGTAATCGAAAAAACAGGTCAATTTTATTGTCAAGGGGGACACTTTCACGGGGTCAAGTGGCACATCATTTTGATGGGCGTTCAATTCTTGTTCCAATGGTACCCTGACTTATTATTTTTTGATGAGCATTTTCCGAAAAATTGCGTTCTAAACTAACAGAAGTAATTATTAGAACGCCTATACTGAGATGCATGGTTTGGCCAGAACTGGTTAGAATATTAGGTCGTACCGTTCCAACCCTTTATTAGGGGTAACATTAGCCATTAGCTCCAAACACTTTACATAAAAAAGTAGTCTAATAGTAAAACGTAGATGGTAGTAAAGTTGTGTTTATTAAATGCTGAATTTTTAAGTGTCATCGCAGAAATTGTACAGATAGCCTTCCTTTTTTGCTACTTCTGCTGTAAAAAGTTTCTGTTTTCCGGCAAAAAATTGGTTAGCAAATTTGAACTATGTGGTAGTATTGTGAATACCGTTGTACCTGTTGGGCTGTTTAGGAATTACTTTAATAAGTGTATAAAAGTGTAAAAATGGTTTACATTCTTCAAGACAGAATTGAAATGATTGTAATTTATGGCGAAGTTGGAAAGTGGGCACGAAGGGCGGCATGTCTTTTTAACGAAAGACATCCAAATTGTAATGTAAGTCACCGGTATGTGCTTGATTTGGTGAATAAGTTTTACGAAACTGGTTCAGTGACAAATAAAAAAAGAAATAACCCCAGAGTACTAAATGAAGCAGCTCAAATTGAAGTTTTGGGAACATTTGCTGCAAAGCCCACGAGCTCCTTACGATCAGTATCAGAACAGACGGGAATGTCACGCGAGACTATAAGAAAAGCATTGAAAATGCATAAATTTCATCCATATAAAATGCAGATTCTTCAAGAGCTCCACGAGGATGATTATGATAGAAGAATAGAGTTTTGTGAAATCATGTCTCATCGAGTCAATACCATCCCTAATCTTCTGTTAAACATCTGTTTCAGCGATGAGTGTTCATTTTTTCTGAATGGCAATGTTAATAGACAAAATTGTCGCTATTGGAGTGACGAAAACCCACATATTTTTCGGGAAGGGCATACGCAACACCCACAAAAAGTTAATGTTTGGGCTGGTATTCTTGGAAATGCCATTCTTGGTCCATTATTTCTGGAAGAAAACTTGACTGGCAATCTGTACCTTGATATGCTTGAAGAGACTATCGATCCTCTTATAACTCACGAGCTAGAAACTCAAATTGATGCAGAAGGTAATGAACTTTTGCAGGAGGATCTGTTACATTTCCAGCAGGACGGTGCTCCACCTCATTGTTTTCTTCCCGTCCGACAGTGGTTAAACGAGAGATTTCCGGGTAGATGGATTGGCAGAAGGGGAGCAGTTGAATTGCCTCCGAGATCACCGGATTTAACACCCTTAGATTTCTTTCTTTGGGGGCATCTTAAATCCGTTGTTTATAAAACACAACCTTCTGATATTGACGAACTTAAAAGACGAATTACAGCAGCATGCCGGTCAATTCCTAGTGAAGTTTTCCGTAATGTTAGAGGGGAGTTCGAAAACAGACTGTATTACTGTTTAGAGCAAAATGGACAACATTTCGAACAGCTAATAAGATAAGCGTAAGTAGATTTTATGTTGGAAATGTCTTTCTCGCAAATTAAATTTTATTGTGTAGAAGGAAAATAACCACCAAATAAAAAATCCCATGCGTAATAAATTTATTCCTGTCATTCAAGGGTTGGAGCGGTGCCACCTACTCTTCTAACCATTTTTATTAAAGGGAGTCAATACAATAATGCATCTCAGTATAGGCGTTCTAATAATTACTTCTGTTAGTTTAGAACGCAATTTTTCGGAAAATGCTCATCACAAAATAATAAGTCAGGGTACCATTGGAACAAGAATTGAACGCCCATCAAAATGATGTGCCACTTGCCCCCCTTCCCATTTAAAATTCTAAGGGTAACATCTACCCCTCCTAGGGGGTTGAACCACGAGGGCTACAAATAGTCCGTGAAAGTGTCCCCCTTGACAATAAAATTGACCTATTTTTTCGATTACTCATATTGTTTACTGGAAGGAAGATATTAAGGGTGGGAAGTTTTCAAATTGACACCCTGTATATACAAAACCTTGATTTACGTTAAATGTAACGTAAGTCAGTTTGAGAGAAATTCAGATCAACATAAACACCCAACTAGGAACGCCAACTCTTTGTCAGTGCTAAAACACAACCTGAGTAAATATGAAAAGTCTCCTAGATTTGCCAGTATAAAGTTATTCAACAAACTTCCTGAACACATACGAAATATGGGTCTCAAACAATTCAAAAAGACAGTGAAAAAAATTTTGATAGAAAATTGTTATTACTCAGTTGAGGAATTTGCCGCTGATAACATCACTGTGTAATTTCATTTAAACGGGTATTGTGTAATATCCATAATATGTTATCCATAATATTCATAATAAGTTATTCAGGCTGATTCACGGTGGATGGCACATTAGACGTTTCTGGTGAACCAGACAACAGATCACTTTGAAAATTTAATGGAGGGCATATTTGGACATTCTCTAGCCAACTAAAATATTTTCGACAATGCGGTGTTGCCGCTTCTATTAGAAAGCAGTAGCAACTTTGATTTTTCAAATGGAACACTCTGTATATAATATTATTTTTGGAATCTCCAACAATTGCCCGACAACTTTCCTTGATATTTCCCTATACCTATCTGTAACCGTTTTCGAAATAAAAATTAATTTCAATTTTTTTCTTCGAAAATCATGACTTCTAAAAATGCCGATATCTTTTAGTTAAGAAGTACTATGATATCGAAATTTGGTTTGGAGTTAGGTGATACTTGGACACTTCCCACACGTCAGCCTAATCTCCGTTACTTCAATACAGGGTGGTAAAAAAATACAGTTTTTTCGTTTGCTTGAAAAAGTTGATAAAATTTGATTATTTCAAATAGAACACCCTGTATATTATTAAAAATTCGGAAAGCTGCTGAAATTTGCTTTTTTTCTATGTATATCATACCTATACCTAACTAGTCAAGTTTCGGACTTATGAGCATTTATTTGTGAAAATGTCCCTTCAGAATGGTATTTCCATTCGGTATTTGGTAAGCAGGCCATGATTACTATTTGACAGTAGCGTTGTGACATTCTCCTAATAATATCGACATTTTCGTCACTTCAGAAATTGCAAATACCTTCGAAACGATGGAACAAAACTATTCAAACGGTAACAGATAGGTATAGGGAAATATCAAAAAAAGTTGTCAGGCAATTGTTGGAGATCCCAAAAATAATATTATATACAGAGTGTTCCATTTGAAAAATCAAAGTTGCTACTGCTTTCTAATAGAAGCGGCAACACCGCATTGTCGAAAATATTTTAGTTGGCTAGAGAATGTCCGAATATGCCCTCCATTAAATTTTCAAAGTGATCCGTTGTCTGGTTCACCAGAAACGTCTAATGTGCTATCCACCGTGAATCAGCCTGTATATGTTGCAAAATTGTATTTTACCTCACTTTAATTCAGTTTGATACTATGTGTGAATTATATGTTCTTAATTCTGTATTCCTGAGTGTTATTGTTCTTCAGAATAGGTAACTAATCATTAGGATGAATTACTGTTCCATTGATTTTTTAATTTTCAAATTTTTTATTCATGCCACCGCTGTTGAATGTATCAGATTAATTTCAAGTATTTTAATTCAACTCATCAATGTTTTCTGTCTCACTCCAAATTTAAATTATTTCAATAATTTGTGTGAGTTGAGAGTTCTCTATTTTGTATTATTTAAAAAAAAAACCTTTTTTTGATGCAACCGCTCGGAATGTATCAGGATAGTTTTAAGCATTTTAACTTTGCACGTCTGTGCTTTCTGATGTGTACATCCATCAACCGATGGCTCCAAGTGGAATTACAAATAAAAGCTCTTTGTCTTTGTCTTTGTCTTTGTCTTTGTCTTTGTCTTTGTCTTTGTCTTTGTCTTTGTCTTTGTCTTTGTCTTTGTCTTTGTCTTTGTCTTTGTCTTTGTCTTTGTCTTTGTCTTTGTCTTTGTCTTTGTCTTTGTCTTTGTCTTTGTCTTTGTCTTTGTCTTTGTCTTTGTCTTTGTCTTTGTCTTTGTCTTTGTCTTTGTCTTTGTCTTTGTCTTTGTCTTTGTCTTTGTCTTTGTCTTTGTCTTTGTCTTTGTCTTTGTCTTTGTCTTTGTCTTTGTCTTTGTCTTTGTCTTTGTCTTTGTCTTTGTCTTTGTCTTTGTCTTTGTCTTTGTCTTTGTCTTTGTCTTTGTCTTTGTCTTTGTCTTTGTCTTTGTCTTTGTCTTTGTCTTTGTCTTTGTCTTTGTCTTTGTCTTTGTCTTTGTCTTTGTCTTTGTCTTTGTCTTTGTCTTTGTCTTTGTCTTTGTCTTTGTCTTTGTCTTTGTCTTTGTCTTTGTCTTTGTCTTTGTCTTTGTCTTTGTCTTTGTCTTTGTCTTTGTCTTTGTCTTTGTCTTTGTCTTTGTCTTTGTCTTTGTCTTTGTCTTTGTCTTTGTCTTTGTCTTTGTCTTTGTCTTTGTCTTTGTCTTTGTCTTTGTCTTTGTCTTTGTCTTTGTCTTTGTCTTTGTCTTTGTCTTTGTCTTTGTCTTTGTCTTTGTCTTTGTCTTTGTCTTTGTCTTTGTCTTTGTCTTTGTCTTTGTCTTTGTCTTTGTCTTTGTCTTTGTCTTTGTCTTTGTCTTTGTCTTTGTCTTTGTCTTTGTCTTTGTCTTTGTCTTTGTCTTTGTCTTTGTCTTTGTCTTTGTCTTTGTCTTTGTCTTTGTCTTTGTCTTTGTCTTTGTCTTTGTCTTTGTCTTTGTCTTTGTCTTTGTCTTTGTCTTTGTCTTTGTCTTTGTCTTTGTCTTTGTCTTTGTCTTTGTCTTTGTCTTTGTCTTTGTCTTTGTCTTTGTCTTTGTCTTTGTCTTTGTCTTTGTCTTTGTCTTTGTCTTTGTCTTTGTCTTTGTCTTTGTCTTTGTCTTTGTCTTTGTCTTTGTCTTTGTCTTTGTCTTTGTCTTTGTCTTTGTCTTTGTCTTTGTCTTTGTCTTTGTCTTTGTCTTTGTCTTTGTCTTTGTCTTTGTCTTTGTCTTTGTCTTTGTCTTTGTCTTTGTCTTTGTCTTTGTCTTTGTCTTTGTCTTTGTCTTTGTCTTTGTCTTTGTCTTTGTCTTTGTCTTTGTCTTTGTCTTTGTCTTTGTCTTTGTCTTTGTCTTTGTCTTTGTCTTTGTCTTTGTCTTTGAAACACTAACTATACAATGATCACATTCATAAATAACAATAAATTGACTTGAAATTTCCAGCTCAAATCAGAATCAATCATTGATTTCAACATTTATTGGTTGCTCGATATGTTTTCTCGGAAAAATTGAACCAGCATCGTTTTATCGGCTTAGAATGAATCTGTTAGAGCGATACCAGATTGAGAAGTTTTCACCTATCGTGTTGAGGTTGACTAAAGTGAAGGTCCCAAAACTGAGCCCTGTGGGATACCTACGTCCATGTTCAATAAGTCGGAGTCCTCCCATTTCACATAAATTTTTTTGAAATTCATAAAAGGCATAACCCTTGCAAGAAATTTCTCTCGAACACCTCTGCATTCAATTTATAGTTTATAGTATTCATAAAAGTTGCAGTCACACTTTCGGTCCACCTACCTGTGCAAAAACCGTTTTGATGTTCTGATTACATTACGTTCAAGCAAAAATGGGAATAATTTATTGTAAACTCATTTTACTGACCACACTGGGAATGGTGATTGGTCCATAGCTAATCATTTTTCTTGAATATTGGAATTACTTTTCCTACTTTGAGTAGATCTGGAAAGATGTATTTGATTATATGTTTATGCCAGCGGTTCACAAATATACTCAGATATTGCTCTGATTATACTTGTAGAAAGGCAATTCATTACTGTAGAATTTTAGTTTTTCAGTTGACCAATAATATTGTAAAATATAAGTTGATACTTCTTATCTTCTTGAAAATTTTTGCATTTCAAGTATATGACCTCCATATTATTTTAAGATGTACTGAAACTGTGTCAACACAACTCAAATGTATAATAATATCTACAGATATGGAGGATTATCTTATCTGAATTGGATGTCATTTGCAAGCAATCTCACTGCATTCAACATAATCAAAGCAGTGTTAAGTAATGATGGAAATATTTGCGTTTGACATTTCTATACCATAATTATAAATAGATTGTTTTGATTCTCGTCGGGCTAATAGTTACAGTGAGCAGAAGAATGAATTGAAAATCGAGAATAAGGAACAGTTCGATGCCTAAGAACGAATTTTTAGGGGATATTTTCAACTTGTAATGTTTTTTGTTGTGCTTCATTTGTTTTCTGTGTTATAATTTAGTTGCCCCTCTATGCCATACAGCAATTATCAAAGAGTTGTCATTTTAATTAATAAAGTATTTATAGAAAACAAAGTATTGTAATTGAATCATATTTTGTTATATATGGAAAATTCCTTTATTCGTATAAGTATTCTAAACTTCCTCGTATCTTTGAAAAATTTCATAAATTTTTTCACTGGGAGAGTAGGTACCTGGCGGTACTTTAGGCTAGACACATATAGGAATCTCATCCAGAAATGTCTTACAGTATGGTATAGTTAGCAATTTGTTAGAAACTCAAAATAATTGCGAAAGTGTATATTGTACGGGTTTTCTTGTCAGTTTAGAATAATAATCTTTCTCTACGACTATAGTATTCTACATTCATTACATATTGATTTTTAATTGAAGAATAAAGATGATTCCAAGACACCGTGGATCCTAACTCATTATTCAACGGCACTCGGCCAATCACAGGTTCAGAATTTTCAGAATCCACGGGAACTGAGAAGGCTTTGCTTGATTGAACTTTTGTCACAGCTGGCATCCGCGAATGTCAGATTGAGTATTTTCTTAGTTTTAACTTTGATCTGTGTGACAAGTACCTAATATAAAAATTAATAGAGCGGATTTATCAATGAAGCTCTTGATGAAATCTATCTTGCAACAAATGCATGTCAAACAATTTTGACTTGAACGTTCCATACTCCTCAGTTCTTGGTCAGAGTTTCTCTAGTAGGTATTTCATTCACAAATTTTCGAGTGCCTGTTATAGCTCAGTTGGTAGAAGCGTGTACATGAAGTAAATGTATAACGAAGGTATATAGGCGTGAGTTCAAATCCAACTCTTGGAAGTTTTTTAAAAATTATTTTCAATTAGGGCATTTATTCATTCATGAATGAACACCGATTATTCATGTATAATTGTTATTATCAAATAAATCTGAAATCCAAAGTGAATGAATGAATGAAGTATCTATTATTTTCAGAAATAATATTATATTTATAATTTTAATTTTTAATATTTTTAGTGTGCTTAGCACTTCCGGTACATTGATAGGATCATGCAATTTTCACAAGCGGTTCTTGAATTTTTTCAAGAATTATCTATACGTTATTCCTGAGAAAAATTTTCACCCAAAAAACACTTCTTGGCTAGTTAAGAGCTTGGGCAAAATTTATAGAAATAATAATAAATAAATAAAATAAAAAAAAAAATGTATATCAGCACAAAAACGTTTCCACAAAATTATACAATCATAACACCACATATCTTTCCTTGCAGGCAACAGCCAAAAGCAAAATAATCGCCATCAGACGAGAAGACCAGAGCGTCTGGGAGCGCCGAGCCCCCTTCGCTCCCAGCCACGTCCGCAAACTAGTCAAACGCGGCGTCAAAGTGATCGTCCAGCCCAGCAACCGCCGAGCCTACCCCATGCAGTCCTACCTCAGCGCCGGGGCCACCGTGCAAGAGGATATCTCCGAGGCCAACGTGATATTCGGCGTGAAACAAGTGCCTGTCGACCAGCTCATCCCCGACAAAACGTACTGTATGTTCTCGCACACGATCAAGGCGCAGGAGTCCAACTTGCCGCTGCTGGACGCCATCTTGGAGAAGAGGATCAGGCTGATCGACTACGAGAAGCTCATGGACGAGAAAGGGACCCGGGTGGTGGCGTTCGGCAAGATGGCGGGGATTGCGGGCACTGTCAATATTTTGCACGGGATGGGGTTGAGGTTGTTGGCTCTCGGTCATCACACCCCTTTCATGCACATTGGACCTGCTCATAACTACAGGTTGGTAATGCCAAAACTACCTTCTTAACACCCTGTAGAGCACTACATACGTAACGATACACAGACGAGACAGACCACATTTATTTCGCCAAGAGACCTGATATCAAAATAAAAGCCCTGAAACGTCTCAGCATCAGTAACCAATACTCGAGCGGCTGAGTAATGATTTAATAGATTGTAAGGTACTCACGAAACGTGTATACAGGGTGTCCGGTAAACCTTGTACAATATTTTAACTGGTGATAGACCAGGTCATGACTGTTCAGAATATCGGAATTTCTCCTTAGTAAAAATCTCACCGTTTTCGAGATAATGAGCTTTTTTTGAATTTCTGGAAAATCACTACCTCACCTTGGATTTTTGAATGCCATGTATACAAATTGGGACGAATTCAAATATCTTTGCTGCTGAAGGTTGCTGATGAGTGATGCTTTCAGATGTACGAAACAGTTTTTCAGAAAACAATACAATTTTACAAGAAATGAGGGTAAAATGACAGATTTGAGTTTCACCAATTTTTTTAACAACAGTTTGACATTATTGTTTGAAAAAACATAACCAAGTGGAACTGGATATTCATTACAAAAGAATGCCCAGTTCGTCCAGGCTCTACTATGGTATAAAACATACGATCATTATTTTTGGAAGGAGTAGAATTTCGATAATATTAGAGTGTGATGTTATTCTGAGCTAAAATCAACTCCATTAGACTTTGTCAGTAATGTCTTTTATTTTTATCCTATCAAGATGAAATGATTAAATAGTTATGAGTAATAACGAATCAACTGCTTAGAAGCATTCAATGAGATGAAATTAAGTAAATACTAATTCAACGTTTTTTTTTTAATCAACATACACTATAACCACAATAACGATTATTCAACATCGCACTGAATAACATTACAAAAATGTTATTTACCATCCACTCGTACGCAGAGACGACATATTTTCAAGAAGAACCTATTCAAATGCGTTATAGGTTATAGCCCCCAAATCAGCGATTCTATGAGCGGCATTGTGCAATCGGATATAGTTCTGCATAAAGCGCTGCTGGAGCAGTAGCACTACCTCCACATTCACCATAAATGTAGTGCATATGCGCATATTCTCGGGGAGTATAACGTATGTACGGCATGACAAAGAAATAAATACCACTGAATGAAACCAGCGGAATAATTAAAAAAACTACGACAGAAGTCACAAGTTGTTCAAACAAAAGTTTTTAATTTTCGACAAGGATTCATCTATTAAAAAAGTTTGCACTTATTTGGTTAAACCCTGTATATCTGCCAGTCTCTGAAACTTCGTTGGAATCTGGATGTTGGACAATTGCGACATTTATCACAAGAATTCGTATTAATCGATGCCATGTCGGAAAATCGACATTTCATTTCGATAATTTTATTAGTCCTAATTTCATGAAAAGTTAATTTTATTGACATACTATTTAATGCTACCAGTAGTCCATTCTTTATTATTAATGATTATTTCCACATTTTATCTTGATAAAATCTAAATCAAATAATTTTTGGGCGTAAGTATAAAAGTTGATCAAATAAATGAATATTTTGGAACCTTTGGTGTGAGTACAATTCAAGAAAAAAATAAAATACCTAAACACCACACCTACGTCACAATCTTAAAATGTTACTTTTAGCTCCTGAAGATGCTAACTTTGTTGGCGAAACGCGCGTCGAGTGTGATTGTGACGTAGTTTTGGTGTTTGGGTAGTTTCCTATTTTTTCTTGAATAAAAGTTGATGGAAACCTAGATTAAAACCACGCCTAATTCAATGGAAATCACTTCTTCCAAAAATAATTATAGTTTGTTTTATACCATGGTAGAGTCTGGACAAAATGAGCATTCTTTTGAAATGAATGTCCACTTCCAATTGGTTATGTTTCTGTCAGATAATAACGTCAAACTTTTTTTAAATAAATTGATGAAACTCAAATCTGTCATTTTACCCTCATTTCTTGAAAAATGTTTTCACTTTCTGAGAAACTGTCATCAGTAATCTTCAGCAGCAAAGATATTTGGATTCGTCCCAATTTGTATACATGGCACTCAAAAATCCAAGGTTAGGTAGCAATTTTCCAGAAATTCTTAAAATTCCCATTATCTCGAAAACGGTGATATTTTTACTGAGGTGAAATTCTGATATTCTGAACAGTCATGACCTGGTCTATCACCAGTGTCAATATTGTACAAGGTTTACCGGACACCCTGTATAATGCTTGGTAATTTCGGACAGTAAAAGAAAAGTCAGTAAAATCTATACTTAATCTTAATTCAATTCGATCTAAAAAAAAAGGACATATACGATTGTTGACCACAGTAAGCCATTATAAAATTCATCTGGTATAAAAAATCATTGAACTTCAGTCATATTACGACGTTTGATTTTTATATACGTTACTTAGGGGATTATTTCAAACATAGGTATATTTGTTCATCCAGACAAATCGTATGAGCAAAACATCCTCCCAGACACAAAAAACATTCAGGCGTGAGTATGAGCGCGAGGTTACTATGCTCGTGCTTTATATGTATATACCTACTAGAAACAATGAAGGGCCCAGAACACTTCCTTTTGGTACTCCTATATTATTATCGAGTTTGCCGGATGTAACATGATCAAGTCGTAACTTTTGCTTCCGATTGTCCAAATAGTCTGCAATCCATTGTAATGCTGCAATTCCAACAGATTCCGATTTCTTCAATAATCTTGTTGAGTCAATAAATGTATGCTCTCATTCTTCCACAGAAACTCCAGTATGGCTAGACAGGCTGTCAGGGACGCGGGCTATGAAATAGCCCTAGGACTCATGCCAAAATCCATAGGGCCTCTCACCTTCGTATTCACTGGCTCGGGAAACGTATCCCAAGGATCGCAGGAAGTGTTCCAAGAGCTGCCCCATGAGTACGTCAGCCCAGAACTTTTGAAAAAAGCGGCGGAACACGGGAGTTTGAATAAAGTCTATGGTTGTGAAGTAAGTGTTTTCTTCATTTTTGTGTACCCAAAATTGGAAGTACATATCCCACAACCTTTATTATTTATAGAATGTTTTATAACAAATTTATGTTTATTTATTGTTAATAATAACAAATACAATGTCGATATATTATAAATAAAAATACATTTCTGAAAGAAACATGATCAAAACGTTTTCATGATCACGTGAAATTGATGATGAGAATAATCTTATTTCAAATACACAAACATACGGAATATCTAGAATATATACATAGGAAGAAAGAAGAATGGCTAAATTAATTTATACCTTCATAATATTGGTCGCCTTTTGTATACATAAAAACAATAATAAAAGACTAGGTATGTACTAATTCATTGAAACATCGAAATTCAAAATTATTTCACAAACAAATAATTTTACAAATTTACAGAATTCGCCAAATGAGATTTTTTTAAGTTGGTAAATCTTGATTGAGATTATATTTTGAAATTGATTAATCAAATTCAGCATATTCTTTCTAGATTCTTCCTAGGTATTGCTACTACCTATATAAATTGTATCGTCGGCATAAGAAAACAAATTTTCGTATTTAACAAATCATCGATATATGAATCTAAAATTAAATAGGTACTAGAACTGAACCGTGGGAATCACCACATTTCGCGCTTCCAGAATAACTTTTGATGTGATCAATCTGAATAGTTTGTTCTCTTTCAAATAGCATTGAAATACAGTTTCAGGCAGATTTCTCTTGTCAGACTAATCTTATTTCGTTTATAATTTTATTTATGGAACTATATCTTTCAATCTAAAAATGTTCCAACAGTTTTCTTTTGATTATTTAACGATTTATAAAAACTTTCTGCAATATTGAATATTGCATTCTCTGTTCCCTATTCTTTTCTGAATCCAAATTGGTTTGAAAGTGTCACTTCCCGGACACTTTTTCTTTGGGAAAGTAGCACTTCCCGGCCTAGGCCGGGAAGTGCTTTTTTAATACAAATATTAATATAAATAAGAATTAGAATGTTTCTGTTGGTACCTATCTTCTGTTCGAATTTCAATATATAATACAAATAAGAACTGAAATGTTCGAAATATTCAAATTTGGAATCGTTTCATCTGGTTAACAGATGGGTGAAAGTCGACCTCTCTTCGTCTCTTAGACTAAATGCGTCTCATTGATTTGTTATTCTACATGGTTGCCGAAAAAATTGTGTGCTCGTCCAAAAAAACACTTGAGCTATAGAAATTTTCGATAAATATATATTCATTGGTTTCGTAATTTTTTTTAGATAACTCAGTTTCGTGATTTCACAAAACTTTCTTTCTTAATTTCTCTATGTTTGATAGATTTGGTCAAACCATTTGTGAGCAATGATTTGACTTTTTTTTCATTTCTTGGGTGATTTTTCATTTCATATCGTTCCTTGATTTGATTATTTATTCTGTATATAAAATGATTCTAAGCTCCATTGGAATCAGAATCTTATAGAAAATAATCCTAATTTTAATTTTATTACAATTTTTTTAATTTATCAAAATTTACTAATCTTTTGTTAGTAAAGTTTTTTCGTAGCCTTTAAAATCGAGTGATATATGACTAGAAATTGGAAATTTGTCTGAAATATGGGTTTCAAAAACATAACAATTCATTTCACACATACTATTTTTCATCTTGAAAAGAAGTGGTTAATACAGGATTAGGAGTTCCTGAAGATTCTTGTTGGTCCATTCAAATATTTGTCAAAAAAATAAGAATTCAATATATTTAAATATTTTTTGTGCTATTGTTATATCAATCTAAATTATTTATGTTGTTATCGCCCGAAAAAAAATCTATTCCTCCGTTGCACAGATCAAAAAAAATGGAAACTCAGAAAATTTTCAATATCAGTAGAAGCTAGGTGGTCCAAAGGAATTATTACCTTCATTGCCGAAGATCCTCATGAATGGGAAATTTTTATGTTCAATAATAACACTATTTGCATCATTTGTGATGGAAATCAGAAGACCCTCATTTAGTACTTCGTCAAAATTCCTTCACCCCTTCCTTTTTTCTATCTACTGTAATAAATATAACGTCAAAACGGTTTTACAAATTTATTTGTACACATATAATCTATTCATAATATCACAATTTATATGATTATTATCACACTAATTTCTTTCGAACCAGACTGTCTATACTGAACTCAAGTGTCTCTCACTGTAACTGTCTCTCACTGTAACTGTCTCTTTCGTTACTGTTGACTATTTATATCGAAGTATATTTCTTGTCTCGAACATTTGCGGCCCTATAGGAAATACGAGAGAGGTCGCCTTCCGTGAGTCATCGCTGCTTATGGAAACTCGTTGAGACGACAGGTCCGGCTCCAGTTTGTTACAGTACTTTCTTCTTATTTTGTTTTAGGTTAGAAGAAGACACTACCTAGAACGCGCAGACGGTGGAGGTTTCGACCCCGTGGAATACGAAGAACACCCGGAGCGTTACATATCCACCTTCAGTAAAAAAATTGCTCCCTACGCTTCGGTCCTAGTCAATGGAATATACTGGGCGGTGAACAGTCCGAAGTTGCTGACCATACCCGATGCCAAGCATCTTCTCAGACCTGCTCATACCCCCTGGTTACCCACCTCTAGAGGAGCCCCAGCTTTACCCCACAGGATGTTGGCCATTTGCGACATTTCAGCAGATCCAGGTAAATAAAAATTCAACTATCCAGTGAGTGTGCACTATAGTCCAACATCCACGGGTTTTAACCTGGCAGTTAATCCAGTAGAAATGAATTTTTGGCACACAAGCAGTTTTGAGGAGTATTTTGAGAAAAAAAATTGTTCTGCACGCGAGCATCTATGAAAAGTGGGGAAAACTCCTGGGAAAACTCAGAAATTAGGTCTTCCATCAATAGTTCGGAAGAATGAATGATGGTTTTTCGGATTTTTAGGCCGACGTTTATTTAGAGAAAATCTCGACGTTTCGCCAACACGAGTGGTTGGCATTTTCAAGAGAAATGTTTACAGATTCGATTACTGAACACCACTTTTGGTATGCGTTGTCTCAGCCAGTATTTATGGGTCGACGTACTCGTACCTGCGTCCGGTGCCATCGTCCCTGCGTCGGGTACCCCCTCGGATTCAATAATTACCCGGTATGGTGTTATTACTGCTTTCTTGAGAACAGGTAGCCATGCTTTATTCAATTGTAACCCTTCTTCAGTTCTGTTGAAGTTGTTGGGATGTTTTTTGATTTCGATTGCTTCTCGGAAGGGTCTTGGCTAATATGCATGTGTTGTGGCAATTACTTGGGTTTCTTCGAACTTCACTGTGATTGTTATTGTTAAGCGCATGTTCTGCGACAGCAGATTTTTCTGAGTGTCCTAAATGGCAATTGGTCTTGTGTTCCTTTATTCTGGTATTTGTGGAACGCTTCGTGGTTCTGATATAAACGTTGCCACAGGTGCATGGAATGCGGTACACCCCAGATGAGCTTAGTTCATCACGTTTATCCTTCGCCGATCTCAAGTGATCCTTCAGTTTCTTTGAAGGTTTATATATGGTTTTGATATCATACTTTCGTAGTATACGGCCAATCCGATCTGTGACCCTAGGAACATACGAAAGGAATGCTTTACATTGTTCCTGGCAGCCATTCGATCCACAGTCGCTAGAGTTCTTTCTTTTCAGAATCAGTAGGTCAAATTTGAACAAATCAGATATAACATTCATTCCCAATCATCTTGGGACTAACTAAATTAAGTTTTTCTGTGCCCGTTATTTTTAAGTTCACTAATTTTTCATGTCTGATGTCTCTACAATCGACGACACTATATCAATGTGAATATTTTTGAAAAAGCGTTGTTGTGATTTTATTGCCAAGACTCTCTACTTTCAGAATATGTATCTAAAAACCTCTGATGACAAAAGTTTTCATTCATCATTTTCTATATTTCCTGGATGTATCCCAAAACGCATCAACATTCTTCTGATAAAATCATTTCTGATGGTTTTAGTGTCAGGTTTTAGTTACATTCTTGCTACAGGGGCTGGATTACTAGTAGCATGAATGTAAGTGAAAATACAGTGTTTTTTCTTCCTGTAACTGATGGTGAATCAAAAAGAATAATACAGGGAAATTACTGATTATAAGAAAACTATTTGTAAGTTTTTTTAATTAAAATCAAACAGAATTCAGTCAGATACTGAAAACTTGATTAGAGGTGTCCCACAAGGATCGGTATTAGGGCCTATTCTATCTATTCTATACGTCATAAGGATGACCTCATCGGTAAAAAACATTACACTGTATACGCAGATGACTTCTCGTTGGTCAAATTCGAGCCGGATACAAAAAAAACTGGAATCAAAATGTAGACACCATTAAGAAGGTGCTTCAGTTGTGATTTTCTGTTAATATTTTCTTTCAGGGGGCTCTATCGAGTTCATGAACGAGTGCACAACCATCGATACCCCGTTCTGCTTATACGACGCTGATCGCAACAAGGACACGAATAGTTTCAGTGGTTCCGGGGTTCTGGTGTGCAGTATCGACAACATGCCTACCCAGATACCGAGAGAAAGCACCGACTTCTTCGGGGATCTACTGTACCCATTCGCTTTCGATATAATACAGAGCAACGCGCAGGAACCACTGGAGAAACATAGTTTTTCCCCTGTTGTACACGGAGTAAGTTCAGAGCTTTTTTTTCGAAATTTGTTAGATACTCTTTGTTTACTCAGATTCATTTGTATAACCACAGGCGTAGAAGTACGAATGAAAAAGAAGAAAATGTCAGTATGTGAAAATATTAAAAGTTGAACTATACTAACATAGAAATGTCACAAAACAGTCAAATCAAAAATAAATCGAAAATACATAACAGATATAAATATAGATATAAAAACGTAAACAGCTTTATACATCTCAGTTTGATGAAAATAATAAGGCTCGTGAAGATACACTACTAAATGAAAGCGATGTCATAAAACAACCATAAAATAAAATTTTACTCAAGCCTTACAATATACTCTTGCTGTCGTTAAAATTTTCAAATTCTGAAAAGCTTGTTTCAAGACTTCTATAGCCCAACTTGACATTAATCCTCATAATTTTGAATACCAAACACACAGGATACAGAAGAGTGTGTCTCCCAGTTTAAGATGCCGAATCTAAAAAAACATGTGAATAATTGAAATTTTCATAACAGAGTGTCAATAAAATACTTTGAGTGCAGTGATTGGAGGTAAGCCTAAGGGAATAAATGGCTTTTCTGAGTTTATTACATAAGTAGTCTATAATTTTGTCATCCATTGAAGTGTGTCATCAAAAACAACACCCAACATTTTTGTTGAGTTAGTTAGGTTCAGTTCCGAAGCAGTATCAGCGAACAGATTCAGCTCACATTGTTTTCCAGTATTCATCTTGAAATTTTATACATTAGTTTTGATTTCATTCAACCTCAAATAATGTTTTCTCGACCAAGTATAATAACTTTGTTGTAAGTATCAATAATTACTGTGTTAGTATCATCAGAATAACATTTACAGTGAATAGCTGCGGTCTTATTTGGGTATACTAACAAATCATTGGCATAAACTTACTACAAGAAAGGTCCTAGAATGGATCCCTGAGGTACTCCGTCAATATTTCTTTCGTTCTCAGATTTTTTCCACTTTGACTTCTTATCTTCTCTTATCTTGGTATCTCTTATTTCAAGAGTTAATCGAGCAGAAGTTCACACAATCGAAAGTCAGTGAATAGCGAATAATCCTGTTTGTCTAAAGCATTACCCATTTGAATTTGAAATTCATGCAGTGTCGCATCAGTGTTTTTTTTTTCTTAATGAAACCATGTTGTGAACGCGATAACAATTCATTTGCAGTAGAATAGTCATTCAATTGTTCTTTTATGTTCATTACATAAAGTTTAGGATACTGGAAATAATACTAATTGCTCTATATTCATCCATATTTTTTTAGTCACATTTTCTACAAAGAGGAGAGACACTGGCAAGTTTTCGATTGGTCGGAAAATGCCTTTTGAGGTTGAGAGATTAACTAAAAAAGTAAGTTTACTACATAATTCAGCAGAGCAGCTCTTCATTAAATTGTTGGAAATTTCATCTATCCCGTTTGAGATAGAGTTATTATCTGTTGATATAGTAGCTATTTAAAACCTACAAATAGTATCAAAGTCGAAATGAATCTTAGTAAATTGTTAGAGCAAAATTTAAAAAATATTCTTCCGTCGTTTATTGCGGAATGCACTCTTATAGATTTTAACGAACTGATTTCGAAATGATAGGTATATCATTTTTTTTAATATCCATGAAATTTCTGAAATATTTTAAAAAATCTGCAAACTCCAAACAATTCAGAATCATCAAATTTGTCCATTCCTAAATTTTGAAAATGATGGTTGAGTGGAAGAATAGCTCTGCTAAACTCCGCCAAGTAAAATAAAGACCATTTATTATTATTATTATTATTATGATGAAAACATTTTCAACCGGAAAATCATCCCATAAATCTGAAGCTGTAACCACGAGCCATAGGCGAGTGGTTTGTCATCGTGCCAGACGAGTATGAAATATCCAGTTTCCGCACGAGTTTTGCACTATACTTTTCCGACGATCGACCTGAAAAACAAAATACTACGAGATTTTACTCATGAAATATTGACAAATAAATTTTGCACCAACCAACACATAATTTTTACAGAAAAACCTAGTATCACAGATCAAGTTATTTTTAAATCTCATCCGTGTTGTTATTTACGATAGTTTTTCATATAATTCCATTTTATAACCTCATTCTTTTACAGGCCATAATAGCAAGTAACGGAAACCTGACTAGTAAATTCGAGTATATTCAAGAATTGAGGAAAAGCTCAAGGTGAGGTACCTTTCATTCTATACACTCTATTATATTTATTTTTATTTATGAGTTCATAATAAATCACCTAAAAGGTATTCTCGACGATTTCTATCAATTCGTAAACACAATACCTTTAATAACAATTAATAATTATAGTTCGCATAGATTGTAACAACTGAAAGAAGTACTGTAAATAGCAAACAACAGGTTATTCCACATCTTAAATTTACCTGTTTGCCGAATGAAAAATTTTGTTTTTCTTCAAGTAATTTTTTCACGAAATAAATCTATATCAACCTCGTACGTACTTACAGTCAGATATGAAGTGTTTTTAGTTTGTTAGGTAGAATCTTGAAACACTCAGTATAGGTCCTTTCTGTACTTCAAAATCTTTTGACACTGAATCTTAGGCTTCCATATTTTGCATGGAGTTTCTTCAGGGGCTAAAGGGAACACTTTCAAAATAAAAAAAACTTCCTTTTAGTAACTCAATAGTTGAATACTTTAAGAATTGATTTCCCTCATTTTCATAGCAAGAGCAGACACAAGTCAAGTGGTGACGGTACCCCCAACGAAAAAAACGTTCTGATAGTTGGAGCAGGCAGGGTAGCATCCCCATTGGTAGAATATCTCCACCGGGACAAGTCGATTGGTATAACAGTTGCCTGTGAACAAGCAGAGCTAGGGGAAAGGCTGGCTGATGATTATCCAGGTACTAGGCCCTTTCATCGTTCTCTTTTAGCATACTGTTATGATATATATAGGGTTGTAGAAAAACCATAGTGTTCCACTAGTCAAAATCATTTTTTGAAGCGAGAGAACACATGTAATGTTCACGAGCTTCAAAAAACTGTTACTTTCGTCACTCGTGGAACAATATATTCTCACCATGTATCTTTTTCGCAGGTGTAGAAAGTGTCTACTTAAATGCTGTCGAAAACTCGTCTTCTCTTCAAGACTTAGTCAGAAAAGCTGATGTGGTAGTGTCAATATTACCAGCTAGTTTGCATCCTGTTATAGCCAAAGCATGCATCAACGAAGGTGTCCACATGGTGACAGCTAGTTATATGTCTCCAGCAGTTCGAGATCTGCATCAAGCTGCCCAAAATGCTGGAGTGACCATTTTGAACGAAGTTGGTCTTGATCCAGGTGAGTGAAACAAGTCAATACTTGCTGTTGCCAACTTCAAAAGACATATTTTATGTTCGTGAGGTGTTGTTAAAGTTGCTGCTGGCTGAACACTCGTGAATTCGTATTTTTCTTTTCTAGAACCAGTGTTTCAATTTCATAATGATCCACATTTCAAGCCATTTTGAATTATTTCAGGTATCGACCATCTACTTGCCTTGGAGTGCATACAGGAGGTGCAGAACTGTGGCGGAACAGTCACCTCATTCGAGTCTTTCTGTGGAGGCTTACCAGCTCCAGAATTCAGCGACAATCCCCTCCGATACAAGTTTTCATGGTCCCCCCGCGGTGCTCTACTGAACACTGTGTCATCAGCAAGGTAACGTGTGCTATATTAAAAATTACTTTAGCAGTGGGGATCTTCAACCTCGAAACCTGTTTCTAAAAGGATGGGAGTAGCGAAAGACATGCAAAGCAGTCATCTACGAGGGAGGAAAACAGGAGAGAAGTTGAATTTGGTGTTCCTCAAGGTACCTAATGAGGGTCCGTACACCTAAATGATCTGTATCAAATAATGGGGCATCTATTGATTACATGAGGCGTTTAGGGGGGGGGGGGTCGAGCGAAACATCACTCATTCTAACGTGGGGGAGTGGGTGGTCTCGGCAAATATCACGTTTTTTTTTCCGCAAGAAACAGTGTAAAATTTGCGAGAAAACTATTTTAAAAAATGTGTTTCACTAAAATATGGCTAAATCATATAGAATAATAGTCATCGTGGTTTAATTATGCACTGATAGAAGAATTTATCAACTATTAAGGCATTTGGAACGGTACGGTATGCGCCAAAAGTTTTCTTATCTGCAGCCCATTGGACATACGTCGATCATAAAAGTAAAGGACCCCGCATCGTTTTAATGGGAAATTGGCTTTCGGCAAATTTTCTCGAATTTTTTATATATTGTAGAACTCGTTATGCTGATCAATTGTCTCCCTTGCGCGAATGCTCTAAATTCATCGGTTTAGATCATACAGGGTGCTGAAGTTGACTTTTCCAAAATTTCAAATGACCATTGTGAATCCATTTATTCGAATATGTGAACCAACTCAACCATGCATGGATTATTTATATGGTCAATACAAATCCACTATAGAGTATAATAATTCCTGCACATACCCACCATATACAGGATGAGTGCAAGGCTAGCAATTGTTTTTGTGATTTGGTGAAAACTGAGCGGTGGAATTTAATTCATTTCCAGATATTTAGAAGGGTACTGAGAACAAATTCTGTTGATGGTATTAGCATCTCCTGAATCGGACTGCAATATTTTACACAAGGTGTTTTATTTCTCTAGAAGCCGCACCCGCCCTGCTTGTTGATATACTCATATGCCTGGAATTCCAAATAACTTGGTAATAAACTCGATAGTTTATGATGAGAGTTTAAACTGCAGATGCACAAAATATACAGGGTCTTTCAAATATAATGGCTTTTGCTGATGAATTCTTTGAAGAAGTTAGGGTTCTGAAATTCATTTTATTCGTACATTTCGATAATCACGTTCTATTCGACATGTGTCATCGACATATTTCAAACAATTAACTGAGGAATATTGCAAATGATACGTATAAATCTACATTTACTACAAGTAGTAGAATAACTTGAGTGATGAAGGTAGAATTTAAAAAGAATTAAAATAAAAATATTAAAAGACACAATTGTGTAACAACCAATTTCATTATTTCTCACAGAATTTCATCAGATGCTATATTTTCATTTGCTATATAAATGTATGTGGAATTTTAGAATGAACCATAATCGTCTCCCAACAATGATATGCAAAACTTCCTATTTGCAAAACATAAAACAAAACATAAAAGAATTCATCAGCAAAAGCCATTATATTTGAAAGACCCTGTATATTTGGTGCATCTGCAGATAAACTCTCATCATAAACGATAGAGTTTATTACCAAGTTACTTGGAATTCCAGACATATGGATATATCAACAAGCAGGACGGGTGCGGCTTCAAGAGAAATAAAACACCTTGTATAAAATATTGCAGTCCGATTCAGGAGATGCTAATACCATCAATAGAATTTGTTCTCAGTACCCTTCTAAATATCTGGAAATGAATTAAATTCCACCGCTCAGTTTTCACCAAATCACAAAAACAATTGCTAGCCTTGCACTCATCCTGTATATGGTGGGTATGTGCAGGAATTCTTATACTCTATAGTGGATTTGTATTGACCATATAAATAATCCATGCATGGTTGAGTTGGTTCACATATTCGAATAAATGGATTCATAATGGTCATTTGAAATTTTGGAAAAGTCAACTTCAGCACCCTGTATGATCTAAACCGATGAATTTAAAGCATTCGCGCAATGGAGACATATGATAAGCATAACGATTTCTACTATATATAAAAAATTCGAGAAAATTCACCGAAAGCCAATTACCCATTAAAACGGTGCGGGGTCCTTTGGTGTAACGACTGTACGATTTCCCCACCATTTCAATCTATTGTCGGAAGCGCTAGGCAACACTGCTCTGTCGCTAGTGTCAGTAACTTTTATAGTTCCGATGATCAGATTGCTAAAATTAATTGAAAACTGATGGATTGTTAACGCAATGGCTCGAACCAATTTAGTTCACAAGTGACGGTTCATTAAAGAAAGTCATATGAAAAAAAAGATACAGTGCAGTCGTAGCACTGTTGGAAGCAAAAAAAAAGTTAAAAATGGAATGTTATAATATGATGATCATTCTTGATTTATGCAAATGTGCAGAAGTTCAGGAAAGAAATGCATATGTCCTTTTCCAGGTATCTGAGGAAAGGCCAAATCGTGGAAATCAGCGAAGGAGGCGAACTCATGCGAGCAGCCAAACCCCTGGACTTCCTCCCCGGCTTTAACCTGGAGGGCTTCCCCAACCGGGACAGCATAAAGTATGCCAAATTCTACGGCATCGAGGACGCCAACACCATCCTCAGAGGCACCATCAGATACAGCGGGTTCGCGCAAGCCGCCAGACAGCTGCAGTTCCTGGGGCTGCTCGACTCCGAAATCCACCCCAGCGTCCACCTCCAGGGGCCCGAGATAACCTGGCGGAAGTTCATCTGCGACCTGCTGGGGTTGGAGGACGCCAATATCTTCTACGATAATTTGAAGAGCAAGATCACGGAGAGGACCGGTAGCGATTCGTCCGTGGATGTCCTGGAGGAGTTGGGGTTGTTGGAGGAGAAGAAGGTTGTCAAGTGTGGGACGCCCTTGGACACGCTCACGCATTATTTGTCAACCAAGCTGGCGTTGGGTAAGAGAAAATTCGAGTATTCTAGTGGTCCAACTGGACTGGTGTGCATATGATTTTTGTGAAAAAAAAAGAAGTAACAGGCAAGAACCAGGAGGAAAATGTTCTTGAGGTTCCAACTTTGAGGAAAGTAAATTTAAGCGCAAAAACACTCAAAATGGTGAAACAGGGATTCAGTTTAGGGATTGAATGGGGTTTTTTGCGAGTTTCGGCGAAATGTGACATTTTAGCGAAAAATTAAAAAAAAAGTTGTAGATAATAAAAAAATCAAGATCTTTTGTTCCAAACACTTTTTGACATAATATCAATTCAACCGTCAAAATGGCGGAAAACCGATTTTTCAGTATTTAAATTTTTTTGTCACGTATCAATGATTTAATTCAGATGAACATTCGTTGAAATATGTCTTTTTTGGTGTTGAATAAGCGTGATTTTTTCGCAATTCAGAAAACAACTAGTTATGAACATTTTTCGAAAAAAATACCCACGAACAATTCTGCCCTCCTGAGTATAACGTCCTATCTAGAGTCCCTGTATGCATTTTGACATTAGATCTAATATACGATCTAATGTCAAATTGCATACAGGGACTCCTATCTACATTTTTGGCTGTATTGTTGATAATAAACTACTTGCCAGATGAAGTGGGACAGCCAAAAGCTGCCTAATTTTGACTAGCTATAAATTGGACATTTCTTGGCCGATGTTGGATTTTCATCCAAAGGTGGAGAGCGTCATCCTTGGTCTATGCTTCATTGCCATCGGGTTTCTTTTTTTTCAATTCGTTCTCTTTGTACAGGGTGAGAATTTAAAGCCGGAAACATTTCAAATTTTTGACCGATAATTTGGGAAATGTGAGGAACCCTACAAATTTTTCTTAGATGTTGGGTGAATTGTTGTGACGATACCTCGAGACGCCTTTGAAATATTTTCGATAAATTGCGTTGCTATATGTAAATATCGCCATTTTATAAAATTCCGTTTTTATTTTCAAAATTAGGCCTTTTTCAATTTTACATTAGCAGCCCCCATCTAAACAGCAACAAGAGATATTTCTACTGAAGATAATTTACAGCAGTGGCGCGCAAAAAGGGGTTTATGATATTCAGAAACAAAAATTAGTTTTTATTGAAAAAAATCGACAGTTTTTTTATCGTTACAGTTAAAAAGGTTTAATTAGAATGATGCTGACAAATTCAGAGGCGTGCAAAAGGGGATTCTGTAATGTAGACAAATTAAAATTGCAGTTTCATTACTTTTTTTTACTTTTTCACTCATTTTATTCAAGAAAGGATCCATTGTACAAGGGATCCAAAAAGTTTGATTCATATGGAAACAATTTAAATGATTTTATTAAGTGTTGTTCTTTGTTCGCCCAGTGAACAATTTCTTAATCGTTGGTATTTTATTCTGGGCAATACTTTGCAGTGGCATAGAATATTTTCTTTATAAATTATTTGGCTTCAGACGAAGTCGACACCATAGAGGGAGTGCTCTTTGAATCTTGGGGTCAAGATGTTTTTGATTACGTTGGGTGAGCTGCCCTGTGCTGATGATTGGCAATACCATGAAACCGGTCCGTGAAGGTGTTCCCCATGTGGGTTGAGACATGTTTTGGCGTTGAGATTGATAGAACATTGCAAAGTATTTCTTGCAGGATACTTTGCTGAGAATCTAACTGATATAATTCAATAGTCGTAGAGGGCAGTAGTTGTTTTTCTGTTGGACACTTGCCGACGATTTTACCTATTGTATAGGTTAAGGCAGAAGTCTGGATTGCTTAATCCGTTTTTATTATCAGATAAATATATACATATTTAGTTTAGATTTTTACAGTTAAATACCTATGGTTGGCATTCATTTAACTTTTGATTATTGACATTGTTTGCAGAGAAAAATGAAAGAGACATCATAATTTTAAGACATGACGTAGGAGTTCTGTGGCCCGATAACAGAAAAGAGACGAGAGGAATAAATTTCGTGGTTTACGGAGACGTCAATGGACATTCGGCCATGGCCAAAACGGTTGGGTACCCAGCAGCAATTGCTACCAAAATGGTTTTGGATGGTATGTAAAGTTCAACGGCTGTTAAAGCAGCAAGTTCAACTTGAATAATACAATGGATAATTCATTTTTCAGGGGAAATTCAGGAACGAGGTTGTATATTGCCGTTCGCTCCAGAAATTTATAGAACGATGTTGCAGAGGCTGAGGATGGAAGGGTTCAGCAGTACCGAAACATCGAAGTTTTTCTGAGTGGTTGTTCGTTACTGGATCGATTTCATTATACCATCAAATATATCATTTAAACTGTGTGGGGGTTCTTCATATGGCTCATCAAAGAGCAATGGTTTAAACTCTGTTCAAACGTTATGTGCCTTATGTAGCTCAACTTGTGTTGTACAAAATATTGCGAAAGGCACTCGTTCTATTTACGAGAACAAACATGAAATTATTATCATTATTATCAACAATGTATTATTATGTTTAGTATGGTTAATCATTTCTTGAATATTTATATGATAAAAATTTGTTCGAAAACCTAGCGTCACGTATTGTTTTATTATTACAGAGATACAAGAACCATAGCCATCCATTACGACGACATATTGACGCCATCCTACCAGTATAGTTTTTTATTGAAGTTTAAAATTTTGAGATTTTTTCTCAAAATTTTGACTTTTTTTCTCAAAATTTCGCTTTTTTCTCAAAATTCTGACTTCTTTTCTCAGAATTTTGACTTTTTATCTCAAAATTCTGACTTTTTTTCTGAAAATTTTTACTTTTTTCTCAAAATTTTGAATTTTTTCCTTAAAATTTCGACTTTTTTTCTCAAAATTTCGACTTTTTTGAGATAAAAAGTCGAAATTCTGAGAAATAAACTCAAAATTTTGAGAAAAAAAGTCCAAATTTTCAGAAAAAAAAAGTCAGAATTTTTAAATAAAAGTGAAAATTCTGAGAACAAAAGTCAAAATTTTGTTAAAAAATCTCAAAATGTTAAACTTCAATAAAAAACCAACACTGGTGAGGATGGCACTAATACGCTGTCAAAATCCATAGACATACATTTCGCAAAATAAAAAAGATTTCAACAAATTTACAGATGTACGCCATCTTCAGACTGAAATCTGTACTAATTCACTATATATAACAATACTGGTTCTATCGTTCCACAATAGATGTCACTGAGGTGGCGAAAGGTCCAACCGCTTTCGCATATACGTTGTGCCAACATAAGAAACATAATATTTATCATATTATTATGTTTTGTACAAATTATAATAAATATAGGCTGAGTCAAGTCTCTCGTCTGACCAATATGGTTGGACCAGCGTGGTCATTTGGCTGACTTGACGACCTGACCGTGACCACTCCGTAAACGCCGAGGGCACCAATGTGCACCAATGTGACCAATATTTTCAATCATCTGATCAGTCCGACTCATCGTCATACTTCATACTGAACGCGCATGCCTTGTCTGACCGGTGACTTGACGCAGCCATACCAAAGAGTCCAAAGAGTACTAATCTTTGGCCATACTGTTCTTATGTTGGCACAACAAGTGGTTCGACCTTTCGCTATCTTAGCGTTGACATCTAATGTTGATTAGGGTCACTGAATCCTAGAAGGCTTAGGCCTGTAAGAAGCCTATCCTATCCTATCGATGTGTAGTACTTATCCACACTCAGGGTGATTCACACACGATTATAGTGTTCATTGGATTGACAAAGTCCATTGTGTAACTGCACCGATTAAAAGTTAAGTGTAAGTAACACTTCATACCTTGAGGCCGACGAAAGGACCTTTTGGCTGTAGTCGCGTTCGGTAATTGCCACTTCTTCAAATCTTTATGTCGAATATTTCAGAGTAAATATTTATTTCAACAGTCTAAAATTATTGTATAATTTTTCATCGTCTAATCCCAAATACTGAAAAATAACATGTGATTCATTATTCATCGATTTTTTTTCGCAGGATGAGTCAATTGACAACAGTGGGGAAATGATAACTGATGACATCAAATATCTGTTCACTCATTATGAACACGTTACGAGAGCTGTCACGACACGTAGTGAAAATTAGGCTGAGTCAAGTCACCGGTCTGACCAATATGATTAGACCAACGCGGTCATTTAGTTGACTTGACGACCTAATTAGAACTGTTTGTATGTGACCAATATTTTCAATCATCTGATCGGTCCGACTCATCGTCATACTTCATACTGAACGCGCGTGCCTTGTCCGACCGGTGACTTGACACAGCCTTACTGTTGTTTCTTCATGGCTCGACATTCATTTCGGTACGAGTCACGTCAAACTCGCAACGGATCGAGTGTTCGCATAATCTCACTCCTGATTCCCAACGTCTCTGCTCGCCCCCTCGGTGATAACCAAACGCAAAGGACATATCGAACCCATCGATTTTATATTCTAGATCAAGCACACCTACTTTAGACTTGAAAGCTTTGTTTGGCTCTTTAATAATGCAAACAATCGACAGTTTTCCTACGCAACTAGGAAACACCACTAGCTTATGAGCTATGACAGCACCAGCGACGTTTACTTGAATAATGATAATAATCGAAAAATTACTTCGTAAATACTAGAGTTTTATCATAATGGCTGCCTAGGTATTTCATAAATATGAAATTCACACCCCACTACAGGTAACTTTAAACCTTTCCATCTAACTTCAAATCGTTTTACACTCACTCTGTTTTTCCCGCATACTTAGATGTTTTTCAAGAACAGCGCAATGAACGAACCGTCACTCTCATGGCCAGTATTTTCAGTTTCAGTTGAACTCCAGATTGATTAACTAATGGTCAGAATGTGATGATCCTTAAACGTAATTTAAAGAATGTTATTCACCATCCAAACTATCAGTTAGTTATCTGTAGTTTAACTGGAACTGGAAAGACGCACTTGTAACACAAACACTACCCTTGCGAATGTATGCAGTTTTTTGTGATTTGACTTATACTGCGACAAAATTGCGCTTAATGATGTATCACAATATGTTATTTTTCAGTATATGAGGTAAAATATTACCAAGTTACCGAAAAATGACTTGATGATTCATCATTCACCGCAATCCTTTCACTGTATGAGTCGAATCGCCAAAAAATTTCGAACATTCGCAAAGGTATAAATGAGCTTTAGCTCTTTCGTTTGCATGCGAAACGAACCGAATGTCTCAGCCAATCGCTTGCGTTGTTCCCGTAGGAAACATTTGCATTACTTTGGTGACACTTTGTTTTGTTTACTTCTCCCTCGTTCTCTCGATGATCAAATAATACGAGCTGCGAGAGGAAAATGAGCAAACAGGTATGTGATAACCGAACGCGCTTAGTGTGCCAAGCCACAGAACAACTAGGTGTTCTAATCCACAGAACAACTAGGTGTTCTATCCACAGAACAACTAGGTGTTCTGTGACCAAACTATCACTAGTACTGTCAAATGTCAAAGTAGAGAAAACATAAACAATCTTGACATACAGCTGACAGTTCTTTGTGAGCACCAATCGGCTCTCGCGCACTTCCACTTGTCAGAAATCGACATTGCCAGAAGCAGTCGGATTTCTACAGTACCGTAACATACTATTGTTTTTTTGTGTAGTTTTATGCCTTTAGAAATGGTTCGTACATCAAAATTGTCAACAAAGGCGTTCCTCCAAGTATCCTAGTGGGTCGAAACAAGTGTAGTGCCTCAGAAGGAGACTCGGGAAGAATGGAAAACAGCTCACAATCATCTACTAACCCCATTTCTCAGGGGTGTGGCCCAAATACCCAAATAAATATACATGTGAGCCCCACCACGGGGGGCGAGTTCTACTTGTGTGTAGATTCGGACATTACGATTGATAATCTCAAAAAACTCGTTTCGAAAAGACTGAAAGTGCCCAGAGATAGGATTTGTTTACTGTTTAGAGATAAGTGGGTTTCAAAACCAAAGTACAGTTAGGCGGTATTTGTTGGCTAAATTCGATCTTTTTTAGGCAATTGCAAGATGGAAATCTGGTTCAGCACGGGATATCAGACGGCTCTAGGATTACTTTGTTACCAAATGTTGAAACCGGGCTTGTGGTGAGTAGTTTTACATAACATTGCACATACTAATTGCCCAATAATACACTTTGATCTGGACTTTTTGGAATCTCATAACCTGATCCATTGTACTCCTTCCAATGGATATACAGTACAAAGGATGATTATTGACTTGACTTGGAAATTCTGTAGGTACTTATCAACAATGTGAGTTTATATAGAACAAACATGCATGCATAATCAATATAGCTTCAACCTTCAGAATTGATTTCCAGCCAGTCTCATGGTTTTTATTTGGGGAGCCAGTAACTTTATAGATCATATGATTGAACAATATTTCAGATAATGGTGAAATACAAAAATGGTTGCCTTTAAAACAAATATTGGAACAGTCCCACTCTTTTATTCTTCCAAACTGTGTGATTCAAAACTGGCATTAAATGAAATATGCATGTACTTAGCCAATGTAATATTTGATTTGATTCATATTGATGTTGTTTTATTTGAGTATAATGATTCAGATCATCAAATTTTCGATATAGATACAGTTTCAAGCTTGGAATTATTAAATGATAGTTTCCAATAGTTGAAGAAATGTACTACACATCATGTATAGAATTTGAGTTCTGTTCCTATTCAGAAAAAATAATCCTTTGGGTTTGATCAAATAGATCAATGGAAATTTAATTGTTTTTATATCCTCACTTAGTTCCTTGACACACATAACAAAAATCAACAATGAAATATATTCTGAAATACACAATGTTTACACTCAATACATTTTCATTATGTACTAGGAGCATGAAAAACTTAGGATTAAGTCTTATCCAAGTCAGTTCATTCAGAATGAATGATAAACAACGTTAAATATGTAATTCCAGTCTCAAAACCAAGTCCCTAACCTATCCAAGTGTGCACATCAATATGATTGTGGTGTGTCATATTACATTACTGTGGAAGTAATCTCTGAATAAAATAATAATATAAGTAGGTGGTACAAGTAGTATAAAGAGAGATTAAATGAATATACCTACAAAAGCGTTTTTTGTTGCAGTACCTCCAGAGTCGCAATTGTATATGGACCCTGCATGAAAAAAAATTATTTAAATATTCATAATTATTATAATTCATATTGAGGTAGAGAAATGAATAGATTGGTAAAATTGGAGGAACAAGTTATCAATATGATCATATGATTTGGTATTCTTGAAATAATTCTTTTCACTTGCTACCTTATTTAAAGAGATGGCTACCATTGTGGTGGTAGTTGTGTTGTAAATATATGTGCAGATTTCAATAATATGGAATCAGGAACTTAACTGTTGGGTTTTATTCTCCAATAATGTTTTTAATACTTGTGAAATAGCTTACTGTGCAGCAATTTAAAAAGAAATTCATTGTTTGATGCCCTATATCAACATTATATGAATACATTAAAAGCAAAATTCGTTAGCAATGATTAATGAAAACATTATATTATAGAATTTAATCTGAAACATCACCATAAACAATCATACTGCGTTGTTTCTGAGCCTATCAATATTATTGTGCAATATTTTGTATTGTGCAATACGTTGGGAAATCAAAATATTTTGAAATATTGCACAATAATTGGTAATTTTTGCATCAGCTGTCTGAAGAATACATTGAAATTTTCAAGAGTCTACAGGGCTGTTCAGAGAAACATTGTGACATAATTCATTGACAACTATTATAGACTCTTTGCTCTGTTCCATATCTAAACTATTTGAAAAAGTTGTAGCCATCAGAATATATAAGATGAAGGTATATTCGCGGGATTCCCTATTTGGAAATATTCCCAGGTGATAATTTTGCAAAAAATTTAATTTTTAAATTTTCGAAAAATCCCAAACTTTCTTCAGACGTAACTCGACGAGCTGATTCCGAATATCACATCAAAAATTGAATTCCAGAAAAGGGTAACTGAAAAAGGGCAATTTTTTCGACGAATAAATACACCCATCCACAAAATCGACATTTTCTATAATAATTAGCCTCTTGATTCGAAAAACACCTAAATTTTCGGATTCCGAAGGAAATTTTCTATAAGATGAAGTAATATTCGCGGGATTCTGTATTTGTGAAACATTCCCAGGCGATCAAAGTCGAAATATGCAATATTGTAAACAGGAGCAAATCGAATTTTGCAAAAAAATTACTTTTCAATTTTTGAAAAATTGCAAACTTTCTTCAGACGTAACTCGACGAGCTGATTCCGAATATCACCTCAAAAATTGAATTCGACGAAAGGGTAACTAGAAAAGGGCAATTTTTCGACAAAAAAAATGCACCTATTTACAAAATCGACATTTTCTAAAAGAATTAGCCTCTTGATTCGAAAAACACCTACATTTTCGGATTCCGAAGGAAATTTTCTATAAGATGAAGTAATATTCGCGGGATTCTGTATTTGTGAAACATTCCCAGGCGACCAAAGTCGAAATATGCAATATTGTAAACAGGAGCAAATCGAATTTTGCAAAAAAATTACTTTTCAATTTTTGAAAAATTGCAAACTTTCTTCAGACGTAACTCGACGAGCTGATTCCGAATATCACCTCAAAAATTGAATTCGACGAAAGGGTAACTAGAAAAGGGCAATTTTTCGACAAAAAAAATGCACCTATTTACAAAATCGACATTTTCTAAAAGAATTAGCCTCTTGATTCGAAAAACACCTACATTTTCGGATTCCGAAGGAAATTTTCTATAAGATGAAGTAATATTCGCGGGATTCTGTATTTGTGAAACATTCCCAGGCGATCAAAGTCGAAATATGCAATATTGTAAACAGGAGCAAATCGAATTTTGCAGAAAAATTACTTTTCAATTTTTGAAAAATTGCAAACTTTCTTCAGACGTAACTCGACGAGCTGATTCCGAATATCACCTCAAAAATTGAATTCGATGAAAGGGTAACTAGAAAAGGGCAATTTTTCCACAAAAAAATGCACCTATTTACAAAATCGACATTTTCTAAAAGAATTAGCCTCTTGATTCGAAAAATACCTACATTTTCGGATTCAGAAGGAAATTTTCTATAAGATGAATTAATATTCGCGGGATTATGCATTTTTGAAATATTGCCAGGCGATCAAAGTCAAAATATATAGGGTGACCCAGGGGTGTGTGCATGGTCCATAACTTTTTTTCTATGCAAGCAATCGACTTGATTTTTTTTTAATCGATAGGTTCAACAATGAGCACATTCTGAAAATATGTTCTTCGATATACAAGATGTTTCAAAATAAAATACACGACCACGTTAAATTTTTTTAAATGGCAACCCTCCTTTTTTTATTCCATTTTTGGATTCGCCACTAAATTGTCAACATAACGCACCCGGTTTCATAAACCTATCTGCAATAGTTTTTGACTTATGCCGATTTATGTGTCAAAATCGCGTCGTGCATGGACCCACAGAAAAATTCATAACTTCAGAACCTTTCAAGATAACTCAACCTACATTTTCCCAGACTATTCCTCAAGCTTCAGAGCATTTTTTGAAATGCTGGCGAACTTGAAGTCAATGTTCCATCGCCTACAACGATTTTTTTCAAATGACGGTTTACAAATGGCAATAAGGCAATAAGGGTTAAACTTTGTTTTTGGTAATTTTTATCTTAATTTTTCGAGAAAATATTCGTTTTTCTGCAGATCCACATGCAATTGATGTTACTTACAGTTCATGAGAGGGCGATCATATTTTGTATTTGAACCAACCATCCAACTTCAAGTATTTGAAAGATATGGGGCGATCAAGAATATATTTTCAATTTTGGCAAAATGTATCCCTTTGTATAGCCAGCTTCCACCAATATATTTAGCTGATTTTTTGAAACTAATTAGCTAATGTATATACAAATCCGTCAACGTTTGTGCTCATTAATCTAAATCCAAATTAAGTTGCGGCGTTGGTCCAAAAAATATGGAGGGATATGAAGCGATGTTTCGGAATAATTTTGAAATTATTTCTAAAATCATCCGTGATTTTTTTTTTTTTTTCTGACATAATTTAGATGAGTCATTCTTGATCAAAAAGTTCCACAGTGCCTACCTCGCGGATGCCGCGGTTTGAATTATACAGGGGTTTGAAGTATAGTATTTCATCGATTTCTCGAATAATCAATAATTCCTTTGTAACGGAAAATAATATGACACTAAATTTCCACAGATTTATTGTCTACGCGACATGATTCGATACACAGTATCTTTCTCAAGCCAATGTAATAAATTAAATTACTCTACGTTGAACATTACTTAAATACCCTTCTTATCAATTGAGGTAATTAGGGTCTACCTATAATAAAATAAAAATTGACAATACAATGTAGGTACCTGTAAATCTCAAAACATATCTACTACTTAATTAGTTGAAAAGGTTTAACAAAGGGGAACTATTAAGGTCCAATTGATCATTTAGTAAACAATTCGAATTTTCCAATTTATTAATTTCCAAGAATTCTAAACAATTGAGTCTAATACCCTTATTTTCAACATGAAGGATTTCAAAGTTTTCATCGAAGTCATGGTCTACCAGTCTGGCCTACATATACTTTGGAACAAGATCCACAATTCAATTTATAAACTGTGGATATTTTGGAAGAAGATCATGACTTCGATGATAACTTTGAAATCCTTCATGTTGAAAATGAGGGCATTAGACTTAATTATTTAGAATTCTTGGAAATTAATAAATTGAAAAATTCGAATTTTTTACTAAATGATCAATTAGACCTTAATAGTTCCCATTTGTTAAACCTTTTCAACTAATTAAGTAATAGATATGTTTTGAGATTTACAGGTACCTACATTGTATTGTCAATTTTCATTTTTATTATAGGTAGATCCTAATTACCTCAATTGATAAGAAGCGTATTTAAGTAATGTTCAACATAGAATAATTTAATGTATTACATTCATTTGAGAAATTTAATCGTGTTTACCTTAGTGTCATATACTATGAATTTCCATCAAGTAACTGCCACGTCAATCCAAAATTTGGAAAATAATATTGTTTCCTAGACAAACTTCGAAACATATCAATGACAGAATATCTGAAATGAGAATTCATGAATATACAAAGGTTGCAACTAGTCCAAAAAAAATATTTAGGAAACATTATTATTTTCCGTTACAAAGGAATTATTGATTATTCGAGAAATTATGAAAACTACACTTCAAACCCCTGTATAATTCAAACCGTGGCATTCGCGAGGTAGGCACTGTGGAACTTTTTGATCAAGAATGACTCATCTACATTATGTCAGGAAATAAAAAAAATTCACGGATGATTTTAGAAATCATTTCAAAATTAATCCGAAACATCTCTTCTCCATATTTTTTGGACCATCGCCGCAACTTTATTTGGATTCAGATTAATGATCACAGACGTTGACACATTTGTATATACCGGGTGGCTACGGAAGTATTGCCTACGGAATATCTCAGTTATTGTATGAAGTAGGTTTGTGAAATTTGGAGCGTCGATATAATGACATAAGAGCTAGAATTTGAGCATATTGACATGTCGAAGTTAACTTCCGATCTGACCGGAAGTAACATCAACTTTCTTATTTTAAATGGAAACCCTATTTTTTTTCTTTTCGCTTTATTCAGCATTCAATTCCCTTTCTAATGACATATCACAAGTTGGTATCTAACCAGAAACAAGATCAGAAAAAAATTATTATTGAAATTCACCGAGTAGGCCGTGGGAGCAAAATGAAAGCCAAAAATTGAAAAGTTGGCTATGGAAACCATACGTCACTTGATAACAGTTGCTACTACTGTGATATTTTATTTTCATTCGTCGGCGTTATAAAAAGCCGCCAAAAAAAATATTGGAAAAATTGGGAAAAAAACAATACTCTGTAGGTCCATAACTTAAATAGGAACATACAACTTTTTCTTGCCTGTACTATTCAGCATAACCATTCCTTTCTAATGATATAATAGAAAGTAATTTTTTGAAATGAAATACCAAAAAATCCAATTATTATTCTTCAAATAACGAAAAATCAGATTTATCGAAAAAAAAAATTTAAATTGATAGGATTAAAGATAAAATAAATTCCAAACAAATGTTCGAAATGGGGTTTCCATTTAAAATAAGAAAGTTGATGTTACTTCCGGTCAGACCGGAAGTTAACTTCGACATGTCAATATGCTCAAATTCTAGCTCTTATGTCATTATATCGACGCTCCAAATTTCACAAACCTACTTCATACAATAACTGAGATATTCCGTAAGCAATACTTCCGTAGCCACCCGGTATATTAGCTACGTCGTTTCAAAAAATCAGCTAAATATATTGGTGGAAGCTGGCTATACAAAGGGATACATTTTGCCGAAATTGAAAATATATTTTTGATCGCCCCGTATCTTCTAAATACTTGAAGTTGAATGGTTGGTTCAAATGCAAAATATGATCGCCCTCTCATGAACTGTAAGTAACATCAATTGCATGTGGATCTGCAGAAAAACGAATATTTTCTCGAAAAGAGTTAGATGCAAATTACCAAAAACAAAGTTTAACCCTCTGTTATACCCGCCAGTTTTGATTCCTTTTATCATTTGAACTTTTTGATGCACATATTGTAGAATATTCCATTATAAAAATTCAGATCGATACGATGAAAATGAAATTCCGGATTTTTTGAAAAATCGTCAAAATATCAAACTTTGACCCCCTGTAGAATCCAAACGCCGGCATTCAGAGAGTTGGCGCAATGGTACCTTTTGTTCAGAATGGCATGGGCTACATCATATTGAAATCTCAGCGATTTTCACTAAAATCGGTGCGGGGTCCTTTAAAAAAATTCAAAATTAAAAAAAAAACAAAAAATTAAAATAGAAAAAAAAATTGCAGACCCAGCGTCCGGAAACGGGCATAATGCAAGCCCTCGAATCCCTGAACGACACGCAGGTGAACGAATTCCTTTGCGGCAAGGCGCCCCTCAACCTCAGCATGCGGCTCGGCGAACACATGATGCTCATCCAGCTGCAGCTCAGCACCATTTCGGGCCTCAAGCCGCCCACGACGACGACGTCGCCCGGTCCCTCGACATCCGCAGCCCCCGGCGCCGCGACAGCGACGCCGGGACCCTCGCAGCCGGCGTCAACGTCGTCCAGCCCGCCCAGCCTGCTGCAGGCGTCGCGCAACCTGCAACACACGCTCAAAAGACTGTCCGCCGATGTTTTCTCCGGGAAAGATAAGGGTGAGTGACTTTTTCGTTGTTTTTCTCTTTCACCGTGACAGGTAGCGCCCCCTTCAATTTTAGATATCCTACTAATATAGTGTTACTACGATGTATCTACATAACAAATTTTTCCACCAAATACACGGAAAATCAATCGACGTGGCAACATTCGCTTTCAATGGCAGGTAGTTTGGAAATCGGCGGATAGATATAGGATTGCAATCCTTCAAGTGCGCATGCGCACACCATTGACTATACCTCATATACTTGATTGTCGAAAAATACATTCTTATTGACAAAGTGTCATAAATAATCATTAAAACAATATAAAATTGCACATATACAAGTGAAGTATACAAGTGAAAATATAAGAGTTAGTCGAGGAGAATGAAATGATATAAAATTAATGTGTATAAACCTCAGATCAATAAGTTTGTTTCGGGTTTTTGACATTCGAACCAAAACACAACACCTCTAGCACAGTGCCGTGCTTTTTTAAGGGGGTCAAAATTACTTATGCAAATGCAGTACCTGTGAGCTGCAACAAGTTATTTCACGGTTTTATCTTAAAATTCCTAGGGTCAATAAAAAGCCGGGGGTTGGCAGCAAATAACTTTTTATCAAAATTTGGGTATTCAAGATGGCGGATTAGTTTTGTGATTTATGATGATATTCTTTCCTTAGTTGGATTCTAGGAGTTTTCAGCTATCAAAAATAAAGCATTATTTATGGTCTAAAGTAATTAATTCGAGAGATCTAACAAGTTCCTTGACTATACTTCAAGTTTGGTGCCTGGGGGTTTATGTTGTGTAGATCAAGTTTCAACGAATCAATACGAATATTTGAATAAATATGGACCAGTTGCATACAGCCTTCTGTTAACGTAGGTAACATAACTGGTGAGCTTAGACATGCGTTGCCATAGTAATCATCAAATCAAATATTTATTTGTCTCTTAAATTCTTTATGCAACTGGCCCTATGAGTTAAGAAACCTTCTCCAACATCTATAAATAAATTGTTCATTCTGTTGAGTATTATCCTTCCTAAATTTTGGACCAGTTCATTCATATGACAAGTACCTGTCAGAAAACAACTACTCTCCTGGCTAAGACCACGACGGGGATTGAATTAAATCTAACAGATACTTGTGCAACGTTCCTCAAAGCATCAGAGAACGCAAGTGCCAGTGTTTTGTGTTGATGAAGTGTTGTTTAAATTTTCCTGTGTGTTTTCGTGGTTTTTTTTCCTGCTTATACAACTTAAAGTTACATTTGGAATATTTTTCAAAATAGGGCAGTGGTTCAGTGAGACACAATGTCGAAATACTGCTTTGTTTTCAAAACAAATGATAGTAAACAAACATTCCACAGGCGAGGTTCCAGTGGCGTCAAATGCACGATACAAATCATGCAATCAAACGTATTCGTCAAATATAATATTGGAGGACAAAGAAACTCATTCAAAATTACAGATAAGAAAAGCCTATGGAAAAATGGTGAATGCCTCAATGTTCGTTATAAATATCTGTAAGCAGGGGGAAAAAACATTGAAGCTTATGACAGGAAAATTGAATTTATTTTCCAATAATATTGATATTGTTAAAATTCTAACAGATTGAATGAAATATATGCTTATCCACACGTTATTATAACAAATTGGCAAATATCACTATTATTTATTTAATTTTAAGCCTAACATATACAATATTACAAATGTATAAATATAAAGTGTCAAAGTGTATGTGAAAGAATGATTCTCAAGAAAGCTCAGTACATGAGGATTTCAACACTTGGTATTTATTGATTTTTAAATAGAACTGTCTTTGTCAAAAGAGACCTGACCCTTTCTACTTTGTCAGTTCCGCTTATTGACAATTCAAGGTATAATCAGATTTTGAAAAAAATTTGAAGTACTTATTACCTTTACCAAGGCAAAACTATGGTTTGATAAAGGCTCTTCCTCAAAGAAATGGTTTCCAAAAATTTAAAGCAAGTCCTTTGGTATATCATTAATTGTCCTCACTGTTAGAGTTTTAACAATGTCAATATTATTGGAAAATAAATTCAATTTTCCTTTCATCTCAATGTTTTTCCCCCTGCCCACAGATATTTATAACAAACATTGAGGAATTCACCACTTTGCCATAGGCTTTTCGTATCTGTAATGTTGAATGAGTTTCTTTGTCCTCCAATATTATATTTGACGAATACGTTTGATTGCATGATTTGCATCGTGCATTCGACGCCACTGGAACCTCACCTGTGGAATGTTTGTTTACTACCATTTGTTTTGCAAAGCAGTATTTCGACATTGTGACTCGCTAAACCACTGCACTATTTTGAAAAATATTCCAAATGTAACTTTAAGTTGTTTAAGCAGGACAAAAACCACGAAAACACACAGGTAAATTTCTAACAACACTTCATCAACACAAAACGACAACGTACAATGGCCGCCACGGCCGGTGTCACAAGCGGTGTTGCCAAGAGTAAAATAATTTTAGTAACCGCTCGAAGTGCCTAAAATTTCATCAGTTCAAAACGACATATATCTTCCTTTTTGTTAATTTTTTAACACCTTTCTGGACATAAACATTTCTCTAGAATTTTTAAAATAATACACCTGAATATAAAATATGATTGATTATGCATTTATTGGTAGGTTCCTACCAAAATCATATTTTTTACCAATTTGACAACAGGGCGTCAATGTTTGAAAACATTAAGGATGAGAGGTGTACGTAAATAAACAAAGTTGTCTTCGGTTCAGTGAAACATAGCATCGGGCCGATCTATGTTTACTTATTGATCTGGGGTATAAACGAATACAGCACAAAAAAAGTAAAAACATACGCCTATATGCGCTGAAATGCCTACTATACAAATCTAGGATACACTTAAGAGACAACAAAGTCATCACATAGAATTTTATACTTAGAGCGTATCGTTGTAAAACTCGTCCTTAGTGTGGTATGCCAGATCCAACAGTAACTCTTTGACACTGTTCCTGATTTTTATTTCTGAATTTAGATTTTTGGTGTTCTGAGGTAGATGATTGAAAACTTTTTTTGAGTTATCAATCAGTGAATTCTTAACTTGAGTAGAGTTGGGCTTAGGGAGATCAGTATTACAAGTCTGTCTCGTCGGCAAACGAGAATTTCTTATGGAGTTATTGTTTAACTTATGTTTATTAAACATCAGACACACAGTCTCAAGTATAAATATGGAGGTAAGGGTCATTACGGTGGGACTCTATAACTGCAAAATATATAGTTCTTGCCATGGTCGGGTCGAGTTCTTTCGATATCACTCTAAGTGCATAACAGCCTTTAGCTAGTTTACTACATAAACTTGAAATATGTTCCTTGAACGTCAACTTATTATCAATAATTTGGCCAAGGAAGATTGGGGTATACGTTTATCACCTATTGTAATCGGGTTTAGCAAACGTTTAAAGGTGAGAATGTGGGATTTATTTACATTGAAGGGCAACAGATTGGAGTCGCACAACTTCTTAACTTTGAGAATGTCGTATTCTACTATTGCATTCACTTGATGAGTGTCTTTGTTATGCCATAGAATGGTGGCATCATCTGCAAATAGGGTGAATCTACCCGCAATATCCAGTAGTGCCAGATCATTCACACACAGCAGGAGTAATATGGGGCCTAAGACAGAGCCATGTGGTACTCCACAATCCGTCAAGGACTCTTGAGAGGTTAGACCGTTAGAGTAGACCACCTGTCTACGTTTAGAGAGATAAGACTCGAACCATTTCACGGAAGCCATATCTTTCTCAGTAGTATTATGTGATTCACACAGTCAAAAGCCTTTGATAAGTCGCAGAACACCACTGCCGCGGCTTCATTGCCATTGAGCTTTAGGTAAAGACGCTCGAGAAGTTCGAATGTGACATCAGAGGGGAACACCCAATCCATCATAATGTACAGTACAGAAATCGTAATACACAGAAAAATACTCCATCATATCGTCAAAGGATAGAAATAGTACAAGACAGAAATGTACAGCGTCATATTGTAAAGTTTCAGAACGTAATCTATCACAATTTACACCTTCATAACGTACTTTTTCATAACGTACTCCATCATAACCATAAAATTTCATAAAATTATTGTATCATAAACACAAAGCATCATAATATCAAACTATCACAACAGCAATGCATCATAACGTCAAACGATCATAATCGTATTCGGTAGAATTCGTAACGCATCATAACGTATTTCATCACAATGTAATACTTCCGAACGTAATGTTTCAGAACGTACTTTTTATTATCCTATAGTCCATGCGCTTGCTTACAGTTTGTGGTGAAAGTTTCATAATAATTGAAGACCTAAGAAGAGATCTAAGAAATTGAGGAGGCTTGAATTATCATTGAATAATTAGATGTATTCATCAATTATTGTTCCTAATAATAATAATAAAAGTACTTTATTGAACATAATTACAAAATGCTCGAATGTAGCATGTTTAGAATGAAGGTGTCTTGTTACAATGCATGTGGGAAAAAACATCAATTGTTCTTAATTTTCCATAATTTTACATTATAATAATAACTGATATTTCAAGAAAGTTGGCTTCTTTGAGGTCCAGTTCACACCACAAAAACAATTGCAGGCGAGACTGAACTCGATCTCCTATCCGTTTTTTGTTTATTTTGTTTGTAGGTTATCGTAAATCCATTTCAGATTCATTAATTTTTATAATTTTATGTTTGTAATTTAGAACAATGAGTAATAGTGGTGGGGATTTATTTTGTTTAATGAAAATGAAAGAGATAGCAAAATACAGATAACTCAATAATAATAATAATAATGGTAAAATAAACTATTTTGTTAATGCCAAAATCAAGAGACACAATATGTGACGAATGGATGATCTCAATCATTATTAGATTCATGTTATTCTTTTCCCAATTATTATGATCAAAATAGCAACATCTATCGAATCATTTGAATGTCAACAAACGTCAAGCATAAAATATTCTTGTCCCGTAATTTTTTAATGAGATTGAACTAAAATGGATAGCGACAGTTCTGAAATTGAAAATACTCCGCCAGAACTAAGAGAACAAGTTAATTCATTGTCATTGAATTTACTACCTTCAACTTCAAGAGGAAAATATGAAAATGCATACAAACAGTTTATGGATTGGAAGGAAAAATACAAAACTAAAAGTGTTTCTGATAATTTTGGCATATTTTGAAGAACTATCCAAATCAAGAAAAGCCTCTACTCTCTGGTCAATATATTCAAAGGTAATATAACATGACCTTGATAAATAGTCGACTATTTTTATTGCATCTAAATTTCGACTGTATTTCATAATAATTTAAAGAGACATTATTTTGGCATTAATAATCTGATGAGAGCCCGAGAGCGAAGCTCGAGGGCTTTCATCTCTGATTATTAATGTCAAAATAATGTCGAGTAAAATTAATAAATACAAGAGAAATTTAGCAGCAATAAAGTAGTCGACAATTAATCAAGGTCGTGTTATATTTGTGAAGATTATTTCTTGAATCTACTTCTTTATATCAGTTATATGAATGAATGAAAATTAAACAATTTGGAATAATTTATTCAAAATATCAAGAACAAAGCACAAAATCTAAACAAAAACAGCACCATCTTTATAATTTATCAATTGAAATTAAAAACACAATTATTGTATGTGACATTTCCACCATGCGTAATTTGTGACATTTGTTCAGCTTTTGAAGAACTTGCAGTATTAACCGTAGACGGTCCACATTCATTCTCTTATACAGCTTCAACACGATTGATTTTATTTGACGTTTAATATGTATTTATTTAGAGTACTGTCAGATGCTCAGGCTTCTTGATATGAGTATCATGCTGAATAGTCGGTGACTATTGTGCATCATGTAAATAGTCGCTAATAGAGCGTGTTGATTGGTCCTGTCAAACAGGAAACAAACGTATGATTGGTTGATGACTGATATTTAATAGACGAAAGAAATAATCAATGCTAAAATCGACTATTTATATTAGAAATATCAGAAAAAACAAGAATGAGAGCGGCTTAAAATCCTCTCCCTCTTCCCTTGCTTCTCTTGGGCATCATAAAGCTAAGAATGAGTCACTGACATTTCATTCCGTCTTATAGTATAGTATTATTTTTAGCAAAAAGGGTGTTGTAGAAAAAGTATAGTGAGTAACACGAGCAGAAATGCAATTTCTGCACTTGTTGCACAATATACTATTTCCGTTCCACCTACTAGCAAGCAGAAAGTTGTTTTATACAAGTTAGGTAAAACAAATAGTTTATTAAAGTATAAGTGGCAAAAAGGTCTTCCAAAGACAAAAACGAATACTTTACGCGATTTTTTTTATTGGTGCAATTTAAAATCATAAATACTGGTATTATTTCTACACAAATGTTGATATGTACTAACAATGTAAAATGGTTGAATTCGTGATGAGACATCAGTATACCTTTCGTTGTCATGGAAATGAGAAAGACAGAGTTAAATTTGCAGTTTGTCATCGAAGATTAATGTTGCCACTGTAGCGCCTAAAAATCAATTCTTATATCGAGTCTTTGAATGATAAAGCAGAATCGCGGTTAAGGGTGGATTTAGTCAACTTTAGCATAAGCATTAACATAAACATAGCGGTAACATCAAAGGTTTTTAACATAAACTTGAAATTTGACATATATTTAAGCACAACTTTAAAATAATGTTGACTAAATGCACCTTCATATGGCAAAAATCTATTGATGCGCATATAAAAAAGAAAATGACAAGTTCATCAAATGGATGAAAAAGCAAAAGGTAACAGATATAAATGAACGATTTGTTTATTTGACGTTACAAGTTATTGCTGATGTGAGATCAATAATCAAAAGTTGTCATTCAGACTTCACGTTTTTCCGAGTTGTTGATGTTACCATGGTGACTTCAAAAAATAAAAAAAACGCGAAAGTTCGATTTAAACACGCTGGGGCGTGCTATAAATAGGTAAAAAGGGGCACCAATAAAAAAGTGTTAATTTCTGGTTAGTGCCTATATTTAAAGTAATGAATTTTTAATTGAAAAAAAATAAATTTTTGTTGTATTTTAATATTTTTGTTATGTGAGTGATTAACCAGAAAAAACTACTTTTGCTGAAAATGCAGAATATTTTGCTTCTACCTGAGATTTCTGTAACAAAATATGAAACTGTTTCAAAAAACGACGGATTCAAAACTGTTTTCTATCTTTTATACGATATCAAGAAGTGTCATAGTTTTTTGACATTTCTTTATTTTTACGAGGAATCACATATGATATTTATACAGGTTCACGTTTCTTGACAACTTCGTACAAGAATAATGTAAGTGAAATAATACAAGTTTAATGAAGGGGGCTCTTTTATTTTTTTAAATTCGTGAAAAATTTGACCACTTACTGCAAATTTTAAATCAAAATAGTATTTAGCAAGTATCAAATATTCAACTCAAAATACAATTTCAGTACTGTAGTGCAGACTCAGCTTGCCTTATGATACATTTAATTATTGAATAACTTTTTTAACTCTTATGTTTTTCTTCAATGACTAAATCCCTCTTTCAAAATAAAAATACACATAACGTTTTGTCTCTTTGGTACGATATGGCTCTGGAGGGCAAAAGTGAAAAAAAAATAAGTCGAAATTTCGACTTCTAACTCGAAATTTTGTCTTACTAACCCGAAATTTCGACTAGGTAACTCGAAATTTCGATATACTGACTCGAAATTTCGACTTGACTAACGCGAAATTTTGACTTCATCAACTCAAAAAACAAAGTCGGAATTTGGAATTACTTACCCGAAATTTCGGCTTAGTACTTTCGACTGAGAAAGTCGAATTTTCGAGTTATTTAAGTCGAAAATTCGCGAAAACAAGTCGAAATTTCGAGTTAGTTATTAAAACCGATCAGATTTGAAAACTACTGATTGTGGCTTTAAACTTTCCTTTTATTTCAGGGACAAACAGACAAACAATACTTTTCGATATACTTCAAAAACTGACAACCTCTCTTTCTTCCATATAGAGAGTGATGTAATTAAACATCCATAACATTAGTTAAAGAAAATATCATACAATTTCCGTGATGCGTGCTTTTCAATCACAGAACTGTGTGTTATAGTTCTGTGTGCTATATAGAGATCACGAGTAAAACCGGAAATACTCCGGAAATACTCTTAGCATGATCCAGGGTACGATGTAAATAGATAAAGCCAGATTTGCAGGATCCAAGAAATGGTCAGAAAAGGCATATCTATATCTTTTATTGCTCGAATATGTGTTTCCAGCAAATTTGACTGCCGTGACGGACTCACAGATGACGAGGTGGAGGGCCTATATTCTTTACTTTTAGCTTTAGGCTTTGATTTAGTGATACACCTTCAAAATAATAATTACTCAAACAAAATTGCAAGAAACTCACTGGTCCTAATTATTGTGTGACGTAAAGAAAATACCACTTCTAAGTTTTAAATTTAGTTTACTGTATCACATAGCAAAGACAAAACAAAATACGAATCACATCATTTCTGTTACCTGTTACTGTCTCACCTATGCCAAAAAAAGTAGTAGAAGAACAAAGAGACTAAACTAATAGGAGGGTTTAATAAGCTCTAGCCAATCAGAATCTTGTAGCATCGACGCGTCATAGTGACGTACTTGGATATGAGTACAGAGTCGAACTCGAACCAAGCAACAAAACTGTCAGCAGTAACTCTCATATACCAAGAGCTAGTCCGTCACTGTCTATAGAGAACGGCACGGGTGTGAAGTTATCCACAAGATACACGGAGAAAAAAATATCGATTTTTTTAATTTCTATACTGGACTTTTTGTGTACCTCTAATCATTGATTATGCTTTTCCCGGCGGTCATCTCAGTAAAAAAACATGGTGCCTCGGTTTTCCAAACAGTCTTAAAGAGTGGAAATGGGGTGGAAAAGCACAAAAAACTATATTTCGGTAAATTGACTTTGTACACCTTCCATTTTCGAATATGTTGTTTCTTGTGGTCGAATTGACTAGAAAAGGCCGTCTAAGAGGGTGGAAATTGGGTTTAAAAAAGAAAAATCTGTAATGTTCCCAAAGTTAGATCTGAAATAATTGATAAAAAAGAAGTTATTCACACACAATGAACAAATGGTGGAGAATGAAACCTATATTAGTCTCACTGTTCCTATACTTGATTGAATCCTTTGATCACGACGAGAAAATGCAAAACCCATTGTTAGCATTCAAATAGGGGTGTTATCGAGGTAGTTTAGTATGTTAGTTTGTTAGTGGGGCTATTTGAAATACGACAATGGGGTGATTCTTTTCAGTTATTCACGATAAGATTGAAAGTATAGGAATAGAGTAGTTCACAAATATTGGGTTGTACATCGAAAAATGTCTTAATCTACAATACATTGGTGCTCACTTGGCCGATAATAGTTCCTTCCTATCGTAATGAATCAATAAAACTTGTTTTTCTTAGGTTTGAACTGTTATCGCTCAACAGGGACCACGAGAAGGTGTGAGCGCCCCTGTCGGGAAGGTGGGACAAGGATGTTAGTGTAGAAGTGACATGTTATGTTCAGAAAATGTCATGAAATCGAATTCTACACATATCAAAGAATTCGAATTCAAGATAAAAAAGATATTAATTTATTCACATACAATGCTGTAATTATAAAAAATTGTATACAAGTATATCAAGAACTCTATGGAAAATAAACTGAAGAACAAAAATAAAATGACATAATATACATGATACTCGAATTCACGTCATATAATGTTGTGGGTTTTCACGTTCTGTCCAGGAAGCTAGTGGCTTGTGAGTGATAAGAAAATTATAGGCTTTTTGATCTTACCTGACCCGAAGCGGTGTCAATTCAGATATCTAGGAACGAGAGCAAAAATTGGACTGGACCATACTGAATACGAAACGAAACAAGAATAGAATGGATATACTGTTGGAAGTCGAAACCGGATTCCTGAATGAGTTTCTATTGGAGCAACTATTCCGTGTGATTAGTTCTGCTCCACGCGAAACCGTCATCGATGATCGGGCTCCCGTATATATAGGCCTCTACGGGTGAGCATGTCAGCCACTGTGCTCGAGGCAGGGTTCATCTTACCATAGCTGAGCTACAGCCCTTACCACCGATGTAGACGGTATAACGAATGAAGCGGAGTTTGCCACACGGAGAATATGCCCCCGTCGATTCCCATTGAGGGATTTCGTTCCAAACAGTTTCCCCATCTCATTCTTCATCCGTTTGGTACCAGGATTCTCCAAACCAATTTTTTCTCTCGTCCCTTTCTATCCTAATTGAGTGTTGTGACTATAAGTAACTGAAAATTAGAATTATGTTTGGAAACCAAGATGTTAGGACATTCCGGGCTTCTCGAACCCACATGACTGTAAATACGTATTGTATATAATTGTTTGTTACTAGCCTATTGTGCCAAAACTCCTCATTGCAGATAGATAAATATCCTCCATGAGTTCCTAGAAAAATAACTTTCCACGTGTAGAACATATCAATATGGTGAATAATACAAGAAGCAATAAAATGAAATCATGAATAATACAGAAAATATTGCGTTTGCATCAAAGGTCACAAATAACATGGTTATCACATGAAATTAGGTGTAGGAGATAAAACGTATCAAAATATAAAAAGTACAAAATATAATCACACGAAAAGAAAAAATCTGTAATGTTCCGAAAGTTAGATCTGAAATAATTGATAAGAAAAAAAGTTGTTCACACACAATAAATGATGGAGAAAGAAACCCATATTAGCCTCACTGTTCCTATACTTGATTGAATCCTTTGATCACGCCGAGAAAATACACAACCCATTGTTAGCATTCAAATAGGGGTGTTATCGGGGTAGTTTAGTATGTTAGTTTGTTAGTGGGGCTATTTGAAATACGACAATGGGGTGATTCTTTTCAGTTATTCACGATAAGATTGAAAGTATAGGAATAGAGTAGTTCACATATATTGGGTTGTACATCGAAAAATGTCTTAATCTACAATACATTGGTGCTCACTTGGCCGATAATAGTTCCTTCCTATCGTTATGAATCAATAAAACTTGTTTTTCTTAGGTTTGAACTGTTATCGCTCAACAGGGACCACGAGAAGGTGTGAGCGCCCCTGTCGGGAAAGGATTTGGCAATGGGGTATTAGTTGAGGAGTGGAAAGTTAGGTTTATCAATTACTCTTCAGATTAACAAAAATAAAATTACAATTTACATTCAATAACCTGAGCTCATAGTCAGCCAAAATAATTTGGTTGGTTTTGAGGAAATTCCAGGCTTCTTGATCACACCTGAAATCATTCGATGTCTCAAATGATAAAGGAGTATTACAATATCTTACGAAATGATAGGACCAGTTAAAGCTTTTAATGCTTGTAAAAATCTCAAAAGACCAAAAACGACCACAAAAAACAATCAGCTGGTGACCACCAAGTTGACGTCAACTGAAATTATTAGCAAAATTATTCGATTCCTCAAATGATAAAGCAGTATCACAATTATAATAAAATAACTGGATCACTCAATGTCTATAATGTTTATAAAAATCACAATCAACCAGTGAAAACCACAAAAAAACAATCAGCTGATGACCGCCATGTTGTGACGTCAGATGACAGTGCAGTGACTCATCGAGTACCGGAATAAAACTTCACGTCCGCTCTATCTGTCAGCCATCCGAAAACTGAATCAGAGAGTGTTATCATCATGATTCAACCGCCCCCACTCTGTCGGCCCTCATCGGTAGTTTTCGATCCAGCGTTGTCACGTTTGGAACTTTTCAACTTTTCTGTAAGATTTTACGTTTCTTAACAAAATTTTGGTAGCTTCTTCTTTAGAATAGAGTTTTGGCAAGTTTATGTAAATCACAACTAACCAGAAACAACCACAATACACAATCAGCTGGTGACCGCCATGTTGTGACGCCACCTGATGTCATTAGCAAAATTGTTCGATTTCTCAAATAAAAAAGGAATATTATAATATATAATCAAATAATAAGATCTCTAAGAGTCTGAAAAAATTATAAAGATCACAATTAACCAGAACCAAGTACAAAATACTATATGATGACCAACATGTTGTGACGTCAACTGAAATTATTAGCAGCATTATTCGATTCCTCAAATGAAAAAGAATTATTACAATATATAATAAATTGATAGGATCATTCAATGTCTGTAAAGTTTATAAAAATCATAATCAACCAGTGAAGACCACAAAAAACAATCAGCTGATGACCGCCATGTTGTGACGTCAGATGACACTGCGGTGATTCATCGAGTACCGTAATAAAACTTCACGTCCGCTATCTCTGCCAGCCAGCCGAAAACTGAATCGGAGAGTGTTATGAGCATGATTCAACCGCCCCCACTCTGTCGGCCCTCATCGGTAGTTTTCGATCCAGCGTTGTCACGTTTGCGAGATTCCCACCTTTCTATAAGATTTTGGATTTCTTGACAGAAATTTTGGTAGGCGCCTTTTTAAAATAGATTTTTAGTCATTTTATATAAATCACGAATAACCGGTACCAACCACAAAAACAATCAGATGGTGACTGCCATGTTGTGACGTCAGATGATGTTATTGGATAATTGTTCGATTTCTCAAAGGAAAAGGAATATTACTATATATGATCAAATAATAAGATCATTAAATGTCTGGAAAATTTATAAAAATAATAGTTAACCAGAACCAACTACTAAATACAGTATTTTCTGGTGACCAACATGTAGTGACGTCAGCTGAAATTATTAGCAAAATTATTCGATTCCTCAAATGAAAAAGCAGTATTACAATATATAATAAAATAACAGGATCACTCAATGTCTATAAAGTCTATAAAAATCACAATCAACCAGTGAAAACCACAAAAAAACAATCAGCTGATGACCCCCCATGTTGTGACGTCAGATGACAGTACGGTGATTCATCGAGTACCGTAATAAAACTTCACGTCCGCTATCTCTGCCAGCCAGCCGAAAACTGAATCGGAGATTGTTATCAGCATGATTCAACCGCCCCCACTCTGTCGGCCCTCATCGGTAGATTTCGATCCAGCGTTGTCACGTTTGGAAGATTTCAACTTTTCTATTAGATTTTACGTTTCTTAACAAAATTTTGGTAGCTTCTTCTTTAGAATAGATTTCTGGCAAGTTTATGTAAATCACAACTAACCAGAAACAAACACAATACACTATCAGCTGGTGACCGCCATGTTGTGACGTTACCATTACCAAAATTATTCGATTTTTCAAATGAAAAAGGAATATTACAATATATAATCAAATAATAAGATCAATAAATGCCTGAAAAATGTATAAAGATCAAAATTAACCAGAACCAAGTACAAAATACAATATTATCTGGTGACCACCATGTTGTGACGTCAACTGAAATTATTAGCAGAATAATTCGATCCCTCAAATGAAAAAGGAGTATTACAATATATAATAAAATAATAGGATCACTCAATGTCTATAAAAATCACAATAAAACAGTGAAAACCACAAAAAAACAATCAGCTGATGACCGCCATGTTGTGACGGCATATGACATTGCAGTGACTCATCGAGTACCGGAATAAAACTTCACGTCTGCTATCTCTGCCAGCCAGCCGAAAACTGAATCGGAGAGTGTTATGAGCATGATTCAACCGACCCCACTCTTTCGGCCCTCATCGGTAGTTTTCGATGCAGCTTTGTCACGTTTGGAAGATTTCGACTTTTCTATTAGATTTTACCTTTCTTAACAAAATTTTGGTAGCTTATTCTTTAGAATAGATTTTTGGCAAGTTTATGTAAATCACAACTAACCAGAAACAACCACAAAACACAATCAGCTCGTGACCGCCATGTTGTGACGTCACCATTAGCAAAATTATTCAATTTTTCAAATGAAAAAGGAATATTACAATATATAATCAAATAATAAGATCACTAAATGCCTGAAAAATTTATAAAGATCACAATTAACCAGAACCAAGTACAAAATACAATATTATCTGGTGACTACCATGTTGTGACGTCAACTGAAATTATTAGCAAAATTATTCGATTCCTTAATAAAATAACTGGATCACTCAATGTCTATAAAGTTTATAAAAATTACAATCAACCAGTGAAAACCACAAAAAAACAATCAGCTGATGAACGCCATGTTGTGATGTCATATGACAGTGCAGTGACTCATCGAGTACCGGAATAAAACTTCACGTCTGCTATCTCTGCCAGCCAGCCGAAAACTGAATCGGAGAGTGTTATCAGCATGATTCAACCGCCCCACTCTGTCGGCCCTCATCGGTAGATTTCGATCCAGCGTTTTCGCGTTTGGAACATTTCAACTTTTCTATTAGATTTTACGTTTCTTAATAAAATTTTGGTAGCTTCTTCTTTAGAATAGATTTCTGGCAAGTTTATGTAAATCACAACTAACCAGAAACAAACACAATACACTATCAGCTGGTGACCGCCATGTGACGTCACCATTACCAAAATTATTCGATTTTTCAAATGAAAAAGGAATATTAAAATATATAATCAAATAATAAGATCACTAAATGCTTGAAAAATGTATAAAGATCACAATTAACCAGAACCAAGTACAAAATACAATATTATCTGGTGACCACCATGTTTTGACGTCGACTGAAATTATTAGCAGAATAATTCGATTCCTCAAATGAAAAAGGAGTATTACAATACATAATAAAATAATAGGATCACTCAATGTCTATAAAAATCACAATAAAACAGTGAAAACCACAAAAAAACAATCAGCTGATGAACGCCATGTTGTGACGTCATATGACATTGCAGTGACTCATCGAGTACTGGAATAAAACTTCACGTCCGCTATCTCTGCCAGCCAGCCGAAAACTGAATCGGAGAGTGTTATCAGCATGATTCAACCGCCCCACTCTGTCGGCCCTCATCGGTAGATTTCGATCCAGCGTTTTCGCGTTTGGAACATTTCAACTTTTCTATTAGATTTTACGTTTCTTAATAAAATTTTGTTAGCTTCTTCTTTAGAATAGATTTCTGGCAAGTTTATGTAAATCACAACTAACCAGAAACAAACACAATACACTATCAGCTGGTGACCGCCATGTTGTGACGTCACCATTAGCAAAATTATTCGATTTTTCAAATGAAAAAGGAATATTAAAATATATAATCAAATAATAAGATCACTAAATGCTTGAAAAATGTATAAAGATCACAATTAACCAGAACCAAGTACAAAATACAATATTATCTGGTGACCACCATGTTTTGACGTCGACTGAAATTATTAGCAGAATAATTCGATTCCTCAAATGAAAAAGGAGTATTACAATACATAATAAAATAATAGGATCACTCAATGTCTATAAAAATCACAATAAAACAGTGATAACCACAAAAAAACAATCTGCTGATGACCGCCATGTTGTGACGTCATATGACATTGCAGTGACTCATCGAGTACCGTAATAAATCTTCACGCCCGCTATCTCTGCCAGCCAGCCGAAAACTGAATCGGAGAGTGTTATCAGCATGATTCAACCGCCCCACTCTGTCGGCCCTCATCGGTAGATTACGATCCAGCGTTGTCACGTTTGGAAGATTTCAACTTTTCTATTAGATTTTACGTTTCTTAACAAAATTTTGGTAGCTTCTTCTTTAGAATAGATTTCTGGCAAGTTTATGTAAATCACAACTAACCAGAAACAAACACAATACACTATTAGCTGGTGACCGCCATGTGACGTCACCATTACCAAAATTATTCGATTTTTCAAATGAAAAAGGAATATTACAATATATAATCAAATAATAAGATCACTAAATGCGTGAAAAATTTATAAAGATCACAATTAACCAGAACCAAGTACAAAATATAATATTATCTGGTGACCACCATGTGGTGACGTCAACTGAAATTATTAGCAAAATTATTCGATTCCTCAAATCAAAAACGAGTATTGCAATTATAATAAAATAACAGGATCACTCAATGTCAATAAAGTTTATAAAAATCATAATCAACCAGTGAAAACCACAAAAAACAATCAGCTGATGACCGCCATGTTGTTACGTCATATGACAGTGCAGTGATTCATCGAGTACCGTAATGAAACTTCACGTCCGCTATCTCTGCCAGCCAGCCGAAAACTGAATCGGAGAGTGTTATCAGCATGATTCAACCGCCCCACTCTGTCGGCCCTCATCGGTAGATTTCGATCCAGCGTTTTCGCGTTTGGAACATTTCAACTTTTCTATTAGATTTTACGTTTCTTAACAAAATTTTGGTAGCTTCTTCTTTAGAATAGATTTCTGGCAAGTTTATGTAAATCACAACTAACCAGAAACAAACACAATACACTATTAGCTGGTGACCGCCATGTGACGTCACCATTACCAAAATTATTCGATTTTTCAAATGAAAAAGGAATATTACAATATATAATCAAATAATAAGATCACTAAATGCGTGAAAAATTTATAAAGATCACAATTAACCAGAACCAAGTACAAAATATAATATTATCTGGTGACCACCATGTGGTGACGTCAACTGAAATTATTAGCAAAATTATTCGATTCCTCAAATCAAAAACGAGTATTGCAATTATAATAAAATAACAGGATCACTCAATGTCAATAAAGTTTATAAAAATCATAATCAACCAGTGAAAACCACAAAAAACAATCAGCTGATGACCGCCATGTTGTTACGTCATATGACAGTGCAGTGATTCATCGAGTACCGTAATGAAACTTCACGTCCGCTATCTCTGCCAGCCAGCCGAAAACTGAATCGGAGAGTGTTATCAGCATGATTCAACCGCCCCACTCTGTCGGCCCTCATCGGTAGATTTCGATCCAGCGTTTTCGCGTTTGGAACATTTCAACTTTTCTATTAGATTTTACGTTTCTTAACAAAATTTTGGTAGCTTCTTCTTTAGAATAGATTTCTGGCAAGTTTATGTAAATCACAACTAACCAGAAACAAACACAATACACTATTAGCTGGTGACCGCCATGTGACGTCACCATTACCAAAATTATTCGATTTTTCAAATGAAAAAGGAATATTACAATATATAATCAAATAATAAGATCACTAAATGCGTGAAAAATTTATAAAGATCACAATTAACCAGAACCAAGTACAAAATATAATATTATCTGGTGACCACCATGTGGTGACGTCAACTGAAATTATTAGCAAAATTATTCGATTCCTCAAATCAAAAACGAGTATTGCAATTATAATAAAATAACAGGATCACTCAATGTCAATAAAGTTTATAAAAATCATAATCAACCAGTGAAAACCACAAAAAACAATCAGCTGATGACCGCCATGTTGTTACGTGATATGACAGTGCAGTGATTCATCGAGTACCGTAATGAAACTTCACGTCCGCTATCTCTGCCAGCCAGCCGAAAACTGAATCGGAGAGTGTTATCAGCATGATATAACAGCCCCCACTCTGTCGGCCCTCATCGGTAGTTTTCGATCCAGCGTTGTCACGTTTGGTAGATTTCAACTTTTCTATTAGATTTCACGTTTCTTAACAAAGTTTTGGTAGCATCTTCTTCAGAATGGACTTTTGGCAAGTTTATGTAAATCACAACTAACTAGAAGCAACCACAATACACTATCAGCTGGTGACCGCCATGTTGTGACTTCACCTGATGTCATTAACAAAATTATTCGATTTTTCAAATGAAAAAGGAATATTACAATATATAATCAAATAATGAGTTCACTAAATGCTTGAAAAATGTATAAAGATCACAACCAGAACCAAGTACAAAATACAATATTATCTGGTGTCCACCATGTTTTGACGTCGACTGAAATTATTAGCAGAATAATTCGATTCCTCAAATGAAAAAGGAGTATTACAATACATAATAAAATAATAGGATCACTCAATGTCTATAAAAATCACAATAAAACAGTGAAAACCACAAAAAAACAATCAGCTGATGAACGCCATGTTGTGACGTCATATGACATTGCAGTGACTCATCGAGTACTGGAATAAAACTTCACGTCCGCTATCTCTGCCAGCCAGCCGAAAACTGAATCGGAGAGTGTTATCAGCATGATTCAACCGCCCCACTCTGTCGGCCCTCATCGGTAGATTTCGATCCAGCGTTTTCGCGTTTGGAACATTTCAACTTTTCTATTAGATTTTACGTTTCTTAATAAAATTTTGGTAGCTTCTTCTTTAGAATAGATTTCTGGCAAGTTTATGTAAATCACAACTAACCAGAAACAAACACAATACACTATCAGCTGGTGACCGCCATGTTGTGACGTCACCATTAGCAAAATTATTCGATTTTTCAAATGAAAAAGGAATATTAAAATATATAATCAAATAATAAGATCACTAAATGCTTGAAAAATGTATAAAGATCACAATTAACCAGAACCAAGTACAAAATACAATATTATCTGGTGACCACCATGTTGTGACGTCAACTGAAATTATTAGCAGAATAATTCGATTCCTCAATGAAAAAGGAGTATTACAATATATAATAAAATAATAGGATCACTCAATGTCTATAAAAATCACAATAAAACAGTGAAAACCACAAAAAAACAATCTGCTGATGACCGCCATGTTGTGACGTCATATGACATTGCAGTGACTCATCGAGTACCGTAATAAATCTTCACGCCCGCTATCTCTGCCAGCCAGCCGAAAACTGAATCGGAGAGTGTTATCAGCATGATTCAACCGCCCCACTCTGTCGGCCCTCATCGGTAGATTTCGATCCAGCGTTGTCACGTTTGGAAGATTTCAACTTTTCTATTAGATTTTACGTTTCTTAACAAAATTTTGGTAGCTTCTTCTTTAGAATAGATTTCTGGCAAGTTTATGTAAATCACAACTAACCAGAAACAAACACAATACACTATTAGCTGGTGACCGCCATGTGACGTCACCATTACCAAAATTATTCGATTTTTCAAATGAAAAAGGAATATTACAATATATAATCAAATAATAAGATCACTAAATGCGTGAAAAATTTATAAAGATCACAATTAACCAGAACCAAGTACAAAATATAATATTATCTGGTGACCACCATGTTGTGACGTCAACTGAAATTATTAGCAAAATTATTCGATTCCTCAAATCAAAAACGAGTATTGCAATTATAATAAAATAACAGGATCACTCAATGTCAATAAAGTTTATAAAAATCATAATCAACCAGTGAAAACCACAAAAAACAATCAGCTGATGACCGCCATGTTGTTACGTCATATGACAGTGCAGTGATTCATCGAGTACCGTAATGAAACTTCACGTCCGCTATCTCTGCCAGCCAGCCGAAAACTGAATCGGAGAGTGTTATCAGCATGATATAACAGCCCCCACTCTGTCGGCCCTCATCGGTAGTTTTCGATCCAGCGTTGTCACGTTTGGTAGATTTCAACTTTTCTATTAGATTTCACGTTTCTTAACAAAGTTTTGGTAGCATCTTCTTCAGAATGGACTTTTGGCAAGTTTATGTAAATCACAACTAACTAGAAGCAACCACAATACACTATCAGCTGGTGACCGCCATGTTGTGACTTCACCTGATGTCATTAGCAAAATTATTCGATTTTTCAAATGAAAAAGGAATATTACAATATATAATCAAATAATGAGTTCACTAAATGCCTGAAAAATTTATAAAGATCACAATTAACCAGAACCAAGTACAAAATCTAATATTATCTGGTGACCACCATGTTGTGACGTCAACTGAAATTATTAGCAAAATTATTCGATTCCTCAAATGAAAAAGGAGTATTACAATCCATATAAAAATCACAATAAAACAGTGAAAACCACAAAAAACAATCAGCTGATGACCATCATGTTGTTACGTCATATGGCAGTGCAGTGACTCATCGAGTACCGTAATAAAACTTCACGTCCGCTATCTCTGCCAGCCAGCCGAAAACTGAATCAGAGAGTAATATCAGCATGATTCAACCGCCCCCACTCTGTCGACCCTCATCGGTAGTTTTCGATCCAGCGTTGCTACGTTTGCGAGATTCCCATCTTTCTATAAGATTTTGGATTTCTTGACAGAAATTTTGGTAGGCGCCTTTTTAAAATAGATTTTTAGTTATTTTATATAAATCACGAATAACCAGTACCAACCACAAAAACAGTCAGATGGTGACTACCATGTTGTGACAACCAACATAATACCATATGTCCCCGGATTGTGTGAAAAGATAAACCAGATTGGCCATAGGTATGACGTAAAAACAACATTCAAGACAACCAATACATTGAGATCAATACTTACACACACAAACCAAAAAACAGTGATGAGTGTTCCAAAAATTGTGTTTACAACATACCTTGTTCGTGTGGAAAAAGTTATATAGGTGAAACATCAAGACCTTTGACTGTGCGTACGGAAGAACACAAAAGTTATACAAGGAATCGGAAAATAACTGGTTTGAAAATATCCGAACATATTCTGACATCGGATGGCGATCATATGATGAAATGGAATGACACCAAAATTTTAATGAGTGAATCAAATCAAGAAAAGAGAAAGTTGAAGGACTGCCTGTATTTTATTGTCGACGAACTGTTTTTCGAACAACTTTTTGCACTTGAACGGCTTGGGAATATCGGCATGGTTTGTAAAGACGTATTCGAAACAATTTTAAAATTTTCAGTTATTTTATTAGAACAATCAATATCTTGCATTTGCATTTTCCAAACTGCAAATTTCGATTTTCAGATATTTCAAGTTTTCCCGGTTTCCCGATCATTTTCGTTAAAAATACCTCAATTTTTCCTACTTTTTTACTTAAACTGACTATGCTATCCTTTATAAGAAACACATTTTAGACTATGTTGGATCTATATATTTCTTTATATTAATTAACGTTATTTTAATATTTGCTCCTATACAAACGTTTGATAACAGAAAACTTTCTTGGAAAAATGAATGGAATGAAACGTGTGTTCAAACAGAGCTTGCAACTATTCAATTTCGTGATTTCCCATAATCGTGTAAACTTTGCTCGTACTTATCAAGTTGTTTGTATGGTAATCATTTCATATCGGAATATAAGTAGGTGCACTTATTGCAAGTCTGAATATATTCTGAGTATATTTCGAAGGAATGTCGAAGAAAACACGCAATTCGCAATAATTTAGCGATTTTGATTATCAATTTCATTCCTTCGAAAATGGAATACTGGACTGAGAACGAATGGTAAACAGCGTGTCTCACGGTCGATGGTAGGTTAGACGTTTATGGTAAACGCAAAGCAGGATTTCCCTGAAAATTTCACATCTTACATTTTGTTACCTGATCTATCGATCTAAAATATTTTCAGCTTTGCGGCGTTGCCACGTCTATCAAAAAAAACTAGCAAGTTTATTTTTTTAAATAGAACACCCCGTATATTAACTCATTTTTTGAATCGCTCTTTCATTATAATACTTTTTTGTTAATAACGTCCTATACCTATCTCTATCTGTTTTCGAAATAAAAAATAATTTGTTTTAAATATGGTCCAAAACATAGCCCTAATTGAACTTTAGTACATCAGTACTCTCAATTCATGAAAAGTTGATATTTTGATTATAGGTTGGACAAATTTGAAGAATTTACTTAACACCATGAAATCGACTCCATATCATACAGGGCGTGCTAAAATTACTGTTATTTCCATAATGCATAAAAGTGGTCAAAAGTTCATTTTTTCAAACGAAACCCCCTGTATATTACTCGATAAATTGAAAGATGATGAAAAATGCTTCAAGATGATATATCATGTCCCTATACCTAAATCATCAACTTTTCTTAATAAAGCCGTTTTTGTGGAAAAATAGTTATTTATGATACCTACAAGTGATGGAAGTGGCATTTTATTTTGTGAGTGGGGAATATTGCGAAACGAACGTCAGCGAGTGGAGCAAATCCATGTATCATACACATTTTTGTGTACAACAGTTACAGCTAGTAATAAAAAAAACAAAAAAATGAATGAGGTCCATGGGATTCGAACACACGATCTTTGGATTACTACGCAGATGCTTCAACTACATACACCAGCGCACATGTTTATTTAAATGTTATTATTGGTTATTCTTTCTACAGTTGAATTGAATAGTAGGTACTTCGTCAGTTACTTCACAGGGAATAAATATTACCAATTGCACAAACTGCCAAATACATGTGTGAACTTTTCTAAATAATTCTTTCTAAGTAGATGTTCTGATTTTTTCTATTAAAGAGATTTTTAATGACAGTTCGGAAAGTTGTATAAAATATTTAAAGAATTTGATTTTAGGTGGCCGTGGAATTATCAAGCTTATGACAGCTTGGTGACTTTTATAAGTAATTAACTAATGGTTATTGACGGTGTTTTAAAAAATCGCCAAAAATGAATGCTATTGACTATTCAAACGAAGTTCTTATGAAATTATTTATTATACACGGGCAGTGTGATCAAATCATTGCCAGAACTTGCAGAAAATTCAACCAAATGTATCCTGAATTAACACCAATGAACGAGAGGAAGTTTGTAAGATTACAAAATAATTTCCTTAACTATGGCTCAAAGTTAAAAGCGCCTTTAACATTACCAAAACCTGTTACTTTAAATGAGGAAAATACTGTTAACGTCTTGGCATATTTTTATGCATATCCAGAAGCTTCCGTTCGCAGTGCAGAAAAAGATTTGTGTGTATCACATGCTTCAGTACAACGAATTTTGGAAAATCACGAAATGCATCCGTATAAATTTACCAAAGTTCAAGCTCTCAAAGTAGAAGACTTTGAACGCAGAGTGCATTTTTGCGAATCGCTTCTAATACATATACAGGAAGATCGGGAATTTTTGTCAAAAATAATTTGGAGCGACGAATCAAAATTTACGAGGGATGGCATTTTTAATAGAAGGAATAATCATTTTTGGGCTGATCATAATCCTCATGTGACAAAAGAAATGGGTTTTCATGAAAATTTTTCCCTGAATGTGTTTTGTATTTTGAAGAAAAATAAAATTAGCTTTTTTATTTATGAAGAAACACTGAATGCAGAGAGATATCTTCATATTTTAAGGACGACTGTTACCGATTTCCTTGAAAACTTGCCTTTAGAGGAATATAGGAATTCGTGGTTTCAACTGGACGGAGCGCCAGCTCATTGTACTCAGGAAGTTTCCAGGAAACTTTACCAAATGTTTGACGATCGTTGGTTTAGGCGTTTAGGGCCGTGGGATTGGCCACCGAGATCACCTGATCTCACGCCACTTGACTTTTTTTATGGGGTGTTTTAAAAGAAAGGGTGTACAGTACTCCAATGCCTACCAAAGAAGAACTGCGACGGCGAATAGTGAGGTGTATTGAAGATCTAGATCCCCATGAAATTGAAAAAGCAACGACAAGAAGCGTACAAAAGAATATTTTAAAATGTTTAGAATGTAATGGACAACATTTCCAGCATTTATGTAAAAATGTGATATTTTGTTTACAATTTTGTTATTTTTAATCCTCCTAATTCTGTTTTTTTCTGTACTTTCACATGTTATATTCCAGAAAATCGTACTTTTTACCTAGAAATGCCTGGTTTTTGGACAGTTGTTCCCTGGAAACTTTCAGCCATAGTTAAGAAAATTATTTTGTAATCTTACATACTTCCTCTCGTTCATTGGTGTTAATTCAGGATACATTTGGTTGAAATTTCTGGCAATGATTTGATCACACTGTCCGTGTATAATAAATAATTTCATAAGAACTTTGTTTGAATAATCGATATTTGCATTCACTTTGGAAGATAATTTGAAACACCGTCGATAACTATTCGTAAATTACTTATAAAAGTTACCAAACTCTTATAAGCTTGACAAATCCACTGTTACCTAAAACCAAATTCTTAAAAAGCAATTTTAATAAGAAAAGTTGATGATTTAGGTATAGGGGCATGATATATCATCTTGAAGCATTTTTCATCATCTTTCAATTTATCGAGTAATATACAGGGGGTTTCATTTGAAAAAATGAACTTTTGACCACTTTTATGCATTATGGAAATAACAGTAATTTTAGCACGCCCTGTATGATATGGAGTCGATTTCTTGGTGTTAAGTAACTACTTCGAATTTGTCCAACCTATAATCAAAATATCAACTTTTCATGAATTGAGAGTACTGATGTACTAAAGTTCAATTAGGGCTATGTTTTGGACCATATTTAACACAAATTATTTTTTATTTCGAAAACAGATAGAGATAGGTATAGGACGTTATTAACAAAAAAGTATTATAATGAAAGAGCGATTCAAAAAATGAGTTATTATACGGGGTGTTCTATTTAAAAAAATAAAGTTGCTAGTTTTTTTTGATAGACGTGGCAACGCCGCAAAGCTGAAAATATTTTAGATCGATGGATCAGGTAACAAAATGTAAGATGTGAAATTTTCAGGGAAATCCTGCTTTGCGTTTACCATAAACGTCTAACCTACCATCGACCGTGAGACACGCTGTATTTCCCCTTTACCGCACACAAGTATTTTCACTCCTATTGCTTATAGATGCGCATTTAGATCACCAAGTTATCTTGGTCAGTGGGATTAACAGTCGTATTAAATCAAATAATTGATTACAGTGTACTCCTTGTATATCTTTCATATACTAGTATATCCTAAACGTGAGATAAACTCATTCAGAACCTTGGGTGCAGGACAATATGAAACAAGAAACTCTAATGTATTGCACATGCTTTTTATTATTATTATTATTTAGATTTCATATATCTGAATGCGTCAAGATGGAAATACTAAATAATATAATAGGTTTATTCTCAATTCTTAAGTTAGTTAAGTTACATCAAAGAAAATCTCTTATATCAGGGATTCGGTCAAATGAAAGAAGAAATTACGCTTTTCTGCTTCTCGAGCCATCTTCTTCATTACATTATAGATATATGACATAGAAATAAACTTTAAAACAATTCCATGAAGTAAACTTGTAGTGGGATATTCATCGGTTTGTTTTGATTTATCTAATTATAAAAGTCTAAAATATTCTATGGAGCACTAGTATTACGAGGATGGTCCAGAAGTACCTGGCCTGGCCTAGAGATGGCGGTATTTGCTCGAAAAATACCATTGTATTAGAAAGTACACAATCTATACAGCATATGTTTCAAGTTTGAAGACACCACGTTTGATATTCGTTTGGCAGCCATAGTAAACGTTTTCAGTGAATTTGTAAACATGGAAAAATTGGTCATCGGTATGTGATACAATACTTTTATTTGAAAGGCCTTAGCCCAACCAATATAAAAGCTGAACTAGATTCTACTCTGGGTGAGACTGCTCCTTCGTTATCAACAGTAAAATATTGGGTAGCATTCGACTCTATAAATGTTGATATACTTGCCGATAAATTATATGCAGTGGGTATTAGGGGGAAATTCCTTGCATGGATTATATCCTATATGAAGTTCAGGAAAATATATGTGAAATGGGATGATACGGACTCAGATTTATTCAATGTGGACGTTGGGGTTCCACAGGGCTCAGTCTTGGGACCTTTGCTATTCTTGATTTATATAAATGACCTACCACAACATATAGGAACAACATCATTATCTCTTTTTGCTGATGATACCTCTATTTCAGCAGAAGCTGATAGTCTCGTTGAACTGCAAGACAAACTCAATATGATAGGTAGGAACTTCTCAGTATGGTGTCGCTCTAACAGACTAATTCTGAATGCAGATAAAACGGTGCTGGTTCAATTTTTTGGAAAAAAACACATTGAACAAGACATACATGTTGAAATTAATGAGGTGGCAATACATCCATCAGTAACTACGAAATTTTTAGGAATCTACATTGACTCTGATTTGAGTTGGAAATTTCACGTCAATTACGTTTGTAAGAGAATCAGCAGCAGTTTTTATGCTCTCTTACAACTTAAGAAAGTGTTGGACGAGAAAAATCTATTAGATGTTTACCACGCAATGGTAAATTCTGTTCTCTCCTACAATATACTTCTGTGGGGCAATGGAAATAACATAACTCGCGCTTTTATAGCTCAGAAGCGAATAATACGTATGTTATACGGTCTTCGTCACACAGATTCATGTAGACCTGTTTTCAAAGGAAAAAACATTTTACCATTACCATCTATTTACATATACAGTTGTTTGCTTTATGTAAAAAAGCGCGAGTCTGAGTTTGAAACTAACTCCAAGTGCCACAACTATCCAACAAGAAATGGAAATCTTATTAAATTACAACAACACCGCACAACGTTGTTTCAAAAGTCACCCACTTTAATTGGTTCGAAGTTATTCAACTGCCTGCCTCCAGATATAAAGAGTATACGTTTAATTTCTACCTTCAAAAGAAAGGTCAAAGAATATCTTCTGGAGCGTTGTTTTTATTCCATCGACGAATATTTTGAGTACTCATTCACTCCCGCGTAGATCTACTGTCTATCATGTATTGTGTCTATATTAGTAATTTTATGTATTGTGTATTTATACATTTATGTGTTTCATGTTCAATCTGACGATTCCTATGTCATTGTGAAATGATCATTTTAAGGAATAAAATATTTATTATTATTATATAAACGAGGCCGTACGACCTGCGAAGACGAGCATCGCAGTGGTCGACCAAATGAGGTAACGACTCCAGAAATGTTGAAGAAAATCTACAAAGCGGTACTGGATGATCGTCGACTAAAAGTGCGCGTGCTAGCAGACATAGTAGGCATTTCAAAAAGTGCGGTACATCGCATATTAACTGAAAATTTGGACATGAGAAAGCTGTGCGCAAGATGGGTGCCGCGTCTACTCACAATGGAACAAAAACAGCGTCGTGAAGATGTTTCCATCGAGTGTTTGGCAAGGTTTCACAGAAATAAAGCCGAATTTTTGCGCCGTTTCATAACCATGGATGAAATATGGGTCCAAACTTCACACCCGAAACAAAAGAACAAACAAAACAATGAGCTGAAAAGGGAGAACCGGTTCCAAAGAAGGCAAAGACCGTTCCATCTGCAGGCAAGATCATGGCGTCGTTTTTTTGGGATGCGCGTGGGATAATTTTCATTGACTATCTTGCAAAAGAAAAAACTATCAACGGCGAGTATTGAGCGAACTTATTGCAACGTTTGAGCATTGTTTATATAGAACATAGTTAGTCAACCTTATGGGATTATAATTGGATCAAAATGGATGCGACATGTAGATGGCGATAGTGAGCTCGCATCCAAGTCATGTCGTAACTTCAGTGATCTGGCCTCCAAGTCATGTCGTAACTTGATTGAAACAATGGGACAGCATTAAAATCAGGGTTTTTTGAAGAAACCTGCATTAAAATGACGTCAAATATTCATGTTTGTAACTAATCACGCTAGATGACACTCGCGTTTGCGTCCAACACCAATTACACAGGCATTGACTATCTTACTTCTATATAAACAATGGTTTGAGCGAAGAAATCAAGCAAAAACGGCCGCACTTGGCTAAGAAGAAAGTGTTGTTTCATCAAGACAATGCACCAGCTCACACATCCGTTATTGCAATGGCCAAAATTAATGAATTAAAGTTTGGGTTGCTACCTCATGCACCACATTCGCCAGATTTAGCCCCATCGGATTATTTTCTGTTCCCAGACCTAAAAAAATGGCTCGGTAGTCAAAGATTTTCCAACAATGAAGAGGTTACGTCGTCAGTTAATGGCTATTTTGAGGAGCTTGACGATTCTTATTATAAAAAGGGTATCGAACTTATTGAACATCTGGGAAGAGTGTGTGGAGCTGAAAGGAGATTATATTGAAAAATACATATATTTTTTCTAAAAATTTTGTGTTTTCTTTGTTGGGCCAGGTACTTCCGGGACCACCCTCGTATTACTAGTTAGTATTGAAACACATAAATTTATATTTCAGAGAATATTTTAAAGAAAGTGAAAAATATTTCAACAATAAGGTATTGTTCGACTGTTTATCGATCTTCCTCTCGTTGTAGGCCGAAAGGAAAGCGTCTATTCGGGCACCTTCAGCGGAGCCCTAAACCCTGCCTTACAAGACCCCAAGGGTCGACCTCGCCGTGATGTGGCCACGATTGTCCACATTCTCAATGATCTCCTCTGCTCAGTACCGGAACTCCGTAGGGTGACTCGAAAAGGTAAGTGTCTAGGACATTTTCATTATTGTCTCTGCAGCAACTCTGAGTGTTTCCTTACTAGAATTAATTGAATACGAGGTAGAAAAAGTCGATCTTGTTAGTTGGAAACATTCAATGTTATGAGAGATATATTCACAAAACTGGCCATGTCCATATTCTGTGAAAAATGCGACAAAAGTACGTCATATGACAAAAGGGACATTTTAACATGTCCGTTAGGCCGATTCGTCACAAAAGCAGCCAGAACTCGTTCAATTTCATGTCGAAAAATGAAGATTAGTCACAAAAGTTGCCATGTCCATATTCGGGTACGTAACAGAGGCCGCCATGTCCAAGTTATTCTCAAAACTTGCCTAATCCATTTTGTTTCATCCAAGTCGAATTCTCTGGTTTTCAAAACTCGCCATGTCCACGTAGACATGTTTTCAAGTTTGCTGGTTGGTATTCACTCATTTCGATCTAACTGTTAGTAGTTAAGAAAAGTAAATTATACCATTAAAAAGTTCAGATTTCCTACTTGAAAATAGAGTATTTGAAATTTCACTTCAAGATCTCGTAAGTACGTATCAGATTATAATGTATTACGCCCGGTTCTGAAAAATAGGTCCTCACGCGGCTGACTAAATGATTTTTTTGCGAACAAACTATCACTCTAACAAAAAAAGTGCAAGAGATTTTTTTTGTTGAAAACACCTTTCCTACAAGATGGTATTCTTTATTCTCCATTTTATTCATTTCAGTCCAAAATATTCTATGATTTTGAAAACAAAAATATTTTTCTAATTTTTTTTGACCCTACGAAATCGATTGACTAGTAAACTTTTTCTTATATTAACCAATATACTCTAAACAGATTATTAAAGAAAAGTCAGCTAGATTGCTAATTACTTGTGCTTTCAGTGTAAAATTTACTCTACCAACTGAGCTAACTGGTCAATATTACAAAAATGGTTAACAAAAGTCGCAATTTCCATTAGTAGGTAACAAAACTTGCCATTTACAACAAAGAATATTGAAAATTGGCAGAATCAATGGGTATATTTTAATAAAATCTGTATGGGGGAGTTTGTATATGTATGGAGATCCCATCAAATTGAACCAGGTCGCAATAAATCGAATTACCTTCTGTTAACAGTTTTATTGGTTTACTGGAAATCCACTAGAAAGGACATGGCAAGTTTTGTGATTATTATACCTCTCATATGATACTTCTAAAAAAATGTTATCAACTGAGAAAATGACAGCGACATTGACCTCACAGACCTTATTAAAAGCAGGGTTCGTAAATTTCATGATATTTATATAAATATCAAAATATCGGATACATATTGATATATATTATCAAATTTGGATATTTATTAACTTTTTTTGAATAGAGAATACCAAAAGTAGAAGCATATATTTTTTTATTTTTAAACAAAACGACCAAAAATGAGCACCTTCTTCAGCTTTATCACAAGTGTCCAAATGTTTTTCCATGCGGAAAGGAATTCTGCATCTATTTCTTACATTTCTTGCATTTAGCCCATTTCCCAGTATTACTAGCTTTATCTACCAATTCAAATTTTAGCCACACTGCGCTTTTAGTTTTGGGCATTTTGTTGATTTTTATTTTGATCAATGCATTTTCCACCTATAACGGCTACAACGTGAACCGCTTTTGTTGTTAATACGAACAGAAGAGCAGACACACGCGACCGCACACAATAAGGGGATTCACACATCAAATAAATGGGATTCCCTGTCAATTAACAGCAAACTGAATGATTAGAGAGTTCACACACTATTCTCTTTTGAATTTATGAAGAGGTTTCAACATATTTAACATATTAATTTATATTGAGTGATATATATATATATATATATATATATATATATATATATATGATATCAACGAATACATATCACGATATACAGTTTGTCTCACTAAGTTGGAACCATATGGAAAACTTTTTTATTATTCATTTTAGAAAAAAAAGTTATTTTTCATAAAAAGTTCTACATGTTCTAAAATCTAAAATACAATAATCAGATATCAAATTTTTTCAGTCGTTTACTTGGCGTGACAAAATATATGATTTTTACTAAAGAGTAAAGTACCTTTATATGTGAAAATATCGAAAATTCTTATAGAAAAAAGTTGTTCAGAACTAAAAATTACGTTTATATATGCAATTGCATCCACTTACATGAAAAAATCATAATCAAAAGAGATAAATGTTCATTCAAAATAAAAATAAAGTAAAAAGTAACATAACCCAATTTTTCAATTCTGAACAACTTTTTTCTATAAGAATTTTCGATATTTTTAAATATAAAGGTACTTTACTCTTGAATAAAATTCATATTTTTTGTTTAGTTAGCTATAGGAATGTATACTAGTATTTGACATCTGCTCTTGTCATAAAATACAGGGTGTTCCATTTAAATTAAACGAGTTATTACCGTTCAAAGATTTATTATTTTGCCTTAATTTTTACACACCTTGTATAAGTTAGTAAATATTTCACAACTGCTATATGAAAGTTATTCAGTTAGTAGCCTCTAGCATTAATTTGGTTGAAAACAAGAAAACACTGGTTGAGAATATAAGCATTAAAGCTGATGCTGCATTTTCACAAAATAAGAGATATTTCAAAAACCATAAGGTTTAGATGAATTAAACCTCGATGAAACTTACCTTTATTTTGATCGTAAAAGCCGAGATGAAATAATATTCCATTTAAAAAATAACAACTTTAATATATTTCGTGTTTTTGGCACACCCTGTACAACATGAAAATATTTTTAAAGTGTAGGGCCAATAAGTCCCTATCCATCGTAAAGAAAAAACTTTCAAAAAATCAAATGTTTTAGCCATAATGCTTCGTGTCGAATAACGTGAATAACCCTGTTTATGCCTATTGCACGGGCTATTTGTATATTGATATAACCTCGTATGATCGAAAGACTATAATCGTCAGTGTAAAACATATACTGTAGACTTTCATTGACTCCCTTAGGTTTGGACGAGACCAGCTCCTCGCCGGTCCCCGAGCACCAAGACGAGCCGATGGAGACGACGCCGAGCAGCGAGGACCAGAACCTGCGCACGCGCGGCAAGCTCGAGCACCTCCGACTCGTGATGGGCGAGAGGCGGGAGCGCCGCCGCCAGCGCAAGCAGAAACCCTATTCGCTACCTCAGAGTGATACCGACACAGTTACCGCATGAAGATCGGCCCATTTTTGTACATAGGTTTTCTCGTTCGAGGCCGTTCTGACGCGGCGCGACAGATTCTTATCCCCGAATGGCTGGGTTTCGTAATCTCAAATTCACGTTCGTCGAGACGGAGACCGGTCTGTCCGATTCTCGGTCGCGAGAGCCGGATTTTCCCATCGCTGGAGCTTGCTGGGAAATCGGTCGACATACAATTCGTACTAGGTTTTTTTTATGGCCAATATCCATACGTTTTTGTCGAAAAACCGTTTTTGTTTAATATGGTGTACATCGTGAACGACGGTGGCCCCAGGTTGGATCCTTGTGGCACACCCGGATCAATATGAATGATACGCAGATTTTTGGCAAGATGGAGAGGGTCTTACTTGAAGGGTCCAGGGGAAAACCTGATCAGTGACATTTGGCAAATTTTGTACCAACATTTTTATTTTTATGGACATTTCAGATTTTTTTCCTGTATAAGTATTTTCATCACTGAATTCTCGGGATCCATCAGGATATTCCCCTGCGTAATTCATAAAACTCGAATCAATTCACGCAAAACAAATATAAAAATGAATAAAATGTCACTTACCAGGTTCCTCCCCTGAACCCTTCAATTAGTATTGCTCAGATTGGAACCTGTCTTTTGCTTATTGGATTGGAAATTTTCAGTAATTCTCTAATAAAATTGTCAGAAATTATTTGAAATATTGGAAAAACGCTAAAAACGTTGTTTTTTTGTTTTTAATTTTTGTCTTAAACTCTAAACCTCGGTGTAAACGTTCTTCTTAGCTGTCATTTTTCATTTAACGATATTTTTCCACTCTAACAATATATTTTATTCATGCCATCTTAAAGTCAAGGTTTTAACAAAGAGAAAGACTGATAAAGTTGAAAAACTGAAAATTTGGAAACCAACTTTTCTGATTGAAAATTATGTTTTTTTTTATTTAAATTCGTATACAATCAAAAATTGCAAAAATTATAGCTTATTTAAAACACAAAGAAGAACGTTTTCACCAAGTTTCATAAAAAATGTATTTTTTGGTGCAGATAAAAATTAAAACAAAAAAACAGCTTTTTAGCGTTTTTTTCGTTCATTTTCAGGTTATGTTGAAAAATTATCTATTAAAAAGTTCAAGACTTTTCAATTATCTACAACTTTCACGTTGAACGTTTCCCGATAGGTTGCATATTTCAGCTACAAATCGTTAAAAACCAATATCCAACCCTAAAAACGTATATTTAGCTACCCCCAACACCATTCCGAAACTTTTACAGAGTGATCTTGATTTTTCTTAATCCTCTTATAACTTCCCCTTAATTTTTCTTTGAAACATATCGGCCCTTGTGTAATACGTTTTTCTGAAAAACCGTTTTCGTGGACGGGAGCGGCCTCAGGTTGGATCCTTGTGGCACACCCCGATCAAAATGAATGATAAGCAGATTTTTGGCTAGGTGGAATGGGTCTCAATGCGTGTTTCTCAGATTGGAACTTGTCTTTTGCTTATTTGATTGAAAATTTTCAGTAATTCTGTAAAGAGTCGTTTTTTCGATTTCTTGCATTTTTTACGATATTTTCCCATACTAACAATATATTTTTTCATGCCATCTCAAAGTAGAGGTTTAAACGAGAATGAACCAAACCAACTTTTCGATTGTTATGCTTTTTCAAAATTTAAATTCATATTCAACCAAAAAATTTAAACATGATTTCCAAAAATTATAGCTTATTTGAAACACAAAGAAGAATGGTTCCAACAAGTTTCAATAAAAATCTAGTTTTTTGCTGGAGATTAAAATTGAATACAAAAAACCCGAATTTTAGCGTTTTTCTCGTCAATTTTCAGGTTGTTTCTCGATAAGATGCATATTTTAGCTACAAATCGTGAAAAACTAAAATCCAACCCTAAAAACGTATATTTAGCTACCCCCAACCCCCTTCCGGAACCCTTACTGACCATCCACATACTGCTAAGAATTTTTTATTGTTTAAAAAATTATTGGCCCTGATCTAAATCGTTTTTGCAGAAAACCCTTTTTGGTTTAATATGGTATAGTGTATCTCACTTGTCATGGAAACACCCCCGTATCTTCCGTAACAATAGAGGTAAAATGATGAAACTCTCAAAATGCACCTACCACCTGAATGGGGTTGGCCTAAGTGATATACACTGCCCGCCACTCGCGATGGAACAACCCATTTTTACGGTAAAACATACTAGGGGGCAGAATAGGCTCAAAATTCCTACAGATTCGTGATCAGGGCCACCAACTTACTACAGAGACACGTTTTCCCTGAAAAAATTTCAGTCCTGAAAAATCCGAATTTGTCTCACTTCTCATGGAAACACCCCCGTATCTTCAGAATTTTTTTACGTAGAACCATGAAATTTACAGGATCGATAGATACACTGGAAATGAACTCACTGCACGGGAATGGTCAATCTACGTAATATACACTGCACGCCAGCAGCGAAGGAACCACCCATTTTTCCATCGCTGCTGGCGTGCAGTGCACATCATGTAGGATGACCCGTTTTGTGCAGTGGGTTCATTTCTAGTGTATCTATTGATCCTGCAAATTTCGGGGTTCTACGTATATAATTACAGAAAATACAGGGGTGTTTCCATGAGAAGTGAGACAAGTTCGGATTTTTCAGGACTGAAATTTGTTCAGAGAAAAAGTGTATCTGTAGTTAGTAAGTTGGTGGTCCTGATCACAAATCTGAAGGAATTTTTAGCCTATTTTGCCCCCTAGTATGTTTTACCGTAAAAATGGGTTGTTCCATCGCGAGTGGCGGGCAGTGTATATCACGTAGGCCAACCCCATTCAGGTGGTAGGTGCATTTTGAGCATATCCATCAGTCCTGAGAGTTTCATCATTCAACCTCAATTTTTACGGAAGATACGGGTATGTTTCCATGAGAAGTGAGACACACTGTATATCGTGAACGAGAGTGACCCCAAGTTGGATCCTTGTGGCACACCCAGATGTTTCGAAGTTTGTTTAGGAAACAATATTATTTTCCGTTACAAAGGAATTATTGATTATTCAAGAAATCGATGAAATTCTATACTCAAACCCCTGTATAATTCGCAAGGTAGGCACCGTGGGACTTTTTGATCAAGAATGACTCGTCTACATTATGTCAGAAAATGGAAAAAATTCACGGATGATTTTAGAAATCATTTCAAAATTATTACGAAACATCTCTTGTCCATATTTTTTGGACCATCGCCGCAACTTTATTTGGAATCAGATTAATGAGCACAGAGGTGCGTTTCAATTTAACGTCTGTCGTCCGCTAACGGACGATGTATGACGTCATAGTTGTTTCGTCGGGCGATATCTGGTCGGATTGAATTTTGAAACGCTCTCCTAAATCGTGGGGTAAATAGTTGACGGTCGGACGTTCCACCAGAGAATTTTGAAACGATGGAATGAAGTTTTCGGATAAGACGTTCTAATATCGAAACGCTTCATAAGAAAAGTTATACGTCGGACGCACGTCGGACGTAATATTGAAACGCACCTCAGACGTTGACACATTTGTGATATTATCTACATAGTTTCAAAAAATCAGCTAAATATATTGGTGAAAGCTGACTATACAAATGGATACATTTTTCTGAAATTGGAAATTTATTTTTGATCGCCCCGTATCTTCCAAATACTTAAAGTTGGATGGTTGGTTCGAATGCAAAATATGTACTGTAAGTAACATCAATTGCATATGGATCTGCAAGAAAACGAATATTTTCTCGAAAAAAGTTCAATCAAAATTACCAAAAACAAAGTTTAACCCTCTGTATACCCGCCAGTTTTGATTCTAGAAACTTTTGTCATTTCAACTTTTTGAAAATTCGGATCGATACGATGAAAATGAAATTCCGAAGTTTTTGAAAAATCGTCAAAATATCAAACTTTGACCCCCTGTAGAATTCAAACGCCGGCATTCAGAGAGTTGGCGCAATGGTACCTTTTGTTCAGAATAGCATGGGCTACACCATTTTGAAATTTCAGCGATTTTCACCGAAACCGCTTTTCCATAAGATAAGTGCGGGGTCCTTTGTAATATCACACCTCTGTACCAATTTTATTTATTTTTTGTTATAACAGACACAAGGAAGTGACAAAAATCTAGTCTGAGAGAACACAACACTGGGAAATTCGAAAAGTTACCGGATTCCCCAAAAAACAGAATATTTATAGAAACTCATAAAATCATTCACTTAAGAAATTTTCTATAAATTTTTTTCAAAGCGGACTTTTGTACGAATCTGTAATAAACCATTGACTGTATTACTGTTTATTTATATTTTTCTATATTGCTATCAAGGAAGGTATCTACTCCATGGTACAATTTTTATGCAATGCAACAAATCAAGGTAAACCCTAATTCTGGCAAACATATCTTTCAAGCCAGTTTGGACATTTTATGTTCTAATTTTATTCGTTTCCTCTGTTGGAATGTATTTTGTTTCCATTCACCCGTATAAATTGAGTAGTGGCCCTGTTTAGGATCCGTGCGGCACCCCGTCTCGTGTTTTTGAGGTTATGATCGTGTAGAAGTTGAGAACGACAAATTGTAAGTAAGCAGCTGTATGTGCATTTGTAACTATGACTTTGTTTTTCTATATCAATAGGAATATGTAATATCAAAATGAAATTAGTAATTATGATTCTTGAGTTCTTCCTTTATTTTTAGACACCCTATTGCAATCGAAACTAGAACGTTAAGGTTTTTTTTTATTATTGATGTGATCATTTGTTGTGATCTGCTATGAAATGTTTGTTTTTGTTCTACAATTTGGTATATAAAAAAATTGAATGGTTATGTTGAATAAAGTATTTTCAAAAGTATCTCGGAATTTTTGTGGTGCCTCCGGTGTCGCCAACTGAAGCTAGCTAGAAGATGAAGAGAATTTTTTTTCTGTTTTTCTCAAGAAAGAAGTGAAGAATTCAAATCCTGCACCCCTTTCTTTGTTTACATTGTAGCCTGGATCACGCCAAGACGAAACATTGTCGGGTATTTCCGGTTACACTCGTGATGAGGTTGGATTTCCTTTGTGACTCGTTCGGCTCGTTCTCTCCTCATTTAAATGATGAGCACGCCAGTGCTTCCAGGTTATCGCCATTACAATAATTGGTCTTTCCTCACGACTAACAAAATAAGAATAGTATTATGTTGCTTCAACAACATTGAGTGTTAAGGCTCATTTATACCCTTGCCAATATTCGTAACTTTTTTGCGATTCGAGTCAAACGGCTGGAAAATTGCGATGAATACTGAATCATATGTCGGTTTTCGGTAATTTTAGTGTCTTACCCCAAAAACTGGAAAATTACGTGTTATTTCATTGGCCTCAAATTTTTCACCGTACTAGTCGAATTGCGAATATTCGCAAGGGTATGAACGCGCCTTCAAGGATATAAAGATGGCATTACTATTTTAATATCCAATTTGCTGCTCTCATGGTGTTATTAAGGAACACAGTTTTCGTAACAGCGAGGTAAGATAATTTTTTGAAAATTATTCATTCGCAGTCTCTCTAAAATAAATTTGCCGTCCAAAATTTGATTAATAATGCGAATACTGTTGAATTAGATGCAAGATGGCAAGAAAGACGAGAAATACTTTATATCAGTTCAGCCAAATAGTCTTAGATGACGCACCCATTTTGCAAAATGTAGGGTCACTGAATCTAGCAGGTCGTGCCGTAAGGACGGCACGGCCTTCTAGATTCAGTGACCCTAGCAAAATGCGAAATCTACGCTATGACCATTGCCTGTTATAACTTCAGTTTATACAATGATGACATACAACTACGAGTTAGTACCCCCATTGTATGATGATTTATTTCTCTTCAAACAATATGCTGCCACTGAAATCTATAGCAATGGCAAATTACATTTTTGCCATCTATTTTTCAGTTGCTGAACTAATATGTGTTACTGTAATTATTTTGACTTCCCGTCGTTTGAGGAAAGAGACAACGATCTAGTTTTTAAATTCACATTGCATTGTAATGTATAATAGTAGTGCATCAATAACACAGACCTCATGAGGTCTGTGATCAATAATCTTTAAGTAATGAAGGTAATGAACAATGATCCTGAAGAATTAAGAAGTATATGAAGGAAGAAAATGGAAATAAGTATCAATAACTGAAGCTGACATAATTTGGGTTACAACATATCTTATCAGACTAAGATGTAACCCCAGGTTTTGCACTGGCTAAATGCACCACTGGGGAGCAATAGCCATATAAAAGAAGAAGATTATAACGATGTAGTTGTCATTTGTCAGCCTAACCCTAAAAATTACAAGTTTACAAGATTGTTCATTGTTTTTTAATTGTTGTTTGTTCGTCTGTTGCTGTTGTTGATATACTGATTTTACTATACACATGTTTTCCACCACTATAATCCGTCTCCAAAACTGTCGTACTGAGTCCCACCTATTTACTCGTCATGACAGTGCTATACATTTATAAACTGGAAGACCTGAAACAAACTCAAGCAGTCGCCAAACTACCCATAGGAGAATATCCGATTGGACGAGGTGGTATCTTGAACTGTACCGACAGAAGAGTGTCCCATAATCACGCTATAATAATCATCACAGAGGACAAAGTCACCCTCAAATCTGTTCACATCAACCCATGTTTCTACAAGGCTGCAAAAGGAAAAATCGTGGTACTCGTGAAAAAAGATGAAAGCGTTTTCTTGAGTGATGGGGACCAGTTTGCGTTGGTAGCTGACACACATTGGTTTAAGATTAGGGTACTATCAGATGAGACTAGTATTGATTCACCCAAGGAACAAAACCAAAGTGAAGATTTTGAGGCAGTAAGTGATAAAGATAAAACTAGCGATATGTCAAGATCCTCAGATTCTTGTTTACCGAATGTCAGTAAACTACTGAATGCATCACTAGAAGGAGATGAAAACAAGATCGATACAGTTGCACTGATAACCAATCTGGAAAATATTTTTCAAGAGGATTTTGGCCATACTGAAAAGATTATTGATAAGGAAGACTCCAATGAAAGCACAGATTTTGCGGAACTATTGACAAAAAGCACTGGTAATAGCAGAGAAACTGAAGAACTTGTTTCAGCTGTAACTGAAAAAGAAAGCAGCCCTGAAAAAGAAGAAAGTAAGGTTGAAAATGCAGATATATCCAAAGAAACCACAAGTGAAATAGAAAAAGATCAACCTGAGAAAGATTTGGGTACAGTCAAAACCGAGGATGACGAAAAACGCAATTCAGACGAAGAAGCTGCAGATACCAATGGGGCCAGTACTAGCGCCGACAAGCCAAATACAAGGAGAGAACGTTGTTGGTACGGAGCTAGTTGCTATAGAAAGAACCCAGTGCACAGGTCTGCTCTCAGCCATCCTGGTGATGATGACTATGAAAGTGACCCTAATGAGGATCAGCCTGTATGCCCTTATGGTGCGTCCTGTTATCGAACCAACCTGGATCATAGACGGGTCTACAAGCACTCTGCTCCGCCGTCAGTTAGAAAACCAGCTGGGGACGGGCAACCTAAACAATCGCCAAAAATGAAAGAGGAGAGCAGCTCTGGAAGTGATGAGAGTGCTGAAGAAGATGCTGATGATACCAGGAAGAGAAGGAAAAGAAAAGCTGCCAAGAAGGTGAAAAAGTTGAATGAAACTCCTGAGGATGATTATGATTTTGATGACCCTTTCTTGAATGACGCTAGCGGTGACGATTTTGAACCGTCCGATGATAGTGATGACACTACAGACTGGGAAGATTCCCAGTGTGTGGATGAAGAGAGTCAAGAGAGGAAGAGACTGTTGAAGGAAGCAAAGAAATTCACCAAAGCAAAGAAGAGGAAGAAGACGTGAAATGTGAAATTATTGGAATTTGTCGTATTCATCACATATTTGTATTGTTTTTATTTTTTAATCACTGAAAAATTATATTTGTAAATAAAGTTTTTGAGAACATCATCACTGGGTTTCAATCCTTATTTGTAGGACACAAAGACAGGTAAATGATCCAGAACGTTGAGAATAACATCCGGAGTTAACTTTTTCTAATCGTTATTTTCACTTTTTCAAGGTTGATTTCTATCAGCCATTATATTTCTAGATAGTACTGGATTGTGATCGATTTTTTCTCCGTTTCGCCATCTCTTGATCAATAGCAGAACTAACAGTGGATTCAACTTCTGCAATTGAGGGAAGATTTCACTTTAAACAGATGAAAAAATCAATACCCCATGGGGTTTACCTTCGGCTATTGTCCAACAGATGGCACTGCACTGCTTGCAAATATTTCCTCTCACGAATATTCAAATATCTCAAAAACCGAAGGACATTCATGAAAATAGTTTATATACATGGATTCTCGTCAAAGTGCTCTTCCGTAAGCCATTTCATGCTTATCCTTTTTCTACTTTCAGCTGGAAAAGAGCAAAAAAAAGTCTTCCTAGAGCAACCAAACTCGCTAGGGAGGGATTTGAAGCTATTTACTTATTTAGACGCTATTGTTCACCGCGAAATATCATCAATTTCGATTTGGAATGAATTTTCAGCGAGATAATCTGAAAGTTTCGACAACACCGTGGAAGTCACCTTTGGCTATTGTCAAACAGAGGAATGAGCAGTGCTGGAAAATATTTACTCTCACGAAAATTCAAAAATCTGGAAAACCGTTAGTGTTGTAGGAATACCGTTCGTATATTTGAATTCTGATTGTCAAAGTCCTCCCCAATGAGCATTTTGAGACATACATCTTTGATTTTCATCTCGAAAATTTCCAAACGGGTTATATATTGATTCAGTTGCAGAACAAAACAACTAATGCTATTTCTATCCGAACAATCATGTGTAAAATCTGCATCTACAGCATAGTTTCACCATTGCTAAAAATATGTTTGACAATTGCTTTCTTCATACTCCAATATAAAAAGGACCGGTTAAAAATGTAATCGAACAACAATAATAGTAGTTGGTTTAATTATTGAAGTAATCATGCATATGTGTCTGATATTTTAATCATTCACCCCCGTTTCCTTAGCAAGTACACACTCATCACTCCGAAAAAAATGGTCCAAGAGGAACTTATTACGATGCCATTGAGCACTTGAGAATTGCCTAAGGACCAGCCTTTCTTGGAAACGTTCCTCAGGGATTCTGTAGCGAGAGTGAACGGAAGACATCGAGCAATGAACGCTAGGAAGTCTGGCATGCCTTGAATCGGCCACAGCAGACCTGGAATAAACAACAAATGATTAGATCAAAAATAAATGATCACGAGGGCAAGCATTTTTGTCTAGAGAGCAACTAATACACTCCGAAATCATTTAAACCAATGGAAAAATTGATTTTGCTTCTAGAAGAACACCTACCATTAAGCATCATCATTGGAAATAGTATACCAGAGACTGCGATAGATGCCATCGTATGGTCTGTTGCCACTATGGATACTAAAAACCCTGAAACAGTATTCTATAGTTCAAAAACATATATTATGTATAATAAAAGATATTTTATTCGGTAAAAATTCAAAAATAGATTTGCTTCAAAATGGACCAATATGAGGATCACAAGCAGCATAATCAAGAACAGAAATCGGTTTTGGTCTATCTCTTATGGTTTCCGAGTTATTTCAATATTCATTTTAAAAAAAAACACAATTTTTGAAAAATCGAAATGTGAGAGGGATTTTGCTATTTCGCTATAGATAAAAAAACCTGTGTTTGGAACATTTAGTGAAAAATTTATTTTTTGGGCCATTCAAAAGAAGGTTAACCACTTATTTAAACTATTTTCGGTGAAAATTCAAAAATAGATCAGCTCAATAATTGTCCTTGGTAGGCTGCTCAACACCCAGAATTGCAGAAATGCAATCGGTTCTCATAAATATACTATGTTACTCTAATAAAAATCTCATTTTGTAAACCATTAAAAAAACAGGATTAATCCCTTTAAACTTTTGTTAGGTTAAAATTCCAAATAAGGTTTGATTCAAAATTACCTAATTACTTCAGCAATAATTCCAGAAATATTTTCATTAGTCCTGCCCCCACCATATTTCGTCAGAACGTTCATGGTTGAGAACAATGAAAGATTCCATCGACCGAAAAAAATTAACGAGCGTTGGGGGGGAGTTGGGCTCTGCAATTTTTTTATTAGAGTTTCTGCCACCACCATATTTCGTCACAGCGTTCATGATTGAGTGAAATAAAAGATTCCATCGACAGAAAAAAATTACCGAGCGTTGGGGAGAGTTGGGCTCTGTAATTTTTTAATTAGAGGTCCTGATACCACCATATTTCGTCATAGCGTTCATGATTGAGAATAATGGAAGATTCCATCGACAGAAAAAAATTACCAAGCGTTAGGGGAGAGTTGGGCTTTGCAATTTTTTTTATCAGAGGTCCTGTCACCACCAAATTTCGTCAGAGCGTTCGTGATTGAGAATAATGGAAGATTCCATCGACAGAAAAAAATTACCGAGCGTTGGGGGAGAGTTGGGCTCTGTAATTTTTTCATAAGAGGTCCTGATACCACCATATTCCGTCATAGCGTTCATGATTGAGAATAATGGAAGATTCCATCGACAGAAAAAATTACCGAGCGTTGGGGGAGAGTTGGGCTCAGCAATATTTTTCATAAGAGGTCCTGTCACCACCATATTTCGTCAGAGCGTTCGTGATTGAGAAAAATGGAAGATTCCATCGACAGAAAAAAATTACCGAGCGTTGGGGGAGAGTTGTGCTCTGTAATTTTTTCATAAGAGGTCCTGTCACCACCATATTTCGTCAGAGCGTTCGTGATTGAGAATAATGGAAGATTCCATCGACAGAAAAAAATTACCGAGTGTTGGGGTAGAGTTGGGCTCTGTAATTTTCTCATAAGAGGTTTTGATACCACCATATTTCGTCATAGCGTTCATGATTGAGAATAATGGAAGATTCCATCGACAGAAAAAAATTACCGAGCATTGAGGGAGAGTTGGGCTCTGTAATTTTTTCATAAGAGGTCCTGATACCACCATATTTTGTCATAGCGTTCATGATTGAGAATGATGAAAGATTCCATCGACAGAAAAAAAATTCCAAGCGTTAGGGGAGAGTTGGGCTTTGCAATTTTTTTTATCAGAGGTCCTGTCACCACCATATTTTGTCAGAGCGTTCGTGATTGAGAATAATGGAAGATTCCATCGACAGAAAAAAATTACCGAGCGTTGGGGTAGAGTTGGGCTCTGTAATTTTTTCATAAGAGGTCCTGATACCACCATATTTTGTCATAGCGTTCATGATTGAGAATAATGGAAGATTCCATCGACAGAAAAAAATTACCGAGCGTTGGGGGAGAGTTGGGTTCTGTAATTTTTCGATAAGAGGTCCTGATACCACCATATTTCGTCAGAGCGTTCATGATTGAAAATAATGGAAGATTCCATCGACAGAAAAAAATTACCGAGCGTTGGGGGAGAGTTGGGCTCTGTAATTTTTCCATGAGAGGTCCTGATACCACCATATTTCGTCATACCGTTCGTGATTGAGAATAATGGAAGATTCCATCGACAGAAAAAAATTACCGAGCGTTGGGGGAGAGTTGGGCTCTGTAATTTTTTCATAAGAGGTCCTGATACCACCATATTTTGTCATAGCGTTCATGATTGAGAATAATGGAAGATTCCATCGACAGAAAAAAATTACCGAGCGTTGGGGGAGAGTTGGGTTCTGTAATTTTTCGATAAGAGGTCCTGATACCAACATATTTCGTCAGAGCGTTCATGATTGAAAATAATGGAAGATTCCATCGACAGAAAAAAATTACCGAGCGTTGGGGGAGAGTTGGGCTCTGTAATTTTTCCATGAGAGGTCCTGATACCACCATATTTCGTCATACCGTTCGTGATTGAGAATAATGGAAGATTCCATCGACAGAAAAAAATTACCGAGCGTTGGGGGAGAGTTGGGCTCTGAAATTTTTTCATAAGAGGTCCTGATACCACCATATTTCGTCATAGCGTTCATGATTGAGAATAATGGAAGATTCCATCGACAGAAAAAAATTACCGAGCGATGGGGGAGAGTTGGGCTCTGTAATTTTTCCATGAAAGGTCCTGATACCACCATATTTCGTCATATCGTTCGTGATTGAGAATAATGGAAGATTCCATCGACAGAAAAAAATTACCGAGCGTTGGGGGAGAGTTGGGCTCTGTAATTTTTCCATGAGAGGTCCTGATACCACCATATTTCGTCATATCGTTCGTGATTGAGAATAATAGAAGATTCCATCGACAGAAAAAAATTACCGAGCGTTGGGGGAGAGTTGGGCTCTGTAATTTTTCCATAAGAGGTCCTGATACCACCATATTTCGTCAGAGCGTTCGTGATTGAGAATAATGGAAGAATCCATCGATAGAAAAAAATTACCGAGCGTTGGGGGAGAGTTGGGCTCTGTAATTTTTTCATAAGAGGTCCTGATACCACCATATTTCGTCATTGCGTTCATGTTCGAGAATAATGGAAGAGTCCGTCCACTTAAAAAAATTACAGAGCGTTGGGGGAGAGTTGGGCTTTGCAATTTTTTTATCAGAGGTCCTGTTACCACCATATTTCGTCAGAGCGTTCGTGATTGAGAATAATGGAAGATTCCATCGACAGAAAAAAATCAACGAGCGTTGGAGGAGAGTTGGGCTTTGTAATTTTTTCATAAGAGGTCCTGATACCACCATATTTCGTCATAGCGTTCATGATTGAGAATAATGGTAGATTCCATCGACAGGAAAAAATTACCAAGCGTTAGGGGAGAGTTGGGCTCTGCAATTTGTTCATTATAGGTCCTGTCACCACCATATTTTGTCAGAGCGTTCGTGATTGAGAATAATGGAAGATTCCATCGACAGAAAAAAATTACCGGGCGTTGGGGGAGATTTGGGCTCTGTAATTCTTCCATAAGAGGTCCTGATACTACCATATTTCGTCAGAGCGTTCATGATTGAGACCAATGAAAGATTCCATCTACAGAAACAATTACCAAGCGTTTGGGGAGAGGGCTCTGAAATTTTTTTACAGTTCTTGCCGCCACCATATTCCGTCAGAGCGTTCATGATTGAGAACAATGAAAGATTCCATCGACAGAAAAAAATTACCAAGCGTTTGGGGAGAGTTGGGCTCTGAAAAATTTTTATTAGAGTTCTTGCCGCCACCATATTTTATCAGAGCGTTCATGATTGAGAATAATGGAGTACATCGACGGAAAAAAATTATCGAGCGTTCGGGGAGAGTTGGGCTCTGCAATTTCTTCATTAAAGGTCCTGACATCATGGATTTTCTGCTAAAGTAACTACGGTTTTGTAGAATTTTTGCTCATGCTTATATTCATCATCATACTCACCAAGTGTCATGCCAGAGATCGATTGAAGATACACGATGAAATACATGAGGATCAAGCTCCCTACGTACTCCTGCTGGTATGCTATGTACGTCACTGCAAATATGCCGAGAATGTGTATGACTGAGAGGGAAGCCAGCATGACGAAGTGGGTGATGACGATTTCCAAAGCGGTCACCCCGGACACGATGGAACGGTGCCAGATACCTTCGCATCGTTCTTGGATTATGACTTGCGATGTCATGATGGCACCGACGAAGAAAATCGTTCTGAAAATTGAAACAGTCACTGCGACAAAATATGGGGCGTTGCCAAATAAAGGCAAAAGTTATTAGGGATCGATATCTCACACGCATCCAAAAATGAGAAAACAAGAACAAGTGTATAAGAGCTTATTCAAGCAGAGAATACCTTCTCTGAGTATTTTTTGGTATATTTGACGTTTCCGATACAATATATAACAATTGCCTGATAAAGAAATGAAGGGTATTCTAACTTGAAGAAGCTGTTGTACAGCTGAACACTCATCTTGGTTTTGAAAACTTCTCCAGTGAAAATCATTTCAGTTATATATTCGTCATAGTGACTAGTGCTTAGTACTTTTGTGCCAAAATATGTATTTATAACCACTTTTTTCTTAGTTGAGTGTTTGGAAATGCTAACAGAAGGTCATTAAATGGATACCAAGAATAAAAGTCTGCCGGGGTTAGGTCTGAGCATCGAAGAGGCTACTACGAGATAGGAGTAATATATCTATTTTTCAACAATGTTTTAGACTATTCATAAATTGAGTCGTTGTGAGCAACTAATGACAGTTTTTCTAAATTGAACTATTAACACCCTACAGTGTGTAATATATATGTATGTCTATACACAGATATTAGAAATGACTCACGTGACCATGCCACTTGGTATCATATTCACGATATACTCTTCTCCCATTCGTCCATGTATAAAATCAATATTGATAGGTGTTTCAGCCAGTTTTGGGGACAGTTTACAGTCAACGAACACAGACTTCAGGAACTCTGAGAAGAACTGTTGTAGTTTCATTTGTATTTCGGCGCCTACTCGAAGACCTAAATATATAAAAAAAAATCGTCAATTTCCAATTATTTTCAAATGATCACTTACTTGACATATCCATCCAAACTTTAATCTGACTCGAATCCAAAACTGTTTCATCAGCAGACCACTCCATCAACACACGTTTCTCCAGATTTTTGGTAAAATTTCCAGACATGTACACTACTCCAATTATTGATCCTTGCTTCAAATCCTCATTGGCTTCCAGAACACTATCGTAGTTTATCTAAGGAAATCAAAGACAATTATAAAAACTTTCTGCCCTGCTAATTATTGAACCATCCGGTATATCGCAATGAAATTTGCAGGACTTGAATATGAGATAAAATCCTATTTTTTAATGAGTCGCTTCAGAGCGATAAATAATAATAACAGTACTCTACATTCTGATGGTCTTTGCTGAATATTTGGGATCATAAATATGTGAAAAAATTTATTCAGATCGGCTAAATAGCAGGTATAAGTACATTAAGTTTTTCAATACCTATATTTCGAAAATTTCAAATTGATCCAAGGAAATGTATTAAACAGAAAAGTAATCAATAAATATAAAAATATAAAACAACAACAAAAATTAATTGGCGCTCCGGGGCGACTTGATTGATTCCAGTGGCGCATTTGCTTTTTCAGCTGCAGGAAAACCCGGAAAAACCTGCAGCACCACATCATCTGAAGATCTTGATCTGCCAATGTCCTCTCTCTCATAAAATAAAATGTAGGGTGTCTCCAGAGGCTCCAATAAACCCAAGACATCGTCAGAGCATTTAGAAACAAAACTATCGTCAAACTTAAACCAGTCTGTTCCATCTTTCGCCAATGCGTAATAATGGCCACATTCAACGCCGGAACCACAGTGAACAATGACTGCATGAAGATTATAATTGTGGTCTGCTAGATTGGGGTGTTCATCTGAAGAGCATCAGTGTTATTATCAGATTGACTGGTGCCTCAGTTATACTCGTTGTCTCATAATTATCAGTCAATTTCGCGCATATTGGGCAATACAGTTGATCATCACCAGTTAAAAGTTCTATTTTCATATGATGAAACAGCAAGCTCCGCACGGACTGGCTATCAGACATATCAGGAATGCTAGTTGAAGCTCCAGAAAGTCACATACATGTTTACTGTCTCTCAAACATGTACCACAACATAAACTAGTGAGGATTTTTCCAGCGAAAGATCTAGAAACACAAGACGAGATAAGCTGTACGGAACCATTTGATCCAGAACCTTATTCTCCAAGATTCAGAATTAACAACGTTTGTTAATCTTCACCAGTACCATAATATTTTACTAAAACCGGGCCTGTTACAAATATCACTAATGACGCGTATGCGCATAGCAGACTATCCTGAACTTTTTACAACACTTTTGACATGGGGATTAGCATTCTAGAATGAGTATATAGTATATATTTCTATGGTTGAATCCTGCAGAGTGAATTGAGGTTCATTGATAATAATCCTTCATATCTCCTTACTAAGATTTGCATAGACGTATTTTGATAAAAGGGCTATTGAAGAAGTTCCTGAAGATTCTCTAGAGGGTATCGTTTCATGCCTAGTGATCATTTCTTACCTTGCTTATCATTGGATGGTCCAAATATTCCAAGAATCTACAGCTCATGTTTTGGAAATGACAAGAGGTTGACATGGCATCGCCAAACATTGTCACAGATCCGTTTGCTGAATATTCCGAACAATTGGCCGATATTCCTTCATCGTTTACTATTCCTAGAGGAATGTTAATAATATCGCGTCCTATGGTGCTCATGAAAATGAATTGCTGCGCTATTGGTAGCAGCACCAAGAAGATCAAGTTTCTAAGGAAGATTTTTATTAATTTGTTACTCTTTTGTTCAAGAATAGTTTGCTGAAATACTTAATTATATATTTTAAAAACAGCAGTAAAGTGTTAGTTCTTACGTACAAGACATTTCTGTGAAACTGCTTCCAATTCTTATCCATTATTGCTAATAATCGATGCCTGTTCAAGATGCTCTTCTGTTTTTTTCTTCTCAACATCTGAAAGATTCTGGGTTTTCAATATTCCATGAAGACGATACTAATAGTAGTGTTAAAGATAGTGATAAAGAAAATGAAACAACAAATCATTAGTTAAATATGCACACTATATGGTTGTTGCAATATCTATCAATATATCACATATAGTGAGTCAAATTTACAAGTTACGATACGGTACCAATATTCAAGTATCTGTGTTCATGATATAAATAGAAAGCTTGAGCTTTATCGTAAAACTAACCTAAAAGTACTCAATACTCACTTCAATAGGTCCATTTTTGGAACATATTTCTCCAGTCGGTGTTTTGTAACCTACCAATTCCATTGATCTGCACTCATCGTGAAACACTGGATATTTAAGAGAATTCAGTTTCTCTTCCTGATTTCTGGACAAAATGAAAAATGCCTCTTCCAGCGTTCTGCAGTTGTACATTTCCAATATTTCGTCCGGTGAATCTTCAGCAAGAAGCTTACCGTTTCTTATCAAACCAATCTGAAATTAAGAACTTAATCTTGATATTTCGTTTGTGGAAGAAATTGTACCTTGTCAGCATCTCTACACTCCTCCAAGTAGTGAGTCGTCAGAATTATGCTTGTATTTTCCTTCCTTGTTATGTTCAAGAGGTGTTTCCATATTCTGTAGGAAAGAACATTGAATGAACATAACCATACAAGTAATGAGTAGCTTGGCATTTACCTATGTCTCAACAAGGACTCAATTCCCACAGTAGGCTCGTCCATGATTAGAAGTTCTGGTTTATGAACAAGAGCAACTGCACAGGACACCCTCCTCTGCTCACCCCCACTACAGTTTTTTATATATCTGAAATACAATAATGTGTAAAATGAGAGATACTTTGAGATCGAGTTTAGAAAATTGTATACTAAATCTAATGCTTTCGCAAAATAGAAAATACCTTCTTGTTATATACCTCTATTAATTAAATCTGTCTGCTAACCGTGGAAAGATTCAACAAGACAAACTGTGCAAAACCAAGTTTCACTTGTGAATCTGATCTGACACTGAGTGCATTCCATTAGGGAAACCGCATATTCAAGAATCCCCAAATAAAATAATTGTTTACCTATCTGCAGGGCTCTCAGTGAATCCGACAAAACCAGAGATGATCCAGTTCACCAAACGAAGAAAGAAAGACGGATTCAGACCAAGAGCTGGAGCTAATCCAGCAGGTCAAAAACCTGGGGGTGGGCCTGGACTCCAAACTTTCAAGCAGACCGCATGTAGATAAGATCATTCAAAGTCGGTAGTAATCCTATGGCAACTGGATAATTGTGGGAAACAAATGGGGCGCCAATCCAGAGATCATGCGCTGGCTGTACTCGGCAGTCGTAAGACTAAAGATCCACTATGGGCCAGCTGTGTGGTGGCCAGGCGCACAGAGCAGCACAATAGGCCTAAGACTTAGGAAGGTCTATAGGTTAGAACGGGTGCTGCTGGTATGGGTCCTGGGTGCACTGGGGACCGTAGAGGAATGGTGCAAAAGAGAAGGACTGAGGGCAAACCCCAGCAAAACCACACTCAGTCCCTTCACACGCAAAATGATTCAGGGGACTTGAAGTCACCCAAATTCTTTGGAGTAACACTACAAGTTGTTGATCATGTCAGATATTTAGGGCTGTTTTTGGACAAGAACCTGGAACCTGGAACATGCATCTACAACTTGTAGTCAACAAAAGCAAAGCATGGTTCATGATGTGCAGAAGAGCTTTTGGAAAAACATGGGAACTGAAACCGAAAGTCGTGCACTGGCTTTACACCGCGATCATAAGACCCATAATCACATATGGCTAACTATTGTGGTGGTCCAAGATGAAACAGAGACAGTCGAAAACCAACCTTAGTAAAATACAGAGGCTCGCCTGTCTGTGTATCACGAATGGTATGAATAGCACTCCAACCGCTGCTACGGAAGTTATCCTAAAACTCCCACCTTTAGACATCACAGTCATGGGGGAGGCGAAGATGAGTGCATACAGATTTAGACAAACAGATAATTGGATAACTCAACCACACCAAAATCATCCATGAAGTAAACATTACCGAACTGGAAATGATATCAGACTACATGCTACCACAATACTCGTACGAAAAACCATTCAAAACGCAGCTCAAGTGGAACGAATGGAACTCGGGAGTAGAATCATTATTATCTGGTACACAGATGATTCAAAAACAGATGAAGGAACAAGAGCAGGAATATACAGGGTGAGGACAAAAAGGAACGTAATAGTCCCACTTAGCAACAACACAACAGTATTCCAAGCAGAGACACAAGCCATAAGGACTTGCATACAGATGAATCTAGACCGTGGGTGTAGTATTTCTTGTTTCAGGGGTATGAAATAAAACACATCTATATTCTATCTGACAGCCAAAGCGCTATAAAAGCTTTGAACTCAATTCTGATAAAATCAAAGCAAGTCTGGACTCAGAGTTGTTCCATTCAGTTTGCCAGGCTGAATTAAAAAAATCTGTTCTTCCATGGAAAAAACAGATACCAACGAGAAAACACCAAGTCATTGTTACAAGACTACGTCTGGGCCATACCCGCATCACTCACAGCCACCTAATCAAGAGAACACAGGAACCAATTTGCGAGATATGCCAATGCAACCTGACAATCAGACACATCTTACTCGACTGCCCATCGTATCATCATCAACGTCAGTTACATGGAATTCCACCAACTTTACTTGAACTGCTCAGTGAAAATTGTGACGCCCAAAAAGTCGTGAACTTTTTAACAGACATTAGTACCATTAATGAAATTTGAATGAAATCCTTTATATAATATATATATATATATATATATATATATATATATATATACTGTATGTAGTATGCTTGTATTTTCAACACTGTCTCTAATAACCTCAAAGGTTGAAGGGACAATAAATACAAATAAATTAAAAAAAAGCAAGTCTGGGAATGTCTTCAGAGCCTTAATGAACTGTCAAAACGCAACAAGGTTACACTTGTGTGGGTGCCCGGACATAGGAGAATTGACGGCAATGAAAAAGCAAACCAACTTGCAAAGAAAGCATCTGAATCACCATTCACAGGTCCAGAACCAACATTAGGAATTAGCAAAACCCGATGAGGAAACCTAATCAATGAGTGGAAGAAATCAAAAGACCAAATACATTGGGATCAAATCGAAGAGCACAGCCATGGAGAGGTACTTGAGCCAAACACTGACGGCTGACACACTCAACTTCAACATATCTAAGATACGCACGATTACCGGCTTACTAACCGGACACTGCGGCCTTAGGAAATACTTACACACCATGTGTTGGTTGGTTGGTTAAAAGCTGACGAGCGAGATACCGGGTTTACCTTGAGGTTTCTCTTAACACTAGTTAAATAGGCCTGTGTTTTTCACCAGGTTTAGTAGTCAATTACTAGGTGTTTCGGATTCATGCCTGTTTCTAGGTTGATATGTCCGAATATTCTGTTGCACTTGTTGAGCAGCGCGTCGCATTCGAAGATGATGTGAGAGGCTGTTTCCTCCTCGTCACCACAGAGTCTACAGTCTATGGTTTCTCTATTTATTCCCATGGTGTGTAGGTGTTTCCTAAGGCCGCAGTGCCCGGTTAGTAAGCCTGTGATCGTGCGTATCTTAGATCTGTTAAGGTTGAGTGTGTCAGCCGTCAGTGTTTGGCTTAGGTGCCTCACCATTGCTGTGCTGCGTCGATGCCCTTCGATTTGGTCCCAATACGTTTGGTGTTTTGATTTCTTCCACTCATTGATTAGGTTTTTGCCACCATGGGAATGAATAGAGAAACCGTGGACTCTGTGGTGACGAGGAGGAAACAGCCTCTCACATCATCTTCGAATGCGACAGAATATTCGGACAGATCAACCTAGAAACAGGCCTGAATCGGAAACACCTAGGAAATAGTCTACTCAACCTGGTGAAAACTACAGGCCTATTTAACTAGGAACCACTGACGACAGAACAATACAATAGACCCAGCTGGTCTCAGTATTGAGGGAAACCTCAAGGCAAACCCGGTGTCTCGCTCGTCAGCCTTTTACCAACCAACCAACCATGGGTCCTGGGTCACAGAGGGGTGCGCGGAAACGAGGTGGCAGACGGACTTGTCAGAACCGGTTTCAAAACACTGTTCTGTGGCCGGATCCTGTACTGAGCCAAACCTCTTCAGCCCTTGACGAGTGGACGGAAAAAGAAGTGAATGAATTTTGGAGGGATAATACCTGCTGCAGGCAGTCGAAAGACTTTGTGGACGGTTCCAGTTCCACTTCAAGGACGGCATCTTAGGCAGCAACCGCCTCCTTATAGGAATACTAACAGAACATAACAAGTTAGGCATACACCTATCAGTAATAGGTATAGAAGATAGCCCCACTTGTCGCAAATGTGAAGACGAAGAAACTGTGGAGTTGAGAAACTCCAACAAGAGGAACTAATTGACTTGGAGTGACCTTCGTTAGGAGGTGACGAAGTTTCGAAAAGGAAGATAAAGAGGAGGAATGTAGATGAGTGGTACACAGGGGATGGCAAAAACGGTCCATGAGGACCTGCTTGCCCGGGTACTTGCAACTACTACTACTACTAATACTTACCTATCTGCAGGGGGCAGTTCAAGTAGAGCCTGCAGCTCAAGGAATCTTTGATCGATGACTGATTCTTCCATATGCAAAATTCTCCCAAAATAATAAATCGAATCTTTGACGGTTAATTCTCCAACCAGGGCCAGTTCCTAAAATTTTCGAAATTCTATCAAGTGTCTTTGGGTCTAATGAAAAACTTATTATTCCATTGAGATGATTCTAACATCTCAAACATTGATTTCACAAACTTAGTCTAGAACCTAAGCAATATATACTCACCTGAGGCATATAACCGATTTTTGAGCCAAGGGACCCCGGCTGTTCTCCAAGAACCCATATCTCACCCTTATCAATTTTCTTAAGCCCCACGAGGCAGCTTATCAAAGTGGACTTTCCGCAGCCACTGGCACCCAATAAACCATAGCTGTTATTGAGAAGCATTGATGTTGTAATACAATTTATATTTACATTTATTAGTATTTATATTTACAAATTTCAATGTTGGCGATCTTGTTTTATTAAATTTTATTTTTTAGTCTTATATATTGAGACTATGTTGGTTTTGGAGATATATAACTTAGTTGATGACTACATTATTTTATTTTTGTTGGCAGGGAATACTATATTTTGGTGCCAAAATAAGATTTAGTTCTTTGAGTGTGAGATTTGCTAAATCTAGAGATATCTATTGTGAGATCGGTAGTGAGTTCTCGTTGTTTACTGATACTGATCTCAAAACATAACCTGTTTTTTATTTAAATGAGATTACGCTGAGACACCATTGAAGATTTATGTAATAAGTTTGATGGTTTGTGATTTAGAAAAAAAAAAAGGATTCAAAAATAAAGCTTGAATTCCACCAATAAAATTGTTTGTGGGACCAGAGGCATAAAGATATTGACAGTTGACATAGCTTGTTTGGATTTATAATTATAATAATAATAATAATAATAATAATAATAATTCTTTATTTCCATTAAGATCATTGTTACATGATATTGGTATAAAATAGTCAGCATTGTATATATATAAAATAATATTAAAAATTACATTAATGAAATATATAAATAAAATATATAGTGGATATACAAATAAAATAATTTCATTTGGTCATTGAAAAATTATTCATAAAAAAGCAGAAATTTTAATATATGGACAAAAAATATATAAAATGGTTAAAAAATATCACAAGTAGAAGCTAACACAAATATTAAACCAGCAACAAAACAGAAATATACCGATATCATTGTCATTCTCCTAAGAATTCATTTACTTTATAGTAACCTTTTCTCACTAGGAGTTTTCTCAATTTATTTTTGAAAATATTGTAATTCTTTTCACTAACAATTTCATCTGGTAATTTATTGTATAGCTGTATTCCTGCATAAGAGGAAGCGTTTTCGAAAAATCTTGTTTTATGGCTTGGTATCTGTAGAAGATTGCCGTGTCTTGTATTATAGTTGTGATTATCGCTATTTGTCAATAGATTAGAAAGTTTCCTTTTTATTAGTAGTATAGATCTCATGATGTATATACAAGGTACAGTAAGAAGATTGTTTTCGATGAAATATGACTTGCATGATTCAGTACGTTTCAATCCAAATATTAATCGTATTATCCTTTTTTGTCTTTTTTGTCTTTGAGATGAAACTGCATTTCCCCAGACCGTTATATTATATGTTAAATGGGAATATATTAATGCATAATAAATGTTAATTAGTTGATGTCTATCAAAAATGTTTTTCATCTGTAGGATGGCATAAAATCCACTATTAACTTTTTTACTGATATGATGTATGCAGCTTTTAAATGATAGATTTGAATCTAGAAACGTTCCTAAGAATTTGGTGTTATGCGAAATGTTCATTTTTGCATTATGAATATTGATATCTGTGGGTATATGATTATAGTTATTAATGGAATATTGCATAACGATGGTTTTCGTATGATTGACTATTAATCGATTGGTGTAGCACCAGTCACTGAATCTGCTATAGAGTACATTAAATTTGTTATCAAGTTCGCGTTGATTTTCACCATGGAATGCTACAGATACATCATCGGCATATAAAACCAAGCAGTCAGTTTCTATATAGTCAGGAAGGTCATTGATAAACATCAGAAATATTAGTGGACCCAGTATAGAACCTTGTGGGACGCCTAAGTCAACATTGTTCATTTCAGATCGGACTCCACTGAGTTTCACAATGATTTTCCTATGGTTCAGATATGACATCAACCATTTAAGTACCTTTCCACGAATTCCCAGTGAGTATAATTTAGTTTCGGAGTGATTTAGGTTTAGGCAATCGAAAGCTTTTGTGAGGTCGAAGAATAGAGCACCCACGAGTTTTCTTTGGTCGAGATATTTATAAATACACTCGACAAACTTACAAATAGCAGTTTCAGTATATCTACCAGGGTAAAAACCGTTTTGTGAGTCCTTGATAATCCTTTATTTGTCAAGGTAAGATATCAACCTGTTATACATAGCCCTTTCAATTATTTTACTAATTACACTAGGTACAGTTATTTGTCTATAATTATCCATGCAAAGAGGATCATCTTTTTTATAAACTGGTGTTACCATGCCTAGTTTCAAATCTTCGGGAAATTCGCCTAATTCGACAGATAAATTTATCATGTTTAATATAGGTTCAGCAATTTGATGAGCTATACTCTTTACTAATTTTGTAGATATACAATCAACTCCAATTGAATTTGTATTTTTCAGATCTTTTATGATTTGTATAATTTCTACGTTATTTACTGGTACGAAGTAAAACGAATTACTGTTGTTCAATTTGCACGTGGTGCATGATTCACTAATGTCATTCTTATTGTTGAAGCGTAGTTCAATAGCAAGTCTAGCAGTTTTCGAAAAGTGTTCAGAGAAACAATTTTTTTCTCATCTTTAATAATATCATTACCAATTTTTAATTCTATCTTCGTAGCATTTTTTTGTTTACCTGTTTTCTCTCTCACAAGATTCCAGATATGTATCTGTTTGTCTACATTATTGCTGAACCTGTCAATATTTGCTTGATGGAATGCTTTCTTTTGAAATTTAATTGTTTGCTTGTATGTTTTTGATAGATTCCTATATTCCTATATATTCATATATATAAAGAACCCATTTTTGATAGTTTGATATTATCAGATACTGATGCTACTGGATATGTACTTACATTTGTCCTCTTTCAACTTTCATAGACAGCTCCTTCAGTATTTGATTTTCACCATAGCTTTTCACTACGTCTTTTACATTCACGGCATAATCGTTATACATTTTCTGCAAATATTGAAATAACGCATCATGTAAATATGCATTGTTTCGTATTTTTTGTATTTTTCTATTGAATATTCTGAAGTATGGGGTGTTGGAGGAGAAGGGTTTGATTGCACTGTGATGACGTTTTTGAAGGAGAAGATTATTGGAATCTCTTCATATATCGTCAGATCAGTCGTCATATTTTGATTTTATCATCCCGTATTTTTAATGTGATAGTTTTGATGTATGTCAAGTTAAAAGAAATAAAATAGAGAAAAAGTTGAGTTTCTGAATTGAACTTTTATTAAAAATAATCTGTTTTATCACCACTAAAACCATTAAAGATTCTCCTCGTAAAAAAATCCACCGTTCTGAGTGATTTTTTGTTTTATCTACGAATTTATGTATATTCTAATATTAATTGAAGTTATCTAGGACCCACTACGCCACTGTATACCTTACCAAAGCTACTACTACTCTAAATATTGCCATGCCAACAATATCACACATTCTTGTTCTTTTTAGTTAAAAATGACAGGATGAGGGTAAGTGAAATCCTTTTGGAAACTTTACAGATCTGCCCTGCTCTAGGAAAACATACAAATGCATGATGTCTTTTAGAACATGAAGTACGTGTTTGAATCAGTTTTCAACTTTTATGGCTTTGCAAATTTATTTTTATGACGCTTTCAAATGTAGCTTTCTTTTTCTTATTATCATTATATTGAATGGTAAATTATTTATTAAGAGAAAATGTTGATGAAATTCTTTACCTTTTCGTCTCGTCAGGTTGATTCTTCGAATTGAAACCACACATTGGTTATAAGGAAACGGAGCTACCAAAACTACTAGAATATTGTTGAATGATATCTTATTGGAAATGTAGCTAAATTGTTAGTTACCACGTTCCGCAGATAAATCGATACGTTTGAAACAGTAAAGCAACAATTGTTGTGTTTTAAGTGGTTATTGCCGAACATTCAATACAAAAACCATGCATTAATTGAAAAAAGAAGTACGATTTCTTTCAATTTGGCGATTGCACTTATATTATCCAGCCACTTTTTCTAGTCGTTTTAGATGTAGATTCCTCTTATCCAAAATCACTTGCTGAATAATATCCATTAAAGACTTTTTCCACCTCGTATCAAAATTTCATCTATTGGAATACTAATTGATAGTAAAGTTTGAACAAATACTTCCAACATAAATTCCCGAAGATGTTCCATGTTGCTGCTGATCAGAAACGTTAGATATTTCTTGATTTCACAATTTTATCAGATATTTTAATTTGTTTGAAATAAGATGAACAAGTCAGTAGTTTGTTTGAAATCTCAATTTTGTTATTCAAACTATCTTCTACGAGGATATATTGAAAAATACTATAGAACCAAACACATTTTCAATGTCAAAATATTTTATTACTCAACATATTCTCCTCTTAATTGGATACATTTATTACAGCGAACCTGCAACGTCTCTAGACCTTTCAAAAAAAATGTTTCTTCTTGCTCGGCAGACCAGACCTCCACAGCTTTTATTACCTCCTCGTTGGAAGAAAATTTACGACCTTTCAAACTTTTTTTCAGTTAAGGAAAGATATGATATTCGGATGGAGCCAAATCAGGTGAATAAGGGGGTTGTTCTAGTAATTCAAACCCTAAATCACGAATTTTTTGCATGGCAATATGAGATTTGTGTGCAGGGGCGTTGTCCTGCAAAAACAAAACACCTTTGAATAGCTTTCCGCGTCTTTTCTCTTTAATTTTTTCCCGTATAGTGGTCAGTAATGTCGAATAGTAATCTCCAGTTATTGTTCTACCCTTATACATGGCAATCCCAAAAAACTGAAGCAAGACCTTTTCCAGCAAATTTTTGGACACGAAACTTCTTAGGTCTTGGAGAACCGGAATGTTACCATTCCATCGATTGTTGCTTTGTTTCTGGATCGTAGAAATGTACTTAAGTCTCATCCATAGTAACAATTCGGTTTAAGAAGTATACATCGTTTTCAAATCGAGCACAGATCGAACGCGATGCTACTACCCTTGCACGCTTTTGGTCAACATTCAAACATTTGGGGATCCATCTTGCAGCAATTCTTCTCATGTCCAAATTGACGTGAACTATATGTTGAACGCGTTCGTATGAAATATTCAGTGCTTCAGATATCCGTTTTAGCCCAATTCGACGGTCTGTTAAAATCATGTCATGAACTGCATCGATATTTTCGGGGACTGACACAGAAACTGGCCTTCCCGATCGGTCATCATCTTCAATGGAAAATTTACCTCTTTTGAAGCTTGCAGTCCAATTTTTCACGGTCGCATACGAAGGACATTGATCACCAAGGGTATTAAGCATATCTTCTTCCTGGCAATATCGGTTTCAACTCAAAGTACTGTGTACAAGAAAAAAATCAATATCCGTGAGGTTATAAAAGTACTCATTTTTTCTAGCTTTACAATGTTTTCTGAATCCATCAAAAACTATAGTCATAGAAAAAATCTGAAAATTATACAGCTTCTAAATAACAATATTTTGAATAGAATAATGAACAAAAAATACAAACTTAACGGTCATAATTCCAAAATACAGGGTGATGAAAAATAATGTGGTTTTTCGATATTTTCGTGTGGTTAACATTGGTTTTGGAAACACTAGCACCCTGTATGCTCTAGTTTCCACAATGACATCTTCAAAAACTGGAATGAATACATTTTATCAACTCAAACATACAAGGAGTGAAAGAAAACTCAAGCGAAATTGATTACGGTATACCACAGCATTCGTGAAACGCCTTGTATGATTGAGACATGGGATGATATTACATGAAGCGACAACAAAATAAGCTGTGATAATTTTTATCCTACAAGTGTTTCCAAACCATATAGCATCAATATTTCGAAATTCGAAAAATCGCAAGAGTATGAATTGAAATCACCCTGTAACGGTAAAGAGTTCTTGAGTTTTTTTGTAGGGGAAAGTTGCCAAAGGATATTTTTAAAATACTGCAAGTAAAAAATTCAAATATATTGATTTTCTCTAGAGATACAAGATGGGGAAAAGTCGTCATTTCCTAACTTTAACACCCTGTATTTCGAAAGCTAGTCATAGGATCGAGTTGGGCCCAGATTTATTTCATATGGGGATTGGCTCCTCCAAAATACCAAAAATTTGGAACATTTGACAGAACGCCATTTTATATAGCAAAAAGTGCGGGGTCCTTTGTTTCGTTATCAGCATCTTCAATAAATTAATTGATATCATCTCTTCGTAATACTTTGGTTTCCTTTCCTCGGTATTCGACACTTTTGTTCACCAATTTTGAAGACTTCCTCATGTCAATATTTTCCTTAACATTCAATGAGCAAAAATGACCCTAGAGAGTTTCTTATTCAGCTCATTTATATGATTCGTCCAAGATAAGTTGCCATCAAAAATTATGTCAAGTTATTTTCCATTTTCATTATTCGACTTAGAAGAGTTTGTGGAGAATAAAATGTGCAGTCTTGTATTCATTTATTTTCAATTAATTTACTGTGAACCGTCGCGAAGCTAATTCCAATGTTTTATCGTTGCTATGGGATGTTAAAAAAAAATTGCCGTTGACACTAAAGAAGTATCATATGCAAAAAGAAAATCTACATTTATCCGGCATCATGAATTTGCTAGTCATTGATATAAATTATAAATAACAATGGTCCCAATACATATCCTTGAGGAACATCATGTTATATATTTTTTACTTCGTATCCAATTATTTGTCTTCCTTCTATCATTTTCAATGATTGTAAGTTCAGTCTTGATGATCTGAACAATAAGAAACATAAATTTGGATTTTACCTTGGCTTTTATTTACACTAGACATTAAAAAATCACTAGTACATAGTAAAAAACATTTATTTAAAACAAAAAATACCTTCATATCGGCAATGCGATGTTACAGCTCTGCTATTCATATACAGAAATCACCATTGCTATCGTTCCTTCTTCATCAGAAATACGCTCAGCACTCCAAGCATTATAATCCACAAAAAAGCGATTAAAATACCGTCAAAAACATGCACGTTTTCTATGGTCCATCCTTTGAAAATGACATTTCTGGTAGACTCAATGGGAATGGTGAAGGGTAAGCTCTTGGAACCAAGTCTGAGAAATGTTGGCATGCCCTCCAGTGGCCACATAAATCCTGGAAAAAACGCTGCATGAAAATCTTTTTCTGATAATAATGACTGTCAAACGCACCACTTATCAAAATCATTGTGTTGGTTAACCCACAAAGTAAAAGACTCGAAGCGATGTGGCCATTAGCTATCACAGAAATAAAATACCCTAGAAATAAAATTTGTACTGTTAGCTATGTTGGAAAAGAACCAGTTTACTTCAATTTATTTTCCTATTACTACTTTGTAACTTATGTAACTTATCTCTTACTTCTTGGTGAAGATATCTGCGAGACAGACACGAGCGCGCGCATTTCCATTACTACTTTGTCGATTTCTGTCAACTTTGAGTAGAAATCTTCATGCCTTATCTGTTAGTGAACAAGACCAGAAATACGAGAGCGAAGCGAGCGTGCTCGCTTCTCTCGCGTTTTCTCGCTTCTCGTTTTCTCTCGCGTATTTCTGGTCTTGTTCACTAACAGAGAAGGTATGAAGATTTCTACTCAAAGTTGACAGTAATCGACAAAGTAGTGATGGGAATGCGCGCGCTCGCGTTTTCTCGCTTCTCGTTTTCTCTCGCGTATTTCTGGTCTTGTTCACTAACAGATAAGGTATGAAAATTTCTACTCAAAGTTGACAGAAATCGACAAAGTAGTAATGGAAATGCGCGCGCTCGTGTCTGTCTCGCAGATATCTTCACCAAGAAGTAAGAGATAAGTTACATAAGTTACAAAGTAGTAATAGGAATGCGCGTGCTCGCTTTGCTTACGTATTTCTTGCTGAATATTTTCACTAAGAATGGTTCACTCTTCGAGTGTTTATGAGGAACTATCATTATTATTATTATTTGTGAAAAAAGTGCCAGTCTCTAGGGCGCCAATACTTCTGAAAACTATCCACTACAAACACTTCATATTCATGAGTATTCAGTATTCAGGAATTTTAGGGAATCTGACAACGTCGCATTGTATTGTAAAGTTTTTAAGACTCGCTGTTGTTGATTCAAAGAAAGACATTGATACTGGCTACCTCGGTATGAAACAAGCCATTTCGTTGTGAGAACAGGATTTGGAAAAAGTCTTGGTATTAATATTTTGAATGCACAAAAGATATTTTCAAATAGACAGAGCAAGGAGGCATTTTTTGCGAACAAATAATTACTTGAATAAACGTGTCGGATCACAAACATTCATTTTTGGTAAGTGCGCATGCGCAAACAGATAGAAAAGACGAAACCTAACTGTATTGTATAGTCGGGTAAGTTCGGTTGGGTTTGCATGAGATCGGGTCTGTTGGGATAAGTTATAGTAATTGAAGTAGGTTCATTTTATGTGAAAAGTGCTCATTATTTTTTGTGCGCATGTGTATTCATGTTATGTTTGCGCACATTTCCGTGATCTGTCTCGTCCTTTGAATTTTGCTAGTCATTTAGAAACAGTGTAAGTACCATTGTTTCAAAGGTGCAGTTAAAGTGTTGATAGGAAAATTTTGTGGTTATCAACTCATTTTTCTTACTCATTCACTAAAATATTCCATGTTAAGTCTTGTTCAAACCCTCGCGAATTTCGCAATTTTTCTGCGAATAAAATGGCTGCCAGTCATGCCGGACCAATCGTCGATGCAGAATTTTATTCGCAAAAAAACTGCGAAATTCGCGAGGGTATGAACAAGACTTTATACGTGAATTGAATATTTCTAGAATCACACTGGCAATGTCGCTTCGCCCTTACGTCAATTCCATTGTGACCAACCTGACAGATATTAACTAAACAAAACAGCATGAATTTGTTGATTTTGTTATTGCTAAAATAAAGTAGAATTTGTTGATAAAAAACTGTTTTCAATGAAAAAAAAAGTGTAAAACTGGTGAATTAGGGTGTGTATATTGTGCTGGTGAAAATCAGGAGGCATTTGAGTGTGTTTTTCGAAGAAGAAACGTGTGCTAGAAAAAGCCAGTTTTCATTCAAAAAAGGCCCGTATCTCCGAAATTACTTGAGACCGCCAAAAATTTCATTTGGATTTTTTATTCAGGAGGTCAAACTACGTGAGTCTCAAAATTTTTTTGATAGCTTGTAGCGCCCGGTTAACGGAATTTTACCGAATTTATTTTCTTGACTAATACCTACATTGTCAACCACTTTCAAACAAAAATTGCTATCATTTTAGTATAATGAAATAAGTAGTCAGCCTTTACTGAGACTTCTGCACTCACCCAAAGCCATTCCGCACAGTTCCACCAAATAAAGTATCAGGAAGAGCAACCACCAGCTACCATGGTTCGTATACTGGTATACCACGAATACCAATCCAAGAAATTCGATGATTGGGATGACCGCCAAGCCGGCTTGCACAATAAAATGGCTTATGGTGATCTCCAAGGATGTCACCCCAGCCACTATCGTTCTATCCCATATTCCCTCTTCTTTCTCACTCGTAATGAGTGTACTGGTCATTATTGCGCCGTACAATAACGATACCCTGAAAAAATTGGGTTATTTCTAAAGTAATCATTAAAAACAAATAAGTATGGTCCTCAACTCCTCAATCAAGCAAAAAACAAGAAATCGTTTATTTATTAATGTAGAACAATAATTAAGGCTTCCAAATTGTGAGAGATATTTTTCTGGCTTTATTTGCTTCACACCACTATTTGAATTGCTGATATGCATTTTCATACTGCCGCCTCGATTTCTCCGGTAAAAGGTTGGAAATTACGGAATTGGCCGCATCTATCAAGTTAGGTGGGGTACTGCTTAGTTCATCGTCGCTCGAAATTTCCTTCTTTTACAATAATAAATATCACGCACGGAATTGACGCGAATAAAAAGTCACTCCAAAATAATTATCAAGAACTGTCACTTTGAAATAATTGTCAACAAATGCCATTTTATTTCCATAGTTACAGTAATTACTTGATTTGGAAAAATTATTTAAGCCAGTTCAATACTATTTCTCATAGTTATTACTTATTTTAGAACAATATTTTTGACGTTTGTAGAAAAAATTTTGTTTGCATCTCATGCGCGAAATACTTTGGTAATCTCGACTATTTTTTTTAACTCGGCTGCGCCTCGTTAAAAAAAATCAGTTCTCGATCACCAAAGTAGCATTTCGCGCACTAGATACAAAAATAACTATTTAAAAAATGCTTTTAATCCATCGAGGATTGTTAAAAACACCATTTGAATGATTGTAGAATGTACTCAAAACTCATAATCATTACTTTAATAATAAATACCATTGAGTATTGTTTTTATGTGATATAGTATTTTCTACATATTTTTTCTCTTTGTACCTGTCTTCCATATTTATTACTTTTAATGACCAATTTTTTTTTATTGGTGCCCCATTTTACCTATTTCAAGCACGCCTCAGCGTGTTTAAATCGAACCTTCAAAAACGCGCGTTTTTAAAAGTTACCATGGCAACATCAACAACTCGAGAAACGTGAAGACGTCTAAATGACAATAGGGAATATGCAAGTGATTTAAATTTACTTGATTTTTTTACCTCCGATACTTTATTACCTTGACATTACACCTACACCATTAGTTTATTATTTAGTTTGTATTGAACTCCATAAAACTTTAATCAAAAAGTGCATAATAAGCGCGCGGAATTCAAATTTGCGAAACGCATCACCATTGGTCAAAACGAAGAATGACGTAATATGGCACGTTATGAAATTTATCTTTTTCATAGAAAATTTGTTTTTATTTATGTTTTCCATTACATAGTGCGATTTTGGTCTAGTGACAATTGTAAATTATCTAGAGCAATGACTGAAAGTGGTTTTGTCAAAGCACAATTCGACAATACCTGAAGTGATAAGTAGTAATAGTTTATCAAATGATAGTTTTCGTTTTGCAATTTAGGTGAGGCAGGTATAAACAGAGTTATCTTCCGCTTGATATACAAAACATTTATGCATACAAAACTTACTTCTGATGAATTCACTTCATGTTAACTATCGAAATACAATGTACTCACATTGAAATGATCTTCACAACAATGTAAATGTGATATTGGAGATACTTCGCCTGTTATCATAACCTTACACCATTGTTTACGTATTTTCGTAACTCTTGGAACAGAAAAAAATACTTTATAATTGTGTTTTGGCATTCCGGTACTAGACAAATCCCTAACCTATTTAATAACTGTCAATAGTGTCAAAATGGCCATAACATAAGTATAGAAAGGCTTGTTCATTGAAGACTGCTCTGGTTGATCGAGATCCCTTTCACACATGTTCATCTCTCTCTAACACTTGTACTGCATTTGTCTTACTCTTTTATAAAATATCAACTTCAAGCAAGTAGAGCAATCAGAGTACGTCTCAACGAACGACACTGAAGAAGAACAACACTGATTGCGCCAGGTGACGTCATCCACAGCGCGCGAAAATGGAGGCGTTCAAATAGGTCAAATTCAATCGGTATTTTATATGTTATTTTAAAAATGAATTCCAAGACTTTCAACAGTATTTATATTTTTTACTATGTTGTAACGAAGTAAAAAATTGATAAAACAAAAAAAAATTATACATATTCCCTATTCTTTGATTATTGATCTAACAGGAGTACCTTGTAACGTCAAATAAAATCTTACTAACAAGACAGCACAACTCGATTTAATTTGATGATCAACTCACGTCACTAAAACAGATGGTACCATGAATATCGTAAAAGGTTGGTCAATACTTCCATAGAAGAAATTGACATTCAACGGCAACTTTGCCGCTCCTCTGGGAAAACCACAATCATCGAAAATAGACGTTTGGAACTCCATAAATAACCGTATCAGTTCATATTTCACAGATGCCCCTATTTGCCAATCTGAAATATAATTACAAATTGTGAAAGGCTTTCGCGGCCATCGTTGAATGAATGATGTTTTTTCGGGTTTTTAGGCCGACGTTTATTCAGAGAAAATCTCGACGTTTCGCCAACACGAGTGGTTGGCATTTTCAAGAGAAATGTTTACAGTTTCGATCACTGAACACTACTTGTTTGGTATGCGTTGTCTCAGCCAGTATTTATGGGTCGACGTACTCGTACCTGCGTCCGGTGCCATCGTCCCTGCGTCGGGTACCCCCTCGGATTCATTTCCCGGTATGGTGTTATTATTGTTTTCTTGAGAGCAGGTAGCCATGCTTTATTCAATTGTAACCCTTCTTCAATTCTGTTGAAATTGTTGGGATGTTTTTTGATTTCGATTGCTTCTCGGAAGAGTCTTGGATAATATGCATGTGTTGTGGCAATTACTTGGGTTTCTTCGAACTTCACTCTGTGATTGTTATTGTTAAGCGCATGTTCTGCGACAGCGGATTTTTCTGAGTGTCCTAACCGGCAATTGGCCTTGTGTTCCTTTATTCTGGTATTTGTGGAACGCTTCGTGGTTCCGATATAAACGTTGCCACAGGTGCATGGAATGCGGTACACCCCAGATGAGCTTAGTTTATCCTTCGCCGATCTCAAGTAATCCTTCAGTTTCTTTGAAGGTTTATATATGGTTTTGATATCATACTTTCGTAGTATATGGCCAATCCGATCTGTGACCCTAGGAACATACGGCAGGAATGCTTTATTTTGTTCCTGGCAGCCATTCGATCCACTGTCACTAAAGACGCAAAAGAAAGAACTCTAGCGAAATCAAAAAACATCCCAACAATTTCAACAGAATTGAAGAAGGGTTACAATTGAATAAAGCATGGCTACCTGTTCTCAAGAAAACAATAATAACACCATACCGGGAAATTAATGAATCCGAGGGGGTACCCGACGCAGGGACGATGGCACCGGACGCAGGTAGGAGTACGTCGACCCATAAATACTGTCTGAGACAAGGCATACCAAACAAGTAGTGTTCAGTAATCGAAACTGTAAACATTTCTCTTGAAAATGCCAACCACTCGTGTTGGCGAAACGTCGAGATTTTCTCTAAATAAACGTCGGCCTAAAAACCCGAAAAACCATCATTCATGAAATATAATTGTTTCTCTATTAAATCCAAGACCAATCCTGACCCAGTATGATCAAAATTCTCAAACAGAAAATAATCCTTCATTCAGTGAAAGCTTTATTCTCTTAAGCTCACTGTATAAAATGTTCAAGTTATCATGTACCTGACATATCCATCCAAACTTTGATCAGATCTAGGTCTACAAATTCGTGAGTATTTGAAACGTCCAGGTCTATTCGGGTTTCAGTTAAACTGCTGAAATTTTCAGGAATAAAAAGCACACCCGCTATATGTCCATGCCTGACATCATCTTTTGCATCTTCTAAGGAATCATATTCAACCTAAAATGAAGGAAATGAAAGGATTGAATCTTGACCTTCAAAAAGCTTTCGAAACTGTGGATCGAGAAAGGTTGATTAAACTAATTATCTGGATAACAGAAGACAGAAACTAAGGTTTAATAATAACCTCTCTGAGGAAATAGAAAATGGCTGTGAGGTTCCACAAGGAAGTGTTCTTGGGCCTTTATTGTTCTTGATATATATTGATGATTTTGTTGAAGCAGCAGAATATTGTAAAATCAATTTTTTTGTTGATGACACTTTAATTTATTTCTCTACATCAGACCCAGTGCTTTTGGTACAACTCTTAACGATTCGATATAATAAAAACAGGAATGGTGCTGTGTAAATCTGCTAAAAATCAATGGTAATAAAACTTAATTCATGTTCATTGAAAATGAAAGAAATTATAACAATTTTCTCATAAATAATTGGTTATTAAATAATCGAGAGGGTAAAGAAAATCAAATGCCTTGGTAGTATAGTTGATTATAGACGAACTTTCAAACAACACACAGACTTTTTAATAACAACAATATCTTTTAAAGTAAGTCATCTAAGATATCTCAATCAATGGACCAAATGGATTATATCCAACACTATTATACTTCCCCATTTCACTCACTGCTTAACTATTGTGTATTTACTAAATCAAAATCAAATATATAGATTTCAAAAATTGCAAAACCGATCAATGCGCACAATTCTTTCGTGCAATAGACGCACTCCTATTACAACAAAGTTGAGAAGGCTATAATGGTTGTCAGTAAAAGAATTTTTATTGTATTAGGCACTTATTTTTGTATTTAAAATTAGAAATGAAATTTTTTCAAAATCACTCTGAAAAAACATTTGTTGGAAGGAAGCAATCCCTAATATATTTTGAAAAATAATTTCATTTCTTTATACATATCAGCAATATTTTTATTTTATTGATTATTTGATTATTTTAATTGGATAATGTGTAGTGGTATTGTTGACATATGACATATTTTTGATTTGGATGTATAATGTATTGGTTTTTTAAACGAAATAAACGTCTAAATATACACTCACAAGGGTTGCTAGTCAAAGACATTTTTTGGCAAAGATAAAATATTCAAATAACTGTTAACAATACTAAAAGCGTATGTTTGAGAAAACTTTCTGATTACGTACACTATACACTGATTTTCATCTCGAAATCATATGTTAAAAAGTTCTTCTGCTACAAATTTGGTGTTCAAAGTGTCGAAGGCCCGGTCATGTCAAAGAAAATTCCTACAACAATATATATTTGTCAATTGAATCGTATATATGAGGATATATTGAAAAATTCGTAGCCTACTATAGAACCAAAACAAATTTCAATGTCAAAATATTTTATTACTCAACATATTCTCCTCTTAATTGGATACATTTATTACAGCGAACCTGCAACGTCTCTAGACCTTTCAAAAAAAAAAATGTCTTCTTGCTCTGCAAACCAGACCTCCACAGCTTTTATTACCTCCTCGTTGAAAGAAAATTTACGACCTTTTAAACTTTTTTTCAGTTGAGGAAAGAGGTGATAGTCTGACGGAGCCAAATCTGGTGAATCTGGTGTTCTAGTAATTCAAACCCTAAATCACGAATTTTTTGCATGTCAACATGAGATTTGTGTGCAGGGGAATGTCCTGCAAAAACAAAACACCTTTGGGTAGCTTTCCGCGTCTTTTCTCTTTAATTTTTTCCCGTAGAGTGGTCAGTAATGTCGAATAGTAATCTCCAGTTATTGTTCTACCCATATCCAAAAAATCAATCATGATTACTCCATGGCAATCCCAAAAAACTGAAGCAAGAACTTTTACAGCAGATTTTTGGACACGAAACTTCTTAGGTCTTGGAGAACCGGAGTGTCGGCATTCCATCGATTGTTGCTTTGTTTCTGGATCGTAGAAATGTACCCATGTCTCTCTCATCCATAGTAACAATTCGGTTTAAGAAGTCTACATCGTTTTCAAATCGAGCACAGATCGAACGCGATGCTACTACCCTTGCACGCTTTTGGTCAACATTCAAACATTTGGGGATCCATTTTGCTGCAATTTTTCTCATGTCCAAATTGACGTGAACTATATGATGGACGCGTTCGTATAAAATATTCAGTGCTTCAGATATCTGTTTTAGCCCAATTCGACGGTCTGTTAAAATCATGTCATGAACTGCATCGTTATTTTCAGGGACTGACACAGAAACTGGCCTTCCCGATCGGTCATCATCTTCAATGAAAAATTTACCTCTTTTGTAGCTTGCAGTCCAATTTTTCACGGTCGCATACGAAGGACATTGATCACCAAGGATATTAAGCATATCTTCGTAAATCTGCTTACCTCTTAACCCTTTTAAATACAGGTACTTGATGATGACTCGATACTACAATTTTTCGATTTTCACAATTTCGGTGGACATATTTTTTCTTTTAATTTATTTACTTTACTTTACACTGACACTTCTGAAGTTATTGTTCGTTGCTATGGTAACGCAATATTTTGTTTATGCAGGGATCTGGTCTAGGCTAACTAGATATCAATACATCCTCGTATGTTGTGATAAATTGAGCGTTGCAGGTTCTGTCGAATGATTTTTTTCTGAACCCATGTTGGCGTCTGTCATCAGGTAAACCATTTCCAAGCAAGCATTTATGCTGAGAGTTGTAATTTTTGAGAACGCATTGATAAGCGATATTGGAAGATAATTCTCGATCTTTTTACTGTCACCATTTTTTGGTATTGGGACTAGGAAGGCAATCTGGAGAAGCTCAGGATATGCTCCACATCAATTCATAATATGCCCTATTACTTCTGATAATTTGACAATTTTTGTGGAAACTTGTCCTAACATGTATTGTGCATTTTTTATTGGGTAGTGAGACTATCACTTTAGAATACGCGCTATTACCTCAGTTAAAGAAGTACGGGAAAACGGCACAAAAAAATTTAAAAATGACCCGTTTAGAAAAGTTTCATCATCGACTGTAATTCCCTTAGTCGCTTCTTACGTGAGACAGGATTCACCATCAGAACATCTATAATTTTGAATTTAATTTTTTTTTCAAACTGACAGACTTTTTAAATTTTCACCCCGTATACGTAATATTTCATGATATCTGGTATATGCGTAGCAGATATGTTAACAATTCGATATAATTATACTGCACTCAGCAACAACAAATAAAGTGATATGCTTCTTAAATGAAAATAATGATAATTTGTAAAGTACTCCACAGGAGAAAATAAAAATCTGTTATTCGAAAAAACCCGTTTGTTTTGACTTAGTTACTTGCTTCAAGTTTTGTTTGACATTTCATAATAACCAGATAATTCAACGCTGTAATCTTGAAACACTCTTTTCCACTAGAACAAAAGTCCATTGATTGGAATATTAAATTGTTTATAACAATTATTGCTGCTTGTACTCTGTTATTACGTCAATAACATAAAGTTGAAAATGCAAAGGAACATCGCAATAGAGGACTTCGGATAAGGATTCAGTCATGCCACCACACAACTTTTGGCTTTAAAACTACTGGCACGTTTTTCGGCAAGTTTTCTTCATGTCAGGGTTCCTGGCAGCCTCAGGAACCCCGTAATATGATTGAAATTGTTCATAACGACGGGAATATTGAGATTTTCCATAAAATACAAAACCCTAGAGACTTTAATTTTTTTTAGGGATTTTTCTCACAAAATGGCGCTAATTTCAAAATATATCATTTTCCTGAATTTAAAAAAAAATTGCAATTTCACGTTTCCTTGTTGCCAAATAGTTGATCGATCTAGAAAATATTCTGAGCGGTAACTTTCACGGGTAAACAAACCTTATTACCTTTCTGATTAAAATGCTCTTGGCCTGATTACTTTGAGGTTACAATCATCACAGAATTTGTATTTTGTTTCAGTTTTGTGGGTATGTGTTACATTTTTATCATAACAGTTAAAATGGTTGAATATCATTTCTACTTTTGAACTTTTTCATGGAACGAATGTGCACCCACAAAGAAATAACCCTACACTCAGTGCCGCATTTGCCAGCTAGCATGCTACCAAGTACCAGTTAGCAAGTGATACGAGGCGACGTAGGACACCCGAGGGCCATGTTACTATGAACGATGAGAGAATTCCATGGGTAGACGAAGCCGTTTACCTAGGAGTAACCCTGGACAAGAAACTCACGTTTCAGAAGCACGTCTCCCACAGATTGGCTATAGCGAAAGCCGCGAGGCATAAGCTGTATCCACTCATCGGGCGTAGGAGCAACATGGCGCTCGAGTTGAAACTACGCCTCATCAGGACAATCCTTCTGCCAATCATGATGTACGCGTCTACTGCTTGGGGGCAATGCGCGAACAGTTACAGGCAGAGGATGCAGGCCTTCTTCAATGTCTGCCTGAGAATGGCAACAGACGCACCACGATATATGCCAAACAGGTTTATACATCGAGACTTAGACATCCATCCGGACTACATTGACAGACTGATCAGGAATCACGTGGGGACTACTCTAGACAGAGTAGAGACCCACACGAACCCGTTGCTCACGGAGCTCCTCGAGAACAGACGTGAGCAAGACGATAGAGACAGAGACAAATACAGACGACCAGTGAACCAGGGAGACAACGACACCCCTGAAGAAGTAAGACGGAAGCGAAACCTTCGGCGACGTCAACATCTACTTCAACAGGCTTAAAATTTCGATAATCATGCTTTTATGTTTCAGATTCCAAGAAGAACCGACCAAGTGTTTTTCAGGCCTTCAGCCAGTTTCAGGGGGGCACCATGCACATTAAGTAAAGTCATTGTAAAATCAAATTAAACTCATGTCAGATATAAGAGAGTTTCAGGCCGAGAATTGGCCGAGCACTCCATATCAAACGATCAGATTTTATTCTGCTGATCGCCAATCATCAGGATGAGGAACCGCTTTAACGAGCGGGGGTGGTGGATAGGGGGGGTGAGCTTTCGAGTACGTACGAGTGCTGGGGCGTTCATCCTTCCGGGCCTCAACCTTAGGGGGTGCATGGTGGTAGCAAGTGCTACGGGCTCCGCGCCTGGGGGGCCTCGCGCCAGTGCGCAAAGTAAAAAAAAACTGTTAAGCAAAAGATATGTTTTTTATACCCCTAAAATAATAACTATAGTGTGGAATGAAATTCTAGAACACTTGCAAGCGACTAACGCTTCGTTGCAGTCGTCCGATCAAGATCTTAACATGATATAGGTACGCACTTTATAAATCATTACAAGGCTACTTCCAAGCAATACGATCCAAATTTTCAGATATAGAGCCAAAGCCAAAGCACTAATTGGCTGTGAAGAATATCAGCAATCAACTTCAAGAAAACCCAAGCGAAATACAAAGTACGACCATTTCAGCAGCAGCTCTACTCACAGACCTCATAAAAGAAGGCTCTACTACACTCGAAGAAGTTGTAGAACATCAAACATCTGGACAACGTTTTGAAATTCATGTTTTTATTGTTGTAATTGTCTGCATTAGCTAAATGCATGGAAGCTTACCATCAAGTGACTAGTGTATTTGGAATACTTCGGCAGAAAAGATCTTAAAAAGAACTATCGTCAATTATTTCCTAGACGATGTGGAAGACAGTCTGGGCAATGAACTGGTGCAGTTTGCGAAGCTGCTGAAAACAGATGTGGCTGCTGATATTGACAGCAGAAAGAAAAAGCACGAGGCTCAGGAACTTCAAGTTTATAAACTGTTGACATAAAATTCATTGGAATCGTGTTTCCCAAATGTTGGAATAGTGTTTCACATTCACTTGATTTTGATAATCACCACGTTCTTTTTCAACATTGAAGCGTTTTAAAAATGTGTTAAGGAGCACAATGGGACAAGAACATCAAACGACCTCAATATAATGAACATAGAAAGTGATTAACTTAGAAATATTGATTTGACGAGTGTTATCTCCAAATTTGCTCGGATTAAATCACGGAAAGTCTTTTTGTAAATGTGCTGTTTTATTTTATATTCTATACTTTAATACTTGATGCGAATCAAAGGCCTTTTGTTCACATTTGCTACGGACCCTACAGTGGCTTTATCTGGCACTTCCTAGACTACACAAGTACACAATACCTCTTTCAATAACAAAACTCTAGCTCTAGTTTTGAATTTAGCGCCATTTTGAAATAAAAATCCCTAAACAAAATGAAAGTCCCTAGTGTTTTGTATTTTATGGAAAATCTCAATATTTCCGTCGTTATGAACAATTTCAATCATATTACGGGGTTCCTGAGGCTGCCAGGAACCCTGACATGAAGATGCCGAAAACGTGCCAGTAGTTTTAAAGCCAAAAGTTGTGTGGTGGCATCACTGAATCCTTATCCGAAGTCCTCTATTAGAGAAATGAACGATTGTGCAAATTGTCACTAAAATGTTTTCCCTGGTAACCAAAAAAAATTTTAAACTTAAAATCACTCACCTTCGAAATCATGGGATTATCTAAATAGGTTAGAAATCGACAACTCAGATTGCTGAATTGACACGAGGATCCCGGGGCTGTAGTTACAGGTAAGGTTGGAAAACCATAGCAGCTGGCATGTTCATCATTCACTATCCCTAAGGGGATGTCTTTCACATGCCCTCCAACCCCACTCAAAATGAAACATACTTGAGACAGAGGGACCATCACGAAGAAGATGATGCCACTGAAAATAAAGTGTATTACTCTAGCCGGTAGTCGATGTAGTTTTTTCCGACACAAGGACGGTTGTAACATCAGCGTACATGAACAATCTTACAACCGATTTGTGGGAGTGAAGGTCATTCATTTACAGAAGGAATAGAAGTGGCCCTAGAATGCTCCCTTGTGGAGGTCCAAGATCACATCAAATCTTTCAGAAAAGCTTTTTCCAACACTAAGGATTGCCTCTAATTCCTAAGTGATCAAGTTTTGTCGACAAAAATTCAAGATCAAATATGCATCCAAAGCACGAGACAAATGAATAAAATGCCAATCACCATTTGAATGCCTCTAGAAGCCTGTCCTTGTTGTAAAAATGTTGACTGACTGACAAGCCAATCAATGATTCATGTACAATTTGATTGACTTAATATAAAGCTATTTTTGGCATTGAATTTGTTCTCCAAGATTTGAATCCTGGCCAGTTCTTCTCTTCACCTCAGGTTTTTTCCTTTTGAATGATAATATTCACAAAGGATTTATTTATTTATAGTAGCAGCATCTCTGTTATTTCAAATGTGTCACCCTGTATATTACCGCATTTTTAAACTTGTCATTCCTTTCTGATTATTTCTGCCTCATACTCCCCTATATCTATCTCTAACGGTTTTTGCGATATTGGTTATTTTCCATATTTTTTATCCAAAACATAGCTCGAATTGAATGTTTATTTCTGCGGTATTTGGATTCTTAGGAAGTTGCAATTTTGTATTTAGTTCATCAAGATCATGTACATTGATTCTGTATAGAGAAGTTTGTTCTGCGTTATACAGGGCCGTTCAAAATTCATGATCTTACTGCTAGATACAAAAAGGGTTGAAAGTGCGTTTTTTTAAATGGAACATCCTGTATATTATGAAATATCCTGAAAGATGACTAAATTCCCTTCGAATTGATGTATCATGATCCTATACCTAAAGAGCCAGAATTCTGAGATAATAGTAATTTTCACTTGTAATCTCCCAAGTGCTTGAATTATTGCCGGAAATCTTTCGAGTACATGAATTTTTGAAAATTACCCGAGTCGCGAAGAATTTTATGCACGTTCTTGCTATAATTCCCTCACATTTTCCATGAAGAATAAACAATTTCGTCAGAACTTCGTTGGAATATTTCCCTCCATTTCAATTATTTTTGAGTCACTTTCGTTAAGAAACACACAACGGTATTATTAATAGTGCACTAATTGTCAAATTTTCATAATGTCATGTACCATCATGACATTTAATAGCCACCTTAGATGAATATGAAAAAAATAAATCGATTTTTTTATCACACCTCACTTTTGTAGCCAATCAAAAAATTTGTTCTTGTTTAGATACCATGGCAACCCTAAAAATTTCCGGAAATTTTTATCCTCCTGGGTACCCTGGGCGAAATTAATAAGTGGAAATTTTTCTGTCAAACGTTTGACATGTGACAAGTTGATATTTTGCTTTAATGTACAAATGGAGGTCTAGTTTTCATATGAATTATGTATTTACTAGATATTTGGAATGTGTCTGAAAATATTTTCTCCACGATAATAGCAGAAATTTTCAATTCTCAAATCATATTTCAGAAGAAGTTCAATACACCATTTGTCACAAGTTTTTATCACAAGTCCCGTAGCTCATCCATCGTCCATAATTAGTATATCTATGGACGATTGCTCAGCGGTAGTGTTGCGGCCTATGAGTCGCTAGGTCGATGGTTCAATCCACGATAAGAACATAACTTTTTTATTTTTTTTTGTTCCAAATTTAAACATATTTATTGATGAAAATTTTGTTAAGTATTTTACATATCAATATTTCAGTGGTTATAAATAGTTCAGGTGAAACCATCGTTAGTTATTTCTTATGAATTGTTGGATGATTTTCATTTCTCGGTGTGAAATTTTCTTACCGAATCCCCCTCGTGCTTGAATTAATTGCCGTAAATTTATCTCGTACATGAATTTTCAAAGAAAAATTTCCGGCAATAATTCAAGCACTTGGGAGATTACAAATGTCAATTCGAAGGGAATTTAGTCATCTTTCAGGATATTTCATAATATACAGGATGTTCCATTTAAAAAAACGCGCTTTCAACCCTTTTCGTATCTAGCAGTAAGATCATGAATTTTGAACGACCCTGTATAACGCAGAACAAACTTCTCTCTACAGAATCAATGTACATGATCTTGATGAACTAAACACAAAATTGCAACTTCCTAAGAATCCAAATACCGCAGAAATAAACATTCAATTCGAGCTATGTTTTGGATAAAAAATATGGAAAATAACCAATATCTCAAAAACCGTTAGAGATAGGTATAGGGTAGTATGAGGCAGAAATAATCAGAAAGGAATGAAAAGTTCAAAAATGCGGTAATATACAAGGTGACTCATTTGAAATAACAAAGATGCTGCTACTTTCTGGTATAAGCGGCAACGCTGCATTGCTGAAAATATTTTAGATCGATAGACCAAGAGCAACTATTCGAGAAACCAAATTTTCAGAATGATCCTATGTCCCGTTCTCCGTAAACGTCTAAGGTACCATCGACCGTGACCCACCCTGTATAATAATACCCGCGGTCAAAAAACTCTGCTTTGGATCACTTTTCGATTTCTCATATTTTCTTTGCCAAATGAACCATTCAAGACTATCTTCCAAAATTATTCTCATTCATACAGAGTGTATCGTTGAATCGTTGTTCCTTGAAAATAAAAACATCCAGTATATTTTCGTATATTTCGATCCGCTGTTTCATTGGGTGTTCATTGATTATTGCGATTTTTAATCCGTTTCGGCGTTGCCAAGTTCTATAAAATAGTATATTGTGCAATGAGCACAAAATGATGCCCATTTTGCACGAGTATGATATTTGCAGCACGAGCCGAAGGCAAGTGCTGCAAATGCAAAATGGTCATTCTGTTGCGAGTTGCATACTATACTTTTTCTATGACAACATATCGTTCACGTTTAATACATGCATACATTGCAAAAACTTTGAAAGAAATAAACTGATAATATTTCATTATTCCGAATTCGCCGCTAATGGGCTTTCTATCAGAATTAAAACATAAATTGAAGAAATATGTAAGTATTTTCTTTATTGCTATTTCTAATAGGCACACAGAAATAGAAGCCTATAAATGTATGAATGTATCCTATTGAAGTTGTAATAGGGGAGCCCGAGCGGGGATTTCGGGATTTACTAAAGCGCGGCAGATTAATATACAGGGGGATACCTTGTACCCGGTTAAGTACCTCCACCAAATATGAGCCCCATATATAAGGCCGCCCGTGAAGGGTAAAGGATCAGATTAGTACAAAAATATTCACCATCAGAAATTCTCGAGCGCGTCAGATCAAGGTAAGGTGAGTTAATTACATGCTAAAAAGTGTATATTCCACTAATCTGACAATTTGAGAGTGACGTAAAGAAAGGGGAGGGCAGCAAAGTTGTAAAAAAAACGTCATCTCGACATTCTCGAGCGTACCTAAATTTTTATTTGTTAAAGGAAATCATTCAATGATAACGAAAAATATATAATCTGACGATTTCCGGAAGCCGAAATAACAAAAATTCGTCGATAAAGTTAAATGCGTGCAGCTGCGTGATGCCTATATTTCCCTCTCCGCGTTTCTATTCCACTCTCACTGATATTATAGTGGTCATCATGTTAGCGAATATGGAACACCTGCAAGCAAGAGTAGAACTTTGGATGGATCTTGGAGTTGGCAATGCACGCCGATACATCGACGTATCCACTCTCTAAAAAAAATTATGCCCAAAAATTTCGAAAGCGCTTCCAGCTTTGCATGCATTCACTGGTTGCGATTTCAACCCAGCATTGTACCGACGAGGGAAAAAGAAACCTTTGCAATTACTAATGAATTCCGAAATTTTCCAGGATTCTTTCAACATCATACAGTCTTTTACTTCCACTTGTACTTCCACAGATTAGGCGAATCCCTCTAGATAATCTTCAGATCTTCAGATTATGAGACAGCACGTTTAAAACTTAAAGATGAACCATATATATATATTTTAATCTGACGCGCTTGAGTATTTCAAAATGGCGAATTTTTTTTGCACATTATAATAATGGCCGCGAGTTTGCGTCACATCAAAATCGTCAGATTAGTGAATGAGAGCTTTTTTAGGTGCACTTAACACTCCCTTAGAAAATCTGATGAGCTCGATTAATTTTTTTTTTTAATTTTCAACCCTTACGTACAACCACTCGCATCATACAAACGATCAGATTAACATACATACATTATTAAAAATACGTAGGGCACTGATGCTATCAATATCTGACGCGCTCGAGAATGTCCATGCAACAGTATTTTTTTACATATTTAACAATCTATAGCAGCTTCCCCCACCGATGAAAAGGTATACAGGGTGGGTCACGGTCGATGGTACCTTAGACGTTTACGGAGAACGGGACATAGGATCATTCTGAAAATTTGGTTTCTCAAGTAGTTGCTCTTGGTCTATCGATCTAAAATATTTTCAGCAATGCAGCGTTGCCGCTTATACCAGAAAGTAGCAGCATCTTTGTTATTTCAAATGGGTCACCCTGTATATTACCGCATTTTTGAACTTGTCATTCCTTTCTGATTATTTCTGCCTCAAACTCTCCTATACCTATCTCTAACGGTTTTTGAGATATTGGTTATTTTCCATATTTTTTATCCAAAACATAGCTCGAATTGAATGTTTATTTCTGTGGTATTTGGATTCTTAGGAAGTTGCAATTTTGTGTTTAGTTCATCAAGATCATGTACATTGATTCTGTATAGAGAAGTTTGTTCTGCGTTATACAGGGTCGTTCAAAATTCATGATCTTACTGCTAGACACGAAAAGGGTAGAAAGTGCGTTTTTTTAAATGGAACATCCCGTATATTATGAAATATCCTGAAAGATGACTAAATTCCCTTCGAATTGATATATCATGTTCCTATACCTAAATAGCCAGAATTCCGAGATAATAGCAATTTTCATTTGTAATCTCCCAAGTGCTTGAATTATTGCCGGAAATTTTTCGAGTACATGAATTTTTTTAAAATTACCCGAGTCGCGAATCGACGAGGGTGCACACAGTGCACAAGACCTGCGCCAACGAGTGATCAACTGCACTGAAGAGCTAGATGCCAGTGAAATAAGGAGTACTACAACTGTATCTCCAAATACCCGGATTTTGAAATGTTTGGAAGCCAATGGTCGGCATTTTGAAAATTTATTGTGAACGTTTTCTAATTTTTGACAGATAATTAGTGAAATTATGTTGTAATCGTACAAACTTCCTTTTGTTCATTGGTTGTAAATCAGGGTACGTTTCATTGAATTATCTGCACGTTCTTGCTATAAATCCCTCACATTTTCCATGAAGAATAAACAATTTTATCAGAACTTCGTTTGAATAGTTATTTCCCTCCATTTCAATTATTTTTGAGTCACTTTCGTTAAGAAACACACAACGGTATTATTAATAGTGCACTAATTGTCAAATTTTCATAATGTCATGTACCATCATGACATTTAATAGCCACCTTAGATGAATATGAGAATAAATCAATTTTTTTTGAAAATTTCACCTCACTTTTGTAGCCAATCAAAAAATTCGTTCTTGTTTAGATACCATGACAACCCTAAAAATTTCCGGAAATTTTTATCATCCTGGGTACCCTGGGCAAAATTAATAAGTGGAAATTTTTCTGTCAAACATTTGACATGTGACAAGTTGATATTTTGCTTTAATGTACAAATGGAGGTCTAGTTTTCATATGAAAGGAGATAATTATGTATTTACTAGATATTTGGAATGTGTCTGAAAATATTTTCTCCACGATTATTGCAGAAATTGTCAATTCTGAAATCATATTTCAGAAGAAGTTCAATACACCATTTGTCACAAGTCCCGTAGCTAAGGTAGTGTTGCGGCCTATGAGTCGCTATGGTTCAATCCACGATAAGATCATTTGTTCCAAATTTAAACACATTTATTGATGAAAATTTTGTTAAGTATTTTACATATCAATATTTCAGTGATTATAAATAGTTCAGGTGAAACCATCGTTAGTTTTTTCTTATGAATTGTTGGATGATTTTCATTTCTCGGTGTGAAATTTTCTTACCAAATCCCCCTCGTGCTTGAATTAATTACCGTAAATTTATCTCGTACATGAATTTTCAAAGAAAGAAGAAAAAAATTTCAGGCAATAATTCAAGTACTTGGAAGATTACAAGTGAAAATTGCTATTATCTCGGAATTCTGGCTATTTAGGTATAGGAACATGATATATCAATTCGAAGGGAATTTAATCATCTTTCAGGATATTACATAATATACAGGATGTTCCATTTATAAAAACGCGCTTTCAACTGTTTTCCTATCTAGCAGTAAGATCATGAATTTTGAACGACCCTGTAAAACGCAGAACAAACTTCTCTATACAGAATCAATGTACATGATATTGATGAACTAAACACAAAATTGCAACTTCCTATGAATCCAAATACCGCAGAAATAAACATTCAATTCGAGCTGTTTTGGATAAAAAATATGGAAAATAACCAATATCTCAAAAACCGTTAGAGATAGGTATAGGGGACTATGAGGCAGAAATAATCAGAAAGGAATGACAAGTTCAAAAATGCGGTAATATACAGGTTGACCCATTTGAAATAACAAAGATGCTGCTACTTTCTGGTATAAGCGGCAACGCTGCATTGCTGAAAATATTCTAGATCGATAGACCAAGAGCAACTACTTGAGAAACCAAATTTTCAGAATGATCCTATTTCCCGTTCTCCGTAAACGTCTAAGGTACCATCGACCGTGACCCACCCTGTATATTATATAACATTTTTTTCTTCTTATCATCTAAGCTTTGCAACCCAATAGGTCTCTATGACGCTCGTGGGCTCCCCTACTATCGAATGTGCAATTATTGAATATAGACTGCCGCTTGAAGAATGCTCTCAGTTACAAATATTTGGGAATACGAGTATCTATATCATTATAGATACTAAGAGTCGTTCTCAGCATTGAGAAGTGTGACCACAAAGTGGAACTTTTAAATTTTAAATAAGCCATTAAAACGTTCTCGGAAAACGATTTTGTCTTTTGAAAAAAAGGTTATAAGCGCGTTGGTACATACTCTTCGACGTTTCCGGTAATAAATTCAGTGTTGTTACCTTCGCTGCTTCTATTATGTTCGGAGGTGTCAAATCTGAGTCGATATCACTATCAGTTTCCATTTTAATCAATAGTTTTTATAGAAAACAACTATGAAATTACTCGTTACCTGCTAAAACTTTGACAGAAACGATCTGCTGACATCTCTTCAATTTGTCGCTGGACGTCATAATTTGACAAGCCGTAGTCGTCGTGTTTTTGGAGTGAACCTAGACCTAACACGAAATATTCCATTTTGCATTTGTTACTTAGCAACTTGCCTAGCAACCGATGCAAAAATGAAATTCTGTACAAAATGTGCTTGTTTATTATTGAAGTTACGGTTATAAATTGAACATTTATCGAGGTTGTCGTAAAAAAAACCTATTTTGTATATTTCTTTTTGAAAAATCAATTATTTCACATTATGAGATATTCAATGAAGACAATTCGTGAATCGTTAGTCGATATGCGAATACTGTGAATTTGGAGTTAATTGTACAAGTAATATAACACAAACTTGGCTATTTTCTATCAACTCCTTTTTGATGACTCTACAACACTTTTTATTCTTTTTACTAAGAATTCTACAAAATAGCTTTTTCAAAACTTGACAACTCCAAAGAGGAATTGATAACTGAAAAAATAGTTGATCAGCCTATGAAACAGCGAATCGAAATATACAAGGTGTTACATAATTCAATACAAATATTTTAATGTCATATTTCTGGGGTCAAAATAAGACTTTTTTTCCTATAAACATGTGTCCTAAAATCTACCCTCTCCAAGCTACAGACATCGCAAGATGCGCAAAAAAAATCTTAAATTTTGAATTGTGGCTACAATTATAAATCAAATATTTTGAAAATTCACTGGCACTTGTATTTTTAGACGATCTATTCATTTCTTGATTAAAAAAAAGGTAACTCGAATCGATAGGGGTGAATGAGGGTTGCATACAGATTTGATGGCAAACATTTTCTATTTCCTCCAAAAAATTTGAATTCAAACATCATCGTTGAGTTGGCCACTAAAAAACATACATCTCAGTCTCTCGTGTCTGTAGCTTGGAGGGGGTGGATTTTAGAACCCATGTTTATAGGAATATGTCCTTAAAATATTTGTATTGAATTATGTATCACCCGGTAGGAAAATATCCTGAAAACGTGCAACTCTGGTTAGCCACGCTTGAATGATGAATGAATGAAAATAACTTCAGGAGGTGGTCTTAGATGGTCTCTTTGGCAAAAAATATGAAAAATTCGAATTTTAATTGACAACAGAGCAATTCACCATATTGACTAACACTGTATAACATTTTATTAAGTAGCTGATTATGTGAAAATTTTCTTACGTGGTATTTCGGTAAAATTGTTTCCAATTCTTGTCCAGCATTGCTCTCAAGCGTCTTTTGCTGATAACAGATTCGATTTTGCCTTTCGCAGAAATCTTGAATAAAAAAGAAGCGCTCAATAATTTTATAGCAAAAATAAGGTAAACTTCATCATTTTCAATACTCACCTTCGTGGATTCATAACCAACTTCGAACTCAGAAACTGTTTTACTGACATTTGAATCGTATTCTCGCTGTATTGACTCTTGATTTTCAATTAAATTCAGTCTGCCTTCATCTTGCGCTCTACTAAGTAAAACAAAAACTTCTTCTATGGATTGACTATTGTAAAAGGAGAGCAGTCTACTTGGGTTTTCTTCTGCTATAATCTTTCCCCCTCTCATCAGGCCTATCTGGAATCAAACGAAAGAAAAGTTTTACATAACATATAACATTTACGATGAATACACTGCTATTTCGTTTGTGCCACAGGGCTCCCACCCGGGGCCTTCACTGTTCAGTATATTTATCGATGACATTGTCAAAGAAATATCTGATTGTAAATTGCTTATGTATGCCGATGATCAAAATATTTCATGACATATAAAATTCAAAAGAGTTTGAATGTTTTTTCACATGGTTGTTTGGTGGAAAAAATGAGTGTGAATCCTCTGAAATGTAAAGTTATCAGTTTCCATCGCACAGTACAAGAGGCACCTTCAACTGTATTTTTGATAACACTGTAGTTGAGAAAGTTACCTCTATCAAATAGCAGATTAAATGAATTTACACTTTTCCCACATTGGTGAAAATATAGCAAATGTTCTATAACAACATTGTTGTTGTTGTTATTTCCGTCAACCGATTGCACCCCTACGCGCAACCCTCAGAAGTCTTCGAGAGACTTGTGTGAGGTAGGGAAGACGCAGCCCTTACCTTTTAACGTGTGATGCCATGCACGAGACCGGTGAATCGGTGGATCGAACCCACGACCCCACGCATGCGAGGCGAACGCACTACCAGCCGACCATCATGGCCCATGCCTACTGAAAATAATTTTCTTCTTCATAACTATTCCTCAATGATTCTATTTCCATCCAACGAAACAGAAATATTAGAAATAATTAGAACTCTTAAAAGAACATGTCCTGGTCCTGGTGGTTTTATTACTAGGGATAATTTTGAATTGAAATACATTTTGGTGGGACCTCTCACTGAATTAATTAACAATTATTTCACAAAGGGTGTTTCCAGACGAACCGAAACATGCATCAGTTAGACCTATTTATAAAAGTGGGGATGCCCAAGATCCTGAAAATTACAGACCCATAGTATTATTGATTATTTTCTCAAAAATTTTACAAACAAATTTGAAAAATGGAATTGATGATTTCATCAACAAAACATTTCAATTTGATCTGAATCAATTTGGTATTCAAGAAAAGAGTGGATCGCAAGCAGCTGTTTCAGAAGTTGTTGATTTGATTCAAGAAAGTCTTGATAAAGGTAATTATGTGGTAGCTGTTTTCATGGACCTTAAAAAACCCTTCGATACAGTTGGCCACTCAATACTTCTAAAGAACTTAGAGTCGAATGGTATCAGAGGAATTGTAAATGATCTTTTAAAATCCTATTTCGATAAAAGAACTATAAGAACATACACTAATAACGTGGGACTGACAGATTGAATAATAACAAAGGTGTTCCCCAAGGGTCGGTTTTAGGTCCAATTTTATACTCATTATATATACAAAATTCATCCCAAATCAACTTCTCATGTCATTACACCATATACGCTGACGATACAGTGCTTTTATATGCAAATGAAAACCCTTTACTTCTAGAAAATACGATAAATGAGGACATAAATTTGAAAAATTGCTTCATTCCAATATTATCTCTGTTTATTCTAGAAAAACTGAATATATGATTTTTCAACAAAGAAATGAACAAAATATAAAAATAAAAAATGATCGATTGAATCAAACTTCTCTGATAAAGTATCTTGGCATTTGGATTGATAAGAGGTTAAGGTGGGAAAAACATATTGATAATCTGATTAAAAAAAACATCTTCCATTATTGAAGCCCTGAGAAAATGTCCTAAATTGAATCCCAAAATAGCTAATATATTTTTGTATTCAGTATTCACAGTAGAATCTAGTAGAATCATATGTTCAATTAATATATGGGGAACGTGTTTTAAAAATAATTTCAGTGAAATTTCCGCTGTATATAGGAAGGCGTTGAAAGTACTGTACTCCAACAAATCAACTTTATTCAATGACGTACACATTTTCTTTGGAGGAGCATTATGCAATGGACACTCTCAAAGTATCTCACCTCATTATCAATAAAATGAATAAATCTAATTTTGTATACATATATGGAGATCCCTGGTTCACGCGAGAAACTTGTTTTGTATCCTACAAATGTCAGCGAAATAAAGAAGGTAATTTGTTCCATAAAAAATAAAAAGGCATCCGGAATTGATGAAATTTCTATGAGAATATTTGAAAATCTCCCTGTTAGTGCTCTGAATACTTTGGTAGCAGTAATAAATCAATCTTTCGATACTGGCTCATTTCCGTCCTTCCTTAAAACATCGGTTATAATCCCACTTCACAAAGGGGGTGATCTAGAAGATCCATCGAACTTTCGCCCTATAGCCCTCATCCCTTCGTTAGCCAAAATTATAGAAAAAATAGTAAAAAATCGTTTATCTGACTTCTTGTCATTAAACAATATAATTAGTTGTGATCAGTTTGGATTCCAGTCAAAAAAGAGTACCCATGATGCAATATTTTCATTTTTAAACCAAGTTTATCACAACAATAATAGCCGAGAAGCGACAGCAGCAGTATTTTGTAATTTATCCAAAGCGTTTACATTGTGTAAATCACGAAATACTGCTCCGAAAGCTGATTCACTATGGAGTCAATGGTGTGGCTCACAAATGGTTCAAATCATACCTAACAAGTAGAAGTCAGATTGTGAAAACCACAACACCTTCTGGGAAGGCCAATATAAACAGCGGTGTTCCACAGGGATCAGTACTGGGACCAACACTTTTTCTGCTTTACATAAAGTACGGAAGATCTCCATAAAATCATCAGTTCAGATGTTAAAAAAGATTGGTGTGACTCAAATCTGTTATCGTTCAACATCTTGAAAACCAACATAATATCATTCCGATGCAGTGTCGACGACATACTATTAGCCCCAAACAGTTGCGTGATAGAAAACAAAACTAACACTAAATTACTTCGCTTACTAAAAAGCTTTCTTCAGGGTGTTACGCAGTAAGAGTAACCTCAGCTGAACTTGGATCCTCTGCAGCAAAAACTGTCTATTTCTCGTTGATAGAATCGCACTTACGATATGGAATCCCATTTTGGGGAGACTGTGTAAAAACAAATTTACAGTCGGTTTTTGTTCTTCAAAAAAGAGCAATAAGATATGTTTACAAGGTTAAACGACGGGAGTCTTGCAGGCCCCTATTTCGGGAAAATAAAATTCTAACAGTACATGCCATTTTCATCATGGAAACGGTTTGCTTGATGAATAAACATAAATCAAAATATTCTTTGGTATCATCTAACTATGCCACCCGACATACCGCTGATCTCAAACTCCATATACCTACTTCATCTCTTATTAAAGATTCTATTGTTTACAACGGTGTTAAGATGTGAGGAATATAAATGATGCCACTCATTTCAGGAAGGCTACTAGAGACTTTTTAAGTGAAAGACCCTATTATAGTTTGCAAGAGTTTTATGAAGACGTCTTTTAAAAATAAATTCTAGGCATACATTTTGATGGATTGATTGAGATGGATTTTAATATGTAAATGCGATTTTTATAATTTTTATATGTATTTGTGCTCTGTGTATTAATGACTTCATGTTTTTCGTGTTCATTTATTTAGATTTAGACTTATCTCACTTTGTCAACAAGATTATTATTGATTAGAAATTCACAATTACCATACTCGACAACATAACTTGTTTCATCTAGATTCTGCAAACTCTGTAATTGCCAGAAAAGATTCACCCATGAAGGTCTTTCAACTTCGATTATTTGGAGCCCTTATGTCCAAGTCCACGTGCAAAAATTGGAAAGAGTCCAACGCAGATTTCTTAAGTACTGCTCATTTAGGCTGAACATTCCTTACTCTTATACCAACATGTAATGGATTTGAGTCCTCTGGTCCACAGAAGGCAAGGGTTTGGCACCTTGTTTATTTATAAAATTCTGAACGGTCTGATAGATGCTCCTGAATCAATAGAAGAAACAAAAATATATGTACCTCCTAGGACACTGCGTTGCGTTGCACATCGATCAAATTATGGTGCAATCATAGTGATGAGATTACTGCGACAGGCAAATGTCCACTAAAGGGTCATAGATATTTTTTCCTCATCGCTGTGGCAAATGAAAATAGCTTAGCTCAAATTACTCATTTAATTTCAATTTTGTTTTTGTACAGTCAGTGGATAAAACTGTCTTCAGATATAAGGTAGTTATTTATGTGCGTGTATGTTTTTCTTCTTGGTGTTTTAAAATAATGTAAATAGGTTTATTTTTTCCATGTAATGAATGAATAAATCAACTTTTATCAAGATACTGAATCCAGAGATTTCCGTCAGCGGGTTATCCCATTTTTTAATATTTACAACGCTTTGAGGTTTTTGACTATATTATTATTCTCATTATTGGAGGGTTCTCACCTTGTCAGCTAGTCTACACTCTTCTATATAGTGTGTTGTGATAATCACAGCCATGTTTTCTTTCTTGGCTAGTTCGTGTATATAATTCCATAATCTGAAAGAGATTTGGTTATGGAGAAATTTATTAAAAAGGGTTCAAAGATTTCACCTCTCTCTCAAAAGTGGATCAACTCCCACTGTTGGCTCATCTAACGTCACCAACTCTGGTTTGTGAATGATTGCAACGGCAAAGGAGATTCTTCTTTTCTCACCTCCACTGCAATCGCCAATATATCTAAAAAACACAAAAAATTTCAGTAGCTATTCAGGAGCTATTTATTTATTTATGTATTGGTGGTGATCATCTTACGGAGTGCCACGGCAAATAATAATAATAGTGTTTATGAGGGAGTACCATTATTTTTTTTCCTTGGTGTTTTGGCATCGACTGCTATGGTCATTAGCCATGTGTTATGGATAGGCCTTGTTATTATAACTCCATACCTTAGGAGCAGCACTGTTAATTGGAACGCAACAGTGAATCGTGCAGGACTCATCCCAGCCGAGCCATGAGATTTTAATAATTTAATAGGTCAAATTAAAATAAAAAATCCCAGCCGCAACTGGGGCTCGAACTCCGGACCTTTCGACTCAGAGTCGAACGCTCTAACCACTGCGCCACGCCACGACACATTATTATTATCATTATAACAATCCTATATGGAGTACTTCCTGTTTTCTGGAAATGAGTCAGCTTTGATTTTTCAAATGGAACACCCTATATACTTTTACTCATTCAAGTTCTACAGGGAAAAAAAATTATGGAATTTTAAGAAACCGAGTCTGAAAATATAAAAAAATCAATTGTTGGCGGAAAAAACCATGTCAACTCAATTAGAAATTTTCAATTCGAGAACGGATAGAGATAGAGCTGTTCCACGGACGCCAATCGATTCAGAATGGTCGAAATAATATACTCAAGTGAATCGGAAAAAAAAAATATTTTCACTACAAAATAGTTGTAACTCTAAAAATCACCCAAAATCCAGAATCGTCACATCCACTTGAAAATTCGTACTTATAGGTAACGTGAGCAGAGTTTATGCGAAGTCGTATCGAAAATCCAAAATATACATTTTGTAGAACTCGAAATTCTAAGATATATGATATATATATGGGGGGGGGCTGAATTCTGTATCTCCGACACCTGAAGACCTATCGGGAAACTTTTTGGGCAGTTATAGAGAGAGGGCGTTCCGATTTTGAAAAATTACCCCCACCCCCCCACCCCCCTTCCTAAGCTACTTAGTGAACGGGTGGGAATTTTAGAAAAAAACTAGTGGCAACGGACGCAGAAAATTTTTTTGAAGAAAAAAGGTGTTGAGGGGGGGGCGCTAGCCCCCCCCTAAAAAATAAAAAAAATTGAAAAAAATTGAAAAAAAGAGATTAAAAAAAAACAAAAAATATGCTATTGTAGGGGACCGTTTTTGACTTTTTTTTTAAGGGGGGGGGAGGGGGGCAAAAAAAATAGGATTTGAGGGGGTGAAATAATTTTTTTTTACTTTTTTAAATAGCCCTTGGCACACCTTTGGATGATTTTAGAAAGATTTGTATTCTGCACTTTTTTTATACGACCCCCCGTTTAGGCTGTGCGCGTGTCCGCGGATTTTCAAAAAAAATAAAAAAATAAAAAAAAATAGAAGAAAAAATATTTAAAAAATACAAAAAATATATTATTGTAGGGGCCGTCATTGACTTTTTTTGGGGTGGGGGGTGAGGGGGCAAAAAAATAGCCCTTGTCACACCTTTGGATCATTTTAAAACTATTTGAAAGAATCACTTTTTTTGATGCGACCCTCCGTTTAGGCTGTGCGCGTGTCCGCAGATTTTCGAAAAAAATAAAAAAATAAAAAAAAATTAAAAAAATGGAATAAAGAACAACTAAAAAAGCTAGGTCAGCCAGAAGGCAGCTCGGCTCGTATAGGTAAAATTTCACGCTAATTCCGAAAATATACGATTTATAATGTTCAGACGTAAGATTTAGCCGGAAAATGGAATGAAATGTCAAAGTTTTGAAATAGCAGAGGTTCCGTAAAAAGCATGCGAAATCTTTGATTGAATCAGAAAAATGTATGGTATTTTACGACACCAAATCCAAAAATTTTAAAAAATTAATCTTTGGCGAGAAAGAAACCCTTTCAACTCGATTAGAATCACTCAATTCGAGAACAGTTAGAGATAGAGCAATTCTGAGCAAGCCAATCGATTCAAAATGGTCGAATTAGTATTTTCAAGTAAATCGGAAAGATTTACTACAAAATAGTTGTAAGCACTAAACACCAATTTCTCTATGAATATTCCAAAATTGTGAAATCCACTGTTAACTTTGAAAATGGTGGCTATTGAAACAAGTGGAACCTGAATTAAAGAAAGAACACACCTGTCACTTGGTGGAAGTTCAAGCAGACTGTGCAATTCTTGATATCTCTCAGCAATCAAAATGTCTGGCATGCCATATATTCTACCAAAATAGAATACTGTATCTTCTACTGTCAAGCTGTTCACAAGAGCGATTTCCTGAAAAAAAAAACATATCATCAACAAGTAGTAGACTATGAGTAGATCTTTTATTCAAGTTAAGTATTTGTTTTGGTGGAATTTTCATTTTCTAATATATCATCTTGTATATTTTTATTCAGGATTATTCAGGGTTTTTGTGGACGAATGTTGGAATGTAAAAAGTGAAAAAAGCATTTAATATAAGAAGAATATTCATTAAAAAAATTTATATTAGGGAGATCGGTCTATGGTTTTTCACATTTTGTTTTTCTCCATTTTTGTATTAGGTTGTCACCACTAATATGAAACTTATACAAACCTATGGTATCATATATCATTGAACTACAACAGTTCACTTGAAGTTGAAAAGTTGGGTTTTTCATCTCAGAATCAGCTATAGGCCAGGTACAAACGGTAAATACAATCGAACATCTAAATTATCATAAGTTATTTTCCTTTTTCGGTTTGACAATAATTAGGATCTACGGAACACTGTGCATTTTTTCCTATTCGGTTAGATTAAAACCAGAAACGTTCTTACATATTCAAATATCGCATATTTTGGGAATGCAAAGATCTATTTAGTCCACCAAAAATATTTGTTTATAGGTAAAGTTTTTTGCTCCTCAAACAATTATTTTTCTGAATCGTCTGTTACACTAGAAATATTCATTACATTTTTTGGACTCAATCCTTGATAGTTGTGCTCGTATTTAAAATTCAAACAACTTTATCCGATTGATCTAAAATTGTGAAAATTATCAGATAATATTAATTAACTTCTGTTGTTTTGGATAGGTTTTGAGTCTATATTGGATTTGATTGAAAAAAAAAATACGAAGTTTCAAATGCTTGCATTAGCAATTTTCTTCCAGATGAAAATTTATTTTAGGATGATATTACTCAAGCTAAGTCGTTGTATAGCTTTGAAAAAATATGTACTTGGAGTATTTCTGTTTTTGTAGTTGATGTAATTGAGGCTGTTATTCAAAGAAAAAAGTGCGACTGCTTTTTGTTTGGATCAGGGAAAAAATCCAAGTTCACCAAATGTATTCCTCGCAATACTATATTTTTAGGAACTCACCTGAGGCATATACCCCACTTTTGGACCGAGAACGCTGCTTTTTCGCCCATGCAGCTTATTTCCCAACACGTAAACGTCACCCCCATCAAATCTTTTTCGCCCCACCAAGATATTCAACAACGTTGTTTTTCCACAACCACTTGAACCCAATAAACCGTATCTGAAAAAGGAAATATGATGACAGCGAATTAACAGATGAGCAAACAAATGTTTTAATTGAATCTCAACTGGAACATTATTTTTTATTATACCTGCGTCATAATCCTTAAAGGTGGGATTTCCTAGCGACGTCCAGCGTTCGCGTCCCGCATCGACGTTCAGCAGTAACGACTGGCCGCGACGATTGTTGGATTTGCTTGAAGCGTCTGGCGTCCGCGTTTTTGTAATGAAATTATACCGCCAGTGCGTTTTGTGTTCTGGTTGACTGCAGTTTAAAAGTGAAAATTGCTTGTTGTCATAATGAATGGGAATGTTCTAGCAGCATTAATGTTACAGAATTGTATACTTTCGCAAATTTCGCAATAAAATGGCTACCAGTCATGCTGGACCATTCGTTGATGCAGAACCATGTCCATAGCCATTTTATTCGCAAAATAATTGCGAAATTCGCGAGGACATGAACGATACTTTTGAACCAACAATAATTATCTGAATAAACTGATAATTATCTAACTTATCAATAAAAATATTGGGGAAAACACAAAGAAACTAATTGACTTCATGACTCCCTACTATTCACAAAACTCAAATCTATAAATGATCTTTTCTGAACCAAGTAAAAAAAAACAAAGTATTTTTTATTTAATACTCGCAGCCCATGGATAAAACTGTGCAGATTTCGTTCCACATTTTTTCGCGAATTTGAAAATCTTTGAAGTCTCTGACTACATTTATCTCACAACTTTGGATCCGCTCAAAATGGGTTTGACTTGACTGTATCCGATACACCTAATCGATATATACAGTGTTCGGATTGGATTGAATCACTCAAGTCAATTCCACAAAATATAGGATTGGACCCAACCGATCGCCTTGAAGAGAAGTGAAATTACGAGATAAACGAGTTTGAAATTGATAAATGACAGGTAAAAGTAGCCAAATTCAGATTAGTGTTTATATTGACAATTGTCTTTCTCAAAATGGAGAGCAAAATGATAATTAGGAAAAGAAACGTATGGTCCAAAGAAGAGAGCAGTTTTTTCATTCAGCTGATTAAGGAAAAACATTATATCGTGATTTAATTCGCAGAACACAAGAAATTTAGGGTTACGAAATTCGACATTTTGCTGTGAAGTTAGCTTTTTTCAATCGGATTGAAAAATAGGATTCTTCGATCTACTTAAATATTGCGATATAAACTGAAGGGTGGTTTCACTCGACTCAATGCTATTGAATTTGAAGCGGATAGAAATCGTCCAGATAAACGTAGTATTTGTGTGAATGGTCATGAAGGCAGGGATATTCACATACTTGATTAATAAAAATTTCGTCGTCTGTATTGGTAAATTTCTGTGACACGTAGTAATATCCATCACGCTTATTTCACATTGAAATAATGTTACTGCTGGTGTCGGCGTTCGCGTCTTGACATGTTTTTGAGCAGTTGGGACGAGGCCGACGACGGCCGGCCGCTGAGACGCTGAATCGCGCCGCTTCAAACAAAACAGTTGCATTGAAAATTCGTTGTACACGTCACTAACGGCCAGACGTCGCGGCGGGACGCGAACGCTGGACGTCGCTAGGAAATCCCACCTTAAGCAAGATGGTTTCTGTCGGATGTGTAATTTTTGCACATTCGCGTTTTAAACAATTTAAGGGCAAATCTTTCTAAATGCACCGATTTAAGGGAAATCATCATATTCCTCGACAAAAGTGTCCACAGGCACAAAAAAATCTAGTTTTCGAAATACAAGGTGTCAAAGTTGAAAAGTGAAGCTTTCTGCTCAGAATTTTTAACAACTCCGAGAACTGACAAATCGCCCATATACTTATTTATGGAATTACTAATATGCCTGAGTGATGGTACAATGTCATCTGGATCTCGTATCTATTATATTTTCACGTTTTGTGCTCTACAACAGGGTGAACAAAGAAAAATCCAATTCGATTAATTTTAAACCAACCAGTGTAAGTTCGTTCATGAGAATTAAGGTACGGTTCCTTCCATGCGGCCGTCGTACACGGCGGCCGCAGTGCGTCGACCGGATGCGTGACACCACTAAAGATTTTTTTTCCATTTCAGTGCAATGTAAGAAAATCTCGTCTTTAGAAAGCTTTCATTTATTTTTCTGCAAAAAGCAAAACTTTATTGAACTATATTCAGTGGAAAAAGAAGTTCTTTATTGCACTAGTGCAATACAGTTTTTATTGCACTCATCTGTCATTCTACTTCAACGTGCTGTCATCATGACAAACATAAACGTTTAAACCTACTACATATTTAGCAGATATTCTGTGAGATTGGCAATAGGTACTTCACTACGAAATATTCATATTGAAAATTGCACCAATTGTTCATTCACTTTCAACATTGAGGGTAAAAATGAAGTTTGAGTTAAATTGTTCGTAACGTATTAGTTCCTGTTTCAATGCAAATCGATATTAATAATAAAGTTTTCAAGTTGCGCTTTTCATTTTCCTACACCTAGTGCCGCACCTCAATAAATCATTTTTTGCTTTTTGCATGAACGTAGAAAAAATGTTGTATGCAACTCGTGCAAAAATTGTTTATTGCACTCGACGTGTTGTCCACCTCGGCCAAACGGCCTCGTCGGACAATTTCACGTTGAGTGCAATAAACATTCACTTTTTGCACTTGTTGAATAATTGAATTTTGACAAAAAATTCGAATTATCTGACCCCAAAAACCCCTTCATATCAATTTTGAAAATAATCAAATCATAAATCACAAAAATTCGTTCGTTATTTCAAATGCTTGAATTTTGTCACAAAAAATATGATCTCCGGCCTCAAAAACACATTCATTCCAATTTTTAATAAAATCAAATCATAAAACTCGTCTGCCATCTTAAAGCCGCCATTTGGAGTTATTGGATTTTGACAAAACAATTACGATCTCTAACCCCAAAAACCCCTCCGATCCAATTTTGAATAGAATCAAGTCATAATTCACACATCTTGTCCGCCATTTTGAATATTTTAATTTGGACCCAATTTGATTAATATCAAGCCATAAATTACAAAACTCCATTTTGGCCGCTATCCTGTTTTTTTTTAATAAATACGTCAAATTCAAGTCGATTGGACCAGTGAAAATGGGTCAAACGATCGCCAGATTTGTCCCTGACAAACAGACTAACAGGAATCGAATAGATAAAAGCTTATGTTTACAAAGTTTCTTCATTTATATTTATTCATCATTTTTCATGTGAAAATTTATTCAAATACATTTCAAAATTGGTTCAAAGAAGAATGACCACAAAACGTACATATTTCTTTTCGCGGACTTGTAGAATTCAATTGTTCATTGTGTACCAATTATTCCAATTTTGTAGAAACCGCACATTTCACAGAAATCATATAAAATATTTCTCCATCTGAATTGAAATAGCTTCAAATACTGTAGAATTAGTCCCAACCTTGAGAGGGTTATTGCTTCTGGTACATTTCAATTTTCTCTAGTTTCTTCGGAAACAGGGTTTTCAAATGAAAAACATTTTATTCACCATGTATGTAAGATATTGCATTTTTAGAATAGGTACCGCTCTAGTCTAGCCCGAATATTTTTCAACAAGAATTGTTGGAAAATTCAAAAGTATATAGCCGACAAACGAGTCAGGAGACCTATGCTGAGATTGAAGACAATGTCTCGGACTCCTCAAATCAAACATAATATCAAAATTTCAAGAAAATTAACCGATTCTTTTTCGAAATACAGGGTATTCATTGAAAAAACCCGCATTTTTGCAAGAAACTTGAACTGTATCTTTTTATTTACCCTATATATATGAAATGACTATGCGAGTTTCTTAACATTAAAGAATGTTTGATTTATATATGCCATGCTCTCCCCATCCGATTACAAAAAGTATGGGTTAACGTACCCCTATTTTCGAACCACCCTGCATATAAAAAAAATGTCAGTAAACTTCGATCGAGATTGAGGAAGTTCATCCAAGCTCAATTGGATCTTTAATTCTTTGCCCGCCTTTATAAGATTGGAGAACAACTTCAGTTCAAGCAAAAACACAAGGATTTTTTATGTAGATCATGCATGTTACTAAGACATAAATGAATATTTGAACAAAAAGCTAACGCATGAACTATCAATGGTAGTAGATTGATAGGTAAGATTTCTCTAGACACTTCTGCCCTTTGACTTATCCTATATCATGTGTGATCAAAAAGGATGAATAAAGGATTATTATTATTATAAGCGGGGATAGCTCGAACGGAGAGCGGCCGGTTCACCGATATCTGAAGCCAAGCAACGCTAGGCGAAGCCATGGTTTGGATGGGTGACCAACGGACCTCCTTTCGATATTCTCCTCGGATCGTGCTAGGAATCGCACGTAAAAAGGTAAGACCTCGTTAATCCTTGGCTCGCACAAGTTTCGACTTTTGAGGGCTGCCGTTCTTAAGGGGACGACAGCTAGTTAACGGAAAAACCAATTTTAAACAAAAAACAATAAGGGACAACGTCCTGATTTAAAATTTATTTCCAACATTATTTTTGAAGTCATGATGTAGGTATAATGAAAAATAGAAAATGATACATGTGTGTACGTTTAGAGCATAATTGCAAAGTGTATCTTTCAAGATTAATAACAGATATCAACTTACATACTTCCTCTTTCTATTTGCATGTTCACCCCTTCCAGCACTTGCAGGTGCCCATACTGTTTTCTCAGACTTTTCACACAAACTGCCAAGTCTGAGTTCATTTCCTGCAAAAAAATCCACTTTACGGTATGGGGAAATTCCTCAGCTGATCAGTTTTTATTCTAGATCCAGAAAAGGTCTTCGAGAACTATGAAAAACATAATATTATCGAGACACTCCTTTAAACCTCTGTTTGATTAATTCGATATTTTTCCTATGGCCTATTTATACGGGGTGGTCAGAAATTGGCGCCGAATTCGGATTTCTCGAAAATTGTGTAACTAATTTTTGTCAAATGGCAACCCCATTTCTTCTCAACGCCAAAGAGTTTATGCTTACAACCCCTCTATCTACATTAAATGGTTTCTTTGGAAAAACTAAAAATTTTGTGTAATTATTAGAGATATCTGAGTTATGAGTAGGCGTTTTTGGAAGAATAGACAAGAAACAAATGCTTTAGTGTCAACAAACAATAATTTCTAATAATTTGCGTTACAGTGTGGTAAAATTTTGTATGATGTCCCGTTTAGAATTTTGAAATGAACATTACTTTAATTTGTTAATAATTTATGGAGAATTTGACATAGTTATTGAAACCTTTCCTTCGCGATATCAGGATAGACCAAATCGCACTTATGACATCATGACGCAGATCATTCACAAATGTAAAACACACTGACAGTTTGTTAAAAAACAAAACGAAATCAAACTATTCGTAGACAATGGACTCGGATGATCCACAATTGTAAGTCACACACAAGAACAAACAAGGAAAAGTATACAAACTATAGTAAATTTTAGAACTGTTTGCCTCCACATTCCAAACATTTACGAATTCTTCTTAAAAATCCAGAATGTGTAGCTCTCAATTTCTTGCGGTGAAAGAGATCGCTATCCAACGATCTTCAAAATGATTGCCTGAGAAGTTATTCACAGATGCCAATAGGGAATACGCATAATTTTTTTAAATTTCTTTAATCAATTTTTTACTTCGTTACAACATAGTAAATAGTTATTTATGCAACAAGTGCAAAAAGTGAATGTTTATTGCACTCGACGTAAAATTGACAACACGACGAGTGCAATAAACAATTTTTGCACGAGTTGCATACAACATTTTTTCTACGTTCATGCAAAAAGCAAAAAATGATTTATTGAGGTGCGGCACTAGGTGTAGGAAAATGAAAAGCGCAACTTGAATACTTTATTATTAATATCGATTTGCATTGAAACAGGAACTAATACGTTACGAACAATTTAACTCAAACTTTATTTTTACCCTCAATGTTGAAAGTGAATGAACAATAATTGGTGCAATTTTCAATATGAATATTTCGTAGTGAAGTACCTATTGCCAATCTCACAGAATATCTGCTAAATATGTAGTAGGTTTAAACGTTTATGTTTGTCATGATGACAGCACGTTGAAGTAGAATGACAGATATGTGCAATAAAAACTTTATTGCACTAGTGCAATAAAGAACTTCTTTTTCCACTGAATATAGTTCAATAAAGTTTTGCTTTTTGCATGAATGTAGAAAAAAATATAAATACGGTTGAAAGTCTTGGAATTAATTTTTAAAATAATATATAAAATACCGATTGAATTTGACCTATTTGAACGCCTCCATTTTCGCGCGCTGTGGATGACGTCACATGCCGCGATCAGTGTTGTTCTTCTTCAGTGTCGTTCGTTGAGACGTACTCTGATTGCTCTACTCGCTTGAAGTTGATATTTTATAAAAGAGTAAGACAAATGCAATACAAGTGTTAGAGAGAGATGAACATATGTGAAAGTGATCTCGATCAACCAGAGCAGTCTTCAATGAACAAGCCTTTCTATAGTTATGGCCATTGACACTATTGACAGTTATTAATTAGTTTAGGGATTTGCAGTTTTAATCGCTATTACGATAATGGAAAATGCTAAAAAAACATTTTATAGGTATTGTGTAGTACCGGAATGCCAAAACACAATTATAAGTACACCAAGTAAAGTATTTTTTCTGTTCCAAGAGATGCGAAAATACGTAAACAATGGTGTGAGGTTATGAGAAGAGGCGAAGTATCTCCAATATCACATTTACATTGTTGTGAAGATCATTTCAATGTGAGTACATTTTGTATTTCGATAGTGAAGTGAATTGATCAGAAGTAAGTTTTGTATGCATAAATGTTTTGTATATTAAGCGGGAGATGACTGTTTATTCCTTCCTCACCTAAATTACAAAAGGAAAACTATCATTTGATAAACTATTACTACTTATCAGTTCAGGTATTGTCGGATCGTGCTTTGACAAAACCACTTTCAGTCATTGCTCTTGATAATTTACAATTGTCACTAGACCAAAATCGCACTATGTAATGGAAAACGCAACAAATATATAAATAAAAACAAATTTTCTATGAAAGACGACTAGCACAGTATGAGTATCAACACAGATAAATTTCGTAATGTGCCTTGTGACGTCATTCTTCGTTTCGACCAATGGTGATGCGTTTCGCAAATTTGAATTCGCAAAAATAATTTCTTCTTTGATCGTCACCTGCTCTTAAATTCTGATCTTATCAGAATGACTATGGATGGTGCTTATGTTCTTTAGAAACCTCTGAATACTCATAACAGATATTCTCAAATCTCTTTCTGCATCTACTAAGTGATTCTCCCAAAAAGCCTACTGACAATTCTGATATAGGGTTGTGAGCAAAATTCGGCGATAATTTCTAAGCACCCCGTATAATTTTTTCGAAAATTTTCCAAATATTTGAGAAGCTTCAGGTCTCATTTGGGCAAATTCTGGCCATTTTTGAACTGACTCGCTTAGTCTCCAAAAAATTAACTTTTTTGTAAAATGCTGCTTCTGTCAAACTTTCAAAAAAATTGTAAAACTCAAGACTGATAAAATTATATTGAAATTCATCGTTCAAACTAACGCACTTCCATAACTCCGTGAAACATTTTTTTACAGAAGAACCTGTTTTATAACATTGAGGAACTTTTTAAATAATTTTAACATGTTTTGTATCCTACCGCTTTATTTAATAAGAATTCTATCTTGTCTTTTGTCGTGACATGTGATAAGCAGTCGACCTTTTTATTTTTCTCCATTTCATTCACCAAATTGCATTCTTGACAAGTTCTATTTTTACCTAGATGGGGGTCTTTGAACGAATGAGTATTGATTCGATTTGATTTGTTTTTGTGTGAACTCAAGGTGATTCCGCTCATTTGACCTCATCTGCATACATTTTTGTGGTTATTCTAGTTTTTTTTAGATTCTAATGTGGCAGTATCGTTTTTGTTGTCAATGTGGAATTCGATGTGGCCTTGCTTTAATTCATCATTAGGAATTGAATTTGTTTAGGCAATCCTCTTGTCGAGAAACATGCACAATAAAAGCTATAATAATAATAATTTCATTTACAATCAATTGTCTGTTTGACGCAAATAAACCGGAAAAGCCTCATAAAGTTTTACTTTCAATTTTCACTTTTGATTGGTCACAGAGGGCACTTGCAATTGCGGCCTCTGAAGCTTTCAAGAACGTTGCAAAAGTATCTGTTAGATTTAATTCAATACCCGTCGTGGTCTTAGCCAGGGGAGTAGTTGTTTTCTGACAGGTACTTGCCATAATAAGCCTACGTAGTAGGTGTATATAGGAGTAAAGGGTTCATCATCGGTGTGGTCTTAGCCAGGGGAGTAGTTGTTTTCTGACAGGTACTTGCCATAATAAGCCTTCGTAGTAGGTGTATATGGGAGTAAAGGGTTCATCATCGGTCGACAAAAACTGTTCGTTACTAAACGATCTCCCAAAGAACTCTGTTTTCTTCAAAGTTTCACTTGTTGTAAGGTCTAAATTAAAATAAAGAAATGAAGTTATTTGTATGATAATGATATATTGACACGTTCTAAATTTGGTGATGTATATCTGTATGAAGTGAATGGAAGGTATTTAGTTTTTTAAAACTTATTATTAATAATAATATGTCATCATCAAACCAACTTTCAATTATTTTAATGTCTTTCTCAACTAATTTTTGGAGTTCATTCGAAGTTGAAGTCTTGATATTATAAAAACGTTGTCGTTTATTTTATATATATATATATATATATATATATATATATATATATATATATATATTTTATTGGGTATAACCCTCGAAATGTTGTGCAACCGTAGACACGTGTTTCGAGCTTAAGCTCTCATCAGTACGGTAAAATCAAGTGCGAAGATGTAAAAAAGTTATTGGGTATAGCCCTGAAATTGTTGTGCAACCGTAGACACGTGTTTCGAGCTTAAGCTCTCATCAGTACGGTAAAATCAAGTGCGAAGATGTAAAAAAGTTATTGGGATAACCCTCAAAATGTTGTGCAACCGTAGACACGTGTTTCGAGCTTAAGCTCTCATCAGTACGGTAAAATCAAGTGCGAAGATGTAAAAAAGTTATTGGGATAACCCTCAAAATGTTGTGCAACCGTAGACACGTGTTTCGAGCTTAAGCTCTCATCAGTACGGTAAAATCAAGTGCGAAGATGTACAACACTTGGATGTAAAAATAGAAACAAAGGAAGTCAACAAAAGGAAGCCAACCACACATTTGTGGCTTCGGTTAGAAGACCTTGTGTTTACAAGGCAACAACTAACGTCGCCACGGAGGCAGCTATAGCTACCAGCGTGACAATCCTACCCAGGAAAATACAAATAAGGATGGATTTAGCGAGGGGCAATATATGAAAACATAAGTAAAAAAGTTATTGGGTATAACCCTCAAAATGTTGTGCAACCGTAGACACGTGTTTCGAGCTTAAGCTCTCATCAGTATGGTAAAATCAAGTGCGAAGATGGACATCACGTGTCTACGGTTGCACAACAATTTGAGGGCTATACCCAATAACTTTTCTATTTATATCTATATATATATATATATATATATATATATATATATATATATATATATATATATATACAAAGCAGGAAATTTTTGGGTATAGCAGCAAGCAAAACGTGTACTCTTTTAACACTATATTTCCGATATTTCAACAGTGAATACTGTCATCTTCAGGGAAGCTACAAGTAACAAGCAAAATTGTACGATTAATGGAAAGAAAACTTTGAAGAAGAACCACTTACTGTGTTGATGAGAATGATTGCTATGGATGTAATATTAAAAATTATTTTTAATATTACATCCATAGCAATCATTCTCATCAACACAGTAAGTGGTTCTTCTTCAAAGTTTTCTTTCCATTAATCGTACAATTTTGCTTGTTACTTGTAGCTTCCCTGAAGATGACAGTATTCACTGTTGAAATATCGGAAATATAGTGTTAAAAGAGTACACGTTTTGCTTGCTGCTATACCCAAAAATTTCCTGCTTTGTATCCTAACTAGTCAGCAAAGACTACCCTTCTACTATATATATATATATATATATATATATATATAGAATATTTTTCGTTTTAATTCCGAGAGTTCCAACCTTTGACAGCTGTTTCGTGGTCACCCACTCATCAGAAAAGATTTATGGAGCTCTCGAAATCAAAGCGAATCCACTCAAGAATTAGTACCGTGAAGGCAAGACTGATATAACAGAAAGATACTCATGACATCTACAGTCACTAGTTGAAACTTAATTTGACACGAATCAAGGAATCCAAAGAAGAGGTTTGTCTACAAATTGACAGGCAGCCAAAAATTCGAGAGCTCCATAAATTCTTTCTGGTGAGTGGGTGACCACGAAACAGCTGTCAAAGGTTGGAACTCTCGGAATTAAAACGAAATATACTCTATTTTCACTTAGATTCTGCTTGTGTTCCTCATAACGTACTAGAAACTTGATGGAACCTTGGGTTGGTCAGAACAACGAATTGTTCTCTACTTTGGATTCCTTGGTTCGTGTCAAATTGATGAAATTGTGTAATTGTGATTATGGAAATTTATTAGTTTTTTTTTCGTATCTGTATATTTGTATTACTAGATTATAGTCCCTAGTCATAAGCATGTAATGTTTCTTGGGAGGGACAATAAAGTTATTATTATTTGCAAAACTGAGAATTTTTCCTTTACCTTCGAAATATAATTGGTCATTAAAATAGATATCGAATGAATGTGGACCTAATAGTCCAGGAGCCCGGTAAAAATTTGGTCAGTCATTTCCTCTCAAGCGATATTTAGTGGAATGCATCAGAGAGTCGTATTATAAAGATTCGTGAACGTCAGCTGCGATTCCGTTGGTGGGGGGGGGGGTGATCAGCACTGAAGCTTTCGAGTTTGCGATGTTATTTATAGTGATGTTTTTGCGCGCACTTTCTGTAATGGCGCGCACTTTCCGCGCGATTCGGGTGACACGGCTTCGTTTTGGCCCCTCTCAATGCTGTGTGCCAGATCTTTGGTAAATATGTTCTCTCTTCTTTTCTGTTGAAGTTATCTTGGTGTTTGTGTATTTCTATGGCTTCCAAATACATTCTTGTTGAATAATGGTTCGACGTTGCTAGTCTCTCGGTATTTTCGAAAAGGATCTTGTGTTCTCCGTCAGACAATGTATGCTCAGCGACTGCGGACTTCTCTACCAAACATCTGGCACACAGCATTGATAGGGGTCAAAACGAAGCCATGTCACCCGAATCGCGAGGAAAGTGCGCGCGAACCCGCCATTACAGAAAGTGCGCGCAAAAACATCACTATAAATAACATCGCAAACTCGAAAGCTTCAGTTTCAGTTGACACGTCTAGAAGAGTACTCCGACCACGCCACTGAAGATGACTGCCGCAGTTGTAGTTGAAACGTTTGTAGATTTAAACCAAAATAGACCACGTCAAAACCCGGAAACCAACCAAAACATTGACGCCAGCCGTGAAAGCCTACATTCCTACATTATATTCAATTATGTTCTCCTTCCCGGAAACATGTTAAATTGACGCAATCCGATAAGGTAAAATTTTATTTGAGAGGAAATCATAGAAGGTACAATTTTTTTGTGTTCGACCAACTAGCTGTCGTATAGATAGATAGATAGATAGATAGTTTTATTGGCTATGTGACACATACAGAATATGGTTTATAGCAAGTCAGTGGAACATAACAAATACATACATATTTAAATATAATTAAATGTATATAACATACAGATCAGACATACTTAAAAACATGTGGTACAAACACAATATGTATACTAACTAGATTCAAACAAGATAAAATCAAGGAAAGTCGTTGACACGGTGGGGTCAAAAAATAGATGTTTGAGTATATTCATCAACAGAATAGAAACAATGATTGAGAAGTATTTTTTTCACATTCATTTTGAATCATTTCCCATTCATAGATTTGATATGGCTAGGTAATTTATTATAAATTTTGAAATTCAAAGAGTTTTTTTCAGATTTTACCAATCTGTAACGTGGCACAAGTAAACCGTCAGCAGTAGCGGAACGTGTGCTGTGCTGATGTTGGCTTGATATTTTTGGGATACTCATTCTCTTGGAATGAATTTCGGTTAAATTATGTAGGATATAGATACAAGGAAGGGGTAGTATTCCTAACTTTTTGAAGAGTGGTTGACAATGTTCATTATATCCAACTCCACTCAATATTCTTATTGCTCGTTTCTGTTGTTTGAATATTCTTACGGAGTTAACTGAGTTACCCCATAAAACCGTACCATAGCTGATCAGAGAGTGGAAAAGAACGAAATATATGTTTTTTAATATATTCGGGTTCAGGCAACGACTAAGTTGCCTATAATAAATACACCATGCTATAGTCAGCTGATTTTTTCTTTCTTCAAGATATTGCTTCAGCGATAATTTAACATGTTTTCAGGTAGGAAAACAAAATTGAATACATTTATTTTTCTTTGTGCGTGGGAGGCTACCACCGCTCATCCCCCCCACGGAACCGCACCTGACGTTCACGACGCTTTATAATATAACTCTCTGATGCATTCCACTAATTTTCGCTTGAGAGGAACTTGGTCATGGAAATCTGTCACTGGCTCCCGGACTATAATACTGTATTGAATTCTCTCTCTAATAGTTTGTAAGTTATTCCGCAAAACACTATTTTCTCCAATTTATATAGTAGTAATTCATGACTGACAGTGTCAAATACTTTTGCAAGATCAAGAAATATACAAATTGTTGGAGTTTTTGTGTCTAGTGATTTATATAAATTATTTGTAAGGTAACAAATAGCATCTTGAGAAGATTCGTTTCTTTTAAAACCACTTGTAAATTTGACATAAGTCATGTTTTTTCAAATAGTTTTCAATTCGGATTTTTAGTATTTTTTGAAATATTTTGGATAAGCTGTATTTCAATGAAATAGGTCTATAATTTTTTGCACAGGATTTATATTTTGAAAGTTTTTGGACAAACACCTTTTGTGAATAAAATTTATTAGGTATGGTAGAGATACAGGTATTACTTTAGTGGTCGTTCTTAAAACTTCCATGGTAATTTCATCAATTCAAAGAATTTGTTTGTTTTTAAGGACCTCATGGTATCTTCAATTCCTCTTTGAGTTGTAGCCTTTTATATCCTTTAACAGAGTTAAGTTTTTGTATTGTAAGCTTTGGCTTGACTAGTCACATGTAAGTTATATCATTGTTTATATAGAAGTAATATTTAGTTCTGGTATCATGTTGGTGGATTTGATTATTGAAAATTAAAAACTTTTGAAAATATGATGGAAGAAGATTATGTAGCATTTCATAGAAGTAACTCATAGTCAAGTAATTGAGTCTATTTCTATTCTAATAAATGCTCGTGTATCATTAATTGATCGTTGCAAAATAAATTATTATAAACAGGATTCAGGTTTACCAATGGGTTTAAGTGAATGAGCATTATTATTATTGATTCACCATGAATGATTATTGTCACTGATTTCATTTTGTATAAATATTATTCGTTACTGTCAAGTGTCAATACGAGGAACTTGACTCAAGGGCGTAAAGTAGGCGTTTATGGCCTGCGGCGTGGATAATGGCCCGATGGCGTTAGCCGAGGGCCATCACACGCCGAAGGCCTTAAACGCATTTTACGCACGTGTTACATACAAAATTTTATGCACTAGTGGTTTTATAGCGCGAATCACAAATACTGACTTGAATTGCAATGGTCGACAAACACGTTTCATACGTTATGCATACAATAATTAAGGGTAACATAATATGAGGAATGTGAAACTATAGTAGCTGAGTGCTATATTGGAGAATCTATTTCAAATGAATAGATCATCACCGAAAAAATTGCCAACGATTATGAACAAATGTTAGAAAGAGTATTGCTCTATTGAACTGAAATGATTCTAATTCGTGTTAGGAATTGCATGAAATGATGTGTGAGTATGGACAATTTGAGAATTTTGTCTACTTTACGGCCCGCCGGGCCATAATGCGCCCACGGGCGGTAAAGTGCCGGCGAACCGGGCGGTAAAGTGTACTTTACCGCCCGCTAGTGCATAAAATAAAATATTGTAGTTCGGTAATGGAAAGCAAGTGGACATATTCTACTAAAGGCTTTGTTTCATGATTTTTTTTATAGTGTCATCTGAAACAGCATTTTTTAATTCTTATGTTTCAACTCTTCAATTATTTTTTCGGGTTCGGACCAGCCTAGTAAAAAATCTTGATAGCCGAATTTTTATATAAAGTCTCGTATACCCTTCTTTCGCAGGAGACTTGCTTTTAGTTTGTTTATATTATTCAAGAGAATAAATTATCATAACATATTTGCTGAATGTTAGAGAGTAATATACGGTGTAAAAAACCAACATTTTGACTCTTGAAAGGGCTCATATTGCTAACACTATTCCACAGTTTTAAATGAAAAAATATTTCTTCTACATTGAAAATTACAATTGAAATTGAAATAAACTCATGAAAAAATCAACAAATACTTACTTTTAACAATGTTGAATAAATCACCGCAACGAAACGACTGAAAACGCGTTAGGCTACTTCATTATTTAATATGTTTATTCGCTGAGGACAAGTTCCAGTTGAAATTAGTTCCGCAGACGACAATGAAATTATATACAAGGCTGAATCTTATTGGGAAACGGTAATAACCTCTTCAGAAAATGATTTCAAAGTTGTTATTGTATGGATCGATAGTCTTCTGTTTTCTACGAAAGCACTGTTTTTTTTATAATCCAAAACCATGTTCAAGTATATGATTTTCTGCGAGTAGATGCAAAGAATACATTTCTTTGCCGTTTACAAAGCAATTTCGATGTTCAGTTAGGCGTTTTTAAAAGGTTCTACCGGTTTGTCCGATATGTTTTCCAGTTTCCCTACCTTACCTTTATTATTCTCATATGTATTATTAGTCTTAGAAGCAATATCAAGACCTTGCTTATTCAAAAAATATTATATTTTGTAATTACCTTCTCCAATATACAGAGTTAGTCAAATGTATGGAACCTCCCATTTTTCTCAGTTAATATGAAAGTTATCGAAAAAAAGTTCAGAAAAAAGTTGTAGGCTATTTCACTCCACACAATTTAATGAATTCAAATATTTTTTAGATGTGCCATTGATGGAGTAGTGACGTCATTGGCTTTTTTTTTAATGGAACCATACGTCATGTTTAGTATCGTTAGAAAGCTTGTTTCTTTCTCATTTCAGTAGTACTAATATTATTTCAACTCTCTCGATGGGTACAGTGTGTTTCGTGTTTTTGTGTCCACCTCTGCAATTCACTTACCTATTGCTTAATTTGTTTAAAAATTTTCTCAATCATGGAAAGTTGCCAGGTAGATATTTTGAGCAATATGGCAATTTGATTCAGACAGTGGAGTACGTAAGTTTTTATAAAAAAAAATATTTTTCATGTGCTACATTGAAAGTTGTTTCACTTACGATGTTTACAATTAACATTCACCTCATAAAATAGGATATTTCCAAAATTTACCTCAATGGCTCAGCCATTCCAGAAATTATATTTTTTATATCAGATCATGGGTTCAGACAAAAAATTGGTTTTCAGAACTGATGAATAAGTAAATGAAATAGAAATATGTTGTCCTTCTTTTCATTAAAAAAATAGAAACAAATGACTATTTTTGTTTTTTTATCTTCATTTAAGGAGAAATTCAGGATTTGGGCACTTCAAATATTCTGGAAAACAAAATTCCTTCGACATTTTCCTACAGAAAAATAACTAAAAATATTCTTCGAAAAATAAGCACACATACGTACGCCGCTGTCTGAATCAAATTGCCATATCGCTTAGAATATCCAACTGGCTACATTTCCCGATTGAGAAATTTTTTAACAAATTAAGCAATAGCTGAGTGAAACAAAAATACCAACCACACTGTACCTATCAAGAGAATTAGAATATTATTGGTTCTACTGGAAATAAGAAAAAAGCAAGCTATCTAGCGATACCAAACATGACATATGGTTTCATTTGAAAAAAATTTCGATGACGTCACTTCTTCACCAATGGCACAGTTAAAAATTATTTGGATCCATAAAAAGGTGGAGAGTAAAATACCCTCCAACTTTCATTTGAACTTTTTTTCAATAACCCTTTCAATTTTTTCCAGTAGAGTGGTCAGTAATGTCGAATAGTAATCTCCAGTTATTGTTCTACCCTTATCCAAAAAATCAATCATGCAGATTTTTGGACACGAAACTTCTTAGGTCTTGGAGAACCGGAGTGTCGTCATTCCATCGATTGTTGCTTTGTTTCTGTATCGTAGAAATGTTCCCAAGTCTCATCCATAGTAACAATTCGGTTTAAGAAGTCTACATCGTTTTCAAATCGAGCACAGATCGAACGCGATGCTACTACCCTTGCACGCTTTTGGTCAGCATTCAAACATTTGGGGATCCATTTTGCAGTAATTTTTCTCATGTCCAAATTGACGTGAACTATATGATGAATGCGTTCGTATGAAATATTCAGTGATTCAGATATCCATTTTAGCCCATTTCTACGGTCTGTTAAAATCATGTCATGAACTGCATCGATATTTTCGGGGACTAACACAGATACTGGCCTTCCCGATCGGTCATCATCTTCAATGGAAAATTTACCTCTTTTGAAGCTTGCAGTCCAATTTTTCACGGTCGCATACGAAGGACATTGATCACCAAGGGTATTAAGCATATGTTCGTGAATCTGCTTACCTCTTAACCGGTTAACCATGAAAGTGACCTCCCCATAGAAGCGATATTGAAACTACTGCAGTGCTGCCAACATATACATGGAGTGGTTCGAGGAATTGGCTATCACAGAGGCAAAATACAAACCAAAACTATGGCTAAGATACGTAGACGATATCTTCATCATTTGGAACCATGGAGATGAACACCATGGGGAATTCTTTGCCAGAATGAATATCATGAGGGATTCAATCAAATTCACAATGAAAAAGGAAACTAATAGTACCCTATCATTTCTCGATGTGAAAGCTGAAAGAACAGACTGGAATCCTCACCTCTGTTAACAGGAAGAAGACACACACAGGACAGTACCTCAACTACGGCTCTAATCACCCAAACTCCACAAAGAGGGGGATCGTAAGAACGTTGGTGGAGAGAGCAATTGTGGAGGCCAGTGAAGCCCCCGATAACGGATCTAATGATAAAAGCACGTTTGCACCTCAGAAAATAAAAGAATTCGCGAAATCAAGATATTTCTAATAAAAATCAGTTTTAATTTGAAAGTACGTGAAAAAATCCAATGTGTGGCTCAGTTTGACCACATGTTGAAAATAATAAATGCCTACCAAAAGAATGTGAAAATCTTTTGTGTGCACGTGTTAGTGTAATAAATATTTGAGAGCACATATGGCCAAAGACAAAAGTCGTTATTGTCTTAGGAATTCACAGACTATAAAAATCACGAGGATATATTTATAGGTGTAATAAATATAATTGCAACACGCGTTTTTGACATTTTTCTGTCGGTAAATCTCAAATTTTAACCCGTTAAGAATGTCACAAAACCGATTTAACACTATGATATATGTGAAAATGACTATTAGAGTGTTATTAATAGCCGTAACTAATGTCACTTTTGTGTTAGTTTATTATTCATTTTATGAAAATTTATAGCTTCATGAGTGTATAAAATGACCCGTAAGCGTATGCACTGGCAGTATCATTTCAGTATCCTTTCAGTATTCTTCGGTATCTAGTTAGTTCCGGGCAAAAGATATAATGTTTCGCGAATTTTAATCGTCAGTTCGCAAATCAGTTCCGATTTTTAATTCCTAGTCGTAGGAATGAATCGAGAGTATCAACTCAGCATTTTCGCAGCATCCATTCAAGTTTTCGTTTAGTAGTGTCTAGAAGAAAACACGTTTTTGATTTCAATATGTAGTTTGAGACAGTCCGTTATGAAATGGCGTATTGTTGAGGCAAATCAGAGCCTGCAACAATCTTAAGTAAAGTAAATACGGCCGTATGGATCTGTGTACCCAAGTATATAGTTTACAATCCATATATTCCTGTGAAGAATAAACGTCGAGTTTTTATATCGAAAACAAAACAAGTGCTCTTCGTACCTTAGTAAAGAAAGGTGAAGTTCTACGTTCGCAATATTAAATACAGTTTTTCTACGCCCTTCAGTGAAAAGTCGCAATCTCTCTGGAATACCTGAAGGCGCCGTCCGATCATAAATCGTGTTGAACCGGGGACACGCGACGGTTCCCTTTCACATCTGGTGTATTACGTTCGATGATGTTTATCTTATGTGAGTAGGTCAATGACCATATATTCCCGTGAAGAAATATTTGTCACAGCTGTTTGTACCCATTTTGGCCTATATAATGAACTGAAGTTTCCTTTTTATATTTGTCTCAGATATTTGTTTTTGTTTTACTATCGATTCTGTTTGCATATTTCTGACGTTTTAAAAATGACTTTTGCTGTAGACTCTTTTTGTAAGAAATTCGTTTTTACCATTTTCTTTTAATAATTGTTTTTGATCTGCACCGGGTGATACAAAACGAGAATACAGTATCTGTCACCAGACGATTCACTTTAAGATTAATTATGCCATCCTTTTTTCTCGTTTTAAAATTCAGTAAGAGTGGCTAGTGTTTCATGTTTTATTTTTGATGTTGTCTTGTGTACCATTCACTCATTTTATAATTTTAAACAAATATTGTTTTGATGCACGGTATACCTTTGCAGTGAGATTTGCATGTTGTTCACACGTTTAACGGTCTTACTATATACAAAGTGAGATCCTGTGATTTCACACCGAGAATTTGAAACGATATTTTTTGTTTTATCTTTAAATAAATTAATTTTAGTTATATCAATGTTTGACTTTTCTTTCTCCTCTCATATTAACAAGCATTCTATACTACGTATTGTGACGAACCATAAATAAATCAGTGAAGCTTTCTTCAGCCGCTCGAAGGAGGTTTTCCCGGTACGACGACCTAACAGCGCTTATCTTTTGTTTTCGACACCTGATTAGTCTAGTGTCAAAATAGGAGTGCGCTGTCTCGTCAACGTATCGTTTCGTGTGAAGCACCATATACTGGGTGTTCCACACAATGTCTATTTGCAACAACTAGGAGTCATTGGAGGCGGAAATTAACCACATCAAAAAGGACCTACGCCGAAACGGATACTCCGAGAAACTCATAGGAGAAGTTCGGAAACAACTCGAAAAGACCAAAACAACCGAAGAAAGACCACAAAACCCCGTTCTCATTCTTCCCTATATCAGGGGTATCTCCGTGAAGATCAGAAGGATCGGAAATAAATACAACATCAAGAGTTCCTTTCAATCCGGCAGTACCTTACGAAGCTTCCTCACCAAGACGAAACCAGAGAACACAACAGAATCCAGCAAAAACTGTATTTACAAAGTCCCATGTGAATGTGGAGATTCCTATATCGGAGAGACCAAGAGGCCATTATCAGTAAGAATAGCCGAACACAAAAAGTGGATTCAACGAGGGGAAACATCAAAATCGGGAATTGCTGACTATGCCTGGACAAAACACCACCGAATTCTTTGGGACGAAGCTAGTGTTCTTCATAGAGAGGAACATTGGTTAAAACGGAAATTTATAGAAACCACCTATATAGAAGCCAATAGTGCCTTCATTCAACCAAGCGTGGAAATTAAAAACGTATGGAAACCGCTCATGGACCGTTTTGGAGGGAGAAAAAGCGCGAAACCACGCGCGCCACAAGACCGCGCGTAATTACACTTTAATTATAGACCTATAAAAGGTCGCGTAGCATCTGATTTTGTCATTATTCACCAGAAGACGATTGCGGATTCAAGCAATTGAAACGTTGTGAAAAATTTGAAAGAGATACAAATCTTTCAACCTTTAAGATGATGGACGTCCGAAATATAAGTAATCAAGTTACTACATCGTCTAAAACATTTAAAAATACCTCTTAACCCGTTTGAATACAGGTACTTGATGATGGCTCGAAATTTTTCAATTTTCACAATTTCGGTGGACATATTTTTTCTTTTAATTTATTTCGTAACTCTGGTTCACTTTTTTGATGTCAAACACGTCAAACACTGACACTTCTAATACGTTATTGTTCGTTGCTATGGTAACGCAATATTTTGTTTATGCAGGGAACTGGTCTAGGCGAATTAGATATCAATACATTCTCGTAGTTGTTAGGTTAGGTTTTGGAAAACTTATTTTGTGTAAACTTATGTTACCTTCTACAAATCATACTTAAGTTTTAGATTATTATCAAATCTTTTTCACAACTACCTATTTCTCGCCATGTTCTAGCCCTTTTCCAAAAGAGTTATTAGGTGTTTTGTCAATAAGACTGTTCAATGATTTCAAAGTTTTTTGACTGATAAATATGGAGGAAATAAATCAGTCATGATTAATTTACACATATTAGATGCCAACACCATAGAACATTTGAAAGTTTTTTTGTTTGCTAAGATGTTTATTTCTAATTTTGTGTTCATTGAAAATTTTTATATTTACTTTATTTATTAAAATTCTATAAAAATCATTACAATGCCTATGAATGTATATTTACTTATAATATTTTTCAAACATTTCAAAACGATTTCTACATGAACAATAGTTTTTAACGCTCGAACCTGTCGAACACCATGTATATGGTTTTCAAGGATTAATAAAGTTCCATTCTAAACTATTCATTTCATCAAGAACATGCTTGTTTTTGCGCTGACAAAATATAAGACTGTCATCAGCAAAAACAGTGAAAAACCTGATATTTGGATGTTCAATAGGTCAGTTATGTATAATAAGAGAATTGGTTCAAGTCAAGAACCTTGAGGTACTCCACAATTAATATTCTTCAATTCTAAATATCTCTCAATGAATTGTCGGGACCTTAATAGATTTCAGAACAAAAACTACAAGCGATAACACCGAATTAAGTTTATTCAAATGGAATCAATAAATATTTCCATATTGGAGCAACAAACCAATAGGTAAGACAATGCAGCTTCGGCTCTCAACTTTCCAAAAAACGTAGCTATCGCCCCTTCTTGATCAGTAACAAACTGGACACCCCAAAAATTATAATCCACACTAAAGAGGCCAAAATACCGTCCAAAACTTGTAAATTGTTTATTGACCATCCTTTTCTAATGACATTTCTCGAAGATCCTATAGGAACAGTGAAGGGCATGATCGTAGTAATCATCCTTAGAAACGTTGGCATTCCTTCCAGAGGCCATATCAACCCTAAAAATGAAAAATTCACGGAGTATGGGAGGTTTTCAATGAATATTTAGCTTGTTTAGTGACCTTACTGGCTAAAGTGACGGAAAGCTGGTTGCGGTTAAGTCAGATAGCTGAAACCACTATTGATCCGTTGCCAACGTTTCGACTTTCATAAAGTCATCTTCAAGGCAATGAATATAATATTCCGTTGTCGTAATATATATATATATATATATATATATATATATATATATATATATATATATATATATATATATAGAAAGGGTAGTCGTTGCTGACTAGTTAAGAATAAAACCAGTAATATTGGAGATTGCAGCAAAGTCAAAAGTGTACTCTTTTATAGAGTTTATTCCAAGCTTTCGTAAATTTTATTTACATCTTCAGGGAACTACAAAGAATTATTATGTCAATTATACATTTTGATGTTATTAAAATTTTACTTACAACTATAGTGAGGTTAGTTGACATGTTCTTAGTTCTTTGGATAGTGACATTACAGCTTAAAATTGTAAATAATATGGAAAAAAGACTTTACGTATATGAATAACAGAAAATTTTGAAATTTCAGTCAGAAAACAAAAGACTTGTTGATTGTATCCAAGGAACACAAATCAGTTGTCAATAGAAAAGAAATCTGTAATTTTCAAGTCAATGTTACCAACTGTAATCTTGTACCAACTGTTGAAAATTGAAATATACGACTGTTGTTTTGTAAGTTAGGAAAAAATTACATTTCCAATTGAGTAGTTATGGAGATATTATTATTCATATGGAGAGTGTGGTCTAACGACAATAAGAAGGAATAAATCTCACTCAAATGATTTATATCAGTTCTTTTATTCATACATTTTTTGTCTTGAGATATGAAGGCCATTTCCAAAAAAGTTCAATCTATACAAAGGTATAGTGAGTTCCTAAAGGATTGTTTTTGACTGTTTTACAGTCACTGGAACATTTATTGCTCCTTGAAACAAGTATTCAGCATATACCATTTCGCATCCGAAATGTCCTTCTGGAGCGCTCTCTAATCTGTTGCCGTGGTGGATCCTGTAAGCGATTGCAGTGTTCATCCCGGCGAACGATGACGGGCACCGGGCCCCCGCGTGTATACAACGGTGATAACCTGGACTGCACTGATGAGGGACTTCATCCCGAAACCGGTCTGCAGTTGGTTCCTTGTTTGGATCAGGTGGTGTCCTGCTGTCTGTCTACGAGAGCTCTTGCAAAGTTGTTCCTTCAAAGTAAGGATCTTTGCACATATGTCTGACAGATATAATTCAATATCTGTCGAGGTATTAGCCAGTTGTTTTCTGTCGGACATATGCCATACAATCTATACAAAGGTATAGTGAGTTCCTGAAGGATTGTTTTTGACTGTTTTACAGTCACTGGAACATTTATTGCTCCTTGAAACAAGTATTCAGCATATATATATATATATATATATATATATATATATATATATATATATATATATATATATAGGCGAGTCCTTTTTTTTAAGTTTGCAAGTTTCATAGAAATGACCTTGTTCGTTTGATACTCTGGGTACTAAATGTATAATGGAACGTTATGTTCATTGCACTGAAGCTCACTTTATAAAAGTCGAAACGTCGGCAACTGATCGATAGTGGTTTTATTTATTTACCCCAAAAAATAGTTATCACTAAACTCACCACAAGTTAAAATCATTGTGTTTACAGACCCGCAAAGTAAAAGAGTGGACGTGACGTGACTGTTGGCAACGACAGAGACAAAATATCCTGGAAATGAGGTATAAACTATTAGACATGTTGAAAGAAAATCTTTCGTAGAGTCCTAATGCACAGTTTATGACTGTTGTATTGTACTACCAAGATACACACCGCTGAGGTTCTTTAATAGTAGTTGTAAAGTGCTTTAATTTTAATTTGTCCCACTTTTAAAAGGCTGTAAAGTATGTGTTTCATGCTGTTGTAACAAATGAATTATTTCAGTACGCCACTGCTTGGGGATATCGTTCAATAAGATCACATTGAAGTTCTCGCTCTTCTGTCACATTTTTATAACGTAAAAAGCCATTACCAGATATTTGCTGTAGTATTCCCAAAAATACAATTCAATTTTTATAAGAGTGACGAATTGTTTATTTCGAGTCAAAACCCATCACAATAGAAAATAATGTTAGGAACGATATTCTCGAGTATTGCCGTCATAAAACTCCTTCTTTCTCTGAAGGGAGCTTTCTACTTTTTATGATCCTTTATAAAACCGCGAACAAAGGAGTAAAAATAGCACAGATTGATACAGTTTCTCCGAACTTAAAATGCGGGAATACGTAATCGATCAAACAACGAAATCGAATCGATATGTCATATATTATGTAAAGGTACTGGTTGTCTCAGAAGTCGCGCACCCCATTGTAGGGATCGAAAGAGAAAAATCTTCTGAGACGAAAAGTCCTTAGCCAGTGTTCAATCAGATGCATAGATAATTAATTATTCACTAATAAAAGTGGCCAATCAGGAGCGCGAGACAGAAAAATAAAAAGTGAAAGGAAAAGCACGGGGTTGTCCACCCAAGCTATCATTTGGGAAAGTCTAGTTATTATAATTGTCACACAAAACGATTCAACTGTACCCAAAAAATCCTTCACGGCGACTGTGTCGAAGGGCGGGGCTAAAAACTAAAAAAACTAGCCCGAATAGAAAAAAAAAATTTGGCCAAAAACGATTTTGACAAAAGAAACAAAAATTAATATTCTCGCATATCTTAGAGTCAATCCTCAAAATTCATTAAACGATGTAGTTAGAGAATTGCCAGTGTTTATTGAATCAGCTCACGAAGTGACTAAAAAATAAAAATTTCGCCCATACAAGCTAAAAAGGGTGCAAAAGTTGAAACCAGCGCAAAAGGAAATCAAACTGCAACTTTTCAGTCATATCGTTGAAATCATTCAAAGGGATGCCACATTTCTGTATAAAATATTGTGGACCGATGAGTCGTCGTTTTCCATTAGCAGAGCTGGCCATCGTCAAAGTAGAAACTGAATTGGTCTGATTCAAATCCTCATCAAATACAGGCAATTCAGTATCAAGGTAGGCAGTTTGTTAGTATTTGGTGCGGATCAATTAGTGAACGTATTTTGGATCCTATAATTTTTGATGGTTCATTGACTGGTCAGGTTCATTTAAATTTTCTAAAATCAGAAATTGAAGAACGTATTGACGATTTACCTCTAGCCATATCAAAGCATTTGATTTGACAAAAGGATGGGGCAACGCCACATTGTGTTATCCCAGTTGAAAGGTTCTTGGATAGAAAATATCCACAGTGGATTGGAAATTCGGGTACTATTAGATGGCCTCCTGATAGTCCGGATCTAACACCGTGTGATTTTTTCATATGGGGGTACGTTGAAAATATTGTCTATTCTACGCCGTGCTATTCTTTGGATGATCAAAGATAGGAATCAGGAATGCCATTCGACAGGTGTAAAACAGTAGAGACACTTTGTTCAAAATTAGAGCACAGACAGAAAAAGTATATATGAGGATATAGTTAGCCTAGACCAGTTCCTCGCATAAACAAAATATTGCGTTACCATAGCAACGAACAATAACTTATTAGAAGTGTCAGTGTGAAGTTTGACGTCAAAAAAGTAAACTAGAGTAAAGGTGCATTTAGTCAACATAAACGTAATTTTAGCACAAGCACTGACATAAACATAACCTTGAGAATAATTTTGTATCAGACCTAATGTTACAGGAGTTTTAGATTTAGGCATACTTTTAAGAATGAAAGGTACATTTAATGACATGAAACTTTAGGTACACGTGAATTTTGGACAATATTTTTATCGTAAAAGTACGAATCTTATAAAGTTGGGATTTTCCAAGTGACATGTTTTTAGCATAAACTTAATGTTGTATAAATGGTACCATTTGATTTAACAGATTCAACTTTAGTTTTTAACTTATATTTAAGCACAATTTAAAATGATGTTGACTAAATGCACCTTTACGCAATAAAATTTAAAAAAATAAGTCCACCGAAATTGTGAAAATCGAAAAATTGGAGTATCGAGCCATCATCAAGTACCTGGTTTTAAAAGGGTTAAGAGGTAAGCAGATTTACGAAGATATGCTTAATACCCTTGGTGATCAATGTCCTTCGTATGCGACCGTGAAAAATCGGACTGCAAGCTTCAAAAGAGGTAAATTTTCCATTGAAGATGATGACCGATCGGGAAGGCCAGTTTCTGTGTCAGTCCCCGAAAATATCGATGCAGTTCATGACATGATTTTAACAGACCGTCGAATTGGGCTAAAACGGATATATGAAGCACTGAATATTTCATACGAACGCGTTCATCACATAGTTCACGTCAATTTGGACATGAGAAAAATTGCTGCAAACTGGATCCCCAAATGTTTGAATGTTGAACAAAAGTGTGCAAGGGTAGTAGCATCGCGTTTGATCTGTGCTCGATTTAAAAACGATGTAGACTTCTTAAACCGAATTGTTACTATGGATGAGACTTGGGTACATTTCTACGATCCAGAAACAAAGCAACAATCGATGGATTGGCGACACTCCAGTTCTCCAAGACCTAAGAAGTTTCATGTCCAAAAATCTGCTGGAATAGTTCTTGCTTCAGTTATTTGGGAGTGCCATGGAGTAATCATGATTGATTTTTTGGATAAGGGTAGAACAATAACTGGAGATTACTATTCGACATTACTGACCACTCTACGGGAAAAAATTAAATAGAAAAGACTCGGAAAGCTATCCAAAGCTATAAAAACTATGACAATTTTTGGAAACAAAATAATAAACGTGGGTATATTGATGTTCTAGAAAAATTACAACTTCAAATATATTCACTCCAATTTGAGCCAAAGTAATGGAAAGAAAAGGCATATTTTCGTAATCAGATTTGTTTTTTGAATATTTGATGATATAAAAAAATGGAGTTATGTCAATAATGTTGACATTTGATAGTTTATTAAATGTTTGACTCAACAGCATAAAACTTAACAAAAACCAATAACATTTCATATTTATTCGACCTTTTAGCTCAAAAACTAAATATTTCACAGCGCTTCAAAAGTGGGACTAATTAAAATGTGCAGTAAAAGTGAGTCTTTAAACTCGCTCTACGAGTTTGAGGGCACGACGAGAAGCGGAGTGTCCTTCAACTTACCAAATGACATTCCGCTCAATTCTGTCATATAGAGTATAAACGAAAAAAGCCAAAGGCTGCCCCGAATCGAATACTGAAAAACTGCGAAAACCAAAATCAAAAATTCGATTATGGGGACCAGGGCTAAGCAGGACTGCAGGAAAAGATGGCTGATGGTGATCTCTAAAGATGTCACTCCTGCCACTATGGATCTGTCCCAAATTCCTTCTTCTCTCTCTGACACGATGATCTGACATGTCATGATCGCCCCGAACAAAAACGAAATCCTGAAATACAGTGCAATTTTAAAATCAGGCAGATATTAGAAATCTGTTAGATATTGCGCTTTTTAAAAGCTTTTCCTAGATATGTTGATAATATGACTTTATTAATTAATTTCGTCATTGAATGAAGTTGATTTGTTGGAGTGTTAAATGGTAGACGACACAATAATTTCAACGCTTTCCTGTAGACGGCGGAGATTAAAAAATAATTATATTTTATAAATATTTAATTTTACTGAGAAAATGTGAATATAAAAATATACCAGCTACCAATGTGGGATATCTTCTCATGGCTCCAATAATGGAATATATATTTTTTAATCAGATATCAACATGTTCCTCAACCTTAACTTCTCATCGATCCAAATGCCAAGATACTTCATCAGAGAAGTTTGTTTCAATTGCTCATTTTTATTTAATTCAATATTTTGAAAGTCCTCACTCATTTATCGTTTTTTTTTTAATTAAATGGTTTTCATTTGCATATAAGAGCACTAAATGGTATACAGTACTTTTAACGCTTTCTTGTATATAGCGGAGCTTTTTTTAAATAATTCTTTTATTTTTCATGAAGATTTGATTCTACTGTGGATATGTGAATATAAAAATATATCAGTTATTTTGGGATTCAATTTGGTACATCTTCTCATGGTTCCAATTATGGAAGATATTTTTTCAATCAGATTATTTATCAATATGGTTTCCCCACCTCAACCAAGATACTTCATCAGAGATGTTTGTTTCAATTGTTCATTTTTGATTTTTATATTTAATTTAATATTTTGTTTATATCTCTGTTGAAAAATCCTACATCAAATTTTTCTAGCATTAACAGATTAACAGAGAAAAGATTGCAATAAAGCCATTTTTCAAATTTTGATAAGTCCACCTTCGTCGTTTTTTCTAGAATAGAATGGTTTTCATTCGCAGATAAAAGCACTGTATCGTTTGCGTATATAGGATGATGACATGATAAGTTGATTTGGGATGAATTTTGTATATATATAATACGTATAAAATTGGACCTAAAACCGACTCTTAAGGAACGCCTCTGTTAATATTCAATCTGTCAGTCTCCATTTTATTGACTCTAATTGACTCTAAGTTCTAAACTATTTCCTCTTCATCTGAGTTACCAAGTTTTTAAAAGAAATGTACTTCAAAAAACTGTCTTATGAGGTCACACCTCAAACAATTTCAAAAAGATATGTAGGTATCGAGAAATTTACAAAAATAGATCGGCCTTTGTTTTCGAATCGGACACATTTTGGATTAGGAAGAGGCAATGTTATGTAAAACCCCCAGCCCCTGCCCAGCGTCACTCACTCATATCTTTCAAAAACAAATTTGGGTAACCGTGATGTTTTGGCGCAGTCCGTAGGATAATCAAAACTGTATCGAATCGAACGAACAATTTCACTCGAAAATTTAAAATGGCAATTGAGGTCAGTCAAATACAAGAATTTTCTTTCTACCTTTCAAAAATGGACACAGAAATACGCATATTTTAGTGAAGAAAATGCCAAGATCGTATTGATCTATTCAGCTTAAAATAGCAACTTACGTCACTAATATACCAGGAAGCATGAACACTATGTACGCTTCTCCACTATGTCCATACAAGTAGTTGAAGTTGAAAGGCTTGTCAGTAGATCTTGATGAAAAACCGCAATCATCAAATATGGACTCCTGGAATTCCGTAAACATCTGCACTAGCTTATATTTCACAGTCCCTCCAATTTGACTATCTGAAATGAATTTTATTTCTGGGTATTTTTCACAACATTCTTCCCAAATACACAAAAGTTACGAAAATGAACAGGTCTAGAATTTTGAACAGTTTATTAAAAACGAATATTCATGTTTGAGTTCAGTGAATAATAATAATAAGAGTTTATTTGCAATAATACATAAATGAGTACCTACAGTAAATAATCAATAATTGTCTGTTTGATTATACATTATTTTCAAAAAACATTTCTGAAGACTTTCTGAATTTTTCAGAAAGTTTCCATCAACTCCACTCCATCTTAAAACTCTATAATTTATTTGTAATTGAAGAAGTGAATAATGTATTTCTAGATATAGATATTGAACATTTCTTTCAATACCTCGTATTTTGACAAGATGTATCATTTTTTTCAATACATAGTCAATTTTTGAATCCCGTCTCGAATGTGTGTCAATCATTATCCCCAAATATTTGATACAGTCGTTATTATACATTTTTTCATCATCAATATTGAGAGGTCCCAAATTTGGTAATGTATTTCTGTATGAAATGAATGGAAGGTAATGAGTTTTTTCAAAATTTATTGTTAATATATTATCATCAAACCAACTTTGAATTATTTTGATAGCTTTCTCAACTATATTTTGAAGTTCATTCCAAGTGGGAGCCTTTTATACAGTGCGCGTTAAAATTATGGAACAAATTCATTATTTCTGAATATAAAGATATTTCGGAAAAATCCTCGGACAGGTCGATTTTCTTTTCCGATGGGCCAATTTTTGAACCCCACCCAAAATATATAGGGTTATCCGCATTTAAGTAAAAATGACTTTGGTGATATTTTTAAATTGGACACCCCGGATATTTTTCCATATTTGGTTAGGGATCGTCATTACGAATCCAGTGATAACAAGTTTGATGGGATTATGTCAAACGGCTGCGGAGATATGGCCAAAAAACTTCCTCGTATGTCTAATGAGTATGACTGCGAGACTCCCACGATTCAGAAGGTTAAAAGTCTCTGTCGCACTCATTGGGTATATGGAGAAGTTTTTTCGCCATATCTCCGCAGCCGTTTGAAATAATCCCATCAACCTTGGTATCACTGGATTTGTAATGACGATCCCTAACCAAATATGGACGAATATACTGGGTGTCCCATTTGAAAATATCACCAAAGTCGCTTTTCCTCAAATGCGGATAACCCTATATATTTTGGGTGAGGTTCAAAAATTGGACCATCGGAAAAGAAAATCGACCTGTCCGAGGATTTTTCCGAAATATCTTTATATTCAGAAATAATAAATTTGTTCCATAATTTTGACGCGCACTATATAATAACGGTATCATCTGTAAAACAATGAATTTTACCAAGATTGACTAGGTCATTTGGATAAATATTTAAAGAAAGTGGATACAAAACTGTACCATGATGTACACCATATTCAAATATACAGGGTCGCTAATATGTATGGAAACGGTCGATTATTTCCTAAAGTAAGATAGCTAGCAAAAAATGTTGAGATACAAAGGTTCTAGGGTTTTTCAAAATCCATCATATTAACGGAAAATTAAGTATACAGGGTCAGTCAAAAAGCCAGGACGAAACAAAGTTGCTTTTTCTCTAATGGGACACCCTGTATATTATTTCACACTTCAATTTTTCTCAAAATTCTGAACAAAATTTATTCAGCACATCATTTCCTAAATTTAACAGTTTGCGAGATATCGAATTTTGAAAATAAGTTTCTAATAAATTATCCAAAAATGTTTTAGTCCATCAAGTTCATAGTCCATCAAGTTACCTTTGAAAGTTTCCAGATCCATATCAACGCCGCGTCATTCTTTTGTCTAACAGTGATGATCTTGACAACACATGTCAAAAATACGGTGTAAATAATTTTCGCGGAAAAATTGCAAGTTTATCTGATACTGAGCGTATTGAAATTTTAATGATCATAGGATATGGTGATAGAAGACGAAGTTGTGACCAAGTAGTGGATATTCTTAATGAATTGCATCCCAATCGGAAACCCGTTTCTAAATCAACCGTTTCATAAACATTGCAGCGTTTTCATGAAACTGGAGGTGTCAAAGTTCGACCAAAAAGTGGAAGACCAGTAAGCGTTACAAATGAAGAAAATTCTTTGAATGTCATGTTAGATGTGATGGAAAATCCAATAAATTCGACACAACAGAGGGCTTTGAATCATAACATGAGTCGATATTCCATTCAAAAAATTTGCAAACTGCAAAAATTCCATCCATATAAACCTCATTTGGTACAAGAATTGAGTGAAGACGATTTTGATCGTAAAATCGAGTTCTGTGAAGTTATTATGGATAAATTAAATGAAAATGTCAACCTTGTCATCCACATATTGTTTTCTGACGAATTTACATTTTGTTTAAAATACATTTTATCGTTTCATGCATTTTTATCAACCCTGAACAAATATGCTTTTCTTATTTTCTGTAAAAAAATTATAATGAAATTGTAATCATTTCCACATACTCCACCTTGTGTGACTTTTATAATAAATATCCATTATTTCGTGCTTTTTCTTTAATAAATATGAGAGTAGTAACAAGTTATTTTCAAAATTCGATATCTCGAAAACGATTGAGTTTAGGAAATGATGTGCTGTATCAGTTTTATTCAGAATTTTGAGCAAAATTGAAATATGGAATAATATACAGGGTGTCCCATTAGAGAAAAAGCAACTTTGTTTCGTCCTGACTTTTTGACTGACCCTGTATACTTAATTTTCAGTTAATATAATGTATTTTGAAGAACCCTAGTACTTTTGTATCTTAACATTTTTCGCTAGCTATCTTACTTTAAGAGATAATCGACCGTTTCCATACATATCATCGACCCTGTATAATATTGAACACACTTTAAGAAATGACCACTATGAACTCTTAATAGTTACCTACTTGACAAGTCCATCCAAACCCTGATATGACTCGGATCTCCAAAAACGTCACCGATTATGCCCACATCTATCCGTTTTTCAGTCAAACTGGTGAAATTTTCAGGGATGTACAACACCCCCACTACGTCTCCTCGTCTAACAGCATCTTTTCCTTCTTCTAACGAATCATAATCCACCTGAATCAGGACGAAAAAAGGAACTGAAATTTCACTACACCTTTTCCAGTAGCATTTCTGAAGATCTTCAAAAAAGATACTTCGATTTCAGAAAGCATCAATTGTATTTCATGACAATCAACTTGATCTCAGAAACCATCATTTGAATTTCAGAATAGTCAATTGCATTTCAGCAAATATCTTATATTGCTTACATTATAATTCAATGTAAGGACAGACCATAGAAATATATATTATATACTTACAGTCACATTTCCTTTATCTGACCTAGTGATGTATATCTCAGGGTGCTCTTTCAAGAAATGTTTAGTCTTGTTAAACCATGTATTAAATTCAGAGTATTCTGAAGGATTTTTTTTTTTTAAGTTTGTGATGACATTAGTTATCTGAGAAACATAAATATTTTTTTGGTCAGAATTATTAATATGACTGAGCGAAAATTCAATATCAGCTAAAAGATGTTTTACAGAAATATCATTAAGAATAATTTCAATGTCGGGGCGTGGCGCAGTGGTTAGAGCGTCCGACTCTGAGTCGAAAGGTCCGGAGTTCGAACCCTGGTTAGGCTTGGGATTTTTAAATTTAATTTAACCGATTAAATTATTAAAATCTCGTGGCTAGAGTAGGGTGAGTCCTGCATGATTCACTGTTGCGTCCCAATTAACAGTGCTGCTCCTAAGGTGACGTATGGAGTTAGTAACAAGGCCTACCAGAACACATGGCTAATGACCATAGCAGTCTATGCCAAAAACACCAAAATAAAAAAAAGAAAGAAAAAAGAATAATTTCAAAGCAAGACAAACAATTTTATATAACAAAAGATTCCATGAAATCAAAATTATTAATTTAAATAAGATACAGAAGTTGAAATCTGCTTTCAAAAATAAAATTAAAATCAAAGAGAATTGGTTCAAAAATTTAACTTCAGTTGTGATACCAACAGAAGTAATTAATATATTATCACTAGGTTCCAAATTTAGTATTCAACCAATCATTAATGATATTTCTGTAAAACATCTTTCAGCTTATATACTTACTATAGAATGCTAAAAGCATGCCGCGTATGCGACCCGTTTGCGATATGCGCATGCTCGTCATCAGTGTAGTTTGGGTAGATCGTTGCCAAGTTTGAAAATAATTTGGTGTTCCAATTCAGAGTTTTTTTATTATGAGGCAATAAAAAACATGTCATTTGAAAGAGAGAAATTTGACAGCGCATTTAGGACTTTCGAAAACCGAAAAGAACATTTTAGAGATAGATTACTTCGAATTTTAGGCGCGAAAGAAACTTATTTAAAACAGTAATGTACCCTATGCTACTGTAATTATAATGACCGTGCAACAGTGCTTTTTCATCAACAGGAAGACTTGTCACTAAGATCTGTCACTCTTGTCAGAGATCAGAGACGGTTTTTATAATTTCAGATTGTCTCTTTTCGATTTGTGGTGTTGTCGTTGGTTATTCTTTCATCATTCGTGAATTTGTATTAATCTTGTTCCTTAAAAGACAAATTCTAATAAAGCCGTTTCTTCCTACAAATGGTAAAGGTAAAGTTATCGGGCTCATTCTCCAAAAAAAAAAAAAAGTGAAACTTACGTAGTTTTGTCTCCTGAACACGAATCTGAAAGAATAATAGAATAGAATCGCTAGTAAAAGAAGGTCAAGTTTATGAGTATAATTTTAATTTTTGGTGTTTGTATTTGTGAAATATGGATAGATTAGTGTTTAATGACAGTGTCAACAAAAAGAAGGAGGCATTTTGTGCAAATTTTGACTGCAAAATTCGTGTCTGAAAATCTACAATTTTCGACTTTAAAATGGCTATAACTCCTAAAGTAATTGAGACCCCCACAAAATTCTTTCAGGTTCGTGTTCAGGAGACAAAACTACGTAAGTTTCACTTTTTTTTTGGAGAATGAGCCCGATAACTTTACCTTTACCCTACAAATAGACAATGAACTGTTTAGTGTTGTGTAAAGGAAAACTACCTGAACCTGAAATAAATCATTTTTGGTAGATAATTTTTTTATGTATGTAATTTGCTCAAAATAGCTTAAATATTATTTTAGCTTGACAGAAAAGGAATGATTTTTGGTTATAGTTTTTAAGAAGAGACCTATCAGAACATTTGAGTGAGAAAATTGAAATTTGTGGCAGACATTTTCCTCATGAAGATGCATGTGAAAACGACAATAGAATAATTTGAAACCTAGTGCAGTACCAAAATACTGTGCCTGCGTAAGCATACATGGCGAGTGATACAAATTTCTGACACACCGCATATATTATGAGTTCTAGATTCCTACAAGAAGTACTGAACATACACAGAATCGCATCAGAAAATTAATGTCAATATGGAAGTCCTTTTCTTTGATGGTAAGGAAAATGCTTCTGGCCTCACTTTTTCGTGCACCCCATTGTGGAAATTGCACTAAGATAATACAAACAGAAATACTCGTAGAAATAGCATGTTAATCTCTTCAAATGATTTAAATTAAATGCAGTTGCATATTTTGACATGAATCGTTCTAGAAAAAAACCTCGAGCTTCCAAGCATCCAATTTTATAAATCCAATTTGAGTTGAAATTATTCATGATATAGCTGAAATAAATTTTCATGGCTGTTTGCACTAACAATTTATTTTCCAATCCAGTGCTTCCTTGAAATTCGCACCGATGATTTGGGGTGGTGCCGTAGGTTTTTGTATGCTAACTACAGCTGAAAAGTGAATATGATACCAAAAATCAGTCGCTTCTGATGGCCTTTGCTGAGTATTTGGGATCCTAAATATGTGAAAATATGTATTCAAATCGGCTAAATACAAATAACAGGTATAAGTACAATGAGGTTTCCAACCTTATTCTCTGAGATTCAGAATTAACGTTTGTTAATCTTCACAAGTACCATAATATTTTACTAAAACCGGGCATGTTACAAATATCACTAATGACGCGCATGCGCATAGCGGACTAGCCTGAACTTTTTACAACACTTTTGACATGGGGATTAGCATTCTAGAGAAAGGATATAATATACAGGGTGAGTCAGAATAAAACCGACAAACTCCGACTACAGATTCCTTCCCTCATTTTGAGATGAAAAGTTTCTATAAAGGTATGTCCTAAAATGCATCCCCTCTGAGATACAGGGTGTCAAAAGTGCGAAAAAAATTTAGATTTATTTATTTTTCTCTTAAATTCCTGGAGAAAAAAATTTCAAACTTGGTGCACTAATCAAGGTTTATCAACGTGATAATTTGAAGTTATAATTTTCAATTTTCGTAAACCAGTGGCGTAGTTACGATGGTATGTGGTCATATTTTCCTTCATATTTTCTTTGGACAACTGAATTGACAAATGAGCGTTTGACATCAGTTAGGCTCATCCATACTCAACCTAAAAGTCATAACATTCCATTTGCCTAAAAGTGAAGGTTTCTGTGATATTTGCAAAAAACTGAAGATATGTCCTGAGCAGAGACATAACATCCTGCGTGCTATAATAAATTATAGGAATAATTGTCAACCTCTTGAACGTTTTTTAATGTTGGGAGTATTCATAACATAGTACAGGTAAGTTAGAATGAGACCGACAAACTCCGTTTTATATTCGTCATAATATTTGAACGAATCGATTTCGTAAATTCACCGATATGTGACCATACATTGTTGCCTAATGATTATTCTGAAAGATCCACTGACAAACCCAGCCTCAAAATATAATACTCCTGTTAAAGGAGAGTTTAAAGCCTAAAATAATATTTGCGAAAAACTGTAAATAAGTACCTACTTTTAATTTGTTAAATTTTATGTTGGAGTATCATTATCAAAGTCATTTCATACTGAATTACCTAGGAAAATATTTTCCAATCATCATGTTTTTGGTGAAGAAAAACAATTATTGTGTATTTATATCTACTCAAATGATAGAAACGGTTAATAGGGTACACAACATAAAAACAAAAAAGGCTCAAAGTAAATGTTCAAATGGACCACCATTTTGTTCGATACACAATTGGCATCTCCGTATCATTGACTGTCGCACGCTTTGGAATATTCCTGGGGTATCCTGTATTAACGTACATGCTGATAAAATTCTTGCCGTTAAATCTTCTACATTCTACAGGTGTTGAATACACCAGGGATTCAAGGTATAAAATTCAACAAATCAAGAGTGCTCATCTTCGGTTTTTCGCAAAAATTGGTTCAGATCTAAACTCTTATTTGAGTGGAGTATTATTAATTTGAAGTTGGGTTTGTTTTTTTTTTTTTGATTATAGCACATAAGAAATTACGTTGATACTCAGGACATATCTTCAGTTTTTCTCAATTATCTCAGAAACCTTCACTTTTAGACACATAGAATGTTATGACTTTTAGGTTGAGTATCGATGAGCCTAACTAATGTCAAATGCTTATTTATAAATTCAGTTGTCCAAAGAAAATTCGTTCAAATAATATGACGAATAAAAAAAAACGGAGTTTGTCGGTCTCACTCTGACTTACCTGTACTATGTTATGAATACTCCCAACATTGAAAAATGTTCAGGAGGTTGACAATTATTCCTATAAGTAATAATAAAGTTGCATCATGCGATTATAGCACACAGGATGTTATGTCTCTTCTCAGGTCATATCTTCAGTTTTTCGCAAATATCTCAGAAACCTTCACTTCTAGGCAAATGGAATGTTATAACTTTTAGGTTGAGTATGGATGAGCCTAACTGATGTCAAACGCTCATTTGTCAATTCAGTTGTCCAAAGAAAATATGAAGGAAAATATGACCACATACCATCGTAACTACGCCACTGGTTTACGAAAATTGAAAATTATAACTTCAAATTATCACGTTGATAAACCTTGATTAGTGCACCCAGTTTGAAATTTTTTGCTCCAGGAGTTTTACAAAAAAATAAATAAATCTAAAGTTTTTTCGCACTTTTGACACCCTGTATCTCAGAGGGGATGCATTTTAGGACATACCTTGATGGAAACTTTTCATCTCAAAATGAGGCAAGGAATCTGTAGTCGGAGTTTGTCGGTCTTATTCTGACTCACCCTGTATATTTCTTACAGAATTTGAATACAACTATTTCCCTTTGTGAAAAAACTAAAAATCGGACAGAAAAGATCTTTCGCACAGGTGAACCACATATTATTATCTATCAGGTTCCACAATATTGTTTGTCCAGCTTCAGATTTATAAAAATTATAAATTTTTGAAAAATTGTCTCCTTTTCGAGGTTTTTCCGGAAATTCTTAGTGGAAAATGCACCGATCCGGTCGTATATAAATCCATATTGTAGGTTTTATGAATCTTTACCAATGTTTCATCGACTGTAAAACAATTCCTTGAATAATCTTTGAGATATTTCTAAAAAATCAAAAAAGTTGTAATTTTTTTCACAATTGCTTATGCAATATTTAACATTATCATATATAACAACTAACATTAGTAAAAATCGGTCGTGAAAACAAATAACTAGTGGAAAATAGACAAAAGTGTTTTTCATTCATTTCATAAAAGTGATCATGAATTCCCACAAAATAAACAAGTCATCAATTACACTAATGCTATTCACATGGTATGGACACTTCGAACTCTTGAAATACCTCTTTTACCTTATATTTCGAAAACCTCTTCCGATCTACTCACAAGTGATATCATTGGGTGATTTAGATATGTCAAAAATCGACAGCTCATGTTGTAGAATTGACACGAAGAACTGTCAATCGTTAAATAATGCGAGCAGCTCCCAACTTCATCGTTGACTATCCCTAAGGGTATATCTGTTATATTTCCACCAACTCCAATCAGAAAGAGAAACATTTGACTCACTGGCACGAAAAAAAGAATGAAGATGCCACTGAAAAGAAAATATTATTTTGATATCAGATGTTCAGATGCAAAGTTGCAGGACGAGATTGGGATGATTATTGGCCACCCCGATTCCCCGATTTAAAGCCGTTGGACTTTCTCTTATAGGGCTATATTTTATAAAAGAAGTCAGTGAATTGAAGATGCGGAGTAATAAATCCTCATTCAGTATGCAAAATCCATACAGGGCGGATCCCTGCAAATTTTTATGTAGAACGTTTATAAAAACAGCAAACAACTGTTCTCTTCATTTGCTAGGTAAGGCCATTGTTAAGGCATTTGAAATTCTAACCAGCCACTATTAAGAGGTGTATATTGGATTATAATTATTTCTGTTTAATAATGATAAAAATTTTGTGTAAATATTTAGTTTTACATTGCTATAGAATGTTATTTCTCAACATTCATCAGTTGTCAAAAAATAAAAAAAATAGTGAAATGTGTATTTTCACCGATTATAGCATTTTGGAGGTTAATAACGTGAAATGCATCATTAGTTAAATGAAAATAACCACGAAATAATTGGATCAAAGAACGCCCTGCTGAGATCACAGAATATCCCAACAGGGCACTCGCCCGAGTCAATCAGAGATGTAATTTGACTATAAAAGCAATGAACTGCTGATATCGTTGATTTTCTATGTCTGATGTTTGGAAATAATCCCGTTTGTATCCACAAAATTCATCAGGCGGTATAAAAATGAGTATTAAAATATTTTTGAAAAAGTATATGGTATCGTTATCGGCCTATAATTGGAGATTACTTATCGATTGCCTTTTTTATGAATGGAAACGACTTTGCCTATCTTTATTAGGTTCGGAAATTATCCCTCGTAGAAAGACAGATTTATTAGATATGTCAGGGGATGACGTTATGAGTGGTAGGGCATTCTTGACAACAAAAGCTGGTATTTCATCAAATCCATGAGATTTTGAATTTTTCAATCTAGAAAATAACAGTTCAAATAGTTCCTCACTTGTAAATGGATAAATGTCCATCCTCAATTGATCAAACGATTTTTTTTTCGGTATATGGAGTATTATTTCGTTTAGGAATTTTGTTGATAACATCGTACGAGGCCTGCTTAAAAAAATTATTGAATAGGTTAGCAATTTCATTAGTATCAGAGATGATCTCCCCATTATGGGTGAAGAGTAAGATATTACTTTGAACGTTTGCCTTATTTGATAGTTCATTCACTATACTCCAACAAGTTTTGTTTAAGTTATCTGATTTAGAGATTCTGTTTTGATAATGGATCGTCGATTTTGATTTCCCACATATATTGTCAACATCATTGTAAGATCTGCCCTAGCGATTTCAGTGGGTGCTAAATCACTCATTATTTACAGTTTCACAATCAAAGTGATGATAGTAAACAAAAACCAACTAAACTCAAACAATTACTTACGAAAAAACTAGGAAATTCTACTTGGAGAAAATACGCGTTTCAAATGTAATGTATCAATCGACAGATATTTCCGCTTTGATTTGGCTATGACTTTGACTAACTTGATGAAAATGTGTAAAATGAATGACAATTGTGTAAAAAAGGTATGGCTTCTAGACCTAGGCAGCACAAAAACCAACTAAAGCAAAACAAACTTTCATTTACGAAAGTATATCTCCGTTCCTTTAAATTTGCCGGTGTGTGTATTTTCCGATCTCTTTACAAAATTTTTTAAAAAAATCTGAATTGCTGGACTATAGTGGAACATCTGTATCTTGATGATAATGACAAAAGTCTCTCATTTTCTCTTCCCCAGATGGCACTAAATTGAAAAATATGGTTTTTGTCTTAGAACCTTCGCTGTTACATTGGTTCGTATCTAACAGTGATATCAGAATTCCAAGACTATTGAGATGATATGGCAATCTAGAAACACCATGTTTCCTGATTATAATCAAGTTTTGAAGATAATGCTGCATGAGCGTTTCACTTTGCACATAAACTTTAAGCCTCGTTAGTTTGATGCATTATTTTCAAGTTTATGTGCAAAGTGAAACTCTCATGCACGATTATATTCGACACTTGATTATAATCAAGGAACCAGAATGTTTCTAGATTGCTCTATCACCACAATAGTCTTGGAATTCTGATATAACTGTTAGATACGAACCAATATAACAGCGAGGTTTCTGGCAAAAACCATATTTTTCAATTTAGTGCCATCTGGGGAGGAGAAAATGAGAGACTTTTGTCATTATCATCAACCGGAGATGATTTTGAATGTTGAAAAGCTCCATTTTTCTTATGATGCATTTGTATCTAACTCTAACTGGAACTTCTGTTGTCATTTTGCAACCAACTTAAACAGTTTAAAATTAATATTTTTTCAGTGAAAGCTAATGGTCCTAATTGTGGCAGTTTGATGGTCCTTTTGTTCAGCATTCATAATACTTGAATCTTATTTTATATATACAAGCTGAATACCGAGTGTCTACTACTACAATTATTCTTGCTTGTAACCAATTCCTATACCCTTTTATCAGTACCTACAGTTGTGAAAAGGGCTGCCCTTTGATAGAGTATGGTTTTCGAACTTATACCTATCCGGTCCTAGAAATTACGGTACGTCAAGATTTATTTTCAAATAAATGTATTATGAAATTTAGTGGATGGTCATAAAATTGCAACAGAAACAACTTTTCGACATTCGGTAAAAAATACCATTCTAAATACCATTCTACAAAAGCCTACTTATATAACATTGAAGAATTTACCATTTTAGATGTAATTATTGTGTATTAACTGAAACTATTGTTTTTCTTACTTTGACAGTTTGTATCCACAAAATTCATCAGGCGGTATAAAAATGAGCATTAAAATATTTTTGAAAAAGTATATGGTATCGTTATCGGCCTATAATTGGAGATTACTTCTCGATTGCCTTTTTTATGAATGGAAACGACTTTGCCTATCTTTATTAGGTTCGGAAATTATCCCTCGCAGAAAGACAGATTTATTAGATATGTCAGGGATGACATTATGGCATTCTTGACAACAAAAGCTGGTATTTCATCAAATCCATGAGATTTTGAATTTTTCAATCTAGAAAATAACAGTTCAAATAGTTCCTCACTTGTAAATGGATAAATGTCCATCCTCAATTGATCAAACGATTTTTTTTTTCAGTATATGGAGTATTATTTCGTTTAGGAATTTTGTTGATAGCATCGTACGGGGACTGCTTAAAAAAATTATTGAATAGGTTCGCAATTTTATTAGTATCAGAGATGATCTCCCCATTATGGGTGAAGAGTGAGATATTACTTTGAATGTTTGCCTTATTTGATAGTTTATTCACTATACTCCAACAAGTTTTGTTTAAGTTATCTGATTTAGAGATTCTGTTTTGATAATGGATCGTCGATTTTGATTTCCCACATATATTGTCAACATCATTGTAAGATTTGCCCTAGCGATTTCAGTGGGTGTTAAATCACTCATTATTTACAGTTTCACAATCAAAGTGATGATAGTAAACAAAAACCAACTAAACTCAAACAATTACTTACGAAAAAACTAGGAAATTCTACTTGGAGAAAATACGCGTTTCAAATGTAATGTATCAATCGACAGATATTTCCGCTTTGATTTGGCTATGACTTTGACTAACTTGATGAAAATGTGTAAAATGAATGACAATTGTGTAAAAAAGGTATGGCTTCTAGACCTAGGCAGCACAAAAACCAACTAAAGCAAAACAAACTTTCATTTACGAAAGTATATCTCCGTTCCTTTAAATTTGCCGGTGTGTGTATTTTCCGATCTCTTTACAAAATTTTTTAAAAAAATCTGAATTGCTGGACTATAGTGGAACATCTGTATCTTGATGATAATGACAAAAGTATCTCATTTTCTCTTCCCCAGATGGCACTAAATTGAAAAATATGGTTTTTGTCTTAGAACCTTCGCTGTTACATTGGTTCGTATCTAACAGTTATTTCAGAATTCCAAGACTATTGAGATGATATGGCAATCTTGAAACATCATATTTCCTGATTATAATCAAGTTTTGAAGATAATGCTGCATGAGCGTTTCACTTTGCACATAAACTTTAAGCCTCGTTAGTTTGATGCATTATTTTCAAGTTTATGTGCAAAGTGAAACTCTCATGCGCGATTATATTCGACACTTGATTATAATCAAGGAACCAGAATGTTTCTAGATTGCTCTATCACCACAATAGTCTTGGAATTCTGATATAACTGTTAGATACGAACCAATATAACAGCGAGGTTTCTGGCAAAAACCATATTTTTCAATTTAGTGCCATCTGGGGAGGAGAAAATGAGAGACTTTTGTCATTATCATCAACCGGAGATGATTTTGAATGTTGAAAAGCTCCATTTTTCTTATGATGCATTTGTATCTAACTCTAACTGGAACTTCTGTTGTCATTTTGCAACCAACTTAAACAGTTTAAAATTAATATTTTTTCAGTGAAAGATAATGGTCCTAATTGTGGCAGTTTGATGGTCCTTTTGTTCAGCATTCATAATACTTGAATCTTATTTTATATATACAAGCTGAACACCGAGTGTCTACTACTACAATTATTCTTGCTTGTAACCAATTCCTATACTCTTTTATCAGTACCTACAGTTGTGAAAAGGGCTGCCCTTTGATAGAGTATGGTTTTCGAACTTATACCTATCCGGTCCTAGAAATTACGGTACGTCAAGATTTATTTTCAAATAAATGTATTATGAAATTTAGTGGATGGTCATAAAATTGCAAAAGAAATAACTTTTCGACATTCGGTAAAAAATACCATTCTAAATACCATTCTACAAAAGCCTACTTATATAACATTGAAGAATTTACCATTTTAGATGTAATTATTGTGTATCAACTGCAACTATTGTTTTTCTTACTTTGACAGTTTGTCTTGTCACTATTGTACATTTTGTATTTAATGTGATGAAATCTATCAATCTATCTTATCTTGTGTTATGAAGTGGCTAGCTTCCCTTAAAATCACGATATAAGTCCTGAAGATGGAAATAAACATTTCCGAAAGCTTGACATAATACCAAAGAGTTTCATTCTTACTCCCTGGCATCCTCAAATTTGACTGCAGCCCCACAAACAGAAACCAGTCATTTGGTTTCGAAGTACTTCTTTCAACTGGTCAGTCACCATCAACCCAACTATCTATCTATATGTCAGACTGTGTATTAATTCATTTGATATCTTGAAAAATAATTGCTTACGTTGTATTTCGGTAAAACTGTTTCCAATTCTTGTCCAGCATGGCCCTCAAACGTCTTTTGTTTATCACAGCATTTGGTACTTTGATTTTGCTTACTTCGGTAATCTTCAAATATAAAAAAAAAGTTATTCCATGTTTTCTTCAGCTATTGGTCACATTTTCTCGTTATTACTCAACTCACCTCCATGAATCCATCGTCAATTTCAAAATTGGAAAGTGCTCCTTTTTCTATATTTGAAATCTCGTTTGTTTGCACCATACTTAGAGTTCCCTCTTCTTGTTTCTTACTCAGCAAAAGGAAAACTTCTTCCAAAGATTGACTGTTATAAATTGATAAAAGCCTATTCGGGTTATCTTCTGCTAAAATTTTACCTCCTCTCATCAAGCCGATCTAAAATTCAATGAATCAGATGTAGCTGCTCAAAGTGGGACACACTATATAATCAAATAATCACTGAGTTTTGGTCATAATGACTGATACCTAGTAATTTTTTGTTGAATCACCTTATCAGTTTTCCTGCACTCTTCGATATAGTGCGTTGTAATTATCACAGTCATTTTTTCCTTCCTCGTAAGCTCAACTATATAATTCCAAATTCTGAAAAAACATTTTATTATGATGGAAAATAACTCAAAAGACTTGAAAGGCATTACTTCGCCCTCAGAATTGGATCCACCCCCACTGTTGGCTCATCCATTATCAACAATTCCGGTTTGTGAATAACGGCTGCTGCAAATGAAACCCTCCTCTTCTCGCCACCACTGCAATCGGCTAAATACCTGGGAAAATACAAAATTTCCAAGTACAGAATACAAGTGCTCAAATAACATTTACTCTTTCTGAAAATTGGGTATAATTTTCGCAAAGGTGTGGATTTAGACCAAGCTTTGGAGGTTTTTCCCCTCAAAATAAAAGACGCCTATACTAATTTTTTTATTGGTGCCCTGTTTAACCTATATTGGTGACAGCAAGGTGACAATATTTTTCGAAAATTCTGGATTTTGTCGAGATATTATTACTGAAAACTAAAACTGATGTAAGTACAAGTAATTTGAACTCTTCCATTTGATGAGACACAATTATTATGTCTACAAAATCATGTAAAAAAATATGTAATGCCTTGTCAATAAAAGCCTTTATTATTATTACTATTATTTGTTTGAAAGTGGTTGACAATGTTTCACTTTGAGTAAGGTTATTCTGGACTTTCATTGTCTAAAAAAGAACAAAGAAAAATTCAATTCTCTGCAATTTTTAATCACGACGTTTCAACTGTTGAAATCTACAGTCGTTATCAAGTGTATGACTTGATGTTTCAGGGATAGCGGATCATGTCTGGACGAACCAACACAACATAAAATGGACTGAAGCCGAAGTCATCCATAAAGAAGAGGGCTGGTATAGAAGGAAGTTTAAAGAGAGTGCATATATTATGAACAACAAAGTCTTCAGTCATGCTAGCATAGAAATCCGTAATGTGTGGAAACCCTTAATTAGTGGCATGGATCAATTGAAATTGCGATAAGAATTAACAATGCTGTACCGGAGGGGCCTGGCACTGTAATTAACAAGCTTACCATACCGCCAAATTACCCCTAGGCTTATGAAACAAAATTATCCACAGCATATATAAGAAGTATCCTTGAGATTGTCGCATTATACACTTGATAACGACTGTAGATTTTAACAGTTGAAACGTCGTGATTAAAAATTGCAGAGAATTGAATTTTTCTTTGTTCTTTTTTAGACAATGAAAGTCCAGAATAACCTTACTCATTACTATCATTATTATCTACCTGTCACTAGGTGGGAGTTCGAGTAAACTGTGCAGTTCATGGTATTTTTCAGCAATCGACGTATCTGACATGCCATATATTCTTCCAAAATAAAAAAGTGTATCTTCTACTGTGTGGCTTGCTACTAGAGCTATTTCCTGAAAAAAATAAAATCAATGATATAGTCAGTATTACTGCTCAGAATCACATCTTCCACACTTTCTGAATGGATGGATTGAAAATTCAAATCCTAAAATGAATTGGACCAACCACTGATCCCTGAGGTACTCCCGAAAAGTATAGTTTGTGAAAGCTTTGATAGCATTAAAATTAGATATCTCTATCAACCATTCCAACATATAGGATGGATAACAATGGTTGGTCTTAGCTAATACAGAATTTTTAAATGGTCTTAAAAGAAGATCCTGTAATTATGTTTACAATAACTTTGAGGAACTCACTTGGGGCATGTAACCAAGTCTTGGTCCAAGAATGTTAGCGTTGCCCCTATTCAGTTTCTTCCCCAATACGGAAAAATCACCTTGGTCGTACTTTGTTCGCCCCACTAAAATATTCAACAAAGTTGTTTTTCCACATCCGCTTGAACCCAATAGACCATATCTGCAAAAAGGAGTATATAACTGTGAAGAATTATCAAACATTCAGAAATATTATGAAGAATCAGCTGAAGTACCCATAAACTAGAAGAGATCTTGAAGAATTTCAAGAAGTATAAAAAAGGGTAATGTTTCTTTCAATCAGTTTTCGTTTTACAAAAAAGGACAATTAGATATTTATGCAGAGCTCAGTAACATAATACTGTAAACCTCTTTTCATTAGCCAGAAAATATTAACAGTTGAAACTGTGTGCCTCATTCATATAATAGCTATTTGTGATACAAGTTCGTAAAGTAGGATTTTTTTGTATGAGCATGAAGTTTGTTGAATGAGTTTGTCAATAAGAATAATATTTTTTTCGACAATAAAGCATATTTTGATTTGATTCGATTATGGCGTATCAACTCACATTATGCCTCTCTCCACTTCCATATTCAACCCTTCCAGCACTTGTGAGCTGCCATACTGTTTTCTGGCATTTTTCACGCAAACTGCGAAATCTGGGCCCATTTTCTGTAAAGTTAAAAAGTTAACTGACTACTGTACGATATTTTCCACAATTTGCCATAGTTTTTGGTGATGCAAACTTGTAAGTTAGGAGATTATTCTGTGCATACAATTTGCCATAGTTTTTGGTGATGCAAACTTGTAAGTTAGGAGATTATTCTGTGCATACGGAAAATTCAAATATGTGCGTGGCAAAGTGGCCACGCTAAAAAAGTATCGAAAAGAGATGAAACTTTGTCATAAGTTGATTTTATTATCAGCATTCATCGGGGTGTTTCTATACAGTGTGTCCCACTTACCATCTTTTTAATGGAGAGAGATACGAGGTCGGTTAAATGACACCAAATGTGGAGTTTATCAAGGCCAACTATAATGTTAAAAAAATAATTTGATAAAATCTTTTCGTTTTTGTTTTATACGCAAAAAACAGATTTTGATCATTTTCATGTCTCCTCCGTAACTTATTTATTTATGAAAATATTCGAATAGGAATTTCACATTCTTGTAGCAGTTTTTCAATGAGATTTCGAAAAAAATATGAAATTCATACCAACTCTTCTAGAATTTGAGATATCAGTACCAACTTTAATTTTTAAAATGTAGGTCATAGCTCACTATAACTTAGTTATGAATAACTTTTTTTTCTCTTACAGATGATATGCACAGTAATAGTTTTTTGCTGATAACAACGGAGTTATCGTCATTTATACAAAAACAAGAACTATTTTGATGTCGCCATTTTGAATTTATAAATTTTAACAAAAAAATCATGATCTCCGACCTCAAAAACCCCCACATACCAATTTTGAATGGAATCGGACCATAATCACAAATCTCGTCCGCCATATTGGAGGAGCCGCCATTTTTTATTTTTTATTTCAATAAAAATTTCATAGTGCATTGTCACCGGAATTATGAACATCTGCCAAACAAATTTCAAGTTATTAGGACCGCCAGAAGTGGGTCAAAATTCACTTGCAAAAGACATGAAAATGGTGAAAATTTGTTATTTGCGTATAAAACAAAAACGAATAGATTTTATAAAAATATTTTTTTACATTATAGTTGGCCTTGAGAAACTCCACATTTGGTGTCATTTAACCGACCTCGTATATCTTACCATTAAAAAGATACCTATGGTGAACATAGTAAGTGGGACACACACTGTATACAGGGTAGGGTGTACCACGAAGTTTTGGACAGGGAATATCTGGGAACTCGAAAGTAGTGGAGAATTGTAATTTTGGGGTTCTGAATTAAAGCAATTGTTTTTTATACTTTGTTACCCAATGAGCCTTTTGTTTTTGGTAACGTGACATCTGATTCAAAATCATTAATGGGACACACTGTATATTTTGGCATTTTTATGTTCCTTCTGATGAAACAATTTCAACGAACTATTACACTTGTGGTTTAAAACGATTAATTCAAGAAATACAGGTACTTCAATATCCTTTGTACCACGTCGATTTTTATTAAAATATGGATGATTGATTTAATTTTGCCTTGTTTTAATCATCACATAAAATGTAGGACTGCCCAAATACACAGGGTGACCCTAAACCTAAATAATTTGGCAATTGCTCGTCGTGGGACAGAGGATATTGAAGTACCTGTATTTTTTGAATTGATCGTTTTAGACACAGTTTGTTGAAATTGTTTCATCGGGAGGAACAAAAAAATGCCAAAATATACAGGGTGTTCCATAAATAATTTTGAATCTGATGTCACGTGACCGAAAACAAAAAGCTCATTAGGTAACATTATATCAAAAAAAGCTGCACCAATTGCTTTTATTCAGAACCCCAAAATTACAATTCTCCACTACTTTCGAGTTCCGAGATATTTCCTGTCCTAAACTTCGTGGGACACCCTGTATACTGACAGGGTTACCGCGGAAAACATCTTTCAGAGAGTTCGGGTGACAAGACGTAAGGCGAGGAAACAGTGCCACTGCTGCAAACATAACTAAATTATTTAGAGGTTTTGTATTTAGCTATCCTTGTTCTTCTTGAGTGTCCTTGTTCTTCTTGTTTGTGAATTAATAATCTGGCATTCTTCCGACGTCATAAAAATGGAGGTTTCGCGGTAACCCTGTCAGTATACAGGGTGATTCAAAAGCAATTTGACAAACTTCAAGAGGTGATTCCTCACAAAATTCTAATATGAATTGTCCAAATAAATATATGTCCGGAAACGCTTCGTTTCCAAGATATAGGGTGTTGAAGTATTATTTTTATTTTCGTTTGTTTCAAATAACTTTTGAAATACTGAACTTAATTAAACGAAACTTGGTAATAAGAGGTTTTTGAGGTGTCGAATTCGAACCTGATGTTATTATTGCTCGTACTCGTAGGGGGCGCCACCAACACGTCTTTTTCTTTTTTGAGTGTTCTTCTAGCACATTTTTCAGTAAAAAAATCTATTCCTCTATCATATCTACGTAAAAAAGCTACCCTTGTTACAAGTCACTGTAAGCAACCGTTTTCTAGATATTAGGACTTGAAAATTTCAAGTGGATTATTTGACAATCTATGCATGTAATAATTATTACCTTTATTTTACCAACAATATTGTTGTTTTTGCTAAAAGCAAATCTAATCCAAGCAAGATCAAGGGCGGACTGACTATATCTATAACAAACCCATGGACACTGTAACCCCGAATAACAGAAAAACAAACGAAATGAATACATTAAATAATATACAGGTGAACCGGAAAAAAAGGGCAATACCAAAGATTCCCAAGATCTCCCATTGAACACAGTACAAAATGGAGTGACTTCATTTCTCAGTGATTCGACTCAACAAAGAGAAATTTGACTGAGAAAATCTCATTCGACTTCCGGCAGCGGTAGAGGTCAGATGGCGGCCTCGTGGTGGAAGTCAGGTTAATGTGCTGTAATGTCCGCCGCCTAAAGAACGTGCAGCATTCACCCAAGATTTAAGTGTTTTGTGAAGTCCGCCGTAAAACAAACCATAGCGTGAATGTTATGGTTAAAACGTGCCAGCAAAAATATAAAAAAGTGCCAATATAATATGGGATGCAGCATTGCCTAGAGCAAGACTCTGCATTCCCCAGATACAGCGTCGCTGTCTACGCCAGTTAAAGACCGGATGTGAACGGACTTCTCGCAGCGAGGCATGCCCATATAGCGCCGAATGGAAGCTCACGGACAAAAATTAAGAGAAAGAGAGGGACTGACAAAATGTTTAATAGGGTAAACGGTGAGTCTGTGGACTTGGTGGACAAACTGATTACGAAACTTAATATATCGTTATTCTATACAAACTACAACAAATTTTTGGTACTTCAAAAGATAAAACTGAAGAAAAAGAAAAGTCAGGGACTCATGAAATAAGGCGTAAGGAATTCGAAAAGTATGTTGGTCAAACTGAAAGGGTCATGCTGTTGCGGTGTAAAGAGCACATTGCTCATGCTTGATTTTAGAGACCAGAGAAATCGAGAGTAGCCCAACATTCTGAGATTACGACCACCGATTTGACGTCACAAGTTTGAAATTAATTAGACAGGTTCGTGAGGATAGGCTTCTTCCTATACTTTTATAATAATGTGATTTTTTTCTTATATTCAATTTTTTTCATGCGACGTGTCAATTCGATGCCAAGGAAAATGTTATGAGTAATACATTATGTGTCTATCTACCTGTCTATCAACAAAACTTGTATACGTTGTTTTTTGTTCCACCATCATAACTCTTATCGTTTAAGATATAAAGGCTTACCTAAAAAACTCTCCGTGAATTTGCACCTTTCAATAAAATTGGTCACCAATATAACTACAATATTCACCTCCACAAGGCTTTGTTACTCAAATGATCGATCGTGCTCTGAAGATTTTCACAATTTTGATAAGAAACGGATAAATGGATAAAATACGTGACATTTCCACAAACCCGAACCAGCTACTGTGAAAAAGTGAGTTGGTTCAATCCGACATTGTTGGAAAATTATTGTTCTCAATTTTTATGGGTTGTTCACTTATAATAGTGGGGAATTTGGTCCAAAATAAACCACGTAACACTTGATAATCGAGAACTGTTTCACCTTGGACTCATGGATTTGAAATATGATACAGAAATCACGCCAAAATAGCAAGGGTATTCTCACATATATGGACCATTTCCAATATTTACACAAAATTAAATCAGAAAAACTATTTTTTCCAGGATGGTGCGTAAACTAAGGTTATACCGGACCTGAACACACGCGAACAGTGTGTGAGCGCGAATGACTTTCGACGCGCTATGTATCGAGAAGAATCTCGTCGAATCGAAGAACGCTCCTGAGGCTTACTAGAAATATCAAGAGCGTTCCGCGAAATGAACTGTGGATATAAAAAGAACCACGCAGTGAGGACAGTCAGTGAAGTGAAGCGGATAGGCAGTTAGGATTGGAAGTCGAACATAAATAGTCCAGTGATTGTTATATAAATTAGAGTATTGTGTTGATATTATTGAAGCACTGTATTTCGTCAAATTATTTTTTACACAAGAAAATAAATATGCATGTAAATCAATAAAATATGTGAATAAATGAAACATACATAAATGAAATATAAATAAATGAAACGTGTGAATAAATAAAAATTATCGTCTGAGAAAAACGATTTCACTAGTTGTTCGAACTTATTCATATCCAGCAGTTTGATATGATGGCAGAACATTATGAGGTTCTAGAGAATAGGCAAGAACACAAAATTTTGAAAATATTTTCAATGAATTCTGTACCTTGTAGAAACTCTGTTGACTATTTTTTTTGTTTTTTATTTTTTCAATCTTAAAGTTGACAAAATTCAAATGGCTTCTTTCTTGCGCCATTGCAAATTGTTGTGATATACTCTCCCGAGAATTACAAGCAACCAATAGCATTGCCGTTTCACGTCACAATCAACCAGATTAGAATACGCCTTTTCGCTCATTGGGCTCGGATGAGTACGTCACAAAGAGCGCCAATATTAGTAGCTTTGAAATTTGCTGATTTTTATAAACGATCTCTCAGTTTCCGCAATATTGTTTGTCCTGCTTCAGATTTATAAAACTTATGAATTTTTGGAAAATGGTCTCTTTTTCGACGTTTTCCGGATTTTCTCAGTGAAAAACACACCGATCCGGTCGTACGAAAATACATTTTGTATGTTTTATAAACCTGTACTAAAGTTTCATTGACTGTAAAACGATTCCTCCTATACTTTTTGAGATATTAGCAAAAAAACAAAAAAGTTGTTATTTTCTTAACTATTTCTTGTTTAAAAATTCTTCAAAACGATTTTGCTGCAGCGAAAACCGGGGTTTTCATTTACGAACTTTTCTATAAAAAGTAGTACAGGCCATTTTTGTCTTTTATTTTGTGGGTAAAAACCTCTATGGCTTGATCTATATATTTCCGTAAAATTGCAAAAAATATTCCAATATGCGTTCCAAATTCACACAACGCACACTTAGTTAGCATCATCAGAAGCTGAGAAGCATAATCGGTGTTATTCTTTGGAGTCATTTGGTTCTTTTAGTATTTGGTGGGCCAATTCTAAGATCGATCATGATCTTCCTTTTCGCAAAGAAATAACAATAAACGATTTTTGTATTTATTAAAACGAGATACAAACAAATTTCAATCAAAATACCTAAACCTAATCATTAACGCTTTTTCTTAATCAAATATACACTGAGAATACCGAAGAACAGAGTCCAGAACAGGCCAACTCCGATTCCATCGTACACCTCGAAGTGGGTGATGGTCCATCCCTTCTTAATCACGTTCCGGAGCGACTCTATGGCCATGGTGAATGGTAGGCAACGTGAGAAGATTCTGAGTCCCATTGGCATGCCCTCTGTTGGCCACATCAGTCCTGCGAAGTTTAATTATAATTATATGCAAGATGAATAAAGACGATTTATTTTTTTTTCTTTGGTGTCTTGGCATCGACTGCTATGGTCATTAGCCACGTGTTCTTGATAGGCCTTGTTACTAACTCCATACGCCACAATAGGAGCAGCACTGTTAATTGGAACGCAACAGCGAATCGTGCAGGACTCACCCCAAAAGACGATTTATTATTATTATTATTATTATATTATGGCTCCCATTCAAACTATTCTGTTCCGAATCATTGTTTGACGAAGTTATGTAGCAAAACGAATTTTCTGACAAAACTTTTATCAATTTTGTCTCTTGAACATTTTAGACAATTTACTAGCTGGCAATGGTAAGGAATCTACTCATCGAAAAGGTGTTCTTTAAACGATGGACTCTGAAGTTGAACATTATCTATTGTAATATAAATCCCCTTAACTTTTTAAGACAATTTATTTTCACCAGTAAAGTGTCTAATTTATATGCACAACTATAACTATTGCGTATGCAACTCCAAATACCTCTAATTTAACTGTGTATTGTCTACTCTCTGTTCAACTCAGACTGGATTGATTGCAGCTCTTTAGAAAAGACGAGAGAGACCGCAGAACAATTGAGACGGATTCTTCGTGCTTCAAGACAGAACCGGATCCAGCTCGTTACAATATAATTAAAAATGTGTATCTTATGCAGAATCACCTGCCGAATCGGATTCTTGAAACCAATTTCGTCTCCGGATGCGACCAACCAAAAAAAAAAATATTTTCGGAAATGAATAGGAATTTGAAAATGACATTTTTTTAAATATAAATCGCATTTCCCGGGTTATTTATCGATATATTTCGAAAAATTCTTCAAAACATAAAAAAACGAGTGCTAAATCTGTGAACATTAAAGATTTTCAAAAAAAATATATTGAAGTTGACTTTTCGGTTTTATAACTCATTATTGAAGTTCCATATTTTCTGGAGAATTCATTTAACTTACCGCTAAGCATCATCATTGGAAGAAATATGCCTGTGAGAACAGTGTTCGCCATTGAATGGTCAGTACTAATGACAGATACCCAAAATCCTGAAAAAAAAATAAAGGATATATTTTCTAAAACTTTTCGCATAAGGTGGTACACAATTCTCTTCATAAATATATTAATCGAACCATGAAAAAATGGTCCGTATCAAATAAGTAATTACCAGCTATACAGGGTGAACAATGAATGACCAATAACGAAATATTAAATGGAGTGCTAGTAAATCATGTATAAACACACCAACCAATCAATGGTGGTTTAAGTTATTTTTTTAATTTGCCAACAGCTACTCCCTGCCTACGATCTCTTGATGTTGAATGTCTAAAGATTGGTCCTGGTTCCAGGCATATTTGTCACCTTAAAACTGTGCATGCGCTCTGTCATTTTAAAAATTTTTACGGTATTTACTGAAACACTGTTTCGACGTTGTTTTGTGAATCGATCGTTCTAAAGGCATTGGTACATAGCTTGAATATAATTTGTGTCCAAAAGGGCATAAAGTTCATTTTATGGCCCGCGCGGACATAAAGAGAAATAATTTTTTGTTTAACTTACTTAATAACCTTTACGTAGTTTTCTTGCATCCAATTTAATAACTTTTCATATTCCATGTCGTAAGCTTCTTTAGACTTTTTTGGCAACAGATTTTCAGTTGCTTTCTTTGCTTTTTCAATAATTTCGTCAGGAATTCCAAAATCTTCGTTCATTTTGACTTCTAACTTTGACACATATAAAAATTATAGTGATTTTATGACATTTACTTTTGTCAACATTCACCTAGCAACGATAGTGGCAATGTTATTAATTCAAACCGGATTTTTTAAAGTACTGATTTGTATTGAGATTGGATTGCAATAAAGAACTAGTATGACATAAAGTTTTGTATGTACCGCGGGCATAAACAGATGTGTATACCCTCGGGCGACTTACAAACCCTCAGTCCAGAGGCCCTCGGGTTCGTAAAACGTCGCCCTCAGGGCATAAACATCTATTTATACCCTTGGTACATAAAGAACTATTATAGAGTCGATTAAAGTATTATCTAGTGAAATTGATTCGTTTTTTTACACCCTTATGCTGAATCCGAACAGTGAATTACTGGATATCAAATAAAAGTTCTTCAGGTCATGACAAAATCCCCATTTTTATTCTGAAAAAGAGTATTCATGTTTTAATTAAACCTCTATTTCATTTGGTGAATATGTCATTCAGCGAAGGTTCATTCCCAAACATGATTAAAATAGGTAAAATCATACCAGTGTTAAAAAAAATAGTCCAAACTCACTGGAAAATTAAAGATCAGTAACAATTTTATCAAGTATGTCGACAAATTCGAATATGCTTTTTTCTGATGATCATAATGTCTTTACATAAAACCAACATGGATTTCTGAACAAAATATCCACTACTAAAGCTATATAATCATATCATAAAGAGATTATGAACTGCATTAAAGCAGGCGAGTGCCCTGTTGGGATGTTCTGCGACCTGAGCAGGGTATTAATAATAATAATAATAATAAAGTTTATTTGTACTTGCAACAGCAGCCATCTAGGGGATGGATATACACGTCAGTCGTATTTACAAAATACCAATATAAATCAATATCGTCAATAAAATGCATAAATAAATTAAAGACATAAATACAATATATAAACACTACATACAATACAATACACACGTAAGTATAATAAATCAATCCTGAAAACATCAACCTAATGAATCATTAAGGTATTCCTTCACAGAATAATATGCCTTTCCTACAAAATTTTTTTTAATTTCAATTTTATACCTATTGAGGTTCATGTTTTGTACGGATTCTGGGAGTCTGTTGAAAAGTTTGATTCCTGCATATCTAGAGCTTTTCTCAAATTTTGCCAATCTGTGATGGGTTATACTTAGTGCTCCCGCATTTCTTGTTGAATATTGGTGAAAGGATGAATTTCTTTTGAATGTTTGCAAATTTTCTTTCATGTAGATCAGTGTTTTGTATATATACGCAGGGAAAAGTTAATATTTTGTTTTGCAAGAATGTAGGTTTGCAACTATTTCCGAACTTGACGTCGAATATGAGCCTCAGTATACGCTTCTGGCTAACAAAAATTCTCTCAGAATAGGTGCAATCTCCCCATAGAGTGACATTGTAGGATATATGACAATATACCAGAGAATAATACATATCAATCAGAATTTTCTTATCCAAAGTTTTCTTCAATTTTAAGATTGCAAAAAATGCAGAATTGAGTTTTTTTAAAGTGTGATTAAGATGATTTTCCCACGTTAAATTTTGATCTAGATATAGCCCTAAGAATTTAGTTGTCTCTGAATTTTGATGTTCTGTTGAAATCATACATGGACTATTATTATTACATTTAAATTGTAGATACACTGTTTTTTCTGTATTTAATATCAGACTGTTGTTATTACACCAATTTTCAAAAGACTCAATAACGCTACTTATTGTATTCTGCAATTCCTCAGCAGTCTGTGCTGATACCACAATTGACGTATCATCTGCAAACATTGTTATCAATCCATTCGTCACATAGACTGTGTTGATCATAACATTCTCTTAGAAAAACTATTCCGTTGTGGCATAAGGAGCATACCGTTAGCATAGATACCAGACTCTGTCTCTTATAGAAAAGAATATGTCGCTATTAACGATGCTACTTCCAGCATGGCCTTATCTGAATAAGGAGTACCTCAAGGGTCCATATTGGGACCCGTATTGTTTGTGTTATATATTAATGATTTGGAATACTCAACACCAGGAACATTCGTGACAATGTACGCAGATGACACGTCAATTATAATCTCTGATAGATCAGAGTTAGTTTTGAAAGAAAACTATAACCAAGTTTTTGAAAATATTGATAAATGGTTTTCTGCGAACAATTTGTTTTTGAATGCAAAAAAAACAGATTCAATGAGATTCCATCATCGGCAACGGAAGTGTGATATCATTAGTTTCAGAGCCGATGATAATAACAACAATATAACAACAAAATGAGATAACTTAAAATTTGTATGACTTTACATTGATGAACATTTGAATTGGCAGAATCACTGCGATTTCTAATAAAAAAAAACTCTATGTCATATCAGTTCAGAAATATATGGCAGGTTTTGAATGTTGATCAGCTGAAACTATACCATGCGCGTTAGTGGAATAAGTCTCCGTGGTTCTTGCAGAAATGCTTTTGAAAATATCAGAATTTTGACTGTTCCTATTCTTTTAATTTTTGACTTGTTCTTATCTGTTTTTGGGAATAGGAATATATTGTTTGTACCAAATAAATGTAAGCATAATATTGACACAAGACAAAAAACCAATGTTTTTATAACATTTGTAAAAACTAAATTAGCTTTTGAATCTCCTGATTAGATGGCCCCACCTGTTTATTATTTGCTACCAGATGTTATAAAAAGAGCCAAAACCGTGTATAACTTCGAACGAAAACGTAAGGATTTTCTTATTGAAAATTGTTATTATAGTTTTGAAGGTAGTTTCATTCTCTTTTTCAGGAATTATTTTTATCTCCGATCTCCTTCTTCTTTTCTTTAAGATTCGTATGCAAATTTTATAACTTTGTCAAAAAAGGAAAATGAATATATTATTAACTATATCCAGAGGCGGCGCTATCCTACACATACAAAAGGTAATTTTTTTAGGTCATGGCAATAGGTTTTGTAGGATTTCCAATGAATTAACAGATTTCTTTCATAAAATAAAAATTGATAGAGATACCAATATAAGTTACATAACGATAACAAGAAAATTTTGATGATGTGATTCTGCTGTAATATTTTTATTTTAACGGCAGGGTTATCTATTGAAGTTGCACATTTTTCTGTGTAAGTATAACTGATATCAGCTAGAATACAATCATTTTGAGAAATATTGGTCAGATCTCAGTTGGTGTTAAGACCATACAAAAGCTCTCTGATGAAGTAGAAGTAGAAGTATTTATTTCGCTACAATATACAATAGTAATAGTAGAACGTCAAACAAAAATAATATCATGAAAAAAAATACAATACAAAGATATATAAAGTCACAGTGTAAATAAACATAACAATATGAATATATTTAATTTGAATTGTGGCGAGTGTCCATCACATACATTCAAATTCAGACTTGTTTAAATCAAGATACTCATTTATATCATAAAAACATTTTTTTAATAGAAACTTTTTAATTTTTGTCTTGAACTGAAAGAAACCTAGTTTCTTCATCCTTGAGGGGAGTATGTTATATAAATGTAGGTTCACCGAATTCTTTTGCGAGTAGTGTAATTGTGGATTTCTGATTGAATAGAGTATTCATGCTTAGTTTCATGAATTTCAAGTAAATATGAGTAAATGAATAAGGTAGGAAGTGGCATTATTTGAAAACTGACGAAGAGAGGGCGACAGTGTTCACGATGATGCACTCCCGCCATAACTCTGATCACTCTCTTTTGAAGAATAAAAACTCTATGAGAATGGCAAGAATCACCCCAAAGAAGAATTCCGTAAGACAAGTGACTATGGAATAAACCGAAATAACAAGATTTGAGTACGTGAGAACTCACAATATTTTTCAAACGTCGAATCAACAAGGTAATACTGGACAGTTTCTAAGCTAATGCTGCGATATGTGAGCCCCAGTTGAGTCTGTCATCTAGATGCATGCCAAGTAGTTTAACACTGTTGCCACTTGTGAAATTTGAATTGGAGGATACAAGGAAGGACTGATTTTTTTCCAAATTCAGTTTGAGTTTATTGCAAGTAAACCAGGTTTTGGCATGTTATTTGATAAAGTGGACAGATTATCAATCTTATTTCTCTGACAGATAAATGTTGTGTCATCTGCAAATAAGACGCTTTTTGTCGGTAAAATGTGAAAATATAAATCATTTATATAGACTAAGAAGAGAAGGGGACCCAGAACCGAGCCTTGAGGAACACCGTGATTAATGACCCTACGATTTGATAGCTCACCATTCAATCTGACATATTGAGATCTTTGGGAGAGGTAAGATTTAAAGAAATTCAGAGCTACGCCCCTGATACCATATCTCTGTAATTTTTCCACTAGGATGTGATGTGAGACACAGTCGAAAGCTTTCGAAAGGTCACACAACTCAAGTTGTGAGTGGATTCCTTCCTCTAGGCCCTCGACTATGTTCGACACGACTTTGAGTAGAGCTTTCGTCGTGGACATCTTTTTTCGGAAACCAAATTGTCCTGGACAAAGCAGAGAGTTTACTTCCATGAAGTTATAAAGTTGTTTTTTAACGATAATTTCAATAATCTTAGCAATTATTGGTATGATGGATATTGGACGAAAGTTATTCACGTCATCATTAATTCCTTTTTTCAACACCGGTAAAACAACAGAATATTTCAGGGAGTTAGGGAAAGTTCCTGCACAAAAACAGTCATTTATCAGGGAAGCTAGAGGTTCAGCAAATATATCTTCCAGTGATTTAATAACTTTGCTATTTAGTTCATAGGTATTAGTAACATTAGAATTATTTAGACCAAGAATGACGTCATAAATATCATCTGGAGTAACAGGATTTAGCACAAACGAGTGTGCCGGAGATTTTAATGTTTTCAAATAGAAACTAGGCTCATGGGGTATGTTCTCTGCAATTGTAGCGAAATGGTCATTGAATTGATCTACCGATATATTAGTATCTAGCGGCTTTTTCTGAGATCTATTTCCTTCATGATTTATCAGGTTCCAACTGTCTCTCATAACATTATTAGAATTCAACAGATGACTCGTTGGTACAATACGATTTCAGTCACATGAAAAAACTCACCGTAAGCCATTCCGCAAATTCCTTGCAAATACACCATGACATAAATGAGGATCAGACTCCCGGAGTATTCCTGTTGGAAAACTACATACACGACTACCAAAAGCTCCAGGGACTGGACGATGGCGATAGACGCTTGCAGAGCCAGATGGGTGATGGTGATCTCGATGGAGGTCACGCCAGCCACTATGGATCTGTCCCATACTCCATCGTGTCTGTCTGTTATGATGATCTGGGAGGTCATGATGGCCCCCATGAAGAACATTATGCTGAAAATGACAGTGATTATCAAACAGTGGCAATATTTGGAAAAAACATTTTTTGAAGACCAGTTGATTCCAAATAACGTCTCACAAGTTCAATTCGACAAAGTTAACGAGGATTCCGACGAAGAAATTGCCTTCATTTCGTTTATCCTTTATCGAATTCAATAATAATATAATAATAATAATACTGATGTGCTCTCGACGGAAAACTGTGAAAAACAGAAAAGAAAGATTAAATGGACTAAGCCCTCTGTGAAAATGCAACCGTAGACACGTACTGATGAGAGCCTCAAGCTCGAAACACGTGTCTACGGTTGCATTTTCAAAGAGAGCTTAATCCATTGAATCTTTCTTTCCAATAATAATATATATTAGTCTTCAGAAACAAAAGTTTATAGGCACGTCACATTTCATGAATGAGTATGTAATGATCAAATTTGTTGCAATAAATAATTACATCAAAGATCACGTTATACACATTAACACTATTGAAAATTATTACATTTTATAACATAGATATACATGTAACGTAAAACAAATATAAATTGTTTCTCTTCAGGAAGTCACTCCAAGAGCAATTTTGAATTTGAATTCAGGTTCGTCGAAAAAATTGTCCTTTTGCAGTTACCCCTTCGTCGAATACAATTTTTGAAACGTTATGCGATATCAGCTCGTCGAGATACGTTTGAGGGGAGTACGGGATTTTTCGAAAAATGACGGATAAAAACTTTCGCAAGAATCGATTTCCTTCTATATAGAATATTGCATTTGTAGACTTTGATCGCCTAGGAATATTTCAAAAATGAAGAAACCTGAAGGTATTATTCCATCTTATAGAAAACTTTCTTCTGAATCAAAAACTGTACTCATTTTTTGAATCAGAAGGCTAAATCATTTAGAAAATATCGATTTGTGATGCTGTGATGGTATATATTATTGTAGAATTAGCATTTTTAATATAACTAGGAATTCCTATTATTAAGTTGAACAACCTCACCAATTGACCTGATTATTATGTATTGTAACATGTAAGCAATATCGATACATTCATCATTAGACATCAAAACCGAACGCATGTGTTTTATTCAGATAAACTAAATCAAGTAACTCCAAGTTTATCACAATGCATTATTTCGTCGAAAAAATTGCATATTTCGAGTTTGATCGCCTGGGAATATTTAAAAAATATACTTGTTTTTTTAATCAAAAGGCTAATTAATTTGGAAAATATCGATTTTGTAAATAGGTGCATCTTTACGTCGAAAAAAATCCCTTTTTTTAGTTATTTCTTTGTCGAATTAAATTTTTGAGGTGACGTTTGGAATAAGCTCGTCGAGTTAGGTCTGAGAAGAGTTTGGGATTTTTAGAACATGACAAATAAATTTTTTGTGAGATTACTGTGAGAATATTGCATTTGTAGACTTTGATCACCTTGGAATATTTCAAAAATGCAGAATCCCGCGAGTATTACAAATTGTGAAAGGCTTTCGCGGCCATCGTTGAATGAATGATGGTTTTTCGGGTTTTTAGGCCGACGTTTAGAGAAAATCTCGACATTTCGCCAACACGAGTGGTTGGCATTTTCAAGAGAAATGTTTACAGTTTCGATCACTGAACACTACTTGTTTGGTATGCGTTGTCTCAGCCAGTATTTCCCAACAATTCAACAGAATTGAAGAAGGGTTACAATTGAATAAAGCATGGCTACCTGTTCTCAAGAAAACGGTAATAATACCATACCGGGAAATTAATGAATCCGAGGGGGTACCCGACGCAGGGACGATGGCACTGGACGCAGGTACGAGTACGTCGACCCATAAATACTGGCTGAGACAACGCATACCAAACAAGTAGTGTTCAGTGATCGAAACTGTAAACATTTCTCTTGAAAATGCCAACCACTCGTGTTGGCGAAACGTCGAGATTTTCTCTAAATAAACGTCGGCCTAAAAACCCGAAAAACCATCATTCATCCCGCGAGTATTAATTCATCTTAGAGAAAATTTTCTTCTGAATCCAAAAATGTACTTGTTTTTCGAATCAATAGGCTAATTCATTCAGAAAATGTCAATTTTCAAATTCTTTCGACGAAAAAATTACCCTTTTTAAGTTATCCCGTTGTCGAATTAAATTTTTGTGGTGACATTCGGAATCAGCTCGTCGAGTTACGTCTGAGGGGAGTTCGGAATTTTTCTAAAAACGACAAATAAAAATTTTCGCAAGATTCGATTTCCTTCTATTTAGAATATTGCATTTTCAAAGGTTGATCGCCTGGGAATATTTAAAAAATGCGGAATCCCGCGAGTATTATTTCATCTTGAATAAATTTTTTTTATCCAAAAATTTACTCTTTTTTCGAATTAGAAGGCTAATTCATTTAGAAAATGTCGATTTTGTGGTTGAGTGCATTTTTTCGTCGAAAACTTCTTGAGTTCGTCGAATTAATCTTTTGAGGTGTGTTCGGACGAGAGGGGTTAGCAATTTTTCGAAAAATTAAATATAAAAGAACTGCAGGAACTGCTCTGGTCGTTGGCTGAGCAGCAGAAGGGGAACTAATAGATCTTGTAGGACGCAGTGTATTGACACCCCCACTAAACAGAACAAAATAGAACCATTGGTTTTAGAAATGTCACAAAATAATCAATGCAATCTCACGTTATGAGACTCCCAGGCAGCATGAAGACCGTGTAAGGTTCAGTGTTGTCTCCATAAATGAATTTAATATTCACAGGAAGATCCCCCAGTTTCCGAAGATAATTACAGTCCTCAAACAAGTCGTTTTGGAATTTGATATACAGATCAATCAGCTTGTATTTCAAAGTAGCACCAATCTGTCGATCTAAAACAAAAAAATCGTCAGAAAAATTCATAGAATGGAACAAAAAAATGGAATAATTGCAGTAAGTACACACTTGACATATCCATCCACACTTTGATTTGACTCAGATCCAGCACGTCATCCTCTATATCTTTTCCCTTGTCTATCCTTTGCTCTGAGAAATCGGTGAAGTTTTCAGACATGTATAAAACTCCTACAATTTTTCCGTGTTTGACTGCTTCCTTTGCTTCTTCTAAGGAATAATAAGGAACCTGTAAAAAATAGAAAATCTGAGTCAAAAAAGCTATACTGAAAACAGCGTAGAAGATACGATTATTGAACGCTTCAATTTTTCTTTATTCAAATAACAACCAACGTACCGAATTCTGAAATGAAATAAAAATGTGGAGTTTCGGTCTCTTCATGTCTTATACAATGTGCCTCTAAGGGCCGGTCTTTTCACCTCACAATAAAGTCTCTGATAACTATCTATCGGATAAACTTCACAGGTTTACATATTCTTATCTGATAGATAGAGATATCTGGAACTTGTCTATAGGTGAAAAGACCGGCCCTTAATAGAGGCAGCCCCCCCTGATAAGTTTTGAACGGTTAGACATACAGAAATGGAACAAAACCAATGCCACTGATGGTTTGAGTCTTATTTGAATTGAAGAACGCATATCGTGAAAACGAATGGTTTGTATGGTTTTGGATTAATTAGGCATGGTGTTTCACAAGGCTCAATTCTTGGACCTATCCTGTTTCTACTACATTTCAATGACCTGTGAAATATAAGAAATGAAGCATGTTTACTATATTTGCTGATTATACAGGGTGTATCTAAATAACACCGAAAAAATTAAAGGGGTGATTCTGTGATGAAAATTAATGTGAGTGTTTGGTATAAAATTTTTTGAAAAAATCCTCCCCGGAAAAGTTACACCCCTTCGAAAATTAAAAAAAAATGGTTTTTCTTTTTTATTTTCCCTGTATATCAAGCTAAAGACACGAAACTTGGTAAACATTATCTGTAACAGCCGTATGCATAGTCAATTCCAGCGACTCGCCAGAGTTTCGCCGCTCGCTACACAAGAACTATAATGCACAGTCGAGCTCCAAAAAAGTGGTACATCGCCAGCGTTTCGCCAAAATGTAACTTATCGCGTAGTTGTATATTTTTTGGAGCTCGACTGTGCATTATATTCCTTGTGTAGCGAGCGGCGAAACTCTGGCGAGTCGCTGGCGATTGACTATGCATACGGCTGTAAAAGAGTTTCCTGAATTTGAATTCCCTTTATAAAGTAAAAATTTGTTCATTTATTCACTTTATTCGATTGAAACAGAAAGTTTCTAATTTAAATTTCATCGAAATCAATAACATACATGATTACAAAAGAAGACAAGCAAACTGTTTAAGCCTCAGCAATTTCAGAAGTAATTTTGGAAAAAAATCGATATACCATGATGGTATAGATATCTACAATTCACTACCAAATGAAATTAAAAAAATTACAAAAGTGGCGATTTTTAAAAATACAATAAAAACCCATTTTCTTCGTCAATTAGTCTAAAATGATTTTTTTCCATAATTCATTTTATTTTTCCGTCGAACTATTTTGAATTGACATGGATAACTTTTCCTTTTTTTAAAGTTTTTTATGAATTGTATTTATATCAATTGTATATTATTTTTTCTGTAGCTTTGTGAGGCATTGTTATTATTATCATTATTTTGTATCCCTACCATAAACAAACCGGTTTCTTGGGATGTTATGAATAAATTATTATTATTATTACTTCATCTAAATTCTTAGGGACGCTCATAGATAGTAACTTAACATGGGAAGAACAAATACAAATGGTTTGTAGAAAACTCAACAAAAGCTTTTATGTACTGGTAACATTGAAAAATATTTTGAACACAGACTCATTATTACAGGTTTTCTATGCATTTGTCTATTCTGCAATCTCATACAACATTATAGAATGGGGTCAGGCATCAGATATAACAAGAATATTTGTTGCACAAAAACGCATCTAAGGCTCATTTTCAACATTAGTACAAGCCCAAACACTCATATTACTAAAAATCTCCCATTAATGCAGGCTGTCGTTTTTTCAACTGTCTGCCAAATGAAATAAAAAACGCGGGATCCCCGGCTGTTTTAAAGTCTAGACTCAAGGAACTCCTAGTGAGAGAATGTTTTTATACTGTTGAGGAATTCGAATCCCACTTTTCAGTTTTGAAATAAAATCGTATTTCACAATTTATATCAATCATTATTGTTATATTGTATTCCGTCTTGTTTGTTTATTGTTATATTGTATTCTGACTTGTTTGTCATTGAAACCCTTTTACACCGTTCTTTAGACTTGTAAAATTTCATTATTATTGATAGTTGAAAGGATTAATAAATATTTTATTTTATTTTTTATAATGACAAAAGATTAGTTTTGTTAGTGTTGAACGAAAGCAGATTCGCATTACACCACTTTCTCACAGCGGATATGTCCCGAGACATTTTGCTAAAAATATTGTTTGAATTATGATCACGCCATAGGATCGTTGCGTCGTCTGCAAAAACAGTGAAAACACCCTCAGTCTTAATATTTGAAAGGTCATTAAAAATAACAAAAACAGGATATGTTCAAGCACAGACCCTTGTGGTACACCATGCTATGCCTTACGTGTGGTGTCTAACGAATTGGGTTTGACAACTTCCAAAGTACCTAGTGTAGTGTGTTCGACTCATAAATGTATTAACTTTATTTCCAACAGCTCCTTCTCTGGACTTTGTCAGTAACATGTGAATCTTCAGGCATAGGCAATAACGATGCACTTAGCGTTTGTTTGTCTCAAAGCTCAATAAATTTTGGAAAGGGTTGGGGATACAACTTGCAAACATAACACTTATCAAATCCAATTGAGAATCTCACCTTGTCAATCATAGGATGATCCAAATAGGTCAAAAAGCGACAGCTCAAATTTGAAAAATGGCAGTATCCAATATCGTAGGGCACTGCAGTTCCATTGAAATCAAATCCAGGACAGTTGACAGTCATCATCTCATCGTTCACTATGCCCAGCTTTATGTCTTTTATATCACCACCTACCGCTCCCAGGAAAACGCAGATTTGAATCAGTGGAAATGTCATCAAGAAGATAATTCCCCTGGAAATTAGATTAATATAAGTATGAGTTATTATTGGCAAGACCGAGTCGTGAAGTAACACTGAGATGAATAAATTTTACCCCAGAGTTATTGGTCTGAGTTCCTCCATATCTATCTATTTGGTAAAGAATTAGAGCTAATTGATTCATACTTGAATAATAGAGAGCAATTTGTTGATACGAATGGGCAAAAGTCAAAACATAGAAATACCAATTATGGTGTCTCTCAAGGATCTACACTGGGCACTATATTATTTATGATATATACTACTGACATCAGTCAACAGCCAGTTACAGAATAATTTAATTCTTTATAGCAATAACGCTACTTTCATAAGCTGTAATAAGGTAGTCAATACTGTTCTACTGATGTAGATAAATCGGCTGACTTACATTTTCGTTGATTAAACTTAAAGTGAATATGGAAATAACCCAAAAAAAAATTATTTCAAATAAAAAATTTGTAAAATCTTCAAAGTAATTAGCGAAAAGCCTCTTGGTTAAATTCACTTACGTCACATTTCTGTAAAACTGCTTCCAGTTCTTGTCCATCAGAGCTTTCAGGCGATTGGCGTTCATCGAATGTTTGGCTTTTCGCAGCTTCTCCTTCGCTAACATCTGAAATGATCAAAAGCCATGAACATCATTGGACAACAAACTACAAGGTGAATTTACCTTCACATTGGAAAATCGTCCATAACATGAACCCTTCGTAAGCATTAATTTGATAAAAGCAAAATTATTTTTGTTAGAATCGATGAAAAAGTACACCTTGTATATACCATATCAGTAAAAGTTGTATTAAAATTTTCCCTGTGTGGTATTGTTCGTGAATTGAGCTCTGAAGGTCCAAGTGAAAGCTGATTTCAGCAGCCAAAATGTAATATAGATCTATGTAAGCATGTCTGGTCAACGAAAGCCTTTCTTATTATTATTTTTATCAGTAAATAAGTGCGTAGTAGATGCAGGGGAATATTCAAGTATTCTGAATGCATAATAAGTAGTTTTATGCACTAGCGGGCGGTAAAGTACACTTTACCGCCCGGTTCGCCGGACGTAAAGTGGCACTTTACCGCCCGTGGGCGCATTATGGCCCGGCGGGCCTTAAAGTAGACAAAATTCTCAAATTGTCTATACTCATTTCATGCAATTCCTAACACGAATTAGAATCATTTCAGTTCAATAGAGCAATACTTTTTCTAACATTTGTTCATAATCGTTGGCAATTTTTTCGGTGATGATCTATTTATTTGAAATAGATTCTCCAATATAGCACTCAGCTACTATAGTTTCACATTCCTCATATTATGTTACCCTTAATTATTGTATGCATAACGTATGAAACGTGTAGACCATTGCAATTCAAGTCAGTATTTGTGATTCGCGCTATAAAACCGCTAGTGCATAAAATGTTGTATGTATCACGTGCGTAAAATGCGTTTAAGGCCTTCGGCGTGTGATGGCCCTCGGCTAACGCCATCGGGCCATCATCTACGCCGCAGGCCATAGACGCCTACTTTACGCCCTTGATACATAAATAACTATTATAAGCCTTTTGCAGATTTCCTCAACTCGAATGTTAAAATCTAATTTACAGTCCACTACAATCCCTAGGAACTTGGTGGAATTTATTGTCTCTGATTTGGTGTTGTTTATTGCGATTGTTATCAAGACAACCTGAGATTTTCAATGATTTTTTCTTGTACTTTATCGCAAGTAACAGGAGTTGAAATAGATCGTCAGATAGCGACAGATTTAGGAGCCCCATTTTCGCATACATGCCTCGAATAAAGTTGAATAGTACATCGATGTTGAGTAAAATGGAGGGAAATTTACGAGTGGCTCCCGGGGAGAACATATGAAATATTCGATTTTACAGAACATACTTTCACGCGAGCCGTGTTCACCTAATTATTAATTAATAGAACCTGGCTTCGGAATACCAAAGGCTTGAGTGTTGCAGGTAGCTAAAGGGTTAAAATGAGGGTGTAATCTCGTAAGGAAAAATCGAGATTTTGACAGATTTTCCCATACAAGCCCATCGAAACTATGAAAACCTACATCTTCACTAGACCGAAAAACATAATGGCGTGAAAATATGGGCAACATAATCCTTTTATTTCTGTTTTCCATATGCTCTCCCCAGGAGTCACTCGTGAATTTCCTTCCATTTTACTCAACATCGATGTACTATTCAACCCTATTCAAGGCTTGTATGCGAAAATGGGGCTCCTAAATCTGTCGCCATCTGACGGTCTAAAAAGGATGATCTGTAGTTATACAGATAAATCTGAGTAAATAAAGAGATTATTCAATATTATTATGATAATTATGAAGATGTTTTTTCTGGAAAATTACCCATCCTTTGCTCGGTTGAGTAGTGTAGCAACTCGCCAAGGCTCCTATCTTGTACGTCCTCCCTACTAGACGTTTATTAATATTAATAATATTATTATTATCTTACTCACATCTGTAGATCCATGACCAACTTCGAAGGTGGATACCGTCGCGACGCTCACCGTCGATCCTGTAATGTGATTGGCGTCGACGATGGAGTTGTTTTGGTCGTCAGCTAACGCTTGCAGGGCCAAATTCTCCAGTCTTCCCTCTTCTTGTCTCCTGCTGAGGATCAGGAAAACTTCCTCCAGCGTGGATGTGTTGAAAATGGTCAACAGCCTGTTGGGCGATTCCTCTGCCAAAAGCTTGCCGTCTCGCATGAGTCCAACCTAGAGAAATTTTTTAAATATTTTAATGGATTCTGCAGCTTGTGAAATACTCTGTTGGCAATTTTCTCCTTTTATTGTTAAATTATTTAATCTAAAAAAAATGTTTAAAAGTTGTTGACAATGTATTAGTGGTAGTAGAACATCTACTGTCGTTATCAAGTGTGTGAATGCGACAAGATATCTCAGATATTTATTATATAGCATGCAACTAATGTACCTGCTATAAAAGTAATTATGATTTTCGTGGGGTCTCTCTCAGGTTATCAATGTTAATTATTGTGATACAACGACCTTTTTTGGTGAGTGTATATATATATATATATATATTAGCTATGACAGGTGACAGTGAGGATCCCACGAAGATCATAATTACCTTTATAGCACGTACATCAGTGGCATTCACACACTTGATAACGACAGTAGATGTTGAAACGTCGTGACTCAAACACATGCAAAGAATTTATTTTCTTTGTTTCTAGACAACGGAAGTCCAGAAGAATTCTACTAACACTAAAAAAGATATTTAAAATCGACAAAGTTCAAATGGCTCCCTTGCAAATCGTTGTGACGTACTCCGACGAGTATTCCGAGCAACCAATAACATTGCCGATTCACGTCACAATCAACCCAATTAGGGTACGGCCTTTGGCTGATTGGGCTCGGGAAAGTACGTCACAAAGAGTGCCAATATTAGTAGCGTGGAAACTTGCTGGATTTCAGGAACGAATGGGAACGGCTGTAATTGAAATATGACTTCAAAGATATTTTCTGGGTCCATTTTTCCATGGTGTTCCTTAAAGACATGCTAATATTTAAGGGGGTGATTCTTCGGCTTATTTTAAGAAACAAACTTCCCATGAACGCACGTCCTAAAAGTCTTAACTTTTCAGATACAGGGTGATACAATTTTTTTTTTTAAATCAGTTTTTTAATAATAACTGAGATAATATTGTAGACATCTTCATAAAATTTGGTACATGCCTTCTCTGCATCAAGGTGCATTTTGTGATGTACAAAAATTTTCATTTTCTCTACCAGTGGCGTCCGTACGGGTGTTGCATCGAATATTTTTGGAGAAAAAAATACTAGGCCACTGCTTTCTCTTGAAATAAAAATTACTTTTGAGATCCTCATTCATTTTGAGCAAATTTGGTCTCATGGACTTTCTTTGTCCGAAGCATGGTTTTCTCTTAATTCAATCAATTCCTCAAAAATCAGATGTGGTGTGGAAATGTGTGTGCATCGACTGAAAGCAAATTGAGAGATCAGATTTGTTCCAAAATGTATGAGAATCAAGTTTTATTCTATTTTATAAAAGTAAGTTTAAATGAACGGATCAAATTTATTAATTATTGATATAATACTAACAGTGATGATAAAAATTGTTGGAAATGGCCAGCTTCACTTAATAGGCATGCTTCCGCCCGTCTACACATGGAATTATGCACACGTTCAAATATTCGCGGCGTATTTCCTATAGTTTCACACGAGACAACTATTCGCTCTCTTGAATCTTCTAAAGTATTAACGGGAGTTTCATACGCTAGAGTTTTGAGGTACCCCCATTAAGAGAAATCTACTGTTGAGATCTGGGGATCTTGTTGGCCATATCTGAGATCCTCCGCGACCTATCCAACGATTATGATAAACTGCATTTAAATGGTTTCGGACCATTACACTAAAGTAGCGTCGTGCATGTACCATATTCGATTCCATAACGCAATTGGCACATATTCAAGCAACCCTCTTGGTTCTTCTTCGAGAAAGTGTAAACAAGACCGACCATTAAGGTGTCCTGGTAGAAAAAATGGGCCTATTAGATAATTACCAATAATTCCTGCCCATACATTAACCGAAAATTGGTGTTGAAAATGGTTTCGGTTATGGCATGAGGGTTTTTTTCCGCCCACACAAGATTGTTGTGTAAAATTTGAATAGCATGAGTCAAAGAATCACCCCTTAGAATATTAGCAATTAGAGCAAATCTGGAGCGATAATATTTTTCCGCGTCCTCCGTGACCTCCGTGTCGACAATTAAGTATATTTTGACATATTTCGACTTAATCTTTTATCGGTTTGATGCTGATCAAACCATGCGCTATTCCATGGGCTATGTAACCATATGGCATCATCATAGCATCGAAACCGTACGATAACAAACAGGCTTGGGAGGGGGAACAAAAGCACATTTCAGCACGTTTTCGCGCCACCTCCTACTGTCAGTTCAATTTTTTATAGTTTGTGTTTGTCATATTTTCAGGTTAGTTTGCGTGAATATTGATATTCTAAAACGCTGAGAAAGTACGCTAATTTTGTTGGGCCATTTTGATGTTGCGCGATAAGAGAAACAAAAAATTATGTAGCCATATGGCGACTTAAGAAGATAAAGGGTTAAAAGATATAGGGAAGTCATTCAGACACTAGCTGTACATCTAGGTATCAATTACACAACAAAAATGATATATGTGTTTGATTCCATGACATCAATTTATAAATTATTTACAACATTGAACTTTGCAAGTAAATAATTGCTTTAGAAGATTTGTTTACTACACGTTAAACATTATTTAACAACATGATAAAGCTTTAAAGAGAAACATTCTCAATTGAAAATTAAATCAATACAAGACTCCTCTGGAAATGGAAAAACCCTACGATAAAATTGAAGTTACTTTTTTGTAATATCTAACAGAAAACAACTACTTCCCCGGCAAAAGCCACGCTGGACATTGAACTACATCTGATAGATATTGAGAAAGACCCTATATAACTTGAGAGAAAAAATCTGAAAGTGAAAATTTGCATTTTCATTCAGATAGTTGATTATTTATTAAATGTCCAGTTTCCATTGGAGATTCTTATCTATGAATGAGATAAGGGAGAATGTTATTCAGAAGTATCACTCACAGAAAATGTATGTTTCATTCGGAAAATTGAGTTGTAGTTTGATGAATTTCAACTCAAAAAATAATTTTGGAAACATGTTCAATCACCGGAAAACGCGAATTGTCTATGACTGTGATGTCGACGCCATGTATATTGATTTGAATCAATTTTTTTTAAATGTTTTTGTTACCTTAGTTACTCAATGTCAGTTGAAAAGAGAAGTTTTGCCAAAGAATTTTGAATTAAAACGATAGTTTCTGAAACGTTTATAACTAAAGAAAAACCCGACTCAACATTGGTCCTTCTAGCTGATTCGAAACAGGCATCGAAAATATAGTAGGAAATTATATGCCCACTTGTAAAATGTACTGTTAGAAGACGTTTTACTGATAGCATGGAAATTGGCTAGTCTGCATATTGTACATATAAAATAGAAATAGTCCAATCTAGGCAAAAAACCGTTGGAATTCATCGATGTGAAATTTACTTGTGTTGAATCATACAATCAGCTGTTTGCTTTTGAGTAATTGTTTGATGACTTATTCAAATTTGACGACGAAATCGTTTCCCGGTCAAGAAGGAAATAACGCAATCGCTATGCGATTAGAAAGTATTCTATTCAATACAGGATGATTCGTTAAGGCTTCCGCATATAGTCAACATCGAGAGTTGTAGTGATTTGTGATTCAGACACAATATGTTGTTTTTTAACTTTCTGTAAATTTATTTTTATTATCTTGTCTACACATACGGTGAACAGCAATGAACTTAGTCCTCTTCCTTGTCTTAACCCCCATCTTGTTGTGAATATTATTTTATCTTATAGAAAATTTCCGTCTGAATCCAAAAATGTAATTCAATCTCAAAATGTCGGTTTTGTGGATAGGTGAATTTTTTCGTAAAAAAATTGCCCCTTTCCAGTTACCCCTTGGTCGAATTCAATTTTTGAGGTGATATTCAGAATCAGCTTGTCGAGTTACGTCTGAAAGAAGTTCGCGATTTTTTAAAAAATAGAAAATAAAAAATTTCGCAAAATTCAATTTCCTTCTATTTAGAATATTGCATTTCTCGACTTTGATCGCCTTGGTATATTTCTAAAATTCACTATCCCGCGAGTATTTTTCCATCTTATTGAAAATTTCCTTCTGAATCCGAAAATGTACTTGTTCTTCGAATTAGAAGGCTAATTTATTCACAAAATGTCAATAAATTGGATAGGTGCATTTTTTCATCGAAAAAATTTCCCTTTTTCCTATCTTAATGTATCTCCAAAAAGAAAATCCTACAAAAAGATTCAGCTTTTCGTGTAAACATTCATAAATTTAAAATGAGATTCACCAGCGATGACAATACTTTTACAAAATCAAATTGATATAATAGATCGGGAAATAGTGACACAAAATATTAGGTCATTTGTACCAGTATGGCGGTTCTTTAAGGGTCTAATTGCGGAATGACAAGAAAGAAAATGATGGTCATAGCGCTGGTACCGGCGGCCCAATCGCGTGTGAGTTAATCGAACGTGTCGGATAAATAACGAGTGTCGAAAGATTTGTTCCACAAAAATGCTTGTATTTTACGAAAGTCGATAAAAAAGGAGTAGGCGGTAGCGTAATGCCATACTTCTCCAGTGTGACTTACAGCCCGCCATACCAACACGAATACATTAATTTAAAAAAAAAATACAATTCAACCATTTGTACCAAGAGTGGGATTTGTGACATGACGGTAGGTCGTACCGTCTGTCGTAACCCACTACGCCCCGACACCGCTCACGGCACCTACCTTACGGTCTATCCGCAGCGCGGCTGCGGACGCAATAGGGATTTGGATACGCCAGATCAGCGCGCTTAGGCTGTGCAACGACACAGTCAAGCTACCATTTGCATATTACCAATGGTGAGGCCGTATACTGAAGTATACTACTGGCTCTGCAGTGTCAGTGCCCGAGCAAATTTAGCGTTGCTCACACGCCGAGATGGGCTTTGCCTCCCACCCCAACCCTTAGGGTGAGGGAATTGACCACCTCTACCGAATTACGGTATTGTTTTCCATTGTCCTATCCAGCGAAACCCCCGCCCCTAGAGGCCAACACCTTATGAAAGGGCATCAAGTTGCCTTGATGGGGCTCCCTTCCCCCTAGGTACCCATGTTAGTCAGATTCCTCCGACAACGTTGATGGGTCGCCGTCTGCAGTCGTTTTCACCCATACTGCATGCCCATGTCAGACTGGATCCCTCCAGCCTACGTTAGATGGGTAACCGTTCGTGACTTTTCAGCCGCTACCATGTTGACTGGACGAGGACCCACGGCTTTCAACCAACGGTGTTTGGAATCACCGTGGGCACTCCTCGCCCGACGCCGAGGGCACATGGTGGACCCCCGGCCCAACCATTTGTACCAGGCTAAGTTCCGAGAATGGCTACTCGACGATGATTAGCTGCGTAAAACCATTTGTACCAGGCTAAGTTTTACGCAGCTAATCATCGTCGAGTAGCCAATCACGGAAATCACCTTGCCATACGTTTTCGACGGTTCCCAATGGCCGCCATACCAACGCAAGGGAGTAATTTTTTTTTTCTAGACGATTTGTACCATTATTGCATTTTGATTTTTGGAAAGTATTTGATAAAATGTGACCGTTATTATATTTCCCATACGTCTAGTAGGGGGAAAAAGTGCCATACTTGAAAAACTTATTTATTCGACACGTTTTGAAAATACGACTATAAAATACGTAAAATTATTTTTTACATCATGGAATGGAATGGTATTCTGCTCGTTTGGATGTAATTCTACCTAAAAAAAAATATTCCAGATTGTAACCATGGGGCGGACGACTGTCGGACTGGAGCCAAGATGTTGAAAAAAAAATAAAATTTTGACGATTTGTACCAGTATGGCATTTGGATTTTTGAAAATTATATGATACAATGTGACCATTATTATATGTGCCATACTTCTAGTAGAGGTAAAAAGTGGCGCCATACTTGAAAAACTTGGTTTTTCGAGACGTTTTCAATGTACAAGACAAAATCATTTGGTACAGTATGGCATCATCGTATTCAGTTCGTTTGGATAAAATTCAATTTTAAAAAAATTAACCTATACTGTAACTATGAGGCGGAAGTCTGTTACACGCGAGCAAGATAAAAAAAAATGGAATGAAATGTAACTTAAAAAAAAACAATGCTTTGGGAAAATTACACTGTACTTCGGGGGTCTACCATGTGCCTTCGGCGTCGGGCGAGGAGTGCCCACGGCGAATCCAAACACCGTTGGTTGAGCCGTGGGTCCTCGTCCAGTCAACATGGTAGTGGCTGAAAAGTCACGAACGGTCACCCATCCAACGTAGGCTGGAGGGATCCAGTCTGACATGGGTATGCAGTATGGGTGAAAATGACTGCAGACGGCGACCCATCAACGTTGTTGGAGGAATCTGACTAACATGGGTACCTAGGGGGAAGGGAAGCCCCGTCAAGGCAACTTGATGCCCTTCCATAAGGTGTTGGCCTCTAGGGGGCGGGGGTTTCGTTGGATAGGACAATGGAAAACAACACCGTTATTCGGTAGAGGGGGCCAATGCTCTCACCCTTCGGGTTGGGGTGGGAGGCAATGCCCCCCTCGGCGGGTGAGCAACGCTGAATTTGCTCGGGCACTGACACTGCAGAGCCTGTGCTCGACCTGTGTTGTCTCCGGACTGCACAGGATGTGGCGCGCTGATTTGGCGTATCCAAATCTCCACTGCGTCCGTAGCCGCGGGGCGCGGATAATCCGAAAGGTAGGTGCCGTGAGCGGTGTCGGGGCGTAGTGGATCACGGGTGGCGATAGGCCTATCGCCATCTATTTCTTATTGTCTTTGTACTTATGGCCAAAGTGGTGGACTCTAAAAAATAATTTTCTGAAAATTTTTTTTTTGGTGTTGAAAAATAAGCCTATACCGTGACCAGGGGGTACTTTGGAAATACCATCCAGATAGTTTATGCGAATTTGTTGACATATTATGTTAATTATTGCATCTACCTGTAATTGGAAATCAACGATATATGAATCACATTAACTGGGTCCACTAGGTTAAGTGTTGCATTCTATAAGTCAATGTAAGTAATTATATCATTAGTTACTTGGTAATGCTGTAAAACCCAAAACCGGTCGTCACAAACAAACCATGTGGAAATTAGACAAATGTTGTAATTTCCATTATTTAATAATTCAGTTCTACCTACATGTTTTAACTCTGTTTGAAGAATCCAAGGTAACTTCAGATAGCCATCGATCGTTACTCCCGATTTTTTATGGTTTCTGTAAATTTTATATCAACACTGTTTTAAATTTTAATTAGTTCCAGAAGTGAGTTATCATATTAGACAATTATCTAGTTTGTTTCCATATTAATCACCAGTAAACGAAGGTCAGATGCTTCTTTCAAAACAACGAATTCATATTCTTCAAGTTGTCCAGTTTTCAACAGAATCTTCAGCATAACTTTGAATTAATCAATTGTATTTAGTCAATCCTTTCAATTCGGTAAAAACTGCCCAAGTACGTTTCCTCTTGTACTCCTTAGCAAATCAGTTTCGGTTTATTTTTTGTGAAACCAAAGTTAACATAATTTTCTTAATCTAATAAATGATACGAATAATTTCAACTAGGTTGTTCTCTCCAGACTTTTCCACAAGCTGGAGTATATGAGGAAAATATCAAACAGAAAACAACTACTTCCCTTTACGGACATTGAATTATACCTCACATCCATTTGTGCAACATTCCCCATGGAGGGCATAGTTGAAGTGCTAATTTTAATTGTAAAGCACTTGATAAATTGAAATGCCAGGTATTTATTGACAACCAAACAAAAGTCAAAGAACGAATGCATGCGTCGAATGCATGCGTGTCATCTTTTTGAAAACGATCTTTTCATTCGTCGTGTACTTCCTTCGGCACTTATTTGGACATCTGCTTCATCAATACGATGTATCAATTCATGTTCATCATTTACTGGATGTGCATCTAGCGGGTTTAAATCTGGAGATCGGGGTGGTCACAAAATGGGACCAAGATGGCCGATCAATCCCTGTGGATAAGTTTGATTCAAATAATTTCTTACTGGTCGTGAGTAATGAGCTGGAGAGTCGTAATTTGGGAACCACACTGCTCTGCGTGTGGCCAAAGATGCATCTTTCAAAAGAGTAGACAGTTCGTTTTTTAAAGAATCGCGATAAATGTCCCCGTTTAGAATGTCAGGTGATTCAAAAGGGACAATTATTGTACCGTTCCAGATGTCGATGCCGGTCCATAAAGGAATAAAAAGATCGTTTTTTCAAAAGATGACACGCTTGCATTCGACTTGGTGGCAAGAAAATTGTACACATTCTCCAATTTTTCTTTGTCTTTTGTTTATTTGTCAATAAATATCTGCCACTTCACTTTGCCAAGTGTTTTCAATCGAATTTCTGATTATTGAAATAATTCCACTATTACAGTAAACTAAGAATACAAAGGCTTTAGTGTTGCAGGTGGCTAAAGGGTTAAAATGAGGGTGTAAGGAAAAATCGAGATTTTGACAGATTTTCCCACACAAGCCCATCGAAACTATGAAAACGTACATCGTCACTAGACTGATAAACATAATGGCACACGTGAAAATATGGGCAACATACTCCTTTCATTTCTATTCTGGAAAATAGAATTTTTCATATGTTCTCCCCAGGAGCCATTCGTAAATTTCCCTCCATTTTACTCAACATCGATGTACTTTTCAACTATATTAGAGGCGAAAATGGGGCACCAAAATCTGTCACTATCTGACGATCTATAATCATAGAAATATATATCATATACTTACTCTAGAATGCTAATCCCCATGTCAAAAGTGTTGTAAAAAGTTCAGACTAGTCCGCTATGCGCAAGCGCGTCATTAGTGATTTTTGTAACAGGCCCGGTTTTAGTAAAATATTATGGTACTTGTGAAGATTAACAAACGTTAATTCTGAATCACGGAGAATAAGGTTGGAAACCCCATTGTGCTTATGCCTGTTATTTGTATTTAGCCGATTTGAATACATATTTTCACATATTTATGATCCCGAATATTCAGCAAAAGTCATCAGAAAGTAGAGTACGGTTATTATTTACCGCTTTGAAGTGACTGATTTTTGGTATCACATTCACTTTTCAGCTGTAGTTAACCAACAAAAACCTACGGAACCACCCCAAATCGTCGGTGCGAATTTCAAAGAAGCACTGGATTGGAAAATAAATTGAAAGTACAAAAAACTATGAAAATTTATTTCAGCTAATATCAACTCAAATTGGATTTATAAAATTGGATGCTTGGAAGCTCGAGGTTTTTTCTAGAACGATTCATGTCAAAATATGCAACTGCATTTAATTTAAATCATTTAAAGAGATTAACATGCTAGTGCAATTTCCACAATGGGGGTGCATGAAAAAGTGAGTCCAGAAGCATTTTCCTCGCCATCAAAAAAAAGCATCACTCGCCATGCATGCTTACGCAGACACAATATTGGTACTGCAATAGGTTTCAAATTATTCTTTTGTCGTTTTCACATGAATCTTCATGAGGAACATATGTCTGCCACAAATTACAATTTTCTCACTCAAATGATCTGCTGGGGTCTCTTCTTAAAAACAATAACCAAAAATCATGTCTTTTTTTGTCAAGCTAAAATAATATTTAAGCTATTTTGAGCAAAGCATATAAGTACATACAAAATTCCGTTATCTACCAAAAATGATTTATTTCAGGTATTTTTCCTTCACACAACACAACGACAACAAACACCACACAAAACGACAAGAGAAAATCTGAAATTCTGAAAACCATCTCTGTCTCTGACAAGAGTGACAGATCTTAGTGACAAGTATTCCTGTTGATGAAAAAGCACTGTTGCACGGTCATTATAATTACAGTAGCATAGGGTACATTATTGTTTTAAATAAATTTCTTTCTCGCCTAAAATTAGGAGTAATCTACATCTAAAAGGTTCTTTTCGGTTTTAAAAAGTCCTAAATGCGCTGTCAAATTTCTCTTTTTCAAATGACATGTGTTTTATTGCCTCATAACAAAAAACTCTGAAATGGAACACCAAATTATTTTCAAACTTGGCAACGATCTACCCAAACTACACTGATGACGCGCATGCGCACATCGTAAACGGGTCGCATACGCGGCATGCTTTTCGTCGTGAAAATTGGTGGGATTAGCATTCTGTTGCAATTGTCGTCATAAACATGTGTCAAAATGACAATTTAGCGTTGGCAAAAGACAGAAAAAGAACAAATAATTCTTCAAAAAACTCACCTTATTTGCTTGTCTGGCCTCTTCTATGTAGTGCGTGGTAATTATCACAGACGTATTTTGTTTTACCGTTATTTCCACTAAGTGATTCCATATTCTGAAAACATTCGAAAGAATGAGTGATCACTAGTCACATATTCGAAAATCTCACTTGTCTCTCAATACTGGGTCGACCCCTACTGTCGGTTCATCCATTATCAACAGCTCAGGCTTGTGTACCAAAGATGCTGCTAGAGAAACTCTCCTTTGCTGACCACCACTGCAGTTTTTCAAGTATCTTCAATAAAAAAAAATCCATAAGATTTATCAACATAATATTACTAGAGATTCAGGAATTGTTGTTTGACACTCAGATTGTGAGTTAAAATTCTCATTTTCTACAACCTGTTGCACCCCTACGGTGAGCATGCTGAGAATCGAACCCACGACCCTACGCTTGAGAGTCGAACGCTCTACCAGCCGACCACCAGGGGTCATAATGTAATATTAAATTCTAAATAACATTTTAAAATAACTTTTTTCGATTTCTGGCATATGAATGTCGATAAAAGCTGGGGAAATTGATTCTCACTTAATTTACTGACAATCTAAAAGAGAAAGAGTGAAATAATTTTCAAAGTTGTTTGCTTTATTTTCAAGTGCTTTATTAGTTATTGACTTCTTTGAAAGTTACTAGTGTCTGGACAGTAAACGCTACTTTATACTATAGCTTTAATACAGTGACAGCCTAGAGGAATGATTTTTGATTACTTTGCTTGGACAAATAAAATATTTATAGTTGAAATTTGTCGAAAATTTCTGAATTTGTAGATCGGGAATGTATGTCTGAGTAGTATACCTCAATTACTCTTTCCTAGAATTTTTTTAAAGACGCCGGACATCAGATCTGAATATACTTCAATTGGTACAAAACTCTTGTGTACGTCTGATCTACGGCTTGAGGAAGCGTAACCGAATTTCAGTTCCACTACGCGAACTAGGTTGGCTAAATGTACAAAAACGCTTCCTATTGCATCAATGTATGATGTTTCATAAAATTATTCTTGATAAAAAACCACCATACCTATTTGAAAAAATATCTTTCAGAACTGACGTTCACAATATAAACATAAGGTTCAAGTCAAAATTAACACCACCTCTGCATAAAACCACTTTTTATCAGTCTTCTTTCTTTTATATGGTAACTCGGCTGTATACAAGGTTCCAGATAATTTGAAAAATGTAACCATTGACTCGTTCAAGTTCAAGTTGAGAAAGTTATTGGAAACTGATCAAATAAGATTTTAGAATTCTTTTCCCATTTTCATTACTTCTGTTCATTGAATGTATATTATTTAGTTATAGTCGCATTAATGTAATACATCTGATTACCCAAAAGAAATGATCTAATTTCTATTACTATTTTCACTGCTGAAGTAGTATGAATATTCTACATTTATTTTTGTTTTTCTTTTGTTTTTGTCAGGGTTGAGTGTAAGAAAGTAATTACCCATCTCACACGTGGGTAAACGCTAACTCTGCCTTTTGATAGTAGTAGGTATACGTATAATATGTCTGTAAACTGTTTTTTCTAACTATCAATAAAAGCGCTTATTATTATTATTATTGAATGTCATAGTTTCGGAATTTTGACCCATATACAAAAATAGGGCAAGGCACTATCTCCTTCTGCACAAAAAAATGTAATGCACCCTGTATCTGAATTGAAGGTAAGATTGAACTACTGAATTCATCTTTCGTTAAATCAACGGTTGTGATATTTTTTTGTAGTGAAAAACCATGTCAATTTTATTTAGTATAGGAGTAAGGAGTACAATCCAAAATTCGTATTTCAAACAGAGAGAGTCATCAAGATACAAAACATGTATTTATCGACCAAAATATAACTGGTTGGTTCTGGAAAAGTGTTAGAAAAAAATCCCTGAAAACGATTTTTTGACCATGCCCCGTATACACCCTAATGTGCTATTAACGACCCATCCCACTATGACATAATAAAATTTCCTTTGATATAAAAATTGGCAAATTCTGTGATATGGTCTAGGAGAAAGTATTTTCTTCCATCCACTTTTCCTACAAAAAGCTATAGTATATAGTTTTTCTGACATTAATATTTCAAGTAGGCCAGCGATCGATGAACCCAAATAGTACTGAAATTTGCTTAAATCGACAAAGTGCGTGATGGATTCATTTTTGTACACTTATCACAATTATCTATTTATACAGTGGTTAAACATGCAACTATTACATTGAGAACGTAATTCTCAGTAGAATGCATTTCATTGACCCCAGGGTCGATACTAATGACGATGATGGTCCTAAAATAAATATCCCAATTATGGAGCAGTTTATATTCCCATGAAATAATATTTGATATTTGAGAAGTTTCACCCTGAAACTTACTTCATTAGTCGGGAAACTATTTTTCACAAAATGATCCACACCTATTTTTGTTATCTTCTTGATCGGGTTGATTATGAAATTCTCTTCGCAAAACTTCAAATGTATGGTATGAGGGAATGGTTTAACAGTTGTTTAAAGAAAAAAAATCTCTATGTAGAGGTAAATGGTAAAAAGACCTTACTTTATTGGGGTACCGCTAGGTTCTATTTTGGGTCCACTCTTGTATATAATATATGTCAATGACTTCTATAACGATCACTTCGTGATGAACATAGTTTGTTGGTGAAATGTGTAAATGGATAGAATCAACAACAGAAAGAGACCACATTTTTGTGCTTGAAAATGGCTGAACACTTGAAATGGAACAATCATATAAGTATGTTTTAAAGAGAAACATTCTCAATTGAAAATTGAATCAATACATGATTCCTCTGGAAATGGAAAAACCCTACGATAAAATTGAAGTTACTTTTTTGTAATATCTAACAAAAAACAACTACTTCCCCGGCTAAAGCCACGCTGGACCTTGAACTACATCTGATAGATACTGAGAAAGACCCTATATAACTTGAGAGAAAAAATCTGAAAGTGAAAATTTGCATTTTCATTCAGATAGTTGATTATTTATTAAATGTCCAGTTTCCTTTGGAGATTCTTATCTATGAATGAGATAAGGGACAATGTTATTCAGAAGTATCACTCACAGAAAATCGCTCATTCCATTGATGCGTGAAATGCATCTCTTTCGCTAGGCCTCCAATATATTTTGGTCGACAAAAATCTATTTCACTCTTCTAAGATCATCAGGGAGGTCGGAAGAATTGGAAAACATACTCTTCAGAAGCAATTTCACACTGTAAAGACTGAAAAGAGCTGTCAGATATATTTCAAGAGTAGGTAGACGAACCAGTCTCAGAATCTTAAAATTCATGAGTACATACATTTATAAGTTATTGCAATGTCAGATATAACAAGTTTTATCAATTGGTATACCTTTTGTATTTACTTATTCAATATCATCTATGATGATCTTACTGAATACATTTATCATTATTATTATTATTAATGATGCTCATCGGATAACGTAGAACATACCTGTCATCTGGTGGCAATTCGAGTAAATTATGTAAGTCCCTGTATCGCTCTGCAATGAGTCCTTCCTCCATGCCGAAAATCCTTGCGAAATAATAAATTGCATCTCTAACTGTGAATTCACCGACAAGGGCGATATCCTGCAAGAGATTATCAAGAGTTTAGAAATATTTTTTTTTCTAAATTGTATTATCGGATAAGAGTGAAAGTATGTGAATCAACAAAGTACGATTCTGTATCACGCAGAACCAGGTGTTCCTCTACACCAACACCTCAGTATCTATACCTCATTTTATTGGGGTGTCGCTAGGTTCTATTTTGGGCCCACTCTTGTATATAATTTAAACTTTCTCTACCAAAAGCTCATCGAATGCATCAAGCAAGCCAACTGTTTGAATTCAGGCATTGTGGATTCCACGTGATATGATATGTGATGGCATTTTTGTCAGTACTTCTTGTTTAGTATATTAGTATTAGCAGGTCTTACTTGTGGCATATATCCAACCCTTGGACCAGGAACACCGCTGCCAACTTCACCTGGTTTTCCGCCAAGCACCCAAATTTCGCCGCCATCGATTTTTTTGCGTCCCACTATACTGCTCAGAAGGGTTGTCTTTCCGCAACCACTGGCACCTAGAAGACCATATCTGAAAAAACAGTTCAATACGTACTTTCTAACAGTAGCAAGAGTTGTCATAAGAAGTACATCTCCAACTAAATTTTCTTTCGACAAATATATTAACTGGTACAAAAATTATTTCATAAAAAAAGTACAACATTTTACGGACGCAGTTTTTATTGAAAAATTTCGACTGTTATTTCGAAATGTTGACTATTATCTCGAAATTTCGACTTTTATCGCAGGACCCCTCACTTTCCTTATGGAAAATGGCTTTCGGTTAAATTCCCTGAATTTTTGGTATGTTTTAGATTTCGACTTCCTCGGAAAAAGTGTTCACAGGCACAAAAAATCGGCAAACTAGTTGTCGAGATACAGGGTGTCAAAAATGAAAAGTGAAGATTTCTGCTCAGAATTTTTAACAACTCCGAGAATTGACAAAACGCACATTTATTCATGGAATAACATGCCTGAACGATCGTACAATATCATCGGGATCTCGTATCCATTGTATTTTTACGTTTCGTGCTCTACAACAGGGCGAACAAAGAAAAATCCAATTCGATTAATTTTAAACCAACCAGTGTAAGTTCCTTCATGATAATTAAAGATCCAATTGAGCCTGGATGAACTTCCTCAATCTCGATCGAAGTTTACTGACATTTTATATATATATATATATAACAGGAAGTTATTCATGACATCTACAGTCACTAGTTGAAACTTAATTTGACACGAACCAAGGAATCCAAAAGTAGAGGTTTGATGAGTGCGTTAGCACGAAACAGCTGTCAAAGGTTAGAACTCTCGGAATTAAAAAGAAATATACTCTATTTTCACTTATATATATATATATATATATATATATATATATGAATAAGGATGGATTTAGCGAGGGGCAATATATGAAAATATAAGTAGAAAAGTTATTGGGTATAACCCTCAAAATGTTGTGCAACCGTAGACACGTGTTTCGAGCTTAAGCTCTCATCAGTACGGTAAAATCAGGGTACGAAGATGTACAACACTTGGATGTAAAAATAGAAACAAAAGAAGTCAACAACAGGAAGCCAACCACACATTTGTGGCTTCGGTTAGAAGACCTTGTGCTTACAAGGCAACAACTAACGTCGCCACGGAGGCAGATATAGCTACCAGCGTGACAATCCTACCCAGGGAAATACAAATAAGGATGGATTTAGCGAGGGGCAATATATGAAAATATAAGTAGAAAAGTTAATGGGTATAACCCTCAAAATGTTGTGCAACCGTTGTTGACTTCTTTTATTTTTACATCCAAGTGTTGTACATCTTCGCACTTGATTTTAACGTACTGATGAGAGCTTAAGCTCGAAACACGTGTCTACGGTTATGTCAAACATTCTTTTATGTTAAGAACGTCGCATAGTAATTTCATATATATATATATATATATATATATATATATATATATATATATATAGGGTGAGTAAAAAGATACAGTCCAAGTCTCTTGCAAAAATGAGGTTTTTTTCAATGAATACACAATATTTCGAAAAAGAATCGATTAATTTTCTTGAATTTTTGATATTATGTTTGATTTGAGGAGTTCGAGATATTGTCATCAATCTCAGCATAGTTCTCCCCACTCGTTTGTCGGCTATATCATTTTGAATATACGGATTTTATTGATACCCGATATACTCCATTGGAGACCGAAATGGGCTCTTTTTCAACAATTCTTCTTGTAAAATATTCGGGCTAGATTAGTACGGTACCTATTCCAAAAATGCAATATCTTACATACATGGTGAATGAAATGTTTTTCATTTGAAAGCCCTTTTTCCGAAGAAACTAGAGAAAATTTAAATGTACCAGAAGCAATAACCCTCTCAAGGTTGGGACTTATTCTACAGTATTTGAAGCTATTTCAATTCAGATGGAGAAATATTATATGATTTCTGTGAAATGTACGGTTTCTACAGAATTGGGATATTTGGTACAAAATGAACAAATGAATGGTGAAGGATTTTCAAGTTATTTCAGAAAATATGTGTATTGTGATCTCATTTCAGTAATTTTGGGAGTATCTTCAGAGCTGAATGAAATTCGAATTCGAAAAAGTCGAAATTTTTGAGATAAAAGTTGAAATTTTGAGATAAACGCCGAACTTTCGAATAAAAGTCGATCGATATCTTAGAACCAAAAATTGAAATTTGGAGATCTACGAGATTTCGAAATAAAAGTTGAAATCTTACAGACAAACGTCAAAATTCGTTTTGGCAGTGAAAAAAGAATTTTTTTCTTGGTGAAAAAAAGAAAACGTCTAGAGATGAAAAATTGTCAATTCTTGTTTTTGACGCACTGTTAGTAAAACCTTAGTTCACGCACTGTCGTAGAAAATAGCTATTTATGATACAAGTTCGTAAAGTAGGACTTTTTTGTATGAGCGTGAAGTTTGTTGAATAAAGCTTAGTTTACGCACTGTCGTAGAAAAAAATACAAATGGTTACCTGCATCTCAGTAAAAAAGTGGATAACCTTGAATGTGAAAGTTTATGTTACAAAAAAAGTTTTCAAAAACTTTTCCTACGTATGTTGTTGATATTATTTCAGTTTCTTTATTCTGATATCGGAGCACATTCTGTTAATTTTTTTTTTCTTTTAGTTGAAATAGTTTCAATTTGTGCTAACACAATGATTAATTATTTCCACACGTTTTTTGTTTTGAAACTTCGTATTCCTCCCAAAAGTTGGGCGTGTTCTACATCAACTTTTTAAAACTACTGGAAAGTAGGAATGTGAAAAAATGTGTCAACCCGGCCCTGTTAGGTTTTTCTTCAACTAGGAGGTCACATGTCTTTTTTATCGATTCTTTTTTCTTCCTTGGATGTTTGAGTGTTCTTAACATCGACTAGTATTAATAATTGTACATAACTACTATCATTACCATGAGATTTGACATGACAATGCTTTCAGTTTCATTTACTTACATTATTCCCCGCTCAACCTTCATGTTAAGCTCCTTCAAAATTTCCTTATTTCCATAATTTTTCGCCACGTTTTCCACGTAGACAGCATAATTGTCGTGCATCTTCTGCAATAAATAAACAATTTTGAGTGGTGTTGGTAATTTCTCTCGCATCATACTGTCAATAAAAATGCAGTTGGAAATTAATTTTTTTTAATCAATGGAAACTACAACGTTTATCAAATTTCTATTGAGTCTTGATTTATTTGTTACGACCGGTTTTGGCTTTTACACCATCATCAACCAGTACTAAAATTACACTGAGATCGTCTGCATATAAGGATATATTGAAATGCTCCATTATCATACTTTTTCAATTTTAGTGTGTGGAAAATCTCAAGAAAAATATGTCAAGAAACCATTTTGATATTTACTGATTCCCTAAATCGAACATTTGATTTGGTGTATTCATGAAATTTGTATTTTTTTTTTCGTAGTATACAAAAATTATTTTCCCCACAAATTTTTTCTTCTCACGAAATTTGGTGGAAAATTACCTTTTTATGTCCCAAATACACTGTAATTTATTGGATTCAAAATATTTATTGTTTCCCCTTATATTGATTCAATATCGAAAAAGAACCCTAGTTTCCAATCGAAAATTCTCACGTCGAAATAACTGCTTTTTGAAAAAAATCGGGCTGCTTTTTCGATGAAATCTCTACTTTCTGATGGTATAAGAAAATGCATAAAACTATAAAACTCTAATTCGACAATTTTTGTATTCATTATGCAAAATTTTGGCCTATTTAATAAAATTTACACTTCAATTACTCGAAAAATGTAAGTTTCCATGTTACATTGATAAACTTAAAATTGCAAATTCATTAAACGTAGAGATTCCAGAAAACATTCGAAAATAGTAACTTTTCTAAGTATTAAAGATAGGTTTTGAAGGAGATTTTATATATTTTTTTTTATTGAAATTAACGTGTCTCGGCATCTAATGGCCACTGACACGGGATCTATGATACATTTGATTACATAATAAAAATCAAATGTAATTAAACAGTTGACTGTCTTTAAGGAACTTTATTACAGCCTTAAACTGGTTAGGTGATTCAAGAATGTTTTTGAGAGTTCCACTGAGATTAGGTTTGCGGCGAGTCTGGCTGTAGTGCAGGCAATCTAAAAGTATGTGCTGAATTGTGAGTCTTACACTGTCACAGAAATCACAGGTAGGGGGATTCTGTGAAGACATCAGGTAACCAAGGGTGAGCCGGGAGTGACCTATTCTGAGTCTTCTGATAACACTTTTGTCCTTTCTTGTCAATGTGGGCATCTCCTGCACGGAAACTGTAGGTTGAATTGTTCGAAGTTTTGTGTAACTTGTATTCCAATGTGTTTGCCACGTTTGTGTCATCATTTGTCGAGCTACTGATTTTAGGTCTTGGTTGAGTTGGATTTGCTGTACTGGCAAGTCGGAGGAACAAGTTTGTTTCGCTGCTTGGTCTGCACGTTCGTTGCCCGTAATTCCTATATGGGAAGGAATCCAGACGATATTCACGTTGATACCTCTAGTACGATGGTGGTGGCAGGTGTCGAGGATATCTTGAACTAAGGGATGTTGTGAGTAGCTGCTTTTGATGGAGTGTATTGATGAGAGGGAGTCTGTACAAATTGCAAGTTTACTGTTATCCTGTATTGGGGTCCTCAAAGCTTGTAATATTCCGTATAGTTCGGCTGTGTGTATGCTACGTAAGTCGGGTAGTTTGTGTGTTGCTATTGTTGTATCTAGTGTAGTAACAGCACATCCGGTACCATTCATTTCTTTGGAGGCATCGGTGTAAAGGATTTTGCCGAACTGCTGATTATTTATCAGTTCTCTGAATTTTTGTAGGAAGACTATGTTAGGCGTATCGCGCTTATTGTAGTTACTTAGGCATGTGTTCAATAGTGGCGGTTTTTTGGTCCACGGAGGAGTTTTTGAAAGCTTTGTGGGAGTTGTGAGGTTAGTGTTTCTTGAAATAGAGTATAGTTATTGTGGAGATGAGAGTGGCGTTCAGGGTTTATTGTCGGGAGCTGGTTGTATAGAATCAATTAGTTTGAAAACTGGATTTTGTGGCTGGGCAGATATCCTGGAAAAGTAGGATAGTAGTTGGTATTCTCGTCGTATGAAAAGAGGTGGTTCAGAAGATTCAATATAAATGCTTTCCGTCGGACTGGATCTAAAAGCACCTAGACATATTCGTAATGCTGTGGTTTGGATTGTGTCAAGATATTTGAGGTATGTTTTGCAGGCACTCATGTAAAGAATGCTTCCATAATCTAGTTTGGAGCGGACTAATGATCTATAAGTCCTTATTAGTACTTCTTCTTCTGCTCCCCATTGGTGATGTGCTAATGATTTTAAAATGTTAATCCGATTTAAACAATTGGCTTTTGTCTCCTGAATATGGTGTCTCCATGTGAACCTTTTATCAAAGATTACTCCCAAAAATCTATGTTGATCAACCACAACCAGCTGATCCCCATTGAGAACAAAATTTTGGCCTATTTAATAAAATTAACACTTCAATTACTCGAAAAATGTAAGTTTCCATGTTACATTGATAAACTTAAAATTGCAAATTCATTAAACGTAGAGATTCCAAAAAACATCCGAAAATAGTTACTTTGAAGATAGGATTTGAAGGAGATTTTATATTTTTAAATACTTTATCTTGAATTAATCACTCCTCCATTTGTTTCTGATTCTGTGATGACATTTCTTCATCGACAGATTCGACAAATGTTCCCTATTCTAGTAGATCTTCTTATCCCATAGTGAGTGGAAAAATTTCCCGAAACACGTCGAATGATTTTGTTTGGGGGACATCTTTTGACGTATATTTGAGGCTTGAACGAGCAACCCCCTGGTAGGGGGCGCTTCAACCCCTCAAAAATTAACAGGGGAGAGGGGTTTAGTGATACTTCATTTGAAAGGTCTTGGAAGCCTCTTTACAGCGGTGTACGGAAAACGTAAATTTGATAAACCGTTTTCGCCTATATCAATTTTGAGCCTTCTTGAATATTTTGGTTATTTTTACAATGTAGTGTCATCAAATATTTTCTTCTGAATTTATTTGGCTTCAGACGAAGTCGACACCATAGTCGGAGTGCTCTTCGAATCTTGGGGTCAAGATATTTTTCGATTGCGTTGGGTGAGCTATCCTGCGCTGATGATTGGCAAGGAACCATGAAACCGGTCCGTAGGTGTTCCCTCGTGTGGGTTGAGACATGTTTTGGCGTTGAGATTGGGAGAACATTGCAAAGTAGTTCTTGTAGAATACTTTGCCAAGAATCTAACAGATATAATTCAATGGTCGTAGGGGGCAGTAGTTGTTTTCTGTTGGAGACTTGCCGACGATTATACCTATTGTATTGGTTAAATGCAGAAGTCTGGATTGCTTAATCCGTTTTATTATTATTTTTACAATGTTTATTAAGCCCTTTTTAAAAATTACATTCTTTTTAAAAATGAATTGTTTTATCATGCTTACAATAAAAAAAAATCAAATCTGCGTGTTTAAATCAAATGTTCAAATTGTTCTCCATTGACTTCCATACAATAATGCAGTCTTGACTGAAAACCGTCTCTAATATGGTTCAGCATAATTGGAGTTATTTGACGACACTCATTTACAATTCGTTGGCGTAGTTCGTCCAAATTTGCAGGCTGAGTCACAAAAATCTTGGACTTAAGATGTCCCCACAAGAAGAAGTCCAGATGGTTCAGGTCAGGAGATCGAGCAGGCCACTCCAAAGGACCTCTTGTTCCAATCCAACGACCGGGGTATTGCAAATTGAGGTATTGGCGAACTGGTGCGGCGTAGTGAGGAGAAGCTCCGTCTTGTTGGAAATGCAATTGTTGGTCAAGTAGTAGAGGATCGTGTTCTAATTGTTCAGTTATTAACGGATCAATCGCATTTTCCAGCATTTCAAGATAAATGTCGCCATTTACATTCCCAGGAATAACAGAGGTCCAATTAGGTGGTCTCCCAAAATTCCTACCCAAACGTTTAGCTTTTCCGGATGTTGAGTGTGAGCTTCTCGAAATACATGAGGATTTCTATCGCTCCAAATACTACAATTATGCCGGTTAACCTCTCCATTGAGTAAAAAGTGCATTCGTCAGAAAAGCAAACGTTGTACAAAAAATTTGGGGTATTGTTGATACGCTCGGCCATAATTTCGCAAAACTCTTGCCTTCGATCCTAATCATCACCATTCAATTCATGAAGTAATTTAATTTTGTACGGATGGAACTTGTGTTTAAGTAAAATTCTGAAAACGTTGGGATTGGCTAATACCGGAAGCTGCAGACAGTTGTCGTACAGATTGCGTGTTTGGCATAAGTTGGACATGTCCCAATACCGCCACAGCTGCTCTTTCATCATTCACAATTCCAATGGGTGTCCTTTTTTATCCATTACTGAACCCGTCCCCACAAATTTTGATATCAATTCCATTCCGTACTTGGCGAACGCTACGTTCAGGGTAATTTTGGTTAAATATCTTTGCAGCCGCTCGGTCACAATTTTGATTTCGGGAATAAAGGCTAACCAGCTCAACACGTTCTGGCAATGTGTCCACCATATTTTTTTAAATTTTAAACAAATCAGCAAAGTAGTAACTCAACAGATTGATTTAAATCATAAAATTATCGAAGAAACGTTAAAACCAGATAAACACCTTCTAAGAACAAAAAATGAAGGCAACAAAAGGAAATGTTTTACTGTTTTTTTATTTATTACTTTGAGAGAATGTATTATTATATGGAAGTCACTGGAGGTCAATTTGCACATTTGATTTAACAACGCAGATTTGATTTTTTTGATTGTAAGCATGATAAAAAAATTAATTTTTTTAAGAATGTGATTTACTGAAGATTTTTAAGTTTGTAAAAAAGGCTTCATAAACGTGAGCTTATACATTGTAAAAATAACCAAAATATTCAAGGTGGCTCATTCGAGCTACAAAATTTATTTTTGGCGAAAACGGGTCATCAAATTTACGTTTTTAATACACCGTTGTAAAGAGGCCTACAAGACCTTTCAATTTTGAGAGGTTGAAGCGCCCCCTAATCGGGGGTTGCTCGTTCAAGCCTCAAATATACGTCAACATATGTCCCCCAAACAAAATCTTCGACATGTTTCGGGAAATTTTTCCACTCACTATGGGATAAGAAATATACGGAGTGGCTCGTCTAAGATGGAAGACCCTGTATATATACTGAATTTCCACATAATTCATTGAAATCGCATCAAAAATGCCGATAGTTTCTGATTTGACTTTCGCTTTGATTTCATAACCACTAATGACAAACAATTAAATCCAACGCGTGGTGACACATCATATTCTATTGTGTGGTTGGAACAATTAATTTTGTTCACGGTTCGATCATCATTAGTACCGAGCACAAGTGCAGACTGCACAGGTACTAACAACAATTAAAAAATAAATTGTACAGATTCAAGGTCTCTTTTTTCAGTAGCCTTTCGATATTAATATTAATGTCCTTTCCATTGTTTTTTCTGTATAAATTGATTCGACAATCACGGCGTGTCTTTCATAAGTGGATTTGTAATAACTGTTTGATTTTCTAATAATAATTATAAACAGTGCTTTGGATTCTTGCATAAGGATGATTGAAAGCGAGATACGTTGTTTTGAAATACGCTTTGGATTTCTTACTAACATATAATTCCATGCAATTTTCTTATGTAGAACTTCACAGTTACAGGGTGATTTCAGATTATGAACCACTCTCATCTATTTATAGAAGTATAAGAGATTTTCGAAATGTCTTCGCACATTTCTGGAGTCACTGTACGACAGACAACTACATTTGTTCTGCGTAGATCATCAAGAGAAAAAAGTCTAATGGTGATAGATCAGGAGATCTAGCAGTCCGTTCTATTGCTCCTTGCCTTCCAATCCATCTCCCTGGGAAATAGTCAACTAAATATTGACGTACAGGTGCCACAAAATGTAGAGGAGCTCCATCTTGTTGAAAGGTGAGCTGACCTTCCAGTAGATTATCAACGTATTCAAATAGTTTAGTGATTCTGGGGTACACAGTTGTATCAAGAAGTTTAAGATATGTTTGTCAGTTGAGGTTATCATCAATAAAATATGGACCTACAATATGGTCCCAGCCCAAACATTCAATTTCTGGGGAGTTTCTGAATAAGTTTCCCTATACCAATGAGGATTTACATCGCTCCAGTATCTGCAGTTGTGCCTGTTCACATGTCCATTTAAATAAGAAGAGGATTCGTCAGGAAAGCACACATTGTAGAGGTGATTATAATCATCAATCATTAACGGGCTTATGTTTTCACAAAAATCTGTGCGTCTTTCAGGATCATCTTTATTCAATTCTTGTACATTTTGCATGGAATTTTGAATCTTTCAGAATTCGATGTATGCTGCTTTCAGAAACTCCAGAAATAGTCTCAAGTTGTCTCAAAGATTGAATGTTGTCCATCACTAGATGTCTTACAACTGCAACAAATTCATTTCAAATAGGCTTCACTAGTTCTTGTTTTTTATTTTGCACTGATCTTGACTCCATCAATTATTGTATCACGTACTGACATGATATTGTTCTTTAAGAGTGAATTTCATTGGAAATTCGAGTCGTAGTTATAGCACATTGTCTATTTTCAAAATTTCAATTGATATTCTCTTTTTTTATATTATTAACCATTTTTGAAAGTTTTCAAGTGATTGAATGAAATAAATCGAATAAATCAATTTACCAAGGCTTTACCATAGATATGCGTACAAAAACACACGTTATTTTTTCAAAACATCTGCCTTACTTTCCAAAGTATTATTTCTGAAAGCATACTATTTTTCAATATAGTGACGTACCCACAGTGGGAACCAACAAATAGCCTAGGAATTATTATTGTCAGCAAAAGTTCTTCAATATTTTCAGCATAATGTTGAAATCGTATGTTTATCAAAACTTGCAATAATTTTTATGACCACAAATGATAAAGGTATCTGGGATATCGATGGAAAGGCGAGGATCAGTACAAATTGGCCTACTAGATCTCCAGATTTTTCATCGTTAGACTTCTTTCGTAGAGGTTTTTGAAATCCAAAGTTTATATCGATTGTAAGTAGATGCGAACGTTGTGCAGTAATTCCACAAATGTTGAGAAATCTGTGAATACGTTTCGAAAATCTCTTATACTCCTTTATGGCACTGAATATTAATTTTGGATTTTTTTTTCATTCAATATAAACTTCTGAATGGTATTACTCTCATTCAGAATAGCCTCCACAAATAAATCTCATTTTCAAATATTTCTGAAATAAGTCACAGAAAAAGTATAGTATTCTGCTTGCGGAAAATACCATTACTCGCTTGAATGATTCACGATAAACTGCATTCTCACGAGTAATGACCACATTTCTCGATAGTTGAATAATATACTATTTTTCAACGAAATAATTTGTCAAACTTTTATTTCACGAGAAAAACTGCTTATGTCAGTTTTTCGAGTGTTTTTTGGCGGTATAGATCACTGACATTATATAATTGCACAAAAATAATAATCTACGAAGGCGTAGAAATGCCACATAATTTAAAAAAAAATATTTTCCTCTAATTTCCACCTTTGAGTATAATAAAATCACACGTTGAGATATTTCGACTTCAAACTCAGAATTCAGTGCATTTTTTTTTAAATTATGTTGCCCTTCTACGCCTTGTTAATAATCACCTTCAATCAAACAATTATTTGAAGAAAAAGTTATTAAAAAAATAAGCAATTGTTATAATGTTTTCTGTGATTCACTCGAACTAAATTTCCCCAAAACGACTCATTTGACAGAAATTAAATTGACTGTCGCTCTCTAAATGAAGTCTGGTTTTGAAAAATAAACGCTTTCATCGCGATAAAAAAGATGTACCTTTTTTATCGCTATCAAGATGAATCAGACATCACCTTTAAATGGTTTTATTTCTACAGGTGATGATTTATCACCAATAAATTGTATTTGTTTTGAATAGATTTGAGATCTCGTCTGGCCAGTCTGAATCAATGAACGAATTCCCCAACAATAATATTTACATTTTTTTATTGTTTAAAATACGCTCACGATTTCCTCAACATAAAATGAGACGTATTTGATCGTGACGTGGGCGGATCAACATTAGGTCTTCATATGGTAATTTTGTTCAACGAGTTCCAGTGGCCAGATATGTTTCTTTCATTTTGCATTTGATAGTGTTGTTCATAGAGACTGCTGGAAAAACTAATCATTATCATTATTGAATTAAAGATTTCATAGGCATTTTACGAAATCTCTGGTATTTTCAATTCACGACCTTTTACTTCCTTTTCTGGCTAAGCCTTATATCTGAGAATGTACAAATGACATATTTCCGAAATCAGCGCAAAATTCTACGTATGTACTGTCCCTTAAAACTTTTTTCGAGTAACATTTGTTTTGATTCGATTGACTTGGATCTGATGATTTTTTATTTTTCGTGATTTTTACAACTTTTTAAGAGTAAAGTTGCTTTCCTTCGATTTCCTTGAAATATATACTAATTCGATCATTCTGAATCGATTGACGTTCGCAGAATTACTCTATCTCTAACCGTTTTCGAATTGAAAAGTTCAAATCGAGTTGAAAGAGGTATTTTTCCACCAATTTTTTTTTTTTTTTCAGATGTTCGGACTCAGTTTAAAAAAATTCGATCTTTCCCGTACACGACTACTGATTCTCATCAATTCAATATTTCATAGGCTTTTTTCGGTACCTCTGCAATTTCAAATTTACGACCTTTTTTCGCTTGCTGAATGCCATAGTGGGACAAGTCAAAACAGCAACAGAAAAGTTGAATTCTGTGAATTTTTAATATATTTATTGAATACAAATTGGGTGTTTTTATGTTCAAAATAAAGAGCAGGATCATTCTAGAATAGTTCTGCTAAATACTATGCATTTATTTCTTTTTTAAATAATAAAGCCAGATTTTTTTTTAATTGTGCCACTCTTGCATTCAACAAGCGTTTTATTCCGTTGTCTGGCTGATCCTTATATCTGAGCATATACCAATAATTTATTTTCGAAATCAGCGTGAAATTTTACGTATGATATGCGAATTTCAAGTGGATCTGACGATTTTGTATTTTTTGTGATTTTTAGGGGTCCTACCCATTACAACTTTTTTAGAGTAAAGTTGTTTTCCTTCGATTTCCTTGAAATTCACAGTATATACTAATTCGATCATTCTGAATCGATGACGTTCGCAGAATTGCTCTATCCCCAACCGTTTTCGAATTTTTTTTTCAGAAGTTCGTACTCAGTTTAAAACAATTCGATCTTTCTTGTATATGGCTATCAACTTACGAGGATATTTTGAAAAATTCTTACAGCCGTATGCATAGTCAATTCCAGCGACTCGCCAGAGCTTCGCCGCTCGCTACACAAGAATTATAATGCACAGTAGAGCTTCAAGAAAGTGGTACATCGCCAGCGTTTGGCCAAAATGTGACTAATCGCGTAGTTGTCACTTCGTCGCCTGAGAATTAGATTGGTCTATCTCCCACAAAGTCAGTTTCGAGAAAATCAGCTTCAAAGTTTGAACAACGTTGTCGATATTTTGTTATAGAGTTACAGTTCTGCAAAAAGGTACTCTGGAAACCCACAAAAATATGAATATTGTTTCCATTTTTCAAAGCGATACTCCTGGCGGTTCTTTTATAATTTACGAAATTTGTTTTGGATATAGACCAAAAACGTTGGAAGAAAATTTATGACCTTTTAAACTTTTTTTCAGTTGAGGAAAGTCATTCAAACCCTAAATCACGAATTTTTTGCAAGGCAACATGAGATTTGTGTGCAGGGGCATTGTCCTGCAAGAACAAAACACCTTAGGATAGCTTTCCGCGTCTTTTCTCTTTAATTTTTTCCCGTAGAATGGTTAGTAATGTCGAATAGTAATCTCCAGTTATTGTTCTACCCTTATCCAAAAAATCAATCATGATTACTCCATGGCAATCCCAAAAAACTGAAGCAAGAACTTTTCCAGCAGATTTTTGGACACGAAACTTTAGGTCTTGGAGAACCGAAGTGTCGCCATTCCATCGATTGTTGCTTTGTTTCTCATCTATAGTAACAATTCGGTTTAAGAAGTCTACATCGTTTTCAAATCGAGCACAGATCGAACGCGATGCTACTACCCTTGCACGCTTTTGGTCAACATTCAAACATTTGGGGATCCATTTTGCAGCAATTCTTCTCATGTCCAAATTGACGTGAACTATATGATAAACGCGTTCGTATGAAATATTCAGTGCTTCAGATATCCGTTTTAGCCCAATTCGACGGTCTGTTAAAATCATGTCATGAACTGCATCGATATTTTCGGGGACTGACACAGAAACTGGCCTTTCCGATCGGTCATCATTGTCAATGGAAAATTTACTTCTTTTGACATTGATCACCACAGGGTATTAAGCATATCTTCGTAAATCTGCTTACCTCTTAACCCTTTTAAATACAGAGGTACTTGATGATGGCTCGATACTCCAATTTTTCGATTTTCAAAATTTCGGTGGACATATTTTTTCTTTTAATTCATTGCGTAACTCTGGTTTACTTTTTTGACGTCAAACTTTACACTGACACTTCTAATAAGTTATTGTTCGTTGCTATGGTAACGCAATATTTTGTTTATGCAGGGAACTGGTCTAGGCTAACTAGATATCAATACATCCTCGTATATACTGATTCGATCATTCTGAATCTATTGACGTTCGCAGAATTGCTCTATCTCTAACTGTTTTCGAATTGGAAAGTTCCAAAGGGGTTTTTTCCGACCAAAATGTTTTTTTTCAGATGTTCGGACTCAGTTTCAAAAAAAATCGATCTTTCTTGTATATAGCTATCAACTTAAATCTGTGCATATACAAATAGTATATTTTCGGAATCAACATGAAGTTTTAAGTTTGAAGTGCGAATTTCAAGTGGATGAGACGCTTTTGAATTTTTCGCGATTTCGTCGATTGACCTGAAATTCACAGTATTTACTAATTCGATCATTCTGAATCGGACCAATGCTTCGCATAGACTTGTTCTACTTTTGCTATCCAAAATTCCACAGTTGGAATATATGAGTTTTAAATTACAAAATGCTCTTTCAGTGATCAAGTTGACAAGCAATGTAAAACAAAGCGAAGAAACCATAATCAATCCTAAATTCTTTGAACTATCTGCGATTTCGAGTGTTTCATTATTTATTTTGACTATCAATTGGTCAACGCATCGATTTCGAGCTTTCTTGCTGCCAAACAAAATTACTATGGATTTGATGGGGTTAATTGAAAGGCAGAATTTGTTTGACACTTCGGCAAAAGCAACAAGGTGGCGTATTGAGTCGATCTTTGGCAATTGTAAGATTAATCTTATGGAAGAAAATGCATACCTGAGCGCCATCTGCGCAAAAATGACATTCAGAGTACTGTAAATATTCATTAAATTCGTGAGTGTAGATAATAAAGAGTGTGGGCCCAAAGATGGATCCCTGGGGAACTTCGTTTTGCTAGATTCTTTCTCACCGGGGTATACAGTCTTATACCATATGTCCATGAAACTAGTTGGTGGCCTTGTCCTTCAGTTCCAGAGGTTGTTGCAGTTGTTTCTGCACGCAACAAATAATGGCAGAGGGAATCTACTTGAACTCTGTTGCTAATCAGTACTGATAATCATTATTATCACTTGAAATAAATGTAGCGTCTAATTATTCTCACTGGCAAATAATTAATTCAGAAATCGATGGTAGCGAGACCACCTACCTGATGAACAAAGTAAATGCCGTGACTCACCGGTTTTTTTCAGGAAAACAATTTCTCCAAGTGAATCGTTATGAAAATTTGCGTGGCGTAGCAACTTTATCTATCACATTGGTTCATAATGAGCACATTATAAGGAATAAACGCGATTAAAAAATAAACAATAAACAATCTTGTGTGGTGCTTTCAGCTAGGCGTTCGCGAGAAGACTGACTCCCTTCACCAGGTGAACAACACGACACAGGTGGGAATGCATTTGAGTGGTTCTTGCTTTCATGAAAGAACAATCTTGACCTTGGCTCAAGAAGGAGAGTTTGAAATTACTGAAAAAATTCATGACGGTGAATTTCTCCTGCGATTCGAGTAACGCCATGTCGAATTTTGCATTAAATGCAATTTTACACAAATGAAAAGCGTTGAATAGTGCTATACAACGACCTGTTAGGAAAAATTTTACTGGGTTTTTCCGTTTTTTTTTTGTTTCTCTCCCCGTAGATACAAAGTCAAAGTCAAAATATACTTTGATGTCAGAAGTTCTTCAACTTATCAACAAAGCTTTCAAGTATGAATAAAAATGTAAATTGAAATAGATATGTATTACATAGACTACAATGGTGATAATCTCCCCAATCTGAACATACGAGGATGCATTGATATCTAGTTAGCCTAGACCAGTTTCCTGCATAAACAAAATATTGCGTTACCATAGCAACGAACAATAACTTATCAGAAGTGTCAGTGTAAAGTTTGACGTCAAAAAAGTAAACCAGAGTTATGCAATAAATTAAAAGAAAAAATATGTCCACCGAAATTGTGAATATCGAAAAATTGGAGTATGGAGCCATCATCAAGGACCTGTATTTAAAAGGGTTAAGAGGTAAGTAGATTTACGAAGATATGCTAATACCCTTGGTGATCAATGTCCTTCGTATGCGACCGTGAAAAAGTGGACTGTAAGCTTCAAAAGAGGTAAATTTTCCATTGAAGATGATGACCGATCGGGAAGGCCAGTTTCTGTGTCAGTCCCCGAAAATATCGATGCAGTTCAGACATGATTTTAACAGACCGTCGAATTGGGCTAAAATGGATATCTGAAGCACTGAATATTTCATACGAACGCGTTCATCATATAGTTCACGTCAATTTGAACATGAGAAAAATTGCTGCAAAATGGATCCCCAAATGTTTTAATGTGGACCAAAAGCGTGCAAGGGTAGTAGCATCGCGTTCGAACTGTGCTCGATTTGAAAACGATGTAGACTTCTTAAACCGAATTGTTACCATTATGTTAACCTCGCTGACCATTTGTGCCTTTCATTTGAATTAATTGATCTTTCAGTAGAAAAAAAAGATACTCGACGGAAAATAAGTTTCAGGAACACATGCACAGAAAATCTTGCTCGACTCCAAGACTGTCTTTCAAATGAAAACTTCCTTTATGACAATTTCAATAATGTTCAATGTGCTTATGAAACGTTTTTGAATATACTTACGTATTGTATTGAACTATCCTGCCCAATGGTAAAAAGAACCGTTAATCATGAAATTCAGCTCAGTAAAAAACTGTGGGTCTCTGAAGATATTATTCAAATGGGAAATAATTTAAAAAATCTTTTTTGGATAACAAGAAACGTAGATGATTTAGAATTCAAAAAGTATTATGATGACTCGAAAAAAATATATAGAAAAAAAATACATGATGCAAAGTATGCGATCAATCAGGGTGCTCTTGCAAACATGAGTCAACATCAAAAGCAGAAAAAAATTTGGAATATAGTAAAAAATAAAACAGGAAGAAGAAAACAAACGATAAACCGGGAACTATCAGTAGACAACAAAATTATAAATGATCAAAATGAAATTGCCGACGCTTTTGGTTCATATTTTTCTACCATAGCGAAGAACACAATCAATGCAAACTTTGAGTCAACATTGTTCAATGACTACACCACTATGTATGTAGATCAGACTTTTTATTTTACTCCGGTGCATCCGAGTGACGTTCTGGAAATCATTTCCAATCTCAAGAACACAAACTCTGTTGGAGTAGATTGCATCTCAACAAAAATAATAAAGATCATCAAAAATTCAATATGCGAACCATTAGCATTTTTGATAAATCTTTCAATTGAATCACGAGAATTTCCAGACAAACTAAAAATTGGCTTAGTAACACCGATTTTGAAAAAAGGCGATTCAACCCTTATCGAAAATTATCGGCCTGTAACAGTTCCAACTGTATTATGTAAAATAATCGAGAGATCCGTTTATGTCAAAATGTTCGATTTCCTAGATCAATTTGATGTAATATCCAAGTTTCAGCATGGTTTTTGCCCAGGTAGGTCAACAGAAAGTGCATTTTGCAGTTTTTTCCGGTGCGTCTATGACTCACTAGATAGAAGAAAGTATGTCGGTGCACTTTTTTTTGACTTATCGAAAGCATTCGACATCATTGACCCCCATATTATTTGCAAAAAACTGTATTCACTTGGCTTCAGGGGTAACTTTCTTTCTTGGCTCAGATCATACCTGACTCTCAGAAAGATACATGTCAAAGTTGACAATCGTCAGTCGCAGCAATATGAAATTGATCTTGGGGTTCCTCAAGGTTCTATATTGGGCCCACTCATCTTTCTCCTGTTCATCAACGATATGCCAAATCATTTAAGCACAGACAACATAGTTCTGTATGCAGATGATACAACCATCGCAGCAAATGCCGATAACCCAAAGCAGCTTCAAGAAAAATTGAACAATTTGAGTCTAGAATTTACAAATTGGTGTTGTAAAAACTCTTCAGTGGTGAATGTGGAGAAAACTGTTCTGCTGCAGTTTTATTCCAGTAGAAATAGAAAAATTGATGATTTTCATGTTAGAGTGGGTGACGAAATAATTGAATCATCAGATAACACCAAATTTCTTGGTACTTATATCGATGGTAACATGACCTGGGAGTCAGCTATAAACCATGTACGTAAGAAAGTTTACAGTGGGTACTATGCAATCAGGCAATTGAGATCCTATTTTAATAAAGCCCAGCTTTTAAACGTTTATTTTGCTGTTGTATATTCCCATATTTCTTATAATATTGCAGTTTGGGGATGCTCCACAAAACTCAACAAAATATTTGTCTCCCAGAAAAGGGTGTTGCGCCTAATCTATAAAATAGACTGTAGAAAATCTTGTAGGCAATATTTTATAAGAAATAAAGTCATGTGCGTACCTAGTATTTATATTTACAAATGCATTATGTTGTTCAAAAAACAAATACAGAATTACAATCGAAATTCTGACTTTCACGCATATCCTACTAGGCACGGTGAATTGATACGGCTGCAGAAACATTCAACATGTTTGTTTGAAAATTCTCCATCTTATCAGGGAGCAAAATTTCATAATCACTTACCTGATGATTTGAAAAATCTAGACAGGGAAAATCTTTTCAAAACAAAGCTGAAAGAATTTTTGATTAATGGTTGTTTCTATAGTACTACTGAGTATTTCAATCAATGATGTGGTTATATATTGTATATATTTAAATTTATTTTGTGGAACTGTTATATTTTGTGGAAATGTTATATTTTTATGTATATAAATGTAGATTGTACGTATGTATGTATATTTGTTGTCTGACGTATCCTATATCATTTTTTATGATCGTGAAGGATTTAATAAATTTTATTATTATTATTACTATGTATGAGACTTGGGTACATTTCTACGATCCAGAAACAAAGCAACAATCGATGGAATGGCGACACTCCGGTTCTCCAAGACCTAAGAAGTTTTGTGTCCAAAAATCTGCTGGAAGAGTTCTTGCCTCAGTTTTTTGGGATTGCCATGGAGTAATCATGATTGATTTTTTGGATAAGGGTAGAACAATAACTGGAGATTACTATTCGACATTACTGACTACTCTACGGAAAAAAATTAAAGAGAAAAGACGCGGAAAGCTATCCAAACGTGTTTTGTTTTTCTCATGTCGCCATGCAAAATTCGTGATTTAGGGTTTGAATTACTAGAACACCCTCCTTATTCACCAGATTTGGCTCCGTCCCACTATCATCTCTTTCCTCAACTGAAAAAAAGTTTAAAAGGTCATAAATTTTCTTCCAACGAGGAGGTAATAAAAGCTGTGGAGGTCTGGTTTGCAGAGCAAGAGGAAACATTTTTTTTGAAAGGTCTAGAGACGTTGCAGGTTCGCTGTAATAAATGTATCCAGTTAAGAGGAGAATATGTGGAGTAATAAAATATTTTGGCATTGATATTTTGTTTGGTTCTATAGTAGGGTAAGAATTCATCAATATATCCTCGTGCAGACGAAAGAGAGTACCACCACCATATGCGCTCCGGGGCGACTTAACAAAAAAGGTGGCATATTTGCTATTCCAACTGCAGGAAAAACCCGGAAAAACCTACAGTATCACCCGAGGAGTCACTTAGGCGAGAATGAGCGCATGTATTTTTGCATTTGCATTTACATTTCTGCCATCTTCTGCCAGTCCAGCCGCAACACTTGGTGAAAACGTTCCTGTCCTTCAATGACGAGAATGTACATGAGATTATAGGAAAAAATAACTTAAAAGGTGTTCAGATGGAAACAATAAAAGATATTTGAATTCAACTATGTTCGATTCATGCTTGAATTATGCGTTTCAGAACCCATCATTATAGAACTCTTGCAAACTGTAATACACTCTTTCAGACAACAAACACTTTACGTCCTTTCTACGATATTTCAGGCAGAGGTATATGCCATTGAAATGTGTGCCAGGGAGCTGGAAAATCGACACCACACACGAAAAACAATAAAAATATTTTCAGATAGTCAAGTAGCACTGAAAGCTGCTTTAAATCTAGGGCAGTATGGAACTGCAGAGACACCTTATACCGACTGGCGCAATGCAACAACGTTACCCTAGTCTGGATACCAGGTCACACAGGCCTAGAAGGAAACGAAATAGCGGTCGCCCTAGCAAAAGGGGGGCGGAACAACGTTCACTGGACCAGAACCGGTAATCGGTTTAGCATATGGCACTGCCAAGAATGTCATAACAGCTTGGGCAGACAATAAAAGACTCGAGTACTGGCGTAGTCTACCGGGCCTAGCCCATTCCAAAGCATTTATTGCTTGTACAAGGAAAAACAAGACTCTGACGAACTGCTAGAACTCAGAGCGAATATCAGAGTTATAGTAGGTTTGCTTACTGGTCACTGCAAACTCAAACATCACATGCATAAAATCGGACTTGCACAAGATGCAGAGTGCCGGCTATGCATGGAGGATGATGAAACGGCTGAACACATTCTGTGTATATGCCATGCAGCGGCCAGAACCAGATTCTCAAATTTGGCGATACGACAGTAAGGCCAGAAAACCTGGTGAATTGTTCTCCCAATGCATTCCAAAAATTTCGTCAAGAGATTGGATATACTGGGAGAAATATAACCATAGGGTGAGCCACAATAGGCCATATGGAAGCAGTTCAAGCGTACTCTAACCTAACTCCCCTATAATATTTTGGTAACCAATGTCATTACAATAATTTTTCAATCTGCTGCTATATTTTGAATCTAGAGCCAATCTATATTGAAATCACCTGTTAAAATTACATTGTAATTCACGTCACTTATGTTGTTATCACACCAACTTTAAAAAAAGTCCAATCAAAGTTATTTAGCGTACAGTCCTAATGAATCGATGAAATCAACTTATTTTAATGATGAAGTAATTAACCCATCTTTATGTTCTGCCACGGAGTAGATAAGCGCAGAATAATTATAACATAACTTGCAATTTGTTTATTTTACATCCAAATTAATTTAAAAACAGCAAAGGTCGATTTTCGAGTTACACGTGGATTCAGATATAAAAAGTTCGAAGAAAGTTTTTATGTCTTGTATTTGGTTTAGTGTGGTTGGCCATGAACCTTGCAATTTGAATACTTTTGATAAAACCTGCTTGAATCCAGCAAAAAATTATACATATATAGAAGTTCAGTGTAGAAACTATGAAGATTCCATTGGTTAAACAACTTCTAGGCTGTTGACCATGCTTTAGCATTCATTTTTTATTAGACCAGGCTAAAGAGGTTTTCCCCCACAAAATAAATGACGCAAGTGGACTATACTGATTATTACAAGATAGTTCGTAGAATGAAAACACCAGTTTTTGCAACAGCAAAATCGCTTTTTGGAATATTTAAACAAGACACTGAAAAAAATTACAACTTCATTGTTTTTTTGCGAATATCTCAAAAAGTATTGGAGGAATCGTTTCACAGTCGATGAAACATTGGTAAAGATTTATAAAACCTACAATATGGATTTATATACGACCGGATCGGTGCATTTTCCACTAAGAATTTCCGGAAAAACCTCGAAAAGGAGACAATTTTTCAAAAATTTATAATTTTTATAAATCTGAAGCTGGACAAACAATATTGTGGAACCTGATAGATAATAATATGTGGTTCACCTGTGCGAAAGATCTTTTCTGTCCAATTTTTAGTTTTTTCACAAAGGGAAATAGTTGTATTCAAATTCTGTAAGAATTATACAGGGTGAGTCAGAATAAGACCGACAAACTCCGACTACAGATTCCTTGCCTCATTTTGAGATGAAAAGTTTTGTAGAGAATTATGAAACTTACAAAATGGTTTTTTATACTCTCAGTTTGGTACATTTTTCACTGAGAAAATCCGGGAAAACCTTTAAAAGGAGACCATTTTTCAAAAGTTCACAATTTTTATAAATCTGAAGCTGGACAAACAATGTTGCGGAAACTGATAGATAATAATATGTGATTCAACTGTGCGCAAGATGGTTCCTGTCCGATTTGTAGTTTTTGCACAATCACATTATAAACAATTCTTGCGCCGATTTAAGAGAAATAGTCGTATTCAAATTCTGTAAACGGCATCTGGGTGAGAAATGTATTGAAAATGTCACTGAAAGTTGATCAAAACAGAGTTTTTATTGAAATTTCAATCGATCTATAGCTGAGTGATAAGTGGCTTCCACACATTCCGAATCTCTATGCTCGGTTGACTGAACACGACATTATTCTGAATATAAGCCGACTCTATAAACTTTCTCAATGTTGTTCTTTGTGGATAACTTCAGCTTCCGACCATGCGATGCTGGTCTCATAGTTTCTCTATCATAATCCATCCTACATTCACACGGAACACTGTTAATGCAGTTTTTGGAGTTTTTGGGTGGTCTCGTTTTTGTGAGTTGTCTCCGAATGGTATTACTTAATCTGAAGCATGTTCGGATGTTGTACCTCGATCCAATACGCCTTATCTTATCCGATGAACCTCTCACATAGGGAAGACATGGGGTGGGCTGTGTTGATTCATCTGATTTCTTGGTGTTGCCTCTTCTGCGGTTAAGGACCGCTGCTATATGTTTGTCGGAGTACCCATTCCGTTGCAGATCTTTCTTGATGTTATTCAATTCTTTGGTTAGACTCACATCGGTGTTACAGATTCTGTAGGCCCGGTCAACCAACGAGCGGATAATTCCCCTCTTCGTCGCTTCATGATGGTTCGACTCTAAATTCAGGTATTATCCGGTGTGAGTTGGTTTTCTGTATACTGACATTTGCAACTTGCTATTCGTTCTTTGGACTTTCACATCAAGAAAGGGCAACCCCTCCTGGGTCTGCTTTTCCATTGTGGAATTTGTGGACGGTCTAATGTTGTTTAGGAGCCGCAGAAAGACCTCGAGTTCTTCCATATGACAAAGGTATCATCAACATATCTTAGCCACATCCTAGGTTTATTGTCGGTTTTGTCTATAGCAAAGGCCTCGAACCATTCCATACTTAACACTCAGCTAGATCGATTGAGATTTCAATAAAAACTCTGTGTCGAGACCTGTAAAGATCGGTCATCAACAATAAACACTCACCGAAAGAGGTAGTTGTATCACATTAATTAACATTGATGACCTGAGAGAGACTCCACGAAGATCATAATTACCTTTATAGCAGGTAGGTACATTAGTTGCATACTATATAATAAGTATCCGAGATATCTTGTCGCATTCACACACTTGATAACGACAGTAGATGTTAACTGTTGAAACGTCGTGACTCAAAAACATGCAAAGAATTAGCCGCGTTTCATTGACCACTAGAGTTTACATCTACTAGTAGAAGAAGTAGAGTATCATAAAAACGCAATTTCAAGGTTTCCAATAGAAGTCAGATCATTCTAAAATTTCCTAAATATCTGTAAAGAGTTTGAAACTAATAGTTTTCATTATTATAATGATACATTCAATAAGAATAATTTGCTTTCATTAACAACTACCACAGTCGAAATAGACAATGGAAGAAGGCGCGAGTAGTATTATATTTTTTCGAGGATTAGATCTAGGCGGGAATATTTCAAGTGCAATAAACTTATCATATATGCGAATTCCTTGATTAATTTTTACTCAGGAAACTTTTTCAGAATGTAAAAATCAGTAGCAAATAAACCGGAATTACCTTTAAAAAATGATAGCATATTTGTAGGTTGGGAACAAATGGGAACTGAAAAATATTTCTTTGATATTTATCTGGACGATTTTCTCAATTCATCATACATAAACCGATTTGACACAATGTTTCTAATCATCCCACTGATGTTTTTGAAGTTTCGCTACTTTCAGGGTCATCATCTTCTTTTTTGGTATCCATTTGTGTATTTATTTAGGATATGATTTTAAAATGCAGGTTCTACAGAGGTTTTCAATGAATTGAGAATCAATGTGAACCCACCTTCTTTATTATATAAATAAAAGTCGTTGCACAACATATACGTATTTGAACATTTCCATCTATAACTTTACTCACGTCCATAACACTCATATTCATTTTAACTAGAGGCTATTCACTACCAAAATCGTTTTAATGCTTGTAAATGAAGTTTTTTGAGCTTCAAAATACAACCAAACTGAAATGTACAGAAATTAAAGATCATAATATGTTTTGAACTTCTTTCAATGTCAGTAGTGTCAATTTCTGCTACGATTTAGGAATTTTCATTTTACAACCAATTATCTACATTTGCTACCCTCAAATTTGATCGTAGCGAAAGTAGAGAAAGTAGATATATTTGGTGTCAAAAAAACAGATGTGTCAAATTCTACTTCTACGAGAAGAGCATTTCTGCCTACAATAAAACGCACCAGAAGTCCAGAAGAATTCTACTAACATTTTTTTCGCTATTTCTTGTTTAAAAAAATCCACAAAGCGATTTTGCAGTGGTGAAAACCGGGGTTGTCATTTACGAACTATCTTATAAAAAGTAGTATATGCCGTTTGCGTCTTTTATTTTGTGTGAAAAGAGCCTCTCATTTTCATCTATAGCGGCCTATATAAGAAAGTACGTGAGTGTTATATTCAATATCCAAGTAACTATATTAAAATTTCATCGTCATCCATTACATAATCAACTTTCTCCGGTATGACAGAACTCGTCCTAGCCAGCGAACTCCTATAAAGATTTAGAAAGTAAAAAATTTTGCGCTGGTATAATCTTTAAATCCGTTGTAGACTAGTCAACAAGTACCATTAAAAAAAAATTGTGTAGTCACCGAAAACTATAATCATGGTGTTATTCGATTCGTAATGTCATGTAGAAAGTTTGAGGGAAGGTCCCAAAAGGGAAAGAAAAAACTTGCAATAGATATATAGACCATTTCAGAATGACGTCACTGACATTTGCTGGAGGGTACATATTCTATTTAGTTTTCATTGTTTACTTGTAAACAACTGGCATTATTTATACTTTATTGGTAATTAGGTCTTAAATGTATTAATATGCCATCGTTTTGTAGTGTTGTTAAGTGTGGAATGCGGGGAAGAAGGGATGAGGCTATTATTGCTTCAAGAATATTTCACCAATACTATTTTTGAAATGTCTAAACAATATTCGACCAATATCGCAAAAAGTTCACATTTTACTTCTCGACAATATAACGTTTGAATATTGTGCCAATATTGTACCAATATCGCCGAATATTTTGAGGCCAATATTGCTTCGAGAGTATTGTGCCAATATTTATCAAGTTATATTGGACCAATATCGCCGAATGTTCACATTTTTTTTCTCGCCAATATTGCAGTTCAAATAATTCGCCAATATGTTCACAATATTGTACCAATATTTCACCAATATAGGTGTGCTACTTGGGGACATGTGGAGAAACTCGAGATATTTGGGCTGGTTCAACAAATTTCTGCTTTAACATCAACGGCTCATGAAGTGAATTGAAATATAAAGATTATTTTAATATTATAACCAATACTGAACATCAAGACGTTTCCTTGAAATGAGTGAAATTACCAAGATAGAGTGTATGAGATCTTCTGAAATTACTTTTATATGTTTCTACGAAGTGCCTGCTACACTCAGATATGTATATGGAATAAATAGGTTTTCTAATTTTCAAAATGTTCCGCCACACATTGCACAATTTTGGATCTTTTGGGAAGATGTGTATTGATATATCTGTATCTTTTTAAGTGTTTACACTGCAGCACCCAGCAATACCTCTTGCACTTGCTGCTCATTATCAGAATCTTAAGAAGTATTTTGGTACCTACATTAAACTTTAGCAAACTGTTTTAAAAACAAAGAAAACGTTTATTATTCGCTAGTCAACTCACACGTACTCTAATGGCGACTTGGTTTGTTTTCCCCATCCTGGTTGTGTATATTTTTGACTGTAGGTGTTACACCCTTTGCGGGTTTTCGCGAATACAACATTTTTAAAAAAAGTGGTACATATATTGACTAGTCTATTGTAGATACATTGAATCAGCATACGAACTGAATATGTTTCTAGAGCATGCATAAGTATTGCATGAATTGTTCTGAGAATTATTATACACAGCTCCAAATAATTATCTAATGTGTTCTCATTCGTATCATTCGTAAAAAAAAACCTATCGGGGAAATTCGCGAAATAGAAATCGAAAAAATACGAAAAAATTGTGAAAATTATAAAAAATTTAAGTGCAAATCTTTCTAAATGCGCCGATTTAAGGAAAATCATCTTATTCAAATTCTGTAAACGGCATATTGTTAGGGGTTGCCACGCGGATGGAAGGAAACACTGTTATTTCACGAACAAGTATATTTAAATGTATAAGCAGTAAAGGTTCACATGAAATCTAGCTATAGACTGACTTCAGCAACTCCTATTTCTATCTTAATCAAAGTATTATGTAAGCACGTAATCATATTTATGCGTCTGACTAATGCTTCAGTGTATCGAAGATATACCTTCATGTACCGGGATGATAACAATATGGAAGTAGAGATCAATATCTTCGATTTGTACATTTTGGATTTTCACCTAAGAGGTGGGAAATGTGTTGAAAATGTCACTGGAAGTTACTCTAAGCTTCAAAGTGCACCCATAGAAATATATATGATATACTTACTCAATATATATTTCTATGAGTGCACCCGAAATCGCTCTCATTAACTTCATTTCGACTTCGGGTGACTTCGAATGACTTCGAACGCACTTTGTAGCATTTTGATCAACTTTCTGTGACATTTTCAACACATTTCCCACTTCTCAGGTAAAAATCCAAAATATACAAATTGTAGATATTGATCTCTACTTCCATATAACGTTCACAGAATTTGAATAAGATTATTTCCCTCAAATCGGCGCATTTAGAAAGATTTGAAAAGAAATTGTTCATAACGCGATTGTGCAAAAGCTACAAATCTGACAGAAACCATCAATCAATCAATCAATCAATCAATCAATTTATTCATCATAAAAATATACATATAAATTCAATCACAAGGACCAAAGAGAGATGCATGTTTATGACAAGTCACAAATGAATATCAAAGTAAATAAAATAAAATAAAATACAGATTAAAATACATGATAGAAAATTGAGAAATGCATCTTCACAGGAGCATACTTTTCTGAATCGTAGGCATAAAAAGGTAAAAGACGTGAAAAACTGAGACAACAAAAGTATATTGTATATGTGCTATTTTGAATACAAACAAAATCAATTGCATATATCGCGATCATAATACAAACTATGCAAAGTACTCATCTATGGTGTAGCAGGATTTCTGAACTAGCTGTTGTTTCAGTCTTGTTTTGAAAATATTCATATTGAGGGAGCTCTTAATATGCTCATCAAGAGAGTTATATAATTTACAGCCAGTAAAAATTAAACTCTTTTGGTACAGCGTAGTCCGGTGATTCTCAGGTTGTAGTTGTCCTTTGAAACGTGTATTATGGTTATGCTTCTCAGCAGTATTCAAAAACTTATTTTTATTTTTATAGACGTATGTACAAACTTCCAGTACGAGGATGTATTGATATCTAGTTAGCCTAGACCAGTTCCCTGCATAAACAAAATATTGCGTTACCATAGCAACGAACAATAACTTTAGAAGTGTCAGTGTAAAGTTTGACGTCAAAAAAGTAAACCAGAGTTACGCAATAAATTAAAAGATAAAATATGTCCACTGAAATTGTGAAAATCGAAAAATTGGAATTTCGAGCCATCATCAAGTACCTGTATTTAAAAGGGTCAAGAGGTAAGCAGATTTACGAAGATATGCTTAATACCCTTGGTGATCAATGTCCCTCGTATGCGACCGTGAAAAATTGGACTGCAAGCTTCAAAAGAGGTGAATTTTCCATTGAAGATGATGACCGATCGGGAAGGCCAGTTTCTGTGTTAGTCCCCGAAAATATCGATGCAGTTCATGACATGATTTTAACAGACCGTCGAATTGGGCTAAAACGGATATCTGAAGTACTGAATATTTCATACGAACGCGTTCATCATGTAGTTCACGTCAATTTGGACATGAGAAAAATTGCTGCAAAATGGATCCCCAAATGTTTTAATGTTGACCAAAAGCGTGCAAAGGTAGTAGCATCGCGTTCGATCTGTGCTCGATTTGAAAACGATGTAGACTTCTCAAACCGAATTGTTACTATGGATGAGACGGGTACATTTCTACGATCCAGAAACAAAGCAACAATCGATGGAATAGCGACTCTCCGGTTCTCCAAGACCTAAGAAGTTTCGTTTCCAAAAATCTGCTGGAAAAGTTCTTGCTTCAGTTTTTTGGGATTGCCATGGAGTAATCATGATTGATTTTTTGGATAAGGGTAGAACAATAACTGGAGATTACTATTCGACCACTCTGACCACTCTACGGGAAAAAATTGAAGAGAAAAGACGCGGAAAGCTATCCAAAGGTGTTTTGTTTTTGCAGGACTATGCCTCTGCACACAAATCTCATGTTGCCTTACAAAAAATTCGTGATTTAGGGTTTGAATTACTAGAATTACTATTCACCAGATTTTGCTCCGTCCGACTATCATCTCTTTCCTCAACTGAAAAAAAGTTTAAAAGGTCGTAAAATTTCTTCCAACGAGGAGGTAATAAAAGCTGTGGAGGTCTGGTTTGCTGAGCAAGAAGAAACATTTTTTTTAAAGGTCTAGAGACGTTGAAGGTTCGCTGTAATCAATGTATCCAATTGAGAGGAGAATATGTTGAGTAATAAAATATTTTGACATTGAAATTTTGTTTGATTATATAGTAGGCTGAGAATTTGTCCTCGTGTATATAAGCTTACAACAGTTAGGATTTTGAATTTTTTAAAATAATCTCTGCAGCTCGTTCTAGTATCGATACTAGCAAAAATTCTAATCGCTTATTTCTGAAGTTCCAATACTCTGTTCACATGTACACAATTTCCCCAAATCAAAACTCCATACCTTATATGGGAATGAAAATTTGCATAGTACAATGACAGTAGTGTGTACTCACTACAGTGGTTCTTCATAAATTTCATACTATAACAGCTACTCTGTAATGTTTTACACAAACACTCAATGTGACAATACCAATGAAGTTGCGCATCATATGTAACCCCCAGCATTTTCACTGATTTACTATTCACTATTTCATCATTGGAACCTTCTTGCACCTTTTTGCGAACAGTTGAACCAGATGTTATTATCTATCAGTTTTCGCAATATTGTTTGTCCACCTCCAGATTTATAAAAATTGTGAATTTTTTAAAAATGGTATCTTTTTCGAGGTTTTCGCCGATTTTCTTAGTGAAAAATGCACCGATCTGGGCGTATAAAATACCATTCGGTATAGGTTTCATAAATTTCTACAAAAGTTCCATTGACGATAAAACGATTCCTTGAACAATCTCTGAGATATTTCCAGAAAACCAAAGAAGTTGTAATTTTTTAAATATTTCTTGTTTAAAAAATTTCACAAAACGATTTTGCTGGTGCTGAACTATCTTATAAAAATTAGTGTAGACCATTTGCGTCTTTTATTTTGTGGGTTAAAAAACCTCTATGTCTTGGTCTATTTTTAGTGCATTCAAATAAAAGCTTTTCTCTAAAATAGTTATTTATGCAACAAGTGCAAAAAGTGAATGTTTATTGCACTCGACGTGAAATTGTCCGACGAGGCCGTTAGGCCGAGTTGGACAACACGTCGAGTGCAATAAACAATTTTTGCACGAGTTGCATACAACATTTTTTCTACGTTCATGCAAAAGCAAAAAATGATTTATTGAGGTGCGGCACTAGGTGTAGGAAAATGAAAAGCGCAACTTGAATACTTTATTATTAATATCGATTTGCATTGAAACAGGAACTAATACGTTACGAACATTTTAACTCAAACTTTATTTGTACCCTCAATGTTGAAAGTGAATGAACAATTGGTGCAATTTTCAATATGAATATTTCGTAGTGAAGTACCTATTGCCAATCTCACAGAAAATCTGCTAAATATGTAGTAGGTTTAAACGTTTATGTTTGTCATGATGACAGCACGTTGAAGTAGAATGACAGATGAGTGCAATAAAAACTTTATTGCACTAGTGCAATAAAGAACTTCATTTTCCACTGAATATAGTTCAATAAAGTTTTGCTTTTTGCATGAATGTAGAAAAAGTTCTTTTTAAGTTTATTTATTATAGATTATTTCTTTCGTCTATTAAATATCAGTCATCAACCAATCATACGTTTGTTTCCTGTTTGACAGGACCAATCAACACGCTCTATTAGCGACTATTTACATGATGCACAATAGTCACCGACTATTCAGCATCAAGGAGCCTGAGCATCTGACAGTACTCTAAATAAATACATATTAAACGTCAAATAAAATCAATCGTGTTGAAGTTGTATAAGAGAATGAATGTGGACCTTCTACGGTTAATACTGCAAGTTCTTCAAAAGCTGAACAAATGTCACAAATTACGCATGGTGGAAATGTCACATACAATAATTGTGTTTTTAATTTCAATTGATAAATTATAAAGATGGTGCTGTTTTTGTTTAGATTTTGTGCTTTGTTCTTGATATTTTGAATAAATTATTCCAAATTGTTTAATTTTCATTCATTCATATGACTGATATAAAGAAGTAGATTCAAGAAATAATCTTCACAAATATAACACGACCTTGATTAATTGTCGACTATTTTATTGCTGCTAAATTTCTCTTGTATTTATTAATTTTACTCGACATTATTTTGGCATTAATAATCAGAGATGAAAGCCCTCGAGCTTCGCTCTCGGGCTCTCATCAGATTATTAATGCCAAAATAATGTCTCGTTAAATTATTATAAAATACAGTCGAAATTTAGATGCAATAAAAATAGTCGACTATTTATCAAGGTCTTGTTATATTACCATTGATAATTTTTCTACACGAAAATATCAATATTTTATTGCTCTGAAAACTGACGATGAATCGGAGATGTGGAGATATTGAAAACACTCAAAATTACCTACGCGCGCATAAGGTTTATGCAAAAAAAAAAGAAAAGCTCGCTCACTCACCTATTTACAAGCGTAAGAACCCAAACCTTGAGGAAAGGAAATTAATTCTGCGTCAAGAGCAAGAACCTGTTTGCACATACGATCTGCACTCGATCCGTTGAAAAACCAAACAAGTCCAACAGGTATTGGATGAGTGAGAATGTGGGGTTTTGTTGTTTTGAGTTCAAAAATCATAAATATCAAATGTATGAACTTCTGGAAATAACCAACAAAACAATAATTATGGGCGATTCGATTAAATCTGAGAATTAACTGGCATCAACAAAATGATATAATTGTTGCAGGTATAAAAGTCAGAATAAAATTACCGGAAGAGATAAATGATTCGGAAAAGTCTGTTTCAATATTCAAGGTTAGAGGTGTTGATATATACCGGGTGTATATATCTCTATGAGTTAACGCGACGCAATAATTGGAAAACAATTTTTATTTGTGATTTTTTTCAAAATAAATATCATCAATTTAGACTCTTCTTGAAACATACTTAGCCCCTATCAGCTATACTGAGTGAGTTTCAGTTTCTTGAAAATTGCATTTTTCAAAATTAACAAAATCTTAAAAGTAATATTTATCGGAAAATAAGTAACGTTTGGATGAAATGTTCCAATGAGATCTATGTTGGAACTTATTAAACAATATGAAGGTAAGAAAAATTGCAATATATTTCGAAAAATTCTAGAATAATAGATTTTTTAATTTTTTTTTCAATTAATTACAAATTTCGCCACAGCGATGTAATTATTAGCAAAACCATTGAAAACTCTCAATTATTCTTTTACATTTCATAGGCACTTTTTTGGCAAAATACCTTCCGTAACTGATTCCCATTCAAATGGCTTGTAAACTCTAATATAGATCTCTGCCAATAAATCATTATAACAAATTGTTTATAACGGGATTTTGCAAATAGTACACTTCGGACAGAAACCATCTTGCGCACCAGTTGAACCACAAGTTATAATAATAATAATAATTGATAATAATAATTTATTCACCAAAGCAAAGATACACAGTTGACATCAACGCATATATTATGGTAAGAATAAAGAATATACCACGAAGCAGTTATTACTGCTTGTTTGTGGGCGTATTCAACAGAGGTTCATATGTAAACTATGTGTAAAATATGTGATGAACCAATATAAGAATATAAAAATATAAATATATTATAAATACACAGGATGTGAAAATATCACAATCAAGTAGAAGAAAGAAAAAAATCTAAATACCTATACATACTTACTTATGTACAAATTTAGGGTCTACTGATATTGGATATGAAATAAAATATACCTATGTAAAGATTTTTAAAATGTTTAAATGTTAAAATATTAAAATATTCAGCTGTTTGTTGAAGTGTTTATATTTAAAAATGTAGATGTAGATATATGATTCATAAGATAAGAGTTATAATTTTAAAATATACACAATACAGTTAAAATATGAAAAAAAAATTTTTGAGGTGTACCTACATCCATTCCAGCTCCCAGTTTCCGCAATATTGTTTGTCCAGCTTCAGATTTATAAAAATTATGAATTTTTGAAAAATGGTCTCTTTTTCGAGGTTTTCCCAGATTTTCTCAGTAAAAAATGCACCGATCTGGTCGTATGAAAAACCGTTTAGTAGGTTTTATAATTTTCTACAAAAGTTCTATTGGCTCTGAAACGATTCCTCTAATACTTTTTGAGATACTCGCAAAAAACAAAAAAATGGTAATTTTTTTCACTATTTCTTGTTTAAAAATTTCCACCAAGCGATTTTGCTAGGGCCAAAACCGGGTTTTCCATTTACGAACCATCTTATAAAAAGTGGTATGGGCCGTTTGGGTCTTTTATTTTGTGTCTACTACTTGGCCTATTTTCAGAATTCACTGAGGAAAGGATCGGAATAACAAACGAACGTCAGAGAGTATCGAATTAGATTTATCTTAAATGCCTCATCCGCAAATCTAAAAGTGAAATGTCTATATCTCGCATTGTTGTAAAATAAAAAGTCAGTAAAGTCACGGAAAATCACAGACAGAATTGAATTCAATTGTTCTGCCTACATTCCTATACATGAAACCAATAACATTCATGTTTCAAAACTATTTGAAATGAAAAAAATGTGTCCTGCAATGTAGAATTGCATAATTATTTTGCTTCCTGAACTTTCCACAATTTTCTACTTTCTTTTCTCAGTTTTTAAAGAATTTTTTACCTCTTCTTCCATCTACCGATTAAAAAGCACACTAACGACAAGAAATGAGATTCGACGTTTGAAAAACTCAACATAGAGAGCAGCACTATCAGCATTATTTTCTGCGCAATGGGTTAGCCATCTATAGTTATTAGGTTGAACTGAAAGTAAATCATAACTTTCTGCCATAAGGGGCAGTGTTTTCACATTATTATCTGATTTTTGGCAAAAAGTGACAATGAAAGTATATGAAAATGCCTGATAAACTTATTTCAACTTTCGACTTCGGCAGCAACTTATTCAAATTTGAATCAGAATAAAATTGTCTGCTATGGAATTTGACAGCGTGTGATTTTAAACTTGAAATAGTTGAAAGTTCAATTACTAGGAATGTTTTCCCATCAAACACAAGGAGTTATGCAAGACGTGACAATGCCTTCATAGATGAATATATCTGATGAACTCATTTCAACTTTCAACAATTCATCCAATTTTGAATGATAATAAACTCATTATGCAGCTATGTACACTGAAGGATAAAATGAAACTCAATTTGTTGTTGTTCAAAAGTTTATCGATGATGCGAAAAAAGTTGAAGCAGTGTTTATAGTCTTCTTTCTCTATAAACAATGGTTGAAGCGTTGTATGAGGGTTGAAGTATATATGATATAACCGCCTTATGGCTAGAGAGTCTGAAATCATTGTTTAAATAGAACATAGTCAATGCCTGTGGAAAAGGTATTGGACACAAACGCGAGTGTCATCTAGCGTGATTAGTTACAAACATGAATATTTGAAGTAATTTTAATGCAGGTTTCTTCAAAAAACACTGCTTTTAATGCTTATCCATTGTTTTAATCAAGTTACGACATGACTTGGAGGCCAGATCACTGAAGTTACGACATGACTTGGATGCGAGCTCACTATCGCCATCTACATGTCGCATCCATTTTGATCCAATTATAATCCCATAAGGTTGACTAACTATGTTCTATATAAACAATGCTGAAATACTTTATATCAGTTCGACTAAATAATTATAGATGTCGCAACCGATGCGGTGCGAGATTCATAGGCAAAATCATTAGCTGCGTTTCTTTGCAGTGATTCTGCATTCAGAATGGTAAATCATGTCGGTTTCTTGAACTGCTCAATACCAGGGTTCCTAAAGTCTCGTTCATAACCCTCGCGGATGTTGCTATTTTTCTGCGAATAAAATGTCTGCCGACATGGTTCTGCATCAACGATTGGTTCGGCATGACTGGCAGCCATTTAATTTGCAGAAAAATTGCAAAATTCGCGAGGGTCACAGACCTCTAAAAGAAGGTATGAACAAGTCTTAACCCTGCTCAGTACATCAGAAAACAAAGACGTGTTATGTGTTCTGTGGTGGCTCAAACTTCATGAATCATGATGACCATCCGCTAAAAAATGCCTGAACTGATGACGTAAATCGTATGTGTCAAAATTTCGTACCATATCATGGCTGAAGGCTGGCCAAGTCACCGTTTTTGCAAACTCTAGGAAAATACTTTTTTTTATATTAATTTTCAAAGTTTAAGACTCCAAACCTGTACCTCGACACTGGAAAAATGGAAAACTTCCTCCCTAGCATGTGGAAAGTGAGGGAGCTCGCTGATAAAGTGTAAGTAGAGCGATTTTACAAAACCAGATGTTTATCTACATTGTATTTATGACACTTCTAAAATTACAAAGAACTGATACATCATTGATAGTTCATTTAATGCCAAAAAATAGCCCTAAATTATTTTTATTTCAGGACTAACGTTGTTATGAATTACACTGAAGTGGAGGCGAAAGTTCGAGAAGCCACCAACGATGAGCCCTGGGGCCCCACAGGCCAAATAATGCAAGAATTGGCTCACTCCACCTTCACATATGAACATTTCCCTGAGGTGATGTCCATGTTGTGGAAACGAATGCTCCAAGACAACAAACAACACTGGCGAAGAACATACAAGGTTTGATTCTGTTTTGGTTAAAGCTCAACAGATTGTAAATCTTTATTTTAGGCGCTGCTGGTTTTACACTATCTAATTAAGAATGGTTCAGAACGGGTTGTAACATCTGCTAGAGAACATATCTATGACTTAAGGTCTTTGGAAAATTATACGTACATTGATGATGTAGGAAAAGATCAGGGTGTTAACATCAGACATAAAGTGAAAGAAATGATAGACTTTATACAAGATGATGATAGGTTGAGAGAAGAGAGGAAAAAAGCCAAGAAAAATAAGGATAAGTTCATTGGCATGAGCTCAGATACACTTGGAATGAGATTTGGTAAGTTTTTGTTATTATAATCAAAAGAAATCTGTCATTGAACGTTTGCAGAAGAGATTCAATCATTAAATTCCAGTATTTGATTGGTTTTAGTTGTAAATATGGAATATCAAATTAATGATAATGTGGAAAACCTGAAATAGAGTTGAAGGGGGCAAATAAACAATATGAAAACTTATTTCCTTGCAACATTTATTATTTAGAGTTCTTTAAATGCAAGCAAATATTTATAAAAATGTTGAACATTGTTTCTAATCATCTCCAAAGTTTTTTGAAAGATAGGAAATGGTAAAATGAAAGTCAAAACCTTCTAATCAGTGTTTCTGAATGATATAACATCTTAAATCAATAATTGTGTTGTTAATCTGTTTGTAAATTACCTTTCTAGATATGACCCTAATAATGAGATTAGTCAGATTCCAAATTTCATTTATCTAACATGTTTGTACAGATTATATACAAGGAAACTATGTAATTCAATTTTACAACATGCAACTTTGCACCAAGAGATTGATAAAAATTAATTTGAACCAAAATCAAAAGCTTTCAAAAAATGTTTAGTTATATAAGAATTTGTAGTTAACATTTATTGTGTTGATTAGATGGGAACCCTAAGATGTATTTGACTTGCTAGTGTTCGTTTTGAAGCTAGAATCAGCAAAATTTTAAGAAAAATAATTTAATTTCAGTTTGCAGTTGTGTTTCAAAATCAGAACTTTGTTTTTAATTCCAAACGAAATTTCTTTGTTCTTGGTAAAAGTTCCAATTTTATGTTTTTGTCCTGTACACAGTTTGGTAATTTATACAGGACTTTTCACACTGAGTGGGTATCAAACTTTTCTGGCAAACCAGGGAAATCTACAATCTAAAAGTTTGGCGATTATGAGCAGACATACCTCATGTTTCGATATTACTAAATAGTACTGCCCAGTGAATGTAAACTTCAAAAAACGTGTCATCCAAAAATTGTTGGTATTCTTAGGCTCACAAATACTAACCAGCTAAAATTTGGTATCAAGTCCTCAAGTTGAATCCTTGAAGCTTTCTGCCTCTCACCCAAAATTCACCCACTCCCTACAGGGTGGTGCAGAATTAGCAATTCTAAGTTTGCTTGAGAAAGTTAATTAAAGTTCATTTTTACAATTAAGACACCCTGTATATTTTGACGTTTTTTCAATTCTGCTATCGATTTTAAGTGGACTCGTATTTTGTTTTAGAAGTATACAGTTTAAAAATATTACCATTGCTAGTCTTATATGTCAAAAATTATTTTCCTCTCTTTAATGTTTTATATAATAGGGTTATTCTTATATGATTTCATGAATTGTTGATATACTCTCAAGTTTCTACACCATTCACGCAGAGAATACTAATTTCTTACAAAAATACCATGATCTTCAAAAAATGTTTTTCCACGAGTTTCTTCAAAATTAATTTCCAAAAAAATACCCCTTTTTAAACAAAGGAGAAAGGCATGACGGATGTGACGTCATACGATCCAACGTGTGCGCAGCCCTTCAACATGGCTAAACTCGGATGGAATCAACAAAAACAACGTTGTCGCGTCAATAATTATACAGAAATGAGAATTGGCTGAACATATCTGAGATAGGTTTCAGAATGATTTTCCAAAAATCGCCAAGTGTAAACTGCCTCTTAGACGACCTGCAAATCAACCATATCTCTGCACATCATTCTAGGGCTTTTCGGTAGTCTATATACAGAAATAAAAATTGGCTGAACCTATCTGAGATAGGTTTCAGAATGATTTTCCGAAAATCGGCAAGTGTAAACCTCCCCTTAGACGACCTGCAAATCAACCATATCTCTGCACATCATTCTAGGGCTTTTCGGTAGTCTCCATACAGAAATAAAAATTGGCTGAACATTTCTGAGATAGGTTTCAGAATGATTTTCCAAAAATCGGCAAGTGTAAACTGCCTCTTAGACGACCTGCAAATCAACCATATCTCTGCACATCATTCTAGGGCTTTTCGGTAGTCTATATACAGAAATAAAAATTGGCTGAATATATCTGAGATAGGTTTCAGAATGATTTTCCGAAAATCGGCAAGTGTAAACTGCCCCGTAGACGATCTTCAAACCAACCATATCTCTGCACATCATTCTAGGGCTTTTCGGTAGTCTCCATACAGAAATAAAAATTGGCTGAACATTTCTGAGATAGATTTCATAATGATTTTGCAAAAATCGGCAAGTGTAAACTGCCCCTTAGACTACCTGCAAATCAGCCATCCTCGGTATATCATTCTCGGGCTTTTTAGTAGTCTATATACATGAATTGAACTTGGTTAAACAATTCTGAGGGAGGTTTCAGAATGATTTTCCAAAAATCGGCAAGTGTAAACTGCCTCTTAGACGACCTGCAAATCAACCATATCTCTGCACATCATTCTAGGGCTTTTCGGTAGTCTATATACAGAAATAAAAATTGGATGAACATATCTGAGATAGGTTTCATAATGATTTTCCAAAAATCGGCAAGTGTAAACTGCCTCTTAGACGACCTGCAAATCAACCATATCTCTGCACATCATTCTAGGGCTTTTCGGTAGTCTATATACAGAAATAAAAATTGGCTGAATATATCTGAGATAGGTTTCAGAATGATTTTCCGAAAATCGGCAAGTGTAAACTGCCCCGTAGACGATCTTCAAACCAACCATATCTCTGCACATCATTCTAGGGCTTTTCGGTAGTCTCCATACAGAAATAAAAATTGGCTGAACATTTCTGAGATAGATTTCATAATGATTTTGCAAAAATCGGCAAGTGTAAACTGCCCCTTAGACGACCTGCAAATCAGCCATCCTCGGTATATCATTCTCGGGCTTTTTAGTAGTCTATATACATGAATTGAACTTGGTTAAACAATTCTGAGGGAGGTTTCAGAATGATTTTCCAAAAATCGGCAAGTGTAAACTGCCTCTTAGACGACCTGCAAATCAACCATATCTCTGCACATCATTCTAGGGCTTTTCGGTAGTCTATATACAGAAATAAAAATTGGATGAACATATCTGAGATAGGTTTCAGAATGATTTTCCAAAAATCGGCAAGTGTAAACTGCCTCTTAGACGACCTGCAAATCAACCATATCTCTGCACATCATTCTAGGGCTTTTCGGTTGTCTATATACAGAAATAAAAATTGGCTGAATATATCTGAGATAGGTTTCAGAATGATTTTCCGAAAATCGGCAAGTGTAAACTGCCCCGTAGACGATCTTCAATCCAACCATATCTCTGCACATCATTCTAGGGCTTTTCGGTAGTCTCCATACAGAAATAAAAATTGGCTGAACATTTCTGAGATAGATTTCATAATGATTTTGCAAAAATCGGCAAGTGTAAACTGCCCCTTAGACGACCTGCAAATCAGCCATCCTCGGTATATCATTCTCGGGCTTTTTAGTAGTCTATATACATGAATTGAACTTGGTTAAACAATTCTGAGGGAGGTTTCAGAATGATTTTCCAAAAATCGGCAAGTGTAAACTGCCTCTTAGACGACCTGCAAATCAACCATATCTCTGCACATCATTCTAGGGCTTTTCGGTAGTCTATATACAGAAATAAAAATTGGATGAACATATCTGAGATGGGTTTCAGAATGATTTTCCAAAAATCGGCAAGTGTAAACTGCCTCTTAGACGACCTGCAAATCAACCATATCTCTGCACATCATTCTAGGGCTTTTCGGTTGTCTATATACAGAAATAAAAATTGGATGAACATATCTGAGATAGGTTTCAGAATGATTTTCCAAAAATCGGCAAGTGTAAACTGCCTCTTAGACGACCTGCAAATGAACCATATCTCTGCACATCATTCTAGGGCTTTTCGGTAGTCTATATACAGAAATAAAAATTGGCTGAACATATCTGAGATAGGTTTCAGAATGATTTTCCAAAAATCGGCAAGTGTAAACTGCCTCTTAGACGACCTGCAAATGAACCATATCTCTGCACATCATTCTAGGGCTTTTCGGTTGTCTATATACAGAAATAAAAATTGGCTGAACATATCTGAGATAGGTTTCAGAATGATTTTCCAAAAATCGGCAGGTGTAAACTGCCTTTTAGACGACCTACAAATCAACCATATCTCTGCACATCATTTTAGGGCTTTTCGGTAGTCTCCATACAGAAATAAAAATTGGCTGAACATTTCTGAGATAGATTTCATAATGATTTTCCAAAAATCGGCAAGTGTAAACTGCCCCTTAGACGACCTGCACGACTCGAAAAATGAAGAAACGAGGTAAATGCAGTAAAATGTTGTCAATCGGTGAAAATACAGAAGGTGATGTGGGCAGCAGTAAAGCTGAAGGTCAATTCAATGGGTCGTATGCATAAACTTAGAGCAATAGCTATTTGTATTACTAGGGAGGAAAGTGCCACTTTTCCTCCCGCAGGATGTAGTTTACTGCCCGACGCGAAGCGGAGGGCAGTAAACATCCAAGGGAGGAAAAGGCACTTTACTTCCATGTAATAAATATCCTTTTTCTACAACCGCTTACCAAAGTAGCTTTTGACGCTTTCAGATCTCACCGCAAAGTTAACGTTTCCCGTGAAATGTCATTTTATGACTTTGTTTGCAAATAGACCTATTCTTACTTGATGGAAAGTATAGACGACAATACAGTCATGTGTATCTGAGAATCTGCGGTGGTGCAATGGCTAGCGTCTTGGGCTTGTAATCCGAAGGTCCCGGGTTCATCTCCTGGCAATTACAACTTTTTTTTTCAAGAACGTTATTTTACTTTTTTCTTGTTAGTGATTTGAATTATTGGACATTTAGATAGCTTATATTTTCTCATAAGTAATGTTATGTGCCTATTTGAATGAAGTGTCGATCATTTTTTTTCTAAGAGCTGCGCTTGTGGAAAAAATAATGTGTGTATTTCGAGCACATAGTGTCATTATCGTTCTCCAAAGATTAATCTCTTTGTCGAGCAACAATCAATCACTTTGCGCTCTAAATACACAAATAGCTACTTATTAAAGAACTAGAGTAGAAGTAACATTCATGTTTGATTTTTACCAGAATACAGGATATATAAGATGTTCTAGAAATTACGGAAACAATTTGATTATAATAGATTCACAAGTTTCATCGTTTACAACTTACTTGAAATGAGGGGAAGGAAAAGCACTTTCCTCCCTAGGGAAAAAAGTGCTTCTTCCTCCCTAGGGAGGAAAGAGCTTCTCCCTAGGGAGGAAAAGTATGAGTTTCCTCCCTGGTTTGAGAGAGGAAAGTGTGTACTTTCTATAGAGGTAGGAGGAAAATGCTTTTACTTGGATTTCTTGAAACAGACGTATTAATTTTGTTGAGTTATGAGGAAGACAAACCTATAGTACAAGCTACATTTTATGAATACTACCCAATAAAATGTTGAGAATCAGCGATGATACAGAAGAGGATGCCGGCAGCAGTAATTGTTTGAAAATTAAAAACACATTTTTTTCGAATAGTGTTGTTTTTAATGCGCTTGTAGAAAAAATATTGATCCTAACTTTGGTCGGGCATCGTCGATCGCCGATAAAAAAAGGTCTTGTGTTGAGTGAAAGAATAGCTCAGCTAAACTCCGCCAGGAGAAATAGAGACCATTTATTATTATTATTATTTTCGCTGTTGAGAAAACTTGATTTCGGAAATACTCCCCATTTGATTGTCCTGTGTTATGTAATGAGTTCAATCGAAAATTAGATCAACAGAGATTATGACATCATAGCACCGAACCCTGTACATTACAATTGAAGTAGATTTGATTAGCATGTGTACGTGTGTGACACATGCAAATTTGTTTAACGCTAAATAGATCATTACGTATATAAATTCATCTAACATCCCATATAGTCCAGGAGCCCGGTAAAAATTTGGTCAGTCATTTCCTCTCAAGCGATATTTAGTGGAATGCGTCAGAGAGTCGTATTATAAAGATTTGTGAACGTCAGCGATTCCGTTGGTGGGGGGGGGGGGGGTATGATCAGCACAGTAGCTTCCTACGCACGAAGAAAAAAATATATTCAATTATGTCCTCCTTCCCGGAAACATGTTAAATTGACGTAATCCGAATATAAGGTAAAATATTATTTGAGAGGAAATCATAGAAGGTACAATTTTTTTTGTGTTGATTTCATTTCATTTCATTTATTAACAGTCATGAAAGAATATAATACAGTAACATGACTATACAATACACTAATGCGACAATGTCAGAAGGTGGATAATTCCAAAAGACTAAGCAATTTGGCAAAAAAAGAACACGACATATAAATGTATAAATAAAAACAGAGATTTAAAAACAGATAGGAATGATCAGAAATCACCATAAAATTCTTCCAGCGAATAGTAGGTTTTCTTCAATAATAACTGTTTCATGTCCCTCTTGAACAAGTGAATATTTCTCGAGTTCTGTATATATTTAGGAAGGGTATTAAATAGCTTGCAACCATTATAAAAGATACCCCTTTGATATAGGCTGGAAGAATGTTTCGATGGAAGCAATCTGTTTTTCATACGAGTTTCATAGGTATGTTCTACTATTTCAGATTCAAAATATGATTTATTTTTGAAAACAAAGCAAACAACATCATAGATATAAATCGATATCATTGTAAGAATTGAGAGGCTCTTGAAGTGCTCTCTGCATGATTCTAGTGGTCCGATTTTTGACACGATACGGACTGCCCTTTTTTGTAACATGAAAATTCTATGTGCATCCGTGTAGTTCCCCCAGTGCATTATACCATACTTCAGGTTTGAGTGGAAACATCCAAAATATAAATGTTTGACAATATTCTTGCTACATTGTTGGGATGATATACAGAGTGCATAGCAGGTTTTAGCAAGTTTCGAGGACAAAATATTGATATGTGTGTCCCATTTCATGTTACAGTGGAGGGTGAGACCTAAAAGTTTTGTTGTGTCAGAGTAACAAATATCAGCGTTGTTCAGAGCAATAGTATTGGGAGTTACAACCTGAGAATGGCCAGTTCTAAAAGTAATCAATACTGATTTTCCATTATTGAGACACAGACAATTTTTCTCAACCCATTCACTCACATTCTGATACACTTGATCTGCTTGGGTTATAACATCACCGATGTTATCGGACACAAAAAGAAAATTAGTATCGTCAGCATAAGCTACGAGTCGAGTAGTAGCATGACTCATCTGTTCTAGTAAATCATTGATATAAATGAGAAACAGAGTGGGCCCCAATATGGATCCTTGTGGTACTCCAACCCTAACTGGAATCGAATCAGAGACAAAGCCATTGCATTTGATCTGTTGGTATCTATTTCCAAGATAAGAATCAAACCACTGAAGCGCAAGGCCCCTAATGCCATATCTCTGCAATTTGTATAGGAGAACTTCATGATTCACGCAATCAAAGGCCTTGGAGAAATCAATAAACAATCCTAACGCAACTTTTTTCTTGTCTAAAGCCTTAGTAATCTCATCAACAAACTCACACAGTGCTGTGTCGGTACTCTTATTCTTAAAAAAAAAACCATGCTGGCAATCTGAAAGCCTTTTATTTTCCATCAGGAATTTCAAAAGCATTTTATTCACGAGAGTCTCAATTTCGATCAACTAGCTGTCGTATAATACACCATGCTATAGTCAGCTGATTTTTTCTTTCTTCAAGATATTGGTTTAGCGATAATTTAACATGTTTTCAGGTAGGAAAACAAAATTGAATAAATTTATTTTTCTTTCTGCGTGGGAGGCTACTACCGCTCATCCCCCCCCACGGAACCACAGCTGACGTTCACGCAGCTTTATAACATAACTCTCTGATGCATTCCACTAATTTTCGCTTGAGAGGAACTTGGTCATGAAAATCTGTCACTGGCTCCCGGACTAATATAAGCATCCTGCATGGCGTGTCCTTCGTTTTTATTAATTTTTTTATCGAAACTATTCCGTACCGTCAGTATACATTCCGATAACTTGCAGTTTGTTATCAAGAATATTGTTTTTTTTAATTAGAAATGTTGCGAAATGAGTGAAATTTTCAAGACCTGTTTGTTTTACAACAAAAAATATGCGATTGTGCAATGTACGTATTGAAACAATCTCATTGTTCACAGGTTTATCGTTATCAGAGTGTTTTGGGAATTTCTCTCTAATAATTGGTGTTTACAAATGTGATAATTGATTTCAACTGTTTTGTAATGCTATTTGTCTTTTTTTTCAATAAGTGCAATAATACGATTCATAATAATGTACGAGAGGTTTTAGTGTAATAGTAATTTACGTAACAAGTCCGGAAAATACTGTTTCTTTGGACATTTTCAAGAGTTATTTTGCAAATTTCTGCTTTCTTAAGTTGCTGTCAAATGTTTGACATTTGTTATACGTTGTCTCAATAAATACCTATGATTTGACGTTCTTACATCTGATTGGTCCGTAGCGTTAGCAGACATCATAGAATTGTTCGTACCGTTATTTTGTGGGTAGGTAGCTAATTGAGAATTTTTGAGAACTGGAAGCCAAACCTTGTTCAATTGTAGTCCTTCTTCGGTTCTGTTGAAGTTGCTGTGGTGTTTCTGGATTTCAATTGCTTCCCGGAAGAGTCTTGGGTAATACGCAGATGTTGAAGAGATGACTTGGGTTTCTTCAAATTTCACTCTATGGTTATCGTTGTTGAGAGTATGTTCTGCGACAGCGGATTTCTGTGTGTGCCCTAACCGACAGCAAGCCTTGTGCTCTTTGATTCTTGTTTTAACGGAGCGTTTCGTGGTTCCGATATAAACGCTGCCACAGGAACATGGAATGCACTATGCTCTTCTGGGGTTTATCGCATTCTATGTTCCTGTGGCAGCGTTTATATCGGAACCACGAAACGCTCCGTTAAAACAAGAATCAAAGAGCACAAGGCTTGCTGTCGGTTAGGACACAAACAGAAATCCGCTGTCGCAGAACATACTCTCAACAACGATAACCATAGAGTGAAATATTTGAAGAAACCCAAGTCTTCTCTTCAACATCTGCCTATTACCCAAGATCCTTCCGGGAAGCAATTGAAATCCAGAAACACCACAGCAACTTCAACAGAACCGAAGAAGGACTACAATTGAACAAGGTTTGGCTTCCAGTTCTCAAAAATTCTCAATTAGCTCCCTACCCACAAAATAACGGTACGAACGATTCTATGATGTCTGCTAACGCTACGGACCAATCAGATGTAAGAACGTCAAATCACAGGTATTTATTGAGACAACGTATAACAAATGTCAAACATTTGACAGCAACTTAAGAAAGCAGAAATTTGCAAAATAACTCTTGAAAATGCTAACCACTCGTGTTGGCGAAACGTCGAGACCTTCTCAGAACATACGTCGGCCTTACAACCCGAAGAACCATCATGTATTCTAACTCTTATTTATATTAATATTTGTATTAAAATTCGAGCACTTCTCGGCCTAGTCCGGGAAGTACGTACTTCCCGGACTAGGCCGGGAAGTGCTACTTTCCCAAAGAAAAAGTGTACTTCCCGGATGGTTGCCGAAAAAGTACTTTCCCGTACAGAAAACGATCCTAGAAAATTTTTGCCGGCTTGTTTACATTTTAGACAGTTATTGAATTCACGCAAACAATATGTAGAATTCCTTAGTGTTTGATAATGCTGATTACGATTTCAGAAAAAATAGTATGTGTACAGGTCGACAAGCGTAAGGATGCCTCTGAGAAGCGCAAACGATAGAAAGCGTGAGTAGATGTGCGACAAAGATCAATTACTGTTTACGGCTGGTTATCATCGGAATGTACAATCGGGAGAGAAATGTTTCTGCAACACGTAGGAACGTAGGTTCATATCTGAATTTTCATTAATTCCTAATGAACTGTTCGAATAATATAATTGTCTGTGATCACTGGACCGTTTATGAAAATTGCATAATTTTCCCGAAGCCATAAGTATAAATAAAGTACGACTAGAAAAAGAATGCATCGCCACACAATATCAGAAATAGGTAAATAAATATAATGAAGAACACGAGGAACATACTTACAGAAGTTGACTAACAATATCACTTGACCTCTGACCACTGCCAAATCAGCATTGTCCATGGTAACTTTTGATTTTTTGTTTCTCTTTTTATTTGGAGTTGAGAATTGTTCCGTTTCACATTTTTCAATTTTATTCATTTCTGAATTAATTTTCCTAATGCCTCTAACGCAAACTCCCGTTGCGGCAGCAACTCGTTCTTGAACCTTCACAAGAGGAATACTGGTTTCACCTATCATTGCTTCTGCCTGCATAAATTTGATGACATTACTAACAATTTCCCTACTTTGTCCACTCAGAATCTTATTTCTCACTTTACTCTTTGAAGGCATTTTCAAACACAACAAACTACACTATAACCTATCTAATAATATTTCAAAACTATACACAACACAAGGATTTCAAATTCAACACACAATCGCAGAGAGTTGAAGTGATTACAGTATGTGAACCTTCACGTAGACGTTAACGTACGAAATATAACGTTTACGGGTTGTTATGAAATTGAGTTGAAGTTGAACGTATGTCAACCGTTAATCCTAACATGTTAATTTGTGTTTATTTCGCTTTTATGCTGTTTTCTATGAACAACTGGAAGATGAACTCTACTTTGCGGATCTTAATAGGGATTTTGACCATATACCTCCCTTGCCAAATGCAAATCAAATTCTTCCGGAATTGGCTTTTCGAAATGTTCATTGTTTTAAATAAAGCGAAATACCGAGCAAGATCATTAAAAATACATTGAAGAAATGATGATTGATGTAAAATTGTAAATATTGCTTTGTCGCTTCTTGATTTTATGGCTTTAAAGTCAAAATTTGCTCATTCGCAACTCATCGGTGTGATTCGTATATTCTTTGGTTAACGTGCGTTGATTTTTAAGGTATCCGTGTGAGACCGTTAGGTTACGTATGCCCGTAAACCTATTTTCAACGTTAACGTGAATAGCTGACGAATGCGCATGCGTAGATGTCAATTTGTACGTTAACGTTTACGTTCATGGCAGCACTTCAACTCTCTAAACGCCACAATAATTTTATTCCACTGACTGTACACTCACGACGTTAACTGCTTGAATAATGCAGAGCGAGTGAGCTCCTGCCCCACTCCAGGGTTGTGTCTACTGCGCAACCAATTCTCGGAGGCATCCTTATGCTTGTCGACCAGTACCTCGTAGTAAAAGCACATTCCCAATAGTATATTGTGTATCTAGTAGTAAACGCAATACATTTCTGGACGACAATGTAAATTGTTGGCCGAGGCGTTATGCGAATAAAATGGCTGCTGAAAAAATCGCAATGAAGTTGAAATATTTGAACTTTTTTGAGAATTCGTATCAAATCACGAGACCACAGAATGCGTAAAATGTGTTTGTGTTGTTATTTTATTATCCTCAAAATTAAATACACATGCAGGTGAACAATCATATCATTTCATAATTCTTCAGTTCTCATTTTATAAAAAAAAACAATAGAAAAGTTCGTTGATGTGGTTGTTTTTCGCATCATGGGATATATATTATTCGGATGGGTTCATTGTACTCTACCATCAGTTGTATCGGCTTTGGAAAGAACGTGAAGCTTCCAGACGAAAAAAAAATGGAGTTGTAGTGTTCGACATTTTTAAAAACTCGAAAAATTCATAGTGATTATCACAGCCTCGTTCGAGAAATGAGACTGAATGATCCCAATGAATATTTTAATGATTTTCGTGTGACGTGTTCTCAGTTTGATGAACTCTTATCAATAGTGAGACCAGAAATGAAGAAGTCATATATCGCAACAAAACCCATTCCTCCCACAGAAAGGCCACCACTTTTAAATTATATTCCTCGCTTTAGGATTCGGGAAGGAATACTTTTTATTACCAAAGAAAGAATAAACTATTATTAACAAAACTAAAGAAATCCACAAAACATTAAATTCTAGGTACTTTGACTTACCCGCAATGACAGTGACCATCAAATTTTGTCGCATGACTATGAACGTCAAATTTTGTTGGTAATTTCCTAATTTGTGATTCGCATAAATTTTCTGAAGTTCGTATAAGCATGAACATACCTTAACCAAGATGCGTGTTCTGTTGTTCCAGGTTCGGGCCAAGACACGTGGGACGAAAAACCCTACACCAAAGACACGAACATCTGGGAAAGGGGCGCCAGCTCCCCGAACCGCTACCGAGACAAATCCTTCGACGACGACTACGACCTAGAAAAAGAAGATAGCGACACGGAATCCAGGAGCAGCAGCAACCACGCCAACAACGTAAAGAAGTACCAGGACGCGGAGCTGCCCACGAGCCCGACCCACGTCGAGAAAAAGGTCAACATAAACATCAACACCTCGCTGACGAGCTCCCCGAAGAAGACCGCCAAGCCGATGAAGAAGGTGGACCTGGGCGCGGCCGCGAGCTTCGGCAGGGGCGCCACGCAGAGCCCCGTGCCCGCCGGCGACCTGCTGAACGACGATTTCGACCCCCGAGCCGAGGAGGCTCCGAAGGCTCGCGAGGACGCGGCAGAGTTCGGCGATTTCGAGACGGCTTTCGGGAACGAGCCCCCCGCTCAGAAATCCGACGAGCAGTTCGCGGATTTCAGCTCGGCTTTCTCTCAGGCCGCCCCGCAGTACTCGCCGATGCCGAATTTGTTGGGGGGCGCGGGCCCCCACGTCCTTCCCAACGTCATTCCGCCCAGCACGAACGCTCCTAACTTGCTCATCGGGAACGACCATTCCGGACATTTTGGGGCCCATCCCGCTGGTTTGGTGGGCGTTCCCGTCCAGACAAGCAGCAGTGACTTGCTGGGGGATCTGGACTTCGGGGGTTTGAGTTTGCAGCCTCAGGCGACCGCCGTCCTGCCGGACAACAATTTCGGGTTGCTGGGAAGCCCGAATGCCAATCTGTTCGATGGTCTGAATTCAGGTAAGCACGGTTTATCTTGAACGAAAAAAGTAGATATTGGGATCCTTTGGACCTACTCCTCCACTCCCATTTTTAGCCACGCCCCTCCCACCGTCGAATCGTCATATCCATAGCAAGATTTCACGGAATGTTTAATGCTGCTCTCAGTTTCATCTTGGACGTTAAAAGTAGATATTGGGATCCTTTGGACCTACCCCTCCACTCCTATTTTTAGCCACGCCCCTCCCACCGTCGAATCGTCATATCCATAGCAAGATTTCACGGAATGTTTAATGCTGCTCTCAGTTTCATCTTGGACGTTAAAAGTAGATATTGGGATCCTTTGAACCTACCCCTCCTCTTGTCAACAATTGACAAACGGGTAAATTTGGAAGGTTGGAATTCCGTTCCTCTTCCGGCTAGCTCGATCACAAGTGCGCAATGTTGCAAAATTCCAGCAACTCTGGATACCATCTCCATTCATTTGTAGAATAGCAGGATAATAATCTCAATATGCACTGTGAGTCTTGAAAAAGACTCCGGCATTAACGTTGTCTCGAATTCTTTTTGGAAATTTGTTGGGTTTTCCAACGATTTCCCATCAGCTGCAGGCCGTAGATTTCTCAGACGAAGAAATGCTCCATTATTTCCATCTCTAATCGCAAACTGTATCAAAAGCCATTTAAAGGCAGAACAAGCCATTTAAGGTCTTTGTTCTTATTTGAGCCACTCGGGAGAGTGTGCTCTCAAATTGGACGACTATGCCCCTTCGCCGTTGCTCCCGAGCGACTGACTTTCTCGGTCGAAACGGGCTTCTTAAATAGCCGAACTAGACATTTACTTCGGCCAATGCCGAAGCAAAGTCGTTGGTGGGCGGAGCCTATTGGAGTTCCGCTCTTGGATATACTCCAACTTCAAAAATTTATTTTGTTTCATTTTAATTTCAGGAGCATTTCCGGGAGATTATGACACTCTGATTTTTAGTCACGCCCTCTACCACCGTCGAATTGTCATGTGCATCGCAATATTTCACGGAATTTTTTAATGCTACCGACGGTTTCATCTTGAATACAACAAGTAGATAGTGGGATCCTTTGGATCTACCCTTCCAATCCAATTTTAAGCCAAGCCCTCTCCCACCGTTTAACTGTCATATGGTTCGCAAGATTTCACGAATTTTTTTCACTTTAATGAAACGAAAGAAACGCACTTTTGTCTTATTTCCACTAGTTTTTTATTTTCACGACCGGTATCGGGTTTTATCCCATTATTAAGTATAAAAAATAACTAATACAATTGAACTCTAAAATCTAGTTATAGAGGATGTTTGCAGGGAAACTGGATGGAGAGGTAATTGAATGAAACTAAATGAACAGGGGTGAAACGATATAAATTCAATACTGGAGGTTATGGAAATTACCTGGGTTGTCAAAATTATAAATTCAAAAGTGGAGACATACATAAATCAAGTTGCTCGTTGATGGTTCTATATTTCGGGTTTTTTAATTGATTTATTAATATTCATAGTCTCCAACAGATTAATTTCCTTCCCTTTATCGCATGTGTGTAGGAATTTACTTATCTTGTGTTGGGATTCTTGCAGATGTTCGTACATTATTGATTTTTTTTTGTCGAAACAGACGTGTTCCGGAGCCTTACGTCAAAATTTCTTCCGGTTTGGCCTGTATATACTGCAGAGCATTCCCCGCATTCTAATCCGCATTCAAATCTATATATTACACAAAAATCGAATTTTTTTCAATGCTGCTTACAGTTTCATCTTGAACGTAACAAGTAGATAGTAAGATCCTTTGGACCTACCCCTTCACTCCAATTTATTTTTGAGCACGCCCTCTCCCACCGTCGAATTGTCAGTCATGTTCGCAAGTAGATATTGAGATCCTTTGGACCTACCCCTCCACTCCCATTTTTTAGCCACGCCCTCTCCCACCGTCGAGTTGCTTATTAGGATGTCTCTTTTTTCATCGACCATTTTTTGGTCTTTTGCACGAAATCATTGGTTCGCAAATGAACGTGAAAATCGATAAAATGGGTTGATAATCTTGATTAATTCAGTCCCAGTGAACACAAAAATATCAATATTTACACTGCACACGCGAATGTCACAATTTTTTACTGTACTATTCTTCAATATTGAAAGCCTTTCTTTCTTAAGGTTTCACGTTTCAATCCTGAAAAAAAAGAGCTTGAATGAAAGTCTAATTAGAAATTGTACCTATGACATGCATATGTGGATTGTTTTGTCTTGAATCTCTTATCTTTTGTAGGGAAAATGGGAAAAATGTATTCTTTGATCTACTGATTAACAATCTATGAACAAAATCATCTGGAACCCATCTCTGGGAATACAATATAGCTTATACAATTTCGTCGGTACTCTTGCAGGTTTTCACTGCACAATACTTCATTTTCAGGAGAAAACAATATTGTGTATCAGTAAAAAAAAGTAAACGATAAATCGGTGACAGCAGGGTTCTTCAGAAGATCTCGGGACAATCTGCTAAAACGTTTACGTTTTTTGTCTCCAGATAAATTAATGTATTCTCTAGTCCGAAATAATTCATGAATATGAGAAAGCTGGCGTTTACAGTCTGCATTTTCTAGGTTATTGGGAGTTTTCAGACTTGTTGGTTGTGGTGTAGAGAAAAATCTACCTGACTTTCCATGTGAAACTGCGATAGACATCAAAAATCGATGTGGCAACTGTCCAATTGCTTGCCCGGTGTGCCCGATTTCAACTGATTTGGTGTTGCTGATGCGTACGTTTCGTTTTGATCGCTATTTGTGTCCTATCTTAGCAAGTCCTGGACAGAAATGCCGATCAGAATTAAACCTCTTGGAGTATAATCAGGTTCAATCGTCGTTCCCAAGAAATCAATCAAATGAAGAAAAGCGCATATTGTTGCTACTGAATCAGTTAAGAACGGCCAACCATAACGAGCGCTTCGATCGTTGCCACATCGTCTTTGAAAAGGCTGTCGCAGGCAGAATTACCACTAGTAACTTTGAATATGTGTAGGGTGGAAGCCCATCCTGACTCATTTTGGGAAACTCATAGAGCTTTCCCATTTCAGGTACCGACAAAGATGGCGCTCGTGTCAATGAAAATGCGTTTGGTGAACAGTTGAGTGAAGTTATTTCGAGAAAGAAGGGTACTCGGACGAGACACAAGGAGCTGCAGGATCTCATGTACGCTTGCGTTACGGACATGGAGAAGACGAAAAAGTTCATTTCCCAGTCTCAAGTGGACGCTGTTTTACTGCAGATAGATCGGATAGTGTCGCTCCTGCCAGGACCGTTGACCCCGCAGAAGTTGTTGGGCACAGACGCTGACTCTTACGACGAACGCTTAGAGCATTCATACGAGACTTTTGTTGAGTCCCTGGTCCAGCGTTTCGATTCCAACTTTCCTTTTGTAGAGGGGCGTATTTACGAACCTATCAGGAAGTTGTTCGAGGTTGACAGTGCGAAGTTTTTCGATGTGAATTTTCGGGTCCTCGTGACAAATTTGACACCCAACGAATACTCTGTGATGTTACTACAACTGATTTTAGAAACTGAAGGAACGTTCGCGGCAATTTGCTATCGAGTCTTCGAAACCGATTTTTCCGACAAGTTTGTCGAGGAGGAAGTGGCAGTGGTTTGGGAAGAATTCGTGAAGCGTCTCGTTTCCGTGCCGAACAGGGTTGCCAACGTTCTGAATGGAAAAATACCGAACTTTTTCCTCACCAGCAATTTTACCAAGTACTTGGTGTCGAATGTACTGAAAACTGTGGAGTTTCTATCGGAACTACTTATACACGATCGCCGAGAGGAAGGGAGTATAAACTTCGAGAGAGTTTCGTTCCTACTGAGCAAAATATTTGTAGACTTTAATGAAAAACTGGATTCAGACGCTCTCAAGCGTTTCGTGGTGATCACAGCTATGCTTACGAACCGACCATCCGCCAAGGTCAAGCTGTATCAAAGGATATTTCAGAGTATTTTTTCGAATCTCGATAGAGCTGCTGTTTACATCGCGGCCAAAATGTTCCTCATCAACATAGACCCTGCAAAGTACACGATGAAGGAAATTTTCGGAAAAAAACTAATCGAGAACGAAAACTGGAAGTTTGTGCTGTGCACCAAAATTCCATTACTGACACATTTCGTCGAGAACTATTCGAATCTCATCGCCAATTTAGTGGTTTATCTGAGCTCAGCTGCGCCATCTCTGCTGATGAAGTTGTTCGTCGATTTGGTAACGATTTGGTCGGACAAATCCTCGGTGAACCGTACCAGCGTCGAGCAACAGATCTTCGTGGCAAAGCTGATGGTTCTTATCACGAATTCCCTGCAGAACATAGGCTTGACCGAATTCGAGTTGGGCAAAGTAAAAGAACTGGTGTTCTCCGGTATACCGGTTCATCTGGAATCCTCCACAGAGCTGGTGAGAGCTTCCGGAATGAAGGCGGGCGAGATACTAGTCGGCATGTTGAACAAGGAGGCGGAGAAGGCCGAAGCGGAGTTGAAATTCGAGTACACCAACCTGAGCGACGAATGTAAGAACGTCATCAACGAACTTCAAGCCATCGCCGACGCAGATATCCAGCACTACTTCAAGCCTAAAACGGAGTTTGCCAGCATCGAAAGTGAGCTGTTGCACCTCGCCATTGCCCAAGATAAAGCCGCGGACTACGTCCCGCCGCCGCGTAGATTCGCCGAGAGGCTAGCAGTACGGGAACCGAAGAATGAGGTTATGGTCACGGACCGCAAATTTAACAGTCGGATAAGGATCATAGACAGCACTAATTTCGATTTGGACTCCGACGACGACTTGGAAGTTTACGATCTATCCGACGACGTGAAGATGCCGAAGAGACTCCCGCCTGCGTATTTGAGGGATCTGCGAGACGGGTTGTTGGAGACGCAGGACCTTGACGTGTTCGCCGTCAGTTTGGAGAGCTGCGAGGGTCTCGTCACGAAGCAGTTGCCCGACGACGATTGCTCTATCGGGCTGGAGCTTTTGGAAATCCTGATTTCGCTGGAACCGCGCTTTTACGTGGAAAATTTCGACGATTTGGTGTTCCGCAGCTGCACCGCTATCGCTTGCGTCTACCCGGCCTACTATGCCGAGTACCTGTGCAAGCAGATTCACGCCGACGTGGGAACTTACTCGATATCTCGGAGGGTGTTTATGTTGGACGTGCTGAAGCAAACCGCGACGAATCTGTCCAGTATCAAAAAAAATACCAAGGAGCCTGAGGTCCAGACCAAACGGCAAAAAGACCTTCTGAGCGCTGAGGACGTCATTCGCAAGAGGCTGGAGGCTAAGACGAGGTACTCCGCCAAGCACAACAAGCAAGTGGCGAAGGAACAAGTGAATAAGTTCGCCGAAGTCGCGGGGTACTTCTTCTTCCCGTTGCTGTACGGCTTCAACCAGAACAAAATGCTGTGCCAGACCACGACAAACGACAGCGACTTCATTTTTTTGATACACTTTATAGAAACCCTGGCCGTGGTGATGTGGGCTTCGCAGAATTGCCTCGTAGCACCCAGGATGGCGAAGGAAATCCTGCACTTCTCCTGGTTTCTGCGGTTCCACAGGGAAGTCAAAGTGAGGATGTCGATTTTGAGTCTCATCTCGTCGGCTGTCGTTAACGTTCCGCAAGACATTTTGGTTCGGGATTTCCTCGATGAGTTGTTCGAAATTAGGTTGTGGTTGGGGGATGTGTTGAGTCCCAACGTGGCGCGTGGAGAGCCCAATTTGGAGTGCAGGAACCTGGCGGCATGCGCTATGGTTCTGGTTGAGGGGGTACTCAAGCTCGATGCCGAAACTGATTAGATATAAATTAATTTTTAAGTGTTTACGATTGATATAAGTTTCTAAATGACGCTAAGTTCAATGTTTCCGTAATATACAAGATTAAGATAACGTTGTTTACTTTTTATTGTTTCATAAAGAGATATTTTAGACATCAAAAAAATGGAATCTGAATAGCAGGAAAACTGTTATTCTGTTATTCACTTCAGGACAATGAATGTGGCCATTGACTTGACAGACATTCGATCAGATTTGGAAGAAGGGTGTCAATAAAAGAGAACCAAAAGTCCGCACCGGCTGGGAACCGAGCCTGGGACCTCTCGATCACCAGCCGGGCGCTTAACCACTGCGCTAATTCCCGCCAAAAATTTATTTGATGAATATAAAAGTGTTAAATCAGGTTTTATTAAAATTGTACCATTTAAAGGCCAATAGCTCTTAAGTTTCATTTTATCATCATGCTAGAATAAATGAATATCTGGAATCATTGGTGAGAAAATACAATTCAGAAGTAGTTTTTGGTAAAGGTGGTTATATGAACTCATACTCCTTATGAAAATGCACGCCCACTCATCCCAAATGAAGATGGAACTTTGTGAAATAATAACCGACATTTTCCCTGAATACGAATCTGTGCCGCTTCCCACTCCCCAGGAATAACTCGAAATATTTGGCAGGCTTCGCGCACGCTAATTTGTATAGCCGTGTTCTAACTCCTGTTTCTTTAATCTAAGATAACTTCGCATTTCTAGGATCGCTCCTGACCCCCACCACCTTGCAACCGTTCCAACCTCAGTCTTCCTCGACGTCGAACAACAACGTAGACAAGCCCTCATCGACGAATAAAGCCCTGCCCGTCGGGTCGACGTGGAAAAACTCGGGCAACATCAACATAGACTTGGACAATTTGTTAGTGAGCAAACCGAAATCCGGGCCGACGCTCACCATGAACCAGCTGGCCACCAATCAGACGTCCCCCGTGACGCAGACGAGGCCTGCCAGCCAGGGAGTCGCGTCCCCTATTTTCGGGGCGCAGCTGAACTTCAACAACGCGCACCAGCAGTTCGCCGGTTTCAAATGAAGGGGTTACCGACGCCGCTGGTGGACGATTCGTTTTTGTCGAGCAGGGTCTTCCGAGGTCGTTCCGTTCGCAATCGATTCGGTAGGTTTCAGCGAAATATCGGGAATACAGCTTTCGTTTGAGCCCGGTAGATGGCGCTAAAGCATTGAAGCATTGTCTAAAGATATATAGTCAGTCAGTGTCCATACAGAAAGCGCTCAGAAGGCTGGAGAACCTATTACTCTGTACCTGAACATCTCATTCTAACGTCGAGGTTTCTTTTTGTTGGGCACCAACTGAGTGGCGCCATCTACTAATGGACCTCATCGTCCTCCATTGATAAATCCCTTAAGGTTGACTGACTATATATTTTTAAACACTGGGTAAAGATATCTGAAATTTGGCTGTGTTCAGTTTGATTAATTTAAAAATCAAATTTAATTCCATTGCAATAGACCTTTTACCGTGAGTCTGATATGCGCATTGACTATGGCGCAGTTGGTTCGTTATACTGATTTGTCCAAGTATATTTTGTATGTTTGGGAGTTTTAGATTGATTTATTTTATTTAGGACTTCCATTGCGTGAATTGTTACTTTGAACGCGACGATTCAATCGGTATGGTATCTCCGATCGTTATCGAGTGTATAATGACCTGTCAATATTCCTTGTTGAGATCCATTAACTTTTGACATAAAAAAATTTAAAACTCTATAGAAATTGTGGATGTGGTCAAATACTCAAGTATAATGTTGATATTGCTGCGATGCCAAATCTCTGAATTTGTTTGGGGACGTCTTTTTTACAGATATCAAGAAAGCTGAATTCTTGGTAGTTCCGGGCAAAATGGATATTTTGTAAGAACTGTCTTTAATTTGAGGTGGTAATCGTGTACAACTAGGGACCATGTTGCATTACATTATTCTTCAACTATTGTCACTTTTAAACTGACAATAGTCACTTCTAAACTGACAATTTTCACTTCTAAACTGACAATTGTCACTTCTAAACTGACAATGGTCACTTTCAAACCAACAATTGTTACTTCTAAACTGGCAATTGTTATTTTCAATCCGACTTTTTTACTTTTAAACTGACAACTGTCACTTTCAAACTGACATTTGTCGCTTTCAAACTGACATTTGTCGCTTTCAAACTGACAATTATCACTTTAAAACTAACAATTGTTACTTTCAAACTGACAATTGTCACATTTAAACTAACAATTATCACTTTCAAACTAACAATTTTCGCTTTCAAACCGACAATTTTTGCTTTCAAACTGACAATTGTTATTTAAAAACTGGTGTCACTTCCAAACTAAGTCGCCCCGGAGTGCATATGGTGGCAGAACTCTCTTTCGTCTGCCTTTACGTTCAGATCGGGGAAATTATCAATCAATTTGCATTTTTATTTATACTTGAAAGCTTTATCGATAAGTTGAAAACTGACATTAAAATATATTTTGACTTTGATTAACAATTGTTACGTTTAAACTGACAATTGCCATTATCAAACTGGCAATTCTCCTTGACAGTTGTCGGTTTGAGTGACAATTGTCGGTTTGAAAGTGACGATTGTCGGTTTGAAAGTGATGATTGTCGGTTTGAAAGTGACATTGTCTATTTTAAAGTGACAATTGTCATTTGTAGGTAACAATTGTCAGTTCGAGTGATTATTGTCGGTTTGAAAGTGACGATTGTCTGTTTGAAAGTGCCAATTGTCTGTTTGAAAGTGACGATTGTCAGTTTGAATGTGACGATTGTCAGTTTGAAAGTGACGAAAGGCTGTTTGAAAGTGACAATTGTTCAATTGAAAGTTACAATTATCAGTTTATAGGTGACAATTGTTATTTGTAGGTGACAATTATCGGTTTGAGTGACATTTGTCAGTTCGAGTGACAATTGTTGGTTTGAAAGTGACGATTGTCGGTTTGAAAGTGACGATTGCTGCTTTGAAAGTGACCATTGTCTATTTTAAAGTGACAATTGTCAGTCCGAGTGATTATTGTCGGTTTGAAAGTGACGATTGTCTGTTTGAAAGTGACGATTGTCTGTTTGAAAGTGACGATTGTCAGTTTGAAAATGACGATTGTCAGTTTGAAAGTGACGAAAGGCTGTTTGAAAGTGACAATTGTTCAATTGAAAGTTACAATTGTCAGTTTATAGGTGACAATTGTTATTTGTAGGTGACAATTGTCATTTGTAGGTGAAAATTGTCATTTGTAGGTGACAATTATCGGTTTGAGTGACATTTGTCAGTTCGAGTGACAATTGTTGGTTTGAAAGTGACGATTGTTTGTTTGAAAGCGACTATTGCCAGTTTGAAAGTGGCGATTGTCTGAAAGTGTCGATTGTCAGTTTGAAAGTAACGATTGTCAGTTTGAAAGTGATCATTTTCAGTTTGAAAGTGACGATTGCCAGTTTGAAAGTGACCATTGTCTGTTTGAAAGTGACAATTGTTCAACTGAAAGTTACAATTGTCATTTGTAGGTAACAATTGTCGGTTCGAGTGACAATTGTCAGTTCGAGTGACAATTGTCGGTTTTAAAGTGACTATTGTCAGTTTGAAAGTGACAACTGTCAGTTTATAGGTGACAATTGTCATTTGTAGGTGTCATTTGTCAGTTTGTAGGTGACAATTGCCGGTTTGAAAGTGACAATATTTGTCAGTTTGAAAGTGAGAGTTGTCAGTTTGAAAGTGTCAATTTTCAAGGTTTGAAGGTGAATAATGGAGCACACAATTCTAACCATTCAAAATTTTCCAATGTGATAAAGACAGTACTTATGAAACTTGTATTTGCATCTCTGTCCTTGTATATGAATACACAGATGTTGATTGTGAATCGAATGGAGCCTCATAGATCTCGATCTCACATGGCAATATTCAAGGTTTCCGGGATGTTACTTTCAGGTGCAAGTACACTCGGGGGTTCTCAAATATCACCTGAACTGATGTCGATAATATTAGGGAAATGTATTTATGCCTTTGAGTTCATCAATTCAGGGTATTAGTTGAAGTGGAGTAATTTTTTTCAATGGATCTTTTTTACAAAATATTTCAACATCTGGATGGTCTGAAAGTTTGTGGCTGTGGTACAGAGGAAGCTAATTTCTATGATAGTTCTGTGTTGATCGTGGGATGTTGAGGAAAATAGAAAATTCACCCGGTTCTTCTAGGCGAAGGAAGATTTTTAAAATGCTACGTGGTAAGAAGAAAACTACTAAAATCTGAATATCAAGAAAAATGTCTTCAACAGATGTCATAAAAACACATGGTTACAAGAAAAACTTTGATATGTCTCTGAAATGTTATGATATTTGTTGATGTTTTTTTTTCAGAATAGGTTGATTTCTCTATTTTAAATATCCCCGTTAAACCTATAAAAAGATGGAATTTTGAGTGGGTAGTCCATTCAATAAAGTAAATATTTTCTGGGAAAAAACGAAAATTTGGAGCTCACACAACTCAAGTTCTCAATTTTGAAGTCATCTCTAGTTTTCTAAACTACTGAGGATTTCCAGGTTCTATTTTTGTTGAGTCAAGTTCTCTAGTTTTCGGCACGAATTGTTATATTTTTCTTGAGAAACTAATGCCAAGTACAAGAACAATAATTTAAAGTTAAAAAATCAAGTTGCTCTCAAGAACTCGCATAGTTGTGGAATGCTGATGAAAAATCCACTGGAATGAACTTTCTTCTGTGCCTATTTTCAGAGTTTTTGAAATATTTTTGTGAAAAAGGTAATTTATATTCATCACAATGACGAAAAACTTCCTAAAATTAGTCTTAAGAAAATGTGATGTGGTAGTTTTGTGGAATTGGAATTATCACCAACTTGGAAAATGTTTTATATTATATGCTTCAGACATTTTGGAGGCAGCTGAATTGATACTGGTCATTTTCTGAGTTTTTCTTACAATATGAATTATGGTTTTGGCTGATTTTGACCACGTACAGGTTATTATTGCCAATAGACAAAACAGTTAAATGAAAAGTTGTGGGTTATGTGTGGATACAATTTTGTTAATGTCCTTTAGAAACCTCCAGAAAAAATAATCCATAGGGATCATGTCCGGACTGTTAAGGTGGCTATTCAATTCTTCCATTACTTTCTATCTACAGTGGGAATACATTATTCGAATATTCTTGGAACATTATGTGGGATTGCCTCGGGAAAATTGTTTAAAAGAATATTTTCTACTTCTGGGTAGAAGAAATACTTCTTGAAAGGTAACTCCTGTCAACAAATAATCATAAAATATAGTGCCAACAATTTTATCTCTAAAAATTCCGCACCAAACGCTAGCAGTTTTTCTTCCTGGTTTGTTTATTTGTTTTACCAAACTTTTTTTTTTTGTTCATTTTTTCCCGCGACTTTCGATTTTTTTCTATCGAAAACTTCTGCTGTAGTAATGGCTTATCTGTCCATAATATTTTAGTACGTATCTGTATTCAAATTCTGAATCATCTGTTGGCAAAATTCCCGCCTTTTCCTGTTAAAACTTGTGCGGGTAAAATTTTGTACGGCTTGTAGTTGTGCTTTTTCAATTTTGGAAAAACTTCTACCGAATTCATAGACTACATCCTTCATATTACATTCAGAATTTGTTTCAATGTTTCAAAAAAGTCTGTTTGCGAATTAATATGAATAGGCTTACCTTCGAAATAAAGCAGTATATCTAGCTGTTCTTCTTTTCTACTTCTATTCTTCTTCTTCTTTTCTACTTCTTCTTTTCTACTGTTCTTCTACTGTTCTTCTTTTCTACTGAAACTGAAGGTAAGATTCATCTTTTGGTAAATATTTTTCAATGTGTTTTCTGACGGTGTTGGACGGTTTGGATACAACACCCTATAAGCATTTTTTGCTGCAAGTTTATTTTTTGTTTATAACATGTATATATTTGAACCTTTTCCTCCTCACTGTAAACCATTTTGATTATTCCATTGAGTTACTGGACGTTTAATAAATAAAAAATAGGAGTAAAGTATTGACTTAAAGAGATACCCTGTATAATATTGAATTTTTCGAATGATCCTTTCTTGAGTTCCAAAATGAACCATATTATAATTCATCTTTGATATCATCACACAACTTCTACATTTAACTCTTTTACTATAGGCAACAATAACGATGATAAGGGGTGGGTAATTTGTAGCGAATACCCTGTACATACCTAGTAATTGATTCAGTAGTTGGGTCTGAATCAGCCACATTTCTACTGGCCAAATGTTGGTTCCTTTCAAGTAGATATACAAAGCCGAGTCAGCATCACCTGCCCTTTTAGCTCCCTCGATTCGCGGGATTTTGTGACGCCCCTGGTCCTGACTCCGTCACTGTCCATGGTGGTCGACCCAAGCTGACGAAATACCGAGAAATGTTCTTCGCACTTTCAGCCAGCTTGTATATTTCTAGGGATGTGGCCTCCTTGATCGTGAGAAAATAATTTGGATGCCATCTTTCCCCCACGAATCATATTTTACTATAACATGCCACTCCTACTCCCGCTATTGGCTGGTGGCGGTCATAATTCATCCTTTTTATTTTTCAATCCCAAATTATTTTCACACGATCAAGGAGGCCACATCCCGAGAAATATCACATGTCTCGGTATTTCGTCATGCAGCTCTATTATCGCTGTGACTGTCGGATGAGGCTAGCTCTCATCTAAACGGTCTTTGACAGTGGCGGAGGCAGGACCCCGCGAATCGCGCGTGCCAAAGGAACAGATGGCGCTGAACCGGCTTTGTGTATCTACTCTTTTATTTCTTCATTTGTCTTTTGCAAATTCCAAAGATGTATTATTTTTGTTTAGTTGCATGGAGATTAGCCAGGTAATCTTGCTATAATATAGTCGTTTTAAACAAACTGCACATGTATATTTTGTATTGTTTCGTGTATAGAATGAAAAATGCTCATTATTAGGTGCTGGGTTATTATTTTATTCGTTTGAAATATTTTAATGTTGTTACTGACTTTTTACACTTAAGTTTGATACTATTCACATTAATTTGTAACTCGATTTTAATCTGTACAGCTGGTAAGTTAACAAATTGTAGATGCTTCCATGTGCAGGATCGCACAGAAGTGTGTCGGTGTTGCGCATCTCGGAATGTACAGGGCGACTCGAAAAACTAACAAACTGTACTCAATATTTGATTCACTCTGTACATGACTAAAACATCGACACACTCCTGTAGGATCCCGTGTAACATTTCTTGAGCAATATATCGCTGATTGTGTTGTTTTTCTTACAAATATTCAATTGTACTGTGAATTTGTTCATGATTTTTGTCAATCAATCCGAGGTGAAAAAACAATATTAAAAACCGTCGTGCCTTATAAGGGATGTGGAATGGATGTCATGTCAAAATTAGATTTAACGTTGAATGTATGTTAAGTTTCATTTGTAAACATTCCGCTCATTATTGATTGTAGATCTTTGGGAAATAAACTGTTGTGAAAAGGTCATCTTTTACTGGTATTAAATCGGTCACAAACATTCGCTAATGTTATACCATCAGCGAAAATTATTTCATGTGTGACAATGATTTAATTACATTTTTGTCTGGAAGTAAAATAGTTATTTTTGTATCTAGTCCGCGAAATGCTACTTTGGTGATCGAGAACTGATTTTTTTTAACGAGGCGCAGCCGAGTTTAAAAAAATAGTCGAGATTACTAAAGTATTTCGCGCATGAGATGCAAACAAAATTTTTTCTACAAACGTCAAAAATATTGTTCTAAAATAAGTAATAACTATCAAAAATAGTATTGAACTGGCTTAAATAATTTTTTTATACAAACGTCAAAAAATGACAAGGTTCGCGCATTGACAACAGTATGCAAAGTGGCACTTTTTTTCATTTTCATTCGTTACCATGACACCGTACGCGAAATAATGTGCGAAATATATTTCGCACACTGCATGTAAACTATATGGGATTTTCATATTCTAAGGCTGGATTCCCATAGATCCGATGTCCGATAATCCGATGGTACGAAAATGTTCTGATTGGTTGAATTGGTAGGTGTGACAACAAATCAACCAATCAGGACATTTTTCCAACCAATCAGAACATTTTCGTACCATCGTATCATCGGACGTCGGATCTATGGGAATTCAGCCTTACTTATACGGTCCTCAACTCCTCAATCAAGCAAAAAACAAGAAATCGTTTATTTATTAATGTAGAACAATAATTAAGGCTTTCAAATTGTGAGAAAATTTTACACTGCCAAATTTTATTTATTATTTACAATGTTAACATTAATGGTGCAGCCAGTGCACGAACCAATATTTATTCCTAAACCAGATAAAATTGCTGATATGCATTTTCATACTGCCGCCTCGATTTCTCCGGTAAAAGGTTGGAAATTACGGAATTGGCCGCATCTATCAAGTTAGGTGGGGTACTGCTTAGTTCATCGTCGCTCGAAATTTCCATTCTGTTACAACAATAAGGCTGAGTCAAGTCTCCGGTCTGACCAATATGATTCGACCAGCGCGGTCATTTGGTTGACTTGACGACCTCATTAGAACTGTATGTTTGTGACCAATATTTTCAATCATCTAGTCGGTCCGACTCATCGTCATACTTCATACTGAACGCGCGTGCCTTGTCCGACCGGTGACTTGACACAGCCTAAATATCACGCACGAAATTGACGCGAATAAAAAGTCATTCCAAAATAATTATCAAGAACTGTCACTTTGAAATAATTGTCAACAAATGCCATTTTATTTCCATAGTTACAGTAATTACTTGATTTGGAAAAATTATTTAAGCCAGTTCAATACTATTTTTCATAGTTATTACTTATTTTAGAACAATATTTTTGACGTTTGTAGAAAAAATTTTGTTTGCATCTCATGCGCGAAATACTTTGGTAATCTCGACTATTTTTTTTTAACTCGGCAGCGCCTCTTAAAAAAAATCAGTTCTCGATCACCGTAGCATATCGCGCACTAGATACAAAAATAACTATTCCAAATCAAGTAATTACTGTAACTATGGAAATAAAATGGCATTTGTTGACAATTATTTCAAAGTGACAGTTCTTGATAATTATTTTGGAGTGACTTTTTATTCGCGTCAATTTCGTGCGTGATATTAATTATTGTAAAAGAATGGAAATTTCGAGCGACGATAAACTAAGCAGTACCCCACCTAACTTGATAGATGCGGCCAATTCCGTAATTTCCAACCTTTTACCGGAGAAATCGAGGCGGCAGTATGAAAATGCATATCAGCAATTTAAAGAGTGGTGTGAAGCAAATAAAGCCAGAAAAATATCTCTCACAATTTGAAAGCCTTAATTATTGTTCTACATTAATAAATAAACGATTTCTTGTTTTTTGCTTGATTGAGGAGTTGAGGACCGTATAGGTTAGAATATGAAAATCCCATATAGTTTACATGCAGTGTGCGAAATATATTTCGCACATTACTTCGCGCACGGTGTCATGGTAACGAATGAAAATGAAAAAAAGTGCCACTTTGCATACTGTTGTCAATGCGCGAACCTTGTCATTTTTTGACGTTTGTTGAAAAAAAAACATTTGCAACATATTTTGATTTGGACACCAGGAAAATTGAAATATTCTGGATTTCTTTGAAACAAAGGCACATTGTGTAGTTTCCAGCCTACTTCCATGGAATGCCACAAGGATCTGTTCTGGAGCCCGAACTCTCATGATTCTATTAAATAAAATATTTTGTCACAGGTCCCGAAATTATGTTACCGTTTCTTGAGAAAATAACCGTTGTAAAAAAAAGTATACATTACCTGGAGTGTCCCGAAAGGGACAACTTTATTTGATTTTTTATATAAAATAGTTATTAACAGTACGTTAAAAGGTCAAAAATAATAAATATTTCAGGTCAATAAAAAAGTTTCAGTAGAGTGTAGAAATATTTTGGCCACTTGAAAATGAAAATGGACTGTAGGGTTTGAATGTATCTTCTCAACTTATTTTGCTTCGACTCCCTCAGGGACTTGTTCTAGGGCCAAAACTCTTGAAGATTCGTCAACAGACAGGAAAGAATAGGTTATTTGTTCTCTGGAAATTAAACTCTGTAAAGTCATCTTTTTTGTTGAACTTAATGTTATATCGTCAATGAAAATGATTTAATTACATGTATTTTTGTCAGTAAAAAAAACATGAAACATGGTTTGATTTCGACAACAGGAAAATTGGCTTATTCTGTCTTTCTTTGAAACAAAGGCTATTGTTTAGTTTTCAGCTTACTTCCATGGAATGCCACAGGGATCTGTTCTGGGGCCCGAACGCTTCTGATTCTATTAAATAAAATATTTTGTCACAGGTCCCGAAAGTATGTTACCGTTTCTTGAGAAAATAACCGTTGTAAAAAAAAGTATACATTACCTGGAGTGTCCCGAAAGGGACAACTTTATTTGATTTTTTATATAAAATAGTTATTAACAGTACATTAAAAGGTCAAAAATAATAAATATTTCAGGTCAATAAAAGTTTCAGTAGAGTGTAGAAATATTTTGACCACTTGAAAATGAAAATGGACTGTAGGGTTTGAATGTATCTTCTCAACTTATTTTGCTTCGACTCCCTCAGGGACTTGTTCTAGGGCCAAAACTCTTGAAGATTCGTCAACAGACAGGAAAGAATAGGTTATTTGTTCTCTGGAAATTAAACTCTGTAAAGTCATCTTTTTTGTTGAACTTAATGTTATATCGTCAATGAAAATGATTTAATTACATGTATTTTTGTCAGTAAAAAAACATGAAACATGGTTTGATTTCGACAACAGGAAAATTGGCTTATTCTGCTTTTCTTTGAAACAAAGGCTATTGTTTAGTTTTCAGCTTACTTCCATGGAATGCCACAGGGATCTGTTCTGGGGCCCGAACTCTTATGATTCTATTAAATAAAATATTTTGTGAGATTTTTCACAAGACCCGAAATTATGTTACCGTTCTTAGAGAAAATAACCGTTGTTTTAAAAAAATATACATTACCTGTTCTGAAAGGAACAACTTTATTTAATTTTTCTTATAAATACTATGTTGAACTATCAAAAATAAAATTTATTTCAGGTCTAAAAAAGTTACAGTAGAGTGCAGAAATATTTTGTCCACTTCAAAATGAAAACGGACGATTTGAATGTATCTTCTCAACTTATTTTGCATTGACTACCTCAGGGGGTTCTAGGGACAAAATTCTTGAACATTCGTGAATAGACAGGAAAGAATAAGTTATTTGTTCTTTGGAAATTAAACTCTGGAAAGTCAACTTTTTTGTTGAACATGTTATACCGTCAATGAAAATGATTTCAAGTGTTATAATGATTTAATGTATTTTTGTCTGGATGTAAAAAATACATATGCAACATATTTTCGTTTGGACAACAGGAAAATTGAAATATTCTGCCTTTCTTTGAAACAAAGGCCATTGTTTAGTTTTCAGCTTACTTCCATGGAATGCCACAGGGGTCTGTTCTGGGGCCCGAACGCTTATGATTCTATTAAATAAAGTATTTTATGAGATTTTTCACAAGGCCCGAAATTATGTTACCGTTCTTAGAGAAAATAACCGTTGTTTAAAAAAATATACATTACCTGTTCTGAAAGAAACAACTTCATTTGATTTTTCTTATAAATTAGTTATAAACACTATGTTGAACTATCAAAAATAAAATTTATTTCAGGTCTAAAAAAAGTTACAGTAGAGTGCAGAAATATTTTGTCCACTTCAAAATGAAAACGGACGATTTGAATGTATCTTCTCAACTTATTTTGCATGACTACCTCAGGGGGTTCTAGGGACAAAATTCTTGAATATTCGTGAACAGACAGGAAAGAATAAGTTATTTGTTCTTTGGAAATTAAACTCTGGAAAGTCAACTTTTTTGTTGAACATGTTATACCGTCAATGAAAATGATTTCAAGTGTTATAATGATTTAATGTATTTTTGTCTGGATGTAAAAAATACATATGCAACATATTTTCGTTTGGACAACAGGAAAATTGAAATATTGTCGTGACTTGGGGTTGATTCACGACTAACTAGATAGATACTGATCATTCATAGATTTAGAAAAATATAAAAACATTTATTTTACAAATATTAGATTAAGACGATTGAAATTAATGAAGGAAATAATCAATAAAGAATTAATGAATTAAAGAATTGATGAATTAAAGAATTGATGAATCTCTCCTAGCTATTGATTGGATAAATTATTTTAAAAAGATCTTTACTTACAATACATATCGGCTTAAACAGTTTATGAACATTTTCCATTTATTTAATATCGAATCTTCCAAACTCCCCCCATAGCTGTGGGCACGGCAGAACTCTAAACTCGACTACCAGATCGAACTATCAGTGGCCTTTTTGAAAACTCTTGTTTATGTTCTGTTGAGGACAAGTTGTGCCTCAAAATAAAATATCTTCGCTCACGTACTGAATTGTAGAAGGTAAAAAGGTTACCCACGAATTGAATGATAATGAAATATTTTAATGTACGGGATGTTCCATATATTTTTGACAATATTCTGCCTTTCTTTGAAACAAAGGCCATTGTTTAGTTTTCAGCTTACTTCCATGGAATGCCACAGGGGTCTGTTCTGGGGCCCGAACGCTTATGATTCTATTAAATAAAGTATTTTATGAGATTTTTCACAAGGCCCGAAATTATGTTACCGTTCTTAGAGAAAATAACCGTTGTTTAAAAAAATATACATTACCTGTTCTGAAAGAAACAACTTCATTTGATTTTTCTTATAAATTAGTTATAAACACTATGTTGAACTATCAAAAATAAAATTTATTTCAGTTCTAAAAAAAGTTACAGTAGAGTGCAGAAATATTTTGGCCACTTCAAAATGAAAACGGACGATTTGAATGTATCTTCTCAACTTATTTTGCTTTGACTACCTCAGGGGGTTCTAGGGACAAAATTCTTGAATATTCGTGAACAGACAGGAAAGAATAAGTTATTTGTTCTTTGGAAATTAAACTCTGGAAAGTCAACTTTTTTGTTGAACATGTTATACCGTCAATGAAAATGATTTCAAATGTTGTAATGATTTAATGTATTTTTGTCTGGATGTAAAAAATACATATGCAACATATTTTCGTTTGGACAACAGGAAAATTGAAATATTCTGCCTTTCTTTGAAACAAAGGCCATTATTTAGTTTTCAGCTTACTTCCATGGAATGCCACAGGGGTCTGTTCTGGGGCCCGAACGCTTATGATTCTATTAAATAAAGTATTTTATGAGATTTTTCACAAGGCCCGAAATTATGTTACCGTTCTTAGAGAAAATAACCGTTGTTTAAAAAAATATACATTACCTGTTCTGAAAGAAACAACTTCATTTGATTTTTCTTATAAATTAGTTATAAACACTATGTTGAACTATCAAAAATAAAATTTATTTCAGGTCTAAAAAAAGTTACAGTAGAGTGCAGAAATATTTTGTCCACTTCAAAATGAAAACGGACGATTTGAATGTATCTTCTCAACTTATTTTGTATGACTACCTCAGGGGGTTCTAGGGACAAAATTCTTGAATATTCGTGAACAGACAGGAAAGAATAAGTTATTTGTTCTTTGGAAATTAAACTCTGGAAAGTCAACTTTTTTGTTGAACATGTTATACCGTCAATGAAAATGATTTCAAGTGTTATAATGATTTAATGTATTTTTGTCTGGATGTAAAAAATACATATGCAACATATTTTCGTTTGGACAACAGGAAAATTGAAATATTGTCGTGACTTGGGGTTGATTCACGACTAACTAGATAGATACTGATCATTCATAGATTTAGAAAAATATAAAAACATTTATTTTACAAATATTAGATTAAGACGATTGAAATTAATGAAGGAAATAATCAATAAAGAATTAATGAATTAAAGAATTGATGAATTAAAGAATTGATGAATCTCTCCTAGCTATTGATTGGATAAATTATTTTAAAAAGATCTTTACTTACAATACATATCGGCTTAAACAGTTTATGAACATTTTCCATTTATTTAATATCGAATCTTCCAAACTCCCCCCATAGCTGTGGGCACGGCAGAACTCTAAACTCGACTACCAGATCGAACTATCAGTGGCCTTTTTGAAAACTCTTGTTTATGTTCTGTTGAGGACAAGTTGTGCCTCAAATTAAAATATCTTCGCTCACGTACTGAATTGTAGAAGGTAAAAAGGTTACCCACGAATTGAATGATAATGAAATATTTTAATGTACGGGATGTTCCATATATTTTTGACAATATTCTGCCTTTCTTTGAAACAAAGGCCATTGTTTAGTTTTCAGCTTACTTCCATGGAATGCCACAGGGGTCTGTTCTGGGGCCCGAACGCTTATGATTCTATTAAATAAAGTATTTTATGAGATTTTTCACAAGGCCCGAAATTATGTTACCGTTCTTAGAGAAAATAACCGTTGTTTAAAAAAATATACATTACCTGTTCTGAAAGAAACAACTTCATTTGATTTTTCTTATAAATTAGTTATAAACACTATGTTGAACTATCAAAAATAAAATTTATTTCAGTTCTAAAAAAAGTTACAGTAGAGTGCAGAAATATTTTGGCCACTTCAAAATGAAAACGGACGATTTGAATGTATCTTCTCAACTTATTTTGCTTTGACTACCTCAGGGGGTTCTAGGGACAAAATTCTTGAAGATTCGTGAACAGACAGGAAAGAATAAGTTATTTGTTCCTTGGAAATTAAACTCTGGAAAGTCAACTTTTTTGTTGAACATGTTATACCGTCAATGAAAATGATTTCAAATGTTGTAATGATTTAATGTATTTTTGTCTGGAAGTAAAAAATACATATGCAACATGTTTTTATTTGGACAACAGGAAAATTGAAATATTCTGCCTTTCTTTGAAACAAAGGCCATTGTATAGTTTTCAGCTTACTTCCATGGAATGCCACAGGGATCTGTTCTGGGGCCCGAACTCGTATGACTATTAAATAGAATATTGTGAGATTTTTCATAAGACAAGAAATATTTTGGCAACTTCAAAATGAAAACGGACTGTAGGATTATTTTGCTTAGACTACCTCAGGGGCCTGTTCTAGGGCCAAAACTTTTGTAGTTCTGATATTTTAAAGATTCTTGAACAGACAGGAAAGAATAAGTTGTTTGTTCTTTGGAAATTTAACTCTGGAAAGTCATCTTTTTTTGTTGAACACATTCTTTTGTTGGAAACATTTTCAGACAAAATTAAGTGAATTGGAATGCGTGAAATGGGGGATTCGTAGTAAAAACATGGTAAGTACCTTGAGAGTACCTCAGGGGTCTGTTATCTGACCAGAACTCTCGAGAAGTGCTTGAGATACAAATTGCTGTAAAATGGCAATTGTTTATATTAACGGCTCATTAAATACTACTGAATAATAAAAAAAAAATCATAATTTATCCACTTGTGTGTATTTTTGCCAAGTGATGAAATTATCCATTTTGGTTGACGTATGAACATTCACAAAAAAAATTGTTGATTTGGATAATAAAGATCTGGTTGCTTCTTCTAAACTTTTCAATAAAAAAATTTAGGACTGAAATCCTATTTTAAAATTATCTGGAATCTGTTTTGGGGGCAAAACTATTGAGATTCTTACATTTCATAGTTTATAGGATTCTAAGACTCAAAATAAGCATCTTGATGATGAAATTTCCCCTTGCATTTTTCATATTCATCTATCCTTGAAAAAATAAGGCTGTAGACATGTTATTCTTTATTTGGAAAAGTACTAAATGAATGATTATGAATGAAACAATTTCAACTGCACATTATTATATTACATTATAATAATACACTCGCTTTTTATAAAAAATGTCGACATTTTTGTTTGATTTTCGCCATCCACTGATCCCAAATATAATAAAAAGAATGAGAGTACAAGAATTTAGATTCCGGAGTTTTTTTGAAAATTTGTGAATATTCCCAATAACGCCAATCAATAATTATAGAATGTCTCTCAAATTGCACATTCTGTGAAAATCACCGACTTACAAAAATTCTCCAGTTAAAAGACACTTAACTTTATTGAAAAATGCAAATAAAATTCATAAAAAAACTAACAGATTTCTAAATTATTCCACCTCCTTGTTCTTCTTCTTTTTCTTCTTCTTTTTGGCACTCCCTTCTCCCTCTACTGTGCCGTTGAGCTCTGAAACGCCAGTGTCATTCAAAGAAGCATCAGCCGTGTCGTTGAGAGACAAGGACTTCTTCTTTTTCTTCTTGGGTGGTTCAAGACTCTCCTCGTTTCCATTCTCTGTCTTAACCTCAACGTTATTAGAGTCGTCCAACACGTCTGCTTTCCTTTTCTTCTTCTTCTTTTTCTTCTCGGCCTTATCCTCGGCCACTTTCTGCTCGTACTCTTCTATGGCCTCTTTCATGACATCCACGTTCTTTTTGGGGATGTCGCCGGTTTCGTAGAACTTCAATCTGTCTTCCACTTGCTGCCTGAGTTTTTCCCCGAATATCTGGGAGGGCGTTTCAGAGAAACAATCGATTCTGGATGCTATGGAACATTTGTTGGCCAGGTACCTTGAAATTCGGCCTTTGTTTTTCGTGCCTGCGCGCCCGATGAAGGTCGAGTGGAAAATCAGCCCATATTTCGGGGTATTACCTAAAATGGGAAGGTAAGTTGAATTTAAACTCAATAAATTGAAACGTACACTGAGAAAAAAGAGCTGGTAAAATCCCTGTTTCTCGCTTGAATGGCGATTTAGAGCTTCCTCAAATGGTTTATAAAATTTACTAGATCCATCAACATACAATATTATTGTAAAGTTGATTTTTTTGTTTTGTCAAAGGGTGAAATGGTACTGACATTGTTGATATGAGTGAACTCAATATTAAAAGGGGATTTTAGACTATTTTCAATAGAGCGGTTTTTAGAAGGGTGAAATACATATCTCTAAGTATACGAAATCATTAGCGCTCCGTCGAAGAGGGCGTGAAAGGGGTAAGTTTGTCGAAAAAAGTTAATTTTCATTATTCATTTCAAACGAAGTTATCGAGTTTTTTTTTTTATCATAGAAAGCAAAGGCAATAAGTGAAATGGGGAAGTATAATAGTGTTGTATATAATCCTGTTGGTCCATTGATTGAGATATCTTGAACATCTATATAGATAATTTACTTTCAAAGATATTGTTTTTATTAGCCTGCATGTTTTTTGAAAGTTGGTCTGTAATCAACTATAATACCAAGATAATGATAAAAAAACACTGAGGCATCCGAAAAAACTCATAAATCATGTTTTCCCTTGAAATTTCATTAAATTGTGTAATAAAAGTACATTTAAAACTATAAATATGAACTTTTCTTGATATCCAAATAGCTTTTGAAACTTTTAATAGGGTTAGATTAATCCAAAAATTAAGATGCATTGGTGTTGAGGGTGGTGCATTGAAGTGGTTAACCAATTACTTTGATAACAGGTAATAAACTATGAGTTAATAATGTAAGATGTAAGGAAATTGAGAATGGTTATGTGGTTCCTCAGGGTAGTGTTCTCGGCCCACTATTGTTCTTGATATAATAGGTGAAGTAGAAGAAAACTAAAAATCATGTTTTTGCTGATGACTCTCTTGATAAACTTGATACAAACTATAAATCAGGGTAGCAACAATTTGAATCAAGTGATTTAAACTTTTTTTTTCAATTTCAATCCTGCAATCAAATTATAAATTGCTGTAAAAACCGATCGCTGAAGCAGATAAGTCATCAGGAAATTCCAAAAAAGGAAGATAGTTTATTTAAAAGTGTTCATGTACATTATGTGAGAGTAAAACATAACTTATTGTCATCAGTCTAATGTAAATATTCATTAATTTAACTTATACAAGCACAAACAGGTTACAACAAAAACAGGTTACAACAAAAACAGTTTATAGTTTATAATTTTACCTAAATGAATAAATAATAACAAATAATATGAACTAAATTTTCGGCACCCTGCCGAAAATGTTCACGTCAACACAAGTTTTTGTGTATGTTGCTGAGGAGATTTTCTAACTGTAAATATATACAACAAATATTTTTGGGTTAAGAGAGAAAACTAATGAAAATAGGTGATTTTTTAAAGTTCATTATCAATTTAAATAAAAAAAATCACGATTTATTAGAAAAATTCAGATTTTTTGCAACTCTGCTATAAATTATGAAGTAAACCAAATACAAGAATGGTGCTGTGAAAATTTACTTAAAATGTATGGAAATAACACAAAATTCTTGCTCATTGCAAATGAAAAAATTATAATAATCTTCTCACACATAACCTGGAAGTCAAGATAGATAATGGATAGAGTTGGTGAAAAAAATTAAATATCCTTGCATGATACCTGTTTAACTTAAGAACATGCAAACTATTCAATAAAAGTGATATCTTTTAATGTTAACTATCATATGAGTCACACATTTTAAAATTGCAGAACTTTAAATGAAGAATGATCTATTTCCTAAAACGAAAAATAAAAAATTTGCCAACTTAAATGGACACACTGTATATATCTATATTATATTATAAACCAACCTTTAGTCTTCAGTGCCCTAAACAAGGCTTTCTCAGCTCCCAAAATCTGAACAGTGGATGCAGGATACTTGGCGAGATTAGTCAAAGATCCAGCATGAGCTATGAGTCTGGCCCCCACTTGATCACCAATCAAAGTAGCCAAGTTGGGTGCCACATCAGACATCTTGGATCTCAAATACTCAGCCAACTGCTTCCTGTAATCCGCCAGAGAAACGACACGTACTGCAAAGAGTTCAATGTTCAGCAAATCTATGTCGCTTATGTCCATGCCCATGCTTGATTTCGAAGCATCCAAGATAGCCTGAGCTTTCCCAGAGTCCATAGTGATTTTTTCCAGACCTTCAAGGGAGTCATCAGAGAGTTCTTTGCGGTTTTTGATGAATTTAGCCAATCTTGCATAAGTGTAGTTATCAGGGCAAATTTTCACGAGTTCTGGAAAGTGGTAAGAGTACCATTCGCTGGAGAAAAACTCATTATGAGACCAAGAAAATAAAAGTAGTGGTTGTTCAAAAACTTACCGAATCCTCATTGAAAACGTATTGACATCCTTGTCTAGTTGGTCCAGTAGTGCTATGGACTGAATAATCATGTTATCTACCCTATGTACATTGAACTTTATCTTAGCCCTGGAGTAGGAATGTCCCAAACCCAGCTGGGCAACACCAGAACTTTTCAACGTGAATCCTTTCACCATATTATGGAAATGATGCCGAATTCCTCTGATGATCTCTGGGACAGCTCCCATATGGGTACAAGTAATACCCAAAGCTTCCGTGATAGCGGCAGAGAGTTTTGGGTCGCTGACGCCCAACGTAACCTTGTCTTTTTTGCCACCCTTAGGGATTGTTATGTCGAGGTATTGTTGCAGTTCTTCAGGTAATATACCTTCGGAAATGGCGTTGACATTTTCTAGGGCTCTGAGGGCGGATTGGAACGGGGAAAACCCGACCAGTTTGACGATGCTGTTAAATCGAGCCAAGTCGTGCACAGCGTTTTCCAGCTGTGGGAGCAGCATCCCGATTTCTTCAAACTCCTCGACTTTGAACACGCAGTAGCCGGCTGCATGTTCGAATAAAACGTATAACTTCATCTGAAAGAAGAAATTGTTAAAAATGTTCCGAGCATGTACACAAAAATATCGCTATATTTACGAATGTAAAGAAACATTGATTTTTCAGATATAAAATACATTCAACTAACTAAGAAACAAAAATAAACTTACTTTCGAAGTTATGCAGACACAAACTTTATAAATTCACAAAAAACCAGCCAACACGTGTTAACCTTTCTTCGCCATTTTACAGACAAGACTGACAAAACATCACAAAACGACAATACAAACAAATTTTGTATGTACTGTGTTCTGTGATACTTGTTCATACCAACACAAGAAATATAAATTTCTTTTGATGAAGAATACTTCTTCTTCTATGATTCTTCTTACATTTCCCTCAGCTGTCAGGGCCGTTCAGTCATATAAGGGTAAGACTCTGTTAACTTACTTCGCAAAGCGGTAGCGAAGCGAAACGATTAAAACGAAGCACACGCTATTACTTTTTATGTACGGGAAAAGTATAGCATGTGATTTGCTACGCTTTCGTTGTTATACAAGTTAAGGCTCGTTCATACCCGTGCGGATACTTGCAATTTTTTTTGGATTAGACTCATACGACGAAAAATATGCAATGAATAATGAATCATCAAGGCATTTTTCACTTATAGTGAAATTCAACCCCAAATACTGAAAAGTGACATGTTATGATTCATGGCACCCCACGTTGGGCGCCATGTACACGAGTCTCGTTTGTTGTTTTGCATTCAGAGGTAAAATATTGTTTTTATTTGGGCGCCAACTAGCTCAGACGGTGTCAAATGTAATAAGGACACTACTCAGAACACTAGATTTTAATAGTTAGCACAGTTGTTATCATAGACAAGAGTCATAAGATGGTTGCGACAGGTTATATCAAAAAACAAAATGATGGGAGCCATCACATTTCTGGGAACACCACGACCTGTCCCTTTCTACAGTGTTGACAAATGTATGTGTTGGTCGTGGCTATTACCCGACATAGTTGATTCTATAACACGATCTGGTGCCCTATTCTCAAATGTCGACTATCATATGTCGCATGTGACAAAATATGTCCATCGCCTTTCTCGAATATGCATTGAAAAGAGAAGGAGATATTTTGTCGCATGCGACATAGGCTAGTAGACATTTGAGAATCGCACCCATCTTTACCAATATTAAAAATAAATCTCAGAAATTCCAATAATTATACTGCTTTAAGTCTAGTTCATACCCTCGCGAATTTCCCAATTTTTCTGAGAATAAAATGACTGCCGACTTGGTTCTGCATCAACGATTGGTACGGCATAACTAGCAGCCATTTTATTCGCAGAAAAATTGCAAAATTCGCGATGGTATGAACAAGCCTTTACCAGTTGCATAGTTGAGAACACTGTAGATGTCAACCCTTTCTAGCCTACGTCTCCTCTTCTTTCCATAGTTGGCCTCTGCTAGAAAGATGTTTAGACAAGTGTAGGCATTTCACGTGCGCACTTGGCAAATATGGATGCAGGGTCGTGTGGTTTACAACAATAATTTTGTTTTGTAACCATGGAGTCATTGGGTACATTTTTCAAGAATCCTGTTTCTCTTCAAAAAACGAAAAAACGTTCACACCTAGTTTGAATCCTTCAATATGTTAGTGGCATTGTTGCAGAACAATGGGGTCTGGGTCTTACAAAAATTGCTTCCTTACACATATCTATATATTTGTTAAATACTGTTATAAATGAACATCTCTTAAATAAATCACTTGAAAACAATCAGAGGATTGAATAACACATTAAGAATGAATTTAAAGCTTACATAAAGTGAACTGAGGACGCTGCCGACATCCATTCCTCTCGGACTGTCCAGTTTCATTTCACTCAAATTGCCATCTTGGCAAGAAACACAGCCGACTTCTTCCAGATTGACATGCGGCTTAGAGCCGCCCAGAATGCCATCAGCACCCACCATTTCGTTGTTGAACAGGGCCCCTTTGAACCATATTTGGTCCGTGGGTCTCAACTTGAGGACGAAATTTCTGAAATAGTCGGACACAACGAGGTTTACGTCAGTGGCTTTGCCCCAGATACCTGTATCCATCTTCACAATGATTTCGAATGTATATTCGTTATACTTCCGTAGGGAGCACTTGTTGACAGAGCGAATCGCATCGAAAAAAGACATACAGTCCTCTTTCATAAGATCCGGGACAGTCTCGCAAGTCGACTCAGTTTTTTCCCCGTACAAACAGTGCAAACCGCTGGATATTTTGGCGGGAAACTTGTCGAAGACCCGCTTGTAGGCGTTCGCTATCGACCTCACTTTGATATCGCTGACATATCCAGTCCAGTGCACTCTGCTCCCTTCCAAGTCGGCACACTTCATCTGGGACAGAGCAAAGTTTTGCTCCTGCCACACGGGTTGGTGGCAAAACCTTTGGAACACGTTCCAGCTCATCTCGTGAGGGGATTTTGCGTCATTGAAGTACCCCACTTGCTCTCTCGCGGACGAGTTGATCAGCACCAAAAACGCCAACACCATCAACACTATTTGGATGATGGCAGTGTACTTCTTGTACCTGGTCTGGGCACAGACGTAGCAAATACCCATGCCAAAGGTGCTCAGGATGACGAAGATACAGACGGTGTAGATGAGATTCGAGGTGATTATCCACTTCGTTAGAGCCACAACCGGGAGAATGACGCTAGTGATGCCCACCAGAGGCAGGAAGAGCACCACACCCACAAGCGCCAAAGTCCCTCGGAGCAAGCCGAACATCGTGGCCCCTTGGGAGCTGATGATGCAGATCTGGAGCCAACCAAGCGTCACACAGTGGGGAATCAGCATTTTGTAAGTGCCCCTCCAGCTGTGTCTGGAAGCAATCCTTATGAATATCAGCGGGATGCAGGCATAAAGGACAAAACGAAAACTGATGCAGAACTCAATGCTGTTGCCGATTATATAGCTGGGGAAAGTGGGGACCTTTAGGTCTAGGAACCTCCAACCCTGTGCCACCACCGGGTCAGTTTCGTAGGGGTATTTCGCAAGCAGGTTCACAGCAAAACTGAACAGCACCAGAGGATCACACACCGTCTTGGATCTGAGCTTGGGCATGAACCCGATCAGAGTCATAAAAGTCAGCAAGAAGGTGACGATAGTTAACTCGGACTGGGGGATCCACTGCTCGGCGATTATGGGGTACACCAGCAGGTTCACGAGGAAGCTCAGGAAGAACTGGCCGTAGGGCTTCATGTTGTTCCTCATATACTGGTGTTCGGTCTCATCGGAGTTCAAATTGCCGCCAGAGTAGCAGATGAACAAGCCCGACCACAACCGGAAGTCCACGAACTCCCTCTGGTTCTGCAGCATCTGGAAAGTGGTGCACACCATCATCAGGAACGAACCGTAATATACCAGCATGGGTAGGAAATATAGTACATTGTCTGCGCTGAAAAACACATAGGCTGCCATCAAAACTATAACGTGCAGCTCTGATTTCACCAACGGGTAGAGCAGAGGCAGAGTCCTCTGACCTAACAACCTAACCAACTTATAGTAGAGTATCCTTAACGCTAAAAGAGGGTGCAATACAGACCGATACACAAACGGAATATGGTCCAAAGCTTTCAAATTTGGGTCGGACAGACATAATATTTGATTGACTAGAGGGAGCTGCCCGTGAGAGTAATCGACCGCTGCAGACACAAGGTGGTCTTCTGTTAGCTTTTCGTTGCTACTGTCTGACTTTTGCGACCAGTCGGTTTCTTCTTCGGAGGACTCGCTGAGTTCTTCGTAATCGTTCACCAATTCACCGTTCCCAGCACGATCTGAGTAGAAATCACTCGTTTCTGTGGATTTGGAGCAGGTTTCGCCCCGTTCTATCGCCAGGATCTTCCGTTGTAGCTGATCAGAGGTGATGTACTCCCCACCGTTGGATAAACTGAAACTTTTCAATGTTTAATCTGCTTTGGTGGCTGGTTGATCAAAAGGGTGTAAAATCGGGCGCTACAATTAAGCTATCATGGACGAAGTAGTGATAGGAATTCACGAATTGTCGAATTTGCATTATTATTTTTTTTTTTTTTCCTTGGTGTTTTGGCATCGACTACTATGGTCATTAGCCATGTGTTCTGGATAGGCCTTGTTACTAACTCCATACGCCACTTTAGGAGCAGCACTGTTAATTTTTAACGCAACAGTGAATCGTGGAGGATTATTCCCAGCCGACACGAGCCTCAGTCATTCAGACTTTCACATCTGCATTGTTATTATTATTAATGGTAAAAAAGTTACCAGTACTAAGGGCGCCGATACTTCTGAAAACTATTCACTAAAAAAATTGCATATTCCTCAGTATGCAGGAATTTTTGGGAAACCGACAACGTCGCATTCTCTTTTTATGTTCTTAAGATCCATTGTCGATTCAAACATTGTTTCAAAGATAGAAGTAAGATTGTTGGTCAATGCCTGTGGAAACGGTATCGGACCCTAACGCGAGGGTCATCTAGCGTGACTAGTTACAAACATGATTAGAACAAAACATGGGGCATGTCACCAAAACACGTATATTGGCTGTACGTTACCGTCATACGTCCAATGATCACTATGGCTCTGTAGTCTGATATAGCAAGGGCCATCTAAAAATGGCCCGTGCTAAACTTAACGGACTACAGAGACAAGCGTGCCTGGCAATTACTGGAATCATTCGCTCCTCGCCAACGGCAGCAATGGAAGCCCTCCTTGTATTACTTCTTCACATAGTTCTGGAGAGAGAGAGGCAAGATGGGCAACTTACATACTCTACCTAGCGGCCATTAGTCTACCGCTGGCATCTGTCATGAGAGGCAGCAGCATGCTGGAGGGCATAATAGCTCACAACATTCTAGGAATGCCCTCAGACATCATGCCTAAAACTATCAACCTTCACACGTCCTACACTGTGGTCTTTTCCGAAAAAGAAGACTGGGTCCGGAATGAAACCGACCTATATAGAACGTTGGTGTACCGATGGTTCCAAAACTCTGGAAGGCGTCGGAGCCGGAATATATTGAATGAACCCAGTAGTGAAACGCTCATTCAGTATGGGTAAACTAGCTACGATATTTCAGGCAGAGGTTTATGCCATTGAAATGCGTGCAATGGAGCTGGAAAATCGACACCACATACTAAAAACAATAAAAAATATCTTCATCAGATAGTCAAACAGCACCGAAAGCGCTTGAATCCAACTGCTTTAAATCTAGAGCAGTATGGAACTGCAGAGACACCTTAAACCGACTAGCGCTACGCAACAACGTTACCCTAGGGGGCGAAACAACGTTCACTGGACCAGAACCGGTAATCGGTTTAGCATATAGCACTGCCAAGAATGTCATAACAGCTTGGGCAGACAATAAAAGACTCTAGTATTGGTGTAGTCTACCGGGCCTAGCATTTAATGCTTGTACAACTCAGCAGAGCGCATCTCAGAGTTATAGTAGGCTTGCCTACTGGCCACTGCAAACTCAAACATCACATGCATGAAATCGGACTTGCACAAGATGCAGAGTGCCAGCTATGCATGGAGGATGATGAAACGGCTAAACACATTCTGTGTACATGACCTGCAGCGGCCAGAAACAGATTCTCAATATTTGGCGGTACGACAGTAAGACCAGAAAACCTAGTAAATTGTTCTCCCAATACATTCCTCAATTTCGTCAAGAGATAGGATATACTGCGAAAAATATAACCATAGGGTGAGCCACAATAGACCATTGGCCGCAGTGGAGGGCCTGATACGGGCCCACTCACGTTCAAACCTAACTAACCTACAAACATGAATATTTGACGTCATTTCTTCTTCTTCTTTAAGGAACCCTGATTTTAATGCTGAATCATTATTTCAATCAAGTTACGACGTGTCGACATGACTTGGAGGCCAGACCACTGACGCCATCTACATGTCACCTCCATTTGAATCCAATATGAATCCATAAAGTTAGCTAACTATCTTACTTCTATTTGAACAATGATTCAATGAAAGACATTGGTACTGGCTACTGTTTGTTATGAAAGAAGCAATTTCGTTGTAAGAACTGGATTGAAGAAAAAAATCATAATATTAATATTTTGAATGACAAAAGATAATTTTTAGAAATGGTCAGAGCGTAAAGGATCAATTTTTGCTCAGAAAAGATAACTTAAAAAACGTGACGGATCACAAAAACTAATTTTTGTATGTGCGCAAACATATATACAGAAGTATACAACCTACCCGTATGGTATGGTTATGTGAGCTCAGTTAGGTTGTAGCTCAAGTTTTTTAGCTTTAATTGCTTATTTCATTTTAGTTTGTTTTTTTTTGTCAAGTTAGTGTATAAAACTGTCTTTAGATATAGGTAGTTATTTATGTATATATTTTTTTCTTCTTAGTGTTTTATATTAATGTAAATGTAATAAATAAATAAAACTAAATAAGGTAGGGTCGGTTGGGTTAAGTTATAATCAAGTAGGTAATTTCACGTAACAAGTGGTCTTTATTTTTCTGGAGCGGAACGCTGATATTCTTTCTGCGTTTGCATAAATCGTACATATTAACGCACATGCGAGTGCGCATGTCTATGCATATGTTTGCGCACATTTCCGTGATCTGTCACGTCCTTTAAATTATGCCAGTCTGCATTCATTTAGAAGCATTATAGGTACCTTTGTTTTAAATGTGCAGTTGAAGTGTTGATGGGAAAATGTAGTACCTAGTTATAACTAATTTTTCTTTACTCATTCACTAAAATATTCTAAGTGATATGTGAATTAAATATTTCTGGAATCACATTGGCAACATCGCAAAATTAGCTTCGCCCTTTCGAGAAAGCTACCTTTCTCTTTTATTTTAAAAGTTGGTGGTGACCAATTTCCAAGTCACCTACCTGACATCATTGTTTATATAGAAGATAGTTAGTCAACCTTATGGGATTATAATTGGATCAAAATGGATGCGACATGTAGATGGCGATAGTGAGCTCGCATCCAAGTCATGTCGTAACTTCAGTGATCTGGCCTCCAAGTCATGTCGCAACTTGATTAAAACAATGGAAAAGCATTAAAATCAGGGTTTTTTGAAGAAACCTGCATTAAAATGACGTCAAATATTCATGTTTGTAACTAATCACGCTAGATGACACTCGCGTTTGTGTCCAATACCTTTTCCACAGGCATTGACTAACTATGTTCTATTTAAACAATGCTGACATGAATGATATTCACTAAACAAACCAGCATGAATTTGTTGTTTTCCAGATTGTTAAATGAAAGAAGAATTTTTTGATAAAAAGTACCGATTATAATAAAAAAAAATCGTAAACCTGGTGAATTAAGTGTGGATTCATGCAGCACCAAGTAACAATTATCAAGTAGCAATTATCAATTAACAATTATCAATTAACAAGTATTGAAAATATAGCATTCATGCACCCAAATTAACAATTACCAAGTTAACCTAACTTTTTCGTGGATGCTGTTTAAAAATTCAGATTCTATTTGTTCTTCGAAAATAAATGATCAGTTTTGTGTACTCATGATGGTCACTAAGTAGGCGGAGAAAAGAATGTTTGACAATCTCATGATATCAGTGGGATTGCATTTTGCATGACCATATGCATGTGGCGTTTTTTTTATACCCCGAATGACAACATCAAATGTATGGCCTGCAAGACCAAATATTGCAATGTGAATACAAACTATCAACACTGAGAGGGTCCCTGCTATTGTTTCTAGCATTAAGCATTATCTCTGATATTTTTATCTTTGATGATCGTAATTATGCCCTTATCATATACAATTTGGGAAATTGCCGTACAAAATCAGCCAAAATAGCATCATCAATTTCCATTTCGATTTGAACGAAAACCGAAAACACAACACAATGATACAAACTGCCCCACAAATATTTGAAAGAGATTCATTTTCGTCATTATACTGACCAATTCGCGTTCACCTGCGTACTAGTTGCGCACTAGAAGAAAATATTGTTCAATTAGAGTAAAAAGATAAAAGTTGGCCAACTTCCACTTGTTACTTGTTAATTGATAATTGTTAATTGTCTGCATGAATGCATTCATTGTAAAACAAGAAGTTCAACTTGTACTTGCTAATTGTTAATTGATAATTGTTATTTGATAATTGTTAATTGGTGCTGCATGAATCCACACTAAGTTGTAAATATTCTGATGGTGAGAATAAGGAGGCATTTTGAGTGTTTTTGACGGAACAAACGTGTGCTAGAAAATATCTTTTATCATTCAAAAATAGGCCCGTATCTCCGAAATAACTTGAGACTGCTAAAAATTTCATTTGGATTTTTTGTTCAGGAGACCAAACTACGAAGCCTCAAAAATTTTTTTGATAGCTTGTAGCACCCGATTAACTGAATTTTACCATCAATGTACCTTGCGAACATTTCACGTGCGGCTTTTCTCGCCAGTTTCTCATCCTGGGTCATGGAAATGCAAGACTTTACGTCCATGTAGTTGTGTTCTGTTATGCCTTTTCCGGTTTGCAAACATGTTTTCAGCAGCTCTGTTGCTTCAATGTTGCCTTGTTCCGAGGCCTTCATCAACCAATATACGCCTAGCCTCGCGTTTTCTCTTCTTTCCGAGTCACATTCTAGAATGAAAAACTTCAATGAGGAACCTTTGGAATGTGCTATTGACACTCACCGCATTCGTCATCTAATAGTTGCTTGGCAAGTACGACTTGAGATTCTGGACAGCCATCGGAAGCTAACTGGTTTCTGAGGCGTTTGAGAGAACTTTTGGGGCCACCTGAAAGTAATCAGTGGTCGATTTCCATATATTTACAGGACTGAGAGGAAAAACACCTACACAAAAAATAATGGATTATATTTACCATGTAAAGTCCACTGTTTTCTACCAGATGATGGTTTTTTTGGCACTACGCCTGCCATGGTCTGGCCACTCTGTTTTATTTTATAAACTGCATGAGAACTGCGAACGTTTCCTTAAATTTTAATTTAAATACCATAACATAAACATGTCAAAATATTTCATAAGGCGAATTCCACAGAGGCACAGAACGACAGAATATGTGTGGGTGTTCTCTGGCGTGTTCCACTAATATAAAATACACTTAGTGCACACGTAGTGTGATAGTTTGCTCCAGGTGCTTTCTTGGTACATTGGAATGAGTTTATGTGACATCACAAGTTGTCGGTTCCTTGCCAAACTAAACCACGAATATGCAATTTGTCATTTCGAATGAGAAGAGTTTTAAGAATATTCGTGCTTCTAGCTTTGAATGGCTTGATAAGTTTTCACATTAGCGAATTCATTCTCGTTCACAGAAGACAACCTAATAACCCTTTCGTGAGTTTGGCTTTAAACATTTTGGTAGAAAATTAGTATTTTGCATATTGAAGTCAGAACCCTGAAATTAACACATTCGCGGTTTTTGCGTGGAACCGACGAGTCCAGTCAGAAGAAATTCATTTTACAAACCAAACGGTTTCGATATTCTTTTTTGGATGAAATTTCAAAATCATCGAAGTTTTTTGTTCTTTGTCTTGGCCATAACGAATCGACGAGTAGTTTTATTGGGTGGAGGACAATGGGCCGTCCTCTGTGAATCTGAAGTCAAGCGTCAAGTTAATGTGTGTGAGGCTTTTTTCAGACTAGGCGGAACGCGGATAGCAGAAATGTCAAATTTTAGGCTGAGTCAAGTCTCCGGTCTGACCAATATGATTAGACCAGCGCGGTCATTTGGTTGACTTGACGACCTAATTAGAACTTTTTGTATGTGACCAATATTTTCAATCATCTGATCGGTCTGACTCATCGTCATACTTCATACTGAACGCGCGTGCCTTGTCCGACCGGTGACTTGACACAGCCTTAATGAACACGTTAGAAATTGCGATCTAGGTCATTCCGGTTTAAATTGTTGAATATAAGTAAATTTTTTTTGGCGGGATTTGACATTTTCGCGCTCCGCGTTCCGCATAGTGTGAAAAAAGCCAGGATGTTATATGTGTCAGTGATGACCACCGTTTATATAGTACGTGCAGTGAACAAAGTTTTTAGTGTTTGTGAAGTCCACCGTTTTTCGTGCGAAAACCAAGATATAGGCATCGCTTAAGAGGCCATGAGCGCAATTATATTTGTGGCGCTTTTAAGGGTAAAAGAGTCAATTGATAACTCGAAAACGGTTCGTCGTATCGATTCCCAACAAGGACAGGATTCTAGAGGACATTCAATTCTAGGTACGTGCTGTAATGGAAATTGAAATTTCAATCCACTTTTTCACAAAAAAAATCTGTAAAATGTCCCAAAAATGCAGTTACTTTGAAGCAAGTTTTTGGGTAGATGAACAAATAATTTCAAAAAAACATTACAGCACGTACATAGATCAACGTTTTAACTTTCCTCTGATACCAAATTTGTTTCGATTGGATGAAGATTGCTTCAAGTTTTAATGGAAGAGAAATACCATTGCAGCTTCCTCGATTATCTGTAAAAAGCATCGTGAGGTGCTGCCGCAGACGTAGGTACATAGAATCGAACGTCCTCTAGAAGCCTGTCTTTGTTTGAAATCGATACGGTGAACCGTTTTTGAGTTATCGGCTCTTTCACCAAAAAAAACGTCCCTAATATGATCGCGCTCATGGCCTCTTAAAGCAATACTCCTCGACGATTGTCCCTCTATTTACTCCAGAAACCAGGATATGGTGTAGCGGTTCCATTCTTAGTGGGTGGAAAGCTGGACAAGTGCGCCAATAGGAAGCAAGGTCCAATAAATACACGGAAAGAGAGAGACAAAAAGACTCATGTTGACAATTCTATGACATAAGTCTTTGATCTGTCAAAACCATTAAAAACATAACCTCGATGACTTGACAATGGCTATGTTACGAGCTTTAAGCAGAAATATTCCGTATTTGAAACAGCAATTTTGCGCCCTTCTCGGCAACACCAGTACTTCGGTAAAATTTATTTGTGGTGTAGTGATTATTAGCTATGTTCCATCGTTTTCGAAAGAGGCAGTCCGAGCAGTATCCGTTACCCCTGGGTACTTGATGCCCCCTTCTTTCTGGCTATGGACGGCGTTCACCTTCTGCTTCATGGAAATTCATTTTTGGGAAGTGCTAGTGGACATAATAACTGTCGGACTTTGTGGCAAACTGATCGAGCCACTATGGGGTCAAATGGAAATGTTGACTTTCTTTGCAATCACGAATTTTGGAGTGGCTCTTCTAAGCACCATGTGTTACTTCATTTTATATTGTTGTACTTCCAATCCGCAGTATTTATTCAGTGTGCACATACACGGATTGGCTGGATACATTGCAGGAGTGACTGTAGCTGTGAAACAAATCATGCCTGATTTGGTGATAGTCAAAACTCCTTTGGGAAAAATAAGCAATAGAAATGTACCATTGACTGTGTTTTTCGCGACTGTTTTGTGCAAGCTGGTGGGCTTAGTTGATGGTACCTATCCTACCATGTTTTTCAGTGGATTGATTGTGAGCTGGGTCTATTTACGATTTTATCAGAAGCACTCAAATGGATCACAAGGTGATATGGCTGATTACTTCACATTTGCAAGGTATGATGCAAAAATCTCTAGTTCATACTCTGTTTGGAGTCTTCTATAGGACTTCATTAATGAAATACATTTTTCAGTTTCTTCCCAAACGTCATACAACCCCCTATAGCAGTAATCAGCAATGTTATTCACACTGGCTTGGTTAAGCTAGGCATTTGTCGAAAAGTTGTCAGAAAATTTGACATGGCCAATCCAACAGGAGTCACAGTAACGGTCCCTGCAGCTGATCAGCATGACATGGAACGAAGACGGTAATTAATAATAACAATTTCTTCATTGCCATTCATCACAATGTCATTCTTCACTACTACACAGTTAACAGAAAAATGAAAATGAAAATCATGACACAAGTATGAAACAACTTGAGGAAATAATAAAATATACAATTTGCAATCAAGTATAACAATTTAAAAGATCTTACAGGACTGTTAAAACTTTTTTTTTTTCAAAGCACACAAAAAAATTAACAAGCAATTTTTTACATTGGTTTATCAATGTTATAATTTCAATTCCTCATTTTCTTTTTCAGACAAATTGCCTTGAAAGCTCTCAGTGAGAGACTCTCAAAATCCTACAGTGATAAACAACCATTGATACCGGCCAAAGCAAAATCAAAAACTTCACTCCCCCTACAGGGACCCTCGGCGTCACACCAGATACATGGAGTACCACCGATACAGACGAATATCGCGATTCCTCCAAATATTACTCCAAAACCTGATGAATGAATCCTGACCATAGATATAGATATTTAACTTATGTATAGATATAATTGTTACATCATTTTATTCATTTTGTAATATACTTGAGCGCTATTGATGAATTAGATGTTTAGTTTATAATTATTTTTTTTATAAGGATGTAATATAAAATAAATATTTATTTAAATATTTCGTGAGTCATTACTGAAATGTGAAGTTTAATAGCTCTGTTTCTGACAATAAAACAGTTGGCAAAACAAAAATAATGACTCGCTAATCCATGTGCAGTTAGCGTCCGTTTTTATCAGGTCTCTTTCAGCTGCTGTTTTTATCAGGCCCCTTTCAGCTGCCGTTTTCATCAGGCCCCTTTAAGCTACCGATTTTATCCTGCCTCTTTCAACGGTGTTTTTACGTTTTTATTTGGCTACTCCCAGTAGCCGTTTTTATTTGGTCTCTTTCAGCTGCCGTTTTTATCAGGCCTCTTTCAGCTGTCGTTTTTATCAGGCCTCTTTCAGCTGCCGTTTTTATCAGGCCTCTTTCAGCTGCCGTTTTTATCAGGCCTCTTTCAGTTGCCGTTTTTATCAGGCCTGTTTAACGGTGTTTTTACGTTTTCATTTGGCCGTTTCTGACCGCTTTAGCGGTCGATAATCTGACCACTTCCAGCGCCTGTTTTTATCTGTTGGCTAGTCGACCAGTGGCGTTGGACAAAATAAAAATCATTAAATATTAAACTTAATTAAATGTTTTCCGAAACAAAACCAATTACTCTACAATCCATGTAGCGGTCGTTTTTATGCCTCTTTCAGTGGCCGTTTTTAATCTTGCCACTTTCAGCGTCCAGATTTTATCTGGCCACTTTCAGCAGTCGTTTTTATTTGGCCACTTCCAGCGGCCGTTTTTATTTAGTCACTTCCAGAGGACGTTTTTATCTGGCCACTTCCAGCGGCTGTTTTTATCTGTCTGCCAAACGAACAGTGAAAAATCCTCAGATCAATATGTTTACTTATTGATCTGAGGAAAAATCATTAAAAGTTAAACTGAATAGAACGTTCTGATGATTGTGACAGCTAGAAATGATGCACTGGTTATGATTAGAGGCGGTGATCATTTGGATAGATCACTTGATTTTCAGTGCAGACATATATATATGGTCCCTGTATAAACATTTTGTTTCTTGGGATTGAATAAATAAATAAAATGAATGCTGAGATATAACTGATTTGACAGCCGTCTATGGGGTAGTTTAATCAATAGAATATTTGAATAAATCGTTCAAATCTCTCTTGAAAATTTAATTAAGTTGAATTACAGACACTTTCAGATGTCTCAAATTGATATACTGGGAGATGAATGATTTAGTAGCTGTCTAAGGGGCAGTTCGTACTTATAGAATATTCTCTAAAATATTTAGCCAACTTGACTTTCAGTATAGACACTTCTAGAAATACTTAGGAACAATTAATGAAAAGAAAATGGTATAGGCGTTATATTTTATTGTAAATTGCACATTATGGATTACATAATATATGTTCTATTTCTATAATCAATAATTCCCATTTTTCAGAATACTTTAAAATATATAAAACGATTTCTAAAACTCCACTTCGAGCAGAAACCTGAAAATCCATGAAAGGCTTCTCCCAAAAAACACAAGACAGTAAAATAAAAATAAATACATTTATCCAGCCTTATTTTGGCAGTATCTCAAGAGATCTTAAAACAGCAAAGTCCCAAAGCATAGAGAGCATTTTGAAATAGGACATATTTTTTAATAAACCTAAAAGCTTCACGAAAAAGAAGTATCAAAAATGAATTTCTACCCAAAACAAAAAATAGAATCAGCACGAGTTGGGAAAGACAGTTGTCAGTTCAGTTCTTTAGAGACATTATAAAATAATATTTTTCAGTCTTATACCACAAATGTTTCGAGTATCACCTCAAACTGTTTCCTAAAGGACAATTAAAAACAAGAACTCCTATGGCCAAACTAAAACACATGCTATAAATGAAGGGGGATCCCCTTGAACAAAATAATATTCCTAAAATTGATCCAACAAATACCCAAAACAAATCTCCCCCTAAGCCTCCTGTTTTCTTTTGGAGGGGGTAGACGCAAACACGTTAGAAGAAAACACAGATTCGTCGAAAAAGGTCGCCGTCTCCGTGTGGTACCCAGCATCCGTTACATCGTTCTTGAACATTTTTCTGTTCTGTCGAATGTTCTCGGTTTGCGGTCTGTTTTCCTTATCGTAGTCGTCTTCGTCTTTGAAGCTGTGACTCAATCTCTTCCGCTGACTAGTGAAGATCCTCGAATGAGGAGTGTTGGAGTTGGAGACGTCCATTTTTTCCGATTCCGGAGTGCTACAGCGCGAGGCCAGAGACACGTGCCGGTACTCCATGTCCCAATTCACGGTCGAGTCGCTCAGAAGTTCCAGTGGCCGCAGAGAATTTTCCTTCGAGTCTGCAAAAAGGATTTTTATTTGTCAATAATATTCTTCCTTCCCACACCTAATTCAACTCAAATCAAGAACAATCCGTTAGTCAATCTCAACTCTCTCCATCTCGCTTCTATCCATCTTACCTCACCTCTATCCTACTCTCCTTTCCCCTTTCTTTCTCTCCCTTTCTCTCTCCCACTTTCCAAACTGCATATTCGAGAGCATGTAGTTTTGCCCACATTTCATCACACCCACATTGCGTTATGCCCAAATTTCTTTACGCCCCATTTAATTGTGCCCACAGCCCACGAACATAGCACAGCCGAATAAAGCGCTGTTGCCAAATGCCGACCTTCTTTCCCGAAATCTCTGAAATAGCAATTGTGGGCATATCGACTCTGCGTTACACCCATATTTTGTGAAATTGCGTTATGCGCAAATTTCGTTAGGTCCACATTTCTAACTACGCCTACATGCGTTGTACCCAAATTTCGTTATGTCCAAATTGCGTTGTGCCCAAATTTCGTTGTGCTCATATGTCAAATACACCAAGATTTACCTCTTTAATGCTTTCATCAGTCCTAGACGGCAGAATTCATTCAAACTTTGGTGTATTGATATATGAAAACAACGAAATATGGGCGTAACAAAATTTGGGCACACCGGAAAGTAGGCACAACAGAATTTGAGCATAAAAAATGTGGGGGTGACGAAATTTGGACACAACATAATGTGGGCACGGAGTCGGTCACAACAAAATTTTGACTCAACGCAAGTTGCTGTAATGTAATGTGGGCATGACGCAACGCACCCAATTGGGGTACAATATAATGTGGGTATAATAAATTATGGGCACATCGAAATGTTTTTAACGAAATTTGGGCACAACGCAATTCCACGGAATGAGGGTATACGCAATTTGTCGACAGGCGCCCAATGACTGTTTCAGATGCTGTGGGCACAAGAAAATTTACATTTTATAGACACGTCCAAACCTTAACCTAAATACTATAGAGGAATAAAATAGTTTGTAGTGCTGGGATACAACACAAAGAAATGCGGTCCTAACGCAATGTGGACACAACGAAATGCGGTCCTTACGCAATGTGGACACAATAAAATGCGGTCCTAACGCAATGTGGACACAACGAAATGCGGTCCTAACGCAATGTGGATACAACGAAATGCGGTCTTAACGCAATGTGGACAAAACGCAATGTGAGCATAACGAAATGCGGTCCTAACGCAAGGTGGACACAACAAAATGCGGTCCTAACGCAATGTGGGCATAACAAAATGCGGTCCTAACGCAATGTGGAAACAACGAAATGCGGTCCTGACGCAAGGTGAACACAACAAAATGCGGTCCTAACGCAATGTGGGCATAACAAAATGCGGTCCTAACGCAATGTGGAAACAACGAAATGCGGTCCTGACGTAATATGGACACAACGAAATGAGGTCCTAACGCAATGTGGGTGTAACTAAATGTGGTACGGCATGAGGGTGTGACAAAATTTGTACACGTTATGAGTGCGTAACGAAATTTGGGCACAACGCAATGTGGCAGTAGTGGAATGTGGGCACCACGCAGTGTGGCAGTACTGCAATGAGGACACCACGCAAAGTGCCAGTAGTGAAATGTGGGCACCACGCAACGTAGCAGTAGTAAAATTTGAGCACAACACTATGTGGCAGTAGTGGAATTTGGGCACCACGCAATGTGGCAGTAGTGAAAAGAGGGCAACACGCAGTGTCAGTAGCGAAATATAGGCACCACACAACGTAGCAGTAGTGGAATTTGAGCACCACGCAATGTGGCAGTAGTGAAGTAGGAGCACCACGCAAAGTGTCAGTAGTTAAATGTGGGCACCTCGCAACGTAACAGTAGAGATTTGGACACAACCGCAATGTGGCAGTAGTGAAATGTGGGCACCGCGCAATGTGGCAGTAGTGAAATGATGGCACCACGCAAAGTGTCAGTAGTTAAATGTGGGCACCTCATAACGTAGCAGTAGTGAAATGTGGGCACCACGTAAAGTGTCAGTAGTAAAATGTGGGCACCACGCAACGTGGCAGTAGTGAAATGTGAGCACCACGCAATGTGGCAGTAGTGAAATGTGGGTACCACGCAATGTGGCAGTAGTGAAATGTGGGACAACGCAAAGCACCCCCATTTGTCTCATTATTTCTGCTTGTCGTCCTTTTATCCATTTCTTAACTCTTTTCTCCCTCTCCATTTTCCTACTTCCCTCTATTTCTCCACTGTTTCTTACACTCATCAATTCTTACTTCTTTCCCTTCCCTTGTTCTATTCCTCTCTTTTATCTCGCTCACTCATTCCATCTCTCCCACTCCATTCTCTCTCTCTCTCTCTTTACTACTTCACTTCCCTTTCTCTCTTTACTATACACCATAGTGATGTACTCTAGTCCAATTATGTTAATCTGCATTAATTTAAATATTATTAGTGTCAACATAACCAAAAATATATTTACAAGCTTTTAATGTAATTTAGACATTTCAGACTTATTTGTGCAATTGTGGATTTACTATAATTTTTTTTTCTTTGAGCATGCCCTTTATATTTTGATAATTTTATCATATTTCTTATTGATACAGAACATATCATCAAGGATTCAGAAATGGAAGATAGCATTGTCATGGTTGAAAGTAAAAAAACAGTAAGTCTACTCTGAAAGGTTTACAAGAAAAACATTTTAGATTAAATTTACATTTCATATAATCGAATTTATTATCTTGTTTTCAGAAAGAAATAACAAATGTTTTGAAGATTTAGCAAACTAGCATCAACTTCAAAGAATACATTTCAGGTTTTCTTTTTATAATACTTGGAGCATAGCTCTTTTTTGCATTTGATTTTTTTTTTTATTTTGTCATATTTTAAAAATATTGCATTTTAATGTAGAAACAAATTGCTTACTAGAAGGAAAACTTATGGCAATATTTTGAAACTGTGTAAAAAGAATGTTCCAAAGCTGTCTTTCTTATTGATGTTGTTCGAAATGCAAATAATTTTGAATCATAAACCCACAAAAAATAAAATTTCATAAATAACAAAGAATCAAAATAAATAAAAACGACTCAATAACAGACGACATTTGTTTTCAAGTGAACATTTAAAATTACAAATAGTATTCAACTGATATTTACAGCTTGAAAAAAATCCCCATATCCTGTTCAAGTTGAACAACTCACCAATAAGCACACTTTGGCTAGACATCTGATCGGCAATATCTGGCACAACCAAACTCGAATCAATGCTCATCCTAGTCTTGCAAGTGAAACTCAACCTGCAAGCGGATTTGGATTCCTTTGGAGACTTCCTGAAGATTGGAGAAAGACTACATTCTCTCAGTTCTGGAATATCACTTGAACTTGACTCCCTCTTATCCAAATGTGAATTGAAAGGGGAGTACTCTATAGGAGACAACCCTGTAGACAATGCAGGAGAGGTTTGAACTGAGGAGGGTGAGCTTGGATGCCTGTTTGGGGACTGATCGAAATTAAAGAGGTGGTGGTAGAGAGAAGTGTCTTTCAGGTCAGTTTCAGTCTTTTGTTGGTCTTCAGTGTGGGTGAAGTAGGGCTTGAGTATTTCTTCCACATGAGCAGGCAGGACGGGGGGAAGAGTCAACAACGTTTGGGCATAACCTGAAAACATTCACAACAACTGACATAAGAGCATTTGAAAACTACACAGAACACTGTAATGGTAATTTTTATGAAGGTAAAGTTGCTTACTTTGAGTATACTGCTTTGGTTTCGACAGGCCAGGAGAGTCCTTGAAGTCATCCGTGATGAGAGGGACCCTCACGACTTCAGTCATGGGGCTAGGAACTATCACCTTTTCACTGAAAAACTTGTCTATCTTCTCTTGAACCAACGACTCGATTTGAGGATCGTCCTCAAATACATGCTGACTTATGGTTTCCTCGTCAATATCAGCAGGCTTCAAGCTTGATATATCATCTATAGTCCACTTGAACTTCTCCCCGCTTTTAGGAGTGGATACTTTGGCAAATACAGAAGGGCTGTGGGAAGATGGGGTATGACTGTAATATCTGAATTAAATTTGAATCAAATACTTACCTGAATGTGGGGAGATGCAGTCTGTCGATCAAATGGCGTTCGAAGGGGTTGAATATTTTGCTGAATCTCGAAGGGGGGGTTGAAAAATTTGGCAGCAATTTGAAAGGGCTATCACAGCTCACGGTGCTTGAAAACATCTTCTCAGCCTTGGCTTTGGGTGTTAAGTTTCTGTCGTTTATATACTTGAAATCCATAATAATTTGTTAGACGGATGTATACGTTGCTGATATTGAATAAACCCGCTAAACTTATGAACTAATTACACGTTACTTCAGTAAAAACTCGTAGGGTAGAGAACATTAGATATTAGAGTTGAAATAATTAACAACTGAAAAGACACCAACGACCAAAATTAACCGTTGACCTGCCCAACATTTCGAAAACAAATCTGACCGTTTGCGCCGTTTGCGGTTTGACGGTTTGTTTCCTCATTTGAATGAACCACAGATTGCAGATTCCTATGTACATTGGCGCGAACCTCTTTTCTTCTTCTAATTTTCCTTCAGGCTCGTATTCTGCGCCCGGGTGCGACATCTATAATTATTTTGTTGAACTGATATAAAGTAAATCCGTCTTTCTTGCCATAAGCGGTAGAGTATAAAATTCAACAGTTTTCACACTATTATTCGATTTTTGAAAAACGAAGTTGAATGATATTATTTTGTGTTCATAGTTTCAGTAAAAGTTAATTTGAACTTGCGGAAGAAGTCAAAAATTCCATGACATGACACGATAATATCTCTATGCCATAGATCCGACTCCATATTTCCAAAATGTGATCATAGGTTCTCTTCACGAAAACATATTATCAAAGATATATGATAATATTTAATTTTTTGTCATATCTTCGATAAAATTTCTTATGATAATAGATCTATGGCATAGAAATATTATCGTGTCATGTCAGCCCGAGGGCTGCAGATCTTTTTAACAAGGCCAATAATAATCTTGCACAAACCGTCAGATCAGAAGTTTAAGTTTTTTTGCCGTATTTACGTACAATAAAGGATTTATAAGTGTTTGTGATTTCCACCGTCACATGGTGTCGACACCGTGATTGCACGTGCAATACAGATAAAAAAGTGTATAAAAAATTTGGGTTGAGTACTGCTTCGAGCAGAACTCTTTCCGCCCATCCGACGAAGCACGCTGGCATAACGCTGGTAACCAGGCTGGGACGAGACGGATACTCGTTTACCAAAAAGGGAGAGCTGGATTATAGCGCCGGAAGGAAGCTGTTCCAAGAAATGAAGAGAGATAAGTTTAAGGCTGTGTCAAGTCACCGGTCGGACAAGGCACGCGCGTTCAGTATGAAGTATGACGATGAGTCGGACCGACCAGATGATTGAAAATATTGGTCACATACATACAGTTCTAATGGGGTCGTCAAGTCAACCAAATGACCGCGCTGGTCGAATCATATTGGTCAGACCGGAGACTTGACTCAGCATAAGGTACATTTCCAAAACGAGTTAGCTGGGTTAATTGTTCTAGGACATAGCCCATTAAAGGAAGAAGAAGAAGTTTAAGGTTATGTCGATAGGTCAGAACACATAACCTTCAGGGATTCTGTGTCTGTGTCAGAAAACATTACTGTCAATAATGTCAATTTGTCAATGTCAAAAGTACTTTAACCCTTAACCTCTGTTTGGCTCTTCGGCTGAATAATAACAAATTTACGTTATTCAGTGGTAGCGGTGTCCATATACCAAATTAAATAGGCCAATGAAAGCAAAAGTGGACGAGGCTCCAAAAAGGGGTAGAGGTAGAGGCAGAGGAGGAAGAGGCCGTGGTCGAGGCAGAGGCCGGGGCCGCGGTAGAGGCAAAAAGGCCAAGGTTATCGAAAGCGATGAAGAGGTTGAGGCGCCAGCGCCCGAAGTCGTCGAAGAGCCCCCTCCCGAAAAGCCGGAAATTGAGGAAAATGCTGCTCCTCCGCCTAGTAAAGTTCTATAAGATTTTTTTTCGCTTATGAGTATTATTGAAATGACTTTTTTCAGTCGATCTCGAAGCTGATATATCCCAACTGGAAGCTCCAACGTTCACTACAATCAATAGAGGCCCACCTGAACCGATGTTACGGCTGGATTGGACACACAAGGTTAATTTGATAGGGGAGAAAGTGCTGAATCCAATGATCCACTGCTGTGATAAGTGCTTGAAGCCTATCTTGATTTATGGACGAATGGTTAGTAAAACTCATGTTTAAATATTTTAGGACTGCTTTTACCTATAAATATATAAAACATTCAATGATAAGGAGTGATAAAAATAACGGTTTATTTGTTGCTCCAAACATTTACTTGTTTTGGAAAAATTCAGTCAAAGTAGGTATACAACACAAAAAGCACAACAAACACAATTTTATCATATCAACAATTAAACTATTTCAAAAATTTTTAAATTCATGTACACTGTAATAAGTCTTTTCCAAAAGCAATTTATCAACTGTTCTGTAAGTAGTTCATTTGAATAGTTGAGACAAACATACAGAGCAATCTTCCCTGGGTGAAAACATATTTGAAAATTTAAGACTTTATGACAAAATAAGTAATATATTTCTTAACAAAATGATATTCAACCATTGAGAGTGATTCTATTGAATCTAACAACTCTACATCTGTAAAAGAAGTGTTAATAAATTTATTGATTAATTTTAGCCTTAATTGGTCTGATTAAAAGGAACTTCAAATTTCAATATTTCTTGTTCTTAGATTCAAATTTAAAGTAACAAGTTCAACAATCAAAGGTTTCTGAAGAGTGGCTTACAAGTTGATAAAAAGTTATATAAGTGGTAGAATACATCAACAAGTACAAATTAACAAAGTGTTCAGTGATCCCATAATTTTTTGTTATAGGGTAACTCAAGGTAGCGTCTTAGGACCACTACTATTTAATATAAAATATTATCCAATATCCAATTCAATTTAGATTGAATTGGAGAAATTTCTGCCTTTGCTGATCTTATATGATTTCTCACAGTGCCTCAACTTTGGATAAACTGAAACAAATAATTAATGAAAATGGGGAAATGTAAAAAAATTGGTTTGATCGGAATTTACCTTCACCTGTTATCAGAATTTAGGTCCACTCTAATTTGTTAGTAAGTTTAAAATTATTGAAACCAAATGTATCAAATATTTAGGAAGTGAGACCATCTTTTTTTTTGTCATTAAAAAACTGAGATATCTGATTACCAAATTTAAGTTTCTAAAACAATTTCTCTCATTGAAGCATCTTGAAATGTTGTACTTTTCTTTAGTACAATCATTGCCTAAAATCTCTGTTTATTTTGGGATGGGGTGGTGTTAAAAAAGTCTTCTATAATATGGAAGTGATTCAAAAAAAAGTTTAGAATAAAATACTATCAAAATCATTTATTTTCTTCTGATCTTCTATATGAAAAAGTGGAAAATTTGATAATGTATAATTGTTTACCAATAGAATTCTGATCTACATTTCCAAAAGTTAAAAGGATGTCAATTTTTGGAGATAATATTTATGAGACATAGTAGAAAAGACCTGTCACAATTAAAACTAGATGAAAAAAATATATACATAATATATTTCTTTCACATTATATCAAAATTGTTTGACATACTACCAGATATTATTAAAATGACCAAATCTATGTATTCTTACAAAAATAAAGTAAAAGACTGGTTGAATACTACACAAAGACATATTTTTCATAATTTGGTAAATATTAATTAATGGTTAAATTTATTTTGTTACAATACACAAAACTTTGAAAAAGAAAAATTATTGTTAATTTCAGAAAAGTTCTTTAGTTAAATAGTTTAACTTACAACAAGGTTACTCTGAAATGTTTCTTTTCAGTTTATTCATTACAATGTATTATATTAATCATGATTCTAGATTTATCTGTAATAAGTTTCAGTTTGTTGGATCTAAAATGAACATTTATAATTCATAAAGATGCTGTTATATTGTCAAAATCTGTAGAAATAAAAATTTCTTCTATAGATACCCTGCAAACACGTATTTTGCCTGGCATGCGGAAAGAAAGAGCAGAAACAGTGCCCTCGCTGTTTGGACAAAGTCACTCGAGTCGAACAAACCGGTCTGGGTACCGTTTTCATGTGCACCCACGGGGGTACCAGATACGGCCAGTCGGGCTGCCGCAGAACCTACCTGTCCCAGCGTGACCTCCAAGCCCACATCAACCACCGCCACGTAGCCAGCATGAACCCGCCACCTCTGGAAGCGATTGAACCCGAGAGAGCCGCGCCTTTGAGAACTAAAACCGCCAACGACCCCAGATCAGGGGGCGGAGTGCCGGCGAATATAAGACCCCGCCCCGCCCAAGTGCAGTCAACCGGTGTGCGAACCAATCTCATAACTGTGCCCATACAGGAATCCGCGCCTACGGTCCACGAGGCCATTCCCACCACTCAGAACTACTACAGTCAGTACCCCACGGCGAGTTATACTCAGAGCTTGCCCCCTCTGCATATTCCCCCTCCCCAGCAGCCCCAGTACTACACTGCACCGCCTTCGTATAGTACTGCTCAGAGTTACCCCGCTTACACTGGGTCTACGGCCGCTTCGGTGCAGTACGCTGCTCCAACGCAGGCCCAGACTAGGCCCAACCCCCCTTTCGATTATACCACGGCCCCTCCCCAGTGGACTAGCAACCAACAATATTATAGATGAGTGAAGAGTGTTGAAGGATTAGTGATTATGAAGTATGTTGAATTACTTTTGAAATCAATTCATGTCGCAAACCAAGTTTTTTGAGTGCAAAATAAACAAAAAAAAAAGAATTTCTTTTTGCTGAAATCATGCAAAAGTTCCCGAAATCTGTGGTGGTGGTAAATTCAATGTTTTCTGGGAAATTACTCTATACGTTCCCGACCAGTTCAAAAAACTTTTTCATTATTTCCATAATCAATTCAAGTTGAAAGTTTACATTGTTTTTCTCCATTTTTGCCAAAGTGACTGGCCTATAAAACAAACCCTTTCGACCTAAATATTAAAACCAGGGTAAATTTTTGTCTAGCAGAATATAAAAAGGATTGTGCCATTTTCCACGCACTACCTGCAGTATTAATTTCTGAAGGAGTACCTCAAATTCTGAGTAGAAAACTCATTGAAAATCTGCCACCTTTTGTTCAATCACTGAACTACAGTGTCAAAATGTTATTTCGTGCTCTGCCACCCTTTGTTCAATAGCGTAACTAAATGCATACATTTTTAATTAGTGTTTTTGCATTATTATTTATTATTCGAATTTTGGACAACAAATTGAGTTTATTGATATAATAATAATATGTTTATTCAATAAGCCACTTCACAACTGGAGAAATAAAATAACATCAGAAAAATACACATGTACAAAAATGGTCCTATTGTTGTATGAGGATTTACAACGGTCCTGTCCTATCATTGTTTATATAGAAGATAGTCAATCTTAAGGGATTATAATTGGATCAAAATGGATGCGACATGTAGATGGCGATAGTGAGCTCGCATCCAAGTCATGTCGTAACTTCAGTAATCTGGCCTACAAGTCATGTCTTAACTTGATTGAAACAATGGGACAGCATTAAAATCAGGGTTTTTTTTAAGAAACCTGCATCAAAATGACGTGAAATATTCATGTTTGTAACTAATCACGCTAGATGACACTCGCGTTTGAGTCCAATACCTTTTCCACAGGTATTGACTATCTTCTTTTTAAACAATGGTCCTATTGAAAAGGACTATATTCACTGCCATAAATCACAGGAATACAATGGAAGTGATTTTCAATATAGCCTAACTATAGAAGAAAAATAAAATAAAAATCATTCATTCATTTATAACAAAAGATTATAACATTTATAGTTGTTTTTTTTTACCCAAATCAGTTAATTTTTTTCAAAAATATCCATATTCATTAAACTGGTCATATTTTGAAGTTCAAGTTAATTTTGTTATCAAGTAGCAATACTTTTGTTTTCCTTTTTGAAGTGCTAATAGATAAATTCCTGAAATGAAAGGGGACCGATGAGTTCATAACCTTGCAGACAACATAAGAGAAAGATCTTTGGAAAAAAGCTGATTCTTCAGTGTTCATAGTTTCAGAATGAGTTTACTTGAACAGTATACAAAAATTCCATTACTTGGCTTATTTCGCAGTCCCCCATTGCATCAATCATACTACAAAGTTTCTTTACAGTATTTTTCAATCAATTATACTAAGTTATGCAAGAAGTGGAAATGTCTGCATATGAAAAAATATCAGTTAAAATTATTTAAACATATTCAGCAATTTATTCAAATTTGGAATGAGACATAAAATTAAACATCTCTTGCGGAATTTCGCACCTGATAGATGCCAGTGCAGGTGTCGAAAGTCGGACCAATTCCGCGCACGTAGTGCCAACATAATTCTAGAAAATTCACCATATATTTTGTACAAAATACAAGCAATGTTTATATAGAAGCATTGTTTATATAGAAGATAGTCAACCTTATGGGATTATAATTGGATCAAAATGGATGCAACATGTAGATGGCAATAGTGAGCTCGCATCCAAGTCATGTCGTAACTTCAGTGATCTGGCCTCCAAGTCATGTCGTAACTTGATTAAAACAATGGAAAAGCATTAAAATCAGAGTTTTTTGAAGAAACCTGCATTAAAATGACGTCAAATATTCATGTTTGTAACTAATCACGCTAGATGACACTCGCGTTTGCGTCCAATACCTTTTCCACAGGCATTGACTATGTTCTATTTAAACAATGATACAAGTAAAAATGAATATTCTCTATGTAAAAATAAGCTGCTCTTCTAGAACCCAGCAGATACAAATATTTCATTTTAATTTAAAAAATGCTGATGCCTCTGCGCCATCTATAGTTCAAAACTTGTGCTACTTCGCGTGTCACGGATAGAATTCTTCTTTCTCTTCATTGATAGAATGGGTAATACAGAGACCTACATCGAAAAACATAACCTATTTTTCAAAGAGATAAGTTGTGGTTATTCTGAATGTTTTGATTTTCACAAACGAAGAAAGAATCTGTTTCGCAATAATGTGTAGTATTGGTGATGATGTATTGGATACCGAGTCTGAAAAACTCATGCCCATAGAAGAAAGTGTACTGTTCGTATATTAACAGGAGTCTGGGAAAATAGATCCTATCCTATTTTTTTCAGGTCAAAAACGTGTATCAAATGCAGGCACGAAGCCCCCTGTATTGTCTTGAGAGGCAAGGATTCTTATTGCAGGTCATGTTTTCTAGCTGGAACTACTCACAAATTCAAAGCATTGCTCGGAAAGTCCCGCCGCATTCGTCCAAAGGATCGAGTTTTGGTGTGCCACAAGGTTGGACATCCGAGTACTTCGCTTTTGCATTTCCTGCGCACAGGCCTGGATTTGAGCACTCCCAAGAAGCTGCGATTTGAACCTGTCATTCTCTTTGTTGATGGTAGATAACAAAGTTAGTATAACATAGTCAATGTTACTACTACTAGTTTTTAGATCAGTACCATCTTCGCTTGGATGAGAGGCAAAAACTCTTAGGAGCTGCAAAGCAAGAAATCGAATCCTTTGGATTCGTTGGAAACTTTATTTCATTTGCTGAATATGTAACAAATCCTACTGGAGTGAAAGATCTTGTAACCGATGACTTACAAATGTCAGAAGATGATCAGCATAAAATTACAACAGTAATAAACAATAAATGTACTAGTACTAATAGGAATGACATCAAACTTCTGCTTGAGTATGATTTATTTTGGCTGTTTGAGTATAGCTTCAATCAACCTTATGTTTTAGGAGGCAACTTTTGATAGACATTGCTAAAAGTCAGAAGTGTAAGTTTGTATTCACTCCCGAAATATCCATAGATACAGCATCTCAACTTCTTACAAACATCTCACTGGGAAGGGGGTCTCATATTCCTATCGATACTGTGAGTAACTACTAGAAGTAATTTGGAGGTGTAGCTCAGAGTTGTCAAATATATTTTTAGGGTTTTTGTGATGACAGAGATGAAGTAAAAATTCTACGACCACTTCGACTGTTTGATATGAAAGAGTTGGCTTTTTACAACAAACTTAATAATTTAGAACCTCTTTCTGTGAGGCAACCTGAAGTTAATCCTTATTCTTCAGTTCAAGATCTGATGAAAAAATTCGTTAAGGACTTGCAAGCAAACTTCCCAGCTACAGTGACAACTATTTTGAAAACCGGTGACAAATTGGCAATGGAGGAGAGTGAATCACAGCAATGTAAGATTTGTAAGGTAAGAACAGTCTATTGTGACCAATCAATGAAGACTTTTGAAACGTAATCAGTAAATTGACTAGTTACTATTAATTTTCATATACTCAGTTTGAACTATCTTTTTAATGGAAGCTATAGATTTATTATTATTTTTAGGGTATATTGCTAACGAAAAATTCTCAGCTGACCTCTGAGGAGTCTACAAACTTTTCCCATTTAGTTTCTACAGAGGCATCAGATTACACCCTCTCTAGAAAAGAAAGATTCCAAACCATGATGGAAAAGTTCGACAACAAAATGTTTGACAATAATGAACTCTGTTATTCTTGTTCTAAAATCTCAGATTATATTTTATAAAAGATCTGTAAATATTGAAACTTGCTTTTTATTTTCATTAAAAAAACCTGTCCAAAAATGTTTTTTCTAAGACAGTGAGTAAAAAATTAATCTATCGGGTCCAAAACACTTCCTTGTGGCACTCCAACAAGACCATGAACCTCAAATTCATTGAAGGTGTAGAAAAAATCATTTTAATTCATAAACATATAATTTTAAATAAAAATAGAATTTTTATCTACAATAGAAGTAAAACAACAATATAATTTTGAATTCAACAACAAAATCTCATACACTTTTAGGGCATTATTCTTGCCCTGTGATTTGTTCAAAGCTTATATTTCTCCATGACAACTTTGAGAATTTGCTTGAACAAAGTTCAATACAGAGTATAATAACAGATAAAACAACAACAAAATAATTGACTAGTCATTAGAAGTGGGATGAAAATTGTAACAAATTGGATGAATGGTGATTAAGTTTGAAATTTGACATTCAATGATATATCTCTGAGTCAAACTACTGATAGCTTTTTGCAACTGGTTACTTTCTAATTCTGATTCAGATATTGCCACTTGAAATTCTGTATCTTTTACTGAAATGTCAGCAAAATGACCACAAATATAAGACATTTACTTGGAGTTTGGAGTTCTATTCAGCTACAATAGAAATAAATGAAAATAATATCCTGAGGTCTTACTAATGAAATCATAAAAATAATAATAAGCTTGAATTGCATGTGCCCAAGAAATACTCTGTTGCCTGTGCCTATTCCCAAGTTTATCGCACCATAATATATCAATAAATGTCAGATTCATACATAGCCTTGAACAGTTTCAACATAGTTAGATTTCAAGTAAAACGGAAGACACGTTGGTTCATTCTAAATGCTTGTATGACTAACGAAATACATTCCAGAAAATCTCATATCATGATGTGTGCCATCAAAACTCTTTGAACGTCTGATGCTTAATCAGTTCTTTAAACACCCCATCTTGATTCACCAACTCCTGATACTTCCCCTTCTCCACGATTTGACCATTATCCAAAACAGCAATTACATCAGCATTTTGTATTGTGGACAACCGGTGGGCAATTGTCAACACCGTCCTTCCCTTCATAACCCTCTCCAGAGCCTCCTGAACCAGATGCTCAGACTGAGCATCCAGAGCACTGGTAGCCTCATCTAGAAGAAGTATTTTAGGATCTTTGATGAGCGCCCTGGCTATGGCGACCCGTTGTTTCTGTCCTCCACTGAGCATGATGCCTCTTTCTCCGACTACAGTGTCGAAACCGTCCGGCAAGTCTTGCACAAACTCAATCACATTCGCTTCCCTACACACTTTCATCAGCTCCTCCTCGGTGACTTTGTCTGGGTCCTCCGCCCCGTAGAGGATGTTCTCCTTTATAGAGCAAGAAAACAGGATGGGTTCTTGGCTGACAGTGCCTATGTGCTTCTTCACCCATGCCGGGTCTAGGTCTTTTATGTTTTGGTTGTCCAAATATACCGCACCAGCAGATGGATCGTACAGCCTGAGTAAAAGTGCTGCCAAAGTGCTCTTCCCAGAGCCGCTTGGACCCACAACTGCAACAGTGTGGCCAGGACTTATGTCAAGCTCCAAGTCTTTGAATATTTCAATGTCATTTCTTGCTGGATAGCTGAATTTGATATTCTTGAATTCGATATGGCCATCTAGGGTGCCTACAGGAACCAGACCACCTTGCATGGGGATAATAGGATGTCTGTCGATGATTTCCCACATCCTGGTGGCAGCTCCAACAGACTTATTCAAGTCTGTATAAAAACTAGACAACCCACTGACTGATATTCCTATATAGGCCGCATAAAGCAAGAATGAGGTTAGATTTCCCACAGTTAGTGAATGGGAAGACACCATAACTCCTCCATAGTAGAGAACCGATATTATAATAGCATTTCCACTGAACCCTGTCATGCCATAGAAGAAAGCCCTGGCTTTTGCTTCTCTGTAGCAGTATTTCAGAACGTTTTCAATCGACTTGTTGTAACTATCGATCTCTCTAGGTTCTTGTGCAAATGACTTGACTGTTCGCACGTTGGAAATCTTCTCTTCAGCTACCTTTGTAGACTGTGCCAGGGAATCCTGCAATTTTCTTGAAATGTTCCTCACAAACCGCCCGTATACGACTGCTACACCAGCTACAGGAGGCACTATTGCTAGGCCCACCAATGCCAGCTCTGGAGACATGTAAAACATCATGCCTGTACCTGCACAAACCATGACAAAAGAGCGTAGTCCATCAGAGATGTTTTGTGACAAGGCAGTTCCCACAATCTGAGTATCAGCTGACAGTCGGTTTATTAGTTCACCTGTGGGCCTTTTGTCGAACCAGCCTTGTTCCTGTTTTAGTATCGAGCTGAATACTTTTCTTCTCAGGGCATTGGTCATTCTATAACCTGCTGTAGACATGAAGTACACCCTGCCAAAATTACAAATTGCACCTAATACAAAAACCCCTAACAAAATACCACATACTTTATTTAGTTTCACTTTTGCTTCGTCGCTATCTTCACCACTTGTATAAATTATATCTAGCACCTTTCCTAAACTGAAGGGTATGGCCATCGTTACTGTACTTGAAACGAACAAGAAGCCTATGGCAGTGCCTATTTTCCATTTTTCCGGTTTTGCCAAAGAAAATAACCTCCTAATTTCCGATTTGTTCACTACAGGATCTTCTTTTGTCCTGCTAGATTTATTCCTATGAAATATCCTTGAAATTCCTCTTGCATGACCTTTTTCTGTTACAGGGATTTCTACAGCTATGTAAGTCTTGTTTTGACTAGTTTTTTGTGCCATGTTACTGAATTTTCTAAGTACGATACCATTTCTTTTAGTAGAACAGTATAAATTAAGACATTTTAGTGACTTGTTACACAAGCTATGTGCAGTCACTATCACTGAAAACAATGTCATGTTAATCTTTTGTTGGTTAATTACCAAAGCTATAAGTAAACTTTATTTAATTGGTCAACATCGACTAATGATTGCTTATCACATTTTTATCTTTCCGTTCAATATTACGGAACTGTGCCAAAACAGTATATAACTCTTGTCTATGGCCAAAACGAGGTTAATAAATGATAAGATGATAAGGATTTTAAATTGTTTATCATCTCGGATTTATGTCCTGTCATTCCGAATAGTATCTATACTACAGCGTTCTGCTTTGCCGACATGAAAAAGGTGTAAAAGCGTCTGTAAACTTTGGCTATTAGACTCTAGATAGCACGTTAAAGCTCCGAACCGAAATATTTTGGATACAAATTGATATCGAACAAATGCTTTATTGTTTTTTTCGTTAGGTATGACCAGGCATGAAGAGACAATTCAAAATAGTTCAATTTTAAGTTATTGAACAACGAAATTTGCCAATATCCCGCCATCTTTTGGTTAGTAGCCAAACGAATCTCTCGAAGAGTGTTGAAGACTTTCATTTACAGGTTCCTTTCGCAATAGAAGAGATTAACTTGAACTGATAATCACTAGATGACGCGTGTTGTATTGTCCCAAAACCATGCGGACATAAAATGTATAGTGAGTAGATAATTTGAAGCTACAACCGATTAAACCGTTTGTATTTCTAGAGTCTACGTGTGGAAGAATTTGAAGCCATTTTCTATAACCTATCAATTTTAATTTTGAATTTTTTTTTTCAGATGCTATTAATTGAAATTTCTCCAGAACCCCATGGAAGATAATAGAACCGCTTGTATTTCTGAATTCAACGCTTTGAGATCTTCCTCCGAGTGCATTTATGAGCAGATATTTTTTTCATTTCATTTGAAACGACCAAAAAAATCGAAGTTGTAGTCCTAGTTCTAGACCCACCAAATTTGTTGTAGAAAGATTTCAAGCCATTTTCTATCGCGGAGTAGTATCACAGATGATTGATTCTGATTCTTTTTTTAAACCAATTTTGAAATATCTCCAGAACCGTGGAAGATGAATGTATTTCTGAATTCTACTAGTCGAAATCTTCTTGTTTTCATTTTTGAATTTTCATTTTCAGGTGAAGATTTTCTTTATATTATTTGAAAATAAGAAAAATTAAAAAAAAATCGTCCTATCAATTCATATAGTCTTTGGGGAAAAACAAACTGATTCGTTATGAGCATACGAATCAACAGGCTATTTTTTCTCTGAGAGCTCTACATTGGTCCTTTAGTTTGCTTCAAGGTGTAGTGTAATTTGCTCTACATTTAGAATCGAGTGCAGTTCAGAGCAGATACAACAAAGGAACATGTCAATCCAATCAGCAATCGAATACAAATATCGATTGTAAAACACCAATTGCAGGAAGTGCTTCACCTTGATACAAACGAAAGGGCCTTATAAAATAATAATTCCCCCTCTTCCAGGTCAAGTTCTGTGGTTCTAAGTTATTTGCCATGTATCATTCTTTAAGGAAATTGCACACTCCATTCTTCAAGAAAACTAGGTTTTCTGCAAGGAAAGAAAACCTAATATAAAAACAGTGCAGCCAACCATTGAAAGCGAAACCAGAGAATGGCACGAACATTAAAAAACTAACTAGGTATAAATTCTTTTATTTAGGTATATTTTTCGTTTGAATATGGCACTCATGCTTCCTCGCAATGATGGAAAACGGAGACAACTTTATTAAATACATTTGTTCTCACGTGTAAACCCAACAAAAACTGTTAAACTCATTTGATAGAACAACAATATAAACTTACAAACATCAACAATGTATTTAATACAAGTCAGTGGTTTCCTTATCCAAAATATGACAGTAACAAAATAATTACAAAGAGAGATACGAAAGATTTGTCACGATTGCTTACATCCTGGGAAACCCCGCACAGATATACAAGAAATTGGTTTTTTCCACCTACCACTCCTCTTTGAACTTTGGCTTTGTTGAGCATTTCCGTTTGAACGACGGGGCTGTTCCGGCCTCCTTTCAGCCTCTGAAAACAGACAAGAAAGCCAACTTAGAAAAGAAATTTAAATTTTAAAGGAAAAACTATCCAAAGTGAAGCAAAGTGTAGCAAAGACCCTCAACAAATCAAGCAAAAACCCACAAGCATAACTCACACAATAAGTAGTAGTTCTTTCACCTAACTACAACTATAATAATAATAAAATAATATTTATTTCGCTTGTTAAAAAGTATAAAATTATCACAATAACAAGGAAGACGTCAGTGTAAAAATAAACAACTTCAGGCTATAGACCAAGCCATAGAGATTTTTCCCCCACAAAATAAAAGACGCAAAAGGCCTATACCAATTTTTATAAGATATGTTTTTGGAAAAACAACACAAAGTCGTCCCCACAAAATTTCAAATACCAAAATTGAATTTTATACTACCATATACGAGCGATATTGAAAAACATGACTTGTTTTCAAAAAAATTTGATCCCATCACTTTATTTTTCACGGTAGAATTAAAAGTATGGGGAAAATATTGTCCAGAATCGAATGTTGATTCAGAAATTCAAATCACAGCCATCTATGATCAATTTAATTTTTCCACTTTTTTCCAATTTTCTCCTCATCGCCCTGTACGATATGAGGAAAACTATGCTAGATGGATGGTATATTGTTAGATATGATCATATCACTCTCTGAATGTTCCCTCCTTTCTGTCTCCCACCGAAAAATCACGTTAATTGAAATATGTGACGGTATAATAATATCACAAAATCTTGCTGCAAATAGTAAATAAAACTGAATTGTTTTTTAATGTCGCTCGTATATGGTAGTATAAAATTCAATTTTGGTATTTGCAATTTAGGTTTGGGATGAAACACAGGTTTTCACCAAGAATAATTTTTTTGAGAAATCAATAATAAAAAGTTTTCCATATGCTGCGAACTTTATGCCGGACACTGTATAATACAAATAAGAACTAAAATGTTCGAAATATTCCAATTTGGAATCACAGCCAGGGTAGTTTACTCTTGATCAAAATTCTATTTTTTGTTCCCCCCTGTACACCGTTTGGAAATTTAGAGTTTTGATAACTTGAATACAAGTATTCCGTAATGCATCAATTTTTATGAAGAATAACATTTTCTGTTAAATCGATAATAAAAAAGTTTCCATATGGTGCAAATTTTTGAAACTCACTGCATATAGTCATGACCACCTTTTGATAGGCAACCCATTTTAGGCGTATTCGTCTATTTATGTAACTTCATAAAAAGTATGTTTCGTCCGGTTGACAGATGGGTGAAAGTCGACCTCTCTTCGCCTCTTAGACTAAATGCGTCTCATTGATTTGTTATTCTACATGGTTGCCGAAAAAATAGTGTACGCAACATGTCCGAAAACAAGTGGCGTAAATCACTATTTTGTTTATTTTGTCTAAGTGTCTCAGAGTCAGAATTCTAAAATACTATTTAAGTCGAGAATATGAATATTGCAATAAAACAAGTGGCCACCCAAGATACTATAGGTTAGAATTTTGACTTGGTAAAACAAAATTCAAAAGTGCTGGATTGGAATTCTAAGTAGGTTCTGTAGAATAAACTTATTCCAAGAATTCATTCTAGTACCTTGAGTTTATTTCTTTCTGATATAAGGGTCAGAAGTACAGACCTAGTGTCTTCAAATTCTGACTGAATATTTCAGGATTAGCTAAGCTAGACTTATTATGAAATTCTGTAATCACAATTTTCATTCTGTATCGCATAATTTCTCATTTTAGACTTGTTAAGTCGAAGTTGTGACTTAATATTAGCTATTAGTACTATTCTGCCCTCCTAAGTTATAACGTCCTATCTACATTTTCGGCTGTATTGTTGATAATTTATTATATTGATCAAATTGGACGATTCTAACATACAGGGTGATTCAAAAGTATTTTGACAAACTTCAGGTGATTCCTCCCAATATTCTAATATGAAGTGCCCAAGTAAATATATGTCCGGAATCGCTTCGTTTCCAAGATACAGGGTGTTGAAGTTTTATTTTTATTTTTTCAAATAACTCTTGAAATACTGAACTTAATTAAACGAAACTTGGTAACAAGAGGTTTTTGAGGTGTCGAATTCGAACCTGATGTTATTATTTCTCTTTCTCGTAGGGGGCGCCACCTACACGTCTTTCTCTTTTTTGAAGATTCATAACTTTTTTGAGCGTACTTCTAGCACATTTTTCAGTAAAAAATCGATTCCTCTATCATATCTACGTAAAAAAGCTACCCTTGTTAAAAGTCGCTGTAAGCAACCGTTTTCTAAATATTTGGACTTGAAAATTTCAAGTCAATTATTTGATAATCGATGCATGTTGAAGTTATTACCAATATTTTGCATTTTTCACAAGAATGCTTTGGAAAAGAATTTGACGTTTAAGTAAGTAGTTTTGGTAATTACATATTTTGTGACAGTTAAATGTTTAATTAAGTTCAGTATTTCAAAAGTTATTTGAAACAAGAAAATAAAAATAATACTTCAACACCCTATATCTTGGAAACGAAGCGTTTCCGGACATATATTCATTTGGACAATTCATATTAGAATTTTGTGAGGAATCACCTCTTGAAGTTTGTCAAGGTACTTTTGAATCACCCTGTATATTATAGAAGTATTTTGTATTTATACATATTGTTAAGCCACAGCACAAACAAAAAAAAAGCCGCTCAAAAAAAAATCCGAACTAACTTACTTGAAAAAAAAAATCTACTAGTGACTATAGAAACAATTGATCATTACCATTGAGTTCATGTTCGGTAAAGTACTGGTCGTGCGTACTGTCGCCCAGATCCTCGTAGTAATGGTCGATCAAGTAAGGCAAAACTGTCAAATTGTGCAACTCGTCGCCTTTCAAGGGGGGAACAGGCACTTGTACACTCGTGAGGGGCGGTCGCCTAGAGAACCATCTAGAAAAAAAAAACATTACACATGAAAAAATACACTATTGGAGGAAAAACCAGAATCAAATCAAAATGTGGTTTATTGTCCAAAAATATTATTCTTATTGACAAAGACTGTACATGTAAATATAAATTTGCATATAACACAAAGAAATACAGAAAAAATGTATATAAGCACAAACACTTTCAAATAAATGAATGAGTAATAGTTACACTTCAAAATTTGTAAACAGCGTATCTCACGGTCGATGGTAGGTTAGACGTTTATGGTAAACGCAAAGCAGGATTTCCCTGAAAATTTCACATCTTACATTTTGTTACCTGATCTATCGATCTAAAATATTTTCAGCTTTGCGGCGTTGCCACGTCTATCAAAAAAAACTAGCAAGTTTATTTTTTTAAATAGAACACCCCGTATATTAACTCATTTTTTGAATCGCTCTTTCATTATAATACTTTTTTGTTAATAACGTCCTATACCTATCTCTATCTGTTTTCGAAATAAAAAATAATTTGTGTTAAATATGGTCCAAAACATAGCCCTAATTGAACTTTAGTACATCAGTACTCTCAATTCATGAAAAGTTGATATTTTGATTATAGGTTGGACAAATTCGAAGTATTTACTTAACACCAAGAAATCGACTCCATATCATACAGGGCGTGCTAAAATTACTGTTATTTCCATAATGCATAAAAGTGGTCAAAAGTTCATTTTTTCAAATGAAACCCCCTGTATATTACTCGATAAATTGAAAGATGATGAAAAATGCTTCAAGATGATATATCATGTCCCTATACCTAAATCATCAACTTTTCTTAATAAAATTGCTTTTTAAGAATTTGGTTTTAGGTAACAGTGGATTTGTCAAGCTTATAACAGTTTGGTAACTTTTATAAGTAATTTACGAATAGTTATCGACGGTGTTTCAAATTATCTTCCAAAGTGAATGCAAATATCGATTATTCAAACAAAGTTCTTATGAAATTATTTATTATACACGGACAGTGTGATCAAATCATTGCCAGAACTTGCAGAAATTTCAACCAAATGTATCCTGAATTAACACCAATGAACGAGAAGAAGTATGTAAGATTACAAAATAATTTTCTTAACTATGGCTGAAAGTTTCCAGGGAACAACTGTCCAAAAACCAGGCATTTCTAGGTAAAAAGTACGATTTTCTGGAATATAACATGTGAAAGTACAGAAAAAAACAGAATTAGGAGGATTAAAAATAACAAAATTGTAAACAAAATATCACATTTTTACGATAAATGCTGGAAATGTTGTCCATTACATTCTAAACATTTTAAAATATTCTTTTGTACGCGACTTGTCGTTGCTTTTTCAATTTCATGGGGATCTAGATCTTCAATACACCGCACTATTCGCCGTCGCAGTTCTTCTTTGGTAGGCACTGGAGTACTGTACACCCTTTCTTTTAAAACAACCCATAAAAAAGTCAAGTGGCGTGAGATCGGGTGATCTCGGTGGCCAATCCCACGGCCCTAAACGCCTAAACCAACGATCGTCAAACATTTGGTGAAGTTTCCTGGAAACTTCCTGAGTGCAATGAGCTGGCGCTCCGTCCAGTTGAAACCACGAATTCCTATATTCCTCTAAAGGCAAGTTTTCAAGGAAATCGGTAACAGTCGTCCTTAAAATATGAAGATATCTCTCTGCATTCAGTGTGTCTTCATAAATAAAAAAGCTAATTTTATTTTTCTTCAAAATACAAAACACATTCAGGGAAAATTTTTCTTGAAAACCCATTTCTTTTGTCACATGAGGATTATGATCAGCCCAAAAATGTTCATTCCTTCTATTAAAAATGCCATCCCTCGTAAATTTTGATTCGTCGCTCCAAATTATTTTTGACAAAAATTCCCGATCTTCCTGTATATGTATTAGAAGGGATTCGCAAAAATGCACTCTGCGTTCAAAGTCTTCTACTTTGAGAGCTTGAACTTTGGTAAATTTATACGGATGCATTTCGTGATTTTCCGAAATTCGTTGTACTGAAGCATGTGATACACCCAAATCTTTTTCTGCACTGCGAACGGAAGCTTCTGGATATGCATAAAAATATGCCAAGACGTTAACAGTATTTTCCTCATTTAAAGTAACAGGTTTTGGTAATGTTGAAGGCGCTTTTAACTTTGAGCCATAGTTAAGGAAATTATTTTGTAATCTTACAAACTTCCTCTCGTTCATTGGTGTTAGTTCAGGATACATTTGGTTGAATTTTCTGCAAGTTCTGGCAATGATTTGATCACACTGCCCGTGTATAATAAATAATTTCATAAGAACTTCGTTTGAATAGTCAATAGCATTCATTTTTGGCGATTTTTTAAAACACCGTCAATAACCATTAGTTAATTACTTATAAAAGTCACCAGGCTGTCATAAGCTTGATACTTCCACGGCCACCTAAAATCAAATTCTTTAAATATTTTATACAACTGTCCGAACTGTCATTAAAAATCTCTTTAATAGAAACAATCAGAACATCTACTTAGAAAGAATTATTTAGAAAAGTTTACACATGTATTTGGCAGTTTGTGCAATTGGTAATATTTATTCCCTGTGAAGTAACTGACGAAGTACCTACTATTCAATTCAACTGTAGAAAGTCCTTTATGAATAACCAATAATAACAATTAAATAAACATGTGCGCTGGTGTATGTAGTTGAAGCATCTGCCTTGTAATCCAAAGATCGTGTGTTCGAATCCCATGGACCTCATTCATTTTTTTGTTTTTTTTTTATTACTAGCTGTAACTGTTGTACACAAAAATGTGTATGATACATGGATTTGCTCCACTCGCTGACGTTCGTTTCGCAATATTCCCCACTCACAAAATAAAATGCCACTTCCATCACTTGTAGGTATCATAAATAACTATTTTTCTACAAAAACGGCTTTATTAAGAAAAGTTGATGATTTAGGTATAGGGACATGATATATCATCTTGAAGCATTTTTCATCATCTTTCAATTTATCGAGTAATATACAGGGTGTTTCATTTGAAAAAATGAACTTTTTACCACTTTTATGCATTATGGAAATAACAGTAATTTTAGCACGCCCTGTATGATATGGAGTCGATTTCTTGGTGTTGAGTAAATACTTCGAATTTGTCCAACCTATAATCAAAATATCAACTTTTCATGAATTGAGAGTACTGATGTACTAAAGTTCAATTAGGGCTATGTTTTGGACCATATTTAACACAAATTATTTTTTATTTCGAAAACAGATAGAGATAGGTATAGGACGTTATTAACAAAAAAGTATTATAATGAAAGAGCGATTCAAAAAATGAGTTAATATACGGGGTGTTCTATTTAAAAAAATAAAGTTGCTAGTTTTTTTTTTGATAGACGTGGCAACGCCGCAAAGCTGAAAATATTTTAGATCGATAGATCAGGTAACAAAATGTAAGATGTGAAATTTTCAGGGAAATCCTGCTTTGCGTTTACCATAAACGTCTAACCTACCATCGACCGTGAGACACGCTGTATAAGCTTATACCCCTAGTCACGCATAATTTAAAACAATTTAAAATCAAATAAACTTATGTATACGTATACTTATAAATACACAAACATTATTATAATAAGAGGCGGCATAAACATTTGCAATCATAATAAAATTATTTTCTGAACCTCACACAGAATACCATAATTTGATTTTTTTTTAATGTCAGTTCGTAGATAAACCAGCGAATTGAAAGTGAATAGTATTCTTAAATTCGGCGTTTCGTTGAATATAAATCCTATAAGCGTTGAACTCCCAAAAAACCATGAGATTCGAGAGAATCGTTACAACTTGGCGCCCAACGTGGGGCCACTTTGGGGATCAATGTCCAAATCTAAGCGGAGAAGTAGTAGAAAATGTTAGGATAATCTTAGGAGAGGAATATAAAGATCTTTGGACATATTGCATTTTACATCTGATTTCAAAAGAACGTGTATATTTCCTTTTGCCATTCATTCAACCAGTCATAAACATGGGTGATTCGTCTGATTCGGATGATTATGATGATTGAGTCTTGCCACGAATTTGATGTGTATATAAGATAGCCATACCAGCAAATAAATGATCAACGTTTCCTGATGTTTTCTTATTAATTTTTTTCTGGGACCAACTTCAAAGGCGCATTCGTCGCCGACCTGCTTTACCTGACACCCTTCATAATCTGCGAATTGCACTTCAGGAAGAATTTGATGCCATTCCACAAGAATTTCTTACAAACCCTATTGATTCGATGCAACATCGACTGAATGAAGTCATTTTGGCGCGGGGAGGGCACACTAGATATTAGCCCCTTGAAATGTGTTAACTGTTTTTTTAAATTTTTATTTTTTTGTTAGTTTTCTGTTAGGTTTCGATGATTATTTTTATTTTGTTTTCACAGCTTCGTCCAAGGTGTTCGTTTTAAAACAGTGTATCTCCAGTAAAAACAAAGATAATGTCGTGATCAGAAAACAACCAAAATGTTCAGAAGAGATCAGGGTTCAATGAGATTTCAGTTGACAACAGCTGCTACAGTGTTTGCACTCCACAGGGTGTTTCAAATTTTGGAAAAGAAACTTCGTCTCATTGTTGCACCCCGTATATGCTCAAATTCAAATCTGAATAAAAATTTGTGACATGGCATCGTTACTAAAGAATTATTCTACAATTTGAAAAAAGAAACATCAAAGTAGCGGTTCGAGAGGAAGCCAACTTTGAATTTGGGGCGAGTTTTAAGTGGCCGGTTTTTTTTTGCCAGTGAGTGTATTAAAAACACATAAATGGATGTATTATTTTTCAGAGTGTTTGTATCCTTCCCATTCCACAACAGCGTAGTAATATTTGCATAAATATTTATAGTGGATAAATCATTTATGTAAAGTAAAAACAAAACAGGGCCCAAACCGGTACCTTGCGGTACTTCGTGAATTATGCTGCCAATCTCCGGCTATCGAGTGCTATGAAAGAAAAAACGCTGCTCAAAAATCAAGGCCAATTTAACTTTGACTTACGGGTGTTGTCTTACTTGCTGAAGCGTAAATCTGTCTTCCGGCTCCTTTTCCAGCATCCCGAAGAGCAGACTCCTCAGAGGTTCTCCGATTTCTTCGGGTATCGTGAATTCCCCCTTTCCTATACTTTCGAAAAGCCTGTAAATATTGTCGCCTTCGAAGGGATAGACACCCGTGGTTATATTGTACCTGCAAGAAAAATGACGTGCTAGTCGGGACAATAATAATAGCCCGGTTAAAATTAAAAAAAATATGTCATCATCCAACTAGGCCACTAGCTATACAGTGCTAGTCAAAAGCCCCCCTTAGCTTTTGAACGGTTATACTTACAAGTTAAATATCTAGAAAAACTTAAAGTCCTAACAACGTCACAGTTTGGTTTCCGCGAGCGTAAAAATACATCGGATGCTGCATTTTCTCTCATCAATAAGATAATATCGAACTTAGAACAAAAATTCAGTACACTCGGAATATTTTGCGACCTGTCAAAGGCGTTTGATTGTGTGGACTTCAGCATTCTGTTGGATAAACTATCTTTTTACGGCCTTAGAGGAATACCCCATGATTGGTGATTCAAAAGCAAACACAGAATCACAAAGGCAAAAAGTTAAATGTGGTGTTCCGCAGGGGTCTGTCCTTGGCCCAACTTTGTTTTTAATTTATATCAATGATCTCATTTACAATTTTCCCCAAACCTTCTTCTCATTATTTGCAGATGATACCAGCATTCTAATCGATGACACAAAATGGGGAGGGCTGATTACAAAAAGCCAAAATATGATGAACAAAATAATTCAATGGTTTTCTGTGAACAAATTATTGTTAAACAGTTCAAAAACATTTAATATCTCTTTTCAACATCCACGAAATCCAAAACCCAATATAATTTTAACTACTTCAGCTGGTAATATTGAGCCTTGCGAAAGCATTAAATTCTTGGGACTATTTATCGATAAAAACCTAAATTTTTGTGATCACATAGAAAATTTGAATAAAAGACTGAGTAAATCTATATTTGCGATAAGAACAATAAGAAAGGAGTTGGGCCAGGGGGCAGCACTCAACGTCTACTATGCTTACTTTCACAGCCTAATCTCATACGGAATTGAATTCTGGGGATCATGTAGATCTGTTGAGAGTACACTAATTCTCCAGAAGAAAGTCATCAGAGTGATATCTAATATCGAACAAAAGGAAACATGTAGACCGCATTTTGAAAGATTACAAATCTTCACAGTGACAAACCTGTATATATACAAGATCTTATTGCAAATATTTCACAACCGCAGCTCAATCAGTAAAACGGCGGACATCCACGGTCACAACACCAGACAGAACAAACAGTTAGTTTTGCCAAACTTCAAATATGACACTAACCGAAAAGGACCCTTATATACTGGTATAAAAGTCTTTAATCATATCCCCAAAACAATACAAAATATTGATAATATTGTACACTTTAAGAGAGAACTGAAAAAGCTCTTAAATTCACATGTCTTTTATCGAATGGAGGAATTCTTTCAATGTCATTTTTAATGAGTTATATCATCCCCCTACAGCTATATATTTATATATGTATATATATTTTTTTTCAGTCCTATATGTATGGTAAAATTATTCCTATATGTGAAATGTAATTGTTGGTGTAATAATATTTTTAAATTGTATGCGTTAATGATAGATAGTGTTTCAAATATGTCATTTATGATATGTTGATTTTGTTCCCTACGCACTAGGGCTTTTCCATTGTTTAACTATAAAGACACTTTTAAGAACTATGTAATCGAATAATGGATTCTGGGAAATAAATTATTCTTATTCTATAATAAATTATTCTAATAGTGCACTATTGCTTGTTCAAAAAATTCCTTATACAGCACCTGATATCAATCAATCAATCAAAATATGCTTTATTGTCGTAAGCAGGATATCACTTGTTGACAAAGCTTGTTAAATCTAGATAAACTTTAAGTAAAAATATATAGAAATCTATAAAAAGAGTAATATAAATATAACTATAAATTATTTACATGATAAACCATGTTAGTTAGAATATATCAGTATAACAATAAGATAGAAAAAAAGAGCACTACAAGTTATTAAAATATTGCGAGGTTCACTCAAAATTATAGTCCTTATGACCCAAGTATTTTGAGTTTACAAATACAAATACCAGATTTCCCACTGCTTATAAATTAGAATCTGTGTGAAAAATATTCATCCAAACTGTAAAGTGGTGTTTCTGCTAGTATTGTCTTAGCTTTTGCTCGGAACTTTTTATTACATTCAATTTGTTTAATGTCATCTGGCATATGATTATATATTTTTGTCCCGGTATAAATAATTGAGTCCTTGATCATAGCGGTGCGGGGTTTTATCAACTTAACTTGGCCAGTCTGCCTTGTGTTATATCGGGAAGATACAAGTAGTAGTGTATGTCTGTTTTTGTGAATCAAGCAAGCAAGCAAGCAAGCAAGGACGTATAAACAAATTATAGTGAGGATTCTACATTTCCTAAACAAGTCCTTGCAAGAGTCTCGTGGCTTCGCCCTACACATGTACCTCATGGCTCGTTTTTGCAGAATAAAACCTCTCTGGAATAGGTGATTACTGCATGCCCCCCAAAAAGCTATTCCATATCTGAGATGGGATTCAAGCAGGGCAAAATAAGCTGTTCTAGCGGATGCATACCCTAATTCAGTGGCAATGGTTCTGACAGCATAGCAGCCAGATGCTAATTTCTTACACATACTTATTACATGATCACTGAATGTCAGTTTGTTATCTATGTGTAATCCTAAGAATCTGGTTGTTGTTCTATTTAAAATTACTTCACTACCAACGTCTACATTGGGGATATTGCAATGAAAAGATATGATATTTGTTTTTTTAATATTGAGTGAAAGGAGATTTGATTCACACCAGTCTTTAATAACTTGGATATCCTTTTCTATGTTTAGCTGTAACTTGCTATTATTTTCTTCTTGCCATAGGAAGGTGGCATCATCTGCAAACAGTGTAATTGTTGCTTTTATATCAAGTGAAACCATATCATTCACGTAAAGTAAAAATAAAAGAGGTCCAAGGACTGATCCTTGTGGAACCCATGTCTTATATGCAAGGTCTTTGACAAAGTATTAGTTTTGACCGCTTGTTCTCGACCAGTTAAATAGCTCTCAAACCATCGAAGGGTGTTGCCTGTGAAACCGTAGTGGATCAGCTTCTGCAGCAGTATTCCGTGGTTCACGCAGTCGAATGCTTTGGAGAAATCGCAAAACACCGCTGCTGCAGCTGACCCCCTATTTAGGCCCGAGTAGACCTTGTCCATGAAGGAGAAGAGAGCATCATTTGTATTCTTGTTTTTTTGGAACCCAAACTGTTGTTTCCCTAATATATTATTTGCTTTTAAATATTCATGAATTCGAACTTTTACCAGTTTCTCAATTAATTTTGCTAAAGTGGGTATAAGTGCAATAGGGCGGTAGTTTCCGGGGTCTGTAGAGTCCCCTCCTTTATATATAGGGATGATTAATGAAATTTTTAAGATCTCTGGGAATATTCCAGTTCTAAATGATTCATTTATTAGGCTTACAAGTACGGTTAAAGCTGAATCAGGGAGATTTTGGAATACTTTAGCTGATATTTCATCAATTCCTGCTGCATTTTTTTTTCATGCTATTTATAGTACGTTTTAATTCCAGAGTGCTTGTATTTGTTAGCTGGAGTCCTTGATGCAAGTCAATAGGATGCATCATTTTTAGGGGGTCAAGAGTCGTCGTTATATTACTGGTTAAACGTTCAGCCAGGGTACAATAGTGTGAGTTGAGTATGTTAGGATTCATTGAGTTTGATGTTTTTCCTCTAAGATCATTCATGACTCTCCAGGTTTCTTTTATAGGATTATCAGCCTTTTCAATTCTGGATTTATAATAGAATTCTTTCGCCTTATTCAGTATTTTGCGGTAAATAGTAGATAGTAAATAGTAGATAGTTTCTGCTTGAATCATCGCACACATGATAACAATAATCAGAACTTTGGAATTTTTTAAACAAGCAATAGTGCACTATTGCTTGTTCAAAAAATTCCACAAAGTGATTTTGCTAGAGCGATAACTCCATTAACGAACTATCGTATAAAAACTACACCTTTTTCAATTGTAATTCAGAAAGTGTAACTTGAAATTCAGATTAGTAACATGTAAATCAGAAACTGTAACTTGTTATTCAGAATTGTTAACTGTAATTCAGAAACCGTAACATGTAATTCAGATTAGTAAATTGTATTTCAGAAACCGTAACATGTAATTCAGATTAGCAAGTTGTAATTCAGAAAGCGTCAATTGTAATTCAGAAACCATCACTTGTAATTCAGAAACCGCCAAGGATTTGATTAGTAAGAGAAGGGAATATGAGAACAACGAATTATTTATTAGTGAACATTATTACGAATAATAATATTTATCGCCAAACGGGCATGTCTTGAAATGCTAAAGCTGTAGCATGGTGAATGGTGGTGTGTTTTGCAGCCCTACCGCAATCGCCTCCAACTATAGTATTTTTGCCTGGACAATGACTTGCTCAAGATATACAAGCCGCTGTTCTCCAACAGATAATTTTTTACATAGGACTTTATTTTCGACCATATTGTTTCGACTGGGTTCAACATTGGGGAGTATGGACACAAACGAAGAAGAATTGCCTCAGTTTCATCCAGAAAATATGTATATACGGGTTGTTCTTGGTTTCTGAATTACAGTTGATACTTTCTGAATAACAACTAATGCTCTCTGAATTACATTTTACACATTCTGAAATACAATTAACTAATCTGAATTACATGTTACGGTTTCTGAAATACAATTTACTAATCTGAATTACACGTTACGGTTTCTGAATTACAATTTATTATTCTAAATTACAAATTATACTTTCTGAAATACATCTTATACTTATAGTATAGGCTATTTGCGTCTATACAGGGTGTGTCATAATAAATGCGCAGGACTTCAGGATGTGATAGCTCGTCCAAAAATATGAAAAAAAGTTTCTATTAACTTACCCTCTAAAATGCACCATTTTCGAGATACAGGGTGTTGAAATTTTAAAAAAATTATCGTTTTTTGCGAATATCTCTGGAACCGTTTATCGCACAGAAAACAGATTTCGTAGGCATTTTCTACTCATAATAAGCTATGTTTTGTGCGGATTTTTTATTTTTTCATATTCATAATTGGTGACAATTTTGAAGGGGTAGTGGGTGTTTTTTTCTCCAACTTCTACGCCACTGAAAAAAGTACAGTTTTGAGCTTCCTATATGAACCGTTTTCTACACAAAAAAGGTATTCTTGGTCATAAGCTCTAAAGTTGACCGTTTTCAAGAAAAATCAACTTTCATGTTGTTTAAATAATGTCTTTTCCTCGAAAAATTGCTGCGTGTATTGAAGCTAACGGCGGACATTTCCAACAATTCAACTGAGTATAATTGTTATTGTTTTTTTTTAAATTTTGCAATCAACAAGTCGACGTTTGGTTTTGTTACTTGTTTTAACGTTTAAATAAATTTTGTATAAATAATTAGGAAAAAAATTATTTAAAAAAATTTACCATGTTTTTCAACATGAAAGTTGATTTTTCTTGAAAACGGTCAACTTTAGAGCTTATGACCAGGAGTCTTCCCTTGCCGCACTTGGGCATCCTGAAGCTAAGAATACGTCACTGACTATTATTTTAATCTCCGAGTACAGTTAAGAAGCCTACATGTGAGGAATTCAATAAAAAAATTGTAACTATTGAACCAAAACTATCTTCAGCGATTAATACACAAAATACTTTAATCAGGGATAAATCGAGTGTTCTGTCTATGTTTTGACACCAGTAGATATTGATAAAATTATTGATAATTTGGATATTCATAAATCTTCTGGATTTGATGAAATTAGTGCTCCAATTGTGAAAATTGTTAAGAAAGACTTCTCTTCTATTTTACTTGATTTAATATCGAAGTCATTGAAAACTCTGTGTCCCAGAAAAAAATTAAGATTGCTAAAGTATCTCCAATATTCAAAAGTGGTAAAAAAGATTACATTAATAATTACCGCCCTATTTCAGTTTTACCAGTATTTTCTAAAATTTTAGAAAAAATTATGAATATCAGGCTTTTTAATTTTCTTGAGAAACATAGTTAACTGAGTAAGAATCAATAGAATAGAATAGAATTTATTTGACCAAGTTACAATTATGTTTTTGGCAAGTCAATCTTTACATGAGTGAACAGAGTTTCCCCATAACAGTATGCCGTAATTAATATGTGTGTGGAAGAAACAGAAATAACACGACCGTACAGTGTTGTCGCAGAGTTGATTTTTCAAACTGCGCAAAAGAAATATTGAACTTGATAATTTATGACATAACTGTTCTATATGTGATGACCATGATAGTCTATCATCGATAAGTACTCCGAGAAGCTAGGCACTCTTTTCATTGCCCGTAATGCCTTTATTGACAATCAGTATTTGCGTTTTATTGTTGTTTAATTTGAGGTTATTTGCATTAAACCAGTTTTGTGCCCTATTCAAAGAATCAGCCATGGTGTTTAAAAGACTATCTGCATGAATGGAAGAGTGTATAATGTCGTGTCATCGGCGTAAGCAATGCATTTATTAGGGTACATGAAGTGAAAGAGATCGTTCACGTAGATAATAAAGAGTGACGGGCCAAGAACTGATCCCTGAGGTACCCCATGTGGAATAGTTTGAAAGTCATTTATATATACTGCTTGTTTTCTGTCACTCAGGTAGGACTGTATCAAATCGAGAGATACACCTCTGACGCCATACAACCGCAGTTTATCAACTAGCGTGGAGTGAGAGACACAGTCGAAGGCCCTTGATAGATCACATAGAGTAATGGAAGTATTCTTGCCTTCTTCCAAGCCTTCAACTATCTCACTCACGATTTTGAAAACAGCATGTGTGGTGCTGCTTTATGTTCTAAAACCAAATTGACAGCAGTTGAGAAATTTATTAGATTCAAAATATTTCATAATTCTCTGCTTCAGTATAATCTCGAAAACTTTGGAAAAAATGGGAATTATAGATATTGGGCGGTAGTTTGATAGTTGTGTAGCATCCCCTTTTTATACAGCACCTGATAGTTTCTGCTTGAATCATCGGACACATGATAACGATAATCAGAACAATATATCGACAATCAGAACAATATATCGACAATCAGAACAATATATCGACAATAACAAGAAGGCACTGGACACTTGGACAGCAGCATCCGGTGGTGCCCTAGATGCATCACAAAATTCTGCTGGACTTTGATTACTCCCGAGAGACCGAGTGATTTATTTTGGGAAGGCATTTTGTAAGTAAACCTGAAAGTAAATGTACTCACAATGTTACCCCACTGCTCCATATATCAACTTTGAATCCTGGAAAAGACTCCAAACCGTTCGCTATTTCTGGAGGTTGGAATGCAGGTGACCCCTGGCCGATAAAGCAGGTGTCGTCTTCGGCAAAAAGGTCGATGGTCTGTAACAAAGCAAGGCGTTGGAAATTTTGATAGTTGGAGATATTTCACCAGTCGTTTATACACTGAATAATTACAACGCCGTCCGAAATAATATTCTGTCAATCCGACAACAACTGCTACTGGTCAATACCGCGACGGACATTGGATTACGTCTGACAGATAATTTTGTAATGTTCCTCAAATAGATTATTGCCAGGTAGCCGAGTGGTTAAAGCGACATTGTTTCAATCACTTTTGTCTGCCAGTCAAAGATTCAAACCCTAGCGACTACAGAACTTTTTCTGATGGCCCGAGAAAGTGCTAGGAATCGCACAAGTTTCGACTTCTGAGGGCTGCCGTTTGTAAGGGGACGACAGCTGGTTAACGGAAAAACAATTTTTTTAAATCAATATGTCAAAATCGGACAAAGGGAACTGTGAACGGTGAAAAATAAGTTCTAGATCATTCATGAACTTATAGACTACAATAAAAAATTGTCATATTTATTCATATATTTGTTTTTCTCGCTAGTAGTTCTGTCCTTTCGGTACTAGTTTTAATATTATTATCTCTAGTTCTAAAGAAATCATGAAGACGACAAATCTAAATAATGGGAGTCCTCTACCCGCCCAGGTACAGTCATGCGATTATTTATTATTACTTCAATTGAATTCAAGGAAAAATTGATCGAAAGCCATAAAACGTATTTCATTTTGAATGAATGTGTGTATTTCACAGTAAAAATCGATATTTCAAATACTCTGCAAGGTCAAGTTCATGCTAAATATAGACAAAACAAAGGTTAAAAAACATACCAATATTATCGACTTCAGTGGCCTTTAAACAATATTAACAAAATTACTTGAAATTATTGATAGGGATATCGAGTTTGGCTAATTCAAGTGGACATTAAATGAGAAAAGGACTTCTGATATTTTTTTAATGAAAGTATTTTACTTTCTCGGCACGTAGAGACATTGATCCAGATGCAAGCAGCAGAACAAACATAGAAATTAATGGCTCCCTACTTGCAATTAACTTTATTTAGGTATAATTGATATGATCCATGTGATTTGACCGGTTTGGAATACTTAGTTTAGAAAAATTGATTAAATTGAAAACGACATTTTTAAAATTTTGAAAAAAAGTGAATTTTTCTTAAATAAACCAAAAAGCATTCAAAATGTTGTTTTTTTTTTATTTTTGTCTCATAAAAATTAAAGGAGATATGGCGGTTCAAAGTTTGCATTCTGCACTAATTGTGGCTAACCCAACCCCTTTGAACTCACCCCTTCTCAAAAATAAGGGTTGCAAACATTTTCGATTAATATAACGTTAAAGCCCTTGAAATGAAATTTTAAAGTTATTTGCTTAAAAAATTAAGTAGATATCGTCGAAAAATCAACTGATTTTTTTAAAATCTAATGTTAATAAATGTTTGAATAAATTTTGCAATAATACTTATGCATAGCGCTTTTTTTAGGGGCAATTCTTGCATCATATTATATAATAATAATATAATAATAGTATGGTTTATTATGCATAAAAAGGTACATTTTATACATAAAGGGAAAAGGTTAGCCAAAGGCTATCTTCCACCTTTCCCATAAATTATATAGTGTGTGTAATAATATAATTATAATACTATCAGAACAATGATAGAGAAAAAGAAAAGGATGAGAAAAATTGAAAAGGATACAAACGTATAGGTACTAATTGCTATTAATATTCTTAGTCTAAGATACTATTGGTCAATTTCATTACAAAATCATATTCATTGAATCTGATATTAGCACTGAGCAGTAAGCAGCTGTGATTTAATTTCTCTCTTGAATTGATGAATATTATGATGTAAAATGGGTAAAATTTCATTCAGATAACTGGGGGCAATATAAGAAAAACATCCTTCAAATTTGGAAGTACGGTGCCTAGGTATGTTGAATGATTTAATTCTCAAATTGACCAAATGTATATCAGAATGCCTGCTTACTAAACTATATAAATAACTAGGAGTTTTAGTTTGGAGCAACTTAAACAAGAAAATTGTTATCAAATATTGGACCCTGTACCTCATATTCAACTCCCTTGTTTTTAACAAAAATGGCGTTACATGTTCACCATATGGTATGCAGCATACGAATCGCATGCAAGCATTTTGTATTCGTTGTAACTTCAATTTGTTATATTGCGGCAAAAAATTGTAATACACCGAACAACAGTACTCGATATGGGGGTAAATAAGGGTTTTAACTAGCCTGAGTTTCATTTCTTGAGATAACTGATACCTGAACTTATACAGCGATTTGAGTTTGAAAAATGATACTTTATAAATGTTTTTTACATGTTCATGAAAAGACAAGGAGCTATCTATGGTTACGCCAAGATTTTTAGCAGTGTCTACCCAGTCAATGTCTGCGTTATCGAGAGTGAGCCTGAAGTTTCTTTGAGTTTCAACTTTTTGTTCCTGAGATCCTATGCATAATGTCAAGGTTTTGTTTGGATTGATTTTCAGTCCATGATTCTCTGAGTATAGGAATGTTTTATGCAAATCTGAGTTTATATTGGCTACGCAACGTTCTGTATCATTATTACGTGAAGACAAATATAACTGTATATCGTCTGCGTATAGATGTACCTGACAATGTGATAAGGAAGATGGGTAATCGAAAATAAACACAGAAAACATCAAGGGCCCCAATATGCTTCCCTGTGGTAAACCTGAAGAGGTTTCTTTTAGGGATGACCATGAGAAATTATCCAGTTTGTAGTGTAAAGTATAGGGTAAAGTTGATTCTGTTGCGAATGTGTGTCAAATTTTCATTAAAATTAACATTTTCGGTATTAAGGGGTAACTTTTATAAGGGTTTAAGGGTTGAAAAGATTAATTTTATATCATTATTGAATTATTTTCAATTCAATATAAATGTAGTTTATGTGGTATCATGTTCATGCTGTGTTCTTATGGCATTATAAGTAGCATTATTTTTGAAAATGAAACAACATGCTTCGAGGATGTACGTACTCATAACAGTCAGAACATTTAATTTTTTGAAGATATCTCTGCATGAGTCTCTTCTACCTAGTTTTGCAATCATCCTAATTGCGTATTTTTGTAATAAAAACACCCTTTGTACAGAAGAACATGCTCCCCAATTTTCCTTCAAGTATGATATGATGTCATTGGCAAATACTAGAAATAGGAGGGAGCCTAATATTGATCCTTGAGGGACACCTTGCGCAATGCCTAAGGGATTACTGTTAGTGTTGTTTATTTTAACAATTTGCTGTCTGTCAGATAGATAAGGATTCTAGCAAGCGATACGGTGTTCCCCTCAGTCCATACCTTGATAATTTTGATAATAGAATCTCATGACTAACACAGTCAAACGCTTTAGAGAAGTCTATGAAGAGGCCCATAACAATTTTTTTATTATCAAGAGATTGAATAATTTTATTTTGGAATTCACATAAAGCTGTCTCGGTACTTAGTTTTTCACCGCTGATGACTAGAGTAATAACTATTGAAGAATTCACGAAAATGGAACTTTTTTACTTTTTTGGTTCGTGAAATGAACTCAATAAATACAACTGGTGCTCCTAATGTCCCAATTCTATCGAAAATTCTGTCAGAAATTTTTAACTCTTTCAAATTTTTCAAATTGCTTTTAGGTAATACCACGAGTCAGAAATTAATGATAATAACGAAAAAGTGGTTGGCCCCAAAGACTTGGAAATCAGATGGACAAAAAATGAACCTTTTTAGAAAATTGTCACACTTTATTATTATTATTTATACGCTTGTAAAAGCGATGACACTTTATCAAGTACCCTCAAAACATTCTAATCTTGATATTTGGTACTGTACAAAATCCAAAACTTTTCGATCGCCGAATACTCTATATAATTACCGGATAATCACGAATCATCAAGTTATTTGGAGAGCAATCAAGCAAGCATAAACATTCTTATCTGCATAAATACGACCACGAACATCCACCACGAGCTACAATTAATAAATATCGAATCCATTCCGAAGGCATGCAGGAAGCATGCCACAATCGAGTGGGATCTTCATAGTCCAAGAGCTGGCGACGAATTTTGAGGTCCTTTTGGCAAATGGAAATTCCGATAAAACATAATATTTCAATTGGCAAATCCAGACTAGCGAGTCTGGGAGAGCGTTTGCGGTTATTTCGTTACTGCGCAGCACATAATATTTGTAAAAAAATACAAAAAATATATTTTTGGACACTTAATTTTTTTTTAATATTTAAATTTAGTTTTTATATGAATCAAAACAAAAAACCCCAGACATTTTTGTCGGTTATAAATAATTACCAGACCCCCTCAAAAATATTTTATTAATTCCCTTAAAAATACACTATCAGCAATCTGAAATTTCAATCAATTATTATTGAGTAATCTTGATAATACTTGCAAATCGCCAGACAAATTTAGTGGTTTTAAACAACTCCCAGACTTGAATAAAGTTTACAAATGCATACGGCAAAAATGTCATGTTGCAAGAAAGATAGCTTATCGAAACATGCTGGCAGCCGCTGGGGGCCCAAGCTTCTCACGCTGTGATTGGTTATTGAGAAACCGCGAGAGTATTTTTTTTTTTTAGAAATTGAGAAATAAATAAAAAATTTAAAAAACGATAATTACGCTTACCGCATATACTATGAAATTGTAAAATTCAATAAACAGTATTTTTGCCTTAAAAAATAAAAATTAAAAAAAACTTTCTCGTAAAATAATTTATTAATATTTAATATAATTGTGCAGTATCAAAAAAAAAATATTCTAAGGTAATGAGCCTAGTTTCTGACTTCATAAGAGTTTCTGTAGATGGTGAATTGGAATAGTTATTATAAGACTTAGTTAAAAAATAGTATATTATGATACAAGTTTTATGAGACACCATTTTGTCGCACGCGTTGTTTGGAGTACGACGAGCGAAGCGAGGAGTGCTTCAAGAGAACAAATGCGACAACGTGTCTTACAAAACGTGTTTCATATACTATTTTTTCTATTTGTCATTTTTTATTGGAAAAAATTGGATTTAATATTAATAAATAATATCAGAAATATCGGGTTGATAACATTAATAAAATATTTAAAATTTGAAGGATGCTGTCAGGTAATTCATTTGTTCACATAAATTAATTAAATTTTGAATGCAAACATCAGTAAATTACCTTTTTTAAAATGACTGATGAAGAAAACTCAAGTTGCACCTCTCCTGAATTGAGAGTAATTGCTCAAACGACTGTGAATGATTTGTTGCCCAAAAAATCTCGTTCAGTTTACGAGAAGGAATTCACAATTTCGAAGTATCCGATGCCTCACCACACTCCCACAGCAGTCAAAATAACTTTTCCAACAATCAGACCACTGCGAGCATAATTTTGTAACCCCATTTCAAACCACACCATCTAATTTAATTATAAACGCCCGAGAAAACCAATCATGTATCAATTAAAATTTATAATAACTGCACCATCCAAGTCAACAAATAACACCACAACATTCAAAGGTTATTCTTCTTCTCTGTTTAATAGCTGAAAATCCCATCCCTCTTATCTTTTAGAATCCAAGTAGAAAAAATATATATTTTAAAAATTGTGTTCTCGCCTAGAGAGAGAGAATAAATATACTTTACTATCATAAGAAATTAAATTCTTGTTGACAAAGTTTCGTCAAGCTAATATGAGTTATGAGGTATTTTTGATACATACTCGTCAATAATTAAAATCGCACTACTAGACAAAATTGAGGAAAATAGTCTCTCTGAATCATGACTTTCTTTATTTTTATAACAAAAAATAGTTTTTTTCTGTGACAGGAAAAAATTTTACATTTTATCTCTGTTGCTAGGTAACAAAATATAACTTTTCATGAAATTATTTTTTCCCCGGGAAAAAAGTGAGTACTTTTTTCCCGGACATATTCACACATAGATAAAGGAAGATACTTAAGTTTAGAATATTTTATTGAACATAAGTTACATTTCCTTAATATTAAAAGTACAATTATTGAATGTGCATTGCATGAATGACATGTTCCTTGAACTATTCGGTACAACAGTCGGATTTTCTTGTATTGAAATAATATTTTTTTCTGACATGGACACAACTGCCGTTGATGTACCTGGTCGCAAATCGGGTGTTATTTCAGTACTGCCACACGTTCTGAACACTTTATTAGCAATTTCTGTTCTGTGTGCCACCGATTCATCAACATAGCCCTCAGCGACCGTTGATGACTTCCAACCGCCATGTTTCTTTAGTATCATCAAATCTCGCCCAGATTCAACTAAAAGTGTAGCAGACGATCTTCGAAATGAATGACCTGTATATGAGCTAGCATTTTCAAGTTGAAGAAAATTAGCTACTGTTTCAGGTACCTTATAAAACTGATTTTTACCCACAACCTGATTGATACACTTTCCATTGCGATATGCATAAAACAGGCGGCGATCCGTTGCTGCTGCTGGACGAAGGGCTATGTACATTCGGTAAAATTTAATATATTCTTCAGTTACTACAAATCTTCAGTTTACATCGTTCTTTGTTTGCTTCAGTTTCACAACTAATAACTTTCCCGAATCTTCGATATCATCTAATGTTACCTGGCTGATTTCACAAATTCTACAAGCTCCTGCAATCCCAAATACAACAACCTTGGCCATTAAATAAACTTCATCGGGTGCTTTATTTAAAAAATCACTAATTTGTGTACTCGTAAGCTTTCTTGGGCGTGTAACCTTTTCCATTTTGTTTCAGAAATGTAATCAGCTTGAAATATTTTGAAATGTCTACATTATTATTTGATCGTAACATGCTTTTAATCATTGAATAATTCGACCACACTGTTGATGGCTTTTGTTGTTGTGCCAGTTCCGAAAAATAAGCCAATAACACCGTCTCCGAGAAAGAACTGCATGTCTTTCTCATCTTCCATTCCATTAATCTTGAATACGCGGTTTCGTAAATTTTCCGCGATTTAGCTGGCAATAATTTTCGTGACGCTACTTTCGCTGCTTCTACCAACTCCGGTGGAGTCAGAGAAAACTCGGAATCAGACTTTATTCAACTTTATATTATTCAAAATAACTATTAAACAATTAAGGTGCATTTAGGGTGGATTTAGTCAACTTTAGTATAATCATTATCATAAACATAGCGGTAACATCAAAGGTTTTTAGCATAAACTTAAGATTGTTGTATAAATGGCGCTATTTGACATAACACATTCAACTTTAGCTTTTGACATATATTTAAGCACAATTTTAAAATAATGTTGACTAAAGGTGCATTTAGTCAACATCATTTTAAAATTGTGCCTAAATATATGTTAAAAACGAAAGTTGAATCTGTTAAATCAAATGGCACCATTTATACAACAATATTAAGTTTATGCTAAAAACATGTCACTTTGAAAATCCCAATTTTATAAGAATCTTACTTTTACGATAAAAATATTGTTCTTAATTCACGTGTACCTAAAGTTTCAGTCATAAAATGTACCTATCATTATCAAATGTATGCCTAAATCTAAAACTCGTGTAATATTATGTCTGATAAAAAATTATTTTCACGGTTATGTTTATGTCAGTGCTTGTGCTAAAGTTACGTTTATGTTGACTAAATGCACCTTAAAGGCGGATTTAGCGGATTCACAATGCATAATTTAGTGCATATGCGTAATTTTAATTCACACCTAATCCATCAAAGTTCAATACAGGGACTCGATTGAAATGATTTACCCGTTTCACAATTTATAAAGATATCCCTGTGTTGAACTGTTATGGAGTATGCAGAAAAATTACGCATTTTAAATTAGAAAAAGTCGCCTTAAAATTACGCATATGCACTAAATTATGCATTGTGAATCCGCTAAATCCGCCTTTAGTCAACATCATTTTAAAATTATGCTTAAATTTATGTTAAAAGCGAAAGTTGAATCTGTTATATCAAATGGCGCCGTTTATACAACAATGTTAAGTTTATGCTAAAAACCTTTGATGTTGCCGTTGTTTATGATAATGCTTATGCTAAAGATGACTGAATCCACCCTTACTGAATTCGCAATTTTCAAATCAAATCACAGAATTAAACTGACAGATGTTTGATTACTTTGAAGTTTTCGTTAGCAACGCTGGTCTAATTGTCGCTATACGTACAACAGCTTACTAGTTTAAAAATTCAAATTTCATATCGATAATATTCTGACTTCAATATATTGTGATTATATGTTTTCTCACTATTGAATCGTCGTTTTTCCCGCCACAGAAAAAAATAGTGTATTAATCACGGGAAAAATATTAGATTTTAGCTCTTGGTTTTTTGTCTCCCTCCGCTTCGCGTCGGGAGACAACACAACCTCGAGCTAAAATCTATTTTTTCCCTTGTATAATAAATAACTATATTAATTATATAATTGATATATAAATTATTTATAATAAAATATTTCAATACATAATTAAACTACAAAATTAATTCATTAATATCATTTTTATTCTTTTTTACAACTAAACTGCATCCCCATTTCACCATTCCGTGTTTAAATATTTCTTTTCTTGAAAGTTGGAACCTCAAAAATATTTTCCAAGTCCTTGCCTGTTACTTTTTTCTTGTTCACAAAAATTACAGACACCAGTCTAAAAATTCGTCGCCAGCTCTCCGGCTATCATCCGTTGTCAAACGAGAGGAGAGAACAATGCTCCGATTTCCGAACTGAGACTTTCACTCGGTGAAGAAAAAGCGCGAAATCGTACAAATATGCCCTAAGAAAGCGAAAATCAACGAAAACTCGCTGATCACGGGGTCAATCCTTATCGAAAATCGAGGACGGTTCTCTGAACAGCAGCACTTTTCCAAAGAAACTCGGTACAAAGCGACCACGGAGTCTTTATTTGATTGTTTCCGTTTGTTTTGACAGTGGTGTCAGTTTGTTTACTTTTTTGGCGGGTGGTTTTTTCCTCCGACGCGACCTTTGACTCCAGTGCATTCCAGGCCGAGAAAGAGAAAACGCTATCTTTTAGTGTCTCTAATGAAGCCATGGTTTATATCATCGGCGGTGCAGTGGTTACATCCTTTGTTCTTTTGTTTTTGTTAAGGTATTTCGATTTGTTTTTTTGGTTTCGCTGTTTTAATACAATGTTTCTCAAATTTATTTTGCGTTTTCGAAATCAGCTTACTTTCTGTTGTCACAATCATATTTCATTTCGAAAGTAGCAGAGGTGAGTGCCACAAAGTCGAGTGTAAAAGTGCAATTTTCAATATTAGTTGCGCACTATACTTTTTTTACGACTACATTGAATATTATTGTAATTTATGAGCACACGAATGAGCCTTCAAGCCAGCGAAGCATTCATTCACTTATAAACCATGCTGTAAAGGTTTTTCCCCCACAAAATGAAAGACGAAAATTGCCTAAACTAATTTTTTTCTACGACAGTGCGTAAGCTAAGCTTTTACGCACTGCTGACAGTGCGTAAAGTAATACTTTTTCGCACTGTTCGTTCATTTATGCATTTTTGAAAAATACACTGTTTTGCGTCAAATATAACTCGGAATTCTTTATTTGGCTATTCCACTCTTCTCAAGATATTCACGTAATCGTACCAATCACAAATCAAAGACAACTTGTATTATCGCGACAATTTCCCTCACATTATATAAACCAATCAAATGCCATCATTTTTTGAATTCAAACCAATGCGAAAAGGACTTTTCGAAAACACTGTCTCCAGCCCATGGTATTTTCATATCGGTGTTTCGTCTCTTCCTTATTTATACCTTCTATAGTTATAACAATCACTTTAATTACAGAAACGTCAGTTTGACGGTTCAACTCTTCAATCAATCAATCAATCAAGTATACTTTATTGTCAAAACAGAAGAAATAAAATCTTATAGACAAAGCATCGTAAAATATTAAATACATAAAATTATAAATAAAAATCGCACTAATAAGTAAAGTCAATTACAATTAAATCACAGCCACCATCTGATAAATATCAAGAGGAGATAAAAATGCCTCAGTTAAAGTAAGGAAATCATAAACAAATGCATGCTGCACAACCAATAGTACATCTGCTCACAATAATTGATCATCGTAATATTCCTGAATGTCATAGTAGGCCTTGTCAAGTAGCATGATTTTTACTTCCTTCCGAAAGGAGAATAGGGATTTAATCGCTTTAGCTTGAGAAGGCAGATGATTATATATTTTTTTGCTCTCGTAAATAACTGAATATTTTGTCAAGGATGATTTGGGGATCGGAAGTGGTATATTCCCATCTTGCATTGTGCTATAACCAGGTTGTGGATTAACTGCACTTAAATTGACTTTATGGATAAGACACATCGTCTCCAAAATAAATATACTAACCAATGTGAGTATTTTGTGCTGAATAAAGAGGGGTTTGCAATGTTCCCTCGACTCAGTATTACACATATACCTTATTGCTCTTTTTTGAAGAACAAAGACCGAATTTAAGAGCAGCTGACTAGAAAAACCCCAAAAGGCAATTCCATACCTAAGATGGGATTCTATCAAAGAAAAATAAGCCGTTTTTGCCATATCGAAGTTTAGTTCTCTAGCTATAGTTCTAATCACATAACATCCAGAGCAGAGTTTTTTTGTTAATGAATTCACATGATCTTGGAACCTCAATTTATTGTCAATATATAGTCCAAGGAACTTGCAAGAGGTTTTATTTTGAATTAGCTGTGTTTCAAGATACAAGTCATGATGTTTATATTTGAAGGTGAGAAGGTTTGTTTTCGAAATATTGAAGCTCAATGAGTTCGCATCACACCATTCCTTCACTAAGCCTAAATCATGGTATACCCGATTTTTAAGAACTTCAGTGTTTTTACCCCGCCAAAGAAGGGTAGTGTCGTCCGCAAATAGTGTGAAATTTCCATGAATATCTATGTTTGTCAGGTCATTCAGATACAGCAGGAACAGCATTGGTCCAAGGATAGATCCTTGTGGAACCCCATTTGTGATCTCTAATTTATTTGATGTCTGATCATTCACTTTAACCACTTGATATCTGTCGGAGAGGTAAGAGTCGAACCATTTCAGAGAGACACCTTTGAATCCATATACATTTAATTTCTGCAGCAGGGTTCTGCGATTCACACAGTCAAACGCTTTTGAAAAGTCACAGAATACCGCCGCTACGTGCTCATCATTATTCAGACTTGTGTAGACCTGTTCTAGTAAAGAAAAAAAAGCATCATTTGTGCTTTTTGATTTTTGAAATCCAAATTGGTATTTCGATATTAAATTTTATTCCGATTTGCAAATTCTAGTATTCGAAGTTTAACAAGTTTTTCTATAATCTTTGATAGAGTTGACAATAGTGAGATAGGTCGAAAATTTGATGGATCTTCGAGGTTTCCTCCTTTATGTAGAGGTATAACAATAGCAAGTTTCAAACATGTTGGAAAGATTCCAGTAAGAAAAGATTCATTAATAGATTCCGCTAGAATATCTAGTGCTTGATCAGGTAGGTTTCCAAAAATTTTTATGTTGATACCATCTATTCCGGATGATTTTTTGTTCTTTATTTCTTTTATGATCTGTTTTATCTCTGCTGTATTCGTTGGTTGAAGATAGAATTCTTCGTTAATTCTAATATGTTCCAGGTATTCTGTTGGATTCTTTTTAGGTTTTAGATGCGCTGTTCAACTGACATTAATGACACAAGATGAACCGTTCCTGCAATTCGCATTTAGTCCTTAATAATTTAATGTATTCGTAAAATTGTCTGATCGAATCTCCCTTCAAAATGCAGAATTTTCAAAATACTTTCAGCTTGCCAGTCGCTCAAACTGTGTTGCTGTACAAAACTCCACTCGAGCAAGCTCTCGTGGTGTTTCTAAGCAACACAGTTTTCGTGACAGCAAGGTGAAAGTATTTTTTGAAAATTCAGCATTTTGTCGGGAAATTACTACTGAAAATTTCACACCTCACTTTTAGAGAGAACCAAAACATTCGTTCTTGTTTAGATGCCATGGCAACCCAAAAAATTTCCGGAAATTTTTATCCTCCTGGGTACCCTGGCCGAAATTAATAAGTGGAAATTTTTCTGTCAAATATTTGACAGGTGATAGTTTATATTTTGCTTTGATGTACAAATGGAATTGTATTTTTCATTTGAAATGAGATAATATTTCATATTTATTAAATATTTCGAATGTGTCTGAATATTTTCTTCACGATAATCGCAGAATTTGCAAATTCTGAAATCAAATTTCAGAAACACTTCAATACACCAGTTGTCTACGTGTAAATCAAAGGCCCCGTGGCGAGTCGGTAAAGTGTCCGCCTCGTGGTCGCGTGGTCACTAGTTCAATTCCCAGTGGAGTAAAAACATTTTTACTTTTTTTTTTATTAAAAAAATCAAATTGAAATTTTGTTAAGTGTGTTTTACATATCAATATTTTCATGCATCTTTTTTGTACTATGCATATAAATAGTTCAGGTGAAACCATCGTTAGTTATTTCTTATGAATTGTTGGATGATTTTCATTTCTCGGTGTGAAATTTTCTTACCGAATCTCCCTCGTGCTTGAATTAATTGCCGTAAATTTATCTCGTACATGAATTTTCAAAGAAAATTACCCTCGTCGCTTCGCGACTCGGGTAATTTTCAAAAAATTCATGTACTCGAAAAATTTCCGGCAATAATTCAAGCACTTGGGAGATTACAAGTGAAAACACCAGCTGTCTCTCAATTCTGATTGGTCTGTCAGCGTTGGTGTAAACATTTCTCTTGAAAATGCCAACCACTCGTGTTGGCGAAACGTCGAGATTTTCTCTAAATAAACGTCGGCCTAAAAACCCGAAAAACCATCATTCATTCAACGATGGCCGCGAAAGCCTTTCACAATTTGTAACATTTCACACCTCTCAGGTGAAAATCCAAAATATACAAATTGTAGATATTGATCTCTACTTCCAGATGCCGTTTACAGAATTTGATTACGACGATTTCCCTTAAATCGGCGCATCTTGCAAGATGTGCCCTCAAATTGTTTATAACGCGATTATGCAAAAACCACAGATCGGACAGAAAACATCTTGCGTACAGTTGAACCTCATATTATTATCTATCAGTTTCCGAAATATTGTTTGTCCAGCTTCAGGTATATAAAAATTTAAAAAAATGAAAAATGTTCTCTTTTTTACGAAAGCGTAGAAGGGACACAAAGAATTTTAAAAAATCATCTAATTCCGACTTCGCAACTCGAAATTAGTATAATTCCGACTTGACAACTCGGAATTACTATAACTCCGACTTCTCAACTCGGAATTCGACTTCACAACTCGGAATTAGCCTAATTCTGACTTTACAACTCGGAATTAGTATAATTCCGACATCACAACTCGGAATTACTATAATTCCGACTTTACAACTCGGAATTAGTATAACTCCGACTTCTCAACTCGGAATTATACTAATTCCGACTTTACAACTCGGAATTAGTATAATTCCGACTTCACAACTCGGAATTACTATAATTCCAACTTTACAACTCGGAATTAGTATAATTCCGACTTTACAACTCGGAATTAGCCTAATTTCGACTTCACAACTCGGAATTAGCCTAATTCTGACTTTACAACTCGGAATTGGTATAATTCTGACTTCACAACTCGGAATAGTGTAATCATTACGATTCCACGAGTGATGTGAAAAAGTAAACTTGGACCATCCAGCGAGAACACTAATATTCAATACAGCTGATGGTTGGCCCTAGGATCTATGAAAAAATACACCAATTTTAGATATGATATGTGGTTGAATGCTTGGCGGTACCACTAAGATTTTTGAAAACTGAAGATTTTAATCATAGCTTGATGTACCAGTTCACCCGACATACTGCAAATTTATTTTCTGACATCATCCACAACACCTAGGAGTTTGCAAATAAATACTGGAGGGGTTTCTGTTTTTCTTTGTTTTTCAATTAAGTTCACACAGCACCGAAAATGTTGCCAGCAATGACAACAAAACGGAAACCCTTTGATGTTTAACTCCTTCCAACACCGCGAAAAGTTGCTGCAACACAACACATTTTGTTGATGAAATATTTCAGATTTGTTGTTAAATTGTTGGAAAACATATTTGTTTCTGTTTTGTTGGTTTGATGTGGACACACGGCATAAGAGTTGGAAACGTGTTTTTTCATTTTTCTTATGGAAACGGGATCGCGAAAAGTTTGTTGCAACCAAAAACACAAGAGGCGCGTTTTGTTGAAGAAAATTTTCATATTTGTTGCTGAATTGTTGAAGAACATTGAGTCGATGTTTTGTTTTTTTAGTTTGATCGACACGACATAAGAGTTGAAAACGTGTTTTTGCCTTTTTTTATCGGAAACGGGAACGCATAAAAAACACAACACGTTTTGACGATGAAAAGTTTCAGATTTGTTGTTGAATTGTTGAAAAACATTGAGTTGATTTTTTAATTACGTATTGTTTGTTTGATGTATACCCGGCATAAGAGTTGATCACGTGTTTTTTTAATGGAAACGCATCAATTAATAAAAGAAAAATCTCTCAGATTGGCAAGATGAAATAATGCAATGATCAATAATAAACGTGTTGCTAAATAGAAAAGTTGCTAAGCATAAAACTAGTACTTTTCTTACGATTTTCTTTACATAAAGTATGCTCTTTTCCAATAAAAATACCTAACAAGTGCGGAAAGTTATACCTTCCCGCAAGCTACTGCCGATGTAGCGTGCAGGAAAGATACGTTCTAATAATATTAAGTAATAACTACATACACAAATACAAATGAATTGACGAGTTTGGACGTTAGGGATCAATGTTTAAACTTTCACTATAATTTCAATGGAATCGCAATGATTACACTAATTCCGAGTTGTAAAGTCGGAATTGTACTAATTCCGAGTTGCGAAGTCGGAATGGGACTAATTCCGAGTTGTGAAGTCGGAATTATACTAATTCCGAGTTGTTAAGTCGGAATTAGGCTAATTCCCTTGTGAAGTCGAAATCATTTTTTTTATTATTTTCCCGGATTTTCTCAGTGGAAAATGCTTCGATCCGGTCGTATGAAAATCCATTTTGTAGGTTTTATAAATCTCTACGAAAGTCTAATTGACTGTAAAACGATTCCTTCAATAATCTTTGAGATATTTCCAAAAAACCAAAAAATTTGTAATTTTTTTACTATTTCTTGTTTAAAAAATTCCACAAAGCGATTTTGCTGGGGCGAAAACTGGGGTTTTTATTAACGAACTATCTAATAAAAATTAGTATAGGCCATTTGCGTCTTTTATTTTGTGGGGGGAAAAACCTCTATAGCTTAATCTAGTAGGTAAAGGGTTGGATCATAGTTTATTATTAAAAACAATTGAAGTAATAGTTGACAATGTAATGTAAGTGCAAAGAGATTAAACTGTAAGTGTATTTTTGAACTGTCGGAGTAAAGTAGAGGTTGCAAAGCAGAATTTTGGCAAATGAACGCAGATACCCAAAAACAAGTGTGAAGTGTATCACTTTTTTAAAAACCTATAAAAGTAACATTTGGTGGCAGTGGTGGGATAAGTGGATTTCCGGTATTTGATAAAACTGGGTTGTTATTTAAATTTCCTTTATCAATTCTCGCATTGATAAAAAATGCATGCTTGTTAAAAGTATAATTTTCATAATAATCTTGTTGTGATAGTATGTTGATTAGTTCTTTCGTTGCAGAATGAGTTAATCAACATACTTTTACAAGTAACAAACAAATTAAAATTGTACGTTTACTAGGCCTGCCGTTATCAATGGAAATTGATAAAAACAACTCAAAATAACAACCCAGTTTTCAAAGAAATTTCGATTGAATGAATAAGGAACATTTCCAGAAGGTTACCTTTATAAATAGTGATCGGGATTTGAAAGGCCTAGAAGTTGTTGGGATTTTTTGAATACTACGACTTCAATGTATTTAAAACTAATTTGACACCAATAATATTAATATTACGACTTCAATGCATTTAAAATTATAATTGGACACCAATCATATGAATACGACAACTTTAATGCGTTTAAAACTAAAATTGCACACCACTAAAATATGAATACAACTTCAATTTGTTTAAAACTATAATTGGACACCAGTTATATGAATATAACGACTTTAATGTATTTAACACTATAATTGAACACCAATAATATGAATACAACGACTTTAATACATTAAAAAGTATAAGTGGACACAATTTATATGAATATAACAACTTTAATGTATTTAACACTATAATTGAACACCAATAATATGAATACAACCTTACCACTTCAATGCATTTAAAACTATAATTGGACACCAATAATATGAATACAACGACTTTAATGCGTTCAAAACTATAATTGAACAACATTATTATAAATACAACGACTTTAACGCGTTTAAAACCATAATTGGACACCAATAATATGAATACAACGACTTTAATGCGTTTAAAACTATATGGACAAGATTAATATAAATACAACGACTTTAACGCGTTTAAAACTATAATTGGACACCAGTTATATGAATATAACAACCTTAATGTATTTAACACTATAATTGAACACCAATAATATGAACCTTACCACTTCAATGCATTTAAAACTATAATTGGACACCGTTAATATGAATACAACGACTTTAATGCGTTCAAAACTATAATTGAACAACATTATTATAAATACAACGACTTTAACGCGTTTAAAACTATAATTGGACACCAATAATATGTATATGACTTTAATGCATTTAAAACTATAATTGGACAAAATTAATATAAATACGACTTTAACGCGTTTAAAACTATAATTGGACACCATTAATATGCACACAACGAATTCAATGCGTTTGAAACTATAATTGGACAACATTAATACAAATACAACGACTTTAACGCGTTTAAAACTATAATTGGACACCATTAATATGCACACAACGAATTCAATGCGTTTAAAACTATAATTGGACAAGATTAATATAAATACAACGACTTTAACGCGTTTAAAACTATAATTGGACACCAGTTATATGAATATAACAACCTTAATGTATTTAACACTATAATTGAACACCAATAATATGAACCTTACCACTTCAATGCATTTAAAACTATAATTGGACACCAATAATATGAATACAACGACTTTAATGCGTTCAAAACTATAATTGAACAACATTATTATAAATACAACGACTTTTAACGCGTTTAAAACTATAATTGGACACCAATAATATGTATATGACTTTAATGCATTTAAAACTATAATTGGACAAAATTAATATAAATACGACTTTAACGCGTTTAAAACTATAATTGGACACCATTAATATGCACACAACGAATTCAATGCGTTTGAAACTATAATTAGACAACATTAATACAAATACAACGACTTTAACGCGTTCAAAACTATAATTGAACAACATTATTATAAATACAACGACTTAACGCGTTTAAAACTATAATTGGACACCAATAATATGAATACAACGACTTTAATGCTTTTGAAACTATAATTGGACGACATTAATGATGAATACGACTCTAAAACATTTAAAACTATAACTGGACATCCTTAATATAAATACAACGACTTTTGAACTATAATTGGACACCAATAATATGAATACGTTCAATTCTCGACTATTGTTATTACGAAAAAATGCATTCCTATTTTTTGAGGTCTTTCAAGAGTTGGTCAAAAAAGGTTTCTTGTAAAATTTTAAAATCTGCCGCCATTTTTGACTTTTTGGTGTTTTTATACAAAATTACAATTTTCCAAAATATGAAAAAACTTATCACACATTTTTTGTAGATCTGTTCAAGAACATTAAAACAGTTTATATACAGTTTTTCAATATCTTGTTTTATTTTCGAGTTTTTGAGGTTTTTTTTTATTTTTTTTTAAATTTCAATAATATTTATAAAAAACTCACCTCTGCCACTCCCAAATCGGATATTTTCAATTCACCTTCGAGGGTAAGCAAGAGATTGCCAGGTTTGATATCTTTGTGAATGACTCTCATACTGTGAAGGTACTCCAAACCGTCTATGAGCTGCAAAAAGTACCCGTGGGCCTGACAGTGGGGGAATTTTTTGTCCGGGCTCGATTCTAACATGCCTTGCAGAGAACCCACGCAAAACTCCATTATCAGATACATTTTTTGCTTTTCGTGGTTGTAGAGTTCGTCAACTAGGTTCACCACATTCCTGTGTTTCAGTTTGCGAAGTAGCTTTATTTCCCTGAAAAACAGTTCAGCATTGACATGCACATCTATAAAAAGCAAAGATGCTTTTATTTAAACTACTCAACACTAATTTCGTCGCACCCCAAAATTTTGACCATATTAAAATCTGAATAACTTTTTTCTGCATTGAACAATTTGAATTCTGTAAACACTGTTCGCCAGCCCAGTCCTTCAGCTATACTCTCGTACTCCTTCAAAACATGAGGTTTTCCGCATAAAATCGCTACAGGGTATTATCTGAAACTGTGCAAAATTTCTGAACTTTCAAAAGGATCCCAAATGAAGAAAAAATTTTTTTTTCAAATTTGACAGCAGTGGCATAAAGATGAACTCATTACTTCAAGTCATTTTTCGAATTGTCTTATTATCTCTTTTGTTTACAGGGTGATATCAAAAAATTAACTTTTTGGTTTTGCAGTCATAACTTTTTTCTTCGTCAACCGATTTTCAAAATCTCCGGCTCAATCAATGACTGAAAAGCTAGGTTAGACGTCAATTTTGATTCGTATGCAAAAAAAATTATCATATCGATGCCGCATCTAACGCCCGACCAGCTGGAACTAATTCCACGAATGACGAAACAAGGATTATCTACCCTCCAATTTGCCAATCAGCTTGGAACAACAGTTAGATCCGTCCAAAGGGCCCACGTCCGAGCTAACGCTGGGAATATTCAGTATCGACCTAGGGAACCAAGAAGGGGTACAAGAAGAAGAACAACTCCCGTTCAAGACCGCCTTATTGGAAGATTGGTACGGCGGACTCGGACTTTAACCGCCCCCAAAATTCGTCGTGAATTGATCGATGCTACGGGAATTCAGGTTTCAAGTCAGACAATCCGACGCCGGGTCCACGATCTTGGATTACACGCAAGAAGACGAGCTGCCTGCCCCTTACTGAAACCTGTACATCGAGCAGCAAGACGATTATGGGGGGAAGAACATCAAAACTGGGGAATATCAGAGTGGAGTAGGTGTATGTTTACGGATGAGAGTAGGTTCAACTTGTTTCGAAAGGATGGTCGTGTGTTGGTTTGGAGAGGGAGGAATGAAAGGTTTTTGGAAGGAAATATGGAGGCGATGGTGGCTTCTGGAGGTGGAGGAGTGACTGTGTGGGGTGGAATATCGATGAATGGGAGGAGTGAATTGGTGATTCTGAGAGGAGAGAGAATGAACGGTGAGAGGTATAGAGATTTATGCATGAGAGAAATCATGGTCCCTTACGGCGCAAATATCGGCAACAACTTTATTCTCGTTGCTGACAATGCGAGACCGCATAGGGCTCACATTGTCAACGAGTTTTTGAGGGATCACGGTATTGAGCGAATGAACTGGCCGCCTTTCTCTCCGGATATGAATCCGATGGAACATGTCTGGAGTCGTATGAATTTGAAATTGAAAGAAAGGGAAGGGCGAATGGAAAATTTGGATGACTTGGTGAATGCGGTACAGCAAGAATGGACAGCTGTACTACAGGAGTTCATCGATAGTCTGAAAGACAGCATGCCGGAAAGGGTCAATGAAGTAATTGCCAAAAAGGGAGGGCCCACTAAATACTGAATATCATAAATATTTTACAATTCTAATGTTATCCAAGTTATTTTCTCTTTGTTGTTGTTCAATAAAAACTCAATAAAACTTGTTTTCTTGTTCTTGCTTACTAACACGATTAATGCTTCACGATTGAGAAAAAAACCGCTATTGTGGAATGAGCCTCAGCTGGTCAGGCTTGTCAGTCACTGAATGTGATTCTTGTTACCTTGGTTACGGGCCATGCATTTCAGGCGAACAATGGGTTGATTTTATTATTTTTTTTTTCAAAATCCTGCCGTTACAATTGGGTTTTTTCATGCACAATTATTGACTACTGACAGCAAGAAAAACCTGGACGTATTCAGAATGGATGATCATTCCGAAAACAAGTTGATTTTCTTTTAATTCTCCTCCCAACCGGATTTTGAGGGTGTTTCAGATTTAGGTCACATTTGAAGAAACCCTTGATCTTCAATCTTCATATTGAGTCTATTCTGATCCTCTTATCTCTTCATCTAAAGTTTCAGCTTCAAAATGAGCCGGAGATTTTGAAAATCGGTTGACGAGGAAAAAAGTTATGACTGCAAAACCAAAAAGTTAATTTTTTGAGGTCACCCTGTAAACATAGAGATAATATGACAATTCGAAAAATATCTTGAGGTAATGAGTTCATCTTCATGCCACTGCTGTCAAATTTGAAAAAAAAATTTTTTTCTTCATTTGGGATCCTTTTGAAAATTCAGAAATTTTGCACAGTTTCAGATAATACCCTGTAGCGTTTTTATGCGGAAAACTTTATGTTTTGAAGGAGTACGAGATTATAGCTAAAGGACTGGGCTAGCGAAAAGTATTTACAGAATTCAAATTGTTCAATGCAGAAAAAAGTTATTCAAATTTTAATAGGGTCAAAATTTTGGGGTGCGACGAAATTAGTGTTGAGTAGTTTAGTTGAAGTGAATCTTGTGATGTCGAGAGATGTAGATGTTAAATAATTACAGATTTAATTGTTATATTTAAAACTAAGGTTTAAGACTTAATAAACTCTCTGAGGAAAAAATGGCCATGGGGTTCCACAGGGAAGTATTCTTGGGCCTTCATTGTTCTTGATATATATTGATGATATTGTTAAAGCAGCAGGGAATTGTAAAATCCATTTGTTTGCTGATGACACTTTAATTTATTTCTCTACAACAATTCCAGTGCTTTTGGAACAAGCTCTTAACAATTCGATATTCAAATGCAAGAAATTATAACAATTTTCTCATAAAGAATATGGACATAAAAATTGGTATCTAATGAAATAATCGAGAGGGAAAAAAAATCAAATATTTTGGTATTATAGTTGATTATAGACTAACTTTCAAAGAACATGCAGACTCTTTAATAAATACAATACCTTTTATAGAGCGGAGGCTGTTGTATACCCCCCCCCCCCCCCCCGTGTGAATTTTCGACACATACATTTTTTTTTGTTTGTATTGACATGTACTTAAGATTTTAGGTGTTTGCCACTTGCGAATTACAGCATATACCGGAAAAATAAATAATAATAATTTAAAATACAAAAGTATTCTCCCACAACTGCATTTTCTCTGCCCAACAATCAAGGTATGGAATTAAGTCTACTTCCTCCATGCAAAACGTCATTAGAAAACCACATAAAACGTGTCAACTACCAATGTTACTTATGGAATAACGCACATGTAGCTAAACCCTCCACACCAACTCCAGTGGGACATGGGTGGAAATTGGAAAATGGTGAACTCAAAATCGATTGGATTAAAGGAGATCCGTTGCCACTCGAACTGCTTGACGTTCCAGAAACCTTCGAGCCAGACGAATTTGAAGATGAAGATGAACCAGAAGTACAAAACTTAGACGACATAATATACGATGATGAAGAAAATGACAGTTGATTATAAAAGATATTATAAAATCATATGCTGTTGAGATTTTAAAATTTTTTTTCATTATTAGGCCTTAAATGAATACCAAATAAGTTCATAAAAAAACATGGTAACCAATGTACCTCCCCTTTTGTAAAATTAAACTTAAACAAAACAATTTTTTTAATTCTTCAGTTTTTATTTATTTACCGGAATATTCTATAATTTAAGAGAGGCAAACAATTCAATTCTTCATCCGGTAGCTGCTACCAACAAAAAAAAGTATAAGTCATAAATTCCCACGGGGGGGAGGGTTTCATATTGGTGGCTTTTGGTCTATTAAAGTAAATTATCTATATAGATGTTCAAGATATCTCAATCAATGGACCAAAAGGATTATATACAACACTATTATACTTCCCCATTTCTCTTACTGCTCAACTATTTTGTATTTACTGAATCAAAATCAAATTTATATATTTCAAAAATTGCAAATCAGATCAATGTGCACAATTCTCTCATGCAATTGACGTACACCTATCACAAAAATGTTGAGCAGACTAGAGTGGTTGTCAGTATAAGAATTTTTATTGTATCAGGCACTCATTTCTGTATATGAAATAAGAAATGGAAGTGTACCAGACTACTTGAAACACAACTTATAGAATAATTTTGAATATCACCACAATGAAATGAGAGCTAGAAGAGATTTCTGTATTCCTCAATTTTACAAAAGATTTATTTAAAACTCCATTTTTATCAAAGGCTTAAGAGCATTCAATGAAATACCATTTGAAATAAAAATTGCACTCTCTCACAATTCTTTCAAAATTACTCTGAAAAAACATTTATTGGAAGGAAGCAATCCCTGAAATATTTTGTAAAATAATTATATTTCTTTATACACAACAGCAATATTTTTGTATATATATTTTTTAACAACTGTGCACGGTTGATTGTTTTTATTGGATAAAATGTGTAGTGGTGCTGTTTTGACATATTTTTTTTAGTATGTACAACGTATTAGTTTTTTAAACTGAATAAATGGATATAAATATATATATTTCCTTTCAGATACAGAGTGAAAATGGCAGCTCTACTAACTTGGCTAGTAGGATCCTTCAGTGCCAATTCGGTGAGTTATTTTTTTCAATAAATTTCCCTATTTCCTTTTTTACATACCAAGCAATTTTTATGAGGACTACCTACACAACAAACACTTTCTTAGACACTATCCTCAGAATATAAAGGTTTGATTCAATAATACACATCTTTTATACCTTTGTACATTTTGTTCACCGTTCGGTATCCTACGTAGTTTTCTTTGTTTCAATATTTTCACAGCTCTTCGGCATAAAGTTTCCGAGTCCAACATTTCTTTCACCTTTCCGTAGGAGCCCTCACCTAGAAGATCACCCATTACATACCTCCCCACAAGTTTAAGTTTTCGTTTTTTCTTCTGATAAATGATTTGATCACTGTCTACTCTATGAAAAAAATTTGCTATGTTAATGTTCTCGGGATCTTCATCGAAATCCACACTATTCCCGTCGTTTATCCAAAGTTCTGCGTTTTCCTCGGTCTCCTCTGGTGGTACTTCATCTTTAGTATTGAAAATCACATTGGTTATTTCTTTTTCTTGGTCGGATCCGTCGGCACCTTCACTATCGAAACTGTTAGTTATGTTACACATTGTATTGTCCATTATTTGTTTGATTTTAAATGAAAATTTTACTTCTGTAATGACATTTTTGGTATTTTTGTTGCCATTTCATAAACAGCTGTTTTTGCGTGTTATTGTTGGCAGCAATGGCTAGTTACGTAATTACTTCATTTTTGAAAAAAGTATTCTTTGACAGGCACGAATAAACCAATGACAAGTATGGAGTATATTTTTTTGAATTTCCGCTCCAAAAAAATCAAACCACTGAAATGAATGTACATTTGAAAACTAGAACCGATCAAATTAAAATTACAGTATTCATCATTACCAATCTACTGCCATTAAAATCCCCAATGCGACGCAGCAAAACAAGTGAATCATGATTAGTGACATCATTGCAAAATAATTAAGTTTAACAAGTTGTTTATTACTGATTACTGTAATTCAAGGCCAATCGTCATCTGTAATAAATCAGCTAATTAATTAAAATAACGAAAACAGCTTCACCCAATATTTAGGGTTTTGAGGAATTATGGAATAAAAAGGCATTCGCACCCGAAGTCCTGTCCTGAAAACTGAAATGTAACGATTATATTTCAGTAGTCTTGAAGGTCATATTTGTCGCATATATATCATATCGTGCCACAGGTATCTGTTTGTGGATAGTGCTCTTCAGCTCTTTGTATGTATGTTCTGTGGTCCTGTGTCTTGTCCTAAAGATCGTGTCCTCTGTCAGAGAAGAGTGAGAAGACAGTGAATGTCACCTTGACTTTTAATTTAACCTGATTTGAATCTGGGTTGGTTGAATGTGTAATTTTTTTCGTATTTTCATTTTTTATCGTTTTTTGTAGTTAGTTTGGCTAAAAAGTAGATATATTTTGCTAACGTTTCTCAGTGCATACTTGTACAGTTTCAGTGTTTGTGTGTTGTGTGCTTGTTTTACTCATAATTTTGAATATGGGTTTATTTATATCAGTTTTGAACAGAATATATCAGGTTTGACCTATGCCACTAATTATATAAATGTTATAATATTTAATAAATTATATTTTCCAAGTATATCTCTTTTGAAGTTGAAGCAAACATTAATTTCATGGAATCAGTACCAGAAAGAATGTTCAGAATTCTCAAGCTAGTATTGAATGGTGTTTTTTTCACCACCAGTTCAACATATCATATAACAACTTCATTGTTTCGCTGGACAGTTCTTTATTGCATTTTAAAATTATTGAGCGTATCGAAATACCTGGAGCATGTAAGACACTTTTGTATCGTTTTACAACACATTCTCTCATTGTCATTCATCAAGTTTAATGCATTCATATTTTTAAATTGCAGATATTTGGAAGTACAGACAGCTCTGAAGAACCAGGTAGTTCAGATAAGCAGTTACCAAAATCCAAAGAGAAAAGTAAGTCGAAAAGGAACAAATTGGGCCAAGCATCCAAGAAACAGTATGAAGAGCCATGTTTTAGTACGAGCCTGACTACACCCATTGAGGATGTAATTGAAGAAAGCCTCTTAGAAGATACCAATACAGACACAACCCCACTTTCCGGATCTAAAAAGAAAAGCAAATCTAGTAAGCAACGGACAAATAGACGCGAAGAAACAAGATCGCCAGTAGAAGATGACTTTGGGTTTTCACTTGTCAAGAATAAACTAACAGAGAGTGCGAAAGCTAATAGGAAGAAACAGTCTAAGGATGACCTCAATGAAGAAGTCAAGGAAGATGATGTAGGGTTTTCATTTCTTCCTGTTAGAGAAAAAGGAAAGAAAAATAAAGGCAAAAACACACCTGACTGTAACACAGGAATTTTGGAATCTGGGTACAAACAAGCAAAGGATGATTCATCAAAACCAAGTATAATTGATCATTACCAAAAGAGGAAAGACAAACAAGCTATCATAGAAACTGTGCCAGTAGTTAAAAGAAGGTTTTCAGATTCGTTTGAAAAAATTCAGATCTCTGCTGATGACAATAGAATTGAAGAAAAGTCTCAACTGGAAAGCTTGAGCAAAGTAGAACTTAAAGAAAGCAAGAAAGTGTCTCCAAGAATATCATATGCTAGTGTTGTAACAAATAATGCAGTTGAACCACAATTTTCAGAAAGAGAAACAGTTAGTGCAGATTGGAATGGTGTTGAAACAGTTGAGAAACCAACAATTCCAGACCTGTCATCTTCACTAAACAACCTGCACTCATCAAGTATTCAATATTTTAATGAACCCTGCAACAGAAGTAACTCCAACTCTATAGAAGTATTGCCTGGTATCGAAGGTTACATAGCTGCAAGATCTGATAGCATATTGCCTACGTCTGAGACTATCAGACAACATATTAATACATTACCAAGTTCTGAATCTGGCTTTGAATTCACCGCTGTAGAGGCTGAACGATCCAGGCCTGAAAATCTGAATAACCTTCGTTCAAGAAGTCCTTCTATCTGTGTTATAGACTACAATACTCAAGCTGAAGTTGAGGAAACTGAAGAGACTCCTGAAATAGATGCTGAAGACTCGACACCAACTGAACACAGTTCAAAACCACTCAGCGAAATAAACGGTGATTTAGCTGAACTAACTCCTGTGACAGAGGAATCCGTAGTACTCCAAAGAAAGGGTTCACTGGTGAACAACACTGCCAACTCCTCAATCCCCGAATCCCTGGCGGAATTTATTGAACTTGAAAAAAAATTCTCGGATTTCGAAAAAATACGTTGTATTTCTGAAGACGTTTTTGTGACACCAGATAGTCAGGACTCTCGGTTGGAGGATGCAGAGCGCAGTCTGAACTATAGCGCAACAGAAATCAGTTTTAGGTCTCCACTTTTGCACAGCAGTTTCTCAGAGGAAAATTCAGATAACTTTGTCTTTGTAGAGAATCCATCGATTGTGACAGAAAGTGAGATATCAAATCAGTTTTCCTCAGGTCCGCATAATTTCTCTGACAATTTTACCACTGATACACAACAGGGTGTAACTGATTACAACCGGGAGTACATTCATGAAGACAATATAGAAAATTTGGAACATTCAATAAATCTATCAGAAATCAGGAAACATATGCCTTTTGAGCCAACAGCTGAAATAACACCAAACTTGGAAAATTCCGTTGTTCCCCCAGAAAACGGAGAAGGCAGCTTTCCGGAGTTGATCGAGGACGTTCATCAGAGTCCCACAGATACCAGATCAGCAATAGAAGCACAGATCGAGAGGGAAATACTCTCTGCTGGTGTTGAAATCAAAACAGCAGAAAAATCCCGAGATTCCAAATCTCATTTGAAAAACAAAAAACTCATATCTTCCGAATTCATCGAAGAAGAGAAGTGCATCAAAAAGACCAGCTACATAACAGGCAGCACCGAAGAATCGCAGCTACTGGCGACATCTATCGACAAAAACAAAAAGCTGAGCTCAGAAACGATGCAGCAAGTACGAGTGTTGACTTTGAACGACCTGGAGCACCAGGAGTCCACTTTGTACCGAATCGAGAAGGGGTGGATCGTTGAGTTCCGCGTTGGTCCTTCGTTGTTTGGAAGGAAGGTGTTCCTTTACTGTAACTACCCTGCCGAGAAGTCGGGGAAATTGTCCGAATTCAATCGTAACAAATATCAACTGTTGGAATGGGTTTGGGACGAAGGTTGTGAAAATGCTGACGACACGGCTGCTTCTATTCAGATAAAGGCTGGTTTGGCTGGAAGTTTCCACTACTTTTTTACTTACAACAAGGGGTGAGTCACTTCTCTACAGAATTAACTTCACTGGTATTGTATTTTCGCCATTGTTTATGTACACTTTGTAAATATGTAATGATAATTCTTATGTAATGAAATTCTGGTATGTAATATGGTGAATATTCAGTTCTTCTGTTGACTATACATAGCACAGTGTACATACAAGTGGTTCGACCTTTCGCCACTATGGCGCTAGCATCTAATTTTCAATTTCCAAAAAAAAAATTCAGTACAAATTAGATTGCTGACAGGAAACACCTAGCAGCATACACATAGCAACAATTTTCCTTCACGATTTTGTATTTTTTATTTGTTGGATTCGTAATCAGGACAACCATTTTAATACTAATCTAAAAAATTGTCCCACCTGTCATGAAAATACTCCCTCTTCTGTAATTTTTTCCGTAGAATCGTACATTTTTGGTGTACCTACCAATTTTGCAAATTTCACAATTCTACGTAAAAAATTACGGAAGTTACAGGATGTTTAGATGTTGCAACCTTAGCAATGCAGCCAACTAGAATATTGGGACGTTTGTTAATATATCGTAAAATAAAACATAGTGCGATTACAACTATATTGGTATAACCTCATTACTTGTTTTCTGTAGTAGGAGATTTGTGCCGTTTCTGAGCCTTCCCCCACCACTTTGCCGCTATCAGTGGCATTTTGGCGACCTTCAAGGGGTCGTCTGGTGCATACTTTTGCTTTTTTCTTCTGTTTAAATGACCTTACCTTTCAACGGGTGATGACATGATATGGTTGAGAAGCGAACGCTATACCAGCTATACCATCACGATACACATAGGTGCCATCTGCTGGAGAAAACTGAAGAACGTGTGTGACCTTCACTTGTCCCCAAAATCGAATACTTTTTTGTACTAATATTCATGGATAATCCAACTTAGTCTTCATATTCCTTGAAGGGCATACTTTCGTAGAAAATGGACACCATTAGTGTCAAGGGCCAACGGTCTATCCACTTCTTCACATACTCGTAGGTAAAATAAATAGAAACTAAATGGACTATTGATTTTTAGGTTCCAAAATAATTTCATTAGCGCTTCCAAATAATATAATTTGCTGACATCAATAACTTGTTTTTGATTAAAAATTTTGAAAATATATTTCAAACATAGGTCATCACGCAACCACAAAACCATTTTATATTTTTTTTTTCAGTGAAAATTTCGAAAGACATGGTTCAGGCTATTTCCTTGTCGATCCAATCCTGAAGTATGGTACTAACGAAGACCTCCCTTTGGACTGCATCCAGTGTCAAACGGTTCTCACGAAAGGTTTGGGTTCATTTTCGAGCTGGGAAAATAAATTACGAGTTGCGAAGGAATCTGGATACAACATGATTCATTTTACTCCAATCCAGGTACTATTCAAGAATCAATAAATTATTATTATTTTTATTATTATTTAGTGAAAACGCATCATTACTTGTAAATTTCTAATTGTGGATTTTCAGGAATTGGGCGAATCTAATTCCTGCTACTGCTTGAGTGAGCAACTCCAGTTAAACCCAGCTTTCAAAAAAGAAGATGGAAAAATGCCTACTTTTGAGGACGTGGAAGGGTTCGTTTCAAAGCTTAAAGAAGAATGGGAGGTAAAATAAATAATAGTTTTCATTTTCATAAGCTATTCATATGCTATTCATAAAATTCAAACGTTTAGTTGATAAGTTATTCCTATTTATATTATGGAAACTATCATTGTGGTACAAAAACAAACGACAAAAGTTTACCCCTCTTATTACAACATCACAACTTCTGTTTAAACAACGTTTTTTTACTTAGGCGTGATGCTGTGATGTTTTTACTAACGCGTAACGTTTTAAGTTAAACTTTTTTAGGAATGCGTAACGTTTTTTAGGAAAGCGTGGCGTTTTTAGGAATGCGTGACGTTATTAGGAGTGCGTTACGTTATTTATGTATGCCTGACGTTTTTCTAGTACGCTGTTTGGTCGCATGCGTGGTAAATGTCTAAAAACGCCACGTAACCTTTTGCCCCCTCATTACAAAATCACAACTTTTGTTTAAACACCGTTTTTTACGTAGGCGACAGGCATGATGTTTTTCTAGTACGATGTTTGGATGCATGGTTCGCAAACGCGTCACGTTTTAAAAAAAGCATGACTTTTCTAGGAAAGCGTGACGTTTTTTAGCATTGCATGACGTTTTTTAGGATGCGTGACGTTTTTTATAAATGTGTGACGGTTTTTAGGAATGCGTTTTTTTACGTTTTTTGCGTAGGCGTGACGTTTTTGGTCGCATGCGTCGAGAACCATTACGCATTCGCTAAAAAGCATCTAAAAACATTAGTAGGCGCGGGACCTTTGAGTGCATCAAAAAATGCAGTACGGACGTTGGCATTTCTTGTGGAATTTATATGAAATTTGTTTCTCTTTCTCTTCCAGGTACTCTCAATCTGCGACATAGTTTTGAACCACACAGCCAACGAGAGCAAATGGATCCAAGAGCACCCTGAAGTAACCTACAACTGCAGCAACTGCCCCTACATGCGTCCGGCTTATCTCTTGGACGCCGCCCTCCATCAGTTCTCGATGGACGTCAAAAAGGGCCTGTACGAAGATCGGGGGGTTCCCGCAGAAGTGGACTCCGAAGAACACCTGGACGCCATCCGCTACCATTTCCGGTTGAGCGTTCTGGAGCCTCTGAACATCGCGGAGCTTTACATTTGCGACGTTAACGAGATTCTGGTGGAGTTCCTCACGTTGGCTCGCGCGGTGCCTCCTGTGGCACAGAACAAGAGGGAGGAAACGGATCAGCTGAAGCTCGCGCAAGATCCCGAATACAGGAGGCTTTCGGCTAGTGTGGACATGGATTTGGCGTTGAGGCTCTACAACGTGTACTGGAACGATACTTTTGATGAGGAATCCAGGTGGGATATGATAAATTAAATGTTTATTATCAAGCGAAGCCTGAAGTTCGAGGAAAATCTACAGAAAAAGGATCGGCTGGATATTACGAGGTCTTGGGTTCGAATCTCGGTTGGCGTTCGCATAATTGCTCTATCTCTACAGTTTTCGTTTCGTTTCGAAAAGTACACACGCTGTAATGACATAATAATTTCTCGTTTGTTCAACATTATTGTATAGCGATTCGTTATTTATTTATTTTTTATTTATTTAGTGAATACGTCAGTTCTGGTATGAGGAAGTTGTACATATAATAATAATAATAAAAGTGGTTAACAATAAATGCAATTGAAACAAATACACCATAAACCACAGTTAAGCAGAACAAACATATACAATAATGATGAAACCATAATAAAATCATAAATTAGTGAACAAAGATTGAATCATTAATAGCCGTGAGGAAATAATGTGTTTTTCACAGATATTTTGAATTTTGAAAAATTTCTGCAATTTGTTATATTATTAACAAATTTTTTTAATTTATCCAGAGCAGCATTAGTTAATCTTTTTTGGCCAACTGTAGAAGTAGCAGAATGGTAGTGATGACAGTTAATTTCAGAGATTCTCATCAAAATGAAATTTGATTTTCATTTTTTATTTATAATATTAAATGCAATTTTTAGTGTATTTATTTTATACAATCCATCTAAAGAAAATTCGTCTGTAATTGTAAATATTTGGTATGTCAAATTCAGTACTTTCAAAGATTTCCTATATAATGCTGAAATTTTATTAAATTTATTTTTGGAACAAGTAAGTGCTCAAATTTTTATCAAATAGCTGACACGACTTAGTATGTGAGGATATAAAATCATATTTATAATTTTTTTATCAAGTTTAGGACATCCTCTCAAAGCAACAATGATTGGAGAATTTTTTTTTAGTTAAGACCTCAATGTGTTCGTCCCATTTCAATTTTTCATCAATCCAAATACCAAGATACTCTATTTGTTTAGTCCTTTTCAATATTTCACTTTTGATATTGAGGTTAAGGGAAATATTCTGTTTATTCTTTTGCTGGAAAATTATATACTCAGTTTTATCAGTATTTATCGATAAAAGGTTACAATAAAGCCATTTTTCAAATGTTTTCAAATCTAATAAATATTATCATTTGTTATTTTTTAGAGTTTTTTTAAACATCTTGTTAAAAGAAATAAAAAGAGTTTGCTTGAATGTTATCCATACTTGAGTTACCGAGAATAGTTATAAAGATATTTAGAGGAGGAAGGTTAAGTAAACGAATGTCCAGTACCGTCTATATATTTTACTCTTGTGTTTCGATATGGACCAAGGTCCATGCTTATACTTAAACTTACTACTAAACTTGCTTACTAAAAAACTTGAACAGTCAGTAAGACAAAAAGTGTTATTGTTACATTATCTTATAAGTAAATAATTGGGTTTCATAATTGATAAAAATTCAAAACTAAATAGTCATGCTGATTTTATTTGTAAAAAAATATCTAATAATCTTTTCTTTTTCTCTCGTATATGTAAAAAAGTGTCTATGTATGCTAGGTTGATTCTTTTTCAAAGTTTAATACAACCTCATTTTGATTATTGTTCAACATTACTTTTTCTATTTGGTAAAAATAAAATAGCACAATTGCAAAAGCTTCAAAATCGAGGTATGAGAGTAATTTGTGATAATAGTGTGATTCATAAAGGCTTAAACGAGTTCATTAAAACAACCACAATTTGTAAAAGAATCTAATTCAGTAAACAAATTTAAGTCATCATTAAAGATGTATATTGTGATATTTAGTACCTTTTAGTATTTTTTTTTGCTGATTGTGTGATGTGATCTAATCTAATAGTCTGGTGATTTATATGTGTATATTTTGTTTTGTAATGTTTTCTGAAATGGTCGTTATATTTACATAGTTTAATAATGTTGTAATATTTTTATACATTCGTAATTTTGTATATTAGGCTTGCATACTTGATATCCGAGTCCAGGAAGCATGGAGGTAAGTAGCACCCGGTATCGCCATTCAATATTATTGTTCGGCGTCGCGCGATCCTGATATTCTTGAATCTTTCCGCTAAGAAGTCACGTTTCGCCGAAAATCACAAAAAAAACATTATCAATTCCTAAACTGCATCCCTATTTCACCATTTTGAGTGTTTTCGAGTTTGAATATTTGTTTTCTTTGAAGGAACAGAGATTTCTGAGTAATTGAACAGATATAAAACCTTGACATACCTTTTTGGGAATTTTAACCTTCCACAGTTTCTCTTTTTCGAAGACGTTGACGTGACGTTTCGGAGACTAAATCTGTCTCCGTTATCATTACTCGAAGGATGAAGACTTGCCAAAATTTTTTTCATATCCAAGCTGACAAAAATAGAATTTTAGCAAGTCTTCATCCTTCGAGTTTTGATAACGGAGACAGATTTAGTCTCCGAAACGACACGTCAACGTCTTCGAAAAAGAGAAACTCTGGAAGGTTAAAATTCCCAAAAAGGTATGCCAAGAAACGAATATCCTCCACAAAAACAAACTTTCATTCAATAGATTTAAAACCATTTCTCAACCTACTTCGAAAAAGGAGGAAGTTTTTAACATTTTGTGTGTGCATTTTTTTGGTATGGTCAATGATTACTCCGTGTTTTAGAGATCATTTTTTTAAATGTAATAATTAGCTGATGCGCAGAACAATTACCTAGTGTTCTCAGATATATGTTCTTGCTTTTTTTATTACTTTCAGAATATTTTCTTCAACCTCTAGTGTGAAAATGGCAATCAAAAATTCGTTTAAAAACATTCAATCATGCCAATGAAGAAGGCTTTTCGATTGTTTGCTTGACTGACCAATTCGGTTTTGTACTTTCCTCCAGTCTTTCTTTCCATTCCTAACCTATTGGTAATATTACATGTTTAAATTCAAGATTCAAAACAAAATATGATACCTACCTATATCATTACATCTAAAATCCAAACGGCTTCAGAAAAAACTAAAACAAATGTTGGTTTTTAGGCCGTCTAGAATCTAAAGCATTTCAAAAATGCTTACTCAATTTTAAATGGGCATTGAAATCGATCATCAACGCAAATATATATGGTGGCATTAATAAGCTTAATTCTCAAAGGCCTAAATCATTATTATCAATGCTACTTAGGTGCATCTACTTCCTCTTTATTCTTAAACTCGCATCGGAACAAATTTTTTTCTAAATAACAAAAGCCATCTGGTGAGCACGACAAATCCATGATTAATAATCAGATAATACAATAAATGCTACCTTTGTCAAATCACGAATACAAATTGACTGTTCAATTTTGGGTGTTGCAGCAGGAAAGAGTCGAGCGCAAAGTAGCACTCGATATCGCCAGTCTGTTGGCCAGCCCGCGTGTTACATTCAAAAATACGAACTGGGTTCCCGAATGGCGATGCCGTGTGTTACTTACCTCCATGCGTCCAGGAAACTATATAAATCCGCTCGTATCTAGTTTATTCTTGTTGTGAGCGTCGAAAGTAATAATACTCTTCCATATAAGCACAAACAAAAACCCCTTTTTATCTATTATTACAGGCTGAAACGCTGCGCCGAAGAGCTGAAGAAAAACCTCGAGTCGCTCAACAACGCCACCATCGAAGAAGTCAACGGGTATCTGAATACCGCCTTGGACAACGTCGTCGCCGGTTTGAAGTATTTCCGAGTGCAACCAGACGGTCCCAGGTTCAAAGAAATTACCACGACCACTCCTCTAGTCTACCGGTACTTCACCGACTTCGGAACTCCGAAATCCCTGAAGGAACACGAAGAGATCATGTACAGCGACAAGGGGAGGTTTCTGATGGCGCACAACGGGTGGGTGATGGACTCGGATCCCCTCAATAATTTCGCCGCAGAGGATTCTAAAGTACGTACATGGAATGACCCCAGTAACTTTAGACCTATCTCTCTCCTACCCACTCTCTCCAAAATTATTGAAAGACTTGTTAAAAGAAGAATTCTATCATTCACGTATAAAAACAATATAATATCAACTACCCAATTTGGTTTCCAATGTAACAAATCCACCTCTGATGCCACATTCGAACTTCTCGAGCATCTTTACCTAAAGCTTAATGACAATGACACCGCGGCAGTGGTGTTCTGCGACTTATCAAAGGCTTTTGACTGTGTGAATCACAGAATACTACTGAGAAAGTTAGAAAGATATGGCTTCCGTAATGTGTCTCTGAAATGGTTCGAGTCTTATCTCTCTAACCGTAGACAGGTGGTCTTCTCGAATGGTCTAACCTCTCAAGAGTCTTTGGTGGATTGTGGAGTACCACAGGGCTCTGTTTTAGGCCCCATATTATGTGTATGCTGTATGTGAATGATCTCCCACTACTGGATATTGCGGGTAGATTCACCCTATTTGCAGATGATACCACCATTCTATGGCATAACAAAGACACTCATCAGTTGAATGCAATAGTAGAAAACGAAATTCTCAAAGTTAAGAAGTGGTGCGACTCCAATCTGTTGTCCTTCAATGTAAATAAAACCCACATTCTCACCATTAAATGTTTGCTAAACCCGATTACAATAGGTGATAAACGTATACACCAATCCTCCTTGGAAAATTTCTGGGGGTATATATTGATAATAAGTTGACGTTCAAGGAACATATTTCAAGTTTATGTACTAAGCTAGCTAAAGGCTGTTATGCACTTAGAGTCGAAAGAACTCGACCCGACCATGGCAAGAACTATATATTTTGCAGTTATAGAGTCCCACCTGAGATATGGTTTCTGCTACTGGGGGAACTCGGACAAAGCATCACTTAAGACGGTATTTATGCTCCAAAAAAGAGCTGTTCGGTATGTTTGCAGGGCTGGCTTCAAAGATTCATGTCGGCCCCTATTCAAAACACACAGAATAATGACCCTTACCTCCATATTTATACTTGAGACTGTGTGTTTGATGTTTAAAAAACATAAGTTAAAGAATAACTCAATAAGAAATTCTCGTTTTCCGACTAGACAGACCTGTAATATTGATCTCCCTAAGCCCAACACTACTCAAGCTAAGAATTCACTGATTTATAACTAAAATAAATAAAAATAAAATAAAATAAAAAAGTTTTCAATCATCTACCTCAGAACATCAAAAATCTAACTTCAGAAATAAAAATCAGGAAAAGTGTCAGAGTTACTGTTGGATTAGGCATACTACACTTTGGACGAGTTTTACAACGATCCGCTTTAAGTATAAAACTCTATGTGATGACTTTGTGGTCTCTTAAGTGTATCATAGATTCGTATATTAGGCATTTCAGCGCATATAGACGTATGTTTTTACTTTTTTGTGATGTATTTGTTTATACACATTAATTTTATCTCTCTCCTTGACTAACTTCTATATTTTCACTTTTATACTTCACTTGTATATATTATGTGCACTTTTATATTGTTTCAATGATTATTTGACACTTTGTCAATAAGAATTTATTCTTGGACAATGAAGTATATTGAATTGAATTGGAATAATACAAAAACGTTGAGATTTTTTTCACTATTTCTTGTTCAAACAATTCCACAAAGCTTGGCCTAAAGCTGTTTTGATAAAAATTGATCATGGCAGATTTGCCATTTTCCACGCAACCATAGTCAAACAATTGCCATTAGAGAGGTAGAAGTTTTGAAGGTTATATTTAAGTTATCAACTTGTGCGGAATTTCCCTATTTACTGTTCAGAAATATATGAAAAATTATGTTAATAACGTTACCTACATTACATAACAAAAATACCATTTGTTTGAAAGTGATTGACAATGTATTAGTGTTAGTACAATTCTTCTGCACTTCCACTTTCTAAGAAACAGAGAAAATAAGTTCTTTGCATGTGTTGTGAATCACGACGTTTCAACAGTTAACATCTGCTGTCGTTATAAGTGTGTGAATGCGACAAAATATCTCGGATACTTATTATATACTTATTATATAGCCTTAATTTTTATTAGTTCGAAACGGGCAGGCTATCACATTAATTAACATTGATGGCCTGAGAAACCCCACAAAGATCATATAGCAGGTACATTAGTTGCATGCTAATGGCACAGACTATATAATAAGTATCCGAGATATCTTGTCGCATTCACACATTTGATAACGACAGTAGATGTTAACTGTTGAAACGTGACTCAAACACATACAAAGAATTTATGTTTTTTGTTTCCAGACAATGAAGGTCTAGAAGAATTCTACTAATAAAAACTTTGATCGTCCCTGAAAACTATTTCTGTCTGGTAGGTATACATCAAACGACAACTGAACTCTTGGGGCGACAGCGTTAAGCTACGATTCGGCGACAAGCCCGAAGACTCCCCCTTCCTGTGGGACCACATGCGCAAATACGTGGAGCAGACCGCGAGGATTTTCCACGGTGTCCGCTTGGACAACTGTCATTCGACGCCAATACCCGTCGCGGAATATCTGTTGGACTGCGCGAGGAGAGTCCGGCCTGATTTGTACGTTGTAGCAGAGCTCTTCACCAGTTCTGATATGACTGATAATATCTTCGTGAACAGGTATTTCATTATTGATCTCAATAATTTTTTATTATTTTTATATTATGTGCGATTTATTTTCCTTTCTTTATGAAATTGATTTGAATAGCAATGTCGAACAGACAAGTTTTCTCCACAGGATCTCTGGATCTTGACTTCAATCTCAGGATCCCGACCTTAATTATGTAATTAATGTAATTAATTAATTGAATATCATAGAATGACTCTTAATGTCCCCTCCCCTTAGTTATTTACATATAATTCAGAGCGCTGGTTGGCCGTTAGCGTGTGCATTCTTTAAGGTAGAGAAATAATTTGTTTTGTTTTATTCCATCCACATTTAACAAACAGAATCATGAAATGACATTTTTGTGGAGATTAATTCAGCTAATATGTGATCTTAATCATAACAATGATTCTACTTACCGAAATAATCTTCAGGCAGGTTCGACAAATACACATACGCGAGGATACCCAAATGCACTGGTTCACTAATATTCTCAATAACTATAAGAGTATTGGTTGCCTTGACTTGATTCAAATTCTACTAAATTATAAAGAAACTTGTTTGGTTATGCTTGTTTAAAAATAATATTGAATGAAGTTGAAGAAAACAAATATTTGGGTCTGATGATTGATAAAGATTTGAATTTTGAATCTTATCTGAATAACATAAGGAAATCATTTATTTCTTTTATTGGAGCAATAAGAAGAATCGACTTTCTAAATATTCAAATCCAAAATATCATTTATAATGCCCATATTGTTTCACATGTTAGATATTTGATAACAATATGGTCAGCTTGTAGTAAAAACCAATAAGGTATAATTTATTACGTCACGGCAAATAATAATAATAATAGCCGTCCTCTAATTTAAACTTCACGTAAGTAAATAGTATACACGATCATAAAACAAGACGAGCAAATTGTCTCAGCCTGGGAAATTTCAGAACTAACTTTGGAAAAAAATCATTTACCGTGATGGTATAGTAATTTACAATTCACTTCCAACTGAAATAAAAAAATAAAAAAGTGACGATTTTCAAGAGCAAAATCAAAAAATATTTTCTTTGTTGAATCTTAATTTTTTTATATAGTATCTTTATTAGCATCAGCTCTCAAGTAGAGTATAAAAAAATAGTTTAAATAAAATGACACAGAGTATGACATACAGGACACACAAAAAAATTCAACACACAGACAATATTATGTTTCTACGACAGTGCGTAAACTAAGCTAAGTCATACTTTTTCGCACAAGTGCGTAAAAAAATCACCTGTGCGTAAAATCATCAACAACGCGTAATAGTATATTACGTATCAAGTGTTGTAAAAAGCATATTACGCACGAATGGAAAAATTGCGCACGAGCCGCGTAGCGGTGAGTGCGGTAATTACATGAGTGCGTAATTGCTTTACAACACGTAATACGTACTATACTTTTTCTACGACTCTTATATACTGGATGGTGCGTTTGATTAAGCTTTAAGTAATAAAAAAATGAAGGTAACTAACGCAGTTTATGGTTTAATTTCCAACAACAACAAATTAAATCTAAGAAAATACAATTTTGTACTATATAGCATAGAAATGATGAACAGAGCGAGGAGGGTTTAAATGTTTTGGTCAATATATTAAAATAGGCGAGCAATACATTTTCGGAGTACGTACTCACGTGGTTATCCATACTCCATTCCATAAATTTTTGATAGGCTTTTTCATATCTATCCTTTGATTTTTGCGGCAGAATATTCTCCATAGCAGAAGCAGCCTGAAGAACAATTTCCGGTGGCGTTGCGCTCATTTCATTATCGGAGTTGCTCATATTTGTAGATATAAAATTAAAGATCGGATTATAATTTATGAAGTATCGATTTGAACTTCAAATCTCAAAAAGTGACAATGTCACTGTCAAATATTTAAAACGCAAGACAGATAAATGTCACGATTTGAGTGGTTCAAGAGGCAACTTGATTGTTACCTATTATACTAGCCATCATATCATGACGCACAGTTGTGCGTTTTTATTCTTTACGCACAGTTGTGCGTAAGAATGGATTTACTTATAGAGTGAACTGTTTGTAAAACAATGTTTACTAACATAGGAGTAGAAAAAATAATTTTTTACACACTGTTCATACATTTATGCATTTTTGAAAAATACAGTATTTTGCGTCAAAATAACTCAGAAGTCTTTATTTGATAATACGACGACAATTCATATCATTAAACATTCAAATTAATGATATAATTGCTACATTTTGGCAATATAATAACTGTCGAAGAAAAAACTTTGCATGAAACACTTTCGTAAAGGGCTTTTTTGTACTAGCGTGTTTGTTCAAACTTCACAATCATACAAAAAAGTCCTACTTTACGAACTTGTATCATCAATAGCTATATTACACGAACCACAAATAAAATCGAAATACTACAAGTATAGATAATAACTTGATGGGTTTATAAGCTTGACACTGACTTTTGAATTTACCCTCTCTTGGTAATGAGTTGTAAAGTTGAAAACCTTTGATGATCACTGTGTTTGTAGCAGCATTACCAGTACTGATATTCGATCATGTGTATTGTGACTATGTATTTCTTGAAGATACATTATTTCCTCGGTTAGTTAGGTTGGTAAGCATCCTGATTTCAGTTAATACATAAACTTAAGCATATCATAAGTAGCTCTCTGTCGAACATTCAATAAATTCAGGGGTTCCAACATGTACGCTATTGATGTTCGTTTTCTACCTAATAAAGTGGCTCTCATAGCACGATTTTGTATTTTTTGTAATGTCTCAATTTGTTCACTATTCATCTGATATATGAATGTTCCACAGAAATCAAGTTGGGGAGATATTATGGTTTTATATATAGTTAGCTTAGTGATGATACTTTATTATTCAATCTATGCATAAAATTAATTTATCTTGACTTCATCGATCCTCATATTCAAAGAATTTATTATATTAATAATTGCAACATTACCTTTTTTCATTCATTAATGTCTTTTTAGCTCTCAATCCTTCATTGAATCTAACTATTCTGGATAAAAAATCTAAAGGTTAGGTAGCAATATTTATAATTCTATTTGTTATGAATTGTACTTGTATTAATTTTATGTATTACTGTCAAATAAGTTTGGATAATTATTTTATGATTATTTTTTTATATCCCTATTATAAACAAAATTGTTATATAACTCTTTATTAGCTCACAATTTGCTTTTACAGAATGAAACGAACAGAAAATAAAATAAAACCACCAAAAGACAACACCTTAAAAATTCCTATAAATAAATAAAATACAATACAACAAAAGTCATTACAATAAAATACAACATATTAAAACTACCACAAGAACTTCAAACTCAAAATTGGTTCAATACATATTCTCTACATTGTTTTTTGAATTGGCTCAAAGAGGTGATGTTTTTGGTCTCTGGTGGTAAACTATTAAAAAGTAAAAGACCCCTGTTGAATATTGTGTCACACAATATGCTTTCAGTTTTTATATAAAAATCATTCACAGCTCGAGCTCTAGTGTTATGAGTGTGTATATTACCTATATAATTTAATTCATCACTGAGGTAGGTCGTAACATATCATGTTTGAACTTGAACACAAAGACCAACATATTATAGTGTATTTTTTGTTTTACCGACATTAATGATAATATCTCTAGTATGTTCTTAATTGAAGTACGTCTGTTACACATGAGTATAGCTCTCAGGACTCGATTTTGTATTTTCTAAATAGTTCTCAACTGGTCATTTTTGAGAAAAAATAAAAGTAATCAAAATGAGGTGCTATTATTGATTTGTAAATAGTCAACTTGAAAAAAAAAGAAACTTTACCGGTAAGTCCGTATAAAAAATGAACCATTCTTGCAACCTTCCTTTTCATATAATCACAGTGTGCAATTCTTCATCTATCATTACTCCTAAGTACTTGATTGTTTTTTACCTTCTCAATTTTACTGTCATTGATCAGCAGTCATTTGAAAATCCTCATCTTTCATTCTTTTAAGTTTACTTCTGTTCCCTATCAACATACATTTGGTCTTTTCAAGATTCAACATTAGTCCATTATCACACAACCATGTGGAAACACGATTTAAGTCTTCATTGACGGAAGATTCTATTTCATCTGGTTCACCAGCGAAGTAAATCAATGTGTCATCAGCGAATAATTTCAGTTGGCATTTTTTTTACTTGATTAATAATATCATTGATAAACAAAATAAATAGTATTGGCCCCAAAATGGAACCTTGAGGAACTCCATACTGTGTTTCTAATTCATGAGATAATTCATTGTTATACTTCACTTTCTGCGTTCTATGACGTAGATAACTATTGAACCAATTCAATACATATACCATATCAATTAAGTTTCAATAACAACAAATCTGTGTTAACAGTTTCAAAAGCACGCTTAAAATCCAAAAAAATCACTCCTATTACATGGTTTTTGCTGATATTTGCTTTCCACTGGGTTATTAAAAATTGTAGGGATGTTTCACATGAATGAGATTGTCGAAATCCTGATTAAATTGTTGTTTCCAATAAATTTGAGCAGCTGATCTTTGACCACTGTTTCCAATAGCTTTTTATATACAGGAAGGGTATTTATGGGTCGAAATTCACAACAGTTTGAAGTATTGTTTCGTTCGATAAAAATAAACTACTACTACTATTATTAAACGAGAGTCCGAGATTAGAAATGAGATTCCGAGTTTACAGTCTGGATTCCGAATATTAGATCCGGGCCATAGTTATACACATATTTTTTATATGCAGTTAGAACTCAGAATTACCAATAAACGATTCAATATAATAATGATAACAGTTACGATAGCTCAACCCCATTTTCAGACTCGGCATCACTTCCCTCATCCGCGAAGCCATGGCCGCCTGGGACTCCCACGAAGAAGGGCGTCTCGTCTACCGCTACGGCGGCTGTCCGGTCGGTTCCTTCCACCAACCCAGCGTGCGTCCGCTCGTGCCGTCCATCGCGCACGCGCTCTTCCTCGATCAGACGCACGACAACCCGAGTCCGGTGGAGAAGCGCTCCGCCTTCGACTTGCTGCCCAGCACCGCCTTGGTCAACATGGCGTGCTGCGCCTCGGGCTCGAACAGGGGCTACGACGAGCTCGTGCCGCACCACGTCCACGTCGTGGACGAGACCAGGGAGTACGCGGAGTGGGCGCGGGAGGACGGTTTGGTAGTGGGGAGTAGCAGGTACGTTTCGGAGAAGAGCGGGTTGATCGGGGTCAAGAGGGCGATCAACGAGCTGCACTTTACGTTGGGGAAGAAGGGGTTCAAACAGGTGAGAATATTTTAGCTTCGGTTTGTTTCCTAGGAAACTTTATAATACTTTTTGACATAACCTCAAATTAACCGTCAAAATGGCGAAAAACCGATTTTTCAGTATTTAATTTTTTTGACGCGTTTAAATGATTTAAATCAATTCAAGGAAAAATAAACTACCCAAACACCAAAACTACGTCACAATCACACTCGACGCGCGTTTCGCCAACAAAGTTAGCATCTTCAGGAGCTAAAAGCTTACTAAACCACTCATCCCAACTTACTTCTATTTATATCACTATTTCCTAATGGACGTCAAATTATCTAACATTTCGAATCTACCTACTCTACCCTCCGAACAATAAAAGATATAGAGAGGGCTTTTCTGTCTCTTTTTCGAAAGCAACATACCCGACGTTGTTTACAAATATCTCAGCTCGAATCATGTTAAAAAGGGCATTGACGGAAATATTCGGATCAGGTTGGAATTCCGTATTATATTCACTCTTAACTTGGCGATCATGTTTGTTTATGTCCGTTTACGACTTATTTGTCGTCTTGTCAATTCAAACCATGGGCGTCGAAGCATGGTAATCATGGCATAAACCATAGTTGACCTTTTCATTGGTATTAATAAGTTGATTTTTATTGAATTTGCTCATTTTCATCCCGATTTTGAGACAAAAATACACTATTTGTTGAAATAGCTGTACAAAAATTATGTTACTATGTAAATCGACTGAACGATCACATATCAATAATCAGGAAAAATCTTGTTGAAATGTAGGTATACTGTAAGTAAGTAAGCAAACTCAACTCTTCATTATGGGTATTGGAATATTTTGTTGACATTCAGGGATTATCACGTAGGTAATCCGTTCATCAGAAGTTGTCGATAATTCCTTTTGAATAGAATTTTATATACACGGAATATCACATATATCAATATGAATAATCGATCTGGAATGTTGTCAGTGACGTATCGCTTCTGGTAAAACCGGACGTGGACATAAACTTCTTTACTGTGAATAGAACACTGTGAATCATTGCAGGTTTGAAATCTAATCAATGGGTTGAGTAGTATTTTTAATATGTTGAAGGAGCCCATACTCCTTTCCAATTTCGGGAGATACCTCATTGAATTTCTTCAAGCCTTTTGGAGATGCAAGAAATTAAATAATAACTACATAAGAAATGATCGATTTTCTACCGACAGACTTGTAATATCGATCGCTCCCTAAGCCTAACTCCACACAAGTTAGGAAATAACTTTTTCTAAAAAAATGTCAATCATCTGCCTCAGAATATCAATAACCTGAATTCAGAAAAAAAAACATCAGAAAAAGAGTTAGAGAGCTACTAGCTTACTAAACTTTGGATGCGTATTTCAATGATACACTTTCATCATAAATTTGAATGTAATCTCTTATGTGTATTATAGTTTATGCGCAAACTGTTATGTGTATTATAATTCGTGTATATCGTATATAAAGTTTTCTTTTTTCATTTAAACAATCGCATCAACCTAATGGTTATACCTATGGTATATAAAGTGTATAGTATAGTTTACTAATGTGATTCAAAGATTTGGATATTTTGACTTTTTTACTTCAGCACTTTCATTTATTTTTTCATTATTTATGACCTTTTTCTATGCTTTATCAGCAATAATCTAATTCTTCGCACAATACAGTATTTTTTATGATTGAACCATCAAAAGTAAGTGTTCATTGCTTTGAAGCAATTTTGTTTCTATAACCACACAGCAATAATTACTATCTTTCTGCGTTCACAATTGACGAATAAAAGTCAATTTTTAAAAGATCGTAGAAAAAACAGTGTATGACATGGTAGTACACATGGCGTTTGAACAATTCTCATGTCATTTACAAGTGTCACTTATTTTTGTACCTATTCATCGTAATAAAATATGTTAATCTCTACTGACAACACTCATAGAGTGTACTTAAAGGCATAGCCTGTGAGGGTACATGGCGGCTATTATTTACCGTGGCGCTCCGGGGTGACTTAGAAATTATTGGTAGCGCATTCACTTTTCAACTTAGGGAAACCTACAGCACTTCCGCCAAGCATTAGACGTCAGGATTGACATCTTGATAACACTCGTGCTTTCTAACCAGTCATATGGTCTCCAATCGATACCAATACATGTGAGAACAAATTTCTCTGCACCAACCGTGTCAAATTAAAAATGAAACATGAGAAAATGTATTAGCACGCCACTGGTTCTACGCTTATGACCAAATATCATAACAAATCTCCCCCCTCCAAACTCGGAGTTTTACCCTTCAACCACAATCTGTAACAAAGGATAGTGTTATGGAGCTTCCATAACAAATGTGTGTTGTGATTATAGAAATAGCATCTCTATGTCTTTTATTGCTCGGAGACTCTACCTACTACTTATCAACCGCACTCATTATCAAATTTGCCACCTTTTGTTGTTTACTAATTCTAGTAATTTACCTGCACTACGGCAATAAATTCCAGACAACTCATGAAGAAATTAAATAACAAATCTTACTAGGTTTAATAATCAAATTACAGTCTAGGCCGGAATATTTAGCATTCTTCTATCGATGGAAAGGCCCATTGATATTCAATCTCCGACATATATTTGTTTTTTTAGGTATATGTTGACCAGATGGATCCTGACATCGTCGCTGTAACGAGACATTGTCCCAATACCCACCAAAGCTATATTTTAGTAGCCTTTACGGCATTCAGTCACCCCAATGCAGACGCGGCAAATCATCAAAGGGGCATCAAACCCCTTAGATTCGAGGGGGTGCTTGAAGAGATTGTTCTGGAAGCATCTATGAGCCACACCAACCAAAAGTAAATAACTACCAATCGATAACTATATCATGTTTTGCTGTCACAATTTTGATATCCCGTTTTTAGATCTGGCGGCTCACAGTTTTCTAAATGGGAGAACTTTGCGAAGGATGCCAAATACATAAATGGTCTTTCTGAATATCAAGTCGCCATGAAACAACACATCAGTATCACCGATTCGGATGTTTTTGAGAAGGTCGAGTCAGGAACTCAGAATGTGACCCAACTCAATTTCAAAAACTTCAAGCCAGGATCCATAGTAGTAGTTAGGTATGTCATAGCTTAACTTAACAATATAGATTATGAATAATCAACTATTTCATGGTAAATAAATGTGGGGTGACCCAAGGTTCACCCTTTTGTCCCTCTGATATCTACATATATGACATACACCAATGGCGACTTGTAGTACTACTAGTAGTAATAGTAATGGGATTATTATTGGATGCAACATGTAGATGGCGTCAGTGATCTCACCTCCAAGTCATTGTTTATATAGAAGTAAGATAGTTAGCCAACCTTATGGGATTAATATTGGATTCAAATGGATGCGAAATTAGATGGCGACAGTGATCTCGCATCCAAGTCATGTCGTAACTTCAGTGATCTGGCCTCCAAGTCATGTCGTAACTTGATTGAAACAATGGGACAGCATTAAAATCACAGTTTTTTTAAGAAACCTGCATTAAAATGACGTCAAATATTCATGTTTGTAACTAATCGCGCTAGATGACACTCGCGATTGTGTCCGATTCCTTTTCCACAGGCATTGACTAACTATCTTACTTCTATCATTGTTTAAATAGAAGTAATATAGTTAGTCAATGCCTGTGGAAAAGGAATCTGACACAAATGCGAGTGTCATCTAGCGTGATTAGTTACAAATATGAATATTTGACGTCATTTTAGTGCAGGTTTCTTCAAAAAACCCTAATTTTAATGCTGTCCCATTGTTTCAATCAAGTTACGACATGACTTGAAGGCCAGATCACTGAAGTTACGACATAACTTAGATGCGAGATTACTGTCGCATCCATTTGAATCCAATATAAATCCCATAAGGTTGGCTAACTATCTTACTTCTATATAAACAATGCTTCTATTTAAACAATGTCCAAGTCATGCCTAACTTCATTCCTTGAAGAACCATGCATTAAAATGACGTCAAATATTCATCTTTGTAACTAATCACGCTAGATGACACTCGCGTTTGGGTCCAATACCGATTACACAGGCATTGACGAACCATCTTAATCAATTGTATATTATTTTTTCTGTAGATTTGTAAGGCATTGTTATTAAATGCATAAGATGTCCGGAGGACTGCTCATTGCTAATATCCTATACAATAGGAAAAGTTGGATCGAAAATCCATCAGAAAACAACTACTTTCCTGGCTAATGCCACGACGAACATTGAATTACATCTGATGAAATTTCCGTGCAGAGTTCCTACAAGGTTATCTCTGCAATTGCTTGGTTGCATGGGAATGATCATAGAAACATTCGGACCACCTATATATCGATTTCGGAGTGTTGCTCCTCATCAGTATAGGGTAGGTCTAGCAGTCAATAACTAATGACTGCAACGAATAAATCGACGACCATTCCCATTTAAAGACCGAAACTGAGATCGCGCCCGCACAGTGGATTAACTCCAAACTGCGAGCGCCATCCCAGCGCCGGAAGTCCAACCAAACAGTATCCGTGCTCCACGATCGTCAAGACCGTATATGAAACGGAAAAGAAATCTGTAGTTCACAATGAGCTTATGACAAAATGCATAAGATGTCCGGAGGACTGCTCATTGCTAATATCCTATACAATAGGAAAAGTTGGATCGAAAATCCATCAGAAAACAACTACTTTCCTGGCTAATGCCACGACGAACATTGAATTACATCTGATGAAATTTCCGTGCAGAGTTCCTACAAGGTTATCTCTGCAATTGCTTGGTTGCATGGGAATGATCATTGTTATTATTATCATTATTTTGTATCCCTATCATAAACAAACCTGTTTCTTGAGATATTATGAATAAATTATTATTATTATTATCTTATTTCTATTTAAACAATGCCAGAATAGAAACAGATATTTGTTTTCTTTGGACTCTGTGTTGATAATAAACTCACATGTTTGCGGAAACCCACAACCGCCATTTGAAGAAAAAATTTCTTTGGAAATCAAGTTTATTTTGACTTGACACACTTGTACATTATAGAACATTAATATATTTTAGGGTGTCTTTGCCTGAGACAATGAAAAACGCCGTCTCGAGTGTGCACAATCTCATCAAGTTCTCTGTGACAAAACAGACAGATCTTTCTGTCATAATTGAAAAAATGACCCTAGCCGATCTGAACAGGGCTATATATAGGTGTGACCAGGAGGAAAAGGATGAAGGTTTTGGTTTCGATACCTACAACATTCCCAATTTTGGTTCCATGGTTTATGCTGGTTTGCAGGGTGAGTAATTCTGAAATAGCATTTTCGTTAATTCTAGATTCTCATTTGAGAGTCGGTGTCCACCATAGATGCTGACAGTATGAGGCCCAATTCTGGTCCTTGTGGAACAATAATTTTTTTTAATAAGAAGCACCTATACCAGATTATTGTGTCTGAACTTTGAGAATGTGGCATTTTCTAGTGTGTTATGTTCAATACTGTTTTTTTTTCGTAGGATTCATGTCTCTCCTGTCTAATATTAGACCAAATAATGATCTTGGTCATCCAATGTGTGCGAATTTGAGAGACGGGAACTGGATGATTGGTAAGGATAATTTTTTTTTACTGGGAATTACTGTACATGTATATTTGTTACGTTTGAACTACTGCTTGTTTGGCTTTCAGTTTAATTTGGAATGTTTTAGATTTCATCTGGAAGCGGTTGAAACTTGATCAAGGTACCGAAGAACTTGGCAAGTGGATTGAAGAAAACACCAAATGTTTTACGGACATCCCCAGATATCTAGTTCCTTGTTACTTCGATATGCTTGTCACCGGTATTTACGTTCTTTTGATGGAACGATGTTTTAATTCCATGACGAAGTAAGTATTATTCCTCAAGGTCATTTTCAACCCGATTTTGCTTCTTCCGTTGATTTCTGCTATTCAAAATTAATGTTTCATTTGCTAAAACATAATCATGGAAAATAAACACTGCATTGCCTCGAAGACTACACCATTTACGTTATGATTGCTTCTATGCAAACCATTTAATGTGATCTACTACAATTTTTTCGCGATCTAGTACACTTAGGTGTTCTCATCGCCACCTTGATCATTGAAAGAATAAAAGTTTTATCGAAATACGAGAAATGTTATTTTTTTTTATTTCAGCTTTGTCAAGAACGGCTCGACTTTCGCGAGGGGGCTTTCTCTAGGATCCGTACAAGTCGGCGCTCACATCAAATCCGCCGATTTACCCATTTTGTCTCCGAATTTGGTCCCGCCGAAGCCCCTTTTTAGGAAGTCCGAAAACGGCGAAGCTGTCCAAGCGTGTGTCACATTATCTGCAGGTAATATTTTTTCCATTACCCATTTCATCTTCTATTATTTTTAAATGCTAGTACTTTCTACAGTGATAACGTAATAGATAGAACGTTTAGGGAAATTTATTTTGTATCGGTTCACGATTAGTAACACCTCATCGCCGCATGTAAACGTGTTTGTGTGCTATTACCAGAGTTGTCAAAAGTGTCCAGATATTTTCGTTTAATTTTATTGATGTCTGATTTCACATTTGATACAATTTAGGTACCCCAAACCTGACACCATTTGTGTTGAACCATCCCAGAGTTTGCTCTGATGACGACAGAGGAGTTATGTATTTTGTGTGTAGGGTAAATTTATAATTCAAACAAGTTGCAAGTAATCTGAATTTGTCTATTTTTTACTTTTAACTACTACTCGCTTGTGCCTGCGTTTTAATAAATTCTTGACTAGATTAAGTAATTCAGTTTTTTTTACTATTGTAATGATGAGCTTCGCCAAAAAATTCAAGTTCATTGTACAATTACTTCTATCTCATCGTTATCCAAATGGGGAGACGCCCAAATTAGTTTATTTATTTCTTCTTAAATCAATATTGCATGTACACGTGTTTGTGCGCTATTGCCAGAGTAGTCAAATATGTCCAGATATATTTCGTTTAATTTTTTTGATCTTTGATTCCACATTTGATACAATTTGCGTACCCCACACCTGACAACCATTTGTGACGAACCATCCCAGAGGTTGGTCAGAGGAGTAATGTATTTGTTGTATTTTGTTGTACGGTAAATGTCTAATTTAAACTAAGTTGTTAGTAATCTGAATTTATCTATTTTGTACTTATAACTACTCGCTTGTGTCTGCGTTTCAATAAATTCTTGACTGTATTCAATAATTCAGATATTTTACTATTGTAATGATGAACTTCGCGCAAAAATTCAAGTTCACTGTACAATTGCTTCTATCTCCCACGTTATCGAAATGGGAAGACGCTCAAATTAGTTTATTTATTTCTTCTGAAATCAATCTTCTGTTCTGTTCAAACTACAGCGTGTTTATTTTTCAGGTCTTCCTCATTTTTCCGTCGGTTACATGAGAAACTGGGGTAGAGACACTTTCATCGCCTTGAGGGGCCTCTTCATCTTGACGGGGCGCTTCCAGGAATCCAGAGAACATATTTTAGGTTATGCAGCTTGCTTGAGGCACGGTCTTATTCCCAACTTGTTGGATGGAGGACGTAATCCTAGGTGAGAATATTAATTTAACTGGTTATGTATGTGACCATTTACTGCGTTTTAACAGACCAGCTTCCCAAAACCCTCTGATGGAGTACAACTAGCGCGAGACTTACCTAATCAATTCAGAAGTTGTTTTGATGCCCATAAAACATTTCTGAAATATGCGTACGGAAGTTGTCCATTTCAAACATCTATTGTAGGTTTCTCCCATGTTACAATAGTTAAGAGAAAGGGGACGACAGTGTCACGTATATTTTATAGATTATAATAATCGAATGCTCATTTTACATTTTTATTTGTTGTCAATAAATAATTAAATATCTAGTGTCGTCTGCCATCTGTCGCCCTGTCATTAAATTATTACTCTCATTTTGTTATGAGCCGCCTTTGTCAATCCCGAATGAACTTCTTTCCAGTCTACGAACTCATTTTACCGACACCCCTTAACCGAGCTCCGTGGTAATCAAAAAGAAAACCTTTGCTACCTCTTTCTCGTAATTAACGAGGAAAGTGGCGCCCAACGTGTGGCCACTTTTTGCTAACAATCCAATTCCCCGCAATTGGACCTTCAGTTTGTTGCGTTAGAAATGTTGCGACGGGAATGACTTCCATAAATTAATTTGTTGCAGGTTCAACTGCCGAGACGCCGTCTGGTGGTGGCTCTACTGCATCAAAGACTACGTCAACAATGCCCCGAGTGGCATTTCAATTCTGTCGGACAAAGTATCCAGGATATTTCCCAAAGACGACTCTTCCGCGCAGCCTGCCGGCGCAGTAGACCAACCGCTCCACGACGTCATACAGGAAGCGTTGAACGTTCACTTCCAAGGCTTGGCGTTCAGAGAAAGAAATGCCGGACGACAGATAGACGAGCACATGACCGATCAGGGATTCAACAACCAAATCGGAGTACATCCGGAAACAGGTAAGATATTCAATTGTCAGGTATCTGCATTCCACACTTGTCAGTTTATCTTCTTACAAATTTAATTTATATGTGATCATGAATGATAAAACGTTCTAGGGTTCGTTTTCGGCGGCAACCAGTGGAACTGCGGCACCTGGATGGACAAAATGGGTTCGTCGGATAAAGCGGGCAACCGAGGTAAACCCGCATCACCACGAGATGGCTCTGCCATCGAACTGATCGGTCTCTCGAAATCCGTCGTGTCATGGCTCGCCAAGCTCAGCACGGAAAAAAAATATCCGTACAGCGGCGTCGAAAGGACTCACAAGGACGGCAGGATCACCAGTTGGACGTTCAAGGATTGGAGCGAGAAGATTCAACTTAATTTCGAGAAATATTTCTGGATCAATTCGGAGCCGACCGAAGGGGAAATCAGACCGGATTTGATAAACAAACGAGGTATCTACAAGGACTGCTACGGGGCAAGCCAGGACTGGACAGATTTCCAGTTGAGGTGTAACTTCCCGATCGCCATGGTAGCTGTAAGTTTTCATTTATTCTCTGTAATAATGTCTAGCATACCATAACACGATACTATGGTCCTTCGAGCCGGATCAAATCAGTCATGATCGGCGTTTGTTTCTCTACTGATACTATTGGATTTTTTTCAGGCCCCCGAACTTTTCTCGCCTGCTCACGCTTGGGAAGCCTTGGCGCAAGCAGAAAAATCCCTCCTTGGACCTCTAGGGATGAAAACTTTGGACCCCGACGATTGGGCCTACAGAGGGGATTATGACAACTCTAACGATTCCAATGATCCTACCGTCGCTAACGGGTTCAACTATCACCAAGGCCCTGTAAGTAAATCTCACTACTTGTGTCACAAGAACAGGTCTAGATTTGATCATACAGTCTCAGATCTTGTATTACTATCAACAATCCTACCTACATCGAATTTGAAACGATAGGGAGAGCCACAAGGCTCCATCTAAGAGCCATGTCGTGCAGAGAACCTCTAAATAATTAACTTGATATGAAATAGCATATTTCTAATTTTGTTCATTTGCAAGTAAATATACAGAGGAGGTTCTGCGACACTCCCACTACTTTTTTGATATCCCCATTATTTTTGTTATTTTACAGAAATTTGTAGCCATGGTCTACGCATGTTCTGGATCTAAGAAAAAACATCCCCTATTATTGGCCTTTTATACAGACTGATGTCTTATAATCCACTAAAACGTCTTAAACATATTTACTTCAGTTTGATATATCCAAAGCTTCAAAATTTAATAACAATTTGGGGAACTGCAACAAAATCAATTTTGAAACCAAAGAAAACCTTACAAAATGAAATCATGAAATGTATTTTCACATTACCCTTCATGGAACCAACTTCAAAATTATACAAAGCAAGAAATCTTCTAGATATAAATTCATTACTCAGAATGAGAAATTGCACGTTTATATACCTAATAAAAAAACATTCTAATCTCTTCTGATAGTCATAGAGACAATCTGATAAACTGAAAACTGTGCAAATTAAAACTCAATTTGGCAAAATTCATCATATTATGGTGGTATTATAGCTTATAAAAGCATACCGAAACGAATAAGGTCTATTAATTACCTCTCAAAGATCAAAAAGGAATTTAAAAATTCTTATTTCACTGAAGAAGTATCTAATGTCTTCGAATATCATTTGCTCAATACGAATTTAACCATTTTATTTGTTAACTTTCAACTAAATATAATATTGTTCTTTATTTATGTAATTCATATTCTTCGTTCCTTTATTAACATTTTCATGTTTCTTGGGATTGAGAATAAAATGTTGTTGAGAGAATCTATAAATGATTAAATTGACATGAAGTAGTATATTTGTAATTTTGTTCATTCGCAAGTAGATATACAATGTAGGTTCTGCGACAACTCCCACTACCTTTTTGATATCCCCATTATTTTTGTTATTTTACAACAATCTGTTAGTCTTGTCGTTCAAAGAACCTATAAATAATTAACTTGCCATGAAAATCGGCGGTAATTTGGGATGCTACACAACTATCAAATTACCGCCCAATATCTATAATTCCCATTTTTTCCAAAGTTTTTGAGATTATACTGAAGCAGAGAATTATGAAATATTTTGAATCTAATAAATTTCTCAACTGCTGTCAATTTAGTTTTAGAACAAAATGCTGTACCACACATGCTGTTTTCAAAATCGTGAGTGAGATAGTCGAAGGCTTGGAAGAAGGCAAGAATACTTCCATTACTCTATGTGATCTATCAAGGGCCTTCGACTGTGTCTCTCACTCCACTCTAGTTGATAAACTGCGGTTTTATGACTTTAGAGGTGTATCTCTCGATTTGATACAGTCCTACCTGAGTGACAGAAAACAAGCAGTATATATAAATGACTTTCAAACTATTTCACATGGGGTACATCAGCGATCAGTTCTTGGCCCGTCACTCTTTATTATCTACGTGAACGATCTCTTTCACTTCATGTACCCTAATAAATGCATTGCTTACGCCGATGACACGACATTAATACACTCTTCCACTCATGCAGATAGTCTTTTAAACATCATGGCTGATTCTGAATAGGGCACAGAACTGGTTTAATGCAAGTAACCTCAAATTAAACAACAATAAAAAGCAAAAACTGATTTTCAATAAAGGCATTGCGGGCAATGAAAAGAGTGTCAAGCTTCTCGGAGTACTTATCGATGATAGACTATCATGGTCATCACATATAGAACAGTTATGTCATAAATTATCAAGTTCAATATTTCTTTTGCGCAGTTTGAAAAATCAACTCTGCGACAACACTGTACGGTCGTGTTATTTCTCTTTCTTCCACACACATATTAATTACGTCATACTGTTATGGGGAAACTCTGTTCACTCATTTAAAGTCTTTGAAATGCAGAAAAGAGCAATAAGAATCATTGCTGGTGCTGGTTACAGGGACCATTGTCAACAATTCTTCAAAGATCTCGCTATTATGCCTGTTCGTTCCTTATTTATTTTTAATACTCTTCTAGAAATTCACAGAAATGAAAATAATTTTTGTTCCAATTCTGATTTTCACGATTATCAAACTCGTGGAGCGAACGACATAAGACCTTCCCGATATAAATCTCAGATGAATTCTCTTAATGTTAGACTCTACAATTTTTTGTCTCAAGAGTTCAAGATGCTCAATTACAATTGTTTCAAATTAAAACTGAAACGACACTTACCGTTCCACTGTTTTTACTCTATCAACGAATATCTGAGAGCGCCCCCACTTCTCAATCTTGTGTCGTGAATCTAATTTCGACAATAAGTCATGTTCTTGTTTCGATTTTAAATATTGTTATGTCTGTTTGTGATATTCTAGGTGTATTTTTAAATGACCTTATTGTACCTTATTGACTTGCCAAAAACATAATTGTAACTTGGTCAAATAAATTCTATTCTATCCCTGATTTGGTGTATTTGGAAGTAGATACGAAGTGGAGGTTCTGCGACAACCCCCACCACTTTCTTGAAATCCCCATTAAAGAAATCTGTAGTATAACCTCAGAGACAGGCCGTTTGGTCTTGATATTTGTTGAACCAGCAACTGTATTGTATTATTTTGTTCCCCATACTCTTTTATCTATTTTATATATGTATATTTGTTCGACTTACTAATGTGACTGCAATTTCTGACTTGTTTTATACCTTGTAGATCTTCGGAATCAATATTATTATTATGATCAATGTTTTTTTAGGAATGGGTTTGGCCGGTAGGATTTTTCTTGAGAGCCAAGTTGATATTCGCAGCACAAAACGGGGCATTGAAAGAAACCTTGGCCAGTGCCAAATTAGTCTTGTCCAAACATTTCGTCGAGTTACAAACGTCCGCGTGGAAGGGTCTCCCAGAACTCACGAACGCCAATGGAGCCTATTGCGCGCACAGTTCCAGAACACAAGCCTGGAGCATGTCTTGTATTTTGGAGGTAACAATCTTGTTCTTTGATTACTTGCATTTCGGAGGTCCATCGTCTTATAGACCTTTGTCCCATGACACTAGAAGTGTCTATTATCTACAAGCTTTTGACTGTGTGAATCATAACATATTTTTGCTTAAACTACAAAAATATGGATTCCAAGGAATCACTCTCAGTTGGTCCAATTCCTATTTAACTGAGCGAAATCAGATAGTAAGAATTTTATCATATTCAGAATTGAAAAGTATTAATTGTGGAGTTCCTCAAGGTTCCATACTTGGACCTGTTTTAATTTTATTTTATATTAATGACCTACTCACTATCCAAATTTCAGGTTCATTTACTGTTTTTGCTGATGACAGCACTATATTTTGGCACCACAAGGATGATGAAATTATACGATTTGATCTGAAAACAGTAAGATTGGCGTGATTCTAATTTACTGTCATTTAACATAAAGAAAACTAACATGATTTCCTTCAGATGTCATCTTGAAGATATACCGTTGGACAATAACATTGTTGAAAATAAATTGAATTTGAAGTACCTAGGTCTATATACAGAGTGACCCATTGAAAACGAAACAGCGGCTCTGTAGGGCGGTAGAACCGAGTTATACAGTGCGACGCTAAATTATGGAACAAATTCATTATTTCTGAATATAAAGATATTTCGGAAAAATCCTCGGACAGGTCGATTTTCTTTTCTGATGGGCCAATTTTTGAACCCCACCCAAAATATATAGGGTTATCCGCAATTGAGTAAAAATGGCTTTGGTGACATTTTAAATTGGACACCCAGTATATTTTTCCATATTTGGTTAGGGATCGTCATTACGAATCCAGTGATATCAAGTTTGATGGGATTATGTCAAACGGCTGCGGAGATATGGCCAAAAAACTTCCTCGTATGTCTAATGAGTATGACTGCGAGACTCCACACGATTCAGAAGGTTAAAAGTCTCTGTCGCACTCATTGGGTATATGGAGAAGTTTTTTGGCCATATCTCCGCAGCCGTTTGACATATTCCCATATATTTTGGGTGAGGTTCAAAAATTGGCCCATCGGAAAAGAAAATCGACCTGTCCTGTAAAGAGTTTTCAACGATGTGACACTTGACCACCCATGCCATTTAAAAATTTTGATTTGATGTACCCTTCCGCGTCCCCTGTCGAGCAATCACCATATTTTTTATTTCAAAAAGTAGTATCGGTGAAACCCTCCAAACGGTTTTTTATTCATGTTTCTACGTCGAACCGTTCAAAAGTTAACGGGGGGGGGGCTAAAAAAAGCCGTACTGTATAGTTCACGTCAATTTGTACATGAGGAAAATTGCTACAAAATGTTTCTCCAAATGTTTTAATGTTGACCAAAAGCGTGCAAGGGTAGTAGCATCGCGTTCGATCTGTGCTCGATTTGAAAACGATGTAGACTTCTTAAACCGAATTGTTACTAAGGATGAGACTTTGGTACATTTCTACCATCCAGAAACGAAGCAAAAATCGATGGAATGGCGACACTCCGGTTCTCCAAGACCTAAGAAGTTTCGTGTCCAAAAATCTGCTGGAAAAGTTCTTGCTTCAGTTTTTTGGGATTGCCATGGAGTAATCATGATTGATTTTTGGATAAGGGTAGAACAATAACTGGAGATTACTATTCGACATTACTGACCACTCTACCGGAAAAAAATTAAGAGAAAAGACGCGGAAAGCTATCCAAAGGTGTTTTGTTTTTGCAGGACAACGCCCCTGCACACAAATCTCATGTTGCCATGCAAAAAATTCGTGATTTAGGGTTTGAATTACTAGAACACCACCCTTATTCACCAGATTTGGCTTCGTCCGATTATCATCTCTTTCCTCAAGTTAAGAAAGTTTAAAAGGTCGTAAATTTTCTTTCAACGAGGGGGTAATAAAAGCATATTCACTTAGCAATATCGATGGGGACGATACTGACAATGATAACTTTGTTGATTACTCAGTTAAGGACGATCAGGAATACAAGAAGAAACCAAGATCAAGAAGGCAAAGAAAAAATAATGATAAAATCACTAAGAAAAAGTAGAATAAAATAAAGAAGGTCGAAAATAGTCAATTTGATGTTGATCTAAATGACGAATACAGGAATAAATGCAGTAGTCAAGAGGAGTTGAGTCAGTCCTCAATAGATATCTGCTCAAAAATTGGTATAGCTGGAATATGTGAATATTCTGAAAAATGTGTTGAGCAGGTGGTAGGAAATTTAGAAAACTGCACTGTGGCTGGGTCTGAGGACAGGCACAAAATCTGTATTATAGGCGATGAATATGCACGGGGTTTTCATAAGGTGCTGAGGCAGATAACACAAGACAAATTTTTTGTTGAAAGCTCTGTTAAACAACACTGTGAACTATCAGATCTTACAAATAATGTATTTCATGACACTATAAGGTATGGACAAGATGACTTTGTGATAATCGTGTTTAATATTAATAATGTCAGCAATAAAATAAATCTCCAGCTAGCCCTAAAAAATTGCATGAATATTGCTAGAACTACAAACTTAATTTTATTGTGTGAAAGAAATTGTTTGAGAGATGAAATAATAACTGAGCGTGTATCCAATTAAGAGGAGAATATGTTGAGTAATAAAATATTTTGACATTGAAATTTTGATTGGTTCTATAGTAGGCTAAGTAAGAACTTTTCAATATATCCTCTTAAAGTGTTTGTTGTCTGAAAGAGTGTATTACAGTTTGCAAGAGTTCTATAATGATGGGCTCTGAAACGCATAATTCAAGCATGAATCGAACATAGTAGAATTCAAGTATCTTTTATTGTTTCATCTGAACACTTTTTGAGTTATTTTTTGGATGGATGTCCGAAATGCAAATAATCAAGTTACTACATCGTCTACAACCTTCAAACCTTTTTCTTTCATGAATAGTTTCTTATAGATTTTCGATGTTTCAGGTTCTTCACGATTTACAAAAAATCGAGTCGAGTATAAACCTGCTGGGCAACTGACTTGGCCGCGATTTAGTTATAAGCAAAAGCAACGAAGTCCACCGACAACTTTCTGACAAAACTGTACTGAGTGAACTAGTGGAGAAGACCAAATCCCCGTCGCCGAAGTTCATGAAAATATTGCGCAGACAGAAAATCCACACGGAGACCGTGTCCTCTCTCGAAGAAATCAAAATAATGTCCCACGCACCCGAAGACGATCGAGAATTCGACGTGACGAGTTGTCCCTGCTTCATAGAATCGTTTTCGGCCTTCAGCGACGGTTACTTCAAAAACAATCGAACTCTGTCTAGCAAGCCGGTGGACTTGAGCAAGTTTGTACAAACCGAAAGGAACTTGCTCGTGTCGACTGAGTTTTTTCGCGAATCCGCGTTCGTGCCTTTTTATCAACAGCCTCGCGATTTCTCGCCGGGAATTCTGATGGATATCAAAAAAATTCCACCGCCAATGCATACCCGCGTTTCTGGTGTTAAAAACGAAGAGTATGTTCCTATATTCCTGCCTCTTTTAGCGAAGAACCAGCCAAAAGTGTTTGCAAACTGCTACCTTTCTCGCGTTGCTTCGGGTTTGAAGAAGAGGAGGGAAACCGTGGTCGATTTGGACGAGATCGTGCCCTTAGCAGAAGATTCTTCGCTAAATGAGCTGTTCTTAGAGGATAGCTCGATTGAGCCAGCCGTTGAGAGAGACGTCCTGTTGCTCGATCCTCTCCTGCTAGATCTTAATTCCAGGCGGACCAAGCAGAGGGCGACTCTGTCGGAACACAAGAAGATGGCGCGGATCACAATAATATATACTCTGGCTTTCTTCGCTTTGGCTCTGGTGACTTTTTTTAGTATATATTTGCTCTGAGCGTGCGCGTTTCTTGATATTTTATAAAGACTGCTAGTGATTTTAATCGATATTTATTTTTCAGATTTTAAAAAGATGCTATCAATTTGTTGTGTTTATTGCGAGCTTTCTATTACAGATTTTTATTCCTGTTGTAATTTTAATGAAGTGTAATCAAGGTTGTACATGATGTGTTTGAAACAATAAACAATGGATTTTAAGAAAATTGTTTTTTGTTGAAATTCGAATGTTACAGATGTCAAAATGCATTCTTGTTCTCATACATATGTTACCATGGTGTAATTTCTTCCGGTGGAGTAAATTTAGCTCGACTGCCTGGAGCAGCCCTAAATGGGATTATACTTGAACATTTTCATAAAATTTTGTATATTTCAAAACTATCCATTAACACAAAAATTGAAATAAATACCGTAGCAAACAACAAAGTTTAAAATCACTGAAATATCTTATTGACAAAACACCCAGTAACTCATTTGGAAGCCCACAGTTAAAAAAATTGAAAGAAAAAACTAATTACAAAATGCCTTATGCAAAAATAATGAAATCACCCAGTAGAATACCGTGGTGGTCGTGCTGGTAGAGCGTTCGCCTTTGGAGCGAAGGGTCGAGGGTTCAAAGCCTCGCATGGTCATCGGTCTCGTGCATGGCATCACACGTTAAAAGGTGAGGGCTGCGTCTTCCTTAGCTCACACAAGTCTCTCGAAGACTTCCGAGGGTAGCGCCGAGGAAAGAGTAAAGTCGAGCAAAAACATTGAGAAACTTAAAACCAAGAAACAAAACTTTTCAAACTTATTACTTATTTTGAATTAGACAAACACAAATTTCAAAATTATTAATTATATACATAAAAAAATAAAGAAAGTTCATAATATTATATATCATTAGTTAACCATGAACCTTTATGTGTTTGGCCGAAAAAAGTGATCAAATACGTTGTCGCTGGATCTCCAGAAAAGATACAAACTGAAAGAAACTAACTGACTTAATCTTAAAACTAAAGTTGTCACGCAAAATGTAATTTATTTGTTGAATTGAATGTTCTGCGAGTAAAATCTCGTATTTAATTTTTCCGGTGGTCGTCGAAAAAGTATAGTGTATAACTCGTGCGGAAATTGGTTATTTTATGCTCGTGTGACGAAATGATGAACCATACTCGCCTATGGCATATGTCACACTCTTATACAATATCGTATTTTCCGCACAAGTTGCACAATATACTATTGTTTTCCCACGGACTGAATTAGCAGTCTGTTGATTGTCAGACGTAACCGAGGTCTACTGACGGTTTTCCTTACAGACTTAAAGACAAAAAATCAATCTAGTTTTAGCCACGTCAGCTGACAAGTAATTTGTATGTACAAAAGTATCAGGTGCGGGTCCATTTTAGCCACTTTTCACTTGGTTTTAATAAGTTTACGTTAGACTACATATTACGAGGGTAGCTACTCTGAGCAATAAAAGATATAGAGGTGCCATTTCTATATGCACAACACACGTTGTTATGAAAACTGCATATCACTATCCTTTGTGATATTCGGATGTGAGCTTAGAACCAGTGGCGGCGTATTTAATTTTTCCGGTTGTCGTCGAAAAAATAAAGTGTATAACTCATGCGGAAATTGTTTATTTCATACTCGTGTGACGAAATGATAAACCATACTCGCCTATGGCATATGTCACACTCTTATAAAATATCCTATTTTCCGCACAAGTTGCAAAATATACTATTGTTTTCCCATGGACTGAATTAGCAGTCTGTCGACTGTCAGACGTAACCGAGGTTTACTGGCGGTTTTTCTTACTGACTTGAAGACAAAAAATCAATCTAGTTTTAGCCACGTCAGCTGACAAGTATATACAAAAGTATCAGGTGAGCCACTTTTCACTCGGGTTTTATATGTGGAGAATTGGCAACACTGGTGTTGCTGGGTGCGATCCAGTTAATTAAAACACTACCTACAATAATGACTTAAAGCTTCTTTATTAAATTATCGACCGCTACAAGTCAATATGGAATGTTTTTTCAACCACTAACAAATAATGTATAAGTCAAGCAATTTTACACAAATTCACAAAAAAAATTCATACACCTAAACGTACAGTCCACGATTGAAGTAGGGAGCAACGGGAATGTATGTAAAATATATTGCACAATGTGATTTATATAAGCTTATTCACTAACATGTCGTATAAACGCCAAATGAAATGGACTAGAGAATACCTACCCAAAATATACAGTGGGTACAATTTGAAATGATATACAATCATGGGCACTTGAGTCATCTATTCCTTGGTTAGAAACTTGTCTTTTCAAGGGTTCGTTATAAGTTAAGGTCACTGTATGTTATTTGACGTCAATATAATTCAATACTTATATATTTTGGTTTTTTAGTTTTATAAAAAGTTGCACAAATGAATGAAATTATACATTTCGACAGCAACAAATATGACTATTAAGAATACTATCCAATGAGTTAATTGCCAAAAAGTTGCATCCAATTTTTAGCAGCTCTAAAGGACCTCACACAAAAAACCCAAAATGAAAGTCTATCACACCGTGAACACCTTAATTTTTTCACTTATTTGCAAGGAAAAAAATCGTTACGGAAAAGCCACAGCCTGCCACTTTTACACATCGTCGAATATACCCCTGGGAGCAGCTCCCAGCCTGGTTCTATAATTACTGTCCGACTGATACCCATCTGCAAATCTGGGTTCAAGTTCCGCCTGGTTGCTATACCGCTCGTTGATTCTGGTGCTAGCCCCGAATCTGCTATCGATATCGTTCTGATCCGGCGGAAACCGAGTGTCCACTTCAGACGTGAACTTGGTGCCACTGTAAGAGTCCAAACCGTGGGAATCCCTCAGGACTGAACGCGTGTTTTCCAAATTCTGCATCTGACGAACTAAAAAAAGATTTCAGGTAGGTATACATTATTTTTTTGATGACAACAATAAGTAACTTATGATGGTGTAAAAGCCGAAACGAGTCGTAACTAATAAACCAATTGATTACTTTCATTTCGAACTCCCATTTTCAATTTGAACACGATGTTTTAATCGGTATGGTGTCTCCGATCGTTATTGAGTGTATAATGACCTGTTTCGAATCGATGAGACATTTTAATGATAAACCATATTTCCGATTTAAAAACCATGAACTCTTTTGGAGTATCCCAAGTGATGGTGCAAAAAAATCCTAAAGTGATTAGTAATGACCTTGATTTTAGTTTATATCCGACAAGACATTTTGAGTTCGAACAGGAAATATCTGGCTAGCGACAGATATTATTTCTACCTCACTCGATATTCAACCCACTCCTTCTTCTGATGCATCACATTGCATAGTAAATATCCGAGCAAATTCAGGACACGTAAGCACGGGGCGAATTAGGAGATTCTTACAATTTTTTTTTATTACTTCTGGCCAGTATACACCCCTCTCCTAAGCCTGACGCATCAGACTGTATGGAAAAATTAATCATATGATTAATTAACGTCACATCATATTTGAAGTTGAATATCAGATGCGTTACATAAAACATTCCTCAAGTACTTAATAGTATCATTTATTAAGACGGAGATGTGGCAACAGCGCTATCTTTCTCGTTTCATGTCTTATTTATGATAATTTGCTCATTAATGTGTCATTTGAATTGTTTTATTCAATGGACATGGAAACTTCTCGTTCTAAGAATGAAAAGGACAGAAGTAGAGGAAACTATAATCCAATATAGCAGTAAAAAAGTAATTACAGATTTCAGTAAAACTATTTCGATTCATAACATATAGGAAACTATCCTTCTTTTTACTTTCTCTGCAGATACGAAAACATTATAGAATGCAAAATATCGGACGGCCTAACCATCAAGAAGAAAAGAAAATATGGACAAAGTGCATAATAGTAGTTCCCCAAGCGTACCGCGAGAGTGGAAGCAAGAACTAAAAATGTCGACAATTTTTACAAAAAACTCAGATATATTCGAATTATTTGGAGTTTTGACAGCTAATTTCATAGATTACTGATCTCTCTAAAGTTGAAATTTTATCTTTCGGATTACCCAACAACATTTGGAGATTGTTCGTACTGCTATGTACTAGCTGAAGGTTTGCGTCTCGAAAAATAGAGTTGAAACCTATAGATAGTGTATATTAGGGCCAAACCAAAAGATCTACGAATGTTCGTTTCCTCTAAATATTCGGGAGAAAATAAATCAAGTGTTGCGGATCATTTATTAAAAACCCATCACAAAATTAGATTGTTATAAAAGTATTGCTATTCGAAAAAGAGGCTCGATACCCTTGCTTAATAATGATAATGGTCCATTAAATTCCAAACTATTTGATTTGATACCAGTAAAGGAATAATTAAGTGCCTTTGTTGTATTGTTTATTGGGTGGGGTTGTACTTGTCCATCAGGTAGGGTCACTTCCTAGTAAACAGATTACCTCATGGTAATTAATTATGTGATATAATTAAGACTGATGATGATGATGATTTACAGTTAGTTTAGTAATCCCTACTGATGAAAATAACTTTGTTATCGAAATGCGCTTCTAGGAATCAAATTACTTGTGTGGTGAAGGGGTATAATACATTTTGTTCTCACTGAGTGCACCACAGGCGTGCGATATTCCATTTTCGATAGAAGTCAAACTTTATATTTAAAAATAAATAAATTAAGACAATTTAGACTTTAAATATACTACAACCTCCCTGTTGCAAACCAGTTTATGACTATCCCTTCATCAAGAGTAGTATCACATGTTGTAATATTGGAGAAAAATGAAGAAAACCTCATGCTTCAACTACAACTGTCGGAAAAAAGCTCAATCCCAAAACTTTCTGCGGCCGAGATAATTCAACATGGCAGAACTTGATAGGTAAACGCTTAAAAATATTAACCGTCCTATTGGAGCACTGAAGTACTATTATTTGGTACATGCAATGGCTGCACCTGATACTCACCAGTATCAGTACTGTCCCTCTGTTGTCTGAATCTCCCTGTTGTAGGATACCGATCTTGATATTCCCTTCGTCTATTGAACGTTTCTTCTGCTCGTTGTCTCCTACGTTTTTCTACAACATAATGGTAAAATCAACCTATCAAATTTCTTGTAAAAACAATAAAAACTTCAGATATAGCCCGTGTGAACTGAGCTTACCCCTACTGAACAATTCTCTGCCGTCCTCCACCAAATCAGAGGTCATTTCGTCGTCTCCTATGAACTGATGAAACCCTATCATCGACAACAACCTGGACCCCAAGCTAAAATAAGTCGCCAGGCAAAAGACTAGAATGGCCATCGGGAAATAAATGTTGAAACCTTGCGAAATGATGCCGATCACGTCCATATGACCCATAATCTGAAAATGACACATAAATACACATATATTTGCTTCGGCCCTGAAGCAGTGCCTTGTGGAACACCATTTTCCAGAACACCGCGGACGGTTTCGAAACGTTTCTTACTTGAGTGTAAGATGTCTCCATGACCCGGCGCTTGATGACGTGACTGTCCATGTGGATGAGACCCAGGAAGTTCAGGCAAAGAGGAGGAGTCAGTCTGCTCAACATCATCCCGGAAAAGATGAGACTGTACTCGTTGGTCTGATGGTGAGGGGCCAGGTAGTATAAATTCAAAACCCTTATTTTAAGTACGGTGGAATAGGCACAGTAACACAAATACAAGATGACCATGGTGGAAAAAATCTGAAAGTTACGGATTAATTGATCATTTTATTTAACAACGTTGGATATTTATTTACCTCTAGGGTGAAATAATCGTAATTTTTATTAGCGATTATAGCGAATATAGACAGCCGTGGATGAACACTGAAAAATGTAACTTCTGACCAAACAACAGTTACTGAAAAAATCCCGGCGATCACTGCCAAGGCCTTCTGCGTGTAACTATAGAACAAACACTTCCAATACCATTCTGAAAACGATAAACATGAAACAAATCGTCGGAAAAATATTCAAGTTGCTTGCTTACCAACGGCAGAGGTATAAATATATCTTGTAAACCAGCTGCGCTTCCGCTCGAAGGTTCTTTTGAATTTTCCTTCGCCTACTATGATGTTTGACAATGTATCTTCCAAATCCATCACTTTTTGAATCATAATGTGCCACTGTGTTTCCGTTCTTTGTAAAACTTGAAAGGATTTGATGGTCTGCAGCAAAAAAGTATCATGTTTGTTAGAAACTTAAATTAATTTCAAATTCCTGAACGTTTGACAATAAACTTGTTAATATTTTCCATCCAAAATTCTCATAGAGCTTCTCTGATTGATTTTCCGCGACAACAACTTGGCAACAGCGCATTTCCGCAAAATCAAAACGTCACAGCAATATTCACAAGATTAAAAAATTGGAAGAATAAACGAATTTTAAAGAGATAAGAAGGAATAAATCCAATTCAAAACTATGAATACTTTGCTTACTTGTTTGTGCAGTCTGATGAGAGCTCTTTCGCTAGGCACATCAGTCGGTGTGTCTTCTGGTAGCTGTCGACGACTCATTCTGTCCTTCAATTCTGCAGGAACTTTCTGCAAAATGGTCTCCAGGTGCTGGTGTAGTTCGTGACCCGGTCTCACGGCTATCGAAACAGCCTGCAAAGACTATGAAGACAATTTGAATAAAGCACAGATGTTCAAATGAGAACGAGTCACCTCTAAAACGTCATCAACAGTCTCTTCCGCCTCGCATTTATCGGAACTCAACTTGGCAAGTTTGAAATAGGACTGTGTCAACGTGAGGCTGTGATCGGACTTGTTCCAAAGTCTTCTAGGAACCTCCACTAAGGCATATCCTAATAAAAGCACCAACAGAAACAAACCCCACGTATTACTAGCTGAGGACGCAATTGCTTTCAATTTAGACCTGGAATCAGATTCAATGAAGACAATGCACTTCGTTGATTACAGGGATGAAATAAATCATAATATTTTTTTTAAACATCTAAAAGGGCGGGGATTAGCGCAGTGGTTAAGCGCTCGCCTGGTAACCGAGAGGTTGCAGGTTCGATTCCCAGACGGTGCGATCTTTTTTCATTTTCAGACGTGAAAGTCTGAATGACTGAGGCTCGTGTCGGCTGGGAATAATCCTCCACGATTCACTGTTGCGTTAAAAATTAACAGTGCTGCTCCTAAAGTGGCGTATGGAGTTAGTAACAAGGCCTATCCAGAACACATGGCTAATGACCATAGCAGTCGATGCCAAAACACCAAGGAAAAAAAAAAAAAAATAAAAAAAAAAAAACATCTAAAATCACGAGTTTTTCCGTATTTTTATAAATTTTTTTCATATTGTCCAAAAACCCTCGTTACTGTCGAAAAACGCTCGTTACCTTCGAAAAATGCTCGTTACTGTTGAAAAACCGCTAGTTTCTGTCTAAAAAACCCTTGTTACTGCCGAAAAACGCTTGTTACTACCAAAGAACGCTTGTTCCTGTCGAAAAACGCTTGTTCTTGTCGAAAAACGCTTGTTTCTATCGAAAACTCTCGTTACTATGGAAAAACGCTCGTTACTTTCAAAAAATACTCGTTACTTTCAAAAAATACTCGTTACTTTAAAAAAATACTCGTTACTGTTAAAAAACCGCTCGTTTCTGTCGAAAAACGCTTGCTACTACCGAAAAACGCTTGTTCCTGTCAAAAAACACTCGTTCCTGTCGAAAAACGCTGGTTACCGTCGAAAAACGCTCGTTACTGTCGAAAAACGCTCGTTACTGTCGAAAAACGCTCGTTTTTTCAAGTATTTCTCGATTTTTTTCATATAAATAAAACAAGTTGAAAATGTTTATTTTTTCCCGCCGTTCTTCAAATTTGAATGAAGATTGTTCTTGACGAAAAACGCTCGTTTGTGTCGAAAAACGCAGGTTCATGTCAAAAGAACGCTCGTTTCTGTCGAAAAACGCTCGGTCTTGCCGAAAGAACCGGTCGTTTCTGTCGAAAAAACGCTCGTTCTTGTTGAAAAACGCTAATATTTATCAAAAAACGCTCGTTCCTATCGTTATCAAAAAACGCTCGTTCCTATCGTTTTTTGTCGTAAAAATGCTCGCAACTGTCGAAAAACGCACGTAACTGTCCAAAAACGCTCGTGACTGTTCAAAAACGCTCGTACTGTCGGAAAAGGATCGTTACTGTCGGAAAAGGCTCGTTACTGTTGGAAAAGGTTCGTTACTGTCAAAAACCGCTGTTCCTATCGAAAAACGCACGTAACTGTCGAAAAAACCACTCGTTATTGTCAAAAAAGCTCGTTACTGTCGAAAAACGCTAGTTAATGTCGAAAAACGCTAGTTAATGTCGAAAAACGCTAGTTCCTGTTGATAAAACGCTTGTGAAAAATAATCGTTACTGTCGAAAAAACCGCTCGTTATTGTCGAAAAACGCTTGTTATTGTCGAAAACCGCTCGTTTCTATCGAAAAACGATCGTTACTGTCTAAAACACTAGTTCTAGTCTAAAAACGTTCGTGACTGTCCAAAAACGCTCGTGACTGTCCAAAACCGCTCGTTCTTGTCGGAAAACGCTTGTTCCTATCGAAAAACGCACGTTACTGTCGAAAAATACTCGTTACTGTCGAAAAAACCGCTCATTATTGTCAAAAAACGCTCGTTACTTTCGAAAAAAGCTAGTTCCTGTTGATAAAACGCTCGTTACTGTCGAAGAATACTCGTTACTGTCGAAGAATACTCGTTACTGTCGAAAAAACGCTCGTTATTGTCGAAAAACGCTTGTTGAAAAACGCTTGTTGAAAAACGCTTGTTCCTTTCGAAGAAACGCTCTTTACAGTTGGAAACTCTTGTACCTGTCGGAAAACGCTCGTTCTAGTCGAAAAACCCTCAGTCCTGCATATTCTCGTCAAAACAAGAAAACGCTCCATCTTTATATAAAGATGCGTCCGCCATACCTAGCATTATTTTGATAATTGGCTGTCTAATAAGCAGCGCGACACGTGATTTCTGCTTTAAATTTCTAAAGATTACCTAAAAATCTCCAAATAGTGTGACAATGACAACAATAATGTTAATATTTTTTCGGGTCGATCGGGTATATCCGATGATTTGGTCCGCTGACTTTGGCTGCTGTTTGCACACCACTAAAGAACTTGGGTAACTTCATGTCCCCCAGAATTATTTTGTGTGTGAAGTAAATGACTGGATTTGCTGGGATTTGCACACAAGCACTACAATTAACTAAAGTGAACATTATTTAGGTACGGTGGTTAAAATTTTTTGATATAATAAACCATTAATTGAAACTCAAAGTATTAATTTTCTCTTAATTATAACTTATCAGAATTTTTTTTTTAATCATGATTTAAATCATTTAAACCACATTGAGATAATTTATTGAAACCAAAACTTGTTATCTCACAATCACTTACCAGTCCATGTTGATACCTGGTTTGAGTGCCAAATAAATCAGTAGAACTCCACAGATCAATAAGTACGAACCATAGTAAATTGCGTTATCAATTAGAGCTGATTTCAGTTTTCCTTTGACTGTAAAATCTCCAGCTTTGATATAAGACTGCATCATTGGCATGACAAGCCTGGAAAAACACAGAATCAACATTGACCGTGCAATAATACCACAGATAAATACCATGTCAAGAACTGGGTGCTCCAATATACTGTGCGCCACAAATTTGTAAAAACTTTCTCTGGTAAATTACTCCATGGTGGCTCACACTGGGTTTCAGCCAAAGTTGAGTTCGAAACTCCAGCTGAAGTAGAGTTGTCTTTCCTTTCCTCAAGACACTGTCGATAGACAGTCTGAAAGATATTCCAAAATAACAAGCTATTACAAGAGGAGTACTGTTAACTCACAGATATCACATCTAGTGGGAGTGCAAATATTATCAGGAAACTGCAGTACCAAGCCAAAAGAACAATTAATGTTACAAATATCCGGTGCCGAGCCCAATTGCCATACCGGAACAACACAGTTGATGACAAGACAAACGAAAATATTATTTTCGAAATTAGTGGTACGTAGCTCATTTTGTCAACAGCCTTCACTGATTTCGAAAAGCAAGGGGTATCTTTATTCACTAGACTCTTTCAGCTGTTCCTGAACTTTTCGGGCTTCTTGTTGCATTCTTTCTAATTTTTCTAAAGTTAAACTCTTAAGAGGTATAAGACGGGGTTTGCATAGTACAAGATCAGGCACATCTTCGACTATTATTTGTCCATGTTTCTTCAAAATAGGCCTCAAATTGGTAGCTCCAGAAGACATAATGGTTGGTTAGTGTTTGTGCATCTTCCTGCAGAAAAATGTATGCTTGGTTATTCTAACTGAATAGATCTTTAATGAATACTATCTACTTTTCTGTAGTTCCAGGTTTACAATAAATGTTCGTTCAAAAATTGGTAAATACAAAAAACTGTCAATGTCATATTGGCCTTCGTGGACTTTTTCTCCACAGAGCATAGAACCCTAAAAGGAGAACAAACCCACTCAATTGGAGAGTCGACCGATGGTGTCGCTACTAACGCTAGAAAAATAGTGACATTAGATTAAAGTTTGTTTATAAGAATTCATCCCATCGTCATTTGTAATTTCATTGAATTTGATCGCGTTTGACTCTCTAGCCGCGTTCGTTACATGCAGATCTGACAGCTCGTTTCAATCTGTTTGCTCCAATTTCCACTACAAGTATAAGGAAACCACGCCTGCAGATTGAATCGAGTAGTCAGATTTCGTAACCCTAAAGTTTCAGTTTGAGGTGTTATCAAAATATTCTGGTGAAAATATTCATTGTTAATTGTAGTTTCGTTTAATTTTTCTGCTGAAGCTGTAAACAATCATATCATCAGAGAAATGTAATTCTCCTCCATAAAGAACTTCAAATACTTCTTGGCAGGGATCGTAGCCCATAAGCTTGTTCAACCATTGCAAATTTTGCAATTTTTCTGCGATTTAAATGGCTGCCAGTCACGTTGGACCAATCGTTGATGCAGAACCATGTCGGCAGTCATTTCATTTGCAGAAAAATTGCGAAATTTGCGAGGGTATGAATGAGACAAATATTTTGCGATTTGACCCATTCGGCGAAAAAATTACAGTGAATGATGGATCACAACATGACATTTTTCAGTATATAGGGTTCGAATAATTTTTCTCTGCATGTGCCGAATCGCAAAAATGTTGCGAATATTCGCAAGGGTTTGAACGAGCCTTTAGAATGTGAGTTCATTCTTTCATTCAACAAATATCAAATTCAGCTGGAAGTCAAAGTACAGGATATTGATAAACTGGATCTAACCATTTGGACTCAAACATGAAAATTTTGTTGGCTCTATAATAAATCAAAAAAATAAGTTTTCCTGTAAAACACGAACACTGACGGGCTGTTTTGTTTGCATGCGAAACAAACCGAATGTCTCACAGATCAGATGCGTTATTTGCATAGGAAGAATTTGCATTGTTTAGGTGTCACTTTGGTATGTCTACTGAAATTTTAGTCTCCTTGTGTCTACTGCTTCCTTTACCTTTTCAATAAAGAAAGTGTTCTATGTCAGGTTTGACAGTTTGTTGAATTGACAGTAGGTGGGATGTATCATTTTCATCTGTCATTGACTTTAGTCTTTTTATTCCAAATAATGAGTTTGTAATCTATATGTTCGTATTCTGAACAAAAATGAGTGAATTGTTCAAGTCGGCCTTTGAATATTTTAGTGGCCCCACAAATGGCCAGAGTGACAATAGCTTTGTGGGCCAAATTGTTGAAATTTCTAACGTAAAATTGAAAATAAAAAACGTTATAGCCGAAGGTACTTTCCTCTATCGATTTTTGGGAATTTATTCGAGAAATATTGCATGTTTCAGGTGGTTTCGCCGTAGTTTTTGTAGCACAAGATGTAGCAACCGGAAAGGATTACGCTTTAAAGGTACACTTGGTCTTTTATCTTCTAACAAATGGATTAACATCTTTGTTTGACAGAGGCTCTTAGCAGCAGATGAGGAGTCTAAAAATAACATCATTAGAGAAATTAACATTCTGAAGAGGATATCGGGACATCCGAATATTATCCAGTACTTATCAGCTTCCTTCATAGATAAAGCGCAAACTCAGCATGGTCAATCTGAATTTTTATTGGTAACTGAACTTTGTCCAGGTGAAATAGTCTGCTATTCATGGTACATCTAACTCACATTCTACGATTTTGTAGGAGGCTCCTTAGTAGAAATTTTACAAGCACGTTCAACAGCATTCGAAGCAGACATTATCACTAGAATATTCTATCAGACGTGTAAAGCGGTAGCTCACATGCACTCGCAAGTTCCACCTATAGTGCATCGGGATTTGAAGATAGAGAATCTACTAATCAGTGGGGATAGCACGATAAAGTTGTGCGATTTTGGATCTGCCACTACAGAAATATTCCGACCTGATCTGACTTGGTCAGCAAATCAACATACTAGTCTTGAGGAAAATGTATTTATGATTCCTCGGATGATAGTTAGTAGTTGGGTTGATTTTTTATTCATTTTAGATGGCCAAGTTCACAACCCCTATGTATAGAGCCCCAGAAATGGTTGACACTTGGAGCAACTATCATGTTGGAGCTCCAGTGGATATTTGGGCCTTGGGGTGTATTTTGTATATGCTTTGTTATATGAAACACCCATTTGAAGATAGTGCCAAACTGAGAATAATGAATGCCAACTACAGTATTCCACCAGACCCTAGATATTCCTGTTTTCATGATATCATTAGTAAGAGATGGTTTAACAATTACTTTTTCAAAAAACTCACCTATTTCACATACTTAAGGTTTGTTCAATGGTTTCAGGAGGATGCCTACAAGCAAATCCTGATCAAAGGCTGACCATATCTGGTGTCCTAGAAAGGATTGCAGCGATAGCTGAGTCAAAGGGCTACAACCTTCGAGCGCCACTTGTACTGACTACTGTTCATCAGAACGTTGCTCAGCCGGAAATAAATCTGATAGATGACAACTTCAATAATGGGGTGAAAGTACCACCTCCAAGGCCAGTACCGCCGACCAGTGAACCTCCTAGGCCACCCCAAGTGGTGAGTTATTGATAACTTATGGAGCATCTGTTTTCTGTTAATTAGGGTCGTCCACAATTTTGTTTGCGGCGTTACATGTGAATTGAAACAGGCTATAAATAGTATTGAAAAAGGGTCAAGAAAATTTCAGAATTCAAAGTCTGAATTTCCGAATTTGAAGTCAGAATTTCCCGAGTTTGACGTCAGAAGAGCAAAAGCCCGACTCAAGTCGAAAATTTCTGCTTTAAACTTATAAATTTCGACTTCACTGTAAATTCCGACTATAAACTTGTAAATTCCGACTTTAAACTTGTACATTCCACCTTTAAAATTATAAATTTCGATTTTAAAATTGTAAATTTCGACTTTAAACTTGTAAATTTCCACTTTAAACGTGTAAATTTCCACTTTAAACGTGTAAATTTCCACTTTAAACGTGTAAATTTCCACTTTAAACTAGTATATTCCGAATTTAAAGTCGAAAGTTTGTTTTTCCGAATTCAAATTCTGAAATTTTTTACTACGAAGTCCAAATTTCCGAGTTCAAAACCGGAATTTCCGAGTTTTAAATTGGAATTCTCAAGTTCAATGTCGAAATTTCCGAATTTATATCAGAAATTTCCGAGTTTAGAGTCAGAATTTCCTAGTTTAAGTCGGATGTTCCGAGTTTAAGTCGGATATTCCGACTTTAAACTTTTAAATTATGACTTTAAATTTATAAATTCCGACTTCAAAGTCGAAAGTTTGTTTTTCCGTCGTCAAACTCAGAAATTCTGACTTCAAAGTCGGAAATTCCGACTAAACTAGGAAATTCTGACTCTAAACTCGGAAATTTCTGATATAAATTCGGAAATTTCGACTTTGAACTTGAGAATTCCAATTTAAAACTCGGAAATTCCGGTTTTGAACTCGGAAATTTGGACTTCGTAGAATTTGTATTCGGAAAAACAAACTTTCGACTTTAAAGTCGGAATTTACTAGTTTAAAGAGGAAATTCAAACGTTTAAAGTGGAAATTTACACGTTTAAAGTGTAAATTTACAAGTTTAAAGTCAAAATTTACAAGTTCAAATTCGGAAATTTCGACTTTGAACTTGTAAATTCCGACTATGAACTTGTAAATTCCGACTATGAACTTGTAAATTCCGACTATTAACTTGTAAATTCCACCTTTGGTAAATTTTGACTTTAAACTTGTAAATTTCCACTTTAAACTTGCAAATTTCCACTTTCAACTTGTAAATTTCCACTTTAAACTTGTAAATTTCCACTTTAAACTTGTAAATTCCGAATTTAAAGCCGTTTAACGCCCGATTATAAGGTCGGATATCCCAACCCAAGTTTGTTTTTCCGTCTTCAAACTCAGAAATGCTGACTTCAAAGTCGGAAATTCATTCCGACTTTGAACTTGTAAATTCCGACTTTAAACTTGTAAATTCCGACTATGAACTTGTAAATCCACCTTTGAACTTGTAAATTTCGACTTTAAACTTGTAAATTTCCAGTTTAAACTTGTAAATTTCCACTTTAAAATTGTAAAATTCCACTTTAAACTTGTAAATTCCGAATTTAAAGCAGTTTAAAGCTCGATTATAAGGTCGGATATCCCGACTCTAAACTTGTAGATTCCGACTCAAAGTCGAAAGTTTGTTTTTCCGTCTTCAAACTCAGAAATTCTGACTTCAAAGTCGGAAATTCCGACTTTGAACTTGTAAATTCCGACTTTGAACTTGTAAATTCCGACTTTAAACTTGTAAATTCCTACTTCAAACTTGTAAATTTCGACTTTAAACTTGTAAATTCCGACTTAAAACTTCTAAATTCCGACTTAAAAGTTATAAATTTCGACTTTAAATTTGTAAATTCCAACTTAAAACTTATAAATTCCATGTTTAAAGTCTAAACTTCCAAGTTCAAAGCTAGAATTTCCGAGTTTAAAAACGGAATTTCCGAATTCAAAGTAGAAATTTCCCAATTCAAAGTAGAAATTTCTGAATTCAAAGTCGAATCTCCGAGTTTGAAGTCAGAATAACCGAGTTTAACGTCAGAAGAACGAAATCCTGACTGTAAAGTCGGAATTCCTTGGTTTAAAGTCGGATTTTCTGGGTTTAGAGTAAAATTTTCCGACTTTGAAATCGGAAAAATGCAAACATCAGCTGTAGGTATAATAGATTTTGCATTGAGGAATTTGGTTTACTATTGTGCCATCATGAAAGGTATTATGTTTATCAGAATCAGGTACCTCAGAGACCTGCTCCACCACCACAAAGACCAGCAGTACCTCCTCAGCAAAGACCGCCGGATAACAAACAGTCAGGGCTGTTTTCCTCCCTGAAAGGGGGAGCTGGGAGCTTCCTGAAAAACCTCAAAGATACAAGCACCAAAGTAATGGCCACAATGCAACAGTGAGTTTCTTGAAACCATTAGTTATACAGATTGCCGTAAATCTAAATCTGTTTCAGGAGTATGGCGAGAACCGACTTGGACATACACTACATCACTTCCAGGGTCATAGTGATGCCGTATCCCTCGGAAGGGTTCGAATCGACTTATAAAACTAACCACATAGAGGACGTAAGACTGTTTTTGGATTCCAGGCACCCGAATTTCAAATATTCGGTGTATAATTTATCGCATAAACCGTACCATTCGAAATTCGGACAAGCCAGGATCGTGGATTGCGCTTTTGCATACCCGGAGCACTTCAAAGCCCCGTTGTTGAATTCGCTGTACCAGCTGTGTGAGGATATCTATCAAAACTTGGCCGGGGACAGCAGGAATGCAGTGGTGATCCATTGTACGGTACGTAACAACAATCTAGTCGAAACAACCCTGTATATTCCGAACTTTTTAGGATGGTAAAGCAACATCTGCAACGCTGGTGTGCGCCTTGCTGATCTACGCGGGTCTTTTCGAAGTTCCAGAAGACGCCCTTCAGATGTTTGCTGTCAAACGCTGCCCTCCCAATATGAGGCCCTCGGAGCTTAGATATCTTTATTATTTAGCGGACATTGTTAGGAACCCACCGGTTTACCCGCATTACCAACCGGTTACACTGGTTTCGTTGCAGATGCAGCCTGTGCCATTGTTTACCAAAATTCGGTAAGATAACATTGAAATGGGGATAACATGTGAATAAATCAAGTTTAATTGGATTTTTGGTAATTCAATTATTGAAATAGAATTGCGACTTTCTGTTTTCACTGGATTTGCATTGGCAGCATTGAGGACTATCTTTGCTCAGTTGAATAATTGTATGTTTCATGGCATAGAACAAGTCTCTTATATCATATTTTACTAACTCAAACCCAAAAGCCGTGTTACATTTGCAAGTTTCAAACACCATTATCATATAAAAACTATTCTCAAATCATGACACTCTGTCACTGGTAATTTCCATCAACAATTCCCGTATTTACGCACCGGCACTGTACATACATCGAGTTCATGACACCTCACGCCCTATCCTAACTACACAATAGTTATCTACTTGGCACATCCATATTACAATACTTCGCGAACTGAAATCGTGACCCCCACGATCCACCAATCATATATACTTCTTTTTCACATCACCTCATATGAATACCCCAGTGAAGCTATGGCTACGCGTAGTTTACCGACAACGTGCGTCACACTATATTTTAAACACATCTCTCTCGACTACGTCACACTGGCAAGCAGTCAGCACGATGTTCTCCTCTCTATCTCATGCTATCGGCATTTGGCAAGTGTGAGAACAGCTTTAGCAATAGCAGCTACACGTGGAGTGGACAGTGTGAACTCAGCTTTAGGAACTGAAATTGCCAGAATGGACCTTAGCGTTTTCCCGTGTTATTTTCCATAAGGAATGACGTAGAACTCTCATAGATACTCTACTCTTGTTTCTTATCATCTTATTTGCTGTATAAATCCACTATAATTTGCGCATTTCGATCCGAGGCGTAATAAATCTGAAGCATATCACGCTTTTCTCCATTTGAAAACGACACTCTTGTAGATAAACTTTGATGAATTCAAGAGATGCTCGCATATTTAACTTTTTCCTATGTTATTTTCCATAAGGAATGACGTAGAACTCTCATAGATTCTCTACTGTTGTTTCTTATCATCTTACTTGCTGTATAAATCCACTGTAATTTGCGCATTTCGATCCGAGGCGTAATAAATCTGAAGCATATCACGCTTTTCTCCATTTGAAAACGACACTCTTGTAGATAAACTTTGATGAATTCAAGAGATGCTCGCATATTTAACTTTTTCCCATGTTATTTTCCATAAGGAATGCCGTAGAACTCTCATAGATACTCTACTCTTGTTTCTTATCATCTTATTTGCTGTATAAATCCACTGTAATTTGCGCATTTCGATCCGAGGCGTAATAAATCTGAAGCTTATCACGCTTTTCAACATTTGAAAACGGCACTCTTGTAGATAAACTTTGATGAATTTAAGAGATGCTCGCATATTTAACTTTTTCCCATGTTATTTTCCATAAAGAATGCCGTAGAACTCTCATAGATACTCGACTCTTGTTTCTTATCATCTTATTTGCTGTATAAATCCACTGTAATTTGCGCATTTCGATCCGAGGCGTAATAAATCTGAAGCTTATCACGCTTTTCAACATTTGAAAACGGCACTCTTGTAGATAAACTTTGATGAATTTAAGAGATGCTCGCATATTTAACTTTTTCCCATGTTATTTTCCATAAGGAATGACGTAGAACTCTCATAGATACTCTACGTTTGTTTCTTATCATCTTATTTGCTGTATAAATCCACTATAATTTGCGCATTTCGATCCGAGACGTAATAAATCTGAAGCATATCACGCTTTTCTTCATTTGAAAACGGCACTCTTGTAGATAAACTTTGATGAATTTAAGAGATGCTCGCATATTTAACTTTTTCCCATGTTATTTTCCATAAGGAATGCCGTAGAACTCTCATAGATTCTCTACTGTTGTTTCTTATCATCTTACTTGCTGTATAAATCCACTGTAATTTGCGCATTTCGATCCGAGGCGTAATAAATCTGAAGCTTATCACGCTTTTCAACATTTGAAAACGGCACTCTTGTAGATAAACTTTGATGAATTTAAGAGATGCTCGCATATTTAACTTTTTCCCATGTTATTTTCCATAAGGAATGACGTAGAACTCTCATAGATACTCTACTCTTGTTTCTTATCATCTTATTTGCTGTATAAATCCACTATAATTTGCGCATTTCGATCCGAGACGTAATAAATCTGAAGCATATCACGCTTTTCTTCATTTGAAAACGGCACTCTTGTAGATAAACTTTGATGAATTTAAGAGATGCTCGCATATTTAACTGAACTGTCAAAGTTTAGTTTGCTAAACAAAATTGTTAGCGTTCTTTCCAAAGCAATATTCTCAAAAACGATTGTTTTTCCTTTTTTTATCATCATTCAACATTCAATCATATCGTAATCAGGAAAAAAGACTTAAAAATCCAATCCGTCGCCCATAAGAATAACCAAGGGTCAGTGTTGTAACTCTGGCATCAAGAACGCCTTGGAAAATTCGATGACGGATTCAGATTACTTGATAAAAAGTGCACCAAGAACATCCTAGCTAAAAACGCCAAAAAAAGTTCTTGTGGTTATCATATGAAAAAATAAAAACAAAAATTTTCTTTCAGGTAATTTTTCAGCATGTAAATGCGCAACTTTGCCCTATTTAATTAATGTATATTAACTGATAGTAACCTCAAAATAGAGCTTGAAAAACGGGCAAGGTGCATATGAAATCAATGAAAATGCCAAATTTTCCAAAAGCAGTAATGCTTTACGTCATTTGTCTTCATTTTATCAAATAAAAACCTATTGACTGTATTTTTGGATTATTTATATATTTTACATACTTATCAGTTATTTTTCTTAACTAATATAAAATTCATGAATGAAGTCATGAAGTATTTGAAAAGGTCCGTTTTTGCAGTGGGTATTAATCGCATTTTAATATAAAAGTTGATTACAATATTTTTCCGTCTACCTCACTCTTGTTGAAATAAAGTCATTCTAATTTTTTCAAATCTAATAGTAGGCATGACAGTGAGGCAGGTAAAAAACAATTAATAATTGTTTATTAGTTACCACAAATAAAATAAAGTACCTAGCTTCTTTGTGGTCGTAGCAAATATAAATACAATGCAAATTCATTAAAGTATTTCTATTGGAGAGATTTAGAGAGAGGGAGAATATGCTTTATTGTCCAAAGGTACAAGATCTTGTTGATAAAGTGAGGGCCTAAAAACTAACCTTAAACTAAAGTAGAATACACAAAAATAGATAAAATGGAAAAAAACGTCACTGATATAGTATTAAAATGTCTTATAAATCAATATAAAAAAACTAGCCCCTGAGAAACACCTTATAACATATTAAAACAAGTTTGAGTTAAGATATATCATCATAAAATTCTTGTATACTATAATAGGGTTTATTCAACAAGAGTGCTTTTACTCCCTTTCTGAAACTTTCTATGGATCTAATTTCTTTAATATGTTTTGGTAAGTGATTGAACATTTTACCTCCTCTATAGATCACTTAATCTTTAATAAGTGTCAATGATGGAATCGGGAGTTTAATATTGCCATCTTGACGGGTGGCATGATGTGGAATGTAGTGTAAAATTTGTGAAGGTGTTTTTTAATTAGACATACCGTTTCCAAAACAAAAATTGCAAATACTGTTAATTTTTGTGTTTTATAAAAAGAGGCTTGGAGGAATCACGAATTTTTGCTTTGCACATATACTTTACTGCACGTTTTTGTAGTTCAAAAACAGAGTCTATGAGATTCATATTACACACCCCCCTGAATGGGATTCCATATCTCAGTGGGATTCTACTAAAGAATGGTACACAACCTTGGAGGAAGAAATACCAAGTTCATTCGGACAAAAAAATTCATTTGGACAATTTCTTGTTTATCTTTCAGCGACGGTTGTCGGCCTTACATTGAAGTTTTCATCGAGAATCGATGCATCATTTCCAGTCTTCAAGATTACGAACGAATGAGACTGTACAACATTGCAGAAGGAAAGGTACTGTCGTGAAAATAGACTAGCGGCAGTTGTATTTTTCGTAATTTTTTCAGTGTTTGCTTCCTATGAACGCGACGGTATGCGGGGATGTGTGCATCATCGTGTACCATGCGAGGAACGTCCTCGGAGGGGTCATGAGCCAGGGGAAAGCCACAGGCATCAAAGTATGTCAGATTCAGTTTCACACGGGTTACATTCCGGAAGAGGAAACTTGTTTGAGGTTCATAAAGTAAGATTCTGTTTTAAATCAGGTTTAGTATTTATATTAATTTTTCATATACCTATCTGAAAACACTATATTTACTTGCTTATTTAGCATACTGAAAAGGGTTTTTTTTTCGGCAACAAGTGTTTACTTCCCGGGCACCTCGAATTTTAATATAAATATTAATATAAATAAGAATCAGAATGTTTCTGTTGGTACCTATCTTCTGTTCGAATTTCAATATATAATACAAATAAGAACTAAAATGTTCGAAATATTCAAATTTGGAATCTCAGCCAGGGTAGTTTACTCTTGATCAAAATTCTATTTTTTGTTCCCCCCTGTACACCCTTTGGCAATTTAGAATTTTGATAACTCGAATACAAGTATTCCGTAATGCACCAATTTTTATGAAGAATAAAATTTTCTGACAAATCGATAATAAAAAAGTTTCCATGTGGTGCAAATTTTTGAAACTCACTGTATATAGTCATGACTACCTTTTGATAGGCAACCCATTTTAGGCGTATTCGTCTATTTATGTAGCTTCATAAAAAGTATGTCGCTAACGCTCGTCCTAGAATTTGGTCTACTCGTCCAAAAAAACAGTATTTTCTGGGCTCGTTACGTAAATTACTATCTTCGTGCGCCCGCACGGAAAAATTTTCCGTGCGCTGGTGTCATTGAAGCTGCCTATTTACATGTCAAAATTAAATAATATGTTGTTGACAGTTCTCTAGAAATCGCAAATTTTTTGAATATTTTGAATAATTATCAACGAAAGAGCAATAGAAAGTAGAGAATGTTTGAAATTTCTAGGAGTGATATTGGATAGAAAACTCACTTGGGAAGATCACATAATGTCTGTGTGCTCAAAGCTCAGCACGATTGCATATATCACCAGAAATCTAAGAGACACAGTATTATATGATATGAGAATATTATATTTCGGATTAGCTCAATCAACTCTACAGTACGGCCTAATTTTCTGGGGATCCTCAAGTTATTTCAATCGAGCTTTTCGATCTCAGAAAAAAATTATTAGAATAATGAAAAATGTTCATCCTCAAGCTTCATGTAAGCCTCTATTCATAAAATCAAGAGTAATGACATTGCCCTGTCTCTATACAGGGTGATTCAAAAGTACTTTGACAAACTAGGTATGGATAAAACTGTTGATCGTGGATAATCCTCCAAACTGTGGACTGAGTAGAATTGACAGCTTCAGCAGTTATTCTTGTACTTGCTTCTGGATTCTCATCGAGAGCGTTCAAAACAGCTTCTTCCAATTCTGGGGTTCGGACTGCTCGTAGTCTTCCAATAATATCAGCTGCCCTCTTAAAGCTGCCTGTTTCTGCCAAACGACGGTGGAGACTAGCAAATGTTGGAGCTGAAGGCAGTACTCGATTAGGAAATCGCTCCTGGTAAATACGTCTTGCTTCGCGCGCATTGCCATCCGCAAGGCCATAAACGAAATGCATATCGGCTAAATGAGCATTATTGTTTAAATAATCCATTTTTTCAAAATTAGTGTTTTCTACTTCTACTTACGGAAACTTCAACAAAACGTTTAACCTTCACAAAATATGTAATTACCAAAACTACTTACTTAAACGTCAAATTCTTTTCCAAAGCATTCTTGTGAAAAATGCAAAATATTGGTAATAACTTCAACATGCATCGATTATCAAATAATTGACTTGAAATTTTCAAGTCCAAATATTTAGAAAACGGTTGCTTACAGCGACTTTTAACAAGGGTAGCTTTTTTACGTAGATATGATAGAGGAATCGATTTTTATACTGAAAAATGTGCTAGAAGTACGCTCAAAAAAGTTATGAATCTTCAAAAAAGAAAAAGACGTGTAGGTGGCGCCCCCTACGAGTAAGAGAAATAATAACATCAGGTTCGAATTCGACACCTCAAAAACCTCTTATTACCAAGTTTCGTTTAATTAAGTTCAGTATTTCAAGATTTATTTGAAAAAAACCAAAATAAAAATAAAACTTCAACACCCTGTATCTTGGAAACGAAGCGTTTCCGGACATATATTTATTTGGGCAATTCATATTAGAATATTGTGAGGAATCACCTCCTGAAGTTTGTCAAAGTACTTTTGAATCACCCTGTATATTTAACTTAATAATGCTCATAAGAGATAATGAAGAGAGATTTCTCAAAAACAATGAAATACATTCTCATAATACTAGGGCTAAAGATGATATCCATCTACCATTTTCCAGACTACTTGTTGGTCAAAAATCAACCAGCTATACCGGTATCAAGTGTTTTAATAAGATGAGGAATTTTATTGGTGTAGGTGGTTGCGATTCGTTATTCAAAAATAGGATGCAATAGTACATTATATACCGCGGGACTGAAGTAGTACATTTAATCCTGAAGGTAAAGTTTATGGCCCGACCGCAGGGAGGGCCATAATTTACCTGAAGGATTAAATGTACTTCAGTCGCAAGGTATATACGATACTTTTCGTACTTCCGGTATGATTTTATTAATTATTTCAATAATTTCAATCAGTTTTTTCTCTCTTCAACTCATTTAATAAACTGTCTTTAAAATAAGTTACCATAGTAACATTGCGTTGTGACAGTTATAATTTAGAAACATTGTCATTACTAGTGTCATTGTAAAGAAACATTGTTATTGATAATTATTGGTATCATGAGTGAAGAAGGTGTATCTGATATTGATAAAAGAGCAGCCGAAGTAGGTGAAGAATTGTTACCACCGAAATCTAGAAAACTATACGAGCAGCAGTACGATGCTTTTAAAAAGTGGTGCCGCTTAAAAAATGTGAGACAACCTACTGAAAATGCGCTGTTAGTCTACTTCGATGATAAATCAAAAGCGGTTTGTGCCTCAACTCTCTGGGCACATTACTCAATGCTGAAATCGGTTATTAACATTAGAGAAGATATTGATATAAGTAAATTTCCAAAATTATTAGCTTTTTTGAAGAGAAGAAATGAGGGATTTAAGCCAAAGAAGTCAAGAATTCTCACGTCTGAGCAGGTAGATCAGTTCTTACGGGAGGCTCCGGATGATAAATATTTAATGCTTAAGGTAAATTTGGAAATTTGTTTATATTCAGAAATTTTAAGAAATCAATTTTTTTGTAGGTTGCACTTATTTTGGGCGTTGCGGGAGCTTGTCGTGGAAAAGAGTTGGTTGATTTAGAAATCGACGATGTGAGAGATTTGGGCGATTCCTTCCTAATTGCGATTAGAAACACCAAAAATAAAATTGACCGAAATTTTGTGATAAAAAATTCAGAAAACAGTGCCATCAGTTTTGTGGCGATATTTCGGAAATATGTGGCATTGCGAAAGACAGGGACAACTCATTCAAAATTTTTTGTTCAATACATCAACAAAGAATGTACTACGCGAGTAGTAGGAAAAAACATGTTTGGTACATTTCCACGGCAAATAGCAGCTTTCTTGAAATTAGAAAATGCGACGTCTTATACGGGACATTGTTTTAGACGCACATCTGCGTCTTTGTTAGCTGATTCGGGAGCAACAATAGACGTGCTGAAGAGACATGGAGGATGGAAATCCTCCAACGTGGCCGAGGGATATATTGAATCGTCTATTAAAAATAAACAAAAAATTTCAGATAAAATATTTGGTCAAGTCGCCGATATGTCCACTATAGTTATGCCACAGTCCTCATTCTCGCTTCTTGTTTCCGCAGGATCTTCGAAACAAACACCAGTTCAATATGAAAAGGACCTATCTGTTACTCGTCAGTTACCTGCTGCATTAACCCAGGAAAGACTGGTCAATATGACGAACTGTCACAATATTAATTTGAATATTAACGTTAATTACCATTCTAATTAATTATATTTTTCAATAAAATATCCCTTAAATTCGTTTGTTTGTGATTTAATCGTTCCGGGAGTTTCGTCAATATTTAATCCCGGAGGGATTAAATGTGACACTTTAGTACCTGTCACAAGGGAGTGAAGTTGTCACTTTAGGCCCGGAAGTACGAAAAGTTTCTTATATTAGAGAGCATTTTATAGTGTGGAAGAGTTTCTCTTCTCCTGAATATGATCATTTAACAAGATTTAAATGACTTATACTTGATTGATTATCTTACTCATTATTATTATTATTATTGTGTGTTTTTTACTTAATAATGTTTGTAATTTGCGTGTGGATGTATTTTAATTTTATTAAGATACCTTGCCTTGTAACTCACTAGTCCGATAAGTATTGTGCACTGATGTCTACACATTATGTATAATCTTTTGTGACGAATAAACTATCTATCTATCTATTTCCTTACCAACAGGGTAAATAACGCTTGTTTTGTGGCAATTTCTGGAAATTTTTGTACCATAAATATTTCAAATAATAATACATGTTTTTGTTCCTTGATCATTTAAAATAAATGTTTTTTAACAATCTTTGGTTTTCAGGTAGATATAATGAAAAATATAGTTCAATACACGTCCATAAATGCTTCTTCCATGCTTGCACGACTTGTCAGGAACAGCTGAATATCCGCGAAAAATACTTCAAAACTTAGTAGAGTATGCTAGGAGAGTATGGCCTTATCTCTTATGGAAATTAACAGCTGTTAGCCAAAAATGTGCAAAATGGACCTTATCGTTTTCCCATGTTAATTTCCATAAGAAATTAGGCAGAACTCCCTAGCATACTCTACTGATGTTTCCAATTAATCATATTATGAATGAAACTATTTAGATCTGAGTTGGACGAGCTGGCAGAAGGTAATGACCATTACCAGGAGAAATTCACAGTAGCTGTGAACGTTTTTGTGACTGACGTAGAACGAAAACCTTCGCAGCCAGCCCCCTGGCAAACCGATCAAACTAAACGAGTGGTGGATACGATGTTCACCTCTCAACTCGAGAGAGATGAAACTGTGGATAACTTCGGTAAGTTTGTGGTTATCGTAGCTGTATTTTTGAAGTTACCAGAAAACTTTGTTGAGCAACACATTCAATGGTTGATTTAACTTAACAAGGAATCAAGGACAATTAATCATGACCAACACGAGTCAATGAACATACAACATTTAATTTGTCATAGCTGGTATTGATATATCTAATCTTCTTCAAACGAGTATTTAAACCTTTTTGTATGAATGCTTAGTCAGCAGACCTTCGAAAAGACTTGATAGTAATCAGCAGAAGCCTCCAGAAAGACCAAGACGCCCGAGCAGGCCAAGCCCTCCTGTCTATTTGGCCACGGAAGCGAAAGGTTCTGACAGCGGTTCAGATACGGAACAAATCGTAAGGAATTCATTTGTTTTTGTTGATTAAAGGTTCCGTGAAACCAAAGCGGGAACGGAACTTTGGAACCGTGCCAATCGCTCGAAAAACAGTACACGTAGTAAACCATATATATTTCGTTGCTTGTATGCTTTTCGGAATACGAATAATCACACCGGTATGTCCCGATATGGATTTTAGTCTCGGATTTATCTCGTTCCCGCTCCCGCTCTCGCGTTCCCGCGTTGGTTTGAACCTTAATGGTAAAGAAGGGTTTTATATTTTAATATCAGAAAGTCGTCATTGCATACATTCAATCGTGTATTAAGAATTGATCTGTCACGTTTCTAAATTTAATATCTAATAATACTTTATTGTTTAATAATAATAATAATATTTTCAAGTTGGATGTCATGAGTTATCATGTGCAGATGTTGAATCCTGCTTTTTGACAGGATTTCACTGCATATCTGTACCTTGAAAAAAAAACCTTAATAAAAACAATTAGTATTATTATTACTGATTTCGATTTTTGGGAATTGAGGTCTCTAATTAAAGAGTACTCTATTTCTTTAAAGCCAACGTTTCGTCAATTTATTTTGACATCTTCGGGGCGCTGTAAGATACAAAAAATTGATGTTTTAGAAGAATTAATAAAACAGTATAAAAAATAAACAATAACAAACTAATCAATTTGTTACTACTACTTTTCCAGAACCCACCACTGAATAATGTGTTGGTAACAAATAAAAATTTAGAATAAATTAGTATTCCCACTTACAAAAGGATGAGTTTTCCGTGTCTAAATTTTTGTTTGTAACCAACACATTGTTCAGTGGTTGTTTCTGGAAAAGTAGTAGTAACGAATTGATTAGTTTGTTATTATTTATTTTCTATACGGTTTTATTAATTTTTTCTAAAACATAATTTTTTGTATCTCACAGTGCCCTGAAGATGTTAAAATTAATTGACGAAACGTTGGCTTCAAAGAAATGGTAATCTTTAATTTTATTTATTTATTTATTTATTTATTGAGTAAATACCTTCCAGACAGAACAAGTTCTGGTATGAGGAAGTTGTACATATAATAATAATAAAATTGATTAACAATTGCAATTCAAACAAATATATCATAAATGACTGATAAACAGAGTAAACATATACAATAATGATGAAACCATAATAAAATCATAAATTAGGGAACAAAGATTCATAGCAGGATGTCAATTCCGTAAGGATTTTTTTTACTGATATTTTGAATTTGGAAAAACTTCTGCAATTTGTTATATTATAAGGTAATTGTTAAATTCGTCTAGAGTAGCGTGAGTGAATCTTTTTTTGCCAACTGTAGAAGAAGCAGAATCGAGGTGAAACAAGTTATATTGTCTATTGAGATGACTATGAATTTCGGAGTTTTTCTTCAAAATTAAATTTGATTTTAATTTTTTATTTATGATATTGAATGCAATTTTTAGGGTATTTATTTTATACAATTCATCTAAAGACAATTTGTCTGTAATTGAAAATAGTTTATGAGTTGGTATGTCAAATGGGAGACGATACAGTACTTTCAAAGATTTCCTATACATTGCTGATATTTTATTGAAATTATTTTTGGAACACGATCCCCAAATTTTGAGGTTAAGGGAACTATTCTGCTTTTTTTTGCTGAAAAATTATATATTCAGTTTTATCAGTATTTATTGATAAAAGGTTGCAATAAAGCCATTTTCCAAATTTTTTCAAGTTATCATTAATAATGTTTTCTAGAATGAGTTTTTTTTCATAAATAGTACTGTATCGTCTGAGTATATGGTATAACTTCCTGCTAACCCAATTTTAGAAATATTTTGAATATATAATAGATACAAGATGAGTCCCAAAACAGATCCTTGTGGAACACCCGTATTTATTAATAGTCTGATTCTCAATCCCCTTAAAATCGAAATCAATCGTCATTACAAAGGTCGTAAAACTTTCAAATTATTATTACTATTACTGAACAGCTTCAGGAGCCTAGCAAACCCCTCGAAGACGCCGTCGACCTCCTGAATCTCAACTCGATGCCGCCGGCGGACAACGAGGCTCCCAAAATGTCTCCGAGTACGAATTTCGACCTGCTGAGCGGTCTGGGGGGAGGGGGTGCAGCGAACGGCGACGATTTCGACGCTTTCACTTCCGCCCCCGGTCGTCAGAAGCCCCAGGATGCGTTCGACCCGTTCGGATCGTTGGGCGGCGGGGACGGTAACAATTTATTAGGGGGCTGGAGTAATTTCAATTCCGCGCCGACGCAGAATAACGCTCAAGAAGAGAAGAAGCCGGACGATCCGTTCGCGGGATTAGGTGAATATTTCTATTGGTTCTAAATTAAGTTTTTGGTGTGCCGCAAGGATCCCCGTTGGGGCCAGTACTGTTATCAATGATTATGTTACGATGAAAGTCATTTTTAGTATTAAATAAATATACCTAGTTAACGACCAGCCCTGGTTTTTAGTGAGGCATATGATGGATGCTTTTCTGAAAGACTTATTTTATTTATTTATTGTTAATAATGCAATATCAAATAATATGTAGAAATAAATTTCTCATGAAAACATGATCAAATAAGATCAAATAAGTTAAAAAAATGTCCAAGATCGTATGAAATTAATGAAGAAATAATCTTATATCGAAATATACATGATGAATATCCATAATATATACATACAAAGAGAGAAAAATAGCAAAATGAACTTGAATGTATCCTAAATAACATTGGACACATTTTGTATAAATAAAAACAATATCTAAAAACTAAGTAGGTACCTATCAAAACATCAAACTTAAAAATAATTTCACGTACAAATAATTTTCCAATTTTTCGGAATTCTCAATCAACCAGAAATCTATTGTATTTTTAAATTATTTTTTTCTATATAAATTTTCAGTAGGTTCAAGATTAGGTAATTTATATATACATTTGATTGATTTGTTTTTTATATAGAAACTAAATGCAATCTGGAATATATGAAACTGAAATAATTGTTCATCAAAATTTCTCTTTCAAAGTATCCTCTAATTTTGTAAAGAATGCCTAATATGGGCGAAATATTCTTTTCGGATCATTTCTATATGTTTTTGCCAACTGAGGATCTAATCGATAGCTATAAAGACCCAAAAAATTTTGTATATTATAAGATTATTTTCAAATTCTATACGTGAAAAAGTATTTCTCATTATTTTTGTCGATATGAATAAGTATGAGATTGTAGAAAAATATAATGTTAATTTATAACGTTGTAACCATGAGAGTATTCTGGAAATATCATACTTATATCACTTTCAATGAATTTTAGATCGTGTAGATAATTTTAAAGCACCTTTCAATTTCAAAAAAGAAATAGAATTGATATAAATCACTGCTTCTTCAATAACTGAAAGTATTTTTTGTAACTCTTTAACAACTGAATAATTTTTTTTTGATTTTTTTGGTCTTCTCATCTTCTGATTTTATTTTTTTTAATATAATTAACAATTATAGTAGCCAAAACTCCTAAACAAATAATTTTCTGTCATTTCCGTCAGAAATGTAATTAGCAATTAATTTGCTGAAATTTAAGTAAATTTGACAACGTTGCATTTTACTCTTTATCTAATTCTCTTCTCCAGTTTAACTTTTGACAATATAATTTGTGCAATTTTGGGCTGGTCGTCATAGATACCAGTCTACAAGTATTCTCGCCTATTGTTTCAGCGTCTATGTCAGTAAATTCCACAAATCCTAGGAACGATATTCGTACTAATTGCCCCTGTTTTCCTATTCAGCCAGCCTTGGCGGAGGCGTCACCTTCGGAGCGAAATACGCGCAGGCCCCTCCCTCCACCACGCCCACAAGCGGCGCGCAGACGCCTAACCGAGTACCGCCCACGACCCCGCAACACCTCGGCTCCTCCTCCGGCACTCCGAAGCACCAAGCAAAGTCGCCCGTCAATGCCGACTACAGCCGATCGCATTTCGATCCTGTGAACAAAAACCAGCCGCCCCCGAATCAGCCGAACGACGCCAAAGCGGCCCCCCCGAAAAGCGACGACGTTTTCGGCGACCTGCTGGGGTCCCAAGGGTACTCTTTTACCGGCACGAGGGACAACATGCCGAGGACCATCAACGCCATGAGGAAGGTCGAGATGGCCACGTACATGGACCCGGAGAAGTTGAAAGTCTTGGAATGGGTAAGCGACCGACTGGTTGATACATAATAATTATACAGGGTTTAATTTAAATGATGTCATTAATTTCAGGTGGTGATTCCTTGTCATATTTTATGAAGAAAATTTCATATAAACGTGTGTCCTAACTTGCTTCGTTTCAGAGATACGAGGTGTCCAAGTTTAATTTAAAAATCGGCATTTCATCAATGACTCAAAAGTCTTCTCGTGTGGTGTGGTTATTAGCAGTAGCAAGAGGCTTCTTTTCATGAAATTATTTTATATATATTATTATAACAGAAAGTTACTTATGACATCTACAGTCACTGGTTGAAACTTAATTTGGTTCGTGTCAAATTAAGTTTCAACCAGTGACTGTAGATGTCATAAGTAACTTTCTGTTATATCTATCTTGCCTTCACGGTACTAATTCTTGAGTGGATTCGTTTTGATTTCGAGAGCTCCATAAATCCTTTCTGATGAGTGGGTGAGTACGAAACAGCTGTCAAAGGTTCGAACTCTCGGGATTAAAACGAATATAGGTACTCTATTTTCATATATTATTATATATAAAAATGTTTGCAAAATCTGATTTCCTTCTATATCGAATTTTGCCTTTTTCGACTTTGATCGCCTGCGAAAATTTCAAAAATGCGGAATCCCCGCGAATATTACTTGATCCTCTAGATCTTGATCCTCTAGAAAATTTCCTTCTGAATCCGAAAATGTACTTGTTCTTCGATTTATGAGGCTAGTTGATTTAGAAAATGTCGATTTTGTGGATGGGTGCATTTTTTCGTCGAAAAAATTGTCCTTTTTGAGTTACCCATTCCTTGAATTCAATTTTTGAGGTGAAATACGGAATCAGTTCGTCGAGGTGCGTTTGAGGGAAAATTGCCATTTCTTAAAAGTGAAAATGTTCTTCGATTTATAAGGCTAGTTCATTTAGAAAATGTCGATTTGGTGGATGGGTGCATTTTTTCGTCGTAAAAATTGCCCCTTTTCAGTTACCCCTTCGTCGAATTAAATTTTTGAGGTGAAATTCAGAATCAGCTCGTCGAGACACGTTTGAGGGAAGTTTGTGATTTTTTTAAAAGTTGAAAATGAAATTGTTTGCAAAATCTGATTTCCTTCTATATCGAATTTTGCCTTTTCGACTTTGATCGCCTGGAAATATTTAAAAAAAGCATTTTTTCGTCGAAAAAATTTCTTCTTTTCAGTTACCCCTTTGACGAATTTAATTTTTGAGGTGAAATTCGGAATCAGCTCGTCGAGATACGTTTGAGGGAAGTTTGCGGTGTTTTGAAACATGGAAAATAAAAATGTTAGCAAAATCTGATTTCCTTCTATAACGAATTTTGCCTTTTTCGACTTTGATCGCCTGCGAATATTTCAAAAATGCGGAATCCCCGCGAATATTACTTGATCCTATAGAAAATTTCCTTCTGAATCCGAAAATGCGATTGTTTCTCGAATCAGAAGGCTAATTCATTTAGAAAATGTCGATTTTATGGATTGGAGCATTTTTTCGTCGAAAAAATTTCCTCTTTTCAGTTACCCCTTTGACGAATTCAATTTTTGAGGTGAAATTCGGAATCAGCTCGTCGAGATACGTTTGAGGGAAGTTTGCGATGTTTTGAAACATGGAAAATAAAAATGTTTGCAAAATCTGATTTCCTTCTATAACGAATTTTGCCTTTTTCGACTTTGATCGCCTGCGAATATTTCAAAAATGCGGAATCCCCGCGAATATTACTTGATCCTATAGAAAATTTCCTTCTGAATCCGAAAATGCGATTGTTTCTCGAATCAGAAGGCTAATTCATTTAGAAAATGTCGATTTTATGGATTGGAGCATTTTTTCGTCGAAAAAATTTCCTCTTTTCAGTTACCCCTTTGACGAATTCAATTTTTGAGGTGAAATTCGGAATCAGCTCGTCGAGATACGTTTGAGGGAAGTTTGCGATTTTTTGAAACGTGGAAAATAAAAATGTTTGCAAAATCTGATTTTCTTCTATAACGAATTTTGCCTTTTTCGACTTTGATTGCCTGCGAAAATTTAAAAAATGCGGAATCCCCGCGAATATTACTTGATCCTATAGAAAATTTCCTTCTGAATCCGAAAATGCGATTGTTTTTCGAATCAGAAGGCTAATTCATTTAGAAAATGTCGATTTTATGGATTGGAGCATTTTTTCGTCGAAAAAATTTCCTCTTTTCAGTTACCCCTTTGACGAATTCAATTTTTGAGGTGAAATTCAGAATCAGCTCGTCGAGATACGTTTGTGGGAAGTTTTGCGATGTTTTGAAACATGGAAAATAAAAATGTTTGCAAAATCTGATTTCCTTCTATAGCGAATTTTGCCTTTTTCGACTTTGATCGCCTGCGAAAATTTAAAAAATGCGGAATCCTCGCGAATATTACTTGATCCTATAGAAAATTTCCTTCTGAATCCGAAAATGCGATTGTTTCTCGAATCAGAAGGCTAATTCATTTAGAAAATGTCGATTTTATGGTTTGGAGCATTTTTTCGTCGAAAAAATTTCCCCTTTTCAGTTACCCCTTTGACGAATTCAATTTTTGAGGTGAAATTCGGAATCAGCTCGTCGAGATACGTTTGAGGGAAGTTTGCGATGTTTTGAAACATGGAAAATAAAAATGTTTGCTAAATCTGATTTCCTTCTTTAACGAATTTTGCCTTTTTCGACTTTGATCGCCTGCGAAAATTAAAAAAATGCGGAATCCCCGCGAATATTACTTGATCCTATAGAAAATTTCCTTCTGAATCCGAAAATGCGATTGTTTCTCGAATCAGAAGGCTAATTCATTTAGAAAATGTCGATTTTATGGTTTGGAGCATTTTTTCGTCGAAAAAATTTCCTCTTTTCAGTTACCCACTTGACGAATTAAATTTTTGAGGTGAAATTCGGAATCAGCTCGTCGAGATACGTTTGAGGGAAGTTTGCGATGTTTTGAAACATGGAAAATAAAAATGTTTGCTAAATCTGATTTCCTTCTTTAACGAATTTTGCCTTTTTCGACTTTGATCGCCTGCGAAATTTTCAAAAATGCGGAATCCCCGCGAGTATTACTTGATCCTATAGAAAATTTCCTTCTGAATCCGAAAATGCGATTGTTTCTCGAATCAGAAGGCTAATTCATTTAGAAAATGTCGATTTTATGGTTTGGAGCATTTTTTCGTCGAAAAAATTTCCTCTTTTCAGTTACCCCTTTGACGAATTAAATTTTTGAGGTGAAATTCGGAATCAGCTCGTCGAGATACGTTTGAGGGAAGTTTGCGATGTTTTGAAACATGGAAAATAAAAATGTTTGCTAAATCTGATTTCCTTCTTTAACGAATTTTGCCTTTTTCGACTTTGATCGCCTGCGAAAATTTCAAAAATGCGGAATCCCCGCGAATATTACTTGATCCTATAGAAAATCTTCTTCTGAATCCGAAAATGCGATTGTTTCTCGAATCAGAAGGCTAATTCATTTAGAAAATGTCGATTTTATGGTTTGGAGCATTTTTTCGTCGAAAAAATTTCCTCTTTTCAGTTACCCCTTTGTCGAATTCAATTTTTGAGGTGAAATTCGGAATCAGCTCGTCGAGATACGTTTGAGGGAAGTTTGCGATTTTTTGAAACGTGGAAAATAAAAATGTTTGCAAAATCTGATTTCCTTCTATAGCGAATTTTGCCTTTTTTAAAAAATTTAAAAAATGCGGAATCCCCGCGAATATTACTTGATCCTATAGAAAATTTCCTTCCGATTCCGAAAATGCGATTGTTTCTCGAATCAGAAGGCTAATTCATTTAGAAAATGTCGATTTTATGGATTGGAGCATTTTTTCGTCGAAAAAATTTCCCCTTTTCAGTTACCCCTTTGACGAATTCAATTTTTAAGGTGAAATTCGGAATCAGCTCGTCGAGATACGTTTGAGGGAAGTTTGCGATTTTTTGAAACGTGGAAAATAAAAATGTTTGCAAAATCTGATTTCCTTCTATAGCGAATTTTGCCTTTTTCGACTTTGATCGCCTGCGAAAATTTAAAAAATGCGGAATCCTCGCGAATATTACTTGATCCTATAGAAAATTTCCTTCTGAATCCGAAAATGCGATTGTTTCTCGAATCAGAAGGCTAATTCATTTAGAAAATGTCGATTTTATGGTTTGGAGCATTTTTTCGTCGAAAAAATTTCCTCTTTTCAGTTACCCCTTTGACGAATTCAATTTTTGAGGTGAAATTCGGAATCAGCTCGTCGAGATACGTTTGAGGGAAGTTTGCGATGTTTTGAAACATGGAAAATAAAAATGTTTGCTAAATCTGATTTCCTTCTTTAACGAATTTTGCCTTTTTCGACTTTGATCGCCTGCGAAAATTAAAAAAATGCGGAATCCCCGCGAATATTACTTGATCCTATAGAAAATTTCCTTCTGAATCCGAAAATGCGATTGTTTCTCGAATCAGAAGGCTAATTCATTTAGAAAATGTCGATTTTATGGTTTGGAGCATTTTTTCGTCGAAAAAATTTCCTCTTTTCAGTTACCCCTTTGACGAATTAAATTTTTGAGGTGAAATTCGGAATCAGCTCGTCGAGATACGTTTGAGGGAAGTTTGCGATGTTTTGAAACATGGAAAATAAAAATGTTTGCTAAATCTGATTTCCTTCTTTAACGAATTTTGCCTTTTTCGACTTTGATCGCCTGCGAAAATTTCAAAAATGCGGAATCCCCGCGAATATTACTTGATCCTATAGAAAATCTTCTTCTGAATCCGAAAATGCGATTGTTTCTCGAATCAGAAGGCTAATTCATTTAGAAAATGTCGATTTTATGGTTTGGAGCATTTTTTCGTCGAAAAAATTTCCTCTTTTCAGGTACCCCTTTGACGAATTAAATTTTTGAGGTGAAATTCGGAATCAGCTCGTCGAGATACGTTTGAGGGAAGTTTGCGATGTTTTGAAACATGGAAAATAAAAATGTTTGCTAAATCTGATTTCCTTCTTTAACGAATTTTGCCTTTTTCGACTTTGATCGCCTGCGAAAATTTCAAAAATGCGGAATCCCCGCGAATATTACTTGATCCTATAGAAAATTTCCTTCTGAATCCGAAAATGCGATTGTTTCTCGAATCAGAAGGCTAATTCATTTAGAAAATGTCGATTTTATGGTTTGGAGCATTTTTTCGTCGAAAAAATTTCCTCTTTTCAGTTACCCCTTTGTCGAATTCAATTTTTGAGGTGAAATTCGGAATCAGCTCGTCGAGATACGTTTGAGGGAAGTTTGCGATTTTTTGAAACGTGGAAAATAAAAATGTTTGCAAAATCTGATTTCCTTCTATAGCGAATTTTGCCTTTTTTAAAAAATTTAAAAAATGCGGAATCCCCGCGAATATTACTTGATCCTATAGAAAATTTCCTTCCGATTCCGAAAATGCGATTGTTTCTCGAATCAGAAGGCTAATTCATTTAGAAAATGTCGATTTTATGGATTGGAGCATTTTTTCGTCGAAAAAATTTCCCCTTTTCAGTTACCCCTTTGACGAATTCAATTTTTAAGGTGAAATTCGGAATCAGCTCGTCGAGATACGTTTGAGGGAAGTTTGCGATTTTTTGAAACGTGGAAAATAAAAATGTTTGCAAAATCTGATTTTCTTCTATAACGAATTTTACCTTTTTCGACTTTGATCGCCTACGAAAATTTAAAAAAATGCGGAATCCCCGCGAATATTACTTGATCCTATAGAAAATTTCCTTCTGAATCCGAAAATGCGATTGTTTCTCGAATCAGAAGGCTAATTCATTTAGAAAATGTCGATTTTATGGATTGGAGCATTTTTTCGTCGAAAAAATTTCCTCTTTTCAGTTACCCCTTTGTCGAATTCAATTTTTGAGGTGAAATTCGGAATCAGCTCGTCGAGATACGTTTGAGGGAAGTTTGCGATTTTTTGAAACGTGGAAAATAAAAATGTTTGCAAAATCTGATTTCCTTCTATAGCGAATTTTGCCTTTTTCGACTTTGATCGCCTGCGAAAATTTAAAAAATGCGGAATCCCCGCGAGTATTACTTGATCCTATAGAAAATTTCCTTCCGAATCCGAAAATGCGATTGTTTCTCGAATCAGAAGGCTAATTCATTTAGAAAATGTCGATTTTATGGATTGGAGCATTTTTTCGTCGAAAAAATTTCCTCTTTTCAGTTACCCCTTTGACGAATTAAATTTTTGAGGTGAAATTCGGAATCAGCTCGTCGAGATACGTTTGAGGGAAGTTTGCGATGTTTTGAAACATGGAAAATAAAAATGTTTGCTAAATCTGATTTCCTTCTTTAACGAATTTTGCCTTTTTCGACTTTGATCGCCTGCGAAAATTAAAAAAAATGCGGAATCCCCGCGAATATTACTTGATCCTTTAGAAAATTTCCTTCTGAATCCGAAAATGCGATTGTTTCTCGAATCAGAAGGCTAATTCATTTAGAAAATGTCGATTTTATGGATTGGAGCATTTTTTCGTCGAAAAAATTTCCTCTTTTCAGTTACCCCTTTGTCGAATTCAATTTTTGAGGTGAAATTCGGAATCAGCTCGTCGAGATACGTTTGAGGGAAGTTTGCGATGTTTTGAAACATGGAAAATAAAAATGTTTGCTAAATCTGATTTCCTTCTTTAACGAATTTTGCCTTTTTCGACTTTGATCGCCTGCGAAAATTTCAAAAATGCGGAATCCCCGCGAATATTACTTGATCCTATAGAAAATTTCCTTCTGAATCCGAAAATGCGATTGTTTCTCGAATCAGAAGGCTAATTCATTTAGAAAATGTCGATTTTATGGATTGGAGCATTTTTTCGTCGAAAAAATTTCCTCTTTTCAGTTACCCCTTTGACGAATTCAATTTTTGAGGTGAAATTCGGAATCAGCTCGTCGAGATACGTTTGAGGGAAGTTTGCGATGTTTTGAAACATGGAAAATAAAAATGTTTGCTAAATCTGATTTCCTTCTTTAACGAATTTTGCCTTTTTCGACTTTGATCGCCTGCGAAAATTTCAAAAATACGGAATCCCCGCGAATATTACTTGATCCTATAGAAAATTTCCTTCTGAATCCGAAAATGCGATTGTTTCTCGAATCAGAAGGCTAATTCATTTAGAAAATGTCGATTTTATGGATTGGAGCATTTTTTCGTCGAAAAAATTTCCTCTTTTCAGTTACCCCTTTGACGAATTCAATTTTTGAGGTGAAATTCGGAATCAGCTCGTCGAGATACGTTTGAGGGAAGTTTGCGATGTTTTGAAACATGGAAAATAAAAATGTTTGCTAAATCTGATTTCCTTCTTTAACGAATTTTGCCTTTTTCGACTTTGATCGCCTGCGAAAATTTCAAAAATGCGGAATCCCCGCGAATATTACTTGATCCTATAGAAAATTTCCTTCTGAATCCGAAAATGCGATTGTTTTTCGAATCAGAAGGCTAATTCATTTAGAAAATGTCGATTTTATGGATTGGAGCATTTTTTCGTCGAAAAAATTTCCTCTTTTCAGTTACCCCTTTGACGAATTCAATTTTTAAGGTGAAATTCGGAATCAGCTCGTCGAGATACGTTTGAGGGAAGTTTGCGATGTTTTGAAACATGGAAAATAAAAATGTTTGCTAAATCTGATTTCCTTCTTTAACGAATTTTGCCTTTTTCGACTTTGATCGCCTGCGAAAATTTCAAAAATGCGGAATCCCCGCGAATATTACTTGATCCTATAGAAAATTTCCTTCTGAATCCGAAAATGCGATTGTTTTTCGAATCAGAAGGCTAATTCATTTAGAAAATGTCGATTTTATGGATTGGAGCATTTTTTCGTCGAAAAAATTTCCTCTTTTCAGTTACCCCTTTGACGAATTCAATTTTTGAGGTGAAATTCGGAATCAGCTCGTCGAGATACGTTTGAGGGAAGTTTGCGATGTTTTGAAACATGGAAAATAAAAATGTTTGCTAAATCTGATTTCCTTCTTTAACGAATTTTGCCTTTTTCGACTTTGATCGCCTGCGAAAATTTCAAAAATGCGGAATCCCCGCGAATATTACTTGATCCTATAGAAAATTTCCTTCTGAATCCGAAAATGCGATTGTTTTTCGAATCAGAAGGCTAATTCATTTAGAAAATGTCGATTTTATGGATTGGAGCATTTTTTCGTCGAAAAAATTTCCTCTTTTCAGTTACCCCTTTGACGAATTCAATTTTTGAGGTGAAATTCGGAATCAGCTCGTCGAGATACGTTTGAGGGAAGTTTGCGATGTTTTGAAACATGGAAAATAAAAATGTTTGCTAAATCTGATTTCCTTCTTTAACGAATTTTGCCTTTTTCGACTTTGATCGCCTGCGAAAATTAAAAAAATGCGGAATCCCCGCGAATATTACTTGATCCTATAGAAAATTTCCTTCTGAATCCGAAAATGCGATTGTTTCTCGAATCAGAAGGCTAATTCATTTAGAAAATGTCGATTTTATGGATTGGAGCATTTTTTCGTCGAAAAAATTTCCTCTTTTCAGTTACCCCTTTGACGAATTCAATTTTTAAGGTGAAATTCGGAATCAGCTCGTCGAGATACGTTTGAGGGAAGTTTGCGATTTTTTGAAACGTGGAAAATAAAAATGTTTGCAAAATCTGATTTCCTTCTATAGCGAATTTTGCCTTTTTCGACTTTGATCGCCTGCGAAAATTTAAAAAATGCGGAATCCCCGCGAGTATTACTTGATCCTATAGAAAATTTCCTTCCGAATCCGAAAATGCGATTGTTTCTCGAATCAGAAGGCTAATTCATTTAGAAAATGTCGATTTTATGGATTGGAGCATTTTTTCGTCGAAACAATTTCCTCTTTTCAGTTACCCCTTTGTCGAATTCAATTTTTGAGGTGAAATTCGGAATCAGCTCGTCGAGATACGTTTGGAAGTTTGCGATTTTTTGAAACGTGGAAAATAAAAATGTTTGCTAAATCTGATTTCCTTCTTTAACGAATTTTGCCTTTTTCGACTTTGATCGCCTGCGAAAATTTCAAAAATGCGGAATCCCCGCGAATATTACTTGATCCTATAGAAAATTTCCTTCTGAATCCGATAATGCGATATTTTTTCGAATCAGAAGGCTAATTCATTTAGAAAATGTCGATTTTATGGTTTGGAGCATTTTTTCGTCGAAAAAATTTCCTCTTTTCAGTTACCCCTTTGACGAATTAAATTTTTGAGGTGAAATTCGGAATCAGCTCGTCGAGATACGTTTGAGGGAAGTTTGCGATGTTTTGAAACATGGAAAATAAAAATGTTTGCTAAATCTGATTTCCTTCTTTAACGAATTTTGCCTTTTTCGAATTTGATCGCCTGCGAAAATTAAAAAAATGCGGAATCCCCGCGAATATTACTTGATCCTATAGAAAATTTCCTTCTGAATCCGAAAATGCGATTGTTTCTCGAATCAGAAGGCTAATTCATTTAGAAAATGTCGATTTTATGGATTGGAGCATTTTTTCGTCGAAAAGATTTCCTCTTTTCAGTTACCCCTTTGTCGAATTCAATTTTTGAGGTGAAATTCGGAATCAGCTCGTCGAGATACGTTTGGAAGTTTGCGATTTTTTGAAACGTGGAAAATAAAAATGTTTGCAAAATCTGATTTCCTTCTATAGCGAATTTTGCCTTTTTCGACTTTGATCGCCTGCGAAAATTTAAAAAATGCGGAATCCCCGCGAGTATTACTTGATCCTATAGAAAATTTCCTTCCGAATCCGAAAATACGATTGTTTCTCGAATCAGAAGGCTAATTCATTTAGAAAATGTCGATTTTATGGTTTGGAGCATTTTTTCGTCGAAAAAATTTCCTCTTTTCAGTTACCCCTTTGACGAATTAAATTTTTGAGGTGAAATTCGGAATCAGCTCGTCGAGATACGTTTGAGGGAAGTTTGCGATGTTTTGAAACATGGAAAATAAAAATGTTTGCTAAATCTGATTTCCTTCTTTAACGAATTTTGCCTTTTTCGAATTTGATCGCCTGCGAAAATTAAAAAAATGCGGAATCCCCGCGAATATTACTTGATCCTATAGAAAATTTCCTTCTGAATCCGAAAATGCGATTGTTTCTCGAATCAGAAGGCTAATTCATTTAGAAAATGTCGATTTTATGGATTGGAGCATTTTTTCGTCGAAAAAATTTCCTCTTTTCAGTTACCCCTTTGACGAATTAAATTTTTGAGGTGAAATTCGGAATCAGCTCGTCGAGATACGTTTGAGGGAAGTTTGCGATGTTTTGAAACATGGAAAATAAAAATGTTTGCTAAATCTGATTTCCTTCTTTAACGAATTTTGCCTTTTTCGACTTTGATCGCCTGCGAAAATTAAAAAAATGCGGAATCCCCGCGAATATTACTTGATCCTATAGAAAATTTCCTTCTGAATCCGAAAATGCGATTGTTTCTCGAATCAGAAGGCTAATTCATTTAGAAAATGTCGATTTTATGGATTGGAGCATTTTTTCGTCGAAAAAATTTCCCCTTTTCAGTTACCCCTTTGACGAATTCAATTTTTAAGGTGAAATTCGGAATCAGCTCGTCGAGATACGTTTGAGGGAAGTTTGCGATGTTTTGAAACATGGAAAATAAAAATGTTTGCTAAATCTGATTTCCTTCTTTAACGAATTTTGCCTTTTTCGACTTTGATCGCCTGCGAAAATTAAAAAAATGCGGAATCCCCGCGAATATTACTTGATCCTATAGAAAATTTCCTTCTGAATCCGAAAATGCGATTGTTTCTCCAATCAGAAGGCTAATTCATTTAGAAAATGTCGATTTTATGGATTGGAGCATTTTTTCGTCGAAAAAATTTCCCCTTTTCAGTTACCCCTTTGACGAATTCAATTTTTAAGGTGAAATTCGGAATCAGCTCGTCGAGATACGTTTGAGGGAAGTTTGCGATTTTTTGAAACGTGGAAAATAAAAATGTTTGCAAAATCTGATTTCCTTCTATAACGAATTTTGCCTTTTTCGACTTTGATCGCCTGCGAAAATTTAAAAAATGCGGAATCCCCGCGAATATTACTTGATCCTATAGAAAATTTCCTTCTGAATCCGAAAATGCGATTGTTTCTCGAATCAGAAGGCTAATTCATTTAGAAAATGTCGATTTTATGGATTGGAGCATTTTTTCGTCGAAAAAATTTCCCCTTTTCAGTTACCCCTTTGACGAATTCAATTTTTAAGGTGAAATTCGGAATCAGCTCGTCGAGATACGTTTGAGGGAACTTTGCGATTTTTTGAAACGTGGAAAATAAAAATGTTTGCAAAATCTGATTTCCTTCTATAGCGATTTTGCCTTTTTCGACTTTGATCGCCTGCGAAAATTTAAAAAATGCGGAATCCCCGCGAGTATTACTTGATCCTATAGAAAATTTCCTTCCGAATCCGAAAATGCGATTGTTTCTCGAATCAGAAGGCTAATTCATTTAGAAAATGTCGATTTTATGGTTTGGAGCATTTTTTCGTCGAAAAAATTTCCTCTTTTCAGTTACCCCTTTGACGAATTAAATTTTTGAGGTGAAATTCGGAATCAGCTCGTCGAGATACGTTTGAGGGAAGTTTGCGATGTTTTGAAACATGGAAAATAAAAATGTTTGCTAAATCTGATTTCCTTCTTTAACGAATTTTGCCTTTTTCGACTTTGATCGCCTGCGAAAATTAAAAAAATGCGGAATCCCCGCGAATATTACTTGATCCTATAGAAAATTTCCTTCTGAATCCGAAAATGCGATTGTTTCTCGAATCAGAAGGCTAATTCATTTAGAAAATGTCGATTTTATGGTTTGGAGCATTTTTTCGTCGAAAAAATTTCCTCTTTTCAGTTACCCCTTTGACGAATTCAATTTTTAAGGTGAAATTCGGAATCAGCTCGTCGAGATACGTTTGAGGGAAGTTGGCGATTTTTTGAAACGTGGAAAATAAAAATGTTTGCAAAATCTGATTTCCTTCTATAACGAATTTTGCCTTTTTCGACTTTGATCGCCTGCGAAAATTTAAAAAATGCGGAATCCCCGCGAATATTACTTGATCCTATAGAAAATTTCCTTCTGAATCCGAAAATGCGATTGTTTCTCGAATCAGAAGGCTAATTCATTTAGAAAATGTCGATTTTATGGTTTGGAGCATTTTTTCGTCGAAAAAAATTCCTCTTTTCAGTTACACCTTTGACGAATTAAATTTTTGAGGTGAAATTCGGAATCAGCTCGTCGAGATACGTTTGAGGGAAGTTTGCGATGTTTTGAAACATGGAAAATAAAAATGTTTGCTAAATCTGATTTCCTTCTTTAACGAATTTTGCCTTTTTCGACTTTGATCGCCTGCGAAAATTTCAAAAATGCGGAATCCCCGCGAATATTACTTGATCCTATAGAAAATTTCCTTCTGAATCCGAAAATGCGATTGTTTCTCGAATCAGAAGGCTAATTCACTTAGAAAATGTCGATTTTATGGTTTGGAGCATTTTTTCGTTGAAAAAATTTGCTCTTTTCAGTTACCCCTTTGACGAATTAAATTTTTGAGGTGAAATTCGGAATCAGCTCGTCGAGATACGTTTGAGGGAAGTTTGCGATGTTTTGAAACATGAAAAATAAAAATGTTTGCTAAATCTGATTTCCTTCTTTAACGAATTTTGCCTTTTTCGACTTTGATCGCCTGCGAAAATTAAAAAAATGCGGAATCCCCGCGAATATTACTTGATCCTATAGAATATTTCCTTCTGAATCCGAAAATGCGATTGTTTCTCGAATCAGAAGGCTAATTCATTTAGAAAATGTCGATTTTATGGATTGGAGCATTTTTTCGTCGAAAAAATTTCCTCTTTTCAGTTACCCCTTTGACGAATTAAATTTTTGAGGTGAAATTCGGAATCAGCTCGTCGAGATACGTTTGAGGGAAGTTTGCGATGTTTTGAAACATGGAAAATAAAAATGTTTGCTAAATCTGATTTCCTTCTTTAACGAATTTTGCCTTTTTCGACTTTGATCGCCTGCGAAAATTAAAAAAATGCGGAATCCCCGCGAATATTACTTGACCCTATAGAAAATTTCCTTCTGAATCCGAAAATGCGATTGTTTCTCGAATCAGAAGGCTAATTCATTTAGAAAATGTCGATTTTATGGATTGGAGCATTTTTTCGTCGAAAAAATTTCCCCTTTTCAGTTACCCCTTTGACGAATTCAATTTTTAAGGTGAAATTCGGAATCAGCTCGTCGAGATACGTTTGAGGGAAGTTTGCGATTTTTTGAAAAATGTTTGCAAAATCTGATTTCCTTCTATAACGAATTTTGCCTTTTTCGACTTTGATCGCCTGCGAAAATTAAAAAAATGCGGAATCCCCGCGAATATTACTTGATCCTATAGAAAATTTCCTTCTGAATCCGAAAATGCGATTGTTTCTCGAATCAGAAGGCTAATTCATTTAGAAAATGTCGATTTTATGGATTGGAGCATTTTTTCGTCGAAAAAATTTCCTCTTTTCAGTTACCCCTTTGTCGAATTCAATTTTTGAGGTGAAATTCGGAATCAGCTCGTCGAGATACGTTTGAGGGAAGTTTGCGATTTTTTGAAAAGTGGAAAATAAAAATGTTTGCAAAATCTGATTTCCTTCTATAGCGAATTTTGCCTTTTTCGACTTTGATCGCCTGCGAAAATTTAAAAAATGCGGAATCCCCGCGAATATTACTTGATCCTATAGAAAATTTCCTTCTGAATCCGAAAATGCGATTATTTTTCGAATCAGAAGGCTAATTCATTTAGAAAATGTCGATTTTATGGTTTGGAGCATTTTTTCGTCGAAAAAAATTCCTCTTTTCAGTTACCCCTTTGACGAATTAAATTTTTGAGGTGAAATTCGGAATCAGCTCGTCGAGATACGTTTGAGGGAAGTTTGCGATGTTTTGAAACATGGAAAATAAAAATGTTTGCTAAATCTGATTTCCTTCTTTAACGAATTTTGCCTTTTTCGACTTTGATCGCCTGCGAAAATTTCAAAAATGCGGAATCCCCGCGAATATTACTGGATCCTATAGAAAATTTCCTTCTGAATCCGAAAATGCGATTGTTTTTCGAATCAGAAGGCTAATTCATTTAGAAAATGTCGATTTTATGGATTGATCGCCTGCGAAAATTAAAAAAATGCGGAATCCCCGCGAATAATACTTGATCCTATAGAAAATTTCCTTCTGAATCCGAAAATGCGATTGTTTCTCGAATCAGAAGGCTAATTCATTTAGAAAATGTCGATTTTATGGATTGGAGCATTTTTTCGTCGAAAAAATTTCCCCTTTTCAGTTACCCCTTTGACGAATTCAATTTTTAAGGTGAAATTCGGAATCAGCTCGTCGAGATACGTTTGAGGGAAGTTTGCGATTTTTTGAAACGTGGAAAATAAAAATGTTTGCAAAATCTGATTTCCTTCTATAGCGAATTTTGCCTTTTTCGACTTTGATCGCCTGCGAAAATTTAAAAAATGCGGAATCCCCGCGAGTATTACTTGATCCTATAGAAAATTTCCTTCCGAATCCGAAAATGCGATTGTTTCTCGAATCAGAAGGCTAATTCATTTAGAAAATGTCGATTTTATGGTTTGGAGCATTTTTTCGTCGAAAAAATTTCCTCTTTTCAGTTACCCCTTTGACGAATTAAATTTTTGAGGTGAAATTCGGAATCAGCTCGTCGAGATACGTTTGAGGGAAGTTTGCGATGTTTTGAAACATGGAAAATAAAAATGTTTGCTAAATCTGATTTCCTTCTTTAACGAATTTTGCCTTTTTCGACTTTGATCGCCTGCGAAAATTAAAAAAATGCGGAATCCCCGCGAATATTACTTGATCCTATAGAAAATTTCCTTCTGAATCCGAAAATGCGATTGTTTCTCGAATCAGAAGGCTAATTCATTTAGAAAATGTCGATTTTATGGTTTGGAGCATTTTTTCGTCGAAAAAATTTCCTCTTTTCAGTTACCCCTTTGACGAATTAAATTTTTGAGGTGAAATTCGGAATCAGCTCGTCGAGATACGTTTGAGGGAAGTTTGCGATGTTTTGAAACATGGAAAATAAAAATGTTTGCTAAATCTGATTTCCTTCTTTAACGAATTTTGCCTTTTTCGACTTTGATCGCCTGCGAAAATTTCAAAAATGCGGAATCCCCGCGAATATTACTTGATCCTATAGAAAATTTCCTTCTGAATCCGAAAATGCGATTGTTTCTCAAATCAGAAGGCTAATTCATTTAGAAAATGTCGATTTTATGGATTGGAGCATTTTTTCGTCGAAAAAATTTCCTCTTTTCAGTTACCCCTTTGTCGAATTCAATTTTTGAGGTGAAATTCGGAATCAGCTCGTCGAGATACGTTTGAGGGAAGTTTGCGATTTTTTGAAACGTGGAAAATAAAAATGTTTGCAAAATCTGATTTTCTTCTATAACGAATTTTGCCTTTTTTGACTTTGATCGCCTGCGAAAATTTAAAAAATGCGGAATCCCCGCGAATATTACTTGATCCTATAGAAAATTTCCTTCTGAATCAGAAAATGCGATTGTTTCTCGAATCAGAAGGCTAATTCATTTAGAAAATGTCGATTTTATGGATTGGAGCATTTTTTCGTCGAAAAAATTTCCTCTTTTCAGTTACCCCTTTGTCGAATTCAATTTTTGAGGTGAAATTCGGAATCAGCTCGTCGAGATACGTTTGAGGGAAGTTTGCGATTTTTTGAAACGTGGAAAATAAAAATGTTTGCAAAATCTGATTTCCTTCTATAGCGAATTTTGCCTTTTTCGACTTTGATCTTTTCAGTTACCCCTTTGACGAATTAAATTTTTGAGGTGAAATTCGGAATCAGCTCGTCGAGATACGTTTGAGGGAAGTTTGCGATGTTTTGAAACATGGAAAATAAAAATGTTTGCTAAATCTGATTTCCTTCTTTAACGAATTTTGCCTTTTTCGACTTTGATCGCCTGCGAAAATTAAAAAAATGCGGAATCCCCGCGAATATTACTTGATCCTATAGAAAATTTCCTTCTGAATCCGAAAATGCGATTGTTTCTCGAATCAGAAGGCTAATTCATTTAGAAAATGTCGATTTTATGGTTTGGAGCATTTTTTCGTCGAAAAAATTTCCTCTTTTCAGTTACCCCTTTGTCGAATTCAATTTTTGAGGTGAAATTCGGAATCAGCTCGTCGAGATACGTTTGAGGGAAGTTTGCGATGTTTTGAAACATGGAAAATAAAAATGTTTGCTAAATCTGATTTCCTTCTTTAACGAATTTTGCCTTTTTCGACTTTGATCGCCTGCGAAAATTTCAAAAATGCGGAATCCCCGCGAATATTACTTGATCCTATAGAAAATTTCCTTCTGAATCCGAAAATGCGATTGTTTCTCGAATCAGAAGGCTAATTCATTTAGAAAATGTCGATTTTATGGATTGGAGCATTTTTTCGTCGAAAAAATTTCCCCTTTTCAGTTACCCCTTTGACGAATTCAATTTTTAAGGTGAAATTCGGAATCAGCTCGTCGAGATACGTTTGAGGGAAGTTTGCGATGTTTTGAAACATGGAAAATAAAAATGTTTGCTAAATCTGATTTCCTTCTTTAACGAATTTTGCCTTTTTCGACTTTGATCGCCTGCGAAAATTAAAAAAATGCGGAATCCCCGCGAATATTACTTGATCCTATAGAAAATTTCCTTCTGAATCCGAAAATGCGATTGTTTCTCGAATCAGAAGGCTAATTCATTTAGAAAATGTCGATTTTATGGATTGGAGCATTTTTTCGTCGAAAAAATTTCCCCTTTTCAGTTACCCCTTTGACGAATTCAATTTTTAAGGTGAAATTCGGAATCAGCTCGTCGAGATACGTTTGAGGGAAGTTTGCGATTTTTTGAAACGTGGAAAATAAAAATGTTTGCAAAATCTGATTTCCTTCTATATCGAATTTTGCCTTTTTCGACTTTGATCGCCTGCGAAAATTTAAAAAATGCGGAATCCCCGCGAATATTACTTGATCCTATAGAAAATTTCCTTCTGAATCCGAAAATGCGATTGTTTCTCGAATCAGAAGGCTAATTCATTTAGAAAATGTCGATTTTATGGTTTGGAGCATTTTTTCGTCGAAAAAATTTCCTCTTTTCAGTTACCCCTTTGACGAATTAAATTTTTGAGGTGAAATTCGGAATCAGCTCGTCGAGATACGTTTGAGGGAAGTTTGCGATGTTTTGAAACATGGAAAATAAAAATGTTTGCAAAATCTGATTTTCTTCTATAACGAATTTTGCCTTTTTTGACCTTGATCGCCTGCGAAAATTTAAAAAATGCGGAATCCCCGCGAATATTACTTGATCCTATAGAAAATTTCCTTCTGAATCAGAAAATGCGATTGTTTCTCGAATCAGAAGGCTAATTCATTTAGAAAATGTCGATTTTATGGATTGGAGCATTTTTTCGTCGAAAAAATTTCCTCTTTTCAGTTACCCCTTTGTCGAATTCAATTTTTGAGGTGAAATTCGGAATCAGCTCGTCGAGATACGTTTGAGGGAAGTTTGCGATTTTTTGAAACGTGGAAAATAAAAATGTTTGCAAAATCTGATTTCCTTCTATAGCGAATTTTGCCTTTTTCGACTTTGATCTTTTCAGTTACCCCTTTGACGAATTAAATTTTTGAGGTGAAATTCGGAATCAGCTCGTCGAGATACGTTTGAGGGAAGTTTGCGATGTTTTGAAACATGGAAAATAAAAATGTTTGCTAAATCTGATTTCCTTCTTTAACGAATTTTGCCTTTTTCGACTTTGATCGCCTGCGAAAATTAAAAAAATGCGGAATCCCCGCGAATATTACTTGATCCTATAGAAAATTTCCTTCTGAATCCGAAAATGCGATTGTTTCTCGAATCAGAAGGCTAATTCATTTAGAAAATGTCGATTTTATGGTTTGGAGCATTTTTTCGTCGAAAAAAATTCCTCTTTTCAGTTACACCTTTGACGAATTAAATTTTTGAGGTGAAATTCGGAATCAGCTCGTCGAGATACGTTTGAGGGAAGTTTGCGATGTTTTGAAACATGGAAAATAAAAATGTTTGCTAAATCTGATTTCCTTCTATAACGAATTTTGCCTTTTTCGACTTTGATCGCCTGCGAAAATTAAAAAAATGCGGAATCCCCGCGAATATTACTTGATCCTATAGAAAATTTCCTTCTGAATCCGAAAATGCGATTGTTTCTCGAATCAGAAGGCTAATTCATTTAGAAAATGTCGATTTTATGGATTGGAGCATTTTTTCGTCGAAAAAATGTCCTCTTTTCAGTTACCCCTTTGACAAATTTAATTTTTGAGGTGAAATTTGGAATCAGCTCGTCGAGATACGTTTGAGAGAAGTTTGCGATGTTTTGAAACATGGAAAATAAAAATGTTTGCTAAATCTGATTTCCTTCTATAACGAATTTTGCCTTTTTCGACTTTGATCGCCTGCGAAAATTAAAAAAATGCGGAATCCCCGCGAATATTACTTGATCCTATAGAAAATTTCCTTCTGAATCCGAAAATGCGATTGTTTCTCGAATCAGAAGGCTAATTCATTTAAAAATATGGATTGGAGCATTTTTTCGTCGAAAAAATTTCCTCTTTTAAGTTACCCCTTTGACGAATTTAATTTTTGAGGTGAAATTTGGAATCAGCTCGTCGAGATACGTTTGAGGGAAGTTTGCGATGTTTTGAAACATGGAAAATAAAAATGTTTGCAAAATCTGATTTCCTTCTATAACGAATTTTGCCTTTTTCGACTTTGATCGCCTACGAAAATTTAAAAAATGCGGAATCCCCGCGAATATTACTTGATCCTATAGAAAATTTCCTTCTGAATCCGAAAATGCGATTGTTTCTCCAATCAGAAGGCTAATTCATTTAGAAAATGTCGATTTTATGGATTGGAGCATTTTTTCGTCGAAAAAAATTCCTCTTTTCAGTTACCCCTTTGACGAATTAAATTTTTGAGGTGAAATTCGGAATCAGCTCGTCGGGTTACGTTTGAGGGAAGTTTGCGATTTTTTGAAACGTGGAAAATAAAAATTTTTGCAAAATCTGATTTCCTTCTATAACGAATTTTGCCTTTTTCGACTTTGATCGCCTGCGAATATTTCAAAAATGCGGAATCACCGCGAATATTACTTGATCCTATAGAAAATTTCCTTCTGAATCCGAAAATGCGATTGTTTCTCGAATCAGAAGGCTAATTCATTTAGAAAATGTCGATTTTATGGATTGGAGCATTTTTTCGTCGAAAAAATGTCCTCTTTTCAGTTACCCCTTTGACAAATTAAATTTTTGAGGTGAAATTCGGAATCAGCTCGTCGAGATACGTTTGAGGGAAGTTTGCGATGTTTTGAAACATGGAAAATAAAAATGTTTGCTAAATCTGATTTCCTTCTATAACGAATTTTGCCTTTTTCGACTTTGATCGCCTGCGAAAATTAAAAAAATGCGGAATCCCCGCGAATATTACTTGATCCTATAGAAAATTTCCTTCTGAATCCGAAAATGCGATTGTTTCTCGAATCAGAAGGCTAATTCATTTAGAAAATGTCGATTTTATGGATTGGAGCATTTTTTCGTCGAAAAAATGTCCTCTTTTCAGTTACCCCTTTGACAAATTAAATTTTTGAGGTGAAATTCGGAATCAGCTCGTCGAGATACGTTTGAGGGAAGTTTGCGATGTTTTGAAACATGGAAAATAAAAATGTTTGCTAAATCTGATTTCCTTCTATAACGAATTTTGCCTTTTTCGACTTTGATCGCCTGCGAAAATTAAAAAAATGCGGAATCCCCGCGAATATTACTTGATCCTATAGAAAATTTCCTTCTGAATCCGAAAATGCGATTGTTTCTCCAATCAGAAGGCTAATTCATTTAGAAAATGTCGATTTTATGGATTGGAGCATTTTTTCGTCGAAAAAAATTCCTCTTTTCAGTTACCCCTTTGACGAATTAAATTTTTGAGGTGAAATTCGGAATCAGCTCGTCGAGATACGTTTGAGGGAAGTTTGCGATTTTTTGAAACATGGAAAATAAAAATGTTTGCAAAATCTGATTTTCTTCTATAACGAATTTTGCCTTTTTCGACTTTGATCGCCTGCGAATATTTCAAAAATGCGGAATCACCGCGAATATTACTTGATCCTATAGAAAATTTCCTTCTGAATCCGAAAATGCGATTGTTTCTCGAATCAGAAGGCTAATTCATTTAGAAAATGTCGATTTTATGGATTGGAGCGTTTTTTCGTCGAAAAAATTTCCTCTTTTCAGTTACCCCTTTGACGAATTTAATTTTTGAGGTGAAATTCGGAATCAGCTCGTCGAGATACGTTTGAGGGAAGTTTGCGATGTTTTGAAACATGGAAAATAAAAATGTTTGCTAAATCTGATTTCCTTCTATAACGAATTTTGCCTTTTTCGACTTTGATCGCCTGCGAAAATTAAAAAAATGCGGAATCCCCGCGAATATTACTTGATCCTATAGAAAATTTCCTTCTGAATCCGAAAATGCGATTGTTTCTCGAATCAGAAGGCTACTTCATTTAGAAAATGTCGATTTTATGGATTGGAGCATTTTTTCGTCGAAAAAAATTCCTCTTTTCAGTTACCCCTTTAACGAATTAAATTTTTGAGGTGAAATTCGGAATCAGCTCGTCGAGATACGTTTGAGGGAAGTTTGCGATGTTTTGAAACATGGAAAATAAAAATGTTTGCAAAATCTGATTTCCTTCTATAACGAATTTTGCCTTTTTCGACTTTGATCGCCTGCGAAAATTAAAAAATGCGGAATCCCCGCGAATATTACTTGATCCTATAGAAAATTTCCTTCTGAATCCGAAAATGCGATTGTTTCTCGAATCAGAAGGCTAATTCATTTAGAAAATGTCGATTTTATGGATTGGAGCGTTTTTTCGTCGAAAAAATTTCCTCTTTTCAGTTACCCCTTTGACGAATTTAATTTTTGAGGTGAAATTCGGAATCAGCTCCTCGAGATACGTTTGAGGGAAATTTGCGATGTTTTGAAACATGGAAAATAAAAATGTTTGCAAAATCTGATTTCCTTCTATAACGAATTTTGCCTTTTTCGACTTTGATCGCCTGCGAAAATTAAAAAAATGCGGAATCCCCGCGAATATTACTTGATCCTATAGAAAATTTCCTTCTGAATCCGAAAATGCGATTGTTTCTCGAATCAGAAGGCTAATTCATTTAGAAAATGTCGATTTTATGGATTGGAGCATTTTTTCGTCGAAAAAAATTCCTCTTTTCAGTTACCCCTTTGACGAATTAAATTTTTGAGGTGAAATTCGGAATCAGCTCGTCGAGATACGTTTGAGGGAAGTTTGCGATTTTTTGAAACATGGAAAATAAAAATGTTTGCAAAATCTGATTTTCTTCTATAACGAATTTTGCCTTTTTCGACTTTGATCGCCTGCGAATATTTCAAAAATGCGGAATCACCGCGAATATTACTTGATCCTATAGAAAATTTCCTTCTGAATCCGAAAATGCGATTGTTTCTCGAATCAGAAGGCTAATTCATTTAGAAAATGTCGATTTTATGGATTGGAGCGTTTTTTCGTCGAAAAAATTTCCTCTTTTCAGTTACCCCTTTGACGAATTTAATTTTTGAGGTGAAATTCGGAATCAGCTCGTCGAGATACGTTTGAGGGAAGTTTGCGATGTTTTGAAACATGGAAAATAAAAATGTTTGCTAAATCTGATTTCCTTCTATAACGAATTTTGCCTTTTTCGACTTTGATCGCCTGCGAAAATTAAAAAAATGCGGAATCCCCGCGAATATTACTTGATCCTATAGAAAATTTCCTTCTGAATCCGAAAATGCGATTGTTTCTCGAATCAGAAGGCTACTTCATTTAGAAAATGTCGATTTTATGGATTGGAGCATTTTTTCGTCGAAAAAAATTCCTCTTTTCAGTTACCCCTTTAACGAATTAAATTTTTGAGGTGAAATTCGGAATCAGCTCGTCGAGATACGTTTGAGGGAAGTTTGCGATGTTTTGAAACATGGAAAATAAAAATGTTTGCAAAATCTGATTTCCTTCTATAACGAATTTTGCCTTTTTCGACTTTGATCGCCTGCGAAAATTAAAAAATGCGGAATCCCCGCGAATATTACTTGATCCTATAGAAAATTTCCTTCTGAATCCGAAAATGCGATTGTTTCTCGAATCAGAAGGCTAATTCATTTAGAAAATGTCGATTTTATGGATTGGAGCGTTTTTTCGTCGAAAAAATTTCCTCTTTTCAGTTACCCCTTTGACGAATTTAATTTTTGAGGTGAAATTCGGAATCAGCTCCTCGAGATACGTTTGAGGGAAATTTGCGATGTTTTGAAACATGGAAAATAAAAATGTTTGCAAAATCTGATTTCCTTCTATAACGAATTTTGCCTTTTTCGACTTTGATCGCCTGCGAAAATTAAAAAAATGCGGAATCCCCGCGAATATTACTTGATCCTATAGAAAATTTCCTTCTGAATCCGAAAATGCGATTGTTTCTCGAATCAGAAGGCTAATTCATTTAGAAAATGTCGATTTTATGGATTGGAGCGTTTTTTCGTCGAAAAAATTTCCTCTTTTCAGTTACCCCTTTGACGAATTTAATTTTTGAGGTGAAATTCGGAATCAGCTCGTCGAGATACGTTTGAGGGAAGTTTGCGATGTTTTGAAACATGGAAAATAAAAATGTTTGCAAAATCTGATTTCCTTCTATAACGAATTTTGCCTTTTTCGACTTTGATCGCCTGCGAAAATTAAAAAAATGCGGAATCCCCGCGAATATTACTTGATCCTATAGAAAATTTCTTTCTGAATCCGAAAATGCGATTGTTTCTCGAATCAGAAGGCTAATTCATTTAGAAAAAGTCGATTTTATGGATTGGAGCATTTTTTCGTCGAAAAAAATTCCTCTTTTCAGTTACCCCTTTGACGAATTAAATTTTTGAGGTGAAATTCGGAATCAGCTCGTCGAGATACGTTTGAGGGAAGTTTGCGATGTTTTGAAACATTGAAAATAAAAATGTTTGCAAAATCTGATTTCCTTCTATAACGAATTTTGCCTTTTTCGACTTTGATCGCCTGCGAAAATTAAAAAAATGCGGAATCCCCGCGAATATTACTTGATCCTATAGAAAATTTCCTTCTGAATCCGAAAATGCGATTGTTTCTCGAATCAGAAGGCTAATTCATTTAGAAAATGTCGATTTTATGGATTGGAGCGTTTTTTCGTCGAAAAAATTTCCTCTTTTCAGTTACCCCTTTGACGAATTTAATTTTTGAGGTGAAATTCGGAATCAGCTCGTCGAGATACGTTTGAGGGAAATTTGCGATGTTTTGAAACATGGAAAATAAAAATGTTTGCAAAATCTGATTTCCTTCTATAACGAATTTTGCCTTTTTCGACTTTGATCGCCTGCGAAAATTTAAAAAAATGCGGAATCCCCGCGAATATTACTTGATCCTATAGAAAATTTCCTTCTGAATCCGAAAATGCCATTGTTTCTCGAATCAGAAGGCTAATTCATTTAAAAAATGTCGATTATATGGATTGGAGCGTTTTTTCGTCGAAAAAATTTCCTCTTTTCAGTTACCCCTTTGACGAATTTAATGTTTGAGGTGAAATTCGGAATCAGCTCGTCGAGATACGTTTGAGGGAAGTTTGCGATGTTTTGAAACATGGAAAATAAAAATGTTTGCAAAATCTGATTTCCTTCTATAACGAATTTTGCCTTTTTCGACTTTGATCGCCTGCGAAAATTAAAAAAATGCGGAATCCCCGCGAATATTACTTCATCCTATAGAAAATTTCCTTCTGAATCCGAAAATGCGATTGTTTCTCGAATCAGAAGGCTAATTCATTTAAAAAATGTCGATTTTATGGATTGGAGCGTTTTTTCGTCGAAAAAATTTCCTCTTTTCAGTTACCACTTTGACGAATTTAATTTTTGAGGTGAAATTCGGAATCAGCTCGTCGAGATACGTTTGAGGGAAGTTTGCGATGTTTTGAAACATGGAAAATAAAAATGTTTGCAAAATCTGATTTCCTTCTATAACGAATTTTGCCTTTTTCGACTTTGATCGCCTGCGAAAATTAAAAAAATGCGGAATCCCCGCGAATATTACTTGATCCTATAGAAAATTTCCTTCTGAATCCAAAAATGCGATTGTTTCTCGAATCAGAAGGCTAATTCATTTAGAAAATGTCGATTTTATGGATTGGAGCGTTTTTTCGTCGAAAAAATATCCTCTTTTCAGTTACCCCTTTGACGAATTTAATTTTTGAGGTGAAATTCGGAATCAGCTCGTCGAGATACGTTTGAGGGAAGTTTGCGATGTTTTGAAACATGGAAAATAAAAATGTTTGCAAAATCTGATTTCCTTCTATAACGAATTTTGCCTTTTTCGACTTTGATCGCCTGCGAAAATTAAAAAAATGCGGAATCCCCGCGAATATTACTTGATCCTATAGAAAATTTCCTTCTGAATCCAAAAATGCGATTGTTTCTCGAATCAGAAGGCTAATTCATTTAGAAAATGTCGATTTTATGGATTGGAGCGTTTTTTCGTCGAAAAAATATCCTCTTTTCAGTTACCCCTTTGACGAATTTAATTTTTGAGGTGAAATTCGGAATCAGCTCGTCGAGATACGTTTGAGGGAAGTTTGCGATGTTTTGAAACATGGAAAATAAAAATGTTTGCTAAATCTGATTTCCTTCTATAACGAATTTTGCCTTTTTCGACTTTGATCGCCTGCGAAAATTAAAAAAATGCGGAATCCCCGCGAATATTACTTGATCCTATAGAAAATTTCCTTCTGAATCCGAAAATGCGATTGTTTCTCGAATCAGAAGGCTAATTCATTTAGAAAATGTCGATTTTATGGTTTGGAGCATTTTTTCGTCGAAAAAATTTCCCCTTTTCAGTTACCCCTTTGACGAATTCAATTTTTAAGGTGAAATTCGGAATCAGCTCGTCGAGATACGTTTGAGGGAAGTTTGCGATTTTTTGAAACGTGGAAAATAAAAATGTTTGCAAAATCTGATTTCCTTCTATAACGAATTTTGCCTTTTTCGACTTTGATCGCCTGCGAAAATTTAAAAAAATGCGGAATCACCGCGAATATTACTTGATCCTATAGAAAATTCCCTTCTGAATCCGAAAATGCGATTGTTTCTCGAATCAGAAGGCTAATTCATTTAAAAAATGTCGATTATATGGATTGGAGCGTTTTTTCGTCGAAAAAATTTCCTCTTTTCAGTTACCCCTTTGACGAATTTAATGTTTGAGGTGAAATTCGGAATCAGCTCGTCGAGATACGTTTGAGGGAAGTTTGCGATGTTTTGAAAAATGGAAAATAAAAATGTTTGCAAAATCTGATTTCCTTCTATAACGAATTTTGCCTTTTTCGACTTTGATCGCCTGCGAAAATTAAAAAAATGCGGAATCCCCGCGAATATTACTTCATCCTATAGAAAATTTCCTTCTGAATCCGAAAATGCGATTGTTTCTCGAATCAGAAGGCTAATTCATTTAAAAAATGTCGATTTTATGGATTGGAGCGTTTTTTCGTCGAAAAAATTTCCTCTTTTCAGTTACCCCTTTGACGAATTTAATTTTTGAGGTGAAATTCGGAATCAGCTCGTCGAGATACGTTTGAGGGAAGTTTGCGATGTTTTGAAACATGGAAAATAAAAATGTTTGCTAAATCTGATTTCCTTCTATAACGAATTTTGCCTTTTTCGACTTTAATCGCCTGCGAATATTTCAAAAATGCGGAATCCCCGCGAATATTACTTGATCCTATAGAAAATTTCCTTCTGAATCCGAAAATGCGATTGTTTCTCGAATCAGAAGGCTAATTCATTTAGAAAATGTCGATTTTATGGATTGGAGCATTTTTTCGTCGAAAAAATTTCCCCTTTTCAGTTACCCCTTTGACGAATTCAATTTTTAAGGTGAAATTCGGAATCAGCTCGTCGAGATACGTTTGAGGGAAGTTTGCGATGTTTTGAAACATGGAAAATAAAAATGTTTGCAAAATCTGATTTCCTTCTATAACGAATTTTGCCTTTTTCGACTTTGATCGCCTGCGAAAATTAAAAAAATGCGGAATCCCCGCGAATATTACTTGATCCTATAGAAAATTTCCTTCTGAATCCGAAAATGCGATTGTTTCTCGAATCAGAAGGCTAATTCATTTAAAAAATGTCGATTATATGGATTGGAGCGTTTTTTCGTCGAAAAAATATCCTCTTTTCAGTTACCCCTTTGACGAATTTAATTTTTGAGGTGAAATTCGGAATCAGCTCGTCGAGATACGTTTGAGGGAAGTTTGCGATGTTTTGAAACATGGAAAATAAAAATGTTTGCTAAATCTGATTTCCTTCTATAACGAATTTTGCCTTTTTCGACTTTGATCGCCTGCGAAAATTAAAAAAATGCGGAATCCCCGCGAATATTACTTGATCCTATAGAAAATTTCCTTCTGAATCCGAAAATGCGATTGTTTCTCGAATCAGAAGGCTAATTCATTTAGAAAATGTCGATTTTATGGTTTGGAGCATTTTTTCGTCGAAAAAATTTCCCCTTTTCAGTTACCCCTTTGACGAATTCAATTTTTAAGGTGAAATTCGGAATCAGCTCGTCGAGATACGTATGAGGGAAGTTTGCGATTTTTTGAAACGTGGAAAATAAAAATGTTTGCAAAATCTGATTTCCTTCTATAACGAATTTTGCCTTTTTCGACTTTGATCGCCTGCGAAAATTTAAAAAAATGCGGAATCACCGCGAATATTACTTGATCCTATAGAAAATTTCCTTCTGAATCCGAAAATGCGATTGTTTCTCGAATCAGAAGGCTAATTCATTTAAAAAATGTCGATTATATGGATTGGAGCGTTTTTTCGTCGAAAAAATTTCCTCTTTTCAGTTACCCCTTTGACGAATTTAATGTTTGAGGTGAAATTCGGAATCAGCTCGTCGAGATACGTTTGAGGGAAGTTTGCGATGTTTTGAAACATGGAAAATAAAAATGTTTGCAAAATCTGATTTCCTTCTATAACGAATTTTGCCTTTTTCGACTTTGATCGCCTGCGAAAATTAAAAAAATGCGGAATCCCCGCGAATATTACTTCATCCTATAGAAAATTTCCTTCTGAATCCGAAAATGCGATTGTTTCTCGAATCAGAAGGCTAATTCATTTAAAAAATGTCGATTTTATGGATTGGAGCGTTTTTTCGTCGAAAAAATTTCCTCTTTTCAGTTACCCCTTTGACGAATTTAATTTTTGAGGTGAAATTCGGAATCAGCTCGTCGAGATACGTTTGAGGGAAGTTTGCGATGTTTTGAAACATGGAAAATAAAAATGTTTGCTAAATCTGATTTCCTTCTATAACGAATTTTGCCTTTTTCGACTTTAATCGCCTGCGAATATTTCAAAAATGCGGAATCCCCGCGAATATTACTTGATCCTATAGAAAATTTCCTTCTGAATCCGAAAATGCGATTGTTTCTCGAATCAGAAGGCTAATTCATTTAGAAAATGTCGATTTTATGGATTGGAGCATTTTTTCGTCGAAAAAATTTCCCCTTTTCAGTTACCCCTTTGACGAATTCAATTTTTAAGGTGAAATTCGGAATCAGCTCGTCGAGATACGTTTGAGGGAAGTTTGCGATGTTTTGAAACATGGAAAATAAAAATGTTTGCAAAATCTGATTTCCTTCTATAACGAATTTTGCCTTTTTCGACTTTGATCGCCTGCGAAAATTAAAAAAATGCGGAATCCCCGCGAATATTACTTGATCCTATAGAAAATTTCCTTCTGAATCCGAAAATGCGATTGTTTCTCGAATCAGAAGGCTAATTCATTTAAAAAATGTCGATTATATGGATTGGAGCGTTTTTTCGTCGAAAAAATTTCCTCTTTTCAGTTACCCCTTTGACGAATTTAATTTTTGAGGTGAAATTCGGAATCAGCTCGTCGAGATACGTTTGAGGGAAGTTTGCGATGTTTTGAAACATGGAAAATAAAAATGTTTGCTAAATCTGATTTCCTTCTATAACGAATTTTGCCTTTTTCGACTTTGATCGCCTGCGAAAATTAAAAAAATGCGGAATCCCCGCGAATATTACTTGATCATATAGAAAATTTCCTTCTGAATCCGAAAATGCGATTGTTTCTCGAATCAGAAGGCTAATTCATTTAGAAAATGTCGATTTTATGGTTTGGAGCATTTTTTCGTCGAAAAAATTTCCCCTTTTCAGTTACCCCTTTGACGAATTCAATTTTTAAGGTGAAATTCGGAATCAGCTCGTCGAGATACGTTTGAGGGAAGTTTGCGATTTTTTGAAACGTGGAAAATAAAAATGTTTGCAAAATCTGATTTCCTTCTATAACGAATTTTGCCTTTTTCGACTTTGATCGCCTGCGAAAATTTAAAAAAATGCGGAATCACCGCGAATATTACTTGATCCTATAGAAAATTTCCTTCTGAATCCGAAAATGCGATTGTTTCTCGAATCAGAAGGCTAATTCATTTAAAAAATGTCGATTATATGGATTGGAGCGTTTTTTCGTCGAAAAAATTTCCTCTTTTCAGTTACCCCTTTGACGAATTTAATGTTTGAGGTGAAATTCGGAATCAGCTCGTCGAGATACGTTTGAGGGAAGTTTGCGATGTTTTGAAACATGGAAAATAAAAATGTTTGCAAAATCTGATTTCCTTCTATAACGAATTTTGCCTTTTTCGACTTTGATCGCCTGCGAAAATTAAAAAAATGCGGAATCCCCGCGAATATTACTTCATCCTATAGAAAATTTCCTTCTGAATCCGAAAATGCGATTGTTTCTCGAATCAGAAGGCTAATTCATTTAAAAAATGTCGATTTTATGGATTGGAGCGTTTTTTCGTCGAAAAAATTTCCTCTTTTCAGTTACCCCTTTGACGAATTTAATTTTTGAGGTGAAATTCGGAATCAGCTCGTCGAGATACGTTTGAGGGAAGTTTGCGATGTTTTGAAACATGGAAAATAAAAATGTTTGCTAAATCTGATTTCCTTCTATAACGAATTTTGCCTTTTTCGACTTTAATCGCCTGCGAATATTTCAAAAATGCGGAATCCCCGCGAATATTACTTGATCCTATAGAAAATTTCCTTCTGAATCCGAAAATGCGATTGTTTCTCGAATCAGAAGGCTAATTCATTTAGAAAATGTCGATTTTATGGATTGGAGCATTTTTTCGTCGAAAAAATTTCCCCTTTTCAGTTACCCCTTTGACGAATTCAATTTTTAAGGTGAAATTCGGAATCAGCTCGTCGAGATACGTTTGAGGGAAGTTTGCGATGTTTTGAAACATGGAAAATAAAAATGTTTGCAAAATCTGATTTCCTTCTATAACGAATTTTGCCTTTTTCGACTTTGATCGCCTGCGAAAATTAAAAAAATGCGGAATCCCCGCGAATATTACTTGATCCTATAGAAAATTTCCTTCTGAATCCGAAAATGCGATTGTTTCTCGAATCAGAATGCTAATTCATTTAAAAAATGTCGATTATATGGATTGGAGCGTTTTTTCGTCGAAAAAATTTCCTCTTTTCAGTTACCCCTTTGACGAATTTAATTTTTGAGGTGAAATTCGGAATCAGCTCGTCGAGATACGTTTGAGGGAAGTTTGCGATGTTTTGAAACATGGAAAATAAAAATGTTTGCTAAATCTGATTTCCTTCTATAACGAATTTTGCCTTTTTCGACTTTGATCGCCTGCGAAAATTAAAAAAATGCGGAATCCCCGCGAATATTACTTGATCCTATAGAAAATTTCCTTCTGAATCCGAAAATGCGATTGTTTCTCGAATCAGAAGGCTAATTCATTTAGAAAATGTCGATTTTATGGTTTGGAGCATTTTTTCGTCGAAAAAATTTCCCCTTTTCAGTTACCCCTTTGACGAATTCAATTTTTAAGGTGAAATTCGGAATCAGCTCGTCGAGATACGTTTGAGGGAAGTTTGCGATTTTTTGAAACGTGGAAAATAAAAATGTTTGCAAAATCTGATTTCCTTCTATAACGAATTTTGCCTTTTTCGACTTTGATCGCCTGCGAAAATTTAAAAAAATGCGGAATCACCGCGAATATTACTTGATCCTATAGAAAATTTCCTTCTGAATCCGAAAATGCGATTGTTTCTCGATTCAGAAGGCTAATTCATTTAAAAAATGTCGATTATATGGATTGGAGCGTTTTTTCGTCGAAAAAATTTCCTCTTTTCAGTTACCCCTTTGACGAATTTAATGTTTGAGGTGAAATTCGGAATCAGCTCGTCGAGATACGTTTGAGGGAAGTTTGCGATGTTTTGAAACATGGAAAATAAAAATGTTTGCAAAATCTGATTTCCTTCTATAACGAATTTTGCCTTTTTCGACTTTGATCGCCTGCGAAAATTAAAAAAATGCGGAATCCCCGCGAATATTACTTCATCCTATAGAAAATTTCCTTCTGAATCCGAAAATGCGATTGTTTCTCGAATCAGAAGGCTAATTCATTTAAAAAATGTCGATTTTATGGATTGGAGCGTTTTTTCGTCGAAAAAATTTCCTCTTTTCAGTTACCCCTTTGACGAATTTAATTTTTGAGGTGAAATTCGGAATCAGCTCGTCGAGATACGTTTGAGGGAAGTTTGCGATGTTTTGAAACATGGAAAATAAAAATGTTTGCTAAATCTGATTTCCTTCTATAACGAATTTTGCCTTTTTCGACTTTAATCGCCTGCGAATATTTCAAAAATGCGGAATCCCCGCGAATATTACTTGATCCTATAGAAAATTTCCTTCTGAATCCGAAAATGCGATTGTTTCTCGAATCAGAAGGCTAATTCATTTAGAAAATGTCGATTTTATGGATTGGAGCATTTTTTCGTCGAAAAAAATTCCCCTTTTCAGTTACCCCTTTGACGAATTCAATTTTTAAGGTGAAATTCGGAATCAGCTCGTCGAGATACGTTTGAGGGAAGTTTGCGATTTTTTGAAACGTGGAAAATAAAAATGTTTGCAAAATCTGATTTCCTTCTATAACGAATTTTGCCTTTTTCGACTTTGATCTCCTGCGAATATTTCAAAAATGCGGAATCACCGCGAATATTACTTGATCCTATAGAAAATTTCCTTCTGAATCCGAAAATGCGATTGTTTCTCGAATCAGAAGGCTAATTCATTTAGAAAATGTCGATTTTATGGTTTGGAGCATTTTTTCGTCGAAAAAATTTCCCCTTTTCAGTTACCCCTTTGACGAATTCAATTTTTAAGGTGAAATTCGGAATCAGCTCGTCGAGATACGTTTGAGGGAAGTTTGCGATGTTTTGAAACATGGAAAATAAAAATGTTTGCAAAATCTGATTTCCTTCTATAACGAATTTTGCCTTTTTCGACTTTGATCGCCTGCGAAAATTAAAAAAATGCGGAATCCCCGCGAATATTACTTGATCCTATAGAAAATTTCCTTCTGAATCCGAAAATGCGATTGTTTCTCGAATCAGAAGGCTAATTCATTTAAAAAATGTCGATTATATGGATTGGAGCGTTTTTTCGTCGAAAAAATTTCCTCTTTTCAGTTACCCCTTTGACGAATTTAATTTTTGAGGTGAAATTCGGAATCAGCTCGTCGAGATACGTTTGAGGGAAGTTTGCGATGTTTTGAAACATGGAAAATAAAAATGTTTGCTAAATCTGATTTCCTTCTATAACGAATTTTGCCTTTTTCGACTTTAATCGCCTGCGAATATTTCAAAAATGCGGAATCCCCGCGAATATTACTTGATCCTATAGAAAATTTCCTTCTGAATCCGAAAATGCGATTGTTTCTCCAATCAGAAGGCTAATTCATTTAGAAAATGTCGATTTTATGGATTGGAGCATTTTTTCGTCGAAAAAAATTCCTCTTTTCAGTTACCCCTTTGACGAATTAAATTTTTGTGGTGAAATTCGGAATCAGCTCGTCGAGATACGTTTGAGGGAAGTTTGCGATTTTTTGAAACGTGGAAAATAAAAATGTTTGCAAAATCTGATTTCCTTCTATAACGAATTTTGCCTTTTTCGACTTTGATCGCCTGCCAAAATTAAAAAAATGCGGAATCCCCGCGAATATTACTTGATCCTATAGAAAATTTCCTTCTGAATCCGAAAATGCGATTGTTTCTCGAATCAGAAAGCTAATTCATTTAGAAAATGTCGATTTTATGGATTGGAGCATTTTTTCGTCCAAAAAATTTCCTCTTTTCAGTTACCCCTTTGTCGAATTCAATTTTTGAGGTGAAATTCGGAATCAGCTCGTCGAGATACGTTTGAGGGAAGTTTGCGATTTTTTGAAACGTGGAAAATAAAAATGTTTGCAAAATCTGATTTCCTTCTATAACGAATTTTGCCTTTTTTTACTTTGATCGCCTGCGAAAATTTCAAAAATGCGGAATCCCCGCGAATATTACTTGATCCTATAGAAAATTTCCTTCTGAATCCGAAAATGCGATTGTTTCTCGAATCAGAAAGCTAATTCATTTAGAAAATGTCGATTTTATGGATTGGAGCATTTTTTCGTCCAAAAAATTTCCTCTTTTCAGTTACCCCTTTGTCGAATTCAATTTTTGAGGTGAAATTCGGAATCAGCTCGTCGAGATTCGTTTGAGGGAAGTTTGCGATGTTTTGAAACATGGAAAATAAAAATGTTTGCTAAATCTGATTTCCTTCTATAACGAATTTTGCCTTTTTCGACTTTAATCGCCTGCGAATATTTCAAAAATGCGGAATCCCCGCGAATATTACTTGATCCTATAGAAAATTTCCTTCTGAATCCGAAAATGCGATTGTTTCTCCAATCAGAAGGCTAATTCATTTAGAAAATGTCGATTTTATGGATTGGAGCATTTTTTCGTCGAAAAAAATTCCTCTTTTCAGTTACCCCTTTGACGAATTAAATTTTTGTGGTGAAATTCGGAATCAGCTCGTCGAGATACGTTTGAGGGAAGTTTGCGATTTTTTGAAACGTGGAAAATAAAAATGTTTGCAAAATCTGATTTCCTTCTATAACGAATTTTGCCTTTTTCGACTTTGATCGCCTGCGAAAATTAAAAAAATGCGGAATCCCCGCGAATATTACTTGATCCTATAGAAAATTTCCTTCTGAATCCGAAAATGCGATTGTTTCTCGAATCAGAAGGCTAATTCATTTAGAAAATGTCGATTTTATGGTTTGGAGCATTTTTTCGTCGAAAAAATTTCCCCTTTTCAGTTACCCCTTTGACGAATTCAATTTTTAAGGTGAAATTCGGAATCAGCTCGTCGAGATACGTTTGAGGGAAGTTTGCGATTTTTTGAAACGTGGAAAATAAAAATGTTTGCAAAATCTGATTTCCTTCTATAACGAATTTTGCCTTTTTCGACTTTGATCGCCTGCGAAAATTTAAAAAAATGCGGAATCACCGCGAATATTACTTGATCCTATAGAAAATTCCCTTCTGAATCCGAAAATGCGATTGTTTCTCGAATCAGAAGGCTAATTCATTTAAAAAATGTCGATTATATGGATTGGAGCGTTTTTTCGTCGAAAAAATTTCCTCTTTTCAGTTACCCCTTTGACGAATTTAATGTTTGAGGTGAAATTCGGAATCAGCTCGTCGAGATACGTTTGAGGGAAGTTTGCGATGTTTTGAAAAATGGAAAATAAAAATGTTTGCAAAATCTGATTTCCTTCTATAACGAATTTTGCCTTTTTCGACTTTGATCGCCTGCGAAAATTAAAAAAATGCGGAATCCCCGCGAATATTACTTCATCCTATAGAAAATTTCCTTCTGAATCCGAAAATGCGATTGTTTCTCGAATCAGAAGGCTAATTCATTTAAAAAATGTCGATTTTATGGATTGGAGCGTTTTTTCGTCGAAAAAATTTCCTCTTTTCAGTTACCCCTTTGACGAATTTAATTTTTGAGGTGAAATTCGGAATCAGCTCGTCGAGATACGTTTGAGGGAAGTTTGCGATGTTTTGAAACATGGAAAATAAAAATGTTTGCTAAATCTGATTTCCTTCTATAACGAATTTTGCCTTTTTCGACTTTAATCGCCTGCGAATATTTCAAAAATGCGGAATCCCCGCGAATATTACTTGATCCTATAGAAAATTTCCTTCTGAATCCGAAAATGCGATTGTTTCTCGAATCAGAAGGCTAATTCATTTAGAAAATGTCGATTTTATGGATTGGAGCATTTTTTCGTCGAAAAAATTTCCCCTTTTCAGTTACCCCTTTGACGAATTCAATTTTTAAGGTGAAATTCGGAATCAGCTCGTCGAGATACGTTTGAGGGAAGTTTGCGATGTTTTGAAACATGGAAAATAAAAATGTTTGCAAAATCTGATTTCCTTCTATAACGAATTTTGCCTTTTTCGACTTTGATCGCCTGCGAAAATTAAAAAAATGCGGAATCCCCGCGAATATTACTTGATCCTATAGAAAATTTCCTTCTGAATCCGAAAATGCGATTGTTTCTCGAATCAGAAGGCTAATTCATTTAAAAAATGTCGATTATATGGATTGGAGCGTTTTTTCGTCGAAAAAATATCCTCTTTTCAGTTACCCCTTTGACGAATTTAATTTTTGAGGTGAAATTCGGAATCAGCTCGTCGAGATACGTTTGAGGGAAGTTTGCGATGTTTTGAAACATGGAAAATAAAAATGTTTGCTAAATCTGATTTCCTTCTATAACGAATTTTGCCTTTTTCGACTTTGATCGCCTGCGAAAATTAAAAAAATGCGGAATCCCCGCGAATATTACTTGATCCTATAGAAAATTTCCTTCTGAATCCGAAAATGCGATTGTTTCTCGAATCAGAAGGCTAATTCATTTAGAAAATGTCGATTTTATGGTTTGGAGCATTTTTTCGTCGAAAAAATTTCCCCTTTTCAGTTACCCCTTTGACGAATTCAATTTTTAAGGTGAAATTCGGAATCAGCTCGTCGAGATACGTATGAGGGAAGTTTGCGATTTTTTGAAACGTGGAAAATAAAAATGTTTGCAAAATCTGATTTCCTTCTATAACGAATTTTGCCTTTTTCGACTTTGATCGCCTGCGAAAATTTAAAAAAATGCGGAATCACCGCGAATATTACTTGATCCTATAGAAAATTTCCTTCTGAATCCGAAAATGCGATTGTTTCTCGAATCAGAAGGCTAATTCATTTAAAAAATGTCGATTATATGGATTGGAGCGTTTTTTCGTCGAAAAAATTTCCTCTTTTCAGTTACCCCTTTGACGAATTTAATGTTTGAGGTGAAATTCGGAATCAGCTCGTCGAGATACGTTTGAGGGAAGTTTGCGATGTTTTGAAACATGGAAAATAAAAATGTTTGCAAAATCTGATTTCCTTCTATAACGAATTTTGCCTTTTTCGACTTTGATCGCCTGCGAAAATTAAAAAAATGCGGAATCCCCGCGAATATTACTTCATCCTATAGAAAATTTCCTTCTGAATCCGAAAATGCGATTGTTTCTCGAATCAGAAGGCTAATTCATTTAAAAAATGTCGATTTTATGGATTGGAGCGTTTTTTCGTCGAAAAAATTTCCTCTTTTCAGTTACCCCTTTGACGAATTTAATTTTTGAGGTGAAATTCGGAATCAGCTCGTCGAGATACGTTTGAGGGAAGTTTGCGATGTTTTGAAACATGGAAAATAAAAATGTTTGCTAAATCTGATTTCCTTCTATAACGAATTTTGCCTTTTTCGACTTTAATCGCCTGCGAATATTTCAAAAATGCGGAATCCCCGCGAATATTACTTGATCCTATAGAAAATTTCCTTCTGAATCCGAAAATGCGATTGTTTCTCGAATCAGAAGGCTAATTCATTTAGAAAATGTCGATTTTATGGATTGGAGCATTTTTTCGTCGAAAAAATTTCCCCTTTTCAGTTACCCCTTTGACGAATTCAATTTTTAAGGTGAAATTCGGAATCAGCTCGTCGAGATACGTTTGAGGGAAGTTTGCGATGTTTTGAAACATGGAAAATAAAAATGTTTGCAAAATCTGATTTCCTTCTATAACGAATTTTGCCTTTTTCGACTTTGATCGCCTGCGAAAATTAAAAAAATGCGGAATCCCCGCGAATATTACTTGATCCTATAGAAAATTTCCTTCTGAATCCGAAAATGCGATTGTTTCTCGAATCAGAAGGCTAATTCATTTAAAAAATGTCGATTATATGGATTGGAGCGTTTTTTCGTCGAAAAAATTTCCTCTTTTCAGTTACCCCTTTGACGAATTTAATTTTTGAGGTGAAATTCGGAATCAGCTCGTCGAGATACGTTTGAGGGAAGTTTGCGATGTTTTGAAACATGGAAAATAAAAATGTTTGCTAAATCTGATTTCCTTCTATAACGAATTTTGCCTTTTTCGACTTTGATCGCCTGCGAAAATTAAAAAAATGCGGAATCCCCGCGAATATTACTTGATCATATAGAAAATTTCCTTCTGAATCCGAAAATGCGATTGTTTCTCGAATCAGAAGGCTAATTCATTTAGAAAATGTCGATTTTATGGTTTGGAGCATTTTTTCGTCGAAAAAATTTCCCCTTTTCAGTTACCCCTTTGACGAATTCAATTTTTAAGGTGAAATTCGGAATCAGCTCGTCGAGATACGTTTGAGGGAAGTTTGCGATTTTTTGAAACGTGGAAAATAAAAATGTTTGCAAAATCTGATTTCCTTCTATAACGAATTTTGCCTTTTTCGACTTTGATCGCCTGCGAAAATTTAAAAAAATGCGGAATCACCGCGAATATTACTTGATCCTATAGAAAATTTCCTTCTGAATCCGAAAATGCGATTGTTTCTCGAATCAGAAGGCTAATTCATTTAAAAAATGTCGATTATATGGATTGGAGCGTTTTTTCGTCGAAAAAATTTCCTCTTTTCAGTTACCCCTTTGACGAATTTAATGTTTGAGGTGAAATTCGGAATCAGCTCGTCGAGATACGTTTGAGGGAAGTTTGCGATGTTTTGAAACATGGAAAATAAAAATGTTTGCAAAATCTGATTTCCTTCTATAACGAATTTTGCCTTTTTCGACTTTGATCGCCTGCGAAAATTAAAAAAATGCGGAATCCCCGCGAATATTACTTCATCCTATAGAAAATTTCCTTCTGAATCCGAAAATGCGATTGTTTCTCGAATCAGAAGGCTAATTCATTTAAAAAATGTCGATTTTATGGATTGGAGCGTTTTTTCGTCGAAAAAATTTCCTCTTTTCAGTTACCCCTTTGACGAATTTAATTTTTGAGGTGAAATTCGGAATCAGCTCGTCGAGATACGTTTGAGGGAAGTTTGCGATGTTTTGAAACATGGAAAATAAAAATGTTTGCTAAATCTGATTTCCTTCTATAACGAATTTTGCCTTTTTCGACTTTAATCGCCTGCGAATATTTCAAAAATGCGGAATCCCCGCGAATATTACTTGATCCTATAGAAAATTTCCTTCTGAATCCGAAAATGCGATTGTTTCTCGAATCAGAAGGCTAATTCATTTAGAAAATGTCGATTTTATGGATTGGAGCATTTTTTCGTCGAAAAAATTTCCCCTTTTCAGTTACCCCTTTGACGAATTCAATTTTTAAGGTGAAATTCGGAATCAGCTCGTCGAGATACGTTTGAGGGAAGTTTGCGATGTTTTGAAACATGGAAAATAAAAATGTTTGCAAAATCTGATTTCCTTCTATAACGAATTTTGCCTTTTTCGACTTTGATCGCCTGCGAAAATTAAAAAAATGCGGAATCCCCGCGAATATTACTTGATCCTATAGAAAATTTCCTTCTGAATCCGAAAATGCGATTGTTTCTCGAATCAGAATGCTAATTCATTTAAAAAATGTCGATTATATGGATTGGAGCGTTTTTTCGTCGAAAAAATTTCCTCTTTTCAGTTACCCCTTTGACGAATTTAATTTTTGAGGTGAAATTCGGAATCAGCTCGTCGAGATACGTTTGAGGGAAGTTTGCGATGTTTTGAAACATGGAAAATAAAAATGTTTGCTAAATCTGATTTCCTTCTATAACGAATTTTGCCTTTTTCGACTTTGATCGCCTGCGAAAATTAAAAAAATGCGGAATCCCCGCGAATATTACTTGATCCTATAGAAAATTTCCTTCTGAATCCGAAAATGCGATTGTTTCTCGAATCAGAAGGCTAATTCATTTAGAAAATGTCGATTTTATGGTTTGGAGCATTTTTTCGTCGAAAAAATTTCCCCTTTTCAGTTACCCCTTTGACGAATTCAATTTTTAAGGTGAAATTCGGAATCAGCTCGTCGAGATACGTTTGAGGGAAGTTTGCGATTTTTTGAAACGTGGAAAATAAAAATGTTTGCAAAATCTGATTTCCTTCTATAACGAATTTTGCCTTTTTCGACTTTGATCGCCTGCGAAAATTTAAAAAAATGCGGAATCACCGCGAATATTACTTGATCCTATAGAAAATTTCCTTCTGAATCCGAAAATGCGATTGTTTCTCGATTCAGAAGGCTAATTCATTTAAAAAATGTCGATTATATGGATTGGAGCGTTTTTTCGTCGAAAAAATTTCCTCTTTTCAGTTACCCCTTTGACGAATTTAATGTTTGAGGTGAAATTCGGAATCAGCTCGTCGAGATACGTTTGAGGGAAGTTTGCGATGTTTTGAAACATGGAAAATAAAAATGTTTGCAAAATCTGATTTCCTTCTATAACGAATTTTGCCTTTTTCGACTTTGATCGCCTGCGAAAATTAAAAAAATGCGGAATCCCCGCGAATATTACTTCATCCTATAGAAAATTTCCTTCTGAATCCGAAAATGCGATTGTTTCTCGAATCAGAAGGCTAATTCATTTAAAAAATGTCGATTTTATGGATTGGAGCGTTTTTTCGTCGAAAAAATTTCCTCTTTTCAGTTACCCCTTTGACGAATTTAATTTTTGAGGTGAAATTCGGAATCAGCTCGTCGAGATACGTTTGAGGGAAGTTTGCGATGTTTTGAAACATGGAAAATAAAAATGTTTGCTAAATCTGATTTCCTTCTATAACGAATTTTGCCTTTTTCGACTTTAATCGCCTGCGAATATTTCAAAAATGCGGAATCCCCGCGAATATTACTTGATCCTATAGAAAATTTCCTTCTGAATCCGAAAATGCGATTGTTTCTCGAATCAGAAGGCTAATTCATTTAGAAAATGTCGATTTTATGGATTGGAGCATTTTTTCGTCGAAAAAAATTCCCCTTTTCAGTTACCCCTTTGACGAATTCAATTTTTAAGGTGAAATTCGGAATCAGCTCGTCGAGATACGTTTGAGGGAAGTTTGCGATTTTTTGAAACGTGGAAAATAAAAATGTTTGCAAAATCTGATTTCCTTCTATAACGAATTTTGCCTTTTTCGACTTTGATCTCCTGCGAATATTTCAAAAATGCGGAATCACCGCGAATATTACTTGATCCTATAGAAAATTTCCTTCTGAATCCGAAAATGCGATTGTTTCTCGAATCAGAAGGCTAATTCATTTAGAAAATGTCGATTTTATGGTTTGGAGCATTTTTTCGTCGAAAAAATTTCCCCTTTTCAGTTACCCCTTTGACGAATTCAATTTTTAAGGTGAAATTCGGAATCAGCTCGTCGAGATACGTTTGAGGGAAGTTTGCGATGTTTTGAAACATGGAAAATAAAAATGTTTGCAAAATCTGATTTCCTTCTATAACGAATTTTGCCTTTTTCGACTTTGATCGCCTGCGAAAATTAAAAAAATGCGGAATCCCCGCGAATATTACTTGATCCTATAGAAAATTTCCTTCTGAATCCGAAAATGCGATTGTTTCTCGAATCAGAAGGCTAATTCATTTAAAAAATGTCGATTATATGGATTGGAGCGTTTTTTCGTCGAAAAAATTTCCTCTTTTCAGTTACCCCTTTGACGAATTTAATTTTTGAGGTGAAATTCGGAATCAGCTCGTCGAGATACGTTTGAGGGAAGTTTGCGATGTTTTGAAACATGGAAAATAAAAATGTTTGCTAAATCTGATTTCCTTCTATAACGAATTTTGCCTTTTTCGACTTTAATCGCCTGCGAATATTTCAAAAATGCGGAATCCCCGCGAATATTACTTGATCCTATAGAAAATTTCCTTCTGAATCCGAAAATGCGATTGTTTCTCCAATCAGAAGGCTAATTCATTTAGAAAATGTCGATTTTATGGATTGGAGCATTTTTTCGTCGAAAAAAATTCCTCTTTTCAGTTACCCCTTTGACGAATTAAATTTTTGTGGTGAAATTCGGAATCAGCTCGTCGAGATACGTTTGAGGGAAGTTTGCGATTTTTTGAAACGTGGAAAATAAAAATGTTTGCAAAATCTGATTTCCTTCTATAACGAATTTTGCCTTTTTCGACTTTGATCGCCTGCCAAAATTAAAAAAATGCGGAATCCCCGCGAATATTACTTGATCCTATAGAAAATTTCCTTCTGAATCCGAAAATGCGATTGTTTCTCGAATCAGAAAGCTAATTCATTTAGAAAATGTCGATTTTATGGATTGGAGCATTTTTTCGTCCAAAAAATTTCCTCTTTTCAGTTACCCCTTTGTCGAATTCAATTTTTGAGGTGAAATTCGGAATCAGCTCGTCGAGATACGTTTGAGGGAAGTTTGCGATTTTTTGAAACGTGGAAAATAAAAATGTTTGCAAAATCTGATTTCCTTCTATAACGAATTTTGCCTTTTTTTACTTTGATCGCCTGCGAAAATTTCAAAAATGCGGAATCCCCGCGAATATTACTTGATCCTATAGAAAATTTCCTTCTGAATCCGAAAATGCGATTGTTTCTCGAATCAGAAAGCTAATTCATTTAGAAAATGTCGATTTTATGGATTGGAGCATTTTTTCGTCCAAAAAATTTCCTCTTTTCAGTTACCCCTTTGTCGAATTCAATTTTTGAGGTGAAATTCGGAATCAGCTCGTCGAGATTCGTTTGAGGGAAGTTTGCGATTTTTTGAAACGTGGAAAATAAAAATGTTTGCAAAATCTGATTTCCTTCTATAACGAATTTTGCCTTTTTCGACTTTGATCGCCTGCGAAAATTTAAAAAATGCAGAATCCCCGCGAGTATTACTTGATCCTATAGAAAATTTCCTTCTGAATCCGAAAATGCGATTGTTTCTCGAATCAGAAGGCTAATTCATTTAGAAAATGTCGATTTTATGGATTGGAGCGTTTTTTCGTCGAAAAAATTTCCTCTTTTCAGTTACCCCTTTGACGAATTTAATTTTTGAGGTGAAATTCGGAATCAGCTCGTCGAGATACGTTTGAGGGAAGTTTGCGATGTTTTGAAACATGGAAAATAAAAATGTTTGCTAAATCTGATTTCCTTCTATAACGAATTTTGCCTTTTTCGACTTTGATCGCCTGCGAAAATTAAAAAAATGCGGAATCCCTGCGAATATTACTTGATCCTATAGAAAATTTCCTTCTGAATCCGAAAATGCGATTGTTTCTCGAATCAGAAGGCTAATTCATTTAGAAAATGTCGATTTTATGGTTTGGAGCATTTTTTCGTCGAAAAAATTTCCCCTTTTCAGTTACCCCTTTGACGAATTCAATTTTTGAGGTGAAATTCGGGATCAGCTCGTCGAGATACGTTTGAGGGAAGTTTGCGATGTTTTGAAACATGGAAAATAAAAATGTTTGCAAAATCTGATTTCCTTCTATAACGAATTTTGCCTTTTTCGACTTTGATCGCCTGCGAAAATTAAAAAAATGCGGAATCCCCGCGAATATTACTTGATCCTATAGAAAATTTCCTTCTGAATCCGAAAATGCGATTGTTTCTCCAATCAGAAGGCTAATTCATTTAGAAAATGTCGATTTTATGGATTGGAGCATTTTTTCGTCCAAAAAATTTCCTCTTTTCAGTTACCCCTTTGTCGAATTCAATTTTTGAGGTGAAATTCGGAATCAGCTCGTCGAGATACGTTTGAGGGAAGTTTGCGATTTTTTGAAACGTGGAAAATAAAAATGTTTGCAAAATCTGATTTCCTTCTATAACGAATTTTGCCTTTTTTTACTTTGATCGCCTGCGAAAATTTCAAAAATGCGGAATCCCCGCGAATATTACTTGATCCTATAGAAAATTTCCTTCTGAATCCGAAAATGCGATTGTTATTCGAATCAGAAGGTTAATTCATTTAGAAAATGTCGGTTTTATGGATTGGAGCATTTTTTCGTCCAAAAAATTTCCTCTTTTCAGTTACCCCTTTGTCGAATTCAATTTTTGAGGTGAAATTCGGAATCAGCTCGTCGAGATACGTTTGAGGGAAGTTTGCGATTTTTTGAAACGTGGAAAATAAAAATGTTTGCAAAATCTGATTTCCTTCTATAACGAATTTTGCCTTTTTTTACTTTGATCGCCTGCGAAAATTTCAAAAATGCGGAATCCCCGCGAATATTACTTGATCCTATAGAAAATTTCCTTCTGAATCCGAAAATGCGATTGTTATTCGAATCAGAAGGTTAATTCATTTAGAAAATGTCGGTTTTATGGATTGGAGCATTTTTTCGTCCAAAAAATTTCCTCTTTTCAGTTACCCCTTTGTCGAATTCAATTTTTGAGGTGAAATTCGGAATCAGCTCGTCGAGATTCGTTTGAGGGAAGTTTGCGATTTTTTGAAACGTGGAAAATAAAAATGTTTGCAAAATCTGATTTCCTTCTATAACGAATTTTGCCTTTTTCGACTTTGATCGCCTGCGAAAATTAAAAAAATGCGGAATCACCGCGAATATTACTTGATCCTATAGAAAATTTCCTTCTGAATCCGAAAATGCGATTGTTTCTCGAATCAGAAGGCTAATTCATTTAAAAAATGTCGATTTTATGGATTGGAGCGTTTTTTCGTCGAAAAAATTTCCTCTTTTCAGTTACCCCTTTGACGAATTTAATTTTTGAGGTGAAATTCGGAATCAGCTCGTCGAGATACGTTTGAGGGAAGTTTGCGATGTTTTGAAACATGGAAAATAAAAATGTTTGCTAAATCTGATTTCCTTCTATAACGAATTTTGCCTTTTTCGACTTTGATCGCCTGCGAAAATTTAAAAAATGCGGAATCCCCGCGAATATTACTTGATCCTATAGAAAATTTCCTTCTGAATCCGAAAATGCGATTGTTTCTCGAATCAGAAGGCTAATTCATTTAGAAAATGTCGATTTTATGGTTTGGAGCATTTTTTCGTCGAAAATATTTCCCCTTTTCAGTTACCCCTTTGACGAATTCAATTTTTGAGGTGAAATTCGGAATCAGCTCGTCGAGATACGTTTGAGGGAAGTTTGCGATGTTTTGAAACATGGAAAATAAAAATGTTTGCAAAATCTGATTTCCTTCTATAACGAATTTTGCCTTTTTCGACTTTGATCGCCTGCGAAAATTAAAAAAATGCGGAATCCCCGCGAATATTACTTGATCCTATAGAAAATTTCCTTCTGAATCCGAAAATGCGATTGTTTCTCGAATCAGAAAGCTAATTCATTTAAAAAATGTCGATTATATGGATTGGAGCGTTTTTTCGTCGAAAAAATTTCCTCTTTTCAGTTACCCCTTTGACGAATTTAATTTTTGAGGTGAAATTCGGAATCAGCTCGTCGAGATACGTTTGAGGGAAGTTTGCGATGTTTTGAAACATGGAAAATAAAAATGTTTGCAAAATCTGATTCCTTCTATAACGAATTTTGCCTTTTTCGACTTTGATCGCCTGCGAAAATTAAAAAAATGCGGAATCCCCGCGAATATTATTTGATCCTATAGAAAATTTCCTTCTGAATCCGAAAATGCGATTGTTTCTCGAATCAGAAGGCTAATTCATTTAGAAAATGTCGATTTTATGGATTGGAGCATTTTTTCGTCGAAAAAAATTCCTCTTTTCAGTTACCCCTTTGACGAATTAAATTTTTGAGGTGAAATTCGGAATCAGCTCGTCGAGATACGTTTGAGGGAAGTTTGCGATTTTTTGAAACGTGGAAAATAAAAATGTTTGCAAAATCTGATTTCCTTCTATAACGAATTTTGCCTTTTTCGACTTTGATCGCCTGCGAATATTTCAAAAATGCGGAATCACCGCGAATATTACTTGATCCTATAGAAAATTTCCTTCTGAATCCGAAAATGCGATTGTTTCTCGAATCAGAAGGCTAATTCATTTAGAAAATGTCGATTTTATGGTTTGGAGCATTTTTTCGTCGAAAAAATTTCCCCTTTTCAGTTACCCCTTTGACGAATTCAATTTTTAAGGTGAAATTCGGAATCAGCTCGTCGAGATACGTTTGAGGGAAGTTTGCGATTTTTTGAAACGTGGAAAATAAAAATGTTTGCAAAATCTGATTTCCTTCTATAACGAATTTTGCCTTTTTCGACTTTGATCGCCTGCGAATATTTCAAAAATGCGGAATCACCGCGAATATTACTTGATCCTATAGAAAATTTCCTTCTGAATCCGAAAATGCGATTGTTTCTCGAATCAGAAGGCTAATTCATTTAGAAAATGTCGATTTTATGGATTGGAGCATTTTTTCGTCGAAAAAAATTCCTCTTTTCAGTTACCCCTTTGACGAATTAAATTTTTGAGGTGAAATTCGGAATCAGCTCGTCGAGATACGTTTGAGGGAAGTTTGCGATTTTTTGAAACGTGGAAAATAAAAATGTTTGCAAAATCTGATTTCCTTCTATAACGAATTTTGCCTTTTTCGACTTTGATCGCCTGCGAATATTTCAAAAATGCGGAATCACCGCGAATATTACTTGATCCTATAGAAAATTTCCTTCTGAATCCGAAAATGCGATTGTTTCTCGAATCAGAAGGCTAATTCATTTAGAAAATGTCGATTTTATGGATTGGAGCATTTTTTCGTCCAAAAAATTTCCTCTTTTCAGTTACCCCTTTGTCGAATTCAATTTTTGAGGTGAAATTCGGAATCAGCTCGTCGAGATATGTTTGAGGGAAGTTTGCGATTTTTTGAAACGTGGAAAATAAAAATGTTTGCAAAATCTGATTTCCTTCTATAACGAATTTTGCCTTTTTTTACTTTGATCGCCTGCGAAAATTTCAAAAATGCGGAATCCCCGCGAATATTACTTGATCCTATAGAAAATTTCCTTCTGAATCCGAAAATGCGATTGTTATTCGAATCAGAAGGTTAATTCATTTAGAAATTGTCGATTTTATGGATTGGAGCATTTTTTCGTCCAAAAAATTTCCTCTTTTCATTTACCCCTTTGTCGAATTCAATTTTTGAGGTGAAATTCGGAATCAGCTCGTCGAGATTCGTTTGAGGGAAGTTTGCGATTTTTTGAAACGTGGAAAATAAAAATGTTTGCAAAATCTGATTTCCTTCTATAACGAATTTTGCCTTTTTCGACTTTGATCGCCTGCGAAAATTTCAAAAATGCGGAATCCCCGCGAGTATTACTTGATCCTATAGAAAATTTCCTTCTGAATCCAAAAATGCGATTGTTTCTCGAATCAGAAGGCTAATTCATTTAGAAAATGTCGATTTTATGGATTGGAGCGTTTTTTCGTCGAAAAAATATCCTCTTTTCAGTTACCCCTTTGACGAATTTAATTTTTGAGGTGAAATTCGGAATCAGCTCGTCGAGATACGTTTGAGGGAAGTTTGCGATGTTTTGAAACATGGAAAATAAAAATGTTTGCTAAATCTGATTTCCTTCTATAACGAATTTTGCCTTTTTCGACTTTGATCGCCTGCGAAAATTAAAAAAATGCGGAATCCCCGCGAATATTACTTGATCCTATAGAAAATTTCCTTCTGAATCCGAAAATGCGATTGTTTCTCGAATCAGAAGGCTAATTCATTTAGAAAATGTCGATTTTATGGTTTGGAGCATTTTTTCGTCGAAAAAATTTCCCCTTTTCAGTTACCCCTTTGACGAATTCAATTTTTAAGGTGAAATTCGGAATCAGCTCGTCGAGATACGTTTGAGGGAAGTTTGTGATGTTTTGAAACATGGAAAATAAAAATGTTTGCAAAATCATTTCCTTCTATAACGAATTTTGCCTTTTTCGACTTTGATCGCCTGCGAAAATTTAAAAAAATGCGGAATCCCCGCGAATATTACTTGATCCTATAGAAAATTTCCTTCTGAATCCGAAAATGCGATTGTTTCTCGAATCAGAAGGCTAATTCATTTAAAAAATGTCGATTATATGGATTGGAGCGTTTTTTCGTCGAAAAAATTTCCTCTTTTCAGTTACCCCTTTGACGAATTTAATGTTTGAGGTGAAATTCGGAATCAGCTCGTCGAGATACGTTTGAGGGAAGTTTGCGATGTTTTGGAACATGGAAAATAAAAATGTTTGCAAAATCTGATTTCCTTCTATAACGAATTTTGCCTTTTTCGACTTTGATCGCCTGCGAAAATTAAAAAAATGCGGAATCCCCGCGAATATTACTTCATCCTATAGAAAATTTCCTTCTGAATCCGAAAATGCGATTGTTTCTCGAATCAGAAGGCTAATTCATTTAAAAAATGTCGATTTTATGGATTGGAGCGTTTTTTCGTCGAAAAAATTTCCTCTTTTCAGTTACCCCTTTGACGAATTTAATTTTTGAGGTGAAATTCGGAATCAGCTCGTCGAGATACGTTTGAGGGAAGTTTGCGATGTTTTGAAACATGGAAAATAAAAATGTTTGCTAAATCTGATTTCCTTCTATAACGAATTTTGCCTTTTTCGACTTTGATCGCCTGCGAAAATTAAAAAAATGCGGAATCACCGCGAATATTACTTGATCCTATAGAAAATTTCCTTCTGAATCCGAAAATGCGATTGTTTCTCGAATCAGAAGGCTAATTCATTTAGAAAATGTCGATTTTATGGTTTGGAACATTTTTTCGTCGAAAAAATTTCCTCTTTTCAGTTACCCCTTTGTCGAATTCAATTTTAAAGGTGAAATTCGGAATCAGCTCGTCGAGATACGTTTGAGGGAAGTTTGCGATGTTTTGAAACATGGAAAATAAAAATGTTTGCAAAATCTGATTTCCTTCTATAACGAATTTTGTCTTTTTCGACTTTGATCGCCTGCGAAAATAAAAAAAATGCGGAATCCCCGCGAATATTACTTGATCCTATAGAAAATTTCCTTCTGAATCCGAAAATTTGCTTGTTTCTCGAATCAGAATGCTAATTCATTTAGAAAATGTCGGTTTTATAGCTTGGAGCATTTTTTCGTCGAAAAAATTGCCTCTTTTCAGTTACCCCTGTGACGAATTTAATTTTTGATGTGAAATTCGGAGTCAGCTCGTTGAGATACGTCTTGAGGGAAGTTTGCAATTTTTTGAAACGTGGAAAATAAAAATGTTCACAAAATTCTATTTCCTAAATATCGAATACCTACTCCATTTTTCGACTTTGATCGCCTGGGAATATTTCAAAAATGCTGAATCTTCGCGAATATTACTTGATCCTATAGAACATTTCTTTCTGAATCTGAAAATGTACGTGTTTTTCGAATTATGAGGCTAATTCATTTAGAAAATGTCGATTTTGTAGAAGGAAACCGGATATTGCGAAATTTACATTTTACATTTTTTTTTAAATGGCAAAATGCACACCTAAAAAATATTCTGTTCATTTCATAAAGAATGTTTCTCTCAATTCCATTATCTTATTTCAATAACAAAGGCACCCATAAGTTGGCCCTTCTGATATAGTTTTTTTTTTTAAATAAAGTCACCCACCCAAATGTTGATCATTCTGATATATATTTTAAAATCATTCTGGAGTCATATGATGATAATAAACTATTTGAATACTTCAGTAATATTCACGGAAAGATTTTCTGGAATATTATTGTAGTTATTTGATCTTCGATGATGTTTCAGAAATATTCTGGCGTAATATGACAATAATAATAATAATCTATTCGAATGTTTTACTAATATTCTCAGATTTTTTTTGTAGAATATTCCATTTGGTTGACTCTATGATATAATTATAGTAATGTTCAAGGATAAAAATATCCCTGAGAGATGACATTTTATGAATATTCTGAGCTCTCTGGGTTGGTGCTTCCAAACACTGAACTTTGAATCTTGTTTATGTCAAAAGGAGCATAAATTATAAATTACATTACTTCAGAACCCAGTAGATTTTATTTCATTTGCCGATGGTACCAATATGTTTGACGTTCTTAACATTCGAATAATCAAGCATCAATGTACAGGGTGAGGCACAGAAACAGGAGATGCACCTCCCTGTAGTTGGCAAACTCGGAATTTATAACCAACCCCGTGTTTTATAACAATCTCTTCAAGCTATGTTCGTTTTGTTTTTCAGGCAGAAGGGAAGAAAAGCAATATTCGCGCCCTGCTGTGCTCGATGCACACCATTTTGTGGGACGGAGCCAAGTGGAACAAATGTGAGATGCATCAACTCGTTTCTGCAACCGATGTTAAAAAAGCTTATAGGAGGGCTTGTTTGGCAGTACACCCTGATAAGGTAAACATGTTTTTTTTTCTACAAACGTCAAAAAATGACAAGGTTCGCGCATTGACAACAGTATGCGAAGTGGCACTTTTTTTCATTTTCATTCGTTACCATGACACCGTGCGCGAAGTAATGTGCGAAATATATTTCGCACACTGCATGTAAACTATATGGGATTTTCATATTCTAACCTATATGGTCCTCAACTCCTCAATCAAGCAAAAAACAAGAAATCGTTTATTTATTAATGTAGAACAATAATTAAGGCTTTCAAATTGTGAGAGATATTTTTCTGGCTTTATTTGCTTCACACCACTATTTAAATTGCTGATATGCATTTTCATACTGCCGCCTCGATTTCTCCGGTAAAAGGTTGGAAATTACGGAATTGTCCGCATCTATCAAGTTAGGTGGGGTACTGCTTAGTTCATCGTCGCTCGAAATTTCCATTCTTTTACAATAATAAATATCACGCACGAAATTGACGCGAATAAAAAGTCACTCCAAAATAATTATCAAGAACTGTCACTTTGAAATAATTGTCAACAAATGCCATTTTATTTCCATAGTTACAGTAATTACTTGATTTGGAAAAATTATTTAAGCCAGTTCAATACTATTTTTCATAGTTATTACTTATTTTAGAACAATATTTTTGACGTTTGTAAAAAAAAATTTGTTTGCATCTCATGCGCGAAATACTTTGGTAATCTCGACTATTTTTTTAACTCGGCTGCGCCTCGTTAAAAAAAATCAGTTCTCGATCACCAAAGTAGCATTTCGCGCACTAGATACAAAATTAACTATTATTGGTGTCGAAGATCTTTGAAACTGAAGACTGTCGAAAATATTTGACTTTGCAAAGAATGTCGAAAACTACCTATTATTTTTGTTTTTATTGGTCGTGAAAATATAATCAGAAACTGATTTAAGTTGGTATCGCAACTCAGAATCTCAGTATTGCATATTATGACCAACTAAGACGGATTCCATTATTAACGAAAATTCTAAATCTTGGTTCAATTCGAATATTTCAAAATTGATCAGCACCAGAGATAAGTATTTTTCTAAAAGAAAACAGTTTCCTGATATAGAATTATTCCAAACTGAATATAATCATTATAATAAACTGGTAAAAAAAACTGTAAGGGAAGCAAAATATAACTATTACAAAAATGAATTTTTGAATGCTACTCCAAAATCTATGTGGAAAACTATAAATCAGGTATTATATAACAGGAAAAATGATAAGAAAGTTAATGTAAAATATGTTGTACAAGATAATGAACATATTGAGGATCCAATGGAAATATGTGAGAAATTTAATGAATATTTTTTTTTAATGTTGGACCAAATTTAGCATCTGCTATATTGTTTGAACCATCAAACACCTGTGATAATGTATCATTGAGTGAGTCCATGTTCTTAGAAGAGACAACTTGTGAGGAAGTAAAGGATACTATAAAAAATCTTGACAACAAAAAAGCGGCTGGTTCCATAATATTAGTGTTAAAATTGTAAAAATGGTTGCATCAGAATTATCCCCTTGCATAAGCGCATTGATCAATAAATCATTTGACAGTGGCTATGTTCCCAATAATATGAAAATTGCTAGGGTAACACCTATTTTTAAAAGTGGGAAAAAAGAAGTTTTAACTAACCATGGACCTATCTCAGTATTCCCTGTTTTATCCAAAATTATTGAGAAAATCATGAACCGAAGAGTAATGGATTACCTTGATAAAATAAATTTTTTGTATAATGGGCAATATGGTTTCCGAAGATCTAGTGACACTGAGTCTGCCGTGTTGGATTTGATTACAAAAATTCAAGTAAACCTAGATAACAACTTCCAATGTTGTTTAGTGTCACTGGATCTATCAAAAGCATTCGACACGGTAGATCACGGTAGATTCAATATCGGGATTAGAGGTCATGTACATGAATGGTTCCAAAATTATTTATCTGGGAGAAAACAATATGTTTGTATGGGGAATGAACAAAGTTTGATGGGGAATATAACATGTGGTGTACCACAAGGTTCAATTCTTGGACCTTTATTATTTCTTATATATTTCAATTCAATATCCAATCTTAGTTTGCATGGTGAGCTCAAATTATTTGGGGATGACACATCATTAATTTATTTTGGGAAAAATGACAATGAATTAATTGAAAATATTCAAGCTGATTTAAAAATAATTTCGATTTGGTTGAACAGTCATAAAATGACTTTGAATATTGATAAATCTTCCTTCATGTTTTTGTCAAAAAGAAAATCTAGACATATTGCAAATTCGTTAGCTTTCAACGGAAAAAATATAAAATATTCAGAAACAACAAAATTTTTGGGATTATACATTGATGAAAACCTTTCTTGGAAAAGCCATATTGAAAATCTTAGAAAAAAAAAATCTCCTATAATTGGTATTTTGTTCAAAATTCGATATTACATTCCTTTGAAATATCTAAAAATGATTTACTTCAGTTTAATTTATTCAAAATTACAGTATTTAATATCAGTATGGGGAAGTGCCAATTGTACTATCTTGCGTCCACTCAAATCTTTGCAAAACAAAAGTATCAAATGTATTTTTAAGTTACCATTCCTTGAATCTACATCACATTTATATGCTCCAAAAAATCTTTTGGATATCAATTCTTTGTACAAATTGAAAATATGTATATTCATCCATTCTGTCATCAATAATACATTCATCTCTGGAATTTAATTCAACTGATACCATACACAATCACCAAACTAGACAATCAAATAGTCTCATCACGCATAGAATAAAGACAAAACATTGGGAAAAAATCAATTTTATATAATGGAATTTTGATATTCAATAATATACCCTATAAATTAAAAAATATCGTACAAAAAGATCGTTTCAAATTTCATTTAAAAAAGTACTTATTACAATGATACTTGAAAAAAAACTGATGCAAACATTTTCAACTTGAAATTTTGTTGTTTATTGTATTAGTTATAGATTTAGGTCCCTATTATAAACATTTATGTTTCTTGGGGTCAATAAAGATTATTACTACCAATAAATATGGAGTCCATCAGAGTCAGTTGAATATCTGCGAAAAATACTTCAAAAGTTAGTAGAGTAACCAGGAGAGTTCTGTCTCATCTCTTATGGAAATTAACATGGGGGGAAAAGCTAAGGTCCATTTTGCTCATTTTTGTCCCCAAGCCGTCGAAACTCTGCACACTCAATGCTTTCAGTCTCCGCCGGCAAGTATGGAATCTATATAACCTACAGTAGGCGAGAGCCCTGTGGCTTGAAAGCCTCAGGTATGCTGAGTGGCGGCATCTGGGGGCCAAAAATGTGCAAAATAGACCTTAAAAAACCACAAACAATTTCATTCATCTGCTAATATTTGGATCTAACTCTATAAAATATACTGAAGTTAGTAAATTTTTAGGTCTTATTTTGACGAAAAACTATCATGGATCAATCATATTGATAAATTGAGAAAAAAATCAATCCAGTGATTGGTGTACTGTTCAAAATAAGAAAATTTGTGCCGATCAAATACCTTAAAAATATTTACTTTTTTGTTATCTATTCTAACCTACACTATTTTATATCAATCTGGGGAATTTCTAATAATTCAGTTTTGAAACCTCTAAAAAAAATTACAAAATAAATCTTTGAAATGTATTTATAACTTACCGTTTTTAGAACCAACAGCAAACTTATATAAACCTAAGTGTTTACTAAATTTGAATTTCTTTTATAAAGTAAAAGTTTGTTCATTTATTCACTTTATTCAATTGAAACATAAAGTTTCTAATTTAAATTTCATTGAAACACATGATCACAAGACAAGCAAACTGTTTAAGCCTCGGCAATTTCAGAAGTAATTTTGGCAAAAAATCGATATACCATGATGGTATCGATATCTACAATTCACTACCAAATGAAATAAAAAAATTACAAGTGACGATTTTTAAAAGTAGAATAAAAACCCATTTTCTTCGTCAATTAGTCTAAAATAACATTTTTTTTCCATAATTTATTTTATTTTTCCGTCCAACTATTTTGAATTGACGTGGATAACTTTCTCTTTTTTAAGTTGATTATGAACTGTATTTATATAAATTGTATTTTTTAAAGAGAAACATTCTCAATAATTGAAAATTTTATCACTACATGACTCCTCTGGAAATGGAAAAACCCTTCGATAAAATTGAAGTAACTTTTTTGTAATATCTAACAGAAAACAACTACTTCCCCGGCTAAAGCCACGCTGGACATTGAACTACATCTGATAGATATAGGGTCTTTCTCAATATCTATTAGATGTATTTCAATGTCCAGCGTGGCTTTAGCCAGGGAAGTAGTTGTTTTCTGTTAGATATTACAAAAAAGTAACTTCAATTTTATCGTAGGGTTTTTCCATTTCCAGAGGAGTCATGTATTGTTTGTCATGTAATGTTTCTCTTTAAAGCATGAATCCCTTCCATGAGAGGTTATCTTGTACGATGGAAAACAGCGACTAAATTCCAACTTTCAGTCGCAGATGATTCCACAACTGACTTTATGAACATCCTGTTCATATTTTCAATGAAATCATCAATCGTATATTATTTTTTCTGAAGATTTGTAAGTCAAAGTCAAAATATGCTTTATTGTTGGAAGTTGATGATAAACTTATTGACAAAGCTTGATTGTATTAAAGATAATGTTGAAAAATGTATGGAAATTAAATTAATACTTGAAAAGTAAAATGGTGATACCCCCTACCATCGGCACATCATTCCTGATGAGAGGGAACTCCACTGCTATATGCGCTCCGGGGCGACTTACCAAATAAAAAAGAAAAATGGTGCATTTGCTATTTCAACTACAGGGAAAACCCCGTAAAAAACCTACAGCACCACCATATGGTCCTTGGTGAATGAGGGAATGGAACAATACAACAATTAAACATGATACATGCTCATTCATCAAGGCCTTCTCCATCTCTGCCATTCCATTTGTCTTGTAATTTTCGCATGAACTAGTCGTAATTTCCTTCAAATGTATTTCCAGCAAGCTGGCACGGACAATGAGAGTTTGGCAAAGTTGATATTCATGGAATTGAACAACGCCTGGAGCGAGTTTGAAAATGATTCAACCCAGCAAAACATGTTTTCTAGTTAACTTCCCAATCGATTCTTCGGCAGTTTGTGATCATTCCGTTATTCTATAATTTACTCATTAACTTTTTATTTATTCTAGACTTAGATACTTTTCGTAAACTTATGATTTCGATTCCGAACTATGATTTTGTTCAATGTTTTAAGCAACGAGCGGACTGTTGAGAAGCAATTTAGATTCAGACAAGGTACTATCGTCGATAGTGGAGTTGTTGAGGATAGAAAAGTTTTGATATCATTTGTTATGTAGATATTTTATGTTTACAATATATTCTATTTTTATATTGTGACTGTGTTCATGTTTTAGATCATTTGAAATTGTTATTTTGAGTTGAAGTGTTCTCTAGAAAATTGGAGCTCGAGGATATTGCAATGTTCAAAATAAACTTATTTATGTCTGCTGTTGTTTTTTTCAAATGTCCTCTTGCGAAATTTTGATCGAAATATCAATCTACTCGGGCTTCGTGCTCTATAAAGGGCCACTGTAAGGGCGCGAAGTACAAACTAAAATGCCTAAAAATATGAAGAAAATACGGAATTACTGACCCAGGTAGGTTTGATTGTTACTAATATACATTTTCGAAAAACTGTATTAAACTTTTGTTGAAATACAACTAGTTGGAATTAATGATACATTTAATAAACGAGTCTTCAAATTTAGGTACTTGGTCAAAGATTAAAATCCTGAAGACGCCATCTCTGGAACCGAATACAGAAGCACACCACTATGTCATTAGTTTTGTGTTCAGAAAAAAAAATCGTATCAGTCGATACACCAGGGTTTTTTCTTGTGGAATCAAACTCGCCAGCTTGATTACGAGAAAACAAATGAAATCGTATGAGTATCGCCACCGTGAATTTTTTTATGGGTATTTTTTTGGATAGAAGTTTCAAGTACGTTGTGGAGTCTCCTATCTTATCACGACTGAAAACGGAAATACCCGACAATGCCTCTTCTTAGCATGATCCAGGCTACAATGTATATAAACAAAGTCAGGTATGTAGCGTTCAAGGAAAGGCATCTCTCTTCCTTTTATTGCTAAGGTTAGAGCGCGTCTCTCGGTAATTTTATCTGAAGCAATCACAGAATGAGTCTTTCGTACCAACCTATAACATAATGAGAAGCAACTAGTTAGAAATAATAACTGATCGTTGGTCTTTCGTGCATTAAGTATTCCTCAAGGATTGGCCCCCTCATGTGAATTTACACTTGTACAGATTTCCTTGCATTGTTTTTTTTTTCATTTTCAGGCTGGGGAAGGTTAAGATTCACAAAAATGTAGCTATCTCAAGAAAGGGGAGTTATCATTATCATTTAAATGTAGCAATAGACCTTTCCAGTTTACCCAGGAGAAATAATTTTTTTAACTAAACCAGTAGATAGACAAAAAACAAGTATGTTTTACTTGTGGACTGATTTAAAAGATGACCTTATTAATACAAGAGCGAGAGAGAAAGCGACTTTCAGTTCAGAGCACACTTTGGCGCATTTTGCTTTGCGATGTTGGCTTGTTTTGATGATAATTTTATTGTTGACTTCCGGCAGTGGTTGAGGTCAAACGGCAGCCTTGTGTTGGAAGTCAGGTTAATGTGTGTAATGTCCGCCGTCTCAGGACGTGCATCGACCTAAGATTATAGTGTTTGTTTAAAATTATAAAGTGTAAATTAATATGGGATGCAGTATTGCCTCGAGCAAGACAACTGCGTCCCCCCGATACAGCTGCGCTGTCTACGCTGGTTAGAGGCCGGATGGGAACGGATTTCTCGCAGCGTGGCATGTCCAGACATCGCCGATAGGAAGCTCACGGACAAAAATTAAGAAAGAAAAAGAAGAATTTTATTGTTATGGTTAAATTATGGTTTAGTTGTGATTGTAGTAAAAACCTCTTACGTTTCGAAGCATTCAAATTGACAGTACAAAGATGTTTTTTTGTCAATGTCGATGTTTCTTAACGGAGAATTTAGACAGAGAGAAAAATATACCTCATTGTTACATGAAGAAATCATGGCCACAAAGCCTTACAGAAAAGGTGAAAGCACAATTTTAACAAGCATAACAATATCACTGAATAAGTGAATCGATAAAAAAACTCAGGACTTATTCTTGGTCCACGGACAACGTGTGCAATTTTCACGTGCAGTATGCACAGATTTGCTAGAAAAGTCCGTTACAGCATGTTACAGTAACCAAGCTTGAAAAACGAAGGAATATTGAACCGCGACTTTGCTGTTGGCTACACTGGTATCTGACACAGAACAACGACGAACAACCAAATCGCGAAATCGGTGTTCTGTGTCACCGGCAATCGAGACATTTTGTCCTATTTATTTACACTAACCTCATTATTTATATAAATTAGTTAATGAAATGGCTAGCAGTACCTCTGCCGTTCTAGATGTAGTCGTCGAAAGTAAGGAAATATCTTCTTTTTCAAAGGATAAGGATTTGGAACATCCCAGTATTTTAAGCGATTCCTATGATAATTCTTTGGTGAGTATATTACTAATCCTCTCTATCAGTAATATTCAAATATTTGTTACGATTCAAGGTGCAATCTCCCAGCATAGAAAGTTTTTCCACTATATATGACATAGAAAACCTCTCGGAATTGAATATGGATGAAAATTCAGATCTGTGTGTGAAGATTGATAATCCTGAAAAATACTTAGAAACGTTAGAAACTTATATCACATTTAGGATAACAACGAAAGTAGCCAGAATAGAATTCACCGACAACGAATATGTTGTACGTAGGCGATACAATGATTTTCTTTGGCTAAGACAAAAGTTAGTAGAGTGTCACCCTTTTTGCATTGTGCCTGTAAGTAACTAAACAGATTTTAAGTACAACAGATTATCTGAATATTATTTATTCTGTTTAGCCCTTGCCAGGGAAGCATTCTTTAATGGGACAGCTAGATAGATACTCCAAAGATTTTATACTACTGAGAATGAAGGCCTTGAACGTTTTCATCTCAAGAATAACTTCACACCCAATTTTGAGCGGCAATGAGCATTTTAAGCTATTTTTAACATTGAAGCAGGCCGTAAGTTGAACCCCTTTTATATGCTCAATCACTAATAGTATTTATTGCAGGATTTCACCCTACACAGAAGACAAAGACACCCTGTGGAACAAAAAGTGAGAACTTTAAGTCACTCCAACTCATCTCACACTGCTTTGAAAAACCGCCATATCGAATTTGATAAAACCAAAGTATATTTAACAACACTTTCTGAAAAACTATCGTCTATCGAGAAGATATCTAGTCGAATAAACAAAGAACGATCTGAATACATCACGGAACTGAACAGTTACCACCCCATCTTCACGACGTGGGCAATGGCAGAGACGGAACTTTCGGAAACTTTGCAGAATATCGGCAGCGCTATGGAAAGAAGTTCCGCCGCCCAAAATGCTCTAGTACAAAGCTATAATAATACAGTAGGTAACCCAATCAAAGATTTTTTAGCTTATATCGATGTTGTACAAGATACCATAAGAAAGAGGGAGTCATATCAGTATGCCTATGAAATTTCGATAGATGAGCTGAATAAACGACATTCGGAGAAAGATAAGGTAAATATTACTTTTTTAAACGGTAAATCAATAAACGCTTTCTGGTCGATGATATATTATAAATGATACTAGTTTATTATTATTAAATCTGTACTTTCTAAGATCTTCATTAATACGATTCAGTAGTTCAAATGCTCACCAACTGTATAACCATTAGCATTGTTTATATAGAAGATAGTCAACCTTATGGGATTATAATTGGATCAAAATGGATGCGACATGTAGATGGCGATAGTGCGCTCGCATCCAAGTCAAATCGTAACTTCAGTGATCAGGCCTCCAAGTCATGTCGTAACTTGATTAAAACAATGGAAAAGCATTAAAATCAGGGTTTTTTGAAGAAACCTTTATTAAAATGACGTCAAATATTCATGTTTGTAACTAATCACGCTAGATGACACTAGCGTTTGTGTCCAATACCTTTTCCACAGGCATTCACTATGTTCTATTTGAACAATGCCATTAGTGTATAAAGACATCTAGTGAGTGTCCATACAAAAAACGTTGGATGAAATCGCGAGAGCCATCTATGAGACTTTTATTGAAACTGGGTTCCATAAGGTCAGATCCCCATCTAACTGAACTCAAGGATATTCAACATTATTTGTAGAGGATGGCCCGATCCAAGAAGACTAAAAACAAGGAGTGTTTGATTCCCATAAGACAATGGGGACACTAGTAGAAAGAGATGAAAGAACATTTGTGACGAAATGTGACGTATTATACATGTCATGGCCGCCGTTCTCTATAGACAGTGACGGACTAGCTCTTGGTATATGAGAGTTACTGCTGACAGTTTTGTTGCTTGATTCGAGTTCGACTCTGTACTCATACCCAAGTACGTCACTATGACGCGTTGATGATACAAGTTTCTGATTGGCTAGAGCTTATTAAACCCTACTTGTTTTTAGTCTTCTTGGGCCCGATCGACTGATTTTATGGACCTGTCAAATGACGTCAGCGCGATGCCTCCTAGGTTTACTTATATATGTATATACAAACCCATACGGAAGGCATCGCGGTGACGTCAAATGAGAGACTACATAGGGAATGGGCCATCCTCTTCAAATAGTGTTCAGAGTCCTTGACCTGGAACTTGCTTCATCTCATTCGTCTGGGTTTCTTTTATGTTGGGCACAAGTGGTGCCATCTACTAATGATACTCCCAAATGATCGTAAACTCTCGTCTTGTGGAGACCCTTTTTCACCTCAATGGAAAGATAGATTATTTTCTCTGGAAACTTCATATATAAGTGTTTTCAACAGCAAGTTAGGAAGTTTATCAAAAATATTTGGCATCTCTGTAAAAGTATTTCTGTCATTCGGACAAAGGGTGCTTTTGAAAAATTTGTTCATAGTCAGCGACACTATTTTCTGACCAGTGGCGTGACATTTCCGGTCACTTACAAGAGACGACAGTAAAATGCAATGGGGTGCGCTCTGTGATTGGTTACTATAATGGCGGAAAGTTCAAAATAGCAGACAGCTGCATGAAAACCGAATTGAATATGCGTATAAATTATTAGCCAACCTAATCTGACCATATTTAAACAAAAACATGCATGCATTTTATATAAATCAATCACAGGACGCATCCCCATTGGATTATACAGTATTCTACAGCCAAGTTGTTAAGGCTCGTCAACACCTTTGCGAATATTCACAAATTTTATGGGATTCGACTCGTACGTCGAAAAAATTTCGGTGAATGATGAATCATGTAATTTTTCGGTATAGGTAGTAATATCTAACCTCAAATACTGAAAAATTACATGTTATGATTCATAATTCACTGCAATTTCTTCGAAGTCGAATCGCAAAAAATGCGGAAATTTGCAAGGGTATGAACGAGCCTTAACATTCGCGAGACGATCTTTGTTTTCTTATTACAAAAAGGGATTATGAGATGTGCAAAATAAAGCATCAGATATTTTTGTGGATCATTCTATTTGATTTACCGAATTATCCACATGGATTTTGACACAATGCAATAGGTCAACATTTTTTCAGCTTGTTGCCACATCCCAGAATCCGTCCCAATCCGCAGCTGGTTTTTCTCTGTGGAAACAATCGAGTTGCGACGACAAATTGGAAAAGCTAGGCACCTGCATTCCTCAGTTGATAAAAAAGGTAGAATCCAACCAAGACAGCCTTGAATGCGCTAACGAATCGTTACGGAGCGATTTGCAACGTTGGCAGTTGGAAAAACAGCAGTGTTTGAAGAAGGTGTTGCTCGATTTCGTGAACAAACAAATAAATTACTATCAGGCTACTGTCAACGCATGGGAGTACGTTACGAACGAGTTGAACCAACAGAACGCTGCAGCCCGGAGCAATTCCAAGTGAATATTATTTCGAATTTGTCACTATTATTATATTATTATCGACTTGATATTCAAAAATGTATTACCTGTTGATTTTTGGTATGTGCAGGGTGGTACTCGGCTACGGAAAGGGTGTTGTGTGTCCATTTTTCACAGCTAAGTTTACGTATCTTTGCTCAATTAATTTTTTTGATTCCCGAATAGAGCGTCACTCTGTACATATTATTTTATTACTTAAATAAGGGTTGGTTTGCAATATTTTTCCCACACAGCTACTTTCCGGACAGAATACATTTATACAGGGCAATTCAAATGCCATTAAGTAGTGTTTCAGGACTAAGAAGACATGCGGTATAAGAAAACCGAATATACGAAAATGTATCTTTGGGTAAAGTTAAGCTTATCGGGCTCATTCTCGAAACAAAAAGAAAAGTGGTGTTACTTACGTAGTTTTATCTCCTGAACACGAATCCGAAAGAATTTCGTGGGGGTCTCTTATACTTTTCGAGTTATGACTTTTTGAATCTTGAAAATCGGCAATTTTTAAACACGATTTTTTGTTGACACTTTTTTGAGACCGAAATCAACTCATTTTTCACAATTACAAGCACTAAAACCAAACGTTTTATACAAAAATCAACCTTCTTATAAAGTATACATAACCCTTCCCACATCTCTAGAACGAACGCCAATGGAGAGTGAGGTTGAGAATAATGTAAAATAAGGTTAATAGAGAGCAAGGAGACTAAAATTTAACAAGGAGGGTTTAATAAGCTCTAGCCAATCAGAAACTTGTAGCATCAACGCGTCATAGTGACGTACTTGGATATGAGTACAGAGTCGAACTCGAACCAAGCAACAAAACTGTCAGCAGTAACTCTCGTATACCAAGAGCTAGCCGTCACTGTCTATAGGGAACGGCGGCCATGACACGTCCTACTACGTCACATTTCGTCACAAATGTTCTTTCATCTCTTTCTACTACTGATAAATATATTAGATTTTCAACAGACAAGAGTCGACGCAGAAGTTCGTTGTGATTCTATCATCAGAATATTTCCTTCTAATTCTGAAATTGATTAGGCAGAGAGAAAAATCCAAGAGACAAATTTGATTTAGGTTAAAAACGCATCTGTCAATCACGAGTATATAAGGGACGAACAGATGAAACTGCAATATCTCTGTTTTCAATCACAGAATAGTGGCAGTCACTATCGAAATAAAGTTGCCTTAAGGATCGTACATACCCTCGCGAATATTCGCAATTTTTCTGCGATTCGCAAATCGCAAAAAAATCGCCGCAAGGACGTTCATACTCATACGGCGAAAAAATTGCGGTAAATGATGAATCATAACATGCCATTCTTTGGTATTTGAGGTTAGACATTGTTGTTTGTTTTTATTCTCCTTTTTCTGAAATATCAGCTGCAAATGAAGGAAATTGGCTCTAAAGGAGAATTGCTCACAGGCTCACTGTTTCCCAAATGACATTACCTACTTGTTTCAATTATATTTTGTAATAAGGAGGATTTTTCAATTTGGCATGTTGTCTCCAGAAGATAAGTACCTTCAAAAACAAATTTAATAAGAAACACATTTTACAAGTATAACTAGTATCAAGAATCTAAACGGTGTCCTTAAAAAGTCAGATCCAAAGTTCTGCAACCCGCTTTATTTGAGAGGCCCTGCAAGATACTCAGGAGTTCTTTGGCCACCTGCTAGGTACATGGTCTGTATATAGATGTTAACAGATCATTTGAAAAGATCTTCCATAATTAATTTACAAAATCTTATAAATGCAATTAAAATTGTTTTGTGATAAAAACTAAACATAAACAGCTTTGTCTCAAGATATATTTCAAGGTAGTTGAATGAAAATGGCGAAGATAGTGAAGGTACAGAACAGAATAATCTGATCTAAAATATTGCTCCGTGATATGTGCGAATTCGCAAAAAGATAAAAATTTTTAACTTTATTGTGGCATGTCTGGCAGCCATTTTGTTCGCTGAAAAATTGCGAAATTCGCACGACTATGTTTTCGCCTTTAAATACTGAATGGCGTTATTGCAATATCTCTAATTTTTTCCGTAAAACCATTGTTTATATAGAAGATAGTTAGTCAACCTTATGGGATTATAATTGGATCAAAATGGATGCGACATGTAGATGGCGATAGTGAGCTCGCATCCAAGTCATGTCGTAACTTCAGTGATCTGGCCTCCAAGTCATGTCGTAACTTGATTAAAACAATGGAAAAGCATTAAAATCAGGGTTTTTTGAAGAAACCTGCATTAAAATGACGTCAAATATTCATGTTTGTAACTAATCACGCTAGATGACACTCGCGTTTGTGTCCAATACCTTTTCCACAGGCATGTTCTATTTAAACAATGGTAAAACGTTTGGTTTTGGTGCTTGTAACTGTGAAATAAAAAGTTGATTATGGAATGAAAAAAGTGTCTACAAAAAGGAGGTATTTTCTGCGATTTTTTACCGAAAAAATCGTGTTTGATAATGGTCGATTTTCAAGATTCAACAGGTCATAACTCGAAAAGCATAAGAGACCCCCACGAAATTCTTTTGGATTCGTGTTCAGGAGGTAAAACTACGTAAGTAACACCACTTTTCTTTTTGTTTCGAGAATGAGCCCGATAAGCTTACCTTTACCTATATTTGTTGGGTCTCAAGCAAATTGATCATGAATTTAATTCAAATTTAAATATATCCTATACAACGGGAATAACAGGCGAATATCCAAAAATAAACTACTGTTATGGCTAATACCCAACGCCTATTGGATTGCAACTATAAGATACCCATGAAAGATTTGACAAAATAATTTAAAGCAATCTTCAGTGATATGTCGTGTAAATAATCTTTAGATATTTAAAACTGAATTGGGACCATGTAATCAGACTCCAAATATACATATTTCAGACTGAAAATTAAGTGCTGCCCATCGATAGATATACCACAGTATTATGCTTAAAGCATAATACTGTGGATATACTTTTAAAGAATAGAGCATATTCGTGAAGGTAGGATTATGTACACCAACATAAAGTTAGTGTTATATCATGATTCATGAAAAGTTCATACGAAACTGTGTTCAAATCAAGGCCAGTGGCGTAGAAAAAGGTTCCCTGTGAGCATTATACTACTATTCATTATTTGTGTTTAAGTTCTGTGGTTGATGCTTGAGAGGTAGGGAGTAGAGAAGGACAATTAACACTATTTGTAGAGGATGGCCCGTTCCCTATGCTGCAATATCTCATTTGACGTCACCGCGATGCCTTCCGTGTGGGTTTGTACATCTATATATAAAAGTTAACCATTAAGTGGCATCGCGCTGACGTCATTTGACAGGCCCATAAAATCGTTCGATCGGGTCATCCTCTACAAATAATGTTCAAAGTCCTTGGGGAGGAGCGACCAGTTGTTGTTATGATAGTATCCGGGAAACAGTGGCGTGCTCGTCATTTGTATAAGGACTGAACAAGCCGAATAGGATTCACCAGAATACATGGAAAGTCCTACCTTATTTTTTTTTCCTTGGTGTTCTGGCATCAACTGCTATGGTCATTAGCCATGTGTTCTGGATAGGCCTTGTTACTTACTCCATACGCCACTTTAGGAGCAGCACTGTTAATTTTCAACGCAACAGTGAATCGTGGAGGAATATTCCCAGCCGTCACGAGCCTCAATCATTCAGACTTTCTCATCTGAAAATGAAAAAAGATCGCACCGTCTGGGAATCGAACCTGCAACCTCTCGGTTACCAGGCGAGCGCTTAACCACTGCGCTAATCCCCGCCCTTTTCCAACCTTATTATTAGTGAAAACATAAAAACCCGACAATGACTGGTCTTAGCATGATCCAGGTTAAGATATGAATAAACAAAGCCAGGTATTCAAGAAAAGGGCATCTCTATGATATTTTAATGCTCTCTGGCTTTATGTATGATCCCATAGCATCGTTGCCGATTTGTCAGTGATGGTTTTAAGAGGATTCGTTGATTTTTTTCAATAGTACGGGCTTTTACTGAAAAAAAGCTATAAATTGTGTGATTTGGGCGGCAATTTTAAATATTTGATTTCGTCCATACAGATGGCTTGTTTGTTTGCATTACCAGAGCGACTGGGCTGCAGAGGACGCTACTATACACGTCAAATATAGTTGGTTTGAGTGTCTGTTTGAAAGGGTGTATCAATTGAAAAAGTTCAAACTGAAGACACGACTTCTCGACTTGCTTGACTTTTCATGATAACGTATTAGTTCCGGATTCGTTGACAGAGGGCAGGCTCAGCAAACGTTATGTTTATACACGAGTTGCTCATATTTTCGTGTAGTTTTCATACAAAAAACAGGATCAAACTGAAGACACGTGCCTACTTGATTCTGCTTAATTTTTTATGAAAACGTTTCAGTTCCAAATTCTCTGACAGAGGCTCAGCAAACGTTACGTTTATACACAAGTTGCTCATATTTTCGAGCCCATCTTTCATCTATCGAGATCGATCGTATTCACGACGTTTATTTTTGTTTTGTCAAACTGACCATTTTCACTTTCATACTGACAATTGTCACTTTCAATTTTTGAGTGAAAAAAGCATCCCCTTTGGTGCTTCAGTTTGAGTGCATCCTTTGACACTTTCCTCAAAAATTGACAGTTTGAAAGTGACAATTGTCAGTTTAAAAGTAGTAATCTCAAGCCCAAAACTGACAATTGTAAAAAATAATCTGAAATATTGGCTTCCAATATGCCGTCGTGGTTTTGCTACTGTTGAAGATTCAATGAATAAATAATTACATAAAAGTCGTGAATTCAAAACGGCGCTCTGTGCGCTTCTTAATTGTTGATTTACTTTTATTTGTCACACGGGAAGAAAATACCCATGTAAATTAATATAATTAAGCGCCATCTTGTGGGCAATTTGGAACCAGGACGTAATCTAACTGTTGACAGGTGGTGCCTTCTGTAAAAATCGTATTGTTGATATCACCAGGGTTTTTAATATTTTAGACATCCTATAATTTCTGCGAGTATACGGAAATGAAAATAACTTAAAATTTTCCGTGACTTAATGAGTGTATTAACTGATGTGATGCCCGTAGGAATGAATGGTAACCATTCATTCTAAGGCCCACTTGGACAGGCAATTTCTACTAGGGTGTGATATTGATGAAATAATTAAATTAATAACTATTTAATATACTCTTGCTGAGAAATGTCATATCGTCTGTGTGTTGAAATGTTTGTTGTTTGTTGGTATCAATTTGTTTTTATTGGAAACCTACTTACAGGTTGGTTAAAAAGATAGTGACGAAAATTATTCAGTCCAATAGTCGACGAGATATTAGCCATGGTAGTACTTGTTTTGTTACATTCCCAAATCAAATTTATTCTGCATAAAATCCTAAAAGCTTGTATTTATATATTGCTTCCAAAAATTATTTTCGACAATTGGTTATGATTCTCATCAGTATAACTTGCGATTTCTTCTTCAGTAATGCGTTTTTAGAACCACCAATGTCCTTGTTTTGTTAATCTGTTCTTTTTACATTGAAACACTTCTACCCTGTTTTTTATGCTAGTTATCAAGCTAAAATATGTTAGATTGGTCTTTCAAACAACACAAAACTCCAACAATTACATTTTGTTGGCATCAAAGGCCAGGAAGGATATTTGCTGCCAGTGCGGACCATATTGTATAATATTTATTCATAGATCTCCTAACATTCCATTCCTTGATTGCATTTTGTTACGTTTTGTTTTCAAATATTTTATTTACACTGTTACAAGTTTAGTCACTGCCTCGTGTTGGAGTTGAAGGGGTTGAAAAGAAAAAACAATAATCCCTCATTAAAACTCATATTTTCAAAACATACACTAACTACTAATAAAATTATGTTAAACTGAAAAACCAGAATCGACGAGAAATAATTTTAAAAAAATTCGACAGACCGAAATTTTTTAATAAACAGCACATTTATCTACGTATATTCTCTACATTAATTAAAATTGTGCTAAATAAATAACCGAATAAAAGTGCACTTCAGTAGTCGGAGCGTTTATCCCGGTTCTTGCCTCTGGACACTGTCCTCGCTTTGGAGTTGGCTGTATTCACGATACGCTAAAAAAAGAAAAACGTATCATATCAATTTTTCATTTCTCAAAATAATATCAATTGTACTTAAAAATGTAATGAATTATCATGTATTCAACGCCATCTAGTAGTGGTAATACTACTAGAAATATAAAACAAGACAATATCGGCTAGTTTAATTCAAACAAACCCTCACAAAACCTCTGTTCCTCGAGTTCACGCCCAGTAGTACAAAAATCGTCAGTAGATGGCACTGGTGGCGCGGCGCGTTACAAGCTGCAGTTGTCTCTTTCCCACCCACTGACGCCTCTCAACTTCAATTTGTAACGCGCCATCTAATGACGATTTTTGTACTACTGGGCTGAAACTCTCATGACTGCACTACTTCCTCGTACTAGTGTTTTATGTTTATGACAACTGTTGCGGTAACACTTTCAACTATGATGACTATGATGACAAGCCGTGGAAATGAGTCAATGACAAACAGGTATGGGTCAATGGCCAAATTCCCACTGAGGGTGTAGGATCGGTAATATAATGAAATAAATGTGAAAAATATTTTATTAAACAAGATTTCATTATAAACTACTGAACTAAAAAGTTTAAAATAATATTAGATACATGAAAAACAAAACAAAAGATGTAAATATTTCCTTAAAACCGTGTGGCTTGAAACGTCATTAGACTTGAAATAAAGCTCGAGCTTTTATGAAAATATTGAAATTTTTAAAAGATTTTATTATTTTAAAGTTTTTAGTTCAATAGTTTGTAAATGAATGCTTGTATAAAAAATATATTTACATTTACTTAGAAGTTTTAGGCATTAAAATTTGTTTAACTATGTCATAATAAGTACACAGAGGTTGGTAAAGAGCAACCTACGAAAAAATTTCGTCGGCCCGATATTTTCCACTACTTTTTCGGATTTTTACAATTTTCTCAGTGAGTTGTCACAACTTTCTTTTAGAAGGAGGGGGACTGAGTCACCCTATTAACATTTTATTTACCGTTTTTTTCCACGTCCGAAACTGTCGGAAGTTTTTCTGAATTCCTACGCGTTTCCTCTCTAGCCTTCAGGCGAATAAAATATTTTTAAATTCAACTATTCAAAGTTCCGTATTTCACTATTGTCTTGACTAGGGCTGCTAGGGTTGCACCCTGAGTCGTATAAGGGGTTGTTTCCCTTATACGAAATGCGACTTGGGATGTAGCTACAGATGGTAGCTATAGAAACTCAATAGCATCAAAGAATCAGAATCAGAAATGCTTTATTGTCATATAATATAAATTATGTTGACAAAGCTTGTCTAAAACTAAGACATGTGAAGAATAAAAAGAAAAAATATAATTATATAAATAAAAGGAATATAAACATTTATTGTACAACAACTGGGATACGGGGGAAAGTTATATACTTATTTTAAATAAGTTACACTCAATAATATAATATGGGATACTTAAAACAACTCTTACCTAAAACCATTACTAAACCAATAACTAAGTCCTTTGTCCTTTTATGGACGTTTTCAGCTAATGCCAAAAGGGCCTAGCATATGAGGCTAACTGACTGCTAGGACTCTCTCCTCTATAGGAGTCTATTACTAACTATTTCCCCTACCATTCCAATCATCTTATATTTATATAATGATAGAAATGTTTTATTTTTATTCGATCAACGATTTAGCAAGGCATGCGACTTTGGACAATTTCAATGTCAACCGCATAATGACAATGAACTGCCATCGTGATCGAATTAGTAAATAACAAGAGTGAATAGGTCAATGCACTAAAACAATTCAAAGAGCAAATCTTTGCTGGAAGGAAGGGGGAGGGTGTACGAGCCCCTTACCCGACATTTGTTTTGTCGTAATTTTCCACGTCCAAAACCGTCGGTAATAACCCATGATTTATTTTAAATCAGATTATTTATTATTTATTTATTTATTTTTCCGAATTTATTCAATATTTCTCGAAACCAGATCAAACCTATTATTTCATTTGTTTATCTGCACTCACCCTTCTGTATCTATCTACTTGATTTTGAGTGTGCGGCAGCATTATCTGCACAGGTGGAGTAACCATTTGGAAAATGTCGCGTAGCAGCTCATTCTCAGCCAGATGCACGTTAATACTGGGCCCTAAAATATTGCACAGCGACTCGTATTGTTTCCGTTTCGCCCAGGTGTTTATAACAATCTCTTCCCTTCCGAACCTCACTTGTAGGTCTGATATCGAATCATCCTGAAACGAGAAAAAATTATGTTTATAGTCAAGTCGACTCGGATTTGTATCCTAAAACCTACCTCGATGAACTGCAGGATATCCCTGAAGGAAGCCCTTTGCTGCTTCCTGTCTTTCTTGGACCTGTACTTGTGCGAGTCTGTCGCCAGCTCTTTGAGAGTTTCTATTATTTCTTCGGCGAAAGCTTCCTCGAAATCGCGGCTTTCCTCTCTGCCCAGCTCGAAGACGAGAGCCAGGGCTTCTCCGGCCGCCATTCTTACATCCAAGTGCAAAGATTCTAGTAGTTCGGACAACTTTTCCAAAGACCTGTGCAAGTTCGAAAATATCACCAATAAAATTGATAAAAGACAATGGGATTGTCACTAAATTAATATTTTATCAATGAATCAAGTCAGAGACTGATCATACTTACGGGAGGCTTTTCGAGCTGCTGATCATACTCCCAATGCCGCCGGGAGCTAGCAGGGTGAAGAGCAAGCTCCAAGCACTGAGAGCAGCTGCGTGGAGAGTGGCAGTTTCAGCGGTGATGTTTGGTTTGCTTCTGTCGCCTTTCAAGTAACTGCCAGAGAAGATCGTTTCGAACTGCTGCATGACGAGGAGGGAGTCGTATACGTCGACACCAGACAAGAAAGTGATTTGGCCCAAGGCTCTGCAGCACTACAAAACATTTTTTTTTATTCGTTTTGTTAATTTCGCTATTTTTGTTTTCTATTTCTTAAAAAGTTTGGGAAAGAGGGAAAAAAGAACAACGCTGAGATTTGATTTCTTAAATTGTGACTGTTGTAATTCCTCACCATTGCTCTAACAGGTGCTTCGGCGGCCATGTCGCAGATTATGGTAAGTAGCACTGGCTTAAGTAACTGGAAGATTTCTTCGCTGGCATCATCGCCACCCAACTGTACGGATACTACGGTGGCTAATTCAGCTGCTGCAGTTTTTTCAGGGCCGCCTCCTCTCTTCAGGCTTCGCTCGATGCTGTCGCAAATGGTGAAATATCTAAAAGTGGTTAAATTCAAAATTTGGATCCTATTCATATTTTTCATAATGTCATTGAAGTATGAGTTTTGTAAAAGTATAGTACTGAAAAGATCAATTCTGGATGAATTTATGTAGTAAAAATAACAAAAGAAAAAAATTCAATCAATTAAAAAGAAACCATTCATTGGCCACCTAATAGTCCAGATTTGACACCTCTACATTACTATCTATTGTGTCGTTTGAAGAAAAAATAAATAGAAAAATTGTTTTTTCCATTAACCAGCTGTCGTCCCCTTACGAACGGCCGCCCTCAGAAGTCGAAACTTGTGCGAGCCAAGGATTAACTAGGTCTTACCTTTCTACGTGCGATTCCTAGCACTTTATCGGGCCATCAGAAAAGTATCTGCAGTCGCTAGGGTTTGAACATTCGACTGGCAGCCAGAGTGATTAAAAACATTGACGCTTCCACCGCTCGGCTACCTGGTCCAGCGAAGACAATTAATTAGCCAACTAGTAGTCCAGACTTGAAAGTCCCACATTCCTATTTAACACCTCTACATGTGTCATCTAGTAGTCCAGATTTGACACCCCTACATTTCTATATATGAGGTAATTTGAAGAAGACACCACTCATTGGTCACCTAGTAGTCAAGATTTGACACCTCTAGATTTCTATGTATGGGGTCATTTGAAGAAGGAATAATGTATTGGCCACATAGTCCAGATTTGACCCTCCTACATTTCTATCTATGGGGTCATTTGAAGGAATAATTCATTGACCACCTAGTAGTCCATATTTGACACCCCTACATTTCCTATCTACGGGGTTAGTTGAAGAATGAACAATTCATTGGCCACCTAGTAGTCCAGATTTGGCACCCCTACATTTACATCTATGGGGTCATCTGAAGAAAGAACAATTCTTTGACCAACTAGTAGTCCAGATTTGGCACCCCTACATTTATATCTAAGGGGTCATCTGAAGAAAGAATAATTCTTTGTCACCTAGCAGACCAGATTTGACACCCTTACATTTTTATCTATGTGGGACAATTGAAGAAAGAACAATTCACTGGCCACCTTGTACTTCAGATTTGACACCACTACATTTTTATCTATCAGGTCACTTGATGAAGGAACAATTCATTGGCCACCTAGTAGTCCAGAATTGACACCACTTTATTTCTATCTAAGGGGTTAGTTGAAGAAGGAACCATTCATTGGCCACCTAGTAGTCCAGATTTGGCACCTCTACATTTCTATCTATGGAGTCATCAATACCGACTAACCAATCTCAATATATTGAAAAATAGAATAACAGAAGGATCAAAAATATTAATAATCAATGTCATTCATATACTACAATATTTTTTATTTTTAAATTGGCTTCTATTATTGAAATATTTCTTGAATACACAAAGACAAAGATAAGGAGACTTTTAAGACTACTAACTTTGAATATTTACTATATTGATTGTTTTATAAACAAATGTCTTGTTATCTGCATTTCAATTTAAAAACAATTTATGAACTTCCTTATTTTGGTCACATATTGAAACACTTCACATTTTATTATTACAATAATCAAGGAGCTTTATTGTAATCTTAGGTTCATAAAAAGATTTTTGAAATGACAACTTATCATTTATTATAAAAAATATAGGAACATAACCATCCAGAATTGTTAAATTCTTACCTTTCCTTGATGAATTCGGGTATACTCTTGTTGATGAAAGCCGTAGTGAGGGACTGGAAACAATTCGTTCTGCCCTGCGAGGATTTTTGCGTGAGACCGTCAATCATATCGCATATTTTCTCTTCGAACTGTTCCTGAGCTAGGTCGTAGGCATCTTCACCGTCCTCGGTGCTTTTGTTTTCCGAGACGTTGCTAATAACGCTGGCATTATCGTTGATAGACTCATCGTCAGACTGGTTGTCGGGAATCTTCCGCCGACGAGCTAAATTTTAAACATTTCAATCAACAAAATATTTTATAACCCCGAAAATATGACCAATTATCGTATGGATTTCGGAGGAAAAACAAGTGAGAGCTCGGAACTTGAGGAGCTCGGACGTTGAGGAGCTCGGACGTTGAGGAGCTCGGAATTTGAGGAGCTCGGAACTTGAGGAGCTCGGAACTTGAGGAGCTCAGAACTTGAGGAGCTCGGAACTCGAGGAGCTCGGAACTCGAGGAGCTCGGAACTCGAGGAGCTCGGACCTCGAGGAGCTCGGAACTTGAGGAGCTCGGAACTTGAGGAGCTCGGAAGTTGTTGTTCAGATCTATATTTTAATTCCATCGCGTCAAATATAGTATTTTCAACATCAGTAAACTATTCCATTGGGCGACCAATGTAACAGCAGCCACGAATTTCTATCCACTAGTTTACCGGATTGTATCGCGTCGATAAATTCGTGGCCACATCACAGTTAAAAACGTGGCTCGGCCACGAATTCGTGGCTACCAAATTGTGCTGGCCATGGATTTTATTTCATGATGAACCTTTTAACTTATTTTCGAATGTCACATGTCGATTGTCACTTTCAAAAATTCAGAATCGTTGAGGTAGTCCCGATATTTTCATCCATTATTTTGAGGTAAGTGAAATAGGATATCAATACACTCGGCAAGTATGGGAAAGTATTAACTATGTATTTTATCGACAAGAATGTCAAATTTGAAAAATAGAACAAAATGCTTATTTTGAAAAATCATATGGAGCTAACCGAGGAGTTTTCCCCTGAATTTTTTGAGCTAGAATAATTCTTGGAGAGGCAGTAAATAAGACCTTTTACACAAAATATTTTGCCGGGCAAGACTTCACCTCGTACGGCCCTTTCATAATGTGAAAAAAACGACGAAATGATAACTTTGAAAATTCATACGAAGCTAACCGCGGATTTCTGTGCGATTTTTTTGTACTGTAAGGATTCTTAGAGAGGCAGTGAATAAGACCTTTTACATAAAATATTTTGCCGGGCAAGATTTTACCTCATACTGCCCTTTCAAAATGTGATACAAACGACGAAATGCTAACTTTGAAAATTCATACGAAGCTAACCGCAATTCTAAGATTTTATTTGTGTGTGACGTCATTTCTATCAGTTTCTTATACACAATAATTTGAAACAAAACAATAGAAATGGCGTAATTTCAAGGCACTCAAGGTCAAACTATTTGACCGCGAGCCAATGGCTCTAAATGAATAAACATAAGCTGCTTTTTATTAATTTTCATTCTTGTAAGTTGGTCACTTGGGATATGAGCAGCAAACTATTCGAATGGACAAGTTCAGCCCACTGTTGCCAACCTTGAAAATAGTCAAAAATACTCTACCACTGGAAACGCATTTTTTCTAGTTTCTGTTTATTCCTTTCGGTTTCTTTATTCATTTTACAGTCCTAGGAGTATCCCCGGTTTTTAATTCCAAGTAATTTGGTAGAAAATTGATGTTAAATGATTTTGAGGTTAGTTCGGTTAAAATGTTGGCCGCCTGATACATTTTTAAATTAAAGAAGAAGGAGAATAACTTTCCGAGTATTAAGCTGTTTTTTGTCGTATCACTTTTTTAAAATTATTTGGACCGTTTTAAAAACTTTTCATTTTAGCGTTGAAACAGTGACGTCATAGATAGAATGTTTTCAAACGAAATGCACCATTTTGACGCCATAGTCAATTTTATGACGTAAAATTGAAAAAGTTTTTAAAACATTATTGAATACGGTTCAACGACAAAAAACAGCTTAAATATAGGTTGTAAATGTAAATAATCACTACAATAACAAAAGCAAGCAGTGCAAGCACAGAAAACCCGTAGGGGCCGTAGGAAAGGTGTTCTGTGCTGGAAATATTGCGACTGCGCATGGTATTAACATGAAATGTTACTGTCACAAAACACGAGAAAGTGTGTCAGGTGGCCAACATTTTAACTGAAATAACCTCAAATTCACTTAACATCAATTTTCTACCAAATTACTTGGAATTAAAAACCGGGGATACTCCTAGGACTGTAAAATGAATAAAGAAACCGAAAGGTATAAACAGAATCCAGAAAAAATGCGTTTCCAGTGGTAGAGTATTTTTGACTATTTTCAAGGTTGGCAACAGTGGGCTGAACTCGTCCATTCAAATATGACAACTTTCCTCAAAGAGACTAAACTAACAAGGAGGGTTTAATAGCTCTTGCAAATCAAAATCTTGTAGCATCAACGCGTCATAGTGACGTACTTGAAAATGAGTACAGAGTCGAACTCGAACCAAGCAACAAAACTGTCATCAGTAACTCCACAGAACTCGTACTTATATATTATGACTATAAGTATGAGTTCTGTAACTCTCATATACCAAGAGCTAGTCCGTCACTGTCTATAGAGAACGGCGGCCATGACACGTCCAACTACGTCACATTTCGTCACAAATGTTCTTTCATCATTTTTCTATCAGTGTCCCCTGTCCCCATTGTCTTATGGGGATTAGACTATCCTGTTAAATAATGTTTAGTCTCCTTGAACTTTCCATTCATTTTATTTCGTATATTTATTACAAAAAAAATTGAAATTAAACGAATTTTTCGATTTATTTGGTAAACAACCAAATTGGCGTTTTACAATTTTTTAATATTCTTTACGTATTTATCAATTTTAGCAAATAGCCCAAATAAAACAATTGAACACATAAATGAATCCGAATAGTTGGCAGCGCATGTCCCAAGTGACCAACCGCAAGAGTGAAAATTAGTATTTCTAAGAAAAAGTTAGGTTATGTTCATTTATATGAGCTAAATTTTTTGTGTAAATCTTTTGGTTTAGTGCTTGCAATTGTCAAATATCAATTGATTAGCGCATGAAAAGAGTGTCCGACAAAAAGGAAGCATTTTGAGCGATTTTTTACTGAAAAATTCGTGTTTGAACATGATCGATATTCAAGACTCAAAAGGGCATGACTCGAAAAAGCATTGGAGAAATCCTTGAATTTTCTTCGGTTTCGTGTTCAGGGGAGAAAACTAGGTACGTAAAATAACTTTTTTTGAGGTGAGAAAATTCACACAACAGTTCATATTATTTACCGTGCACTGCACTATCAACATATTATGCAATAATATTTCATTCCCATCCAGTACTGAGCTATGTTTAAAGTTTCAAGTCTCTAGCTCATCGGGAAGTTAGTTTGAAATTATTGCAAAATTAGTACCAGATAAACAGATGGATAAGAAAACGAATTAATAAAAATACCTATGGTGACGTGAGAAATAAGGTTTCCCAAAATATTTTCCTTGAATTTCCTCTGTTGTGATATATTGCTCAATGCATAAATATTTGCCAATATGAACAATATTTGCAGAAAATTATGTTTGGCAAGTGAATGGCTTCAATATTGAATATTGATACCAAAACTATATTTCAACCTGACTTCATTTCCATTTTTGGAAAAACACCTGTCCAAATAGCAAATTTCAACTATCAAGAAAGGATTGTGAAATGGCAAGATTGCCTTAATTGTGCAGTTTTATATCTGGCTCATCCAAGAACGATCCAAATTTCACCACCAGAATGAAAAATTCCTGGAATGTTTGCACAATATTTTGTAAACTGAATAATGGCGTTGCCCAATTAAACTACAATATAGCCAGGAAGCTGTTACCCATCATTTAATTTCCCAACAATGACCATAATTTTCAGGTAATTATCGATATTCCATATGCCATAAAAGATAAACAAAATCCTTGGAAATTTGACGTAAGAATTGGGTGCTACATTACGTCCACACCTTAAACACAATGTACATAAAGTCGCGTTTCGCTCAGAACAATTTGCAGACTTACCAGATCTTTCCTTTCGATTTCCTTTAGGCATGGTCACAAAAACTAAACGAACTTTTTCTTAAATTTACTAAATGAAACAACTAATTTAGCACTTGATCAAGACGGTAAACTGTTTCTTAAAGTACTTTCTACACTTATACTCGGCACTTGACATTCGATTTTATTAAAAACTTTTAGAGAACTCAATAACATGTTTTCAGTTGAACAGGAGATGATCAACTTGCGTTCTGCTGCCAAAATTTGGACTTTAAATAGGGCAGAACCAAATCAGCGAACGTTTGCGCACAATGGTGCAAATGGTGCAATCTCATGAAAACGTTCAATACAAGGAACATGCGTCATACGTCTTCTTCATCAAATTTTTTCATCCTTGCACGCAGCTTCCGATGAGGCGCAGTTGGCCAGCTCGAATGGGGTGGTACATCATTTGTTACGGCTCGTTCATACCCTTGCGAATATTTGCAGTTTTTTTGCGATTCGACTCATACGGCGAAAAAAATTGCTGTGAATGATGAAACCTTATGTTATTTTTCTGTTATGTAAACGCAAATATTAAAAAATGATTCATCATTCACAGCAATTTTTTCGCCGTACGAGCCAAATCGCAAAATTGCGAACATTCGCAAGGGTATGAATGGGCATCAACTCTTTCTATTTTGACGCTGTTTCTTTATTCTAAATATGTATTACAAGTATCGCGGGATATTTGAATGGCTTAGTCATGAACGCCAAACGCTTCTGTGTGCACGCTGCACAGACCTTATATTTTATGAGGTCTGTGGTCACAAAACTCATACTTATATCAGATATGAGTATGAGTTCTGTGTATGTGGTACGCTGTGTAAAAAACACTATACAATAAAATGCACGGCATAAGCGCTTCGACCGTTGCTATGTTATTAACAATTTTGGATGAATAGTCGTTAAATCGCTAACAATTTTGAGTGGTTATTCTGTCTATGCAAGATTAGTCAGGTTAGATTAGGTTGGCTAGTAATTCACGCATTTTCAACTCAGTTTGCCTTCCTCTTGTCGGTCATTTAAACTTACCGCTATTACAGTGACCAACCACATAGCCTGCCATGCAATTTATTGTCGACCTTAAAAAACTGTCATTCGCATTCTGTGCAGAGGGTGTGCCATCTATAATTATTTGGTTGAACTGATATAAAGTACATCAGTTTTTTTTGCCACAAGCTATAGTGTATCTACTTTAACCGTTTTTTAATTAATTCATCGATTTTTTAAGAACAAATTGAGTTCAGTGATAATCTCTAATTTTCATAGTTTCACAATCAAATAACTTGAAGAATAATCTAAGCGTCATGTCAAAGATTACGGGTATAGAACTAAAAGCGTGAAACCACAGAATGATTAAACACTCAAATATTCAAAATTGCAAGCTATGTACAGGGGAGTACGAAATAAAAGATTTTTTCAATTGTCTTTATTTTCAATAAATTGATGAATGTAGCCGTTACTACGTGATAGGAAATCATCACGAAAAATGAGAAATAAAACTTTCTATGTTTTTATACCACTTCTATTTGTAACCAACGTTATTGCAGTTTCGTCCTATATAGACATTATCAAACAATACAATAATCTGAAATAATTCCTTCCTTCCTTAAATACCTACCCTTAATTCTACCCGAGGCCTGTCTTAGTGACTAACGGTCATTAATGACTTTTACCTGGACCTTGTTTATTTGCGACAATGTGACTGCGCTGCCTTATAAACCGGTGAATAGACCAAATCCAGGTGATCATTCCAAATGTGGGACAATGTGGACGTCATTTTTCAAAAAGATACGCTGAACATGAAAGGTCCTTCAGACTAGGAAAAAATTATTCGACGTTTTCAAACCATTCCTTGGAATGCAACCACAAGTTTTCGAGTCTGAACGAAACGGAAATTTTGCGCTATGCAAGCAAGGGTTGGAAACTGAATTATTTGGAATCCTTAGAAATTCATAAACACAAATATTGTGGATGTAACCTACTGAATGATCAACTGGATTTGGTCTATTCACCGGTTTTTATGGCAGCTCAGTCACATTGTCGCAAATAAACAAGGTACAGGTAAAAGTCATTAATGACCATTAGTCACTTAAGACAGGCCTCGAGTAGAATTAAGGGTATTTAAGGAGTGTTATTTATTATTTCAGATTATTGTATTGTTTGATAATGTCCATATAGGACGAAACTGCAGTAACGTTGGTTACAAATAGAAGTGGTATAAAAACATCGAAAGTTTTATTTCTCGTTTTTCGTCTTTATTTTCATTAAAAAGGAAAACAGTCGCGGTATACTATGATTCTTAGAGCTTTTTTTATTAGAGGTGTAGACAGAAAATTAATTAGAAGTGAAATTTAGGACGATACGTCTTCACAAGCTGTGGATCGTCATTTATTTATTTAGTAGATGATGTTGAAGAGCTGGGAGCTAATAAAATGGTTTCGGTATAGTTTTCAATTTATTTACAATTACAGTTAATAATATACAATTATTACAATCTAGAATTTCAAGCTGAACCCTGGACCTCCTCTTCTGTTATCCACTCCCATTCCAATCCTGAATCCATATCCGTCCTCATCCATGTCTCTGCCCTGAAAACAAACACAAATTTCGGTTCATCTCAAGCTTTCTAAAATAAGCATAACTTTTACAAAAGAAAATTTTGTCCAGATAATAACAATATTATTAATTTGTCTGATCAACAAGTTGAAAAACGTGAAAAATATAGATAAAAAATATGATCGATAGCTCAATGCATTCGGAATGACCACTAGAAAAATGTTTTTCAGGGATTTTACCGCACGTAAAATAATTCGATTGTTATTAACAAAATGAGATAAAAAAGGGTATTTAGTTTTTTGTTGACAACTCAAAAACTATTAATATTTGTAAAATGTTACAATTCTGCTTATTGAGTGAAATGGAAATCCGATATTTTTTCATCAAATACTTAGTATGCATATCAGACAATATGAAATAGCGACTGTTCCTTGCGATTTCTTGTAGCGTAGTGTTTTCTTTGTTGTTGCTGTTGTTGGTTCTTGAGTCGAGTGCAAAAAACGATGACCGTTGCTCGCCCTTGGTGGAAGGGGCGGGGGTGAGATCTGCGGCCAGCTGCTTTGGACTGCCAGTGGCGTGGAATATTGAACCTTTAACATAGCAGCCAGTGGCGTGGAATATTTGAGCGTTAACAATATTTAAGAAATTTTGAAAAAAGTTCCGGAAAGAGGAGGAAATTTCCAATAAAAATTTCCAGACTCCCGGAACTCTATCTCCATTATTTACAATTTTAATTTAACGCTGAAAATAGTGCTCCGCGAAACCATTTTTTAGTGGTCATTCCGACTCCAATGATCGCATTTTTAGGAGTTCTATCTATATTTTCACGTTTTTCAACTTGTTGATCAGACTACACAATGTATTATTCACTTCTATAATTATGTATGTATTTATTCATGAATAAACTTTTATAATAATAATAATGTTTATTCATTATAAAATACAATTTTTCTTTATATAATACAATATATTATAATGGTATGAGTAAACAAGAACATTTCCTCACGACGTAGAACTTGTAGTGAGGTGACAAATTGAAATGAATACATATATATATATATATATATATATATATATATATAACAGAAAGTTTATGACATCTACAGTCACTAGTTGAAACTTAATTTGACACGAACCATGGAATCCAAAGTTAGATGTTTATCTACTCATTGACAGGCAGCCAACAATTCGTTGTTCTGACCAACCCAAGGTTCAATCAAGTTTCTCGTACGTTAAGAGGAACGCAAGCAGAATCTAAGTGAAAATAGAGTATTTTTCGTTTTAATTCCGAGAGTTCTAACCTTTGACAGCTGTTTCGTGCTAACGCACTCATCAGAAAGGATTTATGGAGCTCTCGGAATTAAAACGAAAAATACTTTTCACTTAGATTCTGCTTGCGTTCCTCTTAACGTACGAGAAACTTGATTGAACCTTGGGTTGGTCAGAACAACGAATTGTTGGCTGCCTGTCAATGAGTAGATAAACATCTAACTTTGGATTCCATGGTTCGTGTCAAATTAAGTTTCAACTAGTGACTGTAGATGTCATAAGTAACTTTCTGTTATATCTGTCTTGCCTTCACGGTATTAATTCTTGAGTAGATTCGTTTTGATTTCGAGAGCTCCATAAATCCTTTCTGATGAGTGCGTTAGCACGAAACAGCTGTCAAAGGTTAGAACTCTCGGAATTAAAAAGAAAAAAAATATATATATATATATATATATATATATATATATATATATATATATGTACATTACTAAGTTCATGGGTTGAACCGCGTTGAGAGTTTATAACTCGACGTTTCGGCTCCTGCTTTGGAGCCATTTTCAAGAGTGTGACTGCGAGGCCTCTATCTGCCTACTCCTCGAGTCGTGGTCTTGAGAGATATCAAGGTCTCAACCTGCCTACTCCTTGATCTCAAAATGAACAATTTTTCAAAATAAAATTATTGAAATGAAACTATTGAGGAAATTCATTAAGTTTAGTTTTATACATTTATTATGTTTTGAAAAAAATTACGATCTTTTTTAAATATCCAATCCTTCACTTCGATTTTGAATGAATGAAAAGATTTTGATTTTTTTATTTCTTCTGGAACTATATCCAAAACTTTTCTTATAATATTTGTACAATTTCTAGTAGATTTATTTTAATTGGGTTTATTTTTTAAAGTTATATTATTTTTATATCTTGTGTCATATGAATGATTACCGAAGTTAATACATTTTTTGTTTTTGAAAACATAAATCGACATTCTATATACAAATAATTGAACAATATCAAATTTTCCACTTTTTTATAAAGAATATCAGAAGGAAACATTAAATTTCGATCACATATTATTTTTAAAATTTGACTTTGTATCACTTCTAAATGATATACTAAATTTTGTTTTACTCCAGCCCATCCAAGAATACCATAGGTCAACGAGACTGTTTTAATGAAAAATATAACATCTCAAGATGTTTAAGTGTAAGAAATTGTTTCAAAAATTTGAATTTGGGTATAAGACATCTCAATTTTTTAACAAGGAAGATAATTTGATAATTCCATCTTAAATGTTTGTCAAATTTGATTCCTAGATATTTTATAGATTCAGTTTCATGAATTTTGAAGTTACTGTCAATTTCAAGTGGGCCTAAATTTGATAAAAAAAATTCAAAGCAAGTGAATGGAAGATAATACGTTTTATCAAAATTTATAGTAAGTAGATTTATGTCAAACCAGCTTTTTATTTTCCTTAAATCTTCTTGAACAGTTTGTTTCAATGCAGTCCATGTAGAAGCACTATAAAAACTAACAGTATCATCTGCAAATGCATGGATTTTTCCATTACACTTCAATTTAAAAAGGTCGTTGAGAAAGATATTGAATAGTAATGAACCTAAAACATTGCCTTGAGGTACTCCATAACAAAAAATCATGGGATCACTAATAGTTTTATTAATTTTTACATACTGTTTTCTATTACAAAATATTACTCTTCATTAATTTGTAAGCTATTTCACGAGAACCAATAAGGTCCAGTTTTTTTAGCAGTAGTTCATGACTAACAGAGTCGAATGCTTTCTTTAAGTCAAGAAATATACTGAGGTTTGGTGTGTTATTTTCCAATGAGTTATAGATATGAGAAGTGAGGGAACAAATTGCATGTTCGGTGGAAACGTTTTGCCGAATTCCGAATAATTGTTCTAGAGACAAAAAATATATGTGACTTAGACAATGTGGCGAAGCTGCGGGCGATGCCGGACCTGAACTCTTACGTAGCCGGCGCCCGGCCGCGGGTGAACATCTTTGCGCTTGCACCGAGAAGAATCTGGATGATTCGATGAATCTGGACGATTCGATGAAAAATTTTAGAGCATTCGGAGAAGTCAACGTCGGATATAAAAAGAACTACGCAGTGGACAGACAGATAGTCAGTGAAGTGAAAGTCGAATATAAATAGTAGAGTGATTGTTATATAAATTAGAGTATTTCGTTAAATAAATTATTTCAGAGTGAATTGGACTTTAAATATACGACAATATTTATCAAATCCAAACTGATAAATAACTTACCAGCTTCTTGTACTCTCCGCCGCCAGAGGGCGGCTTGGGGCTCGCCGCCAGCGCCCTCTTTTGCCCCAGCTCGCTCTTGGCGGGCCACGTGGGGAACATCGCGGGGTCTATGGGCATGGGCGGCTCGTTGAAGTAGGTGTGCTTCATGGCTTCCTCGGCCGTGGTCCTCTGGGCCGGATCGTAAGTCAGGAACTTTATTAAAAGCCCCAGACCGACTTCGCTCAGAGTGTTGAATTTGCCGCGCAGGTTTGAGACGGGGTAGTCGTGGAATTTCATTTTTTTTACGGCCGGAAGTTGGTTGAAGCCCGGCCAGATTTTTTCGCTAGGAGTTCCTAGATCCTGAAAATAAACGAGGTTTCAATCTCAAACAATTTATGTTTGGGCGATATAGGAGATACTTTACCCATTATGTTGTTTAATTGCAAATAGTTACTTTTTGTCTTTTAATTAATTTCCTCAGTCGTAACTTGACGATCTGTTTCCGAATATCACCTCAAAAATTGAATTCTACAGAGATGTAACTGGAAAAAGGCAATTTTTGTTCGAGGAAAAAATGCACTCATCTACAAAATAGGCATTTTTTCAAAGAATTAGCCGTCTGATTCGAAAACCGAGTACATTTTCGGATTCAGAAGGAAATTTTCAATAAGATGATAATGATGATTAACGGGACTCCGCATTTCTTAGGAAATGTCGAGTGCATTTCTTCGTCGAATAAATTGCCCTTTTCCAGTTACCTCTTTGTCGAATTCAATTTTTGAGGTATCATCTCGTCAAGTTACGTCTGAGTGAAGTTTGCGATTTTTCGAAAAATTAAAAACAAAATTTTCGCAAAATTCCATTTCCTTCTACATATATAGAATATTGCATTTTGCGACTTTAATCGCCTGGGAATATTTAAAAAATGCGGCATTCCGCGGCTGTTACTTCATCTTATAGAAAATTTCCTTCTGAATCCGAATATTTACAAGTTTTCTGAACCAGAAGGTATGATAAAAAGTTGGGGGTGACCTACAAGTTCGGCTGAACGCCGTAGTATACTCTCCTTATAAAGTCGTGTATAATAATAATAATTATTGAATGAGTATCAAATAATCACTCCTTCAATTCACTTACTTTGAATATCCTGTTTAACTGATCCACCTCCGACTTTCCCGGAAACAGGGCGTTCATCAGAATCAGCTCCGCGAAAATGCACCCCACCGACCACAAATCAATAGGAGTGGAATACTCCTTGGCGCAAAGCAACAACTCCGGAGCCCTGTACCACAGAGTCACCACAATCGGAGTGTACGCCTTCAAGGGCGATCCATACTCCCTAGCCAACCCGAAATCCCCAACCTTCAGTATCCCCTTGTGCGACAACAGCAGGTTGGAGGTCTTCAGGTCCCTGTGAAGTATCCAGTTATCGTGCAGGTGCGCCACGGCCAGCAATAACTGTCTCAGCAGGCACTTGATCTCGCCGGGCACGAAGTGCTGCTTCTTGTGGCGCATCGTCTCCATCAGAGACTTCAAATCGTGTTCGACGTAGTCCATGACGATGAAGATCTTGTCCATGTTGCTGCCGACTACGATTTCCCTGACCGTGACGATGTTCGGGTGCTGGCCCTTCAGCAGGGTGTTGATCTCGCGCAAAGAAGTGATCGGAAAGCCTTCTTTCTCCTTCTCCATTTTGAGGCGTTTCAGGGCGACAATGTCTTCGGTTCTTTTATCTCTCGCTCGGTATACCACCCCGTAGGTGCCCTCTTCGATTCGGTTGAGGCACTGGAATTCTTCCACTGATCTACAGCCCTAAAACCGTTATGATAACCATAATACGAGACAATGTGTACGTATGACAAACGGGTAGGTACTTAAAACAAAGGATGACTGAATATATAAGGGACTGTAAACATATATCCAACCCACTTAAAACCATGAAAAATCCAACAAGTCTTTTGCAGAATATTGTAAGTTATCCCTCCGTACTTTCGATTTTGAATCAGTTAGTATTATTGGACATCAGACGATTTAAAAAAATGCCTCCTGAATGAAATGGTTGAAATAACAAAACATGTGTGTTGACAAAAAATCGGATATTGAGAATTTGAACACCTATTTAAAACTAATAGATAAAATCAAATAAAAAAATTATGAATTAATGTCAATATCAGGTGACTTATTACAACTCTCATCATTTCTTGCATCAATTCCACCAACAGTTCAGTTTGTTCATCTATATGGGTTTGTGCATACGTATTTTGTTAACCAATGTTTATATTTCATGTCGATTTCATTTATTTCCAATCTATTTTGTTGATTTTGTGTATAATATTCGAGGTGTTTTTATCCATTCTTATCTTATCAATATTTCCGAGTAGCTAAAAGGTGATAAGCTCAGAACTTAGCAACGAAAACACGACGATCAGGACAACAATGTCTTGCCTACCACAACTCTACTGGGCTGCCATCCAAATCTGTTCTCCTCCTTCAACACTTCAGAAATCCTCTTCCCAGAAGACGTCTTTGCGTTTTCGTCTACCTACCGTTCCTGATCACACGTGTCTTACGTTCGTGATAACTATCACTCCAAATACAGATTATCCTATAAGTACAGCAATAAATTCCGAAGAAATCCCATGAAGAGATCTTACTAGATTTGACAATCAAATTACAGTCTAGGCCGGAATATTTAACAAGGAAACACGATATCATTCAATCTCTGACATAATATGTTTTTTTTCTTATACTTCAGAATCTTGAAGATGAATTTGGTTTTCTTCAACATCCCGACCGATTTACCGCCAACTCACAATTTTTTATCATAGGTAACGGTCGCAATCTCTCAACAACAATAATAAAGTGTTATTATCTACAAAAAACAATACATGAGAGAGAGAGAGAGAGCTTGGATATACAAGTATGGCACAAGTATATTTAATATGTCATTTCAATTTCTTTTTTATAATTTCACTTAGGTTTATAGAAAGAGAGACAATGAGACACAAATGAAGTGGGGAGGAGGGGCCAGCACCGGCTAAAATCTTCTACTACTATTCATAAAAAGTGAGAAATGGAGAGGGAGCGTAAGAGTTAAAGGGGAGGGGGTGTGGTGGACTATATTTTGTATGCCATTTAATTTTTTTTTTGTAATTTCACTTAGGTTTCTACTGGAGAGAGAGAGACAGTCAGACACAAATGAATCAAGTGGGGGAAAGGGGTCCAGAACCGGCTAAAATATCCTACTAGTATTTTTAAAAAGTGAGAAATGGAGATGGAGCGTGAAAGGGAGAGAAGGGGTAGTAGAGTATATTTTGTTTGCCATTTAAATCGTTTTTTTATGAGTTCACTTAGGTTTATACTGATGAGACAAAGAGGCAAATAAAGTGGTGGTGGGTCCCAGAACCGTCTGAATTCTTCTACTTTTCATAAAAAGTGAGATATGGAGAGGAAGCGTGAGACTGAAAGGGGAGAGGTTGTGGTGGAGTATATTTTGTATGCCATTTAAATCCTTTTTCATAATTTCACTTAGGTTTCTACTGGAGAGACAGACACAAATGAATTAAGTGGGGGAGGGGGTGCAGGACCGGCTAAAATCTCCTACTAGTATTTTTTAAAAGTGAGAAATGGAGAAAGAGCGTGAGAGTGGAAGAGGGGATAGTAGGGTATATTTTGTATGCCATTTAAATTGTTTTTTGTGATTTCACTTAGGTTTATTCGCGATCACCATTAGCACCAGGTGGCGCACCAAAACTCCGGGAAAACAAAGCAAACGTCATTACCTGATGAGTTGACAGTTGTTGACGTAAATTTTATTATTGAATTTCTACTTCTAACTTTTAACTTTCGAGTGCTTCTTTAGAAATGCCTGTGGTGAAGATGTATTTGGCTGATATTTCAGTATTTAAGCGTAAAGAGTAGTCAAAGGGGAGGCAGTAATCATGTTTTATTTTGTGAGGAAGAGAATGTTGATAAGCAACGAGTTTTTCGACTTGTATACGAAATTCATTTTGTATGAACTAGTTTCTGGAATTTTTTGATATGGAATGACCCCTTTTGATCAATCGTTTTGTTTTGTCTCTTGTGCCTAGAAGATAATTACATTTACGCCAATTGTGGAGACCTGTTACAACACCACATGACTCAATACATACAATACAATGAACCGGACAGTATTAGTGAGTCGAGCAAAGAGAGCGGAGCTTTTGAATATACGGAAAGTTTTACAGTTTATTATTTGTTCCCAATGAACTATTTTAAATTATAAATAAAGTTTGTTGTATTAAACATAAACTAGTATTTTTCCAATATTACGGTGGAGTAACACACTAATTACAAACAAAAATTCTCTAACTAGTTGTGGAATATTCCAAAATTAAGTATTCACATATATTTACCAATTGGTTTCCCGATTTTTATTCTAATTCCCCATGTTTTTACTAATTTCTAGTTTCTGGGAAAAAAAGTGCATGGACACATTTGCAGATGAATAACTCTTGCGCCGCGGCACTGAACAAATTTTTTTTGACTAACCAGTCATATCAAAGCTATGCTTTTTGCATGGAATCAGAAAAATCAAACCAAATATAGAACAACAAAGAAATAATCAACAATTTGTTAACACTAGATCTTATGGCAGACTGTTTGTTTTCCCGGAGTTTTACGTACAAATTTCAAAATGTAGATGTCGCCCACTCCGTGGTGATCGCGAATACTGAAGAGAGAGACAATGAGACGCAAATAAAGGGGGTCAGACACAAATGAATCAGGTGAGGGGAGGGGGTCCAGAACCGGCTAAAATCTCCTACTAGTATTTTTTAAATGTGAGAAATGGAGCTGGAGCGTGAAAGGGGGAGATGGGTAGTAAAGTATACTTTCTATGCCATTTAAATCGATTTTTTTATGATTTCACTTAGGTTTATACTGGAGAGAGAGAGAGAGACAATGAGACACAAATAAAGTGGTGGGGGGTCTAGAACCGTGTAAAATCTACTATTAATAAAAAGTGAGATGTGGAGAGGAAGCGTGAGAGTGAAAAGAGAGAGGGTGTGATGGAGTATAATTTGTTTGCCAATTAAATCTCTTTTATAGTTTCACTTAAGTGTCTACTGGAAAGAGAGATAATCAAAAACAAATGAATTTAGTGTGGGGGGGGTCCAGAACCGGCTAAAATATCCTACTAGTATTTTTAAAAAAGTGAGAAATGGAGAGGGAGCGTGAGACTGAAAGGGGAGAGGATAGTGGAGTATATTTTGTATGCAAATTAAATCGTATTGTATAATTTCACTTAGGTTTAAACTGGAGAGAGACAATGAGACACAAATGAAGTTGGCTGTGGGGGTGAAACCGGCTAAAACCTCCTACTACTATTCATAAAAACTAATAAATGAAGAGGGAGCGGGAGGGGGTGGTGGAGAGGTTGTTCAGAAAATATATTTGTGTTAGTTTATCGTCATCCTAGTCGACTAGCTAACTAACCTGAACAGCAGGCAAATAAGGCGGCAAACTCTCATCCACCTGCGGTTTGGGTTTTTCATCGTCTTTCTTCTCATCCTTAACTTTATCGTCCACCTCCATCTCCTCTTCTTCGTCCACGCTTCTCGGAGACCCGGATCTCGATCTCTCGCTCAAACTGGGGCTGCCGCTGGCGCTGCCGGTACGACTCCTGCTCCTCGTCCTGGACCTCCTTTCCGAATAAGGGCTCTCGTCTCCGGCCGGCGATCTGGAGCTGGGCTGGGATTGGTCGCTGTGCCTCGAGGCACTCCTGCTGCTCGCGACGTTTTCCGGGCTGTGGTCGCTCTCGTAGTTGTTGGGGTGGTATACTTCGTCCACTTCCACGTCGGAATTGTCCGAGAGGGTGACTACGGGGGTGTCTTCGACTTTCTGACGCTTGGCGTGGATGTCCGCTTCGTGCTTTCTTTTCGTTACTTTTTCCAAGTGCCTGCGCTGCCTTTCGACGCGAGACTGTTCTTTGAGCCTCGCCATTTCTCTCTCTGTAACAAAGAGGGCCATTTGTCGAACGGACTCAAAAGCAGAGATGGAGTTGTTTGTTGTCCAAAACAGTACATCTCGCCAATCAATGAAGAATAGAATCATAAAAAATATCATGAAATAATAGCAAATATTGCTAATGATTAATGGTGTTAAATATTCCGAAAATTTCACTTATTCTTCGACTTTGATTGCCTGTGAATATTTAAATAATGCAGAATCCCGCGATTTTACTTCATCTTATAGAAAATTTCATTCTGAATTCGAAAATATACTTGTTTTTCGAATCAGAAGGCTAATTCGTTAAGAAAATGACGACTTTGTGGATAGGAGCATTTTTTCGTTAAAAAATTGCCCTTTTTCAGTTACCCCTTCATCAAATTCAATTTTTGTGGTGATATTCGGAATCAGCTCGTCGAGTTACGTATTAGGGAAGTTTGCGATTTTTTGAAAAATTGAAACTAAAAATTTTCGCACAATTCGATTTCCCTGTATTTTGACCGCCTGGGAATATTTAAAAAATGCGGAATCCCGCAAATATTACTTCATCTTATAGAAATTTTTCTTTTGAATCCAAAAATGTACTTGTTTTTTTAATCAGAAAGCTAATTCATTCAAAAAATGTCTAACCTAGGGCAATTTTTATTTGGTAATTTTTCTTCAACTTCTCACAATTTATTAGGACATTCAAGCCCAACAAGAAAAACTACAACCCTTACCAGCTTCCAGGAGTTTCTCCCTCCTCTGATCCTGTTCTGCTTTCTCTTCCTCAGTCAATTTCTCCTCCACTTTATCCCTATCTTTTCTGTGCCGTTTTTCCTCAGTAGTTATATTGATTATCTCCTTCACCAACATGCCTGCTTCCCCTTGCAAAGGATCATCATGGTGATCCTTGTGTTTCCTTTCTTTGTGAGCCCCCTTTTCTTTGCCGTGTCCCTCATCATCGCCTTTGGAAGATCTTTTGCTGAGCAATCTTTCTCGCAAGTCGTGCAGGGCTTTGTCGGCTCTGCTCCTTTTTGCTTCTTCAAAGTGTTCCCGTTTGTGTTTTTCTGCCTCGCGAGTCTGTCGCGATTCTTTCGATTTTTTGTCTTCATGTTTGCGCGATTCAGGGCGTCTGGTTCGAGCCTGGTCATCTTTCCTTTCCCTGAAGCCTTCGTAGTTTGTCTGCTCGAAATGCTGCTTTTCTCTGTAGTATCGTTCCTTGTCTCTTTGGTACTGGTCTCTGTCCTTGACAACCCGTCCAGATTTGTCCCTGAAATTAAATGAAAATTGTGATGGAACTCCGGAAAATGTAAGTCTTTTTGGATTAATTGACTCACTCCAATTAACAATTTTTTATTGACTAATTTACCTATGATGCTTTTCTCTATGCGAGTATCTGTCTTCTCTGTGACGGTCAGCTCTTTTTCTCCTTTCGTGGTCTCTTTTCTTGCTCCTTGGTGGAGCAACTAGTCTAGCTTGAGGTGGTTTGATATCTAACGAATCCACGTTTTCGCCCTCCTCCTCCGACAAACTGAGAAAAAAAGTGTAATTTCTGTGGAAAATTTCGATATATAGCTGGCTTACCTAAAATCCAAAGTTTCCTGATCTTGTTTATGTTTGGGATCCAGGGGACTCTGTCTTAGCTCTCCGTCCTCGCTTTGGTCGTCGATAGACTCGTTTCCAGACATTGCTTATAGTTTAACAATATAAATATACATCCAGCGAAACATAACAAAAAGAATAGAAAATTAGCCCGTTGCTTTACCAAAACAGTAAACTTTTACAGAAAATCGAACAGATGTCAAAAACGTCAAAATTGTCAAATGGTTTCAACCTGTCAACTGCCAAACATTCTTCTTCTTTCTGATTTAGTTGGCCAAGTCAAAATCGTACTGTGGCCAAGGCTGCTTAATTTACAAAAATAATCTTATTTCTTGACATAAATACCAATGGAAATATCGTACTCTCTAGGTAAACGGTCAACAAACTACGAAGCCGTAGAAGCGCCAGATGTAGTTATTTTTTTTTAATTCACAGATAAATCTGTCTATTAGACAGTTATTATAATTGACAGATATAAATGTCGATATCTGTCTGGAAATTATACTAATTGAACTAATTCCTAGATATAAGATATAAGTGTCTAACAGACAGATAATATCTGTCTAATAGACTCTAATGGTAGTTCGAAGATCACAGTTCAAAAATATAAGACTAACTGTTATTTAAATGTGTTTACTATTCCAAAACTGCACGATGCTTCCACTGACCTTCAGGTTCTTAAAAATTTAATGTCGGTGCCTTAGGTGCCTCATTAGGCGTTTTCCATTTAGGAGTGTTAATCCCCAGAGCTGCAAGCCCCTGAGATCGTAAATTACTTTATCACTGACTTTTTCGCCAAAAAACTGTGTATTCGCGTTGACTTTTGTCTACTTGTGCTTCATGCACCAATAAAACGGCCGGTGCTCGAGGGGCAAGGGGAATGTCAATTGGTGCTTGAAGCCCCACTAAATGGAACGCAGTCATACGCTCTGGGTATGTATATGTATAGTACTATTATATACATATGATGAAAATAAATCATGAAACAAAAATGAACCACATAAATCTTGTCTGATTGCCTGGGAGTGGTCACGCCACACATAAGAAGAAGAAATTTTAATTATCAGTGCCGTTTTTGTTATGGTCGTTATGGGGTTATGTGAATGATAATAAAATAATTTGAAAGTTTGAATAGGCGATATGTACAATTTTTTTTACAGCGATAATACAATTTTGTTGTATAATAACGATGGCTGAAATAAGCCGAGAACGTATAAAATGACTATTATGCGTGTAAAAACCACGCCACTCACTTATACTTCATTTTTAACCATACTAGTTTCTGTGATATTTCTTGTATCTGTAGTTTTAAGCTTCATTTCATTAACGAATGGTTAGACTTTAATGCACGATAAGATTTCCTTCATTCACAACGCTGTTTCAGATCAATGCAAGTGCTCCTCACCTGACAGGGTGAAATACGAAATTGTACCACAATCAAGGAAAAAATTAATAAGCTCTAAGCACAGACTTGCAGTATTGGTACCCTACAGAGAGCGTTTCGAAGAGCTCTTGGAGTTCGCACCGTACATGCATCACTTTCTCAGCAATCAAAACGTTAATCATGATATTTTTATTTTGAATCAAGTAGACCAATTCAGATTCAACAGAGCCTCACTCATCAATGCAGGGTTCCTACAAGTCAGAAAAGACTACGACTACATAGCCATGCACGATGTAGATTTGCTGCCTCTAAATCCGAACTTACGTTACTCTTATCCTGAGCAGCCTCTTCACTTGGCAGCTCCGCATTTGCACCCTAAATACCACTATGAAAAGTTCATCGGAGGAATCTTGCTGATCAATAGGTAACTGTACAAATTCGTGGTATCCAAGACATTTTAAGTGGTTGTTTTAGTAAACAATTAGAACTAGTCAATGGATTGTCGAACAGATATTGGGGATGGGGACTGGAAGATGATGAGTTTTATGTCCGTCTGAAGGATGCTCATCTTAACGTTACTAGGCCTGATTATATAACTTCAGGAGTTAATGACACTTTCAGGTAATTCAGGAAAAGTAATTTGGATCCACGCTAGAAGCTAGTGAAGTTTTCACAATATTTAAAAATTGTTTCAATGGGTTTTGTTTGTATTTTTTTAGACATATTCATGGGAAAGAAAGAAAACGCGACTCCATCAAATGTTTCAATCAACGCGAGGTGACTAGAAGGAGAGACAGACAGACTGGTCTGCACGATGTTAAATTTGATATAGTCGGCCGCAAACATATGGAAATCGATGGGGCACCGTTAGAAATAATTAATATAAGTTTAGGTTGCAACCACACCTCTACGCCATGGTGTGATTGTTCCGTGAAAAAGACCAGTCAGAAAGGGAGCTAAAACTTTGAATAAACAAAACAACTTTTATTATGTCAATGAATATTTTGATTTTATTCTGCAAAATGATTGGAAGTTCTTTTCTTTCATTGCATTCAGTATCTAAATATTGTGCAATGATTTGAAACTGATAATTGATTTTCCTTCATGCTAAGAAATTCTTTGAAAAAGAGTAAACATACCATAAATCAGTTCCAGATTATGAACCAATGTAAATGTCTCAAAAAACGTTTTATTCTATGTTATGATAGTGTGAGAGATGCCATTTCAATTAGTTGGAAATACTCTTAACTTTAATTTTAAAATGCATAGTTGAATTAAAAAACTCTGGGTATAGTCCCAATTGCAACAAACCCTTAGGTGAACCAGATAATCTCATTTTTACTTGTAGAACTATGGGTCGATAACGATAGTCATTACCGACCGATGTTTTGCCATTTTTTTACTCTCATCCACCTACAGAATTCCTGTCAGAAAACAACTACTCCCCTGGCTAATATCACGACGGGTATTGAATTATATCAAACAGATGGTCTCCCTGACTGAATCAAAATTCTGCTATTTGGTTACAGAAAGAGTGGAATTGCCTCCTTATGCATTGAGTAACTTTGCATAGATATAAAAAAAGTGTCAAACATAAGTCTGCAACAACTATCCTAAAAGAACTCCGAGATTTCTGTTCAGATATGTGCCTGTGGGTTGATTCTTTTAATTTAGAATTACTTCTCAATAGTTTTCTTCCAAAAGTTGGGATTTACCATTATTGTAAAAAGTTTCTCTCTCCTTAACTTGACTTCAAACTATATCTCAACATTTTTTCTGTACTTACCATGATTTTTTTATATTTTCAACAGCCATACAATATTGATAAATATCAGCACTGTAACATTTCTATATAAAAATCAAATCCACTCTTAAAGCTTTGGAACTCACTGCCTTTGGAGGTGTTCCCTGAGGCATACAGCCTGCAGAGATTCAAGAAGAACACCAATTCCTACCTACTTTCTCCGGGCTCTTACGAAGTTCTTTGAACATTACAGTATTTTCGTCTTTGTGGGAACCAAAACATTAAAAAAAATTAATTTTTATGTATAATAATTATTTCAAAACAACAAATCGGTCAATATTTAGGTAATATACTTCATATCTCTTTTGGATCATTTCTTGAGATTCTTTAAGTTATTTTAATATTTTTTAACGTATTATACTTCAATGAAATTTCCTATTTCCCTCATTGCATTGATTGTATAAATGTTGTGCAATAATTTGAAACTGATGTTTCCTTCCTTATTTGTGCCAAGTTATTCCGTGAATATTAATAATTACTTTATTTAGTTATAAAACTAATTCACTTGTATAAATATATATTAAACATTGAAAATCATTCACCTGTGTAAAATGATAAAACAAACAAATGGTAATAAAATAAAGAAACATGGAAAAAAGTAATAGAAGTATATACATATAAGAATTACAATTTTTTTTCAATCTCCAGCTCCTCAAAAACAAAATTATTTGATCTGGTTTGAAGCATCTTGATTTTAAAGGACAGGTGATTAAATCCTAGTCCTTACAAAAATACAGATGTTTGTAAATTAAATAGGAAAGTACATCAGAATTGTTGTTTACAATGGTAGTAGTAAGATTTGCAAATAAGGTAAAGTAGTACCCGATTTTATCTTGATTATAAATATTAAATATTACCTCTGCATTTCCTTTGTACAATATTTCACATTGTGCAATATATTGACAGTTTATGGATATTCGAAGGGTTGTGCAATGTGTTTATTTTATTTCTATGGCAATATTGCGCAATCCTGACAATATCGTGTAGCGGTGGGTGATAATAATAAAAGACCGTGGAAGTTTATTTTATTTTCAATGAACTCAAAGAATATTTTTTTAGATGGTATTTTATATTATTTGTGATACATTTTCAAGCTGCAGGCGTTTTGTCCATCATTCTTGAATAAATTTAAACAGATTTAAAATGTCATCTGTCATCTGCTGAATCAGCGGGGTGAAGATAGCAGCAAAAACTTTCGGAGGGAGATACCCAAACGTCCAGTGGCGTCCGGGATATCTTTTACCATAGTGTTATCTGTTGAACTTAATTATTGGCATGCTGGCTGTCGAGCAGCTAGTGTTTGTAGAGTTATACGAGGATAAAAATTATTTTTATATAAAATATAAATTTTTGTGGAAACTCGCAAAACTATCAACTAGCTGTAGTTATCAGAACCCACAGGGTCGATAAAACTTAATATTCTACCTGAATGGATGATACAAGTATATTCTGGAATAATAAAAATCCCGAAACACTTCTTGAAATTATCAAGGATGATATGTATGACGTGAAAAGATGGTGCGACTCAAATCAGTTAGCTAATAATATGGCAAAACCTAATATGTCATTCAAAGGTGAATTAGATGAGCTGGTCATGGGTGATGATCTTATAGGAAATACTGAACATACAAGATTTCTAGGCATTCATATAGATTGCAGATTAAAATTCGAGTACCATGTTTCAATTTTGAACAAAAAACTGTCTTCTGGGTGTTATGCGGTAAGAGTAACATCGAATGAACTATTGGTCTTTCTTCCTCCAAGGTTGTGTACCATTCTTTAGTAGAATCCCACTTGAGATATGGAATCCCATTCTGGGGGGGTGTGTAATATGAATCTCGTAGACTCTGCAAGCCTCTTTTTATTAAACACAAAATATTAACAGTATTTGCAATTTTTGTTTTGGAAACGGTATGTCTAATTAAAAAACGTCTTCACAAATTTGACACTACATACCCACATCATGCCACCCGTCAAGCTGGCAACATTAAACTCCTGATTCCATCATTGACACTAATTAAAGATTCAGTGATTTATGGAGGAGGTATGATGGTCAATCACTTACCAAAACATATTAAATAAATTAGATCCATAGAAAGTTTCAGAAAGAGAGTAAAAGCACCCTTGTTGGATAAACCCTATTATAGTGTACAAACATTTTATGATGATATATTTTAACTCAAACTTGTTTTAATATGTTGTAAGGTGTTTCTCGGGTGCTAGTTTTTTATATTGATTTATAAGACATTTTAATACTATATCAGTGACGTTTTTTCCATTTTATCTATTTTTGTGTGTATTTTACTTTAGTTTAAGATTAGTTTTTAGGCCCTCACTTTGTCAACAAGATCTTGTACCTTTAGACAATAAAGCATATTCTCTCTCTCTCTCTCTCTCTATCAACTAGCGATAGGTATGAGATGCCACTGTGGTACTCATTCTATGTTCTTCATAGAACAAAAGTACTCGCAGATCTAAACGGGAAATATTTTACCTGAAAAATAATTTTTTGTGTAAACTGACAAGACTATCCACTAGCGATAGGTATCAGAGACCTTTCTGGCACTAATTGTATGTTCTTCATACATCAAAAGTGCTTGAAAACCTGTCATATTTATATATTTTACCTGAAAAAAGTCCATCAACTAGCAGAGGCCGAAAAAAGTATATGGAATGTTGTATATCATTTTTTATTTTTTTGTCCATATAATCTTTATTCGCTGTACAATGATTAAAATAAAACGGCGGGGAATCAGTTTGCAGCACTTTAATTGCGTTTTCTATAAAGTACAAGTCAGTTCACAACCGATATTTTTGTATAACAAATTCATAAAATATAAGTACTCAAAAATTGAAAAACGAAACAACTTTAAAAAAAAATAACGAAAATAATTCGATAATCTGGTAATGTATCTAATATCACTTGTGATAAATCTCTCGTGGATCGTTCTCAAAATCATGCAATATTAATAATTTTGATCTGCTGCAAATGAAAGCATTGGTCCACATCGCTTCAGAGATTTATCACCATGAAAGGGTCTGCACAGCCCAAAAACGACAACAGGACCAACTACAGACATGCAGGACGAGCTATAGATGCCTGAAACAGAGAAACAAACATGCTAAATAAAATGTATCACACGGGTCATGAAAATCTGCCAAGATTCATTTACTACGCAAAGACATTAAACATCCATCAGTATATTAGCAGGGTTGGCTTGATTCCATTAATTTGAAATAAGTCATAATAAAAGTAACCAAATAATTAAAGACAATAATCAACTCAAATTTGTTGTTAAAGCCGTAAGGCCGCTTTTCATGGTGAAAGTTTGTTGCAAGTTTCATGCTATGCAAGATTGCTGCAAGTAAGTTTTAATAATTTTGCAATGTAGAAACCAAGTAAGCAAGTCAAATTAGATAACTTTGTGGATATTTTCTATTATAGTCCTTTTGATTTTCAGCTCTTTTGGTGGGGAAAGCACAATAACAAATTTTGTATCCGGGCAAACAGTCAATCATATAAATATTTTAGGACGAACGTCCAAATATTCTGGTTGGCAGCATTGCCAAACTTGCTAACCATAATATTCCAACCCCAACAAGAACAAACTTGCACGACGATAACGGGCCTTCAAACATGAAACATTACCATACCATAATTTGAGTTTCTGGATTCTATAATTTGGCAGGTTTTGAGGGTATTAAAAATTCGACATGCAAAATTAAACTAAACTCTTGGAAGAGTCATCTGCAGCCATAGTTTTTAATGCTGGAAGGTTTTACATGCATTTTCATGAAACTAAGGATCTATTAGGTACAACAAATCTAACCACCAAGTAAAGAATACCTATTCATCATATAAAAATTCCCAATTCAATAGCAGCAAGCAAAAACCTAATGTGTCGAATCAAATATAAAAGGAATGGAAACGTTTGAAGGGATAATTGAAAAATATTCATACAGGCAGTTATTCAAATTCAATTCTTGCTTTAGCCCGGAATTGAGGAAATTGAGTTTATGACATAGTTCTAAAACTATGTACGGTTCCAAAACCATTCACGTCCGTATACAAAAAAACTCCCATCAAACTATTGTCTCAACATCACTAATAACCTGAATACCGTGCTTGGTGAAAATGAACTTGATAAGGTTTTCGTCGCAACTCTTGCATTCTTTCAAGCCCGTTTTGGCGGTGTTTTTCGTTAAACCTCTTTTTGCATCGATTTCATCAAAATGAGAATAGCTTTTCGACGTTTTCAGTGAATCCTCCTCACCATTACCTACCTCTGTGTCCTTGTTGTCGTCTCTAATAATTTTGTGCTCTCCCGAGCTCTCAGTGACTATTTTCACCGCCTGACCGGGATGTTTCAGATTGTTGATCAAATTGGCTTTCGCGAGAGTATCAGAGACGTCAATGGACATGCGCTGTCTGGAGAAGAGATTGTTGTTACAAATGTACATGCAATTGGTGGGACTGGGAGACTCCATAGCCACGTCTGACGGAGACGGAGTGAGAAAAGGCGGGTTATTATTTGGGGGAAGTAAGTACTTACTGATTTCCGAGGAAAGCAACAAAAAAATCAGCGTTATTCACGGGGAAAGCGAGGTGTTTTAGTACTTACGTCTTCTCAGCTCCAAAAAGATGGTGCTTGTGAATGTAGTTTATTACTTTGTTCGGAAGGAGATATCTGACTGACTCGGACCTACGGAGAGCTCGACGGATTTTTGTAGAGCTAACCTCATTCCTTATCCATTCTGTTACAATGACTATATTCATCTGAAAAATTAAACATATTTGTCGTGGTTTAGTCTGTGGCTGGACAAACTGCTTACCATGTATTTTGTGAGCATATCTGAATTATAAATAAATTCTAGAGGGTTTGAGTTAGACCTTGTTATGACTACCAGTCCATACTGTCCAACTATGTCTGAAATCTACAAAAAAGCACATGGAGAACGACTGACCTTTGGTGGAAATCAGACTTACGTCTTCATCTGACCAGAGCCCAGGAGTTCCAAAAGACTCCAACAGATCTCCTCCACACAACAATTTGATTTTAACTGGCTCACTATTTGTATTTCTTATATTATCTGGAATCCATTCTTCATCAGCCTCGTTAATATTGTAATTGTTCGTATAGTTGGTCTGATTTAGAACAGCATTCAGATGATTCTGGAGAAAAATGGAAGTTGACATGGCAAAGCAACATCGTTTATATGACATTAATACAGTTTTCATAAAAACTTGATTTGATAACATTAAAGAACCGTTGCTGAACCTCATTAATACATCACGAGAGATGAGCACATTTCCCAATGACCTGAAAATTTCAACATCATCTTAATACCAAAAATGCAAATTCAAACCCAAACAATGCTTCTGATTTGAGGCCAGTCAATAAACTATTGAAAAAATCCCTCAAAAAACAGTATAATATGAGCAAATAGTAAGCTTTGTAGAGGAAAATAAAATTGTTAACAATGTTCAGTCAGGTGTTTGAAGTGAGTATAGCTGTGAAACAGCCTTCCAATATGTTCTGGAGTATTGGAAAAAAAATCTAGAAGAAAATCATATGAAAGGTGCGGTATTTCTTGACCATCAAAGGGCTCTCGAAACTGTGGATTGAGATAGGTTGATTAAAAAATTGAGATGTGTGTACTCATTGTGGGTAAGGCATTGGAATGGCTAGCTAATTATCTGGATAACAAAAAACAGAAACTAAGATTTAATAATAAACTCTCTGAGGAAATTTAAAATGGCTATATGGTTCCACAGGGAAGTGTTTTTGGGCCTTTATTGTTCTTGATATATATTTATGATATTGATGAAGCAGCAGGACATTGTAAAATCTATTAATTTGCTGATGACACTTTAATTTATTTCTCTACATCAGACCCAGTGCTTTTGGTACAAGCTCTCAACAATTCAATAAATCAAATACAAGAATGGTGCTGTGAATATCTGCTAAATATTAATGGTAATAAAACTAAATTCATGCTCATTGCTAATGAAAGAAATTATAACCATTTAGAGTTGATTATAGACTAACTTTCAAAGAACATGCAGACTATTTTTAATAAAAACAATATCTTTTAAATTAAATTATCCTTATAGATGTTCAAGATATCTCAATCAATGGAACAAAAGGATTATTATTGTCAACACTATTATACTTCCCCATATCACTCACTGAATCAATTCAAATATATAGATTTCAAAAATTGCAAAACCAATTAATGCTCACAATTCTCTTGTGCAATAGACATACTCCTATTACAACAGTGTTGAGCAGACTATAGTGGTTGTCAGTAAAAGAATTTTTATTGTATCAGTCACTCATTTTTGTATTTAAAATAAGAAATGGAAGTGTACCAGACTACTTGAAAGATAAAGTAAACTATAATTTTGAATATCACCACTATGAATTGAGAGCTGGAAGAGATTTCCATATTCCTCAATTTCGCAAAAGATTTTTTATTCAAAAATACATTTTTATCAAAGGCTTAAGAGCATTCCACCAGTTACCATCTGAAATAAAAATTGCACACTCTCTCAATTCTTTCAAAATTACTCTGAAAATACATTTGTTGGAAGGAAGCAATCCCTAATATCTTGTTTTAAATAATTTTATTTCTCCATACACAACAGCAATATTTTTATATATACTTTTTTTCAACAACTATGCATGGTTGATTGTTTTTTATTGGATAATGTGTGTGGAATTGACTTGTTTGTTTTGTATGTGTTTTTTAAACAGATAAATATTTATAAAATATAAATACCTGGTGATGCTGCAAAACTTGTTTAGTTCGGCTCCAGGACTCCTGTTTACATTCCCATTCAGACAGTCTCACCCAATCATGGTGTTGTAAGGCAGTTCGTATCATTCCCAGTCTATGTGTTGATGATTCCAAATCTTTTTTACCATAGGCATCGTGAACAGGAGATATGACGCCACCGACAACTATGTGTGTGCCCATTCGATGTAGATGATCTCTGGCAATTTCTAGAAATTTCATATCTGATTACACAAATACAGTAGGGAAAACCTTTCAGATGTTGAGAACCTGCCAGCTACAATTCTTTCCCGTAAGTGTCAGATACTTTAAACTAAAGACTTAATTAAGCAATATTAGGAAAGGTATAGAAGACAAACCCCTGCCGACCGGCTGTAAAAGAGGCGGGTTTTCATTTCATAAATAATGTAAATATATTCTTGTTTTAATATATGTTATCTTAAATCATGTGCATAACATTATTGTAGATATTGCTATAAATTACCAAACATTCTCAAATGCATGTTAGTTGGGGGATTGAATGATCCACAGGCCAGCAATATAACTTTGGATGGAGCCATATTCCAATAAAACAATGGAATCGTCTACAAATCAATTTTATACTGGACGATTTTAGTAATGACAAATCGTGTTTCGTCAAAGTTACAATCCTAATCTAATTCATTTTCATTTGTATATATTATAAAATGCAATCACAGTTTGAACTTTGAACCCTTGATTCTCGATTTCTTGAACTTGAAGTTTGCCAAGTTTGAGATTTCGTTTCGAGGTTATTGAAATTATCATTCTACTTCTTTTTGTCGTGTAGCTTTTTTCTTTGGGAAATTGGCCAAGGAATTATTAACTTTTGTTCTGGAAACAATTTTCACACTATTTTACTAAATTCGATCAAAACATAGGGGTTGATGAATATATTCAACATCATCAAATTACTTTCAATGTTTCAACAGTGAACTGCACTAAAATGCACTCTGCTCTGGGTTCTTTTGTTTGCATCGAAGGGTAACACTTTCCTACACTTGGTGTCATTACACATTCCTTTGTTGTAACCAACGATTTTATATTTACTAGATCAAGCATACCCATTTGAACTGGAAAGCCTTGTTTGGCTCCATAATAAAGCAAACAATTGACAGTTTTCCTATGCAACTAGGGAACACCAGCACACTAGCTTATGCCAGCGGCAGCGGCAATTATTTGAATAAGGATTAAAAACAGAAAATTTTATTTTGAAAATGCCATAGTTTAATCGCAATGGCTGTCTTTATTTTAACGATCGTTAAAAGGTCAAATTTATAACCTCAATACTAAGCGCATACGCAATACGAGCTATGTGTGACGTCATGACGCTTGATTTGGTTCGTTCAAGTCAGGATTCATATAAACAATGTGATTGGCGCTGACGACTGTTGAGGTAGGTTTCCAATGCGGCGTTTTTGCTTTTCGCTATTGATTAAATATAAAGATTTCAACCATGATAACATATCTTCGACACCAGAATAATACTATTCAATAAGGCTAAAGGGACGCAAGAAAATTGAAATATTTCAACTTTATCCCTCCAAACGCGCGACGCGAAAAGCAAAAACGCTGCATTGGGAAATCACCTTTATAAGTCCTCGGTACGTTCCGCTCATGGTTGACTAATTTGATAATAAGATATGAAGGGCTGCAAAATGATGGAAATCAGACCAAGTAGTAGCGCCATGATTTGACCTGGCTGACTGCACCAAGAGGGAGTCAGGGCCAATAAATTAAGAAGAGGAAGAAGACAATTTACTACCAATCCAGAATCCAGGTTATGAGTGTTATGACAGACAAACTTCAGACAACAATTTTAAAAGCCAAATGAAAACATTTGAGGAATTGAATTTTATAAAACTTTATTCGTAAGCAACTAAATGAGATGAGCAGTAATCTGTAATATTGAGATATTCATCAAGACATTTAAATTTCTGTTTCGTCGTTTCATATCACATCCAATACTATGGAAAGAAGTAAATCGGGTCCGGGTACCAGGGGCCCAAAAGCAAAAATAACCCAACAGTTGCCGGATTCATTCATAGCTCTTGGTGCGAAACAATCTGCCCCCCGAGATGACCCCAAAAGAACCGTACCATTGCCAAAAGTTTCAACGAGTTCACATATTTCAACTAGCTCGAGCAAGGGTATGTATTGAAACGCTTTATTTTACAGGAAATATGCTAGGATTCGCGTTTAGTGTATTACTGTTTCATTGATATGGTTGACCTAGTCATTGCTAGAAATTTTATTTTAGCTCCAGTTGATAAACTCAAGCGTGAGGCCAGTTCGTCAAGTCTGACCCCTGGTAATCCATCAAAGAAAATGAAAGTGAACCTTCCAGGAGCTCGTCCGGGTATTCCAGGGGCTTCCGGGTCCGGTTTGTTGTCACTGGATCGCATAGGAGTTGCACAAGCGGGTGTCGAACCCTGGGAATCGATGGTTGTAGACTGTGACGTGGGTGAAATGTTTGAAAATATTGTCACCCAGATTTCAAATGACAACTCAGATAAAGCTGTGAGTAACCCACAAATAGTTATCGATTGAGATTTCACTGATTGACTATTTTAGGTCGGCTATATTCTATCCTTGATAAAAAATCTGAAAAACCAGAGATCAAAACCTTGCAAAGTGGCGTACACAGTGTTTTTTCTTGTGGGTACTTGCAAGCCTTCGTTGTATACCAACGAATTTGTAGTGAATGCTATACTGAGTGTTTTAAGGAGGGATGTAAATGCTGGATTGAAGGCCATCAATAAAAGCAATCCATATGTTCATCAGATATTTCTGAATTTACTTGCGCATGCATATTCAGAAGTGAATAATTGGCCTGAAATGTTTGTCAAGGTAAATTTTACAGTGGAAGCACCTATTTATTATTATTTTTATCAAGTTATATTAATTTCTCTTGATACCAATCATTTTCAGCTCTATGTGGAAGATGCAGTTGGTGACAGAGTTTTTGTAGACAGTCCTTTCTGCAAACCTTTTGTAGACAATATAGTGACTGCATTCAATACAAAAATACCCCCGTCATCTTTGCTAAAATCGGAAACTTGGACGTCTGCCACTAGGGACACATCTAGTCCTTTGACAATAAACAGTATCGATGAAGATGAAGGTAAGTATATATTTTAATTACTTGCACATTACTGAAAAGATCTGAAATGTTATACTGAGAGATGTTTGATTTGCAGACTCTAAGGGGCAGTTTACACTTGTTGGTTTTTCTAAAATCGTCCTGAAAACCTCCTTAGAAATGTTTAGCCAAGTTTATTTTCGGTAGTTGGAGTAATGATAAGCTCTATAATGTTATACCGAGAGATGATCTATTTGCACAATCTAAGGGACAGTTTACACATGTCGGTTTTTCAAATATCGTTCTAAAAGCCCCCTTAGAAATGTTTTGCCAAGTTGATTTTCTATAGTTAGACTACTGATAAGCTCTATAATGTTATACCGAGAGATGTTCGATTTGCAAAATCTAAGGGGCAGTTTACACGTGCCGGTTTTTCAAATATCGTCTTAAAAGCCCCCTTAAAAATTTTTTGTCAAGTTGATTTTTGGAAGTTAGACTACTGATAAGTTCTATAATGTTATACCAAGAGATGTTCGATTTGCAGAATCTAAGGGGCATTTTACACGTGTCGGTTTTTCTAATATCGTCCTAAAAGCCCCCTTAGAAATGTTTTGCCAAGTTGATTTTTGGTAGTTATACTACTGATATGCTCTGAAATGATAAGCCAAGAGATGTTTAATTTGCAGACTCTAAGGGGCAGTTTACACTTGTTGGTTTTTCTAAAATCGTCCTGAAAACCTCCTTAGAAATGTTTAGCCAAGTTTATTTTCGGTAGTTGGAGTAATGATAAGCTCTATAATGTTATACCGAGAGATGATCTATTTGCACAATCTAAGGGACAGTTTACACATGTCGGTTTTTCAAATATCGTTCTAAAAGCCCCCTTAGAAATGTTTTGCCAAGTTGATTTTCTATAGTTAGACTACTGATAAGCTCTATAATGTTATACCGAGAGATGTTCGATTTGCAAAATCTAAGGGGCAGTTTACACGTGCCGGTTTTTCAAATATCGTCTTAAAAGCCCCCTTAAAAATTTTTTGTCAAGTTGATTTTTGGAAGTTAGACTACTGATAAGTTCTATAATGTTATACCAAGAGATGTTCGATTTGCAGAATCTAAGGGGCATTTTACACGTGTCGGTTTTTCTAATATCGTCCTAAAAGCCCCCTTAGAAATGTTTTGCCAAGTTGATTTTTGGTAGTTATACTACTGATATGCTCTGAAATGATAAGCCAAGATATGTTTAATTTGCAGACTCTAAGGGGCAGTTTACACGTGTCAGTATGTCTGAAATCGTCCTGAAAGCCCTCTTAGAAATGTCTAGCCAAGTTGATTTTCTGTAGTTATAGTACTGATAAGCTCTTTAATGTTATACCGAGAGATGTTTGATTTGCAAAATCTAAGGGGCAGTTTACACATGGCGGTTTTTCTAATATCGTCCTAAAAGCTCCCTTAGAAATGTTTTGTCAAATTGAATTTTGGTAGTTAGACTAATGATGCGCTCTGAAATGATATACCGAGAGATGTTCTATTTGCAGAATCTAAGGAGCAGTTTACACGTGTCGGTTTTTCAAATATCGTCTTAAAAGCCCCCTTATAAATTTATGTCAAGTTGATTTTTGAAAGTTGAATGAATGAATGAATGAAATTTATTGAAATAGGAAATCCTAATACACAAACAATTTAGGTACAAATTATTCTGAACAAAAAATATAAAGTGAGTATACAATTACGGTACAGAATATACAATAAAATTAACAATCATTAGGTAAAGATCAATAATAACAAATGTATATATAAAACTAACTATTAATAAAACTTAATGTATATACAGCCAGTTGTATGAAACATCTAAACAAAGTTGGTGGTTTATCTTCTAATATGAAAAACTAGATTTCTTTTGAACTCTACAACAGTTTTAGAATTTTTAATGATTTCAGGTAGTTCATTATATTCCTTCAAGCCCTTATAGAATAGGGACTTCATTGTATTACCCATATTGACCCGTGATATATAAAAATTGTCTTTATTTCTCGTATGATAACCATGAATTTGACTGCTGTATTTACCGAAAGATGTTCGATTTGCAAAATCTAAGGGGCAGTTTACACGTGTAGGTTTTTCAAATATCGTCTTAAAAGCCCCCTTAGACATTTTTTGTCAAGTTGATTTTTGGAAGTTAGACTACCGATAAGCTCTGAAATGATATATCGAGAGATGTTTGATTTGCAGACTCTAAGGGGCAGCTTACACGTGTCAGTATTTCTAAAAATAGTCCTGAAAACCCCCTTAGAAGTTAGGCTACTGATGAGATCTATAATGTTTTACCGAAAGTTGTTCGATTTGCAAAATCTAAGGGACAGTTTACATATGTCGGTTTTTCTAATATCGTCCTAAAATCCCCCATAGAAATGTTTTATCAAATTGAATTTTGGTAGTTAGACTAACGATGAGCTCTGAAATGATATACCGAGAGATGTTTGATTCGCAGACACTAGGGGCAGTTTACACTTGTCTGTTTTTCTAAAATAGTTCTGAAAGCCCCCTTAGAAATGTTTAGCCAAGTTTATTTTCGGTAGTTGGACTACTGATAAGCTCTATAATGTTATACCGAGAGATGTTCCATTTGCAAAATCTGAGGGGTAGTTTACACGTGTCGGTTTTTCTGAAATCGTCCTAATTGCCCATTTGGAAATGTTTTGCCAAGTTTATATTTGGTAGTTAGACTACTGATGAGCTCAGAAATGATATACCGAGAGATGTTTGATTTGCAGACTCTAAGGGGCAGCTTGCACGTGTCAGTATTTCTAAAAATCGTCCTGGAAGCCCCCTTAGAAATGTCTAGCCAAGTCGATTTTCTGTAGTTAGGCTACTGATGAGCTCTATAATGTTATACCGAGAGATGTTGGATTTGCAAAATCTAAGGGACAGTTTACACGTGCCGGTTTTTCAAATATCGTCTTAAAAGCCCCCTTAGAAATTTTTTATCAAGTTGTTTTTTGGTAGTTAGACTACTGATAAGCTCTGAAATGATGTACCGATTGATGTTTGATTTGCAGACTCTAAGGGATAGTTTACTCGTGTCAGTATTTCTAAAATCGTTCCGAGAGTCCCCTTAGAAACCTCTAACCAAGTTGATTTTCTGTAGTTAAACTACTGATAAGCTCTATAATGTTATACCGAGAGATGTTCAATTAGCAGAATCTAAGTGGCTGCTTACACGTGTCGGTTTTTCTAATATCGTGCTTAAAGCCCCCTAAGGAGTGTTGATTTTTGGTAGTTATACTACTGATAAGCTCTGAAATGATATACCTAGGGATGGTTGATTTGCAGACTCTAAGGGGCAGTTCACACCAGTCGATTTTTCTAAAATCGTCCTGAAAGCCACCTTAGAAATGTTGAGCCAAGTTTATTTCGGTAGTTAATTTACTGATAACCTCTTACATGGTACACCGCGAAATCTTCGATTTGCATACCCTAAGGGGCAGTTTACACTTGTCGGTTCTTCTAATATTGTCCAGAGCGCCCCTTTAGAAATGTTTAGACAAATTGGTTTTTAGTAGATAGACTGATATGATATACCGAGATATGGTTGGTTTGCGGACTCTAAGGGGCCTTTACACTTGGCGGTTTTTTTAATATTGTCCTAAAAGCCCCCTTAGTAATGTTTATAAAAATTGGTTTTTGGTAGATAGACTACTGATAAGCTGTAATATGATATACCGAGAGATGGTTGATTTGCAGTTTCTAAGGGGTAGTTTACACTTGTCAATTTTTCAAATATCGTCCTGATAGGTCCAATTAGAAATGATCAGCCAAATTTATATTCAATAGTTAAACTACTGATAACCTCTGAAATGATATACCGAGATATGTTTGATTTGCAGACTGTAAGGGGCAGTTTACACTTGTTGGTTTTTCTAAAATCGTCCTGAAAGCTCCCGCAGAAATGTGTAGCCAAGTAGGTTTTTGGTAGATTAGACTACTGAAAAGCTTTTAAATCATATTACTAAACAATGATTGAAGCTGAATTTGGTTTTGTGTAAGATTAATAACAGATATGGATATTTTCATAATAATGATTGATAAACAATACAATTTATTAATTTTCGAATATTGAATCTCCTGATTTATTTTTACCGTTTTTGTCAATCGTATTTCTGTTAGTTTTCAGCGATCAGAGAGCCGTTGTGGAAACGTGGAACTCGAAAGTGTACCCACGGTTCACCCAGTCTCAGGAAAAAGTGGAGCAAATCGTTCTCGAAGCCATAAAGGAACAGCTAGCAAGGCGACAACAGCCAGAAACCATAACGAAAAACTTTGTGCGGTTCCTCAGCACCGCCTGCGGCCTCGTGGAAATACGCATCATAGCGATATCCCGCATAGAAACCTGGTTGCACAACCACAAACTGATGAAACCCGCCCAGGAGCTGCTGGCTTATCTGTGTTTCAACTGCTCTACAGTCTCGCAAAGAGACTTGGAGGTTATAGCGCAGCTGAGCAAGTTGCGCTTGAAAAACAAACCGATGGTTAATTTTTTCAATAACTGTCTCAGGGAGATGGTTTATTCCTTCCCCGAGAATTTGTACCCTCTGTTGAAGTACACCATTTACAATGAACTGAGCAACGCTAGGAATACTAACAATTTGATCGTAGTGGGAGCACTGTTCCAAGTGGCCCCAGAAGCTAGTGCTGAAGCTTTTGCTGATATCTGTCTGGTAAGAATAAGAAAGACAACTGTTTTCAAATATGTTTTTTGTTATCTTTGAAAAAATTACGTCACTTTTTGCCAATTCCTATTGAATTTTTCAGAATCGGCGCCTTATTAGTGGTCACGTGACGTATGTCAAAATCGATTTTTTGGTTCTCTGTCAATTTGTTTTTATCATAATATTTGAAATGTCTAATATCGTTTACTGATTTCTTTTCCCTTGATAAGTTACTTAAATTCTTTTGGATTTTGTGGTTACTTAGAGAATTTTCTATTACAGATAAGTTTAGTTCTTCTTTTTTGTTAGATAAAATATGGTGTATTAATGTTGCACTCTGTGTCCCACTTCTTGTTAGAATTTTTTTAATGCATAGAAACTAGCCGAAAACTTCATGGACAATTTGGAAAATATCATCAATGTACATCTCCTTAATTAAATTTAAAAAATTCGCACAATTCGATTTCACTCCATATAGAATATTGCATCGCTTTGATCGCCTGGGATTATTTAAAAAATGCGGAATCCCGCGACTATTTCTTCATCTTATAGAAAATTTCCTTCAGAATCAGAAAATGTACTTGTTTTTCGAATCAGAAGGCTGATTCATTTAGAAAATGTCGATTTTGTGGATGGGTGTATTTTTTTGTCCAAAAAAATTACCTTCTTCCAGTTATCCCTTCATCGAATTCAATTTTTGAATGATATTCGGAATCAGCTCGTCGAGTTACGTCTTAGGGAATTTTGCTTTTCTTTGAAAGATTGAAAATGAAAAAAATCGCACAATTCGATTTCCCTCTATGTAGAATTTTGCACAATTCAATTTCCCTCTATGTAGAATTTTGCAAACTCCGACTTTGATCGCCTGGGATTATTTAAAAAATGCTGAATCTCGCGAATATTTCTACATCTTATAGAAAATTTCCTTCAGAATCCGAAAATGTAATTGTTTTTCGAATCAGAGGGCCAATTCATTTAGAAAATGTCGATTTTGTGGATAGGTGTATTTTTTTGTCCAAAAAAATTACCCTCTTTCAGTTATCCCTTCATCGAATTCAATTTTTGAAATGATATTCGGAATCAGCTCGTCGAGTTTCGTCTTAGGGAATTTTGCTTTTCTTTGAAAGATTGAAAATAAAAAAAATCGCACAATTCGATTTCCCTCTATGTAGAATTTTGCAAACTCCGACTTTGATCGCCTGGGCTTATTTCAAAAATGCTGAATCCCCCGAATATTTCTTCATCTTATAGTAAATTTCCTTCAGAATCCGAAAATGTACTTGTTTTTCGAATCAGAAGGCTGATTCATTTAGAAAATGTCGATTTTGTGGATGGGTGTATTTTTTTGTCCAAAAAAAATTTACCTTCTTCCAGTTATCCCTTTATCGAATTCAATTTTGGAAATGATATTCGGAATCAGCTCGTCGAGTTACGTCTTAGGGAATTTTGCTTTTCTTTGAAAGGTTGAAAATGAAAAAATTCGCACAATTCGATTTCCCTCTATGTAGAATTTTGCAAACTCCGACTTTTATCGCCTGGGATTATTCAAAAAATGCTGAATCCCGCGAGTATTTCTTCATCTTATAGAAAATTTCCTTCTGAATCCGAAAATGCGCTTGTTTCTCGAATCAGAAGGCTAATTCATTTAGAAAATGTCGATTTTGTGGATGGGTGTATTTTTTTGTCCAAAAAAAAATTACCTTCTTCCAGTTATCCCTTCATCGAATTCAATTTTTGAAATGATATTCGGAATCAGCTCGTCGAGTTACGTCTTAGGGAATTTTGCTTTTCTTTGAAAGGTTGAAAATGAAAAAATTCGCACAATTCGATTTCCCTCTATGTAGAATTTAGGAAACTCCGACTTTTATCGCCTGGGATTATTCAAAAAATGCTGAATCCCGCGAGTATTTCTTCATCTTATAGAAAATTTCCTTCTGAATCCGAAAATGAATTTGGTTTTCGAATCAGAAGGCTAATTCATTTAGAAAATGTCGATTTTCTGGGTTTATTTTTAATCTAAAATCACTAAACTGTATTTTACATTTTCTGGTACTCGGTTGAGTAGAGCAGTTTCATAACTGGACTTCGCCGGATATTGAAATAAAGACATTTTATTATTATTATTATATGTCCTATTTTTTTCCAGGAACTCCTCCTGAACAAGGACGACTACCTGCGCTCGCTGCGCGCCCTTCTGAAAGAAATCAACCGCGTGCTGCGCCACGAGCTGAACCTGCTGAGCGTCGCGCGCGCTCTCTTGCGCGAGCGCAAGGAGTTCGCGGCGAGCGTGGCCAACCACGAGTTCCGCGAGCGCGTGTTCCTCGCCGTGACGGACCTCGGCTGCATGTGCATGCTGCTGTGCGTCGGCCCGACCGTGCGCGACGCCGCGACGCAGAGCAAGCGCGACGTCGCCGTGCTCGAGGCGTTCCAGCTGCAGGTCAGCGCCATCCAGCGCGAGTGCGTCACGTGGCTGCACGACTCGGCGCTGCGCGTGTTCAGGCCGAGCGTCACCGATTTCGTGCACGCCCTGCACAAGGTTCTGTTCCTCGAGCAAGCCGAGCACTACTACAAGGTACTGTGAAACCTAATTTTTAATTCCGATTTAATTTATAAAGGAATTACTAAACTACCACTATTATTCTTACGCGCTACTGCTTCATACTCACCCGGGATTTTACAGTTTTGTGAAATTCCGACTATATTATTTAAAATTTAACAATCCCAACTCAGTTTCCAGAATTTCCTTCTTAATACTTCGGAATTCCTACCTACCAACTCAAAATTTAACAATCCCGTCGTACTATCTTGAATTTACGATTTAGCAAATCAAAATTCCGACTTGCTATCTTCAAATTTTACAATCTCGACTCTGTTTCTGGAATTTTTGGATCAGTACTTCAGTATTCCGATCTTCTAATTTAATACTTAGGAATTCCGACTTATTAAGTTAAAATTTAACAATCCCGGAACAATATTTCGAATTAGTAAATCAAAATTCCGACTTGTCATCTTTATATTTTACAATCCCAACTCAGTTTCCCGAATTTTCATCTTAATACTTCGAAATTCCAACCTACTAACTTAACATTTAACAATCCCGAGGTACTATCTTGAATTTCCGATGTAGCAAATCAGAATTCCGACTTGCTATCTTTAAATTTTACAATCTCGACTCTATTTCTTGAATTTTTGGATCATTGCCTCAGTATTCCAATCTTCTGATTTAATAGTTAGGAATGCCCACCAAATGACCAAATATCTCGGAATTCCTACCTACTATCTCGGAATTCCGACATACTATCTTGAAATTCCCTACTATCTCGGAATTCCGTACTATCTCCGAATTTCGATCTATCTCGGAATTTCGACCTACTATATCGGAATTCCCTAGTATCTCGGAATTTCATAATCTATGCCTACTCATCTCTGAATTCACTACCGATTCATAATCCTTCCCGACTTATCTTGTTATTCTAACTTACCACCTTGGAAATTCATAATTCCCATTTGCTAACTTTGAATTTTATAATCCCGTCTAACTATCTCGGAAATCCGACCTACTATCTCGGAATTCTGACTTATTATCTCAGAATTTCATAATATATTCCTACTTATCTCTGAATTCCGAATACTGATTCGTAATTCCGATTTGTTAAGTTTGAATTTCGTAATCTCGTCTTACCATCTCGCAAATCCGACCTACTATCTCGGAATTCTGACTTACTATCTCAGAATTTCATAATATATTCCTACTTATCTCTGAATTCCGAATACTGATTCGTAATTCCGATTTGTTAACTTTCAATTTCGTAATCTCGTCTTACCATCTCGCAAATCCGACCTACTGTCTCGGAATTCCGACCTACTATCTCGGAATTCCGACCTACTATCTCGAAATTCTGACCTACTATCTCGGAATTACCTTCTATCTCGGAATTTAGACCTAATATCTCAGAATTTCATAATCTATTCATACTTATCTCTGAATTCCAACCTACTAATTCGGTATTTCATAATCCTTCCCGACTTATCTCGTTATTATAACTTACTACCTTAAAAATTCATAATTCCTATTTGCTGACTATGAAGTTTATAATCCCGTCTTATTATCATAAAAATTCGACCTACGATCTCGGAAATCCTACCTACTATCTCGGAAATCCTACCTACTATCTCGGAATTCTGACGTACTCTCTCAGAATTTCAATATATTACTATTTATCTCTTAATTCCGAATACCAATTCGTAATTTCATATATCCGATTTGTTTATTTTGAATTTCGTAATCCTATCCTACTATCTCGGAAATCCGATCTACTATCTCGGAGTTCCAACCTACTATCTCGGAATTCCTACCTACTATCTCGGAATTCAGTCCTACTATCTCGGAATTCCCCTCTATCTCGTAATTTCGACCTACTATCTCAGAATTTCATAAACTATTTCTACGTATCTCTGAATTCCGACATACTAATTCGGAATTTCATAATTTCGATTTGTTAACTTTGAATTTTATAATCCCATCTTACTATCTCGGAATTCCTAGCTACAATCTCGGAATTACGACGTACTATCTCGAAATTGCGACCTACTATCTCGGAATTCGGACATACTATCTCAGAATTTCGTTGTCTTTCCCTACTCATCTCTGAATTTTGACTTACTAACCCGAAATTCCATATTTGTGACTTAGTATTTTGGAATTCCGACGCACTTAATCAAAGTACTCATTAACGATATAATGTTATTAAGATAATGAAGAATATTTATAATTACCATACTAAGGTGGACTCGTGGCCAGGCGAGAACGAGCGCAACCTCTTCCTGCGGCTGGCCAGCGAGGTGCCTCTGCTGCAGACTACCCTGCTCAGAGTGCTGCTGATCGGTATATCCAAGGAGCACCCCGTGACTGCGCAAGAAGCCATCGACGTGGCGGACCAGCTGATCAAGCGCGCGGCCAACCTGTCGCCGGACTGCGCGCCGCCTCTCGTCGTCGACAAGGTCGAGATCATCGACTTCTTCTTCAACCTGTGCGGCTACAACTACCACGAGAACTTCACGCTGCCCGCGGGGTACGCGCCGCCCAAGCTGGCGATCACCAACCTCTACTGGAAGGTGTGGCTGATGCTGCTGATCCTGGCCGCTCATAATCCGCTCAGCTTCGGCAGCCTCGCTTGGAACAAGTATCCGATCTTGAGGATGTTCATGGAGATGTGTATAACAAAGTGAGTACGTAATAAATATAGTTTAAACGGTTTGAAAAATTTAAGGCAAAATAATCACAATCTTTGAACAGTAATAACTTGTTTAATTTAAATGGAACGCCCTGTATTTTATGTCAAGAGCAGATGTCAAATTTAATTGTCTATCAAATACTAGTATGCATTCCCATAGCTAACTCTTCACGTTTTCAAGTAAAACGGACATTTCCATTTTCCAAACTGATTTTGAGAACTTTATTATTCATCAAGTTTTGACGAATCAGAATTGATTGAAATAAACACCTAGATTTAATAACAAATGCGTTTATCCATTGCAGTCACTTCTCCTTCCCACCGCCGACAATGTCCACTTTGGAAGAAGACTACCAGACGAAGGAGCAGCAGATCCTGGTCCTGGAGAAACAAATAATCCTGGAATTCGAGTCGCACCTGGCCGCGGCGAGCACCAAAATGGAGATAAACGAACAGACCAGCTTGCTGCTGCCGCAGTGCATGGAGCTGAGACCGCTGGGCGACGCCAGACGGCCCCCTCAATCGGTTTTGGATCAGTTGCAGGTGCTGAACAACTCGCATAGGTTGGGGCATCTGCTGTGCCGGTCACGACATCCGGACTTCCTCTTGGACATCATGTCTAGGCAAGGGGGCACCGCTCACATGCCTTGGTTGGCCGAATTGGTCCACAGCTCCGAAGGTAAGTGAGAACACGATCATAAGGATTCCTAGTCGAAAATATCGATTGCTGGGTATTATCACCAACACGAGGTATATAATTCCTTTCTCTGGTCATTTCATAACTGGACATTTAAATTCAAATAATTTCGGTAGCAGAACCTAGAGTTAGAGAATGATGAGGAGGAAGGTGGGAGATGGAGAGGGAGGAGGGGAAAGGGGGAGGGAGGAGGGGAAAGGGTGAGGGGAAGAGAAAGAAGACTTTACAAGTCAAAAAAGGGTGAAAATACATAAGGGTCAAAAAGTGTTCATACTGTCGCAACTCAACTTAATTTAAAAGTCAAAATATACTCCATTGTCAAAGGTTTTACAACTTATAAACAAAGCAACATTAACTAGTTAATAATAAATTAAAATATTTGAATTATATTGTATATTATAAACTGTAATGATTGTCCGGATACACCTCCAACGCCGTATAGACTAGCATCGCATATTAAAATTAACTTTACATTTTCTCTATTAAATGTGAACCTTGGAACTATAACAGCTGATATCATTATAATAAATCTGAACCGAATAGAATAAATTGGGTTATATCATTTATGCAAATACAAATACCCCGATTACATAATATCAGATAGATAATGGGCGGATTTTCTAGTAATTTACCTCACTTATTTTCAAGTCTCATAAACCCATTACCTAATTGAATATAAGCGGTGCCTTCATCAGTTTTTTTATACTCGGGCGTATAGTGAAACATATCAGAAAAAATTATAATATACCTTTTTACCTGAAAGTTAGATGGATCGTCGATAACACCACCTTTATAAATAGGAATAACTAGAGTCGTTTTTAGAAACAACAGTGCATTCTTAGTGTTAAGTCATATAATAAAAGAAGATAAAATGTAAAAAAAAGTAATAAAACTTATTAAATAATAAAAGTAGTAACTTGACTAGATACGAGAAGTGATGAATACATATTTTAACAAAGAAAAAAATATTATTGAATCAGACCACTTGTTTATTTGATTTCTGCTTGTTTAACTACAATTTTTTTACAGTCCTTGAAGAGATGTTTGTTATTTTCACAGGTACATTATTATGTTGTTGAACTCCTTTATAAATGGGTGTACCTTGATGTATTTGTGTGTAAAGCCATTATTCGCCATAAACCAGTTGCCAAAGCTGATGAATTCCACTTGATCTATTGTCATGGCACTATTCGCCATAAACTAGTCGCCACAGCTGCTGATTTTCACGCCACTATTCATGTCATATCCCAGTCGCCACAGCTGCTGATTTCCATCTTACTTGATCTATTGTCATGCCACTATTCGCCATAAAACCAGTTGCTATAGCGGCTGATTTTCTTACTACCTGATCTATTGTCTTGCCACTATTCGCCATAAAACAAGTCGCTACAGATGCTGATTTTCACACTACTTGATCTATTGTCATGCCACTATTCACCATAAACTAGTCGCCACAGCTGCTGTTTCCCACGCTACTTGATCTATTGTTATGCTACCATTCGCCATAAACCAGTCGCCGCAGCTGCTGAATTTCCATCTTACTTGATATATTGCCATGCCACTATTCACCATATACCAGTCGCCACAGCTGCTGATTTCCATCTCACTTGATCTATTGTCATACCACTATTCGCCATGAAACCAGATGCTATAGCTGCTGATTTTCTTACTACTTGATCTATAGTCATGCCACTATTCGCCATAAAACAAGTCGCTACGCTGCTGATTTCCATACTACTTGATCTATTGTCGTGACACTATTCACCATAAACTAGTCGCCAAAGCTGCTGATTTCCATCTAACTTGATCTATTGTCATGCCACTATTTGCCAAAAAACCAGTCGCTACAGCTGCTGATTTTCATACTACTTGATCTATTGTCATGCCACTATTTGTCATAAACTATTCGCCACAGCTGCTGATTTCCATCCTACTTGGTCTATTTTCATGCCACTATTCGCCATAAACCAGTCGCCACAGCTGCTGATTTCTATCCTACTGAATCTATTGTCATGCCACTATTCGCCATAAACGAGTCACTACAGCTGCCACCCTTCTCAGTCCAGTGTCTTTTTTTTTCTAGGTGTCTTGGCTCACTTGCCGGTACAGTGCTTGTGCGAGTACCTCCTATCGACAGCCCCGGCCGAAAAACTGACCAAACACGGCCAGCTCTTGGCCCACTTGCGCATGGTGGTGAACGGCAACGACCCGCAGATAGCCTGCGAGGTCCTGGAGTACCTCTTCAGAAGACTCACCTCTGACCACGGCGCCAGCCGCACCCAGGCCAGCAAAGGCCTCGGGTTGATCCTGGCGCCCGCAGACGACCTCGAGACCAGCAAGGAGACCGACACGCAGTGGCTGACGCAGTACATCGCGCGCTTCACGCACTTTTCCCTGATAAAACCGACCGTGGTGCAGTTCCTGCGACAGGCGCTGCAGATCGAGACGAATCCGGCGCGCGTGTCGAGCTACATCGACTTCCTGGCGTCGCAGGAGTGCAGCGAGCCGTTCGCGGAGTTGAACGAGCTCATCACGGATCTGTCGTCGGTGATCATCGAGCGGCACAGCGTGGCTTCGTACGTGCTGCCAGGGGAGAACAACGCCACGCTGAAGAACCTGCTGCAGATTTTCTATCTGTACACGCAGAAGGCCAAGGAGAACGGAGAGGAGTCGTACGCCGTGCATCAGAGCTACACGAACGAGTACGTTATTGGTAAGTTTCTTTTTTTCGTTCTTAATACAGTCCGCGAAATTTAATTTTGCGGCCGTTACCCATTCTCAAAACGACAATGATAAACTAACCAAATATATTATTTAGGATAAATATTCATTCATTGTACAGTTTGTATTATTATTTAGGGTGATATAGTAGGTTGAGGTCGAGAAAAAAAAAACAATCTTCTTACTTTTTATAAATCACCGACGTTTCCATCTCTATTTTAGATTTTTCCAGGCTACAAATACAAGAAAATTCTTGCAATGGGAGCAATTATTTAGACAACAATAAAATCAGTTTTGTGTAAACCATACAAATAAATTTAAGAAAAACTTACATGCAAATTTTAAATGTTGATAAATCATAACAAGATTTATTAGGTTACTTCTGTAATTACTTGAGTGAAAACGAATTAGAAATTATTAGGAAACATATGGTTTTAATTGATTACATACCTTTTTAAATGGTAGTACATTCATTTAAATATTTATCAATGTTTTTTTTTTATCACTAATGGTTTTTATACATAGAAAGTGTGTTGTTGTATGTGAATTGAGGTCCTGTACGTGAGTTCTGTAGTTTATAGCGTAATTTAAAAGTTGAAAATCATCTAGCTCAAGCCTCTTTTTTTATTTTCGTTTTCCTATCCATAACCTGTACCGGAGAATGGTGATGATGATCATGAGTAAGAGGGTCCTAAAATGCAAATTGGTCTTTAACAATATTGAAGTGGTGGTTAAATTTTTTCTGAAATTGAAGATCCTGAACCTACAAATATGTGGTCCAATATAATCTATAAGGTCCATTGCTTCAAATGTGAAAAGTGTTATATTGGATAAACAGGACAATATCTTACAAAAAGGATGTAGCAATACGAAAATTACTGTCGTAAAATCAATAGAACAAAAAAAGAAAACCATCACGGCTCTATAGTTTTGTTGATTGGACACTTCAAAAAATTGTTGTTTCCAAAGTTTATCGAAGAAAATGTCGAATTTTGCGACAATTTTGCAAAGATCAAGCCTCGTAAGTTTGTAGCTATAGCTGCCGATTTCCATTCTACTTGATCTATTGTCATGCCACTACTCGCCATAAACTAGTCGCCACAGCTGCTGATTTCTACTTGATCTATTATCATGCCACTATTCGCCACAGCTGCTGATTTCCATCCTACTTGATCTATTGTTATGCCACTATTCGCCATAAACTAGTCGCCACATCTGCTGATTTCCATCCTACTTGATCTGTTGTCATGCCACTATTCGCCATAAAACCAGTCGCTACAGCTGCTGATTTTCATACTACTTGATCTATTGTCATGCCACTATTGGCCATAAACTAGCCGCCACAGCTACTGATTTCCATCCTACTTGGTCTATTGTCATGCCACTAATCGCCATAAACCAATTGCTACAGCTGCTGATTTCCATACTACTTGATCTGCTGTCATGCCACTATTCACCATATATCAAACGCCAAAGCTGATGATTTCCATCCTACTTGATGTAGTGTCATGCCACTATTCGCCATAAACCAGTTGCTACAGCTGCTGAATTCTATACTACTTGATTTATTGTCATGTCACTATTTGCCATAAACTAGTTGCTACAGCTGCTTTTTTCCATCCTATTTGATCTGTTGTCGTGCCACTATTCACCATAAACCAAACGCCACAGCTGATGATGTCCATCCTCCTTGATGTAGTGTCATGCCACTATTCGCCATAAACCGGTCGCCATAGCTACTGATTTCCATCTTACTTGATCTATTGTCATGCCACTATTTGCCATAAACCAGTCGTTACTGATTATTGTCATGCCACTATTTGCCATAAACCAGTCGTCACTGATGCTGATTTCTATCCTACTTGATCTATTGTCATGCCACTATTTGCCATAAACCAGTCGTCACAGCTACTGATTTCCATCCTATTAGATTTATTGTCATGCCACTATCTGCCATAAACTAGTCGCTACAGCTGCTGTTTTCCATCCTATTTGATCTGTTGTCGTGCCACTATTCGCCATAAACCAATCGCAACGGCTGCTGATTTCCATCCTACTTGATCTATTGTCATGCCACTATTCACCATAGACTAGTCGCCACAGCTGCTGATTTCCATTCCATTTGGTCTATTGTCATGCCACTATTCGCCATATACCAGTCGCTACAGCTGCAGATTCCCATCCTACTCGATATATTGTCATGCCACTATTCGCACTATTCGTGTGATGTGTTGTATTTTAAGGCGCCTTTTTCAATATTAATTTTCCAACAACTTCCATCAGTTTCTTGGGCCACCGGGGAGCAGTGCGCGATGCAGCCTCTGGTCATCCACGCTACCATAGTCCTGCTGACGTACGGCCCTCTGGAGGACTTCGAGGCTTTCGGCCTGCTGCTGAACAGCTGGTTTCCAAAGAACATGGAGCATCCTCGTGCCTACTCGCCCGACACCTCGGAAACAACTTCGTACCTGCCGGACTGGATGAAGCTGCGGATGATCAGATCGAACGTGTCGCGGTTGGTGGACGCCGCCATCGAGAAGCTGGAGCCGCCCAAGCTGGTGCTGTTCATCCAGTCGTTCGGGATTCCCACGGGGTCCATCAGCAAGCTGCTGCACACGCTGGACAAGGCGACCATTTTGGATCCGAAGCTCGTCGTGGATTCCGTGCTGGACAAGACGTACATGATTCAGCTGGTGGAGGTGCAGAACAAGAGGGGGGCCGTAGGGGGGGAGACGTTTGTCAAGGCCATCGAGATGCAGGTGCCGCCCGTGCGGGATGTGGACATCGAGGTGGACGTGGAGATCAGGAAACAGATGCCGGTTTTGTTGAAAAAAGCGAAAGTTGCGTCGGGAGAAGCGGACGTGGTGCAGAGTTTGAATAATTTGTTCAATCCGCATTATCCGGGCGAAAGAAATGGGATTATATTGTCGTTGATTAAGGTAAGTGGTTTTTTTATAATATTATTCTTTCGAAGTTTTGAAAAAAACCTGCTCAGATGTTGTGAAACACCATGAAAAACGAAGAAATAAAAACGCGATAATGACAACAAAGTGACATTGGAAATTGGCTTTGGGTATTAGGCCATAAGCTGTAGATAAAAATAAGAGGTTTTTCTCACTCAAAATAAAAGACGCAAACGGCCTATATCACTTTTTATAAGATGGTTCGTGGATGAAAACCCCGGTTTTCGCCCCAGCAGTCGCTTTGTGGAATTTTTTAAACAAGAAATAGTGATAAAAATTAAAACTTTTTGTTTTTCTGCGAATATCTCAAAAAGTATTGAAGGAATCGTTTTACAGTCAGTATAACTTTTGTAGAGAATTATAAAACCTACAAAATTGTTTTTCATACGACCAAATCAGTGCATTTTTCACTAGAAATCCGGAAAAACCTCGAAAAAAATTCATAATTTTTATAAATCTGATGTAGAAACTGGTAGATAATAACATGTGGTTCAACTGTGCCAAGATTGTTAATGTTAATATTCTACTAAACAATTTACTAGGTGTTTCTTCCATTAGAGATGTATTTAACTTGCTCATATATTGTTGTGTTTTTTTTTCAATATTTATCGAAGAGCTTCAATTCATTACACAATATATATATATATTTTTTATTGCAGAGTGTCACTCTAAAGAAAAACACTGCGGACTTGGTCTTCAACTTCATAAAGTCTATACCGATAAACTTCACCCTACCGATCATACTCCAATACAACTCCATTTCGACCTTGTTCCGGCTCATCTTCACTACCTCCGGCGCCTCTCCGGAAAAAAGCACCATCGCCTCCCAGTTCCTGAGCCTGATACTGGACAAAAAGTCCTGTGTCGCCGTCGTTCTGCGTCACTACCTGAAGAGTTGCGGCGTCGAGCAGAAAGAACTAAAGATGGAAGTCGATCAGGACGTTACGTCGAAGCCGAAAACGGATGCCTTGTCCGACTGTACCGAGGAGATCGGCGAGAAGCTTGGGAAAATGCTGTCGGAAGAAGGATCGAATGCGGAGAAAACTGGGCTGCTAGTCGACTGGCTGTCTGCCGTCGAATTGGAAATCGCCAACTCGAACAAGCATAAGTTACAGGTATGGACGCCTTTACAAAAGCGAGCATCGATTATTGAACCTGAACCTCTTGCTCTCACATGATGAGCATTAATGTATGCTCGCACCCGTTTATTGGCCAAGCACTCGCACCCTATTATTGACGAGGCGCTCGCACTCTATTAATATGAGACGCTCGCATTCTATTATTGGTGAAGCGCTCGCGCCCTATTATTGACAAGACGCTCGCACTCTATTAATTAGTGAGGCCTTGCACCCTATTATTTGGCGAAGCGCTCGTACCTAGAATGATTTTACGTGCTCGTGTCTAATCAAGGAGACTAAACGTTATTTAACAAGGAGTGTTTAATCCCCATAAGACAATGGGGACACTAGTAGAAAGAGATGAAGGAACATTTGTGACGTAGTTGGACTTGTCATGGCCGCCGTTCTCTATAGACAGTGACGGACTAGCCCTTGGTATATGAGAGTTACTGCTGACAGTTTTGTTGCTTGGTTCGAGTTCGACTCTGTACTCATATCCAAGTACTATGACGCGTTGATGCTATAAGATTATGATTGGTTAGAGCTTATTAAACTCTCCTTGTTAGTTTAGTCTCTTTGGTGTCTTATTACTAAGTTCTTGTGCTCGCATCCCATCATTCGCTTTCTGCGCCATCTACATTTTTTTGGTGGAACTTAAATTTGGGTGTTAATTCGCGATCACCATTGGCACCAGATGGCGCACCAAAACTCCGAGAAAAAAAGCAAACGTCATACATCCGAGTTGACAGTGTTGATCTTTTTTTAAAAAAAATCAGTTATTGAACTTTTACTTCTAATCATCGGCTTTGAAGTGCTCCTTTAGAAATGCTTGTGAAGAAGATTTATTTCGCTGAAATTTCATTATTCAAGCGGAAAAAGGAGCCGAACGAGAGGCAGCAATCAAATTTTATTTTGTGAAGTAGAGAATGTTGATAAATAACGAGTTCTGTGGCAACGAGTTTTTGGACTTGGTCTACAAAATTCATTTCGTATCCTTAATCAACTAGTTTCTGGAATTTTTTGATATGGAATGACCTTTCATCAATCGTTTCAGTGCCTTGCCTCTTGTGTCTAGAAAATAATTAGATTTATGCCAATTATAAACAAAAATTCTCTTACGAGGTGTGAAATCTTCCAAAAATAAGTGTTCACAGCAAATCCACATTTATTTACTGATTGGCTTCCCGATTTTCATTCTAACTTCCCCAAGTTTTACCTAATTTCTGGTTTCTGGAAATAGAGTGCAGGGCCACATTTGCAGATGCATAATTTTTGCATTGCGGCTTTGAACAAACTTGTTTTGACTTACTAGTCATACCAGAGCTATGCTTTTTACATTAAATCAGAAAAATCGAACTGAATATAGAAACGACAAAGAAATAATCAAAAATTTATTAACGCTAGATCTTACGGCAGGATTTTTGTTTTCCCGGAGTTTTTCGTACATATTTCGAAATGTAGATGTCGCTTTCTCCGTGTTTTCGCGAATAATGACATCTACATCTATGCTCATTAGCTACTATGTGTTCTGTGTAAGCCTCTTCACTAGTCTTTACTAAATACAAAAATGTATGAAGTATGTCGCCATGAGTGTAAATATTTTAACTGCTTTCGCGTTATTAATGGATTTTTGGACAAGAAATTGAGATTAGTGATATTAGTGTTCTTGAATACCGGCAGAATATAAAAATGCAATTACCAGGCGTTTTCCCTTAATGTTTCAATGCTAATTGCATCATCAATCTACCTCATGCGCTCGCATGTTATTTATATTGTGCACTCGCACCCTATTATTAACCCGTTGCTCGCACCTTATTATTGATCAGGCGCTTGCACCTTATTACAGAGTAGACGTTCGCACCCTATTGTTGGCCAGATGCTCGCACCCTGTTGTTAATGTGCTCGCACTTTATCACTAATCAGGCGCTCGCACCCTATCTAATGGTCAAGTTCTAGCACCCTACCCTATTTTTGACCGGGCGCTCGCATCCTATTCTGAGCCAGACGCTCGCACCCTATTACTGACTAGACGCTCGCGCCCTATTGCTAGCCAGACGCTCGCGCCCTATTACTAGCTAGACGCTCGCATCCTATTATTAACCAGACGCTCGCACCCTATTACTAATCAGACGCTCGCACCCTATTGTTGACTACACGCTCGCACTCTATTATTGACCAGACGCTCGCACCCTATTAATTACCTGCCGCTCGAGCATTTTTACTGAGTACTTTTACTTTGTACTGAGCCTAGAAAAAAGTACCGTACTCGCATTCTGGGCCTAGAAAAAAGTACCACAGACAATAGGCAATGTTCCTTTACATTATTTTCCTATCGAAATTAAAGAGTAATACAAAGTGGAGCTGCCTGGCATGAAGAGTAGAGATGAAAATGTCTGATTTCCGTGCATTCAACAGTTTATCCAAATTTGAATGAGAATGAAATAAACAGGTCTCTAATGAAATGACCAGTCTTCTAGTGGTTATATATTCTCTCTGTGTGAGTGTGTTCATAAGATTGTGACGTTATATCTATGAAAATTTAATGCAAATTCAAGGAAAAATTGCCAGAAACAATATTTTAGGTCAGGTGAAAACAAGCCTACCCGTCTCGAAAGAAACTTGATATTAATAATTCGGCGGTTATTTTGCCGGTAACGGGTCGTTTGCCAGGACTATCTTTGATTTACTGGACGTGGCTATGTTTCCGATGGCGTTTCACGTTTATGTGTTATGTTGTGATCGATCGTATCCTAGCAACTACGAAATACAAATACAAAACCAAAACAAAGTTGCTGATTCGAAATGAATAACATTTTAACAACAAAATAAGTGAAAAGTTCTTTACTACATTGGCGTTTCTAAAAGTTTAACAAAATGTTCATCTATTTGAGTAAAAAGATCGCGATACCAAACAACACAAGAATCAACGCGATTGCTTGGAACAAACTAGACGGGTATATAGCTGTTGGAGGAGAAAACGGATTATTGAAAGTGCTAAAACTAGAATCCCCAAACGACAATGAAGGAGGCGGCACCAAGAACAGGGGTCTGGCAGCGACAAGCAACTTATCGATGAACCAAACCTTGGAAGGGCACACGGAAAACATCCAAGTGCTAGTTTGGAACGAGTTGCACAAAAAGTTAACTACAAGCGACGAAAACGGGGTTATAATCGTTTGGATGATGTACAAAGGCTCGTGGTACGAAGAAATGATAAACAATCGCAAAAAATCCACTGTGGTTGGGATGGCATGGAGTGCGGACGGCGAAAGAATCTGTATAATCTACGAGGACGGTGCTGTTATTGTTGGCTGCGTTGGAGGTAACAGGATATGGGGTAAAGAACTGAAACAGGTCTTGCTGTCAGGAGTGCAATGGTCTCCTGACGGAAAGTTGCTGTTGTTCACCTTAAAAAACGGCCAGGTTCATTTGTATGACAACCAGGGAAACTTCGTCATGCGAGTCAACATCCTCTGCCACGACTCTAACTTCGACTCGATTCCAATAGTGGGGCTTGACTGGTACAATGGGGCAAATGGAAACGCCCACTCCAGCTCTCCTAACTTGGCTATAACCTTTGAGAATGGCAAAACGCAGCTTATGAGGAACGAGAGCGACACGAACCCAGTGATATTGAACACCAGAATGTTCGCCGTGCATTGCTCCTGGAACCACAACGGGTCGTTGCTCGCCATTAGCGGGAAGCAGTTCGTCGAGGAGAAGGAGATCAATCTGGTTCAGTTTTATAATTCCATGGGGGAACATTTACGCACCCTAAAAGTGCCTGGGAACTCGATTTCCTGCTGCGTCTGGGAAGGAGGCTCTTTGAGGGTGGCACTTGCTGTGGATTCCTTCGTGTACTTTGCCAATATACGTCCGGATTACAAGTGGTGCTATTTCAAAAAAACCGTCGTTTTTACTTCTAGTAGGCCCCACAAGCCGGGCACTTGTCTGTCGTTTTGGGACACCACCAACAACCAGTGCCACACTCGTTGGGTTGCTGGGCTGCTAGCACTAGCTGGGTACGGAGATTTTTGCATAGCTGCCGTCAGGTCTGACGCCAACGATAGTTTGGGTAAATACAGTCTGATACTTTATAACACTCTAGGCACCCCTGTCGATGGAAAGTATATAAATATCGAGCCGATTGGAGTGACAATGAACTCCTATCAGGTATTTGCCGCGTCCAAGAACAATTTCATCGTTTGGCACTACAAAACTCCGAAATCCATCACGTCAGGCAGCGCGAGATGGAAAATGTTCCACATTGACGACAACCCTTCGGGAGCTGTGGAAATCATTCAAGAGTTCGACAGCACCACCAGTTTCCCTGTCGTCACACACGACACTGTGGACCCAGCCTGTTGTCTTGCCGCAACGGATAAATGCCTGATCATCGGGAGAGACTCTGGGCTGATTCAGTACTACGCCTTGCCTCATATAGTGCTCTCCAACCGGTACAAGATCAGCACCAGGCCCCACAAGATGGCCGTCAACTGCAACTCCACCAGACTCTCAGTTATCGACGTATCGGGAGTGATGACCGTGATCGACATATCGGAGGGGGTCGGGAGACCCACGACAGCTGCGGAGGGTACCAAGCTAGAACGCAAGGACGTTTGGGCGATGTGCTGGGCTTCGGACAACCCCCAGTTGCTGGCCATCATGGAGAAAACTCGCATGTACATCTTCAAAGGGATATACCCGGAGGAGCCTGTCGCTTGTTCCGGGTACATCTGCAGCTTCGAGGACTTGGAGATTCAGGCGGTGCTCCTAGACGAGGTTATGGAGTCGCCGGAGAAGCCTAGCAGAGACCACCTGATCAATTTGGAGGTGAAGGGTTTGAGGGACACGAGGCAGTTGCTGGAAAAAGTTGGCATAAACGAAGCCTGTCAGTTTGTTGAGGATAACAGACATCCGAGGCTGTGGCGGCTGGTTGCGGAAGCTGCTTTGAAGGAGATGAATCTGGCGATGGCAGATGCTTGTTTCGTGAGATCTAGAGATTACTCCAAAGTACTGTTTGTGAAAAAGCTGGGGGACATTAACAACGAGGCTATACGGCGGGCCAGAGTGGCTACTTATTTCAAGAACTTCGACGAGGCTGAAAAGATTTACATGGAAGCGGACAGGGGAGATTTGGCTCTGAATTTGCGCCAAACGCTCGGGGACTGGTTCAGAGTAATACAGATTCTGAAAAACGGTGTTACGGCCCCGGATTACCTACTGAAAACTGCCTACAACTCTACAGCCGATTACTTTGCGCACTTCAACAACTGGGCCTCCGCCGTGGAATATTACGAGCTGGGCAAAAACACGCCGAAGGTCATAGAATGTTACTACCACCTGGAGGACTGGAAGAGTCTGGAATCGGTGATAGACATCCTCCCAGAGGGGGATCCCCTGCTGGAAACCATAGGCGATATGTTTGCTGCCAACGCCGTTCACAACGAAGCTGTCAAGGCGTACGTCAAACTGGGAAAAATCAAATCTGCCATAAACCTCTGTATCTTACACAACAGATGGGACGTCGCCATCGACTTGGCCAAAAAGTACAACATATCGAAGATATCGGACTTGCTGATGAAGTACACCGGCCACCTGGTGGATCAGCATCAAATTATGAACGCTATCCAGATGAACGTGCAGGCAAAGTACTACTTGAACGCTGCCGAGCACGCTTTCAAGCTGGCTGAGCAAGAGGCTGGGAAGGAAAACAAAAGTTTGCTGCGGGTGAAGAAACACTACGTGTACGGGGCCAAGCTGGTGGAGCTGCACAAGCAGCCTTCGGATTCCGGCGACTGGCAAGACTCCAGCTTGTTCCTGGAAAACGCCTGGAAAGGTGCTGAAGCTTACCACTACTTCATGCTGGCGCAGCGACATCTGTATTCGGGAAAGCTGCACGATGCTTTATGCGTTGCCTATAAGCTGCAGGACTACGGGGATTATATTCCTGAAGGGGAAATTTTCGCCCTGTTAACCCTCACCGCTTGTCTAGATAGATCGTTTGGAATATGCTCCAAGGCTCTAATGAAGCTGAAGGCCTTGGATAATCTAACAGCAGCTGAGAGGAGTCAGTACGAAAAGTTGGCCTGGGATGTTTTCAGGCAGAACGAGCCGGTTAATACCAAGAAGAAGATGGTTGATTGTGGCAATTGCAGTGGTTCCGTGGAAGACTGGAATGTAGTGTGTCCTCACTGTAAGGTGCATTTTCCTACTTGCGTTGCTTCGGGCCAGTCTATTTTCGGGGAAGCCATTTGGTTTTGCAAAAGCTGTAAGCATCCTGCGTATGAAAAGAAGATGTCTTTTCAGAATGCTTGTCCATTGTGTCACGCTAAAAATGATAAACAATAAGTATTGTTTGCACTAGTTCAGTATTCCGTCCATTATTATATTGTTCATTTATTTATTCCGTCCGGATTCTGTATTTTAAAATAATAGGATAGATTTATGTAGATTTGTTTTTATTAGAGGTGTTGTTTTGGAAATGCAATAAATGAGTATACAACTTTTTGTCTACATTTTTTCGTGTCCATCCAAAAACTTATAGAACTACCAATTCTTTAAACTATTTCACTCAACTTTCATTTTACCAACAAAGTAGGTAAGCAACATCAGGAACTTAAGCCTACTATATCCAAATATCTCTAATTCACTAGAACAATATTGTTGAACAATGATTAATTTAGCTTTGCACTAATTCATCTCATTGTGGATTTGAATAATGACCTTAAAAAGTACAAATGAAGTATGCACAAAATAATCCAAAGAAAATTAATACTATGAATTCAGTTTTTGTGACAAGTTTTAATAGAAATAATCCACTTGCTTCGAAACTATTGAATCTGTTAATAGCTTAAAGAAAATTTTTTCATGACTTTTCTCAGATTTACTTGATATATCATTTTGTGTTAGATAGATTATTGAGCTCTATCACACCTTTAAAAACAAATAATTTCATATATATATATATATATATATATATATATATATATATATATATATATATATATATATATATATATATATATATATATATATTGGATAATTTTACTCTTGGTTCATGTGTTCAAACTATTTGTGAAATTATGTTGAATCTCATGCTGAAAATCAATATATTTAGGAAAAGCTGGTGCATTATGTACAAATACTACTCACCTAAGAAATATAAAAAACTTATTGACTGCACACTGCACTTGCACACCTTTAATCAGTTATGTAATTTTTTTATACATTGTACTTCGTGATTATGATTTATGAAATGACGTCACTTCAAGGAAGTTCAATCAAATTATTTGACCATTAGAACAAGAATAAAATCCGCAGTACCATGTGTTGTTTTTTACATAACAATATTTGCGGTAGGTAAAGACATATATGGACTCGCCGTTTCGTGACTTTTACACACTCTGTTTCTCTTTTCCTTGAGGTCTACATGAGACCATGAGAGATGTTGTGAAGGCTGCAGGATAGGAGTCAAGGCAAAATACAAAAATTGGGACGTGTCTAGATTCCTGCACGCGAGAAATTGTAAGGAGTGGTATTTATTTGATTGTTTTTATCCAGTCCATCACAGGGTGAAATTATAGGTCAGGATCATAGACAGAGTTATATACTGAGAGTCAGGATTTCAATTATGAAACAATGGTCCATCGGACGGGCTGGCAAGAGATCCTAACGGCGTTATTGGGCTATAAATCTTACGGAGTTTCATCTTTTTGTCATCCCTTATTCGGGAGCTTAGTCACTTCCTATCTGTTCTGCCTACTTATTCTATCCTTTTCTTAAGTCCAGATTCCAGAAGCAATAGTCTCTTTCTCGTCTCCAGTCGCCCCAGTCCATGCCATGCATGTTATTATTTGTCCATGACGCCGGCATATTGAACGGTATCGACTTACGAAATAAATCAGATTATTCAGAATACGATCACTCTACACCACGTAGTCCACGTCCTCATTTGCTTTATTTTTATTTCATCTAAGTAACTCTCTCTCCCTTTTTTCTTGGATAATCTTCATCACTGCGCTATTATCCAGCTCTACCCTTATCACGTAGGTTATAAGGGTTTTGTCCGAGGAGTACAGACCAGCGTCGAGCGGTGCCACTCCAGATTTTTTTTTGGGCCAGGTCACCTATCGAAATATTACTAAGGGTCAGTCTTTTCAGTTCCAGTTAAACTCCAGATAACTAACTAATAGTTTAGATGTTGAATGACATTCTTTAAATGATGTTTTAAGGATCACATTCTAACCATTAGTTAATTAATCTGAAGTTTAACTGGAACTGAAAAGACTGGCCCAAAATGGTACTGAATAGAGGATTTCGGATAAGGACGCAGTCATGCCACCACACAACTTTTGGCTTTAAAACTACTGGCGCGTTTTTTTGTAACTTTTCGTCATGTCAGTGTTCCTGGCAGCCTCAAGCACCCCATACTAGGATTAAAATTGTTCATAATGGCGGAAAAATTAAGATTTTCCATAAATGGCGCTAAATTCAAAACTATAGAGCTAGAGCATTGTTATTGAAAGAGGTATTCTGTAATGTAGGGTTATTTCTTTGTCTGTGTACATTTGTACCACGATAAAAGTCAAATTCATCCATTGTTATGATTAAAATGTAACATATTAAACAAGGCCGGAGCCAGAAAAAAAAATTCGCGGGCGTCCGTTGACTTAAGTTTGAGAAGAATATTGCGGACCAAGTTTGATCAATTCCAGTATAGTTTTTATGTTCAACACAATTTTGTAATGTACCCAGGAAAGATCACATTGGATATTCGGTATTAACCATGTTACAATTTTGCAGATTTATTCATAAAATAATATTTGACACTGTTTGCAATCATATGTATTCAACAACAAAACACAAAATTAAATACATTAATGGGAAACATATAAAGGCATCAGATCCACATTAAAGAATAATATTGAGCCTCTAGATTTTTTTGCAGCAAACACATCAATGATCTTCTCGTTGTCAATGTTTACATCTCGGTGAATTGACATCAACGCCAATCCATTCAGTCTCTCCTCACCTGTGGAATTCCTCAAATAGGTTCTGACGCGTTTCAGCGAGGAAAATTATCTCTCAGAAGTACATGTTGTCGAGATGAAACAGGTTCTTTTAGCCATACCATTTTCCATAGGTCTAATTCTCCTTTCAATGAGTCCTTCCAAAAACTTTTTGTACAGTATAAAATCGTCTTCTTCAACACTGAGCTGTTTTTCACAACAAACTGATGGAATCAAAATAATATATAAAGATGATAGAGTAGATTTATGCAAACATTTTCACTTTGAAATTTTGTTGTTTACTGTATTAGTTTTAGATTTAGGCCCCTATTATAAACATTTATGTTTCTTAGGCTCAATAAAGATAATAATAAATAAAAATATATTATAAAAACAGGTTGTCTTCTAGTGTTGTTTCTGAGAATCCACATTGACGAGTTTCCACACTTTTTATTCCAGATGGACCTGTTGTTTTCCAAACAAAAGTTACAATTCAGGCCTTTGCTGATGTCGTTGGTCCTGCAAAGGGCTAGCTGGCAGATCTTACACGGAATCATGACCTACCTTCTGAGAGAGGACATTTCTTCTGAGATATGTCCTGTGTCCGCTCTGGATTTCCTGAATGCCCTCACCAAGAGTCCCAAGCTGTGGCAAGGGAGGGACAAAGCCATACCCAAACACCACCACGCTGAGGATATATTACAGCTGACGTGTGATCAGGTAAGGAAAACAATCATATGATGATGATGTTTGAAAATACAGACATTTAAATATTAATTTTATTAGTTTTACTGAGTTTTAGACCGTCAGATAGTGACAGATTTAGGTGCCCCAATTTCGCATACAAGCCTCGAATAGGGTTGAAAAGTACATCGATGTTGAGTAAAATGGAGGGAAATTTACGAGTAGCTGAAAATAAATGTATATATATATACATAAGTAAGGATCTTTGCACATATGTCTGGATATAATTCAATATCTGTCGAGGTATTAGCCAGAGAAGTAGTTGTTTTCTGTCGGACATATGCCATACAATCTATACAAAGGTATAGTGAGTTCCTAAAGGATTGTTTTCGACTGTTTTACAGTCACTGGAACATATATATATATATATATCAAGTAACTCAAAATTTTTAGTCAGAGTATAATTCTGTTAATATTACTAAAAAACAAGTAGGTAAATATAATTATATTAAAACCGTAAAAATCAACTCCTAATATGACTCAAACGATTCTATTTAAAATTCTGAATGTTACTAGCATTTTTTATACAATTTGGCAATTCGTTATATTCTTTTAATCGTTTAAAGAATAAACTATTCCTGTCCAATGCTAGATTTGTTCTTACTATACAGGGTGGGTCACGGTCGATGGTACCTTAGACGTTTACGAAGAACGGGAAATAGGATCATTCTGAAAATTTGGTTTCTCAAGTAGTCGCTCTTGGTCTCGATCTGAAATATTTTCAGCAATGCATCGTTGCCGCTTATACCAGAAAGTAGCAGCATCGTTGTTATTTCAAATGGGTCATCCTGTATATTACCGCATTTTTGAACTTGTCATTCCTTTCTGATTATTTCTGCCTCATACTCCCCTATACCTATCTCTAACGGTTTTTGAGATATTGGTTATTTTCCATATTTTTTATCCAAAACAGCTCGAATTGAATGTTTATTTCTGCGGTATTTGAATTCTTAGGAAGTTGCAATTTTGTGATTAGTTCATCAAGATCATTTACATTGATTCTGCATAGAGAAGTTTGTTCTGTGTTATACAGGGTCTTTCAAAATTCATGATCTTACTGCTAGATACGAAAAGGGTTGAAAGTGCGTTTTTTTAAATGGAACATCCTGTATATTATGAAATATCCTGAAAGATGACTAAATTCCCTTCGAATTGATATATACCTAAATAGGCAGAATTCCGAGATAATAGCAATTTTCAATAATCTCTCAAGTGCTTGAATTATTGCCGGAAATTTTTATCCTCCTGGGTACCCTGGGCGAAATTAATAAGCGGAAATTTTTCTGTCAAACATTTGACATGTGACAAGTTGATATTTTGCTTTAATGTACAAATGGAGGTCTAGTTTTCATATGAAAGGAGATAATTATGTATTTACTAGATATTTGGAATGTGTCTGAAAATATTTTCTCCACGATTATTGCAGAAATTGTTAATTCTGAAATCATATTTCAGAAGAAGTTCAATAAACCATTTGTCACAAGTTTTCATCACAAGTCTCGTAGCTCAGCGGTAATGTTGCGGCCAATGAGTCGCTAGGTCGATGGTTCAATCCACGAAAAGAACATAACTTTTTTTTTTGTTCCAAATTTAAACACATTTATTGATGAAAATTTTGTTAAGTATTTTACATATCAATATTTCAGGTGAAACCATCGTTAGTTATTTCTTATGAATTGTTGGATGATTTTCATTTCTCGGTGTGAAATTTTCTTACCGAATCCCCCTCGTACTTGAATTAATTGCCGTAAATTTATCTCGTACATGAATTTTCAAAGAAAATTCATCTACTCGAAAAATTTCCGGCAATAATTCAAGCACTTGGGAGATTACAAGTGGAAATTATTATATCGGAATTCTGGCTATTTAGGTATAGGAACATGATATATCAATTCGAAGGGAATTCAGTCATCTTTCAGGATATTTCAAAATATACAGGATGTTCCATTAAAAAAAACGCACTTTCAACCCTTTTCGTATCTAGCAGTAAGATCATGGATTTTGAACGACCCTGTATAACGCAGAACATACTTCTCTATGCAGAATCAATGTACATGATCTTGATGAAGTAAACACGAAATTGCAACTTCCTAAGAATCCAAATACCGCAGAAATAAACATTCAATTCGAGCTATGTTTTGGATAAAAAATATGGAAAATAACCAATATCTCAAAAACCGTTAGAGATAGGTATAGGGGAGTATGAGGCAGAAATAATCAGAAAGGAATGACAAGTTAAAAAATGCGGTAATATACAAGGTGACCCATTTGAAATAACAAAGATGCTGCTACTTTCTGGTATAAGCGGCAACGCTGCATTGCTGAAAATATTTTAGATCGATAGACCAAGAGCAACTACTTGAGACACCAAATTTTCAGAATGATCATATGTCCCGCTCTCCGTAAACGTCTAAGGTACCATCGACCGTGACCCACCCTGTATAGAAGTTGTTACTGTTACGAGTATCATGGTCATGAATCTCATAATTCATTGTAACAAAATCCCCAAACTATGGAGGTAATAATTCCTTAACCAGCTTGTAAATAAAAATCACATCGAAAAAGTAGGTATACACGGTGGCCCACCACATTCGCCTCGGTATTTCTACGAGAAATGTGGAGAGATAACCCTCCTCATTACTCGTAGAAATACCGAGGCGAATGTGGTCATCCGTATAAGTTATCAAATTTTACTTTTTACGTTTTTTTGCATGTGAGTTTAGGTTAGATTAGGTTCGTTAAAAGACAATATAAATTAATTTTTCAGGCCCTGGCCATGATAAAGTACATCGTGGAAGAAGCGAAAACCAACCAGCCAACTTGGAGCAGCAAAATGGAGTCCCGGCTGCAGCTGCTCCTCAAATGCCTGGGCACCAACGCCACGCCCATAATGAAGACGCTGCTGCGCCAATCCGACGACGACGCCCACTCGCGAGAGCTGCTGCTGATGATCTACATGTCGCTGCCATACTCCGGCCAGGACGACGTCAAAATCAAGCCGGAGATGTGCGCCGACGTGTACAACAAGAACTGCCCGAGCGCCATCGACGAGGTGTCGCACTGCCTGCTGAGCGCGCTGGCCGCCACGCCGCGCAGCAAAGACTGGCCGAAGAAGAGCTCCGACCTGGAGCTGTGCGCCCGGAAGCTGGCTGCCACGCACCCCGCGCTCGTGCTGCGCCAGCTGCCCATGCTGGCCGGCTGCCTCAAGGGCAGGGCGCAGTACGACTGGGGCGTGCTCAAGTTCCGCGGCCACTTCCAGCTGTTCGGCCAGGTGCTGGGGCTGATGGAGCTGCTGCAGCCGCACGTGTTCGACCGCACGGCCACGCTGTGCGACCTGCTCGACTCCTACTTCGCGCTGCTGCACTTCCACGGGCACAGCAAGGATCTGAGCGGGCTGGTCGCGCGGGTGGTCGCGTTCGTGCAGAGCTGGATGGTGAAGGACGTCAAGGGGGCGTCGAGGTACTTGCAGGAGCACGGCGGGGTTTTGAAGTAAGTGGTTCATTGCGATTTGTTTACTTTCGATGTCCGTAATGGGAAAATGAAGCTCTGAGTGTTCTTGTTATTTTAATAAATGATTCGTTTCAGCTAGGCAGTTTCCCATCTTTTCTGAAAACGTCTCTGGTTATTCCAGTATTAAAAGTGGAGATTTTGATGATACATCTAACTTTCGTCCTATTTCACTCATACCAATTTTTGCAAAAATTATTGAAAGACTGATTCATTCTAGAATTATGGAATTTCTGAGATGTCATAATTTAATCAATAACCTTCAATTTGGATTTCAGAAAAATAAAAATACAGGAGATGCAATGTTGTCCCTTTTATATGAAGTTTATTCGCAAATTAATGGTGGGAAAGTGGCGGTTGCAGTGTTTTCCAAAGCTTTTGATTGTGTGAATCATGAGATACTTTTGCTTAAACTTCATCATTATGGTTTCAGAAACATCACTCTCAAATGCGAAATCAAATAGTAAGGAATTCTGGGTATTCAGAATCGAAGAAAATTAATTGTGGAGTACCTCAAGGTTCTATACTTGGACCAACCCAGGTAGCACATTATGTCGGCTGAATCTTGGTTCCATATTGGGCCAATATAGATATATTGTAAATAAAAAAATAATATTGGTCCATTATAGGTGAATATTCAAAAAACAATATTGTATTAATGATATTGGTGAAACCTGTTTTGAATGTAGATTGTCACATGTAATATTGGGTCAATATTGGTTGAATAATTTCTACCAATATCGATAATACAATATTGTCCATATATTGTTTTCCACATCTAGAATAAATATTGCAATCCCAATATTCCAGTCATGTCGATTCTAGGGATGAAAAACTATATTGTATTTCTAAATTTGATAGCACATTGGTTGAATATCATTTCAACAATATTTAACAAGTTGCAATAACTCATATTGGGTCAATATTGGTTCAATTATATTTACCAATATTGATAAAACAATATTGTCTTCATATTGTTTTCAACTTCTAGAATAAATATTGCAATCCCAATATTTCCCTCATATCGATTCTAGGAATAAAAACTATATTGTATATCCAAGTGTGATTACATATTGGTTGAATGTCATTTCGCCAATTTTCAACAAATCTTATAAATCAATATTGGGTTAATATTGGTTTGATAATATTCACCGATATCGTTAAAACAATATTGTCTTCATATTGTTTCCTACATCTAGATAAAGATAAAGTTTGAATATTGGCCGAATATTCAATAAAACATATTAAAATTATATCATGATCAAACCTGGATAAAAATCCGCTAGGTGGCTCTACATATAGATCGTCTTCTAAAACCTACGGAAATATATTAAATACTTCTCATACCTTGTTTTCAAGATAGCTTACTCAGTGGTTATGGCGATCAAAAGGCGGACTCTGGTGTCACCTTGATCAACTAAAAGACATTTATTAATTTACCAAGATATATTCACTTCCACCAATATATCCAAATGATATTGTACCAATATCGATAAATGTTTTGAGGCCATTATTGTTCCAAGAATATTTTACCAATTCTATTTTTGAAATGTCTAAACAATAATCGACCAATATCGCAAAATGTTCACATTTTACTTCTCGGCAATATAACGTTTGAATATTTTGCCAATATTGTCAGAATATTGTACCAGCGATATTGTGCCATTATCGCCAAATATTTTGAGGACCATATTGCTTCGAGAATATTTCCCCAATATTATTCAAGTAATATTGGACCAATATCGCCGAATGTTCACATTTTTTTTCTCGCCAATATTGCATTTCAAATATTCCGCCAATATGTTCACAATATTGTACCAATATTTTACCAATATAGGTGTGCTACTTAGGAATTCTCTTTTTATTGTTCATAAATGACCTATTGAACATCCAAATATCAGTATATTTTACAGTTTTTGCTGATAATAGTACTATATTTTGGCATCATAAAAACAAGCAAGATCTTGATCAAACGATACGTTTTGATCTGAAAAAAGTGAAAGATTGGTGTGATTCGAATTCACTATTATTCAACAGCATGTTGAAATGTTATGTAGAAAGCTCTCTTCAGGTTGCTACGCATTGAGAGTTGTCTAAAATGAATTAGGATTTTTAGTTTCAAAACCAGTTTATCATTCTCTTATTAAGTCGCATCCAAGATATGGTATTGCATTTTGGGGAGTTTGCTGTAGTCATCGTTTACAGACTGTCCTAATTTTGCAAAAGCGTGCTCTGCGCTATTTATGCAAAGTAAAATTTAAGGATTCATGCCGACCTCTCTTAAACATAAAATTCTTACAGTTTTTGCTATTTTTATACTCGAAACTGTTTGATACACAAACAAAGTTCTTTATTGGAACCAGTTCTTCTGATCGTAGTACCAGACAAAGTAATGATTTAAAACTTGCAATTCCAAAAAGTATCAAAAACTCGATATTTTATAATGGATGTAAGATGTTTAATCACCTTCCAATAAATACTAAAAGTATCACATCACTTTTTCGTTTCAGAAAAGATGTGAAAAGTTTGTTATCAGAGAGAGTATATTATAGTCTGCAAGAGTTTCATGATGATAGTTTTTAAAAGTCATCATTTTGAGCTCAGTTGGAGATTTAACATTTTATGTCATTCACATTTTTTTCTGATTCCATGTGCATACTCCTCATCTGATGAAGAAATGGTGATCGGGCTGGAATGGCAGAGATAATAATAATAATATTTATTTTCCAACAAGACATATGAATATGTATAGGAATAGTCAAAGAGAAATAGCAGTAACAAAATGTCAGAGCCTACACTGTAAATAAAAAAAAAATTAAATATTTAAAAATATTTAAAAGTCAACACGAATACACACATATGTAAACTTAGAATATAATTTAAAACTACATATTAAAATATTTAAAAGTCAACACGAATACACACATGTAAACTTAGAATATAATTTAAAACTACATATTAAAATATTCTTCTAATGAATAAAAACATTTTTCAGTCAGGAATTGTTTCAGTGAACTACTGAATTTTTTTAAGTATGCGGCTTCTTTTATATTTTCAGGTAGATGATTGAAAACAGACAATCCCAATATTGTAGGTGAATTACCTGAAACCTTATATTTTGTAAATGGAATATGGTAATTTTTTTTTTGACGTGTTAACGGAGTGAAAATCTACAGTGAGAACAAATTTGTGTCTATATTTAAAAATAAATATTGACAATTCATAAATATAAACAGATACTAAAGTCAATATTCTCAGTTGTTTGAAAATGTCTCTACAAGAATGTGTCCTAGGAACTCCAGCTACTATTCTTAATATTCTTTTTTGTACTACGAAAACATCTTTTGCCAAGGTGGAGTTGCCCCACAAACATAATCCATATCTAATTCGTGCAACAACCTGTGCATGGTATTGGGCCACTAGTTGAGGAATTTCAAGTATATGTTTGAGATTTCTGAACATGAAACATAAGGAATTCAACCTTTTCATCAAATTTTGACAGTGACCTTTCCAACTTATGTGTTTATCGATAGAAAGACCAAGAAAATTGGTTTCGTCTAAGTTATCAATGGTAACATCATCATTTAACTGAATTCTGACATGATCGCACTTTCTTTGATAGTTGTGAAATCTTATAATTTGTGTTTTCTGAGCGTTCAAATGCAGATAATTGGTACTGCACCAGTCCTGCATCAGCTCTAAGACTTTTTCTGTTTCTTGATGAATACGAATTTCATTTTTGTGTGATATTATCAATGACGTGTCGTCTGCATACATTGTTACGTGAACACCTTTCAAGAATTTATGGAGAAGTCCTTGATGAATAAGCATGTATTATGTTTAATTGTTGTATTGTTCCATTCCCTCATTCACCAAGGACCATATGGTGGTACTGTAGGTTTTTTACGGGTTTTTCCCTGCAGTTGAAATAGCAAATGCACCCCATTTTTCTTTTTTATTTGTCAAGTCGCCCCGGAGCATATAGCATCAGGAGCATCAGGAATGATGTGCCAATGGTAGAGGGCATCACCATTATACTTTTTAAGTATTAACTTAGTTTCCATAAAATTTTCAACATTTAATGCAATGACGCTTTGTCAATAAGTTTATCATTAACTTCCGACAATAAAGCATATTTTGACTTTGCCTTTGAAGACTCTCAAATAGAAATCATACTGTTTAACTCAATGGCAGTAATAGACATTCTTGCAGCATCACACAGGGAGTTCCACAGGGATCAGTCTTGGGGCCTCTACTTTTTAACGTATTTGCGAATGACAGTGACGCAGGTATGCAACAAATGAAAAAACTTGTCATCTACTTAGACTCGTCTTAATCTCTATCAGATAAACTGAGTGAGTCCGGGAAATATTTGAAAAATAACGAAAAATTATAGACTCGAGAATTAAACGAGATATAAAAAAACTGTATATAAACAATTTTATTGAACTCGACACGAAAAGTTATGAAGTATTTTTTTTTGTCTTGGAAAATGAACAGAATATTAATTTTTTTTATAAAACCACCAAAAACTCAAAGATGGCAACAAATTTTCGAATTTAGTAAGATTTTTTTTATATCCTTTTACAAAAAATATAAATAAACTTTTTCAGTAATATCGATAATCCGGGAAATATTTCGAAATAACGAAATATTATGGAAAAATTGTCCCAAATTCTGCCCTCCTCCCCATTAAAGTCATTGTATTCATATTATTGGTGTCCAATTATATTTTTGAACGCATTATATTATATTATTGGTTTCCAATTGTAGTTTCAAACGCATTAAAGTCGTTATCAAATTATTATTGTCCTATTATAGTTTTAAACGCATATTAGAGGTGTCCAATTCTAGTTTCAAACACATTAAAGTCGTTGTATTCATGTTATTGGTGTCCAATTCTAGTTTTAAACACATTAAAGTTATTGTATTCATGTTATTGGTGTCCAATTCTAGTTTTAAAGTCGTTGTATTCATATTAGTGGTATCCAATTCTAGTTTTAAACACATTAAAGTTGTTGTATTCTTGTTATTGGTGTCCAGTTCTAGTTTTGAACGCAACAAAGTTGTTGTATTCATATTAAAGGTGTCCAATTCTAGTTTTAAACGCATTCAAGTCGTTGTATTCTTATTAGTGGTGTCCAATTCTAGTTTTAAACACATTAAAGTCGTTGTATTCATGTTATTGTTCTCCAATGCTAGTTTTAAACGCATTAAAGTCGCTGTATTCATATAAGAGGTGTCCAATTCTAGTTTTAAACGCATTAAAGTCGTTGTATTCATATTAGAGGTGTCCAATTCTAGTTTTAAACGCATTAAAGTCGTTGTATTCATATTAGAGGTGTCCAATTCTAGTTTTAAACGCATTAAAGTCGTTGTATTCATATTAGAGGTGTTCAATTCTAGTTTTAAACGCATTAAAGTCGTTGTATTCATATTAGAGGTGTCCAATTCTAGTTTTAAACGCATTCAAGTCGTTGTATTCTTATTAGTGGTGTCCAATTCTAGTTTTAAACGCATTCAAGTCGTTGTATTCTTATTAGTGGTGTCCAATTCTAGTTTTAAACACATTAAAGTCGTTGTATTCATGTTATTGTTCTCCAATGCTAGTTTTAAACGCATTAAAGTCGCTGTATTCATATAAGAGGTGTCCAATTCTAGTTTTAAACGCATTAAAGTCGTTGTATTCATATTAGAGGTGTTCAATTCTAGTTTTAAACGCATTAAAGTCATTGTATTCATATTAGAGGTGTCCAATTCTAGTTTTAAACGCATTAAAGTCGTTGTATTCATATTAGAGGTGTTCAATTCTAGTTTTAAATGCATTAAAGTCGTTGTATTCATATTAGAGGTGTCCAATTCTAGTTTTAAACGCATTAAAGTCGTTGTATTCATATTAGAGGTGTTCAATTCTAGTTTTAAATGCATTAAAGTCGTTGTATTCATATTAGAGGTGTCCAATTCTAGTTTTAAACGCATTATTAAAGTCGTTGTATTTATATTACTGGAGTCCCATTATAGTTTTAAACGCATTAAAGTCGTTGTATTCAAATTAGAGGTGTCCAATTCTAGTTTTAAACTCATTATTAAAGTCGTTGTATTTATATTACTGGAGTCCCATTATAGTTTTAAACGCATTAAAGTCGTTGTATTCAAATTAGAGGTGTCCAATTCTAGTTAAAACACATTAAGTCGTTGAATTCATATCATTGGTGTCCAGTTATAGTTTCAAACACTTTAAGGTCCTTGAATTCACAATTTTGGTGTCCAATTATAGTTTTAAATGCAACTCCCGAGCTCTCACTTGTTTTAATTTGTCGATCAAAACATTAACCCAACTCTTGTTTTTCAGCGACATCCAGTTCAACCAGCCCGGCGTCCGGCCGCTCCTGTCGAGCGTCTCCCTCCCGATCGCCGACCAATCGTCCTCCAACGAGATCCTGGTGGGCACGGTGACGCCCCCCGTGCCCGAGTCCCACCCGCAGCACTGGTCGCAGCTAAAGGCGGCGCTGCAGTCGAGCGACAACCTGTCCGCGCTTCAGGAGCTCGACCACATCACCGGCAGGCGGCCGCAGTGGCTGGCGGACGTCTCGCAGCACCTGCTGAACTCGCTGAGCTCGCACAGCGGCTCCGTCAGGTCGCTGGCGCTGATGCTGATCGTGAGGTGATTATTATTATTATCATTTACCACCACTTGCACGAAATTTGTCGGTGTGCTCGCCGCACCAAAAGGAATTACAAAAACGGAACAAAAAATTTCCTGAATAATTTGTAAGAACGCGCCGCCACTGGATAGAAACTGCCCACGTTGAAATTTTCTCGTATTTTCTCGAACACAAGCTCTGGCATTTTCATACACTGCACCATATGTAACAATTATGTCACAATATTTTATCTGCGGGGATAGTTCGAACGGAGAGCTCCGAGTCACCGACATCTGAATCCGAGCAACGCTAGGCGAGGTCGGGCTTTGGATGGGTGACCAACGGACCTCCTTTCGAGATTCTCCTTGGATCGTGCTAGGAATCGCGCTTTTGAGGGTTACCGTTAACGGAAAAAATAATTTTAAACGACAATTTCAAAAAAAAAACAATTTTTAACAACAATTCTAATAGACTTGCTGGAGCTAATCGTTGGCATATTGAACAGTATCAATTTACGATACTCGTCAAAAACGGTCACTTTTGTGATTTAAACCAGATGCATTGAATATATAACAGAAACAGAACAGGGCCCAACACAGAACCCTGTGGTACTCCAGATTTAATTTATTTGCTTTCTGAGAGTTCCATTGTTCTTACAATTAGATTTCTCCTTGAGAGGTACGATTCGAACCAATATCCTTCTATATGAGAGAAATTTATTTAGGTGGCTGAAGCACGACCCCCGCGCCGCAGGCGAGGCGCTGCCCGCCGTGCTGGCGTGCTTGGACAGCGACAACGGGGACGTGGTGGGCAGCGTGCTCGACCGGCTGTCCGACCTGGTGGCCGTCATGCAGGAGTACGCGAAGGTCATCCTCACGAGGGTGTTCCAGCTGGGGATGAAGTCCACGATGGATACCGCAGGGAATATCACGAAGACCGTCGGTTTGCTGAGTTTGCAGTACGGGTGCTAGGAGCGGTACTGTTTTGTAAATATACGTTAGGAATAAACATTTGTATTGTATCTTTTCTTGAATAAATGATAGTTTGTTTTTCAACGAGCGAGAAATCAATTTCTCGCGATTTTCTATGACTTATATCAGGAATATTTGAAAATATGGTTCATTTGTGAAGGCTATCCTGAATAAGCGAATGCCATTTACATTTATAACAGCAAGAAGTTTTTATTGAATGAAAACATATACATTGTGACCCTGGGTTAAACAGCCAAACGTTTAGGATCAGTTTTTTAGACAAAAATGAGATTTTTTTCCTATAATCTGTGTCCTAACTTGTTTTGTTTTCGAGATAAAGGCTGTCAAAAAGTTCCTTGGCCTGTACGATCTCCTGACTTGACCCCTATGGATTTTTGTATAGAGTACAATGAAAACTAATGTTAATGCTGAGCCAGTCAACGGCGAAGGCATTTTTCTGGAAAGGATTGTTCAACCAGCACTAGAGTGAGAGAGCTATTGTCCGAGAGATGGCAGAGCACTGCTTGGAAAAATTTCCTCACGAAAATTCAAGCTTCTCGAAAACCATAAAGGTTGTAAGAAAACGGTCTGTATGTTAAGATTCTGCTCGTCAAAGTCCTCCCTTGTAAGCATTTTGATGCAAATATAAAATATATTTTTCATTTTCGACCCGAAAAGATTTTGAAAAGGAAATTCTCTGGCAATTTCCAATTTGAAAACATTTGTAAGAGTAGTAATTATCTTTAAATAATGGTAACATTGTTTATATAGAAGATAGTCAACCTTATGGGATTATAATTGGATCAAAATGGATGCGACATGTAGATGGCGATAGTGAGCTCGCATACAAGTCATGTCGTAACTTCAGTGATCTGGCCTCCAAGTCATGTCATTTTGAAGAAACCTGCATCAAAATGACGTGAAATATTCATGTTTGTAACTAATCACGCTAGATGACACTTGCGTTTGTGTCCAATACCTTTTCCACAGGCACTGACTAACTATCTTCTATATAAACAATGATGGCAGTGTTTATAGAGAGCTATAAACAATAATGATGGTAATGAAAATTATCAATTTCAGTAATAGCCCTTCTGCCATCTCTCTGAGGAAGGATCAAGTTGTGATGGACTGAAGTCGCTGCAAGTTAGAAACCTGTATTTGAAAGCAGAGCCACTTTAGGTTTCGTCTACTGCCCGTGAGATGGCGAGCAAAGTCAATTTGCTCTATCTCTGTCAAAATCTGATTCTTCAAAAACTATGTTGAATTGAGTGAAACTCATCACATTTCTGTCTTCTGCATTACAAGCTCTTTCCGTGTGGCAAATTTGAAGCCAATCTGAGGTACGGAGTTTATGGAAAAAGGTTGTTTTTTTTTAAAGGCCTGAAAATCAACTTTTTCCTAGAGCCTCCATATTCGCTATGGATGATCGATGATCTAGGAACAATGCTGAACAGCGGAATAGTGAAATCCCTCCCAAAATTCGATTTTCAAATTTTGTGTTGTTTTTACATGAAAATTGCAATAACTCAGAAACTATGAGTGATGGAAGAAAACCGATTGCAGTTCTGGATTCAGCTGCTCGATCGAGAACCTCCTGATGGTCCTTTTTGAAGCAAATCTATTTTTTGAATTGCCTGAAAATCAACTTTCTCCTAGAGTCTCCATATTCGCTATGGATGATCTAGGAACGATGCTGAACAGCGGAACAGAGAAATCCCCGTCAAATTTAGATTTTTCATTTTTTTTATTTTTCTCAATTGAAAATTGCAATAACTCGGAAACCACAAGAGATGGACCAAAATCGATTGTAGTTCTATATTCTGCTGCTCGAGAACCTCCTGATGGTCCATTTTGAAGCAAATCTATTTTTTGAATTTTCACCGGAAAAAGTTCAAAGGGGTTAACCTTATATTTTTTGAAGGCCCAAAAATCAACTTTTACCTAGAGCCTCCATATTCGCTGTGGATGATCTAGGAACGATGCTGAACAGCGGAATAGTGAAATCCCTCTCAAATTCGATTTTTCAAATTTTGTGTTTTTTTCGTATGTAAACTGCAATAACTCGAAAACCATAGGAGATGTGCCAAAACCGATTGCAGTTCTGGATTCAGCTGCTTGAGATCCTTCTGTTGGTCCATTTTGAAGCAGATCTATTTTTTGAATTTTCACCGTAAAAAGTTCAAAGGGGTTAGTTGTTAACCTTATATTTTTTGAAGGCACAAAAATCAACTTTTTCCTAGAGCCTCCATATTCGCTGTGGATGATCTAGGAACGATGCTGAACAGCGGAATAGTGAAATCCCCGTCAAATTTCGATTTTTTAATTTTTTGTTTTTTTTCATATAAAAATTGCAATAACTCGGAAACCATAAGAGATGGACCAAAACCGATTGCAGTTCTGGATTTAGCTACTTGAGATCCTTCTGTTGGTCAATTTTGAAGCAAATATATTTTTTGAATTTTCACCGAAAAAAGTTCAAAGGGAACCTTGTATTTTTTGAAGGCCTGAAAATCAACTTTCTTTCTCTATAAACACTGCTGAAAGCATTGTTTAAATAGAACATAGTCAATGCCTGTGGGAAAGGTATTGGGCACAAACGCGAGTGTCATCTAGCGTGATTAGTTACAAACATGAATATTTGACGTCATTTTAATGCAGGTTTCTTCAAAAAACCCTGATTTTAATGCTTTTCCATTGTTTTAATCAAGTTACGACATGACTTGGATGCGAGCTCACTATCGCCATCTACATGTCGCATCCATTTTGATCCAATTATAATCCCATAAGGTTGACTAACTATATTCTATATAAACAATGCTGAAAGCAATGTATAGGAGTTAACTTCTGCTATTGTCCAATAGATGGCAGAGCACTGCTTGAAAATAGTTTTTGCCCACGAAAGTTTTAATGTCTCGTCTCTCGAATACTGTGAATGTGAAACATACTGTGAGAAAACTGTATTGTTGGATTCTCCTTTGATGAAAAGAAATTAAAATGAAATATCTTCACAATCAGTAATACTTTTTTATTTGTTGTAGAAATACTGTATAAAAATATATATAGAACTATGAAGTACGACTACTAAAACGCCCTACACAAATCAGTTTCTATGAAAACATTCGACAATTCAACTCTTTCTGGCATCCTTATTTCTTCTGCAAAATATTGGCCTCGGCTTGTAGAGATCATCACTGGAATATCTTTGTGTAGCTATAAACAAAATAAAAATGAAGCTTTGACCTAAATGACAGAAAAAATAGTCGCATACTTGCTTAGAGCAGCTTTATTGTTACAAATGAACAAACCTCTTGAAGCTTACATAGACCGCGGACACGTGACGTCACTCGTCAACTGTCAAACAGCCCGTGAGAAAACGACCATTTGTTGTGACCGAACACTAAAATGCAAGACATACGCGTTCCGACCAATGCTGGTGTCAACAATTTTGGATGAATAGTCATTAAATCGCTAACAATTTTGTACGGTTATTTTGTCTAGGTTAGGTTGGCTAGTAATTCAGGCACTTTCAACTCAATTTGCCTTCTTCTTGTCTTGTTATTTAAACTTAGCGCCATTACAGTGACCAATCACATAGCCGTGCACTTTGGTGTCGTCTATCGTTGTGAGCAAGAAGGCTCGTTCATACCCTTGCGAATATTCGCAATTTTTTAGCAAATTGACTCGTACGGCAAAAAATTACGTTAAGTGATGAATCATCATGTGGTTTTTTGGTAATTTAGTACAAATTCTGAAAAGTTACGTGTTATCATATCATTCATCGCAATTTATTCACCGTTTGAGTCGAATCGAAAAAAATTGCAAATTATGTATGAACGAGCCTTTATTGGTTTAGTGTACCATCGACAGTTCTGGAGTAAATAGTCTAACTTCTTACTTTCCCATTAACCTTTGGAAACCTAGAACCACAATTTCGAAAACATGCGGCATTTTAAAATTGATTCAAAACATGACCTTGTTACAATTAAAGTACGAAGAATGAGTAAGTACATTTGGTTCTGCATGGGCTGATTTGACAGTCTGTCAACTGGCAGACGTGACCGCGGTGCAAAGAGACTTAACTAACAAGGAGGGTTCAATAAGCTCTAGCCAATCAGAATCTTGTAGCATCAACGCGTCGTAGTGACGTACTTGGATATGAGTACAGAGTCGAACTCGAACCAAGCAACAAAACTATCAGCAGTAACTCTCATATACACAGAGCTAGTCCGCCACTGTCTATAGAGAATGGCGGCCATGACAAGTCCAACTACGTCACAAATGTTTTTCATCCCTTTCTATTAGTGTCACCATTGTCTTATGGGGATTAAACTCTCCTTGCTAAATAATGTTTTCCCGCTGCCGACACTGTAAATAGTCCATACATGCTTAGCAACAAAACAGGTAAATGGCCTATATCATTCGTTTACTAATTCATCTTGACAACGGAACTTAATAGTGTCATTTACATGCCTAGAGTAATAATGACTTTGACTTTGACAAGTAATACCTTCAGCTTCATTCATATCAATTTTTAGGTTATGAGACCTTTTGAATATTATTGTTGTCTGCTTATTCGGTAACTTAGTTACACGCACAAGCAACTTAGAATGAAATAGCGAACGAATAATCATGAAGGAAGGGTAAGAAAACAAACTTCAATTCAGGCAAATTTTGAGAAATGTCAACAAGCAGCGGGAAAAACGTAATAAGTAACACGGAATGTATAGACTGTTATCATCCTCGGCAAGCGACAAGCCTCGGCTTTGCCTCGGCTCGTACTCGCTCACCTCGAATGTTAACACGTCTTTACATTCCTTGTTACTTAAATAACTATTAGTCTCCTCAGACCCAAGGAGACTAAACATTATTTAACAGGAGAGTCTAATCCCCATAAGACAATGGGGACACTAATAGAAAGAGATGAAAGAACATTTGTGACGAAATGTGACGTAATTGGACATGTAATGTCTATAGACAGTGACGGACTAGCTCTTGGTATACAGTGCGGCTTTTTTTAGTCCCCCCCACCGTTAACTTTTGAACGGTTCGACGTAGATTTGAAAAAAAAATGTTTGGAGGGTTTCACCGATACTACTTTTTGATACAAAAAATATGGTGATTGCTCGACGGGGGGCACATCAACTCAAAAATTTTAAATGGCATGGGGGGTCAAGTGTCACATCGTTGAAAAGAGAATTCAATTCTCTTCACAACCATCTAAATTTTTTTTAAATTCGTTGACAATTTTTTTGCAATTAAAATTAGAAATATCAAATATAAAAGCGGATCTGAAAACTACTCATACCTCTATAAATTTGAACGGTTGTGGAATAATGAAACCAAAAACATTTCGAAGGGTATTATAGTTGTCGTCAAACATATAAGATAAATAAAAAAAGGCGCAAAAAATGGTCGATTAGCATGAAATTGACTCCCATGCCGCCAACCAGGGTCGGACTTGTACATATGCCGCTAAATATTGTGATGCGTGCAGATTATTCAAGTTAATTTAACAAAAGCACTGTAACTTTTGTATTCAGAATCATCCATTTTTATAATTATTAGTATCCTTAGATTGGGTAAACAACTGCCCCGTCGAAATCTAATTTGCTAATAGCTGGGCGTACCGCAAACAGCTGTGATTTCTATTATAACTACGCCCGACCCTGCATGGAAAAAACATTCCTAATTGCTGTGCGGGCCTTTACATCTTCCGCGCTAAGTGTTACGTGGGGGCGATAGGTGGAATAATTTGAATAAAGGTAGAGATGTCAATAATTTTATTTATTGATTTAGTGCGATTTTAGTCTGAAAAACTGTTTGGTTATTGACAAAATAGGAATTAATTTCCTGGTAGTTTCCTGAAGTTATGTAAGTATTGATATTGACTCACACTGATTTTAGCCAATATTCTCATGTGATTACCATATAAGGTGTGTATGGCGTGGTACTATGCATTTTTGGCAGAAATATATATTTTGTGATTGGTTTTTTTGGAGGAAATGTGAGGACTAGCACAATATTTGCTCATACAGTATGATTCCTAAGGTGGACCGGTCCTTTCATTAATTTCTCACATTGCACAGAAAATAATGGCTATAGGTGAACATGTAAAAGACAACAATTCGATTTTGAGATGCAGGGCGTTAAAGTTGAAAATTAATATTGAATTTACTTTAATTACTGAAGGATCACCAATCACATACTTTTCAAGATATCTAACGAAGGCGATCCATTACATCCAGTGGAAATGAGATATAACCGGATGGTGGGAGTTAGACTGTATGTTTTTCACCCACCCAGCTATTCAGAATATTTTAGGGAGTCACAAAATGAATAAATATATAATTGTACGAAACAGAATGCCATTGTCCAATATTGATTATATTCCCAAATTTGATTTTAGGATATGAAAGTACATTAAATTTTATGTAAGAAATAAATATATGATTGCACTAAAACTTGACAGAAATCACCAATAAAAATCGAGAAAACTATATTTGGCACCAAAATTTAATGTAATTGTGTCGGATGAAAAGTCCGTTCAAGACACCCATATGATAAATATAATTTTGGAATTTTAACACAATTGATCATTGACATACCACACTGAGAGCTTCAATCAGAAAAAAATCACACATTGTGCATATCATCTATTAGAAAATCTTCAAACACGAAAGTATTATTCCAGTTCAAAGTGAAGTGATTTTTCGCAATAAAATCTGTATAAATAATGATAGCGTGGCAACGCACTATTCAATCTGAAAACAGAATTACAGAGAGTTCATATAAATGAAACACAGAGCGATCAATTGGAAAGTTGAAATTAAGTGGGCCCTTCACGTGCAGTTTTTCGTGACTTCCAAAGTGACACTCCATCGCTCCACTCCAAATTCGAACGTGAAGTGTCAACATGCGCCTGGCGCTTCTCGCATCTGACGCGGCGCGAGACGTTCCAACCTTCTTAAACTTCTAGCGCGATTCGAACAGAGGAGTCATCCAAAACTGAAAGTGATGGGACAATTCCCGCGCCGCTCCGACTGTAGAGAAGAACAGTCGAATTGAATTGTAACGAGAAGACAGATATAGTTGCTTAGAGTAGTCTTAATGTGATTTCGGCGCAAGTACCATTTTTGGACCAATACTCTGTCTTTCTTCTGGAATCTTCATTTTCTAATTTTATACATGCAATTTTTCTCTTTGAATGTAAAGAACACATCGCGAAAAAAGGCCCACTAGCTATCGAGAAGTTTCGAGGAATGAAGTTGGAGTACTATATTTGAATGTGCGTGTATTTTGGCATGCAACTTCGCTCCGAGAGTGACGCGAAGGGAGTGCGAGTCGGGAATCGAAAAATAACTGCATGTGAAGCTGGCCCTTTTTATTTTCATGGAAGACCATGTTGGTATATGCACTTATTTGAGAATTCCCTTCTCTAGATCACTTTTAAATTATCTGAACAAAAATATCTGAATACCTGACAATCCAGATGTTGAGTCGTGAAGAATGCAGTACTGAATGAACACCCTGTATATACAAGAATGTCTTTTATTTGTAATTTTTTTGTTGAATAACTTTTACATTAATGATAAATTGAATCATACTGCATATATTTTTTGAATTACTCGTATCTATGTACTTAGTATCGATCTCTAGTATACTCATTAATCTAAATAAAATTGGATTAATTAATCCTCTGTCAATAATGAATTTGATGCAATTGAAAAATTCTTTGCCCATGGCGAAGTTACCTATAATGCACTAGCTATTTCAAACTCTTGCACCACTTGCCCCCACATTATGTGGCACGTTCCAGGGAAAGATAAGACCATTTTTTGCGGCTTTTTTTATTTATCTTATATGTTTGACGACAACTATACCGATACTACTCTTTAAGAGAAAAAACATTGCAATTACTCGACAGATGGCGCTGGGGGCACATCAATTCGAAAATTTCGAGACATTAAAATCGAAATTGAAAACCCCCATGTCATTTAAAAATTTTGAGTTGATGTGCCCCCCCGCTCATCTCCCTGTCGAGCAATCACCATATTTTTTGTTTCAAAAAGTACTATCGGTGAAACCCTCCAAACGATTTTTATTTTATTTTTGTACGTTGAACCGTTCAAAAGTTAACAGGGGGGGACTAAAAAAAACCGCACTGTATGAGAGTTACATGTGACAGTTTTGTTGCTTGGTTCGAGTTCGACTCTGTACTTATGTCCAAGTACGTCACTATGACGCATTGATGCTACAAGATTCTGATTGGCTAGAGCTTATTAAACCCTCCTGTTAGTTTATGGTGGATTTATGCAGCAGTCATAAGTTTTAAGTCATAAGGAAGAATATTCGTCAGTGGTTGGAATAAACGTACCACGAATATTCATCCTTATGACTTAAAACTTTTGACTGCTGCATACATCCAGCATTAGTCTCTTTAACTCAGACCAACTTCATTGTTACAAACAACCTAATGTTAGTTGAAAGCGGTATTTTGATTCGAATATTTCCCGGTGTATCACTGTTGCCAATGCAACAAAAACTAATCCAAGTTACTCCTACTTTTTACATAGTAAGCGGATCAGGCTACTGAAGATAGTGTAGCTGCAAAAGTAATATTATATTAGATGAAGTATGCTGAAGAGAAATGAAATTCCGTGTTGCGATTAGATTTTCTTAAAAAATGAGCGATTTTTCATGCTTGAAAAACTAGGCACGACAAAATAATGCATAAAAACCAAAGTTCCATATGAATAAATTGGCGTACATTCATTTTCGAATAATGTCATATGTTCATGGTTGCCAATGCGGTAAAAATGAATGTGCCACCAATTCATTCCTTAACCAATGATCATTACCGTGAAATGTGTAAACACTTTTTAAGACCCGAAAGATTTTGCGTGCGGCGTTGCCAAGTTTTCCGAATATCCTAGCCGTAAATTTAATACTAATTTGTAAATATTTTCAGCCGATATAAATTAGTGTTGACCAGATTCATAAAAAGGGAAAGAGAAGACTGTTATTTCTGTTATTTTTTTGCCAATATATCTCGGTTAATACTGGACGGACCCCAAATTTTTCCAAATTCGTTTGCGTCGTCTTAGATTATTCCAGATGAATGACACTTCGTGCCGCTCCAAACTGATCTGAGGCGCTATGAGCATTATGTGGATTTTTATTTATTTATTTATTTATTTATTTGTGTAAATACCTTCCAGTCAGAACAAGTTCTGGTATAAGGAAGTTGTACAAATATAAAATTAACAAAAATGAATAACAATTTCAACAAATCTTTCATAAATCACTGATAAAAAATAATAAAAAGGATTAACATATTCAATATAGATAAAATCATAATCAATATGTATAAAAATCATAATCAATATAGATAAAAAATCATAATCAATATAGATAAAATCATAATCAATATATTATATAAAATCATAAATTAGTGAACAAAGATCTACTCCGTAAGGACAAAATGTGTTTCTTTACAGAAATTTTGAATTTGAATTTTGAAATTTTTTTGCAGTTTTTTATATTACTAGGTAAATTGTTAAATTCACTTAGAGCAGCGTGAGTAAATCTTTTTTGACCAACTGAAAAGGCAGCAGGATTATTTCAGTGTATACAGGTAAAACCACATCTTTATCAGTATTCTAGTGCAAGACCATTACAGATCACTCATGAGCAACAAAAATCGTATTACAACTGTTCTCTAAGAATAATTGTATGAATCTGGGTCAAAAAATAGTGAACAATGATGCATACCTGCCAAAAATATTCACAAATAAGCATTACATTTACGGCTAGGATACTCGGAAAACTTGGCAACGCCGCCCGCCCAATCTCCCGAGTCGTAAAAAGCGTAGCCGGAAAACCATGGACAGCTTCCCATTAACGATAGTGACAGGCAAGTGTTTTCGAATTCGAAATAATTTCAGAAAATAGTTGAAAAAGCACCTTGTTGACGCCGATTGTTTTTTCACACATGCCACCGTCACGTACCTATAATCCTCCTACGTTTCACGGGTATGAGAAGCTCTTCTTCCTTCTTGTCGTTGGACTTGTCACTTTCAGCAGGACTCAGAGGTAGAGAGAACTTTTCGTGTGTTAACAAATCTAAAACACAATTGTACTAAAACATTCGGACTTACTCGATTAGTTTCGATGTCAATGAGAAATGTTAGAAGCAGAAAACGAAAATTATCAGAAGGCTTGATGGACACAGCACAGTGAAAATGAACAGTTCGGAAGGAAAATTGAACAACCTGTCAATTGTCACTAATGGCGTTCAAGTTGTATGGCCGTGGTCTAGACGTAATTCTACCGTCTACAACTGCGGCAGACACTATCAAAGGCGATGGGGTAAAGGTCGAGGTGATTCTCCTGGCACTGCAGAATTCTAAGAATTTATTATTCCATCCTTTACGTGCTAAAGTTTATATAAAACTTTAATTATGGCCCACACTGTACAATTTACATTTGAGATATACGAAAATAATGGATTTGCAAACTTACGAAGAGGAAGAAGAAAATAATAAAGTGAGCACAGATGATCAGGTTAAGGCAAAGATCATCATCACCTTACAGAAAAATTTCCAACTTCTCATTCAACATGGAATTTGCATTTTAAAATTTAAAATGTGATACCAACTGTATATCAAAACCCTTCACAGATGATCATGTTGTTAACATCAGAGATCATCACCTCACGGAAAAAAATATTACCAGCAGCACATTCTACATGCAACTTGCATTCCAAAATTTAAAATGTTATCCAAATTGTATACCAAAACCCTTCAAGGATGATCATGTTAAGATCAGAGATCATCATCACCTCACAGAAAAATTTCCAACTTTTCATTCTACATGCAATTTGCATTTTAAAATTTAAAATGTGATACCAACTGTTTATCAAAACCCTTCACAGGTGATCATGTTAAGATCAGAGATCATCATCACCTCGCGGAAAAAATATTACCAGCTGCACATTCTACATGCAATTTGCATTTCAAAATTAAAATTTTTATCCCAATTGTATATCATGTTAAAGTTGAGATCATCATCATCTTACGCAAAAAATATTACCAGAAGCACATTCTTCATGCAATTTGCAATTCAAAATTTGAAATATTATCCCAATTATATATCAAAATCTTTCACAGGTGATCATGTTAAAGTCAGAGATCATCATCACCTTACGGAAAAAATATTACCAGCAGCACATTCCACATGCAACTTGAATTTCAAAATTTAAAATGTTATCCTAATTGCATATCAAAACCCTCCAAAGATGATCATGCTAAGGTCAGAGATCATCATCACCTTACGGAAAAAATATTACCAGCTGCACATTCTACATGCAATTTGCATTTCAAGGTTCAAAATATTAAACCAACTGTATATCAAAACTTCTCACAGGTGATCATGTTAAGATCACATAGCAATTTTTCATTTTAGTATCACTGTATTATACAGGGTGACCCAGGGTTAAACCGCCAAACGCTTAGGACCGATTTTAATGCAAAAATAAGGTTTTTGTTTTCCATATCATGTGTCCTAACTTGATTTGTTTTCGAGAAACAAGGCGTCAGAAATCCTTGACCTGCGAGCTCTCCTGAATTAATCCCTATGGATTTTTGTATAGGGTGCAATGAAAACCAAAGTTTATACAGAGCCCATCAACGACGAAGCTGCTTTCTGAGAAATAATTGTTCAAGCAGCACCAGAGATCACATCCTGCAATTATCGCAAATGAGCATGCCAGGTTTTATCGAAATCAGCAAAAAGGTTTTTAAATAATTGATCAAACTGATTTTTTCTAATAACGTCGAACACTTTGTATTTCGAAAACGAAGCAAGTTAGAACACATTCTTACAGGAAAAAACGGAAAAAATATTACCACAGCACATTCTTCATGCAATTTGCATTTCAAAATTTAAAATGTTATACCAACTGTATATCACAACTTGACAAATTACGAATGTCAACGATCATAAAAGAATTGTATGAGAAGAAAAACAAAGTCAATGTTATTTATTTCTCAATGAACAAAATTCGGGAATGACAAAATTTCAAAATTTGATCTCAAACGACTTAAAAGTTACAGGGGTGCAAGGGAAACGATATAAATCTGTGACACACGGGCGACCGTTGCCACATTGCCTTTGAAAATGTCAACCGCAGCTTTAGACTCTAGATCACAGCCAACAAGCTTGGATGTATCAAATCATTTAAAATTACATTGCAGACTTTTTCTGATAGCCAGTTAATTCGCTCAATATTTCCTCCATGAACGAAACGGAATACATCAGAAAATACCTGTAGTATTGCACAATTTTTCTTTGTTGACCTTGGATAGCACCGTATGCGACCCAGGAGGCCTCCCTCTCTTTCGCACTTGAAATGAAAGACACAACATAAAATGAGTTCCTATTATCTAATCACAATTTCTGAGTTTTTTTTACTCTTGCTACAATATGACCAACTCTGGAATAATAAATAACTGAATTTAAACCAATTGCTTTCACCAATTACGAATTTTTCAATGTTCTGACACTATTTGGTCACCTAATGCTGTCCGCGTTTCAAGTACCAAAAAGTACAATATATGGACACATATCTGATAACTTTTTCAAGAAAATTATCATCGTACAAATTATGGTTCAAATTAACCTATTTCAAGAATGATAAGAAATGCAAATAAAATTTGATTGCATCTTCAATCTTTTCATAATTTCTTTTAATAATGTCTGAAGAATAAGGTCTCTATATTTTTAATAATTTATATGGATATGTTCTAATAAATCCTTTTTGAATTTAATAATGCACATAAGGACTCTGTTACAAATGCCCGTAAATGATCGAATAAATGAAATAGAGACCTTGAAAACTAATAGTAATTGATTTTGAAAGTTCTTCTTTCGATATTATTTATTCACAATATATACAAAACACTTCATTTTCAGTTTTACATTCAGCAACTATCAACGATAGCTGTAAGCCAATCAAGGCATGAAACACGTTCCAAACTGAATCAACCTGACGTTTCAAATGAATCAGATTCTTCAGCTGCAACGACAGTCGTTTACTTCTTTTTACTGTTTAGTTAAAGCTCCATCTTCTGGGGTTTGTGTAGCCAATGATTGTTCAAAAATAAGTTTGCCCATCAAAGCCAGATCCTAAAATATATAGATTAAAAATCTCACGAAGAATGAGGCCGTTTTTGCCCAAAAGGTTGTCTAATTCTTTAACTATAACATGTGATTGTAACATTGTAATTGCTCTAATTCACAGTGTTTCATCAACTTGAACGGGTGACTTGATGTATAAGAAACGTTTTTATAAACAGATTTTCACAACTCCATTCCAAAATACAAGGTTTAAGACATATAAATAGTTTTTTCCCGCTGCCGGCACTGTAAATAGTCCATACATGCTTAGCAACAAAACAGGTAAATGGCCTATATCATTCGTTTACTAATTCATCTTGACAACGGAACTTAATAGTGTCATTTACATGCCTAGGGTAATAATGACTTTGACTTTGACAAGTAATACCTTCAGCTTCATTCATATCAATTTTTAGGTTATGAGATCTTTTGAATTGAATATTGTCTGCTTATTCGGTAACTTAGTTACACGCACAAGCAACTTAGAATGAAATAGCGAACGAATAATCATGAAGGAAGGGTAAGAAAACAAACTTCAATTCAGGCAAATTTTGAGAAATGTCAACAAGCAGCGGGATAAACGTAATAAGTAACACGGAATGTTATCATCCTCGGCAAGCGACAAGCCTCGGCTTTGCCTCGGCTCGTACTCGCTCACCTCGAATGTTAACACGTCTTTACATTCCTTGTTACTTAAATAACTATTCAGGCACAAAAATACAATAATCGCCAAACATTTTAAATGAACATGTGTATAATTACGTTTGCAAATATTTTGTTTTTGTTATTGTTGATATATGCAACATTTTTCATGACACTTCGACCTGCTGATTATTTGTATACCAATAGCAGAAAACTACTGACCTAATAAACCTTGAATTTTGGAGAAATTATGCCATATAATATCATCAATTTGATTTTGCTGAACTTTAACAAAGTCAGTGACGTAGAAATAGGGGATGAAGCACATAAAATTCAAAATGTAATTTTCAGAGTGAGGAGTTTGGAACATGATTTCATAGGACCTTTTCTACTTGAACCATTACCCACTCAAATCAATTGCAAAAACACATGAAACAGCCTTTATACGAGAAGTTTCAAAGTAAAACAATATTATTCTTACTTACATCTAAAAAAAACATAGATCATCAGGAAACCCCAGGAAGAGACGAATATTCTTTCTATCAAATTGAAATAAGATGTCCGGCACTGGATAAATGTAAAGAGAACTCTCAACAGTTTATCTTTCCCTTTTGATCAAAGACAGACTTGAACAAACTTCAGGATCAATTCAAACCGAGTTTATTTGTTTCAACAACACATACAGAAACTTCAACTCACCTATTATTTGTTCGTAATGATCTCTATTGTTGTTCTTAGCGTCAACAATTTCCTCGAACTTTCGTTTTCGCCCCCTTTTCACTGGCTGAGTGCTAGACCTTTTTGCTTCCATACAAACTCGAAGCTCCTCTTCAAGTTTCCCAATGAACTCGTTCAAAAAGCGCAAGTTTGCTTCTTCGAAAGCGGTCGGTTTTTCGAGGAAACGGCAGTTTTCCGTCGCCGGTTCTAGCCTGTGGTTGTTTTTCTTCATATCGTTCTTGTCTAGCACAACAGATAATTGTTTACTGTCGCTGTTTTGTGCGCTGCCCTCACGTGTCACTTCACTACCGACGCTGATAAGGACTGGATTGCGTCTGAGTTTCTCCGAAATAAGACTCCTCAAGAACTCCAGCGACTTGCTTGAGCATTCTTCCGCGGGGAATCCGCTGAAATCCTCGGATTCACTTGAACTACTGTGAGGATCCAAAGCTACATCAGCCTTAGTTTCGGGAGCTTCAACACTCTCTGTCTTTCGGGGACTTGCGGAATAAATCACTTCTTCATCAGACTCGTAGCTGTTGCAATTCACTGTTGCCATTTCTTGCGCCAATCTTGCTTCGAGAGCTTCCCAGTTTTCCTGGCTCAATTCCGTGCTTCTCAATGAAGTCGAATCCCAGGGGGACTCCGGAGTTTCCACCCTGATCTCTTCCGTGCACTGTTCCAGCGAAATTTCCGCCTCTTGTGGGACCACAACCTCTTCGCAAATCAACTCCAGGGATTCCCCGAGCCTCACGCTCTCCTCAATGTCATTTTCCTCGTGTACATTTTCCTTGCCATCCACCTGCTTCTTTTTGTTTTCGTAGGGCCGCTTCTGGGTGACTTTCTTCTGTTTCACGGGCCAACTCGCTTTACCCTTGCCGGGCAGGCCGTTTTTGACCAGCACCTGGCTTTCGATGTGAGTGAAACCCAACCGTTTCTGCTTCTCTAACAAAGCCAGCTGTTTCCGAATCTTCATTATCTTCCTCATCTCCTGGAAGTTCGACGCGAACTTTGGCTTGATAAGCCGTTGTTGCACCGGGGCCGGCTCTTCGCTCCTAGCGGGCTCTGACTGCTCCACCTGGTCGGAATTGCCAGAGTCACCGCTGCCACTGTTGCTGGTGAATTCCTGACTGCTTTTCTCCGAGCGGGAGGAGTTGTTTTCAGAGCACGATCCGGAAAAGTTCGGTTTGCTGGAGTGGCCGTCGTTGGAGTCTCTATCCGTCGAACGTCGGTCGTTTTTCTTGTCTTTGGAACTGTAATGATCGTCTTTCAGTTGCTTCTTCGAGTCTCGTTTCTTGTCCTTGTCTTTTTTTTGGTCGGAAGAGCTGCTGGAGGACTTGCCGTTCATAGAATGTTTGCTTTCTTTCCTGGATTTATCCGTGGATGATCTGGACTTGGTGTCTCCGTTGTCGAGCTTGGATTTGTCTCTGGAAGAACTGGAGTTCGACGAGCGAGGTTTCTCCTCCTTTTTCGAACTAGAACTCGGCCTGTCGTTCTTGTTCTTGCTGCTAGTCTTGGAGTCGGAACTTTTTTCTTTGTCCGGGGTTTCCTTTTCTTTAGACGATTTCTCTTTGTAATATTTATCTTTTTCCCTGTATTTATCTTTGTGTTTGTCGGTTTTTTCTTTATCGGATTTTTCTCTGTGCTTCGCTGATTTATCCTTGTCTTTGGAGGATCTTTCCTTATCAGACTTATCTTTGTCTCTATTAGCTTTATCCTTTTCCTTATCGGATCTCTCCTTTTCCTTATCGGATCTGTCCCGTTCGGATCTGTCCTTTTCCTTATCGGATCTGTCCTTTTCCTTATCGGATCTCTCTTTTTCCTTATCAGATCTATCCCTTTCTTTATCGGATCTTTCCTTTTCTTTATCGGATCTCTCCTTGTCCTTATCTGACTTATCTCGCTCCTTATCTTTATCTCTAGACGATTTTTCTGTCTTAGCTCTGTCCTTATCCAGTTTCTCCCTTTCAGACTTATCTGTTGACTTGTCTGATCTGTCTTTATCCCTTCCTGACGATCTGTCTTTATCGAATTTTTCTTTATCGTTAGCAGATTTTTCAACATCCCTGTCGGTTTTCTGTTTTTCGGTTTTGTCCTTGCCTTTGTCTTTCTTTTCTTTGTCCCTATCGGTTTTCTCTCTACTCTTATCGGTTTTTTCTTTGTCTCTAACACTGGAGCTGCTCTTGGAGTCTTTTCTGTTTCTGTCTCTGTCTTTGGAGGAACTATACTTCGAAAATGATACATCCTTGCTGCTACCGCTGCTGCTTTTTCTATATTTATCATCCCGTTTGTCTTTGGAGTATCTATCGGAACTTTTCGATTTCTTCTCGATCGATTTATCCTGTTTTTTATCACTTTTGTTTTCATCTGTCTTTTCTCCGGGTGTTTCATTTTCACTCTTATCAACCTTGAATGTGTTATCCGAACTGGATTCGTTTTCTTTTCTATTGATACTCGAGCTAAGAGATTCTTCCATGCTGAAATCTCCGGTAGTGTCAGTCTCATCGCATGGCATAATTTCGTCGACGTCCATTTTTGATTGGATCAAAGTTTCCGTTGGAGTTTTATCGGTGGCAGATTTCATCAAATTCAAAGAGAAATCATCACAAATGTCCATTTTTGTAGTCTCTTCGGATGTTATGATGGACAGCCTACTCTCCGAACTGTTGTGAGATACTTGAGAATCTTGATTTGATATTTCCATTTGACAAACCCTATTATCTCCGCTATGGTTGGATCCGTGACTCTGAAGCCCTGAAAATTACAAGTTTCATAGAACCATAAAATATACTTCCCTTGGAACTGAAAGGTTATCCTTTCATAAAGAAAATTCAAATCATTATTACTGGAATGCCTATATTGGAGACAAAATAACCAATAAGGTATTATCATTATTAGTGCCATAGTAAAACCCAGAGACTCATATCATGACATAATCAAGCTGAGGATTTTGGAGGCTTTGGATTTTTTTAGTGTTTTGGTGATAGTGTCATGAACTTGTTTACCGGAAATCTGACATGAAAAAACAATTGAACATATCAGATTTCCAGTAATCCAAAACTTCTAACTTGGCAGCAGCGCATTGCCGCAAATCAAAATTGGTAACATTAGAATCGGCTTAAGATTTATATGTTCTCCAACCAAAATTCCTATAAAGCTTCTCTGATTTCCCGCGTCCATAATTAGGCAACAGCGCATTCCCGCGAAGTCAAAATGTCAGAGCAAAATTCACCTGATTGAACAGGATATTGCCCAATTCGATCCATCTCCATTTAAGATTTCCAGTAAGCCGACGTGACCGATCAACTTGGCAACATCGCATTTCCGGTACAAAAACCGGCTGAAAATTTCAATTAACTAAATTTTGGGTTAGGTGGAAGAACAGGCAGGTGCGTGATATCATTTGAAATTATACGCATGTGCTGAATCTCACCCTACATATAACGTAAATTGTAAAATATTTCCTTTTAATAAAGACCTTTATTATTATTATTATCTTCAACCAAAATTTATGTAAAGCTTCTCTGAATGATTTCCCACGTCCATAACTTGGCAACCGCGCATTTCCACGAAGTCGAAATATCAGCAAAATTCACATGATTGAATAGTAAATTAGTCCACTTCGATCCATCTCCATATCAGATTTCCAGTATTTCGAAGCTACCGGCCAACTTGGCAACAGCGCATTTCCGCAAAACAAAAATGGTACCATTAGAGTCGGCAAAAGATGTATATGAATATTTTCCAACCAAAATTCCTAAAAAGCTTCTCTGAATGATTTCCTGCGTCCATAACTTGGCAACAGCGCGAAGACAAAATGTTGGAGCAAGATTCGTCTGAATGAATAGGATATTGTCCACTTCGATCCATCTCCATATCAGATTTCCGATAATTTCAAGTGACCGACTAACCTGACAACAGCGCGTTTTCGCAAAACAAAAATGGTATCATTAGAAGTAGCTACAGACATAATACATTAATATTCTACAAGCAAAATTTCTGGAAAGCTTCTTTGTATAATTTCCTGCCTCCATAACTTGGCAACAGCGCATAGCCAAAATGTTACAGCCAGGATTCATGAATGAATAGAATAATGATCGATGCGTAAGGATGCCTCCGAGAATTGGTTGCTCAGTAAACAAAACCCTGGAGTGGGGCAGGAGCTCTCGCTCTGCCTTATTAAACAGTAGTCGATCTTTGTCGCACATCTACTCACGCTTTCTATCGTTTGCGCATCTCAGAGGCATCCTTACGCTTGTCGATCTGTACCTACTTTGATCTATCTTCATATCAGATTTCCAGTAATCCGAAGTGATCAACTTGGCAGTACCAAATGTCAAACAAAATGTAAACAATGTCAAATATTTATTTTAATGCCAATCCACCGATCTGTAATGATCGGTGTGCCAATCTAATGGTCGGGCTTGAGGCTCGTTCAAACCCTCGCGAATTTAGCAATTTTTCTGCAAATAAAATGGCTGCCAGTCATGCCGGACCAATCCAAGAAGACTAAAAACAAGGAGGGTTTAATAAGCTCTAGCCAATCAGAAACTTGTAGCATCAACGCGTCATAGTGACGTACTTGGGTACCAAGCAACAAAACTGTCGGCAGTAACTCTCATATACCAAGAGCTAGTCCGTCACTGTCTATAGAGAACGGCGGCGATGACATGTCACATTTCGTCACAAATGTTCTTTCATCTCTTTCTACTAGTGTCCCCATTGTCTTATGGGAATCAAACACTCCTTGTTTTTAATTTAGTCTCCTTGGGACCAATCGTTGATGCAGAACCATGTCGGCAGCCATTTTATTCGCAAAAAAATTGCGGAATTCGCGAGGGTATGAACGAGACTTAAATGGTAAACTTTCGATTGGCCTAAAATAAAAAATTTATATTTTCGTACTCCGCGTTTCGACTATACTGAAATAAGCCTAAGGCTCGTTCATACCCTTGCGAATATTAGCAATTTTTTGCGATTCAACTCGTACGGTGTAAAAATTGCGATGAATAATGAATCATAACATGTCATTTTTCGGTAATGACAATGTCTAACCACAAATACTGAAAAATTACATGTGATTCATAATTCACCATAATTTTTTCCCGTACGAGTCAAATCGCAAAAAAAATTGCGAATATTCGCAAGGGTATGAACGAGACTTAACTATTAATACAGCTGGCTGAACGTTCCACAGCAATAAGACATTTTGAAGGACAGTGAAGACTTGTTCATAAGCTGGCGAATTTCGGAATTTTTCTGAGATTGAAATGGCTGCCGACATGGTTCTGCATCAACGATTGGTCCGGCATGACCACAGAACTATATAGTTCTGTGGGCATGACTGACAGCCATTTTAATCGCAGAAAAATTGCGAAACTCGCGAGGGTATAAACATGTCTTAACATATGAAATCAATCATTGTTATGATACTGGTGGCGCCATCTCTTGCTCAGATCAAGTACTATCCAGCCAAAGCATATTTTTATTTAAAATATTTATATTTTTCTTGGTTTCTCCCACTGGAGTCTTACCGAATTGATGTTCTTTAGCAATAGAGCATTTCTGACTCCGATGTTTATATGTGAACATTTAATGACACTTAAATATCTCACCTGAAAATCCTGACAAATGAGAGTCAACAGAATTTTCTTCATTGGTGATTTTGTTGGCAGGATCCAACGGTTCAAACGGAGGGCTTTCATCTTCATCAGGTTTGGAACCCGAGTTTAGCGAATCGTTCAACGTTTCACTATGATCTTCAGGTTTGACCTCATCCTTGAAACTATGCACAGATTCCGGAGACACCGCTTCAAGATCAGTAGGAAGCAAATCCGCTATGTTGATTTTAACTTCCTTTTTGATATCCCGAACTGGTTTCACTACACCTAGGAATCTATATACAACATCTTCGACTTCCGGCAAAAATATGGTATTGATTTTTGGGTTCACAACTTGGTCTACGATGCGTTCAACTCCAGTTTCCAAATATCCAGACCTGTAACAAATTCATTCAGTTTCTGATGTGAAATCCGCGTTCAGATATCGCACTTACTCATAGATATTCTTCCGTAGCTGCTCCCGTACTTGGTTTTTGTTCATATCGGGACTCCACGTCTGCTGCCTGAGGAAAGTTGAAACGCTGCCTTCAACTCTCTGCCTCAAATTTTGATAGGCAGGCTTCGTATCCACGTCTGAGATGCATTCTTTTCGGAAACGATCGAAAATGCCTTGAGATTTCAGTTCGTACACCAACTGTTCAACAAGTCGTGAATCACCTGGCATGAAATTATTGGCAACAACTTCCATTGTCAGTTATTGTAGCACAGATTCAGCATTAATTAATCAACATTTAGAGTAATATCATGTTAATGCTCTCTGCAAAAATAGGAATATTACGACTATGCCTAGACCAAAAATAATAAACCACAATAAACTTTTCTAGACATGTTTGACAATTTTGACATCTGTTTGACAGATGACAACTGGTAGTTCGTGTTAGTAGCATTATCACCAACATTCAGTGTAACAAAATTTGGGTAATAGTTGTGACATAAAATTGTAGTAGATTCGAAGAAATTGTCCTGCCGCCATTATATTCCGTCAGTGCGTTTGTGGTTGAGAATAATGAAGGATTCCATCATTAGAAAAAAATTACCAAGCCTTGGGCGAGAGTGGGGCTCTGCAACTTTTTTATTAGAGGCCTCGCCTCTACCATATTCCATCAATGCGTTTGTGGTTGAGAATAATGAAATATTCCATTATTAGAAATAAATTACCAAGCCTTGGGGGAGAGTGGGGCTCTGCAACTTTTCCATCAGAGGTCCTGCCGCCACCATATTCCATCAATGAGTTTGTGGTTGAGAGAATTCCATTATTAGAAAAAAATTACCAGGCCTTGGGGGAGAATGGGGCTATGCAACTTTTCCATCAGAGGTCCTGCCGCCACCATATTCCGTCAGTGCAAATGTGGTTGAGAATAATGAAGGATTCTATCATTAGAAAAAAATTACCAAGCCTTGGGGGAGAGTGGGGCTCTGCAACTTTTCCATCAGAGGTCCTGCCGCCAACATATTCCATAAGTGCGAATGTGGTTGAGAATAATGAAGGATTCTATCATTAGAAAAAATTACCAAGCCTTGGGGGAGAGTGGGGCTCTGCAACTTTTCCATTAGAGGTCCTGCCGCCACCATATTCCATCAATGCGTTTATGGTTGAAAATAATGAAGGATTCCATTATTATAAAAAAATTACCAAGCCTTATTGGGGGAGAGTGGGGCTCTGCAACTTTTCCATCAGAGGTCCTGCCGCCACCATATTCCGTCAGTGCAAATGTGGTTGAGAATAATGAAGGATTCCATCATTAGAAAAAAATTACCAAGCCTTGGGGGAGAGTGGGGCTCTGCAACTTTTCCATCAGAGGTCCTGCCGCCAACATATTCCGTAAGTGCAAATGTGGTTGAGAATAATGAAGGATTCTATCATTAGAAAAAAATTACCAAGCCTTGGGGGAGAGTGGGGCTCTGCAACTTTTCCATTAGAGGTCCTGCCGCCACCATATTCCATCAATGCGTTTATGGTTGAGAATAATGAAGGATTCCATTATAAGAAAAAAATTACCAAGCCTTGGTGGAGAGTGGGGCTCTGCAACTTTTCCATCAGAGGTCCTGCCGCCAACATATTCTGTCAGTGCAAATATGTTTGAGAATAATGAAGGATACCATCATTAGAAAAAAATTACCAAGCTTTGGGGGAGTGGGGCTCTGCAACTTTTCCATCAGAGGTCCTGCCGCCAACATATTCCGTAAGTGCGAATGTGGTTGAGAATAATGAAGGATTCTATCATTAGAAAAAAATTACCAAGCCTTGGGGGAGAGTGGGGCTCTGCAACTTTTCCATCAGAGGTCCTGCCGCCACCATATTCCATCAATGCGTTTATGGTTGAGAATAATGAAGAATTCCATTATTACAAAAAAATTACCAAGCCTTGGGGGAGAGTGGGACTCTGCAACTTTTCCATCAGAGGTCCTGCCGCCAACATATTCCGTCAGTGCAAATGTGGTTGAGAATAATGAAGGATTCCATCATTAGAAAAAAATTACCAAGCCTTGGGGGAGAGTGGGGCTCTGCAAATTTTCTATCAGAGGTCCTGCCGCCACCATATTCCATCAGTGCAAATGTGGTTGAGAATAAGGAAGGACTCCATCATTAGAAAAAAAATACCAAGCCTTGGGGGAGAGTGGGGCTCTGCAACTTTTCCATCAGAGGTCTCTTTACGAAAATGTATCGTGCAGAGTTTTTTCCACGACTGTTGAAAAAACTGTTATATTTCAATGATCGCACTTTTTAATAATTCATAGTAGTCAAAAGTAAACATTTTATCAAAACTTTTCAACACCAAGCGTACCTAGGTATTGCGTTCATTCTATTCATGTTCATATATTTCATTTTGTATTTAGACGTTGTTTTCATTTATAGATATTAAAAGCACTATTGTCTATTTTTATATTTATATCCTTGCTTACAGTTTTTGATTGTTAATTTTGTATTTTGACAATATATTTTTATTAAATTATTAAAAAGTTTTCATTTGTATTCATGCTTTATTGTCAACAAGAATTGTTTCTTCAGACAATAAAAGTAGGTAAATATTCATTGGTTGATTATACAGGGTATACCACTAGGTATAACACATAACATATAGAATATATCCACTGTTATATATTTAGGCTTGCTTGAAAATCTCCTTAGTCTAAAAACTAGATTTCGTTATCATACCCAGTTTGGGGTCATAGCCTTTTGTTTATCTGGAGCGCCGCATTTGTGAAAAATCCGCTATCCGATAAGCCACCTGAGTGTTTTATCTCAGTAATCTCTGAAACGAACGGTTGGGTGTTGCCGATAAGACAATACGTCATCCTCGATGAGATACAGGAATTATCACAATTTAGTTCAATCTCAATGCTTTCTCTAAAGAGAATATGTGAATAACCAGTGCAAATATACATAGTAAATAACAATGGCAACAGTAAAGCGAATGTTTGTGTTCGTAACGTGCATCATTTCCGGAATTGCCGCGCTTTTCACTATCATCTCCCTGGCTACGGAACAATGGGTGGTAACGGATTCTGCGATGTGGGTGAATTCCAGCACAGATCCCAATACGATCAAGTACGGACTTTTCGAAGGGACTTTCAAACAAATTGTGCCAAAGCCAATGACGTTGCAAATTTCAAGTGAGATTTTCGTCTAATTTTATCGATGGTAAATAATAGGAATGAGAAAATTTCCCTCAATGAAAAATGGTTCCCTGTTAATTCTCAACCGTATGAAACGTTACTATTTTCATGGACCTAATTGAAAAATTATAGGGAATAATACCATAAGTGCTTTAAAAATTACCGATAATTCTGAAAAAAACGTATGCTTTGAAACAACGAAAAGAATAAGTAAACTCGTTTTTCAACAAAACACGGTTTTTCAGAATTATTCGGTTAATGTTTGAATCACGAATGGAATTTGGTAGACAATTTCCCTCATATTATATAAACCAACCAAATGTCATCATTTTTTGAATTCAAACCAATGAGAAAAGGACATTTCGAAAATACTGTCTCCAGCCCGTGGTATTTTCAAATCGGTGTTTCGCTTCTTCCTTATTTATACGTTTCTATAGTTACAACAATAGATAATGAAAGTGATGACGTAACAAATGTCATTCTTGTCAAAATTGATTCCAAACAAACCTCCGTCGGATTCAAATCAGCTTGTCAGATATATTTCCGAAAAGATTTTTCAACTTCTTCTCCCTAAGAAAACAACATCCAACCAACCAAACACAAACTAATGAGCAAGGCAGCAAATTATCAACAGATAAAGTCTCCTAAAATGCTTTGTTTGGAATCAGTTTTTGACATGAATGACATTTGTGACGACACACTTTCCTCGTCTATTTCTGTGAATACAGAAACGTCAGTTTGACGGTTCAACTCTTCAACTGACATTAATGACACATGATGAACCGTTCCTGCAATTCGCATTTAGTCCATAATAATTTAATATATTCGTGAAATTGTCTGATCGAATATCCCTTCAAAATGCAGAATTTTCAAAATACTTTCTCCTTGCCAGTCGCTCGAACTGTGTTGCAGTACAAAACACCACTCGAGCAAGCTCTCGTGGTGTTTCTAAGCAACACAGTTTTCGTAACAGCAAGGTGAAAGTATTTTTTTGAAAATTTCACACCTCACTTTTAGAGAGAACCAAAACATTCGTTCTTATTTAGATGCCATGGCAACCAAAAAAAATTCCGGAAATTTTTATCCTCCTGGGTACCCTGGCCGAAATTAATGAGTGGAAATTTTTCTGTCAAATATTTGACAGGTGATAGTTTATATTTTGCTTTGATGTACAAATGGAATTGTATTTTTCATTTGAAATGAGATAATATTTCATATTTATGTATTTATTAAATATTTCGAATGTGTCTGAATATTTTCTTCACGATAATCGCAGAATTTGCAAATTCTGAAATCAAATTTCAGAAACACTTCAATACACCAGTTGTCTACATGTAAATCAAAGGCCCCGTGGCGAGTCGGTAAAGAGTCCACCTCGTGGTCGTGTGGTCATTAGTTCAATTCCCAGTGGAGCGAACATTTTTACTTTTTTTTTGATTAAATTTAAAAAAATCAAATTGAAATTTTGTTAAGAGTGTTTTACATATCAATATTTTCATGCATCTTTTTTGTACTATGCATATAAATAGTTCAGGTGAACCATAGTTATTTCTTATGAATTGTTGGATATATTTTGGTGTAAAATTTTCTTACCGAATCCCCCGCGTGCTTGAATTAATTGCAGGAAATTTATCTCGTACATGAATTTTTTAAGAAAAAAAATTCATGTACTCGAAAAATTTCCGGCAATAATTCAAGCACTTGGGAGATTACAAGTGAAAATTCATCATTTTGTTGGGATATTACCACTGAAAATTTCTACAATACAAAAAGATTCGTAGACTAAGCTACAGACGTTTTTTCCCATAAAATGAAAGACGCAAGTTGCCTATACTAATTTTCATAAAATAGTTCGTTTATGAAAACCCCAGTTTCCCCCCCAGCAAAATCGCATTGTGGAATTTTTAAACAAGCATTAATATAGTGAAAAAAATTACAAATTTTTTGGTTTTTTGGAAATATCTGAAAGATTATTCAAGGAATCGTTTTATTGGGACTTTTGTAGAGATTTGCGTTTTAACCCTCTCGCTCACGAATTATGAATTTTGAAGATAAAAATCTGAATATTTTTCTACAGTATCTATGATTTTTTTTGCAATTTTTTGATATATTTATATTTTTTTCAGAATGTCCTTTTGGCCCCTGGGGCATGTCCCCAAATGAGGACAGTGTGAGCCAACGGCGTAAAAATTCTACGAATCCTATTATATGAAATAAGATTCACATGATAATTAACTAAAGTTAGACTTTTTTGACAAACATAAATGAACATTGCACTTTCACTTGCATACCATCTTCCAAATCAGATTCATAATCATAATCACTCATACATTCAATATCTGATAAACCTTGTTCAATCATTTACAATTGCTGCTCGTCAGTGAGAGGTCTCCTAGCCATTTTTTATGCACTGAAACACATTATAGTGATATACAGTGCGACGCTTATTTATGGAACAAATTCATTATTTCTGAATATAAAGATATATCGGGAAAATCCTCGGACAGGTCGATTTTCTCTTCCGATTTGCCAATTTTTGAACCTCACCCAAATTATATAGGGTTATCCGCATTTGAGGAAGAGCGACTCTGGTGATATTTTTAAATGGGACACTCAGTATATTTGTCCATATTTGGTTAGGGATCGTCATTACAAATCCAGTGATATCAAGTTTGATGGTATTATGTCAAACGGCTGCGGAGATATGGCCAAAAAACAGAGACTTAACCTTCTGAATCGTGTGGAGTCTCGCAGTCATACTCATTAGACTTACGAGGAAGTTTTTTGGCCATATCTCCGCAGCCGTTTGACATAATCCCATCAAACTTGGTTTCACTGGATTCGTAATGACGATCCCTAACCAAATATGGAAAAATATACTGGGTGTCCAATTTAAAAATATCACTAAAGTCATTTTTACTCAATTGCGGATAACCCTATTTATTTTGGGTGGGGTTCAAAAATTGGCCCATCGGAAAAGAAAATCGACCTGTCCGAGGATTTTTCCGAAATATCTTTATATTCAGAAATAATGAATTTGTTCCATAATTTAGCATCGCACTGTATAAGGTTACGTTCATTTTACCGTTGACTCACAATGTCCACAAAACAGTACACCACACTATAAAAATCTTACAGTTCAAAATATACGAAAAACGAATGATATACTAATATTAACTGAAAATCAACAAGTTTTCTCCACAATAGACTTTATTTGACAGTTGCCACTATTCGCATGTCACCAAGAATAATTACAGAACAAAGCTCTACACGGTCATATAAGCTCCATTCTAGAAACGTTTATTTCATTTGAATTCCGTTTTCTTACTATATTCTGCACATGTGTTCTTTTGAAATAATATACTATCCTAATCAGAGTGCTAAAGAAGATTGCAGTGAAAACAAACAGGTCTCAACATAAATAATGTTTGAATAGGTTGTCCTTATTTGGGGACAAGGTGAGCGAAAGGGTTAAAATATTACCACTCTGCAGCCATTATATAGACTTAAAAGTTGTCGAGTGTTAGTAAACAAAATAAAATTAGGATTAATTAATAATTTTTAAGTTAATTTAGCCCGCTGTAAATACATTTTAAGAGCAAAACGTCAGATAATAAGTTTTAATTTATGTATTTAAAGTTGCCTTGAAGAACCCTTCAAGAATATAGAATCAAAACTTAATGGTTTTAATACAGTTTTAAAATTTAGTCTTGAAGGCCTTCTTAGGATGGGCCCTTTTTGGCTAGAAGATGCTTTATGATGGTCTCAGGGCTGTCTGAAGATCACTTGGTTTTATTTGAAATTTTATTGTGTAGTTTTAAAGCGATGTTGAAGATCGGAGTAAGATCATTTATGTTACTGATCGACAAGCGTAAGGATGCCCCCGAGAATTGGTTGCGCAGTAGACAAAACCCTGGAGTGGGGCAGGAGCTCGAACGCTCTGCCTTATTCAAGCAGTTACGTCTTTGTTGCACATCTACTCACGCTTTCTATCGTTTGCGCATCTCAGAGGCATCCTCACGCTTGTCGATTTGTACTTGGTTGTACACCTCACCGTTACTTTTCTTCATGTTATGAACCCAGTCCTTCCAAGATTTTCGCAATTTCGCAATTTATACCCCCTGCTACACAAAAATCCATAAACTGATTCCAGACAAACTTCGTGTTTTTCTTTGTATTCGCTGGAGTCGATTTTCAATTTGCGCGTCGATTTCAGTTTCTTAGAAAATCCCGAAACGGTTCATTTTAGACGTTAAATATGAAACATTGATTAAATTATAGTATCTATTTGCTATGGATCTAAGGACAGGATAGTTTGGTACAGCGAAAGACAGAGTGCAGCATAAGAAGTCTAGTTTGAATAGTTGACATAAATTAGTGATGTACTTATGAAATATGAATTAGAATTTGGTTTACATCTGTAAAATAAATTACCGTTAAACAGTTCAGACTTTATATCTATTACAATATTTCTCTGTGTCCATTTTTTTATAAACTATTGATAAAAACCTTTTTAGTGACCTGCCTCCTGAAAGAAAACGTATGCGCAGTCCTCTGCGCAGGAAATACGGATGCGAGATACACTCTCTTGAAGAATCTATACAGTGGCGACGAGACTTCTGGAGATGATGACCCCAACTGTCCCGCTATTAGAAGAGCTTTTACAGTTTATAACCGCGCCATCCAGCCAGGAAACAGTGCAAACCTGAGTGGTAAGTACGGATGGAACACCCTTTCCTTTTTGGACATTTCAGTGCCTATTTGTACGATGGCTTAGAAGGGCCACAAGATTTTTTTTTAATTCCCGTCTTCTAGAACTCAGCATACTTTTTATGGTTGCTAATCGACATGAATTTAGTTATTTTTGCATTAAGCTTCAACAAACTAGCATTACACCAGTGTAAAATATTTTCCAGCTCCGCGTTGATTGTATCTGTTAGGTTTGTGTAATTGATGACTTGTTTATTTTGTGGCAATTCATGATCACTTTAATGAAACGAAAGAAACACACTTTTGTCTTATTTCCACTAGTTTTTTATTTTCACGACCGGTTTCGGGTATAAAAACTAACTAATATAATTGAACTCTAAAACCTAGTTGTATAGGGAGTTTGCAGGTAAACTAGATGGAGAGGTAATTAAATGAAATTAAATGAACAGGGGTGGAATGAAATTCAATATTAGAGCTTATGGAAATTACCTGGGTTGTCAAAATTATAAATTCAAAAGTGGAGACCTACATACGAGGATGTATTGATATCTAGTTAGCCTAGACGAGTTTCCTGCATAAACAAAATATTGCGTTACCGTAGCAACGAACAATAACTTATTAGAAGTGTCAGTGTAAAGTTTGACGTCAAAAAAGTAAACCAGAGTTACGCAATAAATTAAAATAAAAAATATGTCCACCGAAATTGTGAAAATCGAAAAATTTGAGTATCGAGCCATCATCAAGTACCTGTATTTAAAAGGGTTAACAGGTAAGCAGATTTACGAAGATATGCTTAATACCCCTGGTGATCAATGTCCTTCGTATGCTACCGTGAAAAATTGGACTGCAAGCTTCAAAAGAGGTAAATTTTCCATTGAAGATGATGACCGATGGGGAAGGCCAGTTTCTGTGTCAGTCCCCGAAAATATCGATGCAGTTCATGACATGATTTTAACAGACCGTCGAATTGGGCTAAAACGGATATCTGAAACACTGAATATTTCATACGAACGCGTTCATCATATTGTTCACGTCAATTTGGACATGAGAAAGATTGCTGCAAAGTGGATCCCCAAATGTTTGAATGTTGACCAAAAGCGTCTGAGCTGTGCTCGATTTGAAAACGATGTAGACTTCTTAAACCGAATTGTTACTATGGATGAGACTTGCGTACATTTCTACGATCCAGAAACAAAGCAACAATCAATGGAATGGCGACACTCCGGTTCTCCAAGACCTAAGAAGTTTCGTATTCAAAAATCTGCTGGAAATGTTCTTGCTTCAGTTTTTTTGGGATTGCCATGGAGTGAGTAATCATGATTGATTTTTTGGATAAGGGTAGAACAATAACTGGAGATTACTATTCGACATTACTGACCAGGTTCGCTGTAATAAATGTATCCAATTGAGAGGAGAATATGTTGAGTATAATAAAATATTTTGACTTTGAAATTTTGTTTGGTTCTGCAGTAGGTTAAGAATTTTTCAATATATCGTCGTAAATATGGTAGCATTAATTACTCAGGTAAAATTTCAGAAAACATTCAAAACAGATTTCATAAGTACTTAGTTATTTAAGTAACAAGGAATGTAAAGACGTGTTAACATTCGAGGTGAGCGAGTACGAGCCGAGGCAAAGCCGAGGCTTGTCGCTTGCCGAGGATGATAACAGTCGATACATTCCGTGTTACTTATTACGTTTTTCCCGCTGCTTGTTGACATTTCTCAAAATTTGCCTGAATTGAAGTTTGTTTTCTTACCCTTCCTTCATGATTATTCGTTCGCTATTTCATTCTAAGTTGCTTGTGCGTGTAACTAAGTTACCGAATAAGCAGACAACAATAATATTCAAAAGGTCTCATAACCTAAAAATTGATATGAATGAAGCTGAAGGTATTACTTGTCAAAGTCAAAGTCATTATTACTCTAGGCATGTAAATGACACTATTAAGTTCCGTTGTCAAGATGAATTAGTAAACGAATGATATAGGCCATTTACCTGTTTTGTTGCTAAGCATGTATGGACTATTTACAGTGTCGGCAGCGGGAAAAATAATTTAGGCAGAATTCTGTTCAATGCAAAACTTAAACGAGATAGAATGAAAAAATCAGGGATATACAGATTAGAATGCGGGGAATGCTCTGCGGTACATACAGGCCAAACCGGTAGAAATTTTGACGTAAGGCTCCGTGAACACGTCTATTTCGACAAAAAATCAACAATGTACGAACATCTGCAAGAATCCAAACACAAGATAAGTAAAGATAATCAAAAATCCTACACACACGTAATAAAGGGAAGAAAATGAATCTGTTGGAAGCCATGGAAATTAATAAATCAATTAAAATCCCGAAATATAGAACCCTCAACGAGCAACTCGATTTATGTAGGTCTCCACTTTTGAATTTATAATTTTGACGACCCAGGTAATTTCCATAACCGCTAGTATCATTTCACCCCTGTTCATTTAATTTCATTTTCCGCTGCCGACACTGTAAATAGTCCATACATGCTTAGCAACAAAACAGGTAAATGGCCTATATCATTCGTTTACTAATTCATCTTGACAACGGAATGTAAATAGTGTCATTTACATGCCTAGGGTAATAATGACTTTGCCTTTGACAAGTAATACCTTCATGGTGGATTCATGATGAAGTTTTAAGTCCCAAGTAATAAGTTGGAAGTTTTAAGTAATAAGTAATAAAAAGTTCAATTATGGGCTTTCAATAGGAGAGTTCATGCACGAGTCCTAAGTTTCAAGTCGTAAGGAAAGTTGGCCAACATTCATCTTTTATGACTAAAACTTACGACTAAGTCTTAGTACGCATGCGTTGAGAGGGATTTACGTTCTGTTAATACTGTCATCAATCCAGAAGAGTGATATTGTGTTGTTGTTGAATAAATATCACTTATTTTTGTTGTGATATTTATTAATTCCATTATAAAGTGTTTTCTCTGCGAGAAAGTGACAAATGACAGAATAATTTCCTTAAGACATGTCAGTCTTAAGACTTCTGCATGAATGGTAATTTTTTTCCTTACGACTTGTGACTATTACTTAAAACTTCTGACTTATTACTTACGACCTAAAACTTCATCATAAATCCACCATCAGCTTCATTCATATCAATTTTTAGGTTATGAGACCTTTTGAATATTATTGTTGTCTGCTTATTCGGTAACTTAGTTACACGCACAAGCAACTTAGAATCTAATAGCGAACGAATAATCATGAAGGAATGGTAAGAAAACAAACTTCAATTCAGGCAAATTTTGAGAAATGTCAACAAGCAGCGGGAAAAACGTAATAAGTAACACGGAATGTATCGACTGTTATCATCCTCGGCAAGCGACAAGCCTCGGCTATGCCTCGGCTCGTACTCGCTCACCTCGAATGTTAACACGTCTTTACATTCCTTGTTACTTAAATAACTATTTATTACCTCCCTATATAACTAGGTTTTAGAGTTCAATTGTATTAGTTAGTTTTGATACTTGATAATGGGATAAAACCCGAAACCGGTCGTGAAAATAAAAAACTAGTGGACATAAGACAAAAGTGTTTATTTCGTTTCATTAAAGTATCTGGTTTGTATATCTTCAGAAATACAATAACGTGTCATCGGCAAACAAATTAATTTGACAGTTTTCAACCGAGTGAACAATATCGTTGATATACAGTAGGAACAGCAATGGTCCCAATGTACTTCCTTGAGGTACGCCGTTTTTATTTATGACTTTATTTGATATAGTCTCGTTAATTTTAGTTACCTGTTTTCTGTTCTGTACGTGATAGAATAGATAAGATTCAAGCAGTCAAGCACTCCGCGAATTCCATAATTTTCTATTTTTTGCAGCAATATTTCGTACTCCACACTATCGAAAGCTCTCGAGCCCAGGTAGCACATCATATCGGCTGAATCTTGGTTCCATATTGGGCCAATATAGATATATTGTAAATGATAGATCAATATTGGTCCAATATGGGTGAATATTCAAAAAACAATATTATATTAATAATATTGGTGGAATATTGGTTGAACTAGTTTTGAATGTAGATTATCACACGAAATATTGGGTCAATATTGGTTTAATAATTTCTACCAATATCGATAATACAATATTGGTTATATATTGTTTTCCACATCTAGAATAAATATTGCAATCCAAATATTCCAGTCATATCGATTATAGGGGAGAAACTATATTGTATTTCCAAGTTTGTTAAAATGTTGGTTGAACTTTATTTGACAAATTGTAATAACTCATATTGAGTCAATATTGGTTGAATGATATTTACCAATATCGATAAAACAATATTGTTTTCACATCGTTTTTAACATCTAGAATAAATATCGCAATCCCAATATTCCCCTGATATCGATTCTAGGAATAAAAACTATATTGTATCTCCAAGTGTGATTACACATTGGTTGAATATCATTTCGCCAATTTTCAACAAATCTTATTGGGTCAATATTGGTTCAATAATATTTATCGATATCGTTAAAACAATATTGTCTTCATATTGTTTCCTACATCTAGATTGAGATGAAATTTGAATATTGGCCGAATATTCAATGAAACATAATGAAATTATATCATGATCAAACTTAGATAAAAATCCGCTAGATGTCTCTACATATACAACGTCTTCTAAAATCTACGAAAGTATATTAAATACTTCCTTTATCTTGTTTTCAAGTCAGCTCACTCAGTGGTTATGGCGATCAAAAGACAGACTCTGGTGTCACCTTCATCAACTAAAGGACATTTAATAATTTACCAAGGTATATTGACATCCATCAATATATCCAAATGATATTGTACCAATATCGATAAATATTGTACCAATATCGATAAATATTGTACCAATATCAATAAATATTTTGAGGCCATTATTGCTTCAAGAATATTACACCAAAACTATTTCTAAAATATTCAAACAATATTCGACCAATATCGCAAAATGTTCACAATATTGTACCAATATTTTACCAATATAGGTGTGCTACTTGGGAGAGGTCTAAGCACACTGCTAATGTACATTTGTCATCATTTTGCGAGTCAAGAAATTGTACCAAAGCTTTATAAAATGCCATTGCTGCTGTTCTTCATTTTCTTATTCAGCTATAAGTTCATTTTTTTTCTAAGAAGTGGAATTTCTGAATAAATTAGGAAGCAGAGATATGGATCCATAACTTTTGAATTCATTTTTTTTCCTTTTCTGAAAATGGGTTATATGTGAGCTCTCTTCGATTTTTCCGGAAATATTTCCATTTCAAAACAAAGATTTATAATGTATGTCAAAGGGATTGCTTTCAAATCTGCTACATTTTTCAGAATTGAAATAGGAATTTCATCAAAACCAACAGATTTTTTGTTTTTCAATCCTTTTATACATTCAAGTATCCTTAAAGCGGTAACTTCACCAAGAAATATATACCATTAGGAACATCTAATAACTTTATATCCATTTCAGGCTCGAAAAAATTCATCAATTGCGGAGTTTGGGTATCGACGATCCTGTTCTTAGTACTCTCGCTAGTTTTCGGGCTAGTATCGAGTGCCCTGTCCATGTACAACACCGTATCTAACCCCATTGAGGTGTACTTGAGCGTACTGGGTCTGTACGTGTACAACGGAATAGCCATGGGAAGTTGCTTGATCGCCATGGTCTTGTGGGGCGCCATGCACATATCCACGACCTTCCACAACGTCGCAGTTCGTCCAACGCTGGTTGGATGGATGTCTTCCGATAAGAAAGCTTCTTTGGGCTACTCCTACTGGTTAGTATATATTTTTCCACAGTTTTTTTGTCGCAAATTCATAAACAATGAAAAATTTCGTGTATTTTTTATGCGTTTATCAATGGTGTACTGAACAGCCTACCATAAACCAGCCTGAAAGGTTCGACTTTGCAATTAGTTCGTCATGGATAGGTAGACGTGGTCCATTACATTGGCCTGCACGTTCTACAGATTTAACTTCACTAGACTTTTTTGTGGGGATAACTTGAATCCCTGGTGTATTCAACACCTGTAGAATTTTAGCAGCATGTGCATTAATACAGGATCATGTTTGTGATGTAGGATTTGAGTTAGCTGAAAAAATTGATGAAACGAATGAATATCTGTTCATTGAAAATTCCTATAATTCCAGTAGTATATTTTGGTCGCCTATCACAGAAAATGAAATAGTCAACTTAACAAATGAACTTAAAAATGATTCTGCCCCGGGCCCAAATAGAATTAATAATAATTTATTGAAGATTATAGTGAAATACACTTCAAAATAAATATCCTTGAACATATTTTCAATTTATGTTCAGCCACAGGTATTTTCCCAAAATCTCTAAAAAAATCATTTGTTACTCCAATATATAAAGGAGAAGATAAAAGATACTGTGATAATTATCGACCTATTTCTTTAATTGATAACATTGCCAAAATTTTAGAGAAATGTATCAAAATTAGATTGACAGATTTTCTCTAAAAACATAATTTATTATTTTTTAACCAGTTTGGATTCAGAGAAAAAAAAGGGAACAGAGAATGCAATATTTAATGTTACGGAAACTATTTATGAATCGTTAGATAATCAAAAGAAAACCCTTGGAATATTTTTAGATTTGAAGAAAGCGTTTGACACAGTTTCACATACAAAATTATTATCGAGATTAGAACGGTTTGGCATAAGAGGAAATCGCCTGAAACTATTTGAAAGCTATTTATTTGAAAGGGAACAAACTGTTTAGATTGATCATATCAAAAGTAATTCTAAAAAAGTAAAATGTGGTGTTCCCCAAGGGTCAGTTCTAGGACCTATTTTAATTTTGATTTATATCAATGATCTCTTAAATACGAAAGTTGAAGGAAAGTTGTTTTCTTATGCTGATGATACAGTTTATATAGGAAGTGGGAATCCTGGAAAGAAACAGTTTCAAATGCTGAATTTGATTTATCAATTTAAAAAAATAATCTCAATCACGATTTACTAACTTTGAATTTGAAAAAGTCTCATTTTGTGACATTCACGTTGCATGAGAATAAGCAACCAGAAAAAATTGAAAAATTAAAGATCCATTCTATTTCATGCCTAAAAAATGAAGAACTGTGTAACTGTAGCGAACATATTTCCAAAGTTGATGTTATAAAGTATCTAGGAGTTCGTTTAGATTGCAACCTCAAGTGGCATAAACAAATTACTGAATTGATAAGAAAACTGAGGAAAACACTTTATAAATTTAGATTTTTTTGAAACATTGTCAGTCGTAAATTAATTATAAGTTTTTATTATAGTCTCTTTCAGTCTATCTTGGCCTATGGTATAATAGGATGGGGAGGCATTTATAAACAAGTTTTAAAACCACTTACTTCTATTAAAAAGTATACCTTGAAAATTATTTTCCGTGCAATCGCACGCGAATCAGTATTTCGCGTTCTCAGCACAGTCCGCGAAATTTAATTTCGCGGCCGTTACCCATAGCAACGGCCGCGAAACCAAACGTCACTTTCAAAAATTGTTTTCAGACATCGTCTTAACATTCTGTTTGTCACACCAATCTTTAAACTCGCCGTAACATTTTTCGTACTGCCGTTTAGATTTTTCGGGTATTAAAACGGAAAGCGCCGAATTTACAACGCTTTTGAGTTCAGGAGGAGTGGAAGGTACTGAAATATCGCTATCAGTATCAGACATTTTGCGTTTTGACAAGAACTGTCAAAATATTTTGTATATATTGAAACATATCATTTCCATAGCACACGGTGATATTGTTAAATAAATTGAACTGCTGTTGATTTTAGAGCAATAATATATTTATTTACAACTATCTATTTTAATAATTTTAACGATTGCACGAAAAATAGTGTGTATGCCATGGCCGCCAAACTTTTTAACGACCTCAAGATTATCTTGCCTCGGCCGCAAGCGGCCTCGGCGATAACTGTTCTTTCGGTACGTTAAATAGTTATTTTTCTACAAACGTCAAAAAATGACAAGGTTCGCGCATTGACAACAGTATGCGAAGTGGCACTTTTTTTCATTTTCATTCGTTACCATGACACCGTGCGCGAAGTAATGTGCGAAATATATTTCGCACACTGCATGTAAACTATATGGGATTTTCATATTCTAACCTATATGGTCCTCAACTCCTCAATCAAGCAAAAAACAAGAAATCGTTATAATTAAGGCTTTCAAATTGTGAGAGATATTTTTCTGGCTTTATTTGCTTCACAACACTCTTTAAATTGCTGATATGCATTTTCATACTGCCGCCTCGATTTCTCCGGTAAAAGGTTGGAAATTACGGAATTGGCCGCATCTATCAAGTTAGGTGGTAGTTCATCGTCGCTCTCGAAATTTCCATTCTTTTACAATAATAAATATCACGCACGAAATTGACGCGAATAAAAAGTCACTCCAAAATAATTATCAAGAACTGTCACTTTGAAATAATTGTCAACAAATGCCATTTTATTTCCATAGTTACAGTAATTACTTGATTTGGAAAAATTATTTAAGCCAGTTCAATACTATTTTTCATAGTTATTACTTATTTTAGAACAATATTTTTGACGTTTGTAGAAAAAATTTTGTTTGCATCTCATGCGCGAAATACTTTGGTAATCTCGACTATTTTTTTTAACTCGGCTGCGCCTCGTTAAAAAAAATCAGTTCTCGATCACCAAAGTAGCATTTCGCGCACTAGATACAAAATAGTTATTTTTGTATCTAGAGTTAGGTACAATGTTTTTCCTACGAGTGTTTTTGTCCATCTTATTTATGAAAAAAAAAGGTTTTTATTAAACAAGATCATTTAGTTAGTCCTAAATATCCTCATTTTCAACAATATAAAAATCGTGCGGAAAAGTAACTTTTTCTGAAATCGTTCAAGAATGCCCACTTTCTCGGAGCAACTTCAGGCCTCAAAATACGCTAATCTAGTATTTTAGTCCGTTGCTAAGCAACGAACTTTCCCGGATCGTTTTCGGACCTAAACGGTACGGGAAAGTACTTTTTCGGCAACCATCCGGGAAGTGTTCACTTCCCGGACACTTTTTCTTTGGAAAAGTAGCCGGGAAGTACGTACTTCCCGGACTAGGCCGGGAAGTGCTCGAATTTTAATACAAATATTGATATAAATAAGAATTAGAATGTTTCTGTTGGTACCTATCTTCTGTTCGAATTTCAATATATACAGGGTGTATCTAAATAACACCGAAAAAATTAAAGGGGTGATTCTGTGATGAAAATTAATGTGAGTGTTTGGTATACATTTTTTTGAAAAAACCCTCCCCGGAAAAGTTACACCCCTTCGAAAATAAAAAAAAAGGTTTTTCTTTTTTATTTTCCCTGTATATCAAGCTAAAGACACGAAACTTGGTAAAACATTATCAATAAGAGTACACTTTTTGAAAATTTTTCAACCCTGAAGTATGCTTAGAAGGGGTTGATTATTTCAACCCCTAAGATATTTTTTCTTACAACTTTTTTTTAGATGAAAATTTTTTCTTTAAAAAAGTATGACTTTTTCAACTCTACAAGTTTTTTCTAAAACTTAAGCATTTATGAGAAAAAAATAAATAAGCTCATGTAAAATAGCATTTTATTAAACAACAGCCAACCAAATTATGATTATGATTATGAGACTTCTACAACTAAAAACAAAAGTGAACAAACAATGAACAAAAACCTGTCGAATATTGACAATACAATTATAATAAATGTTGAAAATGATCGCCTTCAGCTTCAATACAAGCATCTACCCTTTTCCTCATAGAATTGCGTATACGATGAAATATTCCTGGAGAATTTCTTATAGTTTCACACCCTGCCACAATGCGGTTTCGCAGATCATCGATATTTTCAACTGGGTTTGTGTATATCAAAGATTTCAGATATCCCCATATGCAAAAATCCAAAGGATTAAGGGGTAAAAAATCTCGAATCATTAACGCCTGCACCCGTTGAAGATGATAGGGATACAACATTATTTGTTCTTTTAAAATTCTAAAAACAACGGAATGGCTTACATGTAGGACACGAGCTATTCTCCTGGTACTAGTTTCTGGGAATTCTTCAATTGAATTAAGTACGGCTTCTTCTACAGCTGCAGTTCTAACTTCTCTAGTACGACCAGAATCATAACTTCTTTTTTCAAAATTACCACGTTCCCGCAAGCGTCGGTGAATAGTTGTGAAGGTAGTATGATGGGGTAGTCTACGCTGTGGGTACTGTTCAGCATAAAGTCTTTGCGCTTCCAATGAATTACCGTTAGCACGACCGTATGTAAAATGCATATCTGCCATTTCCAAAATCGAATATGCATTCATATTTTCAATCAACTAATATTTCCTACAATACACTATCATAAAACTTGTGAAACAATAAGATGGGTGACAGAAAAAGACACTACACAATCCTAGTGTCAGTATTAATGTTTTTATGCAAAGCACAGGCCACTAGACTTGACACAAAATACACTCGCGTTAGCTCATCTTTTTGAAAATGCATTGCATTAGATTTTTTTTCTCGTAAATGCTCAAGTTTTAGAAAAAACTTGTAGAGTTAAAAAAGTTAGTCAATGAATTGGGCTTTTCAGTCATACTTTTTTAAAGAAAAAATTTTCATCTAAAAAAAAGTTGTAAGAAAAAATATCTTAGGGGTTGAAATAATCAACCCCTTCTAAGCATACTTCAGGGTTGAAAAAATTTCAAAAAGTGTACTCTTATTAACAGATAATGTTTACCAAGTTTCGTGTCTTTAGCTTGATATACAGGGAAAATAAAAAAGAAAAACCATTTTTTTTTAATTTTCGAAGGGGTGTAACTTTTCCGGGGAGGGTTTTTTCAAAAAATTTTATACCAAACACTCACATTAATTTTCATCACAGAATCACCCCTTTAATTTTTTCGGTGTTATTTAGATACACCCTGTATAATACAAATAAGAACTGAAATGTTCGAAATATTCAAATTTGGAATCGTTTCATCCGGTTAACAGATGGGTGAAAGTCGACCCTCTTCGTCTCTTAGACTAAATGCGTCTCATTGATTTGTTATTCTACATGGTTGCCGAAAAAATAGTGTACGCAACACGTCCGAAAACAGCTTTTTTTGGACTCGCAGACTTAGAATTTGGTCTAATCGTCCAAAAAAACAGTATTTTCCGGACTTGTTACGTAAATTACAATTCCCGTACAGAAAACGATCCGAGAAAATTTTTGCCGGCTTGTTTACATTTTAGACAGTTATTGAATTCACGCAAACAATATGTAGAATTCCTTAGTTTTTGATAATGCTGATTGAGATTTCAGAAAAAATAGTATGTGTACCTCGTAGTAAAAGCACATTCCCAGACTTCAATGCTTTTTGGCGTTGGCTTAACGCCTCGGCCAACAATTTACATTGTTGTCCGGGAATGTATTGCTTTTACTACTAGATACACAATATACTATTCCCGTACAAAAAACGATCCGAGAAAATGTTTGCTCGCTTGTTTACATTTTAGACAGTTATTGAATTCACGCAAACAATATGTAGAATTCCTTAGTTTTTGATAATGCTGATTAAGATTTCAGAAAAAATAGTTTGTGTACCTCGTAGTAAAAGCACATTCCCAGACTTCAATGCTTTTTGGCGTTTGCTTAACGCCTCGGCCAACAATTTACATTGTTGTCCGGGAATGTATTGCTTTTACTACTAGATACACAATATACTATTCCCGTACAAAAAACGATCCGAGAAAATGTTTGCCCGCTTGTTTACATTTTAGACAGTTATTGAATTCACGCAAACAATATGTAGAATTCCTTAGTTTTTGATAATGCTGATTGCGATTTCAGAAAAAATAGTTTGTGTACCTCGTAGTAAAAGCACATTCCCAGACTTCAATGCTTTTTGGCGTTGGCTTAACGCCTCGGCCAACAATTTACATTGTTGTCCGGGAATGTATTGCTTTTACTACTAGATACACAATATACTATTCCCGTACAAAAAACGATCCGAGAAAATGTTTGCCCGCTTGTTTACATTTTAGACAGTTATTGAATTCACGCAAACAATATGTAGAATTCCTTAGTTTTTGATAATGCTGATTGCGATTTCAGAAAAAACAGTTTGTGTACCTCGTAGTAAAAGCACATTCCCAGACTTCAATGCTTTTTGGCGTTGGCTTAACGCCTCGGCCAACAATTTACATTGTTGTCCGGGAATGTATTGCTTTTACTACTAGATACACAATATACTATTTCAGCACTAGTGTGGAAAAGTAACTTTTCCGCACGATTTTTATATTGTTGAAAATGAGGATATGGTATCATAGCAATTAAATTAATATCTGAAATAGCTCAGTTGGCAAAGTAAGAGAGCAGTCGTTCTACTCTGGTTAATGGTGATTCGATGGTGATTCGAATCCTGGGGAAGTTACTTTTTTTTGTTTTTGTTTTGAAATCGATGAGAGTACTTACTGTTCAATTTTCGTTATATTTTTCAATATTTGTATATTCAATGACGACATGAGTGTTTTTGATAGAAACTGTTATGAAAAAAATAATTCGCTCGTACTACAAAATTTCATATACCTACCTACTCGTGGGAGATGTATGTCATTTCATGCTTATTGTACAATATACTAATCTTGAATTAAAATATTGTGCTTTAAAGAGAAAATCTTTCGTAAAAGTAAAAATCGTGCGGAAAAGTAAAAATCGTGCGGAAAAGTAGAACTTTCAAAACGAAAAATCGTGCGGAAAAGTTACTTTTCCGCACGCTCGTAGGAAAAGTGCTATTTTCAACACTAGTTGTTGCACAATATACCTACTATTGTCATTCCTCATCTAGTAGGAATTGTTTTGATCATGGAAAATAATAATAACGGCATTCAAAAGTTAAAAAAATTTCACGACATTGATCTTATACAGTGTGGTCATTTAAGTGTGCAACATATGGGAATCTTTTTAATGAATTGCACAACCAAAATACAAATGGTGCCAAAAGTTGGTGCATGCTCGGTAATCATTTTAGGTGCACTTAGAATGGCTGCAAGTCAAATAGCATACAGGGTAGGTCAAAAAATATAAAAATTGCCCAAGAGTAAAGTACCCTTATTTCAGAAAATTCAGCAAAATGTTATTGAGAAAAGTTGTTTACAATTGAAAGTTATGCCCAAATACCAAAACATGGCCTCCTAAGACATTTTTTGGTTTTTCAATTTTTTTCGTTAATAATTTCCCAGTTTGTAATTTGTTTTATAATCACCCTAAACACTTTCATAAGTTAATCATAACAAAATCAGTTGAGCATAACTTTGTTCAAATTCGAGCATATTTGTTCAATTAACTTGGATTTTAATATTTTTAGGGAAGCACAAACTTCATGTTTGTTGCAACGATATTCAACACAACTTCATAATTTCGCAAACCATATTTTTAACAAGGTAAAACATTACTAATGATAATATGTATATTCAAAAACTCTCATTTGAACTGAACATTTTGTATTTGAAATGTTTATGAAAAAGCTATACAAATTAATCGCCATACATGAAATCCTTTTAAAATAATCGGGAAACCCAAGGAACAAAAAAAATGAGGGTTGAAAGGAAACATTATTATTAATAAATATTAACAAAATAATCAAAAAGGAATAATACAATGATTTCAATTGTATTTGAAAGCGGTGCCGATGGTTTTGACAATTTTTATTGGCTTATTTTTATCATAACTTAACCATTATCAAATGTGTGAAGAAAGATTTATCGACGGGTCTCTGTGTGTCCACCTTCTCGTTCAATGCATCTTATTGTCCGATCATGAAATTCACGAATAGTAGATCGCAACACACTTCCTGGAATATTTCTGCAATGATGTCGTATCGAATTTTCAAGCTCCTCAGCATTATTAAATGGTCGATCCTTGTAAACCTTTTGCTTTAAATATCCCCATAAAAAAAATCTAATGGGGTGAGATCTGGCGAACGAGGAGGCCATCGTGGATCAGTATTTCGTCCTAACCATTTATCACCAAATTCCCCATTTAACCATTCTGAAACAATTCTAGTAGAATGAGCAGGACATCCATCATGTACAAACCATAATTTATGTCGTTCTTGTAAGCTCATATTCTCCAAAAAGTCCGTTAGTTCGTTTTCCAAAAACTGTAAATAGGTATCACCAGTTAGGTTGTGGCGAAAAAAAACGGCCCCAATAATTTGTTGTTAACAATACCGCACCATACATTTGTTTTTTGATAATATTGGTTTTTATTGTCAATGACAAAATTCGGATTTTCGCCCGACCACCACCTACAATTTTGGGAAGAGACAACGCCATTTGTTGTGAACGTAGATTCGTCTCCAAAAAGAATGTGTTTATGGAAATCATGTTGATCTTCTATTTGTCCTTGAATCCACATGCAGAAATCATACCGTATGTCATAGTCTCGTTCTTGAAACGTGCAAATAAACATAGGCTTATAGGCATGATATTTATTTTTTTTAAGAATCTTCTTAACAGAACTTTGTTTTACACCCGTATAACTGGAAATTTCTTGGGTGGATCTTGTAGGGTTTTCAACAACTGCCTGAAGTACTTCTAATTGTTTTTCTCATTACATACAGGTTTCGTACGTTCATTTTTATATTTATAATCCAAACTGCCAGTCTGTTTGAAATTATTTAAAATTCTGCTTACAGTGGAATAGTGCACTTGTTTGTCTGGATGACGTTCATTGAATATATCTGCTGCTTCACGCACTGGTTTATAGTTATCTCCACATATTAAAACTAATTCTGCCTTCTCGGCTAACGTTAACTGTCTTGGAGGAGGCATTTGAAATCAAATAAACTCAATAATCGAACAATAATTCTTCGAGAATGAGAAGGTAATGTCACCAAACTGTCATAATGTTTACTGTCAACACTCATTTGTTTTGTTCTTTGGGTATCCGTGATTATTTTAAAAGGATTTAATGGTTGTCGATTAATTTGTACAGCTTTTTCATAAACATTTCAAACACAAAATGTTCACATTAAATGAAAGTTTTTGAATATGCATATTATCATTAATGAAGTTTTACCTTGTTAAAAATATGGTTTGCGAAATTTTAAACTTAAGCTGAATATCGTTGCAACAAACATGAAGTTTGTGAATCCCTAAAAAATTAAAAATCCAAGTTAATTTCACGAATATTCTTGAATTTGAACAAAGCTATGCTCAACCAATTTGGTTGTGGTTACTTTATGGAAGTGCTAAGGGTGATTATAAAAAAAATTACAAATTTGGAAATTATTAACGAAAAAAATTAAAAAATTAAAAAATCACTTGGGAGGCCATGTTTTGGTATTTGGGCTTAACTTTCAATTGTAAACAACTTTTCTCAATAACATTTTGCTGAATTTTCTGAAATAAGGGTACTTTACTCTTGAGCAATTTTTATATTTTTTGACCTACCCTGTATGCTATTTGACTTGCAGCCATTCTAAGTGCACCTAAAATGATTACCGAGCATGCACCAACTTTTGGCACTATTTGTATTTTGGTTGTGCAATTCATTAAAAAGATTCCCATATGTTGCACACTTAAATGACCACACTGTATAGTATTTCTCTTCTAGGATAAACATCATATCAGTGGTTTTTTATTCTGCAAGCATAGGCGTGTTGTACATTCGCCAATATCAATTGTCCAGAGACCCAGGACAAAAAATAGAAGAAAGGGAAGACAATGCGGAGGCAGGTATTTATTTGTATTGAATGGTTTCCGATAGAAGAAGTGTCGTCAGGTTCATTAATATTTCTGATTAAGTCATCTTGGAATCAAGATAAGTTTATAGATAATAAATGATTTTGAGAAACTGTGTTGTTTATATCACTTAAATTCCCAAACTAGATAAAGTAATCCAATTTTATTGATCTACTGTCAAAACATAATGTAGTATGACAATTTTCAGTTACTTCATTAGTTAATTCACGTGCCTGATACATAGACTGGTGCCTTTAATTTTTGTAAAAAACAAAAGTAACTGCCAAGGACCAGGTGGAATAGTAATTTTTCTAACAAGTGCGGAAAGTGATGCTTTCCCGCACGCGACTGCCGTTAACCCGAACGACGCGGAGCGGAGTTCGGGTAAGCAGTCGAGTGCGGGAAAGACACTTTCCGCATGAGTTAGGAACAATACTTTTTCTACAAGCGTAGGAAACAAATTCATTTTTTCAATTATTTATTCATGCAAATGGAAACAACTAACAAGAGTAACATTTTCTATCCACTAAATATTCGTAATATTTATTGTAAATGTACAATTTGATGCATTATGTAAATTTATAGCGGAAGCTAGCATATTTTTTGAAGTTGGCTGATTTCCTGAAGAAGAAGGTAACTCGGGCAATACATTATCGAAAGAAATCGAATGTGCAGGCACAGGCATCAAATCGTCGCCGATCGATATAGACGTGGATGGTTCTAAAATGCACCCGGAAGGCGATGTAGTGTTCAAATTGAGAATTTTGTTGGACATTTCTTTTTTTCGATTGGTGGAGTCTTCTAAATACCCCTCTGCAACTGAAGTCGATTTCCATCCTCCTAGGCGTTTGATATTAGTTATACCCACACCACAGTCAGCAAGTAAAGTGGCTGAGGAACGCCTGAAGCTGTGACCAGTGTAAAGCTCTGGATTTTGAAGGCGCAGATATACTGCTATTTCGGAGGGCATCTTTCCTATGGTATTGATTCCTACACATTGCACAGTACATTTTCCACTTTTGTAATACAAGAATAAACGACGGTGAGAAGTCTCTTTTGGACGTAAATGTACATAATTTCTGTATACGTTCAAAAATAACCATCATTTGCTTCTTCAGATATCACGAAGGATCTAGAGGAATGATTTTTGAAATCCTTGATATTAACAATTATCAGGTTTTCTTTGTCGTCTATGTCGTCAATGGTGAGTTTTGTCAGCTCTTCTCGTCTGCAAGCACCAGCTAATCCAAAAATTGCTACTAACTTAATCATGAGGTATATGTCATCGGGTGCTTCAGTCATAAATTTTGAAACGTCTTCTTGAGTGAAGATTTTGGCCTTTTTCGGTCGAAAACCGACATTCTGTCTTTTAATGAATGCAATTATTTTGTAAAATTTGCTAATATCCAAATTTTGCTTTACTTTGAATACACTCTTCAACATTGAATATCTTGCCCATAAAGTGTTCGGCTTCCATGTTTTAGACATTTCTAGAAAATAAGCCAAGAATTTATTTGGTGTTTTCATTTTCTTATTGTTGCACCATTCAATAAAACTCGTGTATTGATTCTCATACCTTTGTTTAGATTTCGTTGGCAATAACTCTAAGTTGCACAGATACTCTCTATTCTCAGGGATTGTTTTGGGGGTTGGCTGAATGATACACAGAACCAGGAGTTCCAACAAAGCTTTATTCTGGGGGGTTGATAAAGCACGTTTTCTCGATATATTTTCTACAACTAAATAAAATGTTTTAACACCCACTTGTAGATGAACAACTGAATGATAGGACCCTTCAGGAACCAGGTACAGAAAACTGGTACATTTCCTCATGAAATAATTAATGCTTACCTAAATAAAATGACCAGGCATCAAGCGCAAACGTCGTGTTGTCCGCCACTCGATAGAAACCAACAAGGCTCAAAATTATCAGTGTATGAAAATTCAAGAAAAAAGATATTGGTGTAAATCTGACGTGATTTTTGCAGTATCGTCCATCAACTAATTTCCACAGCGCTTGAACAGCTCAAAACCTTCGATAGTGAAATAAAAAGTTGTTATAAAAAGTGTCCTGTTTTTATATCTCCCACTGAAAATATGTTACCAAGTAGGCGGGTTTGAATTTGATATTTCTGCAACTCACAATACACACTCGGCATCAAAAGTTGCCTAACTATAAGGGAACTAAATTAAATTCTCGTTAATAGGTTATAAGCTCGATTTTGTCATCTGACAGACAGAACCTTGGTGTTTTAAATAAATAATGTCTTTATACAAGTGTTGAATTGAATTCCCACAAGTGGTTTCAGCACAAAGTTCGCATCTGTAGCTGCTTGCACGATTTCTTGTGGAAGTTCTTCATCAGATGAATAATCCATTGTGGCAATTTCACTGAATCGAAAATTTTATATAAGTAACGCTTTGTCTGTCACTCTGACAATTACAAACAAATTTGTGTATTGATCGGCATGCCAACATCAATTGTTACCTACTCGTTATCAGATCAATCAAAGCCTATATATAGGGTGATTTTCATAACAATACATTTTTATTTATCAATATTTGTTCATTTTTTCAATAAATAGTGCAAAATGATGGATGATTTTGAACAAACCAACTTAGTATTGCAACAAAAAAGCTTGAACTTTCATATTTTGTCACTCACCACTTATATTTTACGAGGATATCATATAAATGTTTTTCCCGCACTAGTGTGGGAAAAAATTTCCCGCACTAGTGTGGGAAAACTTTTCCCGCACAACTGTGGGAAAATGACACTTTCCAAACTGAATTGCGTGCGGGTAGAGGGTGAATCACGCTCGCTTGTAGGAAAAATATTTAAGAGGTCCCAACTATAAGAAAAAAAAATTGAACACGAAAACACTCAAGATGGGGAAATTGGGATGCAGTTTAGCAGTTGAAAACGGTTTTTTGCGATTTGCGGCGAAACGTGACCTATTATAGCGGAAAATGTTCAAAAAAATATTGGTAGATAATAAAATAGTCAAAAACTTTTGTTTGAAACACTTTTCGACATAACCACGAATTAAAAGTCAAAATAGTGAAAAACCGATGTCCTGCTAAGATCTTACCAAAAATCTATTCTGTCTCTCTCTAACACATGAGTTCTTATGGAAAATACTATTAATTTAAACTTTTCGAATAAGTGCGATACATCATTTGTTTTGGGACATTAGAAGATTTTAAAATCCATAATAAAAAATCCAGGGCCGTATTTAAAAAAACAAAGTTGATGATGGCAGCTCAAATACGAAACGTCTGTTTGAAAATTTGATAACACCATCTAGAACAGAAAAAGTAGCAATGAGAATGTGAAATTTGTTTTGTTATATCTATTCAAATAGAGTCACAAAAAGATAAAAATGAAATCGCGAATAATCGGTTTTTTCCAAAAATCTTCGGAAGTATTCGGAATTTTTCAAATATGAAAGCGGTGTTACAATGAGCACCAAATTGCGCAACTTTGCCTCCATTTAACCGACCTCGTATCTCTTCTGGTTTCCGAGATCCCAATGATGAGGCTCGAATTTGGGACACCCTGTACAGATTGATGAAGAAAATTCAGAATATTACGATATTGGGGTAGGAGTTCCTCAGGGGGATGTATTGGGACCACTGCTATCCATAGGGAAAGGAAGAAAAAAAAGAGGGCTGAGAGATTATCCTTGAAAAACGTTCCTTCTAAGGATTATCTGACGAAATATTATTATTATTACGTTTGAAATAATGCAGGGAACCGTTATACCTAATTTAAAAAAATGTCTCTCACACGTATCTGGAATGGATAGATCAAGGACGTTACAACCCCTTTCCCTTTTCAACCTCACGTTGCACCTTTCCATGGTTTTTATTTAGAAAAAAAAAACAGAAATCATAATATAGTATATATCTTGTATCTATATATTATAAAACTCATAAAGTAATTCATATTGATAGCAAAGCAATATTTCCAACGATTCAGGCTCGTGAAATACTCAACAGCGTATTTCAATGGCTGACTGACACATTTAAATGGTGGAACTCATTACTAATTTCAATTAACAAGTTTGCGTTTTGAATAGTTCGCACGAGGAATTCCGGAGTTGGGCGAACTACCTGAAGACAGGGTCGGCATCAGCAACTCGTATGATATTGTCAGGGGTAATATAATAAGTGGTATGATTATTACCGATAATTTTTTCGAATATTAATGAATTGCAATCCCAAAGCTGAAAATATAACGATTCCGCAGGACGAGTTGTATTTTCTTGCATTGGGATTGCCAATGAATTGATATTCCAAAAAATTATAGGTTATTAATCATACCACGAATTATATTTAGGACGACAATATATCGATTTGAAAATTGTTGAATTGCCTGGTAATTTATTCTTTATTTCTGGCCGTATTCAACGGAATACTCTTTTCCACTGCTTCATCTATGATACCAATAGCCATTTGTCCCCAACGATCGCTCATATTTATTAAGAAATATAACTAGTCAAAACACAAAGATTTGGCGTTTATAATTTAAATCATTATTTTCACTTGAGAGCTAGTAAAACAAAAACTAAGCAGGTTTATCACCGTGAAAATACAGCGACAAGCTATATTTTCACTGTAATTCCGATTCTATTGGCTGAATTTCAAAATTTGAAATAGACTGATTGGTTGTTAAGCAAGGAGATATCTTGTCAAGTATATAAAATAATCATAAAATAAGTCAAATCTATTTAAGGAAATGATTCCGGTTCAATTAGAAATTTCACAGGCTATTTAAAATTTTCGAACTTTCATCAAACCCAGTTCCACTGTCATATATCTAGCATGAACGTAGAGATGGGGCATGGGGGCAAATGTCCCGGGGTCCGAGAACACAGGGGTCTCGGAGTCCTCTTGCAACATAATGAAAAGGAAAGGAGGTAGGGGCCTAGAACTGCATTCTCCTCCCTAGGCCCAATGCTGGGCTCTCTCCAGCCCTGAATGCTAGTAACCTTGTCATATAAAAACAGTAGTCCGTTTGCCTATATACAGGGTTAGTCGAAAGTATATGGATTCGCCTATTTTTCTAAATTAATAAGGAACTCATTAAAAAAAAAGTACGTGGTAAAAGTTGAAGAGTATTTTACTTTGCACCTTTTTGTGTATTCAAATATTTTTCTGATCCCGTCGATATATCTTAAGCCGGTCCCAGACACATCGCGAATATTTGCAAATACGGGCACTTGCGATGTGTGTGGGAAGAGTTGCTCGCGAATATTTGCTAATCGTACTCGGCGCACTTGGCTATACTTGCCTGTACCCGCGGATTGTCGGTAAATTTGTACCGGGTCAAAGGTTTTGGCTTTCTAATATTGTTTCACCGGTCAAGTCTCGTCGATAGTAAACAACTGACAACCTACTCGAGAAGGGGCGTGTGAGTGCGAATGAAAAATGCAAGTCGTGTGGGAGCTCATCCGATGGCTCGTTGCTCGTACTTGAACATACTCGGAAATGTTTGTGCTCCTTAGTCTTCAGTACCGGCTGTTTAGTATCGTTGGAAAGCTCGTTTTCATCCCATTTCAGCACTACTGGTGTTGTCAACATGCAGATTCGTTCGATAGATCGTATCTTTTTCAACTCAATCTGCTATATTGCTTCATTATCAATGATCAAAAAAAAAACCTGGAAATTTTACGAGCAGACCACATTAAATACCTGGGCGTTACAATAGATCCTCATCTTAGGTGGAATGGACATATTACCCAGATCTCGAAATCGCTGAGATGTATACTACATAAATTTAAATACTTGAGATCTATCCTCGATATTAATCACCTTAAAATAATATATTACGCTTTAGTACAATCTCGACTCCAATATGCTATACTAAGCTGGGGTGGTATTTTAGACATCCACCTTAAGAAAGCTGAAGTACTACAGAGAAAAATACTTAAAATCATGTACCACAAAAATAATGACTATTCTTCTAATCAAATCTTCATTGACTCGAAGCTACTCGATATCAGACAAATATATAGGTATGTACAATATAATCTTGTATATCCACAAAAACAAAATGACACTACAACCAAATAAACACGATTATAACACTCGCACTAAATCAAAGGGTGACGTACAAGTGAACACAACCAAAAAAATCCATTGGACAACATTCATACAAATACCACAGTGGAAAAATATTCAACTTCTTACCGGACATGTACAAGACCTACATTTATACAATCAATAATATTGACCTACTCAAAAACATCTTCAAAAAGTATGTACTCAATATTAATAGGGAAATCGTTCATAACATTCTTATAAAAAAATAAAGACGATGATAATAGTTATTCTAAGTTCAAAATCTGTTATATTTACCATTTATACCGTTACACATTTATATTTTTCACTCAAATATACCGATCAAAATACCGTAATTTGATATTATATTTATGTTCATATTTTTCTATTATTTACTTTTAACTCTTCTATATATACAGTACGCTATGATGTAAATTGTTTCTCAATCCAACTCATTATTTATGCATTTCGCAATAGGAGTCCCACGCACAACTTCGGTTTTAGTGGGTTTCTCTGTCTTTGTTTGTACTGCATTTCTTAATGTCACTATTTAATGTTTAATGTATTTATGTATGAATAAAGCTATTATTATTATTATTAGTTCGAAACTTTAATCAACCGGAGAATGTAGCCATAGACGGATATTCTAGCAAAAGACAATCCGATTCAGATAGTATAGGCGAATACATTATAGCTAATATGCACGCTACCCTAGCAGATGCTGAAGTTTTGAAGGGTCCTATTATTTTTATTAGAAAATTGCATATGAAAAACTGTTCGAGAACAATTCAACTGAACAAATATTGAGTTTTTCTTGAATGAAGATATAGGAAAAGGTGAAATCAGTACAAAAAACAAACACCAAGAAACTTCAGTTTCTGTAGTATAGTGCAATACATAGCTATTTTTCGTTTTTTATTTCGATTCAGAAAAAAAAATGAGAATTTGGATACATAAACTGTTCTTCTAGCAACATTTTCGAGTGAAATTTTCCAATATGAAAATAACTAGTAAGGCTCTTCGAAAAATTAGCATCTGGGAGAGTTAATTATGCCACTGTCTAATCCAAATTGTCATATCTCTAGAATATTCGTCGTATTTTTTCCCTGTGCGATTTGGAGAATATTTACGACCGCAGCCTCAACAGAATCCGGCCCTGTCCTCCCGAGTTCCCATCAACCAGTCACGTAGAGCTGCAAATAGCTACAAATGCAAGAGAACTCGAACTGTGAGCGGAATAACTTTCTTCGGCCAGTTCACCTGATCAGATAAATCATTCCAGTGAATTCTTGAAATTGTGCAGAACTCTGCGAATGAAACTCGTCGATTTCAGGACATATTCGTTCGCAAACAATGTGCAAGAAAGTGCAAGTGCTGCGTTAAAATTCGACAAGCGGTGATCTTCGAGAATGTAGGCCGATGGACTAGTGAAAAATATGTGAACTCTGTCACCGAAAAGTGTCCGATTTTTGGTGACCCCAACGCGAGATCAAGAAAGACTCGACATCGTTTTCAGGATCTTCGCTTGAGTGCGTATCTGCATCGGTTGTAGTACGGAAAATGTGGCAAAAATGAGCTATTACAAGAGAGGAGTGATTTTCATAACGTTTTTCGTGGCCTGCATCTCGATGGCCTTGCTAGTCGCCAGTTTGGGGACCAAGCATTGGGTCGATGCCAAGGCTAAGAGAGCGAAAAACCCGTTGGAAAGTGACGGCAAGATCCATTTCGGGTTGTTCGATGGGAAGAAGGATCTGAACGTGGCCTATGGGTGGAGATCCTACGAAATAGATAGTGAGTATACCTATACAGTGAAGCGAGATCTTCATAGAAGTGCAATTCAACATTCGCTGTCTAAACAATATCGCCTGATGGGTGTACAGGGTGTTCCATGATTGAATATTGATTCTAAAGGGCAATAAATCTTGGGTGATCTGAGAAAAATTCTTCATATGAACATATAAGTCCTCAACCGCCTTATTTCTGAGATAAGGGATGTTGAAATTTAACAAAAAAATCAGTTCTTCCCCATAATATATATCTGAAACTGCTTTGAATTTTTGGTAAAGATAAGCTTATATCGAGCTCACTCTCGAAACAAAAAGAAAAGTGCAGGTATTACTTGCGTAGTTTTATCTCCTGAACTCGAATCCGAAAGAATTTTGTGGTGGTCTCTAATACTTTTCGAGTTTTGACCTTTTGAATCTTGAAAATCGACCATTTTCAAAAACGATTTTTTCGGTAAAAAATAGCAGAAAATGCTTCCTTCTTTTGTCGACACTTTTTCCATTCCCTAATCAACTCTTTTTTCACAATTACAAGCACTAAAACCAACCGCTTTACGGAAAAACTTAACCTTCTTATATTACACTATACTTAACCTCACTCTTCATTGGCGTTCATTCTACGTGGATGTATTGATATCTAGTTAGCCTAGACCAGTTCCCTGCATAAACAAAATATTGCGTTACCATAGCAACGAACAATAACTTATTAGAAGTGCGATTGCAAGTGCCCTCTATGACCAACCAGCATAATTCTGCTGGTTGGTCATAGAGGGCACTTGCAATCGCGTCCTCTGATGTTTTGAGGAACGTTGCACAAGTAGCTGTTAGATTTAATTCAATACCCGTCGTGGTCTTAGCCAGGGGAGTAGTTGTTTTCTGACAGGTTCTTGCCATAATAAGCCTACATAGTTAGGTGTTTATGGGAGTAAAGGGTTCATCATCGGTCGGTAACGACTGTTCGTTAGCAAACGATCTCCCAAAGATTTCTGTCTTCTTCTATCATTTAGTTTTTGTGATGAGTACGTATAAAAACATAACTATGAACAAAAAATACCAAAATCACATTAACTCTTCAAAACGTCCGTCTCTTGCAAGTATGCACGCTTCAGTCATCCTTCTCATTGACTCGCATACTCTTTGGAAAATTCCTGGAGTATTCCTTATTGCTTTACAGGAAACTATTACTCGGTTTCGCCATTCTTCCTCAGTTAGAATAGGTTGACGGTACACCAAAGTCTTAGGATGTCCCAAAGAAACTAATCAAGACTGTTTAAGTCTGGGGATCTAGCTGGCCATAACTCTGTTCCCCAAAGACCTAACCAGCGATTATTAAAGTTTTGGTTTGAATATTCGCGTGCCAGAGCACTAAAATAAGCAGGTGCATAAACCACATGTGACTCCGCATTGAAATAGGAACAGAATTGGCAAATTATTTATTGATTATTTATTAATTAATTTTCACGGCGAAAAGCATGCCGCGTATGCGACCCGTTTACGATGTGCGCATGCGGGTCATCAGTGTAGTTTGGGTAGATCGTTGCCAAGTTTGGAAAATAATTTGGTATTCCAATTCAGAGTTTTTTGTTATGAGGCAATAAACACATGTCATTTGAAAGAGAGAAATTTGATAGCGCATTTAGGACTTTTTAAAACCGAAAAGAACCTTTTAGAGATAGTTAACTCCGAATATTAGGCGCGAAAGAAACTTATTTAAAATAATAATGTACCCTATAATTATAATGACCGTGCAACAGTGCATTTTCATCGACAGGAAGACTTGTCACTAAGATCTGTCACTCTTGTCAGAGATCAGAGACGGTATTTAGAATTTCAGATTTTCTCTTGTCGTTTTGTGTGGTGTTTGTTGTCGTTGGTTATTCTTTCATCGTTCGTAAATTTGCATTAATCTTGTTCCTTTAAAGACAATTTCTAAGAAAGCCGTTTCTTCCTACAAATAAACAATGAACTGTTTATCGTTGTGTAAAGGAAAAATACCGGAAATAAATCATATTTGGTAGATAATGAAATTTTTTATGTACCTATATGCTTTGCTCAAAATAGCTTAAATATTATTTTAGCTTGACAAAAAAGGCATGATTTTTGGTTATTGTTCTTAAGGAGAAATACCAGCAGAACATTTGAGAGAGAAAATTGTAATTTGTGGCAGACATTTTCCTCATGAAGATTCATGTGAAAACGACAATAGAATAATTTGAAACCTAGTGCAGTACCAATACTGTGTCTGCGTAAGCATGCATGGCGAGTGATACAACTTTCTGCCACACTGCTTATATTATGGGTTCTAGATTCCTACAAAAAGTACTAAACATACATAGAATCGCCTCAGAAAATTAATGTCAATATGGAAGTGCTTTTCTTTGATGGTAAGGAAAATGCTTCTGGCCTCACTTTTTCATGCACCCCCATTGTGGAAATTGCACTAAGGTAAACAAAACCAGAAATACTCGTAGAAATAGCATGTTAATCTCTTCAAATGATTTAAATTAAATGCAGTTGCATATTTTGACACGAATCGTTCTAGACAAAAATCCTCTAGCTTCCAAACATCAAATTTTATGAATCCAATTTCAGTTGAAATTATTCATGTAATAAATTTTGATAGTTTTTTGTACTTTCAATTTATTTTCCAATCCAGTGCTTCCTTGAAATTCGCACCGACGATTTGGGGTGGTTTCGTAGATTTTTGTTGGTTAACTACAGCTGAAAAGAGAAAGTGATACCAAAAAATCAGTCGCTTCAGAGCGATAAATAATAATAATAACCGTACTCTACTTTCTGATGGCCTTTGCTGAATATTTGGGATCATAAATATCTGAAAATATGTATTCAAATCGGCTAAATACAAATAACAGGTATAAGTACAATGAGGTTTCCAACCTTATTCTCCGAGATTCAGAATTAACGTTTGTTAATCTTCACAAGTACCATAATATTTTACTAAAACCGGGCCTGTTACAAAAATCACTAATGACGCGCATGCGCATTGTGGACTAGCCTCAACTTTCTACAACACTTTTAACATGTGTATTAGCATCCTAGAGTAAGTATATAATATCTGGTAAAATTCCGTTAACCGGGCGCTACAAGCTATCCCATCACTACTTTGTCGATTTCTGTCAACTTGCGCGGATTTGCGAAATGTCGGGCGAGCGCGCGCATTCCCATCACTACTTCGTCGAATCTTCATACCATATCTGTTAGTGAACAGGTCCAGAAATACGCGAGCGAAGCCAGCGCGCGCTTTCCCATCACTACTTTATCGATTTCTGTCAAATCCGCGAGCGCGCTCGCTTCGCTCGCGTATTTCTGGTCTTGTTCACTAACAGATAAGGTATGAAGATTTCTACTCAAAGTTGACAGAAATCGACAAAGTAGTGATGGGAATGCGCGCGCTCGCTTCGCTCGCGTATTTCTGGACTTGTTCAGTAACAAGGGATGAAATTTTCTACTCAAAGTTGACAGAAATCGACAAAGTAGTAATGGAAATGCGCGCGCTCGTGTCTGTCTCGCAGATATCTTCACCAAGTAATTATTATTGGTGAAAAAAGTGCCAGTCTCTAGGGCGCCAATACTTCTGAAAACTATCCACTACAAACACTTCATATTCATGAGTATTCAGTATTCAGGAATTTTAGGGAATCTGACAACGTCGCATTGTATTGTAAAGTTTTTAAGACTCGCTGTTGTTGATTCAATGAAAGACATTGATACTGGCTACCTTGTTATGAAACAAGCCATTTCGTTGTGAGAACAGGATTTGGAAAAATTCTTGGTATTAATATTTTGAATGCACAAAAGATATTTTTAAATAGACAGAGCTAGGAGGCATTTTTTGCGAACAAATAATTAGTTGAATAAACGTGTTGGATCACATTCATTTTTCGTAAGTGCGCATGCGCAAACAGATAGAAAAGACGCAACCTAACTGTATTGTATAGTCGGGTAAGTTCGGTTGGGTTTGTATGAGATCGGGTCTGTCGGGATAAGTTATAGTCATTAAAGTAGGTTCATTTTATGTGAAAAGTGCTCATTATTTTTTGTGCGTATGCGTATTCATGTTATGTTTGCGCACATTTCCGTGATCTGTCTCGTCCTTTGAATTTTGCTAGTCATTTAGAAACAGTATAAGTACCATTGTTTCAAAGGTGCAGTTAAAGTGTTGATGGGAAAATGTTGTGGTTATCAACTCATTTTTCTTACTCATTCACTAATATATTCCATGTTAAGTCTTGTTCAAACCCTCGCGAATTTCGCAATTTTTCTGCGAATAAAATGGCTGCCAGTCATGCCGGACCAATCGTCGATGCAGAACCATGTCGGCAGACATTTTATTCGCAGAAAAACTGCGAAATCCGCGAGGGTATGAACAAGACTTTATACGTGAATTGAATATTTCTGGAATCACACTGGCAATGTCGCTTCGCCCTTACGTCAATTCAATTGTTACCAACCTGATAGATATTAACTAAACAAAACAGCATGAATTTGTTGATTTTGTTATTGCTAAAATAAAGTAGAATTTGTTGATAAAAAACTGTTTTCAATGAAAAAAAAAGTGTAAAACTGGTGAATTAGGGTGTGTATATTGTGCTGGTGAAAATCAGGAGGCATTTGAGTGTGTTTTTCGAAGAAGAAACGTGTGCTAGAAAATGCCAGTTTTCATTCAAAAAAAGGCCCGTATCTCCGAAATTACTTGAGACCGCCAAAAATTTCATTTGGATTTTTTATTCAGGAGGTCAAACTACGTAAGTCCCAGAAATTTTTTTTTTGATAGCTTGTAGCGCCCGGTTAACGGAATTTTACCTATATTTCTGTGTCGATGACACAAAATGGTGATACGTATATCATTGTTTATATAGAATATAGTTAGTCAACCTTATGGGATTATAATTGGATCAAAATGGATGCGACATGTAGATGGCGATAGTGAGCTCGCTTCCAAGTCATATCGTAACTTTAGTGATCTGGCCTCCAAGTCATGTCGTAACTTGATTGAAACAATAGGACAGCATTAAAATCGGGATTTTTTGAAGGAACCTGCATTAAAATTACATCAAATATCCATGTTTGTAACTAATCACGCTAGATGACACTCGCGTTTGCGTCCAACACCAATTACACATGCAATGACTAACTATCTTACTTCTATATAAACAATGCGTATATATATAAATACCTTACAGGAAAACTCAGCTCTTGGAGGACACTGTACATTTGACTTGTCAAGTTTGACAATGGAGGATACCAATTCAGCTTTACGGCGTGGATCTTGAAACATATTGGTTCATAAATTCTGTTTATGGATTCAGGAACGTCTATTATGCTTTTCTATTGCAATTTATGAACGTTCAAAAACAGTGCAGTTTTTTACGTAAAAAAGAAGTGTCAGAATATTTTTATTCTATCAACATGCAATTGAGCAGGATCGGCTTTAAGCAATTTTATAAGACCTTTTTCAACAAAGGTGTATATCCAAAATATACAAATTGTGGATATTGATCTCTACTTCCAGGTGCCGTTTGCAGAATTTGTATACGATGATTTCCCTTAAATCGGCGCATTTAGAAAGATTTGCCCTTGAATTGTTTATACCGCGATTGTGCAAAAACTGCACATCAGACAGAATTAGCATATTGTACTCGTGGGAAATGTATGTCATTTCATGCTCATTGTACACTATACTTTTTCTACGACCATCTGAATCATTAACAAATCTGTAATATTTTTAATAATCCTTTTTATCATAAACTCTCCTTCCGTCATTTTTACATGGTTTAGATAATTTTTTCTTTCTTCACCCGTTGAATAGAACATCTATTTTTTCTTTTTGTACACGTACACGTCGTGAAACAAATAACATTCAAAATTTTCAAATGTTGACAACTTGGAAATAAAAAAACTTTATGCAGAAAAAATCAAACACTAATCGATTTCATAAAATGAAAAAAAAAAGTGGCTGCGTGGATTTGAACCCTCGCTCCCACCATCCAAAGTCCATGTGTCATCTGAATCAACACTCGTCGTTACTAGAGCACATAATAATTTTTTCAAATTAACTGCTATATAGAAAGTAACTGTCAACTATTCAAAAATATAGAATCCGATTGTAATCAATCTTTTTATTGAAATTATTCTGGTTTTATGAAAAGAAAATCATACCTTTGTCAGAAGATAGGCATTATCAGGAGTTTCTGATATAAATTTATTAATTTGATTGTTAAATCATCCTCACTATCGCTAATCATTTTTTAATAACTTAATTTTTTCAATCGAATTTTGTAATTATCTACTGATGTGAAATATCAAATTATTAGACAGACGTAAACAAACTTGATTCGATATTATTTTTGTTCATAAAATTCGTTAATACCTACTTATCGACAACCGTAAAGGTACGGTTCCTTCCATGCGGCCGTCGTGCACGGCGGCCGCAGTGCGTCAGCCGGATGCGTCAGCCGGTCGATCTCATGGTTTCTTCCATGCGGATGTCGCGTACGGCGGACGGAGCCGGTTCTTCGCCGCTAGTGCTAGTTGCCACTAGTAGAAGTGAAGATGGATGATCTCTCAGACTTTATTTATCATTTGAAGAAAATGACGATGAGGTAATCCTGCAGTTAATCGACTTGGAAAAGAGCCAGGCGAATATAAATTCAAAAAAGGAATGAAGAGGGGTAACAAAACACATTAATTAATCGACATCTGCTTCATTTAGGGAATATTTCAGATTGAACAAGACGCAGTTTGAGTAGATCTTCAACTTAATGAAGGATTATGTGTAATCTGAGTCATACAACCGAGTTTGGTACCTAATTACTCTAGAGAAAAACGAAAACTCTCTCACTGCTGCGACTACACTGCTTCTGGAGCAGTACGATCGCAGTCGTTCGCGGCTGACGTGTGCGGCCGCCGCTAGGAAGGAAACATGTACATTCAAAACCACATGTAGCAGTAGGTTGCGGCCGCCGCACGGCGGCCGCCGTGCACGACGGCCGCATGGAAGGAACCGTACCTTAAAGGTATGGTTCCTTCCATGCGGCCGCCGCGCACAGCGACCGCAGTGCGGCGGCCGTAACCTACTGCTACACGTGTTTTTGAATGTACATGTTTCCTTCCAAGCGGCGCACAGTGGGCCAGGGATCCCCTAAACATTGAAAAAGTCAGTTTTGAATAATAAAAGCTCACTAATTCTCCTCATGCTGAAAACAGTCAAGTAGGCCATGAACCTTGTAAAAACAATATAATTATTTATTTCTGTCAGCTTTCATGGTGACATGCTGGTTTGACAAATGTCGGTAAATTAAATTATTGCCCGCTTTATTTTGTTCAAACAAATGGCTCAAGTTTGAGACGATACAATTCGAGGTGGATTAACGACCTCCAAATGTATACGCAACATTATATACGAAAATAATATTGTAAACGAATCTGAGTACAGTAGAAGTCAATTGGGCAGTGAAAGATCCTTGGCTTTAATAGTGGATGCTAGATTATCTAAATGGCAGTACCAAGAGTTGAGGAATGTTGCAAAGGAAAATAACTCCAATCTCTATCCTCCATATAATCAAATTAGAGAGGCCAAAAAGTTGTGCTATCCCAACAACATTACAGCCACTGAACATTCTGCTTCCGTGGAACTTCAGTCATTACTTGACCATACGACTCGTAGATTGCTTTCAACTCTAGAATTGGATGCTTTTGAAGGCCTAAAGCAACGTGAATTATTCATGATTTCCAAATGGGGTATGGATGGTAGTTCTGGACAAAAGGAATATAAGCAGGCGTTTGAAGGTAATTATTCAGATACGAATTTACTTATGACATGTTTGGTTCCACTGCAGCTATTCACTCATAATAAAAAAAAAGAAAAGATTTTAATTTGGAATAATCCTTCACCTTCATCTACCAGATACTGCCGACCTTGTAAAATTCAATTTGTGAAAGAAAATATTGAAGTATCAAATATCGAATATGCCGTTATGCAAGCCGAAATTGACAACTTAATTCCAACGAAGTTCCTGATAAATGAAAACCATTTTGATATAAAACATGAACTTTACATGACAATGATCGACACAAAAATGATAAATTCTTTAACTGGTACTTCGTCGCAAGTATGCTATTTATGTGGGGCTTCCCCAAATGAAATGAACGACATTAAAATGGTCTCTAAAAAACCTATAAAAGATGAATATCTGAAATTCGGGATCACATCCCTCCACATCTGGATAAGATCGTTTGAATGCCTCCTAAAAATTGCGTATCGTTTATCACTTAAAAAGTGGCAGGCACGTGGTGGAGATAAGCTTATCATTAAAAAACAAAAACGTAAAATTCAAAACGAATTTAAATCTCGCCTGGGAATCATCGTTGACCAACCAAAACAGGGCAGTGGTACTTCAAATGATGGAATCTGCGCGAGACATTTTTTCCGAAATTATGATATTTCGGCCGAAATTACAGGACTTGACCAAGCGTTAATATACAGATTTTTTGTCATCTTACAAGTCATTGCTAGTGGATTTAATGTGAAGAAGAATGAATTTGATACATATGCAATGGAAACTGCTGAATATTTGGTAACAAAATATACCTGGTATAAAATGCCAGCAGGCATTCACAAAATGCTAATACATGGTTCAGTCATTGTACAATCAGCACCCGTGCCAATAGGACAGTTGTCCGAAGAAGCCCAAGAGGCACGCAACAAGGAATACAGGAGATATAGGGAACATCACTCCAGAAAGTTCAATAGAGTTGCCTCAAATATTGATGTCTTTAATAACATGCTCGTTTCCTCTGATCCAAAAATCACTAGCTTAAGAAAAATAATTTCAATTAAAAAAAGAAAATTTTGCCCAGAGGCACTGAACCTATTGCAGCCAGCTGCAGTCAACGGTTGTTTTGATGCAAGCTCCGATAGTGACTCGGAATAAGTAAAATTATATGTTTTCCGTAGTTGTTTAATCAAATGTTTTTATTTTTTGTAATGTTTCTAATGTTGAAATCAAAACAAAAACAAATGTTTTGAAATGTTGAAAGCCATTGTATTTTTTGAATTTGTTATTGTGTTTTCTGTAGTTTGCCATTAAATTATAACAGTTTTAATAAATGTTTCGCATAACTCTGCTTTTTCAATCGTGCACCAATCAGCAACGAAAAGAGCAGAATTTGGATGTTTGTGTCGATAACCATAACATGTTTAGGGAAAAATATAAATGTATATATGTACAGAATGACCCACTTTGAAGCTCTAAAACTGTTAATTATTATCAGATTCAGAAGTTTTTTTTTTTCAATAAAGATGGACGCATTTCCACGTAATTTTTACATAAACTAATTGAAAAAATCGCTAGTATGTTTTTTGACCATGAAAAAAAATTCGAAGTAGGCCTTGAAATATTTATTTTTATTTTGAATTTATGATACCTAACTAGAATTATTGATGCTCTATCTATTGGAAAAAGAAACTTGTGAATCGGATAATAAATAACAGTTTTAGAGAGGTGGCCCGCTTTCAAATTGGTCACTCTGTATGTTTTAACAAAATTGTTCTTTATTTGAAAGGTTTATTACTTTTTGAAATATAGCTATCAAAATTAAAGTTGGGATATTTTCTCATGTTTTCCTATACCTTAAATTTCAAATGCAAGATCTTCAATAAGTTTTACAATTTTGCCCGTAGAAATGATGAATAATTTAATTGTGGTTTTATTTATATCGTTATGCTGGGTACTTTGAGCTGTATATAAGTGAAATTAACTCACTTTTCTTAGTTTTAAATGATTACACGATAAAATTTAATAAAATTATTTTGTTGGATATTTTTCAATGTTTTACGAAATTCTGGCCCACTGTGCGGCGGCCGGACACGTCAGCCGTGAACGACTGCGATCGTTGCGACGGTACTGCTCCAGAAGCAGTGTAGTCGCAGCCGCAAGAGAGTTTTCGTTTTCCTCTGTGGTTATCAGGCGTAGCCAGAAAAAAAGCGCAATTGAAAAAATCGCAAAGGAACGTAACGAAAAAAAAGCAATGTTATATAAGCCCACAAGAAATATTCACACGTGGAAAATTGTACTCATGGATTAAATCGCACAAGGCAAAAACCTCTCATGTATAATTGCGCAAATAGAAAAAAATGCAAACTCATTTTCAAATAATAAGAAGGGAAGAACTGTAACGATTACACAGAAATATGAACTACTGTAGAATAGCTTTTGTTCTTAAATAAGACAACTTGTTCGTTTCATAATCCTTTTCTACTTTTACAATCGCGTAAAGTTTTCTATATTTTCTCTCATGGATTACGCATGTGCCGATGGAGGTGTCAGCAGTAAAGGAAAAGACGCATTTTCAACTTGCAAGTAAGAGCTTGCTAAGGTTAGGTTTGTGTTTCGTGCACGGCGGCCGCAGTGCGTCAGCCGGATGCGTCAGCCGGTCGATCTCATGGTTTCTTCCATGCGGATGTCGCGTACGGCGGACGGAGCCGGTTCTTCGCCGCTAGTGCTAGTTGCCACTAGTAGAAGTGAAGATGGATGATCTCTCAGACTTTATTTATCATTTGAAGAAAATGACGATGAGGTAATCCTGCAGTTAATCGACTTGGAAAAGAGCCAGGCGAATATAAATTCAAAAAAGGAATGAAGAGGGGTAACAAAACACATTAATTAATCGACATCTGCTTCATTTAGGGAATATTTCAGATTGAACAAGACGCAGTTTGAGTAGATCTTCAACTTAATGAAGGATTATGTGTAATCTGAGTCATACAACCGAGTTTGGTACCTAATAACTCTAGAGAAAAACGAAAACTCTCTCACTGCTGCGACTAAACTGCTTCTGGAGCAGTACGATCGCAGTCGTTCACGGCTGACGTGTGCGGCCGCCGCTAGGAAGGAAACATGTACATTCAAAACCACGTGTAGCAGTAGGTTGCGGCCGCCGCACGGCGGCCGCCGTGCACGACGGCCGCATGGAAGGAACCGTACCTTGGATGCGTCCGAGAATTGGTTGCGCAGTGGAAAAACCCTGGAGTGGGGCAGGAGCTCAATCGCTCTGCCTTATTCAAGCAGTTACGTCTTTGTCGCACATCTACTCACGCTTTCTATCGTTTGCGCATCTCAGAGGCATCCTTACACTTGTCGATCTGTACCTATAATGACAGTCTAGTAGTTCATGAAAGTCGTAGGAAAGGAAATATTTCGATACAGCTAGCCCGTGGGAAATGAAAATCGGTGTTACAACGTGGTAGGTTTCTTAATCGGAGACGCAATTGAAATGTTCATTTTTCTTAATGGTCGTAGAAAAAACATATTGCGCACAGTTGAACCACTCAATCAGTTTTCGCAATATTGTTTGTCCAGTTTCAGATTTATAAAAATTATAAATTTTTGAAAAATGGTCTTTTTCGAGGTTTAGCTGGATTTTCTCAGTGGAAAATGCATCGATCCGGTCGTATAGAAATTCATTTTGTAGGTTTTTTAAATCTCTACTAAAGTTCCATTGACTGTAAAACGATTCCTTGAATAATCTTTGAGATATTTCCAAATAACCAAAAAAGTTGTAATTTTTTCAGTATTTTTTGTTTAAAAAATTCCACAAGCGATTTTGCTGGGGCAAAAATTGGTGATTTCATCAACGAACTATGTTATTAAAATTAGTACATATAGGCCATTTGCGTCCTTCATTTTGTGGAGGAAAAAACTTCTATTGCTTGATCTATTATTCATCTTATATTAAATTTTCTCTACTATAGTTTCCCAACGTTGTATTTCCTCATCTCCCTGGGATCACGTATCAAGACCTGCTTTCATAAAAGTAAAAGATCATTACAATCGCCTAAAATTCGGCACCGAACTCTCGCAGTCATTAGCAAAAGACAATGGCTAAGCGTAACAATCTTTTACGCCAATTAGCCTGAAAACAAAAGTGTTCGCCGCCTGCTTCGTGCGATTCAATTATCTATTCAAATGGTGTCTGCACAATTTTTGTTACATCATGTTACATGACAATGACGAACGTGAATTGGTGTGTGATGCGAATTGGAATGGCCGTGAATAGTTCCTTAAACTTGAAAGAAATTAGTATTCAGATCGGTGTTTGAGAGAAGATGATAGAATTTAATAATAATAATAATAGTGATGAAGTTTCGACCATCTACGTAATTATTCAATATGGTTGTTGGGGTTAGGTCGTCTTGAAGAAAAACCAGTATTTTTCAACAGGCCACCGTTTCGGCAGTATATTTTGCCATCCTCAGGGTTCTGAAATATAAAATTATGGAAATTTAAAACTTACATGTATATAAATATAAAATTTAGGAAAAAATCCATGTGAATTTTTTAATATAAAATAACGTGTAAACGTTGTGTCTGAAATAAGTTATATGTTTTATTTCCCTTTTTTTTTCTCTGATGTGTTCTCAAGCATTTTGTTAAAGTATTTATATAATTCTTGGGATTCGCTAGAAATATTTGCAACTGTTTTATCAGAACGGAAATGAAACTGGAATATAATAATAATATTTAAAAGCATATAATACCAACGAGCCCCTCAGGTTTATATTCCTTACCTATGTTCAGAACAAAAGGTTCTTAAGAGCAAACACTACCTTGGTAAAACGGGAAGTCGTTTTGAGCCCACAGTTTTTGTTTGAGAAATTTTTATTTTTTTTTGCATTACTAATGTTTTTTTGTGAATTCCGGAACTTCAGTGATTTTTGGTTATGATAATTTTTAAGAAAAAAAATTTAAAAGACATGATGAATTAAAAAAAATTGGGAATTTCCGGAATTCTTATGGGACCACTGAGCCCATACAAAATATATCTCTTTTATGAAATTAATGGTTTTTGCAAGAAACGGATTCTACGATTGGGAAATTTATACCTGATTGGCGCTGTGATACGAGAACGGACAGGTGCTGTGTTGCCAATGTTCATCGAGTTTATTATCTTCACCCCCATTCTTGATAATTATGCCAACAAACCTTATCTGGAAGGGATGAGGAAGAAATTCGACTTTTAGGTGATGGTGGCTCTTAACAATATTATCGTTAATAACTTGTAGATACGCGATTTGTTCGGGATCCACACTATTTTGACAATTTTTAACCACAGTTCTTTCGATATGATTCCCACTGCATAACAGCCAAATATATTTCATAAGTATTGAGATTTTTATGTGATCCTTGAATTTCAAGTTACAATCATGACCACAAGAAACTTTGTTGTTGTTTTCATTCAGATGTTTTCATTTTTGGATTTGAACTCAATTTTCTACATGATACCTTTATGTATATGGAGTGACATTACAAAAATACACAACAGAGGGAAAAATCTTTCAAAAAAAATTATAATTTTCCATCAACTTAGGCTCGTCTTGAATTATATTTAGCCCCTATCAGATATACTGAGTGTTCTTCAGTTTCTTGAAAATTCTCATTTGTCAAAATAAGCTAAATGCCAAAAGTTATATTTCTCGGAAAATAGTAACATTTGAATTAAGTTTTTCAAGAAAATCTTTGTTGGAGCTTATTAAACAATATGAAGGTGAGAAAAATTTGAATTTTTCGTGAAATTCTACAATACTTAATCGATTTTTTAAATTTTTTTAAATTTATTATAAACGTATATCAGGAATTGACTTAAAAACTCCGTTTGTTTTTAAGGATGACCTCAACAATCTAATGATTGGTGAAACTATTGAAAACTGTCAATTATTCTTTTACACTTCATAGAATTCATTCCTAGAGTAAATTTTGTGCAAAAACGCAAGGTTTTTGTTGCAAGGCACTTTTTTGTCAAAATACTTCCATAACTGACTGATTCCCATTCAAATGGCTTGCAAAAACTCGAATCGATCTCTGCCAATGAATTACTATCATAAAGATCGTGAAAATCTGATTCACAATTATTGCCTACGAAATGAGGGATCTTGCTAACATAGCAATGTTTAAACATATGAAAATAGAATCACCGTTTCCAATATAAGGAGTTGAATCTCTATCTGGAAGCGTATATTATTAGCTTCACTGCTTCAATAGTAATTACAGTGATATATTTTCAAGACCCATAATCATCACACCACACGAACTAAATAAAGTTACAATCGAATATTTTTGATATAAACTATCCTATACTTAAAATTCTTGCATCACTGCCGACTTTCAAATGGTGGTACTGTTAATTTCACCGGGTTTTATCTATAATTATTTCAAATAAAGCATTGTTTAAATAGAAGTATTAAATGACCAACGTGTAAGAGGTAGAGTAGTGAGTCGGATACTTTTCAATAGATGGCGATGCGATCGCAAAGATTAATATACCGGGTGACACAGCAGACATGTAGCAGCCTGTAGTTTTTTTATTTGGATAGATAAAAAATTGAAATTCACAGAAGTTACGTAATCAATGATAGCGCTTCATTTGAATCTAACGACAACTTTTTTCAACCACCTGTTTGATCGGCAGTAACTCCAACTTCTTTTTTTTGAATGACACCCTGTATATTTATCTAGCCTATCTTATTTGTCTTGAAATTCTCTATTCAACCGTGTATCACAAAGTGGCATTCGTTTCTCAATTCGCAGATGAATTGCATTTTATTGAAAAACATCAAGTTGGCTGTTACCCGAATTCGATAATCTTTCGATGATTGGTAGGTTTGGAAATCCAAAGAGTATCAGTTAAACGATATAATTTCAGTTTTTTCCATACCTGATCACTTCCAACAGATTGTCAATAATTTCTGTAATAAAAAGAAAAAACATCTGAAAATAACTCACGATATTGTGAAAACTGAGATAGGAACATATTTTTTTCAATTTGGCTACTTGTGATGAAACAATCTTTCTTTCTCTTTGGCCATGTAGCCATATCATGATCTTTCCATTTGAAAACATAAAATTAAAATTGCTCCCCTGATCCACCAATTCACAAGTCTATTAGTCTAGATATTTGCAATAATATTTTGCCCAGTAGGCGGTGTACACAAAATGTTTTGTGTTTGACAGGTAAACATCATTTGATTGCAATTATTATCTCCGTCAGTTTTATGCTGATTGAAATTGCATCGTTTAATTAGATACTAAATACGTATTCAAAGAACGAAAAGGTCGATATGTTGTTGATACTCGGAGAGTGCAAGAGAAATTGTAGACAGGCTGAACGATTGTATGTCGAAAGATTTCCGGAAAGACGCCATCCACCTGATAATTATTTCGCTAGAGTAGAAGAGCAGTTCAGAGCAGTTCTTATCAAAACTCTTCTAGCGGTCTCTCGATTCACGCCGATTTCGTCCTCAATTTGTCTCAGTGATATCGTCGGATCTGCATGTACTATGACCAAAACGTTTATTCCATTTCCTCATCGAAAATGAATTGGAGATTGTTTTGATTTTCTGGTTCTCTTCTGAACTGCTCTTCTACTCTAGCGAAATAATTATTAGGCGGATGGCGTCTTTCCGCAAATCTTTCAACATACAATTGTTCAGCCTGTCTACAATTTCTTTTGCACTCTCCCAATATCAACAACATATCGTCCTTTTCATTCTTTGAATACATATTCAGTATCTAATTAAACGATGCAATTTTAATCAGCATAAAACTGACGGAGATAATCAGTACAATCAAATGATGTTTACCGTCATACACAAAACATTCTGTGAACACCGCCTACTAGGCAAAATATAATTGCAAATATCTATACTAATAGACTTGTGAATTGGTGGATCAGGGGAACAATTTTAATTTTATGTTTGCAAATGAAAATATCATGATATGGCTACATGGCCACAGAGAAAGACAGATAGTTACTTCACAAGTAACCAAATTGAAAAAAACATGTTCCTATCTCAGTTTTCGCAATATCGTGAGTTATGTTCAGATGTTTTTTCTTTTTATTGAAGAAATTATTGACAATCTGTAGTAAGTGATCAGTTATGAAAAAAACTGAAATTATATCGTTTAACTGATACTCTTTGGATTTCCAAGCCTACCAAGCATCGAAAGATTATCGAATTCGGGTAACAGCCAACTTGATGTTTTTCAATAAAATGCAGTTCATCTGCGAATTGAGAAACGAATACCACTTTGTGATACACGGTTGAATAGAGAATTTTAAGACAAATAAGATAGGCTGGATAAATATACAGGGTGTCATTCAAAAAAAAGAAGTTGGACTTACTGCCGATCAAACAGGTAGTTGAAAAAAGTTGTCGTTAGATTCAAATGAAGCGCTATCATTGATTACGTAACTTCTGCAAATTTCAAATCTTCATCTGTTCAAATAAAAAAACTACAGGCTGCTACATGTCTGCTGTGTCACCCGGTATCTTTTATATTAACATCCTTGATAATGCTACCATTGCTACCAGTCCATATCAATGAAATAATTTCATTTCAGTGGTCGATATCTCTAAGGATACTTTTCATTCATATGTTCTGTTACATTCATTTCTTTCACAAAAAGCAACCACTTGGTGTTTTCTTTCATATCAGCACAACCTAAACACTTTTATTTGAGCATTTTCGGTTCATTTTGTATATTATTTTCTTTATTGAAAATAAAAGATTTTACATAGCACAATAAAAAATAACTTTTGTATGGCGACAGCCCGGATATTTTGGAGAAAAAAGATAAAATGTCGGCCGAGCGCGCTCGCTTCGCTCGCATATTTCTTGCTATGGATCTTCACCAAGAAATAAGGAATGAATCTGTCTACAAAAAGGGGAGAGAATAAAATGAAATAGTAGTAGAAAAGCGCGTGCTCGCAAATTGCGAAATGTCGGCAAAGCGTGCTCGCTTCGCTCGCGTGTTTTTTGCTATGGATCATCACCAAGAAATAAGGGATGAACCTTTTTACAAAAAGTGGAAAAAAAAGATAAAATAGTAGCAGAAAAGTTTCGCTCGCGTGTAGTTCTTGCTATACATCTTTATCAAAGAATACTGCCGTGCTAATAAGCCCATTGGCGGTAACTGACATTAGTTTTCATAGCAGTGTTCTATCGTGGTGGCATTTAACATGTGTAAATTCATCATGAATGATAAATAAAGAGGAAATAAAATCTTCCAATTTACACAAAAAATATATACTTGTAACGTGCTTACAATTGTTTCGACACACGGTGTCATCATCTGAGCGAGTTATCCACTAAAGAAACGTCAAAATCACCTTCTTAAATATTAAAATAACATGCATGAAATTTCACTAATGACAATTGCAGGTATGAAATTTCCTAATGACATATAGCTTGGATTAGGGAGCATTTGAGTAGTTACTAGTGAGATAATTAATTATAGGTGAATTGTACAGGTCAATTTGGTCATTGAGAACTGAATTGCTATTGTTACGTAAATGTTTCTTGATTTCTATGGATTCTAATTTGTTTAATTTTTGACCTTTAGGTTGAATATGCAAAATTTCAGGATTTTGTGTGAAGTTTTGGTTATTGTCAATAAGGTGGTTGGCATAGTTTGAGTCCTGTTTATTTAATCTGTAACTTCTCAAATGCTCACCGAATCTTTGATTAAAACTACGGCCTGTCTGGCCTATATATAATGCATTGCAATCCTCCACTCAAGTTTGTAAACCCCCGACTTCTTGAATTTATACCGTACAGACTTTGCGTTGTTAATAAAAGAATATAAGTTATTGTTGGTTTTGAATGCAACATTTATATTCGGTTTCTGAAGGAGACATGCAAAACGTTGATCGGTTTTTACTTTGATATGCGGGTATATTAAATTTAGAGTTTTCTTGTTTTGTTTTTGTTTAAGCAGTCTATCTATAATTGATGTTTCATATCCATTATTTACGGCGATTTGTTTAATTCTGTTTAACTCACACTTGAAATCTAAATCGCTTTGAGGTCTATTTACCAGTCTATTGCAATGCATTATATATATAGGACAGTTTTAATCAAAGATTCGGTGAGCATTTGAGAAGTTACAGATTAAATAAACAGGATTCAAACTATGCCAACCACCTTATTGACAATAACCATAACTTCACATAAAATCCTGAAATTTTGCATATTCAACCTAAAGGTCAAAAATTAAACATATTAGAATCCATAAAAATCAAGAAACATTTACGTAACAATAGCAATTTAGTTCTCAATGACCAAATTGACCTGTACAATTCACCTATAATTAATTATCTCACTAGTAACTACTCAAATGCTCCCTAATCCAAGCTATATGTCATTTATTTCCTCTTTATTTATCATTCATTTTCATAGCAGTTTTGAATTTTTATTTTGATATTTTAGTACAAGTTGAATTTGTACCATCATTTAGGTTGCTTTGATTTGTTAACGATTAAAGCATCCCAAGAGAGGTACAAATTCAAAATATACTAAAATATCAAAATAATAATTCAGTAAATTTTTAGCCTCTAACAGGGTTTCATGAAAGGTAGCGCGAAAACTGTCTGGTGAATTTCAGTAAAATCGGAACGACCATATCTACTGGGCACTGGGCAGTACTATATGGGAGTATTGGAACACGACCGTTTGTTATCCATATCTGTCATACTGCCATAATACTTACTGCTAATAAACGAAATCCATCGAATGTATTGTTATGTTAATTCAAATCTTACATTTTCAAGACAACAAGTTGGAAATACAGGGAAATCACGCCTACAGATTGAATCGATCTGTCACATTTCCATTTACCGATCTCGCGGAAAGTTGGAAATACTGCAAACTGTGCCAAAAATGCGTGAATTAATGTGTCTAGATTGTGCTGATATAAAGCAAACGCAAATTGGTTGCTTTTTGTGGAAGAAATTTGATCTTGAAAATACCCTTTTTGTGACATTTGATGGGTCGTAAATCAAAAAGTAAGGGAGAGCGAGGCTTTTGACTTCAGGTTTGTGTTCAAGGACCTCGAAATAATCCCCAAAAAAAATTTCGTCAAAATCGGGGTTACTACCCTATACTGCAATTTTTCCTTATTTTTATTGCACGTAATCAATTTTATTTTTCAGTTACCCACCTAGTTAGATACGAGCCAGAATTTTTAGTGTACGGTTTCTGGGTAGGAACAGTGATAGCAGTTTGCGCGGGACTATTTTTTTCTGGATTGAGCGCCGTTTTCGCAGCTGTCAACACCGCTACGACCACTTCTAGATGTCTGACCAGCGTGTCCGGATTGTATTTATGGAATTTACTGGCAGGTGAGCCAATCGAGTTTCATCCGTCTAACTTATTCTCATTCACATCATATTCTATTGATCAAGTTGCCAAGATGACGAACGCCAAATCAACAAACTATCTTTTTTTATTTGGTGTTTTGGCATCGACTGCTATGGTCATTAGCCAAGTGTTCTGGGTAGGCCTTGTAACTAACTCCATACGCCACTTTAGGAGCAGCACTGTTAATTATTAACGCAACAGTGAATCGTGGAGGATTATTTCCAGCCGACACGAACTTAAATCATTCAGACTTCCACATCTGAAAATGAAAAAAGCCGGCACCGGCTGGGAACCGAACCTGGGATCTGTCGGTCACCAGGCGGGCGCTTAACCACTGCACTAATCTCCGCCCTTAACAAATCATTTCAATTATAGTTGTCTCTGAACACCTTTGATCACTTCAAACTCCAAAAAAACCCAAACACCGTAAAGTATGCTAAAATGACTCCAAAAATTCAAAACGTGAACAAAGCTATAATACCAGCTACCATGAACTGACCTAGCTGTTGGATTCGTAGATTCCTTCTCATTGGCCAATTTCGAAATCTGAATGGAGGCAATCTTCAATTATTTTCACGTCCGTTACATTTTTTAGTGAAACTAAGAATTAAAGTACGTTGTTGACCACAAACTGTTCGAAATTTTGAAAATTCGCACAAACCACGGAACTACAGAATTTTACGAAAGCACCCTGGTGTCACGCACACTTCACTTTTTATGAAAACTCATTATGATGACTTTTTTCTCATTATAATGATTTTTTTCTCATAATAATGACTTTTTGCTTATTATAATGACTTTTTTCTCATTATATTAAGTTTTATCTCATTATAATGACTTTTACGTTATTTGCCATTCATTATATTTTCTTGGTTACGTTACGTTGCGGGTTCTTGGAAATATCTTTTTTTGGGTTTAAATCATTATTATCAACAAGTTTATTTATTTATTTATTTAATAAACACATTTTGAGTAGTTGTCCATTACATTCAAGATCGATATGAAACACGAAACGAAAAAGGGTGGGAGGGACAATTTTATAAGACATAGTGTGTCTCACTTTTCATGGAAGCACCCCCGTAACTATCAAGGTAGAATGATGAAACTCTCAGGACTGAAGGAAATTATGGAAATGCACTTACCGATTCAATGGTGATAGCCGAAGTGATATACACTGCCCGCCAGTCGCGATGGAACTAACCATTTTTCAATCGCTGCTGGCGGGCAGTGTATATCACTCAGGCCATGACCATCGAACCGGTAAGTGCATTTCCATAATTTCCTTCAGTCCTGAGAGTTTCATCATTCTACATTGATAATTACCGAAGTTACGAGGGTGCTTCCATGAAAAGTGAGACAAATTCGGATTTTTCAGTACTGAATGATTTTTGTCAGGAAAAAGGAGTATCTGTAATAAATTGGGGGTCATGATCACGAATCTGATAGAATTTCGCTTCTATTTTGTCCCCTAATATGATTTACCGTAAAAATGGGTTGTTCCATCGCGACTGGCGGGCAGTGTATATCACTTAGGCCATCACCATTGAACCGGTAGGTGCATTTCTGTAATATCCTTCAGTCCTGAGAGTTTCATCATTCTACCTTGATAATTACGGAAGTTACGGGGGTGCTTCCATGAAAAGTGAGACACACTGTATATTATAAAAGTCATTATAATGAAATAAAAGTCATTATGATGAGAAAATAGTCAATACAGTGAGAAAAAATTCATTACAATGAGTTTTAAAAAAAATAAAGTGTGCTGACACCAGAGGGTGCTTTCATAGAATTTAAATCAGATCACACTGTACTTTTGCAATTCAATTAACAGTTTTCGGAAGGGTATGGTCTAGCCTTTAAGCTAAACCTCCTCAGCAGTTCTCTGATTCTTGTATTTGTAAAGTTAGTGAATTGAGAATAAGAGCAATAATCTTTGAGAATTCCTCTTTTGGTTTTCCAAAAATATCTCATTTACTCTATTTTCCTTTCAGTCATATGTGATGTCATAGCGATATGTTTATGGACAGCGCAGTTCTACTTGAACATCCAGTACAGTGTTTTATCCAGGGAAGACAAAGACAACGAATGGACATCGGAAAATATGGCTGAACTCGGGTATTCTTTCTGGTAATTATTAATATTACAATAATAAAATAAGTTTTTAGGAGAGTGTTAAGGCTTGTTCATATCATCGCGAATTTCGCAATTTTTCTGAGAATAAAATGGCTGCCAGACATGCCGGACCATTCGTTGATGCAGAACCATGTCGGCAGCCGTTTTATTCGCAGAAAAATTGCGAAATTCGCGAATATGATTTTTGAGTGATATTATCAAAGAATATTAAAGAAAAGCAAAATCGTGAAACCATTTACAATTCCCATTTTTGTTCACAAAACATAAAGAAGTGTGAGTGCAATATTGACCACTGAACCACTTTTCTCAGCGCCTCCAGTGTTTGGCATCCGAAGCTGAGATATATGGCGCAAAATTTGAAAGAGTTTTTTCGTATTTTACTTTTTTATTAATGTTGCTTCAACTTCCGGATACGTCTTGATTCCATGGAAATGATGTGCCATGTGGAAAAAAAACATGGTCAATCTTGAGTATAACCATAACTATGATGATCTCAGGTTCAAAATGTATTGGAAAATATACAGTGCGACGATAAATTATGGAACAAATTCATTATTTCTGAATATAAAGATATTTCTGAAAAATCCTCGGACGGGTCGATTTTCTTTTCTGATGGGCCAATTTTTGAACCCCACCCAAAATATATAGGGTTATCCGCAATTGAGTAAAAATGACTTTGGTGATATTTTTAAATTGGACACCCAGTATATTTTTCCATATTTGGTTAGGGATCGTCATTACGAATCCAGTGATACCAAGTTTGATGGGATTATGTCAAACGGCTGCGGAGATATGTCCAAAAAACTTCCTCGTATGTCCAATGAGTATGACTGCGAGACTCCACACGATTCAGAAGGTTAAAAGTCTCTGTCGCACTCATTGGGTATATGGAGAAGTTTTTTGGCCATATCTCCGCAGCCGTTTGACATAATCCCATCATACTTGGTATCACTGGATTTGTAATGACGATCCCTAACCAAATATGGACAAATATACTGGGTGTCCCATTTAAAAATATCACCAAAGTCGCTTTTCCTCAAATGCGGATAACCCTATATATTTTGGGTGAGGTCCAAAAATTGGCCCATCGGAAAAGAAAATCGACCTGTCCGAGGATTTTTCCGATATATCTTTATATTCAGAAATAATGAATTTGTTCCATAATTTAGCGTCGCACTGTATACTTTATACATAGCTTTATATCATAACAGTGTTACCATCTTTAGATAAGCAAAGGCGTAACATGTAACAGTGTTGCCATTTGACTGCACTTCCATGAGTTGGAGTGTGGGTGTTCTGTGTTTTTGTTTACCCAGTAATCAGTATATACAAGACTATTCAGATCTCACCACCAAGGGACGCATTTTTATGTTTCAGGTTTGTTGCTGGGGCAGCAGTGGCGTCTTTCATAAATATAATAATAATTTTTATCGCAAATACAGAAAAGGAAATGGATACAGTCATACCAGTTTTGGAAGAAAAAACAAACGGAGCCATCATGTTATATTAGAGTCAGCAATAGTGTAAATACCCGCATTTTAATGCAACGTAAACCTGTACATTTTCATGTTGCATTTATTTTTTTACATATTTATTGATTAAAGTAAAACAAAAACGAGAAGTTTCATTTCCTATTTTGAAAATGAGTGTTTATATTCCACTGGATATCGCGTAGGAAAGGTTTCACAGACACTTTCAATAACCATGTCAAATTCTCCACAAATTAAAGTAATGTTCAATTTTAAATTCTAAACGGGACATGATAAAAATTTCACTACGCCTAAACGCAAATTATTAGCAATTATTGTTTGTCGACATTTCAACATTTATTTCTTGTTGATTCTTTCAAAAAAAGCCTACTGATATTCAGACATCTCTAATAACCACACGGAAATTTTAGTTTTTCCGAGTTTCTACAAAAACAGTTTAATTCAAATATAGGGTTGTAAGCATAAACTCCCCCTATGTTTTAGCGTAGAATCCACTGGCGTTGAGAAAAAAGTGGGGTTGCCATTTGAAAGAAATGAGTTGCACAATAGGGAATATGCAAATGATTTTTAAATTTACTTGATTTTTTTACCTCATATACTTTGTCTTGAAATTACACCTAATCCATTAGTTTATCATTTATAATCCATTAGTTTTTCATTTAGTTTGTATTTAACTCCATAAAACTTTAATCAAAAAGTGCATAATAAGCGCGCGGAATTCAAATTTGCGAAACGAAGAATGACGTCACATGGCACGTTATGAAATTTATCTGTGTTGATATGCATACTGAGCTAGTCGTCTTTCATAGAAAATTTGTTTTTATTTATATATCTGTAGTGTTTTCCATTAGATAGTGCGATCTTCGTCTAGTGACAATTGTAAATTATCAAGAGCAATGACTTAAAGTGGTTTCGTCAAAGCACAATCCGACAATATCTGAACTGATAAGTAGTAATAGTTTTCCTTTTGTAATTTAAATGAGGCAGGTATATACAAAACATTTATGCATACAAAACTTACTTCTGATCAATTCACTTCATGTCAACTATCGAAATACAATGTACTCACATTGAAATGATCTTCACAACAATGTAAATGTGATATTGGAGATACTTCGCCTCTTCTCATAAACTTACACCATTGTTTACGTATTTTCGCATCTCTTGGAACAGAAAAAATACTTTACTTGGTGTACTTATAATAATAAATATACAGTGACCGCCAAAAAGTATGTACCATATGGGAAAAATTTTTATTATTGGAGTATTGGAAAAAATATTCTGGGGAAAAGTTTGTGCATGTCCGATAACCGAAAAATCGATTTTGACACATGTCACGTGATCGCTAGAATGGCGGCAAAATGAAAAAAATTGCAATGCAAAGGCAAAAAAAGGGGTAAGATGGCAAGATATCAAAAAAAGTTATTTGAAAAAGTCACTTAGAATTCAATTTTATACACATAAAAGAAGTTTCAAGAGATAATTCAAAAAAATTGAAAATAGCAATTTTTTAAAAATATTTTCCCATCTATTTAAAAATATTTTTTTTCTTATGACTAGCTTGACTATACTGAAACATTTGCATTTTAATGATAATGACAAAACTTTCTCATTTTCTCCACACCAGAGGGCACTAAATTAAAAAAATTGGTTTTTGCCAGAACCCTCGCTGTTACATTGATTCTTATCTAACAGTTATATCAGAATTCCAAGACTATTGTGTTGATATGGCAATCTAGAAACACCATGTTTCCTGATTTTAATCCAATAATAATGCTATATGAGCGTTTTACCTTGCACATAAACTTTAAGAATCTTTAATTTGACGCACTATTTTCAAGTTTATGTGCGAAGTGAAACGCTCATGCACGATTATCATCGGAACTTGATTATAATCTGAAAAATACCATGTTTTTGGAGTGTCATGTCATCACAATGGTCGTGGAATTCGGATATAACTGTTAGATACGAACCGATGTAACAGCAAGGGTTCTGACAAATTCCCATTTTTTCAATTTAGTGCCCTCTGGTGTGGAGAAAATGAGAAAGTTTTGTCATTATCATTAAAATGCAAATGTTTCAGTATAGTCAAGCTATTCATAAGAAAAAAAAAATAATATTTTTAAATAGATGGGAAAATATTTTTAAAAAATTGCTATTTTCAATTTTTTTGAATTATCTCTTGAAACTTCGTTTATGTGTATAAAATTGAATTCTAAGTGACTTTTTCAAATAACTTTTTTTAATATCTTGCCATCTTACCCCTTTTTTTGCCTTTGCATTACAATTTTTTTCATTTTGCCGCCATTCTAGCGATCACGTGACATGTGTCAAAATCGATTTTTAGGTTATCGGACATGCACAAACTTTTCCCCAGAATATTTTTTCCAATACTCCAATAATAAATTTTTTTCCCATATGGTTCATACTTTTTGGCGGTCACTGTATAATAAAAATATAACTAAATATGATCTCAAAGGTGCGATTTAGTGCCTTCTTGTTCATAAAACAGAACGTAAACCTTTCCGCTCACGAGGGCTCTGGATGAAATAGGGGATATGCGAGAATCATTATATTCGTGCCACGTGCCCGCATACGGATGCCTACAGTAGGCAGTGTAATGCCCGCTGTCACTATGATTTGATAATGCGTACAGACTGTAGCGGAAAGGGGCTACATGGTCTGCCACATAATTACTCATATCCAAGCCCTCTAACGGAAAATCGATGGTTACATTCAATTTTCCTTACTTATAATTGTGTTTTGGCATTCCGGTACTAGACAATACCTATAAAATGGTTTTTTAGCATTTTCCATTATCGTAATAGCGATTAAAACTGCAAATCCCTAACCTAATTAATAACTGTCAATGGCCATAACTATAGAAAGGCCTGTTCATTGAAGACTGCTCTGGTTGATCGAGATCACTTTCACATATGTTCATCTCTCTCTAACACTTGTACTGCATTTGTCTTACTCTTTTATAAAATATCAACTTCAAGCAACTAGAGCATCAGAGTACGTCTCAATGAACGACACTGAAGAACAACACTGATCGCGTCATGTGACGTCATCCACAGCGCGCGAAAATGGAGGCGATCAAATAGGTCAAATTCAATCGGTATTTTATATATTATTTTAAAAATTAATTCCAAGACTTTCAACAGTATTTATATTTTTTTACTATGTTTTAAGGAAGTAATAAATTGATTAAACAAATAAAAAAAATTATGCATATTCCCTATGGCAGTGTCGTCTGCAAATTGCATTCCATAGGATGGTGTGAAATGTTCTTGGGGGTCTGGGTTGTTCTCTATGAATTGGCGAAATAAAATAAGATCGCAGCGCCACCTATGGCAAGACTTTGAACTACGAATCACGGACAAAGGTTTTTGACTTTACACGTGTTTATATGGCGTTTTGACGATCTGTACTCCTATTTTCAAACAATTTGTGAAAATTTGTGAGTTCTATCTTTCTATTGAAAGACTCTAAAGAACGTTTCAGTCAGGTGATTTAAAGGAATTTCATCTCCGATTAGTTTTGAATGCTTCTGCAATTCAAGGTTGCATGGCGTTTTGATGATCTGTTCTATTTTCAAACAATTATTGAAAATTTGTGATTTCTTTAACTGAAAAGTTATTGCGTTTCTATTAAAAGACTTGAACGATAGTTTCACTGTAGTTTACAAATATTTTACGTGTTTTTTGAAGTCATGATTTGCGAGTTATTGATCTGATTCATTCTGTTGATTAAGGATATTTCCTTACTCGATTTCTGTTCGTATTATTTTGGTTTATACTGTTGATAGACTGCCAAATATGGGAAAATACAATCCTAGTTGTTCAGTCCCAGGATGCAGGACCATATGGCAAGAAGGAAAATGTGGGATATCACAAAGGACCCCGCACTAATCTTATGGAAAACCGGTTTCGGTGAAAATCGCTGAAATTTCAATATGATGTAGCCCATGCCATCCTGAACAAAAGTTACCATTGCGCCAACTCTCTGAATGCCCGCGTTTGGATTCTACAGGGGGTCAAAGTTCGATATTTTGACGATTTTTCAAAAAATCCGGAATTTCATTTTCATTGTATCGATCTGAATTTTTATAATGAAATAGTCCACAATATGTGCATCAAAAAGTTCAAATGACAAAAGTTTCTAGAATCAAAACTGGCGGGTATACAGAGGGTTGAACTTTGTTTTTGGTAATTTTTATCGAACTTTTTTTGAGAAAATATTCGTTTTCCTGCAGATCCATGTGCAATTGATGATACTTACAGTACATAAGAGGGCGATCATATTTTGCATTTGAACTAACCATCCAACTTTAAATATTTGAAAGATACGGGGCGATCAAAAATATATTTTCAATTTCGGAAAAATGTATCCCTTTGTATAGTCAGCTTTCACCAATATATTTAGCTGATGTTTTGAAAGTATGTAGCTAACATACATACAAATGTGTCACCGTCTGTGCTCATTAATCTGAATCCAAATAAAGTTGCGGCGATGGTCCAAAAAATATGGAGAAGGGATGTTTCGGAATAATTTTGAAATGATTTCTAAAATCGTCCGTGAATTTTTTTTATTTTCTGATATAATGTAGATGAGTCATTCTTGATCAAAAAGTTCTACAGTGCCTACCACGCGAATGCCACGGTTTGAGTTATACAGGGGTTTGAAGTATAGTATTTCCTTGATTTCTCGAATAATCAATAATTTCTTTGTAACGGAAAATAACATTGTTTCCTAGACAAACTTCGAAACATTTCAATGAACAAATTATCTGAAATGAGAATTTATGAATATACAAAGGTTGGTCCAAAAAAAAAATTTTTTTTCAAAAATATAAGTATCCGTTTACTATTCATATTTTTTATATATTCAGAAACTCTATTAGGACCAGGACCACTTTGTCTCCACCCGATGTTTTAGGAAAATCCAGTAAGAAAACAATATATTCTCGAGAAAGATCGTGTGCGGAAAAACAAGTAGAGAGAAATGAGATGATTTGGTTTATATTCAGGTCTTCGCAACTGCCATTGTCTTCAAAAAATTGTGACCGCAACTGACAGATATATATGAAATATGAATTAAAGTAAGTACATAACATGAATTCAGCACGATTCCAAGCATATGGGCTGATTCAGAGAAAACAGAAATGATGATAGTACCACAACAGCTACTGAACTGAGTCGAATCAATTCAGCAAGTACATTTTTTCCATGAAGACAGCCTTTCGGACGATTCATATTTCGTTTTCCGAAACGAGTTATACCGGTTTCGGGGTTTTGCCCCTCATCAGTGTAGGGTAGGTCTTATATAGATATCACTGAATAGAGCATGCGACATTCTTAAATAATTGGAAAAATCTTCCATTACAATGATTGAATCTGCAGTTAATTCAATTGCAATGAAGAATGAGGATGCAAGTGATTTCTATCGCAATAAAGAATTAGACTTCAGACGAAATGTCATGCATCCAAATTGACCACCTACATACCGGTCTTGGGTTTTTTGAGGTGTTATTCAAATAAATTGTGAGGAGTTTATTCACCGGCATGACTGTCATCGTTTCACTACCCAACTATTTCAAGCGCACCATCAGGAACCATTTGTTGTGGTCTATTTGCCGCGTCCATTACTGAGTTTAGTAGGGAACTTGAGGGGTATCGACTGTTGGGGTCATGTCGAGCATGACCAAGATACCATAGAACACTGGCAACATGCGCACATGTTCCTAAAGTTCTGGCGCCGGTTTTACAAGTACAAAAATATCCTAATATGGGCTCGTTTGGTTCATCAGGTTCTTCTCCATCATTATATTTGATCCACAGTTGATATTTTGTGGCATTTCTGAACCTCGAAAAAACCCTGACTCTCATGAATCCAGGTTCCTCTTCGAAAATATCGACCTGAAACTCTTCATTTTCTTCCCTTTGCAATTTATCCTGTATATACGAAGGTGAAAGTTTAACTTAGTATATACCTACGGTCAAATCTCTTAGATATTCTATCGTAAGGCGAGGAAAGTTTGGAATCAGGTTTCCATTCATACGGACCCATTGACCATTTCTCAGATGAAGATTGTCCACTTCCACTCGAGCCTGGACGACATTTACCTCCTGTGATTTTCGTAACAATTCTTGTGCCAGCTGAGCATTGGCACCTCTCATTGAGACTGGGGGGTGGAAGCTGTTGATGTGTGCACCAGCGATTTGATATAGATCGCTAAGATTGTGTACGTGTGGCATTTCGATAGTTTTATCAAAAAACTTAAACATGCTTTTCAAATGTCCATTTCTTGCTTCAACTATGCATCTAGTTTTCGTCACTAATCGAGATTTATTTGCTTCCTCAGTGGAAAGCTGTTGTTGCCCTCGTGGAACAATCGCGGGCATTTCATATTGTATGCCAAGATTATTCAGTAAGGGTATGGCATCTCGATAACCCCGATCCACAACAAAAATGTCACCTTCATTAAACCATCCCCTCATGTCTTCTAAGTTTCTTTCAAACTGATTCTCCAAAATTCTTGCGTCATTGTTGCGAGCGTCTGAGAAATAAGGTCCTTGAATACTCAGTATATATCCATCCGGGGCCACAATCAAAACTGGTTTCACCAGATGATGTCCCTTGTACCGGCAGAAAGATTGGCGCAATATCCTGAAATTACAACTTTTATTTATGGCGGCGTATGATCCGTCGATGTAAACGATGGCCTTCGGGTTGTCTGGGGTCGGGTTATATAAAATATTGGAAAACTCACTCACATGCCTTCTAATATACACATTCCTATCGATGGCTGCAAAGCAGATATTCGATGGAACGAATCTTTGCATCAAAGACTGTCTTACTTTAGAAATTGCTAAGCTGGTGGCTTGCCTAGAGGGATAATGGAATATTACCTTCAAGAAATCATCCGACAGACCCTGACGCAATTTACAGAGGAATGTCATAAGGTCTTTTTTCGTTATATATCTATAATCATGTTCCTGCGGAACCATATCACAGAACATAAAAAGACTACGAAATTGTTCTTTGGTTATAGGAGATATTGCCTGAAACTCATCCTCACTGAAATTGTTCTCATCTTCATAGCTGGAGTGTTCAATAGCCACAAAACGAAGCCCTTGAAGGAAAATGGATAGTTGCTATTTACAAACTGGATTCCTGGTAATAGAAATGGCAAAATGAAACCGTTATCATCGAGATGATGTCTGCACGCCTTCAGGTTATCCGGGATGAATATATTTCGATGAACAAAAACATTGGCCCTGCATTTATTGGATAGAGTTTGCTGATCAGCGGCGGCATTGCAGATGAAGCATGTATGGCTCGATGTTTGTGTCAAAACATTAAGTCTTATACAAGTTGGATCAATCGTCAAGTCCCTTATTTCATTCATAATAGATCGATTACAGTTTAAACATATTCTTGTTTCTTCTCCTATGATGAGAGGGGGACCACCTCGTGCATCCCGCCTAGAAATAGCTATTTGACACTTTTCCAAATGTTCTTCTCCATGAAGAAGATGTGACATTCGAGCTGGTCTTGATCGGGTATCGCATACAAAGCAATTTACTTGATTTTGATAGGCCATGATGACCTGGGAATATTCCAATATGAGATACAATTGAATATAATGATTATCTCACCTTATTTAACTTCGAAGAGCAGAAAATAAAAGAAAACAGGTAATTGATGACCAAAACATCAACCGATTCTCTAATTATTAGAAAATACTAACATTTCATCTACGTTCAACACATCAAAATATGTTTGCTATCAAAAACATCCATAACTCTGACAGCAATCGAATGACATTCCAAGGACTGCTCTATTTTGGATATGGAATAATACAGTTACTTGCACAGAAAAGTAGTAGGTACAAGTCTTGGAAACGAAAATGTTGTTATTTTAGTACAGTAAATTGTGTTAATCTGATCTTTTAAAATTGTCTTTGGCTTTTTAAAAACGTTAAAGAGGCACAAAAGAAATATGGCAGTTATCAATTTTAGCAAGTCATTTCGTAAAGAATAAACAACACTACTTGACGGAAGACCATTAATTAATAATGAAAAATGGATTATATAATCCAATCTTCCGCATACAACCTATACTATAGGTAATTCGTCGGCAAGTATACAACAGAAAACAGTACAGCAGTAGTTGTTTTCTGTTGTATACTTGCCGACGAATTACCTATAGTATAGGTTGTATGCGGAAGATTGGATTATATAATCCATTTTTCATTATTAAGCAAGTCATGTTTACACTGCTGAAATTAAGTGTACTACTTTTCTATGAAAGCAACTGTACACAATTCGGGAATATATAAAACCTGAACTACCTGAACTTGAAACTAGTATATCAAAGACATCATTTGAAAAATAAAATAGTTCTGGGATTGCAGGGAGATGTACGCCCCTTCTACTTGGAAAACTCTGCAGTAACTTGGCCATGCTTGGCATGGCACTTTACTGGCAGACACATTCGAAGCATTCCGAAAATTGTTTTCATCCTGTATTTTCCTGGAACATAAAATGAAAATGATGGTCCTTATAGAATTTGTATTATATTTTCATACACCGTATGAAACATGAATCGTATTCGTATGCTCATGCATATGTCCGAAAATATATTTACATAATGAGACTGACTTGCAACCTTTGTATATTCATGAATTCTCATTTCAGATAATTTGGGCATTGAAATGTTTCGAAGTTTGTCTAGGAAACAATGTTATTTTCCGTTACAAAGAAATTATTGATTATTCGAGAAATCAAGGAAATACTATACTTCAAACCCCTGTATAACTCAAACCGTGGCATTCGCGTGGTAGGCACTGTAGAACTTTTTGATCAAGAATGACTCATCTACATTATACCAGAAAATAAAAAAAATTCACGGACGATTTTAGAAATCATTTCAAAATTTTTCCCGAACATCCCTTCTCCATATTTTTTGGACCATCGCCGCAACTTTATTTGGATTCAGATTAATGAGCACAGACGGTGACACATTTGTATGTATGTTAGCTACATACTTTCAAAACATCAGCTAAATATATTGGTGAAAGCTGACTATACAAAGGGATACATTTTTCCGAAATTGAAAATATATTTTTGATCGCCCCGTATCTTTCAAATATTTAAAGTTGGATGGTTAGTTCAAATGCAAAATATGATCGCCCTCTTATGTACTGTAAGTATCATCAATTGCACATGGATCTGCAGGAAAACGAATATTTTCTCAAAAAAAGTTCGATAAAAATTACCAAAAACAAAGTTCAACCCTCTGTATACCCGCCAGTTTTGATTCTAGAAACTTTTGTCATTTGAACTTTTTGATGCACATATTGTGGACTATTTCATTATAAAAATTCAGATCGATACAATGAAAATGAAATTCCGGATTTTTTGAAAAATCGTCAAAATATCGAACTTTGACCCCCTGTAGAATCCAAACGCGGGCATTCAGAGAGTTGGCGCAATGGTAACTTTTGTTCAGGATGGCATGGGCTACATCATATTGAAATTTCAGCGATTTTCACCGAAACCGGTTTTCCATAAGATTAGTGCGGGGTCCTTTCCCCCAAAAATAAAAGCAAGGTTAAAAAATCACCAATTGGTTCGACCAGATTGAAGAAATTGACCAAAGGAAAGCATGGATTTTGAAACTGAAAATTGGCAAGCTAAATAATATCGAAATATATGCTTGTTTGACAAACAGACTGATGAATGAATCAGATCAATAATTGATCGCAAATCATGACCTCCAAAAACAAGTAAAATATTTGTAAACTACACTGAAACTATCGTTCAAGTCTTTTAATAGAAACACAATAACTTTTCAGTTAAAGAAATCACAAATTTTCACAAATTGTTTGAAAATAGTAGAACAGATCATCAAAACGCCTTACAACCTTGAATTGCAGAAGCATTCAAAACTAATCGGAGATGAAATACCTTTGAATCACCTTACTGAAACGTTCTTTAGAGTCTTTCAATAGAAACACAATCGCTTTTCAGATATAGAAATCACAAATTTTCACAAATTGTTTGAAAGTAGGAGTACAGATCGTCAAAACGCCATATGAACACGTGTAAAGTCAAAAACCTTTGTCCGTGATTCGTAGTTCAAAGTCTTGCTATAGGTGGCGCTGCGGTCTTATTTTCTTTCGCCAATAGGTCGCAATAGTAGATATTATACAAGAATGGGGATAGAGGTGAACCCTGTGGGAGACCTTGTTTTAGATGAAAGAAGGCAGTCTTTTACTAGATGTACCATGTATTTGGGACAGTCTAATGTATATAGTTTGTATAGAATTTCTTTGTGCCAAACACTGTCAAAAGATTTGTTAATATCTAAAAAAATTGCAGCACTGCGATATCATGAGATTGCTAGCTTGTATGTTTGAGATCAGAACTGATATAGGGTGATGTTCCGTATTTATGGCGAAATCCATATTGATGAGTTGGAATACTGCATTTCCTATTTTCTCTTCCATAAATGATTTCATCAGTTTTTCGAGGTTTTTGCCCAATACTGGAAGTAGACTGATTGGTCTGTAGTTTTTCGGTTGACTCTGGTCTGTGTGTGGTTTTGGAATTGTTATTATCCTACCTTGTTTCCATTCCAGTGGAAAATAATTTAAAATTTATTTTCTTCTTTTTACTGCATTTAAATAAAAGCTTTTGTATAAAAGGATTTTTTAAGTTTATTCATTTATTTCTTTTTTAGTTTTCTTTAGATATGTTTCTTAGTCTGTTCATTTCAATGAATGCGTCATTCTTGCACGGTTGCTTGCCTGTTTATTTACCGTTGGGAATTTTTCCGAATTTCTACGCGTTCTCTATCTAGCATTCGAGGGGGGAAGAGGGGCTAATTTTTTGGAACCGTATTATTCAAAGGTCAGATAATTTTCACTATTTTTACGGATTTTTTCGATTTCTATTTCGCGAATTTTCCTAATTTTTTTCGTTTCAGGAAAGGGGGGCGAGCCCCTCGATCGATTATTTTTTCATCGTTACTTTCTAAGTCCAAAACTGTTGAAACATTTTCCGAACTCTTTTGCGTTCTCTACCTAGAAGAGGGGGGGGAAAAACAGGGGAGGTGATTTTTTTTTTAAATCATAATATTCGACGGTCAGATATTTTTCACTTATTTTACGGATTTTTCCGCTTTTAATTTCGCGAGTTTTCCAACTTTTTTCGAGAAAAGAGGGAGAGGCGAGCCCCCTACCTAGTTTTTTTTTGCTGTAATTTTTGACGTCCAAATCCGTCAAGAAAACTTCAACAATTCAGCTTGCAAGATTTGAACCCATCTAACACAGAGCAAGCTAAATAAAAGCTTTTAAAAAACCGAAGAAGTACAATAAGACACAATTAAATATATGAGTTTTATTGGTTAAAATAAACGCTGTATTCCGCACACTGCCTTACTATACATAACAAAAGCCAGTTCTGCATGAACATGAGAACAATGAATCAAACATTACCATTTTCCGTAAATAAACACAGCGTATTACTTGACGATCCTAACACCAGCTCAAAACAGAAAGAACATCTCAACGACGCCTGCCTGAGACTTGGGACCAGCCATCTTCCCCTTCTTGTGCAGGCGCTGCTGCTGCTGCCTCGCGGACAACAGCTAAAAGGAAAAATCGAAATTAGAACTCACTAGATTGGAAAGACCATGTTTTGGGTTAGTATCGTGATATTTTGTTAGTTAAACTAAGGCAAATTGGTATCAGAGGCAGGCTTTATTTGAAAATTACCTCAGTGGAGAACAGATATTTCTTGTGGGGTGCCCCAAGGGTCTATCCTTGGGCCCGTTTTGTTCCTCATTTATGTAAATTCGATATCTTGCCTGAATTTGACAGGGCATTTAAAATGATTTGCGGTTGATACTACCCTTTTACTATTATGGAGAAAGTCCTCAAGAAATAAAGGAACGAATGGAAGGTGACCTCAGTAAACTTGTCGGGCTAGTCAAAATATACAGTGACCGCCAAAAAGTATGTACCATATGGGAAAAATTTTTATTATTGGAGTATTGGAAAAAATATTCTGGGGAAAAGTTTGTGCATGTCCGATAACCTAAAAATCGATTTTGACACATGTCACGTGATCGCTAGAATGGCGGCAAAATGAAAAAAATTGTAATGCAAGGCAAAAAAGGGGTAAGATGGCAAGATATCAAAAAAAGTTATTTGAAAAAGTCGCTTAGAATTCAATTTTATACACATAAACGAAGTTTCAAGAGATAATTCAAAAAAATTGAAAATAGCAATTTTTTAAAAATATTTTCCCATCTATTTAAAAATATTATTTTTTTTCTTATGAATAGCTTGACTATACTGAAACATTTGCATTTTAATGATAATGACAAAACTTTCTCATTTTCTCCACACCAGAGGGCACTAAATTGAAAAAATGGGAATTTGTCAGAACCCTTGCTGTTACATCGGTTCGTATCTAACAGTTATATCCGAATTCCACGACCATTGTGATGACATGACACTCCAAAAACATGGTAATTTCCAGATTATAATCAAGTTCCGATGATAATCGTGCATGAGCGTTTCACTTCGCACATAAACTTGAAAATAGTGCGTCAAATTAAAGATTCTTAAAGTTTATGTGCAAAGTAAAACGCTCATACAGCATTATTATTGAAACTTGATTAAAATCAGGAAACATGGTGTTTCTAGATTGCCATATCAACACAATAGTCTTGGAATTCGGATATAACTGTTAGATAAGAACCAATGTAACAGCGAGGGTTCTGGCAAAAACCAATTTTTTTTTAATTTAGTGCCCTCTGGTGTGGAGAAAATGAGAAAGTTTTGTCATTATCATTAAAATGCAAATGTTTCAGTATAGTCAAGCTATTCATTTTTTTTAATTTAGTGCCCTCTGGTGTGGAGAAAATGAGAAAGTTTTGTCATTATCATTAAAATGCAAATGTTTCAGTATAGTCAAGCTATTCATAAGGAAAAAATATAATATTTTTAAATAGATGGGAAAATATTTTTAAAAAATTGCAATTTTTTTGAATTATCTCTTGAAACTTCGTTTATGTGTATAAAATTGAATTCTAAGTGACTTTTTCAAATAACTTTTTTTGATATCTTGCCATCTTACCCCTTTTTTGCCTTTGCATTGCAATTTTTTTCATTTTGCCGCCATTCTAGCGATCACGTGACATGTGTCAAAATCGATTTTTAGGTTATTGGACATGCATAAACTTTTCCCCAGAATATTTTTTCCAATACTCCAATAATAAAAAATTTTCCCATATGGTACATACTTTTTGGCGGTCACTGTATATAAAAAGTAATATGAGTAAAAATGATAAAATGGTATAAATATAATGGGACAACACGTATAACTATAATTTTGAAATACATTTAAGAGGTCAGAAACTCTTCTATGCTATAAAAAGCTTTATCACACAGAAATGATGATATCCTATTCCTAACTACTGATATGCCTCCTCTCATGTCTATAAGGTTTTCTATTTTATTCAAGCATTTGACACCAACATTTCTAGGGGAATTTTGACCAATGAGCAGCCTGGAAAAGGGCCGATGAATATTTTTCTTATTCCTTGTATTATGCGTGTGTGTGTTTCATCATCTTTCAGAAATTTATATTCGTTGTTAAATACCCCTATGAAGTGATCCTAGGATCCCCAAAAGATTATGGCATATTGCATAGCTGACTGAGCCAATCCAAAATAAAGAATCCTTAGTATATCAGCTGATACTGTATCCCGCAAATCCCTAATAATATATGTAATTGTGCTAAGTTTTGAACACAAAGTAGTGATATGATCTTCCCAACGTATAACAAATGTCAAGCATTTGACAGCGACTACAGAAAGCGAAAATTTTTAAAATAACTCTTGAAAATGCTAACCACTTGTGTTGGCGAAACGTCGAGTTCTTCTCTGAACACACGTCGGCCTTACAACCCGAAGAACCACCATGTAAGTAAACAAAATATTTGTATCATCTGCATAGAGAACGATTTGATCTGCTGCAATACACGTTCCTCTCAAGGCACTTGTGAAGATTATAAAGAAAAGAGGACCCAAGATGGAGCCTTGAGGTACCCCTTTATAAAAAATTTCTAACACAACAGTTTGTTTTCGATTAGCCAAGTAAAAGGTTGTCCAATCCAGGGTCACTCCACGAACTCCCATAGCATCTAATTTGAGTGTTAATAAATCATGATCTATTGTGTCGAATGCCCGGCTAGATCATAGAAATAGAGAAAGAAAAAGTTAACTATAAATTTCATGTTTCTTGGGATTGAATTAATAAATACAGTAGTATCAAATTAAATTTACTCACGTTTTTCTTTTGGAGCCGCAGGCGCAGCTTTTTTCGGTTCTTCTTTACGTTCTGGATCTCTATTGGCTCTCCAAACATTGTCCGAAGGACCGTCCCGAGGAGCAGGCCTACTAGAAGGAGGCGGTCTGCGGCTCGCAGGTTCATCATCTGTTTTTCTCCCCATACGCCAAGAGCTCCCACCGTCATCTCCGCCTCTTCCACCCCTATCATCAGAACGGCGGAAACCCTCGTCTCTTCCGCCCCTATCATCAGACCGACGAAAACCTTCATCTCTTCCGCCCCTATCATCAGAACGGCGGAAACCTTCATCTCTACCGCCCCTATCATCTCTACCGCCCCTGTCGTCTCTAGCGCCTCTTTCATCTCTACCTCCCCTGTCGTCTCTAGCGCCCCTATCATCTCTACCGCCCCTATCGTCTCTAGCGCCCCTATCATCTCTACCGCCCCTGTCGTCTCTACCGCCCCTATCATCTCTACCGCCCCTGTCGTCTCTACCGCCCCTATCATCTCTTCCACCTCTGGGGAAACGACTGTCTGTGAACCTGTCTCTGTCCGTTCTGGGTTCTCTGTCGAAACCGACGCCTCGTCTGACGTCGCGGCGCTCGTCTTTTTTGTCGTCGCCTCCCCGCCAGCTATCGGCACCTCGGGTGGGTTCGTCCGCGCTCGGGCGTGCTCGAGCTGAAACGAACGAAGCCGATTAGGAAAACGCAAATGGAGGTGTACTTCAAGGGTCCGTTTTAGGGCCCACTTATATGCCAATCGGTCTCTTGATGTTCGAGTAATCAAGTAGAAAGTTATTCAAGTACTTGGAAAACCAGAATGCAAGTAACCTCAAAGTTGCAGTGGTACCTTTCAAGAAAGTGGATATATTCAGATGAAATACTTTTTTTTATGAAACTCGAGAATTAGAAATTAATTTAGGAGCTCTATGTAAGTAAAGTACTTGTGATGACCAGAAGTACTGAAGTGGACAGTACCCTGGAGTAAATGACTGTATGATTGATGTAACCTGAAATTCTGGGAGCATATTAATAATAAAAACACTTCAAAATATTTGACATTATCCTCAATCTCGAGGTACTTGGAGTACTATAAAAGTACTTCAGTTTTCAGTACTACTTGAAGTAAACATTGTTCAAATGTATTTCAACAACTCTAGTGGAAACGAGGCTTCTTCATAATATTGAAGGCAATCCCAAACCATTGCGTGAAAGTACTCTATACTAGAAGTACTATTCTTCAGTACTACTTGAAAAATTGGTCGAAACGTGGCTTCTCTATAATATTGAAGTCAAACTCAAACAATTGCGAGAAAGTATTCTATACTTGAAGTACTATGAAGACCCTTCAGTACTACTTGAAGTACTATAAACATCGTTCAAATGTATTTGTAAAATTAACTATGCAGTGAAAATGTGGCTTCTCCATAATATTGAAGGCAATCCCAGACAATTGCTAGAAAGTACTTTATACCTGAAGTACTATGAAAGTAATTCAGTTTTCAGTACTACTTGAAGTAAATTGTTCAATCGTATTTCAATATCTCATTGTCTAGTGAAACATTTCCGCATTTCCAAACCACTGCGTAAAAGTACTCTTTCTTGAAGTACATATTACTTCAGTACTACTTGAAGTAAACATCGTTCAAATGTATTTCAATAGCTCATATTCTAGTGAAAATGTAGCTACTCTATAATATTGAAGACGACCCCAAACCATTGCGAGAAAGTACTCTATACTAGAAGTACTATGAAGACCCTTCAGTACTACTTGAAGTACCATAAACATCGTTCAAATGTATTTGTAAAATTAACTATGCAGTGAAAATGTGGCTTCTCCATAATATTGAAGGCAATCCCAGACAATTGCTAGAAAGTACTTTATACCTGAAGTACTATGAAAGTAATTCAGTTTTCAGTACTACTTGAAGTAAATTGTTCAATCGTATTTCAATATCTCATTGTCTAGTGAAACATTTCCGCATTTCCAAACCACTGCGTAAAAGTACTCTTTCTTGAAGTACATATTACTTCAGTACTACTTGAAGTAAACATCGTTCAAATGTATTTCAATAGCTCATATTCTAGTGAAAATGTAGCTACTCTATAATATTGAAGACGACCCCAAACCATTGCGTGAAAGTACTCAATACTAGAAGTACTATGAAGACCCTTCAGTACTACTTGAAGTACCATAAACATCGTTCAAATGTATTTGAAAAGTTCGCTATCCAGTAAAAATATGGCTTCTCCATAATATTGGAGGCATTCCCAGACAAATGCTAGAAAGTGCTTTATACTTGAAGTACTATAACAGTACCCCAGTTTTCAGTACTACCTGAAGTAAATAATTCAATTGTATTTCAATATCTCATTGTCTAGTGCAACTGTGGCTTCTCTATAATATTGAAGGTAATTCTAAACCACTGTGTGAAAGTACTATATACTTGAAGTACTATAAACAAGAGTAAGAGCTCACTATCTAGTGAAGATGTGACTTTTATGTAATAATGGAGTACATTGCGAGAAAGTACTCTATCCTTGAAGTACTATAATGGTAACTCAGTACTACTTCAAGTAAACATCGTTCAAATGTATTTCAAGAGCCCATTTAGTGAAAACGTGGCCTCTCTATAATATTGGAGGCAATCCTAAACCCTGTTGAGAAAGTACTCTATACTTGATGCACAATAAAGGTACGTCAGTACTACTTGAAGTACTATAAACGTCGTTCAAGGTACTTGAAGTATTTTTACCCGATTAGAAAAGTGTATTATCGAGTGAACACGTAGAAGTGACTAAAATACTTGAAGTAATGTCAAATGCTTACATGAAAGTACTTGAGTACTACAAAAATCAGTATGGAAGTACGAAGTATTTCAATGGAAAGATCAAATCTAGTACGATAAAAAACTCACGTTTCCACGCTTCCCTCTTGGGTTCCTCGCTGGCGCCCTTCTCCGCCCCCCTCCTCCACGGCCCCGGATCCGCCTTGGCGCCGCCGCCCTCCTTATCGCCGTCCTTCCTCCAAGACGACTCCTTCGGCTTCTCCCTGCTGCTCTCGCGGTCCTCCTGCATCTTCTTCTCGATCTCCTCCTCCCTGGCGCGCTGAATGGCCGCCGCTCTGTCCAGCATCTCCTTGCGCTCCTTCTCCCTGCGCTCCGCCTCCTCGCGCTCGACCCTCTCCCTCTCCTCGCGCTCCCTCCTCGCCTCCTCCTCGAGCCGCTGCCGCTCCTCCTCCTCCTTGCGCCGCTGCTCGGCAGCCTTGCGCTCCGCCTCCTCCTCCTTCTCCTGGAGGTACTTGGCGCGCCGCTCCTCCTTCCTGGCGGCGCGCCGCTCGAGCAGCCGCTTTTTCTTCTCGGCCGCGAGGAGGTCGTCGAACTCCTTGAGCTTGTCCTCGAAGACGACGTTGCGCTCCTGCTTGAGCTTGGCGAGGAACTCGTCCTTGTCGGGCTTCATGCGCGACAGGCGGTCTCTGGTGGTGACGGCGAGTTTACGCTCCTCGATGGCGGCCGCGATGCGCTCGCGCTCCTGCTGCTCCCAGAAGTTCTGGTCCTGCAGCTGGCGCTCGTTCATGTTCGCCTGCAGCATCGGGATCTCCTCGAGCCGCTTGGCGCGCTCGAAGTAGTCCACCTTCTTCTCTTGCGACTTCAGCTTCGCCTGCAGCTCGCGCCGCTCCTTTTGCAGCTCTTCCGCCTCCTTCGCCGCTATTTGATCGGCGTCGAGTTTTTTGATGTCCTGACAGAGATATCATCTTTTATTTTTAAATTCATGAACCCGAAAGATGAGTATGGAAAGAGACCAAGAAAAGGAAGGAGACCAAGAAAAGGAAAGAGGCCAAGAAAAGAAATGATACCAAGAAAATAAGGAAAGAGACCAAGAAAAATAAGGAAAGAGACCAAGAAAAATAAGGAAAGAGACCAAGAAAAAGAAGGAAAGAGACCAAGAAAAAGAAGGAAAGAGACCGAGACCAAGAAAAAGGAAGGAGACCAAGATAAAGAAGGAAGGAGACCAAGAATATATGAAAGAGACCAATACAAAGAAGGAAACAGGCCAAGAAAAAGAAACGTAGAGACCAAGAAAAAGTTTAGAGACTATGGAAAAGATTAAAGACCAAGAAAAATGGTAACGACCAATGAAAAAGAAAAGATAGAGACCAAGGAAAATAATTTTAGAGACCAAGGAAAACGAGATGTGACAAAATAAAAATGAGACCAAGGAAAAGAATAGTAGAACCCCAGAAAAAGAGTATAGGATAAAGAAAAATGGTAGAAACCAAGGAAAAGAAGGACGGAGACCAAGAAAAGACTATGGAAAAGGGTAGAGACCAAGGAAACGAATTTTAGAGACCAAGGAATACGAAATGTTGAGACCAAAAAAAAGGAGGGAGACCACGAAAAAGAAACGTAGAGACCAAGAAAAGGGGTAGAGACTATGGAAAAGGGAAAGACCAAGAAGAATGGTAACGACCAAGGAAAAGGGTAGAGACCAAGGAATACGAAATGTTGAGACCCAAAAAAAGAAAAGTTGATACCACGGAAAAATAGTAAAACCAAAGAAAAAGAGTAGAGACCAAAGAGAAATGTTAGAAACCAAGGAAAAAAAGGAGGGATGCCAAGAAAAGGAAACGTAGAGACCAAGAAAAGGGATAGAGACTATGGAAAAGGGTAAAGACCAAGGAAAAGGATAGAGACCAAGGAAAAGAATTTTAGAGACCAAGGAAAACGAAATGTTGAGACCAAAAATAGAAATATTGAGATTACATAAAATAATAGTAGAACTCAAGAAAAAGAGTAGATACCAAAGAAAAATGGTTGAAACCAAGGAAAAGAAGGAAGGAAACCAAAAAAAAGAAACGTAGAGGCCAAGAAAAAGGGTAGACTATGGAGAAGGGTAAAGACCAAGAAAAATGGTAACGACCAAGGAAAAGGGCAGAGACCAAGGAAAGGAATTTTAGAGACCAATGAAAAACAAATGTTGAGACCAAAAAAATAAATGTTGAGACCAAAAAAAGAAATGTTAAGAGCACGGAAAAGAATAGTACAATGCAAAAAAAGAGTAGATACCAAAGAAAAATGGTAGAAACCAAGGAAAAGAAGGAGGGAGACCAAGAAAAAGAAACGTAGAGACAAAGAAAAAGGGTAGAGACTATGGAAAATGGTCAAGACCAAGAAAAATGGTAAGAACCAAGGAAAATGGTAAAGGCCAAGAAAAATGGTAAAGACCAAGAAAAATGTAAAAGACCAAGGAAAAGGGTAGAGACCAAGGAAAAGGGTAGAGACCAAGGAAAAGGGTAGAGACCAAGGAAAAGGGTAGAGACCAAGGAAAAGGGTAGAGACCAAGGAAAAGGGTAGAGACCAAGGAAAAGGGTAGAGACCAAGGAAAAGAAATTTAGAGTCCAAGAAAAAAGTAATGTTCAGCCTAAGAAAAAAGAAATGTTAAGACCACGGAAAAGAATGGTAGAGACCAAAAAATAGTAGACAGCAAAGAAACATGGTAGAAGTAGAAACCAAGGAAAATAAGTAGGAAGAACAAGTAAAGAGAGGAATAAATAAAAGAAGGAAAAAATCCAATAAAGAAGATTAAATAGGTAGAAACTAATAAACAGAATTAAAAAGATAAGATAAAAATGACCCCTTCCTTCCAGCCCCAGCTAACGCTACCTATTCCTTTCTCACTTATAATATTTCGTTCTCTTTCTCTCCCATTCATTCATTTCCCTACTCTTTATAAGATATTCAACTATAAGGGTATGCAAACAAATTAAACTCTCGTGTGAATTGGGAAGACCAATCCGCAGAAAAAAGTATTGTTCAAGTAGACTTTCTAAATAGAAAATATATGGCTGTTTTTGTAATGATTTTTAGATAAAAAAATAAAACCGTTGTCAGAATTTGTTTATATCAAATTTTCAAGTTATTAAACAATGAATATATTTATAAAGAAACAAGAAGGAAATAATTTCCTAATTATTAAATCAATCGAAATATAAAAACAATTATAAATTTTTTTTTTTAAATCATTGTTCTATCAGGATTATGGATTATGGAAATAAAAAAAACTCAAATATTAAATTTGTTTATAACTAATTTATAAACAAATGACGGCCAAAAATTGTAACCAGTATTAATTACTGCCAGTGTTGGATGTAAAAACAGCAATAATAAAACATTCGTCAAATAAAAATTATTTAACAACATTTTTTGAATATTTAATTTTTCTTTATTTATAAAAAATTATAATAAACAAAATAATGAAGTTTTGTAACCTTTTATCGTGTGTTCTTGTTAAGTAGTTATTTTAGAAGGGCTTCAGGAAGCCAACAATTTATAGGTCAATTATTTAAACTTTTACGTCGTTATCTATGAAAACGGAGACCGGAAAAAATTTGTTAATCAACAATAGTATAACTTTTTAAATAATAGACTTACACATTTTTTTTCCAATGGAGATATATTCTTCCAAGTGTTGACATGAAACCATAATTTATTCATTCATTCATTCTCGCATACACACTCAGTGAAATTATATTGATGTATCAGCTGGTGTCAATCACTTATAGGTTGTAATCGACCTACTTCACTGAAATTTCACGTCTAACGCACATTTTTTAATTCAGTTCTGATTTTCATTTTCCCGTCTGCTATGCAATAAACTTATTTTCGAATTTGATTTAACTACAGACGTAAAACTACTTCATTGTGTTCAATAAACTGTTGGTTCACACAAATGCCAGAGAAAATAACCAACAACAAAAACAGAAAGATGATTTTCCACTTACGTCCTCATCAAGTTTCTTCAAAATCTTCTGCCCATGTCCAGTCTGGCTGATCTGTTGCAGCTTCTCCTTCAAATGCCTATCTTTGATTTGCTGAATCTCATCGAGAGCACGTTTTCTTTCCCTCTCTTCTCGCTCTTGCTCCAAGCGCTTCTGTTCGGCGAGAACGTGTTGTCTTTGCACTTCCTCCAACCTAAGAAACAACAACAAGAATAGTATTAACCATACCCGATGGTTCCGAAGGCATACCTCTTTTGTTCTTCCTCCTCGCGGACGGTATTCAGCCTCTCGATGTACTCCTTCCTGTCCTCGATGATCTTGTGTCTCTGCAGGATCTTCTGGTGCTCTCTAACCTTGGTTTCGTGGTAGTTCTGGACCATGGAAACGCGCAACTTCTCTCTTTCCAGCTACAAACACAAACAAGTGAGAGCTCGGAAGTTGTAGGAATTCATTGAATACTACGACTTCAATACGTTTAAAACTATAATTGGACACCAATAATATGAATACGACGACTTTAATGCGTTCAAAACTATAATTGGACACCAATAATATGAATACAACGACTTCAATGAGTTTAAAACTATAATCGGGCACCAGTAATATAAATACAACGATTTTGATGCGTTTAAAACTATAATTGGATACCAATAATATGAATACAACGACTTTAATGCGTTCAAAATTATAACTGGGCACCAATAAAATGAATACAACGACTTTAATGCGTTAAAAACTATAATTGGACACCAATAAAATAAATACAACGCCTTTCATGCGTTTAAAACTATAATTGGACACAGTAATATAAATACAACGACTTTAATGCATTTAAAACTATAATTGGACACTAATAATATGAATACAACGACTTCAATGAGTTTAAAACTATAATTGGACGACAGTGATAAAAATATAACAACTTTGATGCGTTTAAAACTATAATTTGGTACCAATAATATGAATACAACGACTTTAATGCGTTCAAAATTATAATTGGACACCAATAATATGAATACAACACCTTTAATGAGTTTAAAACCAAAATTGGAGGACAGTGATATAAATACGACTTTGATGCGTTTAAAACTATAATTGGATACCAATGATATGAATACAACTATTTTAATGCGTTCAAAATTATAATTGGGCACCAATAAAATGAATACAACGACTTTGATGCTTTTAAAACTATAATGGGACACCAATAATATGAATATAACGACTCTGATGCGTTTAAAACTATAATTGGACACCAATAAAATAAATACAACGTCTTTAATGAGTTTAAAACTATAATTGGACTCCAGTAATATAAATACAACGAGTTTGATGCGTTTAAAACTATAATTGGACACCAATAATATGAATACAACGACTTCAATGAGTTTAAAACTATAATTGGACACCAATAAAATAAATATGTCAGATTTTCTGAAGGCGGTCAAAAAAGATGTCTTGGTAATTTCTAAAAATATTAACCGTTTTTGAGATATTTCATATGCAAATTTCGATTTTCAGATTTTCCCGGTTTTCCGATCATTTTCGTGAAAAACAATTCAAGTAGGATTTGTTCATTCAATCGAGCTCTAAACATCGCATTTTTGATTTTTCGATATTCTGTTTAAAAGAACGGTTCGGCGTATTTGATTTTTTTTCAAATCTCCGTTTCGGAAAATTGCCGAAAAGAAAATGTCAGCATTTTCCGATCACACTCTAAAACTATACACTTCTGTAGGACATTGAAGCATATCTTCAAAAAATACGGAAGGAATCAAATCAATTTCTGAACCCGTATCTAGCGAACTAAAAAAAAAACCAAAAAAAACCCGAAAACCCCCGTAAAATAAAATTCTCATCCGGACACCTTACCTTCTTCTTGCTCGGATTGATGACCTGCATTGCTCGATTCAACACCGTCGACATGTTCACCAGCTGATTCCTCACTTGCTCGCTGGGCATCACCTGCAGAGTGGGCCCTTCCGGCTTGTCTTCGCGCTGGCTCTCGCTCAGATCCATCCCGAAGTGGATGCACTGCTTGCCGTGATCGATGCGGATCTGCATGTCGTTGTGGCGGACGCAGTCCACCAGCAGGCGCTCCAAGTGGAACGGAGTGGTGAATCTGGCGATCTGGATCAGCCTGGCGAACTCGATGGTCTGGTACACCTGGGCGATTTGCCTCACGAGGCGTACCAGCGTTACGTCCTGCAGGGCGTGCACGTACTGCTGCAAGGCGGAGTTTTCTTCGGCTTCGAGGGAGTTGATCACCTCGTGCACGCGCTTGCAGAGGAGCAGCGGGTGGAATTCGACCTCGAGCCAGTTGTAGAGGTCTTGGAGCTGGGGGCTAGCCAGATTTACTACGTTGACGCGAACCTTGGAAGAAAAAGGCGAATGTTGCTGGTGTTAGTTCAGTAGAAATATTCGTAAAGACCAAGATATTGAAACAAAGAGCCAATGGCAAATGTAAAAAATTCGAACCAACAAAACTATGACAGATCAGCACAAGTCAACTTGCAAAAAAAATACCAGAAGGACCATTGGACCAAAACCTTGAAACAAAGAGCCAATGCAAATGTCAAAAATTTAAAACAAAGAAATCACAAGTCAGTTTGCAAGTTTGCAAATGACAGAATGGCCATTGGAACAAGACATTGAAACAAAGAGCCAATGGGAAATGTATAAAAATTTAAGACAACAAAACTACCACAGATCAGGTGGCAAGGGCAATACCAGAAAAGCCATTGGACCAAGTCATTCTAATAAAGAGCCAATGGCAAATGTAAAATGTTCAAGACAACAAAACTAAGACAGATCAGCTTGCAACGGCAATATCAAAGAAAGCATTGGACCAAGACATTGAAACGAAGAGCCAATGGCAAATGTATGAGATCAGGTTGCAAGGGCAAAACTTGAAAGACCGTTGGACCTAGACATTCAAACAAAGAGCCAATGGCAAATATCAAAAATTCAAAACAAAGAACGACCACAAGTCAGCATGCAAGAGAAATAGTAGAAAGATCATTGGACCAAATGTCAAAAATTCAAGACAACAAAGACTATTAAGTCAGCTTGCAAGAGAAATACCAGACAGACCATTGAAATTGAAATGAAGAGCCAATGGCAAATATAAAAAATTCAAGGCAACAAAGCACGACCATAATTCAGCTTGCAAGAGAAATACTATTGTACCAAGCAAGACATTAAAAAAGCCAACAGCAAATGTGAAAAATTCAAGACAACAAAGACCGGCCACACGTCAGCTTGCACGAAAAATACCAGAAAGACCATTGGACCAAGATATTGGAATAAAGAGCCAATGGCAAATATAAAAAATTCAAGGCAACAAATCTAGAGAAATGGGTACCAGAGAGACCTTTGAACCAAAAAATTTAACAAAGAACCAATGACAAATGTAAAAAATTCAAGGCAACAACCACAAGTCAGATTGCAAGAGAAATATCCATTGAACCAAGATATTGAAAGAGCCAATGGCAAATGTGAAAAATTCAAGACAACAAAGAACGACCACAAGTCAGCTTGCAAGAGAAATACCTTTGGACCAAGACACTGAAATAAAGAGCCAATGGCAAATATGAAAAATTCAAGGTATCAAAGCACGATCACAAGTCATTGCAAGAGAAATAAGTACCTTAAAGTCCTTTGAACCAAAACATTGAAAGAAACAGCTAATAGCATATTTCAAATATTCAAGACAACAAAAAACGACCACAAGTCAGCTTGCAACAGAAATACTATTGAACCAAGACATTGAAAGGCCAATGGCAAATATGAAAAATTCATGAACGACCACAGAGCCAATGGCAAATATAAAAAATACAAGGCAACAAAGCACGACCATAAGTCAGTGCAAGAGAAATAGGACCAGAAAGGCCTTTGAAATTGAAATTGTTGAATTGAAACTAAGACATTGAATCATAGAGCCATTGACAAATGTCAAAAATTCAAACCGATCATAAGTCAGCTTGCAAGAGAAATACCATTATACCAAGACGTTGAAAAAGGCAATGGCAAATGTGAAAAGTTCAAGAAAACAAAGAATGACCACAAGTCAGCTTGCAAGAGAAATACCAGAAAGACTATTGGACCAAGACATTGAAATGAAGAGCCAATGGCAAATATCAAAAATTTAAAGCCCGACAATAAGTCAGCTTGCAAGAGAAATACCATAAAGACCATTGGACCAAGATATTGAAAGAGCCAATGGCAAATATAAAAAATTCAAGGCAACAAAGCAAGAGAAATGGGTACCAGAAAGATTTTTGAACCAAAAAATTGAAACAACCAATGACAAATGTCAAAAATTCAAGACCAAAAAAACGACCACAAGTCAGATTGCAAGAGAAATGCCATTGAACCAAGACATTGAAAGAGCCAATGGCAAATGTGAAAAATTCAATACAACAATGAACGACCACAAGTTAGATTGCAAGAAAAATAATAGAAATGCCTTTGAACCAAGACATTGAAGTAAAGAGCCAATGGCAAATATAAAAAATTCAAGGACCAAAGCACGATCACAAGTCACTGCAAGAGAAATAAGTACCTTAAAGACCTTTGAACCAAAACATTGAAATAAAGAGCCAATAGCAAATGTCAAAAATTCAAGATGACAAAAAACGACCACAAGTCAGCTTGCAAGAGAAATACCATTAAACCAAGGCATTGAAAAAGCCAATGGCAAATGTGAAAAATTCATGAACGATCACAGAGCCAATGGCAAATATAAAAAATGCAAGGCAACAAAGCATGACCACAAGTCAGTGCAAGAGAAATAGGACCAGAAAGGCCTTTGAACCAAGACATTGAAACAAAGAGCCAATGGCAAATGTCAAAAATTCAATACAACAAAAAACGACCACAAGTCAGCTTGCAAGAAAAATACCATTAAACCAAGACATTGAAAAAGCCAATGGCAAATGTGAAAAATTCATGAACGACCTCAGAGCCAATGGCAAATATTAAAAATGGAAGGCAAACAGCATGACCACGTCAGTGCAAGAGAAATAGGTACCAGAGAGACCTTTGAACCAAGACATTGAAACTAAGAGCCAATGGCAAATGTCAAAAATTCAAAACAAAGAAATCACAAGTCTGCTTGTTAGAGAAATACCATCAAACCAATAAATTGAAACAGCCAATGGCAAATGTAAAAAAATCAAGACAACAAACAACGACCACAAATCAGCTTACAAGGACAATACCTCAGAAAGACCTGAGGATCAAAAGGGGCCAATGGCAAATGTCAAAAATTATTTGAAGTCAGTTGAAACTATTAAATACTATTGGGAAATGGAATTTAAAGCTGCCTAGAATCATCTTCAAAGCCACAAAATAACATCAGAATTTAATCCATATTTTTTTTTTTTTGAGCAACTATCATAGACTACTATGGTTTTTCTACTAAAAATGTGTCAAAAATTAAATTTCTAATGCCATTTATTGAAGAAAGATCGTGTTAACTTTCCAAGAAGTCAGTAACATATATATTGACAATAACAAAAATCACTGTTTCAAAAGAAGTAACCTGAGGTTCATTTACTTCCCTTTTATTCATTCTTTTCATAACCTGACACTAATCTGGATTCCTCCTATGATTATGTCCAAAAATCACTTAGGGCCAGTCTTTTCAGTTCCAGTTAAACTCCAGATAACTAATAGTTTAGATGACGTTTGAATGATCACATTCTAACCATTAGTTAATTAATCTGGAGTTAAACTGAAACTGAAAAGACTGGCCCTTAATATCTTGCAAAATCAAGATATAAATAATTTGTTCTATTCCCCATTATCCCTGGGGCAGCTTAGAACTATACCTTTTGACAGTAGACAAACAGCAGCTTTCAAAAGTGTGAAAAAATTATTAAAATCACACAAGTTTATACTTCCTTTATAATTATAATTTAAGTTAAACATATTATACAGGAATAGTCACATACTTACAATCATTGTTTGAAGGAATAACATTGTGGAAGGACAAAGTATTTTTTATTTTTTTTACTAATTGTTGAGGAAAAATCACATCACTCACCAAATCCTTGAGAAGGCTGGCTCTAGTAGGGGGTTGAAACAACCCTAAGAGAACAGCTAGACGTTGAGCCTTTTCCAAAGGCGATTTATCAGTCTCAATGAATCTATCAAATTCCGGATGGGCAGAGGGCAAGGGAATAGCCAGGGTGGCTATCAATACACGACAAGCCATTCTGAAAAACATTAGAATAGTTTAGGTTTATATCAAAATGTAAAACAATTCTTTACAAAAAAAAAACGGATAAGAATAAAAACAAAATTCAAAAATATGTTATTATTTTCTTGAAATTATTTTGACAAAGAATGGAAATGATATACTTCAAGCTAGTTTAGAGATTTTGAGAATTTTCATAGCAGATACTATTATTGTTGTGATAGTTATATTCTTCAAATGAAAACTTTCAATGCCTCTAACTAATATTGAAACTTTTTTCAAATGAGGCTTATGATTACCTTTGTAGCTCCTCTGGGGTAATGTTTTTCTTCATTTCTTTCGACAACTGGAACAGCTTGAAGAGTGCAGCTGCATGGAACAAGTAGTTTCCAGCTTTCCAAAACACCATGGCAAGCTTTTGGTAGTAGTTAGCCATGGTTTTCGGGACTGGGGACTTCTTTGAAATATTCATCAAATTATGGATATCTTCAATGGCTTTATAGGCTTCCTGTCAAATTAAAATCATTGGTAAATACTTACACCATGAAGATAATTTCATACAATTCCTATGAATGAAACTGACCTGCCATAATTCCATTTGAATGGCAAAATCCAATTGATGAAGCCTGGTTTCCAAGTTAAGCTGTTGGGTTTCAGGTTTGGACATGGATACATTTGCTGCCTGTGCAGGCAACTTGCAAATATCTTCCAGGTGTTTACGAAGCTTATCACACAACTTCCTGAACTCAGTCTTCCTGTTGTATTTGAGACAGAACTGGAAAGCCATTCTGGCGATGTCGTGGTAGAGATTTTCAACGTGGGCATTGGTACGTAGAAGTTCCAAGCACTGACAATAAGATTCCCACAGAAATTTCACCCATGGAGTGAGGATGGTTCGGTCTGAACGGTCCTGAGCATCCTCGCCAGAAACAGCACTGAATGAGAAAAACCATTAGAAATAAAAATAATAAATGTTGTTTATTGAATCAGCATTACATTCAATTCAAATGGCTATCAACCAAGGTCCTTCTGCCCATTAATACAATTTTGTTTTGTAATAATAAATATAGTTAAAAAAAGTGTATAGCTTATCCTATTTGAAAAAAAAAATCAAATAATTTTTATTCACATATAAAATAAAATACAAAATTCGACATGATCTTGATAAAAGTAAAGAACTATTTTTGATTATTTGTAGTTTTTCCAGCAAGGTTTTTGTGAAAACTTCCTGGAGACATTTAAAATGTATTTGTTTATGGGCAAGCCCTTTCAAGAAAAAAATTACATTGTCTAAGCAAATAAAATACGGAGCACACAGTAGTAACATGGCATAATATAGTCTTATAAACAAGTTGAAAAACGTGAAAAATAGACATAAAGCTCCTAAAAATATGAGAGATAGAGCATCTTCAAGATCACTTATGGATTCTGAAGCATTTCAGATCAGAAAATAATATGGCATTGCTATTTGGAAGACAGCAACTGATGTCATCAATAACTAAATTGAACAAGAGGGGGCCTAAGTGTGACCCTTGAGGAACTCCTGATATTGCTTGGAATGTGTGGGAGTAGTAATGATTCACACTGACTATCTGCGACCTGTTGGATAAATGGCTGCCTAACCACTAGAGTACTGAGCCATCCAAGCCACATAGATTACATTTAAGGGTTAGGAGTTCGTGATTCACCCTGTCAAAAGCCTTAGAGAAATCCGTGTAAATAGAGTTCAAAACAGAACTGCTTGTACTTACCTCAGCAGGATGCTTTCTGGGGTTGCCAGATTGTCCAGATCATCGATATCTATGACAGCTTGTGCAGATTGCGCTCTGGCGTTTTCAGTTTTCTCCTCAGCCATTCTCAAATATCCTCTTATAACATTTTCCAAAGATCCGACGTTGACAGACTGGAACATGTTTCGATATTGAAAGAGCCCCTCTTTGGCGATATGGGACTTTTTGAGTTCCACGCAGAGGTCCAGGTACTTGAACATGATCGGTTCTAGCACCGATTCCGACCAGTTGTAGGCCCATTTCTTGTTTCGGAAGACTTCTTGTAGAGTGTCGAGAGCTCTGGCCGGTTTTCCGACTTCGATGAATTCTTGAAAAAAACAAAAATGGGATTGGTGACGGGTGTACATACGTATGGCAATGTAACCTACCGTTGGCACGCTTTAGCGCATTTTCCGGTCTTTGCCCGTATCTGGCCATCTTGAGTTTGATACTGCAGACGTTTAATCACATTAAAACTGGAAAATAGTATGTTTTCCAGTATTTTATGAATACATGGAAAATACTAGTGCTGTCAATTTGACTGCCACTACAAATGGCCGCCTAAATGCCGGAAATAAGAATATAGTAATTGCCAATAGGTACGCGCTCTGGCATTGGTTCGGATAAAATGCCCCCGCTTTTCGAATCTTGGATAATCGTTGAATAGTCGTTATATCGTAACAATTTTATGTGGTAATTCTGTTTAGGAAAAGTTAGTCGGATCAGCTTAGGTTAGCTATCATTTTATGTATTTTCAACTCAGTTTGCATGCAGCTGCTTTGTCATTAAAACTTCCCGCCATAACAGTGACCAATCGCAGAGCGCGTCCCTATTGTATTTTTCTGTCGCCACCGGAAATGCGATTATGAATGATGACACGCAATGTGACAACTACCAAATTATCTTCTTTTCTTACTTTTTTTGTATTTTGGTGTTTATAGTGACATCGACTGCTAAGGTCATTAGCCAATCTTCTATTTTCGTGGGGCTTTGTACTCGCTTGTTTTGTTGAAATTGGCTGCGCTTCATTTAGTACACGCTCATGTCGTTCATACAAAAAAAGTCCTACTTCAACACACTTGTACCATCATAATAAATTTTTATTTCAAACGCTAGTCATTAAAATAAAAATTCTATTATCCTGGGCCGTGTCTAACCAACGACTTCATATATACTGAATCAAGCATATCCACTCAAACGTGAAAGCTTTGTTTGGTTCTATAATTATGCAAACAACTGACAGCGGCAGTTACTTGAATAAAGTTGATACAAAAAATAATTTTGAAAATACAAGAATTTTATCACAACGAATGAAGAATAATGAACCACCACTGTTGAAACACGAACATTAATAAGGATCTATGGTTTGCATGCAGAACAAACCGAATGTCTCAGCCAATCACTTGCGTTATTTGCGAAGGAAAAATTTACAATACTTTGGTGTCACTTATTTGGTTTGATGGTTTGTTCACTAGTCCCGCTATCCTATACGAACTCGTCGTATCAGCCAGGTCAGGTTAAGTTTGTTAATAATTCACGTATTTTGAGAGCTTGTTACCCCTGAACTACCCCTGAAATCACTTCAGGATCAGTTCAACTGACAGGAATTCATGTTAATTGATAGAAACATGTTCTTTCGTGGTCTGTGAGATGACTTCAAGAGTTCCTCGGAGTTACCCGGAGAAACCCACTGCTATGGCATGCAGCTGTCTTGTCATTTAAATTTCTTTCCCGCTATTACAGTGGCCAATTGCAGAGCGCGTCCCCATTGGGATTTACGGTCATCTGACCGCTTGTGTTCGATCAGGATAAAATCACATACCTAAAAAGTAGTAAAAAGTCTCAATGAAAATCACTAGGCTTGTTTTGGTTCTGAGCTAGAACCTCCTAGAACGGTCCAAAGCAGTAGCACAGTTGAGGCCTGATAAGTTTTGAGTAAGTAGACCTCCTAGACTTGAATGTGCGACCGCTCAGAACTGGTTCAGAATCGGTAATGAAGGGAACCAAAACAAACCTACTGAAAAATCAGTTCAGTACGATCTCTTTGATCAGAACGAAAGAATATAGCTGATGATTATTATGATTAACAACTGATTTTGACACAGAAAAAAATGACACTAATGACAGAACTATAAATACCAGAGATTTGTGGAATAGAAGTTATTTGATTCAAGGTTTTTGTATTTCGTTTTCATTATGTTCAAAGTTGAATCCGTAATCACCGTTTTCTAATCGGACTTTGATAAGTCAATCGCAAACGTGAATGAAGTAACCAACTTCATTTCATTGACTGTCTCCAGAGCTTTAGCGATGACTTCCAATACAGAAGATTCACCTGTTGATAGTCCTCAAATACGCGATGAAATGGTAAATACGAATATTGTTCAAGCTTATCTGCACTCACTTTATCGTTTTCTCGTAGGTCCAGACTGCAATAAAATTCCTCCAGAACCCCAATGTGATAAATACACCTTTAGCTCAGAAGCAAAAGTTCCTTCAGCGAAAAGGCCTGACCGATCCAGAAATTCAGTTGGCATGCGAAAAATCGGGGTCTTACGTACAACACGAGGAGCAAAACCGTCTTCCTCCGGCCCTGCCGCTCACACCAAGCTTTGCCAGCAGTCAGTTTTATAGAAACCAAGCTCAACTGAGCGTGTTCGACAGAATACGAGAAGTCATACACAGTATAGCAATATTCAGTATCGCCGCGTATTTTATTCATAAGTTTTACGAGGTAAGTCGGTGAATCTCTTGGTAGAAACAGTATTGTTAACTCGGCCTTCCCTTAGAGGTATATCGCACCATTTTTATTCGGAATCAAGAAAAAATCTGTAGAGAAATCCATAGATGACTTAGAAAAAAACGTGAAATCCTCAGTCGAAGAATTGAAAGGGGACCTGCAAAGTGTGAAAGTTGAAGTAGACAGGCTCAATCAGTCTTCAGAAAACGTCACAAGCAGACAACTTACTGATCTGAAAACGGAAATTGCCAGTGTAAAGGGGCTCCTTCTAGGCAGGTTGGTATTTCAACATCTAATCAACATGTCCAGTACTTGATATATTCTTGGTTGTAGGAAACAATTTCCTTCAGTAGCGAATATTCCGGTGGTCCCCCCTTCTATACCTGCATGGCAGTTATCAAGTGTTTCTCCTGATAATGATGACCAGGATGGTGATCCCGAGGGAAGGAAAGAAGACTTACTTGAAGAGTTGGGGTCCGGGTCTGGATCATCTGAACCAGAGCATGGCATGAAGACTAGCGAATCCAGTTTAGAGATCATGTAAATATATTTGTTTAACCACTTTTCTCGAGTTATTGGAGATATCCCAGCAGTTTTGAGAGACAACTCCCTGTTTTTATGTTAATTTTAATAAAAAGCTGTTTAATTTTGAGTTTTTGAATGCAGTTTTATGCCAGAAGTATAAATTCAAAGACCCTTTTTTTGCAGAACACATGATGATCATTACTGAATAATAAAATCTTGAGTAACTATCCACCAGCTCTATAGTTGACGTTTTTCCTATTTCCTGTGATTTCAGATACTCTTCAAGGGACTGCGACTCGGAATCTTGCCATAGTAGGAAAAGCAACAAAGATGATATTGACAAAGATTAGGTTTTGTAAAAAATTTATTACAATTTTAATTTTAAATATTGGTAAGTCATGACTTTTACTTTTAGTTACCACTTTGTGTGTTGAGATTGTACAATTTTTTATTTATTGTATATCGGAAAAAATATATACGACGAATTTTTATAACAATCTGATGTTGTTGATGTTGTTGATTATATTTTTTGGGAACGCAATAAAACTATTTTGTTATTCAACTTGTCTGTTATTTATTTCCAACAAAACTTGAATCTCCGTTGATGATTGAGCTAAATTTGAACAAACAATGCAAAATATTTTTAAAATCCCGAATTTAATTGTTATATTATCAATTGCTCTGATGAAACTAGCAAGATTACTGTTTATCTCCACTTAAAATGCAGGCAGAGCTTCAAAAACGAAAATAATTAAATAAAATTTCGGAATTGAACCTAATTCAAGCCTTATCCGAATATATCTTTCAAGTCATTGAACCCTATGATTAGATGGCCTTTCATCACCCTGAATAATGTTTTTGTATCAAGTGTTTTTATAACACTAATTTTATTAATAGGCTGAGTAAAACAAGAAAATTAAAGCAGTAGTCAAGGTCAATTATAATTTGATGAAACGTTTTCCCTAATTGGAAATCCTATTTAACTGCAAAAGGATGTAAAGATTTTTTCAATAGGATGTTTTTTATCACCAACTGAATAAAAAAATACAGCCAGTTTCACCATTTGTTCTAAATGTGCATTTAGGCGAGGAATTGAATAATATAATTGAATATATATATATATATATATATATATATATATATATATATATATTCCAACCAATCATTGACGAATATTCTTCCTTATGACTTATGATTGCTGCATAAATCCACCATAAAATTTAACAAGGAGAGTTTAATCCTCATAAGACAATGGGGACACTAGTAGAAAGAGATGAAAGAACATTTGTGACGTAGTAGGACGTGTCGTGGCCGCCGTTCTCTATAGACAGTGACGGACTAGCTCTTGGTATATGAGAGTTACTGCTGACAGTTTTGTTGCTTGGTTCGAGTTCGACTCTGTACTCATATCCAAGTACGTCACTATGACGCGTTGATGCTACAAGATTCTGATTGGCTAGAGCTTATTAATCCTTCTTTGTTAGTTTAGTCTCTTTGGGGTAATATTGCATTTGCCAGAATAAACAATGCCAGAATGCATCAAGGAGACGAAAATTTAACAAGGAGAGTTTAATCCCCATAAGACAATGGGGACACTAGTAGAAAGAGATGAAAGAACATTTGTGACGAAATGTGACGTAGTTCGACGTGTCATGGCCGCCGTTCTCTATAGTCAGTGACGGACTAGCTCTTGGTATATGAGAGTTACTGCTGACAGTTTTGTTGCTTGGTTCGAGTTCGACTCTGTACTCATATCGGGCCGGGGGTCCACCATGTGCCTTCGGCGTCGGGCGAGGAGTGCCCACGGCGATTCCAAACACCGTTGGTTGAAAGCCGTGGGTCCTAGTCCAGTCAACATGGTAGTGGCTGAAATGTCACGAACGGTCACCCATCCAACGTAGGCTGGAGGGATCCAGTCTGACATGGGTATGCAGTATGGGTGAAAACGACTGCAGACGGCGACCCATCAACGTTGTTGGAGGAATCTGACTAACATGGGTACCTAGGGGGAAGGGGAGCCCCGTCAAGGCAACTTGATGCCCTTCCATAAGGTGTTGGCCTCTAGGGGGCGGGGGTTTAGTTGGATAGGACAATGGAAAACAACTCCGTAATTCGGTAGAGGGGGCCAATGCTCTCACCCTTAGGGTTGGGGTGGGAGGCAATGCCCCCCTCGGCGGGTGAGCAACGCTGAATTTGCTCGGGCACTGACACTGCAGAGCCAGTAGTATACTTCAGTATACGGCCTCACCATTGGTAATACGTAAATGGTAGCTCGACCTGTGTTGTCTCCGGACTGCACAGGATGTGGCGCGCTGATTCGGCGTATCCAAATCTCCACTGCGTCCGCAGCCGCGGCGCGGATAAACCGAAAGGTAGGTGCCCTGAGCGGTGTCGGGGCGTAGTGGATCACGGGTGGCGATAGGCCTTTCGCCATCTACTTCTTACTGTCTTTCTGTACTCATATCCAAGTACATCACAATGACGCGCTGATGCTACAAGATTCTGATTGGCTAGAGCTTATTAAGCCCTACTTGTTAGTTTAGTCTCTTTGAGGATGCATGGTTCTGCATCAACGATTGGTCCGGCGTGACTGGTAGTCATTTTATTCGCAGAAAAATTACGAAATTCGCTAAGGTATGAACGATACTTAATGTCGAATTCCTAAAAATAGACGAGGAAAGTGATGACGTCACAAATGTCATTCTTGTCAAAAACTGATTCCAAACAAACATCCGTCAAATTTAAATCAGCTTGTCGGATTGTTTTCGTAAAGATTTTTCAACTTCTTTCGCTTGAGAAATCAAAATCTAAACAACCTACACAACACAAACTAATACACAAAGCAGCAAATCATCAACAGAGAAAGTCACCTAAAATTCTTAGTTTGGAATCAGTTTTTGACAAGAATGACATTGTTGACGACACACTTTCCTCGTCTATTGCGAATTTTCGCAAGGGTATGAACGAGCCTTTACAGATCGATAGGATTTATTCTAATCGGAATAAAATGTAATTTTTGCAAACTCGGTTGTGTTGTTTCTACCAAAACTGCTTTGCTCATTCAACAGCTTTTCAGGTTTATTGTTCCAGTTCTAGGAACATGCGTAAAGTATTGATGATTTGAGTAAAAATAAACAAAACATTCGAGCGTCAGTTGCGCCATCTCTTGACATAAAATAAATCGAATTTATAAATAATTGAGAATTCACGTTTTATATATTTGTAATGCTTGAAATGTAAATATATTTTGCCAAATGTAAGACAGATGATTTTAAAGGTTTTATCTCCTGAAGATGCTAACTTTGTTGACGAAACGCGCGTGGAGCGTGAGTCCAAAGAAAGGTTCCAAATATTTTTATTCGATAACCAAAAATAATTGACTTTATTGGACCTATATAACAAAACCAATATTTTTTTAGTGGTTTAAAATCTTCACCAGAAAGTAAAAATTACCCTTTTTGACATTGGAAGGACCATCATTCCAAAAGTATGTTCGAGAGCAAAGTTTTTGATTCCATGTTATTGTTTGTATATTTTGGGGAATCCCAAAAATATGTGATATCAACATTCATAGAAAAATCAAACAAACAGTACTGATTTTCGATTTTATTCTAACCAAATAATTTACATTTTCTTGTAAAAGGTCAATCGTAGGTACTTCTTGTTCAAAGTTACATAGTTTCTTACATCTGGTAAAATTATAAATAAACAACATAAAATATTCTACAATATCTTATTTACAAACAATTTTCAGAAGAAAACCGCAAGTTTATACAGAAACATTTACAAACTAAGCTAGCTAAAATAAATTGTTCTTTCACTAATTTCAGGTATTAAAGCAATAATAGTAATAGATGAATGATTGGAGACCAGAGGCAATGGACCATATTCATCAAGAACAAAATACTCATTTTCTCTGTGATGGCATCCATGAAAACGTAGTATAATGTTTATGAATGCCAATAGGGTTGAAATAAATGTGACACCAATTCAGTTCTTAACAAATATGGTCCATTATATAACTTAAAAAATATAAAATAAAGAGAGAAAACGCAGCCCCACGGTTCTCCAAAGTATGCCACCTCTTTACTGATGGCTTACAAAAAAAATTTTGTATGAAAACAGCACTGACTCGAACTTCATTTAATGAAAAACTAACTGCTAGCTGAAAATGTCACAACATATCTTTTTCGTTCGAATGAATGTATCTATTATCCTGTATATTAAAAAACAAAACATTTCGATGTCAAAAATAAAACAGTTTCACCGAGAAAAATGATTTAGGCAAATTCTATAAACATAAATTCGTTATTTTCACTGGCCTTGTCTAAAAATAAAAGGAAAATAAAATCTTCGTGTTATAGCAAAAAATAACAAAGACCGCAAGATTTGTACCGAACTCGGCAACTTGTAAGTACCACAACGTGTAACAAAGCACCATAAAATAGAGAATGAAACCATAATAATTACCAACTGATGCTGCACTAACAATGATAACGCTAAGGTGTACCTCGAGGTACAGCTACTGGGCCACTTTTACTCGCCACCTATAAAATGTTATTGTTCAGATTTTGTATTGAAAACCTTCCAAAGAAGTTCCATTCTCGCACTTTGTAGAGCATTTTTTTTGAGAAAATTTACTAACTATATGTACATGAATTTATTAATAATTTAGGCTAAATTCAATGATAACAAAAGGGTAACTTTATCATTGGAAATATGGAGGATGCACAAATTGTTTTGCCATTTTCTGATACAGAAAATCACCCATAAAACTATGTATTAAAAATACTTAAACTAGAGGACATACAACTACAATTGTACTAGACATATACAACAAGACTCATGTACTAAGGCTACTATTTAAAATAAACAATGAAGTATGAAATACTTAATTGCAGATTCAGAAACAACAGATTTGAGAAACAGTTATTTACGCCACCAGTTTTTAAAAGACTAATTTTAGACGAATGTAATTTTCCAAATTGCATGAGTCAATAAAATTAATCTTTTCATGACGTGTCGTGAACAAAATTTCATTTAACCCTGCATTGAAATGAAAAAGAATTTGAAAAAGAAGTGAAGCTGCTACAGCAACTGCAATACTGTGATAAACATGTACGACTTTGAAATTCTGAATGCCGAAAAGAAACTGTATATGGTTTTAGAGAAAGGGGGAGATGATTTTTATGATTCTGAAAAAACTAGCCTCACAGAGCACCCATATCCCCATATACACGCTCCTCTTCCATTGGATGGACATGCTGCATGCAGTCCGACAGATACACTCCCATGGTGTGATACATTCCGACCTGAAACCTTCTAATTTCATTAAAGTTGATGGTGGCTGAAGCTCATATATTTCGGAATAGCTTCATCCGTACAAAACGATGAGACGAGTGTTTTTAAAACCAATCCAGAGGGCTCATGCAACTATATCAGCCCTGAAGCATTGAACAATGACTCCTCCACCAGTGCCCCCAGTCCTAATGTCGGCCAGGCGAAGTATAAGGGTCACTACAAGTCCGACGTTTGGTCCTTGGGGTGCATCTTGTATCAGTTGGTGTATAGGAGGACCCCCTTCACCCATTTGAGCCATTTGTGGACAAAGTTGGCTTATAATATATATATATATATATATATATATATATATATATATATATATATATATATATTACGGGGCCAGGTAGCCGAGTGGTTAAAGCGACATTGTTTCAATCACTCACTTTTGGCTGCCAGTCAAAGGTTCAAACCCTAGCGACTGCAGAACTTATTCTGATGGCCCAAGAAAGTGCTAGGAATCGCACGTTAATCCTTAGCTCGCACAAGTTTCGACTTCTGAGGGCTGCCGTTCGTAAGGGGACGACAGCTGGTTAACGGAAAAAACAATTTTAATTTTTAACAATATTCTGAACCCGGATCACAAAATCTTGTATCAGTTGGTGTATAGGAGGACCCCCTTCACCCATTTGAGCCATTTGTGGACAAAGTTGGCTTATAATATATATATATATATATATATATATATATATATATATATATATATATATATATATATATATATATATATATATATATATATATATATATATATTACGGGGCCAGGTAGCCGAGTGGTTAAAGCGACATTGTTTCAATCACTCACTTTTGGCTGCCAGTCAAAGGTTCAAACCCTAGCGACTGCAGAACTTATTCTGATGGCCCAAGAAAGTGCTAGGAATCGCACGTTAATCCTTAGCTCGCACAAGTTTCGACTTCTGAGGGCTGCCGTTCGTAAGGGGACGACAGCTGGTTAACGGAAAAAACAATTTTAATTTTTAACAATATTCTGAACCCGGATCACAAAATCTTGTATCAGTTGGTGTATAGGAGGACCCCCTTCACCCATTTGAGCCATTTGTGGACAAAGTTGGCTTATATATATATATATATATATATATATATATATATATATATATATATATATATATATATATATATATATTACGGGGCCAGGTAGCCGAGTGGTTAAAGCGACATTGTTTCAATCACTCACTTTTGGCTGCCAGTCAAAGGTTCAAACCCTAGCGACTGCAGAACTTATTCTGATGGCCCGAGAAAGTGCTAGGAATCGCACGTTAAAAGGCCTCGTTAATCCTTAGCTCGCACAAGTTTCGACTTCTGAGGGCTGCCGTTCGTAAGGGGACGACAGCTGGTTAACGGAAAAAACAATTTTAATTTTTAACAATATTCTGAACCCGGATCACAAAATCGAGTATCCTGAGGCAAACTGGATTTCTCCGAGAATTTTAGATACTAATAATACTAATAAATTCAATTTTATCGCTTTACTTGGTCGTTGTAATGGATACTAAATAAATAATATCTGTCAGTGGTGAACGAAATATATTATCAGTTGCGTAAAAATTCATTATAACACTAGTGGTTTGATAAAACAGCACTACATCACTAGTGATTCAATAAACCATCAGTGTATCACTAGTGATACAACAAAACACCATTGCACCACTAGCGATGTAACGTAACATCATTGTGCCACTAGCGATGTGATGAAACATCATTACATAACTAGTGATGTAATGAAACCGAATTAAACAGACAGTTATGAAAAAATGTAACGTTTCAAAGCGTCAAAAATGCAGTTAAAATTTGACATTTCCTAGCTGGGTTGGAAATAGTGAGTTATTTTGTTTCAGGCTAAACTTACACTTGTTCAAATTCCTCTACTTCATAGTACAGTAGCAATAAGATTACCTGAACCTGCAAATAAGATTTCTTTATAGGATAAAGTGAAGATTCATTCATAAAAGCTCATTTGAATCAATTTATATTATAGTACACAGCAAATTTTCGATTTAATCGATTCTGAACTGATTCAGAAGTTAGTTTTCTCTCTTGAAACACACAAACTTTCCTAACACAACTACATCTACTCACAGAACAGCAGTTAAAACTTATCATGTCTTTGGTTTCTCGTACAGTGTGAAATGTAAGTGGAAGCAAACGAATGATCAAAATATCAATTTCATTAATTACAATTAGAAAATAAACCAACATCAAAACCTAACCTAACTTAACCAACTTATTGGTTTCATGTACTTTATGGCTTACCTAGGGCAAATCACTAAAGTTAATATTTACAAGTAAAATAGCTACTGAAAAATGAGCTGAGCAAACTAATGAGACGTAAAACAGATATACAAAAATATAATTTAAACAAAACAAAGGCAAAAATTATAACAAAAAAAGTATACTTCACCTATACGGTAGCAGGAAGGTTGGAAGATAGCATTTTCCATCCGGGTTTTATCACATTCGCACCTATATCAATGACAATTGTTTGAAAATCGAAAAAATTATAACAAATAAAAATGATGAGGGCAAAACTTCATTTATTCTAAAATCCAAGTCTATTAGCAAATGTGAGATGATGAAAAAAGGACAAGTACTGGTTTCTATACAGGGAGAAACTGAAACACATTGTATAACCAACTTTTTTCATTAGGAGATCGATCAGAATATCTGCTGTAAAACAGATATAGTCTCCGAAACGTCAACTTTTTTTTAGTTATTTTGAAACGTCTTGTAAACGCAGTAATGTATAGGGCCAAATTGATTCACTGGTATAGATTTCTTTGAATTATTTTTTCATTCTTAGACTGTGGGTAAAAATTCCCCCAAAAAACATGTCAACGAAATTTCTAATGCCAAATTTTATCATCTTCAATTTTGTTAATGAAGATTTTTTCGCTAGGACCAACCATTTTCGAGATATAAGCCAAAAATAAAATTAGATAACAAAATTCATCATCATTCTGAAACCCAGTTCAAACAACAACAGCTAATTTAATTGCACCATCTAAGGCAACAAATAACACCACAACATTCGAAGGTTATTCTTCTTCTTAATTTTCTGAAAATCCCATCCCTCTTGTCTGACGTTCATTTGACAGTTGATGTTACCATTGTTACCAATCTCGAAAAAAATTAAAATGCGTATCGAAATAGAAGGCATTTCGATACGGTTTTGGGTTTCATTGACTTCATTTTAGACTCCAAATAGAAGAGATAATTTTTATCAACTTTTATCGTGAACACTCTCACAGATAAGTACATGGAACTATCAGAGGTGTTCCATTTGAAATAACAAAGTATAAACTACTATTGATGGAAATATTTTAAACGAATAGAACATGTTTGATTATCCACGCCCACATATTTTCAAAATGATCTGTTGTTTCGTTCTACAGATCCTTCAAATGTTCCATCCACCTTGCACTATTTTTAATATCATTGATATAAAAAAATTTATATCATTAATGTGTCGCTACTTGGTCTCACGAACCCTAAAGGGATTGTACTTAGCCGCTCGGGTGTGTAACATTTTTTAGAGGCAATTTTTGACAGCGCATATAATAGAAATAGAAAAGTATTTTCACTACGAAACCTCTCAACAGAAAAACAGGATCAAAAGGTCAATGTGCAAGTCCTTTTTGGACATTTTTTGAATAGACAAATAGAACAAACTTCTGCTCAAGGAAGTTCCTAAATGCGCAACCCTTCTAGAAATCCGACGTTTTATTAGACTCCGTAGCAGTACAATTGTTGTAGGACCCAACAGGGAAAAACTAATTGTACTAAGTAAACATTCTGTTTGTGGCAATAACAAAACTAGAAATCCATACAATCACACCTCTATTTGTATGTGTGGATATTACTTGATGTTGAGTTTGTATTTCATTTCTACCCTGTATAGTTTCTACGAGGGATGTAAAAAAATCGCAAACGAAAAGACACCACAAATAAAATATCTATAGGAACACAAATAAGATTCATTTGTATTACATACAGGCTTTTCCAACTATAGTCCAGTAAGCACAGGCAAATTTGTGCCAAAGCTGCAGTATGAAACAAAACACGAGACTTCTTGACATCATGTATAGTTAGAATGAAAATTGTTTACCAAAAAATCCGGTGTAAAAACCAAAAAATGTATGACTTGTAAGTTAAGAAAAAAAATCGGGATTTTCTCGGAAAGTTTGATGGCTATTTGAAAACGGTTTTGATAAAATAAAAGGCAATTATCATTAAATCCATTTATAAAATATATATATACGAGACAGCTTTTACACGGTTCCAAAAATGGTGTGAAGATAAAAGAGTAAAGCAACCCGAAGAACTCGTTCTAATGGCCTACTTTCAGCCAAAATCAAAAGTACATAAACCGTCGTCATTATGGAGTTAATACTCGATGATAAGAAGCATGTTATTCAAAAACGAAAACGTGGACAAACAACAATGCATGACAGTTGGGTATGACACATGTATGAGTCGTGCATACCAAGACGGAGCTGCTCTGAAAGACTGGTCAATAGTTGGCTTTGATGTTGAGATAATCCTGGACTGTATTGACTATGTGAGATGAGAAAATAAATTCATCCCCTTTCGTTTCTGATAGTAAGAGTTTCTGAAAATTCTGTTTTTTGACAATTTTTTTTAAGATAACAGCAAAAAGTTCATATTTTTTAATCAGAAAGTTTTTTGGGTTCCACAACCAGATTTTTGGTAAACAATTTTTCATGATTGACATGGTTTCAACTACTAGCATGCCATAGAAAAATGGGTCCCAGTCGAATTGGCTGAAAATTTAGTATAATCATTGTTTAAATAGAACATAGTCAATGCCTGTGGAAAAGGTATTGGACACAAACGCGAGTGTCATCTAGCGTGATTAGTTACAAACATGAATATTTGACGTCATTTTAATGCAGGTTTCTTCAAAAAACCCTAATTTTAATGCTTTTCCATTGTTTTAATCAAGTTACGACATGACTTGGAGGCCAGATCACTGAAGTTACGACATGACTTGGATGCGAGATCACTGTCGCCATCTACATGTCGCATCCATTTGAATCCAATATAAATCCCATAAGGTTGGCTAACCATCTTACTTCTATATAAACAATGGTATAATGTAGTTTATGATGTCCTGATCAAATGTATCCATGGGCACAATGAGATCTAATGTTCAATTTTTTGAGATACAGGGTGTCAAACATGAAGAGGCAGACTCCGTATACAGGGTTATTAATAATGACATAATTTTTATGTAATTCTTTGAACAAAATCAGTCGAATGCAAAAGCTCGTAGACTTGCAGAATACGTATATATCATTTGATTTTGATATTGAGTGATCTGAGGTTACTATTATACTATTATGTTGTCTTTGATTAAATCGGATGTAGTAACACCACACCTAGTAACACTGTGTGCTTCATATTTTCATTGATTCGTTGTAATATACAGGGTGATTCATTAAATGTGACGACTGGCTTTATTATCAGATATAATAAAAGTTATCAAAAAATAGTTAAATCAAATAATTATAACATTCAAACACCTTCAAACTCAATATATTAATTTAAATATGTTTTCAGATTACACATACAGGCAATTACAAGACAAATATAATTTATTGATGATTTGGAATTTTGGCAATTATCTAAAACAAACTCTTGAAGTTTGAAATAATAATATTGAAACTGTTACATCAGCTAAAAGGCTGATATATTGCTACAAGAGTAAATGCTGAACAAATGCCCAAAATGACTAATAATTAGTATGTACCGGCGATGAAGATCTTCATCATCTGTCGAATATGAGGCTATATTCCCGAAAGGATTAAATCATGTGCACATCATTTTGATAGGCAAGGATATATTTTAGAACCGTCCATTAGGTAATAATTATTGGATAACATAACATTAACCGATCATAAGATGAGAAATCTTGTCATTCTTACAAAGATATAGCAATAAATCTGACGAGAAAATACCACGAGAGTAGTTTGAGTGACAATGAATTTGAATGTTTATACACATATTATAAATGCTTAATGAATAAAAAAAGGCCGTAGATCGATATTACTTCACTTGTAAATCTGGTGCTCGGAAGTGTCGATACCTTCCACATAACGATAACTTCGTATGCTTTTTGTGGTATGCATCAGCATTTTCAATGCAGTAGTCTCCCATGTGAAAGCGAAAGCTGCATCATCATGCCGTTGACCAGGATCCGTATAAGATGCAACAAATAGACATAAATATTGACCATTTTCATTCAAGTTTCTTCTTTATGATTAATTTGTACACACATGTTTCTAAAAAAAATTAAAAAATACAACTAAAAAGGAAAATTTTAGGTGACCCTGTATAATAGTAATCTCAGATCACCCAATATCAAAATCAAATGATATTTACCTATTTTGCAGGTCTACGAGCTTTTGCGTTTGACTCATTTTGTTCAAAGAATTACATAAACATTATGTAATTATTAATAACCCTGTATATGGAGTCTTAGAACTTTTCATTACAACTCAAGTCGACAACATCAGGATTGCAATCATTCTCCCTAACTGTTTGTAACAAAATAATCGCCACATTATTGATTTTCTAATGGCAAGTAACAACGCTGCCTCTTCATGTTTGACACCCTGTATCTCAAAAACGGTCCATTAGATCTCGTTATGCCCATGGAGACATCATCAGGACATCATAAACTACATTATACTAAATTTTCAGCAAATTCGACTGGGACCCATTTTCCATAAAAACCGTGGGGTCCTTAGTGTGGCTACAAATGGACTGGATTACTACAAAAGTACAAGCCCGAGACGAACTCGCAATCTACCTGTACCAAAAAATAGCGCTTATCCACGTGCTCCGTAGAGAAATTAGTGAAAGACAAAGACGATACCGGTCTTTGGTAACATATATTTCATCAAATACAGCGACTACTTACATCCTAATTCTTACACTTTAGAAAATACTCAAGAGATAGTCACGAACTAGCATCTTCCCTTGGGAAAAATCGTTCAATTATTGCAAGTTCTCTGCGGAATGCGCGACTTGAATTTTTTACTACTAGTCTCTTTGAGAGGCAACCGAAAGTCTTGCGCTTGCGCGACGATGTCGTCGAGGCAATCGTCGGTGCGTTCGACGACTTTCGGGGGATTACCGTTCACGGGCAAGGGGATATCGCTCCTGTTTCGGCTGAAACGACAAACTGATCGGTATAGAGCCGGGTGGCAAGAACACTCACCTATCTACCATCGCTTCTGCGCGTGGAGGTTCCTCGACAGCACGGAGCGCACGTCGGCGGTGAAGCGCAGCGCGTCCAGCACCGGCAGCAGGTTCAGCAGCGCTATGTCGGTCGGGTCGGAGAACCAGGATTTGATGGGGATGGCGTTGTCTGAAAATAGGAACGAATCTATTTGTAATAAAGGTGATCAAAATGAAACGTTTCCACGTTTCATTTTGAAGGATCTCATACCAAAAAATGGAAAAGGTGGATGAGGGGCAATATATAAAAATATAAATAGAAAAGTTATTGGGTATAGCCCTCAAATTGTTGAGCAACCGTAGACAATAACTTTTCTATATTGCCCCTCAATAAATCCATTCAGATTTGTATTTTCCTGGGTAGGATTGTGACGCTGGTAGCTATAGCTGCCTCCGTGGCGACGTTAGTTGTTGCCTTGAAAGTCTAAGGTCTTCTAACTGAAGCCACAAATCAGAAATAAATAAATAACTTTTCTCTTTATATTTTCATATATAGCCCCTCGATAAATCCTTTCTGATTTGTATTTTCCTGGGTAGGATTGTCACGCTGGTAGCTATAGCTGCCTCCGTAGCGACGTTAGTTATTGCCTTGTAAGCACAAGGTCTTCTAACCGAAGCCACAAATGTGTGGTTGGCTTCCTGATGTTGACTTCCTTTGTTTCTATTTTTACATCCAAGTGTTGTACATCTTCGCACTTGATTTTACCGTACGGTTGCATAACAATTTGATGGTTGTACCCAATAACTTTTCTCTTTATATTTTCATAAATAGCTCCTCGATAAATCTTTTCTGATTTGTATTTTCTTGGGTAGGATTGTCACGCTGGTAACTACAGCTGCCTCCGTGGCGATGTTAGTTGTTGCCTTGTAAGCACAAAGTCTTCTAACCGAAGCCACAAATGTGTGGTTGGCTTCCTGTTGTTGACTTTGTTGCTATTTTTACATCCAAGTGTTGTAGATCTTCGCACTTGATTTTACCGTACTGATGAGAGCTTAAGCTCGAAACACGTGTCTACGGTTGCACAACAATTTGAGGGTTATACCCAATAGCTTTTCTCTTCAATTTTTTTTACAACTGCGCATTGTTCATTGTTTTTATTGGATAATGTGTAATGGTGCTGTTTTGACATATTTTTGTTTTGTATGTACAATGTATTAGCATTTTACTGGGTATTAACTTCAACGATATTTCCTCTCATATGCACCATCTACTATCAGGTATATTACCTCTTTTAGAAATTTCGATCAATCAAATAAAATTTTTGTCAGATTCCTTAGTTAGTAGTCGACATTAGTAGGAGATTTGAGTCGGTTATGGACCTCCTCCCCCACCGATATGACGTCATCAGTGACCTTCTTGAAATGGCTCACGAAGACTCAATTGATATATCAAACTTATTCAATGATTTTTTCCATAAATACTCCAGTACAATGCAAACAAAATTATGAACGTAATATTTCCAATGATATCAAGGTTGATATAAACGAGTACTCTTTTTCTCTTGAACCCTTTACCAGTCTCGAATTGATATAAATTTTAAAATATAAACTGAAAAATAAGCATTTATCTGGGCATTATGAAATTCCACTTTTATAATCAAGGCTTGTTAAGAAAATATTATTGAACCTCTGACTCGGTGAATTTGTCCTTTCTGAATGGCGAGTTTCCACAATGTCTGAAAGTTGGAAAAATAATTCCCATCTTCAAAAAGGCGTGTACAACTACTAAGAATAATTATCGTCCAATTACTGTAACATCAATTTTTTCTAAAGTATTTGAGTTTTCATTTTTCAATCGTCTTATGACATTTTTATATAAATTCAATATCTTCACGGAAAGTCAACATGGATTTTTATCCAACCATTCCACTAATACTGCCATTAATGAAGAAGAAGATGAAAGAATAACTGTAAGTAACTTAATAGTTACTTAAGAATGGCTTAAAAGCCGAAACCGGTCGTAATGAATAAAGTCTTAGTGGAGACCCTGTTCCTCTCTGGCTTGCCATCTTTCTTCTAATGTTGAAAGTGGTGGTGGGGTTGTATATATCGTCACACGACCCTTGTGGGTATCTATAAGCTATCATATTTTGTGTGTGCATTGGAATTTTGCACAGGTTCATAGTAGAGGTGTACAAAGACATCACAAGGTCATAACCACATACACCTGAAGGTCACTGACGATATCATGGTGGTGGGAGGAGGTCCAGAACCGGCTCAAATCTCCTACTGACATCTCAACAAAACTGTCTGTTGCTGGCGAACCAAAAACGTTTCTCAAGTACAACCCTATTTATTAGGAATCTTCACATACCAATGACTTTGAAAAGGTACTGAAGGATTTTCCAACACTTCAAATAACACAATTATTAATACTAATAATAATACTGGATCTTACCAGGGTATGCTCTATAGGCACCAGGACTATTGTCCAAAATGAAAACACTGGAGAGATCATTACAAATGGCACTCAGATCTTTAGTATATCCCAGCACATCGGGGGTACAGTGCTGCCTGTAGAACCTCCTCAGGAGAATTCCACGGCCTGCATCCAACTTATCAGCTACAGCAGCCCCGTAAATCTCCATGCTTGCCGTGAAAACGACTAGTTCGTACCATTGGGAAACCTGCAAACAAAAATTGTATCAAATGGGACCTGAGCCGCTGTCTTAGCCTTTTCTGTAGCAATTCACTCACTATATCTAGGAAGAAGTCGACGTGCGGCCTTTTGTGTACGAAAAATCGTACAGGGTGTCTGTCTATGACGACTTTGAGTACGAAATCGGGCGGAGTCCCTGGCCTTACTGTTTGCCTCACCACACCATCGTGATGAGAATGTATCAAAGTCTCATCCAAGTCAAGAACAAGCACTTTTCGTTTAACTATACCTGAAAAAAACAAGTTCATATAAAACCTTATCTGCTTTCATATTAATTTATTAGGCATTTTGAGAGTGGAAAATTGAGATGTGTTGATGTATATTTCTTGCTTGTCCACTTATCTGAATATCTGAAGACTTATCCATAAATCAAAATTTTTATCTCATCTTAAGTAGTTTAGTGAGTCATACTTACTAAGTCTATGCCTTGATAAAGGTGATAAAGGAAATATATCGTATTTAACGGATTGGTGTTGTATTATCTGAAAAAATAAAGTTATTAGTATAAAAAATTATTTTTGGAGCAGTGCCAAAATCCTTTGCCAAATTTTGTCGAACAGCTCCTTCAATTGTGTAATTTTTCGAACTGAATAATAATCAGGGGCTCACATAGAGGCCTTTTGAGAGTGGCGTCCAACCGGTAGTTGGAAAACTATTAAATGACTCCTCCAAAAAATTGTATTGAAGAAACCGTTACAATTATTACATGACAAGAATGGTAGTAAAACACTCACAGCCCGAGTCTGTTTCTTCAAAGTGTAACACAAGCATGTCCAAACTCTAGATGCTATTAGCAAAAATGCACGAAGCCCCATCTGTAACTGCTTCCACATCGAAATTGGAGTTTCATAAAGCGGTTATCACACAATAATAATACGTTGCAAATTATACAAACAATTTTCACAACTTTGTTGGTATCGTTCACTGTTCACATTTTAGCTTTTTCCAATCTCCATTCGCAAACGAGTAAACGACCATTAAAATCGACCTAGTCAATTTGACAGAGAACATTGACATATGACGGATAAATGTTTACCGTTCACTTCTTATGTCATAATTGTCATGCATAAAGGCTTGTTCATACCCTCGCGAATTTCACAGTTTTTCTGCGAATAAACTGGCTACCAGTCATGCCGGACCAATCGTTGATGCAGAACCATATCGGCAGCAATTTTATTGGCAGAAAAAAATCAAAATTCGTGAGACTTCACTATCACTCAATATACGCTTTCAAATTGAGAGCTTGTTACCCCTGAACAACCCCGAGATCACTTCAGGATCAGTTTAACTGACAGAAATACATGTTATTCAACAGGATCATGATCTATCGTGGTCAGTCAGATCACTTCAGGAGCTCCTCGGAGTTACTCAGAGCTAACCTCTGTGTCAATTGGAAAGCGGTTCATGCTCATAGAAATTTTTTCGAGAACAGCGTAACAAATGATCTGCTACTGTTAAAATACGAACACCAATAAGGCCCTTTTAGTTGCAAGCGAAATAAACCGAATGTCTCAGTCAATCGCTAGCGTTATTTGCAAAGGAAAAATTTGTATTATGTTGGTGCCACTTTGGTTTGTTTCCTTCTCCCTCTGTTCTATATTTTTTCGAAATGGGACTGATTAATTCAATTTTAATTTGTTGAACCCCCTTTCTTATCCTCTATATTGGCACAGATTTCCACTAGTTCCCTGAATAGGGAGACGATGAATACTGAATTACATCTGACAGATATCTGTGCAACATTATGCATTATGCCAAATTCATGGCTTCCCGATTGAGCTCTCTAAAAACGCCTGGGGTGGGATTCCGTGATCCATAGAATTCTACTTTTCATCGAATAAGTGAGGTGTCATGGTTGAATTCACGGGAGAGACAAAACTGTCGACTATAGAATTCCATGGCTCACGTAATCCCACCCCTGATTTGGAACATCACCCGACATGTTACCGGCGTCGGGATCCTAGTCACTGCCGTCACTGGGTATGTTTAAAAAACAGTTGGCGATATGTTAGACACGGCACAAGATCAACCAATTTTTCTTTTTAGATAACTAGCTTTTGAAAAATTGTGTTTGTACAGGATTTTACAGGCATAAATAACAATAATAAACGTATTGTAATGGGGGTAAATTTTATTTAAGTACATCACTCAAATCTTTCCAATCAAATTCAAACGTGTATTTTGGTCCATTTTCTGTCACTATGCTAAGAACAGTTTTGATCTTATGTTTAGAAAGAAGCTTCACATCTTTGAGAATCCTACCCTTAGTACTGCGCGAGATAAAAAAACAAGCCAGCTCTACAGTTGCTTCAAAAAGTTCACTAACCTCGTTTCTTACCTCTGATATTATACAAAGTATATTAGCAAGCAATATAAACAACTCTGGAACATACTTGATATTGAGGCTGACAAAGATATATTGAAATGCAGACATAAAGAATATAATGTCATCAGTAACAGGCAGTAAATTTTGTTGCTGACTAAAGAATTTTATTATTTTTGTAGCCTCCTTGAGAAACAAGTCAAAGCTTTCACTAATTTCTGTCCTGAGGTGAGCGTTTTCAAAATGATCAACATAACCACAAATATTAGTTATAGTTTCAAGCATGTATCTACAGGCCAGGAGGCTGTCTTTTGTGTCTAATTCAAAGCAGTCAGACTCACTGCTGAGCAAGGTATGGTAGGCTGTTAAAACAGCATTGTATAGTTCTAAATTCACTAACTTTTCACTTAGTTTATACTCATTTGTCAATTTTGCAGTTGTTTCTAAGGTTTTCAACAATAGTTCACCGTTGGAAGAGTTATTCAGAACAAAACACACTCTCTCCATCACCTCTTCATTCACGAAAGGAGTTTCTGTGGATGAAAATGCCAAGGCAGTTATAAACCTCATCAGCTGTATCAAAATTAGATGATCATCAGATTCCAATTCCTGGATAATAACAGTAATTTCTTCAGTTGTCATATTCCTATCACAACCTGCACACAAAACATTTGCTAGAGTCCCAACAACAATTTCAATGAATCTGTTTTCTGTGTAATTCGAAACCGCGCTACATGCTATTGAAGGAAAGGATACTTCCCACAGGTATTCGCAAACACTCTTTTCAGCAGTCATATCCCACAGAAAGCAAAGGTCCTCCTCGAGTTGCTCATTCCACTTTAAATCAGAAAACTCCAGAAGAGTTTTGAGTACAAAAGACTGGCTGTATAAGGTGTCTCCTATCGCGTCCCCTCGTAATTTTGACGTCGTTTCCTGATCCAGATCATCGGCGTTCACGTTACTTGCCTTTGTCAGAATTTCAAATCCATTCGAACAGGGAATTATCTTGTCTTCATCGATGGGTAAATTTGTTTCTGGTACTTCTGCACTGTTACCATCGCGAAGAGCGTTCATAGCTGTGGGACTGGTGGTTCTTAAATTTTTATCCATTATTTCTTTCTCTTAAGTTTCTCTTGAAGTTTATCACTGATATCTGACTGATTTGTAAACAACCATACTTGACATCATTTTAAATTTTAAAACTGTAAAGCCGGATTTAGCAGATTCACAATGCATAATTTAGTGCATATGCGTAATTTTAAGGCGACTTTTCCTGATTTAAAATGCGTAATTTTTCTGCATACTCCATAACAGTTCAACACAGGGATATATTTATAAATTGTGAAACGGGTAAATCATTTCAATCGAGTCCCTGTATTGAACTTTTATGGATTAGGTGTCAATTAAAATTACGCATATGCACTAAATTATGCATTGTGAATCCGCTAAATCCGCCTTAACCTCGTAATCTTTAAATTTTAAAAACAACGGTATATTACTGACAATAGAGAGATATTGCAGTACTATAACGCCAGGCCAGCCAGTAATAAAGTCGACGTTATTTTGACATGTACGCACGCGCACTATGAATCTGGAATAAGGACAACTTTATTAAAATACTGCCTGCCTTTATTAGTGGACGTTTAACGGCGAGGATTAATATTCCTTTATTTCCATTTCGGGTGAGGTCGCAAATTATCGTGACATGATCAGTGGATAAAACATGGCTCTGACTGATAAAGGCGGATTTAGCGGATTCACAATGCATAATTTAGTGCATAAGCGTAATTTTAATTCACACCTAATCCATCAAAGTTCAATACAGGGACTCTATTGAAATGATTTACCCGTTTCACAATTTATAAAAATATCCCTGTGTTGAACTGTTATGGAGTATGCAGAAAAATTATGCATTTTAAATCAGGAAAAGTCGCCTTAAAATTACGCATATGCACTAAATTATGCATTGTGAATCCGCTAAATCCGCCTTTAATATATTAGATTTTCAACAAGAGTCGACGTGGAAGTTCGTTTTGGCAATTCAATCATCAAAATAATTCCTTCTAATTCTGAAACTGATTATGCAGAGAGAAAAATCCAAGATACAAATTGATTTAGGTTAAGAATGCATCTGTCAATCACGAGTCGAGCAGATGAAATTTGCAATATCTCTGTTTTCAATCACAGAATAGTGTCAGTCACTATCGAAATAAAGTTGCCTTAAATACTGACTGGCGTTATTGCAATATCTCTCTATTACTGTAAGTTTGTTCATTTGTATTTTTTCAATTTTGTGTCAATAAAGCTGATCAAGTTATTTCAACATGTGATCTGGAGCTAATGGACGCTTTCCAATTGAGAACTTGTTACCCCTGTACTACCCCTGAGATCAATTCAGGATCAGTTCAACTGACAGAAATACATGTTATTTGATAGGAACATGTTCTTTCGAGGTCTGTGAGATCACTTCAGGAGCTCCTCAGAGTTACCCGGAGCTAATCACTGGGTCAATTGGAAAGCGGCTAATATTTTCAAAAGAGAAAGACAAATGAATTAGAGGGGTTAGAGAGAGATAAACAGATAACTAATAATAAAATGGATTAAGCAATCCAGACTTCTGCATTTAACCTATACAATAGGTATAATCGTCGGCAAGTCTCCAACAGAAAACAACTGCTGCCCCTTACGACCATTGAATTATATCTGTTAGATTCTTGGCAAAGTATTCTACAAGAACTACTTTGCAATGTTCTCCCAATCTCAACGCCAAAACATGTCTCAACCCACACGAGGGAACACCTACGGACCGGTTTCATGGTTCCTTGCCAATCATCAGCGCAGGGTAGCTCACCCAACGCAATCGAAAAATATCTTGACCCCAAGATTCGAAGAGCACTCCGACTATGGTGTCGACTTCGTCTGAAGCCAAATAAATTCAGAAGAAAATATTTGATGACACTACTTGGCAGAAGCCCATTAAACTAATAATAAAATGGATTAAGCAATCCAGACTTCTGCATTTAACCTATACAATAGGTATAATCGTCGGCAAGTCTCCAACAGAAAACAACTGCTGCCCCCTACGACCATTGAATTATATCTGTTAGATTCTTGGCAAAGTATTCTACAAGAACTACTTTGCAATGTTCTCCCAATCTCAACGCCAAAACATGTCTCAACCCACACGAGGGAACACCTACGGACCGGTTTCATGGTTCCTTGCCAATCATCAGCGCAGGGTAGCTCACCCAACGCAATCGACGATTATACCTATTGTATAGGTTAAATGCAGAAGTCTGGATTGCTTAATCCATTTTATTATTAGTTTAATGGGCTTCTGCCAAGTAGTGTCATCTTCTGAATTTATTTGGCTTCAGACGAAGTCGACACCATAGTCGGAGTGCTCTTCGAATCTTGGGGTCAAGATATTTTTCGATTGCGTTGGGTGAGCTACCCTGCGCTGATGATTGGCAAGGAACCATGAAACCGGTCCGTAGGTGTTCCCTCGTGTGGGTTGAGACATGTTTTGGCGTTGAGATTGGGAGAACATTGCAAAGTAGTTCTTGTAGAATACTTTGCCAAGAATCTAACAGATATAATTCAATGGTCGTAGGGGGCAGCAGTTGTTTTCTGTTGGAGACTTGCCGACGATTATACCTATTGTATAGGTTAAATGCAGAAGTCTGGATTGCTTAATCCATTTTATTATTAGTTTAATGGGCTTCTGCCAAGTAGTGTCATCAAATATTTTCTTCTGAAGATAAACAGATGTTGAAGTTGATGAGAGTGATCATATTCTTGGAAATTTCGCAATTTTCCTGCGAATAAAATGGCTGCCGACATGGTTTTGCATCAACGATTGATGCGGCATGACTGGCAACCATTTTATTCCCTGAAAAATTGCGAAATTCGCGAGGGTATAAACAAGCCTTATGAGTCGATTCGCAAAAAAAGTACAAATTTTCGTAAGAGTATGAATGAGCCTTTAGGTTTGGTAATGTTTTGTTCCGTGATCCGTGACAGTTAACAGATATAACCTCAAATTGGTGAAAAAATGTTCAAAACCATTTATTCAAAAACTGCCAAGGATTTAAAATTACTGCGATTTTTTTCATTAGAAAAAAACTACGATGTAATCATAGTCGGAGGTGGCCATGCTGGAAGTGAAGCGTGTGCTGCTGCTGCTCGAATGGGGGCCCAAACGTTGTTGGTCACTCACAAGAAAGAAACAGTAGGTTGGTTATCACAAAAAATACACCACCAGCTAGCATCCAGAGAAACACTATATTCAAACGAAACATATTTATTTATAGGCGAAATGTCTTGCAACCCTTCATTTGGTGGAATAGGTAAGGGACATTTGATGAGGGAAGTTGATGCCTTGGATGGAGTATGTGGTAGAATTTGTGATATTTCAGGACTACAGTACAAGGTATTCATCATCAGTTGACTTCAGGTTCCAAAGATATTGAATATTTGAGCCTCATAAATGAACTTTTTTTATGTAGGTATTGAATACAAGAAAGGGGCCTGCCGTATGGGGGTACCGTGCCCAAATTGACAGAAGTTTATACAAACGGAATATGCAAAATGAGTTATTTCATAATACTCCCAACCTAGATATACTTGAAGCTCCTGTAGAAGACTTGATTGTAGAAAATCCCAGGATTAACTCCAATAATCAAACTTGTGTAGACTGTAAAGGAGTAATCCTAAGTAAGTATAATAATGAGAGGAAGCAGAATTGAAATAAATTTCACTATATTCATCTTTTTTTAGGGGATGGTACGAAAATACAGGCTAAAAGTGTAGTTATAACAACAGGAACATTTTTAAAAGGTCGAATAAACCTGGGTTTAGAAGTATTTCCAGCAGGTAGAATAGGAGATGAGCCTTCTATAGGTATGCAACATTGAAATTGAAGAAATACTAAGTGAATACAGACCTTATTTATTTTTATTGCTTATAGGGTTAGCAAATACATTGGAAAAATTGAATTTGAGAATGGGTAGATTGAAAACAGGGACCCCACCTAGGTTGAAAGCAGACACAATCAATTTTGCTGTGTGTGATGCACATGGGGGAGATAATCCACCTCTCCCTTTTTCTTTCATGAACAACAGAGTTTGGATAAATGTATGTAGGTAATTTTTCTCCCATAGGAGTAACAGAGTACCATAATATTTGGTTCTTAAACAATTATTACTTGAGGTTTAATAAATTCTAAGTACCATCTACAATAGAACTGTGAAATGGTAGTTTTTGAATCATAGGCTTTGTTTTTCATCTTATTTATTTCCTCAGAGTTTGAAAATGTATAGTTTTTCTCATTCAACAATTATCTTACACTTTTAAAGTCTTCAGGAGCCAAAAGCTTACTAAACTAATTATTCTACCAAAGATAAGACAGAAAAAAGAAAATCGGGAATTCACGAAGTTAGCTGTAAGTACTGCAAAAAGTATGTTGGTCTAACTAGAAAATTCATCAAGGTACGGTAGAAAGGGAACATTGTTCATATCCGATATTTGAAACCAGAAAAATCTAAGTAGTGTAGACCAAGAGGCTTTTGATCACAACCACCTAATTGATGACACAAGTTTCAAATTAGTTAGACACGTTCATGACAAGACTTATCAATGCATTTGAGTCTGGAAATTGCCAAGTGTAAAAGTAGTATGAATGCTGATAAGGGTCCTATTCAATACAGCACATTGTTCAAGTTCTGGGATAAAGAGTGGACTTAACCACCCATTCCTAACTCTAGCTGCTCATTACATAGTCCAGTTTTAGCCTTGTGGTCTATTATAAATTCTTAAATCTTTCGATTATAAGTTAATAAATTTGGCTGCCCAGTATACATTCCTTAGACGGACGATTATACAATTTGAATTTTGTGGTCTATTATACATTCTTAAATCTGCCAGCGTATACATTTCTTAAGTAGGCGGCCGACTATTCGTTAATAAATTTGGCTGCCCAGTATACATTCCTCAGGCGACCGATTATGTTTTTTGAGTCTTGTGGCCTCTTGTACATTCTTAAGAATGATCGGTTATAAATTATTAAATCTGGCAGCGAGTACATTCCCTACGTAGGCGGCCGATTATACATTAATAATTTTGGCTGCCCAGTATACATTCCGTAGGCGGCCGATAATATACTTTGAATCTTGTGGCCTGTTGTACATTCTTAAGAGTTCTAGTAGGCGGCCGATTATACATTAATAAATTTGGCTGCCCAGTATACATTCCGTAGGCGACCGATTATATATTTTGAATCTTGTTGCCTGTTGTAGAATGTTAAGAATGATGACCGGTTATTAATTATTAAATCTGGCAGCGCATACATTCTCTAAGTAGGCTGCCGATTATACATTAATAATTTTGGCTGCCCAGTATACATTCTTTAGGCGGCCGATTATATATTTTGAATCTTGTGGCCTGATGTACATTCTTAAGAATGATATGGGTATAAATTATTAAACCTGGCAGCGCGTACATTCCCTAAGTAGACGGCCGATTATACATTAATAATTTTGGATGCCCAGTATACATTGCTTAGGTGGCCGATTATATACTTTGAATCTTGTGACCTGTTGTACTTTGTCTTCTTCGATTAAATCTCTCAACCCGGAGATTCGGAGTGTCTTCCTCTATTCGCTAGGTGGAGCGGCCTAGAAACTGCTTTCATCTCGTGAACCAGAATTGACGCAGCGGAGTGTGTATTGGTTTGGACGGGGAACAGATGGCTTCAGTGCTGCCTGTGTTGACCTGCCCTTGCACTGATGAGAGGCAACAACCTCGAAACTAGTCTGCAGGTGGTCACCCCGTCCAAATCAAAACATAATTCTGCTGGTTGGTCATAGAGGGCACTTGCAACTGCGTCCTCTGATGCTTTGAGGAACGTTGCACAAGTATCTGTTAGATTTAATTCAATACCCGTCGTGGTCTTAGCCAGGGGAGTAGTTGTTTTCTGACAGGTACTTGCCATAATAAGCCTACGCAGTAGGTGTTTATGGGAGTAAAGGGTTCATCATCGGTCGGTAACGACTGTTCGTTAGCAAACGATCTCCCAAAGATTTCTGTTTTCTTCGATTAAATCTCTTAACCCGGAGATTCGGAGTGTTCATCCTCTGCTCAATAGGTGGAGCGGCCTAGAAACTGCTTTCATCTCGTGAACCAGAATTGACGCAGCGGAGTGTGTATTGGTTTGGACGGGGAACAGATGGCTTCAGTGCTGTCGGTGTTGACCTGCCCTTGCACTGATGAGAGGCAACAACCTCGAAACTAGTCTGCAGGTGGTCACCCCATCCAAATCAAAACATAATTCTGCTGGTTGGTCATAGAGGGCACTTGCAATTGCGTCCTCTGATGTTTTGAGGAACGTTGCACAAGTAGCTGTTAGATTTAATTCAATACCCGTCGTGGTCTTAGCCAGGGGAGTAGTTGTTTTCTGACAGGTTCTTGCCATAATAAGCCTACATAGTTAGGTGTTTATGGGAGTAAAGGGTTCATCATCGGTCGGTAACGACTGTTCGTTAGCAAACGATCTCCCAAAGATTTCTGTCTTCTTCGATTAAATCTCTCAACCCGGAGATTCGGAGTGTCTTCCTCTGCTCGCTAGGTGGAGCGGCCTAGAAACTGCTTTCATCTCGTGAATCAGAATTGACTAATCAGCGGAGTGTGTATTGGTTTGGACGGGGAACAGATGGCTTCAGTGCTGTCTGTGTTGACCTGCCCTTGCACTGATGAGAGGCAACAACCTCGAAACTAGTCTGCAGGTGGTCACCCCGTCCAAATCAAAACATAATTCTGCTGGTTGGTCATAGAGGGCACTTGCAATTGCGTCCTCTGATGTTTTGAGGAACGTTGCACAAGTAGCTGTTAGATTTAATTCAATACCCGTCGTGGTCTTAGCCAGGGGAGTAGTTGTTTTCTGACAGGTTCTTGCCATAATAAGCCTACATAGTTAGGTGTTTATGGGAGTAAAGGGTTCATCATCGGTCGGTAACGACTGTTCGTTAGCAAACGATCTCCCAAAGATTTCTGTCTTCTGTTGTACTTTCTTGAGAGTGATTGTCGATTAAGAATTATTAAATCCGGCAGATCATGGCATTTCCTGAGTAGACGGCCGATTATACATCAATAAATTTGGCTGCCCAGTATACCTTCCTTAGGCGACCGATTATATATTTTGAATCTTGTGGCGTGTTGTACCTTCTTGAGAATGATGGTCAGTTATAAATTATTAAATCTGGTAGCACATGCACTAATAAGAGGTGGCCGATTATACTTACATATCTTATCTAGTATCCTATTATACATTCCTAAATCCAGCAGCACATTATACATTGTTGAAATAGTCTCGATTATACACTTTTTGGATTTGATGTCCGATTATAAATTTTGAAATCCGGCGGTTGATTACCTACCTGAACCTTCCGTATTTCCAGCCAGAAGACCAGTTGAATTGCCATCTAACTAGAACCACCATAGCCATAGAAAAAATAGTAAAAGACAACCTCCACTTGGATCGGCACGTATTCGAGGAAGTAACGGGTCCAAGATATTGCCCAAGCATAGAATCCAAAGTTCTCAGGTTTCCTGGCAGAGAACACCAAGTTTGGCTTGAGCCTGAAGGCTTTGATAGTAATATTATTTACCCAAATGGCCTCTCTTGTACGCTACCTGAAGAATTCCAGTGGCAACTTATACAGAGTATACCGGGTAGGTGTTTTTTACGTCAATTATAAAATAATTAGTATGTATTCATTCCTTTTCTAACTTTCTCTATTCAAGGGCTCGAAAAAGCAGAACTAGTGAGACCAGGATATGGGGTGGAATATGACTTTGTTGATCCAAGAGAATTACAGCCCAGTTTGGAAGTGAAACGTGTGGGAGGATTGTTTTTGGCTGGTCAAATCAATGGTACAACAGGATATGAAGAGGCTGCTGCTCAAGGAATTCTTGCAGGAATTAATGCAGGGGCAAAGGTAGGTACGACTACAGCTGTCCAATTGTCCAATTATACTGTCCTGATGGGTGGCTCATTAAAATATATTTCTAATCTTGCAGCTGAATTTACATTGCACTAATCTGGTGGTCGATTATATATGTTCAAATTTGGTGGTCGATTATATATGTTCAAATTTGGTGGTCGATTATTCATTCCTGACCTGCACGTCCAATTATACATTTCTAATCTTGAGGCAGAATTTATATTCATCAATATGATGGTCGATCATACATTCTCAAATCTTGTGGTCGATTGTACATTTCAAAATCTAGCAGCCCATTATATATTCCTGAACTAAGCGGCCGTTTTTAAATTTATAATCTTGTGGCCGATTATGCAATCGTTAATCTTGCGGCCAATGTTACATTCCGAAATCTTGCGGCTAATTATACATTTCTTAATTCCTAAATCTGGCATTGTTTCATTCCTAAAGTGGTCGGCCAATTATACATTTTTAATGTTGAGTCCGATTGTACATTCTTAAATCTGGTATTCCATTGTAAATTCCTGAATTGGGTGGCCGTTTATACATTTCTAATTTTGTGACCGATTATACATTCGTGAAATTTGTGAACGATTACACATTCCTAAATGTAGCGGCCACTTATACATTCCGAAATATTATGACCTATTGAACATTTTTTTATGTAGCAGACGATTATATATTCCAAAATCTGGCTTTATCAAACATTCCTAAATCAAGCGGCTATTTATACATTCCTGAATTGAGCGTCCATTTATACATTTCTAGTATTGAAGCCGATAATACATTCCTAAATCTAGCGGCCAACTATACATTCCGAAAAGTTATAGCCAATTAAACATTTCTTAATGTACCAGCCGATTATATATTCCAAAATCTGGCTGTATCAAACATTCCTAAATTAAGCGGTCATTTATACATTCCTCAATTGAGCGGCAGTTTATACATTGCTAATCTTGTGGCTGATAAAAAATTCATAAAATTTGTGATCGGTTATAAATTCCTACATATATCGGCCAATTATACATTCCGAAATATTATGGCCAATTAAACATTTCTCAATGTAGCAGCAGATTATATATTCCAAAATCTGGTTCATCAAACATTCCTAAATTAAGCGGTCATTTATACATTCCTGAATTGAGCGGCCGTTTATACATTTCTAATCTTGTGACTGATTATACATTCGTAAAATTTGTGATCGATTATAAATTCCTACATCTATCGGCCAATTATACATTCCGAAATATTATGCCAATTAAACAATTCTCAATGTAGCAGCAGATTATATATTCCAAAATCTGGTTCATCAAACATTCCTAAATTAAGCGGTCATTTATACATTCCTGAATTGAGCGGCCGTTTATACATTTCTAATCTTGTGACTGATTATACATTCGTAAAATTTGTGATCGATTATAAATTCCTACATCTATCGGCCAATTATACATTCCGAAATATTATGCCAATTAAACAATTCTCAATGTAGCAGCCGATTATGTATTCCAAAATCTGGCTTTATCAAACATTCCTAAATTAAGCGGTCATTTATACATTCCTGAATTGAGTGGCAGTTTATACATTGCTAATCTTGTGGCCGATTATACATTCGTAAAATTTGTTATCAGTTATATATTGCTACATCTATCGACAAATTATACATTCCGAAATATGGCCAAATAAACAATTCTTAATGTAGCAGCCAGTTATATATTTCAAAATCTGGATGTATCAAACATTCCTAAAATAAGCGGCCATTTAAACATTCTTGAATGTAACGGCCTTTTATACATTTCTAATTTTGTGGCCGATTATACATAAGTGCAACTTGTGATCGATTGTAAATTCCTAAATTAAGTGGCCAATTATACATTCTGAAATATTATTGCCAATTAAACATTTCTTGATGTAGCAGCCGATGATATATTCCAAAATCATTCCCAAATTAAGCAGCCATTTATACATTCCTGAATTGAACGGCCGTTTATATATACATTTCTCATCTTGTGGTCGATTTTACATTCGTAAAATTTGTGATCGATTATACATTGCTACATCTAGCGGCCAATTATACATTCCGAAATATAGTGGCCAATAATACATTTCTTAATGTAGCAGTCGATTATATATTACTAAATCAGGCATTGTACCAAACATTCCTAATTGAACGGCCGTTTATATATACATTTCTCATCTTGTGGTCGATTATACATTCGTAAAATTTGTGATCGATTATACATTCCTACATCTAGTGGTCAATTATAGATTACGAAATATTGTGGCCAATTATGCATTTCTTAAATGTAGAATCCGATTAAAAATTTCTACACCTGACATTGTACCAAACATTCCTAAATTGGGTGACCTATTATACATCACGTTCTTTCATCTTGAAGGCACAAAGTTGTGGATAAACGTTCCCATATTTTGAATGTTCTGTAGGCTCTCGATAAATCTCCGCTGACAATAAGCAGGACGGAGGGATATATAGGCGTGATGGTCGACGATTTGACCACTCTGGGGACCACGGAACCCTACCGAATGTTCACGAGCAGGGCCGAGTTCCGTTTGACTCTCAGACCGGACAACGCCGATCAGAGATTGACGCCTAGAGGATACGCCGTCGGGTGCGTATCGCGGGAAAGATACGACAAGACTCTGGAAGTGGAGAAGCAGCTGCAGGAAGGCGTGGCCCTGTTGAAAGGCATGTCTAAAACCATCAAGCAGTGGAGGGACCAGTTGGGAATTGTTGCTGTGAAAAGCCACGCGCAGAAAAGGTGGGTTCTTGGGCATTTACTATAGTTTTTGTGTTTTTCAGTGAGAGGTGCAACTGATTGGCCCTGAAACTGATCCTTGTGGCGCTTTTTCTGATGCAGCCAACAGTACACCGTTATAATTTCATAAATACTTTTTATTCAGGAAATACTCAGCAATAAATTTGCAAAAATAACTTTTTACACTATCCATGTATTATTATCTATCTGTTATTGGCCAGGCCAATTTCGGAGTGGTCATGTGACCCAGCATGAATTATGTCCAGAATTATAGTACCATACGAAACAACTCTTTTACGCACTGTGTCGTTATTTTTGAGCGGTGCAGGTGAGTACGAGGGTAAAAGAATCTTTCCATCGAGGGAAGGTTTTTCGAACAAAAGATTCTTGTACGGCATTTCTCAAGATTATAGATCGTTAAAAAATTATCAAGTAGGACCTACTGCCGTAAAAAAAGGAACGGCATTGAGAGCCAGGAATTTTTTTTATTTTCCGCAAATTTTTGTCCTCAATTTAGGTGATTTATTACTGTACGGCATTTGTAGCTAGGATTTTTTTTTATTCTCCTCAAATTTATGTCCCTAATCCAAGTGATTTATTACTGTACGGCATTTGTACTTGTAGTCAGGATTTTTTTAAATTTTCTGCAAATTTTTGTCTACCATTCAAGGTGATTTATTACTGTACAGCATTTTTAACTAGAATTTTTTTAAGTTTTCCGTAAATATTTGTCCTCAATTCAGGTGATTTATAAATGTACGGCATTTGTAGCCAGGATTTTTTTTTCTGCAAATTTTTGTCCTCAATTCAGGTGATTTATTACTGTACGGCATTTGTAGCTTAGAAATTTTTTAATTTTCTGTAAATTTTTGTCCTCATTCTAGTGATTTATTACTGTACGGCATTTGAAGCTAGGATTTTTTTTATTTTCCACAAATGTTCGCCCTCAATTCAGGTGATTTATTACTGTACGGCATTTGTAGCCAGGATTTTTTTTTATTTTACGCAAATTTTTGTCCTCAATTTAGGTGATTTATTACTGAACGGCATTTGTACTCAGGGATTTTTTTATTTTATTTTTTGAATAAATCACCTGAATTGAGGACAAAAATTTGTGAAAAATGAAAAAAAATCCCAGCTACACAAGCCGTACAGTAATAAATCACCTGAATTGAGGAAAAAATTTACGGAAAAAAAATTTCTAGCTACAAATGCCGTACAGTAATAAATCACCCGAATTTATGACAAAAATTGCGGAAAATAAATTTGTTTACTTGCTTTCAGTACCGTTCTATTTGTATGGCGTAAGTCCTACTTGATTATTTTCCAATGATCTATCATGTTGAGGAATGCCTACAAGAATCTTTTGTCGAAAAATCTCTTCCATCGATGGAAAGCTTGTTTTACGTGCGTCAAAAATTGGCCTGGGCTTGTTGTCAATAGTCTTCTCAAATTCTTCATTTCTACTCTGACCAAAGGCATTGTTGGCTTGGATATACAGGGATTCTCTGAATTTATGTTTAAACCAATGTTCTTCCTTGTCCACCTTGTCCAGGACTTTGGCATATTTCCACTTGATACAGGGTGTTCTGTCCAAGCTTGATCTGCGATGTCCGACTTTGAAAATTATAAATTAAGTTTGTAGTATTCTCTTCTCCTTTATCTTGTTCTGAATTTCAGCGCGTTCCACATGATCAACAACACCAACGTACCGATCACCATAAGCATGCTCGCCAAAGCAGCTCCGGAACTTCTTCCTCTGACGTACGACTCATCACTGGAAAACCGACTCCACATTGAATCTCTGTACGAGGCGGCAGCAGTGGAACAGTTGGAAGAAGTCCAGGAACTCAGACGAGACGAGGCGCTCATTATTCCGGATGATTTGGACTACAATTCGAATATGCTCAGTCTGAGCTTCGAAGAGAGGGAGAAGCTGTTGGCGGTTCAACCGCAGACGGTAAGGGAATTCAAGTTGTTTCTCCGCTCTATGTCTAACTTTTGCTCTCACAAACAAACAAACATTACTTATTAAGATATTACAAGGAATATTACTATTAAAATTATTTTCATGTACATATTATCGTACCATATTTCTTTTTCACATACATGGAACATTAAAAAAAATAATTTAATGACGTCTCTCTCAAGGTATTTGGTAAACTATTGAAAAGTACTAATCTCTTATTGAATAAGTTTCCACATTTTGAATTGATGTAGAAGTTATTTGCCGATCTACTTCTTGTATCATGTGAAAGGACTTCATTGATATATGTCAGTTCTTGGGTTAGCATTTTATGATTTAATTTGTATATAAAAATGAACATATTCTATGCAATTCTCTGTTTTATACTCATCAGCGATAATGTATTGAGCTGTTGTACGAGGATATATTGAAAAAATCCTAGCCTACTATAGAACCAAACAAAATTTCAATGTCAAAATATTTTATTACTCAAACTATTCTCAAACCAGACCTCCACAGCTCTTATTACCTCCTCGTTGGAAGAAAATTTACGACCTTTTAAACTTTTTTTCAGTTGAGGAAATAGATGATAGTCGGACGGAGATAAATCTGGTGAATAAGGGGGGTTTTCTAGTAATTCAAACCCTAAATCACGAATTTTTTGTGTGCAGGGGCGTTGTCCTGCAAAAACAAAACACCTTTAGATATCTTTCCGCGTCTTTTCTCTTTAATGTTTTCCCGTAGAGTGGTCACTAATGTCGAATAGTAATCTCCAATTATTGTTCTACCCTTATCCAAAAAATCAATCATGATTACTCCATGGCAATCCCAAAAAACTGAAGCTAGAACTTTTCCAGCAGATTTTTGTACACGAAACTTCTTAGGTATTGGAGAACCGTAGTGTCGCCATTCCATCGATTGTTGCTTTGTTTCTGGATCTTAGAAATATACCCAAGTCTCATCCATAGTAACAATTCGGTTTAAGAAGTCTACACCGTTTTCAAATCGAGCACAGATCGAACGCGATGCTACTACCCTTGCACGCTTTTGGTCAACATTCAAACATTTGGGGATCTATTTTGCAGCAATTTTTCTCATGTCCAAATTGATATGAACTATATGATGAACGCGTTCGTATGAAATATTCAGTGCTTCAGATATCCGTTTTAGCCCAATTCGACGGTCTGTTAAAATCATGTCATGAACTGCATGGATATTTTTGGTGACTGACACAGAAACTGGCCTTCCCGATCGGTCATCATCTTCAATGGAAAATTTACCTCTTTTGAAGCTTGCAGTCCAATTTTTCACGGTCGCATACGAAGGACATTGATCACCAAGGGTATTAAGCATATCTTCTTAAATCTGCTTACCTCTTAACCCTTTTAAATACAGGTACTTGATGATGGCTCGATACTCCAATTTTTCGATTTTCACTATTTCGGTGGACATAGTTTTTCTTTTAATTTATTTTACGCAATAAATTACTTGTTTACTTTTTTGACGTCAGACTAAGATGTATCAAAACCCTGGTGTGTCGAGTGATTCAATTTTGTTTTGATTTTTCAGAAGACAAATAAACAAATGAAATAGTGGTATGCTTCTTTAGTCGGTTCCAGAGATGGCGCCCTTATGGAATGTCAGTCCTGTCAATATTCCAGGGATATGGTGATTGACGACTGCTGTCAATTTTATGGAATTTCAACAAACTTTAAATACTATTCAAAAATGAATAGTTGTGTCGGAATTCAAATTTCACAGTGCAATTTCCTTGTATTGATGACTATTATTAATGTGTTTGTCCATTTAGCTGTATATTTTCCTAGAAATTCATCATTGATTCAATAATAATTCAATCTGTCTGATTGACTCGGCCGTTACTTGATGAAGATCCATAGTAATTGTAGAAAATACACAGAAAACGATTCGATCACCAAACTTTATTCAGTCAGACAGTGAAGAACTACTGTGCTGGCAAAACATGTCTGATTGAATAAAATTTGTGAATATCTAATCGTTTTCTGTGTAGTTTGTACAATAATAATTTGATCACGTTCCGTTTTTGTATCATTTGTGGGCAATCCAGAGAGACGAACAAAATAATTCATCTATATCCGGTAGCGAAAGTGAGTACTACCATATCATGAAGATTATCACATAGTATCTTGTATTTTAGAAAACATTTTCATGAAAATAATCTCTTATATCAGCACAAAAGGTTGACAGGTTCTAATGGTGAATTTTCATGAAGCTTAATTTCGATACTTCTAAATGAAATGCGTGGTTATTATTGTAGTTAATTGCATTTCAGTAAAAAATTATATAAATGAGTCGAAAATGTAACAAATAAAACTGATTCGTGATAGTGATTAAGTAAATTTTAATAATTAGGTTTCTTTATTCAGCTCATCCGTCAGCAATACTTGAAAACTTCTGTGCTTGTAAATTTACCCTAACAGAAAAACCGACCGTGGCGGTACACGCAAATGCGGAATATTTGGGAAACAGGTCACGATTTCATTTGTTTTCACTTAATCAAGCTGGCGAATTGTCTCCCGTTTTATCCCACAGTTTTGCAGCAATGAGTCGACACACCATGGTTTTTAGACATCTTACGTCAGACTGTACACTGACACTTTTAATAAGTTATTGTTCGTTGCTCTGGTAACGCAATATTTTGTTTATGCAGGGAACTGGTCTAGGCTAACTAGATATCAATATATCCTCGTACATTAGAACGATTTTGAACTTTTTGTAACATATTAACTTGTTCATTTGTCAAGAAAAATGGCAGGGTTCCAGAGTAATGAATGTGAGGAGCTATGATTGATTCATAAATTGTTAGTTTGGAAAGTAGGATAACACCCTTCATTCGATAAACTCCAAGTTACCAACTTAGATTATAGAAATTCCTGTGGTATCCTGTAAAAATATTAAAATTACATTAGTTGTAATAAATTGATGGGTAGCCGTTTCTATATGGTAGAAAATCATCACAAAAAATTCTCACTGTTTCTTTTCAATAAGTTTGTTTTGGTTTCGAGAAATAAAAGTTCTGGGACGTCAGGATCATACGCAGTTTTTTAAAAGTGAACGATTGTGAACCTGAAGTGAACCCCCTCTTATCAACTGCACATGATCCTGATGTACCAGAATCCAGAACCAATATTTCATAAAACCAAAACAGAGCTAGTATCTGAAGATTGTTCTTCCTAATTTCTGTTCTTGATAAGTGCTTTAATGTTTTTTTCAGATCGCAGCAGCAAGTAGAATACCCGGGGTTACTCCTTCATCTGTTTTTAGACTCCTTAGGTTCGTGAAGCAAAAAGGGGCAATGGCCTCAGCAGCTTTGTGAACAATAAACTTATACCGTTTTGTGATTCTGTCTTTTCCTTATGATCCTTGTAAATAAATAATATAAAGCTTACTGGTTTTGGTATCATTGAAAACAATCGGAACCAAATTTTCTTCTAGCCGTAAATCCGTTCCTTCAGAGCTAGATAGCGCCGTACAAACTTTTGGTGGTAAAATATTTTACGGCAATTCTCAGAAGTTTTGAGTATTTAAAATGCCTGTGTTCTCTACAATAACTTAGCAAATGGTCTGAAAAATCAATTGTATGAAAAAAACTGAAGACAATTCTATTTGAGGAACACAGTTCAAGTCCTCGGCTAGACTCAGTTTGTTCGTCGATTTTTCTGGGAACCCTCTAACGCACGAAAACTTGCACCCAAAACACTAAAATCCTGATGACCTGAATTTTATAAATATCCAAGTTTCCCCGCACATAATTTAGAAGAGGTGGGGAAGGTCTTGAATCACCTTAGACACAGGCGCATATAGATAAGGGTATCTGCTAACATTGCAGAGGCGGACCCTAACACCCCTTCTGAAGGGCAGGCAAGAACCCATCCAAACCCCGCTTGTCAAAGTCAAAAGTCAAAATATGCTTTATTGTCGGAAGTTAATGATAAACTTATGGACAAAGCTTCATTGTATTAAAGATAATGTTGAAAAATGTATGGAAATTAAATTAATACGTAAAGAGTATAATGGTGACACCCCCTACTATCGGCACATCATTCCTGATGAGAGGGAACAGCACCACTATATACGCTCCGGGGCGACTGAACTAATGAAAAAGAAAAATGGGGTTCATTTGCTATTTCAACTGCAGGAAAAAAACTTACAGTACCACCATATGGTCCTTGGTGAATGAGGGAATGAAACAATACAACAATTAAACATAATACATGCTCATTCATCAAAGACTTCTCCATCTCTGCCATTCCAGCCCGATCACCATTTCTTCATCAGATGAGGAGTATGCACATGAAATGAGAAAAAAATGTTAATCGAAGTGTGAATGACATAAAAATGTAAAAACTCTAACTAAGCTCGATTGATGATCCAAAATGATTACTTTTAAAAACTATCATCATAAAACTCTTGCAGACTAGAATATACTCTCTCTGATAACAAACTTTTCACATCTTTTCTGAAATGAAAAAGTGATGTGATACTTTTAATACTTATTGGAAGGTGATTAAACATCTTACATTCTTTATAAAATATCGAGTTTCTGATAAGTGTAGTTTTTGAAATTGGAAGTTTTAAATCATTACTCTGTCTGGTAATACGATCAGAAGAACTGTTTCCAATAGAGAACTTTGTTTTGTGTTTGTGTATCAAACAGTTTCAAGTATAAAAAGAGCAATAACTGTAAGAATTTTATGTTTAAGAAAGAGAGGTCGGCATGAATCCCTATATTTTACTTTGCATAAATACCGCAAAGCACGCTTTTGCAAAATTATGACAGTCTGTAAACGATGACTACGGCAATCTCCCCACTTTTTTCAGATCAAAACGTATCATTTGATCAAGATCGTGCTTGTTTGTCGAGACTCCCTGTTTTTCCCTATCCTTTCGGCGGGAAAAATATAGAATTTTATTGTGTGTTATTTTATTTATACTCTGTACGCGTAGGTATTTGCTTTTAAAATGTAATGAATTTATTTAATAAATCAATTTTGAATTTTTGATGTAATTTTCTCATTATATGGATCGAACTGAAGATAATTAAAAGAATTATATACCATGAACATTAACAGCATTGTTTATAACAGATTTAGTGCGACCACTATGGCCATCTACCGGCCAAACCTATAACTCGTTGAGTTGAGGTAATAGTGAACACAGACAAAACCATCTGCATGCAATTTTATTACAGATCTAGGATAACAGAAAATATCAAAGTAAAATTTATGCATGATGTTACAACAGTCTCTCTGAAAGCACTAAATTTCTTGGAACCTTTGTAGGCAGCAATATGAGTTGGGAAACAAATATTAACGCTATTTGTAAAAAGTTAAGCAGTGGCTATTACGCTATTCTTCAACTGAAAAATATTTTCAATACTACCCAGCTAATAAATATTTATTATGCAATAATTTATTGTCATATATCTTGTAATATAAACATTTGGGGCTGTTCCAGCAATTCCAACAGGATATTTGTGAAAATAGGGTGTGTTCATTTATTCATCTTAGTAGAATAAAAAAGAAATATACCAGTTTAAATTTTCATGATAACATTGCAATTCATAATTATGGAACAAGGAATGTAATACATGAGCTGCAGACCAATAGAATCAGGACTGAAATTGGAAAAAAAAAATGCATACTGGTATACTGATTTATAATAAACTACCAAGCACATTGAGAAATATTAAATGTTCTTCAAAATTTAAGTATAAATTAAAACAATATTATAAGAAATTAATCTGATTTGACAATTTATTATATATATTATATATATATATATATATATATATATATATATATATATATATATATAGTTTGTAGTATTTGTGGGGTTGCAGTCAGGGTTGGATTATAATTATACCGAAATTTTGAATAGTGAAACTAATCTGTCTAAAAGAATTTTCATGGAAATGGTTCAAATCAATAATGAAGAACAGTCGATGAACAAAAGAACTGACCTGAGTAATCTCAGCAAAATTTATACGTATCTTCTTAATTTTGAGAAACATAGGATAAAATCACCCTCTAATCAGAATCTTCCAACTTGATTACTGAAATAAATTAAGTCACTGTCATTCTTACATCAGTCATTTCATTTCACTTCATGTATATTTCATTTTCGTTTTTGCCAATTTTATTATTCATTCTCACGTTAGTAAGTACTCCATTTATTATTTCCTACATTTATTGTACAAAGCATATTTTCAGTTGTCCTGAGGAAGGTATCGAATTATACCGAAAGCTTGACAGTATCAAAGAGTTTTCTTTGAAATAGCCCGCAACCCTGACTGCAACCCCACAAATACTACAAACTAATATACAGCCAGTCACGAATTTTCACCTCTATATATATATATATATATATATATATATATATATATATATATATATATATATATATATATATATATATATATTGCAAAGATCCTTACTTTGAAGGAACAACTTTGCAAGAGCTCTCAGAGACAGACAGCAGGACACCGCCTGATCCAAACAAGGAACCAACTGCAGACCGGTTTCGGGATGAAGTCCCTCATCAGTGCAGTCCTGGTTATCACGGTTATACACACGCGGGGGCCCGATGCCCGTCATCGTTCGCCGGGATGAACACTGCAATCGCTTACAGGATCCACCACGGCAACAGATTAGAGAGCGCTCCAGAAGGACATTTCGGATGCGAAATGGTATATGCTGAATACTTGTTTCAAGGAGCAATAAATGTTCCAGTGACTGTAAAACAGTCGAAAACAATCCTTTAGGAACTCACTATACCTTTGTATAGATTGTATGGCATATGTCCGACAGAAAACAACTACTTATCTGGCTAATACCTCGACAGATATTGAATTATATCAGTCAGACATATGTGCAAAGATCCTTACTTTGAAGGAACAACTTTGCAAGAGCTCTCAGAGACAGACAGCAGGACACCGCCTGATCCAAACAAGGAACCAACTGCAGACCGGTTTCGGGATGAAGTCCCTCATCAGTGCAGTCCTGGTTATCACGGTTGTACACACGCGGGGGCCCGGTGCCCGTCATCGTTCGCCGGGATGCCGTGGTGGATCCTGTAAGCGATTGCAGTGTTCATCCCGGCTCCGATTTCGGAGCCATTTTCAAGAATAAGAAGGATAGGTATAGTGAGGAAACGTGATTCTACACTGAGGTCTCAGTCTGCCTACTCCTCAGGTATTATCGCGTTAGGATTTTGTGACTTGACGTCGGGGTCTCAATCTGCCTACTCCCCAAGTCTCGTCACTGGCTCTCTAAGGTCTCAATCTGCCTACTCCTTCGAGAGAGAGAGAGAGAATTTTGTTTTCTTGCTCTTATTTTATACTCTGAACTGTATTTTAAATTTATATACGTTTGTATTTTGACGTATCCTATATCATGTACTTGATAACACAGGACTCAATAAAATTATTATTATTATATAGGTAATGCTTGTTGCATATTTCACAGGTATAATTTCTGTCTAGCGAGTAGTTTTTGTGTTTTTTGCGCCATTTCACCACAGGATTTGAATAACGATGAAACTGGTGTGCGTTGTAGTTTTTACTGGATTCTGGCGAGAACATTTTTGAGAAGGGTATTGTTAAAATACAAAAACCTTTCGTTTTTGTGACCTGGTTAACTTTCAGTTTTCTAGAGACGACAGAAAATCACGCTGTATATCGTGCCCTCAATGAAACGCACTGGTGGATTGTTGCAAACTTGAATTTTCCTTGCTTCCTTGGAACTCCGACAGGGCCAGAACCCAAGTAAAATAACCCCTGTGATATTTTTGTATCATTGCAAGATAGAACCTATTTCCGGGAATTAATTCAGTAAAACCTTAATTCTGTATTCATATATCTTATATGACGGAGAAAGTTAAATTGATTTTGCGTTCGAGACAATACCTATTACCCATTATTTCATTGGCAAAAATTATTATTCTCTTAATTTTCTTATTCATCCTGTATATTTTCAATAGTTTTGACATAATTTTCAGCTGCCAAATAAAACTCTACCCGTCTGTTCCATAGAACTCTAATCTGTTCTACCCTTTACTCAATCAAGTCACCACAGCCAGCGTTACCATGGTGAAATCAAACGAGCGGATGTTTGTTTTATATTTTATTTTCGAATAACTGTTTTAAAAGAGTTTTAAGATGTCATCTCCTTCACCAGTGCCAGTTTTTTACGAAACTGAAGGAGATGAAAAAGATTCTCTTTTTTCTTCAGAAAAATCAGAAGGTGAGTGTCCTTTTTCCATTTGCTGCTGCAGAGGAAGCTAAAAAATATGTTGATTATTCTGTGTTCAACGCTGCATGTCATAATTTTATTACCTATGCTTACTCTTCTATTAAAACTATGCTCTGCTTTATGTACAATTAAAATCTGGGAAACAGAAATGTTTCCCCACTAAAATTGAATTAATGAAGGCGTGCCAATGCTCCCCTAAAAACACTGCTTTGGAGTGGTTTATAATTGTTTCTTGGAAACATGCCATCAAATCAAATGTAAAAATGTATAGGTACGTATAGTTAAAAACGGAATAAAAAGGGAAAATGACTAGCTTTTCGAAAATAAAATGTAAAACTGATTTTATGTACTAGTAACTATGGTTTTCATTTAATATCCTGACAAAATGCAGAAATTTCGAGAAAATACTTTCACCTTGCTGTCACGAAAACTGTGTTGCTTAGAAACACTCACTGAAATGAAATTATAGATATTATTAATATAATTTCATTTCAGTGGAAACACTACGAGAGCCTGCTCGACTGGTGTTTTGTACAGAAGCACAGTTTGAGTGAAAATTCTGCATTTTGAAGGGACATTAGACAATTTCAAGAATGAATAGATGAAGTTTAACTTTGCCCGTTTTTTCAAAAACGGTTCATTTTGCGTAAGATGCCTAAAAACCCTGGTGTGTCGAGTGATTCGATTTTGTTTAGATTTTTCAGAAGACAAACAAATGAAATAGTGGTCTGCTTCAAGGAGACTAAAAACAAGGAGGGTTTAATAAGCTCTAGCCAATCAGAAACTTGTAGCATCAACGCGTCATAGTGACGTACTTGGGTATGAGTACAGAGTCGAACTCGAACCAAGCAACAAAACTGTCAGCAGTAACTCTCATATACCAAGTGCTAGTCCGTCACTGTCTATAGAGAACGGCGGCCATGACATGTATAACTACGTCACATTTCGTCACAAATGTTCTTTCATCTCTTTCTACTAGTGTACCCATTGTCTTATGGGAATCAAACACTCCTTGTTTTTAATTTAGTCTCCTTGGGTCTGCTTCTTTAGTCGGTTCCAGAGATGGCGCCCTCATAGAATTTTAGTCCTGTCAATATTCCAGGGATATGGTGATTGATGACTGTTGTCGTGTTGTCAATTTTATGGAATTTTAACAAACTTCAAATACTATTCAAAACTGAGTAGTTGTGACGGAATCTAAATTTCATAGTGCAATTTCCTTGTATTGATGACTATTATATTGACGTGTTTCTCCATTTTGCTGTATATTTCCTTAGAGATTCATCATTCATTCAATGATGATTCAATTTGTCTGATTGACTCGGCCGTTACTTGATGAAGATCCATAGTAGGTAATTGTATAAAATACACAGAAAACGATTCGATCTCCACAAACTTTATTCAATCAGACATTGAAAAAGCTACTGTGCTGGCGAAACATGTCTGATGGAGTAATATTTGTGAATATCTAATCGTTTTCTGTGTTGTTTGTACAATAATAATTTGTTCATGTTCCGTTTTTGTATCATGGGCAGTACCACAATATTATGAAGATTATCACTTAGTATCTTGTATTATTAGAAAACATTTTAATGAAAATAATTGCACGAATATATCTCACACGGAATCCCGCCATTCCTGCTTATATTAGCACAAGATGACAACTCATTTGAAAAAAATTGTTGACATGTTAGTCTTTAACAAGTGAAAAAAGTATAGTGTGGTAAGATCTGGCTATCTAGCAGGCCATTTCATCCACGTACTACTGTATGTAATCATGGTGAAAATAAATGTCATCATTGAAATAAAATATGGCAGCTCATCTGAAAAGATTTGTTGACATGTGTTAGTCATAGACAAGTAAAAAAAAAGTCTAGTGTGGTAAGATCTGGCTATCTAGCAGGCCATTTTACCCACGTAATACTCACGTAATCATGATGAAAATGTTTATTGCTTTTTATGGTCTGGATCAGAAAGACCGACTCTCCCATTATTAAAAAAAATTACTCATTAAAAAATATTTTTGACATGTTTGTCTTACGTAATCATGATGAAAATGTAAGTATATTGCTTTTTATGGTCTGACTCAGAAAGATCACCAGTACCATTATTCAAAAATAAGAAATAGGTCAACTCATTTGAATAAAAATTGATTTGTTTATCTTTGACAAGTGAAAAAAAAGTCCAGTGGGATAAGATCTGGCAACCTAGTAGGCCTTTTTACCCACGTACTACTTTCGTAATCATAATGAAAATGTATATTGGTTTTTATCATCTGACTCAGAAAGAACGCTCATCTGAAAAGATTTGTTGACATGTGTTAGTCATTGACAAGTAAAAATAAAGTCTAGTGTGGTAAGATCTGGCTATCTAGCAGGCCATTATACCCACGTACTATACTTCATCATGATGAAAATGTATATTGCTTGTTAGTTCTGACTCAGAAAGACCGCTTCTACCATTATTAAAAAAATTACAACTCTTGAAAAAAAATTGGCATATTTGTATTTGACAAGTGAAAAAAAATGTCCAGTGGGTTGAGATCTGGCAACCTAGCAGGCCATTTTACCCTCGTACTACATACGTAATCATGATGAAAATGCATATTGCTTTTTATGGTCTGATTCAGAAAGCCGCTTTAAAAAAAATATGACAACTCATTAAAAAAAAAATATATTTTCGTCTTCGACAAGTGAAAATCAAGTCCGATGGGGTGAGATCTGGCGACCCAGCAGGCCATTTTACCCACGCACTATTCTAATTAATCATGATGAAAATATGTCTTTGACAAGTGAAAAAAAAATGTACAGTGGGGTGAGGTCTGGCAACCTTGCAGGCCATTTTACCCTCGTACTACATACGTGATCATGATGAAAATGTATAATGCTTTATACGGTCATTAACTCAGAAGAAATAAACCTTTTTGAACTAAAAAATACGAAATTCATTTTTTTAACATATCAATGGATGGGCAATAATAGGGGTATTGCTGAATCTTTCACTATCGCCTTATTTGTTCTTCAGAGAAAATCGATGTAACTCAAACCTCCGAAGCAGTTGAAGAAGAAAAAGAAATCGAGTACACTGACGAAGAAATGAAAACTTTGGTGTCGTACATTAAAGATTTGACAACTATTCATGGACTGAGGTCGTCTGATTGGACAGAGCAATGCGAAACGACGATCAGGTACGAAAAACTGCCCAAATACTAAAACTACGCGAATTTAGCATCAGCAGGAGCATATGACATGTTAGTCTTTGACAAGTGAAAAAAGTCTAGTGGGGTAAGATCTGGCGATCTAGCAGGCCATTTTACCAACGTACTGCTCTACGTAATCATAATGAAAATATATAGGTACTGCTTTATACTTTTTCTGTTTGGGTAGTTTTCACTGTTGTCTCACTTTGAGATTCATTGTATTTTGCTTCCAACACCCTGATTATATCGACTGACGTCCTCTTATCTAGCTACTGGTTCATGGACACCACAAAGCCGGTGCTCTGCGTCCATTTTGAAGGCGATGAATTGGTTTGCGACACAGAAGTACCATCGACCCCTATCCAAGACGACCTCATGTACTTTTTGAGGGAGGCGGATCACAGATTCGAAGTTGACACGTTTTACGACAATATCCTGTTTGGTACCGTCGACAACAACATAGAAGGTACCATGCTGGATATCGTGCGAGATATCTACGCTCCCTTGCTGTTGTCGTCCCATAATTGGCCCGACAGTATCCTTTATGAAATTGCTGGTTTTTCTTTGCGGCGTGAAAATTGTGGTGGTAGTTATTATATTTTTGAAATCGGAATGTCAAACTTGAAAACAAAATACGACAAGCGTTAGAATTTGGGCAATTTTAAATTGATATAGTTGAAGAAATTTCCCATATTTTATTGGATATTATATCATAATTTATTGTTAAAAATAACAAATACCTACAATTTTTCTCAGTTAATATGAGGGTTATGAAAAAAAAGTTCGGATAAAAGTTGAAGGGTATTTCACTCTGCACCTTTTTATGAATTCAAATATTTTTTAAATGTGCCATTGGTGGAGTTGTGACGTCATCGACATTTTTTTAAAATTTATCTTTATTTATTTATTTATTTATTTATTTATTTATTTATTTATTTATTTATTTATTTATTTATTTATTTATTTATTTATTTATTTATTTATTCATTCATTCATTCATTCATTCATTCATTCATTCATTCATTCATTCATTCATTCATTCATTCATTCATTCATTCATTCATTCATTCATTCATTCATTCATTCATTCATTCATTCATTCATTCATTCATTCATTCATTCATTCATTCATTCATTCATTCATTCATTCATTCATTCATTCATTCATTCATTCATTCATTTATTTATTTATTCATTGTTAATAATACAATATTTATCTATAATATAAAGAATAAGAATAAGAAACATTATCAAATAAGTGAAAAACTTGTCCATGATCATGTAAAATTAATTATGAAATAATCCACATCAAAATACACATGATAAATATCCATAATATATACATATAAAGAAAGAAAAAAATAGCAAAATGAACTTGACTGTATGCTTAAATAATATTGGTCACATTTTGTATAAATAAAAACAATAACAAAAAAAGTTGGTACTAATTAAAACATCAAAATTCGAAATTATTTTAAATACAAATAATTTTCCATTTTTTCAGAATTCTCATTCAACCAGAATTTGATTTTATTTTTAAATCCCCAAAAACTAGCTTTTTTTAAAGAAACTGGCAAATTATTATAAATCTTTTTACCTATATATTTTTCCCTCTTATAAACTGTATGTTTCTTGGGAAAATAAATTGAATTGAATTGAATTGAATTGAATATAAATGGAACGTTGTTGCATCAAAGTTGTAGAGAACTTTCCAGTTGATATCCAACCATCCATTTTATTCTTTGTTTCATATTTATGTTGTATACGATTATCAACTTGAAAATTTTTTCTTATGTAAACTGTCGATGCTTTATAAAATAATTATTTGAGAGATAAAATTTTATATTGTCCAAAGAGAATTTTTTTAGAAGAATAATCAAAGGGATTTTTTAAAATAATTTTCAAGGTATACTTTTGAATTGAAGTAAGTGGTTTTAAAACTTGTTTATAAATGCCTCCCCAACCTATTATACCATAGGCCAAGATAGACTGAAAGAGACTATAATAAAAACTTATAATTAATTTACGACTGACAATGTTTCTCCACAATCTAAATTTATAAAGTGTTTTCCTCAGTTTTGTTATCAATTCAGTAATTTTTTTATGCCGCTTGAGGTGGCAATCTAAATGAATTCCTAGATACTTTATAAGATCAACTTTAGCAATATGTTCGCCACAGTTACACAGTTCTTCATTTTTTAGGCATGAAATAGTAGCTTCAATTTTTCAATTTTTTTTGTTCCATATACTCATGCAAAGTGAATGTTACAAAATGAGACTAATTCAAATTCAAAGTTAGTAAATCGTGATTGAGCTTATTTTTTAAAATTGATAAATTAAATTCGGCATTTGATACTGTTTCTTCCCAGGTATGCTCACTACCTATATAAACTGTATCATCAGCATTTTCAAATTTAACAGATCATTGATATAAATCAAAAATAAAATAGGTCCTAGAACTGACCCTTGGGGAACACCACATTTGACTTTTCTACAATTACTTTTGATATGATCAATCTGAACAGTTTGTTCCCCTCTCAAAAACATAGCTTTCAAATAGATTCAGGCAGATTCCTCTTATGGCAAACCGTTCTAATTTCGATAATAATTTTGTATGTGAAACTGTGTCAAACGCTTTCTTTGAATCTAAAAATATTCCAAGAGTTTTCTTTTGATTGTCCAACGATTTATAAGTAGTTTCCGTAACATCAAATACTGCATTCTCTGTTCCCTTATTTTCTCTGAATCGAAACTGGTTATAAAATAATAAATTATGTTTTTCGAGAAAATGTGTCAATTTAATTTTAATGCATTTCTCTAAAATTTTGGCACAATCATACTGAATATCTATATGTACATTAAAAAAAAAGGAAAAATACCAAAATGAACTTGAATGTACGCATGCATAATATATTGGTCACACTTTGTATCCATAAAAACATTAACAAACACATATGTATATGAATAAACAAGATATCCTGACAGGACAACTCATTGCAATTATCCTATAGTATTTGGGTCGGAAACTCGTCAGAAAACAACTACTTTCCTGGCCAATACCACGACGAACGTTGAATTACATCTGGTATTAGCCAGGAAAGTAGTTGTTTTCTGATGGATTTCCGACCCAAATATTCCTAGCTTAGGATCTTTGCAATGAGCTGTCCTGTCAGGACATATTTTTTATTCAATTTAATGCTCATTGTGAACAATTTAAATACAGATTTCTTCATCTATGTATATATTCGCGTAATTCTACATTTTTCAGTCGAAAAATATAATATTCTATATAGAAGAAAATCGAATTTTACGAAAAATTTTATTTTACATTTTTAGAAAAATTGTAAACTTTCCTCGGGCGTAACTCGACAAGCTGATTCCGAATATCATCTCAAAAATTTAATTCGGCAATGTGGTTGCTGGAGAAGGCAATATTTTTCGACGAAAAGATACACCAATCCACAAAATCAACATTTTCTAAACGAATTAGCTCTTTGAATAAAAAACAAGTGCATTTTCAGATTCAGAAGAAAATTTTCTATAAGATGAAGTAATATTCGCGGGATTCCGCATTTTTGAAATATTCCCAGGTGATCAAAGTCGAATTATACAATACTGTATATAGAAAAAAATCGAAATTTGCGAAAATTTTTATTTTCCATCTTTTGAAAAATCGCAAATTTCCCTCAGGCATGACTCGACGAGCTGATAACGAATATCATCTCAAAAATTGAATTTGACAAAGGAGTAACTGAAAAAGGCAAATTTTTTGGACAAAAAATGCAAACATTCACAAAATTGACATTTTCTAAATTAATTTGACTTCTAAATCGAAAAACAAGTAAATTTTCATATTCAGAAGTAAATTTTCTATAAGATGAAGTAATATTTGCGGGTTTCCGCACTTATGGAATATTCTCAGGCGATCTAAGTCGAAATATGCAATATTATATATGGAAAGAAATCAAAATTTGAGAAAATTTTTATTTTCAATCTTTTGAAAAATCTTAAAACTAGTCAAAGATTCACCCTAAAATTTGTACAAGTAGTTAATGAAAACCCTGTATATAGTAAATATTTCATTAACATAATTTTTAACACAAAAAAGTGTAATTTTCCTGAACCGTCTGCAAGGCGTGAAGAACGAGTTTTGCAGCAACTTGCAAATTTTCCTCGCGAAACTAACCGATCTGCACTACAAGCTTTTCGGACTCACCGTCCTGTACGTTCCTGGGGAAGTCCTGAGCATCCCTCTGTCGGAGGCTACTGACGATAAAGAACTGGTGAAGAGACTGGAAGGAATCGTCGTCTTTTGGACTAAGCAGGTGAGAGTTGGTCTGCAGGATCAAGATCAGAACGCTCCCGAGGATACGCTGTGCCCCAAAGATGAATTCGAATTTTGGAAATACCGATGTGAGTGTGCATTTTTTGATATAGTCGTTATAATGTTGACATGGAGCACATTGCAGCATAAACGAAGATAAGAGCCTTGAGGTACACTTTTTCTTACGTGAATTTCTTTTCTTTCGATAAATATTGAGTAGTAAAAAAAAGTCTCAACGGCGGGGAATCGAACCCCGGTCTCCCGCGTGACAGGCGGGGATACTCACCACTATACTACCGAGGACTTGATTTGTTTCGCTGAAATTTAAAATTAAAATGTATGAAATTTCAATGACGGTCTGTAGGGAAAACGCTATTTTCACCGCTCAAGTAATGCTACGCAAATGTCCTCTACGCAAATGTCCTCTCTACTTTTCCCGCGCTCACGAGGCTTGTGGGAATAATACCGAAGAAGAAGCCAACATAGAAAAAACTAAATGTTCAACCTCGGGAGAAAACGCATATTATCTGCAAAAAATCTGGTCAAAAATGCTTTATCATTAAAAGATAGAGATTATTTGCAAGATCGATCTTGCAATTGAGCACTAATTGCAAGATCGATCTTGCAATTGAGCAGTACTTGCAAGATCGATCGTGCACATAGAGTTTAATTACTAAATCGTTCTTGCAGTTAGCTCAATGGCAAGATTGATCTTGCAATTGGGACAAATTTGCGAGTGCTTGAAAGCACTTATACACGTGTATCTTGCAATTAGCACTACTTGCAGGATCAATCTTGCATTTTTGGTTTAATTGCTAGATCGTTCTTGTAGTTAGCGTGATTGCAACATCCATCATGCAAAAAAAATCGCATGTGCTTTGAAAGCACTGGAACACGTGTATCTTGCAAATAAACACTACTTGCAAGATCGAAATGCTTTATTTCCTTCTCTTGATAAATCTATAGCTATTGTTGGTCAACAAGATATCAAACTTGCAATTGGCTTATTTGCAAGATCGATCAGCACTTTTACACGTGTATATTGCAATTGAGCACTACTTGCAGGATCAATCTTGCATTTATGGTTTAATTGCTAGATCGTTCTTGTAGTTAGCGAGATTGCAACATCGATCATGCAAAAAAAATCGCGTGTGCTTTGAAAGCACTGGAACACGTGTATCTTGCAAATAAACACTACTTGCAAGATCGAAATGCTTTATTTCCTTCTCTTGATAAATCTATAGCTATTGTTGGTCAACAAGATCAAACTTGCAATTAGCTTATTTGCAAGATCGATCTTCTTTCAAGGCACTTGTACAGTACACGTGTATCTTGCAATTAAGCACTACTTGCAAGATCGATCGTGCAATTAGGGTTTAAATGCCAGATCAATCTTTCAATTAAGGTTTATAATTTGTAGATCGTTCTTGCAGTTTGTTTGATCTCAAGATATATCTTGCAATGAAAATAATTCACGAGTGCTTCACATGTATCTTGTAATTAAGCATTACTTGCAAGATCGATCTTGCAATAAGGGTTTAAATGCTAGATCGTTCTTGCAGTTAAATTAATTGCAAGATCGATCTTGCAATCAAAAAAAATCGTTATGTGTGTGCGGTTAAGCTTCATACATCCATTATTGATATACGAATTCTTTATGGAGTTGGCAATTTTAAATTACTATTCTGCTTGGTAACATGCTGAAAAGAGTTGGTATTTGTGGACTCTGCCTCATATTCAGTTACGAAAAATCAATTCAAGTATAATAATTATATTATCTACAGTAATCAGAAATACATACCAATGACACATCTGTATATTCATTTTCTACGTCCAATTGAAGTGAAAAGTTGGGAAAAACAAATTGGGGATTTTTTTTATCACAAATCTAACACCAAATTCTGGTCCAGAATACCCTAAAATCCGCAGTTTTATTAATTCTTTATTATCGGGTAATGTTTGGGCTATTTCCAAAAAATGTTCTCTTGTTACAAAATTCTCAACAAATTTTCTTTTAATACTGCGGAAAATAACCAAATATTACTTTTCCATGGCAAACTACAACCACCAGAAAAATGAATAATTTGGCGCTGTTACTCAACATAGCACGGTATGTTTTAATCTTGAAGATTTCGCACGCATTTTAGTGCCTTTGACAAGGATTATGATGCAGGATAGCAAAAAAATACTTGATTGCGATATTGCGCATTGCAGTTTCAACGAAAATTAGTAGTCCCTTGGCGTACCCTTTTTCTTACGTGACTTATACGTAACATAATTATTACTTTTGTAATGAGTATTTGTAAAAAAAAGTCTCCACGGCGGGGAATCGAACCCCGGTCTCCCGCGTGACAGGCGGGGATACTCACCACTATACTACCGAGGACTTGAATTATTTCGCTGAAATTTAAAATTAAAATCTATAAAATTTTAATGACTGTCTGTAGGGAAAAAGTTATTTCCACTACTCAAGTAATGCTATGCAAATGTCACGTTTCCCCTCTACTTTTCCCGCGCTCACGAGGCTTGTGGGAACAACACTGAAGAAGAAGCCAACATAGTAAAAACTATACGTTCAACCTCGGGAGAAGACGCATATTCTCTGCAAAAAATATGGTCGAAAATGCTTTATTTTCTTCTCTTGATAAACAAATAGCAATATTGTTGGCCAAAAACATAGAGATTATTTGCAAGATCGATCTTGCAATTGAGCAGTACTTGCAAGATCGATCGTGCACATAGGGTTTAATTTCTAAATCGTTCTTGCTGTTAGCTCAATGGCAAGATCGATCTTGCAATTAGGAACAAAGCTGTTTTTTGTCGTTGAACCGTATTCAATAATGTTTTAAACACTTTTTCGATTTTACGTCATAAAATTGACTATGGCGTCAAAATGGTGGATTTCGTTTGAAAACATTCACAGCCGTATGCATAGTCAATTCCAGCGACTCGCCAGAGTTTCGCCGCTCGCTACACAAGAACTATAATACACAGTTGAGCTCCAAAAAAGTGGTACATCGCCAGCGTTTCGCCAAAATGTGACTTATCGCGTGGTTGTCACTTTTTTGGAGCTCGACTGTGCGTTATAATCCTTGTGTAGCGAACGGCGAAACTCTGGCGAGTCGCTGGCGATTGACTATGCATACGGCTGTATGTCTTTGACGTCACTGTTTCAACGCTAAAATGAAAAGTTTTTAAAACGGTCCAAATAATTTTAAAAAAGTGATACGACAAAAAACAGCTTAAATTTGCGAGTATTTGAAAGCACTTGTACGCGTGTATCTTGCAATTAAGCACTACTTGCAGGATCAATCTTGCATTTATGGTTTAATTGCTAGATCGTTCTTGTAGTTAGCGTGACTGCAACATCGATCATGCAAAAAAATCGCGTGTGCTTTGAAGGCACTGGAACACGTGTATCTTGCAAATAAACACTACTTGCAATATCGAAATGCTTTATTTTCTGCTCTTGATAAACCTATAATAGCTATTGTTGGTCAACAGGATCAAACTTGCAATTGGCTTTTTTGCAAAATCGATCTGCACTTGTACACGTGTATCTTGCAATTAAGCACTACTTACAAGATCGATCGTACAATTATGGTTTAAATGCCAGATCAATCTTTCAATTAAGGTTTAATTTGTAGATCGTTCTTGCAGTTTCTTTGATCTCAAGATATATCTTGCAATGAAAATAATTCACGAGTGCTTCACATGTATCTTGTAATTAAGCATTACTTGCAAGATCGATCTTACAATCAAGAAAAAATTCGTTATGTGTGTGGTTGAGCTTCCTAGATCGATTATTGATTTACGAATTTTTTAACAGCGTATTTTCTGGACTTGGCAATTTTAAATTACTATTCTGCTCAGTAACATGTTGAAAAGAGTTGGTAATTGTGGACTCTGCCTAATATTTATATAAACAATTCAAGTATAAAAATTGCATTATCTACAGTGTGTTCAACTTTGAGAAGCAAACCCTCGTATTTCATTGTAAATACAACTTTTTTTAAGTGACAGTAATCAGAAGTACATACCAATGATACATCTGTATATTCATTTTCTACGTCCAATTGAAGTGAAAAGTTGGGAAAACATAATATTTCATCTGGTTTGGTTAATTTCCAAAAAATGTTCTCTTATTACAATATTCTCAACAAATTTTCTTTTAATACTGCGGAAAGTAACCAAATATTACTTTTCCATGGCAAACTACAACCACCAGAATAATGAATAATTTGGTGCAGTTACTCAACATAACACGGCATGTTTTAATCTTGAAGATTTCGCACGCATTTTAGTGCCTTTGACACGGATTATGATGCAGGATAGCAAAAAAAATACTGCACATTGCAGTATAAACGAAGTTGAGTCCCTCTTGAGGTACCCTCTTAACGTGACTTATACGTTACATAATTATTACTTTTGTAATGAGTATTTGTAAAAAAGTCTCCACGGCGGGGAATCGAACCCCGGTCTCCCGCGTGACAGGCGGGGATACTCACCACTACACTTGATGAACTGTTTTGGCATGCTTACATCCTCTTCTACAATTTTTCCTACGTCCTGGAGTAGAGCCTAGTCCATGGAGTTGTTCTTCTGATGCAGAGTGGAGCAGTGACAGTCTCCAACCGTCCATGTAAGGGGATGAGAAGACGCGGAAGGTAATCTTTTTCTCTTCACTTGGTGAGATGATCGAGATTGACAAACACAACAATTTCACAAACATCCTGCGAAAATATCTGAAAATCGAAGAAAAGGAAATCTAACACCTGATAAACAAATGCTGTTACAGTGTTGCCATATCAACTTCTCAAATTTTGATGAAGCATTTGAACATGAACATTTAGATTGATTTCTCTATAACCTGTGACGTTTAACATGTTTAGATGTTGTATTTGTGTGATAAACGAATGATTTTTTGTACAGTTCTGATTAGTTTGATAAGAAGTGTTTTTTAACATATGTATAAAACAATTCAATCAATAAAGACTATACTACCGAGCACTTGATTAGTGATGCTGAAATATTAACTCAAAAGGTATGAAATTTAATTGTTTTCCTATGTTTATAGGGAAAAAGTAATATTTCCCCTCTTATTTTCCCCGCGCTCACTAGGCTGTCGTGGCATAACTCTTAAAAAAAAAGCCAACGTGGAAAAACAAGATGTTCATCCACGGGAGAAAACGCACATCTTACGGAAATGCTTTATTTCTTAAATTCTTTAAATAGGTATATGCTATTGTTGACCAACAAGATCGAACTTACAATTAGCTCATTTGCAAGATCGATCTTGCAATTAAGCACTACTTGCAAGATTGATCGTGCAATTGGGGTGTGATTTCCAAATCGTTCTTGCAGTTAGCTTGATTGCAAGACTGATCTAGAAAATATCAAGAAAAATTTTGAGAGTGCTTTGAAGGCACTTGTACACGTATATCTTGCAATTGAGAATTACTTGCAATATCGATCTTGCAATAAGAGGTTAATTGTTAGACGGTTGCAATTACGATTTGATTTCCAGATCGTTATTGCAGTTAGCTATATTGCAAGATCGATCTTGTAATACAAAAAAATCTTGGGTGCTTTAAAGCACTTCCAATTAAAAGCAGTACTTGCAAGATCGATCTTTCAATTATGGTTTAACTGCTAGATCGTTTTTGCAGTTGGCTTGATTGCAATATCGATTTTTAGGTGATAGTAATTAGAAATACCTACCAATGAATCATTTGTATATTGTTTTTTTCGGCTATGGCCAATTGAAAAGTGAAAAAATTAGGGAAAACATTAGGGATTTTGTTATCACAAATCTGAGACCGAATTCTGGTTCAGATGAATACTCTAAAATCCTAATGCTTGAATCATTTCAATACACAGGGTGTCATCTGTAGTTGACAACATTATTAATTCTTTCTCATCTGTAACGTTTCATTAATTTTCAAAATTACTTCTCTTGTCACAAAATTCCCAAAAAATATTCGATCAATACTGCAGAACAAAACGAAATATTACTTTTCCATGGCAAAAACTACGATCACCTGAATTGTGAAAAATTGGGAAAAATATGTTAGGGATTTTTTTCGTAACAAAATAATTCAAGTTTTTGCTATGGAACATCCCAATATCTCAGATCTCAATGCTCGAATCATTTAAATATACAGGGTGTCATCTGTAGCTGGTTGTTGTATTCCCCGCTGAAGTCCCACGTACCAGTAGGATCTAGCGACTAGGTGATTCGAAATAAGTCAATCGGTTCACAAACACAATTTACTTTTCGTAATAGTTGTCAAAAGTACAGTGTCAGTAATAATACCGAACAAGAAATAAAAACGATATCAAAAACGTGTAAACTTAGGAAATAAGTAATTTGTAAATAACTTTGACATAAACCGTTGAAAATAATCAAATCAATAACATCGATCAAGTGAGTCGCCGGCGTGCTCTAATAACGTGACGTCTCTTGTACGGTCTAACTCGAACTCTCTATCAAAACTTAAAGATGCAACACTACCAACGTCATTCATTTGGCACGTGATCAGAGGGCGCTAGCTCTCGGAACATTCTAGTAACGACAATGGCGTACATGCTGTTTTTCATATAGGTACAAGAATCAGATGGGAATAAAAATAAAATACATAGGCGTGCACTTACAAGTTACGACACTGGCAATATGATCAACTCTTATTTATACAAAATCGCTGATTTAAAAAAAAGTATTATTTTGTCACAGGGTGCCAAGAAATGTTCCATTATATTACTGTAGAAAGTAACTAACCATTTCTAATTGTGACATGGTAAATATGTTATGGATTCCTTTATAACAGATCTAAAATCAGATTCCAAAACATTGTAAACCCTCCAGATCTCAATTTCCCTGTCATGAAATATATAGGGTGTCATCTGTAAATGGCAATATAAACTCCTTGCTAAATATCGAGTCCTTATTCTGTAAATTTAGTAGAATTTGCAAACGATTGAGCAATTCCACTGAAACATTCCAGACGAAAACCTGCTCGGCTTGAATTACCAACTGGAAAACAAGGGCATAATACACATCTGCAACATACTGACGTCCATCCAGTCCACGTACGTTCGCCAGTTCCGAGTTCTCTCGGACGAAATAATCCGAAACGTCGACGAATCCAAATCGAACATCGAATACCTCAACGTACTGGTGGCCCCTTGCGAAGAGCTGGCGGCCGCCAAGTCTCCCTTGGAGTTCGGAAAAATGGTGCCGAAGATTTTCCACCTCGTCAGGTACATTTGGATGAACAGCCCCTACTACAACACCAACGAAAAGATCACGCAGCTGTGCAGGGCGCTCAGCAACCAGATCATACTGCAGTGCAGGGCCTACATCGACCTCGACGTGGTTTTCGTCAAGAGACATACGAAGAAGGCCATCAAGATGTTCGAGACCTGCATAGATTCGATAACGGATTACATCAAGTCGTACGTGTTGGTGAGTACTAGGTTTACTCACCGCTTGCCGAGAGATGGTAGGTCTAATGGGAACTTGGCTTGGTTGATTTTTCACAGTTAACCGTTTGTCGGTTTGAGTCATCCATAATTTCCCTTAAGATCGAAAAAGAATAACATTTTTTTTGTCTGTCTGTCGTGTCACATGAAACCATCTATTACTCCGGAACCCCTGAAGATATCTATTTGAAATTTGAACCACATCAATAACTCGAGAACCTGATTTCTCAAAATTTCTTTTTTCTTGCTTGAAAAACTCGAAAAAATGTTAGGGGTCTTCATCAGTTTTTCATAAATTCAATGAGAAAGGTTCAGGGTTTTGTTTGTTTGACTTGATTGATTTTTTGAGATATGCGTCAATATGCAATGAGGGTCTGTATAGATTTTGAGAAGGATCGGAAATTGCATAACGATTTCCCGGCAATTTTCCGAAAAGAAAAAAACACGAATAAAAACCGTACCGATGACTGAAATGAAATTTAATAGTGCAATGGATAGAGCTGGAAAATGCAAACAAATCATGTCACTTGAAAATTTCCGAAAAAATGATTGGAAAACTGAGGAAACTTGAAAAATATGAATGAAAAAATTTAAATTTTTTAAAATTTGAAATATCTCGGAAACGCTCAAAATTTTCCAAATTCATCAGGATATATATCTTTTTTGATTGCCTTCAGAAAATCTACAAAAAATGTTAATGAATTTTTTCCATAAAATCAATGTACCGTGAAATATTCCAAAAAAACCGGGGAATCGATAGATCTCCCAAACTATTGAAAAAAATCCAAATTTTTGCAGCAAATACCTTTTGACAAAATCTACTTACTCTTCAAATTTCAGTTTTTAGAATTCGTTAACAGAGCGGGGAAAAAATAAAATAAAAAAAAATTGGACTTTTTTTTATAAAAGCATCAAAATCTAAAAACTAAACGAGATATCGAAAAGTTTGTACGAACAATTTCATTGTACTAACTCAGTACTACAAAAAACTACGTATAAATTTTTTTTATATTTCAAAAATATATATATATATATATATATATATATATATATATATATATATAGGAAGTTATTCATGACATCTACAGTCACTAGTTGAAACTTAATTTGACACGAACCAAGGAATCCAAAAGTAGAGGTTTGTCCACAAATTGACAGGCAGCCAACAATTCGTTGTTCTGACCAACCCAAGGTTCAATCAAGTTTCTAATACGTTATGAGGAACGCAAGCAGAATCTAAGTGAAAATAGAGTATATTTCGTTTTAATTCCGAGAGTTCTAACCTTTGACAGCTGTTTCGTGCTAACGCACTCATCAGAAAGGATTTATGGAGCTCTCGAAATCAAAACGAATCCACTCAAGAATTAATACCGTGAGGCAAGACAGAATATAACAGGAAGTTATTCATGACATCTACAGTCACTAGTTGAAACTTAATTTGATTGAACCTTGGGTTGGTCAGAACAACGAATTGTTGGCTGCCTGTCAATTTGTGGACAAACCTCTACTTTTGGATTCCTTGGTTCGTGTCAAATTAAGTTTCAACTAGTGACTGTAGATGTCATGAATAACTTCCTGTTATATTCTGTCTTGCCTCACGGTATTAATTCTTGAGTGGATTCGTTTTGATTTCGAGAGCTCCATAAATCCTTTCTGATGAGTGCGTTAGCACGAAACAGCTGTCAAAGGTTAGAACTCTCGGAATTAAAACGAAATATACTCTATTTTCACTTATATATATATATATATATATATATATATATATATATATATATATGTTCGGAAAGGTTTCCGCGGTCTTTTGAGATCAAGGAGTAGGCAGGTTGAGACCTTGATATCTCTCAAGACCACGACTCGAGGAGTAGGCAGATAGAGGCCTCGCAGTCACACTCTTGAAAATGGCTCCAAAGCAGGAGCCGAACCGTCGAGTTATAAACTCTCAACGCGGTTCAACCCATGAACTTAGTAATGTATATATATATATATATATATGTATATATATATATATATATATATATATATATATATAATTTCACGACATTAGCGCCTTCTGGCGGGCCTTTATCTTCCACCTAGACTTCTGGCAATTTTTTCTTCCCTTATTTGTATAACATCCGATTATTCTGCCAATTTCCAGCCTTGCACCTTCTGACTTATGCATATTTAACCCTCTACCCTCGCGTTATTCTTCCGGGGTGCCTTCTGGCGGCCCCGTCTCACGCTACTTTGGTGACAACCGAACCTATAAATGCTAAAATTCACTTTGCACCGAGTCACCCTTATTACTACGTAGTCAGCTCTCCGTCTATAACTGTCCTGTCCTTTCGGCGCAGTGCTTATATACACGAAGGGTCTCTAACCAGAGAGTTCTAGAAAGCTGCGATTCACAACCACAAGGAAAATTCCGATGCGATCAAAATTGTCATCTATGTATCTCAGGCCTACGAACTCTGAAGAAATAGAAGAAGTCATCAGTGATCTAGACACAAGAAAAGCTCCAAGGTTCGACAATATCAACACAAAAATTGTGAAGATGATGAAATCAGAATGAGTAAATTAATAAATTTAACTTTTTCATCAGGATTTATACCTGAAAAATCAAAAATAGCCAGAGTAAAACCTATTTTCAAAACAGGCAAGAGATATCTAATGGTAAATTATAAATCCATCTCAATTCTTTCAGTTCTTTGAAAAATTATAGAAAAAGTAATGCATAGCAGATTGTTGGAATACCTAGAAAAATTTGTTGTATAGTGGTCAATACGGCTTTCGAAAGTCTAGTGATACTGAATCAGCTGTCTTAGATGTTATATCTCCATTTCAACTTGATATAGACTCTCATAAGGAATGTGGTATACACTAGATCTTCGTAAAGCATTTGATACCATAGATCAAGAAATTTTGTTGAATATTATGTATAAAATAGGTATCAGGTTTATAAATGGTTCCAAAATTATATTTCGGATAGAAAACAGTTTGTCTATATAGGAGACAAATGCAGCACTGAGAAAAATGTCATATGTGGAGTTTCACAAGGATCCATCTTGGGACCAATCCTTTTTCTAATTTATATAAACTCTTTAGACTCATCTGGAAAAATTAAAATGTTTGCTGATGACACAACAATAGTATATGGCGAAAAAAGTCAACGTGAAATCAAAAATGACATGCAAAGTGATCTAGAAAAAATATCATTAAGGCTCATCTGTCATAAATTGACATTAAATTACGAAAAATCCTCATTTATGTTTATTACAAAAAAATCATAAAACTATATAATTTGAAAGATCCGATCAAATTCAATAATAATAATAATAATAAATAATAAATATTTTATTCCTTAAAATGATCATTTCACAATGACATAGGAATCGTCAGATTGAACATGAAACACATAAATGTATAAATACACAATACATAAATTACTAATATAGACACAATACATGATAGACAGTAGATCTACGCGGGAGTGAATGAGTACTCAAAATATTCGTCGATGGAATAAAAACAACGCTCCAGAAGATATTCTTTGACCTTTCTTTTGAAGGTAGAAATTAAACGTATACTCTTTATATCTGGAGGCAGGCAGTTGAATAACTTCGAACCAATTAAAGTGGGTGACTTTTGAAACAACGTTGTGCGGTGTTGTTGTAATTTAATAAGATTTCCATTTCTTGTTGGATAGTTGTGGCACTTGGAGTTAGTTTCAAACTCAGACTCGCGCTTTTTTACATAAAGCAAACAACTGTATATGTAAATAGATGGTAATGGTAAAATGTTTTTTCCTTTGAAAACAGGTCTACATGAATCTGTGTGACGAAGACCGTATAACATACGTATTATTCGCTTCTGAGCTATAAAAGCGCGAGTTATGTTATTTCCATTGCCCCACAGAAGTATATTGTAGGAGAGAACAGAATTTACCATTGCGTGGTAAACATCTAATAGATTTTTCTCGTCCAACACTTTCTTAAGTTGTAAGAGAGCATAAAAACTGCTGCTGATTCTCTTACAAACGTAATTGACGTGAAATTTCCAACTCAAATCAGAGTCAATGTAGATTCCTAAAAATTTCGTAGTTACTGATGGATGTATTGCCACCTCATTAATTTCAACATGTATGTCTTGTTCAATGTGTTTTTTTCCAAAAAATTGAACCAGCACCGTTTTATCTGCATTCAGAATTAGTTTGTTAGAGCGACACCATACTGAGAAGTTCCTACCTATCATATTGAGTTTGTCTTGCAGTTCAACGAGACTATCAGCTTCTGCTGAAATAGAGGTATCATCAGCAAAAAGAGATAATGATGTTGTTCCTATATGTTGTGGTAGGTCATTTATATAAATCAAGAATAGCAAAGGTCCCAAGACTGAGCCCTGTGGAACCCCAACGTCCACATTGAATAGATCTGAGTCCGTATCATCCCATTTCACATATATTTTCCTGAACTTCATATAGGATATAATCCATGCAAGGAATTTCCCCCTAATACCCACTGCATATAATTTGTCGGCAAGTATATCAACAATGAATGTATAAATTACTGTACGATTACTGTACGATACAGAAATTCTTATTAAATATTTATCATGTGCAAAACATATAGAGAACTTAAGGGGGAAGATTTCACCATTAGTTGGAATTATTTTTTGAATTCGAAATTTGCTTCCTCTCAAATATCTAAAGTCCATATATTTATCGTTGGCATACTGTAAATTTCAATATTTGATTTCAGTTTGGGGCACTGCTTCGAACTATTTGCTTCAACCTTTGAAATCATTACAAAATAAAATTATTAAATTTATTTTTAAACTTGATTATCAAGAACCAACTATTAACTTATACAAACCAAGAAAGCTGCTGGATATACATTCTCTATACAAATTGAAAATTTGCACATTCATTCATCTTGTCAAGAATAACATGAAACATTCCACTTTAATTTTCAAAATTAATAATGACCAACTCAATCACCTGACTCGACAAAATTAAAACAATGATTGGAAGAAATCAATTTATTTTGATGGTGTAAAATTTTACATCCAAATTGTTTTAAAACATATGGTAAATTCCGATTCAAAAATAATCTAAAGAGTACTTACTCCATTGTAATTTCATGATTTTTGTAATGGTCTTAATGTTGTATTATTTGCATATTATTTGCTTTATGTGTATTTTTTTCCCTATTATAAAATCTATGTTTCTTGGGAAAATAAAATTGAATTGAATTGATTAGTTGCTCCTAGATGGCTCCTAGATCTCTGATGACGGGGAACATGTCATTGTGCCCACATTCCATTACGCCCACACTTTGTTGCACCCACATTTCGATTCGCCCACATTTCGTTTCGCCCACATTTCGTTTGGCCCACATTTCGTTTCGCCCACATTTCGTTTCACCCACATTTCGTTTCGCCCACATTTGGTTATTCCCACAGCTTCCGAACATAGCCGAATCAAGCGCTGTTGCCAAATGCTGACATGCAATTCTCTAAAAAAATTATTGTGGGCCTAATGAGACATTCAATGCAGTTCATTGCATTACAGTTCGCTGGTAGGTGTCATAGATTTTCTACGAGTGGCATACGTATCTTAAATGATGTTCCATCCTCACCGTCGCAAAAGTAAGCCAATGACAAAGCAGCCGAAATTTGGGCAAAACGCAACTTCATTGAATGCGGGTGTAACGAAATGTCTCATTAGGCCCACAATTAATTTTTTAGAGAATTGCAAGTCAGCATTTGACAACAGCGCTTGATTCGGCTATGTTCGGAAGCTAGTTACAATTCGAATCTTGCAGTGTGTTTGGTTCAAAGATTCGAACTTGTTTTTGGTGGTTAGAACCTCTAATTGACTTGTTGAATTACCAAGTCACACTTTCAATTACACCTGATTAAAAATACTTCATTCAACTAATGGTTTTATTGAAGAGAGCTTATAGCAACAACAAAATCTAAAGAATAATTCTTACAACCCTTCTTAAACATGATCAGTTATCAGACGATAATTCAGCAACCCGAACATACCTATTTGATCGGAGAGATAATGTTCGGTATGAATGGAAATTTCCAGTACGAAGAAGGGCCATCGGCAGGAACAGCGTCAGCGACAATACTTCGGTAGGGAATCCAGGCGCGGCTTAGCTATCTGGTCCGGTGGAACTATATGGGCCGGCGTCAGGACGATACGGTACCATATAATATGTAACTAGCTGTGGGTACAATGCAATGTGGGCATAATGAAATGTGGGCGAAACGAAATGTGGGTGCAACGAAATGTGGGTGTAATGAGATGTGGGCACAACGCAACGATCATTCACAATTCCTGGCTAATCTGGATATTTCATGATGCTTTTTTTAGATTTCTAACAGCCACAACGAGTTCGGAGAGAAACCGTGGGACTTGGATCGAGCCCCGATATTCAACCACATCGATTCGTTCATGCAGCGCTGCAAGGATATGATCGAAATTTGCGAGGCGATGATCGTTTTCGGACGCTACGACGAAACGGAGAAGATTCCCAGACCCAGTTTCGGCGGGTCGAAAGGACTGGATTTCGAAAAATGGGCGGAAAGGGTCGAGAAGATGTTCAAAGAGACCCTGGCGGATATCGAAAAGGTGCAGTACTACATTACACATATTCGCAACATTACAACCCCCAGTTAAACATTTCACCGTTTTTCCATCACGAATTGCCTGAATTTTGAGGAATTTTCTTCAAATAAGGAACTGATGAGTAACTTTAACTTGTAGAAATTAAGAATCCATAGATATAGATCAATATTTATCCATCCAGCCAACTTCACGTAACATGCGTGTGCGCCATCTCTTGGGCAGCGCAGAAAGACAAACATACTGTTAAAAAGGATTCTGTGATCGAATCTAGCGCAGAAAAAGCCAGATCTGGAAGTAAGATTCAATGATTGATGCGTGGAGATGACTTTGAACCATTTGAAAATAGATGGTGGTCATGAACTGAAAATGCTAGATTGAGGGAATTTTATTAACGAAGTAATAATTAGAAATATCACTGAATTTAAAATCAAAATAAAAAAATATTTTCTCGAAAAAAGAAATGGACTTTATTAGAATTCCTTCTTTGTTTTGGTGTTTTTTGTTTCTTTGTAGTTCTGAATGTTTCATTTAAAAAAAATATGTAAATACAAATACATGATCAGTCTCATACCAGTTTGAAACTGTTTGACTGATCATGCTATTCCATCATAGATTAATAATTGACTAAATACCCTTTCATAATTTTACAGTTGTTTCTTAAAATTAAGAAATGGGTATACCTTTATTTTATACATGTAGCATTGAATTATGAATAAATGTTATTATTATTATTAAAAAAATAATAATAAATAATTATAGTTTTTATTGATAAAAAATAACCATATAAGTAAAAACTGATTTATTTGTGAGTAAAATTGAATATTATCATAGGATGGTCTGGAAATTTAATTTTCAGAAAAGAAATTCACAAACAACATAACTGGGCCAATCCCATGGATCTTGCCCCTGAGGAATGAGTCGAGTCGAGCAAAAATAGTTAGAAACTAAAAACTTAAAATCAAGAAAAAAAAAATCAAAATTATTTCTTATTATGAATTGGACAAACACAAAATTCTAAATTGTTAATAATTATTAAATGAAAGAAGTAAATGAAATTCATAATATTATCCACCGCATCCTTTTTTATTGTAGGTGAAGTATAGAATACTCGATGTGCAGATCGCGGATTGGTACGACGACATTTTGAAATTCAAAACTAAGATGAAAGACGTAGAGGTGATAGTGGAGAACTTGACCAATGCGGTTTTCGACAATGTCGCGAATATAGAAGAGGGCATCGAGAGTCTCGCCGCTCTCCACAACTTCACCAAGAGGAAAACTCTGGTTTCTCTGATTGAAGGAAAAACTCTGCTGGTACGTAGTCACGAAACCTTCAAAAAGGGCTCAACCAGTTCATTACCCATATTCCGCCTTAGTCACCAATTCTGTAATGGTATCGCAGAACTTCGACTTTCAGAATCCGACTAGTATCTTTGAGGTCACTTGTAATTCCAACTTACCAACTCGGATTTCTGATTCACCTACTTTGAATTCTGATTCACTAACTCAGCATTTTAACATCTTACTAGTATCCTTGAGGTCACTAAATTTCGACTTACTAACTCTGATTTCTGATTTACTCACTCGGAATTCTGATTTACCTATTTACTAGGAATTTTCGAATCCGACTAGTATCTTTGAGGTTACTAAATTCCGACTCACTAACTAGGATTTCTGATTTAGTTACTCTTGATAACTCGGAATTTTAATGTACTTATTCGGAATTCTGATTTACTAACTCGGAATTCTGATTTACCTACTAACTGGGAATTTTGGAATCCGGTTAGTATTTTGGAGTTCACTGAATTCCGACCTACTAATTCGGAATTTCAATTTACTTACTCAAAATTTTGATTCACCTACTAACTCGGAATTTTATAATCCGACTAGTATCTTTGGGGTCACTAAATTCAGACTTACTTACTAACTCGGATTTCTGATTTACTTACTAGGAATTCTGATTCATATACTAACTCGGAATTTCAGAATCCCACTAGTATTTTTGATGTCACTAAATTCCGACTAACTCGGATTACTGATTTACTAACCAGGAATTCTGATTAACGTACTTGGAATTTCGATTCACCTGCTAATTCGGAATTTTAGAATCCGGCCAGTATCTTTGAGGTCACTAAATTTTGACTTACTAAATTGTGTTTCTGATTTGTTAACTAGGAATTCTGATTTACTTACTCGGAATTCTGATTTACCTACTAACTCGGAATTTTAGAACCCGGCTAGTATTTTGTAGGTCACTGATTTCCGACTTCCGACTTCCGACTGATTCGGAATTTTATTTACTTACTCAATTTTAGTAACTCGGAATTTTATAATCCGACTGCTATCTTTGGGGTCACTTAATTCCGACTTACTTACTAACTTGGATTTCTGATATACATACTGACTCGGAATTTCAGAGTCCAACTATTTTATTTATTTATTTATTGAAAATACATTTTCCATACAGAACAAGTATTTTTAATGTCACTAAATTCCGACTGACTCGGATTACTAACCAGGAATTCTGATTCACTTACTCGGAATTTTGATTCACAAACTCGGAATTTTAGAATCTGGCTAGTATCTTTGAGGTCACTAAATTCCGACTTACTAACTCGGGTTTCTGATTCATTTACTAGGAATTCTGATTCACTTACTCAGAATTCTGATTTACCTACTAACTCGGAATTTTCGAATCCGACTAGCATCTTTGAGATCACTGAATTCCGACTTACTAACTAGGATATCTGATTCACTTACTCGGAATTCTGATTAACTAGCTCGGAATTTTAGAATCCGACTAGTATCTTTGAAGTTACTAAATTCCGACTTAATAACTCGGAATTCTGATGTACTTACTCGGAATTCTGATTTACTAACTCGGAAATCTGATTGACCTAACTCGGAATATCAGAATCGGGTTATTATCTTTGGGAGTCACTAAATTTTAACCTACCAATTCAGAATTTTGACTTACTCGGAATTCTGATTAACTAACTCGGAATTTTAGAATCTGGCTTGTATCTTTTATGTCACTAAATTCCGATTTACTAACTCGGATATCTGATTTACTTACTTGAAATTCTGATTTTAATCACTAACTCGGAATTTTTTACCCCGACTAGCATATTTGAGGTCACTGAATTCCGACTTACTAACTCGGATTTATGATTTATCAATTTGGAACTCTGATTTACTCACTAGAAATTCTGATTTACCGATTTACCTAGTTACTCGGAATTTTGGAATCCGGCTAGTGTCTTTGAGGTCACTAAATTCCGACTTAACGTAAGGCCAGAATTGTCAATTTCCGAGTTACTTAGCAGGGATCCGAGAAATTAAATTGTGACTGTGCGAATTTTACACTTTGCGCAATTACGTTTTTTCGGATGATTGTTGAACTCCAAACGGTTTTAAGGTGTACAAGATGTTCAGGCAGACGATTCTGAATGCGAAGCAAGATATGCAGACGGAAGTCGAAGTGTATCCCACTTTGATGCCGTACTTTTCTGGGAGAGCGCACATGATCAACATGAAGAAAAACATGTTGCAGAATTTGAAACAGGTGAGTGAGTCAACATACAGGCCATGTATAAAATCGAATTGATTTCGATCAAACTTTCATCAACATAAAGAAATTATGACTGAAGTTACCGGCAGATTTCTTTAACGAAGGAGCGGTGATGTAGTAGAGTCACGTACGAGTAGATATCGACAGGTCCCTGGTTCGAATCCTCGTTAACCCAAATTTTTAATTCGATATTCATATTTCATTCTTCGGTCTGAGTTGTCGCGAACATATTCACAGACGCGAATATCTTACATTCTAGATGTTTGATGATGCTGGATGGATGATGCCGTGTAGTATTTCGAGGGAAGTTTTCGCTCAGTACGAAAAATTGGTATCTTCAGTGAACGACCATATCCTCAACCTGTACCGTAAATGGGTCGATAGCATCGGGGAAGATATCAACGCCAGGATCAACAGACCGTTGATGTGCAAAAGCTTGACGAAGCCTGGTCTTCTGGAATGCAACATTGACAGGTACGAATGAATGTCTCGCTGCAACACCTTCCATATATTGGAAAGTGTTGCAAATTTCAATATTTTGGAAAGTGTGGTGAATTTCATTCACCACACGTTCGAGTGGACATGTGCAGATTATTCGTTCACAACATCTTTTGGAACTTGTAGCGAATTTCGGTATTTTGGAAAGTGTAGTGAATTTCATTCACCATGCTTTCGAGTGTGCTAGAGCAGATTCTTCGTTTACAAAACCTTCCTTCATTTAGAAAGTGTTGTAAATGAAATTCAACACATTTCCCAAAATATCGGAGTTTGCGACACTTTACAAAATGTGAAAAGTGCGGGAAACCTATATCTTTCAAACTACTCAAAAGTAACCAAGTTTTCACGGACTGAAAGTAAATATTTTTCTGGTTCAATTGTTGAGGAACTTACTGTTTCATCCCAACATCGAATCACTATTTTTGATACTTCGACGCGTGTCTGTCACCAGGTGACCATCTTCAGGAAGAAAGTTATACTGGTTAATCGTTTTAAAAAGAGTGCTTCGGTGTTGGAATAAAACTCCAGTATATCCAGTAGTTAAGCGAGTTAAGTTGAACAGTATGTCAGCTTGAATAATACTACCATTACAAATATTCCAAAGATGAATATTATTTGTTTGAAAGTGGTTGACAATGAATAAGTGTTAGTACAATTTTGCTGGACTTCCATTGTCTAGAAACAAAGAAAATAAATTCATTGCATGTGTTTGAGTCACGACATTTCAACAGTTAACATCTACTGTCGTTATCAAGTGTCAATGCGACAAGATATCTCGGATACTTATTAGATAGCATGCAACTAATGTACCTGCTATAAAGGTAATTATCATGTTCGTGGGGTCTCTCTCAGGTCATCAATGTTAATCAGTGTGATACAACGACCTGTTTTGGTGAGTGTTTTTATTGACATTCCGAATCTCTATGCTTGGCTGACTGAACACGTCATTATTCTGAATATAAGCCGACTATAAAGTTTCTCTTATACCAAAGTTTTATTTATAACTGTACATAAAAAAGAGACTAATTATTTTCTCTAATGTAAAATAAATAGAAAATTTCAATATATTTTTTTTTTCATTGAAAAATACATCTTCCAAACAGAACAAGTTCTGGTGTAAGGAAGATACATACATACATTATATATAATTACAAGTGTCAATAATTTTAAAATCAATTAAATATAACAATTATAACAACTTTGCATAATAGTTTGATGAACATCAGTATGATAACAAATTTGATAAACTCACCAGTTCCTGAAAGTATGCCATTAAGACAGTTTCGTTTACGGTATTCACTCTGTTTTCATCTTTCCATTTCAAAAAATGGTCATACTCCTTCTCGTATAAGTATTTGGATTTCACAGGCAGTAAATTTCCTAACGCTTTTTCATCTTTGAGCGTCACATTCTGTGGGATCTTCATAAATATTATAAACACAACCGTTTTAAGTTTCCTCCACTAACAAGCAAAAATGCAGCGTCATTTTATTAAATAAACAACTCTTAGCAACCTCTTCAATGTTTCCAAGGCAATAGGCATAGAAGCTCACTTGTGCTCAGTTGCGACCAGAACGCAGTAAATACTACGAGAAGAAATTTATGAAGTAAACAAAGTCGTTAAGATAATTTTTTCGTGAAAAATAAAATCTTGTATGCATCACGAGCGTTACTAGATCCTAACGCCCATCGGGCAACATTCATCCCTCGGGCCAAATGCCCTCGGGTGAATGTTACCCTCCGGGCGTTAGGGTCTATATAACGCACTTGGTACATAAATAGCTATTATAGCAGGTACATTAGTTGCATGCTATATAATAATTATCCGAGATATTTTGTCGCATTCACACACTTGATAACGACAATATATGTCAACTGTTGAAACGTCGTGACTCAAACACATGAAAAGAATTTATTTTCTTTGTTTCTGGATAATGGAAGTCCAGAAAAATTGTACTAATGAATAATATTATTAAATTCTTGCTCTGCCATCGATCTAAGTTTATGTTGTTTCTCTTGAAACCGTTGAATTTCTTGAAGATCTTTGCTGGGAATCTTCCACGAAGCCAACTACTGGGAATCCCTAAACTACGAAATTCCCATGTACGTCAAATCCGTCTACCAGCGAGCAGAGTCCATAAAATTCATTTACGAATGTGTCTTGAATGTCGTGCTGGACTACAACAAAATCATTTCGTCGCTGTCAGATGACGAGCGCTTGCTGTTCAAACCGCTGATTACGACGGTGGAAAAAAAAATTTCGCCCGGACTCGGCAAACTTACGTGGGGCGCTGATATTGGAGACGAATATATAGCGGGCTGTAGCAATATTACCGCAGAGGTGAGCTCGTTTTCATGTATCGTCGCATGCAAATTTTAATCTACTTATTACCTGTCTTACATATGCCAGCTAATTTTCAAATTAGGAATAATGCTGTTTTTGGAAAAACTATAGAACATTTCGGAAAACGACATGCATTCATCAACTCGTTGGGGTAGGAGCAAGAATTGTATTTTATAATATGAAGGTACTGAGGCCACTTCTAATTCTGAGGGTGAAAATTGTATTAATAATAATGATAATGGGGTTTATTCATAATTCAATGCTATAAGTATAAAATAAAGGTATTAGCGAAGGCGACAATTCTCCAACGACAAGAGATGTTGATCTGTTAGAAACTCAAATCAGTTGGCGCTGGTTTTATAGATCTTTATTTTTGATACCTGTTCAGCGTGTTGGACGATATTTAAGCGGAAAAATGGCTAAAGTTGAGACTATGAAACATATTCTCATTTCACATTTTCAGCTTCAAGCTTTCGTGGATGACTACAAGAATTGCAATTTGCAGATAGTGTCCATTTGCGAAAAAATTTGCGACACTCCTTTGATCAACATTCGACCCAACTATGCTTTCGAAATCGAAGAGTTGGTTACTGATTTAACGAGAAATATGCAAAAAGTATTGTTAACGCTCATCACCTCCTATCAAGAGATTATTCAATTCATAATTTTGGTTTTTGAAGGATTCGAGGCAAACATGGGAACTGTAAGTATTAGGGACTCTCACATTTTTGCTTTTGTATAAACTGCACAGAAAACGATTCGAGCATAAAGAGAAAAAGCTGCTCGCAGAATTCATGATCTTTTTGTGAACGATCAATTGTAGATGGCCAACCAGTGGATCAAATACATCAATAATTTCGATCGGCTCATGGAGGAGGCTCTGAAAATTTGTTGCAAGAATTCGTTGGAGTTCATGTACGAAGCTCTACACGGCGATGGTACCACTGAACCCAACCCGTTGATAAAACTCACAGCTAGTTTGATGGACAACAGGGTGAGTAGTACATTCTTAGATTAAAGAAACAGGAGATGGAACATGGTCAACTGCGCAGTTTGCCGATTTCACCTGATATCCCTATTCCTGGAGAAAGCCAATCAATTCGTTTATCCCCTCTAACGTACCTGCTTTGAATTATGTGATAATCTTTCAAAGTTTGACTTATTGAGGTTATATTTAGTTTGAAGTGAAATTTTGTTCATCAATAAGCCAGGAATCACACTGATCGACCAGAACCGACCGTCCGCGACCGGCCACCAACGGCCAAAATTTCCAACACGTATATTCTTATCGCACAACTCACACTGTTCGACTATTCTCGACCGTCCACGACCAGGTTTCAAAGACCATGTTTGAAATTACAACTTGTATGAAATTTTGGTCGGCCGCAGACTACTGTGATGCAATGCCCATACGGTAAATTATCATTTGGACACATTTTTGTGATAAACTTTCAACGTTTTTTCACCTAAACGAAAATTTTAATATTATTCGTGTGAACTGTTATATTTCTAATTGAGTCAGACATTCGGGAGTACTTTATTTACAATTTATGGTACAGACGGTCGTAGATGGTCGATCAGTGTGAGTTTGAAAGTTTTCATTGATCTACTTCAATTTTTGGTCGTAGGTGGACGGTCGCGGACGGTCGGTCCTGGTCGATCAGTGTGATTCCTGGCTAAGTTTTATTTTGTGTTTATCATGAACCGTTTTAATAAAAAAATGTCTCGGCGTGTTTGGAATCAATGCAAATACTCCTGTAGTGCAGTTTACAATTTGGCTATGAAACCTGTTCATCTATTTGTTATAGATTCAGGGGGAGTAGTCAGGGTGCTAGGGGAGTGGTCAAGGTACCAAGGCCGTATTTCTCTCACTGTCGAAGTTATCAATTCGTATCACGTACCCCCACATACCCTAATAAATGAGACCCAGCTGAATATTCCGCGGTGATATTTTCGTTACGACCTTTAGGGGAAATTCTTTTCCATTAGAATTCAATTATGACACCTAGTGAAATAATATACAGAGTGGGCCATTGAAAACGAAACAGCGGCTATGTGGGTCGGCAGAACCGAGTTATATAAAAACGCCCGAACACGTCAACAACATTTTCGAGGGGGACATCGTTCGCGATGAAATTCACCCATAATACATTCCATCCCTCGGAGCTGTGATCGCCACCCCTACATTTTTAAATGGCAACATATGGCAAGCGATATCTCATTCGAAAGGTATTTTCCTTCTTAATATCAAACAACAAAAATAAATTAATTCTATCGATTCGTTTTTGAGATATAGGAACTTGAAGTTGGGAAATCACTTTTTATTCACTCAATCATTCAGACCTTCTCACCTGAAAATGAAAAAAGTCCGCACCGGCAGGGAACCGAGCCCGGGACCTCTCGGTCACCAGGAGGGCGCTTAACCACTGCGCTAATTCCCGCCAAAAATGTATTACATGAAAATAAAAGTGTTAGATCAGGTTTTATCAAAATTAAACTATTTAAAGGCCAATAGCACCTAAGTTTCATTTAATTATCATGCTGGAATGAATGAATATTTGGAATCATTGTGAGAATACAATTCAGAAGAATTTTTTGGTAAAGATGGTTATATGAACTCATTTTCTTTCTGAAAATGCACGCCCACTCATCCCAAATGAAGATAGAATTTTCTGAAATAATAACCGACATTTTTCCTGAATACGAACCTGTGCCGCTTCCAACTCCTCAGGAATAACTCGGAATATTTGGCAGGCTTCGCGTACGCTAATTTGTATAACCGTGTTCTATCTCCTGTTTCTCTAATCTAGGAGTACATTTGAAACGGAAGAAATCCTTGACGATTTGAAATTCGTTTCAGATCAAATTCAAGCCGTCGCTGGTAGAGGTCGCCACGGTGATTTCTAATATCCACCATAGCTTGGTGGAGGCGTTGACGACCTTACCTAGACTCAACGACAAGTTTCACGTGGCCGATGCGAAGTTCAAGCCGTACAGCGAGATCATTGCGGATGATCCGATATGCCAACAACTGCAGACGAAGTTGAATCAAGGTAAGAAGTTGATGGAGGTTAGGTTAGGAAATTTACTCTTCTTACAGGATCTTTTTTCAAATTTTGGATATCTTCAATAGTTTCCGAGATATCTGCAAAGGACCAGACCACCTCCTTTTTTTCAATAAATCGTTTACAACTTTTGCAATTTTTGCCGGCCCACATTTCAAATTTTTCAAAAAGTTTTTAGAGATCATTCCGAATCGAATAAGCCCTGGATCATTATTTTCGGTGTCCTTGAAGAGAAATTCACCAAAATAGTTCTTGTAGACTAGACTAAATGCAGTAATTTGATTACATAAGTTTCGGAGGTTCATCGATCGCCAATCAATCGCCGTCGACTCCCTTCTTTGACCTTTTTTGCTCATATATACGTTTGTACACTCAGCCGTTTGGGGAGAATGTTTGCATATATGAACACCTTCAATTGTTATCGTTATTAATCTGGTTACCGTTCTATATTTCAGAGGTTAAGGTGAACGTCGAAAAAATCAAAATCTACATGCAAACTTGGGAACCGTTCCGCGATCTGTGGGAAGTGGACAAGATGAAGTTCATCGCGAGATACGAACGGGAGCACCCGAGCGCCCTCTTGTTCGATTCCAACATCGGTCGCTACACCGAAATGGCGAACAACGTGCAAATCCAAGAAACCGTCTCCGCCGTCCATTTCATGCAGATAAACTGCGCAGAACTGAAGCGCGCGATCGTCGACCACTGCATCATATGGCAGGAGAAGTTGTGCGCTCTCTTGTTCAAAATGACCGAAGAGAATCTGCTGGAACTCTACGATTACATCAAGTTCAACAGCGAAGAGTAAGTACCCGAGCGAAGATTAATCATTTATCAAATAACTGGCGATAGGGGGCCCCAGGACTGGACCTTGTGGAACACCATTCTGATTGCGATTTTTTTTATATTAGATAGATAGATAGAATTTATTAATCCTTTTTGCGACAGGTTATGTAGATGGGACAAGTAACAATTTTATGTATATCGACACAGATACAGTAACAATAAAGTAAATATAAGCTGTACAGGCACTTTGATATATACACACTTACAAATCTAAACTAAAGATGAAATATGACGACACAGGACATTTAAGAATAAAATTAATCATTTTGGTATGTACTCGACTTTGATGAGAATGTATGTTTGGATAAAAATATATAGATATAAAAAAATAGAAAGTTACTTATGACATCTACAGTCACTAGTTGAAACTTAATTTGACACGAACCAAGGAATCCAAAGTTGATGTTTATCTACTCATTGGCAGGCAGCCAACAATTTGTTGTTCTGACCAACCCAAGGTTCAATCAAGTTTCTAGTACGTTATGAGGAACGCAAGCAGAATCCAAGTGAAAATAGAGTATATTTCGATTTGATTCCGAGAGTTCCAACCTTTGACAGCTGTTTCGTGGTCACCCACTCATCAGAAAGGATTTATGGAGCTCTCGAAATCAAAACGAATCCACTCAAAAATTAGTACCGTGAAGGCAAGACAGATATAACAGAAAGTTACTTATGACATCTACAGTCACTAGTTGAAACTTAATTTGACACGAACCAAGGAATCCAAAGTTGTATGTTTATCTACTCATTGACAGGCAGCCAACAATTTGTTGTTCTGACCAACCCAAGGTTCAATCAAGTTTCTAGTACGTTGTGAGCACTGAAATGAAATTATAATATTTTGACTGGAATACACGTCAAGCTACGCGACTGGATTTCCCATATAGGCCGTCATGTTCGTTTTGTGCGTCCTGGCAGTGGCGCAGGAATCGAGATTGAGTTGATTGTAACATATAAAACTGATACAAAGATGCGCTGCACTGCACTGGCGTGTTTACAACCCATAAATTGGGAAACTAATAACACATCCGTGCAGATGAATGTCTCTTTCACACCCATACAAGAAAGCAATGAAATATTTGTGTCCTGGATTGCATGTGCCTCCTTTCTTCTTCTAGAGTTATCACTTTATACGGGTACGCAGAGGAACCAAGAGCATTCCAGTCATCATATTATAATTTCATGTAAGTGGTTATGAGGAACGCAAGCAGAATCTGAGTGAAAATAGAGTATTTTTCGATTTGATCCGAGAGTTCCAACCTTTGACAGCTGTTTCGTGGTCACCCACTCAAATTAAGTTTTAACTAGTGACTGTAGATGTCATAAGTAACTTTCTGTTATATCTGTCTTGCCTTCACGGTACTAATTTTTGAGTGAATTCGTTTTGATTTCGAGAGCTCCATAAATCCTTTCTGATGAGTGGGTGACCACGAAACAGCTGTCAAAGGTTGGAACTCTCGGAATCAAATCGAAAAATACTCTATTTTCACTTATGAAAAAATATATGCCATAAATATTGTAAATAACATAGTACAGTGAGACAAGAACATTTTGAAATTATTAAAATTTTCAGAATAAATACGTACGTGCATTGCCCACTTCAACTGTAAATTCATCTACAGTATAAAAACATTTTTCTGATAAAAAAGTTTCAATTTTGTTCTCAAGTGTTTTGAGACAATTTCTTTACATCATTTGGCAATAAATTATAAAGGCCAAAGCAACAAATATAGGAGATTTTTCATATTTTGCGTGATTATGTTTTTGTGTTGTGATCGTATTTTTATTCCTAGTATTATAATTATGCAGTTCAGCTCTCATTTGTAGGAGTCCTTTATTTTCATGAATATGTGTTAGTATTTTCGAAATGAACAAACTGGTAACAATCAATATATTATTTTGTCGAAAAGTCTCTCTACATGAAGTTATATAGTCAACATTGAAATTCTCAGAAGTTCTTTTTGCTTTATAAAAATCCTGTCTGATCCAGTAGCCAGTCCTCAGACAGCAATATACCGATATTAGTGATTTTGTATCAAACTTATTTGTGAGAGATTTCATCAGGTAATATGATTGATTCAATTTTTTACATGTAAAATCTATATGCTCTTGCCACGTGAAGAGTGAGTCGATCATTGTTCCCAAGAATTTTGTCGAACTGGCCAATAGGGAATATGCATAATTTATTTTTATTTGTTTAATCAATTTTTTACTTCGTTACAATATAGTAAAAAATATAAATACGGTTGAAAGTCTTGGAATTGATTTTTAAAATAATATATAAAATACTGATTGAATTTGACCTATTTGAACGCCTCCATTTTCGCGCGCTGTGGATGACGTCACAAGGCGCGATCAGTGTTGTTCTTCTTCAGTGTCGTTCGTTGAGACGTAATCTGATTGCTCTACTTGCTTGAAGTTGATCTTTAATAAAAGAGTAAGACAAATGCAGTACAAGTGTTAGATAGAGATGAACATATGTGAAAGTGACCTCGCTCAACCAGAGCAGTCTTCAATGAACAAGCCTTTCTATAGTTATGGCTATTGACACTATTGACAGTTATTAATTAGGTTAGGAATTTGCAGTTTTAATCGCTATTACGGTAATGGAAAATGCTAAAAAACCATCTTATAGGTATTGTTTAGTATCGGAATGCCAAAACACAATTATAAGTACACCAAGTTAAATATTTTTTCTGTTCCAAGAGATGCGAAAATACGTAAACAATGGTGTAAGGTTATGAGAACAGGCGAAGTATCTCCAATATCACATTTACATTGTTGTGAAGATCATTTCAATGTGAGTACATTGTATTTCGATAGTTAACATGAAGTGAATTGATCAGAAGTAAGTTGTGTATGCATAAATGTTTTGTATATACCTGCCTCACCTAAATTACAAAAGGAAAACTATCATTTGATAAACTATTACTACTTATCAGTTCCGGTATTGTCGGATTGTGCTTTGACAAAACCGCTTTCAGTCATTTCTCTTGATAATTTACAATTGTCACAAGACCAACATCGAACTATGTAATGGAAAACACAACAAATATATAAATAAAAACAAATTTTCTATGAAAGACGACTAGCACAGTATGAATATCAACACAGATAAATTTCTTAACGTGCCATGTGGCGTCATTCTTCGTTTCGACCAATGGTGATGCGTTTCGCAAATTTGAATTCCACGCGCTTATTATGCACTTTTTGATTGAAGTTTTATGGAGTTAAATACAAACTAAATGATAAACTAATGGTTTAGGTGTAATTTCGAGACAATAAAGTATATGTGGTAAAAAAATCAAGTAAATTTAAATCAATCACTTGCATATTCCCTATTCTAAAGGTTCGTTTCGGTAACTGAAATTGAGGTCCTGTAGACTTCGAGATGAATTGGCAAATTGCATGCATACTGTTTTGTTCAGGTTCACAATGAGTCTGTTCTTAGCACACCAGTCATTAAATTCGATTAAAACTGTATTGACTAATTGTTTCATATCGTCAGATGTATGGCTTGATATGATGATAGACGTGTCATCTGCATAGAGATTTTTTTCCATGACTTATATTAGTGGGAAGATCATTTACATATAGTAGTTACGAGATACTTGTCAGAGAGTATCTCGTAACTACGGGGACCCCTCACGGTAGCGTTCTTGGACCGCTAATATTCCTACTGTACTATTAGTTCCTTTACCGACAAAGGCGGTCGCGATTCTTTCATTTTATACAGGGCTCAACTAGAATGGAGATGGCATCTTGATACCATTATGAAGTCGTTCTTTTTTCCAGCATAATGCGAGAACCAACAACATTGGATGAGATGCAGTACGCCATATTGCTTTTCGACCAGTTGAAGGAAGACGTTCCTTTCCGAGAAGAGCAATTCCCTCTGATGCGGGATCAAATATTGACGTTGGATAAATACACGGTGCCTATCCCGGATTACGTCAGGAATTTGGAAAAAAATATTCCAAAGGAATGGGTGATTTACCTCGAATTATTAGAACAGGCCGATAAAATGTTGGAATACTCCAAGGTACTGATCGAGGATATGAAGAAGTAAACGCAACGTCTGCTTTCCTTGTTCCTCTCCTTCCCCACAATTTTATTTTACGTTTGGCGAATTGTAGCATTTTTTTTAGATTTTGGTCTCAAACTTTTTTTTTTATTTGAAATAATAACTCAGCAAGGGGAAAATTATTCATCCTGATACGACCTCAAACTGTTGTTCACAATAGGGTGTTACAAAAATATGGGGCAAAGGGTCTCTACAAGAACACACTTTGCAATGATTCCCTGTAACAACTAAAAAATGGTAATAAAGACTATCTGCCTACCAGTTTCACAGTTCTGCTGATCATCAGTGCAGACCTGGTCCAAACGGAGAGATAGTACTCATACTTGTCATCCTGCAATTGATTTTATTTGTTTTTGTCAAATGATTCTGCGATAACCCCAGTACCTATCGAGGAAGTAGGCACAGAGCGTAGGATGAATATCAATGTCAAATTGAATCACTCATGATTCAGTAAAAGTATCATTTTCGTTTATTTTAAACTGGAAGGGGAATTATTAAAAAGCCAAGCAATTATCTGAAGGAACTGATTTTATTCCAATATTATCCAAACGATATCGCTTTTGAAAACCATATTCAGGATACTACAAATTGGTGTCAGGTGTGGGGTCAGGATAGTTTGAATGTCCATAATAATTAAAGAGCTGCCTAAATGATTTACTGACCCGTGAAGAAACCGTCTGCTGAGCGAAATATCATTCTTGGTGTTGCCCCAAGTCGCCTGGAGGTAGTTTTCGAATTTCTCCAGGTCAGGGTCAAGGAAGGGAGGCGATGGAAAATCAGTCAGTTTGCGACTCATCCGGTCTGCTGATTTTATATATCGGTAAATATGGTCCTGGACGTACCTTCTGCTGAGTTTGACTCGCGAACGAGGTCAAGATCCAGAGTTATGTCCAAAAAACCGCGATTTTCGAGTGTCGCCAATTATGACTGTCAAATGACTGAGGTGACAGGTCCGAAAACCGCTCAAAACCTTTTGAGCTGTGTTGAGGAATAAACTATCATTATATAAGTTCGTAAAGTAGGACTTTTTTTATAACTGCGACGTTTATTAAATGAGACGAAGACGAGTTCAACACAACACGCGAGTACAAAAGCTCTTTACGAAAATGTATCATACAAAAAATTTTCTACGGAAGTTAATTGTTTTTCACGCACTTATGCTAAAGAGTATCACTTTACACACTGTGAACAGTGCGTAAAACCTTAGTTTACGCACTGTAGTAGAAAAAGGTATTTTTTCAAGGACTAACGTTTGTTTTGAAATTTTGGGTGCTGGGGTGTTTTTGGAGTGGAGGGTGGCAGTGGGGTGGCAGGGTGCAATTTTTACGAATTATTAACAAGCACCCTGCTGCACGTGCTCATTATGTGTAAAATGATTCAGTAATTCATCCTCATGAACAAATTCGAATCTGGCGCCTAAAGGTGTTCGTTTTTTGCACATAAAAAATGTATCTTCTACTGTTTGGTTTTTCTTGTTAGTTACACATATAATAATAATAATAATAACTTTATTATTCCCAAGAAACATATACTGCTTATATTAGGTGAATGAAAAAAAAAACAGCATACATTTTCATAGCTTCTTTTTTATTTATTAACGTTTTATTGAAATTTCGGGGGCGGGGTGTTTGGTGGTTGGGAAGTGGCAGCAAAGGTGGCAGAGGAAAATTTTTACGCACAGTTAACAATCACCCTACTGCATTAAGTGTAAAATAACTGTATTTGCCTCTTACGATTGAGTAATACAAACTTATGGACGAATTTAAATCTGGGGCTTAAGATGTTGTTCGTTCTTCGCATAAAAAATTCATTATATTCTAAAAACTTGTTTTTTTTGTTCGTTACGCATATAGGTAAATAAAAAAAAGCAGCAGACATTTTCATATCTTCCTTTTTTATTAATTAACTTTTTTTACACTGCTGTTTGTTTTTTCTTGTTCTTTACACATATAGGTTAATGAAAAATAAAGCAGCAGACATATTCATAGCTTCTTTTTTGTCTATAACAAAATAGGTAGAATTTAGCGATTTTTCGGTCATTTCATAGTGCTGCCAAAATGGCTTTTGACCAGCTGCGCGTCTGCTGAAAGCATTTTCTCATATCTCTAGTGAGCCCCAACACAGCCCAAAAGGTTTTGAGCGGATTCCAGGCCTGTCACCTCACTCATGTGACAGTCATAATGGGCAACACTCGAATATCGCTGCCGAAATATAAAAACATCTAACGGTTTCCGGATCAGTCAAAAACTGACTGGTTTTCAAATGCCTCCCTCCTTGACCTTGACCTGGATAAATTAGAAAACTACATCCAGGCGGCTTGAGGCAACACCAAGAATATTTCTGGCCCAGCAGACAGTATTTTCACATGTCAGTTAATCATAAAGGCAGTTCTCTAACGAAAAGGATAACTATCAATGGCAAATCAAATTACTCATAATTGAGTAACTTTTCAGTGATACCAGTGATTCTTTTAAACTAGCTATGGAATTGATTTGAAGCAAAGCAAATATCTGACGGGACTGATATTATTCCAATGTTATCCAAACGCTTATGTAAACATACTCGCAATACCTTAACTTTTTGAGCTGTTTTAAAATGGTGTCAGGTGAGCGGTCTTTTTCAAATTGGTGTCAGGTGTGGGGTCTGGACAGATTGAATGTCCATAAAGACAAATAACAGTCAAAGAATCTGGAGTGAAAACTTCTTCACTGTCCACCTCAAAGAATATTTCTTAGGATTATTTTCTGTTTACCTTCCGACCATTTCCTAAATTTTCCCTTTGAGTGAAGAGAGGTAGCGCTCATGAACCAAAGTAGTTCGGAAGGAATTCATAGCCAGTTTTGTAGGAGGGTTTCAAAACTAATGTGCTGGAACAAGCCGAGGTTTCGCGGAAGGAGACCAGGGATTTGTTGAACACTTTCCTGAAAGAAGGTCCGTTCTCATCGGAATTCACGGCTTCGGGTGCCAAGCGGTATTTGCGTCAAATGAGAGAACAACTATCGGCAATGAAACAGAGAGACGATGATTTGAGAAACGACTTGGGAATTTTCGGACTGAGCTTTCCGGAGTCCGTCGATTTGTCTAGGCTTGAAGGGGTGAGTTCAAGTTGCTTTGGAAAACATAGGATTCTTTATATCTTAGAAAAACCGTTGTGAATTTTGATTTTTTTAGGAACTGGCAGCGCTTGATTTGATTTGGCAGTTGGTGGATGAGTGGGATCAAGATTGGGAAAAATATAAATCCGGAGAATTCTGGTCGATAGAAACAACGGAAATGGAAGAAACGGCACAAATACTGTTCAGAAAACTGACGAGACTTTCGAGGGAATTGAAGGATAAGGGGTAATGTTTTTTATTGAATGTTTTCATGAATATAGTTTATTTCTTTCTTGGAAAATCATTTATTCAGTTTTTTCTCGAATTAACAGAGAAAATTGAGTAAGAGCCATTTTTGAAATTTATGGTAGTCCTCGTATATCGTTTCATCTAGTATAAAAGAAATTTCATTTGCATATAAAAGCACTGTATCATCCGCATATATGGTGTAGTGATATGATAAGTTAATCTGGAATAAAATTTGATGAATGATAATTATAAAATTAGACCTAAAACCCGACCCTTGCGGAACGCCTTTGGTAATATTCAATCTGCACGTTATTAGTGTAAGTTCTTATAGTCCTTTTTTCGGAATAGGATTTTGAAAGATCATTTACAATGCCTCTGATAGATGAAGAACTTAAATACTCGGGAAAAAAAGAACATTGTGTATTTCTTGGCGATTTCAATATAAATATGCTTTCAGATAACAAGGAATATCTATTCATCAAATCATTTCTATTTGTCCAATGAAACATATGCAACAAGAGAGCTCAATGATTCCAAATCACTACTAGATCATATTGTATTGAACTCCAATCTGCCTATTGATTTATCTTTGATTAACACTTTACCTCAGTGGAAGAGAGCAATTTATTCATATGGGGGGCTCAACCTCCTCGAAGAGAGATATTTCTTGTGGGGTACCTCAAGGGTCTATCCTTGGGCCTATTTTGTTCCTGATTTATATACATTCGATATCTTGCCTGAATTTGAAAGGCCATTTAAAATTATTCGCGGATGATACTACCTTGTACTATTATGGAAAAAGTCCTCAAGAAATAAACGAATAAATGGAAGGTGATTTTACTTTGATTTCGTCATGGTTAAAAGAAAATAAGTTAACTTTAAATTTTCAAAAATCTCGCTTTATGAATATTTTTAAGAGATCTTTACCAGAAAATCAGATTAAACCCCTCACTGTGGATAATTCTTGTATTCGATACAAAAAATACTTAAAATTTCTAGTTCTAAAGTTTCTGGATCTGAGAAAAAAATATCTCCTATTATTGGCATTTTATACATACTGAGGTCTTAAATTCCACTAAAACAACTTAAAAATATTTACTACAGTTTGATATATCCAAAGCTTCAGTATTTAATTTCAATCTAAGAACTGCAACAAAATCAATTTTGAAACCATTGAAAACCTTACAGAATAAGATTATGAAATATATTTTCAAATTACCTTGTACACTTGATAGCGATCGGAGATATCATGCCGATTAAAATGTCATGTTCAAAGTAACGAAGCAGACAATGGAATTCCGAAATAAAACTAATCAAAGGTTTTCCAGTTGTGATAAAAATAACTCCTTCCAGCTGGTCCATCGTCGACGACACCCGCCAGAGGGTGGACGCGTTCAGACGCATGCTCCCTCTGCTGGGCGACCTGAAGAACCCCGCCATGCGATCCAGACACTGGGACAAGGTCAGGGTGGCGGTGGAGGTCGACTTCGACGAGAACGCGGCGGACTTCAATCTGGAGGCGATCTACGCCATGGAGTTGCACAAGCACACGGACGAGATCAACGAGATCTCCAACGCGGCCACCATGGAGCTGCAGATCGAGAAGGGGCTCAGGGCCATCGCCGAGACGTGGAAGATGATGAGGGTCGAGATCATCTCGTACAAGGAGAGGAGCGTGTACAAGATCAAGAACGTCGACGATTGCTTCCAGGCTCTGGAGGACAACATGATGCAGTTGTCGGTGATGAAGAGCACCAGGTTCGTTGAGCCATTCACCGTGGAAGTGGACCACTGGGAGAGGACGTTGTCTTACATCATGGAGACGCTGGAGATGGCGCTGCAGGTGCAGAGGCAGTGGCTCTATTTGGAGGTAAGGAGAATAGTTTCAAGTAAAAAATTCATTTATAAAACTATCAACAAATACAACACTGAAGACACGAAAAAATCTTGAATCAATAAGTTCAAATCTGAACGGACCAATCAATCAATCAATCAATCTTTATTTCCTTTTTTTGACATGGTATAAATGTTTTGGAATTGTCAATCAATAAAATTAAAATTAATAATAATATATAAAAAAAAACTATACATAAAATTATATACATGTATAAATGTAAATGTAAATATAGAATAAGTAAAAAAACACAGATATCACATTCGAAATACATCACGAGGACTAGGTTTCTATATAATCATTAACATTATAAAAACATTTTTCCAATAAAAAATATTCCAGTTTACGTTTAAATAAATACAGGTTGCTAGTATTTTTAATTTCTACTGGGAGTTTGTTAAATATTTTAAGACCTTTACATTTATGAAAAATAAATTGCAAAACTCTTTTAAATCGATAGATTCTAGTCTGAAACGTCCAATTAACAAAGATTTCCACTATATTTTTTTCATTTTGAAAGAATATCTCATTTGAAAGTGTGCCGCTGACGTCACGTTCATCGGAAACAACCCCCACCATAATCCATGTTCCGAAACATTCAATACCGTTCTCGTCAAAAATATAGATTCTAGCTTGGTATAAGCCATTGAGAAATAATTGAAACTTCGACACTTGAACAACTCATAGAAAAAAATCCACATATTAGCTACTTTTTATTGTATTTGTAACTTTCAAATTTCCTGAGCGGACCATCCTTTCGATGAAGAACGAGCATTGACAACACCGCAAATCATTATGACTTCTGATGCAACAAAAGTGATCTCGAGATTTGAGGTTATAATGTTTGTTTTTTTTACATTCGACATTTAACTGATACATTCATTAATACTGTTGCGAGGTGTTATTATGACAGATCTGGTGTGAATTTATTTAATAATAATAATCTTTATTGACCCCAAGAAACATAAATGTTTATAACAGTCAGCTGGTCGTTGCACTGTGAAGTCGCCTTTAGCGGATAATTTTGAAATATTGAAGTTCGTAATATGTCAAATGCAACTAACTACGTGTACTAAGTGGATGGTTTTATGCAAAAATGAGTCAAGCCACATTTTTTATTAATTGAGCTATCACCGTCATTGGAATCGCCAAAGTGTTATTCTACAATAGCAAAAATATTTCAACCCGCAATTGTAAGGGGGCTCCATCCACTGCCGAGAGTATTAAACCACATTCCATCATTCCATGATCTGCTAAACTATTTTGATATTTTTTACGAAACTAGCTGACTGTGGCCTGACCCATTATTGCATAACATCATCCAAATATGAAAAGGCTCCGTGAAGGGAAGTTCGGATAATTTACCGAGGGTAGATTATGAGATGATTGACTCTTTCTATTTGACAAATATGAATTTACATGGTGGTTCTTCGGGTTGTAAGGCCGACGTATGTTTATAGAAGATCTCGACGTTTCGCCAACACGAGAGGTTAGCATTTTCAAGAGATATTTTCAAGTTTCTGATTTCTTAATTCGCATGTTCACAGTTATTGCAGGGATACAGATACAGGAATTAGGACACAAATTTAGAGCACCAACAAAAACATTTCAAATCTTTGAAAACCGCATTAACCTCAAAAAAGAAATCAAGTAGGGCCTGTTCGTTTGCACCATACATATTTGATGGAACTGCTCTACTTGTATTAAATATTAAGGTGGACAAACGAGTTAAACAGAGACAAACGATTCTTATTGATGCTCCGTGAGACAGACGAACGAACCCATCTGATATCAGATGACCACTGTCATACGATACTTTATAGTCAAATAAGGATTTGAGATTCCACGGTGCACAACTTTTACAACGTTGCCAAGTCTAGTTTTGATGAACGTGACGTCACGAAACTACTTTTCTTCTGATTATAGAGAACTAGCGGTCAGAAAAAATAAATAAAAATTCCCGAGTGACATTTACGAAATGAACTTTATCACGACATCACTAAGGCTTCACTGTTCTCAGATTTTTTTTTTATTGAAAAATACATCTTCCAAACAGAACAAGTTCTGGTGTAAGGAAGATAATAATACATTATATATAATTACAAGTGTCAATAATTTTAAAATCAATTAAATATAACAATTATAACAACTTTGCATAATAGTTTGATGAACATCAGTATGATAACAAATTTTGTTTGAGTTTTTTAGAAAACATATATATTGTGAAAGGCTTTCGCGGCCATCGTCCACAAAATAACGGTACGAACGATTCTATGATGTCAGCTAACGCTATGGACCAATCAGATGTTAGAACGTCAAATCACAGGTATTTATTGGGACAACGTATTACAAATGTCAAGCATTTGACAACGACTTAAGAAAGCAGAAATTTGTAAAATATCTCTTGAAAATGCTAACCATTCGTGTTGGCGAAACGTCGAGATCTTCTCTGAACATACGTCGGCCTTACAACCCGAAGAACCACCATTTAAACATATACAGTGACCGGCAGAAAGTACGCATCATATGGGAATTTTTTTTATTAATAAATTTTGACAAATATTGATATTTGCAATCGCTTCTGCATCAAAAGAAACCCCAAAAGACGTTGTACAGTGCCGTTCGTCTTTTCGAGGTTGGCGGGAAATTTAAAAAATTTGAAAATTATTTCTCAAAACACGCTTGTTTGTGAAAATATCGAGAAATGTTAATGAGAAAAGTTGTTCAGATTGACATTTTATAGCTATGTACAAGTTTTGAAAAAGATCTGAGATAAAAAAATAAAAATAAATTTTTTGCCACAAAAAAAAATCTTTTTGGAAACATACATTTCTGACGAAGAAACTCATTAGTAAAGCCAACACTAATATTTCAAATAATGTTTTGTGAAGATTCGCAAGCTATTCCTATTTTATTCGGAGAAAATTTGAAATCTGTGATTTTGCAGTGTGATCAGCTGCTTCATAAGATGTCACTGAAATATCTACAGGACATATTAAGAATTTCAAATTGAAATTGTGTAGATACTTGGTTCTTAATTAATAATAAAAAGTATCGGAATTATAATGTCCTGTAGATATTTCAGTGACTTCTTATGAAGCAGCTGATCACACTGCAAAATCACAGATTTCAAATTTTCTCCGAATAAAATAGGAATAGCTTGCGAATCTTCACAAATCATTATTTGAAATATTAGTGTTGGCTTTACTAATGAGTTTCTTCGTCAGAAATGTATGTTTCCAAAAAGATTTTTTTTTTGTGGCAAAAAATTGATTTTTATTTTTTTATCTCAGATCTTTTTCAAAACTTGTACATAGCTATAAAATGTCAATCTGAACAACTTTTCTCATTAACATTTCTCGATATTTTCACAAACAAGTGTGTTTTGAGAAATAATTTTCAATTTTTTTAAATTTCCCGCCAACCTCGAAAAGACGAACGGCACTGTACAACGTCTTTTGGGGTTTCTTTTGATGCAGAAGCGATTGCAAGTATCAATATTTGTCAAAATTTATTAATAAAAAAAATTCCCATATGATGCGTACTTTCTGCCGGTCACTGTATATTGATTTTGATTTATTTATATCATCTGAAAGTTTATTGTAAGTTTCTATAGAGCTAGATACTGGATTGTTTTTGCCTTTATTTGAATGAATGTTATTCAAACGGAAGTTATTTGCATTTCTGATATTATGGCCATGTAATTTTGATTTTTTTTGAAATGACTATTACTTTTTTGTAAATTATTTGTTACTTTGTGAGCAAATTTTGCTCTTTCAAATTTTATTAGTTTATCTAATGTGAAATTTCTGGTATCTTCGTACAATTTTGAAGAAGGAGTTTTCCATAGTTTTTATGATACCTTTTTGGTTTTTACTACAAGCTGACCGTATTGTTATTAAGTATCTAATATGTGAGACAATATGGGCATTATAAATTAACAAAAATTCTAAATCTTGGTTCAATTCGAATATTTCAAATTTGATCAACACCGGAGATAAGTATTTTTCTAAAAGAAAACAGTTTCCTGATATAGAATTATTCCAAACTGAATATAATCATTATAATAAACTGGTAAAAAAACTTTAAGAAAAGCGAAATATAACTATTACAAAAATGAATTTTTGAATGCTACTCTAAATTCTATGTGGAAAACTATAAATCATGTATTATATAATAGGCAAAATGATGAGCAAGTTAATGTAAAATATATTGTACAAGATAATGAACATATTGAGGATTCAATGGAAATATGTGAGAAATTTAATGAATATTTTTTTAATGTTTCTGCTATTTTGTTTGAACCATCAAACACCTGAGATAATGTATTATTGAGTGAGTCCATGTTCTTAGAAGAGACAACTTGTGAGGAAGTACAGGATACTATAAAAAATCTTGACAACAAAAAAATGGCTGGTTTCGATAATATCAGTGTTAAAATTGTAAAAATGGTTGCATCAGAATTATCCCCTTGCATAAGCGCATTGATCAATAAATCATTTGACAGTGGCTATGTGGCTAGGGTAACACCATTGTTTATATAGAAGTAAGATAGTTAGTCAATGCCTGTGTAATTGGTGTTGGACGCAAACGCGACTGTCATCTAGCGTGATTAGTTACAAACATGAATATTTGACGTCATTTTTATGCAGGTTCCTTAAAAAAAACCCTGATTTTAATGCTGTCCCATTGTTTCAATCAAGTTACGACATGACTTGGAGGCCAGATCACTGAAGCATTGTTTATATAGAAGATAGTTAGTCAACCTTATGGGATTATAATTGGATCAAAATGGATGCAACATGTAGATGGCGATAGTGAGCTCGCATCCAAGTCATGTCGTAACTTCAGTGATCTGGCCTCCAAGTCATGTCGTAACTTGATTGAAACAATGGGACAGCATTAAAATCAGGGTTTTTTTTAAGAAACCTGCATGAAAATGACGTGAAATATTCATGTTTGTAACTAATCACGCTAGATGACACTCGCGTTTGCGTCCAACACCAATTACACAGGCATTGACTAACTATCTTACTTCTATATAAACAATGACTGAAGTTACGACATGACTTGGATGCGAGCTCACTATCGCCATCTACATGTCGCATCCATTTTGATCCAATTATAACCCCATAAGGTTGACTAACTATGTTCTATATAAACAATGGTAACACCTATTTTTAAAAGTGGAAAATAAGGAATTTTATGTAACCATCGACCTATATCAGTGTATCACCTGTTTTATCCAAAATTATTGAGAAAATCATGAACCGAAGAGTAATGGATTACCTTGATAAAATAAATTTTTTGTATAATGGACAATATGGTTTCCGAAGATCTAGTGACAATGAGTCTGCCGTGTTGGATTTAATTACTAAAATTCAACTAAACCTAGATGACAACTTCCAATGTTGTTTAGTGTCACTGAATCTATCAAAAGCATTTGATACGGTAGATTACGAAATTTTATTACGTAAATTATTCAATATCGGGATTAGAGGTCATGTACATGAATATTTCCAAAATTATTTGTATGGGAGAAAACAATATGTTTGTATGGGAAATGGACAAAGTTTGATGGGTTCAATTCTTGGACCTTTATTATTTCTTATACAGGGTGATTCAAAATTCGATGTAAATATTTCAAGGGCGTATTGTTGGGATGAAAATAAGACTTTTTCTTCAAATCAACATGTGTCCTAAAATGCACCCCCTCCGAGCTACAGCCCCTGTAAGTTAGGAAAAAAAACAAGATTATCTAAAACTGTGACTAAAATAAAGAATCGAATCTTCTGAAAATTGGCATATCCCTATTTTTTGGGCACTCTGTTCTTTTCTTGCTTCAAAAATTATGTTAACCCAGTTTTGGGGGAGTTGGAGGGGGTTCCACACTTTTATTGGCCCAATTTTTATGTACAATAAGAGAAACTCCGAAATCGAATAGCATAATCTTATTGGCCATAAAAAAACTAAGAATTCGGTTTCCTGCATTTTTGTCGTACAACCAACCGTTTGCCGGAAAATCGAAATCAACGAATGGGGGGTATTTTCACAATATCAAACTAACAAAACATGTATTAGCTAATTTATTCAAAATTCGATGTGAATATTTCAAAAACGTATTGTTGGGATCAAAATAAGATTTTTTCTTCAAATCAACATGTGTCCTGAAATGCACCCCCTCCGAGCTACAGCCCCTGTAATTTAGGAAAAAAAACGAGATAAACTAAAACTTGAAAATGCCAACCACTCGTGTTGGCGAAACGTCGAGTTTTTCTCTAAATAAACGTCGGCCTAAAAACCCGAAAAAACATCATTCATTCTTTCCCAGTTGTTTCAGCAAGAAAAATCACCAACTAGAAGATTGTGAGGAATTTAAAGTAATATCTCCAGATGAACGTTGGAAAATTGTCAAGAAAAAGTAATGTATGTGCTGTCTCAAACCAAATCATTTGAAATCAAAATGTTATACGAAGAATTACTGTGGGATAGATGATTGCAAAGGTCTACATCACTTTCTACTTCATAAAAATAAAAATATACCTCCAGAAGAAATTTCATATTCTGAATGTCAAAATGAACATGTAAATTTTACAAAGAATGAAAATTACAATGTCTGCCAATAAAAATAAAATCCCAGCAAGGAGATATTACAATATTTGCATTTTATGATGACGGATCGACAATATCAGTAATAGATGCTAAATTGGCTCAACAGCTAGAAATAAACGGAAAAACAGAATCGTTATCAATGGACGAATGGCATAGCTCATCAGGAAGAAAACTCCAGGAAAGTAGAGTAGAGATAGCCTACCCACAATATCCATGCAAATATTATCATCTGAAAGGAGTAAGAACGATAAAGAATATGCAGCTGCCAAGACAAACACTAGACATTAGGAGAATAAGAAATAATTATCCGAATATACCAGAACTTGAATACATTGATTCATATTATAATGAACAACCACTGCTTCTCATCGGCCAAGATCATTGCCATCTGCTTAATCCAAGAAAAACTATAGAACTTCATTACAAGGGTCCAATAGTTTCAAGAACCTTGCTAGGGTGGACAGTTCATGGTAGAATGCAGATAGATTCAAAATCGAAATGCATTTATGAACCATATTTGCAATTACGAAAAGGATGAAGAACTGCATGATTTGGTGAAAAATTCCTTTAGTATTGAATCATTTGGTGTGATAGTTTCGGAAAAAATGGCCAAAACTAAAGAAGAAACAAGTTATGAAAGAATAATGGAAGAAACTACAATGAGAATTGGTCTCAGATTCGAGACAGGATTATTATGGAGAACCGATAATGTTGAATTTCCAGACAATCGCCAAAATGCCCTGAGCCGACTATACAGTGTGTCCCACTTAACATGCTCACCATAGGTATCTTTTTAATGGTAAGAGATACGAGGTTGGTTAAATGACACCAAATGTGGAGTTTATCAAGGCCAACTAAAATGTGAAAAAATATTTTGATAAAATCTATTCGTTTTTGTTTTATACGCAAAATAACAAATTTTGATCATTTTCATGTCTCTTGCAAGTGAATTTTGACCCACTTCTGGCGGTCCTAATGACTTGAAATTTGGCAGATGTTCATAATTCCGGCAACAATGCACTATGAAATTTTTATTGAAATAAAAAATAAAAAATGGCTGCTCTTCCAATATGGCGGACGAGATTTGTGATTATGGTCCGATTCCATTCAAAATTGGTATGTGGGGGTTTTTGAGGTCGCAGATCATAATTTTTTTGTTAAAATTTATGATTTCAAAATGGCGACTTCAAAATAGTACTTGTTTTTGTATAAATGACGATAACTCCGTTGTTATCAGCAAAAAACTATTACTGTGATATATCATCTGTAAGAGAAAAAAGTTATTCATAACTATAAGTTATAGTGAGTATGGGTTTTGATTTGAAGGTTTATATGATTCAATCAAATATATTATGAAATAGTTTATTAACTTTTCAACATTTCATATTCTCAAAATTGAAATGAATAACTGTTACCGAAAAACATCAAGATAAAAATTATCCTTCAAAACCTAAAACGTCAAAATCTAACAACCATCCTAAAATCTACCGAGAGATAAAAATTAAATTGATGGCACCACAGTGAGCTATGACCTACATATGAAAAATGAAAGTTGGTACTGATATCTCAAATTCTAGAAGAGCTGGTATTAATTTCATATTTTTTTCGAAATCTCATCAAAAAACTGCCATGAGAATGTGAAATTCGTATTCGAATATTTTCATAAATAAAGAAGTTACGGAGGAGACATGAGAATGTCAAAATCTGTTTTTTGCGTATAAAACAAAAACGAATAGATTTTATCAAATTATTTTTTCACATTATAGTTGGCCTTGATAAACTCCACATTTGGTGTCATTTAACCGACCTCGTATCTCTCACCATTAAAAATATACCCATGGTGAGCATGGTAAGTGGGACACACTGTATTGTATGGAAAGGAAGATGGAAAAGGATGATAATTTTGCAGACGAATACTGTAGCAAAATAGACGCATACTTGACGAAAGGATATGCAAGGAAATTGGACAAAAATGAAATAAGACAAAAGTTCTGGATTCCTAGATTGAGGAATTCAGTGAAAAAAATATGGAGAGACTGTCAGTTTTGTAAAAATTGAAACGACATACCCTGGACGAGATGGTACTGTTACAGCCGTATGCAGTCAATTCCAGCGACTCGCCAGAGTTTCGCCGCTCGCTACACAAGAACTATAATGCACAGTCGAGCTCCAAAAAAGTGGTGCATCGCCAGCGTTTCGCCAAAATGCAACTTATCGCGTAGTTGTCACTTTTTTTGAGCTCGACTGTGCATTATAATCCTCGCGTAGCGAACGGCGAAACTCTGGCGAGTCGCTGGCGATTGACTATGCATGCGGCTGTTAGAGTTGTAGACGTGAAAACACAACTTGGTACCTATCGACGACCTGTTGCAAAACTTTGCAGATTAGATGTGAACAGGGAGCAGAAAAGGTGAAGAAGCCTTCACCAGGAGGCAGAATGTTGAGGAAGATTTTAGTTTTTATTGATTTTTGATTTTATTCACCTTGTATATGGATTTTTGATTTGAAGTTTTTTTGACATTTTTGGGGGGAGAAAAGTTGAATAGAGAGAGTTGTAAAATAACGGGAAATACAGACATAATTTTGAAAAAGAAAGTATTTCATTGATAAAACGAACTACAGAACAGTAGTAAAGTTTCAATCAATCAATCAACTTTACAGTCCATATTATAAACATTTATGTTTCTTGGGGTCAATAAAGATTATTTTTTTTACTTGGTGTTTGGGCATTAGCCATGTGTTCTGAGTAGGCCTTGTTACTAACTCCATACGCCACTTTAGGAGCAGCACTGTTAATTGGAACGCAACAGTGAATCGTGCAGGACTTACCCCGGTCGAGCCACGAGATTTTAATAATTTAATCGGTCAAATCAAATTAAAAAATCCCAGCCGCAACTGGGGCTCGAACTCCGGACCTTTCGACTCGAAGTCGGACGCTCTAACCACTGCGCCACGCCCCGACATAATCAAGATTATTATTAGAAGATAAGTTACTGGCTTGATTTCAGAATATATTTTTTGGCGAAGACATCCGCAAGCAGCTGCCAAAAGAAACCGATGACTTCGATCACCTGACGGAAGAATGGCGAGAAATCACGACCCGACTGTATTTATCGAAATCCGCCGTGCTGGCAACCCACTACAAGCCGCCTCCCCACCTCTTCAACAGGCTCAACAGGATGAACGACAAACTGGACATGATGCAGAGGGCGCTGGAGAGATACCTGGAGAATAAGCGTCACTTTTTCCCGAGATTCTACTTCATATCCAACGACGACATGCTCGAGATCCTCGGCAACTCGAAGAAGCCCGAGGCCGTGCAGACGCACCTCAAGAAGCTCTTCGACAACCTCAACAAGATGAAGATCCAGAGAAACATGGGCGTGAACAAGCAGGAGGCGGCTGGGATGTTCTCCGACGACGGGGAGTACATGGAGTTCGTGCGGACGGTCTTCCTCGAAGGGCCGTCCGAGGAGTGGTTGGTGAATTTGGAAACGGCCATGCAGCTGGTGCTCAGGACGGCGTTCAAGCCGTGCAGGGGCGAGCTCAAGAAGATGTTGAATAAGCGCGACAAGTGGCTGATGGCGAATTGCGGGCAGCTGTGCAACGCTTGTAGCTTGGTGAGCAAATTTATTTCTGTTGAATGGCCTCCAAAATTGCCAGACTTTACACTACTAGACCTTAACGGTCTTTAGCCTCCTAAATAAGAAATGTATATCGCCAGATGGCAGTGCGTGTTCTCCCGATGAAATAAATACAAACTCCGCCTCACTTCTCGTAAGATTTTTTTTACAGGTCCGAATTAGATAATTCGGTGCTCGTTCTTCCAAATTCCAAATCTAGATCAAAACCTGTTTGTTTTCGTGGTAATCTGAAAGTTTGCACGAAAATTCCAAATGAATAATAATATAATAATATAATAATATAATAATATAATAATATAATAATATAATAATATAATAATATAATAATATAATAATATAATAATATAATAATATAATAATATAATAATATAATAATATAATAATATAATAATATAATAATATAATAATATAATAATATAATAATATAATAATATAATAATATAATAATATAATAATAATAATGATAATAACATATAGTTTATATTGAGCAAGCATATCTTATAAAAATTTAATATAGATCGAGATTATAGCTTCAATAAACCGCAAAAACTCACTAAGGCAAATTGCCTGTGCGTGAGTTGTTAAGATTTATTTAGTTTATTTGGTGTGCTAAGTTATTTGCTTATTTAGTACAAATTTTTTAGTTTAAATATAACTATCACGAAAAATGAGAAATAAAACTTTCTATGTTTTTATACCACTACTATTTGTAACCAACGTTACTGCAGTTTCGTCCTATATGGACATTATCAAACAATAGGACCATATAGGACGAAATTGCAGTAACGTTGGTTACAAATAGAAGTGGTATAAAAACATAGAAAGTTTTATTTCTCATTTTTCGTGATGATTTCCTACCACGTAGTAACGGCTACATCCATCAATTTAAATATAACTATGTTATGTTAAGAGCAAACACTACCTTGGTAAAACGGGAAACCGTTTTGAGACCACAGTTTTTGTTTGAGTATTTTTAAATTTTTCTGCATTACCCAATGTTTTTTGTTAATTCCGGAACTTCAGTGATTTTTGGTTATGATAATTTTTAAGATAAAAAAAATTAAATGAAATGAGGAATTAAAAAAATTGATAGGTTCCGGAATTCTTATGAGACCACCGATCCCATACAAAAAATATCTCTTTAATGAAATCAATGAATTTTGCAAGAAACGGATTCTACGATCGGAAAATTTATATCTGATTGGCGCTGTAATCGAGAATGGACAGGTGCTGTGTTGCCAGTGTTCATCGAGTTCATTATCTTCACCCCCATTCTTGATAAGTATCCCTTAGCTGGAAGAAATTCGACTTTTTGGTACTGATATTATGTTAATACATGTAATGTGAGTTTTGCTCCTAAAATATAATATATATATAAAATGTAAATAAGGTGAAGATAAAATTTATATAAAAAGTGTTTTAATACTAGGTATTTGAATAAAATAAGTGTGTGAAGTCACACACTTGATAACGACAGTAGATGTTAACTGTTGAAACGTCGTGACTCCAACGCATGCAAAGAATTTATTTTCTTTGTTTCTAGAAGTCCAGAAGGATTCTACTAGAAATTTCATTTGCTTTGAAAATCCAATCCTAAAGGCTACTCACCTACCGGTACTTTTCTTTTTAACGACTGTTTTTCGACAGATCCAATGGACTACAGATTGCACACGAGCCCTTGTCCACGCCAAGATAATGGAGAGCAAGAAACCTCTGAAACACTTGAGGAAGAAACAGAACCAAGTTTTGGGTAAGCTCTCGGAACTCAGCAGGAAGGAACTCACCAAACTCCAGAGACTTAAAGCAAATGCCCTCATCACCATCGAAATACATTCCAGAGATGTTATCGACAGACTTTATAAAGCCAGTGAGTAATATTCTTTCACTCCTTGCATTATTTCCTGTTTCATTAGATTCAGAAAGGCTCAGATAGAGTTCTGGATAAGGAATTGTGAGGATATAGAGCGTATGTATTCCCAAATGTTCCAGATCAGAAAAAATTCTCTCTAACAACCACTTTTGGACCGCAGCGTCTTTGAATTATCAGTAACATAACGTCCTTCACCAAACCAAGCCCATGTTTGTTTTTTAAGTTGTAGATACATCAAATACTTTCGAGGGGTTTTCACAGCTGAGATCGCAATAAAAATGACTGCGAAGAAAAATTATGTATTTGTTTCCCACACCTGACACCAAACCAAACCCATGTTTGTTTTTTTAGATTGTAGAGACACCAATGCTTTCGAGTGGTTTTCACAGCTGAGATTCTACTGGGATCGAGACGCGGACGACTGCATGATCAAGCAAACGAATACTTCCTTCAAGTATGGTTACGAGTATAACGGAAATTCGGGAAGGCTGGTTATAACGCCTCTCACAGACAGGTGAGATATGTCATTCACTTGGTCCGAACGCTGGAGACATTGCATTGTTTCCTAATTTGTAGATGTTACATAACCTTGACTACGGCTCTTCATCTATTCCGAGGAGGCAGCCCCAAGGGTCCTGCTGGGACGGGAAAAACGGAAACGGTCAAGGACCTCGGGAAAGCCATGGGCATGTGGGTTATAGTGAACAATTGTTCCGAAGGGTTGGACTATAAGAGTTTGGGGAAGTGCTTTTCGGGGCTGGCGCAGACCGGAGCTTGGGGATGCTTCGATGAATTCAACAGAATCAATATTGAAGTGCTGTCTGTCGTCGCCCAACAGATTCTGTGTATTTTATCCGCCATTTCGCAGAAAATGAAAACATTCGTTTTCGAAGGTGAGATTATTTTCGAGTGGTTTTGGGTTAAAATCTGCTTGGGGATAGTTTTGTAGATCGATGTTTTGATATTTTTAGGTTATGAAATCAATTTGAAGCCGACTTGTGGTGTGTTCATCACTATGAATCCCGGATACGCCGGTAGAACCGAGCTGCCAGATAATTTGAAATCCATGTTTCGGCCAATTTCCATGATGGTTCCTGATAGTGGAATTATAGCCGAGAATGTCCTGTTCAGCGATGGTTTTCAAAACACAAAGTCGTTAGCGAAAAAAGTGAGGCAATAATTTTTTAATATGGATAGCATACATTTTCCTTCAAAAATACCCTGTACATGCTGTTTTATTCGAGTCAAATAAATATCAAATTTTCATAAACATCGAAATAAAACACCATGACAATGAAAACGTGAGAGAGTTAAATATATCTCTTATTGAGGAAAAGTAAATATTAAAAAAAATATATTATTTTTCTAAATAACTCATCGGAATGGTTTTTGATTCATGATTGTATAGCGACAGCTCTTGTTTTTGAAACAAAACAAAAAATCAAAACAAATAAAATGACTAATAGGTTGCCAGAAAGTTGTTGACAAGAGACGCCAACTGACATCTAAAAATATCATTTAACTAATAATAGGACATCTCAACAAGAACTTCAAATGTAAAATCAAAAATTCAAGTCCAACCCAAATATAGGACAGCGAACACAATTTTACAACAATTTGGCGCCCAACGTGAGCCACTGGTTTCACTAATTTATTTATTTTATGCAAAACTACAACTCTAATTCGTTTACACCCAATTCATTGATTTAAAAGGCACTCCATTTCAAGGAATAGGCTCTCGGAGTCTTCTTCAACTTGGAGGGTGCTTTCGATAATGCAGGAACAGACGTCATCTGCAATGCACTGCGGATTAGGGGAACCCCTCCTACGCTGATTAGCTGGTTAGCTACGGCCATCGAGCGGAGGAAAGTGACGGTGTCTCTGGGAGAGAGACAGACCGACATCGCGACATCGAGGTGAGGGGCGGCTGCCCGCAAGGTAGCTATCTCCCCTCACCTTTGGTGTCTAGTCATGGACGAACTCCTTAAGAGACTTGCTGCCAACGGTTTCTACGCCCAGGCATACGCCGACGACGGGCTAGTCCTGCTGACGGGCCCTTTCTTAGATGTGGTCTGTGGCCGGATGCAGTTGGCGTGCAGGAAAAAAGAAAGGTGGTGCGGGGAAGTCGGCCTCGAAGTCAATCCGACTAAAACAGAGATGATTCTCTCCACCAAGAGAAGAAATGTAGATGGGATCAGATCACCAGTAATGGCTGGAAAACCCCTAGAGCTGGCTAGAGACATAAAATACCTTGAGGGTGATTCTGGACTCGAAGCTAACTTGGGGGCCATATGTCGATTGAGTAGTCGAGAAGGCGGTGGCCGCTATATGGAGTCTGCGCCGGGCAGTAGGAGCGAGGTGGGCCCTCAAACCTCACATCCTTCACTGAATCTACACGGCAGTAATCAGACTCAGATATCTATATGGAGCATTGGTCTGGTGGCCGAGAGTGGACCAGATAACCACAACCAACAAGCTGGGAAAAATTCAAAGACTAGCTTATGGGGGAATAACCAGTGCGATGAGTACGATCCCCTCGGTAGCCCTAAACGCCCTGCTGGGTCTGCCATCGCTTCCAATTTGTATGAAGAAGGAAGCGATGGCGTCCTATCTGAGAATGCGTGGCTCAGGGAGCTGGCGAGGAAAGGGGTACACATGGCCTACCGAAATCGCTGTGGGAGCGGAGAAAGAAATCCCACTATCCGCAATCAAAGTGATATAGGTATAGGATAAAATTAGGTGGAAAAGGACGATCTCGCTAGAGATCCAAGACAGGAGAGAGTGGGAAGAGGAAAGGATGATATTACCCCCAGAAAGCCTGGTCTGTTTTAGAGACGGGTCCAAATTGGAGGAAGAACAATCCGGAGCAGGAGTTTACTTGGAAAACGGAAAGAAAAGAGCATATGTGCTAGGTTCCCTGAGAACAGTTTTCCAAGCAGAGGTGTATGCCATCCTGGAGGTAACCAGAATGGAAGAGGTGAGGTCCGGCCCAGAGAGACATGTATATGTCTGCTCGGGCAGTCAGGCCGCCATCAGAGTTCTGAATGCAACCAGAACTAGATCAAAACTGGTTCAGGAGTGGTTGCGACTGAATAGGAAATAACGCTGATGTGGGTCCCGGGCCATGAAGGGATTGAAGGCAATGAGCAGGCGGACCAGCTAGCCAATCAAGGAGCCAGACAACCCTACTACGGGCCCGAAAGAACTCCGACTGTTGGTGGGAGTTCTAACCGGCCACTGCGGCCTTAGGATACACCTGGCTCTCTTCAGAGTTGAGGCAGACCCACTATGCACAGAATGTGGTGAGGAGGAGGACTCCTTCCACTTCCTATGTGAATGTTGTATTTATGGCAGGCGCACTGACAAAACGTCTTTTGAGCTACCACTATTGAGGAGGAAGAATTGCACTCATTGCAATGGAAGGACAATTCGAGGTTCGAGCAGCTATCCGACATAGGATGAGAGAAGATGCCGGGGATTGCAAAAAAGGCACACTGGGGCATAGTCGCTTACGCTTACGCCCCCCACCCATTACCATTACCAATCCATTGATTTATGCCACTACTGCTAAGCCAAATCTGTAGTTATGACTATTTGCAACTGCGGTGGTAACTTGAACTGCCCTCTCTGGACGGGGGACCTCCTTTTATATTCACAGCCACCTACACTTGGAAGATTAGAGTTTTTGAGAAGCGGCGAAAGGTGTTGCCGAACACTTCGGAATGTCTCGAATATTATTCGATCCGTCCAGAAACATTCCAAAGCGATTATATCAGCCACCCGGTGCGGTGGTCTATGCGATGTTTATGACAGAACGCGTGGTCAGGACCGGTTTCAAAAATCGTTACAATATAAATAATAATTCTAATTGATATATTCTGATGAAATTTTCTTTCAGGTTTTCACACTCTACCGTTTGTCCGTCCAGCAGTTGAGCAAACAGGACCACTACGATTTCGGTTTGAGATCCATGGTGGCACTGTTACGATACGCAGGAAGCAAGAGGCGACAGATGCCGCACGTTCCCGAAGACCAGGTCGTGTATTTGGCCATGCGCGACATGAACATCGCCAGGTTGACAGCCAACGATTTGCCCTTGTTCAACGGCATAATGTCGGACATTTTCCCCGGGGTCATCATCCCCTTGGTCGACTACATTGACATGAATTTCGCGATAATGGAGTACATGGAGGAGAAGAATCTACAGGTTTGTTGCGATCGCGTTAGAGATCGTAGCTGACGTTGAGTTTTTACAGCCGATTCCGATAGCACTGACGAAGATCATCCAGCTGTACGAAACGAAGAATTCGCGGCATTCCGTCATGATTCTCGGTAAAACGTGTACGGCGAAGTCGGTGACTTGGAGGGTGCTGCAAGGCGCTATGAGTAAGCTGAAGCAGCTGAACAAGCCCGGTTTCAATAGAGTCCAGGTGTTCCCGTTGAATCCGAAAGCTCTGAACTTGGCGGAGTTGTACGGCGAGTACAATTTGAGTACGAACGAATGGCTGGACGGGGTGATCAGCGCCGTGATGAGGCAAACTTGCTCGGGTACGTTTGATGTCAGGTCATGTCAGTTATACACTTTGAATACTTTAATGTCAGAAGTTTTACAACTCATGGACAAAGCTCCAATATCCTGATTTATTGACATAAATTTACATTTTTGTTCTGTGATTCTGTATTATAAAGAGGTATACATATTTATTTCAGAGTGAAAAGAATAGGTAAGTTTTTCGATTTAATTCCGAGAGCTCCATAATCCTCCGACATCTGTTTTGTGTCTACCCTCTTGCGAGAAATGCTTTTTTATGATATAGTCATTATGGTCCAAGGTAAATTCAACAACACGGTTAGGGAAAGAATGCAAATGGCCTTAAATCTGGTCAGAACATGGATAGATAAGGAGGGCCTAACCATTAGTCCCTCCAAATTAACCATTGTAGCGTTTACCCGAAGAAGGAAGTTAGAGAGCTTAGGACCTCTGACCCTCCAAGGTACCCTCATACAGCTGTCGGGGTGATTTTAGACTCGAAGCTCACATGGAACCAACAGCTGGCAAAAGTAAAGAAGGAAGCCGAGGCGACGTTAATGATAGTCAGACGGGCACACTGGAAAACATGGGGGCTAAATCCCCAAATGACGTATTGGATATACAACATTGTGGTGAAACCCATGATCACATATGCATATTTGGTATGGAGGACAAAGACAACACAAAAAATAGCCGCGGCTGAGTTGAGCAAGGTACAAAGGCTTGCATGCCTTGGCATAACGGGAGCTATGAAATCAACACCAACATTAGCCATGGAAGCACTGTTGGACCTTCCACCGATTGACATAGCAATCATGGGAGAGGCAAGAATGGGACTCCTAAGGTAACAAAAATCAAGCAATAGATCGGGATCACAGCAAGATGAAGGATATAGTGGGAGGCAACATTTTTGAAATGAAATCAACGGACCACATGACTCCTAGATACTTCTTCAACATTAACTTCGAGGTTATCATACAAGATGGAAGGGAATGGTCAGATGACATCAGGGGCAAACCTGGAGAGAGGATCTGGTATACGGACGGATCCAAAACCAGCGGAGGAACTGGTGCTGGAATATACAGTGAGGGGAGAAACTCCCAAATAAGCGGCTCACTAGGAACAAACACCTCCGTATTCCAGACAGAGATGCGCAAGAGAAATCAATATGAGGGAAATGTGTAATGCAAGGATCAAAATATGTTCAGACAGCCAGGCATCACTGAAGGCTCTTATGAACCCGAAAGTGACATCAAGACTGGTATGGGAATGCCGAGAAGAACTCAGCGTTCTCACAGAACACAACAAATTAACTTTGATGTGGGTTCTAGGACACTGCTGTATCGAGTGCAATGAAAAAGCTGATGAGCTAGCTAGAAAGGGCTCATCAACTCCATATATTGGCCCAGAACCCGCACTCGGGATTAATAAATCCGACATTCGAGGATGCATTCGGGACTGGATCAAACGAAAACAAAGGGATATGTGTAACGAAGCCCCTCTCATGCACCACGGGAAAACATACATTAAAGAACCGTCAAAACACAAAACTGAAGAACTACTCAAGCTGAGCAGGAATCAAGTTAGAACAATAACGGGCCTTCTTACTGGTCACAGCCCAATAAGAAAACACCTGCACAAAATAGGGCGGTACAACGGAGAACTTTTCTGCAGACAATGTGGTAAAGGGACAGAAACAGCCAAACATATACTATCAGAATGCGAGGCATTAGACCGCAAGAGACAGGCAATATTCGGAAAACCCAGGCTAAATCCCGAAGAATACAAGTCAACCGGTGAAGAACCTGTACAGACTGGTACAGGGGACTAGAGTTACGGAGTGGGTGCTGTTAAACTAATTGAAATACACAAAAAGCCCAAGAGGCTGAGGTGCAGCTGGTGACAGGACCAGCATCCGAAAAAAAAAAAAAAAAGAAATGCTTAAATCAAAATGAAAATGAAATTGGTTCCCTACGGCAAATACAGTATATTACAAAAAGTTACTTGTGGCATCCACTAGTTGAAACTTAATTTGAAACTAATCATAGAATCGAAAGCTAGATGATTATCTACTCATTGACAGGCAACCTACAATTTTGATGTGCTGACCAACCCAAGGTTCAATCAAGTTTCTAATGTGTTATGAGCCTTCTTGACGACTGGGTAACCACGAAACAGCTGTCAGAGGATGATGGAGCTCTCGGAAAAACACTGTTTCCACTTCTTTAGATTTTGTTTGCGTCCCTTGTAACGAATCAGAAACTTGATCGAACCTTGGTTTAGTCAGAACAACAAAACTGTTGGCTGGCTGTCAATGAGTGGATAATCATCTTACTTTTAATTCCATGGTTCATTTCAAATTGAGTTTCAACTAGTGACGGTGTATGTTACAAGTTACTTCTTGTAACATATTTATTTTTGTTTGAAAGTGGTTGAAGGTGTATTAGTGTTAGTACTATTCTTCTGGACTTCCATTGCCTAGAAACAAAAAAAAATTCTTTGCATGTGTTTGAGTCACGACGTTTCAACAGTTAACATATACTGTCGTTATAAAGTGTGTGAATGCAACAAGATATCTCGGATACTTATTATATAGCATGCAACGAATGTACCTGCTATAAAGGTAATCATGATCTTCGTGGGGGTCTTTCTCAGGTCATCAATATTAATTAATATCATACAACGATCTTTTTCTGGCGAGTGTTATTATTGATGACCGATTTTCACAGGTCTTGACACAGAGTTTTTATTGAAATCTCAATCGATCTAGCTGAGTGATAAGTGGCTTCCGAACATTCCGGATCTCTATGCTAGGCTGATTATTCTGATTATTTCACTTATGCTAAAATAGCGTGTTATGATTGGTTGAAATTTTTGTGTTGATAAATAAAAACATCATGTTTTCGATTTTGTAGTTCGATTCCTAATTGGTTATTATTAAAACAAAAAATTACATATCGACACAACACTCTCTTGGTCCAATCATATCAACAATCTGAGAAAACAACTCTCACCTTTGATTGGAATACTATTTCGAATAAGACAGTATACCCCACTGAAATATTTAAAAATCATATATTTCAGTTTAATTTATTCAAAATTGCAATACCTCATTTCTGTTTGGGGCTCAGCCAAAATTTCTATTATGAAACCACTACAAACATTGCAGAACAAAGCCATAAAATGCATATTCAAATTGCCCTTTTTAGAACCCTCAAAAAAATTATATAAACCTAATAACTTACTGAATCTTTGTTCATTATATGAATTTAAAATTTCAATTTTCATCCACTATGTTGATACAGGAAAAAAACATTCGGATCTTACTTTTGATCATATTTCGAATATCCATTACCATAAAACAAGAAATGTAAATAAAATAAACGCTTTACGTTTCAAATCAAACTTTGGAAAAACATCTATTTTTTACGAGGGAATTGAGATATATAATAAAATACCACAGGCAATAAAAGAAATTAGAACTAAAACTAAATTTAAAAATGAACTTAAAAAATTTATACTCAACAGATGATTTCCCATGATATAACAATATTTCACCTTTGACTGTCTTTGCTTTTGTTTCTTTCTGATTGATATTATTTACTCATATTTCACAGATCATCTGTATCATTCCTTTTTTTATAATTGTACCAATTGTCGTTATACAATTTATGTTAAAACTTAGTCCCTCTATAAACAGAAATGTTTCTTGGGATAAATAAATAAATAAATAAATAAAAGCTGCTATAATGACACAACACCAAACTTTGACCAAAACTAAATGAGCACTCACTATTAATTCATATCGACTTCACAATTTTCGACAAATTTTGCATACTCGTTGATTAATCAAATCACTAAATCAAAATGTTATCAAAATCAATAGAGGGATGTTTGAAATATCAAGTAAGTGTTTTGATAGTTGCATAATTTCAGAACTAAGGATTAATGTTCCTAGTTAAATTGAATAGTAAATAAATAAAAATGGTTTCGATTTTATTCTTGAAATAATCTTAACAAATACAACTCGTGTTATCGGCGATTATCGTTAATTCCTTCTCGGTTTCGAATCAAATTATGTTGCTTTAGGCAACCACACTCGCGCAAGCGCTCGTGTGGTTGCCAAGCAACATAATTTGATTCTCAAATTCAAAGGAATTGCTATTTCGATAATCACCGATACACTTGTGGTATTACCTACGAATATAAGCCGACTCTGTAAACTTTCTCTTATACCAATGTTGTTCTTTGTGGATAACTTCGGCTTCCGACCATGCGATGCTGTGCTGATTAGTCCATACTAATCTGCTATTCCCGACTTCGATGTTTCTCCTCGCTGAGTATTTTTCTTGTGTTCGCCGATTCTCACATTGTGGCCTCTTAGTTTCTCCAACATAATCCATCCCACATTCACACGGAACGCGGTAAATGCAGTTTTTTCAGTCACTATTCTCATTGGGTGGTCTCGTTTTTGTGAGTTGGCCACGATTGGTATTACTTGATCTGAAGCATGTTCCGATGTTGTACCTCGATCCAATTCGCCTTATCTTATCCGATAAACCTCGGAGATTCGGAATGTGTGGAAGCCACTAGATCGATTGAAATTACTATAAAAACTCTGTGTCAAGACCTGTCAAGATCGGTCATCAATAATAACACTCGCCAGAAAAAGGTCGTTGTATAACATTAATTAACATTGATGACCTGAGAGTCCCCACGAAGATCATCAATGTCATCAATGTCATAATGACATTATGGATTTCAGTTTTAGTGTCAAAATGACATACTTTATAGGACTGAGTACTATAATGATTCATTAGAGTACTGAGGACTACAATGAAAAAAATATAGACACATTTGCAACGTTAAAATTGTGAATTTACATAAAAATGCTTGATACACTTTTCAATGAATGTAACTTTGACAATGACATGAGAATACAAACAAACAATTCCATTGTTACCTTACGTTTCTACGCACATTACTGAAACTAAGCTACGTTCACATCACTTACTGTAATGCAACAAGAAATCTATTTTAAAGAAATCGTCAGAGTATAAAATTTTGTATGAAATTCGGATCATAAACAATCATTATGGTAATAGCTGTGTTATCAGACTCGACTGATACCTCGTCTGATGATCTTCACAGCTAGTTCCATAATGATCTTCGTTATGATCCTTATTTATTTATTTATTCAATTATTAAATGAAAAACTTCCAGTCAGAACAAGTTCTGGTATGAGGAAGTTGTACATATAATAATAATAATTATTAACAATAGCAAGTACATTAGTTGCATGCTATATAATAAGTATCCGAGGTATCTTGTCGCATTCACACACTTGATAACGATAACGACAGTAGATGTTAACTGTTGAAACGTCGTGACTCAAACACATGCAAAGAATTTATTTTCCTTGTTTCTAAACGATGGAAGTTCAGTAGAATTCTACTAATATTTATTTTTATAAGTTGTTTTTCCTACGAAAGGGAAAATCATGTATTATTCAGAAAACATCGTAAGAGTATCTCAAACTAGTTTGGAAGAAAACCTGCATGATTGCTTGGCCCTTATTGCCGCCTCTGTGTTGGTTGGTCCTACAACGATTACAAAAACCCCTAATTATAATTCTGGTGATCCATGGTAAAAACCAACAACTTCCAACCAAGTGCGGAGATTGTCCTACTGGAGCGCATTATAGTTGAGGTGGTGGTACTTTTATTCTGGGCTGATGTGTAGGTATAAGATAACGCGAAAGATCACCATCATAGGTTATGCATTGTCATTATGTCTAGTTGATAACGTATTGTCACTGAGTTGTAAACTTCGTGACCTTGAATCATATTCGGACTTTGAGAATTCATCAAAACATTCCAGACGAGTCTCCCGAGCAGAAGTGGATCCTCTTCGACGGCCCCGTGGACGCGGTTTGGATAGAGAACATGAACAGCGTGATGGACGACAACAAAGTTCTGACGCTGATCAACAGCGATAGGATAACGATGCCGGAGCAGGTCTCGCTACTTTTCGAGGTCGGCGATTTGGCCGTGGCTTCTCCAGCCACGGTCAGCAGGTGTGGGATGGTTTACAACGACTACACCGATTGGGGGTGGTCGCCCTACGTCACGTCGTGGATCAACAGCAAGAAGAGTTTTGGCGAGATATATACGAAAAAGGTATTGCAATGATTTTTATAAAATTTTGATGAATGAAGTAAATTTCGTAAAAAAATAGAAATAAACATCTTGGCAAACAACAAACTTTGAAATCATTGAAATGTCTTATTGACAAAATACCCAGTCACTATTTTGAAAGTACACATTTACAAAAATTTAAAGACAATACTGATTCCACAATGCCTTCTGCAAAAATGAAAAAATCACCCAATAGAATACAAAAATATCTAATATTTACTCATTAAAAAAATTGCAATACGATTACAAAATGAAAGAGACTAGTTGCTAGGGAACTTGTTAAAAAAAGAGGGCTAGAACATGGAGAGAAGCAGGTAGTTCTGAAAAAGATTTGTAGAAAATTAAAAATCTAAAATTGGAGTTAAAAAAAATAAGAAAGTAAATTAAGTTTGAACAAAATAAGTCTGTCATTATCTGACGATCTAAATATTGAATTTTGATGTTTGATTAGGTACCCACTTACTGTTGTGTTATTATTTTTTTTATGTATTCAAGATGTGAGCAATATTTTCTGTGTATACATTCAAGTCCATTTTGTAATTTTTCTTCCATTTTCTGTACTCATTATGGATATTCATATATTGTGATATACAGGGTGTTTCAAATTCGATCCTCACCATTAGGATCTCGGAAACTATGAGAGATACGAAGATGGTTAATATGGGGAAAAGTTGCGCATTTACCTGACTAACAATATGCCGTTGAGAAAGTTCTGAAATTCCAAGTATATCCGGAGATATCCGAAAAAAACAGAAATTTCGGTAAATGGTTTTTATTTTTTTCTGGCTTTATTTTTCGAAGGATTTCAACCGAACCAGGCAGTTCCGAGAAATTTGACCTCAAGTGCGATTTAGTAACGTAGCGAATAGGGCTCTATAGGGAAGCTATAGGCCCTTCGCTTGGGACGTAGATCAGCAAGACCCAGGGGTAACCTGATTCTTACTCAGGATACCCTCTAATAAATAAGACAAGTCACAAAAACACTTCAAAGGTATATATATATATATATATATATATATATATATATATATATATATATATATATATATATTAAATAGTGGACCTGGTGCACACAAGACCTTATCAACTAGATACACAATCGAGGGACAATGGGCAAAGGGCAATGTAATACACAAAAATAACAATAAACAATTTGTTCCAAATATAACAGGCTCTTACCAAATGCAGACACTCAACGAACTTGGGTACATCTCTTAGAGGAGGGGTTTTCACGAAGGGCTTTCAGAGATCGATCTATCTTCCCAATAAGTACCAATGACTCAATATCATTCTCTACGACGCTGGGTCTCTCGGGACCCCCGCGATACTCGCCCGCAACCGAGAGCTTATCTTTTCGATTATCGTGTATTTATGCAACTTTTGTAAATGTTTTTGTTTTTATTACGTACGAGAAATATTCAATGTCGAGCCACTGACATGCCGAATAATATTGTCAATGAACTGCTAGTTTATACTTTCGTGGGTGACCCCGCTGTTATGCTTTGTTTATCAAATTATAAACTTCAATAACTAATTTGTATACTAATTCACAAAATGTGACTTTTGGGAAAATAGATATAATCTGATAATATTTTAAATGAATTAGCGCCTTCTTGACAGTATTAACGTGTAGGCAGGAATTTACAAAGATAGAATTTTGAGTCCTCATTTATTTGACGGAATTTTGAATGGAGAAACCTATCACCAGTTTTTAATGTCGATTTTCGAAGACTATTTGGATGATCTACATTTCGCTAACTGTACCAACATCTGGTTTCAACATGATGGTGCTCTACCGCACACTAGCAGACGAGTATCTGATTACCTGACTGAAAGGTTTGGTGATGAATGGATAGGGAATAATGGGCCGGTGAGGTGGCCAGCAAGGTCTCCAGACTTAAATGTTATGGATATATTCTTATGGGGTACACTGAAAAATGAGTTCGTGGTCAGAGGGAATCTCAAAATATTGAGGACCTTCAACACAGCATGTGAGTGAGTTCGGAAGATTGAGGAGGAGGGAAATTAATCGTGCAATGAATAATATTCGAAGAAGGGCACAGTTGTGTTATCATGAACAAGGCAGCATTTTGAGCATTTGCTGTGATTTACTTTTGTTTTTACATTTTAGTTAATTATTGTTATTTTTTCAAAGTTCTATTTTCATTGAAAAGGGCACAATGTCTAATTTACCTCATACACACCTCATTTATCCGTATTTTTTCCTCGGCTTTCAAATGAACCAAACTCGGTGAGATTTTGATCCAATAACTTGAACATGGTATGATGTGGTTGTCCTCGATTGAATAACCTCCAACAAACCAAAGATCAAAACTTCAATATAGAATTTTCAAATGATGTGGATGTTATTTTTGGCATCTGTCAAAACAAAAAAGTAGAATTCACAGAACTTGCAAAAAACACAAAAGTCATTGTCAAAAAAGCTACAATTTGATTGGTTCATTTTTATTTCTTATTTTATTTTATTCATCTGTATAAACCGATGTTTTTTGCCCTTATTCTTAATTTTATTTTAATTAGTTTCTTATGCTATTTTATTTGCTGTTTAAACTTTCCTTAAATACATTTCCGATGTTCTAACACTGTTTCCATGGTATTTGTGATGAATTTGTATCATATCTCTTTTTTCTTCATTCGTGAAAGCCATTTTTCGCCAAAAATTCAATGACTTGTACAATAACAAAATGTCATTGAGTGTAACAAATTGAAAGTCAAATTTAGAAACGTCAAAGTCAAAGCCTATTATGATAAGAATTGATTTTTTTCAATATCTTCAATTTTTCGGAAAAGAATGATAACTTATGATACATCATTGAAAAGGTAAAATCTGGTTCTATTCAAAACAGGAAGAATCCAAAGTAGCGACCATGAGAAAAAATAAAGTTGATGATGGTGGCCGGAAGACGAAACGTCGGATAGCAAATCTGAAAACACCATTATGTAGCAGGGAAAAAGTGGCAACGTGGAAGTGCAATTTATTTTCGAATCCTTCGAAAAATAAAGCCAGAAAAAAATTAAAACCATTTTTCGAAGTTTGTTTTTTCCAGATATCTCCGGATATACTCGGAATTTCAGAACTTTTTCAACGGCATATTGTTAGTCAGGTAAATGTGCAACTTTGCCTCGATTTAAATCTTCATATCTCTCATAGTTTCCGAGGATTCAATGATGAGGATTGAATTTGAAACACCCTGTATGATTTTTCTCATCACTGGTTTCACATGATCATGGACAAGTTTTTAACTTATTTGTTTGTTTCCATGATAAATCAATTTCTACTTATTGTACATTGACTCATTGTATTTGTTATTTTCAACAAAAAATAATAATGATAATAAAAGTAATAATGATTTCAGATGAAAAGCTTATTTACCACATATTTGACACCGATACTCGAGTTCAAGCGACTCAATTGTCAAGAAACCCTCGAGTGTGCGGAACTCAATTTAGTCATATCGCTATGCAAACTTTTGGACGTATACGCCATAAAACAATATGGTTTAGATCCGGATAAGGAGGAGTTTGACGACGCGGCCAAAAATTGGTTTCTTTTCTGGTGGGTTCATTTTTCAAGTTTTACCTCGTACCTAGCTTGCTATTTTTCTGTGACTTTTCAGCTTGATCTGGTCTGTGTGTTGCACCACCGATGAAGACGGAAGAAAAAAACTAGACGTTTTCATACGAGAAAAAGAAGGCGTTTTTCCGATCAAGGACACAATTTACGAATACTTCGTTGATCACCAGAACAATTGCTTTTCTGCATGGTCAGAGAAGTTGCCGTATGGTTGGAGATACGAAACGGGGTAATCAATAAAGCTGAGAAATTAGTAACGGATGAGGAAGGGCATCAGTAGATAAACTAAGAGAGTTCTACCTCAAGATGGCGGCCACTTTTGGATGAGCAATTGAACTGCTGGTTTGGTTCGTAACCGGGCGCGGTCACAGGCATAGATGACAGAGATGCAATGCTCTTGTTCCATTCCATAACCCAATTCAAACTTTATGCTGTTTGCCATCTTGATGCTCCGTGCTGTAACGTAGCCAGATGACAAATAACAGATTTATAATTAATAATAATTTATTCATGATATCCCAAGAAACAGATTTGTTGATGGTAGGGCTACAAAATAATGATAATAATAACAATGCTTTACAAGTCTACAGAAAAAATAATATACAATTGATATAAATACAATTCATAATCAACTTGGACAGAAAAATAAAATAAATCATGAAAGAAAATGTAATTTCAGACTAATTGACGAGGAAAATGGGTTTTTGTTCTATTTTTTAAAATCGTCAGTTTTGTAAAAAAAATTATTTTATTTTGTAGTAAATCTATACCTTCATGGTATATCGATTTTTTTTTTCCAAAATTACTTCTGAAATTACTGAGGCTAAAACAGTTTTCTTGTCTTGTTTTGTGATCATGTATGTTATTGATTTCAATGAAATTTAAATTAAAAACTTTCTGTTTCAATCGAATAAAGTGAATAGATGAACAAATTTTTACTTTATAAAGAGAATTCAAATTGAGTAAACTCTTAGGCTTATATGAGTTTGCTGTTGGTTCTAAAAACGGTAAGTTGTGAATACATTTCAAAGATTTATTTTGTAATTTTTTCAGAGGTTTCAAAACTGAGTTAGATCCAAATAATTGCGGATGAATGAAATTGTTTGTGGTTTTTTCAGAAACAAACCTAAATGTTGTAACCATGTTGAAATTATATTTAGATCACTTTCCATTTCTTCACGTATCTCGTTGAGGTCAGTGGCAAGATACATTAATGTAGTATCATCAGCAAAAAGTTTCATTTTTCCTTTAAATTTCAAATTTGTAATGGAGTTAATATAAATCAAAAATAAAGCAGGTCCTAAAATTGATCCTGGCGGTACCCCACATTTGATATCCATCAAAGAAATGCTAACATCATTAACTAACACATACTACTTCCTATTCATCAGATAATGTTGAAACCATTCATGAATTTGTCCTCTTATAACTATTGAGTATGATTTTGCAAATAAAATTTCGTGGTCAATCGTATCAAATGCCTTATACAAGGCAATAGAGAGAAGGCCACATTTCTTGTTGCTGTCTGTCTGAATCTGGATATGCGAAACAACATCCAAAACTGCCGCCTCTGTCTCTCAACCTGCGAAATCCATATTGATTATGACGTAATAAATTGTTTTTCTCAAGAAAATTAAACAGTCTGACATTCACTATTTTTTCCAAAATGTTTGAAAATACTGGTAAAACTGATATAGGTCGGTAATCATTTACGTTATTTTTCCGACCGCTTTCAAATATTGGTGAAACTTTTGCAATCTTCATTTCTTCTGGGACACATCCTGTTTTTAATGAGTTGGATACTATATCAAGTAAAATGGGAGATAGCTCATTTTTTATAACTTTCACAATTCCAGAAGATTTATGGATATCCAAATTATCAATAATTTCCTCAATTTCATTAATATATACTGGTGTTGAAAACATAGACAGAACACTTGATTTATCTCCAATAACATTATTTTGAGTTTTGATTACTAAAGATAATTTTGGTCCAATGGTAACAAAATGCTTATAATTTCCTCAAATATATCCTGAGGATCACTAACTTTTACTTTATTGGTGAAACTGTGTTTAATTTCTTTTTCGGTGCTATTTTAATCACATAGTAAGGCATTTATGCCCTTTCAATTTTTTTTGGGTTAGCATCGACGAATTTATTTTCATAAAATTTTTTCTTTGTTTTTGTAATTGTTTTTTATAGAATCTGTTATGACGATCATACTCTTTTTTGTAGAAATCTGAATAATAATCAATACTTTATTGATCCCAAGAAACATTTCTGCTTATAGAGGAATATAAGAAAAAGAATACACTGAATAATACAATACTTATGAAACACAAATTAAAGAAGAAATTAAACAATTGATGGAAATCAACAAGATATATCTCAAAGTTCCAAAACTGAAAATGATGGAATCAGGAAAGATTTATTGAGTGAAAGTTTGTTTTTGTGGAGGATATTCAGGAAATATTTATTATGTGATCTAAACTCAACTTATTAAGTATTTTTTTAAATTAATTTTGAATCGGATTTTACCATAATTTTTCAATTCATTGGGTAATTCATTGTAAAATTTTATTCCGTTAGATAGTATTGATTTTTGACCGATATTTGTCTTACTTTTATTCATTGTTATAATTGTTGGAATATCTGGTTGAATAATTATGTTGATCACTATTGATTTTGAATATTAAATTAGAATGTTTCATATTATTTTTAACTAAATGAATGAAGGTACACAATTTCATTTTATATAATGAATGAATATCCAGAAGCTTTTTTGGTTTATACAAATTAGCAGTTGACTCATAATAATCAAGTTTGAATAAGCATTTGATGATTTTATTCTGTAGCGTCTTTAGTGGCCTGAGCAAAGAATTTGTTGCTGCACCCCAAATAGAAATCATGTATTGCAATTTTGAACAAACTAACGGAAAATAAATGCTCTTGAGATGTTTAAGGGGTAAAAAATTTCTTATCTTGAAAATAATTCAAATAATTGGAGAAATCTGTTTCCTTAAAACCTCTATATGTTTTGACCATGATACATTTTCATCTACATAAAGTCCCGGAAATTTTAATGTGGGAGAGTATTGTATACTTTCATTTCTTGATCTAATAGAATCTTTCAAGTCGATACTAGAACTTATAAAATAACTTATCGCGAAATTTAATAAGGTTTGTAACACGTTCTTTGAACGAAGGTTTAGAATCAGTTTTTTGTAAAAGTTTTCATAAACGAGTTGTTTTCAAAAATTTTGAGTGAATCCTCATATTCTTCATTTGGATTCTCATAACGAAAAAGGTTATTGCTAAATTCATGAAGTTCATTTTTTAATTTATCTATTTCGTAAAACCTATATTTGCGACTTGTTGGATTCTGTTTTTTAGGTCTATTATTGATACATGCTAAATACACTTTGTGGTCGCCTAATGTGATCCTCAACGACCACGCCAGATGATGTTCCATACCTGTCACCGCGCGCACAAGTTTGAGCCATGCCAGCACTTCAAATTCTTCGCCAAAAGTGACCGCCATCTTGGGGTAGAACTCTCTTGGTTTATCTACTGGCATCGATGTCTGTATTGCTCGATAACTGTACAATTCAAATTTTCAGGAGTCCGTTTTACAAAATTATTGTCCCAACCGTAGACACGGTGAGATACGAGTTCCTGGTGGGATCCCTACTGGCCCGCGGGTATCCAGCGATGCTGACCGGACCGGTGGGTACCGGCAAAACGTCGACCGCGCAAGCGGCTCTCGCTTGCCTGGATACCAAAAGGTTCACGGTGCTGAACATCAATATGTCGGCTCAGACGTCGTCTCAGAACGTGCAGGACGTTATCGAGAGTCGCGTGGAAAAACGGACGAAGGGCCGATTCGCTCCGACGGGCGGCAAAACGATGATCGTTTTTTTGGACGATTTGAATATGCCCGCGAAGGAAACCTACGGTTCCCAGCCGCCGTTGGAGCTGCTGCGACTGTGGTTAGATTATGGGTTTTGGTTCGACAGGCAGAAGCAGACCAGGAAGTACATACAGGTACGTACCTACTGTCTGGGTTGTGGCGATCTTCCGTTAGTTTATTTTAACTAGCTATGCTGTGGAGGGCGGCGTGAATTCTTATGACTCTGGTTAGCTACACAATTTCAACAGGTATCTTACTAGAACTGGAGATCGTTTTGGCAGAACAATTTTTTTTAAAAGGACTCGCAATAATTTTATGGCAAACCGGTTTCGGTGAAAATCGCTGAAATTTCAATATGATGTAGCCCATGCCTGAACAAAAGTTACCATTGCGCCAACTCTCTGAATGCCGGCGTTTGGATTCTACAGGGGGTCAAAGTTTAATATTTTGACGAGTTTCAAAAATCCAGAACTTAATTTTTATCGTATCGATTTGAATTTTCATAATGGAATAGTCCACAATATGTGCATCAAAAAGTTCAAATGACAAAAGTTTCTAGAATCATAACTGGCGGGTATACAGAGGGTTAAACTTTGTTTTTGGTAATTTTTATCGAACTTTTTTCGAGAAATTATTCCTGCAGATCCATATATAATTGATGTTACTTACAGTACATGGGAGGGCGATCATGTTTGCATTTGAACCAACCATCCAACCTTAAGTATTTGGAAGATACGGGGCGATCAAAAATATATGTTCAATTTTGGAAAAATGTATCCCTTTGTATAGTCAGCTTCCACCAATATATTTAGCTGATTTGTTGAAACTATGTAGCTAATATATATACAAATGTTTCAACATCTGTGGTCATCAATCTGAATCCGATTAAAGTTGCGGCGATGATCCAAAAAGTATGGAGAAGGGATGTTTCGGAATAATTTTGAAATGATTTCTGAAATCATCCGTGAATTTTTTTTGCTTTCTGACATAGTGTAGATGAGTCATCCTTGGTCAAAAAGTTCCACAGTACCTACCTCGCGAAAGCCATGGTTTGATTTATACAGGGGTTTAAAGTTTAATCGATTCATAGATGAATAATCAATAATTCCTTTCCAACGGAAAATAATATTGTTTCCTAGACGAACATAAAATGAAAACGATGGTCCTTATAGAATTTGTATTGTATTTTCATACACTGTATGAAACATGAATCGTATTCGTATGCTCATGTATATGCCCGAAAATATATTTACAGAATGAGACTGAGTTGCAACCTTTGTATATTAATGAATTCTCACAGAATGAGACTGATTTTGTTTATCCCTTCCATAAACATGTAATGTTTCTTGGGAAAATAAAGTTGATTGAGTTGCAACCTTTGTATATTCATTGAATTCTCATTTCAGATATTTTGCCATTGAAATGTTTCGAAGTTTATTCAGGAAACAATATTATTTTCCTTTACAAAGGAATTATTGATTATTCGAGAAATCGATTAAATACTATACTTCAAACCCCTGTATAATTCAAACCGTGGCATTCACGAGGTAGGCATCGTGGAACTTTTTGATCAAGAATGACTCATCTACATTATGTCAGAAAATTTAAAAAAAAATCACGGATGATTTCAGAAATCATTTCAAAATTATTCCGAAACATATCCCTTCATATCCCTCCATATTTTTTTTGGACCAACGCCGCAACTTTATTCGGATTCAGATTGATGAGCAAAGATGTTGAAACATTTGTATATATATATATTAGCTACATAGTTTCAGAAAATCAGCCAAATATATTTGTAGAAGCTGACTATACAAAGGGATACATTTTTTCCAAAATGGAAAATATATTTTTGATCGCCCCGTATCTTCCAGATACTTAAAGTTGGATGGTTGGTTCAAATGCAAAATATGATCGCCCTCTCATGTACTGTAACTAAAATCACTTACATATATATCTGCAGGAAAACGAATATTTTCTCGAAAAAAGTTCAGTTAAAATGACCAAAAACATAGTAACCCTTTGTATACCCTCCAGTTTTGATTCTAGAAACTTTTGTCATTTGAACTCTTTGATACACATATTTCAACATATTTCATAATGAAAATTCAGATTGATACGATGAAAATGAAATTCCGGATTTTTTAAAAATTGTCAAAATATCAAAGTTTAACGCCGGCATTCAGAGAGATGGCGCAATGGAAACTTTTGTTCAGGAACGGCAAACATCTTACTGAAGGTATAATTCGTTATATTATATATATATATATATATTATATATATATATATATATATATTATAAGTAGAAAAGTTATTGGGTATAACCCTCAAAATATTCTGCAACCGTAGACACGTATTTCGAGCTTAAGCTCTCATCAGTACGGTAAAATCAAGTGCGAAGATGTACAACACTTGGATGTAAAAATAAAAACAAAGGAAGTCAACAACAGGAAGCCAACCACACATTTGTGGCTTCGGTTAGAAGACCTTGTGTTTACAAGGCAACAACTAACGTCGCCACGGAGGTAGCTATAGCTACCAGCGTGACAATCCTACCCAGGAAAATACAAATAAGGATGGATTTGTAAGCACAAGGTCTTCTAACCGAAGCCACAAATGTGTGGTTGGCTTCCTGTTGATGACTTCCTTTGTTTTTATTTTTACATCCAAGTGTTGTACATCTTCGCACTTGATTTTACCGTACTGATGAGAGCTTAAGCTCGAAATACGTGTCTACGGTTGCAGAATATTTTGAGGGTTATACCCAATAACTTTTCTACTTATATTTTCATATACTGCCCCTCGCTAAATCCATCCTTATATATATTATATATATATATATATATATATATATATATATATATATATATATATATATATATATATATATATATATATATATATATATAGAACAATTGACAATTCTACACTGTCACAAGGTTTTAGAGGCAAGGGAACGTTCACTAGTGGTCATCAACGGAAAGTCGCGAAAAATTATTTTATTTTGTAGGTGTGGGATGACAGGTGACAGTTGACCACTGACAGCTGATAGATAGTGAGTGATGGATGTTAGGAGGTGAAAGGTGACGAATAACAAGATATAGGTGACGGATGACAGGTGACAAGTGACAGTGGGGGAGTCGCTTGACAGCTCTGATTGGACGGGGGGGGCTCTTAAAGAGACGCAATTTTGACTTCCTCTATGGAACCTTGACTGGAATGTGGATGCTACTTGATCATCAAACTTATATTGAAACGAAACTAAAAACTAAACAACAACATTTAAAAAGAAGTATGCAGAGGGGTCTCCAGAGGCGTCAATTCATCATTGATAATATTTGTCGATTTTAGAGCATGCACGTCCTAGGCTCGATGGGACCTCCTGGCGGTGGACGAAACGTCATCACGGATCGCCTTCTGAGCCGATTCAACGTCATAAACATGACCTTTCCCGAGGACGAGACGATATCGAGAATTTTCGGTTCGATGCTGAGCCAACACCTGTCGGCGAATTTTCCCGAGGAGGTCAAACTGGTGGGCAGGCAGATCACCGAGGCGACGATAGATCTCTACAAGAACGTCATAGCGAAGATGTTGCCGACTCCGACAAAAATTCACTATCTGTTCAATCTGCGGGACATATCGAAGATATTCCAGGGTATGCTGCGGTGTCACCAGGATTATCAGAACGACAAACAGACGCTGCTGAAGCTGTGGATTCACGAGTGTTTCAGGGTGTTCTTTGATAGGCTGATTGACGAAAGGTATTTATCAACAAATCTAAAATCTGAATACCTAACACACTGTTAAGGCGTATAATAATATATAAACTTTTTATTACACATATACAGATTTCAGTTTATGTCTTAATATGGTCCGGCTCGAAGGACCAAATGTTAATACCTATAATGGACTGTACTTATATACAGAGGAGTTGGACTGTTTATATTCCATTATTTTTCTCACATCGGACGTATTGTTTATTCATTTTTTTTCTGCCTATATCCACTAACGGCTTTTACCTTGTTTCTAGCGATCAACAGTGGTTCCTCGCTCAAATGAACGAACAACTCGGAAAGTACTTCGAATCCACCCTTCACAGTTTGTGCCCCAAAAATGAAATTCCCGTTTACGCCGACTTCGTGAACCCTTGGGGTATATACGAGGAGCTCCCGGATATATCGGTGGTCAGGAATTACTTGGACGAGCAGATGGACGAGTACAATGCGTCTCCCGGAGTCGTCAGAATGGATTTGGTATTGTTCAAAGACGCCATCGAGCATATCTGCCGAATAGTTAGGGTCATTTCCCAGCCCAGAGGAAACATGCTGTTGGTTGGTGTAGGTGAGTAATCTTTCGAATATAGTGTTGACCATGTTACGTGTCGATTTGTTTGTTACCAATTTTCATCTGATGCTGTGCATTGCACATTGCACCGCTTACCTCTAAACATCGGCTGCGAATCTGGCGATTATGTCGATGGATGTGGGCAGGTTTATCTGCATTACCGGCAACGAGAGATTACAGTAGGTTTTTCTATCACATCTGGGCACGCTTAAACAGGATTTATATATTGAGTCGCAGCCGCAGTCGTTGCAGTTGACGTTGCCGGACGAAGATAAATGTGCCGTTGCTCATGTATACGTTTATAGATCCGCTGCCGTTGCAGTTGTCGCTGCCGCCGCCAACTTTTATCTCGGACGGCAGCGGCAGCAGAAAATGACATGAAACTCAATATTTCCGTGTCAAAAATAAACGAATGGTCATATAATATAGGTTATGTATTTGTTTATATAGTTTGAAAGCAAGAATTAATTTTATTCAAAAATGTCAGAATATGAAGAAAGTATAGATGTTGATGTAGGCGTATTCCTAAACCTACTAGAAAGACTTCCTCATCTATGTAATCTGAAGGACAAGAATTATAAAAATATGTTCATTGAGGAAAACAGTTGGCGCTCATTGAACACAAAATAAAACTATAAATTGGTCATAATCTTGTTTGTGGCTACAGCAACAGCTACGCCAGCGGAAGCGGCTGCGACACAACTATAAATCCAGGTAACGTTTTGGAGATATATCATTTACGAGCTGACTAATGGTTATGCTAACTACCGCTCCATCAACCCGTGTTGTAATAAATCGCTAGTGTGGTAGGCGACGATTTCTTTGGATCGGTTACAAACTTCACCAAAGCAACCATGAACCACTCCTAAGTCGCCCACACTAGGAAATATTTTTATAAAATGGTAGCATGCTGCCACCAGGTCCGAATTCAGTTTTTAATCCGCTAAGACCATACGGATTTTAGACAGTGGATAGCTCTAAAAAAATAATGATAATACTTTTCAGCGCTACTGGTTTTCGTGTTTCACCATCATCTTAGAGGACAGTTGTTAATTTGCAGGTACGGCCACGGCTTCACAAATACGTGGACTTTACATAAGGGTTGAAAAAGTAAATAATAGTCGACAAAGTTCCACGAAACATTTACTAAACAAAATGGTGGGAAATAATAAACGGTGAATAATAAAAATTGTATCAAATATAGACAGACAGTTTGAAATAATTAAACGCTTCAAATAAACCAATCCTAAGAATACAATGTACATTTAGTATCGGAACAATTCATAACTCCGTTAGTAATCAAAAATGAAAAAAAAACAAACAAATAAAATCGGTAAATTGGATAGTCACCCTCTCATAAAAAAAAATAATATCAAGCTTGCTCTATTAGTGAGTACACTCACCAACATAAAATTCCAGTTGTTTTTGTCCATCGGAAACAACGAGACACTATTATAATTATTGTTATTAATAAAGATAGAAAAATGCCTCGAACATGTATTTAACTATTTAGATTGAATAACTGAACACCCACTTATCCCTATTTAAATATTATACCTTTCACGCCCCAAAATTAGAAAACAATTTTCTCTATTATTGTTATTATTATTAAACAAATAGAATACCCCAAACGTATATTTAATTACTTATTTTAGTTGAATAATTGAACACCCACTTATCCCTAAAAATTAACACCCACATCGTCGGCCCCATTATCGGGGGTGGCAAAAAGCCACCCTCACCGGGCGTTCGAAATCGAACCAACTCTTGTCACTAGCACTTCAACACCGACTGTCCAGCTCCAAAAGCTCGTTCTTCCGAAAAACCGAGAGCATTCTTCACAACCTACCCTCTGTGCTATTTTTAGATCGTGGCTTATCTTCAGACAGAGACCCACTAGAAATTGTTTAGTCTAGCGCGCCGTTTAACACCCCTTCATGAAATTTTACGATAAACTTTAACCCGGAGAAATGATATCTTGAATAAACTCAGAAAATTAAATAAGACTATTCTAATACTAATATAGGACCATCTTATACAGGGCATAACGTTATACATAAAACAGTGCACACTGTTACAGTGTAACCAAGTCAGATTTTTGTAACCAGCGCGTTACCTTCGGTAACCTTCAACCCTCGCTAGTACAGGGGTGACGTTACAAAATGGCGCGGTACAACCAACTAACAAATGTGTCATGTGTCATCATTTATTATCATGTTTTAATCTGGATTCGAATGTTGGACCCGCCCTTGTCATCCCATACGGGGCATTATCATCATGTTGGTGGTTTTCTAGGTGGCAGCGGTAGGCAATCATTTTCGAGAGTTGCCGCCTACGTTTGCGAATACAATTCCTACCAAATATCCGTAACGAAGAGCTATAGAGTTCCGGAATTCAAAGAAGACTTGAAAACTCTGTACGGCCTCACTGGAGTCGAAGGAAAAGCCACAGTTTTCATCTTCAACGATGCCCAGATCACCGATGAAGGTTTCCTGGAAATAGTGAACAACATGCTGAGCAGCGGCGAAGTGGCAAATCTATATAAACCGGACGAATTCGAGGACGTAAGAAAACACCCGTGCTAATATTGGGAGCGCGTCATTGTGCCCACATTCCATTTCACCCACATTTCGTTGCACTCATATTTCGTTTCGCCCACATTTCGTTTCGCCCACATTTCGTTATGCCCACAGCTTCCGAACATAGCTGAATCAGGCGCTGTTGCCAAATGCTGCCATGCAATTCTCTGGAAAATTAATTGTGGGCCTAATGAGACATTCAATGATATTGCTGGCTTGCCTAACAGTTTGCTGGTAGGTGTTATAGGTTTTCTACGAGTGGCATACGTATCTTAAATGATGTTCCTTCCTCACCGTCGCGAAAGAAAGTAGGTGACAAAGCAGCCGAAAGAATGTTATCCATGTGGAGTTCCATGGTTTAGCACTTTCGATCTGAATCGTTTTTCCATATAACCCTATAACCATATTTGGGCAAAACGCAACTTCATTGAACGTGGGTGTAACGAAATGTCTCATTAGGCATAAAATTATTTTTTTAGAGAATTGCATGTCAGCATTTGGCAACATCGATTGATTCGGCAATGTTCGCAAGCTGTGGGTACAACGAAATGTGGGCGAAACGAAATGTAGATGCAACGAAATGTGGGTGTAATGAGATGTGGGCACAACGCAACTCATCCCTGTTATCGTCAGGTGTAGACTCTAGAAAACCAATTGCAGGTGAAAAGTAGGCTGGATTCGGAAGCCACCAAAGCCGGAATCATCCGTACGAACGAAGCCATGAACGAGTTCCTGATCAGCCGCGTGAGGGCACGTTTGCACATCGTACTCTGTATGAGTCCCATCGGAGACGCGTTCAGGAACCGCCTGAGGCAATACCCGGCTCTGGTGAACTGTACGACTATCGACTGGTTCAGCGAGTGGCCGAAAGAGGCCCTTCTGGAGGTTGCGAATAAGTACATTTCTGACGTTAATTTCGTTCAAACGATCACCGGGGAAGAATCGGTAAGTTTATGAGTGTAAGGATCAGTAGAAGATTTTGGGAGTTAAATATGATTCGATGAAGGGGACTTGAAACAGATCCTTGTGGAGTACCATATAAAATGTGGCTCATGAAAGTTTACATTGGCGCGCTGAGGGAATTCAGTAAGGATCAATGATGGGTCTTTCGAATCAACATATATTTTTTAATTCTTTATACTAAACAGCCTAACATATTCTGTGCACTTAGAAAAGGAGAAGAGAATCTGCGTTGATGTCTAGCCAAGATAGAATCAGAGAGTCGATATCTCTGATTTTCGCCATAGTTCACGATTCCGTCGCGAAGTATTCCAGGAGGATGCTGCTGGAAATGAAAAGGTACAACTACGTGACGCCCACCAACTATTTGGAACTAGTTGCCGGCTATAAGAGGTGACATTTTTGCTCTACGCGGTAGATTCGTTTCACTGACGGTAATATTTTGAGTCAGGATGTTGGCTGCAAAAAGGAACGAAGTAGCCTCCGGGGCAAACAAGCTCAGGAACGGTTTGTGGAAAATCGACGACTGCAAACAGAAGGTGACTACGATGTCTGTGGAATTGGAAGAAGCGCAGGTGAAAGTGGCTGAGTTTCAACAGCAGTGCGACGAGTATTTGGTTATTATTGTCGCCCAGAAAAAGGAAGCCGATGAACAGCAGGTATATTTTAAAGTCGATACTCGTTTTTTCTGAAATAAAAATTTCTTGAATCGCATCTCAGGGGCTCCTCATGCTCTTAAATAATGGTGACTGACTATGTGTACATCCTCAGTTGTCCTGTGGACAAAAACAGGACTGGAGGGCGTTTCCCTCATTCTCTAAATGATATAGGTACACTTTCCCCATTTCTAATAGAGGTACTAAATTACCAGAAAAAATTCCAGAACTGAATAGCACTTTATTAAATATTAAAGTTGGCAGAATAATAAAATTTCCGCTTAAAAATTATAAAATGATGGGAGTATTTCCCTAAAAATATAACTAGTATCAGTGACAGACTAATTGATAGAAAAAATTAATTAATTACAAGATGTCTTATGAAGCACACTTAAGGTATTTGAAACGGAACCGGAATGCGCCAAAAGTTTTTTATTTGCGGCCCATTAGACATACGTCGATCATAAAAGTGAGTTTGATAAAGAAAATAAAGTTCTTTGGGAGATTGTTTAGTAACGAAGAGTCGTTGCCGACATGAGTCTCTTAACCCGGAGATTCGGAGTGTTTTCCCTCGGCTCGCTAGGTGGAGCGGCCCAGAAACTACTATATCGCGTGAACCAGAGTTGACCAAGCAGCGGAGTGTGTACTGATTTGGACGGGGAACAGATGGCTTGCACTGATGAGAGACAACAACCTCGAAACTAGTCTGCAGGTGGTCACCCTGTCCAAATCAAAACATAATTCTGCTGGTTGGTCACAGAGGGCACTTACAATTGCGTCCTCTGATGCTTTGAGGAACGTTGCACAAGTACCTGTTAGATTTAATTCAAAACCCGGCGTGGTCTTAGCCAGGGAAGTAGTTGTTTTCTGACAGGTACTTGCCGTAATAAGTCTACGTGGTAGGTGTATATGGAAGTGAAGGGTTCATCATCGGTCGGTTCATTAGTAAATTTGATTTTCCGACTGTACGATTTCTCCACCATTTCAACTATCCAATCTAGTGTCGGAGGCGCTAGGCAACACTGCTCTGTCGCTTGTGTCACTGTCAGTAACTTTTATAGTCCCGACGATCAGATTGCTTGAAAGTGATTGAAAACTGATCAATTTTTAACGCAATGGCTCGAACCAATTTAGTTCACAAGGGACTGTTTATTGAAGAAAGTCATTTGAAAAAAAGACACAATGCAGTCGCTGCGATGTTGTCTGCAAAAAAAAGTCAATAATGGAAAATGGAATGTTATATGATGATAGTTCTTGATTTATGCAAATGTGCAGAACTTCAGGAAAGAAAATCATGAACTCCGACCCAAGTGGAATCGGACCAAACTAGAACGAGAGGTAAAATATACTACGAAAACCAAAAAAGTAATCACAAATTTTCTTTGACTATTTTGTTCAGAAAATCATTCCAATTCCACGTCTAATCTTTTCCAAAATTCCCATATTATAATTATATGCTGACGACAATATGGGCAGGGAGGCTGCACATTTGCACAATTCTCCAATTCCAGAGTTTCAATGTTCTATATTTCCTGGTCTATTTATTTCGGTATATATTTCTCGTATTCCTTACGAGCTGCAGCGCGTTGTTGCCATTGCTCTTGACGTGGTCATTTTTATGCTCTCATCGATCAGAACATTGCCGACTTTGGGAGCTTGTATTTCGATAATTAGATAAACGATTTTTTTCAGATTTGGTTATTAGCATTGCTATCGAGTTTATTGACATGTGTTAGTTTTCCATCAAATTTGTAAGACGCGTTTCTTCGGTACAGCGAGTTATTTGAAACAATGATTGGATTTGGCCTAAGGTGCTATGATTTAAAAGTCTATTGGGGAGCAACTTTGAGTACAATTATCTCCGATTCTGAATGGACAAAAATTCTCCAAAAAATTCAGCTGACGTTGCCACTGTTGAGAAATATCATACCAAGTTTTCATTGTATTTGTAAGAAACCTGCTCTAGCGTTCCAAATACCTTAATCAATCCTCCCTGTAAAACATATAAACTAACATGAAAAAGAGAACCTGATTATAGCTATCTGATGCAGTTTGAACAGTGCCTTAAACACCACTTCGATTGCTTGAAACCAACATCTACACATATATTTCAAAGGATTATATATAATATAATAATAATAATAAAACTTCTATTTATACAATGTTGTCACCGGCACTAGTTTTCCCATTTTTTTGTAGAGAGAAGTAACGAAAAAGAGCATTAAAATTGGCGAAGAAGAGATTCAATGTAAAAAAATGGCTGAATTAGCCCAAACCGACTTAGACGAGGCAATGCCTGCTTTGGACGAAGCCGTCAAGGCTCTGGATTCTCTAAGTAAGAAAGACATTAGCGAAATGAAATCTTACACGACTCCCCCGCAAAAAGTCAAAATGGTCATGGAGGCTGTTAATATTCTGAAAGGGGTAAGTCATCAAATATACAGGGTGGGTCACGGTCGATGGTACCTTAGACGTTTACGAAGAACAGGAAATAGGATCATTCTGAAAATTTGGTTTATCAAGTAGTTGCTCTTGGTCTATCGATCTAAAATATTTTCAGCAATGCAGCGTTGCCGCTTATACCAGAAAGTAGCAGCATCTTTGTTATTTCAAATGGGTCACCCTGTATATTACCGCATTTTTGAATTTGTCATTCCTTTCTTATTATTTCTGCCTCATACTCCCCTATACATATCTCTGACGGTTTTTGAGATATTGGTTATTTTCCATATTTTTTATCCAAAACATAGCTCGAATTGAATGTTTATTTCTGCGGTATTTGGATTCTTAGGAAGTTGCAATTTTGTGTTTAGTTCATCAAGATCATGTACATTGATTCTGTATAGAGAAGTTTGTTCTGCGTTATACAGGGTCGTTCAAAATTTATGATCTTACTGCTAGATACAAAAAGGGTTGAAAGTGCGTTTTTTTAAATGGATCATCCTGTATATTATGAAATATCCTGAAAGATGACTAAATTCCCTTCGAATTGATATATCATGTTCCTATACCTAAATGGCCGGAATTCCGAGATAATAGCAATTTTCACTTGTAATCTCCCAAGTGCTTGAATTATTGCCGGAAATTTTTCGAGTACATGAATTTTCTTTGAAAATTCATGTACGAGATGAATTTACGGCAATTAATTCAAGCACGAGGGGGATTCGGTAAGAAAATTTTACACCGAGAAATGAAGTTCATCCAACAATTCATAAGAAATAACTAACGATGGTGTCACCTGAACTATTTATAACCACTGAAATATTGATATGTAAAATAATTAACAAAATTTTCATCAATAAATGTGTTTAAATTTGGAACAAAAAAAATAAAAAAGTTATGTTCCTATCGTGGATTGAACTATCGACTTAGCTACTCATAGGCCGCAATAATCGTGGTGAAAATATTTTCAGACACATTCCAAATATCTAGTAAATACATAATTATCTCCTTTCATATGAAAACTAGACCTACATTTGTACATTAAAGCAAAATATCAACTTGTCACATGTCAAATGTCACATGTCAAATGTCACATGTCACATGTCAAACATTTATTGATGAAAATTTTGTTAAGTATTTTACATATCAATATTTCAGTGGTTATAAATAGTTCAGGTGACACCATCGTTAGTTATTTCTTATGAATTGTTGGATGAATTTCATTTCTCGGTGTAAAATTTTCTTACCGAATCCCCCTCGTGCTTGAATTAATTGCCGTAAATTCATCTCGTACATGAATTTTCAAAAATTTCCGGCAATAATTCAAGCACTTGGGAGATTACAAGTGAAAATTGCTATTATCTCGGAATTCTGCCTATTTAGGTATAGGAACATGATATATCAATTCGAAGGGAATTCAGTTATCTTTCAGGATATTTCATAATATACAGGATGATCCATTTAAAAAAACGCACTTTCAACCCTTTTCGCATCTATCAGTAAGATCATGAATTTTGAACGACCCTGTATAACGCAGAACAAACTTCTTTATACAGAATCAAAGTACATGATCCTGAAGAACTAAACACAAAATTGCAACTTCCTAAGAATCCAAATATCGCAGAAATAAACATTCAATTCGAGCTATGTTTTGGATAAAAAATATGGAAAATAACCAATATCTCAAAAACCGTCAGAGATAGGTATAGGGGAGTATGAGACAGATATAATCAGAAAGGAATGAAAAGTTCAAAAATGCGGTAATATATAGGTTGACTCATTTGAAATAACAAAGATGCTGCTACTTTCTGGTATAAGCGGTAACGCTGCATTGCTGAAAATATTTTAGATCGATAGACCAAGAGCAACTACTTGAGAAATCAAATTTTCAGAATGATCCTATGTCCCGTTCTCCGTAAACGTCTAAGGTACCATCGACCGTGACCCACCCTGTATTTCTTGTACCCCTATTCTTGGGATTATACGAGGGTTGCTATTTACGTATTGAGAATGAAGAGCTAAAACAGTAATTGGGCTGTAGAAACTTCTTTGTTTTTCAAAATACTCTCCTTTCAAATCTACACATTTTTGCATTCGATTAAACCAATTGGCATAGCAGTTTTTCCACTCCGAAGTAGGTATCTCCAAAACATGGTTTTTGAATGCATAAACAGCGTCTTGTGGCGTCGAAATGCGTTGACCACGTAATTTGTTCTTCACTTGAGGGAACAAATAGAAATCATTGAGTGCTAAATCAGGGCTGTACGGAGGATGACCCATCAATTCAAAGTGTTGAGTGCTCAAATAGCGGATTGTTTGGGCCGATGTGTGTGAGCTCGCATTGTCATGATGAAGAATTATCCTTCGTCGACGGTTAGTTTTCCTAATTTCATTGATGACTTCTGGCAAACAAATAGTAGTGTATCATTCAGAGTTCACCGTTCTACGTTGCTCTAAAGGCACGGTTGCCACATGACCGTTTATACCGAAGAAACAGGCCATCATTTGCTTCGAAGTGCTGCGAGCACGAACAACTTTAATTGGATTTGGTTCATTTTGTAAGACCCATACAGTTGACTGCTGTTTAGGTTCGGGTTCATAACAATAAATCCAAGATTCGTCACCTGTGTATATGTTATAAACTGCATTTGATGCACCGCGGTCATATTTTGTAATCATTTCCTTGCACCAATTTACACGAGTCTTTTTTTGATCGATTGTCAAATTGTGCGGTATCCAACGAGAACAAATCTTTCTGACTGCCAAATTTTCAAGCAATATCTTATGTATTGTCATACTACTGCCCAGGGATGCCTCGATCTCGCGGTATGTCACATGACGATCCTACATTATCAGTTCGGACACAGCATCAATGTTTTCTCGCACAACAACCGATTTTGGACGTCCATCTTTAACTTCGTCTGCCGGCGAAGTACGGCTACGTTTGAATTCACTAAACCATCGATATAGTGTGGCCTTGGATGGTGCTTCATCAGCAAAAATCGCAGTAAGTTGATCGGCGCACTGCTGTTGAGATAATCCACGTCAAAAATCGTAAAAAATCATGGCACGAAAATGTTCACGATTTTTTGGCCGAGATAAAATTTTCAAATGTCTATTAACAATACAAATAGCGTATGTGTGACAAAAAGTTCTGATTACGTATACTGTCAAAAATATCAAACTTTGCGATAGCGCAATTCGATCGCGCCTAGCAACACCAGTGTTGCCAATTCTCAATACATAAATAGCAACCCTCGTAACATCACTTTAAACACGATGGGATTTACATTAAAATACAGAGAAATCAGCCATACATATGGTGATTTACCACCACTTATTCAAAATTTGTCCTGACCAAAAGAAGTTGAAAACCAAAACAAATTACAAAATTTAAACAAAAATATTACCTGATTGATTTGTAGGAACACGCCGCCACTGGATAGAAACTACCCTCGTGAAACCTTGCAGTCTCACATTACAAAATGGCAAAAATAAATAAAATTTTTGCAAACCATATTCATAACAGCATAACAGAATGACATGTTATTATATTAAAGCAAATAGTTTGCGTTAAACCAAGTCTCAAACTAATCACACGGGTGCTTGTTGATGGATATTCTTCTAAGAACTGCTTTATTAGGTCCTTTCAATTCGTTATCCTCGGGAATGAAAATCCGTTTGTCAAGATACTATTTTCCCGTTTTAATTATTTTTTTCATAGATCGAGCCCACTTGGGAAGCTGCAAAACGCCTTCTGGGCGAGATGAATTTCCTCAAGGATCTCAAAGATTTCGACAAGAACCATATAACGGACAAGACGATGAAAAAAATCGCCTCTTATACGATGAGCGAGGAGTTCATCCCGGACAAAGTCGGAATGGTTTCGTTGGCGGCCAAATCTTTGTGCCTCTGGGTCATAGCCATCGAAAAATACGCCAAAGTTTGGAAGTAACCTCGAAACCACGATGTTTTTTTCCTAAAATTATTTTCCTTTTTTTCTTAGAGTCGTAGGTCCGAAGAAAGCCAAGTTGGACGAAGCGTTGGATTCGCTCAAGGAAAAGCAAGCCATGCTTGCCGAAGCTCAAGGCAAACTGGCAGAACTCAACATGATGCTGCAGAAGCTCCAGAAAGAATACGAGGAGAAACTGGAACAGAAAGAAGAACTGAATCGAAAGGTATTTTCGAATGATACATTTTAGATCGTCTGTGATTACTCACCGGGGAAAAACTTACAATGGACTAGTTTTAATTTTTTTATTATGGATTAATTCTAAAAATTTTAGTAAAATTAAACAAAAATGAGGAAGAATCATTGAAATATCTCTAAAAATGAAAAAGTTATGGGACTTTGAAGTTGCGCTTGGAAGAATAATTTCATAGTATGCAGCGCTCTAGAGTGTGACGTCACGCCACATGAACGAGGCGACTGGTATTCGCAGAGTGCTTACAAATTTATCGGTGTACAATCACTTGCGCTCTTTGTGTCGTGTATTGTTCATTACATGAAGACTGAAATTAAAAAATTCTACAAATATTGTATTGTGCCTGTGTGTAAAAGCACGACAATTAAAAACCCCAATAAATTGTTTTTTCATGCACCAAATGACATGAATAAAAGGAAGAAGTGGTGCAAACTAATGAGGCGTGACTTAATTGGACCTAAAAGTACTACATATGTGTGCCTTGGCGCGGCTAAGGATCTAATTCGTGATTATTTGTGGTGTAGCGATCTCAGACGTGTCTCAGACGAGTCGGAGACCAAACACGTTCCGCGCTAAAATACGCAAATTTAAATAATCTATATCTCAGTCATTCATTGATGGATTAAAATAAAAAAACACCGATTTACTAGTTCTGATCTATATTTTAATTCTATCTCGTCAAATGTAGTATTTTCAACTTCACCAAACTAGTCCATTATAGAATGTTGAACGCGGAGCTCCCCCTTGTATCGACCACGATCAGGTCCGGGTGAATCTGAAGACGGAATAGAGGCGCACGAAACGGCATAACTCTGTTCACTATATCTACCAAAATAAGAAACCAGTAAACGGTCACAAACTGACTGATTTTCAAACGCCCTCCTCCCCTCCTTGACCTTGACCTGGAGAAGTTCTAAAACTACATCCAGGCGACTTGGGGCAACACCAAGAATGCTATTTCATGCCCAGCAGAAGGTTTTCTTACCTGTCAGTAAATCATATAGGCAGTTCTCTAACTATCAGGATAACTATCAATGGCAAATCAAATTACTCATAATTTAGAAACTTTTCATTGATAAGTTATGCTCAAACCATTGTTTAAATAGAACATAGTTAGTCAATGCTTGTGGAAAAGGTATTGGACACAAACGCGAGTGTCATCTGGCGTGATTAGTTACAAATATGAATATTTGACGTCATTTTAATGCAGGTTTCTTCAAAAAACCCTGATTTTAATGCTTTTCCATTTTTTTAATAACTATCGCCATCTACATGTCGCATCCATTTTGATCCAATTATAATCCCATAAGGTTGACTATCTTCTATATAAACAATGCTCAAACTGACCAAAGAATTGTTTCGAAGCAAAGCAAATATCTGACGTGACTGATTTTATTCAAATATTATCCAAACGCTCCCGCTTTTGTAAACATACTCGGAATGCCTTAACTTTTTAAGCTGTTTTAAATTGGTGTCAGGTGTGGGGTCTGGACAGGTTAAATGTCCATAAAAACAAAATATAACATGTCAATGAATTTGGAGTACAAACTTCTTCACCGTCCTCTCCAAAGAGTATTTTAGAGCATATTTTCTGTTTACCTCCCGACCATTTCCCAACATTTACCGTTTACTGAAGAGAGGTAGTGCTCATAAACCGAAGTATCGGAAGGATTTCATGACCAGTTTTGTAGGAGGGTTTCAAAACTCATATTTCATGCACAGCAGACGGTTTCCTTACCTGTCAGTAAATCATATAGGCAGCTCTTTAATTATAAAGCAAGTAAGCATGAAAAGTGACTGACGTTACTGATTTCATTCCAATATTATTCAAATGCTCCCGCTTTTGTAAACATCCTCGGGATGCCTTAACTTTTTAAGCTGTTTTAAATTGGTGTCAGGTGTGGGGTCTGGACAAGTTAAATGTAGTAAATCCATGTTTTTGAAACCAGTTTCTGAACAAGAAATTCATGAAATCATAATATCACTCAAATCTAACATTGCTCCTGGTGAAGATCAAATTACTTCAAAAAACTTGAAAGATATAGTTGATCTAATTAGCCTACCCCTATCACTGATTATTAATAATATTGAAGAAGGCGTCTTTCCAAATTATCTCAAAAGAACCATATTAAAACCAATTTATAAAGGAGGAGAAAAAAATAATGTTTCCAATTATCGCCCAATAACTAACTAAATGTTTTTTCCAAAATTTTTGAGAGAGTATTGAAAGAACAATTGATAAATTTCATTAATAATAATTCTGGTTTTGATAAATTTCAATACGCTTTCATGCCAAATTCAAATACTCAATCAGCGGTAACTGGTTTCATGAATGATATTTTTGAAACTCTAGATGAAAGCAAATATGGCGTTGTCATTTTCTTAGATATAAAAAAAGCTTTTGATACAGTAAATCATTCAATATTATTAGACTTTTTAAATAATTTAGGAGTAAGAGGTCACTCTTATAAACTTTTCGAAAATTATTTTGAAAATCGTATACAGTATGTTGTTATAGATGAAAATAAAAGTATTGAAAAACAATCTACCATTGGAGTTCCCCAAGGTTCAGTATTGGCTCCAATTTTTTATTTGATCTATGTAGATAGTATAAATAAAATAAAATTGATGGGTAAACATTTTTCTTTTGCAGATGATACTGTACTTTACTATTCGGCCAAAAATACAGCAATTTTAGAAAATAATATTGAAAAAGATATTCAACTGTTTGAAAAATGGATAGATGAAATGAATCTAACCATTAATTTAGAAAAAACTGTTTATATGATTTTCAAACAAAAAATGTTACCAAAATAAAATTAAAAATAAAAATAAAGAACAAAATATTAAATGAAGTTGAAGAACACAAGTATCTAGGATTGATGATTGATAAGAATTTAAATTTTGAATGTCATGTGAATAAAATAAAAAAAATCGATTATTCCTTTAATTGGAGCAATAAGAAGAATTGACTTTCTGAATAGTCAAATTCAGAATCTCATTTATAATGCCCATATTGTCTCACATATTATATATTTAATAACAATATGGTCAGCTTGTAGTAAAAACCAAAAAGGTGTTATTTATCGTTTGATGAATAAAGCAATAAAAGTAATTTTTAAAAAACCATGGGAAACTCCTTCTTCAAAATTGTACGAAGAAACCAGAAATTTCACATTAGATAAACTAATAAAATTTGAAAGAGCAAAATTTGCTCACAAAGTAACACATAATTTACAAAAAAGTAATAGTAATTTAAAAAAAAAATCAAAATTACATGACCATAATATTAGAAATGCAAATAACTTCCATTTGAATAACGTTCATTCAAATAAAGGCAAAAATAATCCAGTATCTAGCTCTATAGAAAGTTACAATGAACTTTCAGATGATATAAAAAAATCAAAATCAATATATATTTTTTCGAAAAAACTCAAACAAAATTTGTTATCATACTGATGTTCATCAAACTATTATGCAAAGTTGTTATAATTGTTATATTTAATTGATTTTAAAATTATTGACACTTGTAATTATATATAATGTATTATTATCTTCCTTACACCAGAACTTGTTCTGTTTGGAAGATGTATTTTTCAATAAAAAAAAAAAAAAACAAAATATAACATGTCAATGAATTTGGAGTACAAACTTCTTCACCGTCCTCTCCAAAGAGTATTTTAGAGCATATTTTCTGTTTACCTCCCGACCATTTCCCAACATTTACCGTTTACTGAAGAGAGGTAGCGCTCATAAACCAAAGTATCGGAAGGATTTCATAACCAGTTTTGTAGGAGAGGGTTTCAAAACTCATATTTCATGCACAGCAGACGGTTTCCTTACCTGTCAGTAATCATATACGCAGCTCTTTAACTATAAAGCAAGCAACATGAAAAGTGCGTTAACGTGCGTTATTTATTAGCTTATTAATTCAAACAATGTCATATTAGATTGGGAGATGATATCCGAGCTTTATTTAAGTGCCTGAGTTTGGGTAAATTTGTTGCATATCGCAGGATGATTGAATGATGATCGGGTCATGCAGCGTTTACACGAAACCTAAAGGTTCCGTCAAACCAACGCGGGAACGCGGGAGCGGGAGCGGGAACGAAACTTTAGAACCGTGCAACTTGCTAGAAAAACAGTACACGTAGTAAATCATATATTTTTCGTTGGTTGTATGCATTTCGGAATACGAATAATCACACCGGTATGTCCCAATATGGATTTTAGTCTCGGATTTATCTCGCTCCCGCTCCCGCTCCCGCGTTCCCGCGTCGGTTTGAGGAAACCTTAATGGTTACTGACGATTTTTCGTAGGCCGAACTGCTGAAGCTGAAGCTAGAAAGAGCCGCGACTCTAGTGGAATGTTTGTCTGGCGAAAAAGAAAGATGGAGCGAGACGGTAACAGAGTTGGACAGAAAGTTCGATTTCCTGCCTGGAGATTGTTTACTGGCCACCGCCTTTGTAAGTTATATGGGGCCGTTCCTGTCCCAATACAGAGAAGAGCTGATGGTGTTTTGGCAAAGAGAGGTCAGTAAATCTTTTAAAATAATGCCAGTGTTTCCATTTCAGAAAAAAATCAATGATCTAGTACCATCACCGTTTTTAAATGAGTTGTATAATTTTCTACAAATTTTTTTGGCTTTCGTTTTCCAGACAGTAAAATTGGAAGTGATTTATTCGGTGGACTTCAATTTTATCAATTTCCTCTCCGATCCCACTACTATCAGAGAATGGAACATACAGGGTCTTCCTGCTGACAGTTTCAGCACCGAGAACGGCATCATCGTCACCAAAGGTCAAAGATGGCCCCTGGTGATAGATCCACAGTGCCAAGCGCAAAAGTGGATCAAATCGATGGAGTCTGATAATGAATTGCAGGTGAGAAGCAATTCGTTATTGAACATATGGAACAAATAGAACGACTGCTTCTGCATAATTTCAGGTAATCGATTTGAGAATGACGGGGTTCATGAACATCGTCGAGAAGGCGGTCCGAGAAGGAAAACCGGTCCTACTTCAAAACATCTCCGAATCCATCGACCCGTCGCTGGACCCCATCCTCTCCAAGGCGTTTATCAAATCAGGCGGGGAACTCCTTATAAAACTCGAAGACAAAATGGTGTCGTACAACGAGAATTTCCGATTCTTCATCACGACGAAAATGACGAACCCGCACTACCCCCCGGAAATATCCACGAAGACGACGCTTGTCAATTTCGCCGTGAAGGAACAGGGCCTCGAGGCGCAGCTGCTCGGCATCGTCGTCAGGAAGGAGAAGCCGCAGTTGGAGGAACAGAAGGATATTCTCGTGACGACGATCGCGAAAGGCAAGAGGACGCTGCAAGAGCTGGAGAACGAGCTATTGCGGTTGTTGAACGAGACCAGGGGCTCGCTGCTCGAAGACGCCGAGCTGTTTAACACCCTGCAGACTTCGAAGGCGACTTCGGAGGAGGTTAAGGCCAGTTTGGCCATTTCTGAGAAGACCGAAGTGCAGATCGATGCTGCGAGAGAAGTGAGTAACTTTTTCTACGTTGGATATCAGCCCTTCAAAGTTTTATAAAACCGTTATTATTATTATTATTGATGCATGTTGCTATAATTGTTCTCTAAACTATTGCATGCTTTAATTTTTGGATCACAGATTCTTAGTAGCGTGGCTACAACAATTCTAGGACAAAATCTCATGGTTTTTGTTATGGACTTGAATGATGGATTTTAAGGTCGTTCAAACACAACACGTATACTAAAAAAGTCTAGCTCACGTTGAAAATCGTCAAGCATACGTTGAAAATCGTCAAGCATACGTCGAAAAACGTTGCACAAATGCCGTAAAAATCTCGCATGGGCACTGATACGTCGAAAAAATCATGCCCACGTCGAAAAATATCACGGATACGTCGAAAAATTCCACACTCGAGTCAATAAACGTCCCACACATTGAAAAGATCATATACACCTCAAAAAACGTCATAAATACGTCGAAAAACTCCACACACATGCTGTAAAAATCTTGCATACGAATAAAAACGTCACGAATACGTCAAAAAAATGTCACTGACAGGCTGAAAAAGTTTCGCATTAATCGAAAAACGTCACACATACATTGATAAAGTCACGTTCGCATTGAAAAACAATCGTCGAAAAACACCACATTTATACCGGAAAATTCTTGCATACGCTATTAAACGTCACTATACGTCAAGAATTCACCGATTCGCTGAAAAAGTTTTGTATATTTCGAAAAACGTCACACACATGTTGAAAAAGCAAAAAATGTTAAAAAACGTCACAGAAATGTCGACAAACTCCATACATATGCTAGAGTATTTTTTGATACGCTGAAAAACGTCAATAAAACTTCGAAAAATGTCACTGCTATGCCAAAAAAGTTTCGCTTACATCGAAAAACGGCACACACATTGAAATAGTTGCGAACACATCGAAAAACTTCACGAAATCGTTGAAAAACATCACACATATTTCAGGATATTTTTGCATACGTCATAAAACATCACTAATAAGTCAAAAAATGTCACCGAGTCTTGCAAACGTTGAGAAACGTCACGGACATGTCAAAAAACGTCACAGATTTGTTGAAAATCTCCACACCTATGCAGGAAAAGTCTTGCACACACCGAAAACATGTCACAAATAAGTCGAAGAAATGTTACTGACATGCCGAACAAGAAAGAAATGTCACACATACATTGATAAAGTTGCGTACACATCGAAAGAAGCCATGGAATCGTCGAAAACACCACACATATATACCGGAAAATTCTTGCATTATTTCTAATTCATCAAAAAATGTTACCGACTTGCTGAAAAAGTCTTGCATACACACAAACGTCACACATACGTTGAAAAATTACGGGCATGTCGAGAAACGTCACATATTTGTCGCAAAATTCCACACATATGCCGGAAAAGTCTTGAATACGCTAAAAAACGTCACGAAAACGTCAAAAAAATTTTACTGACATCGAAAAAGCCATTCGCACGTCAAAACTCGTCGAACAAACATTGATAAAATCGCGTACACATCGAAAAACATCAACACATATACAGGAAAATTCTTTTATACTCTATAATACGTCGCAAATACGTCACTGTTTCTCTGAAAAAGTCTTGCATACATCGAAAAAAGTCACACACATTGAAAAAGTCACGGACCTGTTGAAAAACGTCAGAGATACGACAAAAAACTTCATACATATACCGGAAAAGTCTTGCGTACGCTGAAAAACGATACGAATGCGTCGAAAAAATGTCACTAACACGAAAAAGTATCGCAAACGTAGGAAAACGTCTCACATACAATAATAAAGTCGTTCATGTCACTTATTCGTCTAAAAATGTCACCGATTCGCTGGAAAAGTCTTGCACACGTCGAAAAACGTTGAAAAAGTCACGGACATGTCGAAAAACGCTACAGATTTGTCGGAAAACTCCACACAATGCCGGACAGTCTTGCATACGCCCAAATACGACACGAATACGTAAAAAAAATATCACTTAGTCGCCGAAAAAGTCTCGCGTGCGTCGAAAAACGTCATATATCAAAAAACGTTTTTCCACCAATTACTTTCTTGGCTAATACCACGATCGACGTAAACCTACATCGAGACAAATATACATGAGGAAAATTCTTGATCATCCGTATCGGTGAATCGAACTCATGGAAAGTGCAGAGTGAAAATAGGGATCCAGGAATTTAGAATGTCTGGGCATCGGCTATCTTCTGTAGCTTTCAATGCGAAATAATATCTTGAAAAAACATAACCTTGTTTCATGCGATCATTTGGATATTATTTGAAGTAGTTCGCGATCTAGTTTGTTTGATGTTTCAGGGATACAGACCTTCTGCCAAGAGAGCGGCCATCCTATTCTTTGTTGTCAATGATATGGGAATGATTGATCCAATGTATCAGTTTGCTCTGGACGCATATATCCTACTCTTCATCAATTCCATCACCAAGAGTCCGAAGTCGCAATTTTTAAATGAAAGGATTAATGCCCTCAACGAATATCACACCTATGCCGTGTACAAGTAAGAAAATAGTTATTTTGAATTCAACGCTTTCATGCTTTAGCTCAGATTAATATTGCAAAAATTATTGCAATAACTAAACTTAAAAAACTTTTTACAGAAAAGCTTTTATTTAAATGCACTAAAAAGAAAATTAATTTTAAAGTGAATAAAACCCATCATTTTGTTACATTATAAAATTTTAAATGATTGTCCCGGAAGTATCTTTGTATTTCTTTAAATTGAATTTAAAGTTACCTTAAAATTTATTCTTCAGTTTTCTTTGGATATGTTTCTTAGTCATTTCAATTAATGTTGCACGGTTGCTTGCCTAACGTTGGAAATTTTTCCGAATTTCTACTCTTGCTCTTTCTAGCTTTCGAGGGGGGAAGATGGGTAATTTTTTTTGAAACCGTATCACTCGACGGTCAGATAATTTTCACTATTTTTATGGATTTTTCGCTAATTTTTTTCGTGACATCCGAAACTGTTGAAACATTTTCCAAATTGCTTTGCGTTCTCTATATAGCTTTTAAGGGGGGGACAGGGAGGTGAAATTTTTTGAAACCATAATATTCGACGGTCAGATATTTTTTACTAATTTTACGGAATTTTCCGATTTTAATTTTTCGAGTTTTCCAACTTTTTCATTGCATTCGAGAGTTCTGGAAAAAAGTTTCGAAGGTTTAGAAAATAAGTTGCAAAAGAGTGTTTAAAAAAAAGATGCATTCGAAAGTTCCGAAATAAAAAGGTGCATCACGGTGTTTCGAAAAAAAAAATACATCTGAAAGGTTTGAGAAAAAATTGCATTCAAGTGTTTAAAAAAATGCTTTCGAACTCCCGAAATGAAACACTGCATCCAAGAATTCTGAAAAAACGTTTTAGTCAAGTGATAAGAAAAAAAACTGCATTTGAAAGTTCCGAAAAAGTTGCATGCGAGTAATTTAAAAAATTATTTACATTCTAGAGTCCTGGAAAAACATAAAAAAATAGTTGCTCTCGAGAGTTCTGGAAAAAATGCATTCAAGAGTTCAAAAAAAGCAATAGAGAGTTCTGGAGAAAAGTTGCATTCGAGTGTTTCAAAAAATGTGGGATTATAAATTTTCCACAAAAAGTTGCATTCGGGAGTTCTAGAAATAATACTTTCGAGAGTTCTGAAAAAAATTGCATTCGTGAGTTCTGAAAAAAAGTCTTTTAAAAAGAAAAAGTTGCACATATAATGAAAGAGTCTACAAAAGAGTAAAAAAAAAGTTAAAATCCGGGGAGAAAAAGCCCTAGGATTTTTTATTATTTCCCCTCTCCATTTAAAAAAAATAAATAAAAAAGTTATGGTTTTGAACGCATAAAGTATGACTGCTGTCTAATTACGGGCTCTTCAACTTTCGAGCCATTCATCTTCCGAGATCCTCAACTTCCGAGCTCATCAACTTCCGAGCTCCTCAACTTCCGAGCTCCTCAACTTCCGAGCTCCTCAACTTCCGAGCTTCTCAAATTCGGAGCTCCTCAAATTTCGAGCTCCTCAAATTTCGAGCTCCTCAACTTTCGAGCCCTCACTTGTTTAATTATCTGAATTAACGTTAGTGGATTTTACGTCAAGTATGGTGATAAAGTGAAGTGAATTTATTTTCAGGAATACGTGTCGAGCTCTTTTCGAACATCACAAGTTGCTGTTCGCGTTCCACATGTGCATCAAGATACTCATCGCTCTGGGAAAGATCGTGTCAGCAGAGTACAATTTCCTCCTAAAAGGTGGCGTCGTTTTGGACAGGACCAATCAAATCGACAACCCTTGCTCGAGTAACGACAACGCCACATAATCGTTTGGGGGTTGAGCTTTGATCAATTTTGCTTTTTAGGTTGGCTAACTGAGATCTCGTGGGACAACATCACGGAATTGGATAAACTCGCAGGTTTCCACGGCGTCATCGATACGTTCGAGCAGTATTCTAGAGACTGGTACATTTGGTATATTCACACGGAACCGGAAACGTTACCACTGATAGGTAAGTCATCGTTTTGTGGTGTTTCATTTCGTTTATTTACAGCTGTTCATTCAATTTCTCTGCAACTAGTTTCCAAGAAGTACTTTCACACGACCCAGGTAGCACGGTGACGTCAAAATGACGTACTTGATCAAATAATTGACCAACGGACGTCGAAAAGTGACCACTCAGAGATTCTGAGAAGTCGTCAAAATGTCAGCTATTGGACGTCATCAGCAGGACGTCACTCTAACGTCTGAACAGAAGATTATAAAAGACGACATTTTAAAGAGCAACCAGACCAATAGAAGACGTCAGTCAGTTGACCAATAGAAGACGTCAGTCAATTGACCAATAAATGACGTCATATAAAGGACTTCCACAGACCCTAGTTTTTAATTTTCATGTGGAAATTGATAGTTTTATGGCAGTAGAATGAAATACTGAAATACACCTTTGAATTTTGTTTCTCTTATAGGATTTGAGTTTCATAATATCACAGACTTAAATACTTCAGAAATCCTTGGTACTCCTACTTTAAGTAACGCAGTTTTACGATACTCTTATTCATAACTACCAACCTGGTCCCTGGACTCTTCTCATCAACAATTTTCGAATATGAAATAGTTAACTTTGCAGGGGCGTCATTATGACCTCCACGAAATACGACAATTTGACGTCATGAAATAGAAAGTAATTTTAAGGCCCCATTGTGGTCGAGAACGTCACGGACCAAAAGTGACTCAAATAAGACGTCATTAGGACGTCAATTCACTAATCTCTGTGATACCTGAGGCGTGAACAATCACTTGATTATCACAAGCACTCCCAACACTAGTTACACACCATACTTTTTCTACGACTGTCGTGAATGTTTAGTGACGAATAATTTATTATAAATCATTAGCAGATAAAGAATCATTTGAGTCAGTGACTTTCATATTAACATCATTGCATTTTTATATAACACTCATACACATACACTACAGAATTCGTGAACTTCCAATTCTTTTTAGGAGAATGGGAGGGAATATGCAACGAATTCCAAAAGATGCTCTTCATCCGGTCCCTCCGACAAGATAGGGTGTCATTTTCCATTTCCAACTTTATCGTGAATCAGCTGGGACCCCAGTTCATCGAGCCGCCAGTTTTGGACATAAAAGCCGTGCTAGAGGAATCTATCCCGCAAACTCCTCTCATATTCGTATTATCGCCAGGCGTCGATCCCACCGCAGGTTTGTTACAGCTGGCGGAAACCTCCAAAATGAGCTCCAAGTTCCAGTCGATCAGCTTGGGTCAAGGTCAAGCGCCTATAGCCACAAAGTAAGCATGACGCTCCATTTATTTATTTATTGAGTGAATACCTTTCATTCAGAACGAGTTTTAGTTTGAGAAAGTTGTGCATACAGTGATTATAAAAATGATTAACAATTGCAATAGAACCAAAAATATCATTAATCACTGATAAACAGAGTAAACACATACAACAATGATATAATAAATTAGTGAACAAAGATTGAATCGTTAACAGCAGGGTTTCAATTTTATATAATAATGTGATTTCTCACAGCAATTTTCAATTTTCAGGACGGCCTTTGGACTATCTGAAGGCTTGACTTCGGACTAACCGATGGCCAGCCTTCAGAATATCAAAAGGCTGGACTTCGGACTAGCTGAAGGCTGGCCTAAGGAATATTAAAGGCCGGCCTACAGAGCAGCTGACGGCCGGCCTAGCTGAAGGTCGAACTAGCTGAAGGCCGGAGGGCGGTCTTTGGGATATTTGAAGGACGGCCTTCGAACTAGCTGAAGGCCTAAGGAATATCTAAAGGCCGACCTTAGGACTAGCTGAAGGCTGACCAGAGGAATATCAAAAGACCAGCCTTTCGTCTAGCTGAAGGCCGGCCTTTGGAATATCAAAAAGCCGGCCTTCGAACTAGCTGAAGGCCTAAGGAATATCTAAAGGCCGGCCTTAGGACTAGCTCAAGGCTGGCCTGAGGAATATTTAAAGGCCGGCCTACGGACTAGCTGAAGGCTGGCCTGAGGAATATATAAAGGCCGGTTGTTGGAATATCTAAAGGCCGGCATTCGGACTAGTTGAAGGCCGGCCTAAGGAATATTTAAAGGCCGGCCTACGGAGCAGCTGACGGCCGGCCTAGCTGAAGGCCGGAGGGCGGTCTTTGGAATATTTGAAGGACAGCCTTCGGACTATCTGAAGGCCAGCCTTCAGAATATCAAAAAGCCGGCCTTCAGACTAGCTGAAAGCCTAAGGAATATCTAAAGGCCGACCTTAGGACTAGCTGAAGGCTGACCAGAGGAATATCAAAAGACCGGCCTTTCGTCTAGCTGAAGGCCGGCCTTTGGAATATCAAAAAGCCGGCCTTCGAACTAGCTGAAGGCCTAAGGAATATCTAAAGGCCGGCCTTAGGACTAGCTCAAGGCTGGCCTGAGGAATATTTAAAGGCCGGCCTACGGACTAGCTAAAGGCTGGCCTGAGGAATATATAAAGGCCGGTTGTTGGAATATCTAAAGGCCGGCATTCGGACTAGTTGAAGGCTGGCCTAAGGAATATTTAAAGGCCGGCCTACGGAGCAGCTGACGGCCGGCCTAGCTGAAGGCCGGAGGGCGGTCTTTGGAATATTTGAAGGACAGCCTTCGGACTATCTGAAGGCCAGCCTTCAGAATATCAAAAAGCCGGCCTTCAAACTAGCTGAAGGCCTAAGGAATATCTAAAGGCCGACCTTAGGACTAGCTGAAGGCTGACCAGAGGAATATCAAAAGACCGACCTTTCGTCTAGCTGAAGGCCGGCCTTTGGAATATCAAAAAGCCGGCCTTCGAACTAGCTGAAGGCCTAAGGAATATCTAAAGGCCGGCCTTAGGACTAGCTCAAGGCTGGCCTGAGGAATATTTAAAGGCCGGCCTACGGACTAGCTGAAGGCTGGCCTGAGGAATATATAAAGGCCGGTTGTTGGAATATCTAAAGGCCGGCATTCGGACTAGTTAAAGGCTGGCCTAAGGAATATTTAAAGGCCGGCCTACCGACTAGCGTAAAGGCAGTCTTTGGATTATCTAAATGCTGGTCTTTGGAATATCTAAAGGCCGACATTTGGACTAGCTGAAGGCTGACCTAAGGAATATATGAAGTCTGGCCTACAGACTATCTGAAGGCTGGCCTTCAGAATATCAAAAGGCCAGCCTTCAGGCTAGATGAAGGCTGACCTAAGGAATATATCTAAAGGCCGGCCTTCGAACTAGCTGAAGGATGGCCTAAGGAATATATAAAGTATGGTCTACGGACTATCTGAATGCCGGTCTTTGGAATATCTGAAGGCTGACCTTCGGACTAGCTGAAGACCGGCCTTCAGAATATCAAAAGGCCGGCCTTCGGAATATCCAAATGACGGCGTTCAGACTAGCTTAAGTCTGACGTGATGATTATTTAAAGGCCGGTCTACAAACTAGCTGAAGGCTGGCCTTCAGAATATCAAAAGGTCAGCCTTCGGGCTAGCTGACCTGAGGAATATCTACAGGCCAGCCTTCGAACTAGCTGAAGGCTTGCCTAAGGAATATATAAAGTCTGGTCTACAAACTATCTGAAGGCCGGTCTTTGGAATATCTGAAGGCCGACCTTCGGACTAGCTGAAGACCGGCCTTCAGAATATCAAAAGGCCGGCCTTCGGAATATCCAAATGACGGCGTTCAGACTAGCTTAAGTCTGACGTAATGATTATTTAAAGGCCGGCCTACAGACTAGCTGAAGGCTGGCCTTCAGAATATCAAAAGGTCAGCCTTCGGGCTAGCTGACCTGAGGAATATCTGCAGGCCGGCCTTCGAACTAGCTGAAGGCTGGCCTAAGGAATATATAAAGTCTGGTCTACAGACTATCTGAAGGCCGGTCTTTGGAATATCTGAAGGCCGACCTTCGGACTAGCTGAAGACCGGCTTTCAGAATATCAAAAGGCCTGCCTTCGGAATATCCAAATGCACGTCGTTCAGACTAGCTAAAGTCTGACGTAATGATTATCTAAAGGCCGGTCTATAGACTAGCTGAAGGCTGGCCTTCAGAATATCAAAAGGTCAGCCTTCGGGCTAGCTGACCTGAGGAATATCTACAGGCCAGCCTTCGAACTAGCTGAAGGCTTGCCTAAGGAATATATAAAGTCTGGTCTACAAACTATCTGAAGGCCGGTCTTTGGAATATCTGAAGGCCGACCTTCGGACTAGCTGAAGACCGGCCTTCAGAATATCAAAAGGCCGGCCTTCGGAATATCCAAATGACGGCGTTCAGACTAGCTTAAGTCTGACGTAATGATTATTTAAAGGCCGGCCTACAGACTAGCTGAAGGCTGGCCTTCAGAATATCAAAAGGTCAGCCTTCGGGCTAGCTGACCTGAGGAATATCTACAGGCCGGCCTTCGAACTAGCTGAAGGCTGGCCTAAGGAATATATAAAGTCTGGTCTACAGACTATCTGAAGGCCGGTCTTTGGAATATCTGAAGGCCGACCTTCGGACTAGCTGAAGACCGGCTTTCAGAATATCAAAAGGCCTGCCTTCGGAATATCCAAATGCACGTCGTTCAGACTAGCTAAAGTCTGACGTAATGATTATCTAAAGGCCGGTCTATAGACTAGCTGAAGGCTGGCCTTCAGAATATCAAAAGGTCAGCCTTCGGGCTAGCTGACCTGAGGAATATCTACAGGCCAGCCTTCGAACTAGCTGAAGGCTTGCCTAAGGAATATATAAAGTCTGGTCTACAAACTATCTGAAGGCCGGTCTTTGGAATATCTGAAGGCCGACCTTCGGACTAGCTGAAGACCGGCCTTCAGAATATCAAAAGGCCGGCCTTCGGAATATCCAAATGACGGCGTTCAGACTAGCTTAAGTCTGACGTAATGATTATTTAAAGGCCGGCCTACAGACTAGCTGAAGGCTGGCCTTCAGAATATCAAAAGGTCAGCCTTCGGGCTAGCTGACCTGAGGAATATCTGCAGGCCGGCCTTCGAACTAGCTGAAGGCTGGCCTAAGGAATATATAAAGTCTGGTCTACAGACTATCTGAAGGCCGGTCTTTGGAATATCTGAAGGCCGACCTTCGGACTAGCTGAAGACCGGCTTTCAGAATATCAAAAGGCCTGCCTTCGGAATATCCAAATGCACGTCGTTCAGACTAGCTAAAGTCTGACGTAATGATTATCTAAAGGCCGGTCTATAGACTAGCTGAAGGCTGGCCTTCAGAATATCAAAAGGTCAGCCTTCGGGCTAGCTGACCTGAGGAATATCTACAGGCCAGCCTTCGAACTAGCTGAAGGCTTGCCTAAGGAATATATAAAGTCTGGTCTACAAACTATCTGAAGGCCGGTCTTTGGAATATCTGAAGGCCGACCTTCGGACTAGCTGAAGACCGGCCTTCAGAATATCAAAAGGCCGGCCTTCGGAATATCCAAATGACGGCGTTCAGACTAGCTTAAGTCTGACGTAATGATTATTTAAAGGCCGGCCTACAGACTAGCTGAAGGCTGGCCTTCAGAATATCAAAAGGTCAGCCTTCGGGCTAGCTGACCTGAGGAATATCTGCAGGCCGGCCTTCGAACTAGCTGAAGGCTGGCCTAAGGAATATATAAAGTCTGGTCTACAGACTATCTGAAGGCCGGTCTTTGGAATATCTGAAGGCCGACCTTCGGACTAGCTGAAGACCGGCTTTCAGAATATCAAAAGGCCTGCCTTCGGAATATCCAAATGCACGTCGTTCAGACTAGCTAAAGTCTGACGTAATGATTATCTAAAGGCCGGTCTATAGACTAGCTGAAGGCTGGCCTTCAGAATATCAAAAGGTCAGCCTTCGGGCTAGCTGACCTGAGGAATATCTACAGGCCAGCCTTCGAACTAGCTGAAGGCTTGCCTAAGGAATATATAAAGTCTGGTCTACAAACTATCTGAAGGCCGGTCTTTGGAATATCTGAAGGCCGACCTTCGGACTAGCTGAAGACCGGCCTTCAGAATATCAAAAGGCCGGCCTTCGGAATATCCAAATGATGGCGTTCAGACTAGCTTAAGTCTGACGTAATGATTATTTAAAGGCCGGCCTACAGACTAGCTGAAGGCTGGCCTTCAGAATATCAAAAGGTCAGCCTTCGGGCTAGCTGACCTGAGGAATATCTACAGGCCGGCCTTCGAACTAGCTGAAGGCTGGCCTAAGGAATATATAAAGTCTGGTCTACAGACTATCTGAAGGCCGGTCTTTGGAATATCTGAAGGCCGACCTTCGGACTAGCTGAAGACCGGCTTTCAGAATATCAAAAGGCCTGCCTTCGGAATATCCAAATGCACGTCGTTCAGACTAGCTAAAGTCTGACGTAATGATTATCTAAAGGCCGGTCTATAGACTAGCTGAAGGCTGGCCTTCAGAATATCAAAAGGTCAGCCTTCGGGCTAGCTGACCTGAGGAATATCTACAGGCCAGCCTTCGAACTAGCTGAAGGCTTGCCTAAGGAATATATAAAGTCTGGTCTACAAACTATCTGAAGGCCGGTCTTTGGAATATCTGAAGGCCGACCTTCGGACTAGCTGAAGACCGGCCTTCAGAATATCAAAAGGCCGGCCTTCGGAATATCCAAATGACGGCGTTCAGACTAGCTTAAGTCTGACGTAATGATTATTTAAAGGCCGGCCTACAGACTAGCTGAAGGCTGGCCTTCAGAATATCAAAAGGTCAGCCTTCGGGCTAGCTGACCTGAGGAATATCTACAGGCCAGCCTTCGAACTAGCTGAAGGCTTGCCTAAGGAATATATAAAGTCTGGTCTACAAACTATCTGAAGGCCGGTCTTTGGAATATCTGAAGGCCGACCTTCGGACTAGCTGAAGACCGGCCTTCAGAATATCAAAAGGCCGGCCTTCGGAATATCCAAATGACGGCGTTCAGACTAGCTTAAGTCTGACGTAATGATTATTTAAAGGCCGGCCTACAGACTAGCTGAAGGCTGGCCTTCAGAATATCAAAAGGTCAGCCTTCGGGCTAGCTGACCTGAGGAATATCTACAGGCCGGCCTTCGAACTAGCTGAAGGCTGGCCTAAGGAATATATAAAGTCTGGTCTACAGACTATCTGAAGGCCGGTCTTTGGAATATCTGAAGGCCGACCTTCGGACTAGCTGAAGACCGGCTTTCAGAATATCAAAAGGCCTGCCTTCGGAATATCCAAATGCACGTCGTTCAGACTAGCTAAAGTCTGACGTAATGATTATCTAAAGGCCGGTCTATAGACTAGCTGAAGGCTGGCCTTCAGAATATCAAAAGGTCAGCCTTCGGGCTAGCTGACCTGAGGAATATCTACAGGCCAGCCTTCGAACTAGCTGAAGGCTTGCCTAAGGAATATATAAAGTCTGGTCTACAAACTATCTGAAGGCCGGTCTTTGGAATATCTGAAGGCCGACCTTCGGACTAGCTGAAGACCGGCCTTCAGAATATCAAAAGGCCGGCCTTCGGAATATCCAAATGACGGCGTTCAGACTAGCTTAAGTCTGACGTAATGATTATTTAAAGGCCGGCCTACAGACTAGCTGAAGGCTGGCCTTCAGAATATCAAAAGGTCAGCCTTCGGGCTAGCTGACCTGAGGAATATCTACAGGCCAGCCTTCGAACTAGCTGAAGGCTTGCCTAAGGAATATATAAAGTCTGGTCTACAAACTATCTGAAGGCCGGTCTTTGGAATATCTGAAGGCCGACCTTCGGACTAGCTGAAGACCGGCCTTCAGAATATCAAAAGGCCGGCCTTCGGAATATCCAAATGACGGCGTTCAGACTAGCTTAAGTCTGACGTAATGATTATTTAAAGGCCGGCCTACAGACTAGCTGAAGGCTGGCCTTCAGAATATCAAAAGGTCAGCCTTCGGGCTAGCTGACCTGAGGAATATCTACAGGCCGGCCTTCGAACTAGCTGAAGGCTGGCCTAAGGAATATATAAAGTCTGGTCTACAGACTATCTGAAGGCCGGTCTTTGGAATATCTGAAGGCCGACCTTCGGACTAGCTGAAGACCGGCTTTCAGAATATCAAAAGGCCTGCCTTCGGAATATCCAAATGCACGTCGTTCAGACTAGCTAAAGTCTGACGTAATGATTATCTAAAGGCCGGTCTATAGACTAGCTGAAGGCTGGCCTTCAGAATATCAAAAGGTCAGCCTTCGGAATATCCAAATGACGGCGTTCAGACTAGCTTAAGTCTGACGTGATGATTATTTAAAGGCCGGTCTACAAACTAGCTGAAGGCTGGCCTTCAGAATATCAAAAGGTCAGCCTTCGGGCTAGCTGACCTGAGGAATATCTGCAGGCCGGCCTTCGAACTAGCTGAAGGCTGGCCTAAGGAATATATAAAGTCTGGTCTACAGACTATCTGAAGGCCGGTCTTTGGAATATCTGAAGGCCGACCTTCGGACTAGCTGAAGACCGGCTTTCAGAATATCAAAAGGCCTGCCTTCGGAATATCCAAATGCACGTCGTTCAGACTAGCTAAAGTCTGACGTAATGATTATCTAAAGGCCGGTCTATAGACTAGCTGAAGGCTGGCCTTCAGAATATCAAAAGGTCAGCCTTCGGGCTAGCTGACCTAAGGAATATCTAAAGGCCGGCCTTCGAACTAGCAAAAGGCTGGTCTAAGGAATATATAAAGTCTAGTCTACAGGCTATCTGAAGGCCGGCCTTTAGAATATCTGAAAGCCAGCTGGCATATTCAGTATATCAAAAGGCTGGCATTCGCAATATAGACTGGGAGATGGTGACAGATTTAAGGTGACGATTTTCTCGTTTATTCCTCTGAAACCAGTGAAAGATATGAAAATTCTGACAAGAATGGCGAGAAATTTGAGCCGTCGCCGCGTGGCTTCCATATAAAAAATTCGATTAAAAAATATATGTGTTTTGGGACGATTTGATCGCAGCTGCTATGTACACCAACGTCATGTTAAGATAGACAATAGCAGCGGAAAAATTATAGGCATAAGGGTTGTACACGGCCCAAGGGTACCAATAATGGCGCAAACTTGTGAATTTTTTTTCAATTTTAGACGATTTTCTTGTTGCTGCCAATTGAAATAATGGAAGTTTTCATCATGAATGTCCCATAAAAAAGTGGCAAAAGGTTTGCGGATGTCGAAGTGAGGTTAAGTGCCGGAAATTATTTTTTTATATGAGGGCCAGGCGGTGACCGCTCAAAATCGTCAAGGTCGGCCTTCGGAATATCCAAAGACCGGCCTTCGGACTAGGTGAAAGCTGGCCTAAGGAATATCTAAAGGACGGCGTTTGGAATATCTGAAGGCCCACTTTCGGAATGTCTAAAGGCCTGCCTTCAGAATATCTAAAGGCCGGTTCTAGGAATATCAAAAGGTCTGACTTCGGAATATTTGAACGCCTGCCTTCGGAATATCTAAAGGCCGGCCTTTAGAGCGTCCGTTTTTCAGCATTTTGCGTACATTTGAGAACACTGAAATGAAATTGAGTACTTTGAATTATCTCCAGGTTGGCATTGTGGTTGGCGGTTTGGGTACGTGGTAATCTTTAAATTTCGCAGGTTAATTCAAACCGGTGCCAAGGATGGCAACTGGATATTCTTGGCAAACTGTCATCTGTCACTGAGCTGGATGCCAAAACTGGACAAGATCGTCGAGTTGCTCCAAACGAGTAAAATCAACAGCAAGTTCAGATTATGGTTGAGTTCCAGTCCACATCCCGAATTTCCCATTTCCATCCTCCAAGCCGGAATCAAAATGACCACAGAGCCTCCTAAAGTATACCTCATTCCCTTTCCTATTTCGAAACGCAGGAACGTATAGATGGGTTTGCAATACTCACATAATCTTTGACAACCAAAAATTTTACATGTAAAACTGGTATTGAATTATCCATATTTATACGTTCCTGTATTTTGGATGTAAATCCTGGAACATCTCATAACATTTTTGGTTTCGATCAACGCAGGGCTTGAAGGCTAACCTGAAGAGGCTATACCAGCTAATAACAGAGGATCAGTTCACCGCTTGCGAGCATCCCGAAAAGTACAAGAAGCTGCTTTTCGGGCTCTGTTTCTTCCACTCCATCCTCCTGGAGAGGAAGAAGTTCCAACAGCTGGGCTGGAACGTCATCTACAGCTTCAACGACTCCGACTTTCAGGTGGACAATCCGACACGTCGCGCGAATGGCGTTTGTAACTTTCCGAATTTTTCAGGTGTCCGAGAACTTGCTGACGATCTACATCAACGAATACCAGACGACCCCGTGGGACGCCCTTAAATACCTGATCGCCGGGGTCAGTTACGGAGGGCACGTAACGGACGACTGGGACAGGCGACTCTTGTCGACTTACATCAATCAGTATTATTGCGACGATGCTCTCAACGTTGCATACTTCAGGTGAGTCCATTGTCAACTGTAGCTCGCAGTCAACACAAAATTCCTCTCCGTCTCCCCAATATCATTATACAGGGTCGTTGAAAATTTGTGACTTTACCGATTGATACAAAAGTGGTGAAACGTGCATTTTTCCAAATGGAACATCCTGTATATTATCAAATATCCTGAAAGATAATTGAATTTCCTTCCAAATGATGTATCATGTTTCTATACCTAAGGAGTCAGGTTACGAAATAAAATTAAAATTAATGGTTATTTATTGTATATATTTTTTAAGCAAATAAAATGTATCTAAAACACGCCTGCAATACAACGTTTTATTCACAATCACATTCATTTAGAATCAGAATCGCGGAAATTTTTCATCACAAAATGATTTGACGTTTTGCTCTAACAGCGGCTGTCACCTCCTCAAAAATTATTGAAATAACATACAAAAATGTCGGGAGGTGTTGAATGGTTGCTATGTATTTTCGATTGTTTATCGACTCCATTTGTAAAAATTTGTGAAGTTGGTGAAAATAAGTTAAATGTGATTGATAGGTATTCAAGATTGTATTTTGTGGAATAAAGTAATTTCATTATTCCACTAGTGGATAAAGTGGTACTTTATACGGTTCATAAGTGTGAATAAAACTTCAATTATAAGGTGATTGTGGATAAACATTCTTTATTGACGTTTATCTTGAGAAAATTGGTTAGACCATAATAATGTTAGTATATTGGTAATCTCTTTAGAACAGCTGTTTCATTGAAGTGAATGGCTATATTTTCTTGTTTCAACCATACCATATGGAGGTCATAATTCACTATCTCAAGAAACTTCTTATTTATGATAGGAATACAAAAAAAAAGAATTCATTAGGCACATAAAGGAACTTTCATAATTATACAAAAGAGAATGTACAAAAATGTGACATTATAAATGGATTTTCAATCATGTCAATATTTTTTGGATGTTTTGTAATACCTATATGTTTGATAGGTATTAATTTTTGCCTCAAGTTTTTTGCTTAAACTTGATTTCATCTGAGAGGCAGTCAGCAAATATATTTGACATGTGCTATGTTCACCAATGCTGGGCACTTCAAATTCTGTTCAAATTCGATATAATTTGGTTTTTCTACATTTTCTACACTTTATTGAACTATATTCAGTGGAAAAAGAAGTTCTTTATTGCACTAGTGCAATAAAGTTTTTATTGCACTCATCTGTCATTCTACTTCAACGTGCTGTCATCATGACAAACATAAACGTTTAAACCTACTACACATTTAGCAGATATTCTGTGAGATTGGCAATAGGTACTTCACTACGAAATATTCATATTGAAAATTGCACCAATTGTTCATTCACTTTCAACATTGAGGGTAAAAATAAAGTTTGAGTTAAATTGTTCGTAACGTATTAGTTCCTGTTTCAATGCAAATCGATATTAATAATAAAGTATTCAAGTTGCGCTTTTCATTTTCCTACACCTAGTGCCGCACCTCAATAAATCATTTTTTGCTTTTTGCATGAACGTAGAAAAAATGTTGTATGCAACTCGTGCAAAAATTGTTTATTGCACTCGACGTGTTGTCCAACTCGGCCTAACGGCCTCGTCGGACAATTTCATGTCGAGTGCAATAAACATTCACTTTTACCTCAAATTGATACTCAATTTTGAAAATTTATATTGATCAGACAATGGTATATATTGAATAAGAAGTATTTGGGAGAATAGTAATTTCTAATTTTGAATAATGAACCCATTAATGGAGAAGTTTCAGTGTTTTTATGAAGGGTTTGTAACTCTGTGGATTTATTTAAACAATCATTGGCAACTTTTACACATCATTTTGAAAACAACACTAGGTTCTGCCCTTCAAAAAGAAACCCTTGTGTCTGCAGCAGAGATGGTCGACGGCTGAATCTCCATGTTCCATATTGGCAGGTGGTCGGGCCACAGAATATTGGGGCCGTGTCCGTATCCATTGAAATTGAACATGATATCCATAATTTACTTATTTGACATTCTGACTTACAAAAGAAACATAACCCAACTTTATTTTTCAACATTATCGGTTCTCTCTCTCTTTATAACCCTTGCTTCCTAATTGGCGCTTTTGTGGGTTATTTGGAACATTGGAACTATTAGACTCCACCCATTGGCCATGCCCGTAAGAAGGCCAAAGCCTTCTAGGATTCAGTGACCCTACGATTTTACTCTGCGGCATTGAAATGCGATGATGTTTACACGTTGTTATCAACAGCGGTCAGGTCCGGCTTTAGGGGAATCGTTGATACAATATTGAAATCCTCTCTAATTCTATGCGGCAGTGACCAGGGTTCCTTTTGCACCGACTCTTTCTAATTTGCAGGTTGTCACCCCTGTCGACGTACTACATTCCCCGCGACGGCTCTATCCAGTCCTACCTGGACTACATCACGCTGCTGCCGAACATCGACAGGCCGGAGGCGTTCGGCCAGCACCCGAACGCCGACATAACGTCGCTGATATCGGAGTCGAGGATGTTGTTCGAAACGTTGATGTCTCTGCAGGTGCAGAGCACGGCCGGCGCCGAGGAGTCCAAAGAGGAGAAGGTCACCGGACTGGCGGCCGACGTGCTGTCCAAATTGCCGGCCACGATCGACTACGAGCACACCGACAAGCTGATTGGGGCGCACAAGACGCCGCTGGACGTCGTGCTGTTGCAGGAGGTGCAGAGGTACGTGTTTGGAAGTAATTGCCTAGAGAATTATTATACTTTAGGGCCAGTCTTTTCAGTTTCAGTTAAACTTCAGATTAATTAACTATTGGTTAGATTGTGATCCTTCAACGTCATTTCAAGAATGTCATTCACCATCTAAACTATAAGTTAGTTATCTGGATTTTAACAGGAACTGAAAAGATAGTCTGTTTATGTGCGTTGTCGGTGATTATATTATTTGCGTAGTTGATGAAAATTAAGACACGATATCCATATTTCGATGTATAGAAACTACCCAAAAACCAAAACAGTCAATTAAAATTCAATGCGCGTTTCGCCAACAAAGTTAGGGTCCTCAGATGCTAAAAGCTTTTAGCGCAAAAGCTTTTAGCTGCTAAATAGCACACCCAACCGAGCTTGATGAAAAGATTGCACTCCTAAAACTGGTGAACAGACAATAATAACATCGTACAGAGCGTAATCTAATGTGGCGCCCAACGTGGGGCTACTCCTTGAGTTGAGAGGCTATATGATTGATACATTTTTATGATCATTTCACTATATATATATATATATATATATATATATATATAGACCAGGATCCCACGCCTATTTTCAAAGATGATTACCATCCATTTTGAAGGACAACATTTTTTTTGAGTACTTTATCGAATCATCTCGAGATTCAACTGAAAAACTAACTGTTATTTTTTTTCTTGGTGTTTTGGCATCGACTGCTATGGTTATTAGCCATGTGTTCTGGATAGGCCTTGTTACTAACTCCATACGCCACTTTAGGAGCAGCACTGTTAATTTTTAACGCAACAGTGAATCGTGCAGGATTATTCCCAGCCGACACGAGCCTCAATCATTCAGACTTTCACATCTGAAAATGAAAAAAGATCGCACCGTCTGGGAATCGAACCTGCAACCTCTCGGTTACCAGGCGAGCGCTTAACCACTGCGCTAATCCCCGCCCTACTAACTGTTATTAATTACTTTTTTGCACTTACCAAATCGACATGATTGACGCCTGCGCTGTTTATTAGCTACCACTATCGATAATTTTCGTAGAGGAAAAAGTTGGGCGTCTCGGCAAAATGAAGCTACTCAGGAAGATTCAGCATATTATTAATTATTTTTGAAAATAGGCGTGGGATCCTGGTCTAATATGAAATATATCTATGTAGTTTTGTTTGTGGTGTGAAGGACTGACTTGTTGTATAATTTTTTTAGATATAATTCTTTATTGGCTACGATTCATTCATCGCTGGAAGATCTTCAAAAAGGAATAGCTGGTCTAGTAGTTATGTCGACGGAATTGGAAGAAATATTCACTTGTATCTACGAAGGGAGAGTACCATCGACTTGGCTGAAAGGTAGTTTTCTCTTTCGGAAGTTCCCCAAGGTACCCTTTTGGGCCTCAATTGAATTGAACAAAATTAAAATAATTTGTATTTGTTCCTGTTATTAATTCTTTTGAGTTCTATGTATTATCACGATCTGATACAATATCTTTTCTCTGCAGCATATCCTTCTCTGAAATTACTGGGATCCTGGACAAGAGATCTCGTTGCCAGAGTCGAACATTTTTCGGTTTGGGCCGTAACTACTCGTCCACCATTGTTTTTCTGGCTAGCCGCCTACACGTTCCCCACTGGGTTTTTGACAGCCGTTTTACAGGTAAAACTATATTCATAAAGGATTTTACAATCAAGAAAAGACAAAACAAATGAAAGCTCTCGAAAGTTGAAGGGCTCTGAAGGGGGTTAATGATGAAAAATCTTGGCTCGAAGCGTCCAAAAATTTTAGAGGGGGGTTAAATAATCCCCACACCAAAAATAATTATGGCTCTCAAATAGCATACCGCACCTGGTGAAAAACAAATTACTTCAAATAATTTTAAAGATATTGATGATCTAGTAAGCTTACCTCTATCCTTAATTATTATTAATTTTATTGAAAATGGTGTTTTTCAGACTATTTAAAGAGAACAATTTTGAAACCTATTTATAAAGGAGGTGATAGAAAAAACATTTCAGATTATTGTCCAATAGCACTTTTGAAACTATTTGCTGAAATTTTTGAAAGTGTTGAAGATTCAATTAGTTGATTTCATCATTGTTAATATAAAGTGTGTCTCACTTCTCATGGAAACACCCCCGTATCTTCCGTAACAATATAGGTAAAATGATGAAACTCTCAGGACTTATGGAAATGCTCAAAATGCACCTACCACCTGAATGGGGTTGGCCTAAGTGATATACACTGCCCGCCACTCGCGATGGAACAACACATTTTCACGGTAAAACATACTAGGGGGCAAAATAGCCTCAAAATTCCTACAGATTCGTGATCAGGACCACCAACTTACTACAGAGACACGTTTTCCCTGAAAAAATTGCAGTCCTGAAAAATCCGAATTTGTCTCACTTCTCATGGAAACACCCCCGTATCTTCCGTAATTTTTTACGTATAACCATGAAATTTCCAAGATCGATAGATACTCTGGAAATGAACTAACTGCACAGGAATGGTCAATCTACGTAATATACACTGCACGCCAGCAGCGAAGGAACCACCCATTTTTCCATCGCTGCTGGTGTAGAATGACCCGTTTTGTGCAGTGAGTTCATTTCTAGTGTATCTATCGATCCTGCAAATTTCAGGGTTCTACGTATAAAATTACGGAAAATACGGGGGTGTTTCCATGAGAAGTGAGAAAAATTCGGATTTTTCAGGACTGAAATATTTTCAGAGAAAAAGTGTATCTGTAGTAAGTTGGTGGTCCTGATCACAAATCTGAAGGAATTTTTAGCCTATTTTGACCCCTAGTATGTTTTACCGTAAAAATGTGCTGTTCCATCGCGATTGGCGGGCAGTGTATATCACATAGGCCAACCCCATTCAGGTGGTAGGTGCATTTTGAGCATATCCATCAGTCCTGAGAGTTTCATCATTCATGATTCGCCAACAATTCAACTCTATACAATTACAGACAAATTTTCCTTAGAAGAACTCTATTTTATAGAAACTTTCAAAATGTCTTTCAATATTGTGAATAAAAAAGTTCAATCAAACTTCATATTAACTAGAAATTCTGAAATACATAGTTATCGTACTAGGCAACATAACATGTTCCATATTGATCCTGCTAACTCAATTTTTGGACAAAAGAGATTTGCACATTCCGCTCTGTCAAATTTTAATAAATTACCAATTGAGATCAAGAATTCCAGAAACATCATTCAATTTAAAAATCGATTAAAAAAGTACATGCTTGCACAAAGAAATAATCTCAATTAATATTGATTTTCAGTATGTGACATAGTCAAGGCATCCTTTACTTTAAAATTACCAAGGACTATTCTTTGTATATCTGGATTCTTATTTTATTTTTTTTTTTTTTTTTTATTTGGTCCGTTTTGAACTTTTCTACTTAAAATTTATAGAATATAAATTGTTTGAAATGTTCATAAACAGTCTGCATACCAGTTTTACGTAACTGTCTGACTGTTTTATGATATTCATTTTAGAAACGCTATTTTACTAATGAATAATTTTTTTTTATATACTCCTTGTATTTTGATGTATTATTATGTATTAATAAACTTATTATTATTATTATTAACCTCAATTATTACGGAAGATACGGGGGTGTTTCCATGAGAAGTGAGCCACGCACTGTATATTGGTTTTGATAAATTTCAATATGCATTCCAACAACATTCCAATACCCAAGCAGCTGTGATTGACTCTATGAGTAGTATTTATGAGACTTAAATAACCTGGGTATAAGGGGAGATGCATTGAATACATTTATTATTAACTTCCGATAATGAAGCATATTTTGACTTCGACTTTCAAAATTATTTTAAACATTGTATCCATAACATAAAAGTTACGAAAAAGTATCAACATTTGTAGTTCCGCAGGGTTCTGTTTTGGACCCAATTCTTTATTTTATTCAATTTTTTATATGTATTTGATTTTTCAATTGTTTATTTGTTTAGTTGCTTGATTGGTATTAAAGAAGTTCTAATGATAGAGCGCATTTTTTTTTTCATATTGTAGACAACCGCTCGTGCCAATGAAGTTCCCATCGATTCTTTGAATTGGGAGTTCAGCGTCCTGAACGTGGACGAGAATCAGATTCAGTTGGCGCCCGAAAACGGAGTGTACGTGAAGAGCACGTATCTGGAGGGCGCCGGCTGGGATAAGAAGAACGCCATGCTGGTGGAACCCCAACCGATGCAGCTCGTCTGTCCGATGCCGCTGATACACTTCAAGCCGGTGGAGCAGTTGAAGAAGAAAACCAGAGGTGAGTTATGTACAGTGAGCACGTTAAAGGTTGAAACGAATTCGTTGAAAGCTTGATACGGCCATTGGGCAAATGAAGGTGATTTCGATCGCAGACGAGGATTTTTAGAGTGATCAGCTAGATCTCCTGATCTAATCCCACTAGGTTTTTTTCGGGGATACCTCAGGTCGAAAGTTTACGTTAACAGACCTAATATTACATTATTATGAATGAAATATCTTTTATTTTACGAACATATAAGCGGTTATGTAACATAAAAAATAAAAAATCGACAAGTCTGAGCTTATTTTCTCTAATGGTCATGTCAAGCGTTTAACGATTCGTTTTACCAGTTTGAGCAGAGTTTTGACAAGTGAAAGCTCGGAAGTTGAGAAGATCGAAAGTTGAGGAGCTCGGTAGTTGATGAGCTCGGAAATTGAGAAGCTCGGAAGTTGACGAGCTCGGAAGTTGACGAGCACGGAAGTTGACAATCTCGGAAGTTGAGGAGCTCCAGAGTTGAGGAGCTCCAAAATTGAGAAGCTCGGAAGTTGAGCTCGAAAGTTGAAGAGCTCGGACGTTGAGGAGCTCAAAAGTTGAAGAGCTCATAAGTTGAATAGCTCGAAATTTGGAGTGCTCGGAAGGTGATGAGCTCGGAAGTTGAGGAGCTCCAGAGATGAGGTGCTCCAAAGTTGAGGAGCTCGGAAGTTGAGGAGTTCGGAAGTTGAGGAGCTCCTGAGTTGAGGAGCTCGGAAGTTGAGGAGCTCGAAAGTTGAAGAGCTCGTAAGTTGAATAGCTCGGAATTTGGAATACTCGGAAGGTGATGAGCTCGGAAGTTGAGGAGCTCCAAAGATGAGGAGCTCCAAAGTTGAGGAGCTCGTGAATTGAGGGGGACTCTTCTCGAAAAGCTCTGAAGTTGAAGGTCCCAGAAAATGTAGGGATTTTTTTAATACTACGACTTCAATGGGTTTGAAACTACAGAGTGTCCCACGAAGATTAGAACATGGAATATGTTGGAACTCGAAAGTAGTGGAGAATTGTAATTTTGGGGTTTTGAATTGAAGTAATTGGTGCAGCTTTTTTGATATTATGTTACCCAATGAGCTTTTTGTTTTCGGTCACGTGACATCAGATTCAAAATTATTAAGTGGCCAACCTGGTATATTTTGGAATTTTTATGTTCCTCCCGATTAAAAAATTTCAACGAACTATCGATGTGGCTTGTGAATACGTATACGAAGCAATTTTAAGAATTTCATTTATTTCATTTCTCAATTTCTCGATTCCCCATTTTTTTCAAATATTTCCCGGGTGATTGATTTTACAGAAAAATGTATTGAACTTTTTTGTAGAATTTCTAAAGGCGGTCGGAAAAGATATCCGGAAAACTGAGAAAATGTCAACCATTTCGGAGATATTTCGCATTTTCCAAATATTGCAATTTTTTTCTCGGTTTTCGTCAAAAATTGTTCCAGTAGGATTTGTTTGTCTATTTAAATTTTACCTGTCGCATTCTTCAACATTCAGTTTAAATGAACGGTACGGCGTATTTTAAGATATGTTTCGGTAAAAAATCTCCGGAAAAACCCTGTTAGCATTTTCCGATCATTCTCAAAAACAACAAACTTTATGTAGGACATATTGAAGAATATCTTCTAAAAACATTGAATGGATTAAATCAATTCCTAAACATGTATTGACGGAAGTAAAAAAAAACGGAAAAACCCCGTAAATTTTTTCAGATTTTCCAATCGCGGAAAAATTCAATCTGAAAAATATTCTACTTGAGTTATTGAAATGATTCAAATTTCAAAGCGGTATCCAAGGGTTCGAAAAATATAGAGGTTTAAAGTGTTCACAGACGGACAGACAGACAGACATTTTTTTTTTTTTATTAAAAAATTGACGGGGATCATTTCTCCCATAGTAACCATGGGTCTAAAGTGTCAAATGAAAAAGATGGGGTCCGTCAAAGTCGTTGTATAATGAAGTTATAGCTTGGAATGAGTGTTTTGATAATTTGTTGTTTTTTCAGGATTGTATTCGTGTCCTTGTTACTATTTTCCGATTCGTACTGGTGCCGCCAATCGTCCCGCCTTCGTTGTTGCCGTGGACTTGAAGAGTGGTCTGGAATCGAGTGATTTTTGGATAAAACGTGGCACTGCTCTCTTGCTGAGTTTGGCAAACTGATTTTTAAAACGACTTTTTTTTGTTCAATCAAAATGTATATAAACACCATTGTTGTTGAAGCCATATGAATTGTCTATTCTATTCATATTATGGTAACCAAAAGATGTACTCATATTGAATCAGCTTTTTGTGTTTCTGTGTGAATTAGGTATATTTTTGTAACGGAATAAAAATAAACTCTGTTATTCTAAATGTTTTCTTCCTTACGACCGATTGCTGCAGTGCCTCCGGGGTCGCAGTTTTGGACATACCCTTTGCAAATGTCAGGTGTAGTATGCGAGCTAGAGAAAACGAGTTCTTTACATGTTGATGTGCGATCTCAACAATATATTCATCTAGTCACTGGAAATTTAATGTCCGTAGGTTTGTGGGGCGATACGAAAAGTATAAAAATTGACAAAGGTTTAGTTTATTTTCGCATACACGCCCAATTTGCTTCATTTGATGAAGGAAGTAATAAGCGCCATCTACTAACCACTAGTAAAAGCATGTTCATTCACGGGAAGAAATCTGTAAATTGGATTCAACAGCCCTCCAGCGAGATTGGTTTGGCAACTGATCAGAAGATGGCGCAATCATCACTAATTTCATTGTTTATATAGAATTTTATAGGTTTGAACTATTTAAAAAAAAACAGGTAACCCCTTTGTCTTTTTTTCGGTGAAAGATCAAAAAATAGATTTACTCCAAAATGGACCAACAGAAGGATCTCAAGAAGCTGAATACAGTACTGAAATCGGTTTTTGGCCCTTATGGTTTCCGAGTTATTGCAATATTCAAACGAAAAAAACACAAAATTTGAAAAATCGAATTTTGAGAGGGATTTCACTATTCCGCTGTTCAGCATCGTTCCTAGGTCATCCACAGCGAATATGGAGGCTCTAGGAAGAAGTTGATTTTCAGGCCTTCAAAAAATACAAGGTTAACTAACCCCTTTGAACTTTTTACGGTGAAAATTCAAAAAATAGATTTGCTTCAAAATGGACCAACAGAAGGATTTCAAGCAGCTGAATCCAGTGCTGCAATCGGTTTTGGCCTATCTCTTATGGTTTCCGAGTTATTGCAATTTTCAAACGAAAAAAACACAAAATTTGAAAAATCGAATTTTGAGAGGGATTTCACTATTCCGCTGTTCAGCATCGTTCCTAGATCATCCATAGCGAATATGGAGGCTCTAGGAGAAAGTTGATTTTCAGGCCTTCAAAAAATACAAGGTTAACCCCTTTGAACTTTTTTCGGTGAAAATTCAAAAAATAGATTTGCTTCAAAATGGACCAACAGAAGGATCTCAAACCGCTGAATACAGAACTGCAATTGGGACAAAAAAAATTCACAAACTTTATTTTCATTTTATTCATAGAATGATGCGCGCCATCCAGACTATCCATTGATGTTCATATTTTCATTTACGGAAAGGAATCTGTAAATTGAAATCACAGCCATCTGGTTGGGTTACCTACCAGAAGATGGCGTGCTTAAAACTAATTTCATTGTTGAACATTCTCCTTTTTCTTGGTCATACACCAATGTTGTACTCTATACAACGGTCATACCATTGTTTAAATATAACATAGTCAATGGCTGTGGAAAAGGTATTGGACACAAACGCAAGTGTCATCTAGCGTGATTAGTTACAAACATGAATATTTGACGTCATTTTAATGCAGGTTTCTTCAAAAAACCCTGATTTTATTGCTTTCCATTGTTTTAATCAAGTTACGACATGACTTGGAGGCCAGATCACTGAAGTTACGACATGACTTGGATGCGAGCTCACTATCGCCATCTACATGTGGCATCCATTTTGATCCAATTATAATCCCATAAGGTTGACTATCTTCTATATAAACAATGGTCATATCTACCGAAATTGAAAAATAATGGTGTATCAACTTCTTTCAAAATATTTCGTCGTTTCTAAGACCGAAGCGCCATCTAGATTTTAATAGCCAAAGTTTACAGACGCTGAACAACCATCCTTCTAGAAATTTATTGTAATAGTTCGACTACCTATGAAGAGATGACCTACAATGCTCACATTTCCATTGATTCACTACAATGTTTGAACTTATTTCTTTTTTTGTATTATCTCTCATCAGGAATAGATTGAAGATATTATAGAGCAAACTAAGGAATAAGATGCGATATAGTTTAAATTTCATGTTTATGGTGCTAGAGACATTTCATTTCAAATTTTGTGGGAAAAAGGTTTTCAAATTAAAAAAAAAATGCATTCGAAAGTTTCGAAAAAAGGTTAAAATCGAGAGTTACGAAAAAGATTGCATTCGAGAGTTCTGAAAAAAAAGTTGCATCGAGTTAGTAAAAAATAAAGTTGCGTTCGAGTGTTTAAAAAAAAAAAAAAAATTGAATTTGGAAGTTCCGAAATAATAAGTTGCATTCGGGTGTTTCTAGAAAAAGTTTGTTTCGAAAGTTTCTGTAAAAAAATTGCATTCGATTGATTTGAAAAAAATGCATTCGAAGTTTCGAAATGAGAGATTGCATTCAAACATTCAAAAAAAGTTTCATTCGAGTGTTTCGAAAAAAAAGTTGAATTCGAAAGTTCAGAAAAAAATTGCATTCGAGAGATCTGAATGAAAAAATGAATTCCAAAGTTCTGTAGAAAAGTCGAATAAAAAAAGTGTGGTTCGAAAGTTCCGAAAAATGTTGAATTCGAGAGTTCTACAAATGAATTACATTCGAGTTCTGAAAAAAATTTGCTCCCCAGAGTTTCGAAAAAAAGTTGTACTTATCGAGTGTTTTAAAAAGAAAAAGTTGCATTCGAAAGTTCAGATAAATTGCATTCGAGAGTTCTGAAAAGTTGCATACGAGTGTTTCGAAAGAAAAAAGTTGCCGAAAGTTCCGAAATAAAAAGTTGCATTCGGATATTTCGAAAAATAAAGAAAAAAAAATCAAATGCTTTGAGAACTCGCGAAGAATATTTTGTGCGTGTGTCACTTGACGGATGGTCCAATGTGCATAATGAACCGATAATCTGTGCAAAGGTTACAACAGAAAATTGACCTTCTTTCTCAGTACATATTTTAGATACTTCTGAAAACCCACATACTTCTGTATTTTCAACAGAAATTGCGGTAGCACTCATAAATGGGCTTAAAACCGAATATGACTGTACAGTATGTAGTTTTTTCAAAAATTATGCTGCTAATATGGAAAAATCAAAGAAAAACATCTATTGAATTAAACTTTATAACATATGGCATTGATGCACTTGTTTCAAATTTGTAATGTGAGTATTTGGAAACAGCTAATATTGAAGAGCATGTTGTTTACATTGCCAATAAATAGCATATGCAGCATATGCCAAAGAAGGTGAAAATACTAGTTTGCGACTTTTTAGCAAGTTTCGTTGAGTCATATCGCCCATACTTTTCAAAATTGCTCAGACCAAAAACGATATTGACAATATTACAAGAAGAAACATTTCATACATTCACTTAAAAACAATAAAATAGTGCTTAAGCATATCTGTATCGCAATAGATAGACTACAAAGAAGCAGTGCCAGACTTTCAGATGTTGTGGAAGAATTTAAAATACTGGAAATCCATTTTGATAAAACTTACATAACTGAATCATCTGTAAAAATTTAAGAGGCGTTGAGAACAGTGTATAACCTTATATCATTTGTTGGTATATCTTCTTAACCCAGCAAAAACTGAGCAAACACTAACAAAAAGTGAAAAAAATGTTGCTTTGAAAGGTGTTGGAGAATTATATCCAAATAGTGGTTTAGTACCACTCATAATCAAGTTTCTTGCCAGATCAGAACCTTTCACGAATATTATGTTTCATATGATGACATTCTTTAGGAAGTAAAAGGATTCTCTTTATAAATTGAGAGTATGTTCATTTATTTATTCATCTTAGCAGAATAAAAAAGAAATATACAAGTTTAAATCTTCAAGACAACATTCCAATTCATAATCATGGAACAAGAAAACTGATAGAATCAGGACTGAAATTGGAAGAAACGGTATAATGGTATACTTATTTATAATAAACTACCAAGCACATTGAAAAACATGAAATGTTCCTCAAAATTCAAGTATAAATTGAAACAGTATTTTAAAAAATGAATCCGATTAGACAATGTATTATTTTTTTTTTTTTAATTTGTTCATCTATTTACTATTTTTCATTTTTAATATTTCCCTAGTATAAGCAGCCTATGTTTCTTATGAATAATAAAGTTATTATTATTAGATTGGTGGGAGTTGCACCATATATACCCATTCTACTTTTTCCGTATCATTCTAGATAAAAATCAACATTTGGTCCAGTCCATTCCAAACTCAATAATCGATTATATAGGAATGGAAAAATTTCAAAATATTTTTTTTTTTTGTACAAGCACTACAATTTAATAATAATAATAACATTTATTATTCTCAAGAAACAATATGTTTATAACAGGGAACATAAACTGAAGTATCGAAAACACTGGTAATTTATACAAACAAGATGAATAAGCAGTAAGAGCAGTATTAATTGTGACGGGGAAACGAATAAGGTATAGGAATATTCAAAGAATGAAATAATATTATTATGTTAATAAATATTTCTTCAATTTAATGTTGTAAGCTGTTAAACTTATTGTGAGTTTGAGCAACTTGGGTAAATTATTATACTGAATTATACCATTTTAACGAATAAACATTATTTGGGTAAGGTGGGTTTATTTTTTTGATAGAATAAAACAATAATTGAAACTGAAAGTTTCTATTTTTTTGCCGAACAAACTGCAACAACAATCCTTCACCGAACAAAATCAGTTCTAATTCCTCATTCTATTCAAGTAAACATCTTGGCCCGCCGTTTTCAACCATTCCGAAATGACTTGTATGTACTGCGCCATCGTTTCAGTGAACCATCCTGCAGAAAAATTAGGCACCATTACGAAAATTCCCGCTAATACTAACAAAGGCCACAATATGGAGAATACGAACTGCACTAGTTTGGTCACGACCACCCAGGCCCCCACGAAGCACAGGAACCCCAAAATGGCCAGTTGAGTGTCGGACGCGAAGAACGCCTGAGACAAGGTCTTCGTTAGACCGTCCATACCTCGAAGCTGGGATATTTCGACTGAGATTTTGAATTTTCGGTCAAACGACAACGCTGCTGTCATGTTGAATGTCAGTTGTGTCAACGGGTTTGTACAGAGTGATTTAGACACGAAAATTGATCGTGTGTTCTGGGGATTCAATCAATCATTAGTCCAAGCAATAGGGAAAAGTGTGTGCAAAAATTATAATCCAAAATAAAAAAATATGAGCGTATACGAAATTGAAATTCAGCATGAGTTTCTATTTCATGAGACTCGATTGTGATTACCGAACATTACCTAAGAAATTGGCTAAGTTGCGAAAAGCGGTTTTTTATTGATAACTAAAAAACTACAGCTCCGATCGAAAAAATCAAATTAGGAAATTGAAAAGATCTATTAATTGAATGACATATAATTTTCCGATATTATTGATACTTTTCGAGTTATATCGGAAAAACCGTGAAAAATCCTCCGAGCAATAAAAAATATGAAGCGTGTTCCGTTTAATGCATTGAGGACATAATGCGCATATGACCGTTCCGTTTCCTACATTGGGAGCGCATTGACACGCCCACTTTTATATTCCCCTCTTTGGCCTTGAGACATCGAAAGTGCATGAGCTACTGCCCGTTCGTCTAGCAGCGATCAATGCGATACTAATTAGATCTGTCAAACTCAAAAGTCACGTTCGAACAGAAACGTCAGAAACCGAATCAACAGTTTAAATTTGATATTTGATGAAGTGTCGAGTATCGTGCATTATCACATTTACCTGATTTACCGTACAATGGAAGAAAAAATCGTCAATTCATTCAACATCATATCGTCGGTCTCATGCCAAAACCACGAATGTGCAATTTGTCATTTCGAATGAGGAGAGTTTCAAGAATATTCGTGCTTCTTGCTTTGAAAATCTAGGTAAGTTTTCACATTGGCGAATTCACTCTCGTTCACAGTAGACAACCTGATAGCACTTTCGAGGGTTTGACAATGAACATTTTGGTAGAAAATTAGTATTTTACATGTTGAAGTCAGAACCGTGGAATTAGCATATTCATGGTTTTGGCCTGGGACAGACGATATTATCCTCATAACTATCACTTGTATCAGAATCTGAGCTACTCTCAGTTTCACAAAGCTCGCTTCCTACTCTTGCTATTAACACTTTCGTTCTACCCATATTAATTTATTTACTAGATTAAAGGTGCATTTAGTCAACATAAACGTAACTTTAGCACAAGCACTGACATAAACATAACCGTGAAAATAATTTTTTATCAGACCTAATATTACACGAGTTTTAGATTTAGACATACATTTTATGACATGAAACTTTAGGTACACGTGAATTAAGAACAATATTTTTATCGTAAAAGTAAGATTCTTATAAAATTGGGATTTTCAAAGTGACATGTTTTTAGCATAAACTTAATATTGTTGTATAAATGGTGCCATTTGATTTAACAGATTCAACTTTCGTTTTTAACATATATTTAAGCACAATTTTAAAATGATGTTGACTAAATGCACCTTAACAGATTTGTTTCCGTAACATAAGATTTTGGTTAACTGATAAAGTGATAAATGTCAAAATCTGCGGGAAACGGCATGCACCACGCAAGCAATTCGTTCCGATTCCAACCCACCAACGTCAAAGTTAGTTGAAACGGAACGCTTGATTATGTCTGCAACAGTGATGCGATGAATGCATGAAACGGAACACGCTTATAGAGAGGGCTTTCCTGTCTCTTTCTTGAAAGCAACATATCCGATGTTGTTTATAAATATCTATGCTCGAATCATGTTAAAAAAGAACATTATCGGATATTTCCGTTTCCACTCATTAATCAGGTTGGAATTCCGTATTCTTATTCACTCTTAACTTGGCGATCTAGTTTGTTTACATGCGTTGACAACTTATTTATCGTCTTGTCAGTTCAGTTTGGATTTGTGTCTATTTGTATAATTGTTTTAATTTTAATAAGTGGTAGAAGTGTTGTGTTGGATTGTTGAATTGTTATATTAGAGACCTTATCTCTTCGAAATGTCGAAAACGTGTGAAGTTTGTGGGCTGAAAAAGTTATCAAGCACTAAACAAACATTCCACAAGTAAGTATCAAATCAAACCATGAGCGTCGCAGCATGGCATATACCATGTCTGATGGGCATACCCTACGAACAACGAACGACAGCAACGTTGTTGGCAGTTCTCGCGCGTTCAAGTGAAATCTTGTTTATATCCTCACGAATTTCGCAATTTTTCTGCGAATAAAATGGCTGCCAGTCATGCCGGACCAATCGTTGAAGCAGCCATTTTATTCGCAGAAAAATTGCGAAATTTGTGAGGGTATGAATAAGACTTTACCACGTGAACGCGCAAGAATTGGCAACAACATTGCTATCGTTTTTTTGAAAGTGGTTGACAATGTTTCACTTTGAGTAAGGTTATTCTGGACTTACATTGTCCAAAAAAGAACAAAGAAGAATTCAATTCTAGGCAATTTTATTCACGACGTTTCAACTGTTGAAATCTACAGTCGTTATCAACTGTATGATAACTTGATAACGACTTGCAATTTAATTTCTATTGCCCCACAGCAATAACCTCTACTTTTTCATATTCAAAATTGAAGCATGAAAGTCTATTTTTTTAATGATCGTAAAAGAATTAGTGCATGCTGTGTTAGTACACGTAGCGTGTTGACAATTATCACATGTACAATAAACAGTCACCTATTTTCGCACCTGTTACATACATAACTATTTGTCCACTACATTTTCATTATGAATTCTATTTATGAATGAGTTATTTATGCAACCATTTAGAAAATGTTGCCATTTGTATGATAGGAAGAGTTTAATCCAAAAATTCATTGTATTAACGTATGAACATGTTACTATTTTTTTACTATACTCGTAGAGTGTACCCAAAGGCATGGCCTGTGCGGGTACATGGCAGCTTTTATTTGCTGTGGCGCTCCAGGGCGACCTTGTTTTCATTGGAAGCGCATTCACTTTTCATCAGTATAGGGAGACCTACAGCACTACTGCTGGTGGTTGGTGTGCATTCCGAACATAAATAACAAACTTGCTTTCCAACCAGACATGTGATCGTCTATCGATGCCGATACATGTGATAACAAATGTGTCTGCAGCGACCGTACCTAATTAATAATATATAAGAAAATGTATTAGCACGCCACTGGTTCCAAGCTTAGCTCCAGTTTTCGAAACAATAACAAATCTCCCCCTCACCAACAAATCATAACAAAGGATAGCGGTATGCAGCTTTCACATCAATATGTGTTGTTTAAATAGAAATGGCACCTCTATATCTTTTATTGCTCGGAGGAAAAATCGGGTTTTTCATAACTCGTTAACTGTAAGGTATTCAAACTTGTTTCTTACCGTTATGTGTAGCCTATGACACACGGGCGTAGCCAGGTTGTAGTATCGGGGGGGGGGGGGGTTCAAGATAAGTATGAAATAAAAATTAAAAATGAAAAAAAAAACAGAAGGTTCATTCATTTATTATTGCTAATATCTTAACTTTTCGGGGGGGGGGTTTGAACCCCCAAAACCCTCCCCCTGGCTACGCCCGTGCTATGACAACCCAAAAATGTCTTTCTTTGAAAAATTGATAAATATTGATTATTTTTCAAAATATATGAAGTCTTCTCAAAAAAGATTCTCTCTCAATATGGATACACTTGCTCGGGGAATGAAGCTACAGTATCGATTCATGGCTTTTTTTTTCTGTAAGAGTTGTTCTTTCATATTATCGAATATGTATATTGATTTTTTTAATTTTGAGGATCAAAAAATTACTTTAAAAAAATTGCACAATTTTTTACGGTTTTTTTCTGAATACATTGCTCAATTTTGTTTTTATATAAATGACTTTTATGAAAATGGATTCCTAGCATGATTTCAAGCATTGATTGGTTAGCAGGTATGATTTCTCCCACCCCTAACGATAATAGATAATTATTCCTTTATTCCAAATACAAAATGAGAACAGCTCTCATCAGTAATAAAAATTCAATTAAAACTATCTTCGATGCAAAACCCAATCGCGATAGAATGAAGAAATCAGGTAAATATAGAATAAAATGTGGTGAATGCTCTGCAGCATATGCACGCCAAACCGGTAGAAATTTTGACTTAAGACTCCGTGAATACATCTGTTTGGACAAAAAATCTACGATGTATGAACATCTGCAAGAATCAAAACACAAAATGAAGAAAATGAATTTATCGGAAACCATGGAAAATAATAAATCAATTAAAAACCCGATCTATAGAACCCTTAACGAACAACTGGATTTATGTAGGTTTCCACTTTTGAATTTATGATGAAAACCCTGATAATTTATGTGGTCTCCACTCTTGAATTTGATATATGTTCTTTATCTCTTAATTATCCCTTCATCTAGCTTACCTGCAATCTGCTTATATAAATCCGTTTCAGTTTCCAAATTGTATTAGTTAGTTATTATACTTGATAATGGGATAGAACCCGAAACCTGGTCGTAATAATAAAATATCTAGTGGAAATTAGACAAAAGTGTTTTTCTATTCATTTCATTGAAGTGATCACGAATTTCCAAAAGATAAACAAAAAATTGAACTAAACAAAAACACTAGGGATTTCACAAAAATAGGTTTACAAAAACCAGTACACTTGTTTCAACAGAAAGTGTAACAAATATGATACACGGTACGCTACTGTTCTGCATGTCATAAATAACACTAGACGACCGCAATGCAATAAAAATAATGAGTGGTGATTTATGGTAATTTATGCAACAGGCTGTCAGAACAATTACTGATTGATTGGTTTCCAGGCGGCGAACGATTCCACCCAATTTGGTCTACTGTTTTCTTCATATTGGTGATAGTATTTATTTAATTTTCCGTTTTCATCTTTTATTCGTTATTATACCATGTACTGTTTTGAACTAACCCTATATATTGACCTGAAGTTCAACTGAGTTTGGAATGGATATACCTAGTATAACTTTTTGACACTCTATTCTAAAAATTGGGCCAATAAAGGTGTGGACCCCCCTCCAACTCCTCCAAAACTGGGTTCACATAATTTTTGAAGCGAAAAAATAATAGAGTACCTAAAAAAACAGGGGTATGCCAATTTTCAGAAGATTCGATTCCGTATTATTATTATAGTCACAGTTTTAGATAATCTCGTTTTTTTTCCTAAATTACAGGGGCTGTAGCTCGGAGGGGGTGCATTTTAGGACACATGTTGAATTGAAGAAAACGTCTTATTTTGATCCCAACAATACGTTTTTGAAATATTCACATAGAATTTTGAATAAATTAGCTAATACATGTTTTGTTAGTTTGATATTGTGAAAATACCCCCCTTTCGTTTATTACGATTTTCCCGCAAACGGTTGGTTGTACGACAAAAATGCAGGAAACCGAATTCTTAGTTTTTTTTATGGCCAATAAGATTATGCTATTTGAATTCGGAGTTTCTCTTTTTGAACATAAAAATTGGGCCAATAAAAGTGTGGACCCCCCTCCAACTCCCCCAAAACTGGGTTTACATAAGTTTTGAAGCAAAAAAAGAATAGAGTGTCCAAAAAAATGGGGATATACCAATTTTCAGAAGATTCGATTTGTTATTATAGTCACAGTTTTAGATAATCTTGTTTTTTTCCTAACTTACAGGGGCTGTAGCTCGGAGGGGGTGCATTTTAGGACACATGTTGATTTGAAGTAAAAGTCTTATTTTGATCCTAACAATACGCCCTTGAAATATTTACATCGAATTTTGAATCACCCTGTATATTAGATTTCATTCTTTAAACTAATTGGCGCACCATTTTCCTTGTTATTTGATCAACTGAACATCTACTTTCATTAAATTTCAAAATTCACGACTCACAAGCTCCTATTAAAAACTGTGGTCACCAGAATGAGGGTACAACCTATGTAATTAAATAAATAAAATGAATAAATATGTATGTGGGTACTTCCGAGGAATTTTAGTGTGTCAGAGCTTGGCTATACAGGGAAATCTACCTACCTACATCAACAAAAAGCAAATAAAACTCGGAAAATGTACTCATCTCCATATTTTTGAGTATTCAGTCGAATTGCATATCGACCAGAACTTCTGAAATGCTCAAAACAGATATTATTATTTATTTGACAGGTAGTTCAATAAGCATCAAGTGAGGATTTATCATGAAAAACCTTGATGGATACCTGCATTTTACCTGCTGCCTATGAGTTAATTAAAGAAAAATTATTCAATAAAATCTTCAAATAACGCACAATATTTAGAAAATTCACATCTCTTAATCTCAAAACTCCATCAACCTATTCAAGTCGGTCAAAACCTCATTTGAGTGTTCGGAATTGTCAGGAACTTTATGACGACTGCCGATCAAACATCCTTTGATTTTACATCCGCTTTCGATAACTGCTCCATCGCAAACTATGCAGTTTTCCAATGCAACCCTGAAATAATAATAGTACTGAAAAATGAATAAATGAATACCCGTACTGTCACGTGATTGAAAATGGCGAATTTATACTCACTTTTCCTTAATTATCACATTGTTCATAACGACGCTGTTGAAAACCCTACTGAAGCTATTAACTTCCGTATTCAATCCAATAATACTATTCTTAAAAGAAGTTTTTTCATTTAGTTTGGCCCCTTCCCATATTATACAACGATCATCCACCTGGTTGGATGTGATGACAGCCTTGGGAGATTTCAAAGTGAGTTCACTGTTATTTGTTATCTTGCTCCATTTATCTATGATCTAAAAAAGAAAATATTTGCAATGTGAAGCTGTGGAGGAAACACTAAGGCATAAAAGAGAAACTTGTCTCGAGTGGTTCGGGTCATACCTAATATCTTGAATATATGCCTAAAACCACCTTTTTTTTTAAATATAATATTAGTTTTTACCTACAAAACTCAGGTCTCCCAATGGGCTCACCATTGAGTCCCATTCTGGCAGATAATTTCATGGACAACCTTGAAAATACCCTCATCCTTAACAACCCCCTTTTTAAGAAACATTGTGTTTGGTTCAGATACGTTGATGACGTACTAGTAGGTTTTGATGGTTCCAACAGGCAAATTAATTAATTTTTGAACTTCCTAAATAGTCTACATAACAAAGTTAAATTCACAGTAGAAATTGAACAAAACAAGAAGCTTAACTTCTTCGATTTGAGTATCAAGGGTTAGTAATAGTTTTCAATTTGATATCTACCGGAAAAACACCTTCACAGACTGTACAATTACCTTCGATTCTTTCAGTCCGATGTCACATAAATTATCCGCCTTTAGGTCAATGATACATACAGCTTTCGCAATCCCTTTACCTGATAAGAATTTCCAGGATTAACTAAATATCATTAAACAAATTGCGGTGAACGATCAAGTACCAGTTTCTTTAATAGAGAAATTAATGAATGATGGTTTTTCGGGTTTTTAGGCCGACGTTTATTTAGAGAAAAACTCGACGTTTCGCCAACACGAGTGGTTGGCATTTTCAAGAGAAATGTTTACAGTTTCGATCACTGAACACTACTTGTTTGGTATGCGTTGTCTCAGCCAGTATTTATGGGTCGACGTACTCGTACCTGCGTCCGGTGCCATCGTCCCTGCGTCGGGTACCCCCTCGGATTCATTAATTTCCCGGTATGGTGTTATTACCGTTTTCTCGAGAACAGGTAGCCATGCTTTATTCAATTGTAACCCTTCTTCAATTCTGTTGAAATTGTTGGGAAGTTTTTTGATTTCGATTGCTTCTCGGAAGAGTCTTGGATAATATGCATGTGTTGTGGCAATTACTTGGGTTTCTTCGAACTTCACTCTGTGATTGTTATTGTTAAGCACATGTTCTGCGACAGCGGATTTTTCTGAGTGTCCTAACCGGCAATTGGCCTTGTGTTCCTTTATTCTGGTATTTGTGGAACGCTTCGTGGTTCCGATATAAACGTTGCCACAGGTGCATGGAATGCGGTACACCCCAGATGGGCTTAGTTCATCACGTTTATCCTTCGCCGATCTCAAGTGATCCTTCAGTACACTTCAGTTCACTTCAGATCACTTGAGATCGGCGAAGGATAAACGTGATGAACTAAGCTCATCTGGGGTGTACCGCATTCCATGCACCTGTGGCAACGTTTATATCGGAACCACGAAGCGTTCCACAAATACCAGAATAAAGGAACACAAGGCCAATTGCCGGTTAGGACACTCAGAAAAATCCGCTGTCGCAGAACATGCGCTTAACAATAACAATCACAGAGTGAAGTTCGAAGAAACCCAAGTAATTGCCACAACACATGCATATTATCCAAGACTCTTCCGAGAAGCAATCGAAATCAAAAAACATCCCAACAATTTCAACAGAATTGAAGAAGGGTTACAATTGAATAAAGCATGGCTACCTGTTCTCAAGAAAACGGTAATAACACCATACTGGGAAATTAATGAATCCGAGGGGGTACCCGACGCAGGGACGATGGCACCGGACGCAGGTACGAGTACGTCGACACATAAATACTGGCTGAGACAACGCATACCAAACAAGTAGTGTTCAGTGATCGAAACTGTAAACATTTCTCTTGAAAATGCCAACCACTCGTGTTGGCGAAACGTCGAGTTTTTCTCTAAATAAACGTCGGCCTAAAAACCCGAAAAACCATCATTCATTCAACGATGGCCGCGAAAGCCTTTCACAGAGAAATTAATATCAGGTAAAACTCATAAAAAGGTTATGTTTTTTTAACTATACTCAAATATCGAAGAACACAATACACGTAACGTAACATTCAAAATAATTTTTCTAAATTCAAAATATCAACAGCTTTCATAAGTAATAATAATTTAGATAGAATTATGTTCAATGCAAAACCTAAACGAGATAGAATGAAAAAAATCAGGGATATATAGATAAGAATGCGGGGAATGCTCTGCAGTACATACAGGCCAAACCGGTAGAAATTTTGACGAAGGCTCCGTGAACACGTCTGTTTCGACAAGACAAAAAATCAACAATGTACGAACATCTGCAAGAATCCAAACACAGGATAAGTAAAGATAATCTCAAAATCCTACACACATGTAATAAAGGGAAGAAAATTAATCTGTTGGAAGCCATGGAAATTAATAAATCAATTAAAAACCCGAAATATAGAACCCTCAACGAACAACTTAATTTATGTAGGTCTCCACTTTTGCATTTATAATTTTGACAACCCAGATAATTTCCATAACCTCCAGTATTGAATTTATATCGTTTCACCCTGTTCATTTGATTTCATTTAATTACCTCTCCATCCAGTTTACCTGCAAACATCCTATATAACTAGGTTTTAGAGTTCAATTGTATTAGTTAGTTTTTATATTTCATAATGGGATAAAATCCGAAACCGGTCGTGAAAATAAAAAACTAGTGAAAAAAAAGACAAAAGTGTGTTTCTTTCGTTTCATTAAAGTGATCATGAATTTCCACAAAATAAACAAGTCATCAATTACACAAATTTTCTAATTGGAATCTGCAAATTCTCCACAACTCTCTGACGATTCCGAATTCTAATTATTTGTGTTTTATTTGCATTGAAAAAGAGGTCGCGCCCATTGAAGAATTTTGCTGTCTTCTCAATGGTGTCTTTACATTTTGCTTCCCATTTTTTTGTATCCGGGTCGGATATGACCAATGAGAAGACATCTGCGTATGTAGTGTATTGTTCTTTACCGAAGACGTGATCCATATGACTTACGTGTAGAATAAATAGAATGGGACCTAATACTGATCCTTGTGGGACTCCTCTAATCAAGTTTCCAGTATCTGACTGGATGATTTCGGTTTTTTTCTCATATTGAAAATGTAAACATTCTATTTGTTTTAGATTCTCTATAAAAGAAGACATCCTTCCAAACCATTTATTTCTAATATCAATAATGTTTTTCATGACTAACACAGTCGAATACCCTACTCAAATCGCAACATATTGAAGCAGGGCAGTCGCCTATATTCTATGATTTAAAAAAGACTTTGCTGTGGTAATGGACATTCTCGAACTAAAGCCATGTTGTTTTTTGCATATAACTCGATACCTTTTTACGAATGGTAACAACCTACGGAGGAAAGCATACTCAAAAAATTTTGAAAATCTATTGGGTAGGTACTCTTACTGGTCGGTAGTTTTCCAGCATAATTGAATCTTATTCTTGAAAAGAGGAACAACTTTTCCTGTTTTAATTTTCTCTGGAAAAACACCACACTCAAAGGACATATTAATTAAATGTTTGATAATAGCATCGAAAACACTCTTCAAAACAAATGATGGAACTTTGTCTATACCGACTGATTTCTTATTTTTTAATGATCAGTGAAGTTTTTTCTCTGCATATAGGTACAGGAATATAGTGTTACTGACCTGATTTTTAAGTACAAAAAAATTCATTTTTAGCTATTTTTTCAATCAAACGAGTTGAAGTCTCTACGAAAAAATCATTGAACTCTTTTGCAATTATATCCAGATTTTTTTAATATACAGGGTGGGTCACGGTCGATGGTACCTTAGACGTTTACGAAGAACGGGATATAGGATCATTCTGAAAATTTGGTTTCTCAAGTAGTTGCTCTTGCTCTATCGATATAAAATATTTTCAGCAATGCAGCGTTGCCGCTTATACCAAAAAGTAGCAGCATCTTTGTTATTTCAAATGGGTCACCCTGTATATTACCGCATTTTTTAAATTGTCATTCCTTTCTGATTATTTCTGCCTCATACTCCCCTACACCTATCTCTAACGGGTTTTGAGATATTGGTTTTTCCATATTTTTTATCCAAAACATAGCTCGAATTGAATGTTTATTTCTGCGGTATTTGGATTCTTAGGAAGTTGCAATTTTGATCATGTACATTGATTCTGTATAGAGAAGTTTGTTCTGCGTTATACAGGGTCGTTCAAAATTCACGATCTTACTGCTAGATACGAAAAGGGTTGAAAGTGCGTTTTTTAAATGGAACATCCTGTATATTATGAAATATCCTGAAAGATGACTAAATTCGCTTCGAATTGATATATCATGTTCCTATACCTAAATAGCCAGAATTCCGAGATAATAGCAATTTTCACTTGTAATCTCCCAAGTGCTTGAATTATTGCCGGAAATTTTTCGAGTACATACATTTTTTGAGAAAAATAAATCGATTTTTTTTTGAAAACTTCACACCTCACTTTTGTAGCCAATCAAAAAATTCGTTCTTGTTTAGATACCATGGCAACCCTAAAAATTTCCGGAAATTTTTATCCTCCTGGGTACCCTGGGCGAAATTAATAAGTGGAAATTTTTCTGTCAAACTTTGACATGTGACAAGTTGATATTTTGCTCTAATGTACAAATGGAGGTCTAGTTTTTATATAAAAGGAGATAATTATGTATTTACTAGATATTTGGAATGTATCTGAAAATATTTTCTCCACGATTATTGCAGAAATTGTCAATTCTGAAATCATATTTAAGAAGAAGTTCAATACACCATTTGTCACGAGTTTTCATCACAAGTCCCGTAGCTCAGCGGTAGTGTTGCGGCCTATGAGTCGCTAGGTCGATTGTTCAATCCACGATTAGAACATAACTTTTTTATTTTTTTGTTCCAAATTTAAACACATTTATTTATGTAAATAAAAACCATCGTTAGTTATTTCTTATGAATTGTTGGATGATTTTCATTTCTCGGTGTGAAATTTTCTCACCGAATCCCCCTCGTGCTTGAATTAATTGTCGTAAATTTATCTCGTACATGAATTTTCAAAGAAAATTACCCTCGTCGCTTCTCAAAAAATTCCTGTACTCGAAAATTTTCCGGCAATAATTCAAGCACTTGGGAGATTACAAGTGAAAATTGCTATTATCTCGGAATTCTGGCTATTTAGGTATAGGAATATGATATATCAATTCGAAGAGAATTTAGTCATCTTTCAGGATATTTCATAATATATACAGGATGTTCCATTTAAAAAAACGCACTTTCAACCCTTTTCGTATCTAGCAGTAAGATCATGAATTTTGAACGACCCTGTATAACGCAGAACAAACTTCTCTAAACAGAATCAATGTACATGATATTGATGAACTAAACACAAAATTGCAACTTCCAAGTATCCAAATACCGCAGAAATAAACATTCAATTCGAAGTGTTTTGGATACAAAATATGGAAAATAACCAATATCTCAAAAACCGTCAGAGATAGGTACAGGGGAGTATGATACAGAAATAATCAAAAAGGAATGAAAAGTTCAAAAATGCGGTAATATAGAGGGTGACCCATTTGAAATAACAAAGATGCTGCTACTTTCTGGTGTAAGCGGCAACGCTGCATTGCTGAAAGTATTTTAGATCGATAGACCAAAAGCAACTACTTGAGAAACTAAATTTTCAGAATGATCCTATGTCCCGTTCTCCTTAAACGTCTAAGGTACCATCGACCATGACCCACCCTGTATAATAACCAACATTATTCAGGAATATATTTTTATTTGATACCGTATTTCAAGTCACTTCATAAATAATCTGCCATAAACCAAGCGTGCTATTTTCTGCATTTTGCATGGATTTCTTGAAATGTGTTTTACGTTTTTCTTCTTCTTCAATAGAGCACTTAGGCTACACGAATTCACCTCATTTTGTACCCATTTATTATTTTGGGTATGTATGTGTATTCTGACAAATTTTAGGAAAATCCCCGAGCCAAAGGGGAATCCCCGCGCCAAAGGGGAATCCCCGCGCCAAAGGGGAATTCCCGCGCCAAAGGGGAATCCCCGCGCCAAAGGGGAATCCCCGCGACAAAGGGGAATTCCCGCGTCATAGGAATAAAATCTTGCGTCTTGTAAACTAGTCATGCAATTACGGTCTTACTTTCGTTCTAACAAGCATACATTCGTTCAGTTTTGTTTTATATTGTTATTTCTGTGTTGCGTGCGTGACTAATTTTAATTTATAATAAATAAAAAATGCCATGCCAAAGAGACTTTTGATTAAATCATTGATTTTTATTGAAAAAATAGATTGATTTATATCGCGATATAAATCATGATTTAAATCAAAATGTTTTAATCCTGCCAACCCTGGTGGATGTTTTCCATTAATAAATAAACTAATTTAATGAATATACAGCTTGGCAAATCTAGCTATAAATTTCGAGAAACGTATGATATGCGCGAATTTTGTATGCGAAAGTATTCGGGCGATAAAGAGGTTAATATAATTGTACATTCATTAATTACGTTTTCACATTCAGAGCTAGATTTACCGAGCTGTACAGAAATATTCTCAAACTCACTTTGGCGTTGGAAGACCAGTAGGCAGGTAAAGTATTCACCCTAACCCCGTAAGCCTCCTTCGGGGCCACAAAGGCAAAGCACCTAATCATATCACCCTGATACGCAGGCTTCAGATCCCCAATGTGATCGTTGAAAGACGAAGCTTCCCGAATGGCCAGATCCAAGTCGTCTTCTTTGGCGAAACAAAATATATCCCCAGCATCCCTGGTGGTCACAACGGACTCCTTGGTATCCGCGGACTTCGGGGGTTTCGCCAGCTGCTTTCGGACAATGTGGGGTAGGAGTTCTCCCTTGATGGAGGTGAAATTTTCCTCGACCTTCAGATATTTGATAACCCAGTTCTTCAGGACGTAAACGTGCGAGTCGATGAGGTTACTGTAGATTTTGATGTGGGTGTGCTTTTTAAGGAGGCCGGTGGGCAAGGAAAATTCTCCCTCGAAGTCGCTGGCAGAGGCTAGGAAGACCAGCCTGCCGGTTTGTTCGTCGATACCAATTAAATCTCTCTCTAAAATGTAAAGACTATAGAATAGAAATTTAAAGTCGACGTTCAATGTTGTGTATTTTTATGTAAAGTTGCATTGAGTAACGGTTACAGTTGGAGATCTCATTCGTTAAAAGGACTGGAGTACCAATTTGATAAGTTGAGATTAATTTCTAAAATTGAGATTTTTTTAGGGGCAATTGAAGTCAATACTTGCTTCTATTTTAATTCAGAGGAAATACCCATAACATTAGTGCAACATCCAATTGAGAGCGAATCTTTAGACAATGTCGTTTGGGTGATTAACTTTAAATAGGAAATGGGCGGCAAATAGCCAAATTCAAACATATACTTATTATAAAACATTGACATACCATATGTACATATCGTACCACATTAATTGGCAAATAAAATTTATTATTTATTATTATAGCGGGCTATAGTTCCTACTCTACCAACATTTCTAACTGATTTCTTAGTTCGGCAGTTTTCGGAAAGAAAGCGCCATTGTACATTTCATTAATTTCAGGGCCTATCATTGTTTAAGGGTCTTCATCCCTGAAAAAATGGGAGTCAGAAACGATTTTTTTTTCTGAGTGGTGAAGTGTTGTATAATTGTATAAAGACAAAAATAATGAAAAAAAAATAATTCTCTGAGGTTTAAATGAATGAAAAGGATATTTTCCCCATTTTTGGTCATTTTCGTTCAGTTCCACCATCAAAACGAACGAATATTTTGGTGTTGTTTCATTTCAGTATCGAAGTCAGTATCCATTCACTTAGTTAAAAGACTTTCTCATTTTTCTCCTAGTTGTTTCCTTTTTCTTGTGAATAATTTTACAAAAACGTGCTGTATTCGCGAATTGGGTTTCCTTGCTTTATTCCATTTGATATGAGAAATATCCAGATTTATCAAAGTCAACTAATAAAGGTTTGGTTCAGCCGTCGACCAGTGAAAACTAATTATTACTTACAATTCTGGATTCATAAATGGAACTGAATTTCTTTTTAATGACACGCCCCTCAGGTTGCTCCTCCCACACGACTGGTGAGGAAAAGAGAGAGTATCATCAGAGTATATCTGGCACAGGGTAGGATCGGGAATGGGAAAAAATAAAACTCATTCGGGTCGATCGAAACTAAGGAATATTATAACTTTTACAATTATTAGCTTTTTTCAACAACATGTGTTCAACACTTGGGGGACAATACTCCTTAAAAATTTTATATCAGGAAAAACCAAGAGGCGGCTCCAGAATGTTGGACGAGTTTCGTGATTTCTGATTGGTATACAGAATTTTGAATAGAATTGAATAGAATCACAAATCTCGACTTCCAACTTGAAATTATTAATTTTGACGAAATATTCATAATCTACGTCCCCAAAAACCTGCACATACCCATTTTGTATCGAATCAGAAACCAAATCACAAATCTCGCTTTTTGTTTTTTCTTTAAAAACATTTATAATGGAGTACCCACCTGCTACTGGAATTATGAACAGTGAACACCTATCAAAAATCAAATCATTCGGATGTCTACAAGTTAAAATTTTGTTCAATGATTCCATTACATAGCTACATATATCATACAGGTCAAATTAGTATGAAACGTACATGTAATAAGAAAAACAAGTATCCCATAAAAGTAATTCAGATCCAATACATTTTTAAAGAATAATAGAATAGACTGTTTACATCAGCGTTGTATTTTTATTTTGTGCTGCATGCATGTCATGTTTTATTTGACATTACCTTTTATCTGATATTTCAGACATCATTATCTATTTCTTTTTGCGGTATACTTCTTTTAAAAATCACATTCAAAACATTTCCAAGATAGTTCGAACAGATTTTGCTAAAATATTGTTTCAATTCTTGATACATTGTGTGACTGGTTTCCATAATATTTATTGATTTGAAATTTTCGTGCAAACTTTCAGATTACCACGAAAACAGACAGGTTTTAATCTAGATTTGTAATTTGGAAGAAAGAGAACCGAATTATCTAACTCGGACCTGTATCTTACGAGAATAGCCAAGTTAGAAGTGAGGCGGAGTTTATATTTATTCCAACAGGAGAACACGCACTGCCATCTAGCGATAAACGTTTCTCATTTGGAAGGCTAAAGATTGTGGCATTGTTTAAATAGAACATAGTCAATGCCTGTGGAAAAGTTATTGGACACAAACGCGAGTGTCATCTAGCGTGATTAGTTACAAACATAAATATTTGACGTCATTTTAATGCAGGTTTCTTCAAAAAACCCTGATTTTAATGCTTTTCCATTGTTTTAATCAAGTTACGACATGACTTGGAGGCGAGCTCACTATCGCCATCTACATGTCTCATCCATTTTGATCCAATTATAATCCCATAAGGTTGACTAACTATCTTCTATATAAACAATGATTGAGGTAAGAGTATCAACATCCTTGGTAACTAAAAACGCTAGATAACAGTGATATGGCAGCAGTTTACTGCGCTGAGAAAACAAAATTATTATGCAATAAACATTACAACATCATAAAAATCATACAAGTACATTACAAATAAAATCAAACAGAGAAATAAAGATATTATTATTAATACCTGGTTTATGTTTGGACTTTGGCCCTGGCACAATGGTCTCACTACTGTGGGGATGTAAAAATAGAGACGCCACGGAAGCGTTATGTGATCTGAAAGTATCCAGAACTCCCTTCAGGTTCACATCCGTTATGAAATCACACGATACTACCAGGACATCTGATTTTAGTTTATCGTGGAGCAATCGCAGACTATCAGCGGTTCCCAAATCTTCGCTGTCATTCACCGTCACATACTCTATTCTAATCTCCAAGCCAGTTCTATCCAAGCTTTTTTCTATATCTGTTTTCTGGTTTTCGAACACCACCAGAATGACATCTGAAACAAACGCAACATCTCAGTTGTTGAATTATTATCCCAATCAGAAAAAATAACCAGAAAATCCTGTTATCTGTAACTGATACAGGGGGTACCAGACCAGTGGCTTTGGCCCTATAGGCAGGAGGCATTTAGGCTTTCCATTAGTAATTTCCGACATTCTGGATCCTTTACCAGCAGCCAAGACCACCGCTTGGAATTCCACTTGGAAAGTCATTCCGAATATGTAATGTCTTTAATTGGCCCCACAAGGAAACTTTCTGAAAAAAATAAAATCTAAACATATGTTATTTTGAGGTTAGAATAATGTTTACTTCATAGAACGCGAGCGTCGCCGAGCGCAAATTGATTAAAGGCTCACTCATACCAATGCGAATATTCGCAATTTTTTTTGCGATTTTTTGCGAATGATGAATCATCATGTCATTTTTTAAGTAAAGTAATATCTTAACCCAGATACTGGAAAATGACATCTTATGATTCGTCATTCACTGCAATTTATCCGCCGTACGAGTCGAATCGCAAAAAAAATTACGAACATTCGCAAGGGTATGAATGGGTCTTAAGAAATCAGGAATAAATAGCAGCTTTCTTTTTAATAGTTGTTCTCATAATAATTCTCATAATTTCATAATAATACATGATATATACCCATGGCCAGGGCAGTGTCAGCGCATAATGACCTCAATAAAACTATTATGTCCATATTTTTTTAGTTGCTTTTTAATTGACCTAGTGTGTAGCTCCGAGTAAATCTAAAGTACCTTTCGAAGTGATCTCATAGACCACGAGAAACCATATGTAATTATTTCAGTTGAGGTGCTCGATTCAGGTTCAGTACACGGGTGGGATTCCATGTACCGTAGAATTCTACTTTTCATCGAATAGGTGAGGTGTCATTATGGTTAAATGCATGGGAGAGACCACAGAACTACTATATAGTTCTGTGGGAGAGACAGAGACATATCTGTCGACTATATAATTCCATGGTACACGGAACCTCACCTTAGGGGTAACATGCATGATTTCAATTTTTTTGTTTCCTGCATAGATTCGGGTACCAAAAATATTCAGTGAAAATAGTTCCTAAAATCCCATTTGTCACCGTAATTTTGAGGTTTAAAATCGCTCTTCGATTAAAACACAATTTGACATTGATGACGAATAACTTTCCCCAAACACCAGCGCTCCTTTGGTTGTTTCGGGAATATTGAGTAATTTTGAGGTTTTAGAAAAATATTGCATGGTTTTCAAGAGCCCTCCAATAGTGAAAATTTGAACTGTGAAGTAACGATGCACATGTCCGTTGCCGTTAGTCTCTAGGAGTACGTTTTCAAATGGGATGGAAAAATTAGCATTTTCAATTATATACGAATTAGAGAAAATTAAACAATAAATTTCAATTTTTGAGTATGTCACTTAACTTCTCTGATGTTAATATGTGTGTGCAAATAATATTTCGATCAAAACGGAGACACATACATAGAAATCCTAATATACGTATGTACTCAGTATATATATAATCTATGGACACATTCCTGTCCCTGGAAAGTGCATCTGGAACAAGCCCCTTAAAAAATTTTAAGTGATCTGTATTCACACCGGATTTGTTCTGTCCGTCCGTGCCACAGAACTCATAATAATCTTACGACGATATATTTATATTATTATGAGTTCTGTGGTCCGTGCTAGTAATGACAGTTGACACTAATGACACTGTTGACAGTGACAGGCAAAGGTGATTGAATTTAGAAGCCGTTTTTGTAAACAAAAGGAGCTTGAAGAATTGTAGAGATATTTCTAATTTATCAAAAAGATATGGGTCGTCGAAAGTCTAAAAGAAAACCCGCCCCCAGGAAAAAAAATATTGAACCGTTGGACATCCAATTTAACTGTCCATTCTGCAATCACGAGAAATCATGCGATGTCAAAATGTAAGAATTGTCTCTTTTTAATTTTCTTGTGATTTTGCAAATAAACGCATCTATAGGAGCATACAGAAGTTCAGTCAAACATCAGTTTTGTTGATTTTATACTTATTCCTAGATTCCCATTCAGTAAAAGTATCTGTATTATACTGTATTTATATACTACTGATGAAAATGACCATTCCTTAAAAATTTATCTGCTATTATTCTTTTTCAATTTTAACAAAAAATAGTAATTTGAACAATTTTTTTCAGGGATAAAGGTCGAAGTACAGCTCGTATAATGTGCAGGGTCTGTTTGGAGGACTTTCAAACTACCATAAACTTTTTATCGGAACCAGTTGATGTTTACAATGACTGGATAGATGCATGTGAATCTGCAAACTAGTAAATACTCTGCTTATGTAGATCTAAGTGTTTTTAATTGCTGATTTTGTTTATAGTACATTATATATTTTTTGGTGTTTAGTTTTAAGACATAAGTATCTAGTATATGAAGAAACCTCCAGCATGTGTATGTGTTATTTCTTTTTACCAGTATTTACAAATTATATAAGGATAAGTATATTTAGTTTGGAACAGATTTAAATTCATATTGAAAGCACAGTTGGAGTCAGTTGATTGTTTTAACCATTGTATTGGTAGTTTTCATTTTTACATAGAACAATATAAAAAAATTGCAGTCCTGATGAAATCCGTACCTAGGAAAATGACAAGAGCTTCAATAAATCCTTTGATTATTGAAATTAACAGTTTTTTATTTTTCCTTCACTCAAAAAGAAAAGTCTTGTAATTCTTAAAAACCATGGTGAATAAGTTGGTGTCTTGGAGGTTTGATTATTTCACCTGTTAAAAGGTACTAAATTATTTTATACGACAACCAAGGATACATCTGTAGGTACATTTATAACTAATAACACCTATTTACAAAAAAATGAGTTTGGGAACTATTCGAAAATATTGTGAATTCACTCAATAAGAGAGAGTGATAGGGTGCGCCATCTATGCTTATTTGGTTGCACTAATATAAAGTATGATTTTGATAGTTGACGTTCAGAATGTAGGCTGCCATTTTCCATAAGAGAACACAGTGTCTAATTTTAACATCATTCAAATTTGAATGAACTGCTGAAGACGTCGAAAATTGAATAAGTTTATCAGCCATTTTCATCTACGCAGCCATTGCCAGTTTTTGCATAACTCGGTATAACTCTTGTCTATGACTCTTTGTTTTCGATTGAAAAATAATGTAACGGAATATGGTACCATTGTTTGAATAGAACATAGTCAATGCCTGTGGAAAAGGTATTGGACACAAACGCGAGTGTCATCTAGCGTGATTAGTTACAAACATGACTATTTGACGTCATTTTAATGCAGGTTTCTTCAAAAAACACTGATTTTAATGCTTTTCCATTGTTTTATCAAGTAACGACATGACTTGGAGGCCAGATCACTGAAGTTCGACATGACTTGGATGCGAGCTCACTATGGCCATCTACATGTCGCATCCATTTTGATCCAATTATAATCCCATAAGGTTGACTATCTTCTATCATTGTTTAAATAGAACATAGTCAATGCCTGTGGAAAAGGTATTGGACACAAACGCGAGTGTCATCTAGCGTAATTAGTTACAAACATGAATATTTGACGTCATTTTAATGCAGGTTTCTTCAAAAAACCCTGATTTTAATGCTTTTCCATTGTTTTAATCAAGTTACGACATGACTTGGAGACCAGTTCACTGAAGTTATGACATGACTTGGATGCGACCTCACTATCGCCATCTACATGTCGCATCCATTTTGATCCAATTATAATCCCATAAGGTTGACTATCTTCTATATAAACAATGCTTCTATATAAACAATGATGGTACTATTGATGATGGATTCATGTTTCAGCATGGGGGCAATGAGCAAATACGACTGGTAATGGAACTTTCGACATCTAACGGTGTTTCAAGTTACCTGATTCTGAAACTATGAACTAAAGAGAATATCGTTAAACTCAATTATTCATCAAAAAATTGATCAATAATGCGAAATCAGTTGAAATACATACACGACCGCTCGTGGCAAGAAAGAACTGAAATGATTTATATCAGTTCAACTAAATTGTTGTAGATGGCGTATGCCTTGCGCAGAATGTGAACACACCTTACAAAATCAGAATGAATAAATGAACATGAATTAATGAATGGATGAATGAATGGATGAATGAATGGATGAATGAATGGATGAATGAATGGAAGAATGAATGGAAGAATGAATGGATGAACGAACGAATGAATGAATGAATGAATGAAAGAATGAATGAATGAATGAATGAACGAACGAACGAACGAACGAACGAACGAATGAATGAATGAATGAATGGATGAATGGATGAATGGATGAATGGATGAATGGATGAATGGGTGAATGGATGAATGGGTGAATGGATGGATGGATGAATGAATGAATGAATGAATGAATGAATGGATGGATAAATGGATGACTAGATGAATGGATGAATATAAAAAGAAATTAATAGAAGTGAGATGTTAAGATAGTTGTCGAATGGATGGATAGATGGATGGATGAATGAATGAATGAATATATAGAGAAATTAATAGAAGTGATAAGTTAAGATAGTTGACGGAGTTTCCATGGCAACTACTGCACATAGAGCAAATGACTTTCTAGTTCTATAGATTTTTGTAACAATATTTTAATTGTAAGATGTAAGTCCTCGGTAGTATAGTGGTCAGTATCCCCGCCTGTCACGCGGGAGACCGGGGTTCGATTCCCCGCCGTGGAGACTTTTTTTTGTATTTTTCTTAAGCAATACTTACTTTTAGTTGCAGATTGATTCATTTGCATTTCCTTGATTTTACATTTTTTCATGTTCAGACTGTGAAAGCTCAAACTCCAAAAAACACATTGTCAAGAAACGAATTACATCAATAAAAAACTTTCAATAAGTAATATTGTAGTGGTTTTGAATACCACATTCCATATATCTTTTTATTCTATCTAGTCCGTGCCAAGTAATGTACAGTAGTTAGGTAAATGTAAGAGAATATTTGTCGTTATTTCACCTTTATTTCATTCATTCATTCATTCATTCATTCATTCATTCATTCATTCATTCATTCATTCATTCATTCATTCATTCATTCATTCATTCATTCATTCATTCATTCATTCATTCATTCATTCATTCATTCATTCATTCATTCATTCATTCATTCATTCATTCATTCATTCATTCGTTCATCCATCCATCCATCTATCTATCCATCCATCCATCCATCCATTTCATTCATTCATTTATTCATTTATTCATTCATTCATTTATTTATTTATTATTTTTACGTTTAGGATCGGTTTTTAAGGTAACAAATAATTTTTTTTTATTAGAATGTCTTCTAACTCGCATCGTTTTCGAAATACAGGGTGTTCGACGATTTTAGAAAACAACAGTTTTAAATCAATTATTCAAAAACATTTTGGCTGATTTTAATAAAAGCTGTTGCTCATATGCAGTAATAAGGAGCTTCTTTGAATGTACTCATAGCAAACTTATTAGTTTCAGGGGCGTCCCAAAGGGTTATCTGTTCCACTGTTTTTTCCACCTTCAATTTTTTTTCTGGTTCAAGCAAGCAAAAATACAACTTATTTGTTGATTTGATTTTTCCAGTATCTTGCTCCATTTTTGTAAAACAATTTAAAAACCGATTCCTTCTAACAAGAAAAAAACTACCTGAGAAAATGATATTATAACAAATGTATTCATCATATTTTATTACAAAACAGGAAAAAAAAATATACTCAAAACAACTTTTTTTAATGCAAAGTTTGCACCTTCGACGACATTGTACCATTGTACTTCATACAAAAATCCATAAGTCAGGAGAGCGCACTGGTCATAAAACTTTGACACCCTAAATCTCGAATCCGACCATAGAAATTATTGTATTTATTTCTATGAATCCGACTCAAATTCAACACTCAGGGTATCTTTCCCTTTCGGTATGCCAATCGTGAACGCCCCTAAAAAACTCTCACATAAAACACACGCACATACCGCCTCAGCAATTTACGAAGCAAACACCCCGAAAACGTGAAAGGAAAATCAAAAATAAACTCCATTTCAACGTTCCGCAAATTTTTACGACCGCGAATGAAACGAGAAAACCGCCACTCAACTCCCGAAAACTCCCGCGCAAACGGCATATGCACAGCGCTCACAACTCCAGTTCAACTTTGACCCGCCGCCCGTGAACACCTCTCGCACAGGGCCGTACTCAGCCGCCACGAAGTCGCGAGAACTTTGCAGCAGAACTTCCGCGAAACTCCCGAAACTTTTTCGACTATTTCGAAATGGGCGCCAACGCGGTTTTCTTCGGGGCGGTTTTCACGGCGATTTTGGGGGCGGCCGTGGCACTGCAGTGCTACCAATGCGGGATGTACAATGACGGAGTGGGGTCCATAACTCCCTGTTTGAATGAAACTCACATGAAGTTGACGGACTGTCCTAAACGCGAGCACCAGTTTTGCATCGTAAGTTAAACTTTTTTTGAACGCTGTTGCACAATTTTGAAATTTATTGTGAAAAAGATTAACTTATATTATATCAAGTAATTTCTGAGGCAACAAATGGCAAGTCTGGAAAAAGTACATACTTAGATATATGCGATGAAAATGGACAAACTTTTAATAGCAATAAAGAAATGGCAAATTTTTGTAATGAATATTTCACTAACATAGGCACTAAAATGATTGAAAGAATAAACTTACCACAAGATTTCTCACTAAACAATATTCCCATTAATAACAACTCTTTATTTTTAACTCCTGTTACAGAAAACGAAGTACTCCTCCAAATCAATTCATTAAAAAATGGTAGTGCACCTGGATATGATGGAATCACCTCATTTTTATTGAAACTAACTGCAAAATACATTCTGCACCCCCTTAGCCATGTCATCAACCAATTTAAAAACTCTGTAATAACCCCTATTCATAAAGCGGGTGACAAAAATAAAATATCAAATCATCGCCCAATTAGCTTAATTAATAATTTTGGAAAAATAACTGAAAAATGCATAAAGACACGCTTAATAAACTTCCTAAATAGTAACAAAATATTAAGTGAATATCAGGATGGATTCCGTGAAGGTAGAAGCACATCTGATGCCATGTATGAGGTTATTAATGAAGTCTCAAGCAATCTTGACAACAGTAAAAAATGTATCGCAGTATTCCTGGATCTGGCAAAGCCCTTCTACACGGTAAACCATGGAAATTACTACAAGTGGTACTGTGTTGAGTATTTTCAAAGATTATCTGAACGACCGCTCACAATACGTAAAAATCAATAAATGTCTAAGTGAACCGCAACTAGTGAGAGTGGGTGTGCCTCAGGGGACGGTTCTGGGGCCTGTGCTTTTCACCATTTATATAAATTCTCTGTTAACACTTGACATAGATAGCAAAGTAATATCATATGATGACACGGTTGCCGTATTTGGAGAGTATGATTGGAAAACCATCAAAGGAAGAGTTCAACAAGGTATGAATGTCATAAAGATTTGGTTGGATGGGTATCAGCTGTCTCTAAATACAGATGAAACCAACTATATAGCATTTACCATCACAGATGTTAGGTAACAGACCCACATTTAGCAAAATTAATATTGATGGTATTGGGGACATAAAAGAAGTTGAAAATACTGAATAATTATTATAGATAAAAATATAAAATGGAACCAACATGTAACATATTTAACGAAGCGAATAAGGAAACTAATTTACAAATTCTATCAGTTAGGGGACATCTTGAATAAAAAATACTGATTTTGGTATACAAGATATGGAATACAAGTTTGGGCATTATGTAAAAATTCATTGAAAGCCTTGTCTACAATCCAATTATATATTGAAAATTATTTACAAGAAAGATAGACGATACCCAACCAGGATATATGTAACATGAGATCAATGTACTTCCATACACTGGTAACATTTATGCATAAAAAAGAACATTTAAAAAATCATATCTGATGTAATACGATGACTCGTAGTATGACAAACAAATTACTGAAAACATCTAACTCTAAAAAAAAAAATTACAAACAAGATTTGCATGCTGAAAAATCATATCTCATGTAATACACTCGTAGTATGACAAACAAAAAACATCTAACTCTAAAAAAAAATTAATTTTTCTCAAAAAATATTTATTTATTGATCAGTTTCTATTTTGTCCCCTTCAGATATAATGCACTTGTGCCAGCGTTTTTTCCGATCCTCGAAGCAGTTCTGATATGCACTTTTTGGTATGCTCTTGAGCTCTCTCAGCGATTCGATTTGTATCTCCTCAATCGTCTCAAAACGCCGTCCTTTCATGGGTATCTTCAATCTTGGGAACAGGAAAAAGTCACAGGGGGCCAAATCTGGCGAATACGGTGGCTGAGGCATGATTACGGTGTTGTTTTTGGCCAAAAAATTATGAACAAGCAATGGCGAGTGAGCAGGTGCATTATCGTGATGCAAAAGCCGTGAATTGTTTTTCCACAATTCCGGAAGTATTTTTCGTATTGCTTCTCGCAAGCGGCGCATTACTTCAAGATATTACTCACCGTACGACCATATGGTAAAAACTCCTGATGCACTACGCCACGGTAATCTAAAAAGAACAGTCAGCAAAACCTTCACATTTGATCGAACTTGGCGTGCTTTTTTTGGCCTTGGCTCTCCTGGGCTCTTCCATTGAAACGATTGGACTTTGGTTTCGATGTCATAACCATACCGGATGACACAGCCGACATGTAGTGCCTGTAGTTTTTTTATTTGGAGAGATGAAGATTTGAAATTTGCAGAATGATAGCGCTTCATTAGAATCTAACGACAACTTTTTTCAACTACCTGTTTGATCGGCAGTAACTTCAACTTCTTTTTTTTTAATGACACTCTGTATATTTATCCAGCCTATCTTATTTGTCCTGAAATTCTCTATTCAACCGTGTATCACAAAGTGGCATTCGTTTCTCAATTCGCAGAAGAATTTCATTTTATTGAAAAACATCAAGTTGGCTGTTACCCGAATTCGATAATCTTTCGATGCTTGGTAGGCTTGGAAATCCAAAGAGTATCAATTAAACGATATTATTTCAGTTTTTTCCATACGTGATCACTTCCTATAGATTGTCAATAATTTCTTTAATAAAAAGAAAAAACATCTGAAAATAACTCACGATATTGCGAAAACTGAAATAGGAACATGGTTTTTTCAATTTAGCTACTTGTGAAGGAACTATCTGTCTTTCTCTTTGGCCATGTAGCCATATCATGATCTTTCCATTTGGAAACATAAAATTAAAATTGTTCCCCTGATCCACCAATTCACAAGTCTATTAGTCTAGATATTTGCAATAATATTTTGCCTAGTAGGCGGTGTACACAGAATGTTTTGTGTTCGACAGGTAACATCATTTGCTTGTACTGATTATCTCCGTTAGTTGTATGCTGATTAAAATTGCATCGTTTAATTATACAGGGTGTCAATTTGAAAACTTCCCACCCTTAATATCTTCCTTCCAGTAAACAATATGAGTAATCGAAAAAACAGGTCAATTTTATTGTCAAGGGGGACACTTTCAAGGACTATTTGTAGCCCTCGTGGTTCAACTCCCTAGGAGGGGTAGATGTTACCCTTAGAATTTTAAATGGGAAGGGGGGTCAAGTGGCACATCATTTTGATGGGCGTTCAATTCTTGTTCCAATGGTACCCTGACTTATTATTTTGTGATGAGCATTTTCCGAAAAATTGCGTTCTAAACTAACAGAAGTAATTATTAGAACGCCTATACTGAGATGCATGGTTTGGCCAGAACTGGTTAGAATATTAGGTGGTACCGTTCCAACCCTTTATTAGGGGTAACATTAGCCATTAGCTCCAAACACTTTACATAAAAAAGTAGTCTAATAGTAAAACGTAGATGGTGGTAAAGTTGTGTTTATTAAATGCTGAATTTTTAAGTGTCATCGCAGAAATTGTACAGATAGCCTTCCTTTTTTGCTACTTCTGCTGTAAAAAGTTTCTGTTTTCCGGCAAAAAATTGGTTAGCAAATTTGAACTATGTGGTAGTATTGTGAATACCGTTGTACCTGTTGGGCTGTTTAGGAATTACTTTAATAAGTGTATAAAAGTGTAAAAATGGTTTACATTCTTCAAGACAGAATTGAAATGATTGTAATTTATGGCGAAGTTGGAAAGTGCGCACGAAGGGCGGCATGTCTTTTTAACGAAAAACATCCAAATTGTAATGTAAGTCACTGGTATGTGCTTGATTTGGTGAATAAGTTTTACGAAACTGGTTCAGTGACAAATAAAAAAAGAAATAACCCCAGAGTACTAAATGAAGCAGCTCAAATTGAAGTTTTGGGAACATTTGCTGCAGAGCCCACGAGCTCCTTACGATCAGTATCAGAACAGACGGGAATGTCACGCGAGACTATAAGAAAAGCATTGAAAATGCATAAATTTCATCCATATAAAATGCAGATTCTTCAAGAGCTCCACGAGGATGATTATGATAGAAGAATAGAGTTTTGTGAAATCATGTCTCATCGAATCAATACCATCCCTAATCTTCTGTTAAACATCTGTTTCAGCGATGAGTGTTCATTTTTTCTGAATGGCAATGTTAATAGACAAAATTGTCGCTATTGGAGTGACGAAAACCCACATATTTTTCGGGAAGGGCATACACAACACCCACAAAAAGTTAATGTTTTGGCTGGTATTCTTGGAAATGCCATTCTTGGTCCATTATTTCTGGAAGAAAACTTGACTGGCAATCTGTACCTTGATATGCTTGAAGAGACTATCGATCCTCTTATAACTCACGAGCTAGAAACTCAAATTGATGCAGAAGGTAATGAACTTTTGCAGGAGGACCTGTTACATTTCCAGCAGGACGGTGCTCCACCTCATTATTTTCTTCCCGTCCGACAGTGGTTAAACGAGAGATTTCCGGGTAGATGGATTGGCAGAAAGGGAGCAGTTGAATGGCCTCCGAGATCACCGGATTTAACACCCTTAGATTTCTTTCTTTGGGGGCATCTTAAATCCGTTGTTTATAAAACACAACCTTCTGATATTGACGAACTTAAAAGACGAATTACAGCAGCATGCCGGTCAATTCCTAGTGAAGTTTTCCGTAATGTTAGAGGGGAGTTCGAAAACAGACTGTATTACTGTTTAGAGCAAAATGGACAACATTTCGAACAGCTAATAAGATAAGCGTAAGTAGATTTTATGTTGGAAATGTCTTTCTCGCAAATTAAATTTTATTGTGTAGAAGGAAAATAACCACCAAATAAAAAATCCCATGCGTAATAAATTTATTCCTGTCATTCAAGGGTTGGAGCGGTGCCACCTACTCTTCTAACCATTTTTATTAAAGGGAGTCAATACAATAATGCATCTCAGTATAGGCGTTCTAATAATTACTTCTGTTAGTTTAGAACGCAATTTTTCGGAAAATGCTCATCAAAAAATGATAAGTCAGGGTACCATTGAAACAAGAATTGAACGCCCATCAAAATGATGTGCCACTTGACCCCCCTTCCCATTTAAAATTCTAAGGGTAACATCTACCCCTCCTAGGGGGTTGAACCACGAGGGCTACAAATAGTCCGTGAAAGTGTCCCCATTGACAATAAAATTGACCTGTTTTTTCGATTACTCATATTGTTTACTGGAAGGAAGATATTAAGGGTGGGAAGTTTTCAAATTGACACCCTGTATACTAAATATGTATTCAAAGAATGAAAAGGTCGATATGTTGTTGAACCCTAATTAATTTTGGATAAGTATTTAAAGTAACATAGCAAATATGTAATTTAGTATATCTTCACCACTTGAAGAAGCTTTTGTAAAGCGAAACAATTATGGGCATTGGTGGTCGGCTGGTAAAAGCGTACGCCTCGCAAACGTGGGGTCGTGTGTTCGATCCACCGATTCACCGGTCTCGTGCATGGCATCACACGTTAAAAGGTAAGGGCTGCGTCTTCCCTAGCTCACACAAGTCTCTCGAAGACTTCCGAGGGTTGCGCGTAGGGCTGCAATCGGTTGACGGAAATAACAATTTTAACAAACAACAACAACAATTGTCGTGGTTTTGTAAACCCTCTTTATGTGAAAATCATTTGAACTATAGTTTCATTATATAGCTAAAACTGTGAGCATATGTTCGAGAAGAGTGTACCAACATAATAAAATAAAAAAAAATCGATAATCGAATGTACGTAGCCGGCGAAATTTGAAAATTTACGTTATTTTTTTAACAGACCTCTATTTCTAAGAAACTTGACCATTTCTTTTTACTCACTCTGTAAACTATACGTTCTCAACTTTGAAGAATGCTTGCTATTTAAATGACGTGCTTTCCCCTATCCGAACTAAAAAACGAGGGGTTGACGTACCCCTATTTTCGAACCATCCTGTGTACAAAAAATTATGTTAGTTTACTTCGACAGAGATTGAAGGAGTTCATTCCGGTTAAATTGTAATTCTCATCAGAAAACTCACACTGGTTGGTTAAAAATTAATCGAATTGGATTTTTCTTTGTTCATGCTGTTGTAGAGCATAGAACGAAAAAGTTTAATAAAAATGAGATCAAGGTGACTATAACTGAGGTATTGTATTCTCAGAACAAATAGACGTTTTGTCAATTACTGGAATTTTGACCTATCGAAAGCGTTTGACCTCATCAATCATGAATTATTATTGCAAAAACTAGAGTGCTATGGTGTCAGAGGAAAAGCGCTTGATCTAATGAAATCATACCTCAATAATCGAACACAAATAGTCAGTATTTCATCCAAAAATAACTGTAAGTCTTCGGTATATTATTCTGATAAAGTACAAATTGGCGTAGGGGTGCCTCAGGGCTCTATACTCGGCCCAATTCTGTTTTTGATATTTATTAATGATCTATGCTCCCAAATTTGCATCAGTTCAGTTTTTCTATTTGCAGATGACATTTCAGTTGTTGTATCAGAAAGGAATATTTGTACTCTGAATGAAACATCTAATGTAACAGTGTCCCAGGTTGTAGATTGGTGTGATAATAACTTTCTCTTAATAAATAAAATGTTTTTCAAAAACGTCATGGAAGACCAACTTCAAATTAATGTTCTCAACTCCCGAATGGATGAAACAAACTCCTCCAAATATTTAGGGGTAATGATAGATAAAGATTTGCGTTGGACCGATCAGGTAAAAACAATAATATGTAAATTGTCGACAGCTTGTTGTCTTATCAGATACCTCAGGGACCAGATAAGTATTCACAATATCAAAATTTTTTATTTTGCTTATGTACACTCTGTGATTGACTACAGCGTAATCTTCTGGTATCATTCACCAACATCTAATGATATATTCATCTTATCAGAAAAAAATCATAAGAACTATGCTTAACCTTAAAAATGACACATCTTGCAGACAGTGGTTCATTAACTTGGGAATTATGACCATTCATTGTGCCTACATATATAACATTGCAATTTTTGCCAAAAAGTACTTGCAAACATTTCCTACAAATAATCAACAAATAGACAATATGGTGACAAGAGGAAGCAAACTTTTGCGCATTCCACTACATAAAACAAGTCTATTTGAGAAGGGTCCGTACTATAATTGTATAAAAATATATAATGCTTTGCCTCCTCATTTCAAAAAAATCAATACCATGATTATTTTCAAAAAAAACGTTGAAGGAATATTTGACTGTTAATTCCTTTTATTCACTGGACGAATTTTTTAATTTCTGTAAAATGTAATGTATGGCTAATTTTATTTACATGTGTTTTTTTATACAGTCTCATTAATGTATTCTGTAAATGTTCGTATCTGTATTTGTATTCTTGCATATTAATTCCAAGGATTTGTTATATGTGCGTGTATATATATTTATACAGGGTGTATCTAAATAACACCGAAAAAATTAAAGGAGTGATTCTGTGATGAAAATTAATGTGAGTGTTTGGTATAAATTTTTTTGAAAAAACCCTCCCCGGAAAAGTTACACCCCTTCGAAAATTAAAAAAAAATGGTTTTTCTTTTTTATTTTCCCTGTATATCAAGCTAAAGACACGAAACTTGGTAAACATTATCTGTCAATAAGAGTTCACTTTTTGAAATTTTTTCAACCCTGAAGTATGCTTAGAAGGGGTTGATTATTTCAACCCCTAAGATATTTTTTCTTACAACTTTTTTTAGATGAAAATTTTTTCTTTAAAAAAGTATGACTGAAAAGCCCAATTCATGGACTAACTTTTTTAACTCTACAAGTTTTTTTCGAAAACTTAAGCATTTATGAGAAAAAAATAAATAAGCTCATGTAAAATAGCATTTTATTAAACAACAGCCAACCAAATTATGATTATGATTATGAGACTTCTACAACTAAAAACAAAAGTGAACAAACAATGAACAAAAACCTGTCGAATATCGACAATACAATTATAACAAATATTGAAAATGACCGCCTTCAGCTTCAATACAAGCATCTACCCTTTTCCTCATAGAATTGCGTATACGATGAAATATTCCTGGAGAATTTCTTATAGTTTCACACCCTGCTACAATGCGGTTTCGCAGATCATCGATATTTTCAACTGGGTTTGTGTATATCAAAGATTTCAGATATCCCCATATGCAAAAATCCAAAGGATTAAGGTCATGGGAGCGGGCTGGCCAGTTTACAGGTCCTCCTCGACCTATCCATTGATTGGCATACACCTCATCCAGGTGAGTTCTTGCACGTATACTAAAATGAGCTGGTGCACCATCGTGCATAAACCATGAATGTTGCCTAATTTGAATGGGAACCTCTTCAAGAAGAACAGGTAATTCTTCAAGGAGATGACAATATGCTTCACCATTTAATCGTAGCAGAAGAAAATGGGGACCAATTAAATGATTATCAATAATTCCGAGCCACACGTTTAATGAAAATTGATACTGATGATTTCCTTCAAAAAAGCCATGAGGATTTTCGTCAGCCCAAAGGTGATTGTTGTGAAAATTTCTAATACAGTCTCTTGAGAAACTCGCCTCGTCAGTAAATAAAATATTACCTAAGAACTGTGGTGCTTGGCCAATCATATTAATAAGCCACTGACAAAAAATCACACGGGGTAAAAAATCTCGAATCATTAACGCCTGCACCCGTTGAAGATGATAGGTATACAACATTTGTTCTTTTAAAATTCTAAAAACAACGGAATGGCTTACTTACATGTAGGACACGAGCTATTCTCCTGGTACTAGTTTCTGGGAATTCTTCAATTGAATTAAGTACGGCTTCTTCTACAGCTGCAGTTCTAACTTCTCTAGTACGACCACAATCATAACTGCTTTTTTCAAAATTACCACATTCCCGCAAGCGTCGGTGAATAGTTGTGAAGGTAGTATGATGGGGTAGTCTACGCTGTGGGTACTGTTCAGCATAAAGTCTTTGCGCTTCCAATGAATTACCGTTAGCACGACCGTATGTAAAATGCATATCTGCCATTTCCAAAATTGAATATATTTCAATCAACTAATATTTCTTACAATACACAATCATAAAACTTGTGAAACAATAAGATGGGTGACAGAAAATGACACTACACAATCCTAGTGTCAGTATTAATGTTTTTATGCAAAGCACAGGCCACTAGACTTGACGCAAAATACACTCGCGATAGCTCATCTTTTTGAAAATGCAGATTTTTTTCTCGTAAATGCTCAAGTTTTAGAAAAAACTTGTAGAGTTAAAAAAGTTAGTCAATGAATTGGGCTTTTCAGTCATACTTTTTTAAAGAAAAAATTTACATCTAAAAAAAAGTTGTAAGAAAAAATATCTTAGGGGTTGAAATAATCAACCCCTTCTAAGCATACTTCAGGGTTGAAAAAATTTCAAAAAGTGTACTCTTATTGACAGATAATGTTTACCAAGTTTCGTGTCTTTAGCTTGATATACAGGGAAAATAAAAAAGAAAAACCATTTTTTTTTAATTTTCGAAGGGGTGTAACTTTTCCGGGAGGGTTTTTTCAAAAAATTTTATACCTAACACTCACATTAATTTTCATCACAGAATCAACCCTTTAATTTTTTCGGTGTTATTTAGATACACCCTGTATAAATATTTTTATCAAAACTAAATGTATATGACGTTGCTGATGTTTCATAGGAAATTCATGGCAATAAAGAAATTATTATTATTATTATTGATAAAAATTCTGAGCAGAAAGCTTCACTTTTCATCTTTGACACCCTGTATTTCGAAAACTGGCCTGCTGATTTTTTTGTGCCCACGGACACTTCTGCCGAGGAAGTCAAAATCTACAGCATACCAAAAATTCAGGGAATTTAACCGAAGGCCATTTTCTATAAGGATAGTGTGGGGTCCTTTGCCAAATGTACTTTTTCGAAATATTATCATCTTTTATAATTCAAGAATAATTCGAGGTGAAATATTTCAAATTTTATGGTATCTTTTCTTTCTGGATTCGATTTATATCCTTCTGAAAGTCCTCATTTCCCAAATAAATGTCAAAGTTGATCAAACTTCAACGACTAGGAAAACAGTTGTAATCATTTTCACATCCCGAGAAAAATGTTCTTATTCCACACGCAGTTTTACAGCGTACACTAGGCGAATCTCAAAGTGCATGTGAATGGATTCCCCAAGCCACTACTTAATGGGGAACAACAATTTTTCGACTTATCTCTCGACTTTTACACCCGAATTGCTCAATTTATGATCGATTCAAAATTCAGCAGCACAAGCAAGGCAATTCGCAAGGATTTCCCCCGAGAAATCCGGGCTTTTCCATAAAGAAAATATTGTGGCTTGCGACTCATTTCCCTTCTGATTAAAGAATTCGCGCAAAATAAGTAGCTGTGGAGGTGAATTTTCATTTCTTTTGGCTGATGGAAAACTGCGTGATCCAAAAAATGCATACCTAATTTCAGTCTGCTACTGTGTTAGCGAAACATGTAATATAAAAACTCTTAAAATTTAAAACATAGCCAAATAATAACAATGCAGGCATGTGGGTATTATACATGATATACCGGGTGGCTACGGAAGTATTGCCTACGGAATATCTCAGTTATTGTATGAAGTAGGTTTGTGAAATTTGAAGCGTCGATATAATGACATAAGAGCTAGAATTTGAGCATATTGACATGTCAAAGTTAACTTCCGGTCTGACCGGAAGTAACATCAACTTTCTTATTTTAAATGGAAACCCTATTTTTTTTTCGCTTTATTCAGCATTCAATTACCTTTCTAATGACATATCACAAGTTGGTATCTAACCAGAAACTAGATCAGAAAAAAATTATTATTGAAATTCACCGAGTAGGCCGTGGAAGCAAAATGAAAGCCAAAAATTGAAAAGTTGGCTATTGAAACCATACGTCACTTGATAACAGTTGCTACTACTGTGATATTTTATTTTCATTCGTCGGCGTTATAAAAAGCCGCCAAAAAAAATATTGGAAAAATTGGGAAAAAAACAATACTCTGTAGGTCCATAACTTAAATAGGAACATACAACTTTTTCTTGCCTGTACTATTCAGCATAACCATTCCTTTCTAATGATATAATAGAAAGTAATTTTTTGAAATGAAATACCAAAAAATCCAATTATTATTCTTCAAATAACGAAAAAACAGATTTATCGAAAAAAAAAAATTCAAATTGATAGGATTAAAGATAAAATAAATTCAAAACAAATGTTCGAAATGCATTCACTCAGCGTCAATACATTTATTGACTCTGGTGATATTTTCATGTAAAACGTTTCTCAACTTTTGGGGCGTGATATCTTGGAAAGCTCTACGAATGTTTACTTCTAGCTCATGTAGAGTTGTAGGCTGTGTGGAATACACCCTATTTTTAAGATGCCCCCATAGAAAAAAGTCGCACGGAGTAAGATCAGGTGACCTTGATGGCCACCTAACTGGACCATGGGTTGTTATAAGTCTCTCTTGAAAGCGATTTTGAAGATAATTTCTCGCTATTCTTGAATTATGCGGAGGGGCGCCATCTTGCTGGAAGTACATTCTCTCAGTTATTTCCGCTGGTAGGTTGTTAATGAATTCCGAAATTTCATTCGTTAAAAAATTAAAGTATCTCTCTCCGGTTAGTTGGCCTTGAAAAAGAATGGGGCCAACAATATGAGTTCCAACTATTCCTGCCCAAACATTCACACCAAATCTCTCCTGGAAGCCGCCTTGTCGAAACCGGTGCTCGTTTGCTATCGCCCAGTACCTGGAACAAAAGACCGTTCACACTTTTAGCACTTTACACTTTGACTATCGACAATAATCCAAATAAAGTACAGTACCTACCTTGTATTATTCCTGTTAAATAATCCATTGTTGGTAAATCTTGACTCGTCCGTAAACAAGATATAATAGTTAAATAGGTGATTCTCAGCATTTTGTCGAAGAAACCAATTACAATATTCCAGGCGCCTTTCACCGTCATTTACATACAAATGTTGATGCAACTGATACTTGAAGGATTTCAATCGATGTTTTTTCAAAATTTTCCTAGCAGAGTCCTTACTTATAGCTAATTCGGCGCCAATCTGCCTTGAGTAAATTGTGCTAACATATTGTACTAAAGCCAATACATTAATTTCAGTTTCCTCATTAATAACAAATGCTTCTTGGTCTTCGTGAACATCAGGCTCAGTTCTTAATTCTTCTCCAAGCCACTGGAAATACCTTCTTGACGGTTGCTGTCTCCCTGGATATCGCTCTAAATACAATCGTTCAGCGACATAAGAATTTTTTAAACATTCACCATAAATGAGAAGCATGTCAATTTGTTCGGTTCGTGAATAATGGGGCATTTTTTTAATATTCCAATAACTGATTTCGATTTCCAAACCCTTTTAAAATGGCAGAATCAAAAACACTACTTCGAACGTCAAAATAATATGGATAGCAGCGTTCGTGACAGCTCTCATTTCTTTTTTGTTTCATTCCAAAATACATCTTAATCAGCCTACTTGTTAATATTTTGGTTCGAATGATTATTGCAATGGAATGATTATTCTGAATAGCACAAACATCGTCCATAGGTAGATATTAGAATATCTATGGACGATGGCACAGACCAAGTACGTTTATGTTCCTATTTAATATAGAACCTACAGGATATAATTTATCATTCCACATTATTTTTAATTTTATTTTTGCGTATGGCGATAATCTGTTTTGTTATTTGAAGAATAATAATTGGATTTTTCGGTATCTCAGTTCAAAAAATTATTTTCTATTATATCATTAGAAAGGAATGGTTATGCTGAATAGTACAGGCAAGAAAAAGTTGTATGTTCCTATTTAAGTTATGGACCTACAGAGTATTGTTTTTTTCCCAATTTTTCCAATACTTTTTTTTGGCGGCTTTTTATAACGCCGACGAATGAAAATAAAATATCACAGTATTAGCAACTGTTATCAAGTGACGTATGGTTTCCATAGCCAACTTTTCAATTTTTGGCTTTCATTTTGCTTCCACGGCCTACTCAGTGAATTTCAATAATAATGTTTTTCTGATCTAGTTTCTGGTTAGATACCAACTTGTGATATGTCATTAGAAAGGGAATTGAATGCTGAATAAAGTGAAAAGAAAAAAAAAAGGGTTTCCAATTAAAATAAGAAAGTTGATGTTACTTCCGGTCAGACCGGAAGTTAACTTCGACATGTCAATATGCTCAAATTCTAGCTTTTATGTCATTATATCGACGCTTCAAATTTCACAAACCTACTTCATACAATAACTGAGATATTCCGTAGGCAATACTTCCGTAGCCACCCGGTATATGTTGAGGTTAAAATAAGAAATATGTAATTATGAAGTTCATTATCTCAAAATCATGAAAGTAAACATTAAAATAAATCTTCATGAACCTTCGCTAAACTGTATTATGTCTTTTCTCTAATTAATTTGTTTGTCATATTTCTAAAAATATTGGACATTTTTTCCTTAATTTCACAAGGTAATTTGCTATACATTTTACCCCATTATAGATCAGAGAGTCTTTTATTCGATTTGTCATGGGACTGGGGAGCTTCAAACTATTTTCGTTTTGACGGGTATATACGAGGATGTATTGATATCTAGTTAGCCTAGACCAGTTCCCTGCATATTGCGTTACCATAGCAACGAACAATAACTTATTAGAAATGTCAGTGTAAAGTTTGACATCAAAAAAGTAAACCAGAGTTACGCAATAAATTAAAATAAAAAATATGTCCACCGAAATTGTGAAAATCGAAAAATTGGAGTATCGAGCCATCATCAAGTACCTGTATTCAAAAGGGTTAAGAGGTAAGCAGATTTACGAAGATATGCTTAATACCCTTGGTGATCAATGTCCTTCGTATGCGACCGTGAAAAATTGGACTGCAAGCTTCAAAAGAGGTGAATTTTCCATTGAAGATGATGACCAATCGGGAAGTCCAGCTTCTTGTGTCCGTCCCCGAGAATATCGATGCAGTTCATGACATGATTTTAACAGACCGTCGAATTAGGCTAAAACGGATATCTGAAGCACTGAATATTTTATACGAACGCGTTCATCATATAGTTCACGTCAATTTGGACATGAGAAAAATTGCTGCAAAATGGATCCCCAAATGTTTGAATGTTGACCAAAAGCGTGCAAGGGTAGTAGCATCGCGTTCGATCTGTGGTCGATTTGAAAACGATGTAGACTTCTTAAACCGAATTGTTACTATGGATGAGATTCGGGTACATTTCTACGATCCAGAAACAAAGCAACAATCGATGGAATAGCGACACTCCGGTTCTCCAAGACCTAAGAAGTTTCGTGTCCAAAAATCTGCTGGAAAAGTTCTTGCTTCAGTTTTTTGCTATTGCCATGGAGTAATCACGATTTATTTTTTGGATAAGGGTAGAACAATAACTGGAGATTACTATTCGACATTAGTGACCACTCTACGGGAAAAAATTAAAGAGAAATGATGCGGAAAGCTATCCAAAGTTGTTTTGTTTTTGCAAGACAACGCCCCTGCAGACAAATCTCATGTTGCCATGCAAAAAATTCGTGATTTAGGGTTTGAATTACTAGAACACTCCCCTTAAAATATTAAAAACTATTTTTCAAAATTTAATATAATAACTTCATTCACTAGTAGGAGTAATTTAGGGAATATACTATTCAATGCAAAACCCAAAAAGGATAAATGGAAAAAATCAGGTATATATAGACTGGAATGTGGTGATTGTACAGCAGCTTATTCAGGACAAACGGGAAGAAATTTTGAAATAAGGCACCGTGAACAAGTGTTATCAGATAAAAAATCAGCTATATACCGGGTGATTCTCCAAGGTGGCTCACCCCTATAACTTTTTTATTATTGAAGATAGAAAAACGAAATTTGGGGGTTGTGTATTATAGTTCAATTTACATTTTTTGACATATTAACTTGCTTTATCGTACTTCCGGTTCGACCGGAAATGAGCATAACTTTCGATTTTTAAATGGGACATCCTATATATTTTTACTTATTTCGATCGAGAATGACATTCTAAATCCAACAACACCTCACTTGTCAATATTTGACAAATGAAGTAATTTTTATTTCAATTTTTATTTTTCGATCTAGAATGCCATGGATCGTGTGAATCGCCTCATTCTTGATCAAGTAACATGGGAAAAGTACGACTTTGAGGCTTTTGAATTCACAGTCGCTGTAAGAATTATTCAAAAGTCTCAAATATGAATTTTTCCAGTTAACGTGAATTTTTCAAATGGAAAGGGGGTGGCTCGTCGGCTTTTTGTGAAAGATCATTTTCTTACGAATAATTTGATACCCCACACTTTCACTTTATTTTCACTATATCTGTGAACGATCCATGGCATTCTAGATCAAAAAATGAAAATTGAAATAAAAATTACTTCATTTGTCAAATATTGACAAGTGAGGTGTTGTTGGATTTAGAATGTCATTCTCGATCGAAATAAGTAAAAATATATAGGATGTCCCATTTAAAAATCGAAAGTTATGCTCATTTCCGGTCGAACCGGAAGTACGATAAAGCAAGTTAATATGTCAAAAAATGTAAATTGAACTATAATACACAACCCCCAAATTTCGTTTTTCTATCTTCAATAATAAAAAAGTTATAGGGGTGAGCCACCTTGGAGAATCACCCGGTATAGACATTTGCAAAAAACGAATCATACAATAAATAAAAATAACATGAAAATCCTTCATACGTGCAATAAAGGAAGAGAAATGAACTTGTTGGAAGCCTTGGAAATAAACAAATTGAATAAAAACCCCAATTTTGATACCCTCAATGACCAGTTAGAATTATGTAGCTCTCCACTTCTGAATTTATGACTTTTGATAACAAAGTTGGACCCACCGATTGTATGAACCCCTATTAGATAAATTAGATTGACTCATCAGGTAGATTCCAGGTATTTTCCCAACTTGTTTTGAAACATCAGTTAGGTAATTTAAATCCAACCTTTCTTTAATTACTTTCTTATGTATAAATATTCACGAACTTGATGAAATCTGTAGTTACTTGAAAATGGTGTAAAAGCCGAAACCGGTAGTAATAAAGTAGTAAAGTGTTAGTGGAAACTGGACAAAAGCTATATTATTTCTTCCTTTTCTTATTTCGAAAAGATAATTATTATTTAGTTATTTTGGACTTAATTTTTTCAGATAGGAAAAATTTTTGAATACGATTTTACTGAAAACAGTGAATAATATTTTCAAGACAACAGTGGTTTAGAAGCGATAACTTTCGGGACAAAAAACCACGTCAAGATGTATTGGAAGTATTTATTTTTAATATATTTCAGACGATGTAAATTCACATTTACACTTGAACAAAAAACGTTGTTTGTATTTCGTGTATAAAACTCATGTTTTCATGGCAAATTAACATTCTCATGTGCCATTAAAAAAAACACTCATTTTACGCACTTAATACAATTTTTTTTTGTAATTTACGTTAATTTTTGTATATGACTGTCAGTAATTTTAAATCAAATCATGTTGTTTATTTGTAACATGGTATTTGTTCAGTGTATCACATAACCATTTCTACATGGCTTTTTATAATTTTATATAGAAAACATGGACAAGTAGTCAGTAATATCTATACATGTAAGTTTGTTTGTTTTATACATTCTGTTGACCTGACATGCTATAAACCATATTCTATAAGTGTCACATTGTCAATAAATCCTATTCTTCTGCATATGTTGCCAACTTTGATTGTGTCAATACACCAAAAACGTGACTGTTCAAATGAAGGACCCAGTTGAAATTTAAATAAGCCCGAATATTATTAAAATTACTTCCTACTGAATAATCGTCCAAAATCGATATACATGCATTTTCTGCACGAAAGATATTAATTTGAATATGATATGAATTATGCATCGAGTGTAATTGCTATTCTGAGAATATTACAAATTCAATCACGAAAACTTCAGCTATACGCCTTTCGTTGTGTTATGTTGAAATTTTGATTATAGACTGTTCCTGGAACGCTGCATATACATTGAGAGTGGATGAAGCATTAGTTAAATTCATAGAGTACAGAAGACAAGTCACGTATTCAGTACAAAAACGAATAATTTCATGAATCTCTATGCTCAAAATCAACCGTTTTTTGAGTAAGTCTAGAAAAACTGACAAGTGCATTTTCGAACATACACCATTTTCATGTGAAATAAAGATTTACAGGCTGCACAAAACAGTGGGCCCATAGAGTGAATGGGAAACATTGAAAATATCGATTTCAAGTAGAAACTCCAATGTTTCTTCTCATAATTCAATTCTATTATGAAAATAAACCCTCCAGGTAAACATTCAACTCTACGATTATGAGTAATATAATGGTTTTCATCAGATGTCTCATGCGTTATGTTGAATGAACTTAACCGATATGAATTCAAAAATCTATCATTATCATGACCATATGATATATCAAAATTAACCTATTTCAAGTCAAACGCACATTTCAATTACGTTGAATTTTTGATCAAACTGAATGATAAAAACTGCATGATCAGGAATATATCAGTTGAACGATGAAAAACTCTGAAGATTGCATATCTTTTTCTATACTTTTTTTCTATACTTTTGAAAATATGGTCGCTCCAATAATTCGCAGACAGCCAGATAAATATGAAAATTTCACATTTTTCAAATATAATCGTTAATACATCTTAGTCAATATAATCAATATCATGACCAAATAACTATACTATTTTTGCATATTATTTTTTTTTTGTGTTTTTGGCATCGACTGCTATGGTCATTAGCCACGTGTTCTGGATTGGCCATGCGCTTTTGCATTTTATTATCCAGAGTTATGCCAAAAAACTAAAATCGCCGTTTTTTCCGCATAACTCTGGATCTTTGCGGGTCATACTTGGCAGAAAGTTACAGAATCAGATCTAGCGACATGTAATACCAGAAAACTGTCACAAACTGACTGGTTTCAAACGCCCTATCCTTGACCATGACCTGGAGATATTGAAAACTACATCAAGAATGATATTTCATGCCCAGCAGACGGTTTCTTTACCTGTGAGTAAATCATATTGGCACTTCTATATAACTATTGTCGTTGACATAAAATTGAATTTCACAATTCTGTCACCAAACCTGAAACAATTTTTTAACATATGTAGCTCTTTGGACATGACTCCAACCTTTAGGGAATATACCAATTGATAATGATATCACAAACAATAAACATTGAAAAGAAGGATCGAAAAGTCGGTGTGTTCGAACCTTGCATTGCTGATCGTAGAGGACAACACTTGATATCACAAGAAAAGGTAAACAATAACCAATCTGGTAACTAGAAGGATCGTGACTGACAGGTTTGCGGTGGTTAGATCATCTATTGACAGCAACAATTTGTCAAGATTTTTTTTATATAAATCGAAGTGTGAAGAATATGACTAATACGTTGAAAAATAGTTGACTATTGTATTCCTTTGAAGACGAGTCAGTACTGAGAAATGGTTTAGTCGTGAACTGAAAAACAGAAGAAATATTTTATCATCCCTTAAAATTGTATGTGATGTCGATAGGGATCTCCTAAAGTGGCGTCTCTATAAAAAACTGAAGAAAGATTACAATAAAGCAGTTGTGAAAAAAGACTTATGATTCTTTCATACAAATTTCTGAGGACATGAACAAAGCATGTTGGAATTTAGTGATTTTGAATGCAATAGGAAACCTGTTCCAGAAATTAGCAAATCAGTAACAGCAGAAGACTTTAACAATTTTTTCAGTTCTGTAGCCGATAATATAATAAAAGACATTTCACTTATCTCGACTAATAGTTCTGCCTACCTAAAATCACTATCTCCGATCAATTGCAACTTTTTTTTATACACAACTCAAGAAGTTCGTCAAGTAATACTCAAGCTAAAAAATCTTCTTTGACAGACGTCTATGGCTTAAATGATATTTTCCTGAAAGAATTGGTAGACACTTTACTACAACCACTGAGAGTTGATAAATGAGTGCTTAATGCAGGGTATGCACAGTGTTCTCAAAATTGCAAGAGTTATACCTCTGCTCAAAAAAAGACAATATTGATGAAGTTGATAACTATCAGCCAATATCAAGTCTTGTTAATTTTGCTAAGATAATTGAAATATTGAAAGTAAGACTGTTGGACTATTTCGAGAGCTTTGAACTCTCATCCTTCCCAATTTGGATTTCTTGAGATCCTGGAAAGCACAGTCGAAGATTTGGTAGGTCAAGAACATTCATTACTAACCATGTGCGACCTCTCAAAGGCCCTCGACTGCGCTCCTTATAAAATCTTATCACAAAAAGTTGAATTCAATGGCAAAAGAGGCCTTTGAAATTATTCAAATCTTATTTAGATGGTCGGCAACAATATGTCACGTATCCAACCATTCCAAATCTGAACTGAAAAAAAAAAAACGTTCAAGATGGTGTTTCCCAAGGATCTGTCCTATAGCCACTGCTTTTTATCATATACATTAATGACCTATGCTTTCGCATGATGACATACACTGCATAATTTCGGAAATACTCTATAATATTCCTCAATTATGTATATCAATTGCCTGAAATTTTGATTTTCTCTCTCTTTATTCAAGAGATATTTTTCAATCCTGCTGACTAGGCCATGGAGCGCCATCTGTCAGGATTTTCTAGGTTGATAGACGTGTTCATAGATAGATAGATAGATAGAGAAGTAGTGAAAATCGCCAAACAGGCACAAAATGAATTCAGCCATGCACACCGCAGACTATGCGCAGTGATAACGTTGGACATAAAAAACGCATTCAATAGTGCCAATTGGCAACTAATTCTTGACGAGCTAAGGAGAAGAGAAATGGATGAAAGTCTTATAAGCGTCATAGCTTCATAACTGTCAGATAGAGAGATCATCCTAGAGGCAGAGAGCTCGATCAATACTAGAGAAATCACCAGTGGTGTTCCACAGGGATCAGTTCTAGATCCAACCCTGTGGAACATCCTATATGACGGAATTCTGAGGATGGAACTACCCACGGGAACCACGCTTATAGGCTTTGCCGACGACATAGCCATGGTGGTGGTTGCAAAAGGTGAAGACATGCTGATGAACACAGCTAACATAGCGCTGCAATGTGTTTCGAATTGGTTGGACAATAAAAAGCTGAAATTAGCACCCGAGAAGACTGAAGCTGCTCTGCTCACGACGAAGAGAAAACTTGCACCAATCCAATTTGAAGTAGATGGAATAATCGTTTCCCCAAAACCTGCGATAAAATATCTAGGTGTATGGCTAGATACGAAGCTAACATTTGCTGAACACGTTAAAATGGTCACCAACAAAGTTGAAAAGACAGTGACGGCTTTATCCGGGCTCATGCCGAACATGGGAGGGCCCCGATCATCAAAGAGGAGGATTCTGCTAAGTGTCGCTCACTCGCAGATTCTGTATGCAGCTCCCTTGTGGCACACAGTGGCAGAAAATCAAAAACTAGTAGCGAAACTCACAAGCGTGCAGAGGAAAATGATGCTCAGAATATTCTCCACCTACAGGACGGTTTCAGCAGAAGGAGCAGGGGTTCTATCGGGCGTTCCACCGATAGAACTATTAATCGTAGAGAGAAGAGAGAAATACAGTGGAGTAGATAGAGATACGGCAGCAGAAAACCTCATATCAAGATGGCAAACGAAATGGGACAATGGAAAGTACGGTAGATGGACACACTACCTGATACCAAACATTCAGAAATGGATAGATAGACCATATGGCGAGGTCAATTATTATCTGTCGCAGGCCATTGCAGGACATGGGTGCTTCAGGAAATACTTGTTCGATCGTAGAAGAGCGGAATCGGAAGAATGTCCATATTGCGGGGCTCAAGACGATGTTGAACACACTCTATTTTCGTGTTATAGGTGGGACAGAATCAGACAAGAGTACCTACTAGCAACAGGAACTACGTTCAATGCAGAAAACATGATGAGAAACCTCATGACCAGTGAGCAAAAATGGAAAATAACGTATACTTCAATAAGAACTATAATCGAAACGAAAGAGAATGAAGACAGACATCATTGAATAAAATGTAGATATGCATATTAGACAACCTCCTTCACTGAAGCAATGTGCAAGCGATTTCCAGTGAATGGGGTGAGAATGGAAGGAGCTTTTTGTAATCTTTGGAGATGGAGGGGAAGTTTTTAGTCGGTAGGCGGCTCCCTGGACCGAATCCGACACTGGCCAGCCGATAGATCAGCAGGCTGGTGCGTCTTCAGAAGATTTTTTACCCCTTCAAGCCACAAAAAAAAGATAGATAGATTTATTCAGATTCGGTGTTAGTATATAACATTGCAAGTATTAGTTAGTGGTTACATAATTTTTAGAGTATACTCCTAGCAGACTGAGTCCACCTAAGCTATAAGCTTGTGGCTTGGCCTTCAGATTGCTCGAGTATATCTAAGTAAAGAAATTATAAAATAACATGTATCTTTTGTTGAGTACCGAAATGGTAATCGTTCTGGTTTGGTGAACAGTTAGGATAGAAACAATAATGTGAAGAGGGTGGTACTTTGAATCATTTGAAGTGCAATCGTTCTGAAAGATATTTTTTAATTACTGGTTTTTAATGAAAAGTTTTATTTCTATTTTTAGTTTATGGTAGCTGCTAATTTTCTTTATGTGTAGGGGTAACCGATTATATAATTTAGGACCAAAGTATTTGAAAAATTTTTGCTTGTGAGACAACCTACAGCGTGGTAAATAGTCATAGACTGGTTTGCGGTCGTTCGTGTATTATGCGCATGTGTGATAATATTAGAAGGTTTAGTCAATATCCACAGTAGAGATTCATAAGCATACATTTTGCTAACGTTGAATAATCCAGTTTCTTCATATATCAGATCGGTTGAGAATCTTCGATTTCTTTTCAACATTATTTTAATCAATGTGTTTTGAATTACGTTTAGATTATGTAAGGCTGTCTTGTTTAGCCCACCCCATACAATAATACAATAGCGTATAACTGACTCAGCCAAGGCGCTATAAACCAGCAGCATTCACATCTTTTCTTAAAATATTTCGAAGTTGATAAAATTTGTAAATCAACTTACGAAGTCTTTTTACGGTGAACTTTGTATTCATATCAGCGTAATGATTGATCAATCATGATACCAAGGTATTTAGTTGATCCTATTTTATTTATTTGAAAACAGGAGCAGTTTAATATTCGGGAACAAGTGGATTTTGCTTTATCCAAATTTAGACTCAGTAGGTTAGTACTTAGCCAGGAGTGAATTTTTTTCATACCAGTTTCTGCTTTTCCATATACTTCGTTGCAGGTTACACCTTCAAATGTTACAGCCGTGTCGTCTGCACATTGGTATTGGTAGGTATGGATGGTGACTGATGCGCTGCGACCTAGTTAGATCTATTGTGCCCCATCTTCTTCTGCTATCTCGAGGTGTTCTCGTTTACAGCAGCCCCTCAAGCTTCAATTCCTTCAGGAATTTTAGGATTTTGAGGGGGTCCATTTGTGGTATTTCTTCCACAGTCAGCTGGTGTGATCCCAGTATATTTACTCTTTTGTGGTGTACGGCATAACACTCCATCAATATGTGGTGAGGTGTTTCTGGATGTTCCCCACAGAATCTGCAGGTGTTGTCCTCCTCCAAGCCTAGCTTCCTTAGGTGTTCTTTGAGTCTGCAATGCCCCGTTAGAAATCCTGTGATTGTCTTTAGACTAATTTTGCTGAGGTTAATCAGTGTTTTCGATCTTGCTCGGTTGAAATTGCCGAGGAGATCTTTGGCCTGCCTTAGCCCTGGAAGTCTTTGCCAGTATGTTGCTCTCATTTCTTCTTCAGTTTTATTGAGTTGTTCTTGGAAGTGAGATTTTCCAAGTCCGCAGAATGGTTCTGGCCCGATCAGTGGCGTTGATGCCCCTTTTCGTGCCAGGGTGTCTGCTTGTTCATTGCCCTCTACTCCGACGTGCCCAGGCACCCAGAGGAGGATCACCTTGTTGTTCCTGCCTAGATCATTAAGTTTTTCTAGGCATTCCCAGACCATCTTCGAGTTGATGTTATATGAGCTCAACGCTTTGATGGCTGCTTGACTATCGGAGAGGATTGCAATTTCCTTGTTCCGGTAGTTCCTGTCGAGGTTGAAATGAATGCATCTTGCTATGGCGTGAATTTCCGCTTGAAAAATGCTTGAGAAGTGTCCCATGGGTTCGGAGTACTTGGTACGAGGTCCAAATACTCCTGCTCCAGTTCCGTCGGGAGTTTTAGACCCGTCCGTGTACCATGTAATGGTATTCTTACCCAGTGCTCGAATGGATTCTGTGCTCCATTGTTTCTTGGTATTTAGTTCCGTTCGAAAAAATTTCTCGAAAGTCGTCTGCACATATAATAAAAACAAAATGGGACCCAAAACAGTCTCCTGTGGCATACTCATGGAGACAAGTAGTGGATCATTGTATGAATCAATAATTTTTACTCTTTGTATTCTATTTGATAAATAGTCTTTGAATATATCCAATGTAACACCTCTAACTGCTACGTCATCCAGTCGTTGAAAGAGTATGTCATGGTTGACGGTGTCAAACGCCTTGGCCAGGTCTAAAAATACAGTTAAACACTTTTTCTGGTCCTGGTAACAGTTAAATACCTCATTTGTTAGTTGTTAGTTGTAGAACAATAAAATAAGTTCATGGATAATTTCTAAGTTTAGTTTCAGTCAGATCAATTTAGTTTGTGTTATGACGGGGAAAAATACTATTTCTTGGCATAAAAAGTAGAATGGTAAGGAGCCTCAACTATCAGGCATAAATATGTCTTGTTCCAAAATCCATCAGTCAGTGACGTTCAAAATAGAAACGTGAATATTTCATAAACTGAAGCGTAACTTTCCCGTACAATATAATTGAAATATTGCGCTGACTTACGAGAACAATAACTATAGCAGCAGTCAATTATCGCGGTTTATTCAGAAGGAGCGCATAATGGACGATTTCAATGTCGCTGAAAGCGCTTTTGCTCTGGCAAACTCCTGTGAATCTACAAGGAAAATACTGAAATTCTATGAAACGGCATGCTCCCTTGACAAATTAATCTAATGAATGCAGACGAAAAACAGCAACCTTGGAACAACCGACTGAAGTTACTCCAGACGAATAATAGAAACAATTAATTGGGCGATAGAATATCTCACGTGACATTTCTGGCATTTATAATAATAATTATAATGTCGTAGGTGAGAATACATAGCTTATATGTTATAACGATGTAATATAATAACGTTACGTACGTGACCTTCTAGCGAAAAATGTAAAAAAATCGAAAACTTTTGTAGTCAACACTTTTTGACGTAACCTCAATTTGACCCGATTTTTCGGTATTTTTTTTCTCGCATATGATTTAATTTACATGAAAATTTGTGAAAATATGTCTTTTTTGTTGTCGAATATATAAATATCCTTATCTTCCACGAACAATTGTCTTGATATTTTTTTGTATTTCAAAGGTCTATAAGGGATCATTTTAATTGTTGAAAATGTTCTAGGTAACTTGGTGGTATATTGATCGTTAGATTAAAATTGAGAAAAACCGAAAAAAAGTCTCTATGAATCATGATTTTCTCAATATTTTCAATGATTTTCGATTTTACAAAATGATTAAGGCTTTCGCGGCCGAAGTTTTTAGTGTCACAATTTTCTCTCGGGTTTGAAGGATTGTGACAGCGAACATTCTACGCAAAGCACGATCCCCTAGATGCAATTTACCGAGAAGGGAGATTGTAGCCTTAAAAAGCTTGAACGAAGATGAGGATATCATCATTCTACCTGCGGACAAGGGAAATGCCACGGTTCTTCTGAAAACGGAAGAATACAACAGCAAAATTGAAGAACTTTTCGACCCATCTCACTACCGCAAGCTAAAAAGGAACCCAACACAAGCAAGGTTGAGGAATACTAATAAACTTATAAAATCTTCCTCATAGCCGGAAACCGTACAGAGAACCATACTCAGAACTGAAGCTGTTCCGCCAGGCTCTATGGGCTTCCTAAGGTACATGAAGCAAACATACCACTGAGACCAATAGTCTGTGCCCCAGGCTCGCCAACGTATCACCTGGCGAAACATTAGCCTCGCTTCTCCAGCCTCATGTGGGACAAACGAATTCCTACATCAAGGATTCAACAGAATACGTTGGGAAAATTAAAGGCATAACATTGGAACCCAGCGAAATCCTGGTCAGCTTCGATGCGGTGTCCTTGTTCACCAACGTCCCACTTAAAGACTCTCTGATGGAGCTAACTAACATGTTTCCGAATGACATCGTCTGACTCTTTAAGGCATGTCTCACGAGAAGTTACTTTCAATGGAATGGAAACTCCTATGAGCAAGTAGATGGCGTGGCGATGGGAAGTCAACTCAGCCCAGTGATAGCCAACTTCTTTATGGAACATTTTGAAGAGAAAGCAATTGATGCTTTTGATTTGAAACCGACCATGTGGCTACGTTACGTGGATGACATCTGCGTCATTTGGAGACACGGAAGGGACACACTGAACCGTTTCCTAGAACATCTAAATGCTCAACACCCCAGTACCAAGTTCACTATGGAGACTGAACAGGAACAGCGGATAGCACTTCTAGATGTACTCATCGAAAGATTTGGCGCAAAAGTCTGACCCACAAAGTATTCCAAAAACCTACGGCTACGCACACGGATAGGTATTTGCATGCTCTATCAAACCACCATTTGTTAGGAGTTTTCTATTGCCGAACGCCATCAGCCTATGATGGTACGTCCAGTATATATTAGTCATGTGCTGCGCATCGTCATATGCCGGTTTTTAGGGATCTTCAACAAAAACGTTTGGCTGGCGGGAGGCGAGAAAAATAGCATGGGAATGAGAAGTAAGTTGGTGTTGACTCGAGAGTTGGTATTGAGTTTCTGAAATCATTGTTCTTGGGGTGATTGTTTAAATATATTCATTTGTGTGTGAAGTTACATGTCATTCGGTGATTTGCAACGTGCCTGTGTGAGAAGTTGCATATCACCGTTGTATTAATTTCAGCCTGATGATTTGTAACGTGCCTGTATGTGAAGTTACCTATTATTGGGCTGATTTGAGTGTTTATTGGCTTGCAACGTGCCTTTGTGAGAAGTTGCCTGGTTTTGTTGGATTTTCGAAAAACCAAGGACTTGTACGTGCCTGTGTGAGAAGTTACATGTCATTCGGTGATTTGCAACGTGACTGTGTGAGAAGTTGCATATCACCGTTGTATTCATTTCAGCCTGGTGATTGTAACGTGCCTGTGTATGAAGTTACCTATTATTAGGCTGATTTGAGTGTTTATTGGCTTGCAACGTGGCTTGGTCAGGAGTTGCCTGCTTTTGTTGGATTTTCGAGAAGCGAAGGACTTGTAACGTGCCTGTGTGAGAAGTTACATGTCTGTGAGCTGTATTGGAAATATAATAATTACTAACGTGCCTGTGTGAGAAGTTACGTGTTATTATATGTACAGTACTGATATGAGGTACATTGACTTGCAACGTGCCTGTATGAGAAGTTGCAAGTCAAAGTGTTGACTCATCAGTTCATTTTTATGAGTTTATTGAAAATGAGATTTGCTTGATTTAAAAAAAAGCTCTAGCATTGTTAAAAAGAATCCATTGTGTTTTGGCTCATGATATCAGCCTTTTTGAAGCCTGCATTATCAATATGAAGTTCCTAAACCCCACAAAAAAAAAAAAAATCTAACACATTCTAGTCAGAAGCGGGGAATTGTCTCCACACTACACACTAGCAGAACGGTGCTCGGAGAATATGTGAACCTGATCTACAGGATGAACTAGAACATCTCCAAGCAACCTTGAGATCGAACGGATATAGTGTACCCGAAATCAACAAGGCCATGAAACCGAGGACAAAGTAGGGAGGAGGCTCAGATAGTTGCACGTGCGTATCTTCCATATATTCCTAAGGTCACTTTTTTTTCCAAATAAAAGTGGGTCACGTGGCTCCTGGTTTTGAAGGTCTTCCTATTCTCTATCCAACACTTCTTTGTTTGTGAAAATCGGCAAAGCCGTTTCAAACTTACAAACGTTTGAAATTTGCTCCAAATATTTTACAAATAAATTAAAAACCTAAATAACTTTTAATTTCAACAAAATTTCAAGTAACAATTGCAACTATTTCAACAAGTGCTCAAAATGTTCACCGTTCACTTCTTGACAGAAAAAAAGTCGGTTGTGGAATTCATTCCGAACGTTATTAAATGTTTCCGGGGTAATACCGTAATTCGGTTCATAAGTTCCTGGAGTGACTGTGGCTGCGTGACGTACACCTTAGATTTTATGTACCCCCACAGAAAAAAGTCCATAGGGGTCATATCAGGTGACCTAGCTGGCCATTCAATTGGGCCACGTCGGCCTATCCACCGTCCCGGAAAATTCTCGTTAAGCTATTCTCGGACAGGTCTGTAGTAGTAAGGGGGTGCACCATCTTGTTGAAAGGTAACATCCATGGTAAATTCATTTGGGTTTGCCCCAACTACTTCTTGAATACTGTGATGGATCTGATTTTGAAGCATATTTAATTACAGATGCCCAGTTAAATTTTCTGCCATAAATATTGGACCTATGATATGGCCACCCAAAATACCAGCCCATACGTTGATCTTCTCTGGAGTTTGAATATGACCCTCTCGAAAAACGTGCGGATTTACGTCTGACCAATAACGCACATTTTGTCTATTTACTGTTCCACTTAGAAAAAACGTACTTTCATCACTGAAACAAAGAGAGTTAATGTAAGCGGAATTTTGGGTTATGCGATCAGAAATGATCTCACAAAACTGCATTCTTCTATCTAGGTCATCTTCTGTTAATTGATGCAGAATTTTTTATTTATATTGGTGAAATTTGTGTTTTTTAAGATATTTTTTCACAGTGGTCGTAGATACGTCACAAGCCGTGGCTTGTTCATTGTTTGTTGCTGATTATTAACAACAGCTGCCAGAATGTCGATTTGCTGATCTTCTGAAATGGATTTTCTTCCAGATCCTTTTCCCCTAGTTACGCAACCAGTTCTTTGAAATTATCTGACCAATTCCCTTAACTTGGTACGAGATATTGGATTATTTGGGAAGCGCTCATTAAACATTTTTTCTGCTTCATGGTAATTACGCCCATCTTCAGAGTGAATAAAAATTGCTTCGGTTTTTTCTTCTAAAGGACGAGGATGAGGCATTTGAAAATTATAAATAAATGGTGAAATCTATGAAAACTGTCAAAAGTATTGATATGATTAACGTCAATATTAGACTGAGATTGAAATGAAATGCTATTTGGAGTCTCCAGCAAAATAACTAAGGTGTAAAAAACTGAAACAAAAACCACAGTGTAAAATACCAATGATATGTGCACCTGTTTCATCATAAAAAATTGGCTTTCCGGCCAGAATCAGTAACGGAGTTAAAATTCTGCTACAACTAATAGTTAATAGTTATTTAAGTAACAAGGAATGTAAAGACGTGTTAACATTCGAGGTGAGCGAGTACGAGCCGAGGCAAAGCCGAGGCTTGTCGCTTGCCGAGGATGATAACAGTCGATACATTCCGTGTTACTTATTACGTTTTTCCCGCTGCTTGTTGACATTTCTCAAAATTTGCCTGAATTGAAGTTTGTTTTCTTACCCTTCCTTCATGATTATTCGTTCGCTATTTCATTCTAAGTTGCTTGTGCGTGTAACTAAGTTACCGAATAAGCAGACAACAATAATATTCAAAAGGTCTCATAACCTAAAAATTGATATGAATGAAGCTGAAGGTATTACTTGTCACAGTCAAAGTCATTATTACCCTAGGCATGTAAATGACACTATTTACATTCCGTTGTCAAGATGAATTAGTAAACGAATGATATAGGCCATTTACCTGTTTTGTTGCTAAGCATGTATGGACTATTTACATTGTCGGCAGCGGGAAAAATAATTTATTTGTTAAATATTTGAAGCAAATTTCAAACGCTCGTCAGTTTGAAACGGCATGGCCGATTTTCACAAACAAAGAAGTGTTGGATATAGAATCGGAAGACCTTCAAAACCAGGAGCCACGTGACCCCCTTTACATTTGAAAAAAAAGTTGATGGTTCCCTCTTGACACTAGGCCACGTGAACACAATCATTTTTATGCCACAAAGTAGTAAAAGTGGCACCTTTTTACCTGACATCCTCACTGTATAGAAGATAGTTTGAATAACAAAATTGAGATTTCTAACAAAATATTGAATTGTCCATCTTCTTCCAATAAAATTAAAATATCTGATAAAATTGTGGAATCAACTCTTCAAGAAATATCCAACGTTTCTGATCAACAGCAATATGGAACATCTTCGGGAATTTATGTTGGAAGTAAACGTTCAAACTCTACTATCAATTATTATTCCAATAAATGGGATTGTTTTATGATGAATAATCAATTAATAATTGACTATGTTAAAAATAAATCCTTCAAAAAGTAATATTTCGTGTTTATTTTGTGAATTATTTTGGCAGTGGAAAAAGTATTTTTTTCTGTGACGGGAAAAAAATGTGACATTTTATCTCTGTTGCCAGTTAACAAAATATAACCTTTCATGAAATTACTTTTTTCCCCGGGAAAAAAGTGAGTACTTTTTTCCCGGACATATTCACACATAGATAAAGGAAGATACTTAAGTTTAGAATATTTTATTGAAATTAACTTACATTTCCTTTATATTAAAAGTACAATTATTGAATGTGCATTGCATGAATGACATGTTCCTTGAACTATTCGGTACAACAGTCGGATTTTCTTGTCATATCAGGTACATCAACTGCCGTTGATGTGCTAATCGGGTGTTATTTCAGCACTGCCACACGTTCTGAACACTTTATTAGCAATTTCTGTCCTGTGTGCCACCGATTCATCAACATAGCCCTCAGCGACCGTTGATGACTTCCAACCGCCATGTTTCTTTAGTGTCATCAAATCTCCCCCAGATTCAACTACAAGTGTAGCAGACGATCTTCGAAATGAATGACCTGTATATGAGCTAGCATTTTCAAGTTGAAGAAAATTAGCTACTGTTTCAGGTACCTTATAAAACTGATTTTTACCCATAACCTGATTGATACACTTTCCATTGCGATATGCATAAAACAGGCGGCGATCCTTTGCTGCTGCTGGACGAAGGGCTATGTACATTCGGTAAAATTTAATATATTCTTCAGTTACTACAAATCTTCTGTTTACATCATTCTTTGTTTGCTTCAGTTTCACAACTAATAACTTTCCCGAATCTTCGATATCATCTAATGTTACATGGCTGATTTCACAAATTCTACAAGCTCCTGCAATCCCAAATACAACAACAACCTTGGCCTTGATTTAAACAATCACTAATTTGTGTACTCGTAAAAATCGCAGCTTTCTTGGACGTGTAACCCTTCCCATTTTGTTTCAGAAATGTAATCAGCTTGAAATATTTTGAAATGTCTACATTATTATTGGATCGTAACATGCTTTTAATCATTGAATAATTCGACCACACTGTTGATGGCTTTTATTGTTGTGCCAGTTCCGAAAAATTAGCCAATAACACCGTCTCCGAGAAAGAACTGCATGTCTTTCTCATCTTCCATTCCATAAATCTTGAATACGCGGTTTCGTAAATTTTCCGCGATTTAGCTGGCAATAATTTTCGTGACGCTACTTTCGCTGCTTCTACCAACTCCGGTGGAGTCAGAGAAAACTCGGAATCAGACATTTTTCAACTTTATATTATTCAAAATAACTATTAAACAATTACTGAGTTCGCAATTTCCAAATCAAATCACAGAATTAAACTGACAGATGTTTGATTACTTTGAAGTTTTCGTTAGCAACGCTGGTCTAATTGTCGCTATACGTACAACAGCTTACTAGTTTAAAAATTCAAATTTCATATCGATAATATTCTGACTTCAATATATTGTGATAATATGTTTTTCGCACTATTGAATCGTCGTTTTTCCCGCCACAGAAAAAATAGTGTATTATACACGGGAAAAATATTAAATTTTAGCTCTTGGTTTTTTGTCTCCCTCCGCTTCGCGTCGGAAGACAACACAACCTCGAGCTAAAATCTAATACTTTTTTCCCTTGTATAATAAATAACTATTTTTCACGGCGAAAAAGACTTTTTTTCACGGTAAAAAAAGTGAAATTTACGCATGAATAGAGATGCAATATGAAGTTTTTTTGACAGTTGTACAAAAATATTTTTTTTTTAAAGTTGGGCCCTCAACAACATTTCGCACGTGGCCCTTGCCCATAGTTTTTTTCTTTTTCACAAATATTATAGGCACGAGCCTATAACGTTATTGGGCAAGTCAAAAGTAACGTTGTTGTATCATTGTCAATTGGTTCTTATCATAGAAATAAATAATACAGGGTTACATTATTACAAAACGTGTCCAATACGGTCCTGTCTAACTTAAACGAGGTGTCAAAGTTGTCACAAACTAAACTTTTCATGAACCCCCACAAAAAGTCACACTGATTTAGGTCTGGCGACCTTGGTGGCCATGCTACTGGTCCATTTCGAGCGATCCACCTATTCGTTTTATTTCAGTTTTCTGAAAAAACTTATCTGAAAAAGCTGTTTATTTTAACAAGTTCTATACACAGTTAAAAAAGTATCAACTGAGGAATCACCCTGTATAACATAATAACAATAAAAATTTAATACTGATTTATATTCATTAGTGAACATGTGTGACAAGGCAATTTTTATGACGCCGCACCAGTAACGTGTGAACGTGTTACAATGATATATTATGTGGATCCATGAAACCATCAATTTCGCCCATATTTATTGCGAAAGCTCATTTTCCGTATAATTTATCAAGCGATGTAATCACGTGTTGTTGATGTAAACGAACCAGTCTATCTATCGTAATTTATTTTGAATTATGACCATGCCGATGGTAATGTAGGGAACACGGCACACAAATCTGGTCACCCTGCATGAAAGTGATCATCAGTTCCGTTGTTTGAAAATTTATTGTTAGATGTAGGAGAATTTATTTCATGTTGATGGAGGGTAGTTCAACAAGATAGCTCTTGTACCCAGGATCAACTTTTCGAAACATTTCTGTAGATATAATGGAAAATATCGTTCATTACTCGTCCTTAATAGTATATTGTACAATGAGCATGAAATGACATACATTTCCCACGAGTAGGTATATGAAATTGAGTACTACAAAATTTCATATACTTACTGACGGAAATAATCAAATGATGTTTACCTGTCAAACACAAAACATTTTGTGTACACCGCCTAATAGGCAAAATATTATTGCAAATATCTAGACTAATAGACTTGTGAATTGGTGGATCAAGGGAACAATTTTAATTTAATGTTTCCAAATGGAAAGATCATGATATGGCTACATGGCCAAAGAGAAAGGCAGATAGTTTCTTCACAAGTAGTCAAATTGAAAAAAATATGTTCGTATCTCAGTTTTCGCAATATCGTGAGTTATTTTCAGATGTTTTTTCTTTTTATTAAAGAAATTATTGACAATCTGTAGTAAGTGATCAGGTATGGAAAAAACTGAAATTATATCGTTTAACTGATACTCTTTGGATTTCCAAGCCTACCAAGCATCGAAAGATTGTCGAATTCGGGTAACAACCAACTTGATGTTTTTCAATAAAATGCAATTGATCTGCTAATCGAGGAACGAATGCCACTTTGTGATACACGGTTGAATAGAGAATTTCAAGACAAATAATATAGGCTAGATAAATATAGAGGATGTCATTAAAAAAAAGGAGTTGGAGTTACTGCCGATCAAACAGGTAGTTGAAAAAAGTTGTCGTTAGATTCAAATGAAGCGCTATCATTGATTACGTAACTTCTGCAAATTTCAAATTTTTATCTATTCAAATAAAAAACTATAGGCTGCTACATGTCTGCTGTGTCACCCGGTATACTGGCGAAATCTTATTCTCCCCTGGAATTCTACCATTGATTCGTCAATACTTTGATTTTCACCGGGCTTGTAATATTTTCCAAAAGTATCTGACAGTATCTCAAGCATTGATACAGTGGCGATTCTAGAAATTAAGGGCGGGGGGGGGGGGCATACCATCACTAGGCGCCAAGATTCAGTAAAAAATAGGTATTTGAAGTAATACTGTATTTCTCATTAGAAAACGAAGTAATATCACAAAACTATAATAAAAGAAATATTACAATAATAAAATAGAATACATATACAAAACAAAACAAAACAACAATATGATACTATTTTTATTAATAATAAACCATCAACCCATACTTCAAAATAGTTATTATTTACAATTTACAGTAGTAAACGCCTTGTTTTTATGTTTTTAAATTCGTCCAGTACGACAGAAAAATCTATGTTTTTTGAATAATCCGATTCAATGCTCAATAATGCCAAATCGTTCAACATTAGTTCACCTATTGTGGATCTAACAAGTTTTAATATTTTTCAATCTACTGAAAGTGAATTCAGCAGTGGCACTATTTGTGCCTATGGCGGTGGTAGAGTTAGGCTACATTCGGAAATACATTTTCCAGATTATTTGAAATGAGATATGGTAATATTTCTTCGGTTTTTACATTAATTTGATTATCCTCAAGGTCTCTGAATGATAAACAAAAAGATTGGTATTCAGCAATTACATCAATCGTGTTTGTAGTATCAGATTTATAGAATACGCTGAGCTCTCGTAAACAGCGTAAGTTATCTTCTGAATTTGAAACCAGACTGCTACTACTGCCACAAGCAGCGTTGCCAACTCAGATTTTGAAAAAGACGTAGGTTGGATAAGAAAATTACGTAGATTTGGTAAAATTTACATATGAAAAGTTCGTAGATCTACGTACTTTTTTTCTGAGTGAAATAATGAGGATAATGATGACTGAAAAGAGTGTTTTGTTTCACATTTCATTTAAATTTTTAATTTTCATTATTACTTTCAGGCAATTTGAATTTATACAGTTATATTTATTAAAATGTTTAATGTGTTCTTGCGAATACTCGCATTTTTTTAAAACCACTTTTTGTGAAAATTAAGCCTGTAAGCGTTTCAGTGGGAAGCTTTTTTCAACCCAACCTGAATACTTTTTGTCTTTTTCCACAGGTGTGAATATTTTTGTTCATATGGCGGCTTTCTTTTTTCAAGTGTTCATTGGTATGAAACTGAACGGAGCGTTTAATAACTTTTTTTGTGAAAGTAATAGAAATTATGCTCATTCAGCCCAATCAGTTATGTTATTTTGCAAATTTGTACAATTTGATAGAATTTACGTAGATTCTGACGCTGAAGTTCGTAGGTTTGCAGGAAAGGCCTGAAGTACGTAAATCTACGTAAAAAGACGTAGAGTTGGCAACGTTGGCCACAAGTGCCTGAATTGCCCCCCCGTGGCGCCGCCACTGGGTCGTATCATATACAACTTGTCGAATCCTGTTTGTTGGACAGCATTATCATTTGTTTGAATGTTTTAGACGATGTAGTAACTTGATTACTTATATTTCGGACGTCCATCATCTTAATGGTTGAAAGATTTCTATCTCTTTCAAATTTTTTCACATTTCAATTGCTTGAATCCGCAATCGTCTTCTGGTGAATAGTGACAAAATCAGATGTTACGCGACCTTTTATAGGTCTATAATTAAAGTGTAATTACGGTGTAATTACGCGCGGTCTTGTGGCGCGCGTGGTTTCGCGCTTTTTCTCCCTCCAAAACGGTCCATGAGCGGTTTCCATACGTTTTTAATTTCCACGCTTGGTTGACTGAAGGCACCATTGGCTTCTATGTAGGTGGTTTCCATAAATTTCCGTTTGAACCAATGTTCCTCTCTATGAAGAACACTAGCTTCGTTCCAGAGAATTCGGTGGTGTTTTGTCCAGGCGTGTTCTCCAAATTTTCGCATCTTCTTGCGAACATCTATGCTTCTGTAAACTTTTTAGAAACCGGCCCTGTTTTTCTTATCTGTTCTTCATGTTCTGTACCATATCTATTCAGGTGGAATTTCCAGAAGCCGGCCCGTTGTTATATATATATATATATATATATATATATATATATATATATATATATATATATATATATATATATATATAACTCTTTATTAGCACAATTTGCTCTTTACGGAAGGAACGAACAGCAAATAAAACTACCCAAAGACAACACATTAAAAGTACCTATCAATAAATAAAATACAAAACACAACAAAAGTCATTACAATACAATACAACATATTAAAAACTACCACAAGAAATTCAAATTCAGAATTGGTTTAATACATATTCTCTTCATTGTTTTTTGAAATGGCTCAAAGAAGTGATGTTTTTGGTCTCTGGTGGTAAACCATTAAAAAGTGTTAGACCCTTATTGAATATTGTGTTACACAATATGTCTTCAGTTTTTATATAAAAATCATTCACAGCACGAGCTGTAGTGTTATGAGTGTGTACATTACCTATATAATTTAATTCATCACAGAGGTAGGTCGGTAACATATTATGACTGAGCTTGAATACAAAGACCAACATATTATAGTGTATTCTTTTGTTGAAATCATCTAAATCAATTCCTTAGGTTTCTGCTTTACCACCAACATATGAATCATTTTTATTAATCAACGATAGTGCTCAGATTAACTGATGATTAATAAGATACTATAATCGAGATCGGAGGAAAAACAATCTCACACCCGAACAAACTCAACTTTAACTCTATTATACCAAACTCAGCCGTGCTAATAAAATTAGGGAACGCAGCGACGTATTTGCCTGATGAAAATGGAATGAACAGCAAGCCGCTTTCCCCATTCATTTATTTTCGGCATTTCAGAGTGGATAAGATCATCAAGTTCACGGGTTTCTTGTTTATTTTTGTAGCAACTCTCGATGGAAAATGTGAAGAACGCCGCTATTACACCGACTGAAATTTTATTGGCATGTTACAGTTATATTGCAAGAGTGACATTTTACGTCTGCTATTGTAACATTCGTAACGTATAGCCGTATAGGTAACAATGTTCCCCTGACAATCATAAAACGAGAAACAAGAAAGCGTGGCGGTTAGGTACTTCATAGAAATCGTTTTGTTCCTGTCTTTCATTACGTGTTATTTATTTTTGGCAAACTACTTCTTTAAATTACTTATCGATTACCCGATGTAAACTATTTAGAATTTTTCAAAATTCTCAATCTTATTACAGGAATTTATGAAAACCTTATATTATTAGGTGACATGAATTTAAATTTATAACAAAAAATTGTGTTGTCGATGAATACAAAAGTATTTATAAAACGAATGGTTGCAAAATACTAAATACAGGGTGTCAATTTGAAAACTTCCCACCCTTAATATCTTCCTTCCAGTAAACAATATGAGTAATCGAAAAAACAGGTCAATTTTATTGACAAGGGGGACACTTTCACGGACTATTTGTAGCCCTCGTGGTTCAACCCCCTAGGAGGGGTAGATGTTACCCTTAGAATTTTAAATGGGAAGAGGGGTCAAGTGGCACATCATTTTGATGGGCGTTCAATTCTTGTTCCAATGGTACCCTGACTTATTATTTTGTGATGAGCATTTTCCGAAAAATTGCGTTCTAAACTAACAGAAGTAATTATTAGAACGCCTATACTGAGATGCATTATTGTATTGACTCCCTTTAATAAAAATGGTTAGAAGAGTAGGTGGCACCGCTCCAACCCTTGAATGACAGGAATAAATTTATTACGCATGGGATTTTTTATTTGGTGGTTATTTTCCTTCTACACAATAAAATTTAATTTGCGAGAAAGACATTTCCAACATAAAATCTACTTACGCTTATCTTATTAGCTGTTCGAAATGTTGTCCATTTTGCTCTAAACAGTAATACAGTCTGTTTTCGAACTCCCCTCTAACATTACGGAAAACTTCACTAGGAATTGACCGGCATGCTGCTGTAATTCGTCTTTTAAGTTCGTCAATATCAGAAGGTTGTGTTTTATAAACAACGGATTTAAGATGCCCCCAAAGAAAGAAATCTAAGGGTGTTAAATCCGGTGATCTCGGAGGCCATTCAACTGCTCCCCTTCTGCCAATCCATCTACCCGGAAATCTCTCGTTTAACCACTGTCGGACGGGAAGAAAATAATGAGGTGGAGCACCGTCCTGCTGGAAATGTAACAGAACCTCCTCCAAAAGTTCATTACCTTCTGCATCAATTTGAGTTTCTAGCTCGTGAGTTATAAGAGGATCGATAGTCTCTTCAAGCATATCAAGGTACAGATTGCCAGTCAAGTTTTCTTCCAGAAATAATGAACCAAGAATGGCATTTCCAAGAATACCAGCCCAAACATTAACTTTTTGTGGGTGTTGTGTATGCCCTTCCTGAAAAATATGTGGGTTTTCGTCACTCCAATAGCGACAATTTTGTCTATTAACATTGCCATTCAGAAAAAATGAACACTCATCGCTGAAACAGATGTTTAACAGAAGATTAGGGATGGTATTGACTCGATGAGACATGATTTCACAAAACTCTATTCTTCTATCATAATCATCCTCGTGGAGCTCTTGAAGAATCTGCATTTTATATGGATGAAATTTATGCATTTTCAATGCTTTTCTTATAGTCTCGCGTGACATTCCCGTCTGTTCTGATACTGATCGTAAGGAGCTCGTGGGCTCTGCAGCAAATGTTCCCAAAACTTCAATTTGAGCTGCTTCATTTAGTACTCTGGGGTTATTTCTTTTTTTATTTGTCACTGAACCAGTTTCGTAAAACTTATTCACCAAATCAAGCACATACCGGTGACTTACATTACAATTTGGATGTCTTTCGTTAAAAAGACATGCCGCCCTTCGTGCGCACTTTCCAACTTCGCCATAAATTACAATCATTTCAATTCTGTCTTGAAGAATGTAAACCATTTTTACACTTTTATACACTTATTAAAGTAATTCCTAAACAGCCCAACAGGTACAACGGTATTCACAATACTACCACATAGTTCAAATTTGCTAACCAATTTTTTGCCGGAAAACAGAAACTTTTTACAGCAGAAGTAGCAAAAAAGGAAGGCTATCTGTACAATTTCTGCGATGACACTTAAAAATTCAGCATTTAATAAACACAACTTTACTACCATCTACGTTTTACTATTAGACTACTTTTTTATGTAAAGTGTTTGGAGCTAATGGCTAATGTTACCCCTAATAAAGGGTTGGAACGGTACCACCTAATATTCTAACCAGTTCTGGCCAAACCATGCATCTCAGTATAGGCGTTCTAATAATTACTTCTGTTAGTTTAGAACGCAATTTTTCGGAAAATGCTCATAAAAAAATAATAAGTCAGGGTACCATTGGAACAAGAATTGAACGCCCATCAAAATGATGTGCTACTTGACCCCCCTTCCCATTTAAAATTCTAAGGGTTACATCTACCCCTCCTAGGGGGTTGAACCACGAGGGCTACAAATAGTCCTTGAAAGTGTCCCCATTGACAATAAAATTGACCTGTTTTTTCGATTACTCATATTGTTTACTGGAAGGAAGATATTAAGGGTGGGAAGTTTTCAAATTGACACCCTGTATAATTGATGAACATCATTATAATAGACAAAATCATTACAACAAAAAATTCTATAATAGATCATATCGTTACAAATTTTCAATTAAAAATTAAAAAATATCTGATTGAATATACAGATTACCATCTTTCTGATCATAAACTTATAAATATAAAAACTAAAAAAATAATAAAAAACAAAACAACGATGATAAAAAAGTCATAAAAATTCTAGACAAAGATAAATTTCGTGAATGTATTTCAAAACAACTGAACTCTTTCAGTAATATACCAACATTTGAAGAACTTGCAATCTGTATAAAAGAATGCAAAGAAAAATCCAGTGAAACCAAAAACTTCAGAACACGAGAAAACAATAACTGAATAACTGAATCTGTGTTAGATAAAATGAAAATTCGAGACAAACTATACAAACAATTGAAAAAATATCCAAATAATGATGCCTTGAAAAATTTATACAAAAAAATTAAATACCAAGTCAATATTTTATGTAAAAATTTGAAAAACCTAGAATTTAATAAACAATTTGAAAAAGCTGATAAAAACCTAAAAAAAAATTGGGATGTCATCATTTTAACCGTAAGATATCTTTATCACGCCTACATTGTTATTATTTGGCTATATTTTAAATTTTAAGAGTTTGTATATTACATGTTATTTAAAATTTTACCTGTGTTTGTCAACAAGAATTTATTCTTATGTACAATAAACATATATATATATATATATATATATATATATATGTTCCAGTGACTGTAAAACAGTCAAAAACAATCCTTTAGGAACTCACTATACCTTTGTATAGATTGTATGGCATATGTCCGACAGAAAACAACTACTTCTCTGGCTAATACCTCGACAGATATTGAATTATATCTGTCAGACATATGTGCAAAGATCCTTACTTTGAAGGAACAACTTTGCAAGAGCTCTCAGAGACAGACAGCAGGACACCGCCTGATCCAAACAAGGAACCAACTGCAGACCGGTTTCGGGATGAAGTCCCTCATCAGTGCAGTCCTGGTTATCACGGTTGTATACACGCGGGGGCCCGGTGCCCGTCAAGGATTGTTTTTGACTGTTTTACAGTCACTGGAACATTTATTGCTCCTTGAAACAAGTATTCAGCATATACCATTTCGCATCCGAAATGTCCTTCTGGAGCGCTCTCTAATCTGTTGCCGTGGTGGATACTGTAAGCGATTGCAGTGTTCATCCCGGCGAACGATGACGGGCACCGGGCCCCCGCGTGTATACAACCGTGATAACCAGGACTGCACTGATGAGGGACTTCATCCCGAAACCGGTCTGCAGTTGGTTCCTTGTTTGGATCAGGCGGTGTCCTGCTGTCTGTCTCTGAGAGCTCTTGCAAAGTTGTTCCTTCAAAGTAAGGATCTTTGCACATATGTCTGACAGATATAATTCAATATCTGTCGAGGTATTAGCCAGAGAAGTAGTTGTTTTCTGTCGGACATATGCCATACAATCTATACAAAGGTATAGTGAGTTCCTAAAGGATTGTTTTTGACTGTTTTACAGTCACTGGAACATTTATTGCTCCTTGAAACAAGTATTCAGCATATATATATATATATATATATATAAATCAGGATGGATTTATCGAGGGGAAATATATAAAAGTATGAATAGAAAAGTTATTGGGTATAGCCTTCAAATTGTTATGCAACCGTAGACACCCGTAGCCAACCACACATGTGTGGTTGGCTTCCTGTTGTTGACTTCCTTTGTTTCTATTTTTACATCCAAGTGTTGTACATCTTCGCACTTGATTTTACCGTAAGAACTTAAGCTCTAAACACGTATCTACGGTTGCACAACAATTTGAGGGTTATACCCAATAACTTTTCTATTTATATTTTCATATATAGCCCCTCGATAAATCCTTTCTGATTTGTATTTTCCTGGGTAGGATTGTCACGCTGGTAGCTATAGCTGCCTCCGTGGCGACGTTAGTTGTTGCCTTGTAAGCACAAGGTCTTCTAACCGAAGCCACAAATGTGTGGTTGGCTTCCTGTTGTTGACTTCCTTTGTTTCTATTTTTACATCCAAGTATTGTACATCTTCGCACTTGATTTTACCGTACTGATGAGAGCTTAAGCTCGAAACACGTGTCTACGGTTGCATAACAATTTGAGGGCTATACCCAATAACTTTTCTATTTATACTTTTTTATATATATATATATATATATATATATATATATATATATATATCATCACTTGTAATATAGGAAAAAAGAAAAAAAAGAATCAATGTATAAATCAAATTAAAAGTAAATCTGGTACAAAGACATATGTAATGAATTTGTCAATTTTTTCTCAGAAATTGGATTAACTCCATCAAAAAAATTCAAAACTAAACCAATAATGTATCTCTTTGTAGTAAATCGATGTTTTTGATACCATGTTCAGAAAAAGAAATTCATGATATTATATTATCACTCAAATCCAACATTGCTCCAGGTGAAGATCTAATAACTTCAAAAAATTTGAAAGATATAGTTGATCTCATTAGCCTACCCCTATCTCTTATTATAAATAAATGTATTGAAGATGGTATCTTTCCAAATTACCTCAAAAGAACCATGTTAAAACCAATTTGTAAGGGATGAGAAAAGAATAATGTTTGTAACTATCGCCCAATAGCTCTTTTAAATGTTTTTTCCAAAATTTTTGAGAGAGTATTGAAAGAATAATTGATAAATTTCATTAATGATAATCTGGTTTTGATAAATTTCAATATGCTTTCATGCCAAATTCTAATACCCAATCAGCAGTAACTGATTTCATGAATGACATTTTTGAAACTTTAGATGAAAGTAAATATGGCGTTTGATACAGTACATCATACAATATTGCTAGAATTTTTGAATGATTTAGGAGTGAGAGGACACTCTTATAAACTTTCTGAAAATTATTTTGAAAATATCGCATTCAATATGTTGTTATTAATGAAAATAAAAGTATGGAGTTCCCCAAGATTCAGTATTGGCTCCAATTTTCTATTTGATCTATGTGGATAGTATAATCAAATTAAAATTGATAGGTAAACATTTTTCTTTTGCAGATGATACTGTACTTTATTAGTCGGCAAAAGATACAAAAATTTTAGAAAGTAATATTGAAAAAGATATTCAATTGTTTGAAAAGTTGATAGATGAAATTAATCTAACTATCAATTTAGAAAAAACTGTTTACATGATTTTCAAACAAAAAATACAGACAAAATAAAATAAAAAGTAAAAACAGAGAATAAAATATTAAATGAAGTTGAAGAACATAAATATTTAGGCATGATGATTGATAAGAATTAGAGTTTTGAATGTCACGTGAATAAAATTAGGAAATCAATTGTTCCTTTAATTAGAGCAATAAGAAGAAATGATTTTCTAAACATTAAAATACAAAATCTAATTTATAATGCCCATATTGTCTCGCATATTAATATTTAATAACAATATAGTCATCTTGTAGCAAAAACCAAAAAAGTATAATTTATCGTTTGATGAATAAAGCACTAAAAGTGATTTATAAAAAACCTTGGGAAACACCTTCTTCATAATTATACAACAATATTCAAACTTTTACATTAGATAAACTAATAAAACTTGAAAGAGCTAAATTTGCATATAAACTAACAAATAATATACAAAAAAGTAATATCCATTTAAAAAAAAAATCGAAATTACATGATTATAAAATCAGAAATGCAAATAACTTCTATTTAAATAACATTTATTCAAATAAAGGCAAGAACAATCATATATCTAGTTCTATAGAAACTTACAACAAATTATCAGATGATATAAAAAAATCAAAGTCTATAAATATTTTCTTGAAAAAACTCAAAGAAAATCTGCTATCATACTGATGTTCATCAATCTACAGTGACCGGCAGAAAGTACGCATCATATGGGAATTTTTTTTATTAATAAATTTTGACAAATATTGATATTTGCAATCGCTTCTGCATCAAAAGAAACCCCAAAAGACGTTGTACAGTGCCGTTCGTCTTTTCGTGGTTGGTGGGAAATTTAAAAAATTTGAAAATTATTTCTCAAAACACGCTTGTTTGTGAAAATATCGAGAAATGTTAATGAGAAAAGTTGTTCAGATTGACATTTTATAGCTATGTACAAGTTTTGAAAAAGATCTGAGATAAAAAAATAAAAATCAATTTTTTGCCACAAAAAAAAATCTTTTTGGAAACATACATTTCTGACGAAGAAACTCATTAGTAAAGCCAACACTAATATTTCAAATAATGTTTTGTGAAGATTCGCAAGCTATTCCTATTTTATTCGGAGAAAATTTGAAATCTGTGATTTTGCAGTGTGATCAGCTGCTTCATAAGAAGTCACTGAAATATCTACAGGACATTATAATTCCGATACTTTTCATTATTAATTAAGAACCAAGTATCTACACAATTTCAATTTGAAATTCTTAATATGTCCTGTAGATATTTCAGTGACTTCTTATGAAGCAGCTGATCACACTGCAAAATCACAGATTTCAAATTTTCTCCGAATAAAATAGGAATAGCTTGCGAATCTTCACAAAACATTATTTGAAATATTAGTGTTGGCTTTACTAATGAGTTTCTTCGTCAAAAATGTATGTTTCCAAAAAGATTTTTTTTTGTGGCAAAAAATTGATTTTTATTTTTTTATCTCAGATCTTTTTCAAAACTTGTACATAGCTATAAAATGTCAATCTGAACAACTTTTCTTATTAACATTTCTCGATATTTTCACAAACAAGTGTGTTTTGAGAAATAATTTTCAATTTTTTTAAATTTCCCGCCAACCTCGAAAAGACGAACGGCACTGTACAACGTCTTTTGGGGTTTCTTTTGATGCAGAAACGATTGCAAGTATCAATATTTGTCAAAATTTATTAATAAAAAAAATTCCCATATGATGCGTACTTTCTGCCGGTCACTGTATAAATATCCAAAATTGTTAAATCTGTTATTTTTTCATTAGTTTAGAAAATTCTGAAACTAATTTATATTCATTAGTATTCAATGTATTTATTATCTTCCTTATACCAGAACTTGTTCTGTATGGAAAATGTATTTTCAATAAATAAATAAATAAAAATAAAAAAATTCATTTGGTTCATTTTAAAAATGTTTCACTTTAGTGTTTAAACTATGAAATCGTAACGGAATGTTTTGAAACTAAATGCAATAGTTTGAAACCATGAAACAAGAACGGTTCAAAGCTGTCAGTTGTCTAAAACTGAAAATTTTTCAGGAGACAGATGTATCAGTAGTACTTTGGGGATACTAAACACGAATCCGAAGGAATTTTTGGACAATTTTGCCGCCTGTAACTTTCCGGGAAAATGGGTAGTTCCATGGCTGCTGACCTGCAATGTATATCACGTAGAATGGCTCTTTTTGTGCAGTGAGTTCATTTCTAGTGTATTCATCGATCCTGCAAGTTCCATAGTTCTACGTCAAAAATTACGGAGGATACGAGAGTGTTTCCATGAGAAGTCAAACACACTGTATGATATATAATTTCTGAACAGACACCTACTGAATATGAACCGTTTTAGTGGAGTCCACAATCAGGGAGAGCTTTTCCATGAAAATAATCTACCTACTCAATACACACCAAAGCAAAACATTGAAAAGCTGATTAAATACTGATAAACTCAAATCCATGTCGGTGAAGAACCTAATTGAAAACATCCTGAAAATTGACAATGTGTCCAATAATAATGCCAACAGCCATGGCATTATATCGTTGTTTACCCTTTTCACCCCTACGTTCGTTAATAATCAGCAATGACGGTATGTCACTGGTTGATTAAATCCTCAGAACAGTAAACAGTGGCCATATTGTCATCCTTGATTATCCCTCCTCATTAAAATGGATGGATGCAAGCAAGATAAATGACAGTTTTTCGCTTGTGTGTCGGACATACGAGGATATATTGAAAAATTCTTAGCCTATTATAGAACCAAACAAAATTTCAATGTCAAAATATTTTATTACTCAACATATTCTCCTCTTAATTGGATACATTTATTACAGCGAACCTGCAACGTCTCTAGACCTATAAAAAAAAAATTTCTTCTTGCTCTGCAACCAGACCTCCACAGCTTTCATTACTTCCTCGTTGGAAGAAAATTCAAGACCTTTTAAACTTTTTTTCAGTTGAGGAAAGAGATGATAGTCGGACGGAGCCAAATCTGGTGAATAAGGGGGGTGTTCTAGTAATTCAAACTCTAAATCACGAATTTTTTGCATGGCAACATGAGATTTGTGTGCAGGGGCGTTGTCCTGCAAAAACAAAACACCTTTGGATAGCTTTCCACGTCTTTTCTCTTTAATTTTTTCCCGTAAAGTGGTCAGTAATGTCGAATAGTAATCTCCAGTTATTGTTCTACCCTTATCCAAAAAATCAATCATGATTACTCCATGGCAATCCCAAAACACTGAAGCAAGAACTTTTTCAGCAGTTTTTGGGACTCGAAATTTCTTAGGTCTTGGAGAACCGGAGTGTTGCCATTCCATCGATTGTTGCGTTGTTTCTGGATCGTAGAAATGTACCCAAGTATCATCCATAGTAACAATTCGGTTTAAGAAGTCTACATCGTTTTCAAATCGAGCACATTTGGAGATCTATTTTGCAGCAATTTTTCTCATGTCCAAATTGACGTGAACTATATGATGAACGCGTTCGTATGAAATATTCAGTGCTTCAGATATCTGTTTTAGCCCAATTCGACGGTCTGTTAAAATCATGTCATGAACTGCATCGATATTTTCGGGGATTGACACAGAAACTGGCCTTCTCGATCGGTCATCATCTTCAATGGAAAATTTACCTCTTTTGAAGCTTGCAGTCCAATTTTTCACGGTCGCATACGAAGGACATTGATCACCAAGGGTATTAAGCATATCTTCGTAAATCTGCTTACTTCTTAACCCCTTTAAATACAGGTACTTGATGATGGCTCGATACTCCAATTTTTCGATTTTCACAATTTCGGTGGACATAGTTTTTCTTTTAATTTATTGCATAACTCTGGTTTACTTTTTTGACGTCAAACTTTACACTGACACTTCTAGTAAGTTATTGTTCGTTGCTATGGTAACGCAATATTTTGTTTATGCTGGGAACTGGTCTAGGCTAACTAGATATCAATACATCCTCGTACGGTTCTGTCCATTTCATGTGATTTTGAGTTTTGTGAGTGGGAGTTCCAATGTCATTCTAACGTGGAATTCACAACAAAGCTTTGAACGTTTGGCTTTTTACTATTCGTATTCTTATTGGTTGAGCAGAATCCAGAATGAATTGAGGCAAAAAGCTGAATATTCTTACAGCCGTATGCATAGTCAATTCCAGCGACTCGCCAGAGTTTCGCCGCTCGCTACACAAGAACTATAATGCACAGTCGAGCTCCAAAAAGGTGGTACATTGCCAGCGTTTCGCCAAAATGTGACTTTTCGCGTTGTTGTCACTTTTTTGGAGCTCGACTGTGCATTATAATCCTTGTGTAGCGAACGGCGAAACTCTGGCGAGTCGCTGGCGATTGACTATGCATACGGCTGTTAGCTTTTTCGTTGTAAAATGCGATGTGTTCACATCTCATTGAAAATATGCTGAAATACTCAACGTGTTTTGTACTGCATCTGTGGTACCCATAGGCAGGGCTGGAGAGAGCTAGGTCCCCTGCCCCCCTCCTATCTCCTGGCCTTTCCACAGATATTTTTTCATTATGTCTCATTATTATTGTTCTTAGTGTAATTATTATTCACTTTATCACATGACGAAACAGAGTTTATGTTTTTTTGTTGAGAAGCAAATCGAGTGATGTTGAAGTTTTTGTTGTGAATGACATTTTGCTTCGGTCTAATTTCAGATTCTGCTTCACCACTGAATGATAAATTTTATGGAGCACCTGTTCTAATATGGACGCAAGTCAAGACAAATTTGAAGCAATTTTCCAAAAGGAAACTGTAGTGCAAAATGTGTTTATTATAACCACATAATTATTCAGATGATATTGAAAAATAATTGACCATCACAAAGGCAAAAACAAAAGTACGTTGACAGGCAGAGGGTTCCAATTAAAATCAACTAAAATAACCATTATTGGAAGCTAATTCCTGAGAAAGATCTGAAAATATAATTTCTCATTGTTCTCATTCTCTATGTCTATAACATCTTTGGCAAATGAAAACAAACATTTACTAGTACTTAAGATCCTATGAAATATTTTTAAAATGAAAATTTAATAATTTCTCTTACATACCTGAGCCTAGTCTACCTACTATATCTGACAAATGAAAACAAAAATTCACTAAATCTCACCTACCCTGAGAACGATTCTATGAGATCCAAATCAAAAACTTGCTATGAACTGATAATAACAAAATTTAAATTCAGTATGCACCTTTAACGTCACTTTGTAACTGTCTGTGCCTTATGAGTTCACACGTACAAACTGATCAAAATCGATATGCACTAAAACCCAGTATATCCACCTTTTACACACAGATATTATATTTCAGATATATCGGTTCTGTCCCAATCAGTTATCTGTGGCTAAGTATTATGAATTAAGTTATTATTGCTGTGACAAAACTGTCACTTCAGAAATATGTTTTTTGTTGGCGAAAGTTGCAGAAATATTTATGAAAAAACAGCAACAAATTTTACTTGATCAATTTTTCTCGTTGTGAAGTAGCATATGGAGTTAGGAACATCGCAACTGTATAAACACCAAAAAAGTAGTTCTAAAATATTATTCAAACGAATTTATAAATACTCTATATTGAAACCTTCAATTTCAGAAATTCCATTAATTAGGACCTCGCTTTCCTGAAACCCATTCGAATCTCGAACACGAATGCACGATTTGTTATTTATTCTATACCCTCAAACTGGATTAAACTCGCACAAAACTTTGCTCGAGTATCTCTAGATACAATACACGGAAATGACACAATTGGCGCAGGACTTGACAATAGCGATAAACAAAGAACATCTTGAATGGTCTCCCGAGTGACAGTTGTCCTGATATGAACTGACGTGGGAGTCCCCGAGCAATTCGTAAAGCTTCAAAACCTAATGTATCCGGGTTGAATATAACCGTCAATTCGCATTTGATGTAGATGTTTTTGCGATGGATCCGTTCGGATGGACTCGAGTTTTTGTACAGGGTGTTCCAAATTGAGTCGGCATCATTGCCAACTCCGATGCTACGAATTGGCAAACTATGGGCAAACTTGTGGCATTTTTGATGGCCTTCTCGATGCTGAAGACAAATACAAAATTAACAGTCGCGTTTTCAAAATATTTCATAAATTGATATTTTTTTAAGGAACACCCTATATTTCATGATGCATTTGAATTCGTAACTTCTTTCTCAACAACATTGTTACTTCTCAAAGTTGAAAATGAGCAAGTACAAAAAAATGTCTTTGTTTTGGCGAATGAAACCTCATGAGTGTCCAAACACCCAAATTTGGTACGTATACGAATGACAATATTTTATTACTAACAGCAAAATAAGACATTAAAAAAACACTACAACCTGGTGATCCTGAGAGACGATTGAGCTTTTGTCGGTGGTTTATGACCAAATGCAGACAAGATTCAAACTTTTATAACAATATTATATGGAGCGATAAGGCTAATTTTTCAAATCGTGTGAGGTATATTAAGAAGAATTTTCATTTTTGGAGTAAATATAATCTATTTCTACTACATCCCCACAATACGCAAAGACGATTTAGTATCAGTGTTTGATGTGGTCTCTTCAGAGGCAGAATTATCCAATTCTCTACCACGGTTCTTTGACCGGACCCCGTTACATTTATTTATTAACAGTGTTGAGAGTTTTTCGATGATCTTGATCTGAAGGCTCGTCAGATGATCTATTCTCAGCAGGATGGATCACCAGCACATAATTTCAGTGGCGTAAAAAGAATGCTGCGACGCTGTTTTGAAAACAGATGCATTACTAAAAATGGTCCTGTTAAGTGGCCCCCTCGTTCACCAGACTTGACACCTCTAGATTTTAATTTTTGGTGATTTCTGAAAAATGTGGTGTACAAAATAAAATATTGGCGCAGTGGTTAGAGCGTCCGACTCTGAGTCGAAAGGTCCGGAGTTCGAACCCTGGTTGGGCTGGGATTTTTTTATTTAATTTAACCGATTAAATTATTAAAATCTCGTTCCAATTAACAGTGCTGCTCCTAAGGTGGCGTATGGAGATAGTAACAAGGCCTATAAAGAACACATGGCTAATGACCATAGCAGTCGATGCCAAAACACCAAAGAAAAAAAAAATAACGTAGATGAATTGAACAATTATATTGAAACAATAATTAATAGAATTGATGGCCGAATTGTGTTGAATGCAACACGTATTGTCAAAAGAAAGGCCCAAATATAACAAGGAAGCAGAGTTTTTTAACATTTACGTCATATCAATACCATCAATACCATCAATAATAACGGAGTTGGCAATGGTGTCGATTTAGTTTGGAACACCCTGTACATGCATTACTGTTGGGATTTCATAATTGTTTTGAATTCTACGGAATGATGTCAATCTTTGAGAAACCGGACAGTCAGATTATGAAAGAATTGTAAATATTAAGCCGAAAATAAGTTTTTGGCATTGCAGATGGAAAGATGAAAAATAGAACTGAATTAAAAAATGTAGATTGACCTGAATTCGAACCCAGGATTTCTTGATTTCTTCTACAATTGCAAATTTTCCATCTTTTACTGACTTTTCCGGATAAATCTTGTGTCTGAACATAACGAATCATTTATTTTCGGAATCAGCGTGAAATTTGACGTATACAATGCGAATTTCAAGTGGATTTGACGATTTTGCATTTTGGTGATTTTTAGGGGTCTACCCTTTACACTATTTTGGGGTCAAAATTTTATTTTTTTTGATCAACTAGAGTTTACTAATTTGATCATTCTGAATCGATTGGCGTCTGCAGAATTGCTCTATCTCTGTTATCGAATTGAATCGTTCTAATTGAGTGGAAAGAGGTTTTTTGTCGCCAAAAATAATTTTTTTTGAATTTCTAGAATTGGTTTCGTGAAATTCCATCATTTTTTTATATGCATACCAAAGTTCAAATCGTTTCCGATAGAGTTGAAGATGTCGTATGCTTTTTACAGAACCTCTGCGATTTAATTTTTTTTACCATTTATTGACTTTTCTGGCTAAATTTTATATCTGATGATAACAAATCATATATTTTTGGAATCAGCGTGAAATTTTCCGTATGTATTGCGAATTTCAAATGGATCTGACGATTTTGCATTTTGGTGATTTTTAGGGGCCCCTTACTACTTTTTTGGGGTTTTTCTCCGAACGACTTTAATATACTAATTCGGCCATTTCGAATCGATTGGCGTCCACAGAATTGCTCTATCTCTATCCGTTCTTCAATTGAATGGTTCAAATGTAGTTGAAACGGTTTTTTTGTTGTCAAAAATTCATTTTCTCAAATTTTTAGAGTCGGTTTCGTAAAATTCCATCAAATTTTTATTTGCATATCAAAGTTAAAATCGTTTCCGATAGAGTTGAAAATGTCGTATGCTTTTTACGGAACCTCTACAATTTCAAATTTTCGACCATTTTATTGATTATTCCGCGCAAATCTTTTGTCTGAATATTACAAATAATATATTTCTGGAATAAGCGTGGAATTTTACGTATATTTTGGTGATTTTCAGGGGTCACCTACCCTTGCAATTTTTTTGGGATCCTAACATTTTTTCTCCGATTGACTTGAATATACCAATTCAACTTGAGTTTACTACTTCGACCATTCTGAATCGATTGGCGTCTGCAGAATTGTTCTATCTTAAACCGTTCTCGAATTGAACGGTTCTAATCAAGTCGAAAAGGTTTTTTTGGTTGCCAAATATTCATTTTTTCAAATTCAAATTATAAGCCCATTGAAAAAAAAAATATTGGACCCCTTTCCATTTAAGTTTCTAAGGGTAGCATCTATCTCTCCTAGGGGGTTGAGCTACGAAGGCTAAAAATATTCATTACAAGTGTCCCCCTTGAAAAAAAAAATTACCCGTCTTTTTGATTTTTCATAATTATTATTTACCCAAGGAAGTTATTGAGGGGTAGAAAGTTTTCAAATTGACATCCTGTATATGAATTGTGATATTGTTAACGGGCCTAATTAGCAACTCACGTATTTCATTATAATTATTTTAATTGTCTACTTCCTAAGTGACTCTTCGTTCAATGTTAATTTCAGTTTGTATTTCTACACACAGGCAGATCATTCTGCCTCGTAAGATTTACCTCGCATTTATCCACTTTTTACTTCTACATCTGGTTGCACTAATAATGTTTCAAAACAATGTACTAGAAGTGAAAGCGAATCACTTGAATTTGAATTTTCAGACATGGATGAACATACCTTATTGTCTTCTATCCATTCCATGAGTTTTTTGTAACATATTTTATATCTTGCTCGGGACTTTTCTGGTAATAATTCTAACGAAGAAGAATTGGCAGCTTCAACTACTTACAATCGTAACTACAGTAACTAGTATATTCTAATTTCTTAATTTTTACTTGTTCCACTGTTTTTTACACTTTCACGTACATTAGAGTACCTAATATCAATGACAAACGTGAATTAGTTTGACGTAGGGCGGACATATTTGAAACAATAGAATGCGGCAACTGTCAACGATCATGCATTGCTCCAATTTCCTAACACATACGTGTAGGAAAAAATAACACAATGCGTGTGTTAGCTTTTGTTTTCGCGCATCATTTCTTGAGTTGTTGTGTAATATTTTAGGAGATTGTGGGAAAAATTATTGAGTCTGTGAACAAAAAACCCTTATAAATGCTACAGACAACTCAATACGGAAAGTAGAATATATAGGTATGTCAGAAATTATCCTTGTTCAGCTCCTGAATGAGGACGACAGATCAGATATCCTTAATTATGGAGGTGTTAAGAGAAAGAAGACCAAAGCACAAGATAAATCCACTTCAAATGGATTCAAGCTATTTACATGATACTAAGGAACATGAATAGGTATGCAATCAATCAAAATGCAAAGCTGATATTTCAAAAGTCCGTACGGAAGTGGGCAATTTTGAAAAACCACGAATAATAATAATAGTAATAAATTTATTAGCCATTCAGGTACAGTTGCACATATGGTGAGTCATATAAAGTCAATTAATGATTTGTGGACATAAACCACAGTTACTTGTATAAATGAATAAAACCACATACAATCATTGTTTATATAGGGTTACGATAAAGTAATGCGCAAAATTCATAAAACGTACAACGATCACTTTTGAAAAAAATGCAAAAACACGTCAAACTGTTTTTTTTATTCCGCATCTTTTGACATAAGTTACAAAAATAACACGTCAAAGTTGTCAAAGTTATGACGTCATCAACAAATTTTTTTAATGGGAAGCTAAGATTTTCATTACATTATGTGATAGAGCTTGTGTTTTTACACAAGGGAAAAATAGTTGTAGTAGGGCTCACATAAGAAAAAAAACGAGAAAATGAATAAAAAACGAAATAAACGTAAGTTTCATAATAACTTTTCAATTACCTAAACAGTCCATCAAACCAACTTTGACGTGTTATTTTTGTAACTTATGTCAAAAGATGCGGAATAAAAAAAACAGTTTGACGTGTTTTTGCATTTTTTTCAAAAGTGATCGTTGTACGTTTTATGAATTTTGTGCATTACTTTATCATAATACTGTATAGAAGTAAGATACTTAGTCAAAGAAGTAAGATAGTTAGTCAATGTCTATGTAATTGGTGTTGGACGCAAACGCGAGTGTCATCTAGCGTGATTAGTTACAAACATGAATATTTGACGTCATTTTAATGCAGGTTCCTTAAAAAAACCCTGATTTTAATGCTGTCCCATTGTTTCAATCAAGTTACGACATGACTTGGAGGCCAGATCACTGAAGTTACGACATGACTTGGATGCGAGCTCACTATCGCCATCTACATGTCGCATCCATTTTGATCCAATTATAATCCCATTAGGTTGACTAACTATCTTCTATATAAACAATGATACAATACGGTCACATACATTACAGATACAGTAATACATAGTACACAATGTAACATATTGAGAATATAAAATGAGTATAAATAAAATAAATGAGTAAATAAACAAACAAACCACGATCATATGTACAAATAAAATCAAAGTTATTACAGGTGAGACGACAGCACAACACAAGATACATATTTGAAGTGAAACAATTATCAGTATAAATAAAATCATAACATATGAGTACAATAAACCACGACCATTATGTACATATAATTAAAATCATTGAGTTAAAAATATTACAAAGCGGGTAAGACGACGAATATTCAAGATTCGTTTCTTTAATTTCATTTATACCTAACTCGAAAATAGGGAATAGAGCCATCTGGAAATTTTGACGAGATGTGTAAAAATGCATGTTCTTTCAGAAATTTCAAAAGTCCCTGCGGAAGTGAATAATTATGAAAAGCCATGTGCAAATTTTGACAGGATGTGTATCAGAAAATGCAAAGCTGATGTTTCCACACACATACAGAATACATAATGATAAAAACATATAAATTGTCAAAAAGAATATACAAAAACTGGAGAATTAGATATAAGCATAACATATCCAAACATACACGGAGTACATAAAAATAAAAAATTGAGGAATAAATAGCATTCAAATATCCATTCACAAACACCATTTTTCAGTAAAAAATCGCACAAAATGCCTCTTTCTTTTTGTCAACACTTTTTTCACACCCTAATCAACTCATATTTCACAATTACAAGTATCAAAACCAAACATTTTACAAATAAAATCAACCTTCTTATATTACTACACTTAACCTCACTTTTCATAGGCGTTCATTCTTGAATGAAATAATTGTGAAAGATGAGTTGATTAGGGTCTAAAAAAAGTGTCAACAAAAAGAAAGAAGCATTTTGTGCAATATTTTACTGAAATAATCGTGTTTATAAATGGTTGACTTTCAAGATTCAAAAAGTCATAACTCGAAAATTATTAGAGAATACCACGAAATTTGTTTCCAGGAGATAAAACTACGTAAGTTAAATCAGTTTCTTTTTGTTTCGAGAAAAAGCCCGATAAACTTTCCTTTACCATTATTATTATTTTAATCAAACATAGCCATGACCACATTTTGATAGGAAAGCAATTTTAGTCTATTTATGAAACTTAATAAAAAAAATTTGTTTCATCCAGTTATCAGATGGGTGAAGGTCGACCTATCTCCAGCTCTTGTGCTATAAAGTTGGCTTACTATGATTCAAAAATTCCTGGAATTTATAATGTTTTCATAAGAAGTAGTTTTTCAAACGACATTTCATAGTTGAAACTGGAAGATTTCTTAGAGTGAGCGGAAACTTCTTGTAATGTTTATAACGCTATATTTGACATTTCTCTGTTTGTATGTATAGTTGCATTTCTCATTTATAAGATCATTCTTTGTTCTTGTGTTATAGACGTGATCCTTTTCACAGTTAATGAAAAGCTCTGATTTATTTTCTGTTACAAGTATTACAGCTGTCTTTTTTTTCATCAAATAAATAATATACCTGACACATTTTTTTGTAGTATGCGTATCCTTGAAGTATCAACAGAGTTTCCCCAGAAAATAATTCCATATTTTATTCTATATTCTCAATGCATAGCAATATTTTGCAATATTTTTTGATTTTCCAGTCTAGTATTAAAAGTCCCAAAAATTTTACCTGATTGCATATGTTCAAACTTTGATTATTATATCCGAAAAAATTGAACTCTGGCAAGGATCTATTTGCGAAAAGAATTATTTGAGTTTTGTCACTATTAAGTATTAAGTCATTTGCTGTTACGAAATTGTTCAATACATCTAGCACATTCGTTGTCTTTGTCATTACAACAGAGAGTTTTTCTCCTTCACAATGACTGATATATCATCAGCTTATGAAACTATATCTTCATTCATCACATTTGGTATTTCATTTGTGTAAAGTAAATATAGTAATGGACCTAGTATTGATCCCTGTGGAACACCCTTTTTATCACAATTGGTTTTGTTTTCATTACCCTCAAATTATAATTTTCAATCGAATAGTTGTTTCTATTTGTCAAATAATATTTTATTAATTCCATATTTATCAAGTTTAAAGATAGATACCAAGGAACGTAAATATGCAATCAATAATTCGGGATTAATGGTTGACGAGATGGGATTAATGGTTGACGATTCTTAAAAACCCACACAAGACCCCTTTCGCTACTTTAGACAGCATTTTTCGTTCATGTTTTCGATGGAAACCTCTTCCAGAATTCCATTCGAGCTGCAAAATGACATTCAACATGTCGGTCTGGGCAGAGAAAACCATTTTTCAGTGCTCATGGATACAGGGCCACTCTAAACGTGACAGTTCCATTAAAACAGATGTGACCGGAAGTTTTCAGTAGTTTTTTGCATTGCGAAATAAAGCAGATGCATCAGATGCAGTTGTTTGGTATTCATGAAGTCGAACAGATTTGTGTTTTGAACTGTCAAGCTTTATTTAGATATCCATTAACAGTACCAGAGTATTATGAAAAAACCATGAATTTATTATTCAAATTTGTTCCTGAAATGCAGTAGACGATAAAGAAATACCTACTTAATTGAATCAAGTATTGCACAAGTGCACAGGGTGTTTCGTAATTGAATGTAGATCCTAAAGAACGCTAATCTATGCATGATTTTAAGAAAAATTCTTCATATGAACGAAGGTTTGCATCCGCTTTATTTATGAGATAAAGAGTGTTTAAATTTAAGGGTGGTTCGAAAATATGGGTACGTCAACCTCTCGTTTTTTTTGTTCGAATAGGAGAGAACATGTCATATATATATATATATATATATATATATATATATATATACAGTGTGACACACTTAAGATGAAGACACCCCTGTATTTTAGTCATTTTTGAAAGCAGAGATTTGATTTTCGGTACAGCCGTAGACCTTCATGGGCCGCACTTTTCGCAATACTCAGCCCGAGTGACAGTCTTAAACCCAGCCTACTGCGATCCCGCGAAAAGGACAAATTCTCGATATTTTGCGTCGCGTTGGAGATACCGAAAAAAGTTATTCGAAAAAGTTGCTTAGAAATCGATTTTGACCCTACATACCGACGCAAAATTCGAATTTTGAATTTTTATGTAATTTTCATATTAAAGTCCGATTTTCAATTAATGGTTCTGAACATGAAGCTACGAAAACAATAAATTCGTCATAATGTAGGAATAAGAATGAAAAACATAATATTCATTATGAAAAAATTCATATTTTATTTATTAGTTGTTACTAAATCGGACTTTAATATGAAAATTACAAAAAAATTCAAAATTCGAATTTTGCGTTGAAATTCGGTATGTAGGGTCAAAATCGATTTCTAAGCAACTTTTTTGAATAACTTTTTTCGGTATCTCCAACGCGACGCAAAATATCGAGAATTTGCTCTTTCGCGGGATCGCAGTAGGCTGGGTTTAAGGTTGTCACTCGGGCTGAGTATTGCGAAAAGTGTGGCCCAGAAGGTATACGTCTGTACCGAAAATCAAATCTCTGCTTTCAAAAATGACTAAAATACAGGGGTGTCTTCATCTTAAGTGTGTCACACTGTATATGCTAATTATTAATTTTGAAATTTTTGTTTGTCCAATTCAAAGTAAGCAATAATTTTGAAAAGTCTTGATTCTTGGTTTTAAGTTTTTAATTTCTGAATATTTTTGCTCGACTACTCTTTCCTAAGGGGCAAGCAAGTTCCATAGGATTAGCTCAGTTTTTTATTGTGAATTTCTCTTCTAAAAATAAAATTTCCAGACCATCCTATAACAATTAATACTTAATTTTACACACAAATAAATTAATTTTACATATATGGTTAATTTTGGAACAATATTAAGCTATAATTATTTATTCTAATCTTTCTTACTTAGGATTTTCATTTGAGTAGGTACTCCTTTTTTATGTGAAATATCTACAGTTTGGCAAATCTATCTATGCCTCTGAGATGCGCAAACGATAAACAGAGAGGGTAAATATCCGCTACCAACTGTAATTGGGAAGGACAAGAAAAGACAGCTGCTGTTCTACCGCTCACCCAATATTCAGAGGCACAGATAGATTTGCCAAGCTGTACTATTTGTATGAGTTATTGAATTTACCTTCTGTCTGACATTTTCAGTTCGTGACCGCCATCTATTTTCAAATGGTTCAAAGTCAAATCTGTATTGATCATGGAATCCTACTTCCAGATCTGTTTTTTTCTGCTCTAGTTTTGATCATACAATCCCATTTAACATAATTTCTGTCTTTCTGCGCTGCCCATAAGATGGCGCACACGCATGTTTATCGAAGTTTGCTAAATTGATAAATATTTTTGTAACTGTGTGCTTCCAAATGAGTTACTGGGTGTTTTGTCAATAAACATTTCAATAACATGGTTGTTCTCCGGGTTGTAAGGCCGACGTATGTTTAGAGAAGATCTCGACGTTTCGCCAACACGAGTAGTTAGCATTTTCAAGAGATATTGCTGATTTCTTCAAGGAAATACTAGAAGAAAAGGCAATTAAAACTGCAAATTAAAAACCCAAGGTATGGTTAAGATATGTAGACGATACGTTTATAATATGGAGCCATGGACCAGAAAAACTCAATGAATTCCTTAACCATATCAATGACATACACCCGAATATTCAATTCACCATGGAAATTGAAAATGAGAAGAGACTGGCATTCTTAGACGTTCTCATTTCTCGAAAAGAAAGACGTCTGGGGCATACGGTATATAGAAAACCAACTCACACTGATCGATATCTCCACAATACCTCAAACCATCATCCGTGCCAAAAACAAGGTGTAATCAAGACATTAGTTGATCGAGCTAGAAGAATTTGCGAACCTGAATACCTGGAAGCTGAACTGAAACATCTAAAAAACGCTCTTCTTTCTAATGGGTACAAAGAAAGAGATATTGAGAGGTGTATGAAAAATAGAAGAGAAATCAGAGACGGAAGAATCAATAGTAGACCAAATGACTGTCCATCCAGTGAACCAAGTAGTAGTCAAACCAACACAGAAAAACGAATTTCTTACCATATGTTCCCAGTTTTTTGGATTGACGTGGCCTTTACTTGATGGAAATTCATAGTATATGACACTAAGGTAAACACGATTAAATTTCCACAGATTTATTGTCTTCGCGACATTGTATTACATTCGCTTGAAAAAGATACAGTGTATCGAAACATGTCGCGAAGACAATAAATCTGTGGAAATTTGACCTCGGTCGATAGCCATTTGAATAGAATGTAATTCTGATTCAATAAACAACATTTATTAAAAAAAAAAAAATTTTAATCGTGTTTACCTTAGTGTCATATATGTTCCCAGAGTTACAGATCGTATTGGCCGTATTCTACGAAAACATGAGATTAAAACCATTTATAAACCTTCAAAAAAACTGAAAGGCCACTTTAGATCAGCGAAAGGCAAACGAGACATACTATGCTCTTCTGGGGTTTATCGTATTCCATGTTCCTGTGGCAGCGTTTATATCGGAACCACGAAACGCTCCGTTAAAACAAGAATCAAAGAGCACAAGGCTTGCTGTCGGTTAGGGCACACACAGAAATCCGCTGTCGCAGAACATACTCTCAACAACGATAACCATAGAGTGAAATTTGAAGAAACCCAAGTCATCTCTTCAACATCTGCCTATTACCCAAGACTCTTCCGGGAAGTAATTGAAACTCAGAAACACCACAACAACTTCAACAGAACCGGAGAAGGACTACAATTGAAGAAGGTTTGGCTTCCAGTTCTCAAAAATTCTCAATTAGCTCCCTACCCACAAAATAACGGTATACGAACGATTCTATGATGTCAGCTAACGCTATGGACCAATCAGAGGTAAGAACGTCAAATCACAGGTATTTATTGAGACAACGTATATCAAATGTCAAGCATTTGACAGCGACTTAAAAAACCAGAAACTTTGAAAATATCTCTTGAAAATGCTAACCACTCGTGTTGGCGAAACGTCGAGATCTTCTCTCAACAGACGTCGGCCTTATAACCCGAAGAACCACCATGTAAGTGACGATGGCCGCGGAAGCATTTCAGAATTTACTAAACATTTCAATAATTTCAAAGTTTGTTGTTTGCTAAGGTGTTTATTTCTATTTTTGTGTTTATGGAAAGTTTTGAAATTTACTTTATTTATCAAAATTTTCAAAAATCATTACATGTATGTATATATAAAAAATTCTTCAATGTTGAGAACGTCGCATAGTCATTTCATGTACACAGGGTAAGTAGAAAGATACAGTCCAAGTTTCTTGGAAAATTTCGGCTTTTTTCAATGAAAATCCTGTATTTGAAAAACAATCAGTTGATTTCCATGATTTTTAATATAATATATGTTTTGAGGAGTCCGAGATGTAGTCATGAATATCAGCATAGGTCTCCCAACTCGTTTGTCGGCTGTATACCTTTAAATGTACGGATTTTATCGATACCTGATATGAAGGGATTTTTGAGGCCGGAGATTACGTTTTTGAGACAAAATTCAAGTATTTAGAATGGCGGAGTTTTGTGATTTATGGTTCGACTCTATTAAAAATTGGTATAAAGTTGTTTTGGGGTCAGAAATTTTGAATTTCTTGTCAAAATTCGATGATTCAAGCTAGTTTATTTCATGGATGATAAAAATGCCACGATGATAAAGACTGTCCTTTGTTTCAGAAATACATAAGCGAAGGATCCACCGTCTTGGACTGCGTACACAAATGTAAGGAAGCAGGTGAGTGGCATGAGGAAAAACAACTGACTCTCTTGATTGTCATTACATTATGGAATGATGGCTGTACCAGAATTAATGTTTTACCAGACAGTTTATCGGACTTACTCATTGCGCAACTGCAAGGCTATGGTTTTTAGGGTGAAATAACGCAGGGTTTGTACAGGGTGATTCAAAGTCGGTTGTCTGCATATGGTTTAATTATGGCAATTGCACAACTGAGAGTATTGGAATGCATAAAAAAATATCCACGTGAATTTTAGTTGAGATTACTGAAAGATTCGTTTGACAGTGGTCGGAAATATTTCACTGAAAACTGAAAAATTTTGAAATTGGATTTAATTTTTTCTCGACTACGATATTTATATAGATTTACAAAAAAGATTACATTGAACATTTAAGATCCCGAGCTCATGGTCAGCTATAATAATTTAAATGGTTCCAGAATGGAATTCTAAAATAAATGCGGTGGAAAATAAAAACCAACGAAAGAATCCGTTGAGTTCCTGCGGCTCCCATTCCTGAATAAAGTATTTCAGAAAATAGTGTCTTATCAAACTTGTATGATGTCTTGATAAAACATGTCAATATAATAGAGTTGAACTGATAACAGTACGTGAACCCTTCACGTAGACGTTAACGTACGAGATGTAACGTTCACGGGTTGTTATGAAATTGAGTTGAAGTTGAACGTATGTCAACCGTTAACCCTAATATGTTAATTTGTGTTTATTTCGCTTTTATGCTGTTTTCTATGAACAACTGGAAGATGAACTCTACTTTGCGGATCTTAATAGGGATTTTGACCATATACCTCCCTTGCCAAATGCAAATCAAATTCTTCCGGAATTGGCTTTTCGAAATGTTCATTGTTTGAAATAAAGCGAAATATCGAACAAGATCATGAAAAATACATTAAAGAAATGATGATTGATGTAAAATTGTAAATAATGCTTTGTCACTTTTTGATGTTATGGCTTTAAAGTCAAAATTCGCTCGTTCGCAACTCATCGGTGTGATTCGTATATTCTTCGGTTAACGTGCGTTGATTTTTAAGGTATCCGTGTGAGACCGTTAGGTTACGTATGCCCGTAAACCTATTTTCAACGTTAACGTGAATAGCTGACGAAAGCGCATGCGTACATGTCAATTTGTGCGTTAACGTTACGTTTATGGCAGCACTTCAACTCTCTAATGAATAATACGAAAAACCATTATGTAAAATTATATCACACGACAGGAAAAATCCTGTAAATTAATGGCAAAATGAAGTATCGTGCGTATTCATTATTTTTCATTATTATAAATGATGAATTCATTGATCTGATGTCTTAATGCATTCTGTCAACATCAGAAATAAAAACACCATAACAATGCCCCAACACTCAACAGCTCTCTTTCAAAAAGGTTTCACATACAACTCCATTAAATTGATCAATTCCTTACCTCCTGACGTCATACACCTTAGCAGAAATGCGTTCAAATCATGGTTCAGACAAAAACTTTTGGATAACCTTTAGAGTTTTCCTCATTTGGTTCACAGTTCCTTCTTGTTCTTTTTTGTTTTTTCAACTGGCTGTAAATTTTTTAGCGTATTCGCATTAACACTTCGGGATAAAGATCGTTATGGGGTTGGATGGAAGAGTAGCTTAGGCTAAATCTCGCCCACTAGCGATCAGCCACTGATTTTTTGTATTGTTTTTGTTTTAAGAAATAAAGACGATTATTATTATTATTATTATTATATTATGTTCATTCGTTATGTATGATCCGGAACTGAAAGTTAGGAATATTTTCAGAAACCAAGTTGTGAGAACATTCCAGGCTTTTCGGTCCCATATGATTGTAAAAACGTTTTGTATGTATCTAATATTTTGTTACTTACCTACTGTGCAAAAACTCAATTTCCAGATAGATAGCAATGAAGTTTTATCATGAATAATACAGAAAATAGTGCACACACATCAATGGTCACGAATAGCATCATTTTCAAAGTCAGTGCATGTAAGCCATACAGTGCGGCTTTTTTTAGCCCCCCCCTGTTAACTTTTGAACGGTTCGATGTACAAACATGAATAAAAAACCGTTTGGAGGGTTTCACCGATACTACTTTTTGATACAAAAAATATGGTGATTGCTCGACGGGGGGCGCGGGGGGGCACATCAATTCAAAATTTTTAAATGGCATGGGGGGTCGAGTGTCACATCGTCGAAAAGAGAATTCAATTCTCTTTACAACCATCTAATTTTTTTTGAATTTCGTTAATATTTTTTTTGCAATTCAAATTCGAAATATCAAATATAAATGCGGATCTGAAAACTAGTCATAGCTTGATAAATTTGAACGGCTTGTTGTGGAATAATGAAACCAAAACCATTGCGAAGGGTATTATCGATACTACTTTTTGAGAGAAGAAATATTGCAATTACACTACAGATGGTGCTGGGGGCACATCAACTAGAAAATTTCGATAGGCATAAAAATCGAAATTGGGAAAAAATTCCTGAACTAAATTCAAAAATATTTAGATGGTTGTAAAGAGAATTGAATTCTCTTTTCAACGATGTGACACTCGGCCCCCCATGCCATTTAAAAATTTTGAGTTGATGTGTCCCCCCGCGCCCCCTGTGGAGCAATCACCATATTTTTTTTTCAATAAGTAGTAGTAGTGAAACCCTTCAAACTGTTTTTTTTTCATGTGTGTACGTCGAACCGTTCAAAAGTTAACATGGGGGGGGACTAAAAAAAGCCACACTGTATAATATTTTATCAATAAAATTGGGTGTAGAAGATAGAACATAAAAATATCATAAATATTACGAAAGAAAATAAATATTACGAAAGAAATCATGTGAAATCAATATAACAGTTCGTAGATTTTTAATATTTTTAAAAGTGAGATTTGACAGTTAACTATCTAACTGTCAAATCTCTTTGTCAAAGCACTTTGTTCATAGTTTGAACGTGTGAACAGGTGAAGTTATAGATTCAGCATTGTATTTGAAGCGACAAGTTTGATTTTGTGGAGGAAATACGATTTTTGTCAAGGTTTTTGGTGTTTTTATATTTTTTCCGATAGGCAAATTTTGAATATAACAAACATCCAAGGATACAAGAAAAAAATTATACCTGACTGTAAAAACGTATTGTATGTAATATTTTGTTACTTGAGTTAGATAGATGAACACACTTTATTAGTTCAAAAATATACCTTTTCAGGTGTAGAACATATTTATATGGTACAGATTAGTTACATTAGTTTTATAAGGACTGTTCTTTAATTAACATATATATATATATATATATATATATGTTCCAGTGACTGTAAAACAGTCGAAAACAATCCTTTAGGAACTCACTATACCTTTGTATAGATTGTATGGCATATGTCCGACAGAAAACAACTACTTCTCTGGCTAATACCTCGACAGATATTGAATTATATCTGTCAGACATATGTGCAAAGATCCTTACTTTGAAAGTGTACTCTTTTTTCTATTCAAGCTTTCGAGTCATTTATTGGCTCTTCATCAGGAACTCTACAATGAATTGAAATTTAGTTTATTGCATCCCTTGTTCGCAATGTGAAAAGAAATATATTGGCCAAACTAAAAGGAAATTGAAAGATAGAATCACCTCCCATAAAAGTGATATCAGAAATTTAAAAAAAACTTGTTCTTTAGCTCATCACACCATTTCTCTTGACCATAACCCAAATTATGATAATGTGACTGACTTAGAACATGAATCCAATTTAAAAAAGAGAACCTTTCTCGAAATGACACAAATTTTCAAAGAACCTAACTCAATGAATTCCAGAACTGATATTGATAATCTGAGCATAATTTATTCATATTTACTCAGTCGCCCTCCTTATGAGATCGACCAAAATTCATTTTAATAATGTTCATGTTGGTACCCCTTAGTAATTGGTGTTACTATTTTCCATTTCACTGTATGTTGGCAACAAGGCCACTAGTAATATGTCATTGCTCGCCAAGTGTCAACTTCATTATTCATTTGTCATTGTCATTCATATACATCATTTCCTCTTTAATTCAACATGGCCTCCATAAGAGCCCTTGTGTAATTTTAAATTGTGTTTCTCAGTTATTTTAATCTACCATGATCATTTTTAATCATATTTTAAAAAAGTTTTGTCATTTTAATATTGTATCAAGAGTGTTGTCCGTTGTGACATGATATTTCATATAGTACGGCGAGTGAAAGGGATTTATAACCTCACTTTCGTAAGTACACACGTGCCAAATTTCTTTCAAATCAAATAATGTTTCAATTTCAATTCATTGTAGAGTTCCTGATGAAGAGCCAATAAATGACTCGAAAGCTTGAATAGAAAAAATAGTACACTTTTTTTTTCCATACCCTTGTTGACTGCATACCCGAATATATATATATATATATATATATATATAAAACAATTTAATTAATAAAAAACTATACTACCGATGACTCGATAATAAAATCTGAAATAATAATTCATAAAGTTGTGCAGCAATCTTGTTTTCAATAACAAGGATAGGTACACTGTTTTAATCTTTGTCCAGTGGATGGTTATTGGTTAACCAATAATCATATTGATTGGTTTTCCCTGATTAGTTATATCTATTGTTTATTATTGTACAACCAATAATTACCGTTTAGGTTAGTCGTACCTATTTTAAAATAATAATAACCAGTTAGTACACTTTCGATTCAAACAAAAATATAAAGAAATGTAATGGGCCAGTTTTGTGTAACACACACATAATGAAAATTGATAACGTCATATAGCATTTGGTTGGATTAAAAAAATTGGGGTTTTTCCGTTAACTATATTTTGTATTGTCTCTAGGAACAATATTATTATTATATCAATCAGCTGTTTCTCTAAGACTACTCTAGAAGAATTACACCAACTCAACATACAGGGTGTCCGGTAAACCTTTACAATATTGAATCCGGTGATAGACCAGGTCATGACTGTTCAGAATATCGGAATTTCACCTCAGTAAAAATATCACCGTTTTCGAGATAATGGGCATTTTAAGAATATCTGGAAAATCGCGACCTAACCTTGGATTTTTGAGTGCCATGTATACAAATCGAGACAGATTCAAATATCTTTGCTGCTGAAGATTACTGATGAGTGATGCTTTTAGACGTACAGAACAGTTTTTCAGAAAGAGAAAAAAATTCAACAAATGAGGGTAAAATAACAGATTTGAGCTCCATCAATTTTTTTTTAATGTTTGACATTATTGTCTGAAAGAAACATAACCAATTTGAAATGGACATTCATTTCAAAGGAATGCTCATTTTGTCCAGAATCTACTATGGTATTAAACAAACTATAGTTAGTTTTGGAGGAAGTGATTTCCATTGAATTAGGCGTGGTTTTATTCTAGGCTTCCATCAACTTTTATACTTACGCCCAAAAATTATTTTATTTCGATTTTATCCAGATAAAATGTGGATATACTTATTAATAATGAAGAATAGACTGCTTGGTAGCATTGAATAGTATGTCAATAAAATTAACTTTTCATGTAATTAAGCCTAATAAAATTATCGAAATGAAATGTGGATTATCCGACATGTCACCGATTAATACGAATTCATGTGATAAATGTCGCAATTGTCCAACATCCAGATTCCAAGTGTCAGAGATCAACAGATATACAGGGTGTAACCAAATAAGTGCAAAACTTTTTAGGAGGTGAATTCTTGTCGAAAATTAAAAACTTTTATGACTCCTGTGTTGTGTCCGTAGAAGCAATAGTTTCCTAATGAAAAATGAAATACAGCATTGTGTATGAACGGATCTTCTGTGAATTGAATTGAAAAAATCTAGTAGGTGGCTGTCACATTTTGTTTGAACAACTTGTGACTTGTCGTAGTTTTTTGAAATTATTTCGCTTGTTTCATTCAGTGGTATTTAATTCTTTGTTATTCCGCACACACGTTATACTCCCTTTGAATATGCGCATATGCACTACATTTATGGTGAATGTGGAGGTAGTGCTACTGCTGCAGCAGCGCTTTATGCAGAACTATATCCAATTGCACAATGCCGCTCAGAGAATCGCTGATTTGGGGGTTATAATCTATAACGCATTTGAAAAGGTTCTTCTTGAAAAGATGTCGTCTCTGCGAACGAGTGGATAGAAAATAACATTTTTATAATATTATTCAGTGCAATGTTGAATAATCGTTATTGTGGTTTATAGTGTATGTTGATTCAGAAAAACGTTGAATAATTATTTACTTCTTTACATCCATTCAATATCCCAGGTAGCACATCATATCGGCTGAATCTTGGTTCCATATTGGGCCAATATAGATATATTGTAAACGAAAAATCAATATTGGTCCAATATGGGTGAATATTCAAAAAACAATATTATATTAATAATATTGGTGGAATATTGGTTGAACTAGTTTTGAATGTAGATTATCACACGAAATATTGGGTCAATATTGGTTGAATAATTTCTACCAATATCGATAATACAATATTGGTTATATATTGTTTTCCACATCTAGAATAAATATTGCAATCCAAATATTCCAGTCATATCGATTATAGGGGAAAAAACTATATTGTATTTTCAAGTTTGTTAGAATATTGGTTGAATATCATTTCCACTTTATTTGACAAATTGTAATAACTCATATTGAGTCAATATTGGTTGAACGATATTTACCAATATCAATAAAACAATATTGTCTTCTCATCGTTTTTAACATCTAGAATAAATATCGCAATCCCAATATTCCCCTAATATCGATTCTAGGAATAAAAACTATATTGTATCTCCATGTGTGATTACACATTGGTTGAATATCATTTCGCCAATATTCAACAAATCTTATTAATTAATATTGGGTCAATATTGGTTCAATAATATTTATCGTTAAAACAATATTGTCTTTATATTGTTTCCTACATCTAGATTGAGATGAAATTTGAATATTGGCCGAATATTCAATGAAACATATTGAAATTATATCATGATCAAACTTGGATAAAAATCCGCTAGGTGGCTCTATATATAGAACGTCTTCTAAAACCTACGAAAGTATATTAAATACTTCCCTTAGCTTGTTTTCAAGACAGCTCACTCAGCGGTTATAGCGATCAAAAGGCAGAATCTGGTGTCACCTTCATCAACTAAAGGACATTTAATAATTTACCAAGGTATATTGACATCCACCAATATATTCAAATGATATTGTACCAATATCGATAAATATTGTACCAATATCGATAAATATTCTACCAATATCGATAAATATTGTACCGATATCGATAAATATTTTGAGGCCATTATTGCTTCAAGAATATTCCACCAAAACTATTTCTAAAAATTCAAACAATATTCGACCAATATCGCAAAATGTTCACATTTTACTTCTCGACAATATAACTTTTGAATATTGTGCCAATATTGTCAGAATATTGTATCAGCTATATTATACCAATTTCGGCGAACCTTTTGAGGCCAATATTAGTTCAAGAATATTTCGCCAATATTATTCAAGTGATATTGGACCAATATCGCCGAATGTTCACATTTTTTTTCTCGCCAATATTGCATTTCAAATATTTCGCCAATATTTTCACAATATTGTATCAATATTTTACCAATATAGGTGTGCTACTTGGGATTAATGTATAATATAATTTTATGGGGTAGCAGTAGTGACATCAAAAGAGTGTTCATTGCCCAGAAAAGAATAATTCGCCTTCTGTTCAATCTGAAAAGAACAGACTCCTGCAAACCTTTTTTCAAAAAATATAATATTTTAACCGTACCGAGTATATTCATTTACACCCTTATAATTTATATTAAAAAATTTTAAATGAATTTGGAAACTAATGCTCAGACGCATAGGTATCCAACAAGAAAAGGAAATTTGCTGAAAACTGAAATGCATAAAACCAAATTTTTTGAAAGGTCTCCAATATACAGTGACCGCCAAAAAGTATGTACCATATGGGAAGAATTTTTATTATTGGATGGAGTATTGGAAAAAATATTTTGGGGAAAAGTTTGTGCATGTCCGATAACCTAAAAATCGATTTTGACACATGTCACGTGATCGCTAGAATGGCGGCAAATTGAAAAAATTGCAATGCAAAGGCAAAAAAAGGGGTAAGATGGCAAGATATCAAAAACAGTTATTTGAAAAAGTCACTTGGAATTCAATTTTATACACATAAACGAAGTTTCAAGAGATAATTCAAAAAAGTTGAAAATAGCAATTTTTAAAAAATATTTTCCCATCTATTCAAAAATATTAATTTTTTTTCTTATGAATAGCTTGACTATACTGAAACATTTGCATTTTAATGATGATGACAAAACTTTCTCATTTTCTCCACACCAGAGGGCACTAAATTAAAAAAATTGGTTTTGGCCAGAACCCTCGCTGTTACATTGGTTCTTATCTAACAGTTATATCAGAATTCCAAGACTATTGTGTTCATATGGCAATCTAGAAACACCATGTTTCCTGATTTTAATCAAGTTTCAATAATAATGCGGTATGAGCGTTTTACTTTGCACATAAACTTTAAGAATCTTTAATTTGACGCACTATTTTCAAGTTTATGTGCGAAGTGAAACGCTCATGCACGATTATCATCGGAACTTGATTATAATCTGGAAATTACCATGTTTATGGAGTGTCATGTCATCACAATGGTCGTGGAATTCGGATATAACTGTTAGATACGAACCGATGTAACAGCAAGGGTTCTGACAAATTCCCATTTTTTCAATTTAGTGCCCTCTGGTGTGGAGAAAATGAGAAAGTTTTGTCATTATCAATAAAATGCAAATATTTCAGTATAGTCAAGCTATTCATAAGAAAAAAAAACATTTTTAAATAGATGGAAAAATATTTAAAAAAAATTGCTATTTTCAATTTTTTTGAATTATTTCTTGAAACTTCGTTTATGTGTATAAAATTGAATTCTAAGTGACTTTTTCAAATAACTTTTTTTGATATCTTGCCATCTTACCCCTTTTTTTGCCTTTGCATTACAATTTTTTTCATTTTGCCGCCATTCTAGCGATCACGTGACTTGTGTCAAAATCGAATTTTAGGCTATCGGACATGCACAAACTTTTCCCCAGAATATTTTTTCCAATACTGCAATAATAAATTTTTTTCCCATATGGTACATACTTTTTGGCGGTCACTGTATGTTGGATCTAAATTCTACAATTGCCTGCCCGCTGAGTTGAAATCAATTTCAAACTTGGATGCTTTCAAAAATAATGTTAAAAAATTTATATCCACTGAATGCTTTTATTCAGAAAATGAATTTTTCGACTATGTTAAAAAAAAATCAAGGCTCCATAGATGAATTTTTATTTATACTTATATATGTTAGTACATTATGTCTGTAACTGTTATGTACTATTGGATATTTTATATTCTTTTTATATTTATATATAAGTTTGATTTTATTTGTGTAAACAAGTGTGTTTATAACTTCAACGTTGTTTTGACAGGACCTATATATCATTGTAGTGATCTACTGGTTGAAATAAATATTCTATTCTATTCTATTGAATGCTTCTAAGCGGTTGATTCGTTATTACTCATAATTATTTAATCATCTCATCTCGATAGGATAAAAATAAAAGACATTACTGTCAAAGTTTAATGGATTTGATTTTAGTTCAAAATAACATCACACTCTAATATAATCGAAATTCTACTCCTTCCAAAAATAATTATTGTATGTTTTATACCATGGTAGAGTCTGGACAAAATGGGCATTTTTTTGTAATGAATGTCCACTTCCACTTGGTTATGTTTTTTTCAAACAATAATGTCAAACTGTTATTAAAAAAATTGGCGAAATTTCTTGAAAAATTGTATCGTTTTCTGAAAAACTGTCTTATACATCTCAAAGCATCAATCATCAGTAATCTTCAGCAGCAAAGATATTTGAATTGGTCCCAATTTGTAGACATGACACAAAAAAATCCAAGATGAGGAAGTGATTTTCCAGAAATTCAAAAAAAGCTCATTATCTCGAAAACGGTGAGATTTTTACTAAGGAGAAATTCCGATATTCTGAACAGTCATGACCTGGTCTATTACCAATGCCAATATTTTACAAGGTTTACCGGACGCCCTGTATAATGATTTCTCTACATTGTTTCCTCTAAATCCAATCAACCTTGCTTCTAAAGGTTGTTTGAATTAATTTTTAAAAAATTCTCTGTCAGGTGGATTGCCACCATCGTTATTTTCTTAATTTGGGAAACTGGATAAGTTCTCGTGAAAAATTGGTCTCATAATAATTTCATTAGACTTCCAGCCTCTCTTGCGTTACGCTGAAGTGAGAGCTGTTATTTTAAAATGGACCCTTTTGCACTTTCGTTTGAATAACTCGAGAAGGGGAAGAAGATAAGACGTCTTTTTTGTCTTTGGGTCATAAAGGTGTAAATTCTGAAGAACCCGAGAGGGTAGAGTATTTTAATAATTAATCACGATGATGAATTGATGGATCTTAGCCTTTACTATGTGGTGGGAGATCATCATGAATCACTGAGGAATAAAACTTCCTATGTTTTTATACCACTTTTCTGGGCCATGGTTTCATGGTGGATGGAATATAAAAAGTATCTGAAGAACTAAACATGCTCTGTCCATCTGTTTGTAAAATTTTTGTGCCTGACCATTGAGAGATGACGATTGTTTCATAATAAAAATTTATAAATTTTCGAAGGACCCCGCAAACACCTTATGGGATTTGGGTCCCGGTGGATTTTTTGAATTTTGGTATGATGTAGTCCATGTTATTCTCAACCAATGTTACCAATGCGCCAACTCAAAAAAAATGAACAGTTTTGCTGCTAGAGGGCGTTGAAATCACCCCTAGCGCAGATTGGACTATTTATTTTTGAATCCGGTAACAATATGTTCACTTGTTTCATTGTTGCTAACGTTGCACAATATTGTGCTGTTTTATAAAAAAAAATCTTACCGCCCTGCTTCTTCCCCCCAACTCCTATTACGTAACGAAAAAGAAAATATTTCTTGGGTGCTTTTAAGTGTATCGTCGAACGTTTGTTGGGTATTATGCATCGATTTGATCTTTGTGCTCTAATTCGAAATTGAACTGTCTTAGAAATAAACTTAATGTATCTAAGTTGTAGCTCATGAGTCCCTCCATACGAATGAAAAATAATATCTAACAAAGGGTGTTGTATTACAGCATAAGACAATGTTCATAAAAATAGATGAAAATCAATACCATAATCGTTTTGATTTTCACTGAATCCGTTAAAATTAGAATACAAACGGCTAGAAATTGACAATTTTTTTTATAAAGTATGGGTCTTGATCAACTACATGAGGATTCATATGATCGCTTGTCCAACAGAATATAGTTTTCCAGGTACAGGGTGCAGGGTGACAATTTGATTGCTCTCAAATGCTACATCTCATGAATAAACTTATATAATCATTACGAATTGTCCATAACTGTTACTAGGATATGAAAGTTAAACTGACTCATGGAATAATCCTTCCTATCACCCCCCCCCCCCCCATTATAGCCAACCCCCATGACCCCCTCGATTTACAGCCACCAGCATTTCAATACTTTCAATAGAAATCTCTACTTGTGATACCCCATTGAATAGCTGGTAAAACATGCTCTCCCCTTCCTTCCTTCTTCCTCTTCATCAAACATCAAATATTATTTTTGTGAACACCTCTCCATATGAAAATGAAGTGGAAAAACGCATCATTAATATTTTATTTGCCTGAATAGGTATTTTCAAATTCTAATTAGTTACAAAAAATATTTATTTTCACAGATACCTACTTGAAATAGCATTGAAAAATAAACTTTTAAAACATACAAAATTAAAGTTTTTATATTATAGATCTATTATAGGAAGGGTTATTTCATGATTCAGTTTAACTTTCATATCCCAGTAACAGTTATGGACAATTCGTAATGTAATAATTTTATTCATGAGATGTAGCATTTGAAAGCAATCAAATTGTCACCCTGCACCCTGTACCTGGAAAACTATATACTGTTGGACAAGCAATCAAATGAATCCTCATGTAGTTGATCAGGACCAATACTTTGTAAAAAAATTGTCAAATTCTAGCCGTTTGTTTTCTAATTTTAACGGATTGAGTGAAAATTAAAACGATTATGGTATTGATTTTTATCTATTTCTATGAACATTGTCTTGTCATGCTGTAATGCAACACCCTTTGTTAGATATTATTTTTCATTCGTATGGAGGGACTCATGAGCTACAACTTAGATATGTTAAGTTCATTTCTAAGACAGTTCAATTTCGAAATAGAGCACAAAAATCAAATCGATGCATAATACCCAAAACAGCGAAAATCGAATATTTAACACCCTGTACCTCGAAAACTGGTCATAGGATCGATCTGTAAATTGGACTACGTAATGAGGATGCCAAGATCTGCAATATATCAAAATTTGAGCAAAATTAGCCGAAAGCCATTTTACGTACTAAATGTGCGGGGTCCTTTATTTATTTACGAACTTATTAATTTACTAATTTGCCAATTGACTAATTTACTAATTTACTGATTCACTAATTTTCCAATTATCTTATTTTCCAATTTACTAATTTACCTATTTACTAATTTACCAATTTACTAATTTACTAATTCAATAATTTACTAATTTACTAATTTATTAATTTACTAATTTACTAATTCACTACTTCACTAATTTACTAATTTACCAATTTACTAATTTACTAATTTACTAATTTACTAATTTACTAATTTACTAATTTACTAATTTACTAATTTACTAATTTACTAATTTACTAATTTACTAATTTACTAATTTACTAATTTACTAATTTACTAATTTACTAATTTACTAATTTACTAATTTACTAATTTACTAATTTACTAATTTACTAATTTACTAATTTACTAATTTACTAATTTACTAATTTACTAATTTACTAATTTACTAATTTACTAATTTACTAATTTACTAATTTACTAATTTACTAATTTACTAATTTACTAATTTACTAATTTACTAATTTACTAATTTACTAATTTACTAATTTACTAATTTACTAATTTACTAATTTACTAATTTACTAATTTACTAATTTACTAATTTACTAATTTACTAATTTACTAATTTACTAATTTACTAATTTACTAATTTACTAATTTACTAATTTACTAATTTACTAATTTACTAATTTACTAATTTACTAATTCACTAATTTACTAATTTACTAATTTACCAATTTACTAATTTACTAATTTACTAATTTACTAATACACTAATTCACTAATTTACTAATTTACTAATTTACTAATTTACTAATTTACTAATTTACTAATTTACTAATTTACTAATCTACTCATTTACTAATTTACTCATTTACTCATTTACTAATTTACTAATTTACTAATTTACTAATTTACTCATTTACTAATTTACTCATTTACTAACTTACTGATTTACTAACTTACTAATTTATTAATTTACTCATTTACTAATTTAATAATTTACGAATAATAAATTAGATAGTAGACTAGAAATTTCATTCTGACAGAACTGACTGAAAATAATTACTCAAACGTTGATTAGAATTTAATTTTATATCTACCTATATTTCAAGCATTGAACTGAGTTGAAAATATCAAATTTTTTGTAATATTTTCTGATCTCTTTACGAATATTAAAGTGTTTTATTTTCAATATCTTTTTCTACATTCATGCAAAATGCAAAACTTTATTGAACTATATTCAGTGGAAAAAGAAGTTCTTTATTGCACTAGTGCAGTAAAGTTTTTATTGCACTCATCTGTCATTCTACTTCAACGTGCTGTCATCATGACAAACATGGAAATCGTCTACAGTAGCGGAGGGATACGTAGAGGAATCACATGCAAACAAACTCAGTGTTGCAAAACAAATATTTCAGCCTGAAGGAAATAACGATGTACAGTTACCAAGTACTAGTACGTTTACAGCAGTAACAAATCAAGAAGTGGATTTAAAAAGTACTTCACTACGAAATATTCATATTGAAAATTGCACCAATTGTTCATTCACTTTCAACATTGAGGGTAAAAATAAAGTTTGAGTTAAATTGTTCGTAACGTATTAGTTCCTGTTTCAATGCAAATCGATATTAATAATAAAGTATTCAAGTTGCGCTTTTCATTTTCCTACACCTAGTGCCGCACCTCAATGAATCATTTTTTGCTTTTTGCATGAACGTAGAAAAAATGTTGTATGCAACTCGTGCAAAAATTGTTTATTGCACTCGACGTGTTGTCCGACAATTTCACGTCGAGTGCAATAAACATTCACTTTTTGCACTTGTTGCATAAATAACTATTATTGTAGTGGAATATTTCTATTTCGATGATGATAACAGAACTTCCTCATTTTCTCCACACCAGATGGCACTGAAGTGAAAAAAATTGGTAGATAGTTATGTCAGAATTCCATGACTATTGTGGTGATAGGGCAATCTGAAAATATCGTGGTTCCTTCCATGCAGAATTTTGCATTTTTTTTGATCGCCTGAGAATATTTCAAATATGTAGAATTTCGCGAATATTACTTCATCTTACAGAAAATTTCTTTCAGAATAAGATAATGGGTGTAGTGAATAAAATCTAGCAAATGCTAATACTATATATTCATCCCTTTCATCACTGTATGAAATGAATAAGTCTGTCTCAAGAAAGTATGTTACGTCAGAGAAGTGTTTGCGATTTTTCGAAACATGGAAAATAATGATTTTCCCAAAACTTGAATTCCCTCTATATTGAATAATGCATTTTTCGACTGATCGCCTGGGAATATTTCAAAAATGTAGAATCCCGCGAGTATTATTTCATCTTATAGAAAATTTCTTTCTAATTCCGAACATTTACTTGTTTTTCATTTCAAAAGGCTAATTCATTCAGTAAAAGTCTATTTTGTTGATGGAGTTCTAGCTGTACTGAGAAACATGTCTATTTACCTATCAGGTGAATGCAGCTTTTTTGATGATTTACAATGTTGAAAAATGCGTTTTTTGTTGTCTATAACACACACATTTTCAGCGCATTGAATCAATTTCTTTATTATATCAGAATTCTCGAAGTACATAGCACTTCATGTCAATTGTGTCAACCACTACCCACCACTGCCAAAACCCAGTTAATAACATGTTTGTGTTTGTATTCACAACTTCTGCTTTGGAACCTATCCACCCAGAAGTATATGCCTCATACCAATTAATATCTTATTGAACTTTCCGGAAGCCAGCACATATTTCCTGTTTCGGGTAAATGTCGTATGGCTGCAACAACATCAAGTTGGCGTTTGAGTATTCTGAAAGTAAATTGTCCGTTTTCCTGAATAAACATTTCGACAAATTTCTGTTTGAGTTGCCAAGAGTGCGCAACTTAGATTTGCAATTCCGGCTCACACATGGAGTTTGTAATGAAAATCTGGAGTGTTGCCTATGCAGGACGTCAGAATGGTAGTCGATGGTTTGTATAACAGACTGGTTAGGCGTGATTTTCGAATAAATTATACAAAATTATTATTATACAAAAACCAGCAACTGATAGATTAGAACTAGAAACATCTGCAAGGAGACAATCGAATCTTCGAAAAAGGCTTTTACAACGCCAAAATACGATCAAACATGTCAACAACAATTGAGTCCGACTGTTTTTTAAACATACAAATTCCATATTTGTATTGACCGTAAAAATAGAATACCGAGTAATTTGCATAACAAAATAACATCAATTGATATGTATAAAATATATTTGGTCCGAAAACATTTCCAACAACACAATTTATTGGCATTAGGGAGAACGTGACTGGAAATTGAAAAGCACAATGAAGCCCGTGACCAATCGTAGCCACGATACCGAATGCTTTTTCAATTAAAAAGCCTTCTACATATCCAGTGATCGAATACAATCAATTTGGCGAGCCTGGTATCAATTACGTTGGCTTTGATAAAGATTATGTCTTGTTGATTGGGAACGATTCATCTCTCCCTCTCTGACCGTGAAATTAGGGTTATTCAACAATGTTTTCATTACCCTGTATGATAACTAATACGCCAACTTTCATTAAAACATTATATGTGCAAGTTGAAATTATTCATTCCATCTACAACTTTCCAAAAAAGTTAATGAAAATTGAACTGAAAATTAAAAAAATTATGAGATCTCAAATTTTATCATACATTAATTTGTTGAATTATACAGAAATATACAATTGGACTATTAGACCGTCAGATAACGACAGATTTTGCTGACTCATTTTCTCTCTTCTGGGATTTCAACCACTGGAAATTATGTCAGTGTTGAGCCCAAAAAATGAAAATTCAGCGATCGGACGTGTGCTAGGCATATAGAAAATTCATTTTCCTTTTGCAGAAATTTTTTTTTTATTTTCTCGTTTATGGCATTTCAACACATGAATAGGTATAACAATTTAATAGTGAAGAACCAAAGCCATAAGGTTTGCACGTGCTTAAAGGGTTGAAATAGGGGCGCGATCTTGTGAAAAAATAGTTGGTTGCTGATGTATTTTCTCGCTTATGGCAATCAACAGAATGAAATTTAATATCGTTTGGAACCCTAAAAAAAATTCCCATAAGCCGGTCAGCTGTTAAAGTATATTTTCCGGACGGAAAATTTTGTGCAAATTTTTTTCGTTTTCCGGCAAACTTTCTCGTTTATGGCATTTGAACCATATGATTCTGTTGATGGATAAACATCATTATAAAATTCCCATAAGCTTTGCATGTACCTCAAGAAAAGCCATAAGATTTAAAGTTGTAGGAAAATTTGTGGAAATTTTTTCATTTTCTCGTTGATGGGAATTGGCATGTGAGAAGAAAATAGTATTTCAAGACCAGAAAAAAAGGCCATAAGTCGGAAACATGATATCGATGTTTTATACAGTGTTGCCCATTTAAGATGGAAGCACCCTTATAAATCATACTTTTTTCAACCGATTGGAATGCTTTTTTTCATTAGGTAGATAATCAAAAAGTCCACTGGGACACCAAATTTCATGAATAAATCTTCATTTTCAGGGCCAACTATTCTTTTTTTTTTCGAGGTAAAAAACTGAAAAATTTATTAGCAATTTTTTGAGAAGAAATCAGACTACACCACTGGAATTGTGACATTTTCAAATGGTTAATTTTGGAATTTTGTTGAAATTCGTCCATCGATAAAAAAGTTATGGGAGAATTAAATTTAAAAAATATGCCGTTTAATCAACCCGCCATTTCAATTTCTACTCTTATCCAAAATTCAGAATACACCACTGGATTCAGGGAGTTTCAAAATATCACTGATCAGAATTTCAACAAAATCTATTAATAAATAATAATGAAAAATCATTAAATAAAATGATATTTTCATTAAATTCCATCAACATATTTTTCAAATTTTGTTATCCTGTAATTTTCTTATTTATGAATAGATGTTGACGAAATTCTGACCAGTGGTATTTCGAGACTTCTTGGTGTATTCCAAATTTTGATAAGAGTTCTGAAATTGAATTGGTGGGTTGGTTAACCGGCATATTTTTAAAATTTCATTTTGTTATTTTTTATAACTTTCTTATTGATGGACGAGTTTCAACAAACTTTTAACAAGAACTATTCAAAAATGTCGCGAATCTAGTGAATTGGTGAGATTTCTCCTAAAAAAATTATTTTAGATTTTTAACATTGAAAAATGAGAACAGTTGGCCCAGAAAATGAAGAATTACTCACTAAATTTGGTGTCCTGATGGACTTTTTGAATGTCTACCTATTGAAAAAAAATCATTCCAATCGGTTCAAAAATTAAAGTTTGATTTGAGTGCTTCCATTTTAAATGGGTCACACTGCATAAATAAATACAATTATTTGAAAATTTTGCTGCGAGAAATTAATAAAGATAAAATTGCTCATTTCTTCCTCCATGGGATTTGGCATATGCATTACTTCATTCTTAGGCCATAAAAAAAGTCGGAAGTATGATAGTAATATTGGAACCAAATAATTTATTTTTTAAAATATTTTTTTATAGAGTGAAAGAAAACTGTTATGGGCATTATTGTGACAAACTGATAAGGGTTGTAAAGATAATTCAAGCAATTTTGCCTCAACCCCTATAAGTTAAATATCTTAATTGCGTAATTCCCCCACGCATACTGGCTTGCTGTGTCATAATCGGATGATCGGAACATCAGATTTTTGAAATAATGTGATTATGTCCATTACCTGTTTAATGTGACCATGCGACACGATGTGGCGAATCAAAGTTCACAAAAAAGTAAACACAGCAATCCTGTGTGCGCAGGAATATAATAAACACTAGTTCGTTTCCCCACCACCTTAGAGGCAGAGCTTTCGACACGTTTTTTTTTCCATAAAGGCCTGCCCTTCAGGCCTAGTTCACCTTTTAGAAGTGAAAGTTCCAGAATAATAAATTGCTTCTATGTCTAAATGAAAAATCGAACTCATTTCCAGATTAGAAGCAGTTCTGGACCATAGGTTGAAATCGATTTGCAGTGTCTTCGGAACAATTCAAATGGTGAACAGAAGGAAATGTAATATTTTGTTGGTTCCTGCGTATCCTAGGACCCATATCACACTGGATATGTATGCACAAGTCTCTCATGTCTTAGCACTGGACTTACAAGTACCGTTGTATCCTAAGATGGGCTGATCTTCTAGATTATCATTCTCGGTTTCTCTAAAAACTACCCATAACATAGGTTCCTTGGGATTTCTGAAAATATTTGAAACCCCAAAAAATTCTGTTCTTCAATGGATTGGTGAATCTCAAGGGTTTTCAACTGACCCCCTGCTCCATTAAAAAAATTGGGTGAATGACTGTCACCTTGAGGGGGGTGCAGGAGGGGTGATTTTTTTATGTCACAGAGTGTCTATTTGAAAACATAACTCGACATTTTTCTTAAAAAATAATGACGTAGAAAATTAATGTATCCGTTACTTCAGGACCTCACTGTATAAACATCGTAATCATGTTTCCGACTTATGGCTTTTTTTTTCTAGTCTTGAAATCAGTTTTTCTTCCTACAGGCCAATTCCCATAAACGAGAAAATGAACAAAATTTCCTGTGTTTTTCTGCAAGTTTTCCAGTTTCATATAGTATGTTAAACACGAACTAGACTTATGGCTTTTTATATGACAGACTTTCACATTAATAATTTTCTATTGCACATTATTTCGTTCACGAGAAAGTTTGCCGGAAAACGAATAAAATTTTCACAAAATTTTCCGTCTGGAAAATATACTTAGACAGCTGACCGGTTTATGGGAAATTTTTTCGGGTTCCTAACGGTATTAAATTTCATTCTGTTGATTGCCATAAGCGAGAAAATACATCAGCAACCAACTATTTTTTTACAAGTTCGCGCCCCTATTTCAACCCTTTAAGCACATGCAAATCTTATGGCTTTGGTTATTCACTATTAAATTGTTATACCTATTCATGTGTTGAAATGCCATAAACGAGAAAATAAAAAAAAAAAAATTTCTGCAAAAGGAAAATTAATTTTCTATATGCCTAGCACACGTCCGATCGCTGAATTTTCATTTTTTGGGCTCAACGCTGACATAATTTCCAGTGGTTAAAATCCCAGAGAGAAAATGAGTCAGCAAAATCTGTCGTTATCTGACGGTCTATATGCACTAACAACAATAATTCAGTGAAGTTTGAAGACAACAATGAATATGGGCAAATTCTCAATGTTCTAGTAACAAACAGTCGTTGCCGACGGATGTTTGACCCTTTGCTCCCATATACACCTACTTCGTAGACTCATTATGGAAGTACCTTTCAGAAAACAACTACTCCCCTGGCTAAGATCACGACGGGTATTGAATGATATCGTTACCAAAAGAACTCTGTTTACTCATGTTCTTCTAGATTTGTACCTCTTTAAGATTTGGTGAGGACCTAAAACTACCTGTTTTGAGATGAAATCGGTGACGGTGATTGTCTACTGATGGCCACGTTGAGGTGTTTTAGTTTTACTGTTCCCTTAGTAATTCTTAATTCTCATTAAAAAAAATGTTCTAAGTATGTATACAGTGTGTCTAAGATAAGAATGAACAGCATGGGGATATCGGAAACGGTAAGAGATACGGGGTCGATCAAATTAGAGAAAAGTAGCGCATTTATGTACCCAACAAGTAGTTACGGAGATATCCGAGAAAAACCGAAATTTGAGAATTTCGTTTTTATTTTCTCCTAGGTTTATTTTCAAAGGAAATTTAAAACAAATAGCACTTTGTAATGACCACTTTTTAAGGACTACCTGATAACGTAAGCAGAATTTTTCTGCGACGTTTCGTCTTTTAGAAAACATCATCAACTTTTTATTTTTATATGGGCCGAAACTAAAGTATACCCTGCACACGACTCCATTTTTCATTGTGAATACAGCAACATATCACTCAATATGATTTCAGAACCATTTCTCGCGCAAAATGAAATTTAGTGACTACTTAACCTGTTTTTCTTCAATTTTACATAGTAGGCGCTGGAAAAAATGACACATTATGTTCTGTTGTCATAATAATACTGTAGATTGGTAGAATTTTTGACATATTACCGTTCCTACTTTTACATCTCGTTACCTACCTAATTTGTGTTAAAAATGGAAAACGGCAGCTTTTCGAATACTGAAAAATTTTATATGTTGTCATGTTACATTTTGTTCCAAAGAAATGATTGTGTTGAAGCGGAACGTGCGTACTCTAATAAGTATCCAGAGAGGCGACAACCTGGTAAATCAATATTTAGACGGTTAGTTTTTAATTTAAAAGAATACGGATCATTTAAAAAACCTGTGGTTTCCCGACAAAAGCTATCTAACGAAGAAAGTCAGTTTGATGTGTTACAGGTCGTTGTCGAAAATCCTGAGATATCCACTCGCACCATTGAAGATAATACCGGAGTAGCCAAATCCACCGATCACAGGTGACGATGCAAGGCGAAGAACCTTTTGTGTATGGTACACTAGAAAATGCCAAGACGATGAGAATTTCCCTTTCAAAATAATTTGGTCTGATGAAAGTATGATTACCAACAATGGTATCTTTAATAGGCGGAATGTTCATTATTGGTCACAACAAAATCCGCGTGTACACCAAGTGTCCAGACATCAACATTGTTTCGGTTTTAACATGTGGGTTGGAATTCTCGTTACGAATGTAATTGGGGCCTTTTATCTACCAAAACAATTTAACAGCAGAGCGGTACATAAATTTGTTAGTAAATGATATGGAAGACGCTCTAGATAATTTGCCATTAGCGGTTACTCACAGCTGCTAGTTTCAACAAGATGGTGCTCCAGCACATAACTTTAAAAATGTTCGTGATTATTTGAACCGTCGCTTCCCAGGACAGTGGATTGCTACTCATAGTGATCCAACCTGGCCTGCAAGCTCCCCCGACCTAACCCCACTAGACTTTTTCCTTTGGGGATATATCAAGAACCAATCATAATTTTCAAAATGAAGAAGATTTGCTAAGATCGGTTACTGCATCCTTTAACAATATTTTTCCGAATATGTTAACTCAAGTTTTAAATTCGTCTGTGAGAAGAGCGTACTTGTTCTCAGAAAATAACGGCGGGTTATTTGAACACTTGTTATTAGTTTCTTTTTATTTTTCTGTAATACATATTAGCTCCTTGTTATTTATTACATTACAATTACATTTATAAACTAAACTTTTGATATTGCGACTTATCTTTGTATTCAACAACGCAAAAATTCTGGCAAGTGGTAAGTTAAAATTTATACTTGTATAAATAAGACTAATTAATTTACTTCATGTATCAAAATATGACATTTTTTCCAGCGCCTACTATCTAAAATTGAAGAAAAACAATTTAAGTAATCACTAAATTTCATTTTGCGCGAGGAATGGTTCTGAAATCATACTGTGTGATACGTTGCTGTATTCACAATGAAAAATGGAGTCGTATACAGGGTATACTTTAGTTTCAAATACAAATAAAAAGTTGATGATGCTTTCTAAAAGACGAAACGTCGCAGAAAAATTCTGCTTACGTTATCAGGTAGTCCTTAAAAAGTGGTCATTACAAAGTGCTATTTGTTTTAAATTTCCTTTGAAAATAAACCTAGAAGAAAATAAAAACGAAATTCTCAAATTTCGGTTTTTCTCAGATATCTCCGTAACTACTCAGAATATTAAAACTTTCTAAATGGCATATTGTTGGGCACATAAATGCGCTACTTTTCTCTAATTTAATCGACCCCGTATCTCTTACCGTTTCCGATATCCCCATACTGCTCATTCTTATCTTGGACACACTGTATTTTATATGCTGTATAATAAATTTGAGCAAAGATCCTTGTACTTCCAGAGATAACGCAAAGCGACGCTGATGCTGGAGCTAAACCTGCGAAACTGGTCCTATTTAAAGCTACTGTGTTACTTTGAGATGAGACCACGTGCCTTTAGGCTGTATTAAGGTTTACTGTTTTTTACTTTGTTTAAAATGTATATACGTTCAAAAAAAATACAACTAAAAAAGGACATTTTGAGTGACCCTGTATAATACTAACCTCAGATCACCCTATATCAGAATCAAATGATATTTACTTTTTCTGCAAGTCTACGAGCTTTTGCGATTGAATGATTTTGTTCAAAGATTAACATATAAATTATGAAATTATTAATAAAAATAAGAACTTTTTATTACAACTATTGTCGACAATATTAGAGTTTCAATTACTATACTCAATTCATTGTAACAAAATAGTCGCCACAGTAAGAAACAACCTTGCCTCTGTATGTTTGAAATCCTGTAGGTATCTCAAAAACCCTGACCCTGACCTGACCCTTTTTCGATTGTAGTAAGAAAAGTAATACTTATACTCAAAAAAATAACGTTTTGTCTCTAAAAACATGAGTATTCTGAACGCATGAACTTGTAGCAATAATATTGTTTACATACAGCAAGTGCTTCGAACATTAGCAAACTTTGGCATAATGTCAGGTCAACATTTTACTTTCGCTGGAAAAGTGGATATTCATATTTATCTACTTTGTGTTTCTGAAAAGTATATCATAACAACAGAGACTCGTGTTACAGGCATAATACAACAGTTTATTTGCAGTAGAGCTAGGTGTTCCTACGATAATGTAACTGTTCACCTACTTGTTGATATGCGACCAGTTCGGGGTGAATCGGTAGTAACCATCGCACCTGTTCATTAATGTTTTCGCAAAACTGGCCTCATTCCAGTTCCAGCATTTGAGTTAATAGTTGTATGTGGACGTGTTACATCGTGTGCCGGAATTATACTATTATTACTGTTGGTGAGTTGAGTGAATAGTGTTAGTTTGATTTATGTATTTCACTTGTTGGTAAGTAGAATGTGGATTATGACCTAACATTTCTAGAGTATTGACATTGTATAATAGAATCAGGACAATTTTCCAAAAGACTGAGCGACAGTTTTGTTTCAATAAAAATATTAAAAATTTACATATTTTTATTTCCTTTCTTATTAACTTTCATTTTCAATTTTCAGAACGTTCTAATTATACTTTATGTTATACATAACTTCAATTCGTTATGGCCATAAAGAGAAAATACATTAGCTTGCCTGCTTGTTCATTCATTCATACTGATGAAGCGTGTAAGGTAGTGTTGGGTAATAAGGCCCACTTAACTTTTGCAAATTTCTGTATCCTTTATATTTCATTCAAAAAATCCGAAACTTGATAAGATGATTGTTTGTGATGTTTGCCGCTATGTTAACATCAATATTCGTCTCCTTCAATACCTTAGTAACCAAAATGAGACAAGTTTCAAAAACTTGCTGTTGGGCCTTATTACCCGCCTATTAGGGTAATAAAGCCCATAGTAAATTATGCAGAATATATTTATTTATTGTAAATATAAATATATACAGATCATTTATATCAATCAGAAATGGTAGAAACTCAATGAAACTCTAATAGAAAAAACAAAAATAAACATTATTTTCTACAAAAAGTGATAAATTTAACAAACTCAAACAAGGAAATTAAATTATTAAAAAAAAAACTGATTGACTAAATTTTAACATTAAAAATTCTCAACATCTTCAGTCGTCAGTCCTATGCAAGTTTCGTGTAACCAAGTTCCACATTCTAGACACTTTCGCATATTACCCGCGGGCCTTATTACGCGACCGTTGGTAGGGCCTTATTACCGGGCGAGCACTTTTTCTCAAACATGAAATTTCCAAAAAATTAACAATTCTTTTAATTTTTCTCTCAGTGCGAAAGATAGTACCAATGTTATAGTAACTGATGGAGAACTATTGTTTCTTCAGGTAAAATAGGTTGAATTAAAAAAGACGTCTCACCTATTTGCGAACTTATAATCTGTGCAGCCTAAAACTGCACAATCACCTAGTGTTGTTAATGGCGAATTGAAGTCAACGATCTTTTAATAAAGCTCTACCACTCGGATAATGAAACTAAGCATGTTGACAGATTTGAAAAAATTTGCCAGTCTTCAAGGAAAAAGACAGTGGGCCTTATTTACGGCCGGGCCTTATTCCCCAACACTACCTTACTTGACCCATATAGTATGCAAATTTTACTTGCTACTATTATATTTTTTTTTCCGTGTGTACATCAGATCTCGTTGTGCTCACGAAAACATTTGTTCAGAAAATCGTGAACTATATTGAACTAAATTTTCAGCCAATTCGACTGGGACCCATTTTCCATAAGAACCGTGCGGGGTACTTTGACTCCAAAAATATTTTCTGGGTTCATTTATATATATGCGTTGTGTATTTTAAAGCATATTTCGAGCGATAATATTTTTTCGTTTCCTCGCCAATCGCAGATCCGATTGGAATATAGTGTTAAAAGTAACAATTCAGACAATGGAAGTTCGAAATGAAATTAACCAACTTAAAACATTGTCTAAAAGTTTCAAACAATAGTTGAACTCTCTCACCGGTTGTAACAAAAATCATTGACTGTTATTTGCTTATTAACATTATAGTAATCCTATTGCATCTAGAAATATTAATGAATAAGAGTGTGGTATAGAAAAAAAAAAATTTGATTTGAAAAGAATTAATTAATCAATAAATAAGAACCGCAAAACTATCATATATTACATTCTGATTATTCGGTTGGTTTCCTAGAATGGATATTAGGATATTACGAGGAATACGTAAGTGGTTGAAACAAATCTAATAAATGCAAGGTATTCAGAATTATTGAATCATTCTAAAAAACGCCAGTTTTGCTGCAAAAATATCCCGCATCATCCTCGATCCTAAGTCAACTTCGTAACAAATTCAAATGCGGCCTCCAGCTATAAATCACCGGATGCAGAACCTACTTGCGAATTCAGCGACAACATCGAGGAATCACATCTCTTCGATTTTTGTTTCTTTTGGATTAAGCTTCTCCGTAACTCTATTCGAGATCACCATTGACACCAGGTGGCGCTCCAAAACTCCGGGAAATAGGGTCACTGAATCTAGGAGGTCGTGCCGTCCTTACGGGTATGGCCAATGGGCGTGGTCTAGTACTTGAAATAGTTCCAGTGTTCAAATAACCCACAAAACTTGCTCTCTAATTGGTGATTTTGTGGGTTATTTGAATACTGGAACTATTTCAAGTACTAGACCACGCCATTGGCCATACCCGTAAGGACGGCACGGCCTTCTAGATTCAGTGACCCTTATACCGGGAAAACAAAGCAAATGTTATTTAATTATCTTGTCTTGACGACTTTTTGATATTATTTTTAATTATTGAATTTTACTTCTACCTCAACTTTGGAATGCTTTTTTATAAATGCCTGTTGTGAAAATTCATTTGGCTGCAATTTTTCAGTAGTGTTTGAACGAAAAATGGCCCGTGATCCTGAAACTTGAACAGCGTCTAACCTCGATTGACCTTGTCAAGTTTTGAAGTTAAAAATCACAATTACAATTATAAAATCCTGTATTACTTCATTTATTCCTTTATTTCGTTGCCTCAGTGAACTCATTTCTGCTATTTTTTGAGAACGAATGACAATTTTTATCAATTATTTTAATGCTGTGTCTAGAAAATAATTGGATTAATTAACGCCAGTTATGAACCAAAATTCTCTCACTAGATGTGAAAACATTCAAAATAAAGAGTTCACACTGTTCACGGATGCAAATACACGTATGTTTATGAATTACTTTCCCGATTTCCAGTTTAATTCCCAATGTTTTAGCTAATTTCTGGTTTCTGGGAAAAGAGTGCATTGAGACATTTGCAAACGAATAATTCTTGCATTGTGGCACTGGACAATTTTTTTTTTGGCTTACTTATCACATCAAAGCTATGCTTCTTCCATTAAATCAAAAAAAATTAACCAAATATGGAATGAAAAAGAAATAATCACTAATTTATTAACACGTAATCTTATGGCAGAACGTTTGTTTTCCCGGAGTTTTATATACAAATTTCAAAATGTAGATGTCGCCCATTCCGTGGTGACCCCGAATTGCATGGAAAGTGGTACACTCAGTTTATGATAATGATGACGTGTCAACAAATGCGTGCACTCGGATAGTTGGAAGTTAGGACGCATTGCCTCTTCCGGCTAGCTCAGACCGTCTATCCGAAGTACAGCATCGTCGCAAAATCTCAGCAACTCCGGAGCTCTTCATTTATTTGGAAAACCAGCAGGAACGTGTCTGACATACGAATTCTTTTTGGATTTGTTGGTGTTGCCAACCAACGAGGTTCCATTAATTCGCATGCCAGGCCGAAGATCGCTAAAAACCAGAAATACTATTTACACTTGACTTTACTATACACTACTGAGCCATCCAGAAGTGAGGGCTTTCTCCTGGGAATTGTCCGAGCCCTCAGGCGGCTCCTGGATGACTAAAGATTTCAGCCAAATAAGCCTTTATTTATACACTGGCCGAACATTTTAGTCGGCCAATGGTATAACAATTTACTGGTAGGCGGAGCCTATTAGAGCTTTCGCCTCCAGATATACTCTCCGAGTATTTTTCCAAACTTCAAAACTCTAGTATTTCTGGCACATCATGACAGACGTAGATACACCCAGGTCTACACTGAAAAAAAAATCAGTGACAGCACTTCATTATAAAAATTGTTGTATTCGTATGATATTCAACTCCCTTGAAGATTGGTACCTATCTATTATCCGAAATATCCAATCAATAATAACAAAACTTCTAAAAACCTGGTTCAAACCTCTCACAGAAACGCATGCTTTTCGCGTCTGTGGAACGTAAACGTTTTTGAAAAAGTTTAAAGTTATATTCAGTATTTCCAAAACTGAAAGTGGATGTTTTCCATCATGATGAAAAACTCCTTCGTTTGTTCTTTGTCAATGTTGACTTTTTACTATAAACCTCAAGTTTAGTCTTGATAACGGAAATTAATATTTCCGAAAGCTCGACGAAACGACACAAAGAGTATTTTTTAAAATAGACCAGTATTTTGACTGCATCCTCAAGATGTTTCCATATTTTTCTATAATGGACTAGTTTTAATTTTTTCATTATGGATTAACTCTAAAAATTTAAGTAAAATGAAACAAAAATGTGAGAGAATCATTGAAAAATCTCTAGAAATGAAAAAGTTATGGGACTTTGAAGTAGCGCTTGGAAGAATAATTTCATGGTACGCAGCGGTCTAGTGCGTGACGTCACGCCACATGAACGAGGCGATTGGTATCCGCAGAGTGCTTACAAATTTATAGATGTACAATCACTTGCGCCGTTCGTGTCGTGTATTGCTCATTACATGATGGCTGAAATTAAAAAATATTCTACAAATGTTGTATTGTGCCTGTGTGTGAAAGCACGACAATTAAAAACCCCAATTGATTATTTTTTTATGTACCAAATGACATGAATAAAAGGAAGAAGTGGTGCAAACTAATGAGGCGTGACTTAATTGGACCTAAAAGTACTACATATGTGTGCCTTGGCGCGGCTAAGGATCTAATACGTGATTATTTGTGGTGTAGCGATCTCAGACGTGTCTCAGACGAGTCGGAGACCAAACACGTTCCGCGCTAAAATACGCAAATTTATATAATCTATATCTCAGTCATTCATTGATGGATTAAAATTAAAAAAAAAACACTGATTTACTAGTTCTCATACAGTACGATGCAAATGTATGGAATAAATTCATTATTTCTGTATATAAACATATTGTGGAAAATTCCTCGAACACGTCGATTTTCTTTTCCCCAGGTAGCACATCATATCGGCTGAATCTTGGTTCCATATTGTGCCAATATAGATATATTGTAATTGAAAAAATAATATTGGTCCAATATGGATGAATATTTCAAAAAAATATTATATTAATAATATTGGTGGAATATTGGTTGAACCTGTTCTGAATATCGATTTTCACATGTAATATTGTATCAATATTGGTTGAATAATTTCTACCAATATCGATAACACAATATTGTCTATATATTGTTTTCAACATCTAGAATGAATATTGCGATCCCAATATTCCAGTCATATCGATTCTAGGGATAAAAAACTATATTGTATTTCCAAGTTTGATAGCACATTGGTTAAATACCATTTCAACTTCAATGATATTTACCAATATCGATAAAACAATATTGTCTTCATATTGTTTTCAACATCTAGACTAAATATTGCAATCCCAATATTCCTCTCATATCGATTCTAGCAATAAAAGCTATATTGTACATCCAAGTGTGATTACGCATTGGTTGAATATTATTTCGCCAATATTCAACAAATCTTGTTAATTAATATTGGGACAATATTGGTTCAATAATATTTACCAATATCGTTAAAACAATACTGTCTCCATATTGTTTCCTACATCTAGATCAAGATGAATTATGAATATTGGTCGATTATTCAATGAAACATATTGAAATTATATCATGATCAAACCTTGATAAAAATCCGCTAGGTGGCTCTACATATAGAACGTCTTCCAAAACCTACGAAAATATATTAAATACTTCCCATAACTTGTTTTCAAGACCTTACTCAGTGGTTATGACGATCAAAAGACAGACTCTGGTGTCACCTTGATCAACTAAAAGACATTTAATAATATACCCAGGATTATTCACTTCCACCAATATTTCCAAATGATATTGTACGAATATCGATAAATGTTTTGAGGCCATTATTGCTTCAAGAATATTTCACCAATACTATTTTTGAAATGTCTAAACAATATCGACCAATATCGCAAAATGTTTATATTTTACTTCTCGACAATTCAACGTTTGAATTTTGTGCCAATATTGTCGGAATTTTTAATTAATTAATTAATTAATTCTCAATTGAAAATTAAATCAATACATTACTCCTCTGAAAAAACAGCGACTAAATTCCAACTCTCAGTCGCAGATGATTCCACAACTGACTTTATGAACATCCTGTTCATATTTTCAATGAAATCAACATTGTCGGAATATTGTACCAGCGGTATTGTACCAATATCGCCGAATATTTTGAGGCCAATATTGCTTCAATAATATTTCACCAATATTTTTCAAGTAATATTGGACCAATATTGCCGAATGTTCACATTTTTTTCTCGCCAATATTGCATTTCAAATATTTTGCCAATTTGTTCACATTATTGTACCAATATTTTACCAATATATGTGTGGTACTTGGGTCCGATTGGCCAATTTTTGAACCCTACCCAAAATATATAGAGTTATCCGCATTCGAGTAAAAATTACTTTAGTGATATTTTTAAATAGGACACCCAGTGTATTTTTCCATATTTGGTTAGGGATCGTCAGTACAAATCCAGTGATACCAGGTTTGATGGAATTTTGTCGAACGGCTGCGGAGCCATGAGCAAAAAACTTCTCCATTTGCCTATGAGTGCAACAGAGATTTTTGAACTTCCGAATCGTGTGGTCTCTCAGTCATACTCATTGGACATACGAGGAAGTTTTTTTCCCATATCTCCGCTGCGGATAACCCTATATATCTAGTATGGGGTTCAAAAATTGGCCAATCGGAAAAGAAAATCCTCTTGTTCGAGGAATTTTCCAAAATATGTTTATATTCAGAATTAATGAATTTATTCCATACATTTGCATCGTACTGTATATTCTAATTCCATCGCGTCCAATGAAGTATTTTCAACATCACTGAACTAGTCCATTATATCTGTATATAGCTGAAACCGGCTGAAACTGATGCTGTTAGAGTTGATTGCATTGTTTTTCTACGGTTTTATTTTTGGAATACTGATGCCCTTATAAAAAGTTCTAGCTTATTTCTTGCTGTTCGTATGAATCACGCTACGCAGTCACCTAAATTCGAATCAAACTGCCTTTTTGTTAAGACTTTTCGTTTTATTGGAGACTGTTGTCTCCGAAAGGGTAACGAAGTTAAGGAACAATTGCCAATCGAACCTTATTTTATTCCTTCAGATAAAACTCGAGATAGACGCTTTTTCTGTAAACATATACTGCTCTCTTCTTGATTTACTTCTCAATACAGTATGGAGAATAGTACTTTCTTGATTGTTTGAATAGAAGTAAGATAGTTAGCCAACCTTATGGGATTGATATTGTCCAAGTCATATCGTAACTTGGTTGAAACAATGACACAGCATTAAAATCAGGGTTCCTCGAAGAACGTCAAATATTCATGTTTATAACTACTAATCACGCTAGATGACACTCACGTTTGGGTCTAATACCGATTCTACAGGCGTACTTTCTCACTTCTATTTAATTTAAACAATGATAAGATGGTCTGAAAGTTCAGGATAAGTGACTATGAGAGTAATTCTTATTCAATGGTTGAGAGAAGTAGCTTGGGGCATTCTCAATAATATACAGTGTCCGCCAAAATGTTGGAACCATATGGGAAACTTTTTTATTAACAGTTTCTCAGAAAATTTAACTCTTCATAAAAGTTGGTGAATTCAAATTGACGACGTACGCGAATATCCTTTATCGCCAGTGGCGTCCGGCTAAGCGGGAAACGGCTGATATTCTAAATTCTGACATTAATATGCAAAATATCGAAAAATGTTACCGACAGAAGTTGTTTGAAATTAAATGATATTCCCAGTTATCCAGTTTAGTCTGCCAATTACTAATTTTGATAACTACTTGGCCACAATTTTTAATGGGAATTATCCACAATAATTTTTTAATAGAAAGTTACTGAATAAGCATAAATTATCAAAGCAATACCCTGATCCAACAGAATCTTGAATATGAGTCAAAAAAACAGTAATGGAAAGATAATGAAATAAAGCCAGGATCCTTGAAAAAGTTGAAATTGGTAATTGGTAGATTAAACTGGATAACTGAAAATATCTTTCATCTGCAAACAACTTTTTCCAATAAAATTTTTCTATATTTTGCATATTAATGTCACTTTACTCTATGGTGAATTTAGAATGTCGGCCGTTTTCCACTTAGCCGTACGCCACTGGCAATAACCGATATGCGCGTACTTAGTCTAATTGAATACACCAATTTTTATGAAGAATACAATTATCTGAGAAACTATAAATAAAAAAGTTTCCCATATGTTTCCAACATTTTGGCGGACACTCTATGAAAATAAGATATAACTACTGACAGTAAACATCAACAATGGAGTAAGGTTATTCTGGACTTTCATTGTCTAAAAAAGAACAAAGAAAAATTCAATTCTCTGCAATTTTTAATCACGACGTTTCAACTGTTGAAATCTACAGTCGTTATCAAGAGTCATATACACTTGAAACAGTTGAAACGTCGTGATTAAAAATTGCAGAGAATTGAATTTTTCTTTGTTCTTTTTTAGACAATGAAAGTCCAGAATAACCTTACTCAAAGTGAAACATTGTCAACCACTTTCAAACAAACATCAACAATGGATATATTTTTATTTTGAATTTTCCATAGTGGATCTATATCAAGTGTCAACAGAGTTACCCAAGTTATCCCAGAAATTTCACTGCTGAATTGAAGTTAGTGATGGATGCCATTTTTTTCTAATGAGCTTTATGACAGCGAGTGCCGAAAGACCCCACACGGATACGATTTGGGGTATAAAAAGTGCAAGATCGATTTTAGAATTCCTTATGGGGATTTACATAGTGAAATTATCAATTAGCTCCTTTACTGCCTCATGGTCAATCAAATTCATCAATAGAAACAAGATCCAGCAAACATTTACTTGGCCCGTGCCTAATATTTTCGAGATAATAAATTTCATTCAGAAAACTACCCCAATACCAAAAGTATGACAATTTGAAAACTGAACAGAGTCCGAGAGGTTTTCGGAAGAGTTTTCATACACCTGAAAGAAAATGAAGACTCGACTATTCCGAAAGTCCCTTTTATGGCGGGCATTGAATTTCATCTGACAGATATTTGACAGAATAACTTGCAAGAATAACAGCAGAGAGATCCTTCATTTAGTTGAGGATGATCACCTGCAGCCATGTTTCAAAGTTCTTGCTTCTCGTCTAGCCCAGGAAGTACTTGTTTTTGTCAGATATTTGCCTCATGTGTTCCAGTAGGTGGAAATGTGTTGGAGAGAAGGAGTCTTTCGGCAAAGTTGAAATTAGTTAATTTTTACGGCAATTTTACTATCCGCTTGCTTCGCCTGCAAACTTAGGGCGGGTTGTACAAAACAAGTTCACCAACAGTTCAAGTAAACTCGCTTCAGTTGCTATGGATTAGGCAATAAAATTTCTAGTTCCTTAACAACAGAACTTAGTTTCGTTGAACTGATGGTGAACTGTATTGTATTGTACAACCCGCCCTTAGTATAATCAGATGTGAGCTTTTCAATAGTTTTCACATGTTATGGATTTAGAGGTGTAAGTTACAATTAGTCCGATTCATACCTCTCTGACAGGAAGCAACTTGTGAAAATGAAAGAGACCAACTCCAAATTATGTAATGTCAGGAGTGGCGTCCCACAAGGTTCAGTCCTTGGGCCAGTATTATTTTTAATATATATATATATATATATATATATATATATATATATATATAAATGACTTAGTATTAATATTCATGGACAATTCACGATGTTTGCCGATGACACGACACTGATGTGGAAGGATTCTAATTTTGAGATACTAAGATCAAAAATGGAAGATGATTTGAAGAAGGTAAAACGATGGTGCGACTCAAACCATCTCTGCTTCAATGCAAAGAAAACTAGCCTTCTAACCTTCAGATACATTCATGAACCCCTTATATTTGACTCTACAACCATTGATAACAAACCTTGTACCAAGTTTCTTGGCATTGAAATTGATAACAACCTAAAATTCCATATCCACGTCCAAAGTCTTAAAAGAATACTGGCTTCGGGTTGCTTTGCAGTAAGAGTTGTGTCTCAGGAACTGGGTCTGCCAATGAGTAAGGTGACATATTTTTCTCTAATCGAATCACACCTGCGATATGGTATTGCATTTTGGGGTTATTGCAGCAAACAATTGTTCGATTCTGTTTTCGTCCTACAGAAAAGAGCAGTCAGATTCATGCCCAGAGCTAAATACACCGACCATTCTAAACCGTTATTTGTAAAACACAAAATCTTGACACTAACCTCCATTTTTATACTTGAAACCCTATGGTTGGAGCATAAGCACAAGTCTAAAGTCTCCGATACTGAGCGCACTCAAACAAACCATAATACTCGCCAAATAACGAGGAAAAACTTACCTCTCCCCATCCCCCATTTAGAACTAACGAAAAAATCAATAATGTATGAGAGTAAAAAAATATATAAAACTTTGCCACTCTGAGAGGAATCTCCATACAACATATTTTTCGAAAAAGAGTCAAAGAAATACTCTTGCTCAAATCCTATTATACCCTACAGGAGTTTTACGATGATGCTCACTTTCTTGTCTTGTAAAAATTTTCGTACTTGTCACCTTGTTTTATGTACTAGGATACTATTTGTCTTTATTTATACAATATACACGCACTTTAGATTATAGAAAGATTTGTAAATAGGAATATTTATACGATGATGCTCACTTTTGTGTGTTGTGATAAATTTTTGTATTTGTCAACCGGTTTTATGTATAGAATACTATTTGTCAAAGTAATTATATACTCACTTTCAATAAGAATATTTTTTTCTTGGACAATAAGGTAAATTGATTGATTGATTGATTGAAAAACATCAAATATTCGAAATATCCGATTTTTGGATGGTGTATTTTGATTATTGAGACCTGCCGTGGGTGCTTATAATGAGGAATAACATTTTATTGAAAATTTTAAATGAAAATACCGCTGGCCATGGTATAAAATATTGAAAATCTTTGAAGAAGTAACTACCGAAGCAGAAGAAAGATTGCACAATCGTGTCTTGATTCCATTTATAATTCGTTTTACCCATCCCTCAACGTGAATAACGAAGATACATGAGGAAAACTCGCTACAATAAAAGGAGAAACAGAAACTGCATGTCCGTTCCTAACGTGTTTCCATACATAATATATCCAAACTCCAAAAACAAAGGTGTGTCGGCTTTCCAGCTTGTCATCAAAGTTTTCCGATTCTCTTTTAGTTCTGCTTTGTTGCGTGAATGTGAAGTAATTTCGCGTTTGTTTTGTCATTGTTAATATTTTTTGACCTCAAAGACAATTCCAGAAAAACTAGCAATTATTTACGGAATAGTACGAAAGCGTAGAAGGGCCACAACTAATTTTATTTTCATTTCGAAATAAATTCCGACTTGCAACTCGGAATTCCGACTTGCAACTCGGAATTCCGACTTGCATCTCGGAATTCCGACTTGCATCTCGGAATTCCGACTTGCAAGTCGGAATTCCGACTTGCAACTCGGTTCCGACTTGCAAGTCGGAATTCCGACTTGCATCTCGGAATTCCGACTTGCAAGTCGGAATTCCGACTTGCATCTCGAAATTCCGACTTGCATCTCGGAATTTGGATTCATATACAACTTTCTCTTTCGAATTGAATCTATTGTTTCGAATATGTTGATAATAATAATAATATAATATACAGGGTCCACGAAGATTATGACAGGGAATATCTCGGAACTCGAAAGTAGTGGAGAATTGTAATTTTGGGGTTCTGAATTAAAGCAATTGGTGCAGTTTTATTTGATATTATGGTACCCAATGAGCTTTTTGTTTTCGGTCACGTGACATCAGATTCAAAATTATTAATGCGACAACCTGTATATTTTGGCATTTTTATGTTCCTCCTGATAAAACAATTTCAACGAATTGTCATACTTGTAGTCTGAAACGATTTTTCCAAGAAATACAGGTACTTCAATGTCCTTTGTCCCACGACGTTTTCAATTATAATAATTTGAATAATATAATATACCGGGTGTCCCAGAGCTTTCAAACCAGCAAATATTTCAGTTATTTACAGAAAATAAAAATTTAAAAACCTTTTGTTGCACGAGATCATAATCTCTTTCGTGCAGCATAGCAAAAACCACCCACTGCCAAACAATATATATCATAGAAGCTGGAATGGCATACAGAATTATGGGAAATGAAAAGACACAAATGAAACATTCATTTATAAACTCATCTGCGTTTTGAATAATACATTACACTACAGAAATTGTTCAAAATGTTTGCTAGCACTTGTCATAAATGCTTCAAGTCGCCGAATCAGTGCGGGAGTACAGGAAGCTATAATTATTTTCTATATCAAATATTCAACTTTTATTGTTGGAGTTTCGAGTACCACTCATTTTAAATATCCCTGTAGGAAAAAGTCCACTGGCGTTAGATCTGGAGAACATGCAGCCTATCGAATAGGGCCACTATTTCCAATCCAACGGTCTTGAAATATATTATTGAGGGAAGTAGTACCTATATTATGGTCATGTACAGGAGCATCCATCATCTTGTTGCCACATTTGTTGTATTTCTTCGATTGAAGTATCTTTTAACAGTACAGGAATACAATTTTCCGAAAAAATGCAGATCTATACGGCTGATGGGGACCGATGAGAAAATTGATTCCTCTTATCCAGTCTTGTGACCATGTCGTTTATCAGTGCCATTAAAAAAAATTGTTAAAATTTTTATTTCCGTCAACCGATTGCACCCCTACGCGCAACCCTCGGAAGTCTTTGAGAGACTTGTGTGAGCTAGGGAAGACGCAGCCCTTACCTTTTAATGTGTGATCCCATGCACGAGACGGTGAATCGGTGGATCGAACCCACGACCCCACGCTTGCGAGGCGTACGCTTTTACCATCCGACCACCACGGCCCATAATGGCATAATGGCCCATAATGGCAAGATTTGATTGAGGAAGTTGGGATTGTCTTGGAATAAAATTTGAATGTGTGCAATGACTGCCATTCGTCTTTCGAAATATGTAGATCTGAGTCCTTGGTGTAAATGGATTTTGGAAAGATTATACCTGTACTTTTTGCAAATTCTTACTGATCCCAATATCCACCGCCAACGCACGAACCGAAATATGAGGATGTACTTCGGCGTAGGCCAAAACAACAATAAAATTTTCCTCAGTCCTCAGTGATCCCGATCGCATTGTGTTTTCTACATGAGAAAAAGTATTGCGACCTGGTTGTCGACGACCAGGAAGGCGCTGCTTATACATCCTCACTGCGCACCTTTATTCTTGTGGCATTCACCAAAAGCTAAAATCATATAAACGTATTCGTTTGTAGTGAAGGTGAAAGGCATTTTGACATTTAACAACAGTATCACGACTGTTAACAATTTGTGATCCAGATACTGTAAGAATAAAAAAACACACAAAAAGTTTACATTTTGTTGTCTATTTTTCTTTACCATCCTCTTTTTCTTGTCTCCACAATGTGGAACAATTAATTCAGCCAAATTGATACGTTTTATTATTATGATTTATCGTTGAATAAGAAATAAAAACACAGGGGTATTTGGAAAGGCTTGTGGTCCCCAACGACACATAATTTTTCAAATTTGTTTCCTAAGTATATAACTGGAATATCTGCTGGCCTCAAAGCTCAGGGATAGAATTCCGAGTTGCAAGTTGGAATTCCGACTTGCAAGTCGGAATTCCGAGTTGCAAGTCGGAATTCCGAGATGCAAGTCGGAATTCCGAGATGCAAGTCGGAATTCCGAGATGCAAGTCGGAATTCCGAGATGCAAGTCGGAATTCCGACTTGCAAGTTGGAATTCCGAGTTGCAAGTCGGAATTCCGAGATGCAAGTCGGAATTCCGAGTTGCAAGTCGGAATTCCGAGATGCAAGTCGGAATTCCGAGTGCAAGTCGGAATTCCGAGTTGCAAGTAGGAATTTATTTCGAAATGAAAATAAAATTAGTTGTGGCCCTTCTACGCTTTCGTAGTACGGTCATGAAAATCCTTTTCAATTAGATACATTATAGAATTCAGGGTTTGGAGGGGTGGTAATATATATTTACGATATAAGTGTCGTAAAGATTATATTACGAAATGCTGATCTTTTTGGCAACTAAGATTAGAATGGTATGTTTTCAATCCATCATATAATGAATACAGTGTAGTTTCATCCCAACACTATTTTCAACTTCGAACTAATTTGAAAAATTGGCCTTTTCACTGGAGCAGAAACAAGCACAGCATGCAGGATTCTGTCTCATCTCAGCCGACAACCTTTAGTACCATCGATGCGTAGTTTCAGCATTAACAAACTTTTCGAAATCGTGCATCATCATCGTATCAACATTAACAGAATTCACGGAAACTGAAACAGACCTGGAAAGAAAATCTGGAACAACACTATGTGATCCTTTCCTATAAATAATATCATAGTCGAAAAGTTGAAAACCTAATCCACTCTGAGGATCTTTCAGATTATAAAGCCAGTGCAATTAACGACGATTCGTAATTATGACATATGTCAGCTGATTATTCTTACTCAGACTGTGTCAAGTCACCGGTCGGACAAGGCACGCGCGTTCAGTATGAAGTATGACGATGAGTCGGACCGATCAGATGATTGAAAATATTGGTCACATACAAACAGTTCTAATTAGGTCGTCAAGTCAACCAAATGACCGCGCTGGTCTAATCATATTGGTCAGACCGGAGACTTGACTCAGCCACAGTGGTGCTGTATTTTCTCATGAGCTGTCAGTGATCGAGACAAATTTGCTATTACTTTTCTACCATCTACGATGTTCTGATTCAAGACAGATCCGACACCACAAGCCGTTTGGACTTTGGTTTGGACATAGAATGTACTAATACTCTTTCAGCTAACGAAATGAGGATTCACACTCATCTGTCCAGCAAAATTTGAACTTCTTCTTGCTTCTACATTTGAAGCATCCGGACATAAACCATAGCAATTCACAATATAGCCTGAATATGTCGACTCAAGTCGGCAGAAATGACATTTATTAAAGCTAACTATTAACGTAACAGAATATAATCTATCAATTACTTCACATAAAGTTTCCGAATGAGAGTCAAAATCTTGTGAAATAACGAGTATGTAGTCCAAATATACAAGAACTGAAGGAGATGAGACTGATCTAGGTTCTCTCTAGATTATTAGCTTCTATGTAACCGGTGTCTAATGGCATCACCTTGAAGGCAGCTTCACATAATGGCAGCAGCAGTAGCGTCACCCCCTCTACTGATAAGACAACCAATGGCAAACATGTTTAGACGACTCTGAAAATTCAAGGTCACGCTGCTAAAAGTTTGATTCATTTGAACTTTTTGCAGTAAAATCTAGCAGTGTTCGCATCTCTAACCTCAAAATTATCTTGAAATTGAGATAGCTTTTATGATTCCTTTCCACATCTATTAACAAACAATCAGTTGAAAATTTCTATTCCAATGTCATTCATTCAGATAATAGCGTCAAAAGGGGCGGAGTCACTGCCACTAGTGCCACTGCTACTGCCTTTATGTGGAATAGCCTTAAAATTACACAATCCTGAAGGGATAGTAAAAGTTGCATGGTCTAAATAATACCAGCCAACAACAACAAAACAAACGGGAGAAATAATGTGATCAGAAGTCGCTTTCCAATTGTCACTGGAAGTTCCACCGAGTAACTCGGAGTAGATCCTGAACTGTGATCTTACAGACCACTAGAACTTATGGTCCAATCAAACCAAGGTATCATTCAGGTGGAGATCAGTTCAGCTTCAGTTCAGGTCTCAGGGATGAACTTCCAATTGAAAAACGGGTGGAAAACAGCTGATCACCATAATTTAATATTTACAAGACGCGGGTTGCATGAATTATTGGAATTTGGAAAAAAATTATGTTCAAAGGATTGGGTGGTACTATTTACTTTCACCTTCAGGTCAATTCATGCATGTTTGACACAATAGAGCCCTGGTGAGTACATGAGTAAGAATTGGAAAAGGGATGTAGGTACATGACATTATTGCAAGTTATCTAGGGCCAGGTAGCCGAATGGTTAAAGCGACATAGTTTCAATCAGTTTGGCTGCTAGTCGATGGTTCAAACCATGGCGACTGCAGACATTTTCCTGATGGCCCGAGAAAGTGCTTGGAATCGCACGTAAGACCTCGTTAATCCTTGACTCGCACAAGTTTCGACTTCTGAGGGCTGCCGTTCGTAAGGGGACGACAGCTGGTTAACAGAAAAAACAATTTCAAAAATTGTTTTGAATGTTATTTAAACAACGGAATTAAGAGTGGGTTTTTTTGTCACAATCGACACAGAATTCAGAACGTTATTGTCTTAAAAATGGGTTTTCACAGTGCAAAATGAACATGTAACAACCTCGACTCGTGTTTCACTTACCTAGTGACCATCTTCAAGAGTTCTTTCAGTTTGCAGTCTACATATGGACAATTTCAACTGATAGAAGCGAATTACATAAAATTACACGTGGCTGGAAAGAGAACCAGAAGACCTTTCAAATGATATATTTCATTCTAACGAACAGTCGTTACCGTCCGATGATGAACCCTTTACTCCCATAAACATCTAACTATGTAGGCTTATTATGGCAAGAACCTGTCAGAAAACAACTACTCCCCTGGCTAAGACCACGACGGGTATTGAATTAAATCTAACAGCTACTTGTGCAACGTTCCTCAAAACATCAGAGGACGCAATTGCAAGTGCCCTCTATGACCAACCAGCAGAATTATGTTTTGATTTGGACGGGGTGACCACCTGCAGACTAGTTTCGAGGTTGTTGCCTCTCATCAGTGCAAGGGCAGGTCAACACAGACGGCACTGAAGCCATCTGTTCCCCGTCCAAACCAATACACACTCCGCTGATTAGTCAATTCTGGTTCACGAGATGAAAGCAGTTTCTAGGTCGCTCCATCTAGCGAGCAGAGGAAGACACTCCGAATCTCCGGGTTGAGAGATTTAATCGAAGAAGACAGAAATCTTTGGGAGATCGTTTGCTAACGAACAGTCGTTACCAACCGATGATGAACCCTTCACTCCCATAAACACCTAACTATGTAGGCTTATTATGGCAAGAACCTGTCAGAAAACAACTACTCTCCTGGCTAAGACCACGACGGGTAGAAATGGGTGTTCACCATTTCTAGACTTGTGTTAGTTTTTTTCAATTGTGCTTATTTCAAAAAAACTTTATTTATTTCATAAGTTACCTGCGTACTGTGAGAAGGGCATTATTCCTCAGAATTACATCATCTATATCTTAGTAAAATGAATCAGAATCAACAGTTTGAACCTGCTGGATTATCGATTACAATCTTTTTTAGTCCTAGAGGTTCGTTCCAAATTAAATGAACTGAGGTTGCGGACAAACTGAGTAAAATATTATCTAAACAGACGCACTTTCAGTCCATATGTCCATGTTTTTAACACGTCAATCACTCTCACAGAAACCGAACCATAAACAATTAAAATAACAAGAAGATTCTGAAGTAGCTACCGCAGCCTCATCGTGCTCGTCTAGATTCAGACGCAGAATTAATACTGAAACTAATCGCAGAATCTCTGAGCGCCACCAGATCCTTGTCTGTCAAATTGGTGTTTTTGACAGACACGACCGTGACCTTGGCGTTCTGGAAAACGGCGCTGTTCAGTTGTCGTAACCTGTTGCCGTCCAGATGGAGGAACTGGAAGTTGGAGTTCTCGAACGCGCAGTCTTTGATCTCTTCGATTTTGTTTTCGCTCAGATCCAATCTGTTGACCGCGATGTTGTTGAAGATGCTCGGGTTGACTTCTGGCAGGTCGTTTCCGCGCAGGTCTAGGTCGAACATGTGGACGCCTTCGAAAGCTCCCGGTTCGATGGTTACGATGTCGTTGTTGCCAAGTTTCAAATCTGAAAATTGAAAAAGTACTAGACTGGATATCGAAGGTTATTGGTGGAAGTTATCATTTTGCAAAATAGGGTCAATCGTCCTTATTTGGCAATGCTTGATGACAAATTATTGAACAAATAATAAAATGTTCATTATATTATTGAACAGATTTTACGTGACAATATTTTTTTCTACGCTTTGTTTGGAGTATAAAAAGCGGAGCAAGATGTTCGTCAGAAAGACAGAAAAATATTTACTTTGTTCATGAGAAAATATTGACACGACTTGGCGAAAGACCATTAATCTACTAATGAAAAATTGATTATATAATCTAAGTCTTCCGCTTCAACCCATAAAATAGGTAGATCACTGCAAAGTAGTTCTTGTAGAAAACTTTGCCAATAATCTAACAGATATAATTCAACGGCCGTAGGGGATAGTAGTTGTTTTCTGTCAGAGACTTGTCGACGAATTTACCTATTGTATCGGTTGAAGCGGAATACTTAGATTATATAATCCATTTTTCATTATTAGATTTACTTTGTTGTTGAAAAATTAAATTCTCATTGACAAAGCTTATAACAGAATAAGTTGAGTAAATATTAGGAATAAATAGTTTCAAATTCAAACTCGTTCACGAATATGTTACGAAATGGAAGAAATACTTATAAACAAATTTACGTACCAATGGAAACTTTCCACCCCAATTTTTAAGATTTGCAATTATAATTTGGAAAAACTCTGGAACACGTCGTTTTTTGATTTGGGGTGAACTGATTCTCAGATTTTTTTCACCCTCTCAGATTCAACTATGAAGCTTGGGGGTGAATAACCGTCAAAATTACAATAAGCGAATGGGATCGTGCCATGTTTATTTATTTATTTATTTATTCAGATTTGGGATACAAACAGGTATAAACCCAAAACAGTATCCACTGATACTTATACATATCTCTCAGTTTACAAAAACTAACAAAAAAAAAACTAAAATTGTAGATATTCTTAAAATACATTACAAATATAGATTATGTTTGAATGTTTTAGACGATGTAGTAACTTGATTACTTATATTTCGGACGTCCATCATCTTAATGGTTGAAAGATTTCTATCTCTTTCAAATTTTTCACAACGTTTCAATTGCTTGAATCCGCAATCGTCTTCTGGTGAATAGTGACAAAATCAGATGCTACGCGACCTTTTATAGGTCTATAATTAAGTGTAATTACGCGCGGTCTTGTGGCGCGCGTGGTTTCGCCCTTTTTCTCCCTCCAAAACGGTCCATGAGCGGTTTCCATACGTTTTTAATTTCCACGCTTGGTTGACTGAAGGCACCATTGGCTTCTATGTAGGTGGTTTCTATAAATTTCCGTTTGAACCAATGTTCCTCTCTATGAAGAACACTAGCTTCGTCCCATGGTCAGCATGGTCAGCAATTCCCGATTTTGATGTTTCCCCTCGTTGAGTCCACTTTTTGTGTTCGGTCTCTCCGATATAGGAATCTCCACATTCACATGGGACTTTGTAAATACAGTTTTTGCTGGATTCTGTTGTGTTCTCTGGTTTCGTCTTGGTGAGGAAGCTTCGTAAGGTACTGCCGGATTGAAAGCAACTCTTGATGTTGTATTTATTTCCGATCCTTCTGATCTTCTCGGAGATACCCCTGATATCATTCTTCCCTATATCAGTGAAAATATGTGATAAGGATATGCTCATATACAAGGTGTGCCATAAAAAGAGATAAAACTTCAAAAAAATTATTGCCACTTCGAATTTTCGAACAAAATTATTTTTAATTTTTCGAGAAAACTCAAACTTTCCTCAAACTTATCTGACAAACTGATTCGAATAAAGTCTCAAAAATTGAATTCGAAAAAGGATTAACGGAATGAGGGCAATTTTTTTGTGGGAGTCACAAAAATTATTGCTATTTCATTAATCCTTTCGAATTTAAATTTTGAGATTAGGATTAGGAATCAGCTCGTTGAGATACGTTGGAGGAGTGATTGCGATTTTTCGAAAAATGGAGAATTAAAAATTTTCGCAAAATTTGATTTCCTTCAAAATCGAATGTTGTATTTTCAAAATTTGATCGCCTGAAAATATCTTGAGAATGCGGAATTCCCGCGAGTAATACTTGATCCTATAGGAAATTTTCTTCTGAATCCGACAATTTCCCTCACATAAACCAATCAAATGCCGTCATTTTTTGAATTCAAACCAATGAGACCTTTCGAAAACACTGTCTCCAGCCCGTGGTATTTTCAAATCGGTGTTTCGCTTCTTCCATATTTATACGTTTCCATAGTTACAACATAATAATAATAGTAACTTTTCATCTGAAGATGTGCTCTACCGACAAAATATTCTTGTAGGGCATTCCTCACGTTGGTGGATTATGAAATAATCTCATAGAACCTACTGCCGTACAAAAATAATGAAACCAAAATCCAGGAATTTTTTTTTATTTTTCGGAAATTGAAAAATTTTCCTGGCTTTCGGTTCCATTATTTTTGTACGGCAGTAGGTTCTAGGAGATTATTATTTCACAATCCACCAACGTGAGGAATGCCGTACAAGAATATTTTGTCGGAAGAGCACATCTTCCGATGAAAAATTACTATTATTAATATTACAGTCATTCGTCTCACCAAGAATTGACGGCATAGTGCCAGAAGTTATTTTTTCATATAGCAGCATCGTTCTGAATATGTTTCATGCTGTATAAAATGACCCCCCAAAATCGTTATATGGGCTTGTAGTCTTCGTGACAGCAAGGTGAATGTATTTTTTGATAATTTAGCATTTTGTTGGGATATTACTACTGAAAATGTACTTATTCTTAGAATTAAAATGCTAATTTATTTAGAACATTTTGATTGTGGATGTGGGCATTTCTTCTTCGCAAAAATTGCCCTTCTTCAGTAACTTCTCTGTCGAATTAAATTTTCGAGGTGATATTCAGAATCATCTCGTCGAGGTACGTTTGAGGAGGGATCGCGATTTTTCGAAAATTATTAAATTAAAATTCTCGAAAAAGTTTCAACTAGAAATTTCAGAGGTGCCGTGAAAAGCCTACCAAATCTCCATTTGACTCGTAAACGATTTCAAATTTGGCGAACACATATAAAAAAGGTGGAATTTTAGGATATGGAAGAAAAAAGCTTTAAAAAAATTTTCCTGGAAATTACAGCCATCAACTCAAAGGACAAACTTTTCAATTCGAGAACGCCAATTGTTTCAGGATGGCGAAATTAGTATACTTTGTGAATTTAAAGTAGATTGGCGACAAAAAAAAATTACTTGAGAAAGGTCCGATAAAAATCCTGAAAGTGCAAAATCATCGGATTCACTTGAGATTAACACTATATAGATACAGGGTGTACCACAAAATGCTATAATACGTCAAAAATTCTCCCGCAACATCGAATTTTCGAAAAAATATATTTTTCAGATTTCGAGAAAATGCAAACTTCCTTCAAACGCATCTCGCCAAGCTGATTTCGAAAAACGTCTCAAAAATTGAACTCATGAAAAGTATAAAATCAGATTCGCTTGAAATTAGCCCAAAATTTCATGCTGATTCCGAAAATAAATGATCTTGCTATGCTTAGATACAAGGTGTACCATAAAAAGCGATGAAACTTCAAAAATTCTCTTGCAACATTGAATTTTCGAAAAAAAAATTGTTTTAATTTTCGAGAAAACGCAAACCCCTCTCAAACGGTTCTCAAGAAGCTGATTTCTAATAACGTCTCAAAAATTGAATTTGACAAAGAATTAACGAAATGAGGTCCATTTTTTTGTGGGAATTGCAAAAATTGTTGTTATTTCGATAATCGTTTATCGAATTTAAATTTTGAGGTATGATTCGGAATCAGCTCATTGAGATACGGTTGAGGGGTATTTGCGATTTCTCGAACAATGGAAAATAAAGTATATCGCAAAATTCGGGTTCTCTCAATATCGAATATTGCGTTTTTCGAATTTGATCGCCTGTGAATATTTCAAAAATGCGGAATCCCCGCGATTATTACTTGATCCAATAGAAAATTTTCTTCTTAGTCTGAAAATATTCTCGTTCTTCAAATTAGAATGCTAGTTCATTCAGAAAATGTCGATTTTGCAGATTGATACCGAGTTCGTTATGACTCTATAATTTCGCCACATTATTTTCATCGACAACGAAATGACAGCTTGTCAAAATCCAATGGAAAATTGTTTTCTGAATGAAAATACCAGATAATCTAAGTTTCAAGTCTGATAATAATCAGCTGTACAGGTCAAATTTATCTGACAAACTGTTCAAAATGTTCGATCAACATTATAGAGAAGGTACTGAAGCAAAGTCCGCTTCAGTACCTTCTCTCTGATGTATCTGTCCACCAGACTCTATCTTTACTTATTTTTATGAAAAACTGGGTGAACAGAACCTACCTGTTATTGCTGATTTGCTGAAAACCCCGTTCAGAATAACCCTGAGCTTATTGTTGCTGAGATCTACCTCTTCCAGTTTTGTCAGCCCATCTATAAAACCCGGCCTCAAAACCTGGATTTCGTTATCGTTCAGGTTCAATTCTCGAAGGTTTTTCAAATTGTCGATGTCTCCTTTCTTCATCTCCTTCAGCTTATTGCCCTGCAACCACAACACTTCCAAATTGTCCAGAGTCTTGAATGTGTTAACACCAATTTCTTGCAAATTGTTGTTTTGTAGAAATAAAGTTTGTAAAGATGGCAGATTTTCTGAAATAAGAATAATATTTTTTACCGTTGAATACATAGAAAAAATACAAGGAGTGTAATGTTGGATTACCGAAATCAAAATCATGATCAAAATGTTATTAATTTATTGAACGATATTAATAGTAGCAGTTTGTAGGAAGCCTGAATTCCCTCAATTTTCTTTGTTTATTCCTGGTAATCTTTTTGGTTAGTGGGAAATGGGAAAAGTTGCCCGAAAAGTCTTCCCTTCGGAAATCAGGTTTTCTGGCCTCTGAAGATGCTCCATGCAAAATTTGGTAGCTTAAGATTGAACCCAATTGCAGTTTTCGATTTTCCATCTTAGTTGCTCCCGCGAGTTCTTCAGTTTTTTTATTTAGTCTTTCACTCGGATTTTGCCGAAGTGAAGACCATGACAAAGTGAAGTAACACAAAGTTAAGCATATATGAGACTTCGAATTTTTGCTATTATCGATTTTGGGTCCAAAAATTGTGCGCTCCAACTAAATCGTCTTATGCTTTGCCAGATGATTACTGGTCACTTTTTAAACAAAATCGAAAGAAATATACAAATCGTCGAAAAAAATCGATAGACATTTTTCCTTCGTACTGTAGTCGTCCCTGCCCGATTTCAAAAATATTTGGAAATTGTGGTTTTCGAGGGTTTTAGACCCGCAGGTCTCTAACTAAAAAGCTTCTATCCAAAAACCATTGTTCTTCAACCGTCTTTTGTCATTCCAAATATTCGCTAATCCGTATCGTAAAATTAACGATAATGGTGTCAAAGGTGACATATTTCAAAAAATGCATCGAAATACTCATTGACGTATCTGGATATTCTTGAAATTGCTCTGAACCGAGACTGAGGTCAAACTGAGATAAAAACAATCGCTGATATATACTCTCTTCAGAGGACCATTATTTCGCTTATATTTGGGTGTACAGGGTTCGCCACATACGAAGATACTATTAAAGTCGGCAACAAGGGGATTTTTTACATAAATACACTCACATTTTTTTGACACCATTCAACAAACTCGAGGATTAGCGATTTTTGTGACACCATTCATCAAACTCGTGGAGGAGATTTTTTATTTTTAATATCCTGCACACATGAAGACTTTGCCGTAGCTTATGTGGCCAGGTAAATCATTGATGAATAATAGAAAATTCAGGGGACCGAGCACACTTCCTTGAGTTCAAAGACCAGCGTGGCTTTAGCCGGAGAAGTACTTGTTTTCTGTTATGTATTACAAAAAAGTAACTTCATTTTTATCGTAGGTTTTTTCATTTCCAGAGTAGTCATGATTGGTCTCAATTTTCAATTGAGAATGTTTCCCTTTTCATCATGAATACCTTCCAAGAGAGGTAATCTTGAACGATGGAAAATAGCTACTAAACTTGGTCTTTCAGTTGCAGATGATTTCACATGTGATATTATGAACACCCTGTTTACATTTTCAATAAAATCAATTGTCTTGAAATGACAGCATACCGTTATATTCAATTTTCTTCTTTCAAGAAAAATGAACATTTCTGCATGCTGAGGAAATATGAATATTCTTTGGAGTAATTCTTCAATCTAGTTGTAATAAAAATGTATGATAATTTCCAATGAATTGGTCAACACTGATGGATGTTAAAAAAATTGTGTTTACAACATACCTTGTTCATCTGGTGGAACAGTGCGCAAGAAAGAACATACAAATTATATGAAAATCGAAAAAAATTACTGTTTAAAAAATAACCGAACATTTTTTTCTGATGTCGATCATAAGATTAAATGGGATGATGCAAAAATGTTGATACAAATCAGTTCAAGAAAGATGTTAGTTGAAAGAAACTACAGCGAGGTTTTATAACGGAAGCAGATAAAGTCTTCGAAAGGTTTTTTGGAAAGTATCCGAAGTATTTTTTAGTTATTTTGAACTTATTTTGTTCGGATTGGCAATGTTAATAGACAAACTTGTCGCTATTGGAATGACGAAATCCTGTACATTTTTCGAGAAGGACATGGTTAACACCCACAGAAAGTTAATGTTTGGACAAGTATTCTTGGAAATGTCATGATTGGTCCTTTATTTCTTGAAGAAAACTCAACTGGCAACCTGTACCTGGATATGCTAGAAGCAACTATCGATCCTCTCATTGAGCTAGAAACTCAAATTCTGCAGGAGGATCTGTTACACTTCCAGCAGAACGGTGCCACACCTCATCATTTTCTTTCCGTCCGACAGTGGTTAAACTAGAGATTCCCAGATAGATAGATTGGCAAAAGAGAAGCAGTTGAATAGCCTCCGATATCACCGGATTTAACTCCCTTAGATTTCTTTCTTTGGGGACATCTTAAATCCCTTGTTTTTAAAACACAACCAGGTGATATTGATGGACTTAAGAGACAAAGTACAGCCGCATGCTGGTCAATTCCTGATGAAGTTTGTCGAAATGTTAGAAACGAGTTCGAAAACAGACTTTAATAATGTTTAGACCAAAATGGAAAACAATTTGAACAGTTTATAGGATAGGCGTAAGTAGATCCCATGTTTGAAATTTCTTTATGGCAAATTGAAAGTTTTTTTGTAAAAGGAAATTTACCCACAAACAAAAAATCACAAGTGTAGATTTATTACTGTTATTTAAGGGTTGGAACGATGCCACCTACCCCTCTAACCATTTGTATTAAAAGGAGAGGCAAGTTCTAATTGTTTCTGTAAGATAAGAAATCCGTTTTTCAGAAACTTTTCACCAAGAAATAATTAGTCATGGTACCATTGGAAAGAGAATTGACCGCCCTTCAAAATGATGTGCCACTTGACCCTTCTTCCCGGGAAGTACATGGGGGTATGTGTGGAGCTGATGCAATCAACCCTTACAGACCTACAGACATGGTGCACGAGGGAGAAACTCAGGGTCAACCAGAAAAAGTAACCTTAAGACCAACAGAGCTCTTCGAATCATTGGTGAAAGTGTACATATGTAAGGAGAGACGAAATAATTGGGGCTAAACCTGGACTCAGAGCTCACCTGGAACAAACATCTGGAAAAAGTGCTGAAAAGAGCAAGGACATCATTAATGATGGCCAGATGCTCCTTTGGCAAACATTGGGACTTGGACCCAAACAGTCTCTCTGGCTATTCACAGCAATTGTTAGGCCCTCGATATCGTACGGAGCCCTGCTGTGGTGGCCAAAGGTGGAACAAGTGACAACCTGGGGAAAGCTGGCTAGTTTATAAAGACTAGCCATGCTCGGAGTCACTGGTGCTATGTCCAGCACATCGACAACTAGCTTGGAGGTAATCCTAAACCTCCTTTCCCTGCATTTGCATATTGCAGCAGAGGTGAGGATAGAAGCGTCCAGGCTAAAATGTCCGGGCCAATGGAGGGGCAATAACCAAGGCCACTCGAGCATACTGGAGGTCATAAGAATCGACACGTCTGAGATGCCGTCGGATGAAATAACTCCAACATACTCTTTTGATGGAACACACACCACCATCATAGAAGATGGGGAAGTTACATCAAGGGCCATACCAATGTTGTCAAGAGGGCAAATCTGTTACACGGATGGCTCAAAGACCAGGTCATAATGGCATCCAGGGAAATGAGAGCGCAGATGCCCTAGCAAGAGTGGGGGCAGCAGCAACTCTCATTGAACTAGAACCAGCCTGCGGAATCCCGTTTGGGGATATTAAGCAGGACACAAAGATATGGGTTAAAAACCATCATCAATCTCTCTGGGAGAGTGCCTCAGGCAATACTCACGGAAAAATGATGATGATGGGGCCAACCGACCGGCTTTCAATACACCTTCTTGACCTAAGCCGAGACTCTCTCAGGAAGGTGGTAGGACTGATGACATGCCACTGCAACCTGAGAAAACATCTGCAACTGTTGGGGATACATCAAGAGTCCACACAATGCAGATTTTGTGATGGGGGGGGACAAAACAGCCTCCCATATATTATAATGTTTGAATATGATGCTCTGACTCGCATGAGGATGAATATCTCCGGACACTGCGGTGCAGAAGATATCATCCCGCAGGAAAACCTTGTGAAGAATCTCCAGGAGTTCATTGAAAGATCCGAATTACTCACGAGGTTGACCTGATACCGGGATGCAGAAAAGTTCTATACAGAACTACCTGCATTTCAGCCACTGGCTAGCCTCGCCATCTAACAAAACTAATAATAAAAAATGATCTTCCTTTCCATTTAAGTTTCTGAGGGTAACATCTACCCCTTCTAGGGGTGAACCATAGGGGCTAAAAATATCCATTACAAATGTCCCGCTTGAAAATTAAATTGACGGGCAGTTTCGATTTTTCATAATATTTACTGAAATGAAGATATTAAGGGTGGGGAGTTTCAAATTGACGCCCTGTATGATTTGAGTCCTTTCAACTGTTTCAGTTTTTTTTTCTTTTCTTTTGCGAATCCCCCAGGTTTTCAGAGAAAACCCCTCAAAAGCAGACCTTGTGCACAAGGGGGATCCGGTACTATTTTAGGTTGTATTCTCCTACTTTTGGGTTCAATTTACTGTTGTTATTTTCTGTGATTACAGAAGGAAGCACTCACCCAAAACCCCATCCTCGATCTTCCTCAGCTTGTTGTTGTCCAAAACGAGTTTCTTCAAATTGGGTAGATTCTCGAAAGCGCCCGCTTCGATTTTCTCCACCCCATTCTCATCCAGCCTAACGAGCTTCAGATCCGGCAGATCCTTGAACAGCCCCTTCCTTATGGTCTCCATCTCGTTGATGCTGAGGTAGATCCTCTTCAGCTTCGTCATCCCCTCAAAGGCCCCGCTCTCGATTTTGCTGATTTCGTTGTTGTCCAAGTAGAGCGTCACAATCGGCAAGTCGTTGAACACGCCTTTGGGGATTTCGTTGAGAGGAGTCTCGCTTATGGTGAGGTAGTCCAGCTTCTTGACGTCCTTGAAGGTGCCTCTTTCTATCAGCTGGACATCGCAGTAGATGATTTGAAGGCGGTACAGGTAGAGATCGGACAGAGCGCCCTCGTATATCACCGGCAGGGACTGATTAGCGATTTTTATAGTGTCGTAGGTCCTGGGGTCCCTGTCGTTGAGGTTCTCCATCAGGTTGTTGGAGTTGGCGATCCTGACGATGTCGTTGGTGTGCTTGAAAAGCGGCTTGGAGGAGGTCAGCGTGATGTCTACGTTTTTGAATGTCGCTTTTTTCGACAGGATTGCACTCACGCACAAACACAGTACCAGCAGGAGTTTCATCGTGGAGGCCGTTTTGGTTCTGCTGTGATGGTCGTACTAACGCTTTCAAATGCCATTTATCTGTGGCTACTTATCTCGGGTATATCTTGATTTGATAGCCTCCAGAATCGAGCGGTTGTTGTTTATATATAAGCATGTATGGCGAAGATGCAAAGGTTACTAAGATTGATTTCATTCATTGCGATAGTGGAGTTTGGGCGTAGTCCAGGAAAATTTGGTATTTCACTGGACGTATCTATAACCAAGTATTTTTTTGTTGAGAAACTAAGACAGCATCTGAATTTTATATAATAGTTTTCTGATTTTGTTTTGAAAAATACTCGAAGACTTTTGAACTTGCTGAAAAATATCCTCTGTCGAATTCGTAGCAGATGATGCAATATTTATTAAGTGTGTCGTAATTCTGAGACCAAGAACTCATTCAGACTGCAACATGCCACATGCATATACAGTGGCATTCAAAAAGTACCTAAAAAATCTTTATTTGTGATCTTTCAAAGAAAAATTAATTCGTCATCAACTTAGGCTCGTGTTGAAACCAACTTAGCCAGATAAACTTAGTGATGTTCAGTTAGAAATTAGTTATTTTTGTAGTAAGTACGTAAAATGAGTGTTTTCACAAAAGTTATTCACAAAATACAAACATTTTGTGTACAACTGTGAAAGTGGATTTACATCATCTGAAATATATTAAAAATGAATACTACCAATACATCTTGACGTGAAGTTATCGCTTTTGAACGACTGTTGACTTGAAAATATTATTCAATGTTTTCACAAAAATCGTATTCAAAAATGTTTCCTGTTTGAAAGAAATAAGTCCAAAATAACTAAATAATATTTCTCTGAGCCCACTTATTTCAAATTTTGTCATAGAAAAGCTAGTGAAACAAGCAATAGAGACGGCAAAGTACAAACCCAAGGTATGGTTGCGATATGTAGACGACACGTTCATAATTTGGAGTCATGGACTGGAAGAACTCAACAAATTCCTTGAGCACATTAACAGCATACACCCGAATATCCAATTCACAATGGAAGTTGAAAAAAATAGGGAACTGCCCTTCTTAGACGTTCTCATTTTTTGAAAAGAAGGACGTTTGAGGCAAAAGGTATATAGAAAACCAACACATACTGATCGATACCTCCACAGCACCTCAAATCATCATCCGTGTCAAAAACAAGGAATTATCAAAACACTAGTAAACCGAGCCAGAAGAATATGTGAACCCGAATATTTGGAAGCGGAACTGAAACACATGAAAAGCGCACTCCTTTTAAATGGATATGAGGAAAGCGAAATTGATCGGTGTATAAAACGCAAAAGAACTCTGGCGACATTGGATCGAATGGCTGCCAGGAACAAAGTAAAGCATTCCTGCCGTATGTTCCTAGGGTCACAGATCGGATTGGCCGTATACTACGAAAGTATGATATCAAAACCATATATAAACCTTCAAAGAAACTGAAGGATCACTTGAGATCGGCGAAGGATAAACGTGATGAACTAAGCTCATCTGGGGTGTACCGCATTCCATGCACCTGTGGCAACGTTTATATCGGAACCACGAAGCGTTCCACAAATACCAGAATAATGGAGCACAAGGCCAGTTGCCGGTTAGGACACTAAGAAAAATCTGCTGTCGCAGAACATGCGCTTAACAATAACAATCACAGAGTGAAGTTCGAAGAAACCCAACTAATTTCCACAACACATGCATATTATCCAAGACTCTTCCGAGAAGCAATCGAAATCAAAAAATATCCCAACAATTTCAACAGAACTGAAAAAGGGTTACAATAATTGAACAAAGCTTGGCTATCTGTTCTCAAGAAAACGGTAATAACACCATACCGGGTAATTAATGAATCCGAGGGGGTACCCGACGCAGGGACGATGGCACCGGACGCAGGTACGAGTACGTCGACCGATAAATACTGGCCGAGACAACGCATACCAAACAAGTAGTGTTCAGTGATCGAAGCTGTAAATATTTCTCTTGAAAATGCCAACCACTCGTGTTGGCGAAACGTCGAGATTTTCTCTAAATAAACGTCGGCCGAAAAACCCGAAAAACCATTATTCATTAATATTTCTCTTTTCCACGCATGTTATCTTTTGTTATCAATACTTCCAATACAATTTCACAGCATCCAGTGGTCTTTCTGTGTCGTTACTATAGAAACGGTTTGTTGGCACGCCGCGTGTTTGACTTTTTGACTGTGTTTGCACGTAGTTGCTTCACTTTTAAGTTATTTTCAAGAAGATGGATGTTGATTATGATAGTAGTAGTGATACCCCATCAGATATATCTGTGAAAGCAAATGCAGTAGTATCTAATATGTTACCGGCCAAATACAAGTTAATATATGAGAAAACATTTGACCAATTTCGTGATTGGTGCGACAAGAAACATGTAAACAAGGTTTCTGAAAATGTGCTTTTAAGCCATTTTGAGGAAAAATCAAAAATTATAAAACCTCCTACGTTATGGAGTGTTTACTCAATGTTGAAATGTACATTGAATGTTAGGGAAAATAATGATATAAGAAAGTTTTCAAAATTGGTCTCGTTCATTAAAAACAAAATCGTCGGATATCGAGGAAAGAAATCTAAAGTTTTATCAAGGGATGATATCAAAATATTTATTCAAGATGCTGATAACGAAACGAATTTACTTTATAACGTACAGATATAATCATAACATCCATAAAACGTCACGGTGGCTGGAAATCTGCCTCTGTAGCAGAAGCATATACAGAAGATAGTTTGAATAACAAAACTGAGATTTCTAACAAAATATTGAATTGTCCATCTTTTTCCAAACAAATTAAAATATCTGATAAAACTGTGGAATCAACCCTTCAAGAAATATCTAAGTTTGCTGATCAGCAGCAACATGGAACATCTTCAGGAATTTATGTTGGAAGTAATTGTTCAAACTTTACAATTAATCCAATAAATAAAATTGTTTCTTGATGAAGAATCAATTAATAATTGACTCTGTCAAAAACAAATCCTTCAAAAAGTAATATTTTATGTTTATTTTGTGAATTATTTTGGCATTTTTCACGGTGAAAAAACGTAAACATTTAAACATCAATAGACATGCAGAAATGTCAAGTTTTTTTGTCAGTTATACAAAAAGTAATATACAACAGTATGAAATAAACAACTTTATTAATTTTATTTGCAATATGACACTGTATTAGTTTTTTCCATGCATATTATTTCCCAGTTGGAAGCTGAACAGAAAGAAATTACTCCTTGATGTTGTCAATCTCCATTTCTCGTTCTCCCTGGCTTCCAAGGATGACACGTAAAGATCCCATGACATCCACGAACATTGCCTTCTCCAGACGTTGGATGTCGTTTCTGGCCAAATTGACCTCAGTCAAGGCTCTCATATTTCTGAATGCCCCCTCTTCAATTTTGATGATTTTGTTGCCGACCATACGTATTTCTGCAATGAAAAGTTATATAGTAGCTTTGAACGCCCAAGAAATATAAAAACTATGATACAAATTCAATAAGCAGTATTGGCACAGTCTAATGTTTTCAATACCTTATAAAACTATTTATGAAACTTCGAAAAAACTGAAAGATCATTTGAAATCAGCAAAAGACCGAGTTGTGCTGAGGTTTACCGCATTCCATGGTCCTGTGGCACGAGTATATCGGAACGACAAAACGTTCCGTAGAAACAAGAAGCAAAGAGCACAAGGCTAGTGATAGATGAGGACAAACGGAAAAATCCGCTGTCGCAGAACATACTTTACAGAAGGATAATCACAGAGAGGAACTTGAAGAATTTAAAGTCATCTCTTTGACAGAATAATAATTTGACAGTACCTATTAAAATTCACATTTACGTTACATACGAGGATGTATTGATATCTAGTTAGCATAGACCAATTGTGAAAGGCTTTCGCGGCCATCGTTGAATGAATGATGGTTTTTCGGGTTTTTAGGCCGACGTTTATTTAGAGAAAAACTCGACGTTTCGCCAACACGAGTGGTTGGCATTTTCAAGAGAAATGTTTACAGTTTCGATCACTGAACACTACTTGTTTTCTTCTTGAAAAAAGTTATTTGAAGTATTTAATATATCTTCGTAGGTGTTAGAAGACGTTCTATATGTGGAGCCATCTTAATATGGTTCATGGAATATGGTTCATGGAATATTCGACCAATATTTATTTTAAGATTAATCTTATTCTAGATGGAGGAAACAATATGGAGACAATATTGTTTTATCGATATCGGTAAATATTATTGAACCAATATTGACCCAATATAAGCTAATAAGATTTTTTTAATATTGGGGAAATAATATTCAACCAATAGTTTTTATTTCTAGAAACGAGTTGAGAAGAATATTGGGACTGTTACATTTATTCTAGATGTTGAAAACAATGTATAGACAATATTGTATTATCAATATAGGTAAAAATTATTTCATCAATATTGACTCAATATTACATGTGACAATATGTATTCAGAACAGGTTCAACCAATATTATAGTTTTTTGAACAGTCATCCATATTGTACCAATATAATTTTTTCATTTACAATATGAAACCAAAATTCAGCCGATATGATACAATGCCCCAAAAAGGTATTTTCCGGACCCAAACCATGTAAGTAAAAGTGTGTCTTACGATACAAAGAAGAAATAAACCATATAATCAATAGTAAAGAAATACTCTTACTTTGTAATCTGTCTGAATCGGTGAAAGTTCCAGTTCTTATAACTGTCATCGAGTTGAGACTCATATCGAACATTTTCATCATAGGGAGACTTTCCATGAAACCTTCTTCGATTTCAGCGATTTCGTTGCCGCTGAGATCCATTTTTTCCAACCCGTCGAGTCCACGGAAAGTTTCCTTCTTCAGTTCCTTCATGTTGTTGAGCATCATCGACAGCGATTTCATGTTTTTGGCGTCTTTGAAAAAGTGTGGAGGGATATCTTTGAAGTCGTTGCTATCGAGAATCAGTTCTTCTAGATGCGGCATACGAGCTGAAAATATAGTTCGAAATTGTAGTTATTGGAAATCATATGTTATGGCTTTCAAGATTCCAAATTTTCTCAAAAATAAGTAGATTAAATATCTTTTTTCAATTTGAATATGGAACAGCAAATTCAACAGAACTAGCTCCTATAGAATTTTCTCAGGCTATTTATGGGCATCTAGATGAAGGCAGGAAAGTGGAATCATCAATTTTTCCTTAAAGACCAATCAACTTTTGGAGTCATATTCATTTATTAATTCAATCCCAAGAAATAGCAAATGCTTATACAGGGACAACGAATATAAATATACATATGAAACGAAAAAAAAAATAACAACAATATTAGTTATAGTTGATAGGTAACAATTAAATTTAATTATAATAGTTAAATCAGTATTGAGCAGAAATTGGTCAGTAGAAATGATAATTTTTTTTATTCCTTTTTGAATATTGTGAGGTAGTTAATAGACCTTATTCGTTTCGGCATGCTATTATAAGCTAAAATACCGTGATAATATAATGAATTTTTGCCAAATTGATTTATAATTTGGATAGTTTTTAGGTTACAGATAGCCTGGTTGGATGACTATGACAATCAGAAGCAACAACATAGGAGAGATTGAAATGTTTTTTCTTATTTTTTGTTAGGTGAATAAACGTGCAAATTTTTATTCTGAATAATAAATCAATATCTAGAAGATTTCTTAGTTTGTATAATTTTGAAGTAGGTTCCAAGAAGGGTAATTTGAAAATACATTTCATAATCTTATTCTTCAAGGTTTTCAGTGGTTTCAAAACTGATTTTGTTGCAGTTCCCCAAATTAAAATTAAATACTGAAGTTTTGGATATATCGAACTGAAGTAAAAAAATTTAAGGTGTTTCAGTGGAATATACAGTGTGTCCCACTTTGAGCAGCCACACCCTCATATTTCGTTGAGCATGAAATAATTCGAAATTTTCTTTGACTCAAGTTGTAGTACTCGGAAATACCTACCTTTATGTTTGCGGAACCTTTGTATATCCATTTTCCACGGTTAACTACGACCAAATGAAAAGTGAAAAATTGGGAAAAACATACTAGGCATTTTTTTATCGCAAAAATAACACCAGATTCTGTTTCAGAACACCTTAAAACCCCCAAATCTCAATGCTTGAATCATTTGAATATACAGGGTATCATCTGTAGCTGGTAGCATTATCAACTCTAATCCATAAATAATGCTTGGAAAATTTCCAAAATGTCTTCTCTTGTCACATAATTCCCAAAAATATTTAATTAATACTTTGAAAAATAGCCAAATATCACTTTCCCAAGGCTAACTCTGATCTGAATGAATGATACCCTGTATATTCAAATGATTCAAGCATTGAGATTTGGGGGTTTTAAGATGTTCTGAAACAGAATCTGGTGTTATTTTTGCGATAAAAAAATGCCTAGTATGTTTTTCCCAATTTTTCACTTTTCATTTGGTCGTAGTTAGCCGTGGAAAATGGATATACAAAGGTTACGTAAACATAAAGGTAGGTATTTCCGAGTACTACAACTTGAGTCAAAGAAAATTTTGAATTATTTCATGCTCAACGAAATATGAGGGTGTGGCTGCTCAAAGTGGGACACACTAGGTTGAGCCCACCATATAAATAAATTGCTCTCTCCCACTGAGGTAATTTTCCAATAAATCATAAACGTTGCCTCTGATGCCAAGTTGTCTTAGTTTCACTAATGAAATATCATGATTCACAGTATCAAATGCTTTACGCAAATCCAGTGATAAGATACCGCACAAAAAACCCGAATCTAATTTCATCTGGATATTAGTGATCAGATCCACAGTGGCACACTCTTTATCACAAAATTCAGGAAAGCCATACAGGAAAATTAGTATGGCTGTAGAAGAGGCGATGTCAACCGAAGAATGCGTTGATATTGGTGTTCCACAGGGCTCTGTGTCAGGGCCACTTTTGTTTTTGATATTTGTGAACGACCTTCCAGACTATATTACAGAAGGGCAGATTTTTATTACAGATTTTTACAGATTACAGATTATTAGAGATTTTTACAGATTTTCACAGATTTTACAGATTTTTATTACAGATTTTTAAATATTTTTACAGATTTTTATTATATTACAGAAGGGCAGATTTTCCAATAAATCATAAACGTTGCCTCTGATGCCAAGTTGTCTTAGTTTCACTAATGAAATATCATGATTCACAGTATCAAATGCTTTACGCAAATCCAGTGATAAGATACCGCACAAAAAACCCGAATCTAATTTCATCTGGATATTAGTGATCAGATCCACAGTGGCACACTCTGTATCACAAGATTCACGAAAGCCATACAGGAAAATTAGAATGTCTGTAGAAGAGGCGATGTCAACCGAAGAATGCGTTGATATTGGTGTTCCACAGGGCTCTGTTTTAGGGCCACTTTTGTTTTTGATATTTGTGAACGACCTTCCAGACTATATTACAGAAGGGCAGATTTTTATTACAGATTTTTACAGATTACAGATTATTAGAGATTTTTACAGATTTTTACAGATTTTACAGATTTTTATTACAGATTTTTACAGATTTTTACAGATTTTTACAGATTTTTACAGATTTTTACAGATTTTTATTATATTACAGAAGGGCAGATTTTCCTATAAATAATAAACGTTGCCTCTGATGCCAAGTTGTCTTAGTTTCACTAATGAAATATCATGATTCACAGTATCAAATGCTTTACGCAAATCCAGTGATAAGATACCGCACAAAAAACCCGAATCTAATTTCATCTGGATATTAGTGATCAGATCCACAGTGGCACACTCTTTATCACAAGATTCACGAAAGCCATACAGCAAAATTAGTATGTCTGTAGAAGAGGCGGTGTCAACCGAAGAATGCGTTGATATTGGTGTTCCCCAGGGCTCTGTGTTAGAGCCACTTTTGTTTTTGATATTTGTGAACGACCTTCCAGACTATATTACAGAAGGGCAGATTTTTATTACAGATTTTTACAGATTACAGATTATTAGAGATTTTTACAGATTTTTACAGATTTTACAGATTTTTATTACAGATTTTTAAAGATTTTTACAGATTTTTATTATATTACAGAAGGGCAGATTTTCCAATAAATCATAAACGTTGCCTCTGATGCCAAGTTGTCTTAGTTTCACTAATGAAATATCATGATTCACAGTATCAAATGCTTTACGCAAATCCAGTGATAAGATACCGCACAAAAAACCCGAATCTAATTTCATCTGGATATTAGTGATCAGATCCACAGTGGCACACTCTTTATCACAAGATTCAGGAAAGCCATACAGTAAAATTAGTATGGCTGTAGAAGAGGCGATGTCAACCGAAGAATGCGTTGATATTGGTGTTCCACAGGGCTCTGTGTTAGGGCCACTTTTGTTTTTGATACTTGTGAACGACCTTCCAGACTATATTACAGAAGGGCAGATTTTTATGTACGCTGAAAAAATTATTGAAACAGTTTGAGTCTTTGAAAAACATCCCTATAAACAGTGTAGAAATCAGAGAATGCACAAAATTTCTAGGAAGTGTAATAGACAACAACCGGTATGATTTTGATTTACAAAGTATGTTAGAAGAACGTTGTCAGTCTAGTATGGTATACGCTGTTCGGTATCCATGGCACCCACCTAAGTAAGACCTTTTTCAGGTAATTGGAAATTATGCTAAGGAAAGAATCAGCTAATCAAAATCACATCAAGTTGGCATATTGTCGCGACTAGGGCTGCTAGGGTAGCATCCTGAGTCATGTAAGGGATTGTTGCCCTTATACGAAATGCGACTTGGGGTGTAGCTACAGATGGTTGCTATAGAAACTCAAAGGGTAACAACAGAACATAAACATTTATCGAATAACAACTGGGATACGGGGGGGAAAGCTATATACATATTTTAAATAAGGGACAGTCAATATTATAGTATGGGACAAATAAAACTCTTACCCAAAACCATCACTAAACTAATACTTACAGCTAAGGCCAAGACGGCCTAGCCTATGAGGCTAACTGAGCGCTAGGGCTCTCTCCTCTATAGGAGTCTACTACTAACTATCTCCACTGAGCTTATGGAATATTTTATTTTCATTCGGTCAACGACTTTGGACAATTTCAATGTCAATCGTATAATGACAATGAACTGCCATCGTGATTGAATTAGAAAATAACAAGAGTGAATGGATCAATGTACTAAAATAATTTAAAGGGCATTGTTCGTTCACGACAATATGTTGATTTTTTCCCATCTGCCCCAGTGCCAAAATTCATCGCTCCTGTAAATACAGTTTGCATCAGCATCTATATAAAAATGATCCAGAACAAAGAATGACGTTTTGTAATTGGCTTCTGTGTCATCATGACTTGAATAATGATTTCATCTCGAAGATACTATTTATAAATGATTCTGTGTTTACGAATAATGGTATGTTCAACAGGAATGATGCAAAGTATTGGGCTACGTTGATGAGGGAAGGTAATTTTCAAGAAAGATTTTATTCAACGTCTGGGTAGGAATCATAGGGCAAGGATCATTGAACCAATTATTTTTGACAGGCCTTTGACGGGACAAAGAAATCTAGAATTCTTATAGAACGAAATTCAATGATCTACCTGCGAAAATCAGCGAAAGAATGTTTTCTCAGCAAGATGGTGCAGGACCAAATAATGCTATTATTGTTCGGGAATATTTTAATTATACCTATGGGCAGATATTGATTGGAGGAAATCGTCAAATCAGGTGGCCACCCAGATCACCCGATTTGACCCCTATTGATTTTGTATGAAGTCACATCACATCCAAAGTATACTCCAGAAGATCATCTACTTTGGAGGACTTGAGAGATAGAATTGAGCGCGCATTTCAGAAAATTCCTGCTCACGTACTGATAAATGTTATGTGATAGATCTAGTCTATTTGTTATGGACAACGGGCAACACTTTGAATATATTATTGGTCATTGATGAATAAAATGACTTTTCACTGGTTGTGAAACTGTTCCATTGAAAGTTTGTACGTTCAGTATACCAGTGTATCTTTCCTGTAATGGGGTTATGTTCATTGTTACTGCTGAAATAGAGTTTGAAAAAATGAATACATGTCAAATGTTACCTAACAATTTTTTCAGGTTGATTTTATTTTGTTAGATGGTCTCTACTTTTCACGGACCCAAGTGGTACACAAAGATACAAGAAGACTTAATCAGAGTGATAATAGCATTTTTCTACGACCATTAAGAAAAATTAACATTTCATTTGCGTCTTCGATTAAGAAACCTATCACGTTGTAACACCGATTTTCATTTCCCACGAGTATAATATACTATTTTTTTACACCCATACTATGATGATTCACTTATATGCCCATAATCCGTTTCAAAATGATCATTATGATACAGATTTTCCATATCGATACAAATTTTTCATAACGATACAGATTTTAAATCAATAGAAACCCATAATTTTACATTGTTATTAATAAGTTTGGTAATTTAGGGAAGCAAAAAGCAACATTTTAAATCTTTCTGATCAGAATTTATACAGGGTGTTTCATAATAAATGCGCTGGACTTCAGGATGTGATAGCTCGTCCAAAAATATGAAAAAAAGTTTCTATTAACTTACCCTCTAAAATGCACCATTTTCGAGATACAGGGTGTTGAAATTTTAAAAAAATAATCGTTTTTTGCGAATATCTCTGGAACCGTTTATCGCACAGAAAACAGATTTCGTAGGCATTTTCTACTCATAATAAGTAGATTATATTTTGTTATGTTATGTTTCGTGCAGATTTTTTATTTTTTAAAATTCATAATTGGCGAAGATTTTGAAGGGGTAGTGGGTGTTTTTTTCTCCAACTTCTACGCCACTGGAAAAAGTATGATTTTGAGCCACCTACTTGAACCGCCAATGTTTTCTACACAAAAATGGTACTCTTGGTCATAAGCTCTAAAGTTGACCGTTTTCAAGAAAAATCAACTTTCATGTTGAAAAACATGGTAATTTTTTTTAAATAATTTTTTTCCTAATTATACAAAATTTATTTAAACGTTAGAACAAGTAGCAAAACCAAACGTTGACTTCATAATTGTAAAAAAAAAACAATAACAATCATACTCAGTTGAATAGTTGGAAATGTCCGCCGTTAGCTTCAATGCACGCAGCAATTTTTCGAGGAAAAAACTTTATTTAATTAACATGACAGTTGAAAAAACTTTTTTTCATATTTTTGGACGAGCTATCACATCCTGAAGTCCAGCGCATTTATTATGAAACACCCTGTATACAGGGCATTGTTTTCGAAGGACATCTGCAACCGTATAAGTTGATGCCTGTGGTGATATTACTGCATCAAAACGTTATGGTGGCTGAAAATTCAATTCAGTTGCTGAAGGCTACATTGAAATTTCTGTTCAGAATGAAATCAGCATTTCCAATACAATATTTAACTCTATTGAGATTAGCAATAATGAAATAAATGTAGATAATCCCTCCACTTCTAGATAAGTGGGATCTGGAATGAACTTTTCAAACTGCACAATGAATGATCTTAATAATTTTAAGAAATCGGATTGATTACAATCATTATGTTCAAAATGAATATAAATGGAATGTTTATAGTTTTCCTATATCCATGGTGATATCCGAGGTGATACCATTAATTACAATATTGTAGAATTTTTTATAGAAATACAAGTAATTACTGTTATTGTGTTCGATACAAATATAAATATAATATTTATAGTTCTTCATTATTTATCGGGTGTAGAAAAAATAGCGTATGCAACTCTCATGTAATTGTTATTAATTTACACTCGCATGAACCATCCCGGTTAATGCTCGTGTATTAATAGACATCATTACATGATCGTTCCATAATATACTATTCTTGAATCTTGACAAATGTGTCTCAATTACCTGAATCAGTTACAGGTTGGACTATGAATACAAAATAGAAAACAAGTGTCAGTTTGTTCTGACTGCCTTTGATGAAACCTACTGTAGGTGTTATTGGTGAATGAAGAATTTTTATTATTATTGTGCACCTAATGGATAAACTGTGAAGTTTTTCATTTCTCTTAAACGCTAAGGTTGAAACTCACCAATCATATCCACATTCAACATTTTCATTCGGTTCTGTTCCATATTGAGGTGATGCAAATTGGGCAAAGTGAGGGCTTCATCTTCCACCTCCATTATCTCGTTCATTCCCATATCCAGTTTCCAGAGCATCGGTGCCTGGAGCATACCCCTTGGCATTCGTCTCAAATTGTTATTGCTCATGTCCAATCTCGTGAGCTTCATCATACCATCGAACGCTCCTGGCTCAATATGTTCGATTTTGTTATCATTCAGCGCCAGAGACTCGATCGGGAGGTTGTTGAAGGTTCCTTTCCTGACCTCCTTCAAATCGGTGTCGGTGATCATCAAGTCCCTCATTTTCCTCATACCCTTGAACGCTCCCGGCTGCATCTTCTCCATGTTGGAGCGCGTGATTTTCATCATTCGCATGTCTACACCGGACAAGAAGTCTTCTTCCAATTCTGGCATGTCTCCGCTGATCATCATGGCGTCATATTTGGACAGATCGTCGCGCTCCAAAGCCTTCGCCAGTCTATCCGTGCTGATTTGGTCCCTATTGGTTTCCGCCCAGGAAGACATGAGCTTCACGTTCACGTTGGTGGACGAGGCGGTAGCGACCAAGAAGGCGCCCAGTACGAGGACACATGTATTGATTTGTACACCCATTTTAGCAGACTGACGAATGGATCAGTCGTGAGTGTATTTATAGTCGTTGCTTTTTTGAAGGTGTTCGTTTGTTTATTGACCTCTGCTTGTTTGTTGGCCGAAAGATTGGCGAGGATTTCGGAAAATCGAAAACAGAGCGATAAGGGGGTATACTTTATTTACGACAGCAAGAATCCTAGAAATTTTGTATATCTGATTCGGTAGAAAACTTGATATCGCTCTGTAGAATACTGTTAGTAAATTTACTATTTGTCCTATTAGGAGTTAGGTCTGATTCTGAGTGGGCCATTCACAATACAGGGGAAACACTATGGAAAAAGTTGAAGGTCTACTTCTTGACATGGGCTATTGGGTATTTGAACTCTCCAGACTTCCTCTTTTCCACAAACCGTTGACGTTTTAGAGACCAAACCCACTGATAACTCTATTTCGATCAGGTTTGGAAACAGTATTTTCTTTTTTTGTCATAGTCGTGTCAAAGTCAATAGGTGAAGATGTACAATTTTTTGTTTTTTAATGCGAATATCTCAAACAGTATTGGAGGAATAGTTTTACAGTCAATTAAACTTTTGTAAATAATTATAAAACCTACAAATTGGTTTCTTAATTCTCACGCCAAAATGATAATTTCGCACTACCTAGACCGAAGTCGACACTGACAAAAATTCCCTTATACGAGAGTAAAAAGATTTATACGAGGATATATTAAAAATTTCTCAGCCTACTATAGAACCAAACAAAATTTCAATGTCAAAATATTTTATTACTCAACATATTCTCCTCTTAATTGGATACATTTATTACAGCAAACCTGCAACGTCTCTAGACCTTTCAAAAAAAATGTGTCTCCTTGCTCTGCAAACCAGACCTCCACAGCTTTTATCACCTCCTCGTTGGAAGAAAATTTACGACCTTTTAAACTTTTTTTCAGTTGAGGAAAGATATGATAGTCGGACAGAGCCAAATCTGGTGAATAAGGGGGGTGTTCTAGTAATTCAAACCCTAAATCACGAATTTTTCGCATGGCAACATGAGATTTGTGTGCAGGAGCGTTGTCCTACAAAAACAAAACACTTTTGGATAGCTTTCCGCGTCTTATCTCTTTAATTTTTTCCCGTAGAGTGGTCAGTAATGTCGAATAGTAATCTCCAGTTATTGTTCTACCCTTATGCAAAAAATAAATCATGATTAGATAGATAGATAGATAGAGCTTTATTTGACTACATTATATACAAACATATAATTGGTAGCAGGTCAGAATATGCTAAAACCTCACTTGTATAGGTGAGTTTGTATAAAACAATATAAAAAATTATAAAAACATAGTACACATATAACAGAATTAAGACTATGGTACCTATAAATATATACAGGGTGTTAATTAAGTACGTTGAGAAACTTCGGGAGATGATTCTTTGAAGGTTTCCAGGACGAAATGTTCATATAAACATATGTCCCAAACGGCTTGGTTTTCGAGATACAGGGTGATAAAAATACATTTTTTTCAAGATTTTTTATAGTTAACTTCGACATTTTCTACAATAATCAGTTCAAATTAGGCAAGTACAATCCATTCAATAGTACGCACGATACAAAATAATGCATTTCTCAAATAATTCACAGGGTCCTCCTTTTTTCAGAGTCAAGCTTTGTTCAACCCTTCAGAATTTTTTTTTCCGCCGCCACTGACATACTATGAGAAAAAAATAATGAATATTGTTTCATTTAACATCTTTTTGCTCTCTTGATGTTTTTCATTTACTTGTACGGTTCAGGAGTTACAATGAAAATATTAACGCAAACATTTTCCAGTAACGCATAACCTAAAGAAATTTGAGAAGCAAATAGTCTAACAAACTTGAAGGGTGATTCTTTGAAAGGTTTCAAGATGAAAAGTTCTTATAAACATGTCCCAAGCGGCTTGATTTTCGAAGTACAGGGTGATCAAAATACATTTTTTAGGAGTTTTTGGAGTTTACTTCGAAATTTTCGACAATAATCGATCCAAATTAGTTCAAATTGGACAAGTACAATCCATTCAATAGTGCGCATGATATAAAATGATTCATTTCTCGAAGTGTCATTGCCACTCTCCAAAGATTAGCGCGTGACGCAATACGTCATTTTGTTCTCATTACACAAATAGCTATTTTCTGCTCGTGTAGAGAAAATGTAATGTTATGGCCAGAGATTCATAAATGAAAATCAAATGTGTAATGATCTGCGACTATTAGATAAACCCTATTAACTATCTTCCATTACAGGATTACCTTTCGGAAGTTTTTTATGTTGAAAAGGAAACGTTCAATTGAAAACTAAAAAATATATTTTTTTAAAATAACAAAAAATTTGTATGAGTTCTCTATCAAGACTGATGGGTAAAAACATATTTAATCAAATATCTCAATGAAAATGCACATTTTTACCATCAGAATCTTCAGGTTGAAAGTTAAGGTTTTCCCAATATCTGTCAGATCTAGTTTAATATCCAGCGTACCGCAGTGACGGGGAGATAGTAGTTTTCTGTTAGATATCACAAAAAGAAATCACATCTTTACAATAACAAGCTTTTATTTAGCTTCACTTGTAACTAAGTAACAAACAATTTAATAAAAGTTGAATTTGACCCACTTCTAATACTCCGATTAATTTGAAATGTGGCAGGTTTCCGTAATTCCGGTGACAATGCATTAAAAAAATGTTTGTTAAAAAACATATGGCGGACGAGTTTTGTGATTATGATCCGATTCTGTTCAAAATTGGTGTGTGATGGTTTTTGGGTTGGAGATTTTCAGTTTCACATAAAAAATAAACTAAAATGTTAAAAATGAAAATTATAAAAAGAAAACATTTTAAAGTTTTTATACAATACACTGAAAAGGAAAAAATAATTCATTTCATTGTTTGTTCTAGGTAATCTTGTACAGAAAGATTTTGATACTCTCAGAATAACCTACAAAAAATGAAACAAATTATTTTTTCATTTTCAGTGCATTTGTATAAAAGCTTGTCTTTATATTTTTTATTGTATAATTTTTATTCATCGTAGATTTTTCTAATTCTGAAAAAATATTTCTATCAATTTACAATAATTGAAAATGTTTAATTTTCAAATTTTCTAATGTTATGCCACACTGGAAAATGTTTAAATTAATATTTTCATTATAGCCCCTGAACCGTACAAGTAAATGAAAAAATGCAAGATATCAAAAAGATGTTAAATGAAACAACATTGATTATTCCTTTCTCATAATATGTCAGTGGCGGCGGAAAAAAAAAATCTGAAGGGTTGAACAAAGCTTGACTCTGAAAAAAGGAGGACCCTGTGAATTATTTAAGAAATGCATTATTTTGTATCGTGCGCCCTATTGAATGGATTGTACTTGCCTAATTTGAACTGATTATTGTCGAAAATGTCGAAGTTAACTCTAAAAAATCTTGAAAAAAATGTATTTTTATCGCCCTGTATCTCGAAAACCAAGCCGTTTGGGTCATATGTTTATATGAACTTTTCGTCCTGAAAACCTTCAAAGAATCACCTCCCGAAGTTTGTCAACGTACTTAATTAACACCCTGTATATACCTACATTTAAAAGTATAAATTTTAACAATACCATATCACGAAGGTGTTTAATCTAGTTACTGACAATATGCAGAACTGGAGGAATCAGAAATCTGTGGCTATAAATCACTCATATCAGAGATTGTTGACAAATATTCATCAATGGAATAAACACATTTTTGAAGAAGATATTTTTTCACAATAGATTTGAATTTACGATTACCCAAAGATTTTAATGAGTCCGGCAGAACATTATATAACTGAATATTTAATGAATTTTTTTGGGATTTGACTAATCTATAGCGTGGTGTTTGAATATGAGTAGCTTGTCTCGTGTGATAATTATGAATATCCGATTGAAGGGTGAAGCTCTCAACATTTTTGTGTATCTCAATGAAAAATATACAGTGAGGAAAGGGACAATACCCCAAAAGATTGGTTTGCAATGTGCACGATAATCAGCAGTAGCAATCAGTCGCATTGCCTTTTTCTGAAGTACGAAGATTTTCATGGCGTATGTTGAGTTGCCCCAAAGGGTGATTCCATAGCTCATTCTGGAGTGGAACATGGAAAAGTAAACTCTTCTGACTGTAGAAATATTAGTGATACTTTTCAGTTGTCGTAACAGAAATATCGTGCTAGATAATCTGTTACTCAGATCATCTATATAATTTTTCTAGTTTAATTTGTCATCTATTGTAATTCCTAACAATATTGCACTGCTTTCTGATTCATTGATGCTATAATCCGTCAATTTTGTTGTAAAAAATAATTTTTTTGTTTTATTTCTATTGATTTTCAGTTGTTGGCTGAGAACAACTCTTCGGCCCTATTTTCTAAGTCTTTCGTTGATAGTGACAAGTATTTTACTGTGTTTCCTGATGTTATGAAAGTTGTATCATCTGCAAACAAAATGCATTTGATGTGATTTAAGTATTTACAGATATCATATACGTCGATGATGAACAGTAGAGGCCCTAGCACGGAGCCCTGAGGTACTCCATGTTTAACCAGTTTGAAATCAGATTTAACATGGTTCAAACTGACACATTGTAGTCGGTTTCTCAAATAGGACCCTATGAGAGATAGGGTGATTCCCCGAATTCCATAGTAACCTAATTTTTCTAGAAGGATAACATGGGAGACACAGTCGAAGGCCTAAAGCAAAAACTTTTCCAGAAGAATTTTGGACACGAAACTTCTTAGGTCTTGGAGAACCGGAGTGTCGTCATTCCATCGATTGTTGCTTTGTTTCTGGATCGTAGAAATGTACCCAAGTCTCATCCATAGTAACAATTCGGTTTAAGAAGTCTACATCGTTTTCAAATCGAGCACAGACCCTTGCACGCTTTTGGTCAACATTCAAACATTTGGGGATCCACTTTGCAGCCATTTTTCTCATGTCCAAATTGATGTGAATTATATGATGAACGCGTTCGTATGAAATATTCAGTGCTTCAGATATTCGTTTTAGCCCAATTCGACGGTCTCTTAAAATCACGTCATCGATATTTTCGGGGACTGATACAGAAACTGGTCTTCCCGATCGGTCATCATCTTCAATGGAAAATTTACCTCTTTTGAAGCTTGCAGTCCAATTTTTCACGGTCGCATATGAAGGACATTGATCACCAAGGGTATTAAGCATATCTTCGTAAATCTGCTCACCTCTTAACCCTTTTAAATACAGGTACTTGATGATGGCTCGATACTCCAATTTTTCGATTTTCAGAATTTCGGTGGACATATTTTTTCTGTTAATTTATTGCGTAACTCTGGTTTACTTTTTTGACGTCAAACTTTACACTGACACTTCTAATAAGTTATTGTTCGTTGCTATGGTAACGCAATATTTTGTTTATGCAGGGAACTGGTCTAGGCTACCTAGATATCAATAATATACATCCTCGTAAACACCTCCCCTTCATCTTTAAAGATATGGTGAATTTCTCAATATTTTGGAGATCACTCAAATATGAACTCTTGAAGAAAGGATACTATAACCTGCAGGAATATTACAGTGACCTAGCTTTAATCTATATTCGTTTTTCATAGTTTTTTATCTTTTACCATTTAAACTTGTTTTTGTATCTTGATGCTTCTTATATTCACACTTTATGTTTTATATGTTATACACTGTATGTTTTATTTATAATGACAGTAACATTTACTATTTTTTGGTAGATGTTCATTGAGAACTCATGTTCATTTATAAATGAGTGTGCACGTGCACATATACCTACCTATTTCATTTGTTTACCATGTAGATTTTATTTTATTCCTAATAATGCTTTGTCAATAAGATATGATCTTGGACAATAAAGTATATTTTGATTGATTGATATACGACCAGATCGGTGCTTTTTTCACTGAGAAAATCCGGGAAAACCTCGAAAAAGGGACCAGTTTCCAAAAATTCATAATTTTTATAAATCTGAAGCTGGGCAAACAATATTGCAGAAACTGATAGATAGTAACATGTGGTTCAACTGTAGATGTGTAATTTTTGCACAATCGTGTTATAAACAATTTAAGGACAATAGGGAATATGCATTTTTTTTTAAATAAATTTTTTACTTCGTTACAACATAGTAAAAAATATAAATACGCTTGAAAGTCTTGGAATAAATTTTTAAAATAATATATAAAATACCGATTGAATTTGACCTATTTGAACGCCTCCATTTTCGCGCGCTGTGGATGACGTCACAAGGCGCGATCAGTGTTGTTCTTCTTCAGTGTCGTTCGTTGAGACGTAATCTGATTGCTCTACTTGCTTGAAGTTGATATTTTACAAAAGAGTTAGACAAATGCAGTACAAGTGTTAGCGAGAGAGATGAACATATGTGAAAGTGATCTCGATCGACCATAACAGTCTTCAATGAACAAGCCTTTCTATAGTTATGGCCATTGACACTATTGACAGTTATTAATTAGGTTAAGGATTTGAAGTTTTAATCGCTATTACGATAATGGAAAATGCTAAAAAACCATTTTATAGGTATTGTCTAGTACCGGAGTGCCAATACACAATTATAAGTAAGTACACCAAGTAAAGTATTTTTTCTGTTCCAAGAGATGCGAAAATACGTAAACAATGGTATAATGGTGGATTTATAAACTCAACTAAACTAAGAATTTAAAATTATCAATTAGGAATGAACAATTAGCAACTAAGAAGGTGTTTATAAACGTCAACTAAGAAATTAAGAATTACATCATGTGGGGAAGATGGTTACAGCTATAAGAAAAGCCATCATGGTCAACATCTCTTCATGATCCATTGTTTTGTTATTGCAAGAAATTATGTAAACAAATCACTGCAAAATAGAAACAAATTTATATTCAAACATTAATTCGCATTTGGAAGTAGAGATCAATATCTACAATTTGTGTATTTTGAATTTCAACCTGAGAGGTGGGAAATGTGTTGGAAATGTCACTGAAAGTTACTCTAAATGCTTCAAACTGCACCCGAAATCGCCCGAACTCAATTCGAGTTAAGTTCAGTGGGACTTCGGGTGAGTTTAGACGCACTTTGAAGCGTTTTGATCAACTTTCAGTGACATTCTCAACACATTTCCCACCTCTCAGGTGAAAATCAAAGATATACAAATTGTAAATATTGATCTTTACTTCCAGATGCCGTTTACAGAATTTGAATACGACAATTTCGGACAGAAAACATCTTGCGCACAGTTGAAACAGAAATTATTATTTATCAGTTTCCGCAATATTGTTTGTCCAGTTTCAGATTTATAAGGTTTTCCCGGATTTTCTCGGTGGAAAATGCACCGATCCGGTCGTGTGAAAATCCATTTTGTAAGTTTTATAAATCTCTATAAAAGTTCCATTGACTTTAGAACGATTCCTTGAATAATTTTTTGAAATATTTTCGAGATATTGGAACTTTCATAAAAAAACTGAAAACTCATATCAGATCATTCTTTTATGTTCCACGCAAGTAAGGAGCATTTCATGTTAATTCTTATTTTCGATAAATATTACTGAATAGTAGTTGTAACAATCGCAGTACACATATTTTCGATAGCAGTCATTTAGGGTCTACAAAAAAAAATATCCTCTGATTTGGATCCTTCAAGATTTCAATTATGTAACTTTGAACTCCTTTTGTGACAAATTAATCTTCTACGAAACCTTTGACATTGGCCATAAATTTGCTCGTTTTGTCTAGAGTCTAAAAATGTATAGAAGTAGCCATGATTCTTTTTCGAAAACAAAGATAAAGCTGATAGAGTACGAAAGGGGGATATTTTACGGTGGATCACAAGAATTGCAGTTTTGTTCGAAATGGGTTTATTTTGTATTTTAATGAAGTGTGAGTCTGTTGCTCATTTGTCATAACGACTGATGAGCTGATAAATCTCACACAGGTACTTGGACTGTTACAAAAGTAAAATGTACTTTTATGAAAAAAATTCAATCGAGATTGATTCTTATAAAAACAACACAACAATGAATATTCCTCATGTACATGATTGAAATTGTTAAAATTGTTGTTAATTTGTTATTTCCGTCAACCGATTGCACCACTACGCGGAAGTCCTCTCGGAAGTCTTCGAGAGACTTGTGTGAGCTAGGGAAGACGCAGCCCTTACCTTTTAACGTGTGATGTCATGCATGAGACCGGTGAATCGGTGGATCGAACCCACGACCCCACGCTTGCGAGGCGAACGCTTTACCAGCCGACCACCACGGCCCTTGAAAATTACAACAAATGTTCGAATTGTTTTCCTGCTGCTCTGACACACGCGCGACATATCCTTAAAAATGATCGTTTCAACAAACGCAGAGCCTTGGGTAATTATTGATTTCTTGGGCTGCAGGTCCCATAAGGTTCCGTAGTTCCATTTCGCTAGTGATTGGGTTGTGGCAAACCTTCTCTTCCAAACATCCCCAATGAAAAAATCTAACTGGTTCAAGTCCGGTGACCGTGGAGGCCATAGCATTGGCCCAAGTCACCCAATTCATCACTGAGCATATCCTAGTCCTATCTAAATATTCTCTTACTTGTCTGCCGTAGTGAGCAGGACACCCATCATGTTGAAACTACATGGTCTGTCTGACTTTCAGCGGCACATATTCCAGTAGGTGGCTAACTGGATTTGTAAAAATTCTAAATTATTTTCGGAGTGTTCGGTGGAAACTCGAACACGCAAATACCGGCCCAAAGAATTATTTTAAATTGATATTGGATTCTGTCTGGTCTCATTATATGAGGATTTTCAGAGTGCCAACTGTAGAGGTTGTAGATATTGAAGACACGCCGACAGTGGCATGATGATTCCTCTGTACATGATATTTTAATAAAGAAATCTGGATCCTCTTGGTGTTTTCTCAACATTCACGGCGACAAAAAGTTATTCGTTTTGGGTTATCTGTTGGCAACAAAGATTGTACACACTGTAGGTGTGAGGGGTACAGTTGATTTTTTTCAAGATATCATGAACGTTTGATTTTTTGTGATTCATCGTAAAATCCCCCCCTTTCGTACTCTGTCAGCAATATCTTTTTTTTTCGAGAAAGAATGATGGCACATTCTATACCATTTAGACTCTGGACAAAACGAGAAAGTTTTTGAGGCCAATGTTTAGGTTTTCGTAGGAGATTAATTCGTAACAAAAGAAGTTCAAATAGGAATCGTGAAGGATCCAAATCGGAGGATTTTTTTTGTAGACCGTAAATGACTGATATCGAAAATATGCCTTTTACGATTGTTACAAGTACTATGCAGTAATATTTATCGCAAATAAGAATCAACATAAAAAACTCATTCGAATTTATTTTTCCTGAAACTTCTGAGACTATTGCTGAATAACCAGCGATATCATAAGTAATTCACAAATTCAGTTGTTTTTTCAAATTCGTACACCTTTATTAATATATTGTGTTCTAATTGAATCACATTGATTCTGATTATCTCACCTTGAAGAGAACAAACAAAAATGTTGTTATTGGAAACAGTTCGATTTTTCCGTCATATTTTCAGATACAGAGATCCATGAATAATATTTTCTCCCAGTCTGATCTCGGATGGGGGTTATCGAAATGACTGATGAAAGTCGTTCTCTTGTTTTTCCCAAACAACTGTAAAACAAAATTCCGTGTTGTTATCTTCTGAGTAAAACAAATTTGGAAAACAAATTCAATTTTTTAATTCTTCTCCATTCCAGCCTGTGAAATAAACAAATATTTCATCATATGGACTTGGACATGCCTGGCGAAAGTGTATCTTGCCATCGTTCTCCACTTTTAGTCTCTTCATATAATTTTTTTTCAATTTTCTACCATTCCAGTGGTCACCTGACTTGTGTCAAGCTCAATTTTCTAGTTTTCTCTGATAATAAACAGTTTTTCTCAAATGTTACATACTTATCAGAGCGGGTAGGTACTGTATATACAGGGTGGGTCACGGTCGATGGTACCTTAGACGTTTACGAAGAACGGGAAACATTCTGAAAATTTGGTTTCTCAAGTAGTTGCTCTTGGACTATCGACCTAAAATATTTTCAGCAATGCAGCGTTGCCGCTAATACCAGAAAGTAGCAGCATCTTTGTTATTTCAAACGGGTCACCCTGTATATTACCGCATTTTTGAACTTGTCATTCCTTCCTGATTATTTCTGCCTCATACTTCCCTATACCTATCTCTAACGGTTTTTGAGATATTGGTTATTTTCCATATTTTTTATCCAAAACATAGCTCGAATTTAATGTTAATTTCTGCGGTATTTGGATTCTTAGGAAGTTGCAATTTTGTGTTTAGTTCATCAAGATCATGTACATTGATTCTGCATAGAGAAGTTTGTTCTGCGTTATACAGGGTCGTTCAAAATTCATGATCTTACTGCTAGATGCGAAAAGGGTTGAAAGTGCGTTTTTTTTTAAATGGAACATCCTATATATTCTGAAATATTGAAAGATGACTGAATTCCCTTCGAATTGATAAATCATGTTCCTATACCTAAATAGCAAGAATTCCGAGATAATAGCAATTTTCACTTGTAATCTCCCAAGTGCTTGAATTATTGCCGGAAATTTTTCGAGTACATGAATTTTCTTTGAAAATTCATGTACGAGATAAATTTACGGCAATTAATTCAAGTACGAGGGGGATTCGGTAAACAAATTTCACACCGAGAAATGAAAATCATCCAACAATTCATAAGAAATAACTAAAGATGGTTTCACCTGAACTATTTATAACCACTGAAATATTGATATGTAAAATACTTAACAAAATTTTCATCAATAAATGTTGTTAAATTTGGAACAAAAAAAATGCCAGATGCCAGTGAAATAAGGAGTGCTACAACTGTATCTCCAAATACACGGATTTTGAAACGTTTGGAACCCAATGGTCGGCATTTTGAAAATTTATTGTGAACGTTTTCTAATTTTTGACAGATAATTAATGAAATTATGTTGTAATCGTACAAACTTCCTTTTGTTCATTGTTTGTAAATCAGGGTACGTTTCATTGAATTTTCTGCACGTTCTTGCTATAATTTCCTCACATTTTCCATGAAGAATAAACAATGTCAACAGAACTTCGTTTGAATCGTTATTTCCCTCCATTTCAATTATTTTTGAGTCACTTTCGTTAAGAAACACACAACGGTATTATTAATAGTACACTAATTTTCAAATTTTCATACTGTCATGTACCATCATGACATTTAATAGCCACGTTAGATGAATATGAGAAAAATAAATCGATTTTTTTTTAAATTTCACACCTCACTTTTGTAGCCAATCAAAAAATTCGTTCTTGTTTAGATACCATGGCAACCCTAAAAATTTCCGGAAATTTTATCCTCCTGGGTACCCTGGGCGAAATTAATAAGTGGAAATTTTTCTGTCAAACATTTGACATGTGACAAGTTGATATTTTGCATTAATGTACAAATGGAGGTCTAGTTTTCATATGAAAGGAGATAATAATTATGTATTTACTAGATTTTTGGAATGTGTCTGAAAATATTTTCTCCACGATTATTGCAGAAATTGTCAATTCTGAAATCATATTTCAGAAGAAGTTCAATGCACCATTTGTCACAAGTTTTTGTCATAAATCCTGTAGCTCAGCGGTAGTGTTGCGGCGTATGAGTCGCTAGGTCGATGGTTCGATACACGATTGGAACATAACTTTTTTATTTTTTTTGTTCCAAATTTAAACATATTTATTGATGCACATTTTGTAGTATTTTGTAAGTATTTTTTACATATCAATATTTCAGTGGTTATGAATAGTTCAGGTGAAACCATCGTTAGTTATTTCTTATGAATTGTTGGATGATTTTCATTTCTCAGTGTGAAATTTTCTTACCGAATCCCCCTCGTGCTTAAATTAATTGCCGTAAATTTATCTCGAACAAGAATTTTCAAAAAAATTCATGTACTCGTAAAATTTCCGGCAATAATTCAATCACTTGGGAGATTACAAGTGAAAATTGCTATTATCTCGGAATTCTGGCTATTTAGGTATAGGAACATGTATATCAATTCGAAGGGAATTCAGTCATCTTTCCGGATATTTCATAACACATAGGATGTTCCATTTAAAAAACGCACTTTCAACCCTTTTCGTATCTAGCAGTAAGATCATGAATTTTGAACGACCCTGTATGAGGCAGAACAAACTTCTCTATACAGAATCAATGTATATGATCTTGATGAACTAAACACAAAATCGCAACTTCCTATGAATCCAAATACCGCAGAAATAAACATTCAATTCGAGCTATGTTTTGGATAAAAAATATGGAAAATAACCAATATCTCAAAAACCGTTAGAGATAGGTATAGGGAAGTATGAGGCAGAAATAATCAGAAAGGAAAGACAAGTTCAAAAATGCGGTAATATACAGGGTGACCCATTCGAAATAACAAAGATGCTGCTACTTTCTGGTATTAGCGGCAACGCTGCATTGCTGAAAATATTTTAGGTCGATAGACCAAAAGCAACTACTTGGGAAGCCAAATTTTCAGAATGATCCTATTTCCCGTTCTTCGTAAACGTCTAAGGTACCATCGACCGTGACCCACCCTGTAGAGTATCTCTCATTTTCACCACTTCATCGTCTAATTAGTACGTACAGGTATGACCTGCTATAAATATAAAAATTGTATCAAATGAATATAACACTCCATTCAATTTTATGAAATCCCCCATGATATTGAACCATGAAAAAAGGTAATAAAACAATTAAATTATACAAAAAAATATATATTACAAGCTATTCATAAAGCTTAGACTTAATTCGAATCATCAAACATCTAATTAATTTAATACTATGAGTTCCGTTATGTTAGTAAGTCTATCAATAAAGTTCCCTTGTAAGTCTACAGATACATTTTTCGGCACGTTTACAAAAACACCTTCAACAAGATTATTCAAAGAATTGTGATCCAGTTTCAACTTTGCCAAAGCACTAAGATTCCTGAATGCAGATTTCTCCATGTTGCCTATGTTGTTATGTGACAATATCAACTCTGAAAACAAAAAAAAAAGAGATTATTAAAAGATACACAACTAACAAGAATATATATTCATGCTTCAATAATAGATATATGTGTTTTATTTTCGTTGTTATATGACGAAATAATGGAGGTTTTGTCCGTGAAAAGTGTATTTCTTCAAATTGATTTACTGATTATAAAACCCTTCACTTTATATTTATTCGTCCCTGTCTACTATCTGTCTGTTGGTCTGTTGATGGTTCTAATAAGTCTCATTGAGTATGCCTTCGTTAATAGTTCCAACGTTATCTCGTACTTGACAAAAAAATCAAGAGGTCCCATTCCAACCGAAAAAATACTTTAATTTGAAGTGCGATCCCCATTTTCAATTCAGTTTTTCATTTTTCTAGAAGCAAATGGTAGTTTTTTGCACAAATGGTATACAAGAAGTCTTATTCTGATATGATGAGTGGAAGAAGATTTTGAACATATGTCCGATCAGAAAACCTCTTCCGTGGCGAGATCAGATAAATAACAGAATACTCAAATATATCAATAATCAAATTCGTCATTTTCTATCATTTTTATTCAATTTGAATATTACAACTAGTACTCTTACCAAAATTTTGAAAATATCAGATATTATCCAATTTATAAACGTGATGATAAGAGAAATTGTAATAACTTTGATCAACCTAATTAACAAGTTATTTGACAAATACCTCAAAATACTTATTAATGAAATTTTGGAAAGGGATAAACTTCTTTTTTCTACATTCATGCAAAAAGCAAAACTTTATTGAACTATATTCAGTGGAAAAAGAAGTTCTTTATTGCACTAGTGCAATAAAGTTTTTATTGCACTCATCTGTCATTCTACTCCAACGTGCTGTCATCATGACAAACATAAACGTTTAAACCTACTACATATTTAGCAGATATTCTGTGAGATTGGCAATAGGTACTTCACTACGAAATATTCATATTGAAAATTGCACCAATTGTTCATTCACTTTCAACATTGAGGGTAAAAATAAAGTTTGAGTTAAATTGTTCGTAACGTATTAGTTCCTGTTTCAATGCAAATCGATAGTAATAATAAAGTATTCAAGTTGCGCTTTTCATTTTCCTACACCTAGTGCCGCACCTCAATAAATCATTTGTTGCTTTTTGCATGAACGTAGAAAAAATGTTGTATGCAACTCGTGCAAAAATTGTTTATTGAACTCGACGTGTTGTCCAACTCGGCCTAACGGCCTCGTCGGACAATTTCACGTCGAGTGCAATAAACATTCACTTTTTGCACTTGTTGCATAAATAACTATTTTTTGCAACATGTATTTCGAGAAAGAACGGGCACCGATAATTCCACTTTTCTGGTGACTCACCTTATTAGTAAAGATTTAGATCACAATAAAAAACATTACCAGTTTATTTTTAGATCTTAAAAAAGCATTTGATACTATCTCACATAGCAAACTTAACAAAACTATTCAATTATGGTGTCCGATGAGTATGCCTTGAGCTCTTCAGAAGTTATCTAATTGATAGACAACAAGTCAATGAAATTGGTAATTTCACAAGTCATATTTGACAGATGACTTGTGGAATTCCGCAAGGAACAGTATTGGGACCATTAATTTTTTTGATATATGTTAATGACATTTTGAAAACGAAAATTCATGGTGAAATCATTTCTTATGCTAATGATTCTGTTATTATTGTTAGTGGAAACTCATGGGAAGAAGCAATGTCGAAGGCTGAGACATGATGTTTCTGTTTTGAAAAACAACATCGACTTTGATCTTTTGTTACTAAAATTTCATTTCATTGTCCTGCAATGAGACCAATCAACCTAAAAATATTAAAAAATTATAGTTCATAAATCAAAATGTATACTTAATAAAATTAAACATTATGAAAGATTCAATAGTGAATGTGAAGGAATAATTGATTCTATAATATATCTTGAAATGTATATACAGTGTGACACACTTAAGATGAAGACACCCCTGTATTTTAGTCATTTTTGAAAGCAGAGATTTGATTTTCGGTACAGACGTATAACTTCATGGGCCGCACTTTTCGCAATACTCAGCCCGAGTGACAGCCTTAAACCCAGCCTACTGCGATCCCGCGAAAAGGGCAAATTCTCGATATTTTGCGTCGCGCTGGAGATACCGAAAAAAGTTATTCGAAAAAGTTGCTTAGAAATCGATTTTGACCCTACATACCGAATTTCAACGCAAAATTGAATTTTGAATTTTTTTGTAATTTTCATATTAAAGTCCGATTTTCAATTAATGTTTCTGAATAAGAAGCTACGAAAACAATAAATTCATAATGTAGGAATAAGAATGAAAAACCTAATATTCATTATGAAAAAATTCAAATTTTGTTTATTAGTTGTTACTAAAAAGCAACAGAGACGATAAAATCGGTCAAAATTAAATGACAATTAATGAAAAACTATTTATTGAAACGAATTCGAACAGGAAATGAAATAAACACTAATATTGGAAGTCAGTTCTAAATATTGTCTCTCTCAACTGGCCCGCCCTCAATTCTGATACATTTTTCAATTCTTTTTCTATTATTATTGTCCACTCTCCTAAGTTCTGGAATACTTATTTCATGGCAGGCTTGCCTTATTCTCTCACAAAGTTCTTGCCGATTTCGTGGCCTAGACTTGTGAACCTTATTCTTGACGGTTCCCCAGAAGTAAAAATCCATTGGTGTTGTGTCAGGAGAGCGAGGAGGCCATTGTTCATATGGGCTATTTCTACCATTCTAACGTAATGGAAAATGTTCGTTTAACCACTCTCGAACCATCCAAGAATTATGAACGGAAGCTCCGTCTAGCTGAACGTACATCTCTTGTCGCACATTGAGGGAAAGATTTTCAATGATTTCCCATAATTCATTATCAAAAAAATTCAATAGTCGTTCAGCGTTAATGGTATTATTGAAGAAAAACGGTCCAATTATTCTGTCGCCTAAAATACCACACCATACATTAACTTTTTCAGAGAGAGAAAAACTCTCAACCACCTGAGCGTGAATGCCTGAAATCTAGTACTTATATCTAAGTCAATGTATTTCATCTTCTTTGTTTTAATTTTTTAACTTTAGTTTTTATTGTAGATTGACTTGTGCTTAGTATAGTGTCTCAATTATTTCAATTAGACTGGATTTTTTATTGTCTTTTTAAATATGTACTGTCTATTTTAATCATAATTTTAACTAGGTGATATTATTTTAAATAGATATTTCTAAAAAATCTTTCCTCAAAGACCTGCTACAAATGTAATAAAATTATGTAACGTAGTCAATAAACTCTACTCTACTCTACTCAACATCATGCTATTAATATAGGATGTGCAGTATTTGATTTGATCCCGATGAAATTAAAAAAATCATTATAAAATCCTTTGCAAAATGTATAAAAACATGGATAATTGACAACACTGATGAAAATATTGATGAATCATGTATCTGAGTGAAATATCAGACTGATGATTCGGTTGTGTTCATATAATTTCATATGTTTATGAATGCTTTTTCAAAGAATACCATTGTTTTAGTATTTAAGTGATTAAAGTATTTTGACAAATCATATCACACACAGGTGTCATAACCTAGTATGAAATCAATGTTCCTGTTCAACTCTCTATTATTTATTATACAATGTATTGCAAATTCGATAAAAAAAGGTTATAGTTAGCAGTTCAATGTGCCTTAAGGATAACACTTTTCCAATGTCCATTTTTCCAATGTTCATTCATCAAATGCATTAAAAAAAATATATAGAAAATAAGTGAAAATAGAGTATATTTCGTTTTAATCCTTTCTGATGAGTGCGTGAGCACGAAACAGCTGTCAAAGGTTGGAACTCTCGGAATTAAAACGAAATATACTCTATTTTCACTTAGATTCTGCTTGCGTTCCTCATAACATACTAGAAACTTGATTGAACCTTGGGTTGGTCAGAACAACAAATTGTTGGCTGCCTGTCAATTTGTAGACAAACCTCTACTTTGGATTCCATGGTTCGTGTCAAATTAAGTTTCAAGTAGTGACTGTAGATGTCATAAGTAACTTTCTGTTATATCTGTCTTGCCTTCACGGTACTAATTCTTGAGTGTGACATCTTTTTGGAACGAAAGGACTTCGTAAAAATTGGGTTATTTTTCTGCATTCGGCTAGCTCAGCGAACTAAGTCCATTTCGATCCGCAGAAGCTCAAATTTATTTTGTTCCTTCCTTGTAGCTCGGATTAACGCCGAAGAAGTAGGCAGTGAATTATAGTTTCGAGTTCTGAGAAGAACTCTGAATTAAAGGTGATTACGAATTCTCTTTTGATTTTGTTGGTGTTCCCAACGAATTCCTTACACATCAAAATCAGGGCAGGCCGTAGATTCCAGAGAACTGCCGGAAATGAGTATTCTCGTAGCTAACATGAGCTTAAAATCGGTTGAGTCATTTATGCACAACTATGTGCTTGCCCGGAAGCAACTGCACTCAGCAGAAGCTCCGGAATGACTGAATTCAAGAGCCAACTGGGCTTCTTAAATAAAAGAACGGCACATTTACTCCGGCCAATGCCGGAGCAAAGCCACTGGTGGGCGGAGCCTATTGGAAATTATCTTCCACATATACTCTCGCACGGAAATTTTATTTCATTTCATTTTGCTCATTTCTCGGCAAAAGATAACAAGTGGATTAGTTTTGATTTCGAGAGCTCCATAAATCCTTTCTGATGAGTGCGTGAGCACGAAACAGCTGTCAAAGGTTGGAACTCTCGGAATTAAAACGAAATATACTCTATTTTCACTTAGATTCTGCTTGCGTTCCTCATAACGTACTAGAAACTTGATTGAACCTTGGGTTGGTCGGAACAACGAATTGTTGGCTGCCTGTCAATTTGTAGACAAACCTCTACTTTGGATTCCTTGGTTCGTGTCAAATTAAGTTTCAACTAGTGACTGTAGATGTCATAAGTAACTTTCTGTTATATAGAAAATATTTTAACTGATATTCATTAGTAATTTTACTTGTAAATGCATCTATTTAATTTTGTTTTTGTAATGTGACTTGTCTCTTTTCTCAATTATTATTGTTCTATACTTTATGAGTTACTGCATCCATAATGAAGAGCATTATTCGTTAATAAAGAGTGGCATATATGGAATTCTAGTTATCATTCTCTTTTCATCAAGTGGTTGTTTTTGTCTGGCAAGGTCGAGGCCAAAATAATCGTTGGATGGGCTATTTCCAAAAGTTGTTTACTGTTTGTGAGACTGGAAATGATAATTGAGCAGGTCAATAATTAATATGTTTATTAAACTGAAGCTCGTAGAATCTTTAATCCATAATTATATTACTAATCTATAAAATGTTGCAGAAATCTGTTTTTCCAATGAATTTTTTTAGTATTTATTCAATGGACTTTCGTCAAGTTTTGCTAAATACTAAATCGCCTCCATTCCATCAGTCAATTCTTCGCTTTTTTTACGATGCATCCATTCTACAGAAGCCTCAAAAACAAATTTTTTAAGAATTTCTACTCAATATCGTTAACCCCTTTTTTGTGGGAGGTTTACAAATCGTTATTCTGACGGAAGCTTCGTTGAATGAATTCAACTTACCTTTGATAGAGGAATTTGAGAAGGAGTCTTTTTGAATAACTGTTAGTTCATTGAAGGACAGGTCCAGTACTCTGAGTTTAGGAAAAGCCTCCAGAAGCCTTTTCCTAATTTTACTTATTTCATTATGACCAATGAAAATGGCTTCCACGTTATCTGTACCTACAAACCATTCGGGATTGATTTCCTTCAATTCGTTACGGTACAAGTGAATTTCCTTCAATGCTGGAAGGTCTCCTGAAAAAAAAGTAATTCGAAATGAAAAAAGTTGTAATAATTTTTTTTGCATTTGGGCTCGAGTCTACTATGTTACAGATTGATGTCCAAATATTGAGTTTATAAAAAATTTGAGCACTTTATTTCTTACTAGTAGTTATACAGGGACTTTCACGACGATCGTTCGTTAGGAATAAACAGTGACTGCCAAAAAGTATGTACGAGTACCATATGGGAAAAAAGGTTTACTGTATTGGAGAAACATTTCTGGGGAAAAGTTTCTGCGTGTCTGAACCTAAAAATCGATTTTGACACATGTCACGTGACCACTAGTATGGCGGCAATTTGGAAAACACTGCCATGAAGAAACAAACATAATTTTTTTTCTGAATGGCCTCTCTATAGTAGAAGATTTATATTTTGATGGTAATGACAAAACTTTCTCATTTTCTCCACCCCAAATGGCACTAAATAGAGAAATGTCGTTTTAATAATAAAGTGTTTTCCGGTTTTTGGCGGTCACTGTATATTTTTCGGAAACTTGTGGTTGCCTACCAAGAAATAGTTTGAAAACGTTTTTCCCATTCCCAATAATCTTATTAACAAACCAAAAAACATTACTCACAAATCTCATCATCCTCTCAAAGCTAAGAATATTTTTTCTCTAAAAATATCGATTCCGTGTTACATCCTAATCGAATCACCCTGTCTAGGAAAAATACGTTGATCAAAATTAAATTTGACAGGTTTCTGCGTTATTCGTAGAACTTTTTCTTAATTTTCATTCAATTAATTAATGCCCTATTTCACGAACACCCTGTATATTGATTATTAATTTGAAGTGCATGATCTTAGTCGATATATAACGATGAATAGATATAATCTTTCATTAAGTATTGAGCGTTAAAGATATTCTACACGCTATGAATTTCTGAGAAAAAACTCACCCAAAAAAGAATTGCCTACTGTTCTAATTCTGTTTCTTTCCAAGTGCAGTGTTGCCAAGCTGGGCAGGTTTGCGAACGCTCCTTTATCAATTTTTTCTATGCGATTTCCAGATAAATCCACCAGCTTGAGTCGCGGTAAGTTCTCGAGAAAACCTCTCCTCAATTTCGATATTCTATTGGAATCAAGCCGGAGTATCATCAGCTTTGACATACCATCAAAAGATCCGGAAGCCACACTTTTTATGTCATTGAAGCTCAGAACCAGATTCAGAGTCGGCAGATTGTTGAAAACTCCGACTTTCACCTCTTCCAATGAATTGAAACGGATAACCAACTTTTTTAGTCTCCTAACGTTCTTGAAAGCCCCCGGTTCGATATGCTGCAGATCTGTGAAGCTTATTTCTATCGACTTGAGGAACAGATCCGTGAGGGAGCCTTCGTGGAGTACCTGCACTGACCCCGCTTCCCCTCGGAGTTGCTTCCAGTCAGACTCCTTCGTTCCAACATAACCTATGATTTTAATCTCGTCAAATTCTCTCGTTTGTGTATCAATCCCTTCTAGCAGGTTTCTCGTGGAAATTCTCTTCAAAGCAACTTCCGAATTTTCTTTCAACAAGATTACCTGTGTGTTGTTAAAGGTTAGGCCAGAGGCTGTTGTCGATCCGAAAAGCGCGTAGAGCAGAAAAACTAACATCGTTGGCGGTTTCATTTCACTTTCAAATTTCACTTTCAAACGCACACACTCACTGTTTATAAAGTATTACCATAGATAATATTTACTACGAACGTTGACAATGATCTCCGATCAGGGTTATCGCAACAGCCTCGCTTTGTTGTTTTTCTCGAAGAATTGCACAAATGCTTAGAGCAAACATATTTATAAATATTCTTATTTGCAAATTGACAAATGGGTCATGAAAAGGAAGGAGTGAAAGATACGGTTGAATCATGTGTGTATGTGAAGATACTGACATTGAAGAGACAATAGACCCATTATGCGCCTAGGGGTGCAATCGGTTGACAGAAATAACAATTTTAACAACAGTTTTTTTAACAACAATGTGGGGAAACGTCAAAAGAAGAATTGACCATGCTTTGACTGAGCACTAAAATTTGTGTTTTTGACGGATATTGATGCATCAATCCACGCTCATGTTCTGTTAAATTCGTGTTTGTTTGTTGTTGTGATTGTTATTGTCAAAATTGTTAAAAAAATTCGACAATATGCGTCAAAAAAACACAAATTTAAAACAGAACATGCGTGAAATTTCTTTTTGTTTGACGCATATGGATGCATCATTCCACACTCTCAGCGCATATTTTATGTTTTGAATTTGTTTGTTTGACGAATATTGATGCTTCAAACCACGCTCTCAGAGCATGTTCTGTATTAAACTTGTGTTTATTTGGACTCGTATTGTTAAACTTGTTCAAAAAATTTTAAAGTATGCGTTAAACAAACACAAATTTGAAACAAAACGCTGGGAGTGTGAATTGGTGCATCATTATGTGCCAAACAAACACAAATTTAAACATAGAACATGTGTGAAATTTGTAATTGGTGTTCATTTGACGCATATTGATGCATCAATTTATGCTCTCGGTGCGTGTCCTATGTTTTAAATTTGTGTTTGTATGACTACTATTCTTAAAACTATCCAAAATTTTTGATAAAATGCATCAAATAATTTGAAACATAGAACATGCGCTGGGAGAGTGGTTTAATGAATCAATATGCGTCAAACAAACTCAAATTCAAAACATAGAACATGCGTGAAATTTGTGTTTTTTGACGCATATGCATGCATCAATTCACGCTGTTAGCGCCTGATCTACGTTTTAAATTTGTGTTTGTTTGACGCATATTGATATATCAATCCATGCCTTCGGCATATTGCCAAATTTGTTAAAAAATTTTGACATTATGTGTCAAACAAACTCAAATTTGAAACATGGAGCATGCGTGAAATTTGTGATTGTTTGACGCCTATGGATGCATCAGTCCACGCCCCTATGTTTTAAATTTGTTTTTGATTGATGCATATTGATGCATCAATCCACGCTCCTGGCGCATGTTCTATGTTTAAATTTTGTGTTTGATTGACGCATATTGATGTATCAATCCACGCTACCAGCGCATGTTCTGTTTTGAATTTGTGTTTGACGCAAATTGATGCATCAATCCACGCTCCCGGCGCATGTTCCAAGTTTTAAATTTGTGTTCGACGCATATTGATGCACCAATCCACGCTCCCAGCGCATGTTCTGTTTTGAATTTGTGTTTCCGACTCATCTTTGATTTGTGTGGTGGTTTTTCCACGTAAATCAACAACGCATTCTCACCATTATTGCAAGAATGCCCACCAAATAAATTTTTATAAATTTTTGAAAATTTTCACAACAAAACTAACTGATGCAGTTGAAGATATGCAGATGCTTTGGTAGGAAATAACTTTCCCGGGACATTTCAGTTTTGTTTTCCTTTGTATCTAAAAATCTACCAGACACTATATAAGAACTGTGGGTTTGTCAATTCTTTGGTTAATATTAAGAGCATACAAAGCTATTCAGGGTTGCTTGACAAATTCTATAGTTTCATCTCTTAATGAGTATGAAACGTAGTTCGGCAGTTTTCGATCTTGATCGTGAACAGTTGAACTGACTGAACTACCGTAATAGGATATTCATCAAAATAACAAATGTTCAGTGGACAACAAAATTTCCCAAGTTTTCCAAGTTTGTGAATTATTCTGTGAACAAATTCCGGAAAAACTTTGCAACTGTCATTTTCCATCTCACGACTCAAACGAGACATAGAAACACTGGTAAAACAATTCAATCAGTTTTATATCTGGGTTGTTGAATTAATTGAGCTGTATGGGGGAACTTAAAAGGACGTAAAGTCCGTCTTTATCTTTCTCGAGCTTAGTGAGTCGGAAAATAAAGATCGCTGATCCCGAAAAGCGGAGAATATGAAACGGTTGTGATGAATCATTCCAACTTAACCGTGATGAATCGGGGATCTGATGAACTGAGATCTGTTTTTGTGTTGAAGATGTATGTGAAATAATATTTCGCAGACACAATATGTTATGATATAAAATAATAATATTAATAATACGAAGGTAGTAGTCCATACTCGAAAAGGAAGACCAAGTTTTTTTGAAAAAATATCACAAACTCGTTCAGTTTAATAAAGTTCTAGATGTCTTAAGTAGGATCTCTTTCCAGAAACTTAATATCAAACTATTTATGGAGACGAGTTCTGGATATGTTAAGTAGGATCTCTATCCACAACCTTAATATCAAACTATTTGTGGAGACGAGTTTTAAGTAGGATCTCCATCCAGAACCTAAATACTAAATTATTTGTGGAGACGAGTTCTGGATATGTTGAGTAGGATCTCTATCCAGAACCTTAGTATGAAACTATTGAACTTGCCTTGTATATCAACATCCGAGTATACCAAAGAGAGTATTGGTCCCAAAACTGGCCCTTGTGGTACGCCGCAATTAATGTACCCGTATTCGGAAGATTCTTCTCCGATGTTGCTGAAAATATAACTTCAATGATTCAAGTTGAGCTAAACCTCAACCATTTTCAGTTCTTGTTGTTAATACAAATGCCAGATTCCGTCAACATTTGGCAGAGGCTATTTGTTTCAGAGGAAACCATTGGTGAATCCTTTGAACAAAGAAAATTAGTCTGCTAGGAAAATAATGCTTTGTATGTGGCGCTCGAAGAAATTGAATTTTTCATGAAAATGCGATTTATGTAATATCCGATTCCTGGATGAATGGCACAAGAACTCAGATTTTTCCGCATGAGTTATCGAAGCTATGTACTCCTGGCATTTGCGTCAGCACCTGTCATTCTCATGAATGATTATATTCAGTGGGCATGACGAGAATAGCGCTTTAGATGTCTCTGGAGCGAAAACGAGATTTTCCTGTCCTGCACAATGGCAGAGGAATTGCGAAGCGGATTTGTAGACGGGAAATGACATCGGTAAAGGAATATCGCTAAAGGAATATCGCTAGGTGGACAGTTTACATGCGTTTTGAAGGAGAGTAGTTAGTTACTGAAATATTACCTTTGACTGCTTTTTATCCAACTATAATGTTATTATTGCATGATACTTCTTTGCTGCCGTCAACCAAGAAAAAGTTTTGAATAATTAGAGCTGAAACTCTCAGAATTATTGGTGATTTTATTATGAAGGTAGTATCTCACATAATCAATAAATCGACGGAAAGTGGTAAGTACATGGCCATGAGCCTTCAAAAACTCTATTACTTATAATACCACTTCATAAAAACAAAACTCAAAACAAAAGTCCATGATTATAGACCCATATCATTATTAACGCAACAATAAAAAAAAATTCGAGAAGTTTATACAGAACAGGTTGACTTCTTATGAGGCGCCGTTTGGGTAAAAAGTGTATTTGCAAATATGTAAAATTTTGTGTCAATATATTTATTAGTTGAAGCAATATTTTTATTTTTATTTCCGATATATTTATTTAATGCCAAGCACAATATATTTAAATTTCAAGCGTTGAAAATATATTAAAACGTAAATGACCATATATTTATAAATTCGATCTATTTTATGTCGTCAAGAGATGGCGCTGCCGACGCGATTCAATACAACCTTTAATTTTTGATTTTGAATAATCCAATGATTAATCATCAAAACTAATGAAAAAGTATTCTGAGAATAGTTTCTGGCGGCTGCGACATCATTCGGCAGCTATATTCTCGAAAGTGTAATAAATCGCGTAGGTAGCGCCATCTATTGACAACATGAAATAGATCGAATTTATAAATATATGGGAATTCACGTTTTTATATATTTGGAACGCTAGAAACGTAAATATATTGCGTTTTGTCATAAATAAATAAACCGGAAAGCAATATAAAAAATATTGCCAACTAATAAATATATTGACACAAAATTTTATATATTCACAAAATACTTTTTACCCAAACGGCGCCTCATAACTTCTTATCTTGAAAAATATAAAATTTTATCTGACAAGCAGTTTGGTTTTGAAGAAAACAGAGACTGCAATTCTGGCCTTAACTATAAATCTAAATGATGCTTTGAATGAGTACAAGTCTTACCTGTGCATATTCATAGAACTATTGAAAGTTGGCTATACTTTGATTCACGACCTGCTTCTGCAAACATTAGAGGACATTGGTGTGAGGAATGAAAACCTAAATTTATTTGAGAGGTTCATCACCAATACACGGAAGATCGTAAAGGTAGACGATGTCCCCAGGCATGAAGAAACTATTGAATAGGGTGTGCCTCAAGATAGTGTTCTAAGGCCACTTTTATTCAATATTTATAAAGATGAAAAGCAGCGGTGAAAATTTAGGGAGTAAAGGGGTACTTTTAATCACTCATTTGACGGACTTAAGTGGCACCTTGAATCCCTCAAGGATAAAAAGTAAATTTAATCCAATACAATCCAACTTGTAGCCAATAATACACATTAACTGACAAACACTCGAATTAGAATTGAAATCCTACCTTTTGAGCTAAAAAATCTTCATATGAGGCATTTAACATTTAGCCTTGAACATTGAATACTGGCTCCATGAAGATGATACCTTCAACATTCGGAACCTTTGCAAGAAGAAGGTAATCAGCACCTTTTCAGCAGTAAAATCTTCTACATTTTGTAGTTGGCACCATTTTCGGTAGTGTGCAAGCTGCTTCATATATATTTTAGAGATTTTTGTGGGAGGAGCTGGCCTATATCCTCTTCTGTCGGTTTCTCAATGTCCATCTTTAAATTGAATTCTAGTTATTTGACTGAATAGATAAAAAGCGAAAACTTACTATTACGTATCAGGTGAGTTGTATGTTGAAGTTTTATATTATGACTAGGTACAGACATCAAAACAATGGATCGAACCCTAGCCTGCTCAGTTTATCTCATTCTTGTGTATTTCTTTTTCCAGCAATAGTAGGTTCAACAATAAATCATTTGCCTAGAGCATAGCAATGATAAATTCGCTATAACACTTTTATTGCGTTAGAAAACGCATTCGGTATTTCGAGAAAAATAATCGTATTTTCCATTCGGAATATAAATGAATCATCAAATATCCATTACAAGCAGATTTGGCAACCGGTCTTGGTATATATTGCGCTGTTATGAGATCTGCTCAGGATTTATTATGAAAATGACTGGAATACATGATCCAGTCTGAGTAAATAAGAATATGGTAGTTTTTTTTAGGATAATTCAAATTATAATGTCGATATCATCTATAAGATAATTTCAAATCATTTCTAGATGAACGAGCAGAAGATATTTACAGAAAAAAACATTGAAGAGCGTATGCATACACATAATAATACTGTTTCAATACAATTATTATCTATGGATGTATGTATAAAAAATAAAATGCAAAAGTGAGCAGTGAAGATAGGCATGGGATCGTTGGATCTAGAACTGTTTTTACACCTTTTGTCGAAAATACAGTATTGAGGAATGAGGAGTAATTTTTTAGTCTGTTCGAACCAGAACGAACTGACAATACGTAGACATTTGAGTGCGAGTATATTAAACAAAAAAATCTTGTGAGGAGTAATTTTTTAGTCTGTTCTAACGAGAACGATCTGATCTCACTTAAACATTTGAGTGCGTGGAAATTAAATGACAATTAAATGATATAATATAGGTTTGTTCCTTCTTCAGTTCGTCTAAAAATGGAATAAAAATTATTTTTGTGTAAATTAAGACAAACAATACTTACAGTACCCAAGCGAAATTGTAAAATTAATAACGAGATTGAGAAAATACATAAAACTGATGGACGTCCCAAAAAATAAATGAATATTTGTTATTTAAAACATAATAAGTGAATAGTTGTATACAGAGGGTTGAAATAGTATTAAAAGGTTTATTAAAGGTTGATTTGATTCTTTCCGCATTATGTGAAGAGATACTTCAATATGACCTACAGAAGTGTATAGCTTCTGAGCATGATAGAAAAATGCTAACAGGGTTTTTCCGGCGATTTTTAGGAAAATGCCGATTTAAAAAGAATTCAAATCAACCGAACCGTTCATTAAAACTGAATTTACAAAAACACGAAATAATATGCATTTTGGAAAATACGAAATATCTCAGAAATTGTTGCAATTTTTACAATTCACCAAGATATATGTTTTGGCCGCCTTCAGAAAATCTACAAATAATGTGAATAATGTTTTTCCGTTAAATCAATGGACCGTCAAATAATTTTAAAAAATTGAAAATCAAAATATTGAAAGTACTAATGGAAATAATTGAAATGTTAAGATTGCTTCGTATTCGTCTTTACGAGCCACATCGGTATTTCCAATCCTTTTCTATCCAACTTGATTGAAAAGTGGAAAAACGATGAAAAATTTGAAAAAAAGTATAAAATTTGTAGTTTTTTCTAAAAACCACCAAAAACCAGAAATCGAAAAAATGTCATTACTCAGTTTTATAGTCCTTGAATAGGTCTACGAAAAGTTCAGACGAAGTTTCTCCATTACTTCAAAAACAAATGAAGAAACAGTCGCCAAATCTGATGAAATTGTCAATTTATGGTACAAAAATGACGAAAACCCAGATTTTCAATTAATTTTTTTCCATGCGCATTGCGTCCAATTTTTGATCATTTACCCCCCCATTCCCCCCCACATTTTTTAGAGCGCTTTGCGCCCAGATTTTTTATTGTTTATTCACTATTTTCCCCAAAATTAAAAGATGGCGACAAATTTTCAAATTTCACAAGATACCTTTTTTGATCGCCTTCTGAAAACCTACAAAATAAGTCGATGATCTTTTCCGTAATATCAAAATTCCGGGAAATATTTCACGACATGTCTACAAAAAGTTCCTTTTTTCCGTTCCGTTCCGTTTTTTCGTTACTTGAAAAATATTTTTTTTTCGAGTCTCGCGTTAGTCGTAGTCGTATTCATATTACTGGTGTCCAATCATAGTTTTGAACGCATTGAAGTCGTAGTATTCATATTATTGGTGTCCAATCATAGTTTTAAACGCATAGAAGTCGTGGGTTTCATATTATTGGTGTGCTTATAGTTTTTATCGCATTATTGAAAATTATAGGATTCCTTTAAGTTGAATTTTCATTACAAATCATCAACATCATAATATCACAACAACATATAATTCAGTAGTTACAAAATATGATACGTTAGTTACTTTATAATCCCTAGATACCGAGCTAAAATGACAATAACGTGACAATAACCAAAGTTGTTGCTTTATTCTCACATCATCGTTGTCAATGATTCGATTAAGCCTTGAATGTAACTAGATTATCCTGCAATTTAAATAAATCTCGGAAGTTGCATCAGGCGACTCGACGCAAAGCGCTTCATCGCCTGTCAACGTTCTCGATTATTATAAAATGCATAATAATCTCGTTGTATTAATAGCTATACCCGCATTGAAGTCGTAGCATTCAAAAAAACCCTAAAACTTCTATATATTCAAATATCTTGGCCTTTGCTTCCAATGTGGCGCATTTGGCCAATTTTTTTTTATTACAAATTGCACTTGCATTTGTGTCAGTGAGGAACGTTGCACGAATGGATGGCAGATATAATTCAATATGCGTAAGGGGAAGTAGTTGTTTTCTGTCTGATATTTGCCTCATATTTTCAACTTTGTGTGATGTGTAAAGAAAATGTTATATCGACTTCGTCGGAAATATTTGTTTACATTTTCTAATGTTGCTTCAAAATTACGCAGAAGAATACGAGTATTGATGCAGAATATTGGACAATCAGACATTCGCCGAGGAGATAAATTATGAAAATCCTTCGATGTTCATTTTTGAATTTATTCCACCCACTCAGCCGTCCCATCCACTCCGTTTAATCCGCAGATCGAGGCATTCTATCTGTGATCTGGACGCTTGAGATTTATGGGGCGACACCTGTATGTCTTGGAAAAACAAGGTCGGCCATGCTTTATGTGCTATTTAGGAGCGGGAATTGTAATTCAGTGAATGGATTTTGATCAATGAACGTTTCGCGATAGGTAATTCGATTCCCAAATCACCCTTGGACATATCCATATCAGTATCTATCCAAGTTGAAGAAACAATTTAATGCCTAAGGGCACAATTTATAGTAGGAATGTGCAAAGACTTTTCACGCCCGTTACACACCCGATAGCTCAGTTGGACGTGGATTCGTCAAATAAAAAAATAGATAATAATAATAATGAATTAATTCTGAATTTAGTATAAGTATATAAGTAGTGATAACAATTTGAATGATCTGAACAGATTCAGCTTACCCACAAAGAAGAACCTTTGCGTGGGTACTACTAATGTATTCACAATATTTGCATCAAATATCAAAAGAGTAAAAATAATGATTTTGACAAATGAAGTATATAAATATGTAGATATGAAGAACTTATAAATGTATTAGAAAAAAAATGTGTTATAAAATGAGAAAATGTAAAAATCTAAAATAGATAAAATATCTCAAATCCTGATTACGTTCAAGAAATTCTAATAATTATTTTTCAAGTCAACCATGGTCGTGGTCGTGGAGTTGAGTGTTTTCAAATCTCTTGGTATTGAATTATAAATTTTTGTGGCAAGTATACGCGGCTTCTTTGCCCTATTGTCTTCAATATACGAGGTACGTTCAAGGCATTTTCTTTATGTCTAGTTGAGTAATTGTGGTCGACATGTTTAACTCTGTCTAAGTTTCTATTTTGATGTGTTACATGAGCCAAAACAAATATTTGATGTATATCCATTACTCCTGTCTTCCTGTACAATTCATCACTAGAATTTCTGAAGTCCTTTTCCATAATTATTTTCAGAATCCATTTTTGTATTGTGATCAGATGCCTCACGTGAAATTTTGTTGCCCCACCCCACTATGATTCCATAGTGAAGATGGGTTTGTATCAGAGCATAATACATTATTTTTAGGTGTTTTACACCAAAGAAGTTTTTGAAATAACAAAATTTTGATAGATAATATCTTAGTTTTTTTATTATGTTATTAATATAGAAATTCCATTTCAAATTGCTGTCTAGATGAACTCCCAAATTTTTTACTGTTTTGTCGTGCCCTATTTGTAGAACTTCACCCTGGTTAAGGAATTCTATTTCATTGTATGGAGATAGAATCAATTCATAATTCGTGACAGGTAAATACAGGGTGTTTCATAATAAATGCGCTGGACTTCAGGATGTGATAGCTCTTCCAAAAATATGAAAAAAAGTTTCCATTAACTCACCCTCTAAAATGCACAATTTTCGAGATACAGGGTGTTGAAATTTAAAAAAAAAATAATCGATTTTTGCGAATATCTCTGGAACCGTTTATCGCACAGAAAAGAGATTTCGTAGGCATTTTCTACTCATAATAAGCTATGTTTTGTGCGGATTTTTTATTTTTTCAAATTCATAATTGGTTAAGATTTTGAAGGGGTAGTGGGTGTTTTTTTCTCCAACTTCTACGCCATTGAAAAAAGTACAGTTTTGAGCTTTTTATATGAACCACCAATATTTTCTACACAAAAAAGATATTCTTGGTCATAAGCTCTAACGTTGACCGTTTTCAAGAAAAATCAACTTTCATGCTATTGAAATAAAGTTTTTTTCTCGAAAAATTGCTGCGTGCATTGAAGTTATCGGCGGACATTTCCAACCATCCAACTGAGTATGATTGTTATTGTTTTTTTTTTATTTTGCAATTAAGAAGTCAACGTTTGGTTTTGCTACTTGTTCTAACGTTTAAATAAATTTTGTATAATTAGGAAAAAAATTATTTAAAAAAATTTACCATGTTTTTCAACATGAAAGTTGTTTTTTCTTGAAAACGGTCAACTTTAGAGCTTATGACCAAGAGTACCTTTTTTGTGTAGAAAACATTGGCGGTTCAAGTAGGCGGCTCAAAATCATACTTTTTTCAGTGGCGTAGAAGTTGGAGAAAAAAACACCCACAACAAAATTCATCATAATTGGTGAAGATTTTGAAGGGGTAGTGGGTGTTTTTTTCTCCAACTTCTACGCCACTGGAAAAAGTACAGTTTTGAGCCTCTTTTATGAACCGCCAATGTTTTCTACACAAAAAAAGTATTCTTGGTCATGAGCTCTAAAGTGGACCGTTTTCAAGAAAAATCAACTTTCAAGTTGTTTAAATAATGTTTTTTCCTCGAAAAATTGCTGCGTGCATTGAAGCTAACTGCGGATAGTTCCAACAATTCAACTGAGTATGATTGTTATTGTTTTTTTTTATTTTGAAATTAAGAAGTCAACGTTTGGTTTTGTTACTTGTTCTAACGTTTAAATAAATTTAGTATAATTGAGAAAAAAAATATTTAAAAAAATTTACCATGTTTTTCAACATGAAAGTTGATTTTTCTTGAAAACTGTCATTTTTAGAGCTTATAACCAAGAGTAGCTTTTTTGTGTAGAAAACATTGGCGGTTCAAGTAGGTGGCTCAAAATTATACTTTTTTCAGTGGCGTAGAAGTTGGAGAAAAAAACACCCACAACCCCTTCAAAATCCTCACCAATTATGAATTTGAAAAAATAAAAAATCTGCACAAGACATAGCTTATTATGAGTAGAAAATGCCTACGAAATCAGTTTTTTGTGCGATGAACGGTTCCAGAGATATTCGCAAAAAACGATAATTATTTTAAAATTTCAACACCCTGTATCTCGAAAATGGTGCATTTTAGAGGGTAAGTTAATAAAAACTTTTTTTCATATTTTTGGACGAGCTATCACATCCTGAAGTCCAGCGCATTTATTATGAAACACCCTGTATACAGATTTCGATAGTATTGAAATGTGGGTTTTAATTTTCCGGAGCGCCACGGATTTGTAGCCCGTAAAATATTCGAAACCACCCTTATGGAATGAGACCACCAATTGCACTAATATTACTAAAATAATAAACAGTTCTATTCAGAGCACCAGAGGCGAATTATCACAGTAATATTCAAGGCTTCCTAAAGCATAATAACTGGAAGTTTGCTGTTAGACTATTTTCTGTTCAATGCTTGCCAACGAAACTCCTGTCATACAGGAAATTTTCGAAAGACTGGATTTTCGAAAATCCATTTTCGTTGAGGAATTTGGCATCACACTTTAGAATGTACTGGCCTCGTCCCTATCTCGCAACAAGTATCTTGAAGATTTCTGAGGTTTGCTTGTAAGGATGCAACCAGTTGACGCAAAGAACAAAGATATTTTTTGTTGTTTGAACTGAAAACTCTTGAGATGATCGAATGAATTAGCCCAAAGCCCAACGCTTTTAATGAACGAGTAATTATTTTTCTGATATTTGGATAGATATTGCATTTACGTATAGTTCATTGATTTTTCTCAAGATGAACATCTATGGGTAATTCTGTAAATGGTTATTCAACACACCAGAGTGAGTTTTAACGCCGTACGGCAAACAACTGAATGCACAGCCTTCTGTAAATAATTGATATAATTGGAAGCAAGCTAATGGCAAAGTCTGATACCTCCTTCTAATGAATTAAATAACTCCTTTCCAGGGTGCCCTTTCAGAGGACATTTCTCATTAAGCATTAATACCATGTCTGCACTTTCAAAGCTCTGTTTATATCCTATGATAAAGTATATTCTTCTCCTTCTCTGTCAGAGTATATTCTGATAATACTGGCATTTTCAAAATGACTTAAATAAACAATCTGACAAGTGAACAAAAAAGACAAACTGAATATTGTTATGGACTACACGACTGAGTATAAGAAAAGATTCCATCCACAGAAAAAAGTTACCTAGCGTTGGGGGAGAGTTGGGCTCTGCAATTTGTTCGTTAGATATCCTGCAACCACCACATTTCGTTCATGATTGAGAATAATGAAAGAATCCATAGGGAGAAAAAAATTCCTATCGTTGCATGTGAGTTGGGCATAGCAATTTTTTTCACCATATTTTGTCAAAGCGTTCATGTTTGAGAACAATGGACGATTCCATCGATAGAATAGTATATTCTGTAACAAGGTTAGAATGAAAATTCGATGCGAGTGGAAAGTTCCGAGCGCGAGCCGAAGGCGAGCGTGAGGAACCACGAGCATCACGAATTTTCATTCTAACCGAGTAGCAGACTATACTTTTTCCACGATCAAAGATAGGAAACGTGACAGCAATCATTTTGACACTTACTCGAATTTTGCCACTACGATGACAATTAACTGCGTCAAGGCTAATATTATTATTGCTAACCAGTGTGAGAATATTATTCTATCACAAGAGAGAGAATGTAAATACATTTATGCACTAGCGGGCGGTAAAGTACACTTTACCGCCCGGTTCGCTGAGCGTAAAGTGGCACTTTACCGCCCGTGGGCGCACTATGGCCCGGCGGGCCGTAAAGTAGACAAAATTCTCAAATTGTCTATACTCACACATCATTTCATGCAATTCCTAACACGAATTAGAATCATTTCAGTTCAATAGAGCAATACTCTTTCTAACATTTGTTCATAATCGTTGGCAATTTTTTCGGTGATGATCTATTTATTTGAAATAGATTCTCCAATATAGCACTCAGCTACTATAGTTTCACATTCCTCATATTATGTTACCCTTAATTATTGTATGCATAACGTATGAAACGTGTAGACCATTGCAATTCAAGTCAGTATTTGTGATTCGCGCTATAAAACCGCTAGTGCATGAAATTTTGTATGTATCACGTGCGTAAAATGCGTTTAAGGCCTTCGGCGTGTGATGGCCCTCGGCTAACGCCATCGGGCCATCATCCACGCCGCAGGCCATAAACGCCTACTTTACGCCCTTGATACATAAATAACTATTATTGCATGGGTGCAGAGGTGTTGCAGAATATTTCTTCAATCTCAAGAGAGAGAATTCCAGCATTCTGTAATCAAATTTGATTTCAGAATTGGCAAATTCTGTGATGACCGTGGAGAAAAAAATTACCGAGCGTTGGGGGAAAGTTGGGCTCTGCATTTTTTTTATCAGAGGTCCTGCCACCACCATAACATTTTTTTCGAACTTTGGGGCGAGTTGTGCTCAGCAACTTTTTTGTCAGAGCGTTCATGATTGAGAAGAATGAAAAATTCCACCAACAGAAAAAAATCACCAAGCGTTGGGGGAGAGTTGGGCTAAAATTGTACTGCCTACTTGAGTCTAAATACGTTTAATACAAGTTACCTTTGAAAGTAGTCTGTGAAATTGTAGGAATATGGTTTTTTTGCACTTCATTATAATTGTGGTGAAATGAAGATCCATTTATTAGGTAGTAAGGATAGGATGAATTTAATTTGTTTCATATACAGAATATTAAAAACTTTATATTTTATGCGTTTCTTTCAAATTCATTCCGCATGCAAACGAATATAGCTCGATGATCCATGGCTCAAATCTACCGATGACATTGTTGATTATTCTTCTTCAATGGCAAATTTTTTCAAAGGAACCATTCATTATATTCCTTCAAGAGCGTTCTGACAGAATATAGTGGTGGCAAGACCTCTGACAAAAATGTTTCTGAGCCCAACTCGCTCCCAATGCTCGGTAATTTTTTTCTGTAGATGGAATCTGTCATTATTCTCAATCGTGAACGCTCTGACGAAATATGGTGGTGACAGGACCGCTAATAAAAAAATTGTAGAGCTCAACTCTCCCCCAATGCTCGGTCACTTTTTTCTGTCGATGGAATCTTCCATCATTCTCAATCATGAACGTTTTGACGGAATGAAGTGGTAATAGGACCTCTTATAAAAAAATTGCAGAGCCCAACTCTCCCCCAACGCTCGGTAATTTTTTTTCTATCGATGGAATCTCTCATTATTCTCAATTTTGAACGCTCTGACGGTATATGGTGGTGGCAGAATATCTAATTTAAATAAGCTGCATTTCTTGCTAAAGTAACTAGGGTAAATATACAATACGTAAAAAGCTTGATATGACCATTGGATAAAAAAGCTCAGTCACGTCTATTTTATTTTTCAGTTGCGCAGATTTTTGATGACGTCATCGCTGTTCGAGTTATGACGTTATTATAATTTTTTTAAATGGCTTTACCCTATTTTGATAATACCTTCAAAAAGAACGCATCAAAATCGAGGATTTTTAGAGTGGCAGGCTAGATCTCCTGATCTAACCCAACTAGCTTTCATTTTGTGGAGATAATTTGACACCCATGCACAGAAAGATGCGTTCTTTTTGACAGTATTATCAAAATGTTATTTGAAAAAAAAATTATAATGACGACATAACTTGAACAGCGATGACGTCATCAAAAATCTGAGTAGACCAAAAAATGCGCAACTGAAAAATAAAATCGACGTGTCTGAGCTTATTTTTCCTAATGACCATAGATAGATAGATAGATCTTTATTTGACTACATTATTTACAAACATATATTGGTAGCAGGTCAGAATAGGCTAAAACCTCACTTGTATACGTGAGTGTGTATAAAACAATATAAAAAATTATAAAAACATAGTATATATATAACACAATTAAAACTATAGTACCTATAAATATATATATATATATATATATACCTAACATATAAAAGTATAAATTTTAAAAATAACATATAATGAAGGTGTTTAATCTAGTTACTGACAATATGCAGAACTGGAGGAATCAGAAATCTGTGGCTATAAATCACTCATATCAGAGATTGTTGACAAATATTCATCAATGGAATAAAAACATTTTTGAAGAAGATATTTTTTCACAATAGATTAGAATTTACGATTACCCAAAGATTTTAACGAGTCCGGCAGAACATATTTGCTTAATTTTCAATTTTTTTTTAATTTTTACAAAATTCACAGATATGTTTAATTAATACTGTGGAATACTGCGATACCATGGCAAACTGCGACCACTTGAATGATGAAAAATTGGGAAAAAATATATTAAGAATATTTTATTGAAAAATTTACCCCAACTCTTCGTTTAGGACAGTCCCAGAATCCCAGAACTCAATGCTGAATCATTTAAATATACTGGGTGTCATATGTAGCTGGCAATATCCAACAACTCTCAGGCATCAATAACGCTCGGTTGATTTCAAAATTACTTTTTTGTCACAAGGTGCCCAAAAATGTTCCATTATTACTGTAGAAAGTAACCAAAAATCACTTTTTCATGGCTAACTATGACCAACTGAAAATTGAAAAATTGGAAAAACATATTATGGATTAAATTGATGGATGTCGCCGTTACTACGTGGTAGGAAATCATCACGAAAAATGAGAAATAAAACTTTCTGTAAAAACATAGAAAGTTTTATTTCTCATTTTTCGTGATGTTATGGATTCTTTTATCACTGAACGAATACCAGATTCTGGATCAGAATACTCTGAAACCACCAGATCTCAATTCCTGATAAATATGTAGTGTGTCATCTGTATATGGCAAAAGTTCAACTCCTAAATTGACTTATTTTGACTATTCCACCCTTCTCAAGATATTCACTTATTCTGACCAATCACAAATCAAAGACAACTTGTATTATCGCGACAATATATCTCCTTGCTTAACAACCAATCAGTCTATTTCAAATTTTGAAATTCAGCCAATAGAATCGGAATTACAGTGAAAATATAGCTTGTCGCTGTATTTTCACGGTGATAAACCTGCTTAGTTTTTGTTTCACTAGCTGTCAAGTGAAAATAATGATTTAAATTATATTTCTTAATCAATATGAGCGATCGTTGGGGACAAATGGCTATTGGTATCATAGATGAAGCAGAGGAAAAGAGTATTCCGTTGAATACGGCCAGAAATAAAGAATCAATTACCAGGCAATTCAACAATTTTCAAATCGATATATTGTCGTCCTAAATATAATTCGTGGTATGATTAATAACCTATAATTTTTTGGAATATCAAGTCATTGGCAATCCCAATTCAAGAAAATACAACTCGTCCTGCTGACTCGTTGTATTTTCAGCTTTGGGATTGCAATTCATTAATATTCCAAAAAATTATCGGTAATAATCATACCACTTATTCTATTACCCCTGACAATTTCCCTCATATTATATAAACTTGTCCTACGGACTCGTGGTGTTTTCTCGAAGCAATTCAGTTTCGTTCAGAAATGAATCGACAGACTTATCGCGAAAACTCAATCACTTGTGGTATTACTACTGAAAATTATTGCACTTATTAATTTATTCCTTTTCCGCAGCTGCAAATTCACATCAATTTATAATATTGGTATTAGCAGATAACTCGGAAATTAGGAGTTTTAGAGTATTCCGAACCCATTTCTGACATCAGAACAGTGATATATTTCCCCAATTTTTCACTTTTTAGCTGATCATAGTTAGCCATGGAAAAGGGATGCTTGTTTACATTCTGCAGTAGTGATAGAATATATTTGGGCTCTTTGTCACAACAGAAGACATTTTCAAAATCATCCCGAGCATTATGGGTGAATAGGAGTTGGAGATATTGCCAGCTACATATGACACCCTGTGTATTTCAATGATTCAGCAGTGGGTCCTGGGGTTTTGGGACATTCCAAAACCAGAAGTTGTGGGTTGATTTTTCAATGAAAGATCCTTAATATATTTTTTCCCAATTTTTCAATATTCAAGTGGTCATAATTTGCCATGGAAATGTAGGATTTGGTTTATTTCGCAGTATTAATTGAATATTTCTTTGAATTTTGTGAATAGTGAAGAAACTTTGAAAATTAAGCAAATATTATTGATGAAAAAGAGTTAATCACATTGCCAGCAACAAATGACACCCTGTTTAATCAATTCATTCAAGCATTGAGAGCTGGGGATTTGAGGGTACTCTGAAATAAAATCTGTGATGAAAAAATCCCTTATATGATTTCCCCCTTTTTCACTTCTCTATTGGTCATAGTTAGCCGTGGAAAATGGATATACGAATGTTTCATCAACATAAAGGTAGGTATTCCTGAGTACTATAATTTGATAAAAAAAATATTTTGAAAATATTTCATTCTCAATGCAATATGAGGGCGTGGCTGCTCAAAGTGGCACACACTGTATAATATGACAAATAAGTGTATACCAAGCATGGCTCCAGCTGCAAAGAGCGTATATGAGTAATTAATAATTGACCTTCTCCATATTTATACTGCGCTCAAGCAAGCTTTGATCATTTATTTATATTCATTCACTATGTGAGAAGTGTATATGAATTAGTCTCACATATGCTCCCGTTTCCAATTCCATCTCGAAGTAATGAAGACATCGGAGCTAATAGTAACTACAAGTTGCCAAATAATAACTGAATACCTGTTTCCAGCTTGAACATTTCCATGAAGAATCTTGAAATTTTTAGAGGAGGGGCATGAAGAGGTGATATTGAATCAGAGGAGTACACGCCGCGGCAATAGCCAGAGCAATAGTACAAGACGGCAATCTGAACTGTTATACAATTTAATAAATGATTACTTATATTTCGGACGTCCATCATCTTAATGGTTGAAAGATTTCTATCGCTTTCAAATTTTTTTTTCACAACGTTTCAATTGCTTGAATCCGCAATTGTCTTCTGGTGAATAGTGACAAAATCAGATGCTACGTGACCTTTTATAGGTCTATAATTAAGTGTAATTACGCGCGGTCTTGTGGCGCGCTTGGTTTCGCGCTTTTTCTCCCTCCAAAACGGTCCATGAGCGGTTTCCATACGTTTTTAATTTCCACGCTTGGTTGACTGAAGGCATTATTGGCTTCTATGTAGGTGGTTTCCATAAATTTCCTTTTGAACCAATGTTCCTCTCTATGAAGAACACTAGCTTCGTCCCAGAGAATTCGGTGGTGTTTTGTCCAGGCGTGGTCAGCAATTCCCGATTTTGATGTTTCCCCTCGTTGAGTCCACTTTTTGTGTTCGGCTATTCTTACTGATAATGGCCTCTTGGTCTCTCCGATATAGGAATCTCCACACTCACATGGGACTTTGTAAATACAGTTTTTGCTGGATTCTGTTGTGTTCTCTGGTTTCGTCTTGGTGAGGAAGCTTCGTAAGGTACTGCCGGACATGCCCGACATGCCATTAAGACCAATCACCAGCTCCCGTAACTCACCGACCTATAACCTGGCGAAATACCTCCTACCGATACTACAACCCTTACAGGGTACTAGCAGTTCGTTCGTCAAGAATTCTAAACACTTTGTGGACATTATCAAAGATGTTGAACTAGGGCCTGATGATCGTTTCATCAGCTTTGACGTGGAGAGCCTTTACACCAATGTCCCCATAGAAGAATCCCTTAACATCATCAAGAGGAAACTGGAAGAAGACATCCAGGTTCATGAAAGGACTGACCTCCCCGTACAAGCGATATTGGAACTACTGAAGTGCTGCCTACACAACTCATACCGTTTCTTCTCCCAAGTTGATGGACTGCCGATGAGATCTTCTCTCTCTCCAGTAATCGCCAACATATACATGGAGTGGGTCGAGGAATTGGCTATCAGAGAGGCAAAATACAAACCAAAACTATGGTTAAGATACGTAGACGACACCTTTATCATTTGGAACCATGGAGATGAACACCTTGGGGAATTCTTCGCCAGAATGAATAACATGAGGGATTCAATCAAATGCACAATGGAAAAGGAAACTAACAGTACCCTATCGTTTCTCGATGTGAAAGCTGAAAGAACATACACTGGAATTCTCACCTCTGTTTACAGGAAGAAAACACACAGGACAGTACCTCAACTACGGCTCTAATCACCCAAACTCCACAAAGAGGGGAATCGTAAGAACGTTGGTGGAGAGAGCAATGTCTATTTGCAATAACCAGGAGTCATTGGAGGCGGAAATTAACCACATCAAAAAGGACCTACGCCGAAACGGATACTCCGAGAAGCTCATAGGAGAAGTTCGGAAACAACTCGAAAAGACCAAGACAACCGAAGAAAGACCACAAAACCCCGTTCTCATTCTTCCCTATATCAGGGGTATCTCCGAGAAGATCAGAAGGATCGGAAATAAATACAACATCAAGAGTTGCTTTCAATCCGGCAGTACCTTACGAAGCTTCCTCACCAAGACGAAACCAGAGAACACAACAGAATCCAGCAAAAACTGTATTTACAAGGTCCCATGTGAGTGTGGAGATTCCTATATCGGAGAGACCAAGAGGCCATTATCAGTAAGAATAGCCGAATACAAAAAGTGGACTCAACGAGGGGAAACATCAAAATCGGGAATTGCTGACCACGCCTGGACAAAACACCACCGAATTCTCTGGAACGAAGCTAGTGTTCTTCATAGAGAGGAACATTGGTTCAAAAGGAAATTTATGGAAACCACCTACATAGAAGCCAATGGTGCCTTCAGTCAACCAAGCGTGGAAATTAAAAAACGTATGGAAAAAAGCGCGAAACCACGCGCGCTACAAGACCGCGCGTAATTACACTTAATTATAGACCTATAAAAGGTCACGTAGCACCTGATTTTGTCACTATTCACCAGAAGACGATTGCGGATTCAAGCAATTGAAACGTTGTGAAAAATTTGAAAGAGATAGAAATCTTTCAACCATTAAGATGATGGACGTCCGAAATATAAGTAATCAAGTTACTACATCGTCTAAAACATTCAAACAATTCAATAAATGTCCAACCCGCCTTAGTATACAAGTTTGGTACCTAGCAGAAAACAATGCTTCTTCCAGTTCGAACAGGTATCGAATTTGAGACCCAAAAGTATTTCGTTTTCATCCACGTAAAATAATATTTGGATCACAATGTCAATTTGCGTAGATAGTGAATGGAAGTCCCATAACTGAAAAAAAAATACCAACAATAACAATTGATTTTTACAAGCACTTTGTGAAAAAAATATACTTTATTAGGAATATTGTGAAATTCCATTTAACCTGTATAATAATAATAATAAGATTGCCAGTAATGAAACATTTTTTTTTGTAAATTGCTACACAAAATGTAAAATGGCAATGAAAAATTACTGATAGTTGTTGTTTTTAAAAACGTATTGTGAGTTCACCATTTCTATGTGTATTTACAGTCCACTTTGTGAATTCACGTTTGGAAAATACAAATAATTCACCCACTCTCGATTACAAGACCTGAGGAGTGAAATCAAATTTATTGTTAATTATCCAATGAATTGTAAATTTGCATCCTGATAAGAATTTCAAACTGTAATATTACACTGGTAATAATTATACATTGTCAGATTACATTTACAAGAATATCGCAGTATAATTTTACGGTACTGTTGAAATTTTCTCGTGATTTGGTAGAGAATTACAAAAGATACTTGCTCTTTCATAATTATCTGAATCCATTTTTTCTATCGAGTTGTGAAAATAATGCTAAAAAGTTTGAGTAATGCGAAAACTTTCCATTTACTTTAAAATTCCTTTCACAATTTTTGAGAAATTAGTGAATTCTTAGTTTTTGCTGAATTATTAATATTCAATAAAATTTATTAGCGAAAAAGTCATTATCATTGAACATAAAGTTAGAAGAAGCACTTTTCGCATCTTCATCCTGTGATAGTATGGTTCAAATTAAGGAATTATCTTCTACTTCAAACGATGATTGTAAACAATTCTGTGAAACTAAAAATGGTGTATTACCTTGTTCCAAAAGATGTCTACTATGTGAAAACAATATGAATATCAAATTCGAAAATAGAGCAATTCGTTTTCAGAACTCTCCATTGTTGAGCTATTGTTGCCCTTTGGCTGGAATCCACAAAACACGAGAATGTGAAAACATGTTGTAAATACAAAACCAACATGAATTCACAAAAACTGACGTTTCTTCAAAGTGAATTAATACAAGCTCCATGTATATTTACAAAGGAATCGTAATTCATCATTGTGAATTTCAATCCATAATCACAGGCTTCAGGTTATTTCACAATAATACGTGAACTCACATTATTATTGAAATTTTGTATTGTGATTTTGTAATGAGGAAATTCTCAATTGATGTGATTATACAAGAAATATATTAGCAATATTGAATCACTTTCACAATTTAATTTCACAACATGTTTGCATAATTAGTGGGTACCTACATTCACAAACATATGATGAAAGTTACCTGTGAAATCACAATACTCTTTTAGTTGAACTGTGATCTTAACATTGTCATTCCACAAGTTTCATACCGTAGAAAAACAAATGATATTAATTCCACAAGTATTCTGGAGTCTGCTCAATCAGAAGCGTTCATCGGAATTTCACAATGAAATTGTGAATTTTTCAATTTTCTTGTGAAATTTCAAAACTACAAAGGTATTCAATCAAAGTGAAAATCTAGGGCCCATAATTTTATAATTTCACAAAAATAATTTCTTCAGTTCATAAAATGAAGCGAACGTGGCCTAGTACCGAGCCCTGCGGGACTCATAGATCGATTTGAATTCGTGACGAGAGGATAGATCGAATTAAATCCTCTTCCTGGTGATAACCGCCACCGTATTTTCCTGCAGAATTGAAAATTGGCTGTTTTTTTCGAGTGGTGCCGGGAAAGTATCTGCAGCTCGTCTATCAATCATACAAACCCGCTCAAAAAATAAAAATAAATAACCTCTGATCCGTATCAGCGTGTTTCATAACGTGTAATGAAAAACGATGCGTTCTTTCGCACATATAATTCATACTAGCCCCATGGACCGGAGCGAAAAAAAAATCGCGTCTGGACATTTTCCCCCCGATTGTGGTCGGAGCTGAAAAATTTCACGGTAGGGCCTTCGAGAGTGTCGGTTGATTTATTTCGCTCAGTTTTTGTTTACTATAACAGAACGAGCCGGAGCATAGCAAGGGTTCAGAGGGAACAAGGTTTTCTGTGATTTATAGGGTCAGTTTGTATAGTTCCGTCTGCTCTACCTTTCAACGTCGTCATTTGTTGTGAACAGATTTTCACACCTATAAGAAGCAGGTTTATACAGTGTGTCCCACTTTAAGTAGCCACAGCCTCATATTTCATTGAGAATAAAATGATTTGAAATATATTTTTTTCAGGAAAACCTTTATGTTGATGAAACATTCGTAAATCCATTTTCCACTATGGCCAATTGAAAGAGTGGGGAAACATTTTAGGGACTTTTTCATCACAAAATCAGCATCAAATTCTGTTTCAGAGTTCCCTTAAACCCCCAGGTCTCATTGCTTGAATCAATCGATTATACAGAGTGTCATTTCAATTCAATTCAATTTATTTTTTGGTCCATCGAGCTGAATAGCTATAGGACAAGTCAGGTTGTACATATAAAATTTGGTAATAAAATTACAGAAAATTGACAACACAGCAAACATTCACAATAACAAAAATATATAAAAAATCTATCTATCACAGTATAAAATTGTCGAAGTAATCCTTTAGGCTATAGGGACAGAGGTTGAGGAGAAGTGTTTTTATTTTACTTTTGAAAAGTAGCAGGCTATCGATCTTTTTTATTTCTTTTGGAAGAACATTATAAACTCGTAGCCCCAAGATATCTGGTGTTTTTAGGGATAATGTGAGACGAACGTTTGGGTTATGAAAATAATTTTTTTCCTAGTGTCATGGTTATGTATTGATTCATTCGTGGTTAATCTGTCTGTGAACGTAGATCAAGAGTTCATATATATAACCCATAATATGGGAGTATTCTATAACGTTTGAACAATTCCCTACATGAGGTTCCATTTTGGACATTTGCTAAACATCGCACAATTCTCTTTTGGGCTACAAAAACATTCTGAACGCTACACGAGTTTCCCCAAATGGTTATTCCATGAGTAATTCTACATTTAATTTCACCAAAGTAGAAGAGTAACATTCCATGAATATCCAAAATGGATTTTAGAGATCTTAATTGATAACATTTAGTGTTCAATGTTTTAGCTAGTGCTTCACAGTGAGTATTGAATGATAAATTCTGGTCCAATTTGACACCTAAGAAAGTATTACATTCCTGTTTATCTATTGTTTCGTTATTTATTTCTATATCTAAATTTGTGATTTTATTACTTTGCCTCGTGTGGAAGTTCACATGACTGGTTTTGGAAGCATTTAAGAACAATGAGTGTTCGTAAGACCACTTGCAGAGTGACTTGCAACAGGAGTTAATTTTATCTTGTATTTGACCTGAAGATTTGACTGTGAATAAAAGCGTGGAATCGTCCGCATAAAGACAAGTATACGCATCTTGGAGCACTAGAGGTAATTCATTGATATAAATGATAAATAATATAGGGCCCAGCACAGACCCTTGGGGGACTCCTATTCTACTAGAAAGTATACTAGAAATGTGCTCTGTTTTCACATTATCCTTTTTGTGATTAATCTTAACCTGCTGAAGCCGTCCGTTCAGGTAGGAGAAAAACCATTCACAGAGTTTTCCGCGAATTCCATATTGATAAAGTTTATCCATCAAGAGTTCATGCTGGACACAGTCAAAAGCCCGGCTGAAATTACAAAATATTCCAACCGAGCTCTCGCCTGCTTCCATAGAATCCAATATTTTTCCGTAGAAATCATGAATTGCGGTGACTGTGGAACGACCAGAGCGGAAACCATGCTGGTTGTTCAGAATTATAGAATTTTTATCTAAAAAGTTTAATAATTGATCCAAGATAGAATACTCAAAAATTATCGAGATAACGGATGGGATTGTTATGGGACGGCAGTTTTCTAGATTTTCAGAGTTTCCTTTTTTTAAAATAGGAGATACTAGAGCTGTTTTCATTTCTCGTTGGAAATATTCCTACCTGTAGCGATAAGTTGATCAGGTATGTAAGTGGTTTTATGATACAATGGGCAATTTTTTTAATAAGGAAGCCTGAAATACCGTCTGGACCATGGGTGTGTTTATTTTTCAGTTTATGCTTTATAACATACAGTGCTTCTTCTTCAGATATGTGGCATATAAACATGCTATTTAAAACTGTTCTATTTGCCGAAATTCGTGTATTATTTATTGAATCAGGGTTTTTTATTTTTTCTATGGTTTCGTATGGAACATGAACAAAGAAATCATTGAATATTTCGGATATTTCTAACGGATCAGAGAGGATATTGTTTTCATGATTTATGATGATATTTTTGTTACTATTTTTATCATGCTTGCTCATATTTGGAATTAAATTCCACGTAAGTTTGTTCATATTTTCAGATTCTGCTAGTTTTTGGGAATAAAAGTTGTGTTTGGTGGTTTTAACTAGAATATTGTGTTTCTTTTTCGCTTGTACGTATTGTTGTTTGAGAGAATAGTCAAGTTTTTGAAGATAAAAGAGATTTTTTAGTTTTTCACTAGATTTTTTGACAGAATCGTTCACCCATTCCCTATTATTTGGCTCAGATATGATCACAGGTTGCTTTGGACAATTTTGATCAAAGTGAAGAATGAGGGTGTTATGAAAGTTGCTGAACTTTTGGTCAAAATCGATTGCCGAATATGTGTTTTCCCAGTTTTAATTCCCAAGTGATGTCTTTAGTGCATTAATATTATATTCATTTAGAGACCTTTTAGTAAAAAGAGTTTTCTTCGATTCGTGATTGTCATTTACTCCAGAATAAAATACAACTGTACGATAGTCAGAAATTGTGTTATCATAAACATAGTGTTCTCCTACTGTAGATAAATTGGTATATATTTGATCAAGTACTGAATTATCTCGGGTTGGTTCAAATATTCTGGGTTCTAGATTAAATGATCTGAGAAGATGTGCAAAATCATTCCTTTCATTTTCATTCAATGAATTAAAATTGAAATCACCACCCAAAACTATAGAATTTTTGGGATTGAAAATTTTGTTCAGAATGAGATTGATATTTGCTGCAAATATTGCAAAGTTTCCAGATGGAGATCGATAGCATGTAATAATAACCACATTTTCATTAAATTTTGTTTTCCAAGTTACACCAGTGACTTCAATATCTTTGTCTATAGAGTATGACGTTAGGTCAAGTTTGTTGCTGGCAATATGATTAAATTTTTTTCATCAGTAATATTTGTTTCATTTTGAAAATTCTTCACTTTTCACAAAATTCACAAAAATATTCAATTAATACTGCGAAAAATAACCAAGTTCTTCTTTTCCAAGGCAAACTGTGATAACTTGAACAGTGAAAAATTGGCAAAAATATATTAGGGATCTTTTATTGAAAATGTAACCCCATCTCCTGGTTTTGGAATTTCCTAGAACAACAGAACCCAATGCTGAATCATTGAAATATACAGGATGTCATATGAAGCTGGCAATATCTCCAACTCCTATTCATCCATAATGCTTGGGATGATTTCAGAAATGTCTTCTGTTGTGATAAAGATCCCAAAAATATTCCTTTAATACGGCAGAATGTAAACAAGCATCACTTTTCCATGGTTAACTATGATCAGCTGAAAAGTGAAAATTAATAATAATAATAATCTTTATTTACAGTAAATATAGTGTATAAATGTAGAGTATAGAATATAATATTGATAGAATAGGATTTCAAAAGTACAGTTTTATAAAATATGTAAATAATAAAATATGTGTGTAGTATATACAGGGTGTTAATTGAGTACGTTGACAAACTTCGGGAGGTGATTCTTTGAAGGTTTTCAGGACGAAAAGTTCATATAAACATATGTCCCAAACGGCTTGGTTTTCGAGATACAGGGCGATAAAAATACATTTTTTTCAAGATTTTTTAGAGTTAACTTCGACATTTTCGACAATAATCAGTTCAAATTAGGCAAGTACAATCCATTCAATAGGGCGCACGATACAAAATAATGCATTTCTTAAATAATTCACAGGGTCCTCCTTTTTTCAGAGTCAAGCTTTGTTCAACCCTTCAGAATTTTTTTTCCGCCGCCACTGACATATTATGAGAAAGGAATAATCAATGTTGTTTCATTTAACATCTTTTTGATATCTTGCATTTTTTCATTTACTTGTACGGTTCAGGGGCTATAATGAAAATATTAATTTAAACATTTTCCAGTGTGGCATAACATTAGAAAATTTGAAAATTAAACATTTTCAATTATTGTAAATTGATGGAAATATTTTTTCAGAATTAGAAAAATCTACGATGAATAAAAATTATACAATAAAAAATATAAAGACAAGCTTTTATACAAATGCACTGAAAATGAAAAATTAATTTGTTTCATTTTTTGTAGGTTATTCTGTGAATATCAAAATCTTTCTGTACAAGATTACCTAGATCAAACAATGAAATGAATTATTTTTTCCTTTTCAGTGTATTGTATAAAAACTTTAAAATGTTTTCTTTTTATAATTTTCATTTTTAACATTTTAGTTTATTTTTTATGTGAAACTGAAAATCTCCAACCCAAAAACCATCACATACCAATTTTGAAAAGAATCGGATCATAATCACAAAACTCGTCCGCCATATTGGAGCCGCCATTTTGTTTTTTAACAAACATTTTTTTAATGCATTGTCACCGGAATTAAGGAAACCTGCCAAATTTCAAATTAATCGGAGTATTAGAAGTGGGTCAAATTCAACTTTTATTAAATTGTTTGTTAGTTACAAGTGAAGCTAAATAAAAGCTTGTTATTGTAAAGATGTGATTTCTTTTTGTGATATCTAACAGAAAACTACTATCTCCCCGTCACTGCGGTACGCTGGATATTAAACTAGATCTGACAGATATTGGGAAAACCTTAACTTTCAACCTGAAGATTCTGATGGTAAAAATGTGCATTTTCATTGAGATATTTGATTAAAAATGTTTTTACCCATCAGTATTGATAGAGAACTCATACAATTTTTTTGTTATTTTAAAAAAAGATATTTTTTAGTTTTCAATTGAACGTTTCCTTTTCAACATAAAAAACTTCCGAAAGGTAATCCTGTAATGGAAGATAGTTAATAGGGTTTATCTAATAGTCGCAGATCATTACACATTTGATTTTCATTTATGAATCTCTGGTCATAACTCCGAAAAACTAAATCAAACAAATTTTTGTTTCCGTACGGAGTACATTATTTTATCAGAAATTTCGGTTTGTTTTTTCTTCAGCAGTAACGCAGAAATTTTGTAATCAATTTGAATTCATAAAAATAGCAAAGTGGGCTTTGATATTAATTCATTTATTTAAATATCAACAACCTGACAGTTATCGAAAGTTGAGAAACTGTCTCATTGTTAATTCTTCATTAGTGCAAGCTATAAAGCAGATTCATTCAATATTCCTTTGGATAAAATAGTTGAATATACAAATTCAGAAATGGCAGACATGCACTTAATGTATGGAATGGCTGATGGTAACGCTCGTGCCGCCAGACGAATGTATCTAGAAAGATTTCCACAACGTCATATTCCCAGCACACAAATGTTCATCAATATTCACTCCCGTCTTCGTGAAACAGGTACTTTCAAGAGGTCTGCTGTTCTCATAGGAAGACCCAGGAGAGTTAGAACAGTTCAGATAGAAGAAGCTGTACTTAACGAAATTGAGCAGCATCCAGACACCAGTACAAGACAAATTGCGGCACAGTTTAACGTAACCCATGTATTGGTATGGCAAATTTTAAAAGAGCAACAACTTTATCCCTATCACATACAGCGTGTTCAAGCTCTTCTGCCAAGGAATTTTCCAAAGAGATTAACTTTTTGCACTTGAATTCGAAATAAATTGTTGGAAAATCCATGGTTTTTATCTCAAGTGTTATTCACCGATGAGGCATGCTTTTCCCGTAAAGCCATTATTAATTTTCACAACAATCATATGTGGGCTGATGAAAACCCACACGCCGTGATTGAAAACCATTTTCAAGAGACGTTTTCTGTGAATATTTGGGTTGGAATTGTAGGGAATTTCCTTATCGGGCCACATTTTCTGCCTCATAGACTCAATGGTGACCATTATCGACATTTTCTTGAATTCATCTTACCTGGACTCCTAGAAGAGATCCCACTGAGGGAAAGAATTGGAATTTGGTTTATGCATGATGGTGCTCCAGTACACTTCAGATTGGTTGCACGCCAATATTTAGATGAGAATTATTCTGATCGCTGGATTGGGCGTGATGGGCCACAACTTTGGCCACCAAGGTCACCCGATATGAATCCACTTGATTTTTTCCTCTGGGGGCACTTTAAATCATTAGTGTACCGAACTCCAGTTCAAAGTGAAGAAGACCTGAGGAATCGCATACAGGAGTCATGCGGAATTATAAGAAACACTCCTGATATTTTTGAGCGTGCCCGCCAGTCTATGGTTAGGCGCATAAACGCATGCATTGAAGTTGGCGGTGGCCATTTCCAGCAGCTGCTCTGACATATCAATTTCAATAATGGTCCTTTTCTGAACTTAATTTTATTCCTAGGGAATTTATGTTACTTTGTTCTATTATTTGATAATAAAGTTATTCACTATTGAAAATGTCCAAAATTATTTTGCCATAATTAACTTTGTGCAATACATATTCAACCTGAGTTATGGTAAAAAATGTATGGGAGCTCCATAACATTACATTTTCTCTACACGAGCAGAAAATAGCTATTTGTGTAATGAGAACAAAATGACGTATTGCGTCACGCGCTAATCTTTGGAGAGTGGCAATGACACTTCGAGAAATGAATTATTTTATATCATGCGCACTATTGAATGGATTGTACTTGTCCAATTTGAACTAATTTGGATCGATTATTGTCGAAAATTTCGAAGTAAACTCCAAAAACTCCTAAAAAATGTATTTTGATCACCCTGTACTTCGAAAACCAAGCCGCTTGGGACATGTTTATATGAACTTTTCATCTTGAAACCTTTCAAAGAATCACCCTTCAAGTTTGTTAGACTATTTGCTTCTCAAATTTCTTTATGTTATGCGTTACTGGAAAATGTTTGCGTTAATATTTTCATTGTAACTCCTGAACCGTACAAGTAAATGAAAAACATCAAGAGAACAAAAAGATGTTAAATGAAACAACATTCATTATTCCTTTCTCATAATATGTCAGTGGCGGCGGAAAAAAAAATTCTGAAGGGTTGAACAAAGCTTGACTCTGAAAAAAGGAGGACCCTGTGAATTATTTGAGAAATGCATTATTTTGTATCGTGCGTACTATTGAATGGATTGTACTTGCCTAATTTGAACTGATTATTGTAGAAAATGTCGAAGTTAACTCTAAAAAATCTTGAAAAAAATGTATTTTTATCACCCTGTATCTCGAAAACCAAGCCGTTTGGGACATATGTTTATATGAACATTTCGTCCTGAAAACCTTCAAAGAATCACCTCCCGAAGTTTGTCAACGTACTTAATTAACACCCTGTATACGTACTTTAACAAGACTAGACATAATTTGATAGTACATTTTTCATAGATAAAATCATATTCGTGTAAATAAATCATTTTCCACAAAGTCGTAGACTGTCTGTGGAGGATGTCGATCAATTGAGTAATTCTATAAATATAACATACATAAGTACACATGACAATATACCCGGATATTTTTTTTTCTTTTTTTTCTTTATTCTTTTTTTTTCACATCTCAATCAAGCTATGAATTTCCCATCTATTTGTATTTAGTAAGTGTGCTTTCAGTTTTTTTTTGAATAACCACAAGTTGTTTATTTTTTTTATTTGAGGTATGAAATTGAAAAATTGTGGGACTAAGTATGAGTAGTTTCACTGTCCTATAGATTTTGACGCAAGAGGAGTTTTATACATTTTTTTATTTCTTGTATTATGAGTATGTTCATATATATGAAGATTCAATTTATGTTTCATTTCAAAACACGATGTCATAAGGAAATAATTTTGTCGGATATCAAGAATTTCAGATTCAGAGAATAAATTATCAGACGAGTATCGATTTGTTTTTTTTTAAATTATTCTTAGGAAAGTTTTCTGTAATATTTCCACATTTTTTATATGGTCTTTGAGTGCACTACCCATCCTATGATTCCATATGTAATTCTGGATTCTACTAGAGCATGGTAGATCATCTTCAGATGTTTTTTTTCTAGGTATTTCGCTAGGTACTTGAATCTATAGAGGATACTTCTCAACGTGTTACATAGTGTTGTAATGTGCACGTTCCATCTGAGATGTTTGTCAATTTTTATGCCCAAATATTTAATCGAATCATTTTCTCTTATTTCCATGTTTTCTTCAATTTTGAGGACCGAATAGGGAGGCTTAGTGTTTTCATAGCATGAAAACGGCAGATAGAATGTTTTATCGAAGTTAATTGTAAGAAGTTTATAGTCAAACCAAATTGGGGAAATATATAATAATAGTACCTAATAATAATAATTGTGTTTATTATTTTCAAATGAGTTGTTTTTACAAAATACAAGGTTGCAGTGGCGAAAGAAACAAGACAATTTTTGTTCAGCAGAATGTATATACAGTGTAATCCCCGAGGTAGGTACGCACCATATGGGAAATTCTTTATTATGGATTATACAACAAAAAGTTACTCCTGATAAATGTTTGTGCATCGCCTAAATCTAAACAGGCAACAACAAAATTCAGCAACACATGCGTAATATACGAGGAACGTTGGCAAACTTGATTTTGAGTCAGAAGTGAAGTAGGTACCCTTGTTTTGGAAAATTTTGAAAAATGTTATTTGGAAAAGTTGTTCAACATTTAAAAATTCATCTGGATTTGAAGTCATGGTCATCTAAGTGGGTTTTGATATTTTAAACATTTTTTCAATAGTGCTTTCAAAAAATAAAATTACTCTAAAACGACAAATAAGTGACATCCTGTTTACAACGATTCATTATAAAAGCGTAATAGCTATTTATTTATTTATTTATTTATATTCACACAGGCCTATTGGCCTAATTACATGAATATATACATTCAAAATTATATTCAAAATAACATTACAATAAATGAAAAATTTCAGTATCAAATAGAATTGTAGGGGACATCAATACAAAATAAACAGTATTACCTACTATATAACATTATCTACTTGTAATACCTGGTTTAGTATCATATGCTAATTAATATTTGTTGCTGAAGAAATAGTTTTCGCAGTCTGTTGAATGTCATAGACCAATCTAAATCAATCAATGAATTAGTATAGTTGGCCAGTCGAAGCATGTTTGCAAGAGGGGCGCGAGATGTCGTGGACAATAATGAAGTATTGAACATTAGAGGGAACCTGGTTCGGCGGGCAGACACATTAAAAGGGATAAGAGCTAAGAGATCGGAAGAATTGATATCGTAATTTATTATTTTATGCAAGAATGATAGTATATTCAGTTTTATCCTATTATCCAAGGAAATAACACCGAATTGTAACCTGAGCTGAGATGATCTAACAATATTGTAATCTGGCCAGATTCTATACTTTTTGAAGTACAGATGTCGAAGAAATCTGTTTTGGACTTTTTCTAATGATTTTAGAGTAGTTTGTGATTCCCCATTCCAGATTATTGAACCGAATTCTAGTTTAGGCCTCACAAGAGTGTAATATAACGTGATCAAAGTTTTTATATGTCTGAAATCACAGCATTGTCTAATTATGAATCCAAGTGTTCGGGTTGCAGACTTTGAAGTATTCTCAATATGTTTAGTGAACGATAGTTTATTATTGTACGTTATGCCGAGATCTTTGATTTCTGTGCATCTCCTCAGATAATCCTCATCCATTTTATAATCGAAAAGTATTTGTTCTTTAGTATGTGATAATGTCATTCCTGAGCATTTTTTCACATTGAATGGTAATTTAAATTCATTGCTCCATTCGTACAACAAATTAACATCTTTTTGAAGCAAAACACAGTCTCTAACTGTTTGAATTTTCCTAAATATCTTTAAATCATCAGCAAATAACAAACATTGTGAATTTTTCACCACAGAGGGTAAATCATTAATAAAAAGAATGAAAAGTAAAGGTCCCAAATTTGACCCTTGTGGTACTCCTGAGTTAGCGTGAAATTTTCCAGAAGTGTTACCATTATACCTAACCATAACATTTCTGTTTTCTAGATAATTTTTTAAGAGTTCTAAAAGTCTTGCAGATAATCCAAACTTATGAATTTTTCGTAGTAAAATGTCATGATCTACTTTATCAAAGGCTTTACTAAAATCTGTAAATATGGTATCCAATTGCATTTTTTCTTTCATGGCATTAGTAGCAGTATTTGCAAATAAAAATAAATTGGTATTTATTGATTTTTTGTTCATGAATCCGTGTTGCTCGTTTGAAATATTCATTTCAACATGTTTGAAAAGTCTACTGTAAATAATTTGTTCAAATAGTTTTGCTGGCGCACACATAATAGAAATCGCCCTGTAGTTTTCAATTTCCATTTTATTACCAGATTTGAATATTGGCGTGCTGATTGCATTTTTCCATATCCGTGGAAAAGCTGAACTACGAATGATCAGATTGAATATGTGCAGTAGAGGTTGCTTTATCCATTCATAACAACCTTTAAGGACATAAGGTGGAATTCCATCAACACCGGACGCTTTTTTTGGTTTAAGTTTTTTTTATCGCTTGATCTAAATCTATTTCACTGATTTATGTACCAAGGAACGCTCGTGGTACAACCAAGATTTTATTTTTCACGAAAAAATTATCTTAAACGACGTTGTTTACTTCAGTGAGCTTCTATGCAATTGCCAAGGAAACATTGAAGAGGTTGCTAAGGGTTGTTTATTTAATGAAATGACGCTGCATTTTTTGTAAGATTTGACAAGCTTGTTAGTGGAGGAAACTAAAAACGGTTGTGTTTATAATAATTATGGAGATCCCACAGAATGTGACGCTCAAAGATGAAAAAGCGTTAGGAAATTTACTGCCTATGAAATCCAAATACTTATACGAGAAGGAGTATGACCATTTTTTGAAATGGAAAAATGAAATCAGAGTGAATACCGTAAATGGAACTGTCTTAATAGCATACTTCCAGGAACTGGTGAGTTTATCTCATGAAAAATATTAATATTTTTTATTTATTTAAAGTTATTTCAGTCTGAAAAATATAGTGCAAATAGTCTATGAAATCAAGATTGATTGTTGAAGAAAACATTAATATATCAGCATTCAGTCAACTGATGGCCTTTCTGAAAGTTAAATCAAAAGGATACATTCCTAAAAAATCAAAGGTATTAGAAGGTGGACAAGTATTGAGAAAAGCTCCAGATGATACATTCCTGCTACAATGGGTGTATTTGGAAGCTTAAGACGTGGTAAAATCATGGACCTATAAAGTCAGTATTTATACGATATTATACGTCCATGGATAAAATGGTCAAGATGACAATTGATGACATTGAAGACAGAGGAGCCGTTTTACTGATCAAGGTACCAGAAACCAAGACCTGCACCCCAAAAAGTTTCACCATTGTTGAAGAAAGCGAAATAGGAGACTTGTAATTAGTTAAAAAGTACATTGCACTGCGACCAAAAGGATGTAAATAACGTAGGTGTTTTTCAACCTACAGAAATGATAAATGCATTGAGTTACCTATAGGTTAAAATACTATTGGGAGTGTTCCTTCTATCACATCAAGGTTGAAAAATTAAAACATCCCGAAACGAATGACAATTTCAGAAACGTTGATTTTGAAAAACTAATAGTTTGTTTAACAAACGAAGATTGGTCAGAGGTATATGAAAAAGTCGGTACCGAAAAAGCTTTCGATATATTTTTTGAAAAACTCTTGAATTATATAAATATTTCATCGCACATTCAAAAACTTCGCAAAAAATTTGTCAAACTGAAACCGTGGATTACAACTGGATTGATAATATCGATCAAAAAGAGAGATAAACTTGCTAAATTAGTCTCAAAAAATAAACATGATTTTGCTCTACAGGGTACTTACAAGAAATATAGAAATTTCCTGAATAAACTCATTAAGTTCACTAAAGAAAATTATTACAAAAACAAATTGAATGAAACCGGTGGTGACATAAAAAAAGTTTGGAAAGTGGTTAATGAAGCAACAGGGCGGACAAAAACTAAAATTGGTATTAAAGAAATATACAATGAGAATAATCATATTATAAAAAATGATCAAGAAATTTCAGATATCTTTGTTGATCACTTCACAAATATTGGTCCCAAATTAGCTGAAGATATAGATATTCCAGACAACTACATATCGTTAGTTCCATACTACAATCCAGAAAGTATTTTTTTGAAACCTATTACAGAAAATGAAATCATAAATTTTACAAAAAAATTGAAAATTGACTCATCTCCAGGACCAGATCAGATAAATAATAGAATACTGAAATCTATCATTAGCCAAATTTCACAAGTTTTAACTTTTTTATTCAATTTGAGTATTAAATCTGGTGTTTTTCCTAAAATTTTGAAAAATCTACCATTGTTCCAATTCATAAAGGAGATGATAAAAGAAATTGTAATAACTATAGGCCCATATCTTTGATCAATACAATCGGTAAGCTTCTCGAAAAATGCCTTAAAACACGCATTTATGATTTCTTAAAAGAAAATAAAATTCTTTTTTCATCGCAGTATGGGTTTCGAGAAAATATGAGTACTGATGATGCAATATTTCAAGTTACTCACCGAATAAGTAAAAATTTAGATGACAATAAAAACACTATTGGTATATTTTTGGATCTAAAGAAAGCATTCGATACTGTTTCACATAATAAATTGTTAACAAAGCTATCTCATTATGGCATCAGAGGAGTATGCCTTGATCTCTTCAAAAGTTATTTAACAGACAGACAACAAATTGTTAAAGTAGGTACTACTACCAGCCACATCAGAAACATGACTTGCGGAGTTCCTCAAGGAACAGTACTCGGACCATTACTCTTTCTTATATATGTTAACGAAATTTTAAAAACAAATATTTCGAGTACAATAATTTCCTATGCTGATGATACAGTTTTAATTGTCAGTGGTAACTCATGGGAAGAAACAGTAACGAATGCTGAGATTGATATTTCTATTTTGAAAAATAACTTTGATTATGATCTTTTAACACTAAATTTGAAGAAAACTAATTTTATCACATTTTCCTGCAATGAGATAAATCAGCCTAAAAATATAAATAAAATTGTAATTCATAAATCCAAATGCATACTAGAGAAACTTGAACATTGTGATAAATTTAAATGTAAGTGCCGAGAAGGAATAGAAAAAACTGAATACACAAAATATCTTGGAATATATATAAACAAAAATCTGAAATGGAATACTCACATATCAATACTAACCAAAAAATTGAGACAGACACTATGTAAATTTCGATTACTCAAAAACATAGTTAGTCGAAAACTTTTGATTATGTTTTATCATTCTTTGTTTGAATCCATTATGTCATACGGAGTGATTGCATGGGGAGGGACTTACACAAATACTCTGAAATCGGTAACTAGTCTTCAAAAATACTCTAAAAATTATGTTCAATAAACCATTTGATTTCCCGTCAAAATTGTTGTTTCACCAGTACAAAATTCTAACTATAAGAGAACTGTTTTATAAAAAAAACCTGTACTTTCCTCAAAAATCATAGTTCAATATTAACAACATCAACCCATTACCATAATACTAGATCAAAATCTAACAAAAATCTCCAGTCACAAACATTTTCACACACTATATTACAACAACATGCCATAAATATAGGATGCAGAGTATTGAATTTGGTTCCAGTGAACATAAAGAAACTGTGTAAAAAAACTTTCGCCAAACGTATAAAAGATTGGATTCTTGAGAATATTGAAAATCTAGAAAGACATGTAGCTTTTAAATGAATTGTGATATTTTACTCATTTGTTAATATTTGTTATTTTATCTTTTTTGGAAAGATATTTTGTTATTGTTATTTTTTACATTTTTTATATTTATTTATAAATATTATATAATAATATATATATATGATTACACACAGGTTTCATAACCTATGTAATCATATATTGATTTTCTTGACCATTAATTTTAAATTTTCATATATTAATGTATTTAAGTTCAATAAATAAATAAATAAAAAATAATATCATATCTTAATTTGGAAAACCCGAAAGGTTATACCAGACATTGTCTACGCCGAATGTCGTCAACGCTTCTTGTTCAAGGTGGTGCTTGAAGATCAAAATTGCTACAATGATAGCCCAATCCGTTTCCGAAAAAGAAAACGTTAACGTTCCGAACGAAACCGAATGCACATTGAGGAGTTCATCATCGGTCAACTTACAGAACTTCAAACTTGGTACTAATTTTTCAGGAACATTTGAAAATTGTAATTTCTATTACGTTATGGGTCTGTTAATAGCAACCGTTCCCAAAGTATTATGAAGCAGTATTGGGCAAGTGAAAAATAAAATAAATTGATGGATGTAGCCGTTACTACGTGGTAGGAAATCATCACGAAAAATGAGAAATAAAACTTTCTATGTTTTTATACCACTTCTATTTGTAACCAACGTTAGGACGAAACTGCAGTAACGTTGGTTACAAATAGAAGTGGTATAAAAACATAGAAAGTTTTATTTCTCATTTTTCGTGAAAAATAAAATAATACAAATTGTTCAACTATTATTTCAACTGTACGGTAACTTTTTTTAAAGTGAAATATATTTCAAAATTTTTGGTGATCACGCTGATAAGTATACGATCTATCCCATCCACGACATTTCTTCAACAGAAATCCTCACCCTTTTTCCGACACTACCCCCGTCACCGATAAATATCAATCGCCGACGCCAGCCCCTCCCCGCTCTCTTCCGTCGAGTCCATTACATTAATTACAGGAAAAAAGTGGCGAGAAATAATCCTGCAGGAAAACTGCTTTAATTTTACGGCCAGCCACTCTCACCTTCGTGGATTTACGGTCCAATTTCTGAATTTTATCGCTGTTCTTGGGAGCCACAAAGCATCAGTTGCCAGATAAGTGAATGATATTTGTTACCGATTTTCTCGAATTATGAAGGTTAATGAAAGAAATCAGTGTGGAAGCGAAGAATCAGGCAATCCATTGATCTGTCAAATAAATTCAATATGGCTTTTGGTTGTGGACTTTGAGAGCCTTTTTGAAGTACTAGACTGGTGCCTATTATTTTTGTGAAAAAGAAAAAAGTTACCGGCAAGGACCAGATGGAAAATATTGAGGTTCCAACTTAAAGGAAAAGAAATATTTTAAACTTGAAAACACTCAAATTGGTGAAATGGGGATGAAGTTTAGGGGTTGAAGGTGATTTTTTGCGATTTGCGGCGAAACGTAACCTTATAGAGAAAATGATCGATGAGAAAGTTGTAGATACCAAAAAGATCAAAAACTTTTCTATCCAACACTCTTTGACATAACCTCAAATTAGCCATCAAAATGACAGAAAACCAATTTTTCCGTATTTAAATTATTTCTCCCGTATAAATGATTTAATTCAGATGAAAATTTCACACCTCTACTTTTTAACCAATAAGATGCCTTAATTTTGACTAGTTACCATGGCAACTAAAAATATTTCCGGAAATTTTTTCGTGGCGCCACGATATTTAAGTGGAAATTTTTTGACAGTTGAAAAGGTAAACATATAATCTAAAACCATTAAATATTGTAGATATACACCTGTGAATAATGCAAAATTTCTATAAGAATTAACAATATTATTTATTATTGGCTATAAAGTTTCATTTAACAGAAAACACAAATTTGTTTAATTATTATGTATTAAAAATTTATATTTCAAAAAACGTAGGATCTACAAACATAGTAAGATTTAAATGTTGCTTGAATTCTTACCCATCCTCTCTTCTTAATGGTGAATAGAAAGGTGACGAATTAATTAGATGTCTGTGTTTTAAGACATACGAGAATATGTTGAACAATTCTTAGAAATAGAAATAGAAATAGAATTTATTCATCACTGAAATATTTACATATACATACGAATACATAAGTACATGTAAAAACTAATCGGACTAGTCACAAAGAAAAAATTCAGGAATATACAATTTAAAATATAAGGAATATACATAAAATTAGATTAAAATTCTCTACAATGTAGCGTCTAAAAACTCTTCAATGGAGTAGAATGATTGACTGATCAGATAACGAGTCAAATTATCCTTCAACACATTTGAACTCGCTGAGCTTAAGTGCGGGAATATATTCATAAGTCGGTTATAACACTTGATTCCTTGGTATATGTGAGAGTCTTGACCAATGCTCAATCGTGAGTATGGCTTAGCATACTATATAGAACCAAACAAAATTTCAATGTCAAAATATTTTATTACTCAACATATTCTCCTCTTAATTGGATACATTTATTACAGCGATCCTGCAACGTCTCTAGACCTTTTAAAAAAATGTTTCTTCTTGCTCTGCAAACCAGACCTTCACAGCTTTTATTACCTCCTCGTTGGAAGAGAATTTACGACCTTTTAAACTTTTTTTCAGTTGAGCCAAATCTGGTGAATAAGGGGAATGTTCTAGTAATTCAAACCCTAAATCACGGATTTTTTGCATGGGCGTTGTCCTGCAAATACAAAACACCTTTGGATAGCTTTACGCGTCTTTTCCCTTCAATTTTTTCCCGTAGAGTGGTCAGTAATGTCGAATAGTAATCTCCAGTTATTGTTCTACCCTTATTCAAAAAATCAATCATGATTACTCCATGGCAGTCCCAAAAAACTGAAGCAAGAACTTTTCCATCAGATTTTTGGACACGAAACTTCTTAGTTCTTGAAGAACCGGAGTGTCGCCATTCCATCGATTGTTGCTTCGTTTCTGGATCGTAGAAATGTCTCATCCATAGGAAAAATTCGGTTTAAGAAGTCTACATCGTTTTCAAATCGAGCACAGATTGAACGCGATGCTACTACCCTTGCACGCTTTTGGTCAAAATTCAACCATTTGGGGATCCATTTTGCAGCAATTTTTCTCATGTCCAAATTGACGTGAACTATATGATGAACGCGTTCGTATGAAATATTCAGAGCTTCAGATATCCGTTTTAGCCCAATTCGATGGTCTGTTAAAATCATGTCATGAACTGCATCGATATTTTCGGGGACTGACACAGAAACTGGTCTTCCCGATCAGTCATCATCTTCAATAAAAAATTTACCTCTTTTGAAGCTTGCAGTCCAATTTTTCACGGTCGCATACGAAGTACATTGATCACCAAGGGTATTAAGCATATCTTCGTAAATCTGCTTACCTCTTAACCCTTTTAAATACAGGTACTTGTTGATGGCTCGATACTCCAATTTTTCGATTTTCACAATTTCGGTGAACATATTTTTTCTTTGAATTTATTGCGTAACTCTGGTTTACTTTTTTGACGTCAAACTTTACACTGACACTTCTAATAAGTTATTGTTCGTTGCTATGGTAACGCAATATTTTGTTTATGCAGGGAACTGAAAGAGGCGTTCAACAAGGAGATCCTTTGGGCCCAGCACTCTTTTGTTTATGTATTGAGAAAATGACAAGATCCATTGAAGCTGAATTCAACTGTTGGTATCTTGATGATGGCGCTATAGGTGGCAATGCAGATGTAGTCCTAGAAGAGTTCAAAAAAATTGTATCATCCTCCAATGAAGTCGGCCTCAGTCTAAATTTCAAAAAGTGCGAACTTTTTCTTACGAACGAGCTTTCAGAACACATTTCGAAGAGATTCAACGATTTTGCTCCCGGCATTAAAATAATGGACAGAACCAATTGGACCCTACTTGGTGCACCTCTTACGGTGGAATCTTTGGCAGAATGCCTTAACCAAAAAACGGATTCCCTTATGTTGATGGCATCGCGCTTGGATACAATTCCTAACCATATTGGATATTTTCTCCTGAAGAATTGTTTGGCTATACCTAAACTGATGTATACTCTGAGATGTTGTGCAACATGGAGCTGTCAAAAGGAACTTAGTCATTTTGATTCAACACTTCATGCGACTTTGGAGCAGATAACCAATAACAACTTCAACGATTTAACATGGCTTCAAGCGACGCTTCCCGTGAACAAGGGTGGTCTAGGCATTCGTTTAGCATCTTCACTCGCTTTACCAGCTTTTCTTGCCTCTTTCAACAGCACCCGACGTTTGATTGACCACATTTTACCTGACCACTTTTCTAACATACCAGATTCATCGTACATAGAATGTGAATCTATTTGGCTCTCTAAAACAGGATCCGATGCACCTAGCTGTAAATTCTCACAGAAATCTTGGGATCTTCCTCTTATTGAATTGTCATCTACTAAACTCTTTGAGTCAGCTGCTAACTCTCAATTTGATATGGCTCGCCTCAAAGCAGTTTCTACTAAGGAATCTGGTGCTTGGCTTAACGCCCTTCCTGTTGCTTCCCTTGGCACTTTATTGGATAATGATTCCTTTAGGATTTCAGTAGGTCTTCGTTTAGGTTGTTCAATTTGTGTAAGCCATACTTGCAGATGTGGATCCATCGTCAACGAGAAAGGTGTTCATGGTTTGTGTTGTAAATTTAGTTCTGGACGTTTCTCACGACACTCCTCTGTTAACGATATAATCAAACGTGCTTTATCCACTGCTGACATTCCATCTGTTTTGGAACCTTTAGGAGTTTTTCGTGACGACGGTAAACGTCCAGACGGGATGTCTCTCATCCCTTGGAGTCATGGAAAACCTCTAGTATGGGACTTTACCTGTGCTGACACTGTTGCTCCCTCCCATATTTTTTCAACTTCAAGATTTGTTGGTGGTGCTGCAGATTCTGCTGAAAATTTGAAGATTAAAAAATATTCCAATTTAATTGACCAATATATTTTTTATCCAATAGCCATCGAAACCTATGGCTCTTTTGGTAGTTATGCTTCTGAGTTTTTCAAACTCATTGGTCATAAACTTATAGATAAAACCGATGATCCTAGAGCAAGGACTTTTCTTTTACAAAGAATAAGTATCGCAGTCCAAAGAGGAAACGCCGCATCTGTCATGGGTTCCATTCCATCCTCTCAAAATCTGAATGAAATTTTTATCCGTCCTCAATCATTGAGATTTCTGAACATGTCCTTTCACAGTTCAGCATATCCGCTTTCTACTTGCCCACTTCCTCCGCAAGATATGTCCAACAACCTTAACTCAGGTTCGATATCACGCCACTATAATAAAGACATGAACTCAATTACAGACCACTCAGTAAAAGGTGTCAGTGGTGAAAGTAGCAGAAAGTCTGTGATACATAGTTCAGCAAAAACAGTGAATACTCTCGGTCTTAATGGGTTGAAAAATATTGGTAACACTTGCTTCATAAACAGTGTTATCCAGTGTTTGTCGAATACTAAATGGTTGCTGGGGTATTTGAAGAAGGGCGCCTACACAAGAGACATAAACACAAGTATCTCTAGTATGAAGGGAGCCTTAATAAAAGCCTTCGCTGAGGTGATAAAGGAGCTATGGTCAAAAGATTCTTCTGATCGAGTGGTAAATACAGTCTCTTTAAAGAGTCAAATACAAAGATTCGCACCTCGTTTCATTGGTTACTCCCAACAAGATGCCCATGAGTTCTTGCGATACCTTCTGGAGGGTCTTCACGAAGATGTGAACAGAATAACGGAGAAGCCAAAATCTATTCTGACGGAGATAGACGAAAAGTTAAGTGACGGTGAGAAGGCGCAAGAATCTTGGTCGAGGTACTTAAGAATGGACAATTCCAATATCGTTGATAATTTCGTTGGCCAGCTTAAGTTCACATTGAAATGTACGTATTGCGGACACTGTTCTGTCACCTTCGATCCGTTCTGGGACCTATCACTTCCAATACCGCAACGAACAGGTCAACTGAGATTATCACAGTGTTTAGATTCGTTTACGAGGGAAGAAATCTTGGATGGCGACGAGAAGCTGACATGTGTTAAATGCAGAGAGAGAAGGAAGTGTACCAAATCCCTATCAATTTACAAGTTTCCCAAGATTTTAGTGATACATTTAAACAGGTTTTCTCCGATGGAACGATTCAGAGGAAAATTGAATGTAACCATCAATTTTCCGATAGAGGGTTTGGATATGAGTAATTATGCGGCAGACAATGTAGCCCCTTTCCGCTACAGTCTGTACGCATTGTCAAATCATAGTGGGACTATCTACAACGGACACTACACTGCCTACTGTAGGCATCCGCATGCGGGCACGTGGCACGAATATAATGATTCTCGCGTGTCCCCTATTTCATCCAGATCCCTCGTGAGCGGAGAGGCTTACGTTCTGTTTTATGAACAAGAAGGCACTAAATCGCACCTTTGAGTTCTATTTTTATTTTTATTATATATTGTTAATTTTACAAAATGTCTAATAAAAATATATGTCTAGGCTAACTAGATATCAATACATCCTCGTATATGTAATATTTTGAAACAATTTTGTTCAAATCTCTTTTACGCAAAAGGCCAGATTTACTTGACATCTGCAGCAGACTTTCTTGGATTTTCTTAAACAATCCATTCGACTCTAACGCTTCCTGGTCGCAATCTTCCATTAAATTCGTTAAATATATTAATTTTGGATGACATATTTGCACTTGACTCAACTCTTTGCAGTATTTACATAAATTGTACTATTCAAAGCATTTAATTTTTCTCAAATTGTTTAACGCAAATGCTTACAAGAAATGTTTTACATAAGAATATCTTTGTTTGCTGGTTTACTATACAGTAACTCAATGTTATTTACCAATATAAACCTCATCTGTCAAAAGCATGGCCGCCTATAGCATGGCCGCCTATATCACGGCCACCTACTGCAACAAACCATGTTAATATTATATTTTTTACATTAGAAGTGTTATGGATTACTTTAAGAAAATATACATTTCTACCGCCTTTAGTAACCTAAAATTATGAAAGGGCGATAGACTGATCTAATACCCATCTGAGTTTTAGCATTTGGTGTAACTAAAGTTGGTAATATTTTTTATTTGACGAATCATTTTGGACTTGACAAGCAATGAAATTAATTTAAAATGTCAGATTGGATTAATAATTTTTTTCCAAATTATGGTGTGAAATTTTCTTACCGAATACCACGCAAGCTTAAATTATTCGTGGAAATTTTCTTTCGGGCACGAATATTTTAAGAAAATTATTAATTTTCAAAATATTCATGCCCTCAAAAAAATTACCGGGTATAATTTAAGCTCCTGTGATATTGTAAGTGAAAATTTGTTGCAGTATGTCTTTTCTGGTGTCGGATAAGCATGATTCTTCTGCAATTCAGAAGACTACTAGTTTTCCTATACCTTTCGCTTGTCTCAAAGTTGCTGATTTTTTTTAAAGACGCCCGACATCAAATATCATAGTTTTGGAATTTTGACCCATATAATGCGAAACAAAGTGTTCAATGTAGTTATTCCTCTGGCACAGTGGATGACTTCCTTTCTGTTTTTATATCTACACCTGCGTGTTATTTCGTTCTTTCTATTACAACACAAAATTCACTCCAGGTGGTTGTTTTCATCTATTGTCTAACTTTCCTGTCCCTACATAGTTATTTTTGATATTCATTCAGCATTTTTACATGCAATAACTACTCATTCCACAATAATCCACTTCTGAAATTAATGTTCTCCAAATGCATGTCGTCATTGTCATCTTGAAAGGGAATTCTGACGCCATTTGCGAAGAACACTTCAACAAGGCGAATGAGATTCGTAAATGTTTGCCGAGTGGTGAAAGATTCTATTGTTCTCTCCAATTATTTTCCCATTCTCTCCCAAATTGAATGGGGTGGGATTTGGTTGTGGCAAGAAACAAGGAACAGAACAATAGGTTCAACGGCTTTCTCGAAATACTGTATTGGAATATTCAGTTCTCTATGGAAATGTCCGTTAAAACGTGTCCGAAGTATAATTCTCAGTGTTTACTAGAGCTCCCCAAAGAAGTTCCAGACTTGAAAAGCTGGTTGTTTTCGAGGATGGTATGAGGGTGATGCGAATATTTCTTTGAAAGTTGACAATTTTTCAGTTTGACTGAAATGGTTCTATCGTCAACAACTGTAAAAAACATCAAAAACAAAAAGGTACTTTTCCAACCATGACATAGATTTATCCAGTCTATAAACCTTGTGTTTCTCAAGACTAATAAAGATATTATTATTATTATTATTATTATTATTATTATTATTATTATCTATTTTGAATTAAAATTCTCCAGTCGGACCCTGTCTCCGATGCTCCGATACATTCGGAGGGCGCGCTGGCAACATCATTACCCCAATAACCACTCCCCAAACTATGGGGTAAGCAGCTATTGGGTCCGGGAATCGTGTGCCCTGAGCAGACGTAATGAACCGAGGATGACAGCCTTCTGCATTCTTCCGGCTATGATTTCTGACATCTTTCTACATGCCGGTATGATTTTTAAGTTCGAGAGTAATGAATCCATCACACCGCCAAGGGACCCTATTATCAGAACAACCATTTTTACAGAATGGTCTGGATAGAGCCTGCGGAGTTCGAAGAGTAAATCTCGATATTTCGTCCGTTTCTCCTCCTCCTTTCGGACGATATTCGTTTCGCCAGGAGCCGAAAACTCAATGACGAATATCGTCTTACTTCCATGGTCGAGGAGTACTACATCAGGCTTATTGGCCTGTATTATTATTATTATTATTATTATTATTATTATTATTATTATTATTATTATTATTATTATTATTATTATTATTATTATTATTATTATTATTATTATTATTATTATTATTCAGAAACTTTCGACAAATTTTGACTATACGAGGATGTATTGATATCTAGTTAGCCTAGACCAGTTCCCTGCATAAACAAAATATTGCGTTACCATAGCAACGAACAATAACTTATTAGAAGTGTCAGAGTAAAGTTTGACGTCAAAAAAGTAAACCAGAATTATGCAATAAATTAAAAGAAAAAATATGTCCACCGAAATTGTGAAAATCGAAAAATTGGAGTATCGACCAATCATCAAGTACCTGTATTTAAAAGGGTTAAGAGGTAAGCATATTCACGAAGATATGCTTAATACCCTTGGTGATCAATGTCCTTCGTATGCGACCGTGAAAAATTGGACTGTAAGCTTCAAAAGAGGTTTTTCCATTGAAGATGACGACCGATCGGGAAGGCCAGTTTCTGTGTCAGTCCCCGAAAATATCGATGCAGTTCATGACATGATTTTAACAGATCGTCGAATTGGGCTAAAACGGATATCTGAAGCACTGAATATTTCATACGAACGCGTTCATCATACCGGGTGACACAGCAGACATGTAGCAGCCTGTAGTTTTTTTATTTGAATAGATAAAAATTTGAAATTGGCAGAAGTTACGTAATCAATGATAGCGCTTCATTTAAATCTAACGACAACTTTTTTCCACTACTTGTTTGATCGGCAGTAACTCCAACTTCTTTTTTTTAATGACACCCTGTATATTTATCTAGCCTATCTTATTTGCCTTGAAATTCTCTATTCAACCGTGTATCACAAAGTGGCATTCGTTTCTCAATTCGCAGATGAATTGCATTTTATTGAAAAACATCAAGTTGGCTGTTACCCGAATTCGATAATCTTTCGATGCTTGGTAGGCTTGGAAATCCAAAGAGTATCAGTTAAACGATATAATTTCAGTTTTTTCCATACCTGATCACTTCCTACAGATTGTCAATAATTTCTTTAATAAAAAGAAAAAACGTCTGAAAATAACTCACCATATTGCGAAAACTGAGATAGGAACATATTTTTTTCAATTTGGCTACTTGTGAAGAAACTATCTGTCTTTCTCTTTGGCCATGTAGCCATATCATGATCTTTCCATTTGGAAACATAGAATTAAAATTGTTCCCCTGATCCACCAATTCACAAGTCTAGGTATTTGCAATAGTATTTTGCCTAGTAGGCGGTTACACAAAATATGATTCCTATAACTCAATAATAAACAATTATAACTAATAAAAAATTCCGCCACGGCAATTCCAATGTTTCAGAGTTTTTATGATACAAATAAAGTAGCTACAAACTTTTGACCTATGTGGAGATTGAAAAGTAAATCAGGAAAAATGGAGGGAAGAGTGCGCACTCCAATACTTTCACTATAAACATTAATGTCAATAATTGCATTTTTCATATAATATAATGAAGAAAAAAGCATCAAAAGCTTCTTTTATTAATAATAATAATAAAGAGTAATAAATTATAAATCACTAGAGGCGTATGAATGAGTCATATAAACTATTTTATCAACATTTTGATAATAATTGGCAATGTTATCACCCTCAATAAAATATTAATGACACCTGAGTGACGCTCTAGATTATGTCTGCGTCATTTTAATCCACGAAGGAGGCTTCGTAGCACCTCAACTTCAATTTAGGATACTTTGTAGAACTTCCCGGAAGTGAAAGGTTCATGAACATGGCAAGTTGTCCGAAGTTAATCAACTTTCGAACACGAAACTCTGTAGTTTGATGAAGTAAATCTCTGCGTTCAAGTTTTGTCAAATGGGGGTATTATACAAATTTTTTTGAGGTGAAAAGTTTGTTAGATGAGCTAAGTTGTTGGTTCATTATAAGAGGAGACTCATTATTGAAGTTAGATGGTTTTGACAGACAGTTACCCATGGTAGTGCCTTCCGTTTGTTGAAAATTTTCTCTTGAAAGAAAATAATTCAGCTGTATTTTTCTTTTAAGATACATTTTTGCCAATAGTTTTAATTTAGTATTTGAAAAAGTAAAATTCACGGTAGAGATGAATTTGAGAATTTATCATCTTTTCCACCAACCGATTTCCAGGAGTCTTTGAAGGCCACTAGATGCTCGTTAGGACAAGAGGATTGTTCCGAATTCTTTCGATTCTTCGTTTGTTTGAAAGTGGTTGACAATGTTTCACTTTGAGTAAGGTTTTTCTGGACTTTCATTGTCTAAAAAAGAACAAAGAAAAATTCAATTCTCTGCAATTTTTAATCACGACGTTTCAACTGTTAAAATCTACAGTCGTTATCAAGTGTATAATGCGACAATCTCAAGGATACTTCTTATATATGCTGTGGATAATTTTGTGTCATTAGCCTAGGGGTAATTTGCCTCCGGTAGAGCATTGTTAATTCTTATCGCAATTTCAATTGATCCATGCCACTAATTAAGGGTTTCCACACATTACGGATTTCTACGCTAGCTTGACTGAAGACTTCGTTGTTCATAATATATGCACTCTCTTTAAACTTCCTTCTATACCAGCCCTCTTCTTTATGGATGACTTCAGCTTCAGTCCATTTTATGTTGTGTTGGGTCGTCCAGACTTGATCCGCTATCCCTGACTTTGATGTTTCTCCTCGTTGAGTGTTTCTCTTGTGTTCAGCGAGTCTAACGCTAAGTGGTCTCTTAGTTTCTCCAAGATAAGCTTCACCGCATTCACAAGGGATGTGAATTACCCCTCCCCAATTTACATGCCACTGGATTAATATCGATTTCGTCTCTAAAGTAATTCTCAAAATTTTCTACAAAAAAAGGGATAGGTTTTGGTATTGAAAATATATATGGTTTTCAAGATATTTTGAGCTGAATAACTGCGTCCGTATATGTTATACTGAAACTAATTGTTGATTATTTGGTGAGAAGTTGCTACGTAATTTGTATTGGAGATCCGGATTTTTTGGAAAATTTTACACCTCGCTTTTGTAGCCAATCAAAAAATTGGTTTTTGTTTAGTTGCCAAGACAACCTGAAAAATTTCCTGAAATTTTTATCCTCCAGGGTACCCTGGACGAACTTAATAAGTGGAAATTTTTCTGTCAACTATGTGATAGTTGACATTTTGCTTTTATGTAAGAAGGGAATTTTATTTTTAATATGAAAGGAGATAATATTTCATAATTATGCATTTACTAGATATTTCGAATGTGTCTGAAAATATTTTGAGGACTCCTTGCATTTCAACAATGAACAGGTGCAATGATAAAAAAATTATATCAATCAAATGTACTTGACTACATCAGTTTAATATTTGAAACAATTTTATTCAACTTATCTTTTCGTGAAAACTTGGTTGAAATTTCCAGACGCTTTCTTTGTACTACGCTGTAATGTAATGTATGTTTTTGTTATTTTTCCATTATTTTTTATCTAATTATACAGGGTGGGTCACGGTCGATGGTACCTTAGACGTTTACGAAGAACGGGAAATAGGATCCTTCTGAAAATTTGGTTTCTCAAGTAGTTGCTCTAAATCTAAATTATTTTCAGCAATGCAGCGTTGCCGCTTATACCAGAAAGTAGCAGCATCTTTGTTATTTCAAAGGGTTACCCTGTATATTACCGCATTTTTGAACTTGTCATTCCTTTCTGATTATTTCTGCCTCACACTCCCCTATACCTATCTCTAACGGTTTTTGAGATATTGGTTATTTTCCATATTTTTCATCCAAAACATAGCTCGAATTGAATGTTTATTTCTGCGGTATTTGGATTCTTAGGAAGTTGCAATTTTGTGTTCAGTTCATCAAGATCATGTACATTGATTCTGTATAGAGAAGTTTGTTCTGCGTTATACAGGGTCGTTCAAAATTCATGATCTTACTGCTAGATACGAAAAGGGTTGAAAGAGCGTTTTTTTAAATGGAACATCCTGTATATTATGAAATATCCTGAAAGATGACTGAATTCCCTTCGAATTGATATATCATGTTCCTATACCTAAATAGCCAGAATTCCGAGATAATAGCAATTTTCACTTGTAATCTCCCAAGTGCTTGAATTATTGCCGGAAATTTTTCGAGTACATGAACTTTCTTTGAAAATTTATGTACGAGATAAATTTGCGGCATTTAATTCAAGAACGAGGGGAATTGCTATTATCTCGGAATTCTGGCAATTTAGGTAGAGGAACATGATATATCAATTCGAAGGGAATTTAGTCATCTTCAGGATCTCACGCAACTTGATTTTTACTTGTGGGGTAATTTGAAGAGAAAAGTTACATGACACCAGTGCACAGTAAACGAGACCTGCGCCAACGAGTGATCAACTGCATTGAAGAGCTAGATGCCAGTGAAATAAGGAGTGCTTATCTCCAAATACCCGGATTTTGAAATGTTTGGTCGGCATTTTGAAAATTTATTGTGATCATTTTCTAATTTTCGACAGATAATTAATGAAATTATGTTGTAATCGTACAAACTTCCTTTTGTTCATTGATTGTAAATCAGGGTACGTTTCATTGAATTTTCTGCACGTTCTTGCTATAATTCCCTCACATTTTCCATGAAGAATAAACAATTTCATCAGAACTTCGTTTGAATAGTTATTTCCCTCCATTTCAATTATTTTCGAGTCACTTCCGTTAAGAAACACACAGCGGTATTATTAATAGTGCCCTAATTGTCAAATTTTCATAATGTCATGTACCATCATGACATTTAATAGCCACCTTAGATGAATATGAGGAAAATAAATCGATTTTTTTTGAAAATTTCACACCTCACTTTTGGAGCCAATCAAAAAATTCGTTCTTGTTTAGATACCATGGCAACCCTAAAAATTTCCGGAAATTTTTATCCTCCTGGGTAGCCTGGGCGAAATTAATGTGGAAACTTTTCTGTCAAACATTTGACATGTGAAAAGTTGATATTTTGCTTTAATGTACAAATGGAGGTCTAGTTTTCATATGAAAGGAGATAATTATGTATTAACTTGATAATTGGAATGTGTCTGAAAATATTTTCTCTACGATTAATGCAGAAATTGTCAATTCTGAAATCATATTTCAGAAGAAGTTCAATCACAGACCTCAAAAGAAGTAGATGTATCATGCTAAAATTCTGATGGCACTTTCGTGTTCGTCGCCATATGCAATCCGTATTATGTTGGTACTACTGAAAGTCAGGGTCGGTGTCATGTATTTTATGATTTATGGTGTCATTACTTTAAACTCTATTCGAATTTCGGATCATTGTTCAATTTGTTCTATTATTGTTCATGTTCATTGTACATGTACATCGTACATGAATTTTCAAAGAAAGTTCATGTACTCGAAAAATTTCCGGCAATAATTCAAGCACTTGGGAGATTACAAGTGAAAATTGCTATTATCTCGGAATTCTGGCTATTTAGGTATAGGAACATGAAATATCAATTCGAAGGGAATTCAGTCATCTTTCAGGATATTTCATAATATACAGGATGTTCCATTTAAAAAAACGCACTTTCAACCCTTTTCGTATCTTGCAGTAAGATCATGAATTTTGAACGACCCTGTATAACGCAGAACAAAATTCTCTATACAGAATCAATGTACATGATCTTGATGAAGTAAACACGAAATTGCAACTTCCTAAGAATCCAAATACCGCAGAAATAAACATTCAATTCGAGCTATGTTTTGGATAAAAATATGGAAAATAACCAATATCTCAAAAACCGTTAGAGATAGGTATAGGGGAGTATGAGGCAGAAATAATCAGAAAAGAATGACAAGTTCAAAAATGCGGTAATATACAGGGTGACCCATTTGAAATAACAAAGATACTGCTACTTTCTGGTATAAGCGGCAACGCTGCATTGCTGAAAATATTTTAGATCGATAGACCAAGAGCAACTACTTGAAAATCCAAATTTTCAGAATGATCATATGTCCCGTTCTCCGTAAACGTCTAAGGTACCATCGACCGTGACCCACCCAGTATTCTCTGCAATATTATTCTTCTGACACATTGAAAACAACTTTACAACAATACGAACTAGAAAATTGAGCCTAACTGGGTAATTTTCAAAAAAATCATTTTGGGAGTTTATAAGTGAAAAAAACCCTCATAAATGACAACAATTTCCAAAATATTTGAATTTGTACTCATGCATGGTATGAAATCTCGGTGTCGCTTTTTTTGTCATAAAAAGTTATCCATTCTTTTCAGAAATCAGTAGATTTTGGTTGAATTTTTAATGTGTTTTGGTTAGTTGCACTACAGTTTAGCAAAAAAACAACTTCAATGAGAAAAACGCATTGTAAAGTAAATCGATAAAATAAATTCAAACGAAACAACATCGTTCATCGGGCAATGATAGTACCTATGTGCCTCGCAAGCAATAACTTTGGGAATAATTTAAATTTTTTTATAATTTTACTTCAAGTTCAAAATAACCATGATAACCCGATTAATATTAAGAGTCACAAAATGGAAAAATTCATTCAAAATCATGTTTTACCTAATACATAAAAATACATAAACCGGAAACAAATAACCAAACAGAATTATTACAACATAACAATAAAACGAAAATATACCTGCACGTGATGAAAATTGTTCAAATAGTCCGCCCTGATGGTCAATACAAATATTACAACGATGCAAAACAGACTGACGTGTGCTTTCGAATTTTCCAGGCATATTTTGAATGTCTTCACTTTCCACAGGAGCTTCGTATACCAGTAACTTGAGATATCTCCAAAGAAAAAAATCCAATTGGTTCAGATCTGGAGAGCGTGCCGGCCACCTCACCTCTTCCAACCCATCTATTAGAAAAACTGATGTTTAGTTGGTCACGTAAAGTTCTTCGGAAATAAGCAGGTGCACCATCATATGGGAACCACGTTTTCCGACGTACCCAAATTTGTCCAATAAGTCCGGCAGTTTGTAACGAAAAAATGAGTTGCAAATTTTTCCAGTCAATCGTCGATGAAATAAATGTGGTCCAGTGTAATATCTATTTCCAAAATGATATTTCCTCTGCATAAAGTATAGGGTTAATTGGATTATCGTAACGATCTGCTCTCCAGTTTCACGAGAGTTCATTATTGACACTGATGGGTGACAGGCTTATATTCTGTGAAATAAATTAACACCGTGAAGGAAAAACGTATAATCATCCATTGTGCATCGTTTTATGCACGATGGATATTTCTGAACATCGACCGTAAAACTGCCATTCCGTGAGATTGAATTAATACTCCATGAACTGATATATCGACTGATAAAGTGCAAAGCCTTGTATAAGTAGCTGGATGGTTCCATTATTTCTGAATATGATTCGGTATGAATGCACAATTGTTTTCATGCACGAGGCATATTTACGGTAGACGTTCGTTGATCTACTGCTATACCGGGTGTTAGCGGAAAGTAGCTCGACCCTGAAACTTTTTGGTTTTTGAAAATAAATATAGTAGTACTTTATTGTTATCCCAAGAAACAATTTTGTTTACAATAGGGATATTAAAAATTAATTACAAAATGAATATCCAAACTTATTTGACAGTACATGAAATTAATACAAGTATAATTCATAGTAAATAAAAATATAATCAATGCTACCCAACCTTTAGAGTTTTTATCCAGAATAGTTAGATTGAGACATAGAGACATTAATGATTGAAAAAAAAGGTAATGAAATTCTTTGATTACTAGGATCAATGAATCCAATTAAGATTCAAGAAAGAAAATATTTTTTGATCTTACTCTTGAAAATCTTAACTTTTTTATATTTTTTTGTAAATTGTAAATTGTAAATTGTAAATTGTAAATTACTATACCATCATGGTATAATGATTTTTTTCCGAAGTAGTCCTGAAATTTCCCAGGCTTAGACAGTTTGTTTATCTTGTTTCATGATCGTGCATACTATTCACTTCCGTGAAATATAGATTAGAAACTTTCTGTTTAATTCTAATGAAATAAATGAATGAACAAATTTTCACTTTATATAGAGATTTCAAATTCAGTAAACTATTTGGCTTATACAAGTTGGCGGTCGGTTCTAAAAATGGTAAGTTATAAATACATTTTAATAATTTATTTTTGAGTTTTTCAAGAGGTCTCAAGACTGAAATATTAGCAGTTCCCCAAATGGAAATCAACTGCTGTAGGTTGGAGTAAATGAAACAGTAGTAAATATTCTTCAGGTATTTGAAAGGAACGAATTTTGAACAGAACACCAATGACTGGATTAATTTTCTTCTTTAATTTTTCAGAATGTTTATTCCATATTAGTTTTTCGTCTATATAAAGACCTACTAATTTAGCAACTTTCGTATATTTAATAGATTCAGTTTCAAATAATAGTGAATCAATGGCATTGTTTATGTATTTCTCGAAATATACATAATGGTATATGAAACTTGGAGGATCTGTGTACAAGAAGAAATTAGTTCAATTTTCAATTACATTCTCAATTGAAAAATAAATTGTATATTCTGACAAGTTGCTCAGCTTCATACAACTTCCAGTTTTACCGGAAATGACAATAACTTTCAATTTTTGAATGGGACATCTTCTATTTCTATATGACATACTGAATACAACCATGTACCATCTGTCACTTTTTATAACCAATTTTTTTGCTTATTTTGAAAAAAAAATTACTTCAGAGGGCTGTCTGTGGTTACATTGAAATCACTAGTTTCAGCCCTAATATTTTGGGAAAAATATAGCTTTACCTTTATGTACTATGCGAAATTAAATTTTTAAATTAAAATAACTAACTTTTTTCAAACGGCAAAATGGTGACTTGTTGGACTAGAAAAAAACAGCATTCTGATAAGATAAATAATAATAATAATAAAATTTATTAAATCCTTCACGATCATAAAAAATTATATAGGATAGACGTCAGACAACAAATATACATCCATGCGTGGAATATACATTTATATACATAAAAATATGACATTTCCACAAAATATAACAGTTTCACAAAAAAAATATAATTATATGCAATATACAGGGTGTTAATTAAGTACGTTGACAAACTTCGGGAGGTGATTATTTGAAGGTTTTCAGGACGAAATGTTCATATAAACATATGTCCCAAACGGCTTGGTTTTCGAGATACAGGGTGATAAAAATACATTTTTTTCAAGATTTTTTAGAGTTAACTTCGACATTTTCTACAATAATCAGTTCAAATTAGGCAAGTACAATCCATTCAATAGTACGCACGATACAAAATAATGCATTTCTCAAATAATTCACAGGGTGCTCCTTTTTTCAGAGTCAAGCTTTGTTCAACCCTTCAGAATTTTTTTTCCGCCGCCACTGATATATTATGAGAAAGGAATAATGAATATTGTTTCATTTAACATCTTTTTGCTCTCTTGATGTTTTTCATTTACTTGTACGGTTCAGGAGTTACAATGAAAATATTAACGCAAACATTTTCCAGTAACGCATAACATAAAGAAATTTGAGAAGCAAATAGTCTAACAAACTTGAAGGGTGATTCTTTGAAAGGTTTCAAGATGAAAAGTTCATATAAACATGTCCCAAGCGGCTTGGTTTTCGAAGTACAGGGTGATCAAAATACATTTTTTAGGAGTTTTTGGAGTTTACTTCGAAATTTTCGACAATAATCGATCCAAATTAGTTCAAATTGGACAAGTACAATCCATTCAATAGTGCGCATGATATAAAATAATTCATTTCTCGAAGTGTCATTGCCACTCTCCAAAGATTAGCGCGTGACGCAATACGTCATTTTGTTCTCATTACACAAATAGCTATTTTCTGCTCGTGTAGAGAAAATGTAGCTCCCATACATTTTTTACCATAACTCAGGTTGAATAGGTATTGCACAAAGTTAATTATGGCAAAATAATTTTGGACATTTTCAATAGTGAATAACTTTATTATCAAATACTAGAGCAAAGTAACATAAATTCCCTAGGAATAAAATTAAGTTCAGAAAAGGACCATTATTGAAATTGATATGTCAGAGCAGCTGCTGGAAATGGCCACCGCCAACTTCAATGCATGCGTTTATGCGCCTAACCATAGACTGGCGGACACGCTTAAAAATACCAGGAGTGTTTCTTATAATTCCGCATGACTCCTGTATGCGATTCCTCAGGTCTTCTTCACTTTGAACTGGAGTTCGGTACACTAATGATTTAAGGTGCCCCCAGAGGAAAAAATCAAGTGGATTCATATCGGGTGACCTTGGTGGCCAAAGTTGTGGCCCACCACGCCCGATCCAGCGATCAGAATAATTCTCTTCTAAATATTGGCGTGCAACCAATCTGAAGTGTACTGGAGCACCATCATGCATAAACCAAATTCCAATTCTTTCCCTCAGTGGGATCTCTTCTAGGAGTCCAGGTAAGATGAATTCAAGAAAATGTCGATAATGGTCACCATTGAGTCTATGAGGCAGAAAATGTGGCCCGATAAGGAAATTCCCTACAATTCCAACCCAAACATTCACAGAAAACGTCTCTTGAAAATGGTTTTCAATCACGGCGTGTGGGTTTTCATCAGCCCACATATGATTGTTGTGATAATTAATAATGGCTTTACGGGAAAAGCATGCCTCATCGGTGAATAACACTTGAGATAAAAACCATGGATTTTCCAACAATTTATTTCGAATCCAAGTGCAAAAAGTTAATCTCTTTGGAAAATCCCTTGGCAGAAGAGCTTGAACACGCTGTATGTGATAGGGATAAAGTTGTTGCTAATTTAAAATTTGCCATACCAATACATGGGTTACGTTAAACTGTGCCGCAATTTGTCTTGTACTGGTGTCTGGATGCTGCTCAATTTCGTTAAGAACAGCTTCTTCTATCTGAACTGTTCTAACTCTCCTGGGTCTTCCCATGAGAACAGCAGACCTCTTGAAAGTACCCGTTTCACGAAGACGGGAGTGAATATTGATGAATATTTGTGTGCTGGGAATATGACGTTGTGGAAATCTTTCTAGATACATTCGTCTGGCGGCACGAGCGTTACCATCAGCCATTCCATACATTAAGTGCATGTCTGCCATTTCTGAATTTGTATATTCAACCATTTTATCCAAAGGAATATTGAATGAATCTGCTTTATAGCTTGCACTAATGAAGAATTAACAATGAGACAGTTTCTCAACTTTCGATAACTGTCAAGTTGTTGATATTTAAATAAATGAATTAATATCAAAGCCCACTTTGCTATTTTTATGAATTCAAATTGATTACAAAATTTCTGCGTTACTGCAGAAGAAAAAACAAACCGAAATTTCTGATAAAATAATGTACTCCGTACGGAAACAAAAATTTGTTTGATTTAGTTTTTCGGAGTTATGACCAGAGATTCGTAAATGAAAATCAAATGTGTAATGATCTGCGACTATTAGATAAACCCTATTAACTATCTTCCATTACAGGATTACCTTTCGGAAGTTTTTTATGTTGAAAAGGAAACGTTCAATTGAAAACTAAAAAACATCTTTTTTTAAAATAACAAAAAATTTGTATGAGTTCTCTATCAAGACTGATGGGTAAAAACATTTTTAACCAAATATCTCAATGAAAATGCACATTTTTACCATCAGAATCTTCAGGTTGAAAGTTAAGGTTTTCCCAATATCTGTCAGATCTAGTTTAATATCCAGCGTACCGCAGTGACGGGGAGATAGTAGTTTTCTGTTAGATATCACAAAAAGAAATCACATCTTTACAATAACAAGCTTTTATTTAGCTTCACTTGTAACTAACTAACAAACAATTTAATAAAAGTTGAATTTGACCCACTTCTAATACTCTAATACTGAAATTTGGCAGGTTCCCGTAATTCCGGTGACAATGCATTAAAAAAATGTTTGTTAAAAAACAAAATGGCGGCTCCAATATGGCGGACGAGTTTTGTGATTATGATCCGATTCTGTTCAAAATTGGTATGTGATGGTTTTTGGGTTGGAGATTTTGAGTTTCACATAAAAAATAAACTAAAATGTTAAAAATGAAAATTATAAAAAGAAAAAATAATTCATTTCATTGTTTGATCTAGGTAATCTTGTACAGAAAGATTTTGATACTCACAGAATAACCTACAAAAAATGGAACAAATTATTTTTTCATTTTCAGTGCATTTGTATAAAAGCTTGTCTTTATATTTTTTATTGTATAATTTTTATTCATCGTAGATTTTTCTAATTCTGAAAAAATATTTCCGTCAATTTACAATAATTGAAAATGTTTAATTTTCAAATTCTCTAATGTTATGCCACACTGGAAAATGTTTAAATTAATATTTTCATTATAGCCCCTGAACCGTACAAGTAAATGAAAAAATGCAAGATATCAAAAAGATGTTAAATGAAACAACATTGATTATTCCTTTCTCATAATATGTCAGTGGCGGCGGAAAAAAAAATTCTGAAGGGTTGAACAAAGCTTGACTCTGAAAAAAGGAGGACCCTGTGAATTATTTAAGAAATGCATTATTTTGTATCGTGCGCCCTATTGAATGGATTGTACTTGCCTAATTTGAACTGATTATTGTCGAAAATGTCGAAGTTAACTCTAAAAAATCTTGAAAAAAATGTATTTTTATCGCCCTGTATCTCGAAAACCAAGCCGTTTGGGACATATGTTTATATGAACTTTTCGTCCTGAAAACCTTCAAAGAATCACCTCCCGAAGTTTGTCAACGTACTTAATTAACACCCTGTATAACCATATCATTGATAGAAATACTCAGTAGTACTATAAAAACAACCATTAATCAAAAATTCTTTCAGCTTTGTTTTAAAAAGATTTTCCCTGTCTAGATTTTCAAATCATCAGGTAAGTGATTACAAAATTTTGCTCCCTGATAAGATGGAGAATTTTCAAACAAACATGTTGAATGTTTCTGCAGCCGTATTAGACCGGGGGATAGTGACAGATTTTGGGACACGATTTTACTCAGTATGTCCTTTGTACGACAGTATTGTCCGTATATCCTCATAATAATAATGCATGAATCAAAGAGTCGTCGTAGGTTCTTCATATTAAAAAATAATAATAATAATCATTAGTACTATTATTATTCAGGTTCGATTTCAATCAGGTTGCTATGTGTTTCGTGATGAAATAATGAAACTAAAATAATCGAAAAACCATTGGCAGGCCGTTAGGGTGGGTGCGAATGGCTGGTATGGGCACGTGAAATTATATTTGAAAAGAGGAATTCTCCGCCCATCCTAACGGTATGACAATGGTTTTTTGATTATTTCACGTATATTATTTCATTACAAAATACATGGCAGCCTGATTGGAATCGTACCGAAACACATACATTTTCGAAAATATTATTATTATTTTTTAATATGAAGAACCTACGACGACTCTTTTATTCATGCATTATTATCATGAGGATATACGGACAATACTGTCCACCAAAAGACATACTGAGTAAAATCGTATCCCAAAATCTGTCAATATCCCCCGGTCTATATCAGTTCACCGTGCCTAGTAGGATATGCATGAAAGTCAGAATTTCGATTGTAATTTTGGGGTGGGATAAAGTAAGCCATAGAATTCAATAGTCGACAGTTGTGTCTCTGTCTCTCCCGTGAAATCAACTATACTGACACATCACTTATTCGATGAAAAGTAGAATTGGCGCACAGAATCCCACTCCTGTATTTGTTTTTTGAACAACAGAATGCATTTGTAAATATAAATACTAGGTACGCACATGACTTTATTCCTTATAAAATATTGCCTACAAGATTGTCTATAGTCTATTTTATAGATTAGGCGCAACACTTTTCTGGGAGACAATATTTCGTTGAGTTTTGTGGAGCATCCCCAAACTGCAGTATTATAAGAAATATGGGAATATACAACAGCAAAATAAACTTACAAAAGCGGGGCTTTATTGAAATATAATCTCAATTATTGTCTGAATGCATAGTACCCACTGTTAACTTTCTTACGTACATGGTTTTTACCTGACTCCCAGGTCATGTTACCATCGATATAAGTACCAGAAATTTGGTGTTATCTGATGATTCAATTATTTCGTCACCCAGTCTAACATGGAAATCATCAATTTTTCTATTTCTACTGGAATAGAACTGCGGCAGAACAGTTTTCTCCGTTTAATTTGATACCTCAAACTGTCAAAGTTCCGTTAAAAAATTGTAGAAGTTTACTAGAAATCTCTTAAAATAAAGCATCTTTTGAGATTATAATAAAATTCAAATGCATGAAGTAACCAGTAAGCAACAAAACTGTCAATCCAAAAGCTAATAAAATTGCTCCTAAATTATTTTTACAGAAGCGAAGTAAAATAAGATGTCGACAAGTAATTTTTTTCATTATTTTGTTTTATGAGGTGCGTTGGTTTCAACTTACTCGATGTATTTAAATCTTATTTTATTGCCAATTGATGCTAGATCTAACGTAATCTTTTCAAGATTTAGAACAAAATTTGTTTGAAACCTGATAGTGTACGGTATCAAATTAATCGTAATAAAATGATTTTTTTTCCTAACTGGACGAGCCACCATGTTGCCTATTGAAAAAATTTTGTAATATCGAATTAAAAATTAAATTTCACATAGCACATACAATTTGACCAAAAATAGTAGAGTTCCCAAAATATTAGGGCTAAAATTAGTGATTTGACCTATAGATTTTAAGATGTTTTCAAAAATAAAAAAAAAATAATTTCGTCGAATACTAGGTTCATAATAGTATTTTTTCCCAAGTTTTCGATAAGTTTGTCAGAATTTGCCACATATTTGTTAAAAAAATGAAACGACTCGGTTACAGGCAATTTTGTGACACATCAGACCAGTTTTTGAGAAAAATAAATAGACTCCATGTTAATGTTGAGGAGAAACATGCAGTGGTCCAAAACACAAATTTGATTTCCCAAAAACCACTTCATAGAAAATAAACGATGCAGGTGGTTAAACCTTAGCCAATGTCTTCTGTATAGTGTAAATGCCCAGCTAAATGCGCGGTATAGGAAATGCGGAAAACTTTCAGTGAACCGCGAAAGGTTTTCGCGAAAGGATTTCCAGAAATGCGAGAGGGTCTCGCTGGAACTATCGAATTAACGCGGAACAATTAGAAAAGTGTTACACCACTTCGACCCGGAAGTGAATACTTGTTTGTTTAATGGAATCCGAAACGGCTTGCCGGATCCTTTGTTAGCGAAGGTTTCAACGAAAATTGTAAAAGGAGAATACATTTATTTCTGAAACAAAGACGGTCGAAAGAGAATGTCAGACTTTCTGCTCATTTCAATGTTTCATCTTCTATTTATATAATAATGAAAAATTTATTTTTGCAAATACACGTTTATAAAAACATGGAACAGATACCATTTTCATTTTATAATAACCTATTTGTAACTATCTCGATGGTCCACGTCGAAAGATTACCCTCAAAATAGGCTTTTGACTCACAAAAACCTTATCCAAATATTTTCCGCATCCCTATGCCATTATGTTAGATTGTAGATTTGTAGATTGTAGATTGTAGGGGGGTCGTACAGGCTGTGCAGCCTCACAAGCACTTCGACCTATAAGTTCTTTTGTGCGTGACCATTGGTCTATTCGAGGCCCGGGATTCCGAGACTTCTTGTGAAGTTTATCAGTTTCCTGGGAGCTAAGTTCCTGATGTCGGAGGGCGTTGAAAAGCCCCCTTCCAGGAACTTAAGCCTCTTGCAGAAAAGCGCTGGGCATTCGCAAAGCAAATGTTCTGCAGTTTCCGCGAAGTTCTCGCAGTAACGGCAACTATCACTCTCTGATTTACCCATCTTTTTGAGGTGGTACCCCAGAGGGCAGTGTCCAGTGAGGAGTCCCGTTACCATCTTCAAGTCTTTCTTGTCTAACTCGAGAAGCTGTTTAGCTTTCTTTGGCGATAGGCACATTAGTCTTTTCGCTTGTCTTTGTCCTGGCACTTTGTTCCAGTGGGATTTCATTTCATCGTTTCCCAGCGTCGGAACTCCTCTTTCAAGTGGGCTTTGGAAAGTCCACAGAAGGGTTCTGGATATGATATTATACGTCCATGTTCTGGGCCGGGAAATTGTGCGTTTGCCCCTTCTTTGGCAAGGCAATCTGCTTCTTCGTTACCTTCCTTTGTGACCTGGCATCCACATCACGGTGACCTGATTGTTTGTTGCCAGTTGTCTCAGGGATTTTTTACAGTCCCAAGTCAGCTAAGACTCACAGGTGTATGACCTCAGAGCTTTTAGTGCTGCTTGGCTATCTGATAGTATATAGATTTCTGCCCTTCGAGTGCCTCTTTCAAGGCATTCCTGGGCACATAATTCTATAGCATGTACTTCTGCTTGGAAGATGGTTGGGGTGTCACCAAGGGGTTTTGAGCCTAAAATTTGGTCCTGTAGCGCCCACTCCAACCCTTTCATCCATCTTAGATCCATCTGTGTACCACACTGATGCATCCCTTCCCAGTTGAGGTCCGTTCTCTGTGCATATTTGGTGGCTGTTTATGACCACTTCAAACTGCATTTCGAAGTCGTACCTAACTGGCATGAAATCTGTCGGTTTAGACATGGCTTCTAGGGGAATGTGTTCCAATATCTTCAAGTGTCCAATCAGATTTCCCGCTTTTAAGTTTTTTGTCTGGCTCAGTCTGAAGGCACTGTTTGCTGCTTCTTTCATTACACATAGGTGCAATGGCGGAAGGTTAAGCATTACCTCTAAGGCTGCACTGGGACACGTAAATATTGCCCCTGTTATACCCAGACAAGCTAGCCGCTGCACTTTCTGCAGCTTGACTTGTACTGAAATTTGTTGAATTTTTGGCCACCATACCAGTGAGGCGTAGGTGACCATGGGTTTGATGATCGTTTGGTATGACCAATAAATCATTTTTGGTTTCAGACCCCATGTCTTACCAAAGACTCTGCGACATGTCCAGCTTGCCGCTATAGCCCTGGAAAGAATGTGGTTGATTTGGCTGTTCCAAGTCAGTTTTTGGTCTATTATAACTCCCAAATATTTCACCTCTTTGGGAAATGTTAGCTGGGTTCCATTCAAAGTTAAGTAAGTAAAATTTCTTTGGTTAATCTCAGACGTTCATCTAACATAGTTCCCGAAAATTTTAATTATTGTGGTATGACTATATCTCCTGGCATATTATCTTTTCTGGATATTGGGTTCAGAATGATTCTTACGATCTGTAACGATCACACCAAGGCAAATATATCAATGATTTAGATAACAGCAACGAATACCTACATTATCGATTTAAGAACTTGTAATTGTGATCGTGGCACCATCGGCGAACATAGTTGCGTAGCAGTCTTTCATGTATTCAAATAAGTCGTTCGTAAATAGCTCAAGCCCTTTAAGGTTTCGTAAATTTCAGCCTTTTGCTAGCAATTTCATTGCCAGCCTTTTTCTCGTGGCCACTGCGAATGCTTTCAGACTTTTTACTGCAACAAGAAGGCTGACAAAATCATAAAATAGTTACAATTATATAATTGAAGGTCAACTTTGCATAATTTGGTTTTATTTAATGAGTTTTTGACAAAAACCTTACAATATATGTGTGTTGCGGTAATTTATTGAATTTGACTTCGTCCATCCTGAGAAAATTTTTATAAGCTCGCATATTATCACAATCTTTGAATTCGTATTCGTATTGAATTAGTAACATTCAAATCACATAATTATGTATTAAATAAACCATGCTTTCTTTCAACACCTTATTTTTCTACGATTTATTATTTTCTTTTTAATATACGTCCAGAGCTGCAGCAGTCAATGTTATCATTAAAACAGCGTCAGTATTCACCAATTCCATTTTGTTAATGAGTATTAAAAATATCATAATTTTCAAAACTTAACCTCACAAATTACAAATATCAAAACAAGCTGATGAAGTTGCTTCAATGTACGAAGTACGATGTAGACTTTTGCTGGCAATTCGGAGTTGCTAGCAAAAGACTTGCAGTGAAAAGACTGAAATGTACGAGCCCTTTAACATGAATGTACTCAAAATGGCACCATATTTCTTTTTCACTCTGTCATATCCTGCGGTATTCTTCTTTGGGGTAACTTCAATAATGCAGTAAGGATTTTCAGATTACTGGTAAATGCAATTACAATTTTGGCAAGTCTTGTCTATAGAGATGAATGTCCACACAATTTCATCAAACTGAGTATAATACCACTCCCTACCCTATACATAAAGCTGCTGAATATCTTTCCTCAATACGATCGCGGAAAGAGTTGAAATAATAACAATTTTTTCAAAGAATGATGACTGCGGTAGCTGTTCTGCTAATTTGTTCAATGAAACGCATCCAGATAAACTTGTCGCTAGAAAATACGTTCTAGAATTAGTGCAAAAAATTTCGTCAAACTGGATAAGTAGCCAACAAGAAACAAGACCCAGAACGTGAACTTCCGTTGTGAAATGAACCTGTTAATGTTTCAGGACAAGTTTATGTAGACCCAACATTGAGCACAAGGAAATTGGCCAGTGTTATCAATATCAGTAGAACCAGTATTCTCCAAATCCGAAAACATCATAGATTCCACACCTACAAAATACATTTCGAAAACGAATCGATAGAATCAATTCTGTACCTCAGAGGTAAACTATTTTGAGTCAAAAATGTCGAAAATGTGTTGAAAATGTTCCTCCATTTCTTGAAAAACTTTTGTACCTACGTTCGTTTGAATGAAAGTTCAATATACTGAACATTGTTTTGCATTAGTGTTACTTTCTTTTTTTGGACTCAACTTGCAGTTAAGTCTGAATAACAATATTTTCATTTCAGCCAACTTATGTTGAGTCACTTTGAAGAAAAATTTAATATTTTTTTTTCAAATGTAAACATCTGCTATGGAAGACACTTTTGTTGCCTTAACAATTTCGAAATTTGAAACTATTGTCTTGACTAGTTAGACAGAGACTCACCATAATTTACCAAAAAAAAGTCTTTAAACACATCTCCCGTAAAATGCAAATTTTTGACTCAACATAGTTTGCTTCTGAGGTACAGAATTTATTTTTGTCGTTTGATATTGAAAAAGAAACCACCTTTTAAATGAGGTATCACTTGCCAGAAATGGAATGTACGAGGATGGTCCCAGAAGTACCTGGCCTGACCTAGAGATGGCGGTAGTTGCTTGAAAATACCATTGTATTAGAAAGTACACAATCTATACATCATATGTTTCACGTTTGAAGACTCCACGTTGTTTAGTATTTGTTTGGCAGCCATCAATAGTTAACGTTTTCAGTGAATTTGTAAATATGGAAAAAATTGGTCATCGTTATGTGATACAATACTTTTATTTGAAAGGCCTTAGACCAACCAATATAAAAGCTGAACTAGATTCTACTCTGAGTGAGACTGCTCCTTCGTTAGCAACAGTAAAATATTGGGTATCGGAGTTTAAACGAGGTCGTATGACCTGCGAAGACGAGCATCGCAGTGGTCGACCAAATGAGGTGACGACTCCAGAAATGTTGAAGAAAATCCAAAAAGCGGCACTGGATGATCGTCGACTGATAGTGCGCGAGCTAGCAGACATAGTAGCCATTTCAAAAAGTACGGTAGATCGCATATTAACTGAAAATTTGGACATGAGAAAGCTGTGGGCAAGATGGGTGCCGCGTTTGCTAATAATGGAACAAAAACAGCGTCGTGAAGATGTTTTCATGGAGTGTTTGGCAAGGTTTCACAGAAATAAAGCCGAATTTTTGCACCGTTTCATAACCGTGAATGAAACATGGGTCCATCACTTCACACCCGAGACGAAAGAACAATCAAATCAAAATCAAATCAAATATACTTTATTGACAAAGTCACATAAAAGAAAATACCTAACAATAATTATTGTGTTTCTACATATAAATACAATATACATACATACACATACATATACGCATACATACCATACATGCACAACAAACAGGTACAAATAAATAATGAATTAAAAACAACATATTATGCGCAAAAGTAAATAAAATAGAATTGGTACGATATTTTCACCGTAATGGTCAACTACAAACAAGTAAAAATATAAAAATACCAGTACAAATTGAATAATAAATAAAAATACATCATAATTGGACACAGGTAATTAGAATAAAAATTTATAGAAAATTTCCATCGTCAACAAAAAAATGTATAAATATAAGATTATGAAAAATATAAGAAAATATATACAAAAAATTAGGAAAATGTCAGTACAAAATAAACCTTAGAACAATTCAATGGACTGAAAAGGGAGAACCGGTTCCAAAGAAGGCAAAGACCGTTCCATCTGCAGGCAAGATCATGGCGTCGGTTTTTTGGGATGCGCGTGGGATAATTTTCATTGACTATCTTGCAAAAGAAAAATCTATCAACGGCGAGTATTATGCGAATTTATTGCAACGTTTTAGCGAAGAAATCAAGCAGAAACGGCCGCATTTGGCTAAGAAGAAAGAGTTGTTACATCAAGTCAATGCACCAGCTCACACATCCGTTATTGCAATGGCCAAAATTAATGAGTTTAAGTTTGAATTGCTACCTCATGCACCCTATTCGCCAGATTTAGCCTCTTCGGATTATTTTCAGTTCCTGGACTTGAAAAAATGGCTCGGTGATCAAATATTTTCCAACAATGAAGGTTACGTCTGCAGTTAATGGCTATTTTGAGGAGCTTGATGATTCTTATTATAAAAAGGGTATCGGACCAATTGAACATCGCTGGGAAAAGTGTGTGGAGCTAAAACGAGATTAAGTTGAAAAATAAATATATTTTTTCCAAAAATTTTTGTGTTTTTTTTTTTGTTGGGCCAGGTACTTTTGTGACCACCCTCGTATTTCGGGTGAATTTCGTCGCGAACCATGCCCCCTTCAAAAATGTAGTTGATGTGTCCGAGCGTTTTTATATAATTCGGTTCTGCCGACCTACAAAGCCGCTGTTTCGTTTTCAATGGCCCACCCTGTATATCTATCTATATCGACCTTGGACTGAGTAACGCAAAATCTCACCTACCTCACAACACATCAATATCAGTCTCCTCATAACTTTGCATGACTGGCCGATTTCGCTCCTCGTTCGTTTTTCGTAGTTTCGTGAAAAATAATAAATAACTGTAATATCGCCATTTATATTGAAGCGCCCTAAAGGCGTTGAGGCGGCGCAAACACATTCGCTCTTTGTGGAAATTCGAACACGGTATTAATTTTTTCAGCGAACAATACAAGAGCAAATATTAGAAAAGAGAGAGGAACGGGTGCAGGAAGGAAATCATTGTTCTCCTGAGAGGTGAACATGAAATATTTAATTCAATAATGGAGGTTGGAATGAAAACAGCAAAATAGAATTTTCGCTGTATTTTCATCTATATTACGGGGTTAGAGGTATACCGCTTCAATTGATAGGAACCTATCTGAAAAATCGTCAACAAGCAGTAATGATCAACAGTACCTTGTCAAATTTTCAAACTATCAAGCATCTGTCAAGGATCTGTTTTGGGCCCTCTCTTATTCGTCATCTATGTGAATGACTTGTGTACCTATATGTTGCCGTATAAATCAGTACTCTTTGCGGACGACACCACTTTTATTCTATCAGATAATAATAATGACAAGTTACAGTTTCATCTCGACAAGATTACTAATAGACCGTCAGATAGTGACAGATTTAGGTGCCCCATTTTCACATACAAGCCTCGACTAGGGTTGAAAAGTAAGTCGATGTTGAGTAAAATGAAGGGAAATTTACGAGTGGCTCGTGGGGAAAACATAGGAAAAAATCAAAAAGAATTTCAATTAAATTTTCCGATGACAAAATCTACTTTTCCATTCACGCCACTCAAGCCATTGTACTAACTTTCTTATTAGCAAATCTTAATCATTAAGGATTGAACCTTTAATTAATTTTATATCAGATTAGAATGACTCTTAATGTCCCATCCCTTTATTTATTCATACATATAATTCAGCGCGCTGGTTGGCCGTTAGCGTGTGAATTATTTAAGCTAGAGAAATAATATGTTTGGTTCTATCATGATCAAAATACTCTCATTTAACACAACTTCACAGAATAACACTTTTGTGGAGATTAATTCAGCTATAAAACCCTCATATGTGATCTCAATCATAACAATGAATTTTACTCACCTCAATACTCCCGTCGTCGGCTTATTGCTCTGGAGTGGTCACACTTTAACTTATCGAACGTATCACTAATTAATCGGCCCTTTCAGAGCTGACTGGTTTCAGAAATTCAGTAATTTTGGTTTGGTTCAATTATTGACTTAACTAACGAAGGAAACTCGAGAAATAGTCTGTTTTTCATTTATTAAGGCAAAAAGAGATAAATAAATATAAAACTGTAAAAATATGCGACTAGAATGTTAATATTTACGAGAAAAAAAGGATATAGAGAATTTACTTTCACAATTAAAATCAAAATACTGGAAACTTCAATAATTAAATAAGAACAGACTGAAAACAATATTTTTATAACTCAAAACAAAAACCTATCTAATTGACAATATATTATCTAGCATGTTAGCTTACCAAGACCATCTTTAAATACGTGAAACTGATTAGAGACGTTGACAAAATAAATGATAACATACTTAAGAAACCCTTCAACTCTGAGAAAATAGATCGGACATGTCCCAGGTCAAGGTGAGGCCTTGACCTGAGTATTCTTCACTCGACTTACTGTTTCAAACACAACATTTCAACTAAAAAACTTGTTTTGAGATCTCCAACGGTTCAACTCTATAATTCGTTAAAAGATATGGGGGGATGATCCCGCCCTCAGAATATTTTACTCATAAGAAATTAGGTAGGTGTCGCTACTTGAATGGTCTTGGCATTCTAAACCCTATTCTGGTATTCTACAGTCCTAATTAATTACATAAAGTTTTCCTATTACGTGACATCATGTGGTTGACCGCCCCGTACATTTTAGGACTAGCGTCGAATGTGGTTTTGTTTCACTTTGATAGAAAACGGTCGACAAAAAACTATCAAACATTCTCTTTTGTTCGTCCGATGTCACTCTGCCTTCTTACTTTTAAAATAACAATAATTTGCATGCATTTACAACGAGTGACCTATTGCCATATATGTATTATTTAAGACAAAAGTTAATTGATTAAATGGTCAGAAAGATATTTACGACCTTTCGTTCCTGGAATATCTATAGCATCAAACGAGTTGTACCCAGATGGTAAACAATCGACCCTGGGCTATTCAGGCTGAAATTACCAGATTTTACAATATCTTCAAAGTTGAATGGATTTTCTGATTCTCACGAAAAATCTATTGTTTGTAATATGCCCCTCATAAATTTTGAGTTCCATCATTTTTGTAACTAAAGTTTGGTATTATCGCCCAGAGGAACATGTGGGATGCAACTTTCTTATTGAAATGGATTTGGTCCCACGACCAGAGGCGTCTCAATATTCTATTACACCATTATGTTTTTCGGTCTAGTGACGATGTAGGTTTTCATAGTTTCGATGGGCTTGCGTGGGAAAACCTGTTAAAATCTCGATTTTTCTTTACAAGATTACAGCCTCATTTTAACCCTTTAGCCACCTTCAACACTCAAGCCTTTGATCTTCTGAAGCCAGGTTATATTAATTAATGATTAGGTGAACACGGCTCGCGTTAAAATATGGAAAATCGAATTTTCCATGGAAAATCGACTTTTCCATATGTTATCCCCAGGAGCCACTTGTAAATTTCCCTCCATTTTACTCAACATCGATGTACTTCTCAACCCTATTCGAGGCTTGTATGTGAAAATGGGGCACCTAAATCTGTCACTATCTGACGGTCTACAACAGTGCTAATGAGTGGTTTTTATCTAATAAGCTAAAACTTAATGGCGAAAAGACACAAAACATTGAGATTTCTGCTAATAATCGAGAAATCTCCAATTGTGAAACGAATCAGGTTAAATTACTAGGCATTATATTAGACAATAGACTTAACTGCTCTGCACATATTTCCCATATTTCCCATATTTCTATTTGCTCTTCGCCAATTGAAAGACATCACTAATGCAAATATATTAAGAACCACGTATTTTTCACTGTTTCACTCCCATATTAGTTATGGTGTACAACTTTGGGGAAATTCATGTTACGCCATTCAAAAATTTAGGATACACAAAAAAGCTGTACGAGTTCTAGCTAATATTGGGTACAGGGATAGCTGTCAAGAGAAGTTAAAAAAACTTCGAATTATGCCACTACCAACTCTATTTCTATATTATGTTTTGATTGAAATACATAAAAAGCAATCACCCTTGACAAAACAATCTCATATTCACGAACATAATACACGTAACTCTCACCACATACATCTCGAACGATTTAGTCTACACTTATCCAGAAAAAACTCCCTAGACTTTTCTCTATTCAATATTCTACCTCAAGATTTCAAAGAGCTTAGTCTGAACACTTTCAAGAAAAAATAGAAAAAATATTTGCTTTGGCAATCCTTCTATTCTGTCAATGAATTCAGAAGTCATTTTTGTACTAATAAACATCTCACTGCATCTCTTTGATTTAAAAGGTTGATATATTTACATAATTATACAATTTTTTTGTGTCTGTAATTGATGTTGTTTGTTTGTTTATTAATTCGTTCAGTTGTTAGTCTTTCACAGTCTTTCTATTGTAGTTTTTACAGTCTTTACACCATTTACGTTACTTACAGAAGTAAATCAAACATGACTTGCTACAAACATTATATTGTGGAACGTAGTTAAATAAAATATTCTATACTATTCTATTCTATAAGAACAAATGCGTTGTTAACACCCAGCGTTAGTTTTAGTATTATTTCAATTTTATATTTTGTTTACTCATTTTGTTTTTCATTTTTTTCAGTCATTTTGGCGCCAGTTGCCAAGCCATAAAACTTTCGTACACATATAAAAAACATGAGGATTTGGCAAGTTTAAATATTTGGCGAAGGACCTTAAACCAGTGCTGATGGAGGACAAAAAATATAAAAGCGGGAAAAAATATTAACAGCATGATACCTACTAGAAGAGGAGCAGTATATTGTTGGAATTACGGGAAAAATGAATTGGAGTCGAAAAAATGGAGAAGAGTGGAACGGGGTGATTTTATAGGGGTTGAAAGTGAAATTTCACGTTTTTTCGCGAATGACAACGAAAGTTGACCACCTATCGAAAAAAGTGGAATGGCAAAGTTGTTGAAAATAAAAAGATTTTTAACTTCTGTATCAAATATTTTTTCTACTAGCGTGCGGAAAAGTCCACTTTTCTGCACTCATTTTAGTGTTGAAAGAGAAAAGTGAATTTGTTGAGTTTTTGGAGACTATACTGACATTTGAATATTTAATATATATATATATATATATATATATATATGGAACTAGTAAATAGTGGGGCTTTGCAGCAAAATCAAAGAGTACTCTTTAAAGTTTGTCCAAGCTTTCGGAAATTTAATAACTTATTTCCATCATCAGGGATACTACAATTTGCTTGTGTAAGTAATATAAAAAATATATATGTACGGTTAACTTACATCTTTGTTGATATTGTTCGACGCGATGTTATTCAACCATAAGTGGCACATTGTGCAAGATGAAAATTGATATAAATGTGCCACTTATGGTTGAATAACATCGCGTCGAACAATCTCAACAAAGATGTAAGTTAACCGTACATATATATTTTTTATATTACCTACACATGCAAATTGTAGTATCCCTGATGATGGAAATAAGTTATTAAATTTCCGAAAGCTTGGACAAACTTTAAAGAGTACTCTTTGATTTTGCTGCAAAGCCCCACTATTTACTAGTTCCATTCCTAACTAGTCAGCAACGACTACCCTTCCTCTACTATATATATATATATATATATATATATATATATATATATATATATATATATATATATATATATGTATGTATATATATATGTCTCCAACTTTGAGCAGCCACACCCTCATATTTCGTTGAGCATGAAATAATTCGAAATTTTCTTTGACTCAAAATGTAGTACTCGGAAATACCTACCTTTATGTTTACGGAACCTTTGTATATCCATTTTCCACGGTTAACTACGACCAAATGAAAAGTGAAAAACTGGGAAAAACATACTAGGCATTTTTTTTATCGCAAAAATAACACCAGATTCTGTTTCAGAACACCTTAAAACCCCCAAATCTTAATGCTTGAATCATTTGAATATACAGGGTATCATCTGTAGCTGGTAGCATTATCAACTCTAATCCATAAATAATGCTTGGAAAATTTCCAAAATGTCTTCTCTTGTCACAGAATTCCCAAAAATATTTAATTAATACTTTGAAAAATAGCCAAATATCACTTTTCCAAGGCTAACTCAGAATGAATGATACCCTGTATATTCAAATGATTCAAGCATTGAGATTTGGGGTTTTAAGATGTTCTGAAACAGAATCTGGTGTTATTTTTGCGATAAAAAAATGCCTAGTATGTTTTTCCCAATTTTTCACTTTTCATTTGGTCGTAGTTAGCCGTGGAAAATGGATATACAAAGGTTACGTAAACATAAAAGTAGGTATTTCCGAGTACTACAACTTGAGTCAAAGAAAATTTCGAATTATTTCATGCTCAACGAAATATGAGGGTGTGGCTGCTCAAAGACACACTATATATACATATATATATATATATATATATATATATATATATACAGGGTGTTAATTAAGTACGTTGACAAACTTCGGGAGGTGATTCTTTGAAGGTTTTCAGGACGAAAAGTTCATATAAACATATGTCCCAAACGGCTTGGTTTTCGAGATACAGGGCGATAAAAATACATTTTTTTCAAGATTTTTTAGAGTTAACTTCGACATTTTCGACAATAATCAGTTCAAATTAGGCAAGTACAATCCATTCAATAGGGCGCACGATACAAAATAATGCATTTCTTAAATAATTCACAGGGTCCTCCTTTTTTCAGAGTCAAGCTTTGTTCAACCATTCAGAATTTTTTTTTCCGCCGCCACTGACATATTATGAGAAAGGAATAATCAATGTTGTTTTATTTAACATCTTTTTGATATCTTGCATTTTTTCATTTACTTGTACGGTTCAGGGGCTATAATGAAAATATTAATTTAAACATTTTCCAGTGTGGCATAACATTAGAAAATTTGAAAATTAAACATTTTCAATTATTGTAAATTGATGGAAATATTTTTTCAGAATTAGAAAAATCTACGATGAATAAAAATTATACAATAAAAAATATAAAGACAAGCTTTTATACAAATGCACTGAAAATGAAAAAATAATTTGTTTCATTTTTTGTAGGTTATTCTGTGAGTATCAAAATCTTTCTGTACAAGATTACCTAGATCAAACAATGAAATGAATTATTTTTTCCTTTTCAGTGTATTGTATAAAAACTTTAAAATGTTTTCTTTTTATAATTTTCATTTTTAACATTTTAGTTTATTTTTTATGTGAAACTGAAAATCTCCAACCCAAAAACCATCACATACCAATTTTGAACAGAATCGGATCATAATCACAAAACTCGTCCGCCATATTGGAGCCGCCATTTTGTTTTTTAACAAACATTTTTTTAATGCATTGTCACCGGAATTACGGAAACCTGCCAAATTTCAAATTAATCGGAGTATTAGAAGTGGGTCAAATTCAACTTTTATTAAATTGTTTGTTAGTTAGTTACAAGTGAAGCTAAATAAAAGCTTGTTATTGTAAAGATGTGATTTCTTTTTGTGATATCTAACAGAAAACTACTATCTCCCCGTCACTGCGGTACGCTGGATATTAAACTAGATCTGACAGATATTGGGAAAACCTTAACTTTCAACCTGAAGATTCTGATGGTAAAAATGTGCATTTTCATTGAGATATTTGATTAAAAATGTTTTTACCCATCAGTCTTGATAGAGAACTCATACAAATTTTTTGTTATTTCAAAAAAAGATATTTTTTAGTTTTCAATTGAACGTTTCCTTTTCAACATAAAAAACTTCCGAAAGGTAATCCTGTAATGGAAGATAGTTAATAGGGTTTATCTAATAGTCGCAGATCATTACACATTTGATTTTCATTTATGAATCTCTGGTCATAACTCCGAAAAACTAAATCAAACAAATTTTTGTTTCCGTACGGAGTACATTATTTTATCAGAAATTTCGGTTTGTTTTTTCTTCTGCAGTAAGGCAGAAATTTTGTAATCAATTTGAATTCATAAAAATAGCAAAGTGGGCTTTGATATTAATTCATTTATTTAAATATCAACAACTTGACAGTTATAGAAAGTTGAGAAACTGTCTCATTGTTAATTCTTCATTAGTGCAAGCTATAAAGCAGATTCATTCAATATTCCTTTGGATAAAATGGTTGAATATACAAATTCAGAAATGGCAGACATGCACTTAATGTATGGAATGGCTGATGGTAACGCTCGTGCCGTCAGACGAATGTATCTAGAAAGATTTCCACAACGTCATATTCCCAGCACACAAATGTTCATCAATATTCACTCCCGTCTTCGTGAAACGGGTACTTTCAAGAGGTCTGCTGTTCTCATAGGAAGACCCAGGAGAGTTAGAACAGTTCAGATAGAAGAAGCTGTACTTAACGAAATTGAGCAGCATCCAGACACCAGTACAAGACAAATTGCGGCACAGTTTAACGTAACCCATGTATTGGTATGGCAAATTTTAAAAGAGCAACAACTTTATCCCTATCACATACAGCGTGTTCAAGCTCTTCTGCCAAGGGATTTTCCAAAGAGATTAACTTTTTGCACTTGGATTCGAAATAAATTGTTGGAAAATCCATGGTTTTTATCTCAAGTGTTATTCACCGATGAGGCATGCTTTTCCCGTAAAGCCATTATTAATTTTCACAACAATCATATGTGGGCTGATGAAAACCCACACGCCGTGATTGAAAACCATTTTCAAGAGACGTTTTCTGTGAATGTTTGGGTTGGAATTGTAGGGAATTTCCTTATCGGGCCACATTTTCTGCCTCATAGACTCAATGGTGACCATTATCGACATTTTCTTGAATTCATCTTACCTGGACTCCTAGAAGAGATCCCACTGAGGGAAAGAATTGGAATTTGGTTTATGCATGATGGTGCTCCAGTACACTTCAGATTGGTTGCACGCCAATATTTAGATGAGAATTATTCTGATCGCTGGATTGGGCGTGGTGGGCCACAACTTTGGCCACCAAGGTCACCCGATATGAATCCACTTGATTTTTTACTCTGGGGGCACCTTAAATCATTAGTGTACCGAACTCCAGTTCAAAGTGAAGAAGACCTGAGGAATCGCATACAGGAGTCATGCGGAATTATAAGAAACACTCCTGGTATTTTTGAGCGTGTCCGCCAGTCTATGGTTAGGCGAATAAACGCATGCATTGAAGTTGGCGGTGGCCATTTCCAGCAGCTGCTCTGACATATCAATTTCAATAATGGTCCTTTTCTGAACTTAATTTTATTCCTAGGGAATTTATGTTACTTTGCTCTAGTATTTGATAATAAAGTTATTCACTATTGAAAATGTCCAAAATTATTTTGCTATAATTAACTTTGTGCAATACATATTCAACCTGAGTTATGGTAAAAAATGTATGGGAGCTCCATAACATTACATTTTCTCTACACGAGCAGAAAATAGCTATGTAATGAGAACAAAATGACGTATTGCGTCACGCGCTAATCTTTGGAGAGTGGCAATGACACTTCGAGAAATGAATTATTTTATATCATGCGCACTATTGAATGGATTGTACTTGTCCAATTTGAACTAATTTGGATCGATTATTGTCGAAAATTTCCAAGTAAACTCCAAAAACTCCTAAAAAATGTATTTTGATCACCCTGTACTTCGAAAACCAAGCCGCTTGGGACATGTTTATATGAACTTTTCATCTTGAAACCTTTCAAAGAATCACCCTTCAAGTTTGTTAGACTATTTGCTTCTCAAATTTCTTTATGTTATGCGTTACTGGAAAATGTTTGCGTTAATATTTTCATTGTAACTCCTGAACCGTACAAGTAAATGAAAAACATCAAGAGAGCAAAAAGATGTTAAATGAAACAACATTCATTATTCTTTTCTCATAATATGTCAGTGGAGGCGGAAAAAAAATTCTGAAGGGTTGAACAAAGCTTGACCCTGAAAAAAGGAGGACCCTGTGAATTATTTGAGAAATGCATTATTTTGTATCGTGCGTACTATTGAATGGATTGTACTTGCCTAATTTGAACTGATTATTGTAGAAAATGTCGAAGTTAACTCTAAAAAATCTTGAAAAAAATGTACTTTTATCACCCTGTATCTCGAAAACCAAGCCGTTTGGGACATGTGTTTATATGAACATTTCGTCCTGAAAACTTTCAAAGAATCACCTCCCGAAGTTTGTCAACGTACTTAATTAACACCCTGTATATATATATATGAATCAGGATGGATTTATCGAGGGGAAATATATTGTTATTTCCGTCAACCGATTGCACCCCTACGCGCAACCCTCATCAGTACGGTAAAATCAAGTGCAAAAATGTACAACACTTGGATGTAAAAATAGAAACAAAGGAAGTACTGATGAGAGCTTAAGCTCGAAACACGTGTCTACGGTTGCATAACAATTTGAGGGCTATACCCAATAACTTTTCTATTTATACTTTTATATATATGAAAATAGGCAATTCGTGACTGACAATAACTGTAGAATTGAAAATATCTTGAGGTTGCAGTCTGATATTGGATTTAAAGAAAACTCTTTGTCATCTTGCCAAGCTTTCGGAAATGTTTATTTCCTTCCTCAGGACAACTACAAAAGGACAATTTAATAAATGGAGAAAAAATATTGAATCTACTTACATAACTTGAGTAAAAATAGAAATTAGCATCAAAAAAAGAATGTTGTATATAAAAATATTAGTAGATAAAATTTTAAATGAATGTCAATCAACTTCAAAAATGATGAGAAACAATCAAGTAACTCTACTGGGTATATCAGCATTACTATAATTTTTCAACTTATCTCTGTTCAGTTTTAAAATATAAGTGTAAATTTTACTCAAATTATTGAGATCAGTTTTTTTATTTAGGCTGTTACTCTCTTCATTAATTTGCAACATTTCTAAAAATGTCCTTTTAAAAATGTTGTTTTCTATTCCAAGTACACTAACATCATCAAAACTCATTCAACAATTAGGGCTTGTGACAAAGCAGTGTTCAGTAATCCCTCCTGATGAAGATAACTTTGTTATTGAAATGCGCATCTAGGAATTTAACTACTTGTGTGGTGAAGGGGTAATAGTACATTATATACCGCGGGACTGAAGTAGTACATTTAATCCTGAAGGTAAAGTTTATGGCCCGACTGCAGGGAGGGCCATAATTTACCTGAAGGATTAAATGTACTTCAGTCGCAAGGTATATACGATACTTTTCGTACTTCCGGTATGATTTTATTAATTATTTCAATAATTTCAATCAGTTTTTTCTCTCTTCAACTCATTTAATAAACTGTCTTTAAAATAAGTTACCATAGTAACATTGCGTTGTGACAGTTATAATTTAGAAACATTGTCATTACTAGTGTCATTGTAAAGAAACATTGTTATTGATAATTATTGGTATCATGAGTGAAGAAGGTGTATCTGATATTGATAAAAGAGCAGCCGAAGTAGGTGAAGAATTGTTACCACCGAAATCTAGAAAACTATACGAGCAGCAGTACGATGCTTTTAAAAAGTGGTGCCGCTTAAAAAATGTGAGACAACCTACTGAAAATGCGCAGTTAGTCTACTTCGATGATAAATCAAAAGCGGTTTGTGCCTCAACTCTCTGGGCACATTACTCAATGCTGAAATCGGTTATTAACATTAGAGAAGATATTGATATAAGTAAATTTCCAAAATTATTAGCTTTTTTGAAGAGAAGAAATGAGGGATTTAAGCCAAAGAAGTCAAGAATTCTCACGTCTGAGCAGGTAGATCAGTTCTTACGGGAGGCTCCGGATGATAAATATTTAATGCTTAAGGTAAATTTGGAAATTTGTTTATATTCAGAAATTTTAAGAAATCAATTTTTTTGTAGGTTGCACTTATTTTGGGCGTTGCGGGAGCTTGTCGTGGAAAAGAGTTGGTTGATTTAGAAATCGACGATGTGAGAGATTTGGGCGATTCCTTCCTAATTGCGATTGGAAACACCAAAAATAAAATTGACCGAAATTTTGTGATCAAAAATTCAGAAAACAGTGCCATCAGTTTTGTGGCGATATTTCGGAAATATGTGGCATTGCGAAAGACAGGGACAACTCATTCAAAATTTTTTGTTCAATACATCAACAAAGAATGTACTACGCGAGTAGTAGGAAAAACATGTTTGGTACATTTCCACGGCAAATAGCAGCTTTCTTGAAATTAGAAAATGCGACGTCTTATACGGGACATTGTTTTAGACGCACATCTGCGTCTTTGTTAGCTGATTCGGGAGCAACAATAGACGTGCTGAAGAGACATGGAGGATGAAAATCCTCCAACGTGGCCGAGGGATATATTGAATCGTCTATTAAAAATAAACAAAAAATTTCAGATAAAATATTTGGTCAAGTCGCCGATTCGTCCACTATAGTTATGCCACAGTCCTCATTCTCGCTTCCTGTTTCCGCAGGATCTTCGAAACAAACACCAGTTCAATATGAAAAGGACCTATCTGTTACTCGTCAGTTACCTGCTGCATTAACCCAGGAAAGACTGGTCAATATGACGAACTGTCACAATATTAATTTGAATATTAACGTTAATTACCATTCTAATTAATTATATTTTTCAATAAAATATCCCTTAAATTCGTTTGTTTGTGATTTAATCGTTCCGGGAGTTTCGTCAATATTTAATCCCGGAGGGATTAAATGTGACACTTTAGTACCTGTCACAAGGGAGTGAAGTTGTCACTTTAGGCCCGGAAGTACGAAAAATACTTTTTGTTGTCACCAAAGTTGGATAAAATAATAAACAGTATTCTTTACTTCTCAGAACTCTGTAATAGCAAAACTAATCGAACACATATCGTCGCTTATTCACTTATTCAGTGATTAAACTCCACTCATCTTGAACACTGAAAGGAAATTCGCCTAGCAGAAATGTTCATTCAAGTGGCGGTCGCCAGCCCTTCAAAGCTTTGGCGAAATTTAAAGGGGTCGTTTGAATGGTGACTGCTGACCTCAACACGGCTCGTTGAAGTCACTTCAGATTTCTGTTTTCTGGAAAATTGCCCGACGGATAACTTGCAGATGACAAATTGTCATTTAAATGTTAAATGGCCTCTCTAATGCCTGCTTTTATGTCGTACATGATTGCTTTATCAGGCAGCGCAAATTTCTAGAGGGTCCGTAAGAAACCCAAATGTTAGATAGATATATACGAGGATATATTGAAAAATCTTTAGCCTACTATAGAACCAAACAAAATTTCAATGTCAAAATATTTTATTACTCAACATATTCTCCTCTTAATTGGATACAATTATTACAGCGAACCTGCAACGTCTCTAGACCTTTCAAAAAAAATGTTTCTTCTTGCTCTGCAAACCAGACCTCCACAGCTTTTATTACCTCCTCGTTGGAAGAAAATTTACGACCTTTTAACCTTTTTTTCAGTTGAGGAAAGAGATGATAGTCGGACGGAGCCAAATCTGGTGAATAAGGGGGGTGTTCTAGTAATTCAAACCCTAAATCATGAATTTTTTGCATGGCAACATGAGATTTGTGTGCAGGGGCGTTGTCCTACAAAAACAAAACACCTTTGGATAGCTTTCTGCGTCTTTTCTCTTAAATTTTTTCCCGTCAGTAATGTCGAATAGTAATCTCCAGTTATTGTTCTACCCTTATCCAAAAAATCAATCATGATTACTCCATGGCAATCCCAAAAAACTGAAGCAAGAAGTTTTCCAGCAGATTTTTGGATACGAAACTTCTTAGGTCTTGGAGAACCGTAGTGTCGCCATTCCATCGATTGTTTGGATCGTAGAAATGTATCCAAGTCTCATCCATAGTAACAATTCGGTTTGAGAAGTCTACATCGTTCTCAAATCGAGCACAGATCGAACGCGATGCTACTACCCTTGCACGCTTTTGGTCAACATTAAAACATTTGGGGATCCATTTTGCAGCAATTTTTCTCATGTCCAAATTGACGTGAACTATATGATGAACGCGTTCGCATGAAATATTCAGTGCTTCAGATATCCGTTTTAGCCCAATTCGACGGACTGTTAAAATCATGTCATGAACTGCATCGATATTTTCGGGGACTAACACAGGAACTGGCCTTCCCGATCGGTCATCATCTTCAATGGAAAATTTACTTCTTTTGAAGCTTGCAGTCCAATTTTTCAGTCACATACGAAGGACATTGATCACCAATGGTATTAAGCATATCTTCGTAAATCTGTTTACCTCTTAACCCTTTTAAATACAGGTACTTGTTGATGGCTCCATATTCGATTTTTTCGATTTTCACAATTTCGGTGGACATATTGTAGTAGATTTAAACTCTAGTTAACTGACTAAAATAATTTATTTAACGAAATACAATGATTCAATAACACAATACTCTAATTTATATAACAATCACGGAACTATTAATTTATATTCGACTTTCACTTCACTAACTGCCCGTCTGTCCGCTGCGTAGTTCTTTTTATATCCGACGTTGACTTCTCTGAATGCTCCAGAATTTTCCATCGAATCGCCTAGACTCACCGAATCGTCCAGATTCTTCTCAGTGCAAGCGCATCGACAGTCTCCCGCGGTTGGTCGCTAGCTATACGTGAGTGTTCAGGACCGGCATCGCCCGCAGCTTTGCCACAATATTTTTTCTTTTAATTTATTGCGTAACTCTGGTTTACTTTCTTCAAGTCAAACTTTACATTACTCTGACACTTCTAATAACTTATTGTTCGTTGCTATGGTAACGCAATATTTTGTTTATGCAGGGAACTGGTCTGGGCCAACTAGATATCAATACATCCTCGTAAATTGCTTTCCGCATCTCACAGTTCATAGAAAGACTAAAACTTAAAAGGAGTAGAAGCATTTTCCCATGAGAAGTTTTTTGACATATTTTCTAAATTGCTTCAAGTTATTTATTTAAATCAAAACATAATTCTGCTGGTTGGTCATAGAGGGCACTTGCAATTGCGTCCTCTGATGTTTTGAGGAACGTTGCACAAGTAGCTGTTAGATTTAATTCAATACCCGTCGTGGTCTTAGCCAGGGGAGTAGTTGTTTTCTGACAGGTTCTTGCCATAATAGGCCTACATAGTTAGGTGTTTATGGGAGTAAAGGGTTCATCATCGGTCGGTATCGACTGTTCGTTAGCAAACGATCTCCCAAAGATTTCTGTCTTCTTATTTATTTCTGTTATCACCTTTGGTAAATAAATGATTGTAAATTTGTTTGCTCCTGTAAATCAAGGATTGTTTCATCAGGGTGGAAGTGGGAAACTGAAGAACAAATTAATTCTCCTGACGAGTATGTCTTTCTACATGGGCATTCACGAACCTATCTCTGTATTTGTGTAACAGATAGACTGTCTCTAGAATGATTAATTTAAATAGGGTTAATATTTTGTATCCGGAAAAAATAGGCCTACATGATTCTCGCATCTCAACTTTAAATATAACACGCAGAGCTCTTTTCTGTAAGACGAATATACTTTGCAAGAGAACCTGGCTACAAGAACCCCAGAATGGAATTCCATGCCGTAAGTGGGACTCAAAAAATGAGTGGTAGGCAGTGAGCGAGGCTGAAAGTCCAAGTTCGTGGGAGATAACATTAATAATATAACAACCTGAAGACAACTTTTTTCTGAGTGATGTTATGTTAGTCTCAAACTTTAAACTGCTATCAATGTGCAAGCCATAGAATTTCGTAACAGGTTTACAGGTAATAGTTCGTGACTCTAATGTTACTTGTTCTAAGTCCCACTTGAATGTTATTAGGTTGGTTTTTAGAAATATTCAGAGTCAGCAAATTTGCTTCACACCAATCTTTGATTTTCTTTATATCTTCAGGAATGGATTGGACTAGAGCAATACGATCCTCTTTGTGCCAATAAACTGTTGTATCGTCTGTAAACAGTGTAAAGTTTCCAGAGATATCATATTTCCTAGTTAATACATTACTCAACAACTCTCCACCTAATCGAGAATTGATCAACTTCTATTCCAACAATGTCAAAGATGGAATATCTTCTTTAATCACCTTCAGTCCTGTAAACGATGAGACTATTAGTGAAATTATTCATAATATAAAAACTAAAGCAACTGGTACTGATGATATAAATATAACTATAATTTTGCTATGCTGTCCATTTTTAATTTCAATAATCAGACATATAATGAATGTTTGTCTAGAAAAAAATGTTTTTCCTGACTCTTGGAAAAGAGCAAAAGTCATTCCTCTACCAAAAATAAGAAACCCGGAAACTTATAATGATCTTCGTTGTATTAGTGTTTTACCCACGCTATCAAAAATATTAGAAAAAATTATGGAATCCCAAATTAGGGTCTTTCTGGAAAAAAATAAGATACTGCCATGCAAACAATCTGGGTTCAGAAGTGGCTACAGCTGTGCAACAGCTCTTTCTGATATTGTTGATGACATCCTGAAAGCTCAGGATAGCAGTAAAATTTGTGTTCTAGTGCTTCTAGATTATTCTAAAGCATTTGATATGATCAATCATGAAATTTTAATCTCTATGTTCCACTATTATGGATTTAGTGAGTCCGCCTGCAATATGTTATCATCATACCTCAGTCACCGATTTCAGAGTGTTCAAATAGACGACCAAATTTCCCCCCCGACAGAAATCCTGTCCGGTGTTCCTCAGGGTAGCATACTGGGCCCGCTTCTATACACCCTGTATACGTCAAATTTTACTAATGTACTGCAACATGTTGGTTATCACCTTTATGCTGATGACACTCAAGTTTATTTCGCCTTCGAACACTCAAATATAGCTATGGCAAATAAATTCATAAACACTGACTTAGACCACTATTTACAATTTCAACCAAACATTTACTTAAAGTTAACACCACTAAATCATGTGCATTGCTTTTTTGCCCAGACAAGGTTAGAAATAATATTCAATCCATTTTAGACTTAAAAATTGGCAACTCTACAATTCCCTTTAAACCTTACTACAAGAACTTAGGTTTGATAATAGACACAAAGTTACATTTCACTGGACATGTCACGCAGAAGCTCAGGAACGCGTATGGTTCATTAAAACTGATATACTCGCAAAGACTTTACTTGAACAGTGATACAAAAAAAAATGCTTTGTGATGCATTAGTACTGTCACATTTTAACCACTGTGATGTAGTGTACGGTCCATGTTTGAAGTTGAACGACTCTACTAGAATCCAGAAAGTACAAAACTCTTGTATTAGATTGATCTATGGCATAAAAAAAAGGAAAAATATTTCACTCAAATTTAAAGAACTAGGCTGGCTAAACATGCATAATAGACGTTATTTGCACATGGCATGTCTATGTTACAAAGTCTTGAAATTTAAAACTCCTCCGTACCTTCATTGTAAACTCTCCTATAGAACCGACATTCATAATTTGAATATTCGTCGTCTTACAATACTCACAGTTCCTAAGCATAAAAAAGAAATATATAAACGATCTTTCAGCTATAAAGCGGCTACCGTAATTAACAATTTGAATAGTCTAGATTGTTCTCTCTTGACTTTATCCATGAACTCTTTAGAAACGAATTACAAAAAAATCTTATTGAAAAATCAAACAAAATAACTCATTCTCTCATTTCATTTCATTGACCCCAAATATGAGTATAAGTTATAATAAAAAAAAACAGCAAAATTATCTGCTCCAATCCAGACTTGAATCTCTCTCTCTCTCCCTCTCTCTCTCTCTTCTCTCTCTCTCTCTCTCTCTCGCTCTTTCTCGTTTTGCTATTATTTCTCTCTTTTTATTTTATTGCTTAGGCTCGTCATCTTTAATTTAATTTAAGTACATTTTGGGCGCTGGTGGAAGAACAGAAGTGAAAGGCTGCCTTTCACATTCTGAACCAGAATTGCCATTTGTTACCATGAAAAATTTTTTTGCATTTATTTGATTGTTTATACTTGTGCTGGAAATCAATAAAAGTATTATTATTATTATTATCAAGGCTAGCCATATCGTTGATATAAAGTAAAAATAGAATAGGGCTCAGTACTGACCCTTGGGGTACTCCACTCACAATGTTTTTTTTCTCAGAACTATTTTCTCCCATTTTTATTCTTTGATTCCGACCAATAAGGTATGATCTGAACCAATCTAGAGCTGTACCTCGGAAACCATAAGTTTCCGCAACAGAACTTCATGACTTACACAGTCAAACGCATTGGAAAGGCCAAGAAAAACTGCTGCAGCTGCCTCCTTTTCATTTAGGTTCGTGTAGATTTTTTCAAGAAAGTCTCCTGTGCTTTTTTTATTTCGGAATCCGAACTGTTCTCTAGTCAATATATTGTGTCTCTCCAAAAAACCCATAACTATACATTTAACAAGCTTTTCGATGATTTTAAATAATGTTGATAGGATAGATATTGGTCTGAAGGTGTTGGGGTCATCAATAGCCCCTCCTTTGTGAAGAGGTATCACTATTGCAGACTTTAAGCTGGTGTGTGTTAATGTGCTACTAAAACGTTTTTAAAACGCTATAAAAATATTGTTATTATTGTTTTTTAAAGTATTCCTATCACCCTGGTTACTTTAGTATGAAAGACTAGTAGTGCCACAAAGGTTTTTTATTATTATTATTTCGACTTTATTGTCGAAATATCGAGAATAATAACCGAGCATTGGGGGAGAGTTGAGCTCTTTTATTAGAGGTCCTGCCACCACCATATTCCATCAAAGCCTTCATGATTCACGAAAAAAAATTATCAAGCGTTGGGGGAGAGTTGTGCTCACCAATATTTTTTATTAGAGGTCTTGCCGCCACCATATTTCGTCTGAGCGTTCATGATTGAGAATAATGAAAGGTTACATCTGAAAAAAAATTATCGAGCGTTGGGGGAGAGTTGGCTTCACCAATTTTATTTATTAGAGGTCTTGCCGCCACCATATTTCGTCAGAGCGTTCTTGATTAAGAATAATGCAAGATTCCATTCAGAAAAAAAATTATCGAGTGTTGGGGGGGAGTTGGGCTCACCTATATTTTTATTAGAGGTCCTGCCGCCACCATCTATGTCAGAGCTTTCATGATTGAGAATAATGAAAGATTCCATCGACAAGAAAAAATCATCAAGCGTTGGGGGGGAGTTGGGCTCGGCAATTTTTTTATTATAAGTCCTGCCGCCACCATTTTTCATCAGAGCGTTTATGATTGAGGATGATGAAACAAACCATCGACAAAAAAAATACCAAACGTTCAAGGAGAGTTGGGCTCTGCAATTTTTTCAATAGAGATCCTGCCGCTACCATATTCCGTCAGAGCATTCATGATTGAGAATAATGAAAGATTCCGTCTTCAGAAAAAAATTGCTGAGCGTTGGGAGAAAGTTGGGCACTGCAATTTATTTTTATCAGAGGTCCTGCTTCCACCGTATTCCGTCAGAGCGTTCATGATAGATAATTATGAAAGATTCCATTCACAGAGAATAATTATCGAGCGTTGGAAGAGAGTTGGGCTATGCAATTTTTTTCATAAGACGTGTTTTCGCCACCATATTCAGTCAGAGCATTCAAGATTCAGAATCATGGAAGACTCCATCGACAGAAAAAAAATAACGAACGTTGGGGGAGAATTAGACTTTGCAATTTTTCCATTAGAGGTCCTTTCGTCACCATATTTCGTCAGAGCATTCATGATTGAAAATCATGAAAGATTCCATCGACAGAAAAAAAAATCCGATCGCTGGGGAAGAGTTTGGCTCAGCAATTTTTTTATTAGGGGTCCAGTTGCCATCATATTTTTTTAGAGCATTCACGATTGAGAATAATGGTAGATTCCATCGACAGAAAAAAATAACCGAGCTTTGCGGGAGAGTTGGGCTTTGCAATTTTTTTATTAGAGGTTTTCTCACCACCATATTTCGTCAGATCATTCATGTTTGAGAATCATGGAAGATTACACTGACAGAAAAAAATTACCGAACGTTGGGGGAGAATTGGGCTTTGCAATTTTTTTATTAGAGGTTCTTTCGTCACCATATTCCGTCAGAGCATTCACGATTGAGAATCATGGAAGATTCCATCGACAGAAAAAAATAACCGGGCTTTGGGGAAGAGTTGGGCTTTGCAATTTTTTTATTAGAGGTCCTCTCACCACCATATTTCGTCAGAGCATTCATATTCGAGAATCATGGAAGATTTCATTGACAAAAAAAATTCCGTCCGTTGGGGAAGGATTCGGCTCAGCAATTTTTTTATAAGGGTGCTTGCCGCCATCATATTTTGTCAGAGCATTCACGATTGAGAATAATGGAAGGTTCCATAGACAGAAAAAATATCTAGCGTTGGAAGAGAGTTGGGCTCGATAGATTTTTTTAATTAGAGGTCCTACCGCCACCATATTCCGTCAGAACATTCATGATTGAGAATAATGGAAAATCCTATTGACAGACAACAATTACCGAGCGTTGGGGGAGAGTTGGGCTCTGCAATTGTTTATTAGAGGTCCTACCATCACCATCTATGTCAGAGCTTTCATGATTGAGAATAATGAAAGATTCCATCGACAAGAAAAAATCATCAAGCGTTGGGGGGGAGTTGGGCTCGGCAATTTTTTTATTATAAGTCCTGCCGCCACCATTTTTCATCAGAGCGTTTATGATTGAGGATGATGAAACAAACCATCGACAAAAAAAATACCGAACGTTCAAGGAGAGTTGGGCTCTGCAATTTTTTCAATAGAGATCCTGCCGCTACCATATTCCGTCAGAGCATTCATGATTGAGAATAATGAAAGATTCCGTCTTCAGAAAAAAATTGCTGAGCGTTGGGAGAAAGTTGGGCACTGCAATTTATTTTTATCAGAGGTCCTGCTTCCACCGTATTCCGTCAGAGCGTTCATGATAGAGAATTATGAAAGATTCCATCCACAGAGAATAATTATCGAGCGTTGGAAGAGAGTTGGGCTATGAAATTTTTTTCATAAGAAGTGTTTTCGCCACCATATTTAGTCAGAGCATTCAAGATTGAGAATCATGGAAGACTCCATCGACAGAAAAAAATTAACGAACGTTGGGGGAGAATTAGACTTTGCAATTTTTCCATTAGAGGTCCTTTCGTCACCATATTTCGTCAGAGCATTCATGATTGAAAATCATGAAAGATTCCATCGACAGAAAAAAAATCCGATCGCTGGGGAAGAGTTTGGCTCAGCAATTTTTTTATTAGGGGTCCAGTTGCCATCATATTTTTTTAGAGCATTCACGATTGAGAATAATGGAAGATTCCATCGACAGAAAAAAAATAACCGAGCTTTGGGGGAGAGTTGAGCTTTGGCAATTTTTATATTAGAAGTCCTTTCACCACCATATTTCGTCAGGGCATTCATGTTTGAGAACCATGGAAGATTCCATCGACAGAAAAAAATTACCGAACGTTGGGGGAGAATTAGGCTTTGCAATTTTTCCATTAGAGGTCCTTTCGTCACCATATTTCGTCAGAGCATTCATGATTGAGAATCATGGAAGATTCCATCGACAGAAAAAAATTACCGAACGTTGGGGGAGAATTAGGCTTTGCAATTTTTCCATTAGAGGTCCTTTCGTCACCATATTTCGTCAGAGCATTCATGATTGAGAATCATGGAAGATTCCATCGACAGAAAAAAAATCCGATCGCTGGGGAAGAGTTCAGCTCAGCAATTTTTTTATTAGGGGTCCTGCTGCCATCATATTTCTTAAGAGCATTCACGATTGAGAATAATGAAAGATTTCATCGACAGAAAAAAATCACCGAGCTTTGGGGGAGAATTGGGCTCTGCAATTTTTTTATTAGAGGTCCTGCCATCACCATATTTCGTCAGAGCGTTCATGATTGAGAGTCTTGAGAGATTCCATCGACAGAAAAAATAACCGAGCTTTGGGGGAGAGTTGAGCTTTGGCAATTTTTATATTAGAAGTCCTTTCACCACCATATTTCGTCAGGGCATTCATGTTTGAGAACCATGGAAGATTCCATCGACAGAAAAAAATTACCGAACGTTAGGGGAGAATTGGGCTTTGCAATTTTTCCATTAGAGGTCCTTTCGCCACCATATTTCGTCAGAGCATTCATGATTGAGAATCATGGAAGATTCCATCGACAGAAAAGAATTAACGAACGTTGGGGGAGAATTAGGCTTTGCAATTTTTCCATTAGAGGTCCTTTCGTCACCATATTTCGTCACAGCATTCATGATTGAAAATCATGAAAGATTCCATCGACAGAAAAGAAAATCCTATCACTGAGGAAGAGTTTGGCTCAGCAATTTTTTTATTAGGGGTCCAGTTGCCATCATATTTTTTTAGAGCATTCACGATTGAGAATAATGGTAGATTCCATCGACAGAAAAAAATAACCGAGCTTTGCGGGAGAGTTGGGCTTTGCAATTTTTTTATTAGAGGTTTTCTCACCACCATATTTCGTCAGATCATTCATGTTTGAGAATCATGGAAGATTACACTGACAGAAAAAAATTACCGAACGTTGGGGGAGAATTGGGCTTTGCAATTTTTTTATTAGAGGTTCTTTCGTCACCATATTTCGTCAGAGCATTCATGATTGAGAATCGTAAAAGATTCCATCGACAGAACAAAAAATCCGATCGTTGGGGAAGAGTTTGGCTCAATAATTTTTTTATTAGGGTTCCTACCGCCAGCATATTTTCTCAGAGCATTCACGATTGAAAATAATGAAAGATTCCATCGACAGAAGAAAAATATCGAGCATTGGGGGAGAGTTGAGCTCTGTAATGTATTTATTAGAGGTCCTGTCGCCACCATATTTCGTCAGAACGTTCATGAATGAGGACAATGAAAGATTTCATCAACAGAAAAAAATTACTGAGCTTTGGGGGAGAGTTGGGATGATGGCGGCAGGTCCTTTAATAAAACATGTGCAGAGCCTAACTCTCTCCTAACGCTCAGTAATATTTTTTTGTCGATGGATCCTTCCATTATTCTCAATCATAAATGCTCTGCAAGAGTAGAAAGAGTGCCAGTCCTATGAGAGTGATTAGTAATTTGATTTTTCAGTTCTAGACCAATTTTTTCTGCAAAAATTCTGGTCAACTTTGAAATATCAGGATAATCTAGAAATTGAACAATGTATCATTACATTTGATAAGCAGCTCTATTAATTCTCGAACACATCATAATTACTTTTTATAACCTGTACTTACTAATATCGTTCTGAATAATCCCATAACGCAGTTTTGTTCCCAAGTGAACGTATTATTTATCAAAAATAGCAATAATTTTTATCCTAGATTGATGGGATACAATGTATCATAGTCATAAAACTGAAAGAGAAACAACTTTTTCAAATGATGTTTTTTGAAATTCGTTAAAAAATTACATTTCTAATTTTTTTTTGAAAAATATCAATTTTGATTCGATAAAAATGACAGTGATAAATGTTCATGTTATTTTCGGTATAATTCGAAGCAAAAACTAATGCCGAAGTCCAATTTCATGAAAGTAAATAATGCTATTTCATCCTTTTTGATAATTACGTAAATCCGTAATTCACACTTTACGTAAAAAAGTTTATCGAATTTTCATTCGTGGCAGCCACCTAAAAATCCGTGACTGGATAATTATGAATGTAGGACACACATCAATTCATGCCAGTAGTTTTCCGCATTTCCATCAAATGTCATCGTTAATCCAAGTCAGCGGCAATCTCATTATCCCAATGGATATTTCACAGCTCTCCAAGATAGTTTGCTCTTAGTTCATAGAGGATAAATTACTAAAGTTATGAGATCTGATGATAATAACACGAAGTTAGGAAATGAAGGATCACATCCAATCAGAATAAAATCAGGTGGAGAGTTATTGATGAAGGCTTTCCACGATGTTGAGCGAATCTCCAGAATAATATTTGTCTTCAGGAATAACAAAGGAACTTGTAATAATGGCCTTTATTCAGATTGCAAAAAAGTCAAAAAGTACAATTCACTTTTCCGTTCATTCTATAATAACATTGAGTAATTCATATTTTTTACCAAACGAATGATGAACATGTGTCTTTCATTATATTTATAATTCGTTATCTAGGTCAATTTTTTAAAAGATATATTGCTCTTATCATGTAGAAACTTCAGAAACTAAGGTTCAACTCTTCTTCAAGTATTTACTTTCCTTCCATTCATTTCCAAAACAGAATGTCTACTCGAAAAAATCTTGTTTCATCTCCTCTTTTTCGATAAACTGAAGATATCGAGATATTTCACCGAAACGTTGTTAAATAATGGCATGTGGTATTACTGTAGTCGCAATAGAACATGTTTTTTGAAAATGGGACAAAATTTAGTTGTTGATGGCATCAAAGAGACGAAAGTTAACGGTCTACTGAATTTAATACACATTGAATCAAACTAAATACAGGGTGTTTCATAATAAATGTGCAGAACTTCCGGATGTGATAGCTCGTTCAAAAATATGAAAAAAAGTGTCTATTAACTTACCCTCTAAAATTCAACATTTTCGAGATACAGGGTATTGAATTTTAAAAAATTATAGTTTTTTGTGAATATCTCTGGAACCGTTTATCGCACAAAAAATATATTTTGAATGCATTTTCTACTCATAATAAGCTATGTTATGTGCAGATTTTAAATTTTTTTTGAAGGGGTTGGGGTGTTTTTTTCTCAAACTTCTACGCCATTGAAAAAATTATGATTTTGAGCCAACTGCTTGAACCGCCAATGTTTTCTACATAAAAAAGGTACTCTTGGTCATAAGCTCTTAAGTTGACCGTTTTCAAGAAAAATCAACTTTCATGTTGAAAAACATGGTAAATTTTTTTAAATCATTTTTTTCCTAATTATACAAAATTTATTCAAACGTTAAAACAAGTAACGAAACCAAACGTTTACTTCTTGATTGCAAGAAAAAAACAATAACAATCATACTCAGTTGAATTGTTGGAAATGTCCGCCGTTAGCTTCAATGCACGCAGCAATTTTTCGAGGAAACACCATTATTTAAACAACATGAAAGTTGATTTTTCTTGAAAACGGTCAACTTTAGAGCTTATGACCAAGAATACTTTTTTTGTGTAGAAAACATTGGCGGTTCATATAAGAGGCTCAAAACTGTACTTTTTCCAGTGGCGTAGAAGTTGGAGGAAAAAACACCCACTACCCCTTCAAAATTTTCACCAATTATGAATTTGAAAAAATAAAAATCCTCGTAAACATAGCTTATTATGAGTAGAAAATGCCTACAAAATTTGTTTTCTGTGCGATGAACGGTTCCAGAGATATTCGCAAAAAACGATTCTTTTTTTTTAATTTCAACACCCTGGAACTCGAAAATGGTGCATTTTAGAGGGTAAGTTAATAGACACTTTTTTTCATATTTTTAGACGAGCTATCACATCCTGAAGTCCTGCGCATTTATTATAACACCCTGTATATTTCAGTCATGCAAATTTGATTTTCCAATATTACGAAATAAACATATTATTACAGAGAAAACGATATTTTATTTGAATCCAAAAACAAATCTTTCTTTGATACAAAAAAACATATAACAACATATATGGATGCCTTGGCAACCATTATTAATGTAATTTTCGAAACTAGAATCTTTCCTGACCTTTTAGAACAGCAAAAAATATTGAAATACTTATGGCGCCTAACTGAAATTTTAGAAGCCAATAATTGAATCTACTCTTAAATGGGTTCAATCTTACCTAACAGAAAAAAAACAAATTGTCACAGCGACAACTTCTTCATCCCTAGCCAGCAGTAACTGCGGAGTTCCACAGGGATCGGTGCTAGGTCCAATACTTTTTCTACTGTATATAAATGACTCGGCAACTATTCGACATTCGAGGAAAATTTACCTTATTTGCAGATGATACCACAATATTTTGACACAGCAAGAATTAACAAAAAATATGTGCCTTGACATCGAAGGGAAGGGATTCATGTATTAAAGACAAACATTCAATTTTCAATTGGGAATGTTTGTCTTTAAAACATGAATCCCTTCCAAGAGAGTTTATCTTGTACGATGGAAAATAGCGACTAAATTCCAACTTTCAGTCGCAGATGATTCCACAACTGACTTTATGAACATCCTGTTCATATTTTCAATGAAATCAACATGCCATACCCATGACAGGTTTTATGTCAGATAAATATTTTCAAAGTTTTACCGCACAAGAAATAGTCCAACAAGTCCTCATTACAGTGTGAAATTGCTTCTGAAGAGTGTGTTTTCCAATTCTCCCGACCTCCCTGATGATCTTAGAAGAATGAAATAGATTTTTGTCGACCAAAATGTATTGGAGAGAGATGCAATTCACGCATCAATGCAATGAGCGATTTTCTATGAGTGATACTTCTGAATAACATTCTCCCTTATCTCATTTATAGATAAGAATCTCCAATGGAAACTGGACATTTAATAAATAATCAACTATCTGAATGAAAATGCAAATTTTCACTTTCAGATTTTTTCTTTTAAGTTATATAGGGTCTTTCTCAATATCTCTCAGATGTAGTTCAACGTCCAGCGTGGCTTTAGCCGGGGAAGTAGTTGTTTTCTGTTAGATATTACAAAAAATTAACTTCAATTTTATCGTAGGTTTTTTCCATTTCCAGAGGAGTCATGTATTGATTCAATTTTCAATTGAAAATGTTTGTCTTTAAAACATCAAAATTGATGTTTAGTTGCAAATCAAGCAAATCTCTTGATTTGAATAAGAGGGACGAATCATCAGCATAGAAACAAGTGAACGACTTTTGCAAAAAATATGGTAACTAATTCATATAAAGAGTAAAGAGGATCGGCACTAAAACTGATCCTTGGGGAACACCTCATTGATTAACTGATCAGAAAAACTAAGTTTTGTCATTTCAATATTGTATTTTGACAGTTTGGGTGCGATTAGAATGATATGATGCGAACCATTCATGCTGAATACCTCTGGTACCAGTTTTATGAAAATGGCGCTTACGTAGGAAACTTGTGAGACAAAAACGTTTCGAGAAATCTAAATCTCCCTCTCATTCTTTCATCTGTGATTCAGTTCACAATTATTATAATTTGCACCGAATGGCGCACACCTATCATGCACTTTGATCCTCGTGAATCTTGTTGAGCGCCACCTGGCAGGGTGCTAATTACAGCCTATTAATTGCTCAGCAACCCTCTGTAGCTGTAATTAGGGAAATTCTCGAGATAACTCTTGTGGCTGGTTGTTATGTCGGTTTGGAGTTCTCTTGTGGCCGGAGTTCATTCGGGGGATGATTGAAATGTGAATAAAATATGAAAGGGCGGTCGGGAATTCAAAAGGGAAGGAAACACACGGGTTGTTGCTGGAGTGATTGATGTATGTGAAATTTTGGTCAACGCAGTATTTTTGTTTATTTCAAAAAAGGGTTCTTACATAGTAATTGTGGGAGTATGTATTTTACTCAGCCATTGAATGATAAAATAGGAGTTCCTCAAGGAACTGTCTTGAGGCCATTCCTCTACTGATGAAGGTAATTTGGTTGTCGAAATGCGCATCTAGAACTGAAAATAGTTGTGTGGTGAAGGGGAAAATAATGTTTGTTCTCATTGAATGACACCATAGATAGATAGATTTTATTGGCCCGTTTGAAAGAACTTTTACAAATTATGGGACAAGTCAAAAAGATACAAATTTGTCACTGTTACAAATCCAAAACATAATATACACACAAGTACATATACTTATACCAATATATACAGATATACAATATAAGTAGAAAAGCTATTGGGTATAACCTTCCTGTTGTTGACTTCCTTGGTTTTTATTTTTACATCCAAGTGTTGTACATCTTCGCACTTGATTTTACCGTACTGATGAGAGCTTAAGCTCGAAACACGTGTCTACGGTTGCAGAACATTTTTAGCTTATCTACTTATATTTTCATATATATATACATATATATATATATATATTATATATCTTTATATATATATATATATATATATATATATATATATATATATATATATATATACATGCACACACCCATACCTATATTGTACATTTAATAACATTGAACAATTCAGACACAACAAAACGACTCTATTTAAAATAATTAGTGAACTCATCCGTATTGTAAAGACTTATATCTAACATAAGCACATTGATATTATATTCGAAATAGTCCAACTTGGTAAATCTTTTATATTCATTAGGTAATAAATTATACAGCCCAAGTCCCATTATTTGATACGATTTTTGGCACAATGATGTACGATTTCTTGGAATATGTAGATCATTTTTTATTCTTGTGTTGTGATGATGTACCGATTAATTTTTCATGAACTTACCTAGATTTTTGTATATATATATATATATATATATATATATATATATGTTCGGAAAGGTTATAAACTCTCAACGCAGTTCAACCCATGAACTTAGTAATGTACATATATATATATATATATATACCGGGTGTCCCAGAGCTTTTAGGCCAGCAGATATCTCAGTTACCTGCGGAAAAAAAAATTGAAAAAAATATGTGTCATAGGAGACCATAAGCACTTTCATGCAGCATAGCAAAATCCACCCCTTGGCGATCAACCCCTGAGAAACAACCCCTAACTTCTGTTTTTCAAATGGCATCCCCATGTTTGTTTGGCTTCAACTTACAGCTCTTTTTAATTCTCATTCAATGATATATCATAATATATAGTTGTGAAGATAGTCACTCGATAAAATTGAATTCGTTAGTGGGTACTATTAATTGGACTGATCGAATTAGTCCACATTGTAGAGACAAGAAAAAGTGGATGTTGAAAAAATAGAGTCAATAAAATGTTAGAACTTTTTGTGCTTTGTTTTATTCCTACGGTATCTGGATGACAAAGTGGTATCAGTCGTGATATTGTTGTTGTATATCAAAATGCCTTTTACCTTCACTCCCAACGAATACGTTGATATGCTTTTAATTTTTGGTGAATGCCGAAAGAATAAACGTGCTGCGGAGAGGCTGTATGAGCAGCGCTTTCCTGATCGTCGACAACCAGGTCGCAATTCGTTTTCGTATGTAGAAAATACCATGCGAACAGGATCATTTCCCGGAAAAACAGATCAAGCACATCCTACTCCTGTGCGAACTGAGGAAAATTGCATAAATGTGTTGGCCTACGCCGAAGCACATCCTCATATTTCGGTTCGTGCATTGGCGGTGGAGGTTGGGATCAGTAAGTCGTCTGTGCAACGAATTTTCAAACAGTACAGATATCATCCGTTTAAAATACATTTACACAAAGGACTCAGACCTACAGATTTCGAAAGACGACTGGCATTTATTGCTCACATGCAAGTTTTCATCCACGACAATCCCAACTTCCTCAATCAAATCTTGTGTAGTGACGAATCCCGCTTCCATAATAATGGTACTGTTAACCGACATAACATGCACTATTGGTCACAGGACAACCCTCACTGGATTAGAGAAACCAATTTCCAAACAATGTGGGGTGTGAACGTGTGGTGTGGTTTACATAATGGACGACTCATCGGCCCTCATTTTTTCCAAGACACTTTGACGGCCCACCGATATCTACATTTCTTGGAAAATTGTATTCCTGCACTACTAGAAGATATTCCAATGTAAGAACGACAACAAATGTGGTGGCAACAAGATGGTGCTCCTGCACATAACCATAACATAGTTACGACATTCCTCCATAATACTTTTCAAGACCGTTGGATTGGAGATAGTGGACCTGTTCGATGGCCTGCACGTTCTCCCGATCTCACACCACTGGACTTTTTCCTATGGGGATATTTGAAACGAGTTGTCTTCGAAACTCAACCAACAAATATTGAAGATTTAACCCAGAAAATTTCAGAGTCTTGTAATACCGTTACTCCGGAAATGATTCGAGCTTCCTGTACTCGCGCGCTGATTCGGCGACTTGAAGCATGTGTGGCAAGTGCTGGCCAACATTTTGAACATTTTCTTTAGTATAATGTTGCAGTAACAATACAGCTGAGCGTATAAATTCATATTTCATTTGTATTTTAATTTTCCATAATTCTGCCATTCTAGCTACCATGATACATCATTGAATGAGAAATGAAAAAGACTGTAAGTTGAAGCAAAACAAACATGGGGGTGCCATTTGAAAAACAAAAGTTAGAGGTGGTTTCTCGGGGATTGTTTGTCAAGGGGTGAATTTTGCTATGCTGCATGAAAGAGCGTATGGTCTCCTACGACAAGTATTTTTTTCAATTTTTTTTTCCGCAGGTAACTGAGATATCTGCTGGCCTAAAAGCTCTGGGACACCCGGTATATATATATATATATATATATATATATATATATATATATACTACAGCTGTAGTAATTTCATTTGCTTCCACACCTTCCAAAATTTTTTCATAGAGAGAGTATATAGCAGTATTTGTCGAACGACCTTCATGGAATCCATGTTGGTTCCGATTAAGTATATTATTCTTCATCAGGAATCCCATCAAACAATTCAGCATTACATATTCAAAAAATTTCGATATTACAGGAGGCTGAGATACTGGTCTGACATAGGCGTCCAGTATACCATTTTTCAGTGGGTATAAAGCGTTTTCAAAAGATGTACACACATATATTAAGACACATTCATATAATTATAAACGAATACATACATATTGTTTCACAATTACACGAAACTGTTTGCATGGATTGCCTCTATGAAGTCTCAGAATAATACTGCTTCAAACTATACCAGCTCCCTAAAGTAATGCATCTTTAACAGACTTTCGAACAAATTTGCAAGAGTTGATAATTTTCAAGAATAATAAACAACTGCTTTTTGGGCCAAACTTTTTTCTCTGCCTCCGAAAAATATGAAACAGGTTATTAACAACTAATTGAAAAAACAAAATGGGGTTTGGTATTTTGCAAATACCTATTTGACATTTTACAAATTTGAAAAAAGGTTTGAAAAGAGGGGGAAATTTCCCCAAAATAATCTGTATATTTATAATTTTTCCAAAGGGTTGAAAATACTGCCAAAAACGGGGACTCTGGCTTACGTAAGCCCCTCCCACTTTCAACCTGAATAAATCTTGTTTAAACTAATTAAACATGGAAGTTGATAACTGAAAAAATTCAGGCATCAGCTGGATAGATAAACAATAATCCGCGGTAAAAAAATTGTTTGAACTATTTTTCTATTAATTATACATTAGTTAATTAACAATTTTTTCCGACTTGAACATGATCATTGGAAGCGAGATAATTGTTAAATAAAAAATCTGAGATTTTTTTCCTTTTCTGGAGCTATTTTTTAAAGGTCTCAGAAGAGATTCCCGTTGGAAATTTAAAAGAAAAATATATTTTTTAGTTTGTTATCAACAATTTACTAAGGTTAAAAATTGAAAAGCTTGATTACTCATTGATTTTTTTTATATATTAGGAACCAGATCCATTTTTTTATGATCAGAAGCCACATGAAAATGATTCTTAAATTTTTTTATTTCCTATCGTTTACAAAATTGTTATAAATGCGTTGTTATAAGATAATTTAAAACTTTTTTCTAAACAATTTTTGATTATGTATTTTTTTAATCCTTCCTTTAAAAAATGTTATTGCTGAAAAACGGATTAATTAATCAATATTTTTTTTCTACCACCTGTTATTATTATTGAGAAACATTTTTTTTAAAATCATTATTCATCTTGCTCGTTGATAACCACGTATATTCATCAACAATTATACGTCAGATAACAAATTACATCAGTAGTGTATTCATATTTATCATAGTTTCTAACATATTTAAACACAAAAGTTAAAATAAAAATGTCTGAAAGTTTTTTTTTTATAAATAAAATAAATGCTATACATTGAATATATATTTGGTTAAGAGCATGAATTTTGGGCTTAATTGGTTTTTTAATTAATAAAGAATAGATTAGTACTTGGTTTTTTCATCATATCTCAATTGGTTTATAAGTTTTAATAAGTTTAAATATATAAAACCATGAGAGAATGATGTAGTAAAGGATAAGGATAAAAAATATAAATGAATTATTTTTGTCAAAAAATAACACATGGTTGTTTTTGTTCCATTATGAAGGAATAGAAAAAATATAAATAGAAAATATTCAATTGTTTATTAGATAAACAATGAAAATTTAACCTTCGTGAGACCGGGTGGGGTACAGGCGTACCCCAGAGTGATGGGTTTCGATGCAACTTGGTGGAAAAAAATGTGTATCGACGTTTCCATCATTCTATCTCCAAATTATTGTTTTAGCTGCAATTACCAAAATTGTCTATTTTTTTCTTGTTTTTAGTTTCCGATTTGAGAGGTAATTTTTAACATGGGATTTTTCTACACCCCAGTGGTGTAGATATACTATGACTATACTGAGAAGAGGTAAAATGTGTCGAAATCTGCGCTTCAGATACCATAACAGTGTCTTCATAGAGCATTGAAAAGTTTATTATATTGCTTAATGTCAGTAATTTTATTTTTTAATAATATCACTACAATGTATCACTTTATTTGTGAATCAAAGTATGTTTAATTTTTTAAATGCATTTAATTGTCAATTCAATCTAACCTGACAGAAAACTCACGTGGGTACACGTGTACCCCAGATTTTCGAGTCAGCTTTATGAAGGTTAGATAAAAACAAATTTTTGAATTGGTAATTGATAAACTAAACTGGAAAACTGAGAATATTATTCAATTTCAAACAACATTCTCCAATATTTTGCATAGTAGGTACTTAATGTCACTTTACTCTATGGTGAATTTAGAATAACGCCCGATTCCCGCTTAGCCGCACGCCACTGGTAGATATACCTATAGATAGATAGATAGTTCCATATGGTTCCAAGATTTTGGCGGACACTGTATAATGGAGGGTTTGACGCTGAACAATCACAGACAGAAGACGTCGTTTCCAGATACAATGCAATGAGTTCCAACGAGAAAAATCCTTGCTATTTCCAATTCAAGAAGGAAACCAGAGCAATCTCAACAAAATTAGCTAAATAGATTTACTTTTCCGCTGTTGGAGATGAACCTCATTCGTCTCGAAAGACGATGATTTTTGTTTCTGAATTGCCGGCTGGATTCAGTTTATTCCCAAGCAGTCGTGGAAAGTTCGACATCTGTGGTTTATCCGAAAAGGTTATTTTGTTCTAGATAATATTTCTCGGAGTGTCTCAAGTTATCAAATTACCGATCTTTGGATGGTTCTAGAAAGTATCTTATTCAGTTTAGTGTGTTCAATTTTACACAAATGAAACATATTTTTCGACGAAAACTAAGAGCCTAGTTGAACTGAATGTTGCTTTTTTAAAAAATTACTGCACCAGCCTTTCAGGGCCATTACTGAATATAATCAATACCAGATGACCAGTTAGTTAATATATTAAGCTCAATTAAATAAGTATTCGAAAATGCAGTCTACAATAGTCCAGGAGCCCGGTAAAAATTTGGTCAGTCATTTCCTCTCAAGCGATATTTAGTGGAATGCATCAGAGAGTCGTATTATAAAGATTCGTGAACGTCAGCTGCGATTCCGTTGGTGTGGGGGGGGGGGATGATCAGCACAGTAGCTTTCTACGCACGGAAACATGTTAAATTGACGCAATCCGAATATAAGATAAAATTTTATTCGAGAGGAAATCATAGAAGGTACAATTTTTTTTGTGTTCGACCAACTAGCTGTCGTATAATACACCATTTTTTCTTTCTTCAAGATATTGCTTAAGCGATAATTTAACATGTTTTCAGGTAGGAAAACAAAATTGAATACATTTCTTTTTTTTGTGCGTGGGAGGCTACCACCGCTCACCCCCCCCCCCCCCCCCCACGAAACCGCAGCTGACGTTCACGAAGCTTTATAATATAACTCTCTGATGCATTCCACTAATTTTCGCTTGAGAGGAACTTGGTCATGGAAATCTGTCACTGGCTCCCGGACTACAATCAGTTAATGGAATAAATTGAAAATAATAAAATATTAAGTATGTATCTACTATCTATCAGGGTTTAGAAATGAACATAGCTATGACACAGTGATTTAGTGTATATTAGATGATAGGAGAATCAGCTTGGAAAATAGTATCAGTACTGTTGTAGTATTTTTGTATCTTCGAAGAGCTTAAGAAACGGTACACAGGGATAGTATATTTAAAAAAATAGCAGCATTAGGAATAGATGGAATAGTCTTCAAATAGTCGAAAAGTTTTTTGAGGAACACAAAACAAACAATTCGATTTCCTTCAATATCGAATATAGCACATTTCGACTTTGATTTTAAAAATGCACAATCTGGCTAATATAATTTGATACTACAGAAAATTTTCTTCTGAATCCGAAAATGTACCTGTTCTTCGAATTAGAAAAATAGTTTATGTAGAAAATGTCGATTCTGTGGATGGGTTCATCTTTTCGTCGGAAAAACAGCCCTTTTTCAGTTACCCCTTGGTCGAATTCAATTTTTGAGGTGATATTCGAAATCAGCTCATCGACATACGTTTGAGGAAAGTTTGAGATTTTTTGAAAAATGGAAGTTAAAAATGTTCTCACACAATTCGATTTCCTTCAATATCGAATATTGCATTTATCGTCTTTGATCGCCTGGGAATATTTCAAAACTGCAGAATCCCCGCGAGTATTACTTGATCCCACGAAAATTTTCCTTCTGAATCCGAAAATAAACTTGTTTTTTGAATTAGAATGATAGTTCATTTAGAAAATGTCGATCTTGTGGATAGGTGCATTTTTTCATCGATAAAACTGCCCATTTTCAATCACACCCTTGTCAAATTCAATTTTTGAGGTGATATTCGGAATCAGCTCATCGAGATACGTTTGAGGAGGATTTTCGATTTTTTCAATAATGAAAATTATTTTTTTTTGCAAAATTCGGCTTCCCTCAATATCGAATATTGCATTTTTCGACTTTGATCGCCAGGCACTATTTGAAAAATGCAGAATGTCCACGAGTTTTACTTGATCCTATAGAAAATGTCCCTCTGAATCCAAAAATGTACTTGTTATTCGATTTATAAGTGTAATTCATTTAGGAAATGTCGATTTTATGGATTGGAGCATTTTTTTGTCGAAAATACTGCCCTTTTACAGTTACCCCTTTGTCGAATTCAATTTTTGAGGTGATATTCGCAAACAGCTCGTCGAGATATGTTTGAGGGAAGTTTTAGATTTTTTGAAAAATGGAAAATAAAAATTTTCGCAAAATTCGATTTCTTTCAATATCGAATATTGCATTTTTCGACTTTGATCGCCTGGGAATATTTGAAAATTGCGGAATCTCCACGAGTTTCAGTTGATCCTATAGAAAATTTTCTTCTGAATCGAAAAATGTACTTGTCCTTACAATTAGGACAGTTCTTTTAGAAAATGTCGATTTTGTGGATGGGTGCATTTTTTTGTCGAAAAAACTGCCTATTTTCAGTTACACTTTTGTCAAATTCAATTTTTGCAGTGATATTCGGAATCAGCTCATCGAGATACGTTTGAGGGAAGTTTGCGATTTTTCGAAAACTGGAAAATGAAAATTTTCGCAAAATTTTGATATCGAATAGTGGCATTTTTCGAATTTAATCGCCTGGGAATATTTCAAAAATGCTGAATCTCCGCGAAAATCACTTGATCCTATAGAAAATTTCCTTCTGAATCCGAAACTTTACTTGTTCTTTGAAGTAGAAGTATAGTTCATTTAGAAAATCGATTTTGTGGATGGGTGCATTTTTTTCGTTAAAAAAACTGCCCTTTTTCATTTACCCATTTGTGAATTCAATTTTAGAGGTAATATTCGAAATCAGCTCATCGCGATACGTTTGAGATCAGTTTGCAATTTATTGAAAAATTTAAACTAAAATTTTTCGCAAATTCGATTTCCTTCAATATCGAATATTGCATTTTTCGTCTGTGATAGCCTGGGAATATTTCAAAACTGCAGAATCCCCGCGAATATTACTTGACCCCACGAAAAATTTCCTTTTGAATCCGAAAATACACTTGTTTTTTGAATTAGAAGGATAGTTCATTTAGAAAATGTCGTTTGGGGGGAGTTTGCGATTTTGGAAAATAAGTTTTTCGCAAAATTCGATTTCGACGAGTATTACTTCATGTTTTAGAAAATTTTTATTGAAAAAGTGCGAAGAAATGTAAACTGATGCTTTTCTATAAAATACCCGAGGCGCACAAACCAAATGAAGTATACTGGATTTGTCTGTGAAAAACACTCGTTAATATATTCCACTTTTCGATAAACCATGGCTTTATCCTAGCAATTACACTCAACAGCTGATATGCTGATGAAGTTACCAGTGCTAATTGAAAGTACTGATTTCAATTAGTTCAGTGTGATAAACCTAATTTAATCATTCTGTTTATTGACGAGTCGAATGGTGTAATGTATCTGCTTTTATAGCTACTGTTCTGGATAGAGCTGATGACAGGATGGATCATCATTTAAAATGAAAAGATTTCGCTCTTTGAAGTTGAAATGGTCTCAATTCTTTCAATTATTCCATAATTTGGCAAACGTTGTTCATTCAATAAGAGCTGGCGTAAAAGTTACAGAAATATACCATAGGCTACAAGAATCTACAACAAATGAAATAGAATTTTTCTACATGGAAACTTCTTTTTATACTGTGGTTGAATTGTTGGAGTTCAGAAGTGTTTGATAAATTTTTTTAATACATTTATTGTAGTAATAAAAATAATACTAACGTTTATTATTTCTCAGAAACAGCAACGTTGAGGTTTAAGAATAGATGACTTGACAGTTTGAAAAATAGTATATTGTGTATCTAGTAGTAAAAGCAATACATTTCCGGACGACAATGTAAATTGTTGGCAAAGGCGTTGCTTAGCAATGGACTAAAATACTAGATTAGCGTATTTTGAGGCCTGAAGTTGCTCCGAGAAAGTGGGCATTCTTGAACGATTTCAGAAAAATAGAATTACTTTTACATATATAGATGTGGAGCTCCGAAATTTTTGAAAAATTATAGTAGTCAAAAATATTTCCGGACTCATAATCAGAATACAATCAGATACATTTCAGGCTACTTTAATTTTTTTTTTTGAAAAATGAAAATATTGGAATTATTGTCATTTCGATATTTTTATCTGCTGATATTATTCATTCAAACACAGAGAATATACTGATTGAACTATCCTGAAAATCGATTGACATTTACACAATTGCTCTCTCTCTCTAACCGTTCTCGAATTTGATCAAATCGAGTTGAAACAGGTTTTTTCCGATAATCTTTTTCTTAGCTTTCTGGACTCAGTTTCTTTAAATGCAGTAATTTTTGTTTGGGCACAACAAATTCCATGTCGATTTCGATTTATCGAGATTTTATAGACTTTTAACTGCAGTTTAGAATGTTTCGACCTTTTATTCCCTTTTTCTGCTAAATTTTATATCTGAGAATTTACAAATCATATATTTTTGGAATCAGCATGGAATTTCAAGTACATAGTGTGAATTTCAAATAATGAATGTCTCGATTTTATATTTTTACTGATTTTTACAACTTTTGTCGAACAATTTTCTTTTCAAATAGATCTGTCAATTTTGTATTTTTTGAGTATTTTTTTTGTCCTTCGATTGACTTGAAATTCACAGTAGACACGAATTCCACTAATTTGGTTCGATTGGCTTTCGCAGAATTGCTCTATCTCTACCCGTTCTTGAATGGACGATTCCAGTACCCCTGTTCAGTGTTGCCACAAATGATTTTCTGGTGGAAACCTCTGACATTTTCCAGGCCTTTTCTGACATGGTTCAGGGTTGGAATGGATACAATTTTTAATTAGAAGGATTCCTAGATGTTCCCGGATATGCGAATCAAAGTACTAATGATGATATTGTCAAAAATAAAATATTCTAGGGAATTTCACGCTGGTACGTTTTTCAATATGACAGATTAAATTCCCTAGGATATTTTTATTTTGTCTATTTCATCAGTGTTACTTCGATTTATATATCCGGGAACACTCGTGTTTCTCTATAATTGAAAATTGTATCCGTTACAACCCTGAACCATATCAGAAAAGGTCTAAAAAATGTCAGAAGTTTCCACCAGAAAATCATTTGTGGCAACACTGAACAGGGGTACTGGAATCGTCCATTGAATTGCCAATTTTGTATTTTTCTTGAATTTTTGGGGTCTACCCTTTAAATCTGTTTTCGAGTAATCTTTCACTTTTTATTGAGTTGATATATTCAGAGTATAATAAATGGACCGTTATGAATCGATTGGCTTTCGCAGAATTGCTCTATCTCTGTCTAACCGTTCTCGAATTAAAAACTTCAAATCGAGTTGAAAGGTTTTTTTCCTGCCAATTATTCTTTTGCCAATTTTTTTTTTCTTGATTCAAAACCAGCTCGTCGAAATACATTTGAAGCAACTTTGAAATTTTTTGAAAAATAAAAATGTTTGTGTGTTTTAATTTCAATTTTTGCGTACTGCAATACTATGACCGTTTCTGAATCTCTTAAAAATTGTAAGGTCCTCGTGAATTTTATTTGAGCTGATAGGAAATTGCTGTCTGAATCCGAAAATTTATTTAGTTTTTTTAATTCAAACACCATTTCACATCGAAATTGTTGATTTTGTAGGTGAGTATTTTTTTCGAGGAAAAACTCTGGTATGTCCGAAAGTCATTTTCTTTTCATGAATCGAAATCATCTCGTCGAAATATATTTAAGGCAACTTCAGAATTTTTCGAAAAATTCAAAATACAAATTTTCGAAAATGTTGGTCGATTTGATATTTTTATCGGTTGATGTTTTCCATTCAAACTCACAGTAAGTCAGTCGGCCATTCTGAATCCATTGGAATTTGCAGAATTGCTCTATTTCTAACCGTTCTCAAATTGGAAAGTTCGAAACGAGTTGAAAGTGTTTTTTTTTCATTTCAAGTACACCATTAGGAATATCAAATATTTTAAAGACATGAGATCACTAAAAATGAAACTTTATTTTTTTTCGTCAGTAATTCATTTCTTCCTTTTCCTGTTGAACTATTTTTTGTAGTTCCTTATCTACAATTCAAAAAAAGGACAGTGCGCGAGAGTACTATTTTGTCAGTGCTCGGCACAGCTCTTGTAATATAATTGACTACCATTCGTGGACAGGACGACTCTAATGTTGTTCGACCTATCCTTGCACTGATGAGAGGCAAGAAGCTCGAAACATCTTTGCAGTCAGCCAAATGAACAATAATCTACTATTCAATTATAATAAGCAATTGCTTCTTGGAGAATCATTGCACAAATGCTCGTCAAATGTAGTTAAATATCCGTCTTGGTATTAGCCAGGGCAGTATTTGTTTTCTGTCAGATGATTGCCTTATATTCATATAACATTTGGAGACACACTTCGACATTGTCCGGAATTGTCCGGCAAAATTTTTCGAACTATTACTTTTGATTAAGTCATTTCCATAGCACCATTTTAAAAAATTCTGATGTTACTCGATTTTTTTTCACTTGCTACATCTGAAATTTTCAATTATCCTAAAATGGTCCACCGTGTCGCCATTAGCTTTTTATAATTCATTAAAATTTCAAAATATCTCGAGCCCTTTCGACATTTTTACTGCTTCGGGACCGCACTAAATGTAGCAATGAACGTGTCGTTTTCTCTTTTTGGGAAAAGCTATAAACTTTTTAGTGGAATGCCAATAGAAACTGCAAACGAATGTTTTCGTTGAAACTTTATGGTTGTTCAACAAATGGGGTTCGAGGAAACACGATAAGAAAAGAAAAAATTTAATTTCCGGAGTTAATTTACTGATATATAGAAAAATAAAGAAATGCAATCTCTTGATTTCTCACGAAACTCCATTTACAAATTATTTTGACCTTTATGTTACGATATCGCTATTCGTGATATTGTAATTGTTAGGGTAAGGCCGGAAAAAGCTGAAACTACTATATTATAGCGTGTTCCAAAAAGTGTACAAGTCGAAAACTAATTCAGATGGTACCAATCATACTTATTGAAGCCTCTCTGAACAAAGAAAGCTTGCAATCGCAGTCAATTGAGGAGTACCACAAGGATCAGTACTTGGCCCACTTTTATTTGTATTGAACATTAGTGATCAAGCAAACATCATGTACCAGTATATTCATACTAAAAGTGAAATTAGTACAATAATATTCAAACTACGTCAACATACAACACAAGGAATGATAATTTCATGGTATCCCTACCAACTCCCAGAAGCACAGTATTACAAAAATCCATAACTTGTAATGCTAAATAAATGTTTAACCACCTGCCTTCACAAACTCGATCAATGGTGGTACATAGTAGATTCAGGGAGGCTGTCAAGGAATCACTGCCTGAGCATATTATAATTTGAAAAATTTTTATGACAATGTATTTTAAGTATTTATTTTCTTGTGTGTGCCTGTTTATGTATTTACATGTATATGTTATTTTTTATGAATTGTAACTGTATATACAAAATTACAAAAATGTAGACAATATTAAAATTGGTAAAACGTCACAATTACACTAAAAGTTGAAAACTCCTGTATCATTCAAGAAAAGATCAAATATTATTTATAAAATTCCATGTAGAAGTTGTGATTGAATTTACATTGGTATAACATGTGACTGCAGAAGGAATGTAAGATCGTATAGCCTTGTTGAACATGTTATAGATAAGGACCATATAATTGACTGTGTAAAAATTCTTGATAATGAACAAAATCTCAATAAGCGTCCCTTTCTTTAAAGGGGTTCATATAATACAGAATGAACAAACAAAAGAACAGACATCAATGATCTTAGTACCTTATATACATTTGTATTAAAAAAACAAAAAGAAAATATCTCACCTCGTTCTCCTTGAAATTATCATGTATAATACAAGTGCCGATAAAATTGCCGATTATTCTTCGACTTACCTAGTTGTATTACCTAAAATTTTATGATAACGAGTAATTGTGAAGGAGGAGAATAATCAGGAAAATTTTATCGACACGAGTTGTATTTTATATGAGAATTTCACAAAATTTGCTTTTTTTTTAGTAATAATAATTGGAACTAGAATTATTTATTTCAACTCATTCAGATACATAGATAATTACAATTCATTACAATTGAAATTTTGAACATTGAAAGTACAATTCTGGAACACTATTTTTGAATTTGTTTGCTCATTTTTCGTCTCATTAGAGCTGCTGCAAGAGTAGACGTTTTTGTTGGCATCGCTGAATGAAGAACTTGAACTCGCTCTCATTTTAGTGACGATTTCAGAGTGTCTTTTTGGCTGCATGTTCATATAGGATTGTAAAGAACTTGAACTGCTGTGTCCTGTGATCTTCATCATTTCTTGTTCAGACACTTCAGCTTGGGCAAGGTGAGTAACAGCGGTAGACCTATGGCTGCGATTGCTGAATTTTTTGTTCTGAATATCCAAACCCATTTTCTGACAAGTTTCTTTAGTCCATTTTGACATAGAGTTTATTCCAATAGGACAATTTTTGTACCAACCAATACTGTCAGGATCTTTCCATCTAGGATTCGGAGTTAGGAAAAAGCGGTCGGACGTGATATGTCTAGGGCGTTTTTCCATCACTTTGTGGAATATGCGAACGGGGCAAATATCGAGGTCCTCAGTATTTTTATTAACCATTTGCTTGAAGTACATGATTTTGACCCACCTTGATTGGTTTTGTTAAATATGGGATTATATTCAATACGTCCAGTCGGCCGTCCAACATTATCCTTTTCCACTATAAAAAAAACTAATCTTCGAGTAACATCCTTCATTGCCCCTCCAAGCAAGTTCTTTGGCTGCAATGAAATAAAAATTCTTGATGAGTCCCTCCGGATTGTTTTCTTTCCAATATCTCAGTAATCTCATATTTTCCTCAATTGTAAAAGCAGTTGAACTCGTTTTCCTCTTTTCGACATCCCCTTGAAGTAATTTTCTCTTCGCATCTCTTGCATCACGGGCTGATCTAAGTTCTATGTCAGCAAATGGATTCATTTTCACATTATAATCATTATAAAACTTGTCTTGGAGCAGTTTTGCGACAACATTCCAATTGAATTTTATAACAGTTTCTTTATATTCACTGCCATCCTGCTTCTTCATATTGAAGGCATAATCTTTCAATATATTCGCAATTTCTACTGGGGTAGTTTCCTTTTCGACAACATAATTCCTATTTCGGCAAAAGTCCATAAATTGTTTCCCAAATCTTTAGATCTTTAGATTTCCTTTTATTTTTTGGCGTATTCTGTGCAATTGCCAAATTAATTTTGATATTTGTAGCAGTTCCCTATCTATTGGATTCCATTTCTTTTTCGAATTACCGAATAATATTCCGAAAGCGAAACGATATTCAAACGTCAGTTATGCGTCAGAATTTCCGTTACCATGGAAATCCAGATAGTGGTATAATCGTATATTAATTCGCTGCAGGAGAAAATAATCAACAAAGCTTCAACCTCATTGGATGTGTTTTGTCATTAGGAACAATTTCATTGGTTTTTTGACAGTTGCGTGAAATTCTCATTCATATGATACTATGCCTATATTGATTTCATTGAAAATATGAACAGGATGTTCATAAAGTCAGTTGTGGAATCATCTTCGACTGAAAGTTGGAATTTAGTCACTATTTACCATCGTACAAGATAACCTCTCTTGGAAGGGATTCATGTTTTGAAGAGAAACATTTTCAATTGAAAATTGAATCAATACATGACTCCTCTGGAAATGGAACAACCCTACGATAAAATTGAAGTTACTATTTCGTAATATCTAACAGAAAACAACTACTTCCCCGGCTAAAGCCACGCTGGACATTGAACTACATCTGATAGATATTGAGAAAGACCCTATATAACTTGAAGAAAAAATCTGAAAGTGAAAATTTGTATTTTCATTCAGATAGTTGATTATTAATTAAATGTCCAGTTTCCATTGGAGATTCTTATCTATAAAAGAGATAAGGGAGAATGTTATTCAGAAGTATCACTCACAGAAAATCGCTCATTCCATTGATGCGTGAATTGCATTTCAGATTTTTTCTTCAAGTTATATAGGGTCTTTCTCAATATCTATCAGATGTAGTTCAATGTCCAGCGAGGCTTTAGCCGGGGAAGTAGTTGTTTTCTGTTAGATATTACAAAAAAGTAACTTCAATTTTATCGTAGGGTTTTCCCATTTCCCATTTTCAATTGAGAATATTTGAAAACAGAAAAATATTTGATACAGAAATTGTGGATCTATTATTTTCAACAACTTTGCCTTTAAACTTTTATGGATAGGTCAACTTTCGTTGTCAATCGCGAAAAACCGTGAAATATCACTTCCAACCCCTAAATGTTCACCCTTTCCACCCTTCTCCATTTTTTCGACTCTAATTTATTATTATTTATTTTTCATTCGAACAATGTTTTGCTACTCTTTCAGTAGATCTCTTGCTGTTAATTTTTTTTTCTCAAAAATGCTTCAACACTGCTCTTTTGATGAGAAAAGACCAAATCATTTCACTCGAGTAGGAAATAGAGAATCGTGTAGGTCTGGAAATATACGTAATCTGTTTTATCGCCAAAGTTATATTTTTATTGCCACAACAGCAACAATTCCCATCTCAGACCACGATTCTTTATCAAAAACTCTCCAACTATCTCACAAAGTTTATAATACTCCAAAGACGGTCACGAAGCCCCAGGTAAGATAAAGTCTCTTACGAGCTTATAAAGTAGTTTACGTTATATTGAACTGAGATTGAATGCGCCAACTGGGATGCTGCAATTGATTTCGGAATACTGCGATGGAACACTTTTTCAGTTAATTCTTTGCATCTCTGAGGCCCGATCTTTTTTATCGAGTAATTTACGATCACCGCTTTCTTCTACCAAATATTTTTCCACGGTGGCCCAAAAAGAAGTTGACAGGAGGGAAGTATTGGATAGTATAAAAAAGCATAATAAACATATTATCAAAGACTTTCAATAGTCGTGGGAATAGGGTACATACGCAAAATAGTATATTTCATTAGGAGTTCAGAAAATAGTCTTTTTAGGGGAAGTCGTGCAAGCACGTAAAAATAATTTATGCACTAGCGGGCGGTAAAGAACACTTTACCGCCCGGTTCGCCGGGCGTAAAGTGGCACTTTACCGCCCATGGGCGCATTATGGCCCGGCGGGCCGTAAAGTAGACAAAATTCTCAAATTGTCTATACTCACACATCATTTCATGCAATTCCTAACACGAATTAGAATTATTTCAGTTCAATAGAGCAATACTCTTTCTAACATTTGTTCATAATCGTTGGCAATTTTTTCGGTGATGAACTATTTATTTGAAATAGATTCTCCAATATTGCACTCAGCTAATATAGTTTCACACTCCTCATATTATGTTACCCTTAATTATTGTATGCATAACGTATGAAACGTGTAGACCATTGCAATTCAAGTCAGTATTTGTGATTCGCGCTTTAAAACCGCTAGTGCATAAAATTTTGTATGTATCACGTGCGTAAAATGCGTTTAAGGCTTTCGGCGTGTGATGGCCCTCAGCTAACGCCATCGGGCCATCATCCACGCCGCAGGCCATAAACGCCTACTTTACGCCCTTGATACATAAATAACTATTATGGACGAGTAATGACCGATATTTTTCATTACGAGAATGTATTGATATCTAGTTAGCCTAGACCAGTTTCCTGCATAAACAAAATATTTCGTTACCATAGCAACGAACAATAACTAATTAGAAGTGTCAGTGTAAAGTTTGACGTCAAAAAAGTAAACCAGAGTTACGCAATAAATTTTAAAAAAAAATATGTGCAGCGAAATTGTGAAAATCGAAAAATTGGAGTATCGAGCATCATCAAGTACCTGTATTTAAAAGTGTTAAGAGGTAAGCAGATTTACGAAGATATGCTCAATACCTTGGTGATCAATGTCCTTCGTATGCGACCGTGAAAAATTGGACTGCAAGCTTCAAAAGAGGTAAATTTTCCATTGAAGATGATAACCGATCGGGAAGGCCAGTTTCTGTGTCAGTCCCCGAAAAGATCGATGCAGTTCATGACATGATTTTAACAGACCGTCGAATTGGGCTAAGACGGATATCTGAAGCACTGAATATTTCATGAGAACGCGTTCATCATGTAGTTCACGTCAATTTGGACATGAGAAAAATTGCTGCAAAATGGATCCCCAAATGTTTGAATGTTGACCAAAAGCGTGCAAGGATAGTAGCATCGCGTTCGATCTGTGCTCGATTTGAAAACGATGTAGACTTCTTAAACCGAATTGTTACTATGGATGAGACTTGGGTACATTTCTACGGTCCAGAAACAAAGCAACAATCGATGGAATGGCGACACTCCGGTTCTCCAAGACCTAAGAAGTTTCGTGTCCAAAAATCAGCTGGAAAAGTTCTTGTTTCAGTTTTTTGGGATTGCCATGGAGTAATCATGATTAATTTTTTGGTTAAGGGTAGAACAATAACTGGAGATTGCTATTCGACATTACTGACCACTCCACGGAAAAAATAATAAAGAGAAAAGACGCGGAAAGCTATCCAAAGGTGTTTTGTTTTTGCAGGACAACGCCCCTGCACACAAATCTCATGTTGCCATGCAAAAAATTCGTGATTTAGAGTTTGAATTACTAGAACACCCCCTTTATTCACCAGATTTGGCTCCGACCGACTATCAACTCTTTCCTCAACTGAAAAAAAGTTTAAAAGGTCGTGAATTTTCTTCCAACGAGGAGGTAATAAAAGCTGTGGAGGTCTGGTTTGCAGAGCAAGATGAAACATTTTTTTCTGAAAGGTCTAGAGACGTTGCAGGTTCGCTGTAATAAATGTAACCAATTAAGAGAAGAATATGTTGAGTATAAAATATTTTGACATTGAAATTTTGTTCTATAGTAGGATAAGTATTTTTCAATATATCCTCGTATAATACCGTGGTGTATAGATTATCTTTATACTATGGTCATACCGGAGTAGACTCAGTTACGTTACTTCCGGTAAATGAGCTGCCACGTCCGCTAGAGGGCCAGGAAAATGTGTGTCCTGTACTTTGTGGCTCGTCTACCCATGTACTCTGTGAATCCAAAGGCTCATTGGTTGAAATATTTGGCATCATTCTCTCCAACCCCACTATAAACATTCCAACACGAATTCATGAAATATATTTCCGCATCAAACTGACTGAATAGGACCCATAATGATCCAGTGGCCGGCATATTTTCATACCTCTGCCATACGCGATCAGGCCCGTTAATGCAAAGTAGGGATTGACGTTTGAATTATTCAAAGTTCTCCTTTCAATTGGAAGGTGCACCGTCATTAGCTATGGTCGAAAGGTTCACTAGTGGTCAAACTATTTCGATGATTTCTGTCAATATAGTTCCGCATTTACCGTGATTAGCGTTTATTTGTTGCCAAAGCTGCCTATAATTTGGATGCTACAGTTTTCCCCTGTGCAATTTGAAGTTCAATCATTTATCGGAGTTTGAAAGATTAGCTCTGTCATTAAATTAGATGTTTCCTGTTATTCATTTATCCATTTATTCCATGGAAATGATACAGCACTATACGATTTCAATGAGCACGTGATAAATGCTCTAGATGGAAAACTTCACATCTGTGGACTATTTAGTGATTTCTCTAGAGAATTCGATTGTGTTGACCACAAACTCCTCCTGTTGAAAATGAATATGGTGTTAAAGAATTGCGTTGAATTTGATGAAATCATACTTGGAAGGCGGGATCCCTCAAGGCTCTATACTCGGGCCTCTACTCTTCTATATATATATATATATATATATATATATATATATATATATATATATATATGCTAATGATCTGATGAATGATTTCAATAATCTTTTATAAATTCATGTAATCGCCCATACAGATGATACCAAATTTCTCGTCAAGGGGCAGAATGTGGCAGCTGTCACAGAACTGAAACTTTCTGGATATAATTATTCGACAATTCTGAAACGATTGGCGTTCGCAGGATTGCTCTATCTCTAACCGTTTTTTAATTGAAAAGTTCAATTCAAGATGGAATGGTTATATGGTATATTGTGCGAATTTCAATTGGATCTGCCTATTTTGTATATTTCGTGATGTTTACAACTTTTTTCGATCAATTTTTTTCCCTCGATTAATAATAATAATAACAAGGAGGACGAGGACTTTTGAGTTTGGAGTGTCTTCACAACAGAATGGTATTGGATGGGCTGAAGTCGGAGACTGAGGGATTCATAATGGTCTGCCAAGAGGGTGTCTTCAACACCTTGGTCTACCGAAGCCACGTGATGGGTATAGAGGTCCCTGATATTAGATTCAGGGCCTGCCGTCAGACGCCTGAGACCATTATGCATTTGCTGTCAATATGTCCAGCATATGCGGTCTCAGCCTATATCCACACACATAATGCGGCTCTACGAGTATTATATTCCCATCTACGACACTCGTACGGTATAGACGAGACACCAGTGTTGCCTTATGCTCCGGGGGATATTGAGTCCGTGGTGGAGAATGAGAAGTGCCGGATCTACTGGAACTACTCATTCTCCACCCTCACGCCAATAAGCCTGATGTAGTACTCCTCGACCATGGAAGTAAGACGATTTTCGTCATTGAGTTTTCGGCTCCTGGCGAAACGAATATCGTCCGAAAGGAGGAGGAGAATCGGACAAAATATCGAGATTAACTCTTCGAACTCCGCAGGCTCTACCCAGACTATTCTGTGAAAATAGTTGTTCTGATAATAGGGTCCCTTGGCGGTGTGTTGAATTCGTTACTCTCGAACCTGAAAATCATACCGGCATGTCGGAAGATGTCAGAAATCATAGCCGGAAGAATGCAGAAGGCTATCATCTTCGGTTCATTACGTCTGCTCAGAGCACACGATTCCCGGACCCAATAGCTGCTCACCCCATAGTTTGGGGAGTGGTTATTGGGGTAATGATGTTGCCAGCGCGCCCTCCGAATGTATCGAAGCATAGGAGACAGGGCCCGACTGGAGAATTTTAATTCAAACCAAATAATAATAATAATTTATTCACTTCCAACATTAACATAACATTAAAACAATAAATGCTGCATAAATTGTACAAATACTTATGAAGCAGATATCTGCTTGTGTGTAGGGAAAACAGTAAATCAAGAATAACGTAGTAATATTAGTACATAAATAATTCTATGATTAATTAAAAATGTTTGTACATGGATCAGTTAAACTTAATTAAAACACATTTAGTGCGGTACCTATACAATAAGGTTGGTAAAATAACATGATAAAAAAATATTTAAGACTTATTATCAATAACGTATTATAGATAAAAACAGGGGAACTACTGGTTATTAGAAAACATTTTGGATAAGGTTATAACATAGTTTAAAAATAACCCAGCATGATGAATTCATACGGAAGGGACATATACAAGGTATAAGACATATTGAGGACAGATAGGTAGACCATATAGATAATTCAGGTAATTTAAAAGGTAAATAAAAGCTGTGAAAATTGGAAGTTGGTTCTTTATTTTTTATGAATTTGACATATAGTTTAAGATTTTTTAAAAACATTTTTGGATTTGTCTCACACCTCAGTGGTCCTATTCTCGAGTTTGTACGTATACGAATTCGATTTACTTTCTCACACTAATACACATGAAATAAGTGTATTTGTCTCTTTTATTCGTATACGAATTGGAAGCCGAATGATTCGAGAATAGCACCCCAGGTCTATAGGTAGTGAGCTGAAGAGTTTTGGGCCTAGAAATTGATAATTTCTTGACCTACTGACTTCCGCATGGTTGGTATAACTACATTTGTTTATGACGGATGCTATATTGATGGTCTGAGATGATCAGTTCATGCCTTAACTTGTTCTGTAGTTATACTGGCGAAGAACAGCTGCCTAGGGTCCAAAATTGACTTAAAATTCACATCATTTCTATTTAGAGCATTCTGAATCGATTGGCGTTCACAGAATTGCTCTATCTCTAACCGTTCTCGAATTGAAAAGTTCAATTCGGGTTGAAATGTTTTTTTTTTCTGCTTTTTATTCGCTTTTCTGGCATAAACTTATATCTGAGCATATTTAAATCATACATTTTTGGAATTAGCGTGATATTCAACGTATATAGTGCGAATTTCAAATGGATCTGCCTATTTTGTATTTTTCGTGATTTTTAGGGGTCTACAAGTTTTTTCGAGCAATTTATTTGTCTTTCGATTGACTTAAAATTCACATTATATACTATTTCGAGCGTATTGAATCGATTGGAGTTCGCAGAATTGCCTTATCTCTAACCATTCTTGAATTGAAAGTTCACTTCGAGTTGAAAAGGGTTTTTTCTGCCTTTTATTCGCTTTTCCGACTCAAACTTATATCTGAGAATATATAAATCATATATTTTTGGAATCAGCGTGAAATGTACGTATGTAGTGCAAATTTCAAATGATTCTGTCTATATTTTATTTTTCGTGGTTTTTTGGGGTCAACTCCTTGCAATTTTTTTCGTGTAATTTATTTCTTCGATCAGCTCAAAATTTTCAGAATATACGCGTATTCATTTGGCGTTCGCAGAATTACTCTATCTTCAATCATTCTCCAATTGAAAGTTCAATTCGAGTTAGAGTGGGTTTTTTCCTGGCTTTCATTCGCTTTTCCGGCTAAATCTTATATCTGGGCATTCACAAATCATATATTTTCGGAATCAGCGTGGAATTTTAAGTATAGGTATAGTGCGAATTTCAAATGGATCTGCCTATTTTGTATTTTTCGTGATTTTTAGGGGTAAGTATACCTCCTACAACTTTTTCGAGAAATTTCTTTTTCCTTCAATTGCCTCAAAATTTACATCATATACTATCTCGAGCATTCTGAATCGATTGGCGTTCGCAGAGTTGCTCTATCTCTAACCGTTCTCGAATTCAAAAGTTCAATACACTTACAATTTCTTTTCCTTTGATTGACTTGACTGACTGACACATTAAATACCATTGCTACTAGTCTGAATCTACTGGATTTCGCAGAATTGCTTTATCTCTAGCCGTTCACCAATTGAAGATATCAAATCGAGGTGAAGGGGTTTCTTAAGTAGGTAATTAGGAACTTCAAATATTTCTACTAAAAATAAAAGAACGGCTTTTTCGTCAGTTGTCATCTCTTTCTGATTGGGGCTAAAAGTATGTCGTCACACTGCATCAGAAGATTATGTTGGTTCTTGAGATGTTGAACAATACCAGATTTGAGTCACACTAGTTATAAAGCCACATTAAGTCTTTATGACAGGATCTGCATTGTTCAACATAGTTCGATAAAGTTTGAGACGGGCTTTTTATTTTTAACATCAATTAGTATTCCTGTAATAAAATGAAACTAATCTCAGAAACGTGCATCAATCCACGTCCCTCGGCGTCTGAACTTCCCCAACTTTCCACCGGAAACTTGACACCCTGCACAATGACTGATAGCAAAAACGCCAAAAAGAGCGCTGCATTATGGACCCGCGTCCCGTTAAAATTGCCGGGATCTGCAGCAGAAATAAAAGAATAACTCTTTTCACGTCTTTCCATTCAAGATTTTACGCGGTCTGGCCAATAATGCAGCGCGATGAAAAAGACGGACAAACTCGTCAAAAAGGAGAGTCGGAGAAGTGTCTCGAAGATTGAAATCCTGCTAGTTTGGGCATAAAAGCGTTCGGGGAATTAGAAATTGGAGTTTCGCGTCTTGAGATGAACTTTCGTAATGAGGTGATGTAAATGCAGTTCCGATTGGTAGCTTACACCTTGGGGATAACAATAGAAACCGGTAAAATTTGCAAATATTGAATTGATGCAGTCGATACTTGATGATAATCCACAACGAACATGGTATTCGATAAACACAGCTGGAATTATTCTAGAAAAATGTGGCGATCCGATCGTCATACTTCATTATATTCAAAACAAAACAAATCAAAGTCGAGTAATTTATCATAGCGCATAACTAAGATGTCTACAAACCCTGGTGTGTCGAGTGATTCGATTTTGTTTTGATTTTTCAGAAGACAAATAAACAAATGAAATAGTGGTCTTCTTCTTCAGTCGGTTCCAGAGATGGCGCCCTTATGGAATGTCAGTCCTGTCAATATTCCAGGGATATGGTGATTGACGACTGTTGTCAATTTTATGGAATTTCAACAAACTTTAAATACTATTCAAAAATGAATAGTTGTGTCGGAATTCAAATTTCATAGTGCAATTTCCTTGTATTGATGACTATTATTAATGTGTTTGTCCATTTCGCTGTATATTTTCCTATAGAAATTCATCATTGATTCAATAATAATTCAATCTGTCTGATTGACTCGGCCGTTACTTGATGAAGATCCATAGTAATTGTAGAAAATACACAGAAAACGATTCGATCACCAAACTTTATTCAGACAGTGAAGAACTACTGTGCTGGCAAAACATGTCTGATTGAATAAAATTTGTGAATACCTAATCGTTTTCTGTGTAGTTTGTACAATAATAATTTGATCACGTTCCGTTTTTGTATCATTTGTGGGCAATCCAAAGAGACGAACAAAATAATTCATCTATATCCGGTAGCGAAAGTGAGTACTACCATATCATGAAGATTATCACATAGTATCTTGTATTTTAGAAAACATTTTCATGAAAATAATCTCTTATATTAGCACAAGATTGACAGGTTCTAATGGTGAATTTTCATGAAGCTTAATTTCGATACTTCCAAATGAAATGCGTGGTTATTATTGTAGTTAATTGCATTTCAGCAAAAAATTATATAAATGAGTCGAAACTGTAACAAATAAAACTGATTGGTGATAGTGATTAATTAAATTTCAATAATTAGGTTTCTTTATTCACTTCATCCATCGACAATACTTGAAAACTTCTGTGCTTGTAAATGTACCCTAACAGGAAAACCGACCTTGGCGGTACACACAAATGCGGAATATTTGGGAAACAGGTCACGATTTCATTTGTTTTCACTTAATCAAGCTGGCGAATTGTCTCCCGTTTTATCCCACAGTTTTGCAGCAATGAGTCGACACACCATGGTTTTTAGACATCTTACGCATAACTTATCTCGACGTTCAAACGTGTCAAAACCAAAGGTGAATCAAAAGTTTCATGAATAAATATCATAGTTTTTAAGAAAAGCAAGTTGTCTCTTAAACTAATAAACAGGGCAGCTATATACTCAGAAACAAGAACCCTCCTATGATTTTGGCGTAATTAATTCTAAAAATAGACCATAAATAGTGACAAGTGACATAATTTTGTACGCACACGTAAATTGAAGCGCGAGAAGATTTGAAACTAAATCTTTTGTTTCAGAAGTGAATAAATTTCAATGGATTAAATATAGCTCGTGAAGGATGATGATTAGGCTTGATGACACCAAATATGATACTCTTGCGCCGTTGGTCCCATTGGCCCATTTATCGGAAATCGAAGGGTCGATTACTTTAAATGGTTGTATCTTAATTGCGGACACCCAGATTGAGGGCATATCTCGATTGCGGTCACCTTGTATTTGATGGTACAGGTAAAAAGGGTTGTGGTGATGTAATACCGTCACCCGTCACCCGATATGAATCCACTTAACTTTTTCCTCTTGGGCACCTAAAATCACTCCTGGAATTTTTTACCGTTTCCTATAATGATGCTCTCAAACATATGCAATGAAGTTATCGGTGGCTATTTCCAGCAGTTGCTCTTGTGAAATTTCAGTTATTCTGTTGGTACTATTTTTATAATAAAGTTATTCACAGATGAAAGAGACCAAAATTATTGTTACAGAAAAATTAAATTTATGCAATACTTCTTCAGGGTTCTGCTAAAATTTTAATTTCAGAATATGTCAGTGTAGGCGAAAAAAAATTCTGAAATATTAAACAAGTCATGACTCTGAAAAAAGAGGACCTTGTGAAATATTTAAGAAAGAATCATTTCGTCATGTGCGCACTATTGAATGAATTATACTGGCCCAATCCGAAAACATTATTGACTAAATCGTCGAAGTGAACTCCAAAAAACCGTGCAAAAAATGTATTTCGAGAACCAATCTGGTTGGTGTTCTGTAAGGTGTTATATGGGGCGAGGAGAAGTATTTTATTCTTTTTAGTCCATTATAAAACGTAGTGTGAGTATTAAAGAAAATAATAATAATTTTCATTCTTAGTTTAATTGTCTTCCACTACGTATTGTCAATATTTTCTCCTGAAAACCTTTCGTGTTGCATAATTGATATCTTTCCAGTGGAATCCAATTTCGAATAAAGGATTTTCCAAAATAGAATATTTTCGTAATTTACTCTGTGCTCTGAAATGAAAGTATCCTGAATAAAAGATTTTTTGTGTGTTGCGAATAACTCAGTATAAAATTCAACTTATTACTGACAAGCTGATAAAATGCAATCTCATATCATAGCATACCCGTAGTCCCACGTTCCTCAAAAAGGCAATTTATATGCATTCAACTGTTCTATTTCAATTCGCATTCTGTATATTCGCTATGCGGGTTTTTCTCCTAACAATCTGATGTGGGCCATATTCCTAGTCTCCGAGAGCCGATGGAACAAACATGATCATAGGACCCTATTTTATAAATGGAAATTTGACCTCTCAACGATATTCATTACTTTACCAAGTGCATATTATTCCAAATATAGTACAAGTTGGGGCTCCTCCACATTTTGGACGTGTGGTACTGGCATATCTAGATGAAACTTTTACTGATATATGAATTGTATGCAGGGGGGTAATTTAATGGTCAGCTAGGTCTCCCTATATGACCCCACTTGACTTTTTACTGTGGAGTAATATAAAAAATGTATTCTACAAAAATAGGCCACAAAATATCGAAGAGTTGCAAGAAAGGATAGGAATAAAATTTCCGCCATTTATCCCAACATGATTTTTAGATTCACTACAAAATTTTGTACTGCGAATTCATTACTGTCAGGAGGTAAATGGCAAACACTTTGATCACCTTGATAAATAAAATTTCAAAGAAAATATTTGTGGTTCATTAAAGCTTGTTTTTTCTTTTTTTCTGTCATAAATATTGTTCATACAATTTAAAATAACATTCATTGAACAAATTTATTTTAACATTCCCAGAAGAAAAATACCTGGAGAAAAAATCCCGAGTATAAATCTCTTGGAAAGTACATCCCCAGAAAAAATCTCAGTAAATAAATCTCCAAAAGTATAAATTGTACTATAATTTTCAAATAATGTGAGTGATGGATAATAGCGGCATTCAGATAAGTATAAATCAAGTTAGGACATATGTTTATATGAACATTTTCTCATGAAATATGACAAGGAATCACCACCTGGAATCAATGACATCATTTAAATTACACCCTGTATATTTATAACCACCAAAACCCTTAAGGGCATGCGTTATAAAATCTTTAAACATTTTGGCAACGGTTTGATGGCCTATTTGTTGTGATCAAATACGGAGGGTAAAAATCTCCCCCTTCGAACGCCTGTGTACAATTAGCTGGAGTAATTTTCCTTTCGGGAAAGTTGTTTTTCCGGTAAACAGCACGAACTAGGTCTCGGCGTCACATTGCCGACTCTCCATTTCCATTATCCGCTGTATCCCTTTCTCAATTCAGTCTGAATTGTCCATTCCACGAGCAGCTCATCTGCAAAAATATCGAATATCCGAATATCCTTGAAATCGAAGACGAAAGAAATACAGGGTGATTTTTCACCACTGGCACGAAATTAAATGGGGTACTGGTCTAGCATGAGCGAAAGCACCTGTGAAATTTCAGAGCTATGATTTACCTGATTTGTTTGTACGTAAACCGCAATGGATACGCCACTGCATCACTGAATCATTTCAGTTACTATCTCCGAGTGAAAAATCGCTGATGGTCATTGTCTACTTGTTCTCGATTTGTCTTGGTTGTACAGAACGAATACCCACGGAGTATGTGGAAACACCCAAACTTATCTCTCGACATAACCCGTTTTCTCCAGATAATGCAATTATGAACCATAATAGTACTGCGTACAGAAATTTGAGAGCACTTGGCACTGATGTATGTCACCCGTCAAAATATCGTCAGTTTGATTTGCAACAGTGATCGTTTTTTGACGTCTGTCGTAAAAAGGCAGTGTTCAATATACCAGTGTTTACCTCTCGCGAATATTAATTGAGATATGATTGTACAGTGCTTTTATTTTGTTTTGTCCCACTTTTACATGGCTGTAAAATACTCAGTTTTTAAGATAGATGAATAATAGAGTATATTGTAGGATATTGCTGTTTTGTCAAAAAAAAATGTCAACTGTCAAATGTCAGAATTATTGAGATAAACTACTTTTTTTCAATGGGACGCCCTGTACATCACTACATATTTGAAAAGAAATTTTTTATGTGATTACGATAATATGCCATACAAGCCCTTTCTTTTCAGTAGTTCCGTCTGAATTGATAAAAATATGATCAAAATCGTAATTTTACAACATCATCAAGATACCTGAATTTGTTGGTTTGTTTCCAATTCAATTGTAGTACTTCTTGATAGTGTGGCGAAGCTGCGGGCGATGCCGGACCTGAACTCTTACGTAGCCGGCACTCGGCCGCGGCTAACTGTTGTTGCGCTATGCACCGAGAAGAATCTGGAAGATTCGAGGCTTCACGAGAAATTTCATAAGCTTTCGGAGAAGTGGGCGTTCGATATAAAAAGAACTACGCAGCAGACAGTCAGACAGTCAGTGAAGTGAAAGTCGAATATAAATACCTAGTTCCGTGATGTTATGTAAATTAGAGTATTGTGTTATTGTATCATTGTATTTCGTAAAATAAATTATTTCAGAGTTAATTGGACTATAAATATATTACAATAGTTTTATTCTTTAATCCAATACAACAATACAAACAATTGGAATTTTTTTTCTTCACATTCATAGGTGCTGCTTAACAGTATGTACTTTTATTAACCAAAGAAGGTGAAATAATACTGATCATTCTGTTTCTTGTACTCTGGAGTTGGTAAAATTTACTTTTGTAACTCTGATGAAGGTGAGTTAACTAAATTTGAGGCATTTTCTGTTAGGAACTGTTAATGAAGAAAATAATACTATTGCTAATGTAGAGAAAGATAGCCCATATTACACCAAACCCATGGATGAAACTGTTAACTGTTGTCTTTCCGTACATGGTTATAATTGAGCAGAGTTACTGGATAGTTTATCCCTGTCGCTGAGTGAAGCACACAACATAGAAAATAATACAAATCCCTAATGTGCTTCTCAAATTTGGAGAGAAAACGAATGATTAGGATTAAATCTTCCAAACTCATAATCGAACAGAAGGCCTAAATGATAAATAACAGCAGCCATGAAACCTGGGTTGAATAATTAGGATGATGTTTCAAATATGAAACAGAAAATGCAGATTTCACATGTTTCTCAAGTGTACTTGTTATCAACCCAGGAACCCCTTTCTTGTCAACGTCCCCTGACAGAGTTGTTTTTGATACCATTACCAATATCCACCATTTGTTGGAAATAAAAACATTTGCATCTAGAGGACTGAAAAAAACATACACTGTAAAACAATGTCTAGAACAGGGGTATTCCTTGACAGCAGTAAGGGAGTGTTAGAATTAAAAAAAACTTCAATTAATTTAAAATTTTAGGGCAATTAGCTCTAATGGGATTACATTGTTGTGGACTGAGGTCTGGATTCTGTACCAGTATTAACAAGATACTATTTTGAATATAACAAATGCAATCATGAGCTTTATACAGTCAACGTTCACTGTGGTTTTGGAGGTGATTCTTGCCACTACTACATACTTTAGCCAAGGACAGAACAGACTGGTACAAATTTGATGTTGCTAAATAGGCTGTTTTCTATCGAATTGGAGCCTCTAGAGATCATACACCCTTTTTGATGAAAAGCAGCTATTCATAATTCAACAGAGGAGTTTTCATTCATTTAATCCTAACTCTTCAAAAACGACGTTGTGTTACAGGTTTTTCCTGGTTTTCTACAGCTGTAAAAGCGAATGCACCACCGAATCAATTCAAGCAGCCCTGGAGCTCCGATAATTTTTTTCCATTATTACTTTGTTATTTCTGTATTCAGTATTTTAATGAAGGTATTTCTTTTACTTTAGTCACAAATACTGATTTTTTTTCAACTCCTGTAGTTGAATAGGAACACAATTTTTTTCCAGTTTATAATACTTTTCTACTTCATAGATCATGTGATCTATGAGTAGTAAAAATGTGTAAACTCAGGGCAATGCATAAATGTATCGATGTTTCTCTAAAAACCGAGGATATCTGATTCGATCAATTTTTCATTATATTTTAAATTTCAGTTTCAGATAATCAAAATATTAAACAATTTGTTGAATTTGACAGATGACAATTATAATTTATTCTAATCAGTGTTTCCAACATTTGAAAACAAAATATTTTACCAACCTGATAGCGAAAAAGCGATCACCAAAATCCTGTGGAATATTATTATCAATTAGACGCCATTCAAACTCCAGTCTTGGCTTGGGTGTATTGGCAGTAACGGAGCAACATTCAAACATTTACTTTGACATGATAAAATATAATTCTTTTGTGCTGTGCTATGTGATTTGCAAAAATATCTTATTTATTTTTGCCATTTTGTAATATGAATAACATCCCAATCTCACTTCTAACCCTATCAGATCTGCTATCAGTCTCAAGTCTGATAAAGTGAGCCTGGAAGTTTCTATCCAGTGGCGGCGCGTTCCTATAAATCCAAATTAATCAGGTAATTTTTTTGTAATTTCTTTTGGTTTCTAATCTCTCTTGTGGGGAGAGTACATTGAGAAATTTTGTGTAAGTGGTGGTAAATCACCCTGTATATCTGCGTCTCCTCGAAGTTTGCAGAAGAATTCCGCATTATTGCAGATCATTAAAGAGAAACCCAATCCATTTATTCCCCATATTGCATCAATTCGCCAATTAGGGTGAAACGAATGGAAATCACTCCCTGTTCGTTCGAAATTCAATTTCCGACGAAACCTGGCGAAATATCGCATCAATCCCGAGGGATATGTGATGCAGTGATTGATACGCGATTTTAGGCCGGGTCCCAAATCGCAGAAGGGGTGAGGAATGTCGGAAATGCCATTAGAGGGCGCACGGCGATTACCGGCCCGATATAGGTGCGAACGAAAAAGGAAAATACTTCAACAGGACACGTTTTCAGTCTGTGGCTGCGGCAGATGTATTCAAAGGCTGTGTGGCAAGGGTCGAACTGGTTGTCAGTATGACAGGTAACAACAAAATTAGCAACTTCGTTTGATTAGTATTCTGCCAACCTGCTCTAAAATTATTGAAAGAATGATGGAAACACAAATTCGTAACTTTTTGACGACCAAACAATCGGGATTCAGAAAAAGGTATAGTTGTGCAACGGCCCTTTCAGATGTATTGGACGACATCTTATATTCTACTGATAAAAATCAAATGAGTATATTAATTATACTCAAAGGCATCTGATTCAATAGACCATAATATACTTTTGTCAATCTTGCATTACTCCGGATTCAGCAAATCAGCTCGTTCTTTAGTAGCTTCATATTTGCATGAAACTGCTCTGTGGAGTACCTCAGGGGAGTATTTTTGGACCTCTCTTACTTACATTGTATATTTCGAATTTTATCAGCGTTTTTAAATACTGTGATATCATTTTTAAGCTGATAATATCCAGTTATATTTCTCATTCAATTTCTCGGATTTGACCACAGCCATAAATTATGCCTCACTGATCTGGATTCCTTAGAAAAATTGTCAACAGATTATGCTTTAAAAATTAATCAAAACTTATCCGTGACTTTGATATTTGGTAGAGGAAATATCTCAGCCTCCCTGAATAATCAAATCGCTTTGAAAATAGGTGGCTTCGATATGCGTATTAAATCGTCACAAAAAAATTTGGGCTAGACAACAGAAACATCTATACGTTTCAAAAAACATATTAAAAATAAACTGAGAAGCATATTCTTTACTTCAGCTAATTTACAAGCAAAGACAGTTTCTGTCAGTGGAGGTCAACAAATTGCTATGTCATTCCTTGGTACTCTCACACTTCAACCATTGCGATGCAGTGTACGCTGCTAGTCTGAATGAAGTTGATGTTCGTCGATTACATGTAGCAGAATATTAGGAATCATCCTGTAAGATCAACTTTAGGTCATATTAGTGACTAGGAAAAATAAACAACTACCATTTGTTTACTCCAACAAGAAATTCAAAACTGATTTGCTTTTAAATTCTAATAGCTTTTGCAGCTAATTATTCTTCTACATTTCAGCTCAACTGATTTGAGAATAATCCCTGGTATTAGGTAAGTTGTTACCATATAAATTATGTGTATTATTTCAATAATTTGTTGATAGTCATAAGTCAAACTCAAAATTATTTACCTTTTTAGAATTGTAATTGACAAGAAGTGCTGTATTTCCAATAAAGAAAAGAATAAGAACTCATCTCTAATTACAAACCGTAACATACAGAAAGTGCAAAATTCGTGTGTTCGTCTTATTCATGGCATACGTAAATTCAGTCGAATATCTATTTCAGAGAGTGAAACAGTAAAATGGCTCGATATTTAAATTCAGGACAGACGTCTAGAATCTAAACATTCGCCATCGAACATTTCTTACTGTTCCTAAACACAATAAAGAAACATGTAGACGTTATTTCTTCTACAATGTCGAAATGTGTATCAATAATATTTTCAAACTAGATCATACACTTCTAGAACTATCTCGAACAGTATTCCGTTTAAAATTCAAACGATATTTGTTCTTCTGTTTTCTTCAACTTTGTATCTCTCATCAAAACAAACGTTGAAATCAAATGGGAAATTTTTCTTTATTTCTTTTAGCCGTGATGGAAGAACAGAAACAGTATCAGCTGTTATTTGAATCAATGTGCATTTTACTCACTGTATTATTCTCATGCTCCAATATAATATGTGTAAGTAAATTTATGTCTCATTTGTTATTAAAATGTACACATTTCACTGTATTACATACTGGGTAATAAAAATATTACTATTATTGAAGTCCTGGATCATAAGTCAACAGAAAAAATCCCTTGCAAACAAAATCACCATGAATAAAAATTACCAACTATACAATACAATACAATACAATACAATACAATACAATACAATACAATACAATACAATACAATACAATACAATACAATACAATACAATACAATACAATACAATACAATACAATACAATACAATACAATACAATACAATACAATACAATACAATACAATACAATACAATACAATACAATACAATACAATACAATACAATACAATACAATACAATACAATACAATACAATACAATACAATACAATACAATACAATACAATCTTTTATTTCCTGAGACTATTACAAGCATGGAAATCGTCAAATACAAAAGGTTAAGAAATAAAATGGCAGTCTAAAATCATTTCAACAAATTAAATTAAATTAACATATAAGAATACAACACAATTAATAGTAGTGGTAAAAAGGAAATTCTATGATATAAGTAAAAAACAATATAAATAACAAAAAGTACACAAGCAAACATTCATAACGTGGTAGCCAAATCAGTTTGTAAAAATTGATCAAGAGAATAAAATGCATTCTTGTAGAGAAGATTCTTCACACAATTTTTGAAATTATTGAGATTAGAAATTTTTTTAATGGATATAGGAAGTTTATTATAAAGTCTATAGACATGATATGAGGTCCGTTAGATACACATGTTAATTTGTGATTAGGAACAATGAAATTAAAATTTTGTCTTAGAGTGTAGCCTAAGGCAAGACGGGTGGTGTCCCTTTCCTGAAACATGTGGCAGTGTTGTTTTACATAAGTGACACAATTCAAAATATACATGGATATCACAGTTAGAATTCTCAATTCAATAAATAAGTGCTTACAAGAATCGCCATATTTTTTAAACACATAGTCCTCAATATCTTTTTTTGGAAAATCAACAAATCATTCAATCTACCGCAATTACCGTAAGAAAGTAAGCAATAATTGAGACTTGAGTGTACATAGTCATAGTAATAGCTTAATAAAATGTTAATAGGGACAAAATTCCTGAGATTCCAGATAACAAAACAATGTTTTGACAATTTTTTTGAAATAGAGTCGATATGGTCATTCCAGGATAATTGTGAGTCTATGGTCAACCCTAGGAAGTTAACTGATTTTTTCTGTACAATCAATTTTGAATTTGCTCTTACCAATATACTGCAATCCAACTCTCTAAGAGAAAAAACAATGGTATTCGTTTTATTTTTATTTAATACAAGGCCGTTTCTGGAGCAGTAGTTTAGCATATTATTAACTGCATTTTCTGCCTGATCAGACAACCCTTTACATGAAGCAGAACTGAACATGAAGGACGTGTCATCCGCAAACTGTACGGTACAATTTGGTTGATTAATATTAGATATGTCATTTACAAATAGAAGGAAGAGGGTGGACCCAAGACACTACCTTGCGGGACTCCTGTTATGATATTACGATTTTCAGAATAATAAGTTCCAGATTCGAGCCTACTGAAACTGAAACTTTATTCATACTCTGATGATTAAATTTATTAATAGTTTGTTCAAAATGGTATTTTAGTTGATTTAGGGTACAGGTACCATTCACTAATTACCCAATAACAAGAATAATGTTTATGCACCTCAGGGAATAGAAGGGTACTTTTAATCTCTAATTTGAGGTACCGAAGTGGCACTTTTAGTGATTAAAAGTAAATTTAATACCTGAGGGCTTGAAAGTAGGATAGTACATATATTTTTTCAAATTAAAGGCTAAATCTATATATTCACATTTTATTTCATTGGAATTAGCTAAAAACACATATTTCAAAGAATAGATTTGGTTTTTATTATTGTATAAGCAAGAGACGATTTGATCTTCACAAACTTTTATTCAAGCACGACAAGTTTCGCTATCACAGTAGCTTCCTATACAGTTCTAGTGTATAGGGAGCATGATATCAACACTTTACAAAATAAGGTTAGCGATCTGAATAGGTAAAATATACAAAAAATGTAAAGACCATCTTTCAAATTCAAATAAACACAGTGTTTATGAGGAATACTTCCTATCAATCTTTCCGTTAACAGCTGTCGTCCCCTTACGAACGGCAGCCCTCAAAAGTCGAAACTTGTGCGAGCCAATACCGGTACGGTATTAGATACCTTGTTCAACATACTTTAATAATATGGAAATTCTGCAAAAAAAAATTCTCAAAGTCCTTTTTGAATGTAACTATAGAACACCGATAGATATGCTATTTGGAAAACTGAAAATATAACCAATCAGTGATGATCAAGCAACACACCTGTGATATACATGTTTCAAATTCAATCACCCAATGTCACACATCTCACAATAATATTCACTTAGACAAAGTCAGATTAAATGTAGCACTTCAGAATCCTCTTAGTAAAAGTATTGAGTCCTACAATAGTCTTTCAATTTGCTTTTCGATCTATCCGGTACACGAAAAGTAATGAAATTTCAACTGTGTGTCATGTTACAGAAACTAGACCATATGGAAGTCATTTCGCCTGCTTTGAGTTTTTGGAATTATTTTTCCACGAGGAGTTACATAGTGTTGAATACCTTATGTTTTTTGAAGTAATATCGATATACCTCCGGAAATAAAGTTGATGAACACACATGACCCTATATTATTTGAATGGTCAAATTAGTCTCTATTCAACCATGTGATGAAATATGGGTGTTCCATTACAAAAACATAAGTTTGGTTTGGTGCACCTTTCTGGGTCACCTTGTATACTTCGAAATATTTTCCAAAGATACTCTCTCAAGAAGGGAAGATGCTGGGATTCGAAAGAAATTTTCAAGTTGCGCCGTTTAGAAGCTATGGACCACCGGAGCGCAGTTGCAGGACCCTGTATACTGTCTGTTGGATTGGGTATTTTTTGGTTCACTTTCAACTATATTATTTTCTCTCGATATATTCTATGGAGAACTCACCAAGTCGCTATTTTTTTCAACACTTTTTGAAGTTTATCTGACATTTTTCAGTATTGTTTATGATGTCATGAATATTATACAGTGATTCTGTTTAAGTTTGCACCATATGGAAAACTTTTTTATTATTGATTGTACGAAAAAAAGTTATTCTTTATGGTCTCAAACCTAAAATACAACCATCAGATATACAATTTTTTCAGTCGTGTACGAGGTTTGTCAGAAAATATTAATTTTGTCAAACAGTAAAGTAAATTCATATTTTAAAGTAATTGCATATTGGACCGTAGTTTTTAGTTCTGACCAACTTTTCTTAAAAACTGTTTTCGATATTGTCAAAGGCAAAGGTAATTTACTTGTGAGCCAAAATCACGTTTTTTGATATATCGCGTGTTCGACTGGAAAAATTAATATCTGATGTTTGCATTTCAAGTTTAAGACCATGCAGAAAACTTTATAAAGAATAAGTTTTTTCGTACAATTAATAATAAAAAAGTTTTCCATATGGTGCAAACTCAAGCAGGCTCACTGTATATGAGGGAAATATTCGGGGGAACTGAATTCATTGCCTACTACACTTGTACAGATTTCGTTGAATTACCATTTTTTCATTTCCAAACAGTGAAAGGTTGAAATTCCCAAAAACCTATATCAAGCACGCTTCTCAAATTTTGGAAGAAACACATACAAAACACCCTTTGATTGAGTAGAGGTAGGAAATTATTTCCAAATTTTACCTGTTAATTGAATGCATCATTAAAAATAACATTTTTGTTTTCGTTTGGCTTTCCCTCTGGGCATTTGTTTATTAAAACCATTATAATTATATTGAGGGGGTTAGACCTTGTATAAAAGGGTGAGTGGGATGTTATCTTGACATTAGTTTTGTTATAACGAAACAAATAACACGATTACTACAGAGTCTTGTTTGTGAAAACTCCTTTGAGATAAAAAGAAAACATTTACCATTTGAAAATGTCTGCACCACCTCAGGTCTTGGCGAGTAAAAATAAAAGAGTATTTCTTGGAATATCCGCCCCTCTGGGATACATTGCCGGGGTAGGCAGAGGAGCAACAGGATTCACAACCCGATCTGATATCGGTCCAGCAAGAGATTTAATGGATGTTTCTGACGATCGCCATCCTGCGCCAGCCGCAAAGAAACCCAAGAAAGAGGAAGAAAAAGAAGAAGAGGAGGACTTGAATGACGCCAACTACGATGGATTTAATGGATATGGAGGATCGTTGTTCTCCAAAGATCCCTACGACCAGGAAGACGCAGAAGCTGACGCCATTTATGAAGCAATTGATACTAGGATGGATGAAAGACGGAAAGAACACAAAGAAAAACGCCTCAGAGAAGAACTAGATCTTTATCGCCAGGAAAGACCTAAAATTCAACAGCAATTTTCCGATCTGAAGCGAGAATTGACCAGTATCAGTGTGGATGAGTGGAACGCTATACCAGAGGTTGGGGATGCTAGGAATAAAAAGCAGCGAAATCCTAGAGCAGAGAAATTCACTCCTCTGCCCGACAGTGTACTTTCCAGGAATTTAGGAGGGCAACTTTCGTCTTCCCTGGATCCTAGCTCTGGATTGGCCAGCATGTTACCCGGAGTGATGACACCAGCAGGAGATATGGACTTGAACAAGATTGGACAGGCGAGAAATACTCTGATGGATGTGAAGTTATCCCAGGCATCAGAGTCAGTTAGCGGGCAAGCAGTGGTTGATCCAAAAGGTTACCTCACTGATCTCCAGTCGATGATTCCCACATATGGTGGGGACATCAATGATGTCAATAAAGCTCGTATGCTTTTGAAGTCCGTCAGACAGACAAATCCCAAGCACCCTTCAGCGTGGATAGCCAGTGCTCACCTGGAAGAAGTGACAGGCAAGATGCAGGTTGCGAGGAACCTCATCATGAAGGGGTGCGAGGTGAACCCCCAGAGCGAAGATCTGTGGCTGGAGGCAGCTAGGATCAATCCGGCAGAAACAGCGAAAGCGGTTATAGCTCAAGCTGCAAGGCACGTGCCCACTTCTGTGAGGGTTTGGATAAAAGCAGCCAATTTGGAAACAGAGACCACAGCAAAAAGGAGAGTTTTCCGTAAAGCTTTGGAACATATCCCAAACTCAGTTCGTTTGTGGAAAGCAGCTGTGGAGATAGAGAATCCAGAGGATGCGAAAATATTACTTTCCCGAGCGGTGGAGTGCTGCTCAACAGCCGTGGAACTCTGGGTAGCCCTAGCACGATTGGAAACCTACGAAAACGCGAGGAAAGTTCTAAACAAAGCTAGAGAAAGCAACCCGACAGATATACAAATTTGGATCACAGCTGCGAAACTGGAAGAAGCTAATGAAAATCACGATATGGTGGAAAAAATAATAGATCGGGCAATATCATCGCTGAGTTCCAATAGAGTGGAGATCAACAGAGAACACTGGTTCAAAGAAGCAATGGAAAGTGAACATGGAGGACACTTACATTGCTGCCGGGCGATACTCAAGCATATTTTAGCCCATGGAGTAGACCTGGAAGATCGAAAGTTCACTTGGATGGAAGACGCTGAGCTTTGCATCAACCAAGAAGCCTTTGAATGTGCTAGAACTGTCTACAATATTGCCTTAGCTGCTTTCCCCAGCAAGAAGTCGATCTGGCTAAGAGCTGCGTACTTGGAAAAGAATCATGGATCGAGAGAAAGCTTAGAAAACCTCCTTCAGAGAGCCGTTGCCCACTGCCCGAAAAGCGAGGTCCTTTGGCTGATGGGCGCAAAAAGCAAGTGGGTGGCTGGGGATGTACCAGCTGCGAGAGGTCTTCTATCCCTTGCTTTCCAGTCTAATCCTAACAGCGAGGAGATCTGGCTGGCTGCCGTGAAACTAGAGTCTGAGAATAAAGAATATGCGAGGGCTAGGAGGCTTCTGGCTAAAGCCAGAGGATCTGCCCCGACGCCTCGTGTTATGATGAAGAGTGCAAAGCTGGAGTGGAGCCTCGGCGATCTGAGTGGAGCTTTGCAGCTACTAGACGAAGCTTTGAAGGTTTTCCCGGATTATCCCAAGCTGTGGATGATGGTTGGGCAGATTCTAGAGCAGCAGGGGGACATGACGAAAGCCTTCGACGCCTATAACGCTGGGATAAAAAAGTGCCCGGGCTCGGTTCCGCTTTGGCTGCTTCTGTCCCGATTGGAGGAAAAGCGTGGACTGTTAACCAAGGCTCGCTCCGTACTGGAGAAGGCCAGACTGAGGAACCCTAAAAGCGAGCATTTGTGGCTTGAAGCCGTACGAGTGGAACTTAGATCAGGCATGAAAGACATCGCCAACGTACTGATGGCAAAAGCATTGCAGGACTGTCCTACATCCGGTATATTGTGGGCCCAGAGCATCTTCATGGAATATAGACCACAAAGAAAAACGAAATCAGTGGATGCTTTGAAGAAATGTGAGCACGATCCTCACGTTTTACTGGCTGTGAGCAAGCTTTTTTGGATCGAGCGGAAAATTTCCAAATGCCGCGAATGGTTCCAAAGAACGTTGAAAATCGAGCCGGATTTGGGAGATTCTTGGGCGCATTGGTATCGTTTCGAGCAATTGCATGGAACTAAACAACAACAGGAAGAAGTGAAGCAAAGGTGTGTAGCTGCAGAACCGCGTCATGGAGAGCTGTGGTGCACTGTTTCGAAAAAAATTGCTAATGTTGCTTTGAATGCTGAACAGACTTTGTATGAGGTTGCCAAGGAAGTACCAATACCTGTGTAATTTTTTATTGCAAATCATTCCTGTGTTGATTCGATGATGATGATAAGAAATATACAGAGGAATATGGAGAAATACTTTTATTTTTAATATTAATTGGATATAATAGAATAGAATAAAGCTTTATTTACAGGAATGACAGTCAACTTACAATAACACAGTAACTAAAATTAGGTACTTCTTCTTTATTTGGGACTGGAAAATTCTGAGATTTATTTTGCCTTTTAGTGACTTACTTATGTTGATGCCAAGCGAATTTTTTGACCTGTGCGGTCTGATGAAGACAAAGAAAAAAAATAGGTAAGGGGTTAAATGGGGTTCAGAAAATGATGCCAATTAATAACTATATGTTAGTATACAAATAAGTTACATTATTTGTAACGTGAGAAAAAGTTCAGACAACGATTAAACGTTGAAAAAGTCAAATTCGCGACATGAAAACTCGTTTGTTATCCACTGAGATTGTGTTATTTCGAAAGAATTTATTTATAATTTACTATCAGTAATTTTTGCTGTTATCAAAGCAAACAATTCAGTAAATATTAGTCATTATTATTTTTATTTATCTGCCGAAATAGCTCAGTTGGGAGAGCGTTAGACTGAAGATCTAAAGGTCCCTGGTTCGATCCCTGGTTTCGGCAATATTTTTTTGAAACCAGGACTACCAGTGACAAAATGTTGATGCCTTGTTTAGAATTCATTTATTGAGGTAATTCTATATTCGATGAACATATTTTGTGTCTATTTTCCCATTTTTTGTAGATTTTTACGTTGATTCAAGCACGAACTGTTTATTATATCTCCACACCAATTCCTAGTGATTGTCAATACTCTGTGGGGTAAATATTTATCAATACCTGATGAAGGCTATCAAAAGAACAATGAGAAATAGATAATTTTCCACGCCATATTCTGAACAACAGGAATTTAGCCAGCAAACAGCCAACAGAAAAACAGCTACAGTCCCTTACGATTGCTGAATTATTTCCTTCATACTCTTGGCGAAGCTTCTGCAAAAAATGCTTTGCACGTGTTCTTTATGAACTCAACTGATTTATTAATTCATTTATTTGAAATTTGGGATCCATACCCATACAAGTATCGTCTAATACAATCAGTTACAGAGTTAATATTCATGCCTAATCTAGAACAGATATATTGGTTCTGTCATGTATTGTGATGAATTGGTAGCATATCTTTGATGTATTAGGCACACCACCTGAAGAATAAAGATGCTGATCAAACTTAAAATTATACACTGAATGAAAAGTGGCCTAAAGCTATCTCTATAATTAGCCCCAGATAAATATCTCACACATCTTAGTTAGTAGTACGAAGACTTCATTCAAGAGTTGCCGACTACAAAATCCCCAAAATGCTATGTCATTTCTTATATGGGACTCTACTAGTGAAAAGTAAGTTTACCTAGCTGTTGCTATATGAAGTTCATTTGATACAAATCTTAGAGAAAATGAAACTGAAGCCAAATTCTTACATAAATATGTGATCCCTGAATTTCAATTTGTTGTCAATGTGCAGACCAAGAAATTTAGTTCATTGCGTTTCTTCGATTTTACTGCCATCTACTATCAAACTGTTATAACTAAATTTGAAATAGACAATTTTGGTTTTGTCAATATTGAAACAGAGGAAGTTTGCTAGATCTGTAAAAACTATTTGCTTTAGGTTTTCAGTGTTTTTTTCATGCCACAATTAAAAGTGTGGTATCATCTGCAAATATTGTAAAATGTGTATCAATAGTAATTGTAGGTGAATCATTTAGGTGTAATAAGAATAGAATGGGTCCCAGAACTGATTCCTGAGGTACTCCACAATGTATATCTGAAGGATTTGAGTTTGCACGACCAACTTAAACTATTTGTTTTCTGTTGTAGGTATGATGCATTTTTTGCAGAAGTAATCCGTGATTCTCACAATCAAAGGCTTTTGAGAAATCACAGAATTGATTCTCCTTCGTTCAAATTAATATAAACGGTTTCTAAAAATGAGAAAATTGCATCATTAGTATTTTGAAATCCAACTTGACATTCATCCAAGATGTTTTCATTCAATAGGAATTGCAGCAATCTTTTTTCAAAGTTTTTCAATGAGTTTCGAGATAGTGGACAGTATCGAGATTGGTCTAAAATTAGAGGATTTGATGCTATCCCCACTTTTATAGACACTAGCAAATTTCAATTTGATGTGAAAAAATGAATAGTAATCTGATTTTATTGCCAGTTCATTGTTCAGTCCTTACATATTCTTCACATTCACCAGACAATTAAATGGCCCAAAACATAGCCCACTTAATGAAAATTATGGGTACAGGCTTCCTGAAATTGCTGGAGAATAAACAAATGGCAAGGAACTTATACTTGTGATCTTTTAAATATATGAAACATGCAACCCCTTTTCCATATTGTAATTTATGTTATTAACAAGGAAGTACTGCTTTCACGTACATAACACAAGATTTAATAAAGTATTTCAATACTTCCAACAAATATTTTTATATTGAAAAATGGAATTGGGGTTGCATGTTTCCCAACAAAATCAAAAGAGTATTTATTCATGGATAGCCTTTTTATTGATAAAATATTCCCACAAAATGTAATTTCCTGATCTATTCAGCAATTTAAAAAAAATCAAACAATTTTTTTTCTTATTTTTGGAAGCGTGTCTATACATAATAATAATAATAATAACTCTCCCTCATAAACACTCGTGGAGTGTACTCAAAATTATCCCTGTGCGGGTGGAGGACGGTTATTATTATTATTTTACAAGGTGCTGACATGACAGTCCATCTTTAATTTTCCACAATGAATCATCCCCTAAAAATGTTCGCAACCCCCTTTATAAGAAACCTGATCCAGCTCAAACTTAACTAGTCCTGTTTTTTCAGAAACTTGGCACTCCATGACCTACTGCTGCAACGAAGACGCATGCAACGCCGCCTCGACGTCGTCGACGTCACAGCTTGTTCTGCTGGCGCTCAGCGCGCTGATCTCCGCCATCGCCATGGCCCACTGAGACCACCACGAGCGGTGAGGGGTACACCAAGGGAACCATCGGGGGGCACAGGAGAGGAAACCCGGACAAACGTGGTCCTCGAAGATATTCTAAATTATTTTCTATATAGTCTTCCTCGTTCGTTGATTTGTTCGGAGTTTGAGGGAGGTTTGTTGAACACTTACAGAGCTTGTCAGGCAGATTCCACTGTATATAGGGAGATATAAGCAGGCCGTGAATTAGAAGTTTTTCAACTTGCAGTTGGATAAGAAACTTGAAATTTGGCATGCTGTCACAATAGATCATGTCCGTTCTACCTAAAATAATTTCAGTACTACATCTATACAGGGTCTGCCAAAAGTCAGTAGCAACTTTTTTAACTACGCTATTGTTCATTCCCAAATTTCATATTTTATTATTTTTTGGGGTGGATCAGTGAGTGCATCCATAGTTTTCATTTCTCAAAATAGGATTATACGATTAATTTTTAACCAAAACTATTGAGAAACATGCCGTAATCACTTTAAAGAACACGGAATTCTCACGCTATATTCTATTTCCATATACAAATGCATTTTATATGTAAAAAGTAATAATCACCATTTTTCTCTCAGTTGTGATTACCACAACTACACAACTCAATCCTAGAAACTTATTTCCCCCCCAAACATGAAACCAGTCTGTACGATAAAAGCCCGATGTTTAAAAATTTATATAACCGACTATTCATCCGTTTTTTTATGATCAGAAGCCACGTGAAAATGATTCTTAAAAATTTGTATTTTCTATCGTTTACAAAATTGTTATAAGTAAATAAATACGTTGGTTATAAGATAATTCAAAACTTTTTTGGAAACATAATCTTTGATGCAAGTTATAATATTTGAAAGAAAAATCGTTCCTAAAAAAAATATGGTTTGCTTAAAAACGGATATGTTAATTGTTAATTTTTTTTCTACCACCTGTAATTAGTATTACTATTAATTTTTATTTCAATCATCATTTATCTTGGTCTTTGATAACTAAACAGAAGATCTATTTATTCTTTATCAATTACAGAACAAATTAAGCCTAAAATGCAAGTTCTTACCCAAATTTTTATTTAATTTATAGCATTCATTTATAAAAAAAAAAACTTTTTCAACTTTCCAACTTCAACTTTTACATCCTTAACAATAATTATAGGTGGTAGTAAAAATTGTTAATTAACAAATCCGTTTTTAAGCAATACATTTTCATAAATGATTTTTTTTCTCAAAAAATCATAATTTGCATCAAAGATTACGTTTCCAAAAAATAAATCGAAATATCTTATAACAACAATTTTGTAAACACTGGGGAATAAATATTTTTAAGAATAATTTTCATGTAGCTTCTGATCATAAAAAAGGAGCAATAGTAATATAAAAAAAAAGTTTTCAATGATTCTTCAATCTTTTTAGTTTTTAACCTGAGTAAATTGGTGATAACAAAGTTAAAAATATATTTTTGTACTTTTCCAACGGGAATCTCTTCTGAGACCTTTAAAAAATACCTACAAAAAAGTAAAAAAACTCTGCCTGGTCCTTCATAAAACTTTGTTTACCTTTGAACTGTCAAAACTGTAAGGTTTACCGCGTCGATTCTATTGAACTGGCTTATACAAGGTTGAAATATAAATGACCATGAATGGAAAGTTACCTTATTATTAATAGTCATTCACTTTTTCAGCATAATAATAACATAAACGACACATTTCAATAAACACTCAAATTTCATATACGTAACTAGCTCATGAACATAACCAAGTTTATGGCAGATATCGCAAACGACGACTAACGTTACTAGTTACGAGTTACGTCGTGGACAAAATTAGGCAATGGCCGCTTGTAGACCGATTCAAATACTGAAGTCATATGAAGATGGCGTACGATTAATTTTTGTTATATTCAGTTTGTTTTTTGAGATTTGAGACGAAACCGTTGTATGAAGATCTTCGTTTGGTGAAATTTGTACCCATTCAAAAGTTTATTGAAAATGAGTGCAAACCGATTTGGCCAAAAAAATATTGAAAAATTAATACAGAATTTTACTCCACTAAACACTGTGAAGACAAAAAAATCCATATGGAATCAGTCCGAACAGTTTTGCAATTTCAGAAACTACAAACTTGAAAGTGATACTATTCAAGAAATTGCAGAAATTCTTGAAGACTGGGGAGCGAATATGAAGAAATGTAATGGCGAAGACTGCAAATAATATTCGCTGATAACTATTTGGAATGTAACTGCCAAACAGATACAAGAGAAAAATTATTCTGAATACAATATCAGCTTCAATTCGTTGCAGGATATTGAATTTAAGAAAGGAAGAGATGTAAGAACTGCAAAAAGAAAGGAGTTGCAAAGATGTGTGGATAAAAGAAAGTAGAGTGCTGCCGCACTAGAGGAAGAAGAATACACGAGGATAATCGATTCTTGTGATGAAGAAACGCCATTAGGACTACAAATGAAGTTTTTTTCACATAAGTCCTTATGAATTAGCCTGGCGCGGAGGTGAAGGTGTTAATTGCCTCCTTCATTATTTCAGAAAAGAAATTAATGATGCAGGTGAAGAAACTGGACGATTGAAATATAATCCGATATTCAGTAAAACTTGCCAGGGTAGTGATAAAAAGTGCACAGACACCGAACGGTTGACACCTAACATTGATAACCCTGATCGATGCCCCATAAGACTATATTACGAGCTGATTTCACAACGGGGTCAAAATATAACCACCGATAGACTTTTTCTTAACCCAAATCCTTTCTGGAAAAAGCCGAATGCTGCATGGTATAAAAATTGTGGGCCAGAATGAAATAGGCAAATGATTGAAAAAATCAGCAGAAATATATGGTCTCGACACCAAAAAACGAAAACTTGGCAATCATTCAATTCGCTAGACTTTAGTTTCTCATATGGTAAAGAAAGGTTTTCAGGAACAAGAAGCTATTAAGATAACAGGCCATGCCACAGCATCTTCGCTGAAGCTTTATCTACACATTGATGCAGAGCATCATAAACATATTTTGGAAAAATTAAGAACAAACACTTCAGCATTATGCATTGCTAGTACATCGACTGCCGCATGCTCAACATCAAGCAATGTAATATCAACCAATGACTTGGAAGAGACATCGAGTGTTTCTGCTGCCCGATCCATTTACAAAAAATGTGTTTTCAATAATTGTACATTTTCTTATCATTAAAGAACCCCGCACCATTCTTATAGAAAATGGGTCCCGGTGAAATTCGGTGAATTTTTGATATGATTTAGTTCAAGTCAAGCTGATCAAATGTGTCCATGGGCCCAACTCAATCCTATGGCTAGTTTTCGAGATACAGGGCGTCAAAGTTGGTAAGTGGCCATTTCTTTGAATTAGTATTGCTTTCAGGAAAACATCTAATATAAAAATTTATTCCCAGCAATACTTCTAGACTGGTTTTTGATGAAAAATATTGTTGGATACAGGGTGAGTCCAGCATTATTATAATGAAGTTGTCAATCAACCCTACGAAGTGAAGATGTGACCAAACCAAGTATCACACTGATATGCTCATCATTTGAATATGTCAAAATTGATAAATTCAACATTTTGTACAGGGTCAAGATGTGACAGTTTTTATGGTGACATTTTGTATATCTTTATTTTATATTTTGAGCTTTAGGGATACCAAAACCAGTCAACATATTTCTTGAACAAAATTGATATACAGTATGAGACAAACACTAGGTGATGACAAAAATTGCGAAAAGGAGTTTTTTTTTATAACTCATCCTGTAATTGATTTGCTGAATTTTTGATATGATGAAGTTCAAGTCAAGCTGATCAATAGTGTTCATGGGCCCAACCTTGAAAAATACACAGTTTTTTCTCTACAAGGTTTAAATATTCCTGAATTGAAATATCAGTAAAAATACTTAAAATACATCAGATTTTTTAATATTCTTTGTACAACTTTTTTTCAATTGATAATGATCGAAGGGTCAGTCGGTAAGTGAGTATAATTATCACAGAATATTATTTTAGATGGATCAGTTCAATAATGGTGTCTGGTTTTCGTCGTTATATCAACATTGGTCATTGAAAATGATTCACCCTGTACATAATGAACATCCTTTACCAAACTCTTGAAGTGGGAATTGAAAACGAAAAATATGATTATAAGCTCGGTGGAATATGTGGATAACTGAGTTAGTCTTATCTATAAACCTTCAGCACCTGGTAGAGAAAAAACTGTTTATTTTTCAAGGTTGGGCCCATAAACACTATTGATCAGCTTGACTTGAACTTCATCATATCAAAAATTCAGCATATCAATTACAGGATGAGTTATAAATAATCTCCTTTTCGCAATTTTTGTCATCAACTAGTGTTTGTCTCATACTGTATATCAATTTTATTCAAAAAATATGTTGAATGGTTGGTGGTCAAGTATCCCTAAAGCTCAAAATATAAAATAGAAATATACAAAATGTCACCATAAAAACTGTCACATCTTGACTCACCCTGTACAAAATGTTGAATTTATCAATTTTGACATATTCAAATGATGAGCATATCAGTGTGATACTTGGTTTAATCAGATCTTCACTTCGTAGGGTTGATTGAGAATTGCATTTTGAATAATGCTGGACTCACCCTGTATCCAACAATATTTTTTATCAAAAACCAGTCTAGAAGTATTTCTGTATGGGTAAGCAATATCTGTCGCGAAATAAATTTTCATTTTAGATGTTTTCCTGAAAGCAATACTACTTTAAAGAAATGGCCACTTACCAACTTTGACGCCCTGTATCTCGAAAACTAGCCATAGGATTGAGTTGGGCCCATGGACACTTTTGATCAGCTTGACTTGAACTACATCATATCAAAAATTCATCGAATTTCACCGGGACCCATTTTCCATAAGAATGGTGCGGGGTTCTTTCCTTCTTTCCTCCTCATGTTAATGAAATACTAATGAATTCAATTGTTCTTCCCTTGATTTGTTCAATAAATAATCTCTCCAAATACAACTCGTTCTTCAAATTTAATTAGATAAATTTTCATTTTCAAAACACTCAAATTTTTTTTATTTTGAGGCAAAAGCATTCAAACGAACCGAATTAGATAAAATCACGAGTCCGTAGGTTGTTTTCATACTTTTACCAAATAAAAATGTTTTCGTGGAAAATAAAAACTGATCCACAAAATTTGAAGGACTCGTGGTATTACCTTTGAACATTTTCAGCATTTATTTCACTTGGAAATATTTTGTTATACCATCTCGGTTCGGCACAATCACACAATCTCTGCACACATCGATGGTAAATATGTAAATTAGCCCAAATTTGTATTCCCCTCGACACGGCAGATGCTCCTAGTCAGAGGACACACTTCCAGAATTACCGCACCAGTAATTAATATTCGGCTACAGGGACGACGCAAAACTTGGCTAATAAGCCTCAACTTCCACTACTTCAACCTGGAAGTTTGGGTTGAGATGAAGACTGAATACTCCTAGTAAACTTGTTAGATGACATGAAACTATCTCGGATGGGGTGACAACAATGTTTCGGGGAATTGGAATTGTTCCCAGAATACGAACAGTTGTAACTGTGGGTCGTATTAATTACAATATAGTTTTGGAGCGCGCGTGTGTGTATGAGTGCCAAAAGCCAAAAAGTACTGCAAACTACAAAGTAATTTGATTGAAATCTGTTATGTTCGACATGTTTAACAGAATAATATAGTCTAGTCTACTAGAACTATTTTGGTGAATTTATCTTCAAGGGGGGGGGGGTTGCTTCTTTGCAAATATCTCGGAAACTATTAAAGATATCCAAAATTTTAAAAAATATCCGGAAAAAGGAGGAAATGGATCTTTCCAAGATATATGAGGTAACACTGAAATTAGAAAGTAAATACGCTATTATCACTCGGGATTTTTTTTTCTGACCGCTAGTTTATCTATAATCAGAAGAAAAGTGGTTTCGTGACGTCACGTTCATCAAAACTAAACTTGGCAACGTTGTTAAAGTTGTGCACCAAATTCTCATTCAAATATAATGTGTCGTATGACAGTTGTCATTTGATACCAGATGGGTTCTTTCGTCTGTTTCACGGTGCGGTCAATAAGAATAGTTTGTCTCCGTCTAACTCATTTGCCTACCCATTTGATACAAGTGAAGCAGTTCCATCAGATCTAAACTTCAACGAACACTACCTTGATTTATTTTTTGAGGTTAATGGTTTTTTTTAAGTTTTGAGAGCTTTTGTTGTTTGTGTTCTGAAATTTGTTATTAATTCCTGTATCTCCAGTACCTGTATCCCTGCAATAATTGAAGATGTCGAAAAGGTGCTTTGTACCTCGGTAAATTATCCGAACTTCCCTTCACGAAGCCTTGTTCCATATTTTTAATACACAATTACACAAATAAATTCACACCAAATCGTTTATGATAACACCTCACTACACTATTATCGAATGTATCAGTTGAATGTTGATTGTTGAATGTAAATAAAATAAACAATAACCTCAAATCTCCATATAACTTTTGACAATTGAGAACTGTCATTACGATTTGCTGTGTTGTCAATGCTCGTTCTTCATCAAAAGGATGGTCTGTTCAGAAAATTTGAAAGTTACAAATACAATAAAAAATAGCTGATATGTGGATTTTTATCTATGAGTTGATCAAGTGACAATGTATTGATTATTTCTCAACGGTTTATATCATGCTAGAAGTTATATTTTCAAGGAGAACGGTATTGCCTGTTTCGGAACGTGGATTATGATGGGAGATATTTCCGATGAACGTGCCGTCAGCGGCACACTTTCAAATGTGATATTTTTTAAAAGTGAAAGAAAAATAATGGAACTTTTTGTTAATTGGACTTTTCAGACTAACAACTATCGATTTAAACGAGTTTTGTAATTTATTTTCCGTAAATGTAAAGTTCCATTAACTAAAAAAAGTCTTACCTCCCGGAACTCTACCAATGATATTTAGAATTTTAATTTAGAGGCGAAAATAGCGCTAAGAACGGGTGATGCGAGTCCCGCATGCGCTGACTGATACGGACCCCTGAACATTAAAAATAATTTTAACCCAGTAAATATCAATATTAGGAATTAAAAAAAATCGTTTACATTTTAGACACTTGAATAAACGAAAATCCAAGGAATTTTTTTTTTCCCGTAATTATTTTGTTAATTAACTAGTTTTTACAAGTTTCAAATTTACATACAAACCCTGATAATTGTTTAACTAAAAACCTCAAAGGACCCCGCACTTTTTATAGGTAAAATGATTCTCGGTGAAATTATCTGAATTTTTGGTATATTGTAGTATTCGATGTACTGATTGAACGTGCAGAATCGGAAAGTTCGTTAATGGATAGATTTTGAAATACAGGGCGTTCCAGTTAAAAATCAGTAATTTTTATTTAATTATTTTCTCAGAATTTGAAAATGCCAACTGCATTTTTTTTCGTCCTCATCATCAACGTACCTTCATATTACTAAATATCATTCAGATGGTGTAGATTATATCATTATGTACAGAGTGAATAATAAAAACATTTTAGTAATGTCTGAAAATTCGATGTATAAATGTAATATTGATAAAATTATTTTGGCATGCAATATACTATTCTTGTTCCATCATTAATGACAATTCATACATTTCCTACAGGGTGATTTGAAAAATTGGTGAAATAAATGGCCGGTTCTTTCATACATATCCTGTATTTTCAAATGAATTATCATCCTCCGAAGATAGCTAATACCTTATAAAAATTATTTCGTTGGGATATAAAGGGTGTACATGAAAATTATCGATGATAAAAATAACAAAATATCAACGTTTCATAAATCACCCTGTAATTCACGATTAACTCGTTGAAATTCCTTTATTATTATTTAATTTATTCGTCATTCTCTCCTCAACACTGTCCCAAAAATTCAGTTTCCTACTATGACTAGTTTCATAGTTATTAATTGAAAAACTTATTACCATTTGCGTGACGAGTTGAAGGAACTTGTTCACACGTACATTCTACTAGTGGACAAGATTTTTCACAAATAGTAAATGAAACGTGGGAAACAAACTATCTGGGAAAAGTGAAAATGATTGATAGAACCGTTTCATTTCTAACAAGAGAATTTGAGTCTGGGCAGCGACGGTTCCACTTGGATAGAAGTTTCCATGATTTTTATATTTGCTGGCTATCAATAGAAACATAAAGACATCTATTATATTTCATCAATATAGGTAGTTCAATACGTTAAAGTAATAATAATTATCACTGATGGAACTAATTGATTTTTCTTTTTCATTCACTTTCCGTCTACGACAAACTCAAAATGTACCCGATAGGCGATAGGGTTTTCTCGCTGTATGAGGACCGTAGCGCTGCTACGGGGGAGGTGGATTCGGGTAAGGCTGTTCCTTGTCACCTTCAGTGATAAGCGATTTCCCGTACCGGAACCTCATACACGATTGAGCGAGTAAAACTATCCAAGCATTAGGAATTTTATCTGGGTCATGTCTGAGTTGTAAGTTGTAACTAATGTTTCGTATATTCAGTCAGTTCCTAAATGGTAGATGGAATTGGATGGACCGTCATTGGTCATCACCCTGCATATAATGTAAGATTTATTTTGATCTCCACTTTCTCACGTTTCACTATTTGTGGAAATTCTTGGCCACTAGTAGAATGTACGCGTGAACAAGTTCCTTCAGCTCGTCATGCAAATGGTGGAAAGTTTCTCAATTAATAACTATGAAACCAGTCATGGTAGGAAACTGAATTTTTGAGACAGTGTTGAGGAGAGAATGATGAATATATTAAATAATATAATAAAGGTGTGCGGCATTCAGACAGATTTTAAAATTCCAGAAAAAAGATTCTGCTCGAGCAGGATTCGAACCGACGACCTCCAGATTGCCGGTTTGGTGCTCTACCAACTGAGCTACCGAGAAGACATGCGTTCCATCTGCAAATCGGAATACCGTTTTTTCCTAGAATTTTTGGTGTTAGTAATGTCACCTACAAACTACGGCGTTTGTAGGTGTTGGGAAAGTTAGTTATTAGTGGGGAACTCATTCGCTTCCAATGATCACCAAGATCCTATTTACCTTTCACACCTAGCATCGTCGACATATAGCGATATACAGCAGGGATCGGGTGTGGATCTCCGACCACTGAACCAGGTTAATAGCCGAATATGAAAAATGAATGGGGAGTTTGTGTCTGTGATATAAATATAATAGAGGTTTGCGGCATTCAGACAGATTTTAAAATTCCAGAAAAAGATTCTCCTCGAGCAGGATTCGAACCCACGACCTTATGACGTCATTGGTCATCACCCTTCATATAATGTTACATTCATTTTGATCTCCAGTTCCTCACGTTTCACTATTTGTGAAAAATCTTGGCTACAAGTTCCTTCAGCTCGTCATGCAAATGGTAGTATGTAGTAAGTCATGGTAGGAAACTGAATTTTTGGGACAGTGTTGAGAAGATAATGATGAATATACTAAACAATAATAAAGGAATTTCACCGAGTTATTCCTGAATTACAGGGTGATTTCTGAAACGTTGATATTTTGTAATTTTTATTATCGAAAATTTTCATGATCACCCTATATATCCCTCGAAATCATGTTTATATGGTATCAGCTATCTTCGGAGGATGGTAATTCACTTGAATATACAGGATATGTACAAAAGAACCGGCCATATATTTCACCAATTTTTCAAATCACCCTATAGGAAATGGAAGAATTATGATCAATGATGGAATAAGAATAGTATATTGCATTCCAAAATAATTTTATCGATATATCATTATTACATCGAATTTGCAGACATTATTAAAATGTTTTTATTTTTCATTCTGTACATAATGATATAATTTGCATCATCTGTATGATATTTAGTAATATGAAGGTACCTTGATGATAAGAACGAAAAAAAAAATGCAGTTGGCACTTTCAAATCCCGAGAAAATAATTAAATAAAAATTACTGATTTTTAACTTTCAAAATCTATCCATTAACGAACTTTCCGATTCTGCACGTTCAATTAGTACATCGAATACTACAATATACTGAAAATTCAGACAATTTCACCGAGAACCATTTTACCTATAAAAAGTGCGGGGTCCTTTGTTTCACTTCTATTCTTGACGAGCTATTCTTGGAAGGCTATAGAAAAGATCCCCATTGGAAAAATAAAAAAATGTTGATTTTCCACTTTGTTATTACCAATCTAAGAGACTAAAAATGCAAATAAAGCTATGAATTTTTTTGTTAATATTCCAATTTGTTCGTATTTTAACTACTCCCCTGGCTAAGACCACGACGGGTATTGAATTAAATCTAACAGCTACTGGTTTTTGAAAGTTCGATTTAGACACACTGAGGCGTGCTTGAAATAGGTAAAATGGGGCACCAATAAAAAAAATCCTAAATTAGTGAACAAAGATTGATCATTGATGGCAGGATATCAATTTCTTAAGGAAATAATGTGTTTCTTCACAGATATTTTGAATTTCGAATAATGTCTACAATTTGTTATATTATAAGGTAATTTGTTAAATTCATCTAGAGCAGTGAATGTTTTTGGCCAACTGTAGAGGTAGCAGAATCGAGATAAAACAAGTTATATTACCTGGTGTGATAACTATAAATTTCTGAGTTTCTCATCAAAATTAAATTTGATTTTTATTTTTTATTTATAATATTGAATGCAATTTTTAGAGTAGGTATTTATTTTATACAATTCATCTAAAGAAAATTTGTCTGTTTATCAGTTTGTTTGTCGAATGGGAGACGATACAGTAGCTACTTAAAAAAATTTCCTATATAATGCTGATATATTTTATCATAATTATTTTTGGAACAAGAACCCCACTTTTTATGTGAGAATATAGAATCATATTAATAATTTTTCAACAAGTTTGGGACATCTTCTTAAATCACCAATGATTGGAGAAATTTTTTCAGTTAACCCTCTCGCTCACGAATTATGAATTTTGTAGATAAAAAAATGAATATTTTTGTACAGTATCTATGATTATTTTGCAATTTTTTGATGTATAAATATTTTCTTTCAAAATTTTCTTTTGGGCCATAGGGCATGTCCCCAAATGAGGACAGTGTGAGCCAACGGCGTAAAAATTCTATGAACCCTATTATATGAAATAAGAGGATATCACATTATTACAATGATATTTTTTTAACAATTCACATGATAATTAACGAAACAGTTAGATTTTGTCGACAAACCTAAACATTGCACTTGCTACAAAATATTCTTGTTTTCCCGTACACTGAGGGAATTTGCACCTCGACGAATTTTCTTTATCATCAGTGGAAGGGAGATGATTCATTCTATCAAGTCTAACTTCATTCAGTGAGAGGTCTCCTGGCCATTTTTCATGAACTGAAATATATTATAGTGATATATAAGAAGGTAACCGTTGACACACAATGTCCACAAAACAGTACACCACACTATAAAAATCTTAGAGGTCAAAATAAACGAAAAACGAATGATACACTGATTATTAACCGAAATTCAACAAGTTTTCTCCACAATAGACTTTATTTGACAGTTGCCACGATTCGAATGTCACCAAGAAGAATTACATTACAAAGCTCTACACGGTTATATACGCAGAGTTCTAGAAACGTTTATTTTATTTGAATTCCACTTCTTACTATATTCTTCAGTACATATGTTCTTTTGAAATAATATACCATCCTAATCAGAGTGCGATAGAAGATTGCATTGAAAACAAACAGAGCTCAACGTAAATAATAATTGAATAGGTTGTCCTCATTTGGGGACACGGTGAGCGAAAGGGTTAAGACCTCAATATGTTTGTCCCATTTCAATTTTTCATCGATCCAAATACCAAGATACTTTAATTATTCAGTTCTTTTCAATAATTAATTTTTGATATTCAGGTCAAGGGAAATATTCTGTTTGTTTTTTGCTGGAAAATAATGTACTAAGTTTTATCAGTTTTTATCGATGAAAGATTACAATAAAGCCATTTTTCAAATTTTTTCAAGTCTTCATTAATGTTTTCTAAAAAGAGAGAGTGTTTGTTTTGATATAAAAGTACTGTATCATCATCTGCGTATATGATGGTATAACTTCCTACTTACACAACTAAGAGATATTTTGAATATATAATAAATACAAGACGGGTCCCAAAACAGATCCTTGTGGAACGCCCGTATGTATTGGTAGTCTAATAGACTCAGATTTGCATTTGGTACTGATTGTCCTATTTTCGAAACAGGATTCCATTGATAGATTAACGAAACCTTGATTTTTTTACTCAACACGAGCCTTCTTGCTTTTCTGGTGATGAATCTAACAGTAAACTAGTTCAATCCATCTGTCGGTAGATGTGAACAGTTTACTGGAAAAATCAAAATTTCAGACAGGTAAAATGCAGAATCCAGGCGGCCCGGGTTCTATCCCACCGCATGGCACGGATCTAAAGTGGTTCGGAATCCACTTTTATGTGAAGATCTAGTTGCTTGCTCAAGCTCTGATTTTGAGGGGTTTACTCCGAAAACCTGGTAGATTCGTAAATACAAATTCAAAATTTTACCAATTAAGTAATATTATGGAATATCCAAAATCATGGGTTTTGGATATGGGGAAGTGAATAAGAACTAGGGCTCATCGTTGTCATAGAATGGAATCATGAGAAGAAAAAATGGGGTTTCCATTTGAAAAATTGAGATAGGATGTATGTTCGAAGGGCTACATCTGTCACTTTTTCTAGAAAAACTCCGAATAATAAAAATTATCTCTGAATTGATGATGAACAAAGAGTATGCATCTTTGGAGTACGCCTTATCTTGCCTAACAGAATAAATGACCCCGAACTGTTCCCTGTGGTACACCAAGTTCAGGCAATCAAATGTTTTTATTTCGCAGTCACAGACAAATTTAGTTATCCTTCGGCAAGTAGAAACAGGGCACTTATTCCCAACTCCCTGTACTTTTATTTCCAAGCTCAAACACCCTTTGTTTCTCGCTTAAGCTTGTCAAAAGCCACTTTAAAGGTGACATCGATCCCATTCACACCACCTATACAATATAAAACCACTTTGTCGCTCTACCCGAGAAATAAACGACTGTTGTCATCCGTTGTTGCCGTGTTATTGTTTTCCATTAATAATTGTGGAATATGAAAATTTCCGTAGAAATTCTCGTTGTTGAATCGTGATTACGCAAGAAACTTTTGACATTTGCTGATATACCGATATGCATGACGAAAAAATGCTCTGAATTGAAATTCTTTGTCACCTGGATGAATTTTTATGTGGCAGATATTGCCACTCAAGAAAATTAATAGATAGTACGGGGGGTTGGCAAAAACTCTATCGAGAACTTTAGTACAAGGAAAAGGAAATAAGAGGTCGAAAATTTGAAATGGACAGTTTAGTGATGTTGAAAATACTATATTTGACGCGATGGAATTAAAATATAGATCGAAACTAGTGAATCAGTGTTTTTTTTTAAATCCATCGATAAATGACTGAGATATAGATTATTTAAGTTTACGTATTTTAGAGCGGAACGACTTTTGTCTCCGACTCGTCTGTAACGTCACGCCACATGTCTAAGATCGCTCATAAAAATATTGAATTTTACGAAACTGAGTCTGGATATCTGTTAAAAAAAATTTTAGGTGGGAAAAAATCCTTTCATCTCGATTTGAACTTTTCAATTCGGGAATGGTTGGAAATGAAGCACTTCTGCTATCGCCAATCGATTCACCATAGTCAAGTTAATATGTACTGTGAATTTCATGCTCAGACATAAGATTCAGCCGAAAAATTAAATAAAACTTCAAGAATTTAAAATAGCAGAGGTTTCATAAAAAGCTAATGAAATGTTCTATTCCAAAATCAACTTGAAAATTCGGTGAGCATATACAAAAATGATTGAGTTTCACGAAACTGAATTCAAAAATCAGAAAAAAATGGATAAAAAAACCCTCTCAACCCGATTTGAACTTTTCATTTCGAGAACGGTTATAGATAGAGTAATTCTGCGAACGCCAATCGATTCAGAATGGTCGAATTAGTATGTACTGTAAATTTCAACTTAATCAGCTGAAAATAAAAACAACTTGGAAAATGTAAAAATTACGACAAATAGAAAATCCTCAGATCCACTCGATATTCGCACTATATATGCAAAATTTCAAGCTGATTCCTAAAATATATGATTTGTAGAAGTTCAGATATAACATTCAGCCGCAAAAGGGAATAAAATGTCGAAAATTTTAAATTGCAGAGGCTCCGTAAAAAATCCATGAAAGTTTCAATTGAATCGAAATCAATTTGAAATATGATATGATTTTACGAAAAAGATTAAGTTTTAAGAAACTAAATCGGAAAATCTGTTAAAAAATTATTATAAAAAAAATCCCTTTCAAGTCGATTTAAATATTGGAATTCAAGGACCAGTTAGAGATATATGTGAATTTGAACTCAATCAAATGAAAATAAAATTCGCACATTCAAAAAGATTCAATTTTACGAAAATGAAACCAGAATTCTAAAAATTAATATTTTGACGGTAAAAAAACCCTGATTATCCTTTATAAAAATTCCTGTTTTTTGTTCCCTGTACACCATTTGGGAATTGAGAAATCTGATGCCCCTATAAGTTTTTTGTAATCAACCAACTTACTCAAATAATAAAACTTTCAGTAAATTGGATTAAAAAATGTTTCCCACATGGTGGAAACTTTTTGATACTCACTGTATAAGGTGTTCAAAGTGGGAAATATTTTTTGAAACATTTGGTTCCAACGGAACACCTAGTATTTTTTTGATGCACACTTAATATTCCTTCAACTTTTATTTCAAACAATATTTTGTAAACGTTGTATTAGGTTACTTCTACTGCCTCGCAATAATGGTCCTCCCTGTATATCAAGCATAGTCAAATTATCATTGAACCTTACGAAACATAGGCATGTTTACTTCAACAAAATTTGAGGCAATTTTGAAAAATTAAAAGCTCCAACTAATGACGTTCTTATTGAGAATACTCGGTATATCTGTGGAATTTTACTTCAAGTCTCACTACAATTTTGTACAAATAATTGCTCTATAAATAAACACAGTAATATACAAATTCAACTTCTATCCCTATAGGTGTTTCATTAAACGTCATACCTACGTCACAAACCCTCTGTGAGTGTTCAACAAAACATGCCTCCATACTTTCATATCTCATCCACATTTATCTTTCAATAGCACATGTTCATCCAAGTTTCTCGTTGATTTATAAAAACAGCACATATTTGAAAACTCTTTGCTCAGCTGCAATCTCCAAATTTTCATTAAAACTTTTCTATTGGGTAATGTTATTGGAGTTTTCCCTGCATTGTTTGTCATTAGTTTGAATATTGGAGCAAATTCTTGTAAACGGGCGTGTTCCGGAACAAAATGGAAATAGTGAAATACCTACTTTATACTTTGCTAAAGAAAGTAGTTGATCAACAATTCTTTCAGAAAAAATTTTATTAATGAACAAGTTCTGTTACTCGTGTGTACCTTTATAAAATTCTCTTTTATAAAACATGCAAGACGTTTCGAAGGGTGGAAAAATACGCCTGGAAACCGTCTTGGAAGCCATTAATAATAACATATGTGACATCACCTCCAAAAATAATTTTCCTGGAAAAACAGCGTTCCTGAAATGTGATTTTCAAACTTTTGATGAATTCTAAATAAAATTGAGGAGTTTTCTTCAGCATTCACACTGATGCCACTTCAGTTGCTGCAATTTCAACCCATATCAGTTATGTACAGAGTCTGAAAGGTAAGATAATAATTTTTTACCCAATTTGGCGCCCAACGTGGGACCAACCTAATGGTTTCATAAAAGTTGAGATGGTTATCCAGAAGGACTCCCAAGTATTGCGCAGATTTGGATTCCTCGATGGGCAAGCTTTTGAATTGTGACTATGTCGTCATGGAAAACTGAAAATAGTATGTTCTTATAACCTCAAATCCTGCATTTTGTACACTTCTGCATTTTCGAGATAATTAGCCATTTATAGACTGCTCTCCTGCTCTGTATGAATATATCAGTTACATTTCTGCACAAATATAGATAATTGTTGGTAACGTTCAACAGATCTCCCCTTTGTTTTTTTAAATCATTAGCATATTAACTAAATTAGAGCATTAGTGCGTGAATTCTTTTCCACAATCGCTAAAATTCACGTCTGCACCGCTCATACACTCAAACCGGATGAATCACATTCACCTTTCATCCAACTCACTAGCTAAGTTTAATGCTAAGAATAATATTCTAAAAAATGTAGTCATAAGTCAATATTTCCCTAGAAAATTGTGAGCATAGTAAAGGCCATTACGAAAGCGTATAAGGGCCACTGAGTTTTTTTTTTATTTTTCCGACTTCAAACTCGGAATTTCCGACTTCGAAGTCGGAATTTTGTTTTTCCGACTTTAAACTCGGAAATTCCGACTTCAAAGTCGGAAATTCCGACTTTAAAGTCGGAATTTTGTTTTTCCGACTTTGAAGTCGGAAATTCTGACTTCAAAGTCGGAAATTCCGACTTTAAAGTCGGAAATTCCGACTTTAAAGTCAGAATTTTGTTTTTCCGACTTTAAACTCGGAAATTCCGACTTTAAAGTCGGAAATTCCGACTTCAAAGTCGGAATTTTGTTTTTCCGACTTCAAACTCGGAAATTCTGTCTTCAAACTCGGAAATTATATCGCAGGTATAATTGCAAATTACTCGTGCAACCTGGACATGTACCCACCTACCAGGAATGGCTTTGTGTTGATCCCTAGAGACATAATGTCATCTCTAAGAATCTTACTAGTTGATGAAATCAATTCAGACAGATTTAGGTTCCTCATTTTTGCATACAAGCCTCGAATCGGGTTGAATAGTACATCAATGTTGAGTAAAATGGAGGGAAATTTACGAGTGGCTCCTGGGGAGAACATATGGAAAATTCGATTTTCTAGAACAGAAATAAATGGAGGATATATATACAGTGAGGACCAATAGTCCGTCGCCCCCCCGTAACTTCTTTATTGTTCATATTACAAAAAAATGTTGAAGGAATAAGTTGTAGGGTTTCATTCGATCACTTTAATAGTTTGCGTTTCATTTATACGGAGTGTCTCAAAAAAGCGCAGCGACTTGGAAGTTTATTTTTTCAAATGGGACACCCTGTATGTCAGTGCATGATCGGTTAGAGATAACCATAAGGAATCCAACGATACCAAGTTTGATGCTCTTATCTCTATAGACTACGGAGATATCGCCATTTATTTCATCCATAAGCTCAATGAGTGTGAGAGAGAATTTATTGACCCGCCAGAAAAAAGATTCTCTCTCCTACTCATTGGGCTTCTGGACAGAATAATAGGCAATATCTCCGTAGTTTATGGAGATAACAGCATCAAACTTGGTATCGTTGGATTCCTTATGATTATCTCTAACCGATCATGCACTGACATACAGGGTGTCCCATTTGAAAAAATAAACTTCCAAGTCGCTGCGCTTTTTTGAGACACTCTGTATAAATGAAACGCAAACTATTAAAGTGATCGAATGAAACCCTACAACTTATTCCTTCAACATTTTTTTGTAATATGAACAATAAAGAAGTTACGGGGGGGGCGACGGACTATTGGTCCTCACTGTATATTTTCACGCCAGCCATCATATTTTTCGGACTAGTGACGATGTAAGTTTTCATAGTTTCGGTGAGCTTGTGTGGGAAAATCTGTCAAAATCTTACAAGATCACACCCTCATTTTGACCTTTTAGCCTCCTGCAACAGTAAGGCCTTTGGTATTCCGAAGCCAGGTTCTATTAATTAATAATTAGGTGAACACGGCTCGCGTAAAAATATGGAATTCTGGAAAATGGAATTTTCCATATGTTCTCCCCAGGAGCCACTCGTAAATTTCCCTCCATTTTACTCATTATCGATGTACTTTTCAACCCTATTCGAGGCTTGTATGCGAAAATGGGGCATCTAAATTTGTCACAATCTGACGGTCCACAATTTCCTCATCATTTTAAAAGAATTGATAACATATAAACTCATGAAAAAATTAGTTTGTTGCCGTCCTGAACAATAACATTGTCCTGTATGTTACCTGGATCCATATGACATCAAAATTTGAATTATATCAAACGTTCAATAAGACCAAAGTGTAACGCCGAGAGGAGTGACAGCTAGCCGTTTCATACTTTTTGGGCTTTATTACAAGTCGAATAAAAATTAAATTCTTTCATTTCTCTACTCTACTCTAATTCAACAAAATATTTTTCGAATAAATATTATTTGAATTGTTGTGACTCATACCAAATACCCAATACCCCAATACCCCAATACCTCCTTTAAAAATTTCGTGAAACAAATTTTAGTTATGATATTATACTTATTAGTCAATTTTGATGAGGTGATATTACTTTCGACTGTAACTGTCATAAAATACTTGAAAAATAAGACAATAGTTATTTACGTGACAAGATAGTCATTATTAACGCACGCATGTGAGGATTGCACGACGAAGCCGTAGGCTGAGTCATGTAATCACATGAGTGCGTTAATAATGTAGTATCCCACGCGTTGCGTACAAAATTATATCTACAACTGTCAACGTTTTCCTAACTATCTTTAAATGTACCTCATGGATATTCCACTTCGAAGTACCTACTATGACAGTTTACTGATAATTGAAAACACAAGTTGCCTGTGATCATTTTTGTAACCGTAGCAACGGTAGGTATAAATAAAGCCGTTTATAGATGTTAAATTGAATTGTCCGATCGATATCCAGAACCATCATTAAGTTTCTTGAGTGAAAATGTCTTCAAGTGAAGATGATCTACCATCCGATATTAAAAATGCGGCGACAAGTGTTAATAACAGAAATGTCTTAAAGGTAGTGGAGATATATTCGGCCACATGCCACATGCCTACATTCAGTTATATTTTTGGAATGGAACCGACGATCAGATGCACCAATGAAATAAAACAAAGTCGCCTTTTTTACTAGGTGTATTAATTAAAAAGATCCAGATCATTCCAAAATTAGTGGTTTCAGTAAAGAAACCCACAATTACACATATAATATGTACTTTCATCTCAATTCAAATCACCAAATGAGTATAAAAAAGGTACTCTCTGTAGAAGTCCATTTCAGCAAGTGTAGTGGTGACACGGATCATCGGACCATGTACTAGTTACCAAATCCAAATATTTTCTTTTTCGTACTTCCGGGCCTAAAGTGACAACTTCACTCCCTTGTGACAGGTACTAAAGTGTCACATTTAATCCCTCCGGGATTAAATATTGACGAAACTCCCGGAACGATTAAATCACAAACAAACGAATTTAAGGGATATTTCTTCTCTTCAAAAAAGCTAATAATTTTGGAAATTTACTTATATCAATATCTTCTCTAATGTTAATAACCGATTTCAGCATTGAGTAATGTGCCCAGAGAGTTGAGGCACAAACCGCTTTTGATTTATCATCGAAGTAGACTAACAGCGCATTTTCAGTAGGTTGTCTCACATTTTTTAAGCGGCACCACTTTTTAAAAGCATCGTACTGCTGCTCGTATAGTTTTCTAGATTTCGGTGGTAACAATTCTTCACCTACTTCGGCTGCTCTTTTATCAATATCAGATACACCTTCTTCACTCATGATACCAATAATTATCAATAACAATGTTTCTTTACAATGACACTAGTAATGACAATGTTTCTAAATTATAACTGTCACAACGCAATGTTACTATGGTAACTTATTTTAAAGACAGTTTATTAAATGAGTTGAAGAGAGAAAAAACTGATTGAAATTATTGAAATAATTAATAAAATCATACCGGAAGTACGAAAAGTATCGTATATACCTTGCGACTGAAGTACATTTAATCCTTCAGGTAAATTATGGCCCTCCCTGCGGTCGGGCCATAAACTTTACCTTCAGGATTAAATGTACTACTTCAGTCCCGCGGTATATAATGTACTATTTGAATCAACTAAGTTTAACCATGCTTGGGCATTGGACATAGTATCAATATTTGATTTCAAGTTTTCCACAATTTTTCACATGTATATGAAAAAAGACGTTTTTTCTACTTAACTTCTAGAAGGCTGAAGATGGATTCTTGTTGAATCCGAAACTTGTAACCCCTACTTTGAAATTTGTTTATAATTAAAGTTGTGGAGATGATTGTGTGATACTTCTTTCTGATCCATAAAAATAGGTGTTCCCAAAATTATGAATGACATACTTAGCTGAATTGATTTTATTTACTTCAAAGATTCTTAAAGATGATATTGTTTTCATTAACAAAAATGTATATTCAAGAAGCTTTATCCAACACATTGACAACAAAAAACATGTCCTTTCAAAAATAATAGACAAACAGTCTCTAGTGATCAGCACAAAGCCATTCCTGGCAGGTACAACAAGTCCAGAATACACGCAAGATTTGCAATTATACCCGCGATACAAGAATTTCCGAGTTTGAAGTCGGAAAAACAAAATTCCGACTTTAAAGTCGTAATTTCCGACTTCAAAGTCGGAATTTCCGAGTTTAAAGTCGGAAAAACAAAATTCCGACTTTGAAGTCGGAATTTCCGACTTTAAAGTCGGAATTTCCGAGTTTAAAGTCGGAATAACAAAATTCCGACTTCAAAGTCGTAAATTCCGAGTTTGAAGTCGGAAAAATAGAAAAAAAAACTCAGTGGCCCTTATACGCTTTCGTAGGCCATGCCTGTCAAATTGATAGTTAATTATGGTTGTTGATCATTTCTTTTTATGGTGGATTCTAGGGACTTTCATTCAAACAAAGCAGACAATTGCATGCTTTGACAGAGCTATCAGAACCTGTGTTGCATAGATGTTGCATAGATGCTACATCAATGTGACATCAATGTTTCTCAGTTGAGTCAATTTTACGACAAAACTTTTCAAGGAATTAAATCTTTACTATGGATATGAGTGAAAATGGTCACCTTTATGTGGTACCTGGAATGGAAGTCTGCTTCAATCTATTTGTATAATTATTGTAAAAAATGTACTGAGTATTTTTTGCAATGTGAAATGGAATTAATTAAAGGAATAGTTCACTTTTACATAATGGTAGGCTCTAAACAACTAACATGACTTAGCACGTATATTAATCACAAAATTATCTGAAATATAGTTAATTATTCACTATTCCAAATTGTATATATTGAAGAAGCATTCGTGGAAAAATAAGACAAGCATCTCAGCACTTTTTTGAAGTAAGGTCAAAGTGTGTAGGATTTCCCCCAAGAAAATTCAATACTGAAGATTTTTTGAACAGTAAAAATTCTTGTTTGAATTATATCAGAAAAATCCAGTACATTGTATAAGTTTGTGTTTCTGTTTGTCTTCAATAGTTGTTCCACATTTTTTTAGGATCATGAACGTTGCAGAGGAACTATTTTTCTCTATAAAACTGTATCTGTAATCTTGTTTTCTTTGCAGTACGAACATTATAGCCCAATGAAAAATGTTAAGAATGTAGAATAGATTGAACAACGTTCGATTTGTTTTCCTGCTAGGTGAATCACTTCAATACAAAGTAAGTATTGTCAAATTTTTGTATACACTGCTCGACAATTGGACTGGATATTACGCTGAGTTTTGTATGTCAATATATTTGACAAAATAATCTCAATGAAAAATTATCTACTACTAGACAACTCATGGATAGAAGAAAATTTTGTAACTAACATTAACGTTTCAATGCTAACGCTCGGTCTCACAGACCGACGCGTCATACTTTCTCCGATAATTAACTATCGAATACGCCATGGGTTCAGAAGCCTCATATTACGCTGAATTCGTATTAGTGTTCAAAAACTTCAGAATCGATTTAGTTTTTTTTCAGTTAAGAGCAATTTCGGTCTCAGAGACCGACGTTAACTATGACGTCATCGAAAGAAAGATGAGAGCTCCTTTTTTTACAACTGCGTTTTGAGTAAATGTTAGTACGATAATTGTAATTACAAACACAACTGCACAGTAATGTATATGCTCATCTGCGATTAGTGTTAGGTAATGGATCATTGTCTACCGGGGACAAAACTAGAGTTCATTACTTATCAACTTATCAAGAAAGTGTCATATAATTGATGCCTTTTTTAATAGTCCTGGAAAAAAAATATATTAGTTAAGGTATATTATTCAATTCTCCTAAAATATTCATAAAACTATATGTCCTGCAAGTATTTATTATTACGGTCTGTGAGACCGACGATAGCACTGATTAAACATACATATTACTTGAGGTATATTATTCAATTCTTCTAAAATATTCATAAAACTATTATGTCCTGCAAGTATTTTTATAACGGTCTGTGAGACCAACGTTAGCACTGATTAAACATACATATTACTTAAGGTATATTATTCAATTCTTCTAAAATATTCATAAAGGTATATGACCTGTAACTGTTTTTTTATTACTGTCTCTGAGACCGACTTTAGCACTGATTAAAAAAATCACGTTAGCACTGAAGGGTTGAGAGTTTCTTTAAATAATAATAAAATATGATAACTGTAGGAAGAGTTTGAGTATGACAAATTAAATAACAATTGTAGTTATCCAGTTCAATTCTCGTGTAGTGTAGATTGACATAATGTGTATGGCTCTGCTCTTTGAGTAATTTTCTATCACCTAGTTCTGTAAAAAGTATTATAACAGTTCAAAAATCCTAGCAATGGAAACATTAAAAATAAGTTCAGAAAACAAAGCCATTAAAGAAAGAGCCCCCAACCCAGTGATAACCTTTGTTATTCATTCCACTCCTCATTCATTTAATTTTTTTCGTTCGTCTGCCCACGAAGTAATCTCTGTATATAAAACAATTAATTTAATTGATGGAATGATTAAATCACAATAGCTTTCCGTACCAACCTAACAACTTCACATTTCTCTCGTGTCTCGTACACACACATACGCTTTATTACGATTTATGTTAGAAATATGTTATGAAATAAATTGTCTGATAAAACAAAGAGTTTTATTTGGGACTGCGAACTTTCGCAATGAAGAAAGTTTCGAAAAACAATATCAAAATTGCTGACGTAGGAAACCACTTAAAATGTCAATCCTGGAAATTCTTGACATTACCAGCAGAAAATGGATTATTGTGTGGAAATACACGGGGAAGAGTAAACATTTCTCAATATATTGGTAATATGATGGTTTTTGAAACGTACACACATAAAAATTACTTCTCAACTTGACAATTTCAAAAGTATTGTATCAATTGTCTTGAATTGATAATTTATTGATTCTTCTCAAGAAAATTTAGGTATTCTATCGAATCGAAAGTTTTCATTCAAAACTTTCCTGAGCAATTTCATAATTCATAAAAAATATTCCAAAGATTAAAATAGAAAGAGAAAATTAAAGAGAAATAAAGTATTAGTCAGAAAATTTTACGTATTTTAGTTCAAAATATAAAATTTTCTTTTTTCAAGTTGATAATATTCTCAAACTATACTAATATTTTCTTCGAATTACATTTCATTTGATTTAATGTTGAAATTTCTCAAGTATTCAAGACAAATGAACATTAGAGTGATCTACTATTCTTCAATCTGGTTGCAATAAAAATTTGGATATTTTCCAACGAATTACTCAACACTGGGACCTATTGTTGACCAGAACTACATTTGTCATTTGGAAATGAAGAAGTGAATTTGCGATGGTATTTACCTATTGAAATTATTATGACATGGATTGACCATCAATTTTTATTCATTATTCAGATTTGAATGAACACAAGTGTTCGAAATAATGCAGCTTTCGTTATTCCAAGAATATGATTCTGTTATATATACAGGGTGCCGGTAAACCTTGTACAATATTGAAACTGGTGATAGACCAGGTCATGACTGTTCAGAATATCGGAATTTCACCTCAGTAAAAATATCATCGTTTTCGAGATAATGAGCATTTTAAGAATTTCTGGAAAATCGCTACCTAACCTTGGATTTTTGAGTGCCATGTATACAAATTGGGACGAATCCAAATATATTTGCTGCTGAAGATTACTGATGAGTGATGCTTCTAGACGTACAGAACAGTTTCTCAGAAAGTGAAAAAAATTCAAGAAATGAGGGTAAAATGACAGATTTGAGTTTCATCGATTTTTTTAAAAAAATTTGACATTATTATCTGAAAGAAACATAACCAATTGGAAGTGGTCCTTCATTTCAAAAGAATGCTCATTTTGTCCAGACTCTACCATGATATAAGACAAACTATAATTATTTTTGAAAGAAGTGATTTCCATTGAATTAGGCGTGGTTTTAATCTACGCTTCCATCAACTTTTATTCAAGAAAAAAAGGAAACTACCCAAACACCAAAACTACGTCACAATCACACTCGACGCGCGTTTCGCCAACAAAGTTAGCATCTTCAGGAGCTAAAAGTAAGCTTTTAAGATTTTAAGACTGAGACGTAGTTTTGGTGTTTGGGTATTTTATTTTTTTCTTGAATTGTATTCACAAAATATTCATTTTTTGATCAACTTTAATACTTACGACCAAAAATTATTTTATTCAGATTTTATCAAGATAAAATGTGGAAATAATCATTAATAATAAAGAATAGACTACTTGGTAGCATTAAATAGTATGTCAATAAAATTAACTTTTCATGTAATTAGGCCTAATAAAATTATCGAAATGAAATGTCGATTATCCGACATGGCACCGATTAATACGAATTCTTGTGATAAATGTCGCAATTGTCCAACATCCAGATTCCAATGAAGTTTCAGAGACCGACAGATACACAGGGTGTAACCAAATAAGTGCAAACTTTTTTAAGAGACGAATCCTTGTCGAAAATTAAAAACTTTTGTTTGAACAACTTGTGACTTCTGTCGTAGTTTTTTTAAATTATTCCGCTTGTTTCATTCTGTGGTATTTATTTCTTTGTCATGCCGTACATACGTTATACTCCCCGAGAATATGCGCATATGCACTACATTTATGGTGAATGTGGAGGTAGAGCTACTGCTACAGCAGCGATTTATGCAGAACTATATCCGATTGTACAATGCCGCTCATAGAATCGCTGATTTGGGGGCTATAACCTATAACGCATTTGAAAAGGTTCTTCTTGAAAATATGTCGTCTCTGCGTACGAGTGGATGGAAAATAACATTTGTGTAATATTAATCAGTGCGATGTTGAATAATCGTTATTGTGGTTTATAGTGTATGTTGATTAAAAAAAACGTTGAATTAGTATTTACTTCATTACATCTCATTGAATGCTTCTAAGAAGTTGATTCGTTATTACTCATAACTATTTAATCATTTCATCTTGATAGGCTAAAAATAAAAGACATTACTGACATAGTCTAATGGAGTTGATTTTAGCTCAGAATAAAATCACACTCTAATATTATCGAAATTCTACTCCTTCCAAAAATAATGATCGTATGTTTTATACCATAGTAAAGCCTGGACAAAATGGGCGTTCTTTTGTAATGAATATCCAGGTCCACTTGGTTATGTTTTTTCAAACAATAATAACAAACTGTTGTTAAAAAAATTGGTGAAACTCACATCTGTCATTTTACCCTCATTTCTTGAAAACTTGTATTGTTTCCTGAAAAACTGTTTCGTACATCTGAAAGCATCACTCATCAGTAATCTTCAGCAGCAAAGATATTTGAATTCGTCCCAATTTGTATACATGGCATTCAAAAATTCAAGGTGAGGTAGTAATTTTCCAGAACTTAAAAAAATGCTCGTTATCTCGAAAACAGTGAGATTTTTACTAAGGTAAAATTCCGATATTCTGAACAGTCATGACCTGGGATATCACCAGTTTAAATATTGTACAAGGTTTACCGGACACCCTGTATATTCAATAAAATTCTTTCAAATGGATAATTTAATGTTCTTAATAGCAATTCAACTGTCAAAATTCACTTAAAATCTGGTAATTTTATATTTCAGATCAAGAATTTTTTTAAATTTACAAGAAGACTCCGATTTTCAGTTGGAAGAAATTAAGATTACTTGAAACGAAAATATTTCAAAGTTTCGAGTAATAAACATCTGATTATTGGATCGAAGAAGGTGATCTTTCAATACATTTTAAACTTCATAATAATAAATGTAGTAAAATTTCTGGTATTCATGTAATTTATTTGAAAGAGATAGAGACAGAGTTTCTTGGATATAATAAGCTGATTTCTTGATAGAGAAGACGTAATTTCTGGGGTAGAGAAAACGTCGTTTTTATAGAGAAAACATAATTACTTACTTTAAACCTTTATTTCGTTTTTATGAGAAAAAATAATATCAAGGATGAGGACTAAACGAGAACTATTCGTTCAAAATCTTTCAATTGAGATTTCCTTACCTACTTGAAACCACAAAATGTTCAACAGAAGTGATTTGATTTTTTTCTATTAGGTATTACAAATGTTCTGATATTGAAGCATTGCATTTTTCGATTTTTGCTTTGCAGATTTCTTGTTTCAAATTAAAAATTTTTGATTGAAGTTAATCGCATTGAAAAAATAGATTTCCTCCAAAAAAGAAATAAATATTCTATAGATTATATTTGACAGGATAATTTTCCCATGATAAAGCAGGCTGCCTTATGTTGAAAACTTTTTATTTGCGAATAGAGGCATCCATTTCTAGGAAAAAAATTTATGGGTATCTACAGTGTGTCTTACTTCTCATGGAAACACCCTCGTATATTCCGTAATTTTTGACGTAGAACCATGAAATTTTCAGGATTGATAGATACACTAGAAATAAATTCACTGTATAGAAGGAGTCATCCTGCGTGATATACACTGCACGCCAGCAACGATGGAACCACCCATTTTTCCATCGCTGATGGCGGGCAGTGGTTATCACGACCTTTTTGTGATGTGAGTTTATTCATAGTACATCTATCGATCCTGAAAATTTCATGGTTCCACGTCCAAAATAACAGAAGATACGGGGGCGTTTCCATGAGAAGTGAAACAAATTAGAATTTTTGTTTCCATGAGAAGTGAAAGACACTGTATATATGTATTTCTTATTTTTAAAACAACGTTATCAATTCAATTCAATTCAATTCAATTCGTTTATTTTCCTTTCACTAGCTCTCAGATATCTCCACTGCTGAATATCATAGCAAAATATTTGATTGCATTCATTTTTCAGAGCATGATCAGTAGAAATTTTATGTAAGGAATTCAGGTTTTTGTTGATATACTTTACATTAAAACGATAATCGCAGTAGTCCAAAACATCGATGAAACTTGTTGAGTATAATGTGAATAACAGAGGACCTGCAATACTTCCTTGAGGAAGCCCGCTTGTTTCTTCTTTACTCTTTCGATAATTTTTGAACAGGTTGGTAGATTATTAAATTCCACTGGCCTATTGATTTTATGTAAAAGAATAACTCTTGCACATTTCCAGTTATAAGGATATGATTTTCTCATAACCATTATATCAAATATTTCAGCCTTTTTTTGGATTGAAACTGTTTTGTGGTCCGTACAAGACAAAGAACAATCTGCCGTTTCTAGGTCAACTTCAACAAAGAGTTTTGATCCAATTATACAGAAAGGAAAGGAAATCTCACTGCATACAAAGTGAATAAAGTTCATGTAAAAAAATAACCTCAAGAAAGGCCAACAAAAATGCCAGTTGATGGAATCCTCTCAGAGTAAAGCCGAGCAAGGGTCTTATCTTCCTTAATTAGTTAATCGAATTTTGTTTTTAATGGGAAGTGAGAGCTCTGTGCCTCTACAACATAAAATGTGTAAATGGAAGAGGATCGATTAAAAAATAGATCATCCAAAAGAAATGCCATGCTATAGTGGATCTCAGTACATTGGAAAGCATGTATACAGGGTCTCATGTAAGTACGTGGCCAAACTTGAAGGCGTAATGCTTCGTTTTGAAGATGAAAGGTGTCAACATTTTTAAACAAAATCGTTTTTTCGTAAATATCTTAATAATTCTTCAACTGATTTTGTTGAAATTTGTCAGTGTCATCTAAGGTAGTGAGAAGCTGATTTAGTCCCAACTAGATCAAAATCACCATGTCCAGTGGCGTCCCGGAAGGCACCTTAACCAATATTTTTGACAGAAAATAAGTGCGCCACTGATTTCTTTTGCAATTTTTGTATTTTTTTAGCATTGAGCAACTGGAATTTCAACTTTCTCATCACTAGTATTTTTTGCCTTTCTTGCTTTGTTTTTGAGAAAAAACATAAAAATCATTTCATTGCATGTCTCTGGGACAACATTATAAAAAATTGATTTAACATGGTTTATATTGAATAAAAATAAATCAATTGAGCTGCAAAATTCTTTGTTTCATTTGACCTGTGTCGTGCATAGTGGTAACGCCAGAAATTGAAAAAAACATCAAACAAGAAACCACCCTATTAAAACCACACTCAAACAAATATGTTCCTTAATTTTTTTCGGTAAGCAAACTATCAACAATAAGTAACACAAAACTTACAATAGATGCTCAAAATGTCTTCCTTCAACTTCAATGCAAATATTATTATATACCTCGTCTCAACATCGTTTCCCGAAAACGTTGAAATATGTCTGATCTAATCACATGAATCCCATATTTGTTGGATTAATTCTTATTCAGTGATGACTGGAGTTTTACAAACGAGGGATTCTGAATGTCTCCAAAGGAAAAAATCTAGGTGACTTGAATCCGAGGACTTAGGCGGCCATGACTTTGGACCTGCACGACCGATGCAGTTTTCTCCATAAGTTGTATCCAGAAATTGACGTGCTACTATGCCAAAGTGAGGTGGGACCTCATCGTGTATACTTCCAGTGTGATATTTTCTAATGGTACAGGTTACACAAATTCAACAAAATTACTATATTCTTGACCATTCAATCTCGGGGTAATAAATGAGGTCAAATGAGTTATTACAGTTATAATAATAATAATAATTGTTTTTATTGACAGTTTCTTTCAAAATACAGACATACAATGAAATCCTGTCAAAAAGCAGGATTCAACATCTGCACATGATATTGCACAAGGCAGATATTGCTCTTCCATCCAACTTGAAAATAAAAAGCTAATTATATGAACTTTTCTTCCAATTTTAACAAAATTATTGAAACATATAAAAAAAAGGATTCATAAAACAAATAGAAATACATTATACCTACAGTCTACAAAAACAATAGAATTCTCATGACTGGAATAAATTAAATAAAAAAAAAATGTAAATGTGAATACCTCAACAATTTTATATATACAGTTATATACACATATGCATACGTAGAGACATGTGTATTCATTATACAATATACTGACGTAATACCTACTAGAATTTTTTATAAAATAAAAGAAAAATCGACATGATGAAAAAAAAAGGAAAAAACAAGATTCAGCAGAGGTTTCATAATATAAATGTGTGGTTGGATTCAAGCAGATAGTTTTTAATTATTTTTTTGAAATTTTCCAAAGAGAGCAGTTTCATTTCAGTCGGTTAACGTTTATACAAGCGGGAAATATTAAATGAAAATGATCCACGAAAGAAAGAAGTTTTGTGTTTGGGTGCTGTCAATTGATTTTTATGTCTCAGGTTGAGGTTATGTACATCGCTTCTGAACGTTATTTTCCTATAGAGATAAGGTGACATTTTCGTAGTTAGGATCTTATGAAAAATAGTTGCAGAATGAAGTATACTTCTGCCCTCCATGTTCAGCCATCCGAGATCTCTCAAATGTAAGTCAAATTTGCTTAAACAATTCTTGATTTTAGCCTTGGCACTACGATTTCATTTTTATCCTTTTATCATTTTCTATTGCTAATTATTATAAAAATTAGCCGTGGGCTCCTGGACTATATCCGATCACTGCCTGAAAAAAATTAATCTGACGTACTTACATGCAATCTTTCAGACGAATGATTAACTAATACACAAATCAGTTTAGCGAGAACCTTGGAGACATTGGAGACCTTCCAAAGTCACACAAAAAGGCACAGACAACGATCGAAACTGGAACAAACAAAAACATCGATGGGGGAAATTGATAAGACATGAATCAATCACCACGAATAGTAAAAACAGATATCTTTTCGGATGAAATAGACGTTTGACTTTGAAGAATTACCTCCTAAGGAAACAAAGCGGATACTGTGGTGGAAAAAGCTGAAGCTTTCGTTACTTTTTTGCGTGAATTAGAGAACTCATCAGTTTTGGTCTACTGGCCACATGGTCTCTCTTGAAAAAATTCAATTCAATTCAATTTTATTAGCATCAATCAAGATTACACATCTAGTATAAATATATAAAAAATGTATAAACATATCAGACTAGTCATTACTTTCTTTTGTGCTATAAATGTCTTTTCTAAATGTGGTGAGGCACCCCAAAGTAGAAGTCCGTATTGAAGTACTGATTGCACTAGTCCAAAATAAAGTAGTCTCAGGACATCAAAGGTAACTGTTTCTCTGATGTTTTTTATAACGTAACAAGTGGTACTTAGTTTCGATACTGTGATGTTTATATGTGTTTCCCATGTGAGTTTTGGATCAAGAGTGAGTCCCAAGAATTTAAGAGAGTCAGTGCTCTGTATAGATTTACCATCTAAATGTAAATATAAATCATAGTCTGGTGATTTCGTTTTAGGTAGAAATCTCATGAAATATGTTTTTGAAACATTCATCATTAGTCCATTTTGATTACAGTATTGTTTTAACTGTCTAGATGCTTCGTTACTACGCTTAACTAGACTTCCAATTTCATCACTTGACATTAAAATATTTGTGTCATCGGCGTATAGTATTTTTTGATCAGAAATAGTGCAGAATGTATCTATATCACTTACAAAAATTATAAAAAATAGTGGCCCCAAAATGGAGCCTTGTGGTACTCATATATCTGATTTTCCGGGGTTTGATTTTATGCCATTGAGTATTACAGTTTGCGTCCGGTTTGTGAGATACGACTTTGCCCACTCGTGAGGCTTTCCTCGTACCCCCATTCCTTCTAATTTCTGCAGTAGCAGGTTTCGATCAATTGTGTCGAACGCACGGCTCAGATCATAAAAAAGTTCCAATGTGTTTTTTTTATTATTTAAAGCACTATAAATGAATTCTAAACAATCAGAAATAGCTGAAATGGTGGATTTTTGTTTTCTAAAACCATTTTGGGATGAGGGGAGCAGTTTGAACTGTTCCAAATAGTTTGTTAGTATGTCTGAGTACACGGCCTAAAAGATTTTTTATATTAATCTATAGTTTTCAATATCAGAAGAAGATCATTTGTTTTTAAATATTGGTACACCTCTGGACTCTTTTATGTATGGAAAAGTACCTGATAGGAATGATTCGTTAACAAGAAATGACAGTGGTTCAGAAATAAATTCTGAGACTGATTTCAGGACGAAACCATTGATACCATCTACGCCTGGGGTATTTTTACGAGTTGTTCTCATTAGCACAGTTTTTATTTCTTCCGGTAGCGTTGGCGTAAGGTAGAAACTTAGATGATATTTATCAATTTTCATGCCATAGTCTGGCGAAGGACAGTTCTTAGTGGACTCTGAAAAGAAGTTGTTGATAGAATTTGCTTTATCAACACTATCTGTTAGGTGACTTCCCTGAAAATTAGGGAGTGTAGTGGATCTTTTGTTGTGAGTTCCATTATTTTCTTTTATTATCTTCCAGCTTTCTTGTACAATGTTATTTGAGTTTAAGATTCGGTTATTATTTTTCTGTTTCTGGTGGCTTTTCACAAGATTTTTATATTCCGTTTTGAAACATTTATATCTCTGGGTGTAATGTGGATCGTTAAATTCTTTTTTCAGTTTTTCCATCTCACATAGTTGATTGTGCATTTCTTTAATCTTTGGGGAGTACCATTTCTTTTTCAAGCTCCTGACTACTCAAGATTCGAATTTCGGTAATAAAGAGTAGAGAAAATATCAAATTCTCAACTTCTGTTACTAGGTATACTACTCGTATAATTAATATGTAATGAAAAGCTCGAGAAGAGATATTTTCAATAATAAATTTAATTTTATTAATTATAATATACCGGGTGACACAGCAGACATGTAGCAGCCTGTAGTTTTTTTATTTGAAGAGATAAAAATTTGTAATTTTCGGAAGTTACGTAATCAATTATAGCGCTTCATTTGAATCTAACGACAACTTTTTTCAACTACCTGTTTGATCGGCAGTAACTCCAACTTCTTTTTTTTAATGACACCCTGTATATTTATCTAGCCTATCTTATTTATCTTGAAATTCACTATTCAACCGTGTATCACAAAGTGGCATTCGTTCCTCAATTCGCAGATGAATTGCATTTTATTGAAAAACATCAAGTTGGCTGTTACCCGAATTCGATAATCTTTCGATGCTTGGTAGGCTTGGATATCCAAAGAGTATCATTTAAACGATATAATTTCAGTTTTTCCATACCTGATCACTTCCTACAGATTGTCAATAATTTCTTTAATAAAAAGAAAAAACATCTGAAAATAACTCACGATATTGCGAAAACTGAGATAGGAACATATTTTTTCAATTTGGCTACTTGTGCAGAAACTATCTGCCTTTCTCTTTGGCCATGTAGCCATATCATGATCTTTCCATTTGGAAACATAAAATTAAAATTGTTCCCCTAATCCACCAATTCACAAGTCTAGATATTTGCAATAATATTTTGCCTAGTAGGCGGTGTACACAAAATGTTTTGTGTTTGACAGGTAAACATCATTTGATTGCAATGATTATCTCCGTCAGTTTTATGCTGATTGAAATTGCTTCGTTTAATTAGATACTAAATATGTATTCAAAGAACGAAAAGGTCGATATGTTGTTGATATTCGGAGAGTGCAAGAGAAATTGTAGACAGGCTGAAAAATTGTATGTCGAAAGATTTCCAGAAAGACGCCATCCACCTGATAATTATTTCGCTAGAGTAGAAGAGCAGTTCAGAGCAGTTCTTTTCAAAACTCTTCTAGCGGTCTCTCGATTCACGCCGATTTCGTCCTCAATTTGTCTCAGTGATATCGTCGGATCTGCCTGTACTATGGCCAAAACGTTTACTTCCATTTCCTCGTCGACAATGTATTGGAGAATGTTTTGATTTTCCGGTTCTCTTCTGAACTGCTCTTCTACTCTAGCGAAATACTTATTAGGCGGATGGCGTCTTTCCGGAAATCTTTCGACTTACAATTGTTCAGCCTGTCTACAATTTCTCTTGCACTCTCCGAATATCAACAACATATCGACCTTTTTATTCTTTGAATACATATTTAGTATCTAATTAAACGATGCAATTTTAATTAGCATAAAACTGACGGAGATAATCAGTACAATCAAATGATGTTTACCTGTCAAACACAAAACATTCTGGGTACACCGCCTACTAGGCAAAATATTATTGCAAATATCTAGACTAATAGACTTGTGAATTGGTGGATCAGGGGAACAATTTTAATTTTATGTTTCCAAATGGAAAGATCATGGCTTCATGGCCAAAGAGAAAGACAGATAGTTCCTTCACAAGTATCCAAATTGAAAAAAACATGTTCCTATCTCAGTTTTCGCAATATCGTGAGTTATTTTCCGATGTTTTTTCTTTTTATTGAAGAAACTATTGACAATCTGTAGGAAGTGATCAGGTATGGAAAAAACTGAAATTATATCGTTTAACTGATACTCTTTGGATTTCCAAACCCACCAAGCATCGAAAGATTATCGAATTCGGGTAACAGCCAACTTGATGTTTTTCAATAAAATGCAATTCATCTGCGAATCGAGAAACGAATGCCACTTTGTGATACACGGTTGAATAGAGAATTTCAAGACAAATAAGATAGGCTGGATAAATATACAGGGTGTCATTCAAAAAAAGGAAGTTGGAGTTACTGCCGATCAAACAGGTAGTTGAAAAAAGTTGTCGTTAGATTCAAATGAAGCGCTATCATTGATTACGTAACTACTGCAAATTTCAAATCTTCATCTCTTCAAATAAAAAAACTACAGGCCGCTACATGTCTGCTGTGTCACCCGGTATATTTCTGTTTCGTTTGTTATAAGTTTGTGAGTTGAAATGAATAACTTCGTTCTCTTTATATATAAATATGTAAAATGATATTATAACAAAATAATCTAATATCGATTTTTATTGCTTATTTTGAACAAGTCGTCCGATGAGTATGGATAATTTTGTTGTTGAAGAGTTTCTAAATTTTTCAAAAAGTTTTCATTAACTCCCATCCAAAAATTCCATAATTTATTTGTGAATGAACAAGTGAATAAGGTAATATTTCTAGATAAAGGATTTTCAAAGCTTCTTTTGATATCTTGAATTTCGACAGGAGAAATCTCAATTTTTTATCACACAGTCAATTTATGAATACCATCCTAAATGTCTGTCAATCATTATACCCAAATATTTGATGCAGCCAGTTTCATAAATTTTTTAGTCGTCAATATTGTGAGGTCCTAAACTTGGTTACGTATTTCAGTGTGAAGTGAATGGAAGGTACTTACATTTTTCAAAATTTATTGTTAATGTAATATCGTCAAACAACTTTTAATTATTTCTTGAAGTTCATTGCAAGTGGAAGCCTCATATTTTATGAAAGGGTGTCATCTACAAAACAATAAATTTAACTTTAAAATAAAAATTTAATAGGCGTTTAAGATAAATATTGAATAAAAGTGTCTAATACTGTACCCTGAGATACCCCATATTCAAATATTCTTGGAATGTTTCCATTAATTTCTACATATTGAATTCTGTTAGAGACATAGCTTTCTATGTAGTAGTAGTTCAGACTGACCGTTTCAATTGCATTTGCAAGATCAAGAAATGAACAAATTGTTCAAATTTTGCGTCTAGCGATTTATATAAATTATCTGTAAGGTGACAATTATCATTTTGAGTAAATCCTTTTTTATTTAAACCAAGCTGTAAATTTTATTAAGTGTCATGTTTTTTCAAATAGTTTTCAATTCGAATTTTTAGTAGTTTTTCAAATATGTTGGATAAGCTGGGTATCAATGAAATCGGTAAATAATTTTTACATAGGATTTGTTGCCGATTTTATGAATTGGTTCAATGGTGCCTATTTTGAAAGTTTTGCTTGTCGTGAAAATAAAATTTATTAGGTACCTATGCTAGAGGTTCAGATATTAGTTCAGTAATCGTTTTAAAAACTTATCTAGTAATTTTATGAATTTCAGGGGATTTGTTTGTTTTTAAGGACCTTATGATATCTTCAATTTCACTTTGAGTGGTTTCATCTTGTCACCCCCGTAAAGCTAGCAAAACCACTTTGGAATTTTTAAAAAATTTTTAGGCCATAATTTTAGGCTAATTTTAGGCTAATTTATTACCCTATTCCCAAATTTTTTGCTCTTCAATTGTGAGAGATATCTCGGGTTCTGCTAGCTTAACGTTAAGCTGGCAGAACCAAACCGCCAAACGAATGATTATGAAAAGTCTAAGCACACCATAATTTTAGGCCCATTTTAGGCTCACGTTTAAACCCATCGCCGATTTTTTTGGAATTCGTTTTTTTTTAAAAATCCTGGTTCTGCTAGCTTTACCGTTAAGCTAGCAGAACCCAACCTTAAAAAAGCAACTCAGAACAAATCCAGTTGGACAATAATTTTAGGCTCTATTCAGGCTAATTTATTACCCAATTATAAATTTTTTTGCTCTTAATTTGGAGGAGAAATCATAGGTTGTGTGAGGTCAACACTGAGCTGGCAGTACCAAAAGGCTAACCGAATCGTTATGGAAAATCTGATCGCACCATAATTTTAGGCTCATTTTAGGCTCACGTTTGAACCCATCGCCGATTTTTATGAAATTTGTTTTTAAAAAAATCCTGGGTTCTGCTAGCTTTACCATTAAGCTAGCAGAACACAACCTATGATATCTCCTCCAACTTAAGAGCAAAAAAATTTATAATTGGGTAATAAATTAGCCTGAATATAGCCTAAAATTATTTTCCAACTGGATTTGTTCTGAGTTGCTTTTTTAAGGTTGGGTTCTGCTGGCTCAACGGTAAAGCTAGCAGAACCCAGGATTTGATTTTTTTTTTAAACGAATTCCAAAAAAATCGGCGAAGGGTTCAATCGTGAGCCTAAAATGAGCCTAAACTTAATGGTGCGATCACATTTTCCATAACGATTCGGTTAGCCTTTTGATACTGCCAGCTCAGTGTTGACCTAACACAACCTATGATTTCTCCTTCGACTGAATAGCAGAAAAATTTATAATCGGGTAATAAATTAGCCTGAATAGAGCCTAAAATTATTGTCCAACTGGATTTGTTGTGAGTTGCTTTTTTAAGGTTGGGTTCTGCTAGCTTAACGGTAAAGCTAGCAGAACCAGGATTTAAAAAAAAAAAACGAATTCCAAAAAAATCGGCGATGGGTTCAAACGTGAGCCTAAAATGAGCCTAAAATTATGATGTGCTTAGACTTTTCATAATCATTCGTTTGGCGGTTTGGTTCTACCAGCTTGACGTTAAGCTAGCAGAACCCGCGATATCTCTCACAATTGAAGAGCAAAAAACTTGGGAATAGGGTAATAAATTAGCCTAAAATTAGCCTAAAATTATGGCCTAAATTTTTTTTGAAAATTCCATAGTGGTTCTGCTAGCTTTACGGGGGTCGTCTTGTCGATCGTGTTGAACATTTTCTACTATTCTTTATCTTCCAAACTGAGAAAAGTACACTTGAATTCGTTTGACATAATTTTTGGATGAGTTGTTACATTACCATTAGGCATTTCAATTTCATTGATAGATCTGGAAGTTTATTTTTCATTGCATAATTTTTTTATATCATACCTCAAATCTCTTGTTGAAATCATATGTTTTTCTATTTGAGCTTTATTTCACTTTATTTTGGCTTCATTTCTAATAGGTTTTATATAGTTTCTACTCAATATTGTTATAACCATTCTTCAGTTTTCTATACATTCCAATTTTTATATTTATCAATTTTAATAATACTGGGGCCGTCCATTCTTTTCTCTTTTTATCAAAACTTATGATTTTTTCTTAATATGTACTTGTTTCGATACAATTTTGAATTTTTTTCAGTAGACAGGTTTGCTAATTGATTTGAAGTTTTCAAATTGTAGTATCAATTTCAATTTTCATTTAAAAAACGTTCATATATTTTTATAGTCAGTAAAAGCTAAATTGGCGTTTGTGAAACTTGTCCGTTACAGGCACTTCTGGTTTTAGAATCTGTACGCTTTGTTGTTGATATGAAATCACGGAGCTTGTAGATTCTCGGGCCAGCCTTGTCAATCTCAGCAAGCGGAGGTGTCATAGCAAAAAAGTATTCGGCTAAAGTGAAAACGGAAATTCATATTACTCTTAGCTAATGGCATTTGGACATGGTGGATCCTTTTTCGTGTCATTCTGTCAACTAGGCGATAGGTGCACGAATTGTGTAAAAAAGATGGTATGTTGGTAAATGAATGTTACGAGGGTTGTTCGGTAACTCAGTTTTCCGATGCGTTCCGAAGAGTTCCCAATAAAACGAATAGGTTCAGGTTGGTTTTAGTTTTTGGTTCAATGAAAATTTTCTGCAAAACCAAGACTACTTGAGTTTCTTTCCTAGAGTTCTGATGAGGGTTAGAAGATGAAGATGGGGCTTTTGAGGAGATTTTTCCGAAATGTTTCATCAAATACAGATTCGAGCTGAAAATCGTTGTGTGCGAAGATTTCTTTGGAAAAATGGAGACCCCGGCAGACACCTAAGTGAATATGGAATGAAGGTGATGATGTTTGATGCAACTTGTTCCCCATGTTCTGCCCAATTCATAAAAAAAACTAAATCAATCAAGAGATCGTGTATTGTCTGAAAATTGACATCTTATTGGCAAAGTCTTGTAAAAACATGAATAATATTTAATATGTATTGTTATATACAGGGTGGGTCACGGTCGATGGTACCTTAGACATTTACGGAAAACGGGACATAGGATCGTTCTGAAAATTTGGTTTCTCAAGTAGTTGCTCTTGGTCTATCGATCTAAAATATGTTTATCAATGCAGCGTTGCCGCTTATACCAGAAAGTAGCAGCATCTTTGTTATTTCAAATGGGTCACCCTGTATATTACCGCATTTTTGAACTTGTCATTCCTTTCTGATTATTTCTGCCTCATATTCCCCTATACCTATCTTTAGCGGTTTTTGAGATATTGGTTATTTTCCATATTTTTTATCCAAAACATAGCTCGAATTGAATGTTTATTTCTAAGGTATATGGATTCTTAGGAAGTTGCAATTTTGTGTTTAGTTCATCAAGATCATGTACATTGATTCTGCATAGAGAAGTTTGTTCTGCGTTATACAGGGTCTTCAAAATTCATGATCTTACTTCTAGATACGAAAAGGGTTGAAAGTGCGTTTTTTTAAATGGAATATCCTGTATATTATGAAATATTCCGAAAGGTGACTAAATTCCCTTCGAATTGATATATCATGTTCCTATACCTAAATAGCCAGAATTCCGAGATAATAGCAATTTTCACTTGTAATCTCCCAAGTGCTTGAATTATTGCCGGAAATTTTTCGAGTACATGAATTTTTTTGAAAATTCATGTACGAGATAAATTTACGGCAATCAATTCAAGCACGAGGGGGATTCGGTAAGAAAATTTCACACCGAGAAATGAAAATCATCCAACAATTCATAAGAAATAACTAACGATGGTTTCACCTGAACTATTTATAACCACTGAAATATTGATATGTAAAATACTTACAAAAAATACTACAAAATTTTCATCAATAAATGTTTTTAAATTTGGAACAAAAAAAATAATTAAATTATGTTCTAATCGTGTATTGAACCATCGACCTAGCGACTCATAGGCCGCAACACTACCGCTGAGCTACGGGATTTATGATAAAAACTTGTGACAACTGGTGTATTGAACTTCTTCTGAGATATGATTTCAGAATTGACAATTCCTGCAATAATCGTGGAGAAAATATTTTCAGACACATTCCAAATATCTAGTAAATACATAATTATCTCCTTTCATATGAAAACTAGACCTCCATTTGTACATTGAAGCAAAATATCAACTTGTCACATGTCAAATGTTTGACAGAAAAATTTCCACTTATTAATTTCGCCCAGGGTACCCAGGAGGATAAAATTTCCGGAAATTTTTAGGGTTGCCATGGTATCTAAACAAGAACGAATTTTTTGATTGGCTACAAAAGTGAGGTGTGAAATTTATTTTTCTCGTATTCATCTAAGGTGGCTATTAAATGTCATGATGGTACATGACATTATGAAAATTTGACAATTAGTGCACTATTAATAATACCGTTGTGTGTTTCTTAACGGAAAATGTGAGGAAATTATAGCAAGAACGTGCAGAAAATTCAAAGAAACGTACCCTGATCTACAACCAATGATCATAAGGAAGTTTATACGATTACAACATAATTTCATTAATTATCTGTCAAAAATTAGAAAATGTTCACAATAAATTTTCAAAATGCCGACCATTGGGTTCCAAACATTTCAAAATCCGGGTATTTGGAGATATAGTTGTAGCACTCCTTATTTCACTAGCATCTAGCATTTTTTTTGTTCCAAATTTAAACACATTTATTTATGAAAATTTTGTTAAGTATTTTACATATCAATATTTCAGTGGTTATAAATAGTTCAGGTGAAACCATCTTTAGTTATTTCTTATGAATTGTTGGATGATTTTCATTATTCGGTGTGAAATTTTTTTAACGAATCCCCCTCGTACTTGAATTAATTGCCGTAAAATTATCTCGTACATGAATTTTCAGAGAAAATTCATGTACTCGAAAAATTTCCGGCAATAATTCAAGCACTTGGGAGATTACAAGTGAAAATTGCTATTATCTCGGAATTCTGGCTATTTAGGTATAGGAACATGTTATGTCAGTTCGAAGGGAATTTAGTCACCTTTCGGAATATTTCATAGTATACAGGATGTTCCATTCAAAAAAACGCACTTTCAACCCTTTTCGTATCTAGCAGTAAGATCATGAATTTTGAAGACCCTGTATAACGCAGAACAAACTTCTCTATGCAGAATCAATGTACATGATCTTGATGAACCAAACACAAAATTGCAACTTCCTAAGAATCCAAATACCGCAGAGATAAACATTCAATTCGAGTTATGTTTTGGATAAAAAATATGGAAAATAACCAATATCTCAAAAACCGTTAGAGATAGGAATAGGGGAGTATGAGGCAGAAATAATCAGAAAGGAATGACAAGTTCAAAAATGCGGTAATATACAGGGTGACCCATTTGAAATAACAAAGATGCTGCTACTTTCTGGTATAAGCGGCAACGCTGCATTGCTGAAAATATTTTAGATCGATAGACCAAGAGCAACTATTCGTGAAACCAAATTTTCAGAATGATCCTATTTCCCGTTCTTCGTAAACGTCTAAGGTACCATCGACCGTGACCCACTCTGTATATGTTGGATAATAAAATTATATGAAATTATGAAAAAATATAAAAAGATTGTAGAAATTTGAGTTGAAATATTTTATTTTATCTTAGTAAAACTTGAAACTGCTTTTAATCAATTCCATTTTGGCATCAGCAATGTTGATATGGTTTCGAATATGATTAGTGTAATCATTATTTCGAGATTCCGTCATAAAATTATGGACTGGTGCCTTTAATTTTTGTGAACAAAAAAGTAACATGCGAGGACCAGGTGGAAAATGTTGAGGTTCCAACTTTGTGGAAAAAAATATTCAAACACGAAAACGCTCGAAATGGTGAAATGGGGATGCAGTTTAGGTGTTGAAAATGGTTTTTTGCAATTTGTGGCGAAACGTGACCTCGACGTTCAATAAAAAAATCAAAAACTTTTGTTTTTGACACTTTTCGACATAACCTCAAATTAAATGTCAAAATGGGATAAAACCGATTTTTCAGTATTTTTTTTTCTCGCGTATTAATAATTTAATTTAGATGAAAATTTGTAGAAATATGTCTGTTCTGGTGTTGAATAAGCATGCTTTTTTCGCAATCCAGAAAATGACTGTTTTTTGAGTAAGGTAGATTTTTCGAAAAAAATACCCTTATCCTGAAAAACTGACTGTATTATTTATTTGATATCTTGAGGCTTTTCATTTATTTAGTGCAACAATACTTTATCATATCAAGTAACAATAACAAAGTAGCAGCAAGAAAAAAATTTTAAAAAAAATAATTGGCTTAAATTAATTCGGAGCAACTGAAGTAGTACTGAATTTGTTTATTGTTATTAGAGTAAAATATCGTCGTACAGTAAGTATTTTTAGGCAATAATTGATATTTTGATCATGCTGTCTTGACATTATTTTGATTTTTGGGCTTTTTGAATAAACAACAATCTGAAATTTCGATATCAGAATTTATTTCTTTTCAAATTTATGAATGTTATTACAAAATTATTGTATTTATCACAAACCCAAGGAATCCTCCTGATAAGAAAGAGAGTCTATCGTGTTCACAGGAGTACCAACTGAGCTAGAGCTATAAACTACAGGTAAAAGGTATAAATAAAAAAACAAAAAGGTATTAGTTCTGGAGCCAGGCACATTACTATAACAAAATTTGAAAATTTCGATTTTGTACACTATCTTTTTTCTATGGTTATAATATAACTGTCAATTTCAAAACACAATATTACAACAGTCCTATATACAGGGTGTCCGGTAAACCTTGTACAATATTGAAACTGGTGATAGACCAGATCATGACTGTTCAGAATATCGGAATTTTACCTTAGTAAAAATCTCACTGTTTTCGAGATAATGAGCATTTTTTTAATTTCTGGAAAATCACTACCTCACCTTGGATTTTTTAGTGCCATGTATACAAATTGGGACGAATTTAAATATTTTTGCTGCTGAAGATTACTGATGAGTGATGCTTTCAGACGTACGAAACAGTTTTTCAGAAAATAATACATTTTTTCAAGAAATGAGGGTAAAATGACAAATTTGAGTTACACCAATTTTGTTTAACAACAGTTTGACTTTATTGTTTGAAAAAACATAACCAAGTGGAACTGGATATTCATTACGAAAGAATGCCCATTTTGTCCAGACTTCACTATGGTATATAAAACATACGATCATTATTTTTGGAATGAGTAGAATTTCGATAATATTAGAGTGTGACGTTATTCTGAGCTAAAATCAACTCCATTAAACTTTGTCAGTAATATCTTTTATTTTTATCCTATCAATAACGAATCAACTGCTTAGAAGTAAATACTAATTCAACGTTTTTTTTAATCAACATACACTATAAACCACAATAACGATTATTCAACATCGCACTGAATAATATTACACAAATGTTATTTTCCATCCACTCGTACGCAGAGACGACATATTTTCAAGAAGAACCTTTTAGAATGCGTTATAGGTTATAGCCCCCAAATCAGCGATTTTATGAGCGGCATTGTGCAATCGGATATAGTTCTGCATAGAGCGCTACTGCAGCAGTAGCACTACCTCCACATTCACCATAAATGTTGTGCATATGCGCATATTCTCGGGTTGTATAACGTATGTACGGCATGACAAAGAAATAAATATCACTGAATGAAACAAGCGGAATAATTTAAAAAAACTACGATAGAAGTCACAAGTTGTTCAAACAAAAGTTTTTAATTTTTGACAAGGATTCATCTGTCAAAAAAGTTTGCACCTATTTGGTTACACCCTGTATATCTGTCGGTCTCTGAAACTTCGTTGGAATCTGGATGTTGGACAATTGCGACATTTATCACAAGAATTCGTATTAATCGGTGCCATGTCGGATAATCGACATTTCATTTCGATAATTTTATTAGTCCTAATTACATGAAAAGTTAATTTTATTGACATACTATTTAATGCCACCAAGCAGTCTATTCTTTATTATTAACAATTATTTCCACATTTTATCATAAAATCATATTTTGGAACCTTTGGTGTAAATACAATTCATGAAAAAAATAAAATATCCAAGCACCAAAACTACGTCACAATCTTAAAATCTTAAAAGCTTACTTTTAGCTCCTGAAGATGCTAACTTTGTTGGCGAAACGCGCGTAGTGTGTGATTGTGGCGCAGTTTTGGTGTTGGGTAGTTTCCTTTTTTTTCTTGAATAAAAGTTGATAGAAGCCTAGATGAAAACCACACCTAATTCGATGGAAACCACTTCTTTCAAAAATAATTATAGTTTGTTTTATACCATGGTAGAATCTGGACAAAATGAGCATTCTTTTGAAATGAAAGTCCACTTCCAATTGGTTATGTTTCTTTCATATAATAATGTCAAACTTTTTTAAAAAAATTTTATGAAACTCAAATCTGTCATTTTACCTTCATTTCTTGAAAAATGTTTTCACTTGCTGAAAAACTGTTCTGTGTGTCTAGAAGCATCAGTCATCAGTAATCTTCAGCAGCAAAGATATTTGGATTCTTCCCAATTTGTATACATGGCACTCAAAAATCCAAGGTTAGGTAGCGGTTTTCCAGAAATTCTTAAAATGCCCATTATTTCGAAAACGGTGATATTTTTACTGAGATGAAATTCCGATATTCTGAACAGTCATGACCTGGTCTATCACCAGTTTCAATATTGTACAAGGTTTACCGGACACCATGTATATTGAAATTCGAACAGAAGATAGGTACCAACAGAAACATTCTAATTCTTATTTATATTAATATTTATATTAAAATTCAGTGCTACTTTCAGATTTATATAATCAACCTCGTATTAATCTTCTCGTCTGTCTAATTTCCAAATCGTTTCCTCCAAATCACCCTCAACTGAATATATCACGAAAACAATCGGAATTGGAAATTTTCCAACCCGATCGACGGAAATTACATGGTGTTCGATCTGCCTCGTGTCCTGCAGCTTTTCGACATTTTATCCACGCCTGGCAGACACTTGGCCACTGGCCAATCCGGAGAAAACACCCGTTAAACAATAATGGCGTTTCACACGCGGCCAGAATGTTGGCCACAATATCGCTGAATCTTCGATAGACATGGACGTGTTTTATTTCCATGCCGGAAAATAAGGAATTTACATTAATAATAAGGATAGATGGTTCGTTAAAATTTTAAGACGGACCTTGTAGAACGTCAGATAGTGACAGATTTAGTTGCCCCATTTTCGAATGAAAGCCTCGAATAGGGTTGAAAAGTACATCGATGTTGAGTAAAATGGAAGGAAATTTACGAGTGGCTCCTGGGGAGAACATATGGAAAATTCGAATTTCCAGGACAGAAATAAAAGGAGTACAAGGATATATTGAAAAATTCTTAGCCTTCTATAGAACTAAACAAAATTTCAATGTCAAAATATTTTATTACTCAACATATTCTCCTCTTAATTGGATACATTTATTACAGCGAACCTGCAACGTCTCTAGACCTTTCAAAAATAATGTTTCTTCTTGCTCTGCATGCAAACCAGACCTCCACAGCTTTTATTACCTCCTCGTTGGAAGAAAATGTAAGACCTTTTAAACTTTTTTTCAGTTGAGGAAAGAGATGATAGTCGGACGGAGCCAAATCTGGTGAATAAGGGGGTGTTCTAGTAATTCAAACCCTAAATTACGAATTTTTTGCATGGCAACATGAGATTTGTGTGCAGGGGCGTTGTCCTGCAAAAACAAAACACCTTTGGATAGCTTTCCGCGTCTTTTGTCTTTAATTTTTTCCCGTAGAGTGGTCAGTAATGTCGAATAGTAATCTTCAGTTATAGTTCTACTCTTATCCAAAAAATCAATCAAGATTACTTCATGGCAATCCCAAAAAACTGAAGCAAGAACTTTTCCAGCAGATTTTTGGACACGAAACTTCTTAGGTCTTGGAGAACCGGAGTGTCGCCATTCCATCGATTGTTGCTTTGTTTCTGGATCTTAGAAATGTACCCAAGTCTCAAACATAGTCACAATTCGGTTTAAGAAGTCTACATCGTTTTCAAATCGAGCACAGATCGAACGCGATGCTACTACCCTTGCACGCTTTTGGTCAATATTCAAACATATGGGGATCCATTTTGCAGCAATTTTTCTCATGTCACGGTCGCATACGAAGGACATTGATCACCAAGGGTATTAAGCATATCTTCGTAAATCTGCTTACCTCTTAACCCTTTTAAATACCAGTACTTGATGATGGCTCGATACTCCAATTTTTCGATTTTCACAATTATTTCGGTGGACATATTTTTTCTTTTCTGACGTCAAACTTCACACTGACACTTCTAATACGTTATTGTTCGTTGCTATGGTAACTATTCTGTTTATGCAGGGAACTGGTCTAGGCTAACTAGATATCAATACATCCTCGTATGTTGCCCATATTTTCACGCGAGCTGTGTTCACCTAATTATTAATTAATAGAACCTGGCTAAAGGGTTAAAATGAGGGTGTAAGCTGGTAAGGAAAAATCGAGATTTTGACAGATTTTCCCACACAAGCCCATCGGAATATGGGCAACATACCCCTTTCAGTTCTGTTCTGGAAATTCGAACTTTCCATATGTTCTCCCCAGGAGCAACTAGTAAATTTCCCTCCATTTGACTCAACATCGATGTACTATTCAACCCTATTTGAGGCTTGTACACGAAAATGGGGCACCTAAATCTATCACTATCTGAGTATCTGACGGTCTATTGTGGGCTTTTAGGAAATCCTGAGTTTTGATATCCTTTTTTTTTTGAGAAATAAGTGTACATGAAAGTAGGATAGTGAGAAGATATACAGGGTGTCCACGTCAAACTTAAAGAGGATGTAGCTCAAAGGATATCCTGTCTGTTATAAAAAAAAATCCCCATTATAAAAGTCTTACCGTTTTGTTTTTTTTATGAAAACATTGAATTTTTGCCTCTCTCAGTAGTTTTTTTCTGTGGGAGTGGTATAAATCCACACTTTTTAATCAATTTTTTTAGTAAAATATTATTAAAGGATCATTGTAACGTCTACAATAAAAACTTTTTTCGAACATTTTAAAGGGGGGCTGCGAGAAATGTTTTTATGGAAAATTTTAGTGGTAGATTTTTGTTCATGAAGTTTAGCCCATCGTAGTGAAACCAAAATGTACTTGGCTATTGCTGCACATTACATCAATAAATTGCCTATTTTGTGGTGCTTTCAAAATTGTATAACACAAGTGATTTGTTAAAAAAAATTAAGAAATGGCTATATTTATCCGAAAGGGTACGTTTCTGACAGAATATAGTTGGTCAAATTCTTTTAAGAATTCTTCGATTTTGCATTACCTTGCGAACAATTTCAATCTTTCACGTGAAAAAATGTTGCTTTCACAATAATTTTTTTGCAAAATACGAAATATCTCGACAACGAATTATATTTTTTTCAAATTACCAAGACACCTTTTTCAACCGCCTTTAAAAAATCTGCAAAAAGTGTTCAATTGTTTTTTGCGTAAAATGAACAGTCCGGAAAGTATTTTTAAAAAATGGAAAATTGAAATTCGAAAATCTTATAATTGCCTTTGATACGTCTTCGTAAGCCTCACTGATATTTCCAAACCATTTTTCTACAACTCTATTAAAAAGTGGAAAAAAGTTGAGAAAATTGAAAAAAATTTAAAAACATCAAAAACTCGAAAAGTCTCCAAGCTATCGAAAAGTTTTATATGAACAGTTGCAATGTCTTTGGATAGATCTACAAAAAGTGTTTGAAAAGTTTTTTTAATCTTTTGGAAAATTGTAATTTTTTTATAAAAACTCCAGAAACTCAAGAACGGCGACACATTTTTTAATTTCACAAGTTACCTTTTTTCGCCTTTTGACTTTTTTATTTTTGTTCTAAAATCACAAAAAACTCGAAAACAAAACAGGATATGGAAAAAATGTACATCGACAGTTTTATTGGTCTCAAAAAGGTATACAAAAAGTTACCATAACAGTTTTTCATATCTCAGAACATAACAGGCTATTGAATTTTAAATTTCACATGAAACCTATTTAACAATCTTCTGAAAATCTACAAAAAATGCCCTCCCCAAATTTACCCCTCATACCTCCAACCACCCATTTTTCCTGGCGCTCTTCGCACGAATTTTAAATTAACTGTACCCCTCATTCCCCAAATAACCCCCCAAATTGTTCCGGGTGCTTCAAGCCGGAATTTTTTATTTACAGTACCCGCTATTTCCCCAATACCCTCCAATTTTTCTGGCCGCTTCGAACAGGTCTACAAAAAGTTTTTTCATATCTTGTAAAATAAAATGGTTTTTTTTCCCGCTTGTTTCCGATTAATTTGTTAAATAGTATATTGTGTATCTAGTAGTAAAAGCAATACATTCTCGGACGACAATGTAAATTGTTGGCCGAGGCGAAGCCGAGGCCAACAAGCATTGAAGTCTGGGAATGTGCTTTTACTACGAGGTACACATACTATTTTTTCTGAAATCGCAATCAGAATTATCATAAATTGAGGATTCGAAATTTCGTGCTTTCCTGAAACGTCAAAGTGACAACTATAAACCAAAGACCGATTTTGACGGCCTAGGCGTTTTCGATACGAGAAAGTATTAAACGGACCGGGAAAGTTCGTTGCTTCGCAACGGACTGAAATACTGGATTAGCGTATTTTGAGGCCTGCAGTTGCTCCGAGAAAGTGGGCATTCTTGAACGATTTCAGAAAAAATAATGTTCGTGAAATTTCAAAGTTACGTTTTATATTGTTGCTACAAACATGAAGTTTGTGACTCCCTAAAAAACTAAAAATTCAAGTTACTTCCACAAATATGCTTCAATTTGAACAAAGTTAGGCGCAACTGATTTGATGGTGATTGATTTATGAAAGTGTTTAGGGTGAATACAAAAAAAATTAAAAAGGGAAATTATCGAAGATTAAAAATAAATGAAAAACTTTTCTTATGAGGCCATGTTTTGGTATTTAAGCATAATTTTCAATTTTAAACAACTTTTTCTAATAATATTTTGCTGATTTTACCGAAATAAAGGTACTTTACTCCTATACAATTTTCAAATTTTTTGACCTACCCTGTATGCCGATTGATTTGCAACCATTCTAAGTGCACCTTTTATGATTATTGAACATGCATCAACTTTCGGAAATGTTTGGATTTTGGTTGTGCAATCAATATAAAAAAATCTCGCCACATGTTGCACACTTCAATAGTTACACTGTATATCTGAAATATAACTACTTCAATTCAGTTTTCTGCTAAAAGAATCACAGTAGGTAGGTGAGTTGGTGGAGTAGACTTTTCAATTTTGAAATTTAGAATTCATTAGAGCCGGATATGAAGCGCAATTTAGCTTCCAGTAAGGTCTTAAAAGAAAAGTTAGAAATATGAATATTTTATGCTGAATATTACTCGTATACCTCGGAGTTTCAAGGTGGAATTTTGAGGAAAATGCTTCCGTCATTCGCTTATACATCATTTTAAAATGCTAAAAGTTGAACAAACTTGTGAATCAAAATGTAAATAAACTCTGGTTAAACTACAAGTGTGATTTCACTACGATTTCAATAAGAGTGCTAATAGTTTCATTACATATTTTTACTTCAACTGAATATCAAAATCGCCTTTATCTATTAATAGTTTCAGTAGTTTTTTCAACAACATTACAAATAAATGTGTCAAAATCTGATGAATCTAATTCTCATATCGAAACTTTCTACATTGGCCAGACTGAAAGAAACTTCAAAGAAAGAATCATTGAACATAAAATTAGTTTCATCAACGGTAAATTAAACGTTTGCGGATCATCCAACTGCAGGAAGAAATTTTCATATTCTACATATTGACACACCTAGGTGATATACAGTTTTTTATAGGCGTTTCTGAAGCTCCGTCTTTGTTAAAAAAACGAAATATATATTTAACTGGTTTAGGTAATCACACAATACTTTCATATATCTTTTTGAAAACTGAGGTTGAGGGACATTTCATTGGAGAATCTCTGTACATTAACATCACCTGTATATTTTTCATGGTCGATGTTTTGAAGTCTAATTCCAATAAACAACCTTTACTACAGAAGTTGGCACCAAAACTTTTTTCTATGAGAGAGTAACTCTCCAACTTCTAACTCAGCCACATTCTTCAGTTCCCTTTGTCTGCTAAATGCTCATTTTATTTTGTCTGTTATTTATTGACAGTGTGATGTAGCTTTCTGATTGCAAGATCACCCCGAAAACTTCACTAAAGTAGGCCAGGAAAACGTCTTGGGAATAGGATGAGAGTCAATCGATTGGTCTTTGGTTTTTCATTACTAGGGAATTTTTACTCTCTTCAAAGACTAGTGTTGACCATTTAGATAAATACAGTGAAAGAGCGAGATTATGATGTACGGTTGGAATTCTCTTGCTTTCGAAGACAAAGAGAAGAAATATGCAATATTCTATATAGAAGGAAATCGAATTTTGCGAAAATTTTTAATTTCCATTTCTCGAAAAATCGCACTGCAAAGGGACAATTTTTCAACGAAAAACTGCACCTATCCACAAAATCGATATTTTCTAAATGAATTTGCATTCTGATTGAAAAAACAAGTACATTTTCGGATTTGGAAGAAAATTTTCTATAAGACGAAGTAATACTCGCGGGATTCCGCATATTTGAAATATTCCAAGGCGATCAAAGTCGAAATATGCAATATTACAAATGGAATAAAATCGAATTTTACAAAATATTTCATTTTCCACTTGTCGAAAAATCGCAAACTTTCCTCAGACGTAACTCGACGAGCTGATTCCGAAATTATCTCAAAAATTGAATTCGACGAAGGGGTAACTGAAAAAGGGCAATTTTTTCGACTGAAGAATGCACCTTTCCACAAAAACGACATTTCCTATATAATAATTAATATCTTTATTTCTCAAAATGAAATTATTGCAATAAAGTTACAATGTGTCAAAAGCATATGTCTAAGGTTGTAAATATAAAAAATATATATAAAAATTGTAAAGTCGGACAGAACTAACAAGTATTAAGCAAATATAAAACTAATTGAACAATTCATCATCATTGCATTGAAGGTGATAAGTCATCTATATTATGAATATGAGTGAGCTTTTGCTCAGTCTATAATTTATAGTTTTTCGATAAATTGCTGAAAGGTATAACAGTTCATTTGAAGTAGCAGTTTCTTCAGCCTATATTTGAACACATGAGAACTTGGAGAATCCTTGATATCTTCAGGAAGAATATTGTAGAATTTACAGACATTAAAATCTGCACTTTTTTCATACAGTGCTATTTTATGAGCATTAGACATCAGATGACTCTTGGAACGAGTACTGCGGTCATGTTGATATGGTTGAAAGATTGTTTTATGTCTAAATACATATGCACAAGATTCTAATATACAGGGTGTCGGGTAAACCTTGTACAATATTTAAACTGGTGATATCCCAGGTCATGACTGTTCAGAATATCGGAATTTCACCTTAGTAAAAATCTCACTGTTTTCGAGATAATGAGCATTTTTATAATTTCTAGAAAATCTCTACCTCACCTTGGATTTTTGAATGCCATGTATACAAATTGAGACGAATTCAAATATCTTTGCTGCTGAAGATTACTGATGAGTGATGCTTTCAGATATACGAAACAGTTTTTCAGAAAACAATACAATTTTTCAAGAAATGAGGGTAAAATGACAGATTTGAGTTTTTTTTTTTAATTTAACAACAGTTTGACATTATTGTTTGAAAAAACATAACCAGGTGGAACTGGATATTCATTACAAAAGAACGCCCATTTTGTTCAGGCTTCACTATGGTATATAAAACATCCGATAATTATTTTTGGAAGGAGTAGAATTTCGATAATATTAGAGTGTGATGTTATTCTGAGCTAAAATCAACTCCATTAGACTTTGTCAGTAATGTCCTTTATTTTTATCCTATCAATAACTAATCAACTACTTAGAAGCATTCAATGAGATGTAATGAAGTAAATACTAATTCAACGTTTTTTTTTTAAATCAACGCACACTATAAACCACAATAACGATTATTCAACATATCACTGAATAATATTACAAAAATGTTATTTTCCATCCACGCAGAAACGACATATTTTCAAGAAGAATCTTTTCAAATGCGTTATAGGGTATAGCCCTCAAATCAGCGAGTCTATGAGCGGCATTGTGCAATCGGAATAATCGGATATAGTTCTGCATAAATCACTGCTGCAGCAGTAGCACTACCTCCACTTTCACCATAAATGTAGTGCATATGCGCATATTCTCGGGGAGTATAACGTGTGTACGGCATGACAAAGAAATAAATACCACTGAATGAAACAAGCGGAATAATTTCAAAAAACTTCGACAGAAGTCACAAACAAAAGTTTTTAATTTTCGACAAGGATTCGTCTCTTAAAAAAGTTTGCACTTATTTGGTTACACCCTGTATATCTGTCGGTCTCTGAAACTTCGTTGGAAACTGGACGTTGGACAATTGCGACATTTATCGCAAGAATTCGTATTAATCGGTGCCATGTCGGATAATCGACATTTCATTTCGATAATTTTATTAGGCCTAATTACATGAAAAGTTAATTTTATTATCATACTATTTAATGCTACCAAGTAATCTATTCTTTATTATTAATGATTATTTCCACATTTTATCTTGATAAAATCTAAATAAAATAACTTTTGGGCGTAAGTATAAAAGTTGATCAACTAAATGAATATTTTGGAACCTTTGGTGTGAATACAATTCAAGAAAAAAATAAAATACCCAAACACCAAAACTACGTCACAATCTTAAAATCTTAAAAGCTTACTTTTAGCTCCTGAAGATGCTAACTTTGTTGGCGAAACGCGCGTCGAGTGTGATTGTGACGTAGTTTTGGTGTTTGGGTAGTTTCCTTTTTTTTCTTGAATAAAAATTGATGGAAGCCTAGATTAAAACCACGCCTAATTCAATGGAAATCACTTCTTCCAAAAATAATTATAGTTAGTTTTATATCATGGTAGAGTCTGGACAAAATGAGTATTCTTTTGAAATAAAGATCCACTTCCAATTGGTTATGTTTCTTTCAGATAATAATGTCAAACTTTAAAAAAAAAATTGATGAAACTCAAATCTGTCATTTTACCCTCATTTCTTAAAAAATGTTTTCACTTTCTGAGAAACTGTTCTGTACGTCTAGAAGCATCACTCATCAGTAATCTTCAGCAGCAAAGATATTTGGATTCGTTCCAATTTGTATACAAGGCACTCAAAAATCCAAGGTTAGGTAGCGATTTTCCAGATATTCTTAAAATGCCCATTATCTCGAAAACAGTGATATTTTTACTGAGTGAAATTCCGATATTCATGTCATGACCTGGTCTATCACCAGTTTCAATATTATACAAGGTTTACCGGACACCCTGTATGTATATGTGCTGGCGCCGACTGTCACCATATTCAGTTCTTTGAATGCATTTCTGGATAACTCCCTGTTTCCTAGTTGAGCAATTATTCTTATCACATATTTTTTAATTATAAATACCCTTTGTTCAGAATAATATTCTCATGATGCCATACATTTCAGAAGTAATCAAACTTCAAAGTTTTGTTCTGTATAGTATATTTGTTCTTCCACTGCGAAGGAAAACTACATCTAATCCCCATTATATCGACGTCTAATTACCTCTGTAAACGCTCACAAAGTGAGGCACTCTAGCAGAGACCCGGAAGAGAGCATTGTCAAGTTTCCTTTTGCAGTTTCCGAATAAATCTTTCGAGATTGCGAATCGTCTTTCAAGTCACATACACAAACTCGCAAAACTATTTTGTACGGCGAGTGTATAAAAAGGAGCAACTCGGACGCCTTTTAGACCATCCGTCATGTCAAATATAAGGTAAACGAGAAATAAATTGGGTTTTGTATTGGATTGTCCGCCGCCATTGCAACGTTTTTTCTTCTCTGACGAAAGTAACAAATTACGATTTTGGTTTGGAAATCGCGCCTTCGTCATTTTCTACCATTGTGGAGTAATGAAAATACTTGACAAGAAGGCCGTGAGGGCATAATATACTTAGGAACTCCTTCAATAATAATGATAATCAATTTTCTAGCAAGAGTGTTCTACTTGTATTTTTTGTTTCCACGAAGAGGAAAATCCTGTAATATTTAGAGAACATGGTAAGAGCCGAAGGGAAAGTAGGTAGGAATCTGTGTTCTTCTTGAATTTCTGCAGGCTGTATGCCTCAGGAAACACCTCCCAATGATATTTCCGAAGAGCATCGCATGGAAATATCTATAAAACCAGTGACGAGTAGGCCGGCAGGCCTGGTTTGATTCTTCTCTTGCGAATGCCAACAGGTCTGATTCGATTCAAGTTAGTTTTGGTGTACCCCAAGGATCCATATTGGGGCCCACTCTGTTTCTTATTCACATCAATGATCTACCAAAACAGATCAGGCATGCTACTACTTGACTCGTACAGCTTATGGGATGATACTAATTTTCGTTTCGTATCCGATAACATTGATGAAGTTATAATAATAATATTAATAAGTATGCTTTATTACCAGAAAACAAAGCTTGGGCAGTATATAATTTAAAGTATAATACAAAATGGTGTTCTTAACAAATAAAAGTAATGCTCTGGTCAATGGAGGAGAGAGATTCAAAGAATAAATAAAATAAAAATTAAAGTACAAAATCATGTGAATGAAAGGGTTCATATGACAGTTGATCAACAACTGAGTTAGTCAATATAAAAACATGAGTGAGTTAGCAAAAAGCTTTCCTTCAAATATTCCTGCAAACTATAATAGGGTCTATCAGATAGAAATTGTTTGACTGCTTTCCTGGATTGGGAGTCAGTCAGATTTACTCATGTACAGGAAAAGATAATTGTTCATTTTTCCAACATTGTAATATATGGACTCTTTGATGATATTTTTGGTTGTCACTGGGAGTTTCAGAGTTTGGCTAATCTTCCGGGTGTTATAATGGATAGAAGACTCAGCAATGTTCATTTAATGCTTATTTATTCGGCAGACAGATTCCAATATGAATAGTGTAGTAACAGTTAAAATAATATTGAATATAAAAAAAAATTCTACAAGATTCTCTTGGCTTTGAGGTTACATATATATATATATATATATATATATATATATATATATATATATATATATATATATATATATATATATATATATATATATATATATATATATATATATATATATATATATATATGCTGAATACTTGTTTCAAGGAGCAATAAATGTTCCAGTGACTGTAAAACAGTCGAAAACAATCCTTTAGGAACTCACTATACCTTTGTATAGATTGTATGGCATATGTCCGACAGAAAACAACTACTTCTCTGGCTAATACCTCGACAGATATTGAATTATATCTGTCAGACATATGTGCAAAAATCCTTACTTTGAAGGAACAACTTTGCAAGAGCTCTCAGAGACAGACAGCAGGACACCGCCTGATCCAAACAAGGAACCAACTGCAGACCGGTTTCGGGATGAAGTCCCTCATCAGTGCAGTCCAGGTTATCACGGTTGTATACACGCGGGGGCCCGGTGCCCGTCATCGTTCGCCGGGATGAACACTGCAATCGCTTACAGGATCCACCACCGCAACAGATTAGAGAGCGCTCCAGAAGGACATTTCGGATGCGAAATGGTAATGTAATATAAGTGAACTTTTGAATTAAGTTGAACTGCATGCTCCCCAAAATTATATTTCAAAACGCAACTGAGTCAATGAGAGGAAGCCATTTTAGCAGTGTTGAACCCCAATTCTTCAGAAATCACTCTAACAGCATAACGTATTTTTCCAGTGAGTTATTTTACATAATCCTCAAATTTTAAACTATGTTCATTCAACACACCTAGAAATTCAGTGTGGTCTTTATTTTCCAAGGTCTTTTCTTCAAAAACTAGTTCATCAAGCGAACATTTAAATATTAAATTTGTACCATTTAAGTTGAGAGATAACATGTTTGCATCTCACCAATCTTAAACATTTTTCAAATCGGCTGATATTATGTTATGCAACTCGCAAGGGTATATTGATATTTAGTACAGTCGTTTCATCTGCATACAGTAAGAAAAGGCTAGGACCCAACATTGATCTATGTGGGACTTCCGAATTAATTTCCCTTTCCTCTGAAAGTTCCGTTGTTTTGACCATTTGTTCTCGTCCTGTTTAGTAAGATTCGAACCATTTTAAAGTCAATTCGTTGCATCTATACTGTTGAATCTTTCTCAGCATCAGTAGTTTGTGTTCAACACAGGTCACAAAACCCTGCTGCTGTCATTTCGCCGGTATTTATCTAAGAATAAACTTTATTTATGAATCTTATGATATTGTGCTTATTTAAGAATTCAAGTAGACGTATTTTTACTGATTTTCTAACGATATTTACGATAGTTGGAATAAGAGGGATTTGACGGAGAATTATCAGTGCACTGAGTAGCCTGTTGTATTTTTGTTTATAACATCCTTCAAAACTTCAATCAATTCATGAATAATGGTGTCATATATAGAATCAGGTTCTCTTCTACTCCCAGAATGTTAAGGTGTAAAAGTGGATCATATGGGCTAACAATATTTTCTCCTCGTTTTGAATATTAAGTATTCATTAATAAAAAAAGCAGAAACTGTGTTTGTCATTGAAACGTTTAAAAATTGAAATTTGTGATTGATCATAGCTTTTGGGGTGTCCGAAGGCAACAAAAACTGAAAAAAAAATCCAGGGCCGTATTTAAAAAAAAAAGTATAATAGTTTCTGGAAGACGAAACGTTGGATTTCAAATTTAAAAACGCAATCTAGTAGGGAAGAAAAAGTGGCCACGTTGAAGTGTAATTATTTTCGATAAAGTTCTTCAAATAACGACAAAAAAAGCTTTATTTTTTCCGGATATCTCCGAAACTATTCGAAATTTTCCAAATTTTGAAAAGACGTTTTCTTCGACAACTTTGCTATAATTTAACCGACGCTTGTATCTCTTTTGGTTTACGAGATCACAATAATGAGGCTCGACTGTCAACCACCCTGTTGATAATGAAGACATCAAAAATACATCAAAATTTTCCCCACAGTAGCATTTTATGCCAACAAACCCAAGTTCCCACACTTACATATAGACAATAAATCACGATCCTATCTGAGATAGTCAGCTCACTTGTCTTTCAATCCGTCAGTATCAGAGCATCTCCGATAGAAAACAATTGAAAACGAGACAGTCGCAGAATGATTTATGTCTAGCGTGCGGTCGTACGAAAGGAGAACAGCATCATTATTTCACCTCAACTGTGTTGTAAAAGCCGTTTTACGTCTGCCAACAAATTTAAGAGGCGGCTATGCCTCCGAAGAAAATCGAATCCTGTCGGGAATTACTGCGTTATAGTCTTTTTATAGGGTTCGGCGAGAAAATAGTTTTAGGTGCGATGATTTGGTTTTTTATGTGGTTTTCTCGCTGAAAATTGATTTCCATACACTGTCACTACGTATTTACAACTAAAAAATGTACTAAGCACAGACACACTATTGGGTATCTATTTCGATTTTTTTTCACTCACACATTTATTACGGGATAATTCTATGGGGAAATGCATCTGACTCTCTCAAAGTATTCAAGCTTCTAAAAAAAGCTATCCAGATTGTAGCAAATGCTGGCTTCAAAGACCGTTGTAAGCCTTTACTCCAGAAATTTAAAGCCGTAACTCTTTCTGCTCTCCATATATTTCATCAGAAATTCGTTAAAAAAAGAATGAACTTAATAAAAATATAAAAATTCATCAATATAACACTCGCTGTGCTAATCAGTTCAGACCACAAAGATACAGATTGAATAAAAGTGAAAGAAATTCCTTGGAGATTGTTCTTGATAATAAATTACCCCCCTGTTGGAAAATTTTAGATATGCCCTACTTCAAAAAAAAACTGAATAGTTATCTATCCGTACACGGGTTATACTCTATTTAGGAGTATTTGGACACATTTACCAGTGATTTGCAAATTTTTCATAATAATAATTGAGAAACATGAAATAAAGTTGCAATTTCACATTGCATCATTGCTAATTGAAAATTTCCATACTTTGGCGTTGCCTGACCACCTCATGCAAACATTTTCAAATTTCTCAAAAATGCTTGCCCCTTTTTTGCTTAGAAAGGGTGTAGAAACAAGATTGAAATTTAAAAAACCCCAAAAATTCACTTCCAAAAAGTTAGGGCAAATTAAAATAAATAATGATAGCGCGTGTGAAGTGCCCTCTTCATAAAAATTAATAGCAAGTTTTGATTACTCACCTCAAAATAACCCCGTTCACCAAATTTTGTGCAAAAAAAATATCTTTTGCGAAAGTTATTAAATATAATTGAAAATAAAATTTCAACTTTAACATCCTGTATCCTCCCAACGAAACATTTGCGGACACATGTTTATATGAACATTTTATCTTTAAATTAGTCAAACATTCGCCCTTTGAAGTCTGTACAAGTACTACTTAATAAACACCCTGTATATGCAATCATTTTGATTTTTTTACAGTATTTCTTAAACGCTCTATAATATTATCTTATCCTTACAATGTTTTCTGAAATAAATAAATATTAAGTATCATTTATAGTCCCACTCTCTATACATCTTCGCCAAACTGCTGCAATCCCTCTCCCGTCTTGGTGATAAATAGTGCTTTCAGTAGACAAAATACTCGAGAAATCCTGGAATATCAACAAAAATGCCTCATTGTCGCCTCTTCTTATACGCAACACTCTCGTCGGGGTGCTTATGTCGGATCAAAGCTTTCTGCTACATTTGCATTCCGTTCATCTTGTAAAACTAAAGTGTCTCTTCAAATGATTTCAGTGAATTGGAAGCGTATGCAAATCGCAGTATTTCGGATATCAAATCGCTTCTAGAATAACATCAAAAACGGGCCACGGTGGAGACTTGGGTAGAAAAAATAAATCAGTAGCATGGAAAAAGAGAGTCGATGATATATTGAATAGGATTTACAAATATAGGCACTGAAAGTTTATAGAATCGCAGTATATTCCAAATTGTCACTTGTAATCTCCCAAGTGCTTGAATTATTGCCGGAAATTTTTCGAGTACATGAATTTTTTGAAAATTACCCGAGTCGCGCAGCGACGAGGGTAATTTTCTTAAAAAATTCATGTACGAGATAAATTTCCTGCAATTAATTCAAGCACGCGGGGGATTCGGTAAGAAAATTTTACACCAAAATATATCCAACAATTCATAAGAAATAACTAACTATGGTTCACCTGAACTATTTATATGCATAGTACAAAAAAGATGCATGAAAATATTGATATGTAAAACACACTTAACAAAATTTCAATTTGATTTTTTTAATCAAAAAAAAAGTAAAAATTCTTGCTCCACTGGGAATTGAACTAGTGACCACACGACCACGAGGCGGACACTTTACCGACTCGCCACGGGGCCTTTGATTTACATGTAGACAACTGGTGTATTGAAGTGTTTCTGAAATTTGATTTCAGAATTTGCAAATTCTGCGATTATCGTGAAGAAAATATTCAGACACATTCGAAATATTTAATAAATACATAAATATGAAATATCATCTCATTTCAAATGAAAAATACAATTCCATTTGTACATCAAAGCAAAATATAAACTATCACCTGTCAAATATTTGACAGAAAAATTTCCACTTATTAATTTCGGCCAGGGTACCCAAGAGGATAAAAATTTCCGGAAATTTTTTGGGTTGCCATGGCATCTAAATAAGAACGAATGTTTTGGTTCTCTCTAAAAGTTAGGTGTGAAATTTTCACCTATAATACTACCAGAGCTTTAATAATTATTACTGGAAATTTTTTCAAGCTCATGAATTTTCTCAAAAATATTTGTGTGCAAGAAAAAATTTCCCATTTTTAACCAATAAGATGCCTTAATTTCCGGAAATTTTTTCGTGGCGCCACGATATTCAAGTGGAAATTTGTTGACAGTTGAAAAGGTAAACATATGTCACTTGCAAAAAAAATATTTCTACCACCTTCAGTTAACTAAAATTACCAAATGGCTAGACTATGAGCTAGTACCCATCTGAGTTTCAGCATTTGGTTTAACTAAAGTTGGTAATTTTTTTATTCAACGAAACATGGTGGACTTGAAGCAGTGAAATTAATTTAAAATGTCAGATTGGATTAATAATTTTTTTCCAAATTATGGTGTTAAATTTTCTTACCGAATACCACGCAAGCTTGAATTATTCCTGGAAATAATTTAAGCTCTTGTGATATTATAAGTGAAAATTTCACACAGAAGTGTTACAAAGAACTCGAAGCAGAATCTAGTATCAATTAAACTCACATATGCATATTATTATTACTTCAACATTCAACAAACTTCACGCTCATACAAAAAAGTCCAACTTTACGAACTTGTATCATAAATAGCTATCATCTAATGAAAGAAAAAAAAACGAATAATCCTAGAATTTCACCCACCCAGTATAGTGCTAACTCAGCTCCGAACTCGATCATTGGGTTCTTGGGATAAGTTACGATTTTTTATATTGCCAATATACTCTGTAATGGAGTCCTTTTTCGTCGCATGTTATACATAAGCAATAAAGAGATTTGCCGCAGTGCAAAGCAATAAGTGGACTAGTTGGACCCTAATGTTAACATTTCAGATGGCTCTTATCGAAGCGGCCTACGTGACAAAACTTTGGGCTAGGAGAAGGAGTACGAGGTAGGAGGTATATAAAATTAGGTACAATGATTATCCCTGCATAATAATATGTTATAGGAACATGTTACTATTAATTATACCATCCAGATAAACTTTATTTCTGTCTGTTGTTCATCGAAATTTCGTATTTATAGACGAGGAAAGTGCTGACGTCACAAATGTCATTCTTGTCAAAAACTGATTCCAAACAAACCTCCGTCGAATTTAAATCACTTGTCTGATAACTCTGATATGTTTCCATTAAGGTTTTTCAACTTCTTTTGCCAGAGAAAACAAAATCCAAACAACCAAATACAAACTAATAAGCGAAGCAGCAAATCATCAACAGAGAAAGTCACCCAACATTCTTTGTTTGGAATCAGTATTTGACAAGTATGACAATTGTGACGACAGACTTTCCTCGTCTATTATTCCCACATTTCCATATTTATGGATGTTCTCCACCTGCAAGTAAGGGTACCTCGCCATCTATACTCCAAAGGCGAAACTATCAGCCGTAGAAATGAGTTGGTTGTTTCATGATAGGTTTCTATCGTTGTTGTAATTCTGGTACAAATGTCATATTGCAAGGAGATGAAGAGATGCCTGTTTTTTCTTGAATGTGACAAAGAATATCTACAATACTGAAGGCTTTGTCCACCTGCATCATATCCTGGATCATGCTAAGAAAAGGCATTGTCGGGTTTTCCGTTTTCACTCGTGATAAGGTCAGACCACAGAACACCTAATCTTTAGACTTACTGTTAGTTACTTATTTCAACTTGTGAATCCGTGCGGCTTGTTCATAATGCGTTCCTGCAAATTTGAAGGATCTGCTGAAAATGTCGAGAGTTGTAATAAGTTCATCAGATATTTTCATATACATTGCATTGCCACTTTTTGCATGAATCTTTGTTTTCGATTTGGAAATAATCTGAACAAACTTAGTGGTGTTATTGACGATTCATGTAGCACTGGAGCACTGGGAATCATTCGAACTCTGTCGCCATTTAAAGTTATCAGATTCAAAAACTACGACAACTAGAGAATATCGCTAAACTCATAAGTTTATTGTTCGAAAATCGATCAATAATACAAAAATATTAATAATGTATATATTACCGTTCATGGCAAGAAAAACCTGATATAGTTTATATCCGTTCGACCAATTAACTATAGTTAGTTTTCTCAGAATGAGAATTTAAAATATTAGCACGCCACTGCTTTCAGGATATTATCATAACAATAAGAGGTCAGTCCACAGTCTCCAATCTTTTTTCACTACCCTTCGAAGGAAATCACGGAATTGTAATTATAGGTTATATTTCGGAGCGGGAAATATAAAATACTCGGTGAAAAAAAATAGATTCACATTAAATAAGAAAGAAAGAACGTGTTGAAACTGGAAAAATGATTTGCGAGGTGAGCCAAACGTTAAAGCAGAAGAAGAAGATTCTACCATGAAAACCAACATAACCACATTAAAAAAATAATGTAAACAAAACATAGACAAGAGTAAAAATACTGAAACAATAATAAACCTTAAAAGACATTGCAGTTTATATGAACTTAAATATTGTAATACAGAAATAATAAAATATGGAATTTGAAACCCAGAATATTTTCAAACTCAGAAAATTGGAAGATATACTCTCGCAGTTGATAGAAAAAATTGACCAAGAAATCGTCAAAACCGAAGTCGAATGGTTGCATTTGAAAAGCCTTGCCGAGAAAAGTAGCTCTCCAGCTAATACTGAAACACTAAAAACTGAACCAAAGGAACCCAAAAGGAATGTGAAAATGGAATTGACTGATGAAGTTTACATTAATACCTCTCAACTGGAACTCTGCCCCCAAAGAGCGGCCGCATTGCAAGATTTAGAAGAATTTGATAGTGACTGAAGTGCTTATATAAGATTTGGTACAATTTGTGACCTAACTCTAATACTATAGAACAATATGTGTGAAACCATTTCAAAGCCAAATTTTTGGTGGGTAGAGATTTCATTTCTCAAAATTATAACTCACAGTTTTTGAGGCTTTGTTTCATACTGATGAAATGTATTCTGTATCATAGTAATGAGTGTCTTACAAAAATATAAATAGTACCTACTGTAGAGGTTATCTTTCATGGTCATGTTTTTCCTCATAAAGTGTGTGAGGACACTAAAATACCTAGGCAGTACCACACATTTTGAGAGAAAAGAAAACCCTTTGTTGCAAATGTAAGAATATCCTTGTAATAAATTGTAAATAAACAGCTTGTTTCATTTTCTCCCGCTATTCCTCAGCCAATAAAGTGGATGTTAATCAAGATGCATATAACTCCTGGTGCGTTTACTGATTCGCTTTTGTTTCAACTAAAGTTCTTGATCCTGTAATTGCGTCAATAGAGTTTGTTCCATTCGTCAATGGATGACGCTTAAGTCGAATATAGTGGAGTTTCCAACAATCCAAAGTGCCTACTAGATACATTTTTTGAGTTTTTGAACGTTAACATTATTTTGAGGTTATATGTCAATTACATTGCATAAGGCTATCCAAGATGCTGTCAAACTAAAATCAAGATGGCCGCCTGAAGGCACACATTGTATTTGTTATTGTTTGAACGAGACTGATTATTGTTAATTTTCATCTATTGGAGTGAAATTTTTGTATGAAACTTTGCCGAATAAAAAACATGCCTACAAAGTGTTATGTTGTAAATTGTGGAAGCCGTGGAGATCGCGACTTAGTGAAGTTTTTAAAAATTCCTAGCTAGCTACATTTTGATAATGTGGTATATTAAATCAAAGACTAGATATATAGATGTTTATTAAGTAGGATACCCTAATATACATAGTTCCATGTTACAAAGTAACAAATTAGCAGGTAAAAATATGTAACAAGTGAAAATAAATTACTTTGCGATATCTGATACTCAGTGTGTAAAAAAACGACCAATCCAATGAAGATTTGAAAATAAAAATAGATAAATGTGTAGGCAATCATATATTACAAATAATAGTGTTGAGGAAACAGTCATAACTTCATGCACTGAGAACCAATCCAGGGGTTTTTTGGTACATCGGACAGTCCTATAGGGTCCAATAGAATTTCACAGATATCATTTTCACACTGCAGCACAACTCGGCCATCCTCACCTTTTCACAAAGATACCATCTTTACTCTAAAAAATGTCTTCCTTTTATGAAACTTAGGTAGCACAACTACTTTACGAAAATTGTACGCTTTTGGGAAATCAACTATCCAGAATTATTCATCTGGGAAAATTTACTCATGAACATATATCCTTTGGGTGACCAAATCACAAAATCGCAGTATTTTCATTCAGTTAGTTTCATTTGTAAATGAGTTTGGTAATAATAAGCATGGTCACGTTTTAGGGTAATTGCAATTCCACCACTTATTATAGTTGAGGTTTTTAAATTTGAATACTGCCCCATATCAATATTCCTTAATGAATATGGACACTTCACTTCCATAGCAGCCACAAGACATCGTCGCATCAGGAGAACCATCAATTTATTAAATAATCTATACTTTCAACAAAGGAATATCCATTCGCTGTGAATGCCTCATCTGAAAATTTATTGGAAACATTAATGAACAGTTCATAAATTACGAAAAATCAGTACCTACCTTGGCAACAACAGTATGTTCATCCATTTTTCTTGCTTCACAATCATGGGCAAATCCAGCTTCAAGATATTTATAGCCTGTTAAACTTTTGTAGGCCTTCATTGGCTTTCTTGTTTATGAGTCAACAGCAGATATGTAATAATGTCGAATGACGTTACTGTTGTGAAAAGATCTAGAGATATGTCCATTTCACAAGGAGTGAAAGTAAAATGTCTCTCTCCTTTTGTCTCTATAGATCGATGCAGTGTCTTTGTTTACTCGTTCTAATGATAATAAATAAATCACTTTTAGTTAAAACAGCCATAATAACATTTCAAATCACAACTAAACAAAACTATTAGCAGTAGAAGCTAGTGCCAAACACAAACACCATTCATGTGTGCCTACAGCCGGCCATTTTTAAAGAGCCGTGGTCACGTGTTCTGGATAGCCTAATTCAAGATGCATATAACTCCTGGTGGAATTACTTATAGCTGTGAAATTGTCATCCAAAACTGTTGATGTACGGCCTGCTTGATTCATGACATTTTTATTGCGTCAAGAGAGTTTACTCAATTTTAACATAGATGGCAGGCAAATCATTACCGATCATGATGACTTGACATGTCGTTTTGACAAACGCCAAACGCATGCTGCGTCATGGACATAACCTCAAATTGAACCATGTCATGATTGTCATGTCGAAGTCGAGACTCACAAAAAAATGCTATACACCACCCTAACTTTTACGAATGACAGAAAAACACAAGAACAAATAAATAACAATAACCCAACAACTAAAAACGTCGCAAAACTACCGAACCGAGCGAAAAGTATTAAAAGAACAGAAAAATCACACGACAAATACCAATTAGGCTATCCAGAACACGTGACCACGGCTCTTTAAAAATGGCCGGCTGTAGGCACACATGAATGGTGTTTGTGTTTGGCACTAGCTTCTACTGCTAATAGTTTTGGTTAGTTGTGATTTGAAATGTTATTATGGCTGTTTTAACTAAAAGTGATTTATTTATTATCATTAGAACGAGTAAACAAAGACACTGCATCGATCTATAGAGACAAAAGGAGAGTGATAAAGTGCATGGATCCTTTTACTTTCACTCCTTGTGAAATGGACATATCTCTAGATCTTTTCACAACAGTAACGGCATTCGACATTATTACATATCTGCTGTTGACTCATAAACAAGAAAGCCAATGAAGGCCTACAAAAGTTTAACAGGCTATAAATATCTTGAAGCTGGATTTGCCCATGATTGTGAAGCAAGAAAAATGGATGAACATACTGTTGTTGTTGCCAAGGTAGGTACTGATTTTTCGTAATTTATGAACTGTTTATTAATGTTTCCAATTAATTTTCAGATGAGGCATTCACAGCGAATGGATATTCCTTTGTTGAAAGTATAGATTATTTAATAAATTGATGGTTCTCCTGATGAGACGATGTCTTGTGGCTGCTATGGAAGTGAAGTGTCCATATTCATTAAGGAATATTGATATGGGGCAGTATTCAAATTTAAAAACCTCAACTATTATAAGCGGTGGAATTGCAATTACCCTAAAACGTGACCATGCTTATTATTACACAAGTGCTTTGCACTTATCCCTGAATTACTTTATTCACTCTAGCATGTAGCAATTTAAATTGTATTATTTATTCTGAATAAAGTTATATTATTATTATTATTACCAAACTCATTTACAAATGAAACTAACTGAATGAAAATATTGAGATTTTGTGATTTGGTCACCCTAAGGATATATGTTCATGAGTAAATTTTCCCAGATGAATAATTCTGGATAGTTGATTTCCCAAAAGCGTACAATTTTCGTAAAGTAGTTGTGCTACCTAAGTTTCATAAAAGGAAGACATTTTTTAGAGTAAAGATGGTGTCTTTGTGAAAAGGTGAGGATGGCCGAGTTGTGCTGCAGTGTGAAAATGATATCTGTGAAATTCTATTGGACCCTATAGGACTGTCCGATGTACCAAAAAACCCCTGGATTGGTTCTCAGTGCATGAAGTTATGACTGTTTCCTCAACACTATTATTTGTAATATATGATTTCCTACACATTTATCTATTTTTATTTTCAAATCTTCATTGGATTGGTCGTTTTTTTTTACACACCGAGTGTCAGATATCGCAAAGTAATTTATTTTCACTTGTTACATATTTTTACCTACTAATTTGTTATTTTGTAACATGGAACTATGTATATTAGGGTATCCTACTTAATAAACATCTATCTATCTAGTCTTTGATTTAATATACCACATTATCAAAATGTAGCTAGCTAGGAATTTTTAAAAACTTCACTAAGTCGCGATCTCCACGGCTTCCACAATTTACAACATAACACTTTGTAGGCATGTTTTTTATTCGGCAAAGTTTCATACAAAAATTTCACTCCAATAGATGAACATGAACAATAATCAGTCTCGTTCAATCAATAACAAATACAATGTGTGCCTTCAGGCGGCCATCTTGATTTTAGTTTGACAGCATCTTGGATAGCCTAATATGTTATACATCTTATGGTGGATTTATGCAGCAATCATAAGTCATAAGGAAGAATATTCGTCAATGATTGGTTGGAATATACGGACCAACCAATCATTGACAATTATTCTTCCTTATGACTGCTGCATAAATCCACCATTACTAATATGCAATGTAATTGACATATAAGTATATAACCTCAAAATAATGTTATCGTTCAAAAACTCAAAAAATGTATCTAGTAGGCACTTTGGATTGTTGGAAACTCCACTATATTCGACTTAAGCGTCATCCATTGACGAATGGAACAAACTCTATTGACGCAATTACAGGATCAAGAACTTTAGTTGAAACAAAAGCGAATCAGTAAACGCACCAGGAGTTATATGCATCTTGGCCTAATTGGTATTTATCGTGTGATTTTTCTGTTCTTTTAATACTTTTCGCTCAGTTCGGTAGTTTTGCGACGTTTTTAGTTGTTGGGTTATTGTTATTTATTTGTTCTTGTGTTTTTCTGTCATTCGTAAAAGTTAGGGTAGTGTATAGCATTTTTTTGTGAGTCTCGACTTCGACATGACATGGTTCAATTTGAGGTTATGTCGTTTGTCAAAACGACATGTCAAGTCATCATGATCGGTAATGATTTGCCTGCCATCTATGTTAAAATTGAGTAAACTCTCTTGACGCAATAAAAATGTCATGAATCAAGCAGGCCGTACATCAACAGTTTTGGATGACAATTTCACAGCTATAAGTAATTCTTGATGTTAATCATTGATCATTGGGACTGTTGGGAGATTTTGCGTGCGGCGTTGCCAACTTCTCCGAATATCCTATCCATAAATTTAATGTTCATTTATAAATATTTTTAGTAGATTATAGGCCAAGCTATAGATAAAAATAGAGGCTCTTTTCACACAAAATAAAAGACGCAAACGGCCTATACTACTTTTTATGAATCGCATTGTGGAATTTTTTTAAACAAGAAAAGGTAAAAAAAATTACAACTTTTTTTGTTTTTTGCGGATATCTCAAAAAGTATTGGAGGAATCGTATTTGTAGAGAATTTTACAACCTACAAAATGGTTTATACTACCAGATCGGTGCAGTTTTAACTGAGAAAATCCGGGAAAACCTCGAAAAAGTGACCATTTTTCAAAAATTCATGATTTTGATGATGATGAAACTGATAGATAATAACAAGTGATTCAACTGTGCGTAGGATGGTTTCTGTCTGATGTGTAGTTTTTGCAATTGGCTGAACCAAAACATTTTTATTAGTTTCAAAACAAATTGTAGTGCAGTAAGGGAGGCAGCATCTGTCAGTTTTGGCAGTTTTGCTTTCAACCGAGTTCTTCTTCTTCTTTTATACGGCTATTGCTACCCGTAAAAATATGTGAAACATGACAGATCCTGTCTCTCCTACGGCGCTCTAAATTGTTTTGAAAATTTCACACCTCACTTTTAAAGCGTGTTCCGTTTCATGCATTCATCGCATCACTGTTGCAGACATAATCAAGCGTTCCGTTTCAACTAACATTGACGTTGGTAGGTTGAATCGGAACGATTTTTGCTTGCGTGGTGCATGCCGTTTCCCACAGATGTTGACATTTATCACTTTATTAGTTAACCAAATTCTTATGTAACAAAAACAAATCTGTTAATCTAGTAAATAAATTGATATGGGTAGAACGAGTGTAAATGGGAAGAGTAGGAAGCGAGCTTTGTGAAAATGAGAGTAGCTCAGATTCTGATACAAGTGATAGTAATGAGGATAATAATATCGTATGTCCCACGCCAAAACCGTGAATATGCTAATTCCAGGGTTCTGACTTCAATTTGTAAAATACTAATTTTCTACCAAAATGTTCATTGATAAACTTACGAAAGTGCTATCAGGTTGTCTACTGTGAACGAGAGTGAATTCGCGAATGTGAAAACTTACCTAGGTTTTCAAAGCAAGAAGCACGAATATTCTCAAAACTCTTCCCATTTGAAATGACAAATTGCACATTCGTGGGTTTGGCATGAGACCGACGATATGATTTTGAATGAATTAACGAGTTTTTCTTCCATTGTACGGTAAATCAGGTAAATGTGATAATGGACGATACTTGACACCATCAAATATCAAATCAAACTTTTAATTCGCGGTTTCTGTTTGAACGTGAAACCACAGACAAGAAACTGTTTGTTTTGACTTTTGAGTTTGACAGATCTAACTTGGATCGCATTCATCGCTGCTAGACGAACGGGCAGTAGTTCATGCACTTTCGATGTCTCAAGGCCAAAGAGGGGAATATGAAAGTGGGCGTGTCAATGCGCTCCCAATGTAGGAAACGGAACGGTCATATGCGCATTATGCCCTCAATGCATGAAACGGAACACGCCTTTAGAGAGAACCAAAACATTCGTTCTTATTTAGATGCCATGACAACCCAAAAAATTTCCGGAAATTTTTATCCTCCTGGGTACCCTGGCCGAAATTAATAAGTGGAAATTTTTCTGTCAAATATTTGACAGGTGATAGTTTATATTTTGCTTTGATGTATAAATGGAATTGTATTTTTCATTTGAAATGAGATATTTCATATTTATGTATTTATTAAATATTTCGAATGTGTCTGAATATTTTCTTCACGATAATCGCAGAATTTGCAAATTCTGAAATCAAATTTCAGAAACACTTCAATACACCAGTTGTCTACAAGTAAATCAAAGGCCCCGTGGCGAGTCGGTAAAGTGTACGCCTCGTGGTCGTGTTGTCACTAGTTCAATTCCCAGTGGAGCAAGAACATTTTTACTTTTTTTTGATTAAATTTAAAAAAAATCAAATTGAAATTTTGTTAAGTGTGTTTTACATATCAATATTTTCATGCATCTTTTTTGTACTATGCATATAAATAGTTCAAGTGAACCATAGTTAGTTATTTCTTATGAATTGTTGGATATATTATGGTGTAAAATTTTCTTACCGAATCCCCCGCGTGCTTGAATTAATTGCAGGAAATTTATCTCGTACATGAATTTTTTAAGAAAATTACCCTCGTCGCTGCGCGACTCGGGTAATTTTCAAAAAATTCATGTACTCGAAAAATTTCCGGCAATAATTCAAGCACTTGGGAGATTACAAGTGAAAATTGTAGTGCATTCTTCAGGTTGTTCCAAATATTCCTAAAGTAAACAATTTTTGGTTCGTCGAATATTAACTGAGAAAACTACAGATAAAATTGTCTGATAAAATTATTTTATCTTTCGACAAATTCAGAAATTTTTCAAATTTTAATAAAATTAAGACACTCATGGAGTTTGACAGCTAATCCCCGCTATAACTTTGATAAATTCTGAGCGTCATCTAGCGGGAACGAATTTCGCCTTTACCATGCTACACAAAAATTTTAGGTGTCACACTATACTTTCTGAACTGAATAATAAATAAGAATGGAAGCCACTAAAATTATTGCTTGAGATATTACATTCTCAATTTATTTACACATATTTACACTCAATAATACAATAAACATTCTAGAATTTCAAGCTGAACCCTGGTCCTTCTCTCCTATTATCCACGCCCGTCCCAATCCTAAATCCATATGCATCTTCATCCACATCACTGCTCTGTAATCAATTATAAATGTCAGTTCAACTGACTTTCAAAACATTCAAACTACAATAAAATATTGCCAAATAACAATAAGTACTATTAATATAGAGCAACAAAATCCCAATTGATAATATTCCACGGGCTATCGGTGATCGTTTTTTTGCTGACAGGTTGGTAATAAGTTTTGTTTTCGAATGTTGGAAACACTGAATTGAGTCACTGATATGTGTTCAGAATTCATGAAATATACATTTATTTTCAATTAGCAACTTTATGACTCACCTCGGTATATATTGAATCAATCCAATCTATATCTAGGTGTTCGGGAGTTTACGGCGATTCATCGGTTAAAAATAAATCAGTGCCAATCAGTCAGTTCAGTAAAAAGACTCGTATTAGACTCAGTTTTCGGTCCATTTTTCGCAGTTTCTATTGTTAGGTTACCTAGTATCAATCATTGTGTCGGTAGTGACTATTTGTTCAAATTCAAACTCCAAAGGCCATAGAAAAACGAAGAAAGAAGAACCGGCAAGACAGCTCTTGAGAAGAGGCACCCACGCCGTTTGGAGTTTTCCACCTTACTCGGGACAATTCCTGTATATTCGTTTATAATTCAATTTAATCAAAATTGCAACCTGACTTGATATCTCTCAACATTTTAATCCCGTTCTACCTGGTGAACGTCCATTATTCGAAAACACATTGCTGTCAAGGAAATCTATTTAATTATTTTCGAATTTTTTGTCTCTTACACGCACATTTTTTGGTCCTTCGAGCCGGATAGATCAGTGCTTTGAATCAAATGCCAAATTCATTTTTTTTTTTATTTGAATTTATTGAAAAAATATTTGCATAAAATCGAGTCTTTTGTTTGAAAGTGGTTGACAAAGTTTCACTTTGAGTAAGGTTATTCTGGACTTTCATTGTCTAAAAAAGAACAAAGAAAAATTTAATTCCCTGCAATTTTTTCCTGAACTTCGAATCGAACCATCATGGTGCTACAAAGAGAGGGATTGTTCGATCGCTCGTGGACCGTGCCTACAAACTGTGCAACACAAGTCTTACCATCGAATTGGACAATATCAAGAAAGATCTGCGACGAAATGGGTACCCAAAAAACTTATAGAAGAGGTTCTAGCCCGCAGAGGGGATAACAACAAGAAACAAAACGAGCCAACACAAGCCACTCTGTGCGTTCCTTATGTTAGAGATCTATCGGAAAGAATAAGTCGAATTGGGTAGAAATACAAAATACGGACATGTTTCAAGTCAAGTAACACCATTCGCATCCATCTCACAAAGACGAGAACATGTAACGCTGACATTGACTCCAAAAACTGCATCTCGCGTCCCTTGTGAATGCGTTAGACGCGGTGAACACAAGAGAAATAATCAACGAGGAGAAACATCAAAGTCAGGGATAGAGGATCATGTCTGGACGACCCAACACAATATTAAATGGACTGAAGCCGAAGACATCCATAAAGAAGAGGGCTGGTACAGAAGGAAGTTTAAAGAGAGTGCATATATTATAAACAACAAAGTCTTCAGTCAAGCTATCATAGAAATACGTAATGTGTGGAAACCCTTAATTAGTGGCATGGATTAATTGAAATTGCGATAAGAATTAACAATGCTGTACCGGGGGGGACTGGCACTGTAATTAACAAGCTTACCTGAATATCGCCAAATTACCCCTAGGCTAATGACACAAAATTATCCACTGCATATATAAGAAGTATCCTTGAGATTGTCGCATTATACACTTGATAACGACTGTAGATTTTAACAGTTGAAACGTCGTGAATAAAATTGCAGAGAGTTGAATTTTTCTTTGTTCTTTTTTAGACAATGAAAGTCCAGAATAACCTTACTCAAAGTTGCAAATGTGTTTGATTTTGCTGAGATGTGTACGAATATCCAAAAAACTACATACATTTCACAGAGATTCTCGAAAACTTCCCCTCGACGAACTAGGATTCTTTCATCTTAAAAATAATTTTTGGAGATCATTTCAAGGAGAGTGAAAGATGGAATAAACCGAGGATACTTGATTCGATACATTTTTAATTTTATTTTAGCTTTCAGAATTTCAGATATGCCAAGCCAAATATCAAAACAATTCGTTGAATGGACGATTCCTGTACCCCTATTCAGTGTTGCCAAAAATGATTTTCTGGTTGAAACCTCTGACATTTTTTAGACCGTTTCTGATATGGTTCAGGGTTGGAATGGATACAATTTTCAATTAGAAAGATTCCTGGATGTTCCCGGATATGCGAATCAAAATACTAATGGTGATATTGCCAAAAATTAAATAATTCTAGGGAATTTCACGCTAGTACGTTTTTCAATATGACAGATAAAATTCCCTAGAATATTTTTATTTTGTCCATTTCATCAATGTTACTTCGATTCATGTATCCGGGAACACTCGTAATTCTTAATAATTGAAAATTGTATCCGTTTCGACCCTGAACCATATCAGAAAAGGTCTAAAAAATGTCAGAAAATCATTTGTGGCAACACTGAATAATGGTACTGGAATCGTCCATTTGACAGAGGACGATTATATTTTATTATAATCAGTGTTTCCAACATTGAAAGATTAAATAAATCACCAACCTGACAGCGAAAAAACGATTACCGATAGACTGGAATATTGTCAATTGCCAATACCCAAACAAATTGATAACATACCAGCTTCTTGTACTCCCCGCCTCCTGATGGCGGCCTGGGACTCGCCGCCATCGCCCTCGTCAGTCCCACCTCGCTCTTGGCCGGCCAAGTGGGAAACATGGCCGGGTCTATGGCCATCGGCGGCTCGCTGAAGTAGGCGTGCGTCATGGCCGCTTCGGCCGTGGTCCTCTGGGCTGGATCGTAAGTCAGGAACTTCAACAAGAGGCCCAAGCCGGCTTCGCTGAGAGCGTTGAATTTTCCGCGCAGGTTCGAAACGGGGTACTCGTTGAACTTCATTTTTTGCACGGCCGGGAGCCGATTGAAGCCCGGCCAGATTTTTTCGCTGGGGGTGCCAAGGTCCTGAGAATGATAGAAGCGTTTCAAATGCACCATTAATATTTTTTTATAAATAAGATGCTCTGTGACGTGCTCAGTCAGCCGAGCTTAGAGATTCGGAATGTGTGGAAGCCACTTATCACTCAGCTTGATCGATTGAGAATTCAATAAAAACTCTGTGTCAAGACCGGTGTGTCAATAATAACACTCGCCAGAAAAAGGTCGTTGTATAACATTAATTAACATTGATGACCTGGAGATACCCCAGATCATAATTACCTTTATAGCAGGTACATTCGTTGCATGCTATATAACAAGTATCCGAGATATCTTCTTGTCGCATTCACACACGACAGTAGATGTTAATTGTTGAAACGCCGTGACTCAAACACATGCAAAGAATTTATTTTCTTTGTTTCTAGACAATGGAAGTCCAGAAGAACTCTACTAGTTGTTTTTCTGCTATGTATATGTCAAAATCTTTTAAAATACAAAATATTTGAAGGTATAAAATATACTGGAGTACGAAAAGTACATATTTGCCTATAAGTAATATAATAAGTGTACTTATTACTATTCAATTATAGTTATTATAAATATATTGTTTAAAAAAGATTTGTTTCCGACGGCCACTGGAATTTCCTTCCCTCTTCCTCTTGCCTCTCTTGGGCACCCGGCTACGAATGAGTCACTGCCTATTATTTCCATCTCCGAGTATAGGAACCTTCTCTCAGAGTTATCATATATATTTTTTTCACTATTTCTTTGTTATTACTCTATTCAATATTTTAATAAAAGTTCTTTATTTTACTTTAGTCCCAAGTACTGATTTTTTTCAACTCCTGTAGTTGAATAGGATTACAATTTTTTTCCAGTTTTCAATATTTTTCTACTTCATAGATCATGACGTGATCTATGAGTAGAAAAATTTGTGAACTCAGATCAATTTTTCATTATATTTTAACTTTCAGTTTCAGACAATCATAGTAAACAATTTGTTGAAGTTAACAGATGACAATTATAATTTACTTAAATCAGTCTTCCCAACATTAAAAAACAAATTATATTACCAACCTGAAAGCGAAAAACCGATCACCAAAATCCCGTGGAATATTGTCAATTGCTCAGTTTACAAAGGCCTGTGTGAGCCGCAAAAACAAAATGGCAAACAATACAATGCATGCAAAATAGAGAGAACAAAAATACAGTACCATTTGTAAATTGTATTCACCTTGAATATCCTGTTCAGCTGATCCACCTCTGATTTTCCCGGAAAGAGGGGGTTCATCAAGACCAGCTCCGCGAAAATGCACCCCACCGACCACAAATCAATAGGAGTGGAATATTCCTTGGCGCAAAGCAATAACTCCGGAGCCCTGTACCAAGCAGTCACCACGCCAGGAGTGTACGCCTTCAGGGGGGATCCGTACTCCCTAGCCAGCCCGAAATCCCCCACCTTCAATATCCCCTTGTGCGACAGAAGCAGGTTGGACGTCTTCAAGTCTCTGTGAAGTATCCAGTTGTCGTGCAGATGCGCCACGGCCAAAAGCAACTGCTTCAGCAGGCATTTGATCTCGCCGGGCATGAAGTGCTGCTTCTTGTGCCGCATCGTTTCCATCAGCGACTTCAAATCGTGCTCGACGTAGTCCATGACGATGAAGATCTTGTCCATGTTGTTACCCACCACTATTTCTCGCACAGTCACCATGTTGGGGTGCTGGCCCTTCAGCAGGGTGTTGATCTCGCGGAGGGAAGTGATCGGGAAGCCTTCCTTTTCCCTCTCCATTTTGAGGCGTTTCAAGGCGACGATGTCTTCCGTTCTCTTGTCTTTCGCTCGGTATACCACCCCGTAGGTGCCCTCTTCGATTCGGTTGAGGCACTGGAATTCTTCCACTGATCTACAGCCCTAGAATAATTGTTTTGATATCGAAAAAGTGATAAACAGAGAAACATATTCGTTTCAATGTTAGTAGAGTAGCTATGCCAGTTCTGGCTCAAAATATTCTATTTGGCGGGGCAGATGTCTTTCACACTCCGCTATATTCAAAACAAATCAAACTCCCGTTCAAATATAAGTCAAGTCAAAAGAATAAATCAAATTCTTTACGACACCGTTTAAAATTATAAGCGTATAAATAACTCACTTTTTATAGAGGACGTCGCTATTAAACTGATATACGAGACTGCTAAACACTCATAAACAAAAACGAATTTCGGTGTAATTAATTCTTATAATAGCCCATTAAATTGGACAGGCCATTAATTCGTTGCGAAAAAGTGGAAAATGAGCAGGCGCTCTTGGTTAACAAAGACAATCCAATTTTTACCGTCATGTGTTTATTTTGATTTTTGAATTCGTGGTTTTAAATATCGCAAATATTTTGTATATATTTTTCTAGGTATTCCAACAATCGGTACTCCGAGTACTTTTTTGTTTTTTTTTGTTATTTCCGTCAACCGGCTGCACCCCTACGCGCAACCCTCAGAAGTCCTTGTGAGACTTGTGCGAGCTAGGGAAGACGTAGCCCTTACCCTTACCCAGAACAGCGAATTACGATAGCATACCCTCGTTTTCAGAGTCAAAGTCAAAATATGCTTTATTGTCGGAAGTTATTGATAAACTTATTGACAAAGCGTCATTGTATTGAAGATAATGTTAAGATAGTATGCTTGATATTATCTTATCATTTGTCTTACCCGAACAGCGGGAAAATAAGGTGGCAAACTATCATCTATCTTTAGTTTGGGTTCCTCATCGTCTTCGTCGTCGTCTTTATCTCTGTCTTCCACCTCCATGTCTTCGTCTCCGTCCACGCTTCTCGGCGACCCGGATCTCGACTTGTCTCTCAAAGCAGGGCTCTCACTTGCGCTTCCAGTACGACTTCCGCTTCTTCCGGACCAAGGACTCTCGCCAGCTGCTGATCTGAACTTAGGGTGTGTTTGGTCGCTATGGCTCGGGACACCCCTGGTGTTCGCGGCTATTTCAGGGCTGTGATCGCTCGGGTGGTCTTTGGACAGGTAGACTTGGTCAGTGTCCACGTCTGAGCTGTCACAAAGGGTGACTATGGCGATGTCTTCGTTTTTTCGACGCTTCATGAATATGTCTGCTTTGCGTTTCCTTTTTATTGATTTTTTCAAGTCCTTGCGAAGTTCTCTTTCGACGCGAGACTGTTCTTTGAGTCGGGCCCTTTCTCTTTCTGTAACAAAAAAATCATGATTTTTTTTTTTAATATAAGAAATCACGATTTAATTTTTTTTCTATTTCTATCCTATAAATAGGACACAGTATTTTCCCACTGTTATTCAAACTCCCAGCACTGCAAATGCCTGTCAGAACAAGAAATCCCTTCACTGTTTATATAACAATAATAATAATATACATTAATCAACAATAAGTTATCAAAACCATAACAATGATATCCATAACAAATAGCCGACAGCAGCAGTAAATGAAAGTATACACAGTAAGCTACAAACCAAGTAATATAAAATAAATTATGGTTAAAACACGAATACAGACGAGCCACAAATATATAAATGTATTATACGATATTTGCTCTCTAGAAGTAGTCATTGAGATATATCACAAAGTCTAAATCGAAAGACCACTGTAAGCCTCTATTTATCTGGCACAAAATATTACCTGTCCCTTGTTTATAATAATAATAATTAAATTTATTAAATCTTTTACGATCATAAAAAATACGCCAGACAACAAATATACATACATACGTACAATCTACATTTATATACATAAAAATATAACATTTCCACAAAATATAACAGTTCCACAATATATATACATATATATATATATATATATATATATATATATATATATATGTTTCAAGGAGCAATAAATGTTCCAGTGACTGTAAAACAGTCGAAAACAATCCTTTAGGAACTCACTATACCTTTGTATAGATTGTATGGCATATGTCCGACAGAAAACAACTACTTCTCTGGCTAATACCTCGACAGATATTGAATTATATCTGTCAGACATATGTGCAAAGATCCTTACTTTGAAGGAACAACCTTGCAAGAGCTCTCAGAGACAGACAGCAGGACACCGCCTGATCCAAACAAGGAACCAACTGCAGACCGGTTTCGGGATGAAGTCCCTCATCAGTGCAGTCCTGGTTATCACGGTTGTATACACGCGGGGGCCCGGTACCCTTCATCGTTCGCCGGGATGAACACTGCAATCGCTTACAGGATCCACCACGGCAACAGATTAGAGAGCGCTCCAGAAGGACATTTCGGATGCGAAATGGTATATGCTGAATACTTGCTTCAAGGAGCAATAAATGTTCCAGTGGCTGTAAAACAGTCGAAAACAATCCTTTAGGAACTCACTATACCTTTGTATAGATTGTATGGCATATGTCCGACAGAAAACAACTACTTCTCTAACAATATGGAGAGGTAGTCTTGACTGACTAGTTAAAGAAAAACTGGTAAAATTCTTGACTGCATCCTCAAGAATTTTACCAGTTTTTATATATATAGAAAAATTATTGGGTATAACCCTCAAAATGTTCTGCAACCGTAGACACGTGTTTCGAGCTTAAGCTCTCATCAGTACGGTAAAATCAAGTGCGAAGATGTACAACACTTGGATGTAAAAATAGAAACAAAGGAAGTCAACAACAGGAAGCCAACCACACACGTGTCTACGGTTGCAGAACATTTTGAGGGTTATACCCAATAATTTTTCTACTTATATTTTCATATATTGCCCCTCGCTAAATCTATCCTTATTTGTATTTTCCTGGGTAGGATTGTCACGCTGGTAGCTATAGCTGTCTCCGTGGCGACGTTAGTTATTGCCTTGTAAGCACAAGGTCTTCTAACCGAAGCCACAAATGTGTGGTTGGCTTCCTGTTGTTGACTTCCTTTGTTTCTATTTTTACATCCAAGTGTTGTACATCTTCGCACTTGATTTTACCGTACTGATGAGAGCTTAAGCTCGAAACACGTGTCTACGGTTGCAGAACATTTTGAGGGTTATACCCAATAATTTTTCTACTTATATTTTCATATATTGCCCCTCGCTAAATCTATCCTTATATATATATATATATATATATATATATATATGTGGTTATATATTGTATATATATATATATATATATATGTGGTTATATATTGTATATATATATATATATATATATATATATATATATATATATATATATATATATATATATATATATATACAATATATAACCACATTATTGATTGAAATACTCAGTAGTACTATAAATCTACCATTAATCAAAAATTCTTTCAGCTTTGTTTTGAAAAGATTTTCCCTTTCTAGATTTTTCAAATCAGGTGAGTGATTATAAAATTTTGCTCCCTGATAAGATGGAGAATTTTCAAAAAAACATGTTGAATGTTTCTGCAGCCGTATCAATTCACCGTGCCTAGTAGGATATGCATGAAAGTCAGAATTTCGATTGTAATTCTGTATTTGTTTTTTGAACAACAGAATTTATTTGTAAATATAAATACTAGGTATGCACATGACTTTATTCCTTATAAAATATTGCCTACAAGATTTTCTATAGTCTATTTTATAGATTAGGCGCAACACCCTTTTCTGGGAGACAAATATTTTGTTGAGTTTTGTGGAACATCCCCAAACTGCAATATTATAAGAAATATGGGAATATACAACAGCAAAATAAACGTTTAAAAGCTGGTCTTTATTGAAATAGGATCTCAATTGTCTGATTGCATAGTACCCGTGTTAACTTTCTTACGTACATGGTTTATACCTGACTCCCAGGTCATGTTACCATCGATATAAGTACCGAGAAATTTGGTGTTATCTGATGATTCAATTATTTCGTCACCCACTCTAACATGAAAATCATCAAACATAATGGAAAAAATTGCAATGCAAAGGCAAAAAAAGGGGTAAGATGGCAAGATATCAAAAAAAGTTATTTGAAAAAGTCACTTAGAAAATCCAATTTTATACACATGAACGAAGTTTCAAGAGATAATTCAAAAATATTGAAAATAGCAATTTTTTAAAAATATTTTCCCATCTATTTAAAAATATTATTTTTTTTTCTTATGAATAGCTTGACTATACTGAAACATTTGCATTTTAATGATAATGACAAAACTTTCTCATTTTCTCCACACCAGAGGGCACTAAATTGAAAAAATGGGAATTTGTCAGAACCCTTGCTGTTACATCGGTTCGTATCTAACAGTTATATCCGAATTCCACGACCATTGTGATGACATGACACTCCAAAAATATGGTAATTTCCAGATTATAATCAAGTTCCGATGATAATCGTGGATGAGCGTTTCACTTCGCACATAAACATGTAAATTATAAGTCTCTTAAATTTGACTACATAACTCTTTCATTCTGAATATTTTCACAATTTTTTTGGCAAATAAAAACATCGGAACTTGATTATTATCTGGAAATTACCATGTTTTTGGAGTGTCGTGTCATCACAATGGTCGTGGAATTCGGATATAACTGTTAGATACGAACCGATGTAACAGCAAGAGTTCTGACAAGTTCCCATTTTTTCAATTTAGTGCCCTCTGGTGTGGAGAAAATGAGAAAGTTTTGTCATTATCATTAAAATGCAAATGTTTCAGTATAGTCAAGCTATTCATAAGAAAAAAAAATAATATTTTCAAATAGATGGGAAAATATTTTTAAAAAATTGCAATTTTCAATTTTTTTGAATTATCTCTTGAAACTTCGTTCATGTGTATAAAATTGAATTCTAAGTGACTTTTTCAAATAACTTTTTTTGATATCTTGCCATCTTACCCCTTTTTTTGCCTTTGCATTGCAATTTTTTTCATTTTGCCGCCATTCTAGCGATCACGTGACATGTGTCAAAATCGATTTTTAGGTTATCGGACATGCACAAACTTTTCCCCAGAATATTTTTTCCAATACTCCAATAATAAAAATTTTTCCCATATGGTACATACTTTTTGGCGGTCACTGTATATAAAAGATGTCTACGAATATACCCCTGAGGCACCCCTTGACTAACGCTTCCGGTTTGACTGAAACTATTATTGATTTGCACCACTTGCTTACGATTTTCTATTAATGACATCTAGTGGTATGCCTCAACACCATATTGGTTCAGTTTCTCAAGTTAGAGATCAGGGTTCGAAAATATCATGATATTTATATAAATATCAAAATATCGGATATATATTGATATATATCTATATCAAATTTGGATATTTATTAATTTTTTTATATAGAGAATACCAAAAGAAGAGGTATTTATTTGTTTATTTTTAAACAAACCAACCAAAAGTGAACACCCCCTTCGGCTTTATCACAAGTGAGCAAATGTTTTTCCATGCGGGAAGGACTTCCTTGCATTTATTTCTTACATTTCTTGCATTTAGCCCATTTCCCATTATCACTGGCTTCATCTGCCAATTCAAATTTTAGCCACACTGCACTTTTAGTTTTTGGCATATTGTTTATTTCTATTTTGATCAAATGCACTTTGCACCTACTACGGCTACAACGTGAACTGCGTTTGTTAATACCAACAGAAAAGCAGAAACACGCGACCGCACATAGTAAGGGGATTCACACATCAAATAAATGGGATTCCCCAACAATTAACATCATACCGAATGATAAAGGAGTTCCCACACCGATCTCTCTTGAATTTATGACGAGATTTCAACCTATTCAACATAGTAATTTATACTGAGTGATATATATCCATGATATCAACGAATAAATATCACGATATATATATCAATGATATTTATATGATATATATCGAGTGATATATATCGGCGAACCATGTTAGAGATAATGATCAAAACAATCAAAAACTCGAGAAAAATCAATACATATATAAAGGATGCGTCCGTCCAATCTGCAGACAGTGTCAACACGTTTTAACGATAATTGGCTAACTCCTCCCCCTCGTGACCCAAAGTTACTAGATCTAGTTACTTTCCAGTGCCACAGGTTTTGTTTTGAAAAGTCACTAGATTTAGTGTAATTTGACGCCAGAACGACTTTGTTTATCTACTAGTGATAATTACAATTCAAGTATACTGACTACAAATTCGGATATACCAAGACGGAATTTGAATATTTTAATTTATTCTTGGAACAAGTCCTCTTCCAGGTTGAAGGTTGCCTTTAAGAACAAATCTCATTGTACCCCTACATGTGTTGAAAAATGAAAATACTGTACACTACTTAACCTAAAACTAGTTTTCCCTGACTGACTGGTTTTACTACAACTATATTCAAGACATTAGCCTTGCAAGCTGGAGAACTAGAACTATAACCCTTACCAGCTTGTAAAAGCCTTTCCCTCCTCTGCTCATGTTCTACTCTCTCTTCCTCTGTCAATGTTTCCTCCCCCTTATCCCTATCAGTTTTTTTTCGTCTGCTTCTAGAACGACTGTCTGTCCTCTCTCTAGTTCCATCATAATTTGTCTGCTCCAAATGCTGCTTTTCTCTATGGTTTCGGTCCTTGTCTCTCTGGTACTGATCCTTATCTTTGTTTACTCGTCCTGATTTTTTCCTAAAATGAAAAAAATGTGAGTTCTCTGCTGATATGGTACTGTATGGGTGTGCCCAACGAACTGAGTAGCCAAAACAGACTGACCTTGTGAAAAAATGAAATATGGCCTTGTGTGAACTCAAGAAAATCTCTTTATTCGTAGAATAACTTGCCTATGATGCTTTTCTCTATAGGAAAATCTCTCTTCTCCATGGCGTTCAGTTCTTCCACTCCTCTCCTTGTCTCTCTTCTCACTTCTAACTCGAGGAAGTTTGACAACTGATGAGTCTACCTTTTCGCCTTCCTCCTCTGACAAACTGGAAAAAGAAATGTTGATTATATGGTAAATATCAAGGGAAAACTAGAGCTCAGCTTACATGAAAACCACAGTTTTCTCAGTTTCCTGCTCATGTGTGTCTCTGGGTTCTGGGGGACTATCTTGAAGTTCCCCATCGTCGCTTTGGTCATCAATAGGCTCGATTCTAGACATTTTTTCTTGGAAATGAAAATATTAATCAAACAATAACCAACGTTTACAAATAAACATGAAGATGTGACACTTGTGACAGATGTCACCAGTTGTGTCAAATTCCAAACAATCTTAAGTCTTGTTCATACCCTCGCGAATTTCTGCATTAACGATTGGTCTGACATGACCACTGAAATGAAATTATTATTAATATAATTTTCATTTCAGTGGACATGACTGGCAGCCATTTTATTCGTAAAAGAATAGACAAGGAAAGTGTGTCGTCACAAATGTCATACTTGTCAAAAACTGATTCCAAACAAACAATTTTAGGTTGATGATTTGCTGCTTTGCTTGTCAGTTTGTGTTTGGTTGTTTGGATTTTGTTTTCTCAGCCAAAAGAAGTTGAAAAACCTCAACGAAAACAATATCGGAGATATCGGACAAGCTGATTTAAATTCGACGGAGGTTTGTTTGGATTTTGAAATCAGTTTTTGACAAGAATGACATTTGTGACGTCATCACTTTTCTCGTCTATTGCGAAATTCGCGAGAGTATGAACAAGACTTTATCAAATTTGAATATGGTGGCATCTATATTAGAGCAGGCCCACTGAAATGAAATTATAGGCTGAGTCAAGTCTCCGGTCTGACCAATATGATTAGACCAGCGCGGTCATTTGGTTGACTTGACGACCTAATTAGAACTGTTTGTAGTGTTTGTATGTGACCAATATTTTCAATCATCTGGATCGGTCCGACTCATCGTCATACTTCATACTGAACGCGCGTGCCTTGTCCGACCGGTGACTTGACACAGCCATAATTATTATAATTTCATTTCAGTGCATCTACCATGCATTTTATCTGAACCAATCACAGAGCGCATCCCCATTGGATTATAACCGTGTTCTTTTCCCCTAACCCGGTGGTGGGGCGGTGGTTGTATTTATGTTGTTAAAATTGTCAAATTGTCAATACAGTTTTCAGCCGGAATTTGTAGAAGTTTGTACTTTGTAATTTCAGTCTGCGGTGAATAGCTAACATGCGTAAAATTGCCGAATAAGTTGCCCCAACTAGTTTTTTTTTCAAAACGTAAATGACCGGTCATTGCTATGCATGTGACATCTGTTTCCCACCCGTGAAAAGTATCTGCAACAGTGAATATTTTCGCCCGAACACTTGAGAAGAGAGATGTGAATAAAATCATCAATTAATTTCAATTCAAATTTGAAAACCTGGTCGTTTCCAAATGAGAACGAAAAATTTCCTTCTCACGTTATGCGGTGTATTATCTGTAAGTTTAATTTTCATCATATTTGGCCAAGAGAAAACCGAGAGTATTCAGAATATAGTCTCAACTACAAATAAACAAATTCGAAATTTTAAGGTTAGTATTTCCGCAAAAATTTATCGACTCCTTCAAATCCTAGCCTGTGTTTTTTTTAGGATAATCTCCTTGATGCTGAAACTAAAAGGCTGAACGCCGACGAGAAGTACTTGCACCTTTTGGGCTTTGTGGAGGAACCAAGGCTCTTCCCGAATGATGTCTGGAAGAATACCTCATTGCCTGTCATAGTAACATACGTACTAGAAGGAGAGGAGAGTCAAGCAATAGGGCTCATAATCAATGTGGCTAGAATCATACCAAATAATACAATTTTAATTTACAATTTAGGACTGAGTGATCAAGGATACAAAACGGTAAGACAGATTTTTGGGACCATAGTACTTGAAGCTTCTGACAAGAAATAAGATTGAAAATATTCAGCTACAACCTTTGTTCAGTCAGTATAGATCAGGTATTTGTTTCTCTATATGTTTTTGACTACAGACAATATGAAGGAGAACAAATTCATGTTTATTATAAGAACACTCTTTGTTTTATATTTCGATTTGATCAAGTCATGTAGAAATTGGTCTATAATTTGAAATAAAAACCAACCTTTCACCTGCATGGAATGTATCAATATTTGGTTAGTAATATGATAACAATTATCTAATGGAAGCCATGCAGAATTACTATTCTTTATTTAATCATCAAAGTTATTACATTATTTGTTAACCCATCTGAACTGATGAGGGTATATTTTAACACCACTTCAGCTGGAGGCAAACTGGGCTGTCCCAGACTTGGTTGAGTCACGGTCGCGGTATTAGCCAGGTAAGTAGTTGTTTTATGTCTGATTTCTGACACAATATTAAGAGAAAAAGGGGTTTTCAGTTGATTCCCTACGTTTCTCATGGAATTGGATACCAAAAAATGTTATCAGTTCTGTTTTTTTTCAACACAAAATCGGTCCCAAATTAGTGATTTCTGCCGTCCTAAGCAAAAAAGCCGTATGTGCAAAAACTCTGAAGCTGAGAAGTCTTAAACTTGTGTATTAAAGGCAAAATGATTGATTAACTTGGGCTATTTACATCTAGTTTACGTAATTTTTTCTTTGGAAAAAGTTAAATTTATAGTGTTTCAAGACTACAGAAACAATATCTCCATATTCACATTTTTTGTAGATACGGCTTTTTTGCTTAGGACGGCAGATTTATGGTTTCAATCAAGATTCGATTCAATTCCTTCAATCATAGTGATTTGGGCGCACACAATTTGTTGCTTATAATATAACATAAATTACCCCAATAAACACAATATTAGGAGTCCCCAAAGGGTCGAATTTGGGACCTCTGATGTTTTTGATTTTTATCAATAATTTTGAAAATGTACTAGGTATAATGATTGAAATTGTGTTAATGCCATCAAAAATATAAGTTACCTGCAATAAGTTACTGAATAAAAATCGTCAAATGATACTTTTAGAAACATACTTTTTTTATAAAACTAGAAATATCTTTTTTATTATAAAAAATCATTTGTTTTATACCATTTTGAAATCATCATAAAATAGACAATTTATCAATGTAATGTGCAGCAGTTGCCCAGTGCATTTTGTTTCCACTACAATGGGCTAAACTTCATAAAAAAATTACCTCCAAAATTTCTAACAAAAAACATTTCTCACTGCCCCTCTCTTGAATGTTCGGAGTATTTATTTTAATGTAAAAATCAGAATAATCATTCAACAATATTTTACTGAATAAATAAATTAGAAAAATGTGCGCAGGAAAAACTACTGAGAGAGGCAAAAATTCAATGTATTTGTAAAAAAAAAATCGAAAATGATAAGACTTTTTATAATGGGAATTTTTCCATATCAGGTCTACATTCTCCTTAAGTTTGACGTGGTCTTAACGAGACATCAAATGTTGTGATGTAGTTATACACTTCTAAAACCTTTTTAGCTTTTGCTTTGCTGAAAATTTCTGAGTTCAAAAAAATTGAAAATGGTTTTGGACTCAAGCTGTAGCAGATGTATGGCTACTTTGAAAACGTATGACTTAGCTATAATCGAAAACTAGTATTTTCATGGTTAACATCGCCAAAAACTGAAAAAAGGTAGAACATTTCATGTTTTTTTGGACACTTAAAATTAATATGTTGCCTTCTGTGAAAACTTGGATTATTCATTGGGCCAACAACTCAGCAAAAAATTTAAACTACTGAATCTGGCGCAAAAGTTTTGTGTATATGGTAACTGGATTAGTGATTTTATCAACAACAGTAAGTGGAATTTTTTTTCATAAATACATTGAAAAGTAATCTCCATTAAAAATTACAAATTAATTGGCAAGTTTCTATTCAATGTGCAAGTTTTTTATAACTTAATATAAAGCTGCTAGAGCATGACAAAAGGAAAAGTGTTGTGGATATGTATTATTTACAGTTTGGTGAATCATATTTCGTATTGTAGTGTTGATTGGATTAATTAATGAAATTGAGTCATACTTGTTTACACCTTACTTACCATGGGAAAAGGAAATGAATATGCAATGCTAGCTGACCTTTTTGTCACTAATCTGTTTGTTACTTCAGCGATTTTCGATTAAATCAGAGCAGGTATTATTTTTCATTGTTTTATAGAATCGCATTCAGTTTTTAGTAGTTTTTGTTTTGTGTTCTTATGTTAAATGTTTGATTGATTTCTTGGGCCGTCTGGCAAGTAAATAGATTGTTCTACAAGTAACGAAAAGTGGTAATTTTCTATTGTTCTTCGTGTTCTTGCTCGTTGAACACGCTGTTTTTTTTGTATTTTTGATGGAAAAATATTAAATTGATGAATAAAATTAAAATCATCATAGATCATTATAGTCAACCCTCGTTTACTAGATAAATACTATAGATAAATAAATCAAACAGTTTAATCAAGTAAGGAAGTGCATGTGACATTCAGCAGATATAAAAAAACTGCAAAATGGTGTATGAGATTCTTACTAAGCACTAACAATATGAAAACATTAACAGAATGCAAATAATAAAGTAAAATTGGATATCAGTTGCAATTTTAATTGAATTTCAAGATGATCTGTTTATTTTGTGGAAATTCATGATGAAGTACAGGATAAAGAAAATTACTTTTTCTTCGACAGTGTGTAAACTAAGCTTTTACGCACTGCTGACAGTGCGTAAAGTAATACTTTTTCGCACAAGTGCGTAAAAAAATCACCTGTGTGTAAAATCATCAACTGTGCGTAAAGTAATTTTTTACACACTGAAAAATACAGTTTTTGCGTCAAATATAAATCGGAAGTCTTTATTAGATAATACGACGACAATTCATATCATTAAACATTCAAATTAATGATATAATTGCTACAATTTGTCAATATAATAACTTTTTTTTGATTGACGTGGCCGTTACTTGATGGGAATTCATAGTATATGACACTAAGGTAAACACGATTAAATTTCCACAGATTTATTGTCTACGCGACATGTTTCGATACACAGTATCCTTTTCAAGCGAATGTAATACATTAAATTATTAACATTACTTAAATACCCTTAATATACCCACAAAAGGACATTGGCCGCAGTGGAGGGCCTGATACGGGCAACTCACGTTCAAACCTAAATTCCCTTCTTATCAATTGAGGTAATTAGGATGTACCTATAATAAAATAAAAATTGACAATACAATGTAGGTACCTGTAAATCTCAAAACGTAGCTACTACTAATTAATTGAAAAGGTTTAACAAAGGGGAACTAGTAAGGTCCAATTGATTTAGTAAACAATTCGAATTTTTCAATTTATTAATTTCCAAGAATTCTAAATAATTAGGTCTAATACCCTTATTTTCAACATGAAGGATTTCAAAGTTTTCATCGAAGTCATGGTCTTCTTCCAAAATATGATTGGCATTGTTGAATGTGTTTTATTATTTACATAATTCATACGGTGTTCACGTACGCGGCTTTTGAATGGTCTACCAGTCTGGCCTACATATACTTTGGAACAAGATCTACAATTCAATTTATAAACTCCTGATTTTTCCGATTTTTGTGTTTTATCTTTATTATTTTTGATAAACCTTCCCAACGTGTTATCTGTTCTGAATAATACTCTTAAATTTTGTTTTTAAAAAAATTACGCTATTTTTACTGAAACGGGCCCTGAATAAGTTAAAGTTCTGCAATTATTGTCAAAGTTCCTCATAGTGACGTACACTTCTTGGATAGCCTTTCTATGTAATTTTTTATTCATATTCTCTATTAATTTGACTTGATATCCATTGGTAAGTGCTATCTGTTTTATGATATTTAATTCTCTGCAGAAATTTTCTTCAGAAAGAGGAATATTCACTAATCTATGTATCATACTATGGTATGCTGATATTTTATGTAAATATGGATGTATCGAATTATTATTGTTGTATATTTAAACTCTAATTCACTCTAAAATAATTTATTTAACGAAATACAATGATTCACAATGCTCTAATTTATATAACAATCACTCTACTATTTATATACGACTTTCACTTCACTGACTCTGACTGTCTGCTGCGTTGTTCTTTTTATATTCACTGTTGACTTCTCCGAATGCTCCAGAATTTTCCATCGAATCGTCCAGATCCATCGAATCGTCCAGATTCTTCTCGGTGCATAGCATATAGAAGGTCATATGCGGCCTGCGTGAGTGTTCAGGCCCGGCATCGCCCACAGCTTCGCAATATTATGAATGGTGATGTCAGTATGGGAAGGTTTATGAAAAATAGAAAAATTATGTTTGTTGTTGGTTTTACCAATTGTCAAATCTAAGAAATTTAATGATTTTTCTACTTCTATTTCTATTGTGAATTTAATGTTGTTAATATATTTATGAAAGGTGTCTAAGTGTCTGTTGGTACCTTTAAAACAAACTAAAATGTCATCCACATATCTGTACCAATACAAAAACTGTTGCGAGAGAGGGTGCTTGTGAATTGTTCCTTCAAGGTTGTCCATGAAGATATCGGCCAGTAGAGGAATCAGCGGATTTTCCATGATCAAACCTTCAGATGAAGAATATATTTTATTGTCAAATTGAAAGTAATTTTGTTCAAGACATATCGACAAAAGGTCTAATATCTCTTGTTTAATAACCGGGTTGCTTGATTTCTATCTAGTAAACCTTCGACTAAGAGTATGGTATCTTGGGAGGTATACTAGGGAAAAGATTTTGAACGTCAAAAGAAATTAATTTCGCGTTATCTGGTACAGAAATATTATGGATTTTATTTATCAAGTCATAAGAATTTTTAAGGCCGAATTTCGGTACAAATTTAGAATAGTTTGTTATTGTTATTAAATGTATTAACTTTCTTGATAACTTAACTGATGGTGCTGTAACGAATGATACTACTGGCCGGACAGGGTAGTTTTGTTTATGTAATTTTATCAGAGAATACAATTTTGGAGTTTGTGGATTCATAAGAGCTATACTTTCAACGTATGCCAATCATATTTTGGAAGAAGACCATGACTTCGATGAAAACTTTGAAATCCTTCATGTTGAAAATGAGGGTATTAGACTTAGATTTCTTGGAAATTAATAAATTGAAAAATTCGAATTGTTTACTAATTGATCAATTGGACCTTGATAGTTCCCCTTTGTTAAACCTTTTCAACTAATTAAGTAGTAGATATGTTTTGATATATACAGGTACCTTCGTTGTATTGTCAATTTTTATTTTATTATAGGTAGATCCTAATTACCTCAATTGATAAGAAGGGTATTTAAGTAATGTTCAACGTAGAATAATTTAATTTATTACGTTCGCTTGAGAAAGATACTGTGTATCGAAACATGTCGCGTAGACAGTAATCTGTGAAATTTAATTGTGTTTACCTTAGTGTTATATAATATAATAACTGTCGAAGAAAAAACTTTGTATGAAACACTTTCGTAAAGGGCTTTTTTTACTTCTCGCTCATATAAAAAAGTCCTACTTTACGAACTTGTATCATAAATAGCTATTTTTCTACATCAGTGCCTTAACTAAGGTTTTACGCACTGTTCGCACTGCGTAATTCTCACCGGTGTGAAGTTAGCAGCCGTTTTTATCTAGCAACCAATTTGCCAGTGGCGCCGGGTGTGAAATTAAATTCTGCTTTTGATCCGAATAAACTTCAATTTCTGTATATAGACTACTGAAAAGCCCAAAAGTGATTTACCAAGAGATGGTCAATTTGCAGGCCGTCTAAGGGGCAGTTTATACTTTGTTGATACAGTTGATTTTTGGAAAATCATTCTGAAACATCCCTCAAAAATGTTTAGCCAAGTTCATTTTCTGTATATAGACTACTGAGAAGCCCTAGAATGATATACCGAGAGATGGTTTATTTGCAGGCCGTCTAAGGGGAAGTTTGTACTTGTCGATTTTTGGTAAATCATTCTGACATCCCTTAGAAATGTTTAGCCAAGTTCATTTTCTGTATATAGACTACTGAGAAGCCCTAGAATGATATACCGAGAGATGATTGATTTGCAGGCTGTCTAAGGGGCAGTATATACTTGTCGATTTTTGGAAAATCATTCTGAAACATCCCTCAAAAATGTTTAGCAAAGTTAATTTTCTGTATATAGACTACCGATAAGCCAGAGAATGATATACCGAGAGATGGTTGATTTGCAGGCCGTCTAAGGGGCAGTTTGTACTTGTCGATTTTTGGAAAATCATTCTGAAACATTCCTCAAAAATGTTTAGCCAAGTTCATTTTCTGTATATAGACTACTGAGAAGCCCTAGAATGATATACCAAGAGATGGTTTATTTGCAGGCCGTCTAAGGGGAAGTTTGTACTTGTCGATTTTTGGTAAATCATTCTGATACATCCCTCAGAAATGTTGAGCCAAGTTAATTTTCTGTATATAGACTACTGAGAAGCCCGAAAATGATATACCAAGAGATGGTTGATTTGCAGGTCGTCTAAGGGGCAGTTTAAACTGGACCATTTTTGGAAAATCAGTCTGAAAAATCCCTCAGAAATGTTTAGCCAAGTTCATTTTTTGTATATAGACTACTCAGAAGGCCGAGAATGATATACCAAGAAATGGTTGATTTGCAGGCGGTCTAAGGGGTAGTTTGTACTTGTCGATTTTTAGAAAATCAGTCTGAAAAATCCCTCAGAAATGTTTAGCCAAGTTCATTTTTTGTATATAGACTACTCAGACGGCCGAGAATGATATACCAAGAAATGGTTGATTTGCAGGCGGTCTAAGGGGCAGTTTGTACTTGTCGATTTTTAGAAAATCAGTCTGAAAAATCCCTCAGAAATGTTTAGCCAAGTTCATTTTTTGTATATAGACTACTCAGAAGGCCGAGAATGATATACCAAGAAATGGTTGATTTGCAGGCGGTCTAAGGGGCAGTTGATTCCAGTCGATATTTGGAAACTCATCCTGAAACATCCCTCAGAAATGTTTAGCCAAGTTAATTTTTAGTATATAGACTACTGCAAAGTCCTTGAATGATATACCTGGATATGATTGATTTGCAGGACGTCTAAGTACAAAAGGAGCAATTTGTACCTGTCGATTTTTGGAAAATCATTCTGAAACATCCCTCAGAAATGTTTAGCCAAGTTCATTTTATGTATATAGACTACTGAAAAGCCCGAGAAAAGCCAAGAGATAGTTGATTTGCAGGCCGTCTAAGGGGCAGTTTATACTTGGCGATTTTTGGAAACTCATCCTGAAACATCCCCCAGAAATGTATAGCCAAGTTCATCTTCTATATATAAAAATCGATAGGTACAAACTGTCCCTTGGACGGCCTGCAAATCCACCATCTCTCGGTGTATCATTGTAAGACTTCTCAGTAGTCTATATACAGAAAATGAACTTGGCGAAACATTTTTTAGGGATGTTTCAGAATGATTTTCCAAAAATCGACAGGTACAAACTGCCCCTTAGACGGCTTGCAAATCAACCATCTTCCGGTATATCATTCTAGGGTTTCTCAGTAGTATATTTACAAAAAATTAACTTGGCTAAACTTTTTTGAGAGATGTTTCTGAATGATTTTCCAAAAATCGACACGTATTAACTGTCCCTTAGACGGCCTGCAAATCAACCATCTCTCGGTACACCATTTTTGAGCTTCTCAGTAGTCTATATACAGAAAATGAACTTGGCTAAACATTTTTGAGGGATGTTTCAGAATGATTTTCCAAAAAATCCACAAGGATAAACTGCCCCTTAGACGGTCTGCCAATCGACCATCTCTCGGTATATCATTCTCGGGATTTTCAGTAGTCTATATACATAAATTGAAGTTTATTCGGATCAAAATTTAATTTTACACCCGGCGTCACTGGAAAATTGGCTGCTAGATAAAAACGGCTGCTAGAAAGTAGCTGCTAACTTCACACCGGCTTCATTCTCTATAATTATTGATATACAAGGTATTTTAAAGTATTTTCTTTTTTTGTATTTTTTATGAAATTGTTCTCCTTAGTTTGAAATGGTACCAAACTGAAGACTTTGAATGTATGAATCTTAATATTTTCTCAACTACTGAACGATCTGATCTATACTGAAATAACGTTTGCTTGACACTAACTAAAGCAAATTTTATATTAATGAGATTTCATAATTATGAATACCTTTGGAACTTCGAAATACTTTTACTTTCAGCTCACCAACTATTGCAACAGCACTAGATGCCAAGTGATAACTTTCGACTTATCGAATTTCCCGTCTCATGTATACGAGGTCCTCCACGCTTATCGACCACTCATTATACAGGTAATTTTTTCTGGAATTTTCGAACCAGGCAATGATTATTTGACATTATCTGATCAACAAAGTGAAAAACGTGAAAATAGAGATAAAGCTCCTAAAAATATGAGCTTATTGAATTCGGAATGGCCACTAGAAAAATGATTCCCAAGGATTTTACCGCACGCAGAAAATTGCTATTGTTATGAAAAGAAAAAGGTATTTAGTTTTTTCTTTATAACTCAAAAACTATTGATATTAAAGAAATTTAATTCCGTCCTGGAAAAACAACGATTTAAAAAAATATTTCTTTTTCTTAAATACATTTTTTGAATATTTATAATCGTTCAAATAATTACTTAGGAAATTATTTCCTTCTTATAAATCATAATTTGTACTTCTCAATAGGTAAACAAAAAATGTTTTTTCTTTATAAATAATTTCATTGTTTATTAACTTAACAATTTGTTTCAAACAAATTCTGACAACGGTTTTATTTTTTTTCTGGAACTAAAAAAAAATGCAAATACAGCCATATATATTATCAACTTATTGATTGAACTAACATACATGAATATGTTAATGTGAGTGTTTCCCTCAAAAATAAAATTTTTCATAAGAGGAATGCAATTATCGAAAAATTACAAAGTAATTGCACTGCTGATAGATAACCGCTTTCTTGTAAAATTATAACCGAAAATTACTTCTGTTGAACTAAACATAATTGAGTGAACCTTCGGTACACGATCCGCAGTTTCAAGAACCGAATGTCAAGAGCCGTCAATCAACTTTGAAGTCATTGTCTGTATTTCAAGTATTGTATTCATCGTTTTATATCAATTATATTCAATTGTAAAGTCATTCAGTAAAGTTCCTGTTATACGTAGGTGATCTATTCCTCAATACCTTCCCAGCAACTCTATAATCCCTAACAACTTCTCTTGACAAAAACATCATTGAGGAAAGTTACATTTACTGGGAAACAACTGCTGCAAAGGTGTCCTTGTGTAACTCTAGTAGGTGAATTTAATAGTTTTTCGCCTACCTCGTATTAAAATGTCTGTTTAATGTTCTTCAATGCAAATGAAATCGACCAATAATGACCCCTATTAATGGTCGATTTGTCATTTATAGTCGATTTCTCTATGAATGCATGCTTGTTGCATAGGCAACCAAACATAATCGAATTCAGATCTTATGGACGCTAAAATGGATATTAACGGTAAATGTATGTTGCCATATGTTGCAGAAACTGCTAAAGTAGCATCTTTGACTTCATTGCCAGAAGAAAATTAGAATTCCTTCATTTCAACAAGAGTGAGGTAGACGGAAAAATATTGTAATGAACTCCTATATTAAAATGGGATTGGTGATATCGAAAATTAATCGCCTTCATTAATACTCTAGCTGATTAAATAACTATTATTGAATGTTTGAATACGTTTATGAAAGCATTCTTTATATTTTGTCAAAGGAACCCGCTCTAATCTTATGGAAAACCGGTTTCGGTGAAAATCGCTGAATTTTCAATATGATGTAGCCCATGCCATCCTGAGCAAATGTTACCATTGCGCCAACTCTCTGAATGCCGGCGTTTGGATTCTACAGGGGGCCAAAGTTTGATATTTTGAAGAATTTTCAAAAAATCCGGAATTTCATTGTTTTCGTATCGATCTGAATTTTTATAATGGAATAGTCCACAATATGTGCATCAAAAAGATCAAATGACAAAAGTTTCTAGAATCAAAACTAACGGGTATACTGAGGGTTAAACTTTGTTTTTGGTAATTTTTATTGAACTTTTTTCGAAAAATATTCTTTTTCCTGCAGATCCATATGCAATTGATGTTACTCACAGTACATGAGAGAGCGATCATATTTTGCATTTGAACCAACCATCTAACTTCAAGTATTTGGAAGATACGGGGCGATCAAAAATATATTTTCAATTTCGGAAAAATGTATTCCTTTGTACAAAAAATAATATTGTTTCCTTTGTATATTCAGGAATTCTCATTTCAGATATTCTTTCATTGAAATGTTTCTAATTTTGGGAAAGCTCAGTGTGGTTTTGCTAATTTAAAGTATATATTATTATTAGTACCAATTGCACAGATCGACATATTCGGTCAATAGACCAGATTTGGTTGTCGCGGCGGCGCAGGAATTCACTCTTACCTACAGACAGAAGTCAGTCGAAATATATGCTCGATAAGAAAGCCAGCTAAACCTTTTTGCTTTTGGTCTTTGCCAACATTTTTACCTTTTTTTGACACCACGCCGTGTAAACATATTAACGCGGATCTCATATTATGTGACGTGTGACATAGCACCCCTCCAAGCAGTTTAAGGAAGATTTTGTGTGGAACTGGTAAGTCGTTGATGCAATTGAAGTCATTATTCTTTGGTTACAAAGTTACATTCCATTATCGAACCACTTACGAGCTCTCGATCTAAACATCTAGGAAACATCATTTTCCGTCACAAAGGAATTATTGATTATTCGAGAAATCAATGAAATACTATACTTCAAACCCCTGTATAATTCAAACCGCGGCATTCGCGAGAGTAGGCACTGTAGAACTTTTTGATTAAGAATGATTCATCTACATTAATGTCAGAAAATGAAAAAAATTCATGGATGATTTTAGAAATCATTTCAAAATTATTCCGAAACACCCCTTCTCCATATTTTTTGGACCATCGCCGCAAGTTTGTTTGGATTCAGATTAATGAGCACAGACTTTGACACATTTGTATATATATTGGCTACATGGTTTCAAAAAATCAGCTAAATATATTAGTGGAAGCTGACTACACAAAGAGATACATTTTTCCGAAATTGAAAATATATTTTTGATCGCCCCGTATCTTCCAAATACTTGAAGTTGGATGGTTGGTTCAAATGCAAAATATGATCGCTCTCTCATGTACTGTGAGTAACATTAATTGCATATGGATCTGCAGAAAAACGAATATTTTCTCTAAAAAATTTCGATAAAAATTACCAAAAACAAAGTTTAACCCTCTGTATACCCGCCAGTTTTGATTCTTGAAACTTTTGTCATTCGAACTTTTTGATGCACATATTGTGGACTATTCCATTAAAAATTCAGAACGATACGATGAAAATGAAATACCGGATTTTTTGAAAAATCGTCAAAATATCAAACTTTGACCCCCTGTAGAATCCAAACGCCGGCATTCAGAAAGTTGGCGCTATTTGTTCGCGCTTTTGTTCAGGATGGCATGGGCTACATCTTATTGGAATTTCAGCGATTTTCACCGAAACCGGTTTTCCATAAGATTAGTGCGGGCACCTTTATCAATATGGATTTTTTGTCAGACAATGAGATAACTTTGAGAAATATTCAACTATTAGTTTGAATAGGAAAGGTCAGCATATTTCGATACCATTCCAAACGGATGTGAACAACTGTTTGTTCATCATAAATAAAACATCGAAGACTTATCTTGAATAAATAAGGTATTTAGAAAATACAGATAACATTTCATTCATCGCGTAGAAAACATTCCTGAGCAACAAAGCGTTTTTGGTGGTAAATACTGTTTACGAAATTAGGGTTTGTAGTTACAGAAACTGAATAGTCATGAGTCGTTTATAGTCCAAGATCTGAGCAACAAAAAATGCAACCAATTTAGAAACTTGAGAAATATGAAAAAAAAATGAAATTTGGAAAATACGAAATATCTCAAAAACCATTGATATATTCAATTTTCTGGGACATCTTTTTTGACCGCATTCAGAAAATCTAGAAAAAATCAAAAGACTTTTTTTGTAAAATCATAGCCCAGGAAATATTTGAAAATTGGAAAATCTAAATATTAACTGTACTAATGAAACAAATTAAAATCTTAAACTTACTTCAGATACGTATTTACAAGCTACACTGATTCCAAACCGTAAATCTCCAACTCTATTCAAAAGTTGAAAAAATTTATAAAAAATTTGAAACGTCAAAAACTCGTAAATGAAACAAGATGTCAAAAATCTTTATATGAACATATTTGATGTCCTTGAACAGATCTACAAAAAGTGTATATAAAGTTTTTTCATATTTTGAAACATTGTAATTTTTTCATAAAAACTCAAAGACGAAGCCAATTTTAGTTTTTTTTAAGATACCTTTTTTGACCGTCATTTGGAAATCTGCTAAAAATGCCAATACGCTTTTTCCGTAATATCAATATTTCGGGAGATATTACAAAAAAATTGAAAAATTATGGAACACCAAAACTCGAAAACTAAGCGAGATATCGAAAAAATGAACAGTTTTATTGTACTCAAAAAGATCTACATAAAGTGACAATGAAATTTTTTCGTATATTGGAAAATAAACAGAATATTGAATTTTACTTAATAAAACCACCAAAAACGATGGCGACAAATTTTCAAATTTCACAAGAAACCTTTTTTGATCACCTTCTGAAAATTTTCAAAAAATGTAAATGATTTTTTTCGTAATAGCAATAATTCGGGAGATATTACAAAAAAAAATGAAAAATTGTGGAACACCAAATCTCGAAACCCAAACAAGATATCGAAAAAATGTAGATGAACAGTTTTATTGTACTCAAAAAGATCTACAAAAGCTTGCAAAGAAATTTTTTCATATCTTGGAAAATTAACAGAATACTGATTTTTTTTATAAAAACACCAAAAACTGAAAAATTACGACAGTTTTTTAAATTTCACAGGAAACCCTTTTGGATCGACAAAATCTACAAAAAATATATATGAATTTTTTCAATAATATCAATAATTCGGGAGATATTACAAAAAAATTTAAAAATATGGAATATCAAAAACTCGAAAACCAAACGAGATATCGAAAAAATGTAAAAGAACAATTGTACTTAAAAAGATCTGTAAAAAGTTACAAGGAAATTTTTCTATTTCTTGGAAAATGAAAGTTTCTACGCATTGTCAATCTATATAGGCGGGTAATATTTTCAAAAACTATATTATTCAATGGTTAGATATTTTTCACTATTTTTACGGATTTTTCCGATTTTCTTTTCGCAAGTTTTCGCAATTTTTTTTGAAAAGAGTCGAGGGAGTGAGCCCACCGGCAGACATATTTTTTGTCGTAATTTTCCATGTAAGAAACTAATGGAAATTTTTCCGAATTTCTACTCGTTCTCTATCTAGCTTTCGAGAGGCGAAAAGGGGTAAATTTTTTTTGAAACCGTATTATTTAAAGGTCAAATAATTTTCACTATTTTTACGGATTTTTTTTATTTCTATTTGGCGAGTTTTCCTAATTTTTTTCGTGACAGAAAAGGGGGGCGAGCACCTCGATTGATTTTTTTCATTATTTTCCATGTCCGAAACTGTTGAAATATCTTTCGAATTCCTTCGCGTTCTTTATCTAGCTTTTGAGGGAGGACAGGGGGTGACCGCTTTTAATTTCACGAGTTTTCCAACTTTTTTGAGAAAAGGGGGGGGAGCTCCCCTATCTAATTTTTTTTGCTGTAAATATAGACGTCCAAATCCGTCAAGAAAACTACCTAGGCGTTTTCTATCTAGCTTTCGGGGAGCAAGGGGGGGGGGCAATTTCTTCGACATGCATGTATTGTCATCAGAACTGAACCAACATGTAAAATTTTAATTCCATAGGATGAGAGGAAGTGGTTTTAATTCAGTTTGCAAGATTTGTACCCATCTAAGACACACTCACAGGGCAAGTTAAATAAAAACTTTCAATTAAAAAGTCGAAATTTCAACATTAAAGTCGAAATGATAAAAAAAAAACGTTGTTGCACTCCTACGCTTTCGTATAAAAAGATCTCCAAATTTTCTTTGTAAAACCACTCAAAAATGGCGACATATTTTCAAATTTCACCTTTTTGGTCGCCTTCTGAAAGTCCACAAAAAATAATCAGTTTTTCTGAAATTTCACTCAAATTAGAAAACAAAGATAAAAGTCTATAATTTTTGAGTTCATCTTTCTCTATTTTTATGAATATGGATTTAATTCAATACCTGTCGAGGCATCAGCCAGAGAAGTAGATGTTTTCTGTCGACATAAGTCATAAGCTATACATTCACATCGACTAAAATCCCCCTTGGTTTCAGGACGCGCTCCACCACACGGGCGCCATTTTCTTCCTGGAATCCAACTACCGCCTGCTCAAAAACATCTCTCAAAACGTCCTGACGAAGATGTACGACGAGCGGGCGAAAGAGACGGGCGTGCTCGCCTTGCCCTTCGACCTGAAGAACCCCGTCTCCAGCCTCACGCACAAGAAAATGTTCGAGTACTTCCACACGGACGCGGAGAACTTCCTTTTCCTGCAGATGGTCAAGGCGGACGTGCTGATGATCGTCAACACCGAGAACGTGCACCGGAACGTGATGCTGCCCTGGGTGCAGTGCGCCCTTACGCAGGATTGCATCGTGCCGATCGGAGCGCAGTCGGTAGGATGCAAATTCGACAAGAAGCCGCAGTACAGGTATGGACGATTGGGGAGTTAGATTTTTTGATTTTTGGTTCTCCTTGACGTTTTATTTTCAGTTTCCTGTCTATGCTAAGGTGTAGATAAAAATAAGAGACTCTTTTCACACAAAATAAAAGATGCAAACGGTCTATAAAAAAAAAAGAAATCAGTGTGAAAACAAAACTAGAGATACTTGGAAGATCATTTATAAAGAACTAGGAAGAACCTAAACTATTTGCTGAAATCTTTTCAAATCCAGCAGAAATTTCCGTGTCAAATCACTTCAGGCAAAACGTGTCCCTACCCTGCACTGTTACGGAAAATGTAACTACAATTCAACCCTTCCAATCCCATCCAATCACTGAATATGAGATAATAAAAGCCCTATCTGAAATGAAGAATAAAAAATCGGCAGGCCACGATGAACTCCCAATTGTCACAATTAAGAAAATACTACCTGCCATTATTGTTCCATTAACCTAACTAATGAATCAATATCTTGAAAAAAGCACTTGTTATACCTGTACACAAAAAAGGTAATACCGCCGACAGCCTCCCATCACCTCCTAAATCATATATACACGGAGATTGATAATAATAAATAAGTGATTTCTCTATTTTTCGACTTATCAAAAGCTTTTGATACAGTGTGCCCTGAATTTCTCGTAAGTAAACTATCAACGTTTGGTTTTCCACGAAATATGATAAAATGGATGAAATCCTATATGACAAATAAGAGATATGGTTGTAATTTGCAATGGATTATCATCTGAGTCAAAAACTGTGTGCCAAAGGGTTCTATTCTAGGGCCGTTACTGTTTCTCCTCTGTCAACGACCTTCCTCAACATATGATGGAAGGCTATGTTACAATGTTTGCTGATGGATGATACTACGATTAATCAGAACACATTATTGATCAGTTCAGCACCTGGTGCCAAAGAAATAAGCTTATCCTAAATACGTCTAAATCGGTAAGTGTAAATTTTCACTTCAGGCGAAATATTCCAGATGATCTATGTACACAATATGATATTCAAACATCTGATGAATATAAATTTTTAGGTACCTATCTAGACGACAATTTGAAATGGGAAAAGCAACTGGACCATATTAGTGCAAACTTGAATAAAGCATACTATGCCATAAAGCAGTTGAAATCCAGTTTGGATGAACCTGGCTTACTCAACATATATTATGCTATGGTCTATTACCATCTAAGTTTAAATGTTATGGCCTGGGGCAGGGCATGAGATTTTTCCAGAGTAATATTGGCACAAAGTTGGATAATTTTGCCCCCTAATTCATCAAGATTTGTTGCTTTCTGAAATGCATGTCGATACGCGGATTCTTTCAGATATCCCCAAAGAAAGAAATAATTTAAATCTGGTGATCTGGGAGGCCACATGATCGTACCACGTGTAGATATTAAGCAATCAGGAAAAGTATTTTGAACAAATTGTGTCACTGGTCGTGCATTGTGACTCGAACAACCATCCTATTGAAAACAAATGTTCCCAAAATTAATAGGAAGTAGCTGAATTGTCAGAATAATTTGATTTTGACATGAAAACATATTTTTCAACTTATTGTACCATATAAAATTGAGGGCATAGTAAAATATGTTATCTTTGAAGGATATAGCATTGATACAGCTAAATTTTAGGTTGTATAAAATGACCTCCCCCACAAGGGATAAAAATCGGGTTTTGATTCGCTATATCTGACCCCATGTACGACCCTTTTCTGACGGCATAGATGTATTAAAGTTTTTTAAAGAAAGGCAAAGTTAACTGAATCAACGCCGTCAAGTATTCGATTAACTGGGGAGGGGGGATAAAATCGCCTATTTCAATAAAAAATCTGACTTCCGGTACCGCTATTTTTTGACGCCAGGGTTTTAGAGCATTCTTTTTTCATTGCCTCTTTAACGAGAATAGTTCCGTCAGGTATAATGTAGTACCCCCTTTTTACGACATTTCGACTCACCTGTGCACTCACCAGTACCGCGGAAAATTGACGGCATAATGCCTAAAGTTTGTTTCTCGACCAGTATTTCAACATTATATGACTCGTGGTGTATAAAATCACCACCTGAAAGTTTGCCTGGGCTTTTGGTGTATTAGTGTCAGGTTAAAACCCTTCGATATTAGACTAAATAGTCAAGGTAATGTTGTCCAAACTACTAAACATATTTTATAATAGTTCTGATTTTGTGAAAATGTACCAATACTGTGTATCACTACTATTGCTATCATTATTATTATTTGCTTTCTGTTTCAGGTACTCTGGCTGCCACAGCTACGACACCTCGGCGCTGAACATAGTTTTAGGTCTTACCTTCAAGGAAGACACTAGTCAGTACACTTATAGTGATCCCGTGAATTTTTTCGAAACGGTTCCCTCCGACAAGGCGAAAGCCATGCTGAGGGAGCTCGAACAGAACTCCACGTCGGAGGTTCGAACCCCTTCCAACGAGTGAGGTCGGCGACAGTGGTCGGTCGGATGAGAACTGTTCGAATCTTTTTGCTCAAAATTCGTGGCTATGCTTGCAACGGTTTTTTTTTATTTTGGAGCGTCGAAAATGCGTACAGGGTTGATATTTAATGCGATTCAAGTGTCAGTGTGGTGGATGAATTCTGAGTTAAAACTCGAAATTTTTAAGTAAAATTCCGAGTTGTAACTGTGTTTTTCATTCATTTTATTACAGTGGTCATGAATTTTCACAAAATAAACAAATAACACAAATTTTAAATAAATAGTTGTGCTGTGCAAGCAAAGCCATTTCCAGTAGCTCAATATTCCCCAGTATTATTTGCTCACCCTGTGTTAGTGTATAATGGTACTCTTATAGGAGCTGCAGTTTTTCTATGAATGAATGCCAAACTTGTAATGAGTGTTTATAAGGAATGGATTTTTTTATTATTGTTTTTTATGCCAGTTCTAACAACTTAGTGAAAAATGGGGCCAGGGTGATTTTTTTCAATTTTTATTTTGAAACAACTCTAATCTAACTGCCTATTGCGTTTATTGCAACTGTTTTTTTTTATAAGGAAAGGTGGTGAAAATAAGACAGTGTGAAAGGGGTGAACAATTTCTTTATTTCTGGTTCAATCATTCAGAAGATGAAAATAAAAATAATGAAACAATAATTTCCAGAAATAAACTCTGGTAAAAAAAACGAAAAATTGAATCCAGGCCTTCAAAACTGTGGATAAAGAAACATTTTTGAGGAGATATTTTTTGCAACGTTTCAAAATCAATTCTAGAAATGAAAAAATAATTCTACTTGTAGGATACTGATATTGAATTAATTCAACATTCAAAAACATTGAAACATGTTCGCGGGTTTATATAAAAAGATGAATTAACAATTTGAGGAAATTTTACACGTAAAATTTCTTAGTTAAATAATAATATAGTATAGTCTTTCCAATATCAATTGCAACAACTCGTATAGGTTCAAAGGAAACGCCGTGGTCCACGAGACCTTAATTGACGTGCGGCAAAATGCAAAATATTTGGCTGGAGAGTCATAAATCATCATGTAAATGAGGTGTCGGCATATCAAAAGCAAAAAAAATCAAAAAGAGTTTATTAACATTAAATTTACAATATAAAATAATATAGAACATTACAACACCTAAATATATAAAATGACAATGTTAAAACCATCACTTGCCACAGAGGGGTTGGGATTGGGTAGCATTGCATTTTTGAGGTGTTGGGTTTCATCCTGTCCTTGATGGGATACCAGAGGGCGGGCAAAATCGGCACACATCCGCCCTAGGGCGAATCCTACGGTGTTGGTAGGCTATTAGATGCTGTAGGTCTAAGTCTCTTTGATGTTGTTTATCCCTGCCTCCTCCTTGTTATGCAGGGGGACTTAGTGGTTTATAAGTAAATCATCAGGTTATCTTGGACAGTTATTTTCATCATTGAGTTTTTCGTGGACGCCCGGAAAAGCATCGAAAAAACCGGGTCCTCTGGATTTTCATGGAAAATATCCAATGCCTGGTAAACTAGCCCACTATGCTTTTTTTGCCTGTTATGGTGGGCTCTGATTGCTGTTATATCCCTAGTAAGCGAACTTCCAATGATAAAGTGTCCGTAGAAATTATCAGACTGTTGTTTGATAAATTCTTCGATGGATGGAATATCGGCTAGCTCTCTCAATGCGTCTAACCGAATGTATCTATCACTATCTGTGACGATACGGAGTGCTTTGTTCTGCATCCTCTCCAGTCTCATCATCTGAGACTTGGGGAGGCTGCAGAAAACTGGACAAGCATATGTCATCGTTGGTCTGATGACCTGCTTGTAGATCAACACCTTGTTCTCCATGGCCAGCCTGGAACTCCTGGCTATCAACGGGTATGTCCTTTTTATAGCAGCCGCAGCTCGTTGAATTGCCAAGCTGACATGTTTCCCAAGTGTTAATCCTTTGTCCAGCTGCACCCCCAGGTACCGCACGGATTCTGATCAGAGCCCAGAGCCCTGAATCCTCCAGAGAGTTCCACGCATACAGGTTTCCTTCTCTTGATGAATATCATGAGCTCTGTCTTTGCCGGATTCAACACTATTTTGTTACTCGCTAGATACGGCACGACCTTCCTTTGCAGATGTGCTTTTAACCGAGCCGCGGCTGCATTGCATGTATATGCCTTGGCATATATTGCTCTGTCATCTGCATATACAGCCGTGCTCGTGTTACTAAACATCGGAAAGTCATGCGTATGTAGCGAGTACAAAAGTGGTGACAGGCTCGATCCCTGCGGCACTCCTGCTCCGGCCTTCTTCATTGCGGAGCTGGTGTCATTCACTTTAACCCTGAAAGTCCTGCCGGCAAGGTATGAGTCCATTAACTTTACCATGTGATCAGGCATGCCTGCTCGTAACATTTTCATGACGAGACCCTCTATCCAGACGGTATCGAATGCCTCCTGGATATCCAGCAGGATCATAACTGTGCTGAGTTCTTGAATAAAGCCTTCCCTCACCTCGTGGACAATCCGGGCAACCTGTGAGGTCGTAGAATGACCCCTCCGGAAGCCGAACTGCTCCGCCGGGATGAGTTCGAGCCCTTCTTCAAGATCCCTAAATCTTTTCAGTAGTATTCGGTCAACTACCTTGGCCACCGCACTCAAACGAAATTAAATAAAAAATAAATATCAAACGAAATTGTCGGTAAGGCTTTGAAACGAGTTTTTATGATCTGCAATTGATATTGGAAATACTACATATTATTTTGTGGCACGCGTTGTTTGGAGTACGACGAGCGAAGCGAGGAGTGCTCCAAGAGAATAAGTGCGACAATGTGTTTTATAAAACGTGTTTCAGATACTATTTTTTCTATTTGGCATTTTTTTTTCAAATGTTCAGACCATTGAGCATATAAACGCCCAAGAAACCAGTCATGTAACTATTAAATTTTATAATAACTGCACTATCCAAGGCAACAAATAACACCACAACATTCAAAGGTTATTCTTCTTCTTTGTTTAATATCTGAAAATCCCATCCCTCTTGTCTGACGTTCATCTGTTACCATTGTTGCCAAGCTCGAAAAAAATTAAAATGCGTATCGAAATAGAAGCCATTTGGGTTTCATAATGACTTCATTTTAGACTCCAAATAGAAAAATTATATTATATGTGCAACAGAAACGTATTCCTCTTTAAAACACTCTTTTTGCTATAAACTTTTCTGAAAAGTAACTCGTATTTGTAAGGCTTTCTGGTATAGGAATACTTGTTACTTGTAGAAATTATAAATGAGTATGGATTCAAAATGGAACCTCGGAGCACCCCTTTTATAATTTTTAAAGACTGCTCGTTTTCGATTATTTTTCTCATATACATCTGTGAGAGCTGCATGGTTTCAATTCCGTTTTTGTGAAGGATTTCAATATTATTAATTATTGTTCAATATCCGCATAATGCTGTCAATATGTCTTGGAAAAGATTTCAGGTGTCAGATGAAAAGCTGTGTGATAATTAGCGTTAATAAGAGAAATGCAGTGAAAAGGTCCTAGGTTAGTGTTTTGTTTAAGTCTGTCCAGAACTTGTCACAGTTACCAGTTCCTTAAAGTTTGCTTATACTTTTCGGATATGGTTGTTCGGGAATTGGTAACTGAATTACCGTACTGTGGTTATGTGATACGTCATCATATACAAGAGCGTTCGACAAAGAAAGGCCTGCATGAAAGGGAGATTGGCATGAAATCTATGTGGAACCAAATTTTTATTGGCTGTTCACTTGAAAGTAATAATAATCAAACAACTCAGAAAACGATTCGATATTCACAAACTTTATTTAAATTAAATATCACATGTTTGGAACACAGCAACTTCTCCAAGTAAATATACAGTAAGTTGAATGATGGTTTTTCGGGTTTTTAGGCCGACGTTTATTTAGAGAAAAACTTGACGTTTCGCCAACCACAGTGGTTGGCATTTTCAAGAGAAATGTTTACAGTTTCGATCACTGAACACTACTTGTTTGGTATGCGTTGTCTCAGCCAGTATTTATGGGTCGACGTACTCGTACCTGCGTCCGGTGCCATCGTCCCTGCGTCGGGTACCCCCTCGGATTCATTAATTTCCCGGTATGGTGTTATTACCGTTTTCTTGAGAACAGGTAGCCATGCTTTATTCAATTGTAACCCTTCTTCAATTCTGTTGAAATTGTTGGGATGTTTTTTGATTTCGATTGCTTCTCGGAAGAGTCTTGGATAATATGCATGTGTTGTGGCAATTACTTGGGTTTCTTCGAACTTCACTCTGTGATTGTTATTGTTAAGCGCATGTTCTGCGACAGCGGATTTTTCTGAGTGTCCTAACCGGCAATTGGCCTTGTGTTCCTTTATTCTGGTATTTGTGGAACGCTTCGTGTAATTAAGTAATTGCCACAACACATGCATATTATCCAAGACTTCCGAGAAGCAATCGAAATCAAAAAACATCCCAACAATCTCAACAGAATTGAAGAAGGGTTACAATTGAATAAAGCATGGCTACCTGTTCTCAAGAAAACGGTAATAACACCATACCGGGAAATTAATGAATCCGAGGGGGTACCCGACGCAGGGACGATGGCACCGGACGCAGGTACGAGTACGTCGACCCATAAATACTGGCTGAGACAACGCATACCAAACAAGTAGTGTTCAGTGATCGAAACTGTAAATATTTCTCTTGAAAATGCCAACCACTCGTGTTGGCGAAACGTCGAGTTTTTCTCTAAATAAACGTCGGCCTAAAAACCCGAAAAACCATCATTCATTCAACGATGGCCGCGAAAGCTTTTCACAATACAGTAAGTTAATTACAAACATTTATATGCCCTTTGTAATCATTATTGAAAACAACATTTTACAGGTAGATACTATTATAATTACCGAGACTATATCTACCTTAATATAATAACATCAAAGACTAATAATCTGATTGTTCTACTTTTTAGAAAAAAGTTCGTATTCAAATCAAGTTAATTAGTAAGTTTAAAATTTTAAGTTCACTATCTACTAATGATTTCAAATGATTCTTCATTAGAAGTATTATTTTCTTATTAAGTAATTGTTTTGTGATTAAAACTGTTTTCAGGTTCTTCATCATAAAGTTGAGCGGGTGGAGTTTAGATAGTAAAGATTCGAATTTGGTTTTCCAGCTTAGATTGCAATCGATGTTTAGATCAAGAAATTTAATATTGGATGTTTGAGATAGCTAAGTTCGTCTTCGGTAGTGTTTTTTATATCATCACATATTCTTCTACTCGTTTTGAATCTCATATATTGTGTTTTGGTCTCGTTTAAGTAAAGAGAGATTTGTGAGAACCCTAAAGACATGTCACATAAGGTTTTGTTAGCCTTCTCTTCAAGAATAACATTTGATTTATCAGAAATTACTACAGAGGTATCGTCGGCATAGAAGGTAAAGGGTGTATTCTCCAAGGGCTCTTCCAGGTTGTTAATATAAATCAGAAAGAGAATTGGACCTAAGATGGAGCCTTGTGGTACACCAACAGATACATCAAGTATTGAAGATTTTTCATTTCTTCGAAATTCATCATATGAGTAATGTGAACAAGACTATCAATCAAATCATCTTTTAGAAGAAAATCATATTTTTGATGAGGAATTCAAAATATAATTCAAAGAAATATACAGAAAATAAAGTTGAATCATTTGGAATCATTAGAAGTGGTAAACCTAAAAATTCAAACATACTACTTAAGGACGAACTTGATTTGAATAACTCAACATTGTTGAATTTTTTATTAATGATTAAAAAGTTCGTATCCACGGTGGGTCACGGTCGATGGTACCTTAGACGTTTACGGAGAACGGGACATAGGATCATTCTGAAAATTTGGTTTCTCAAGTAGTTGCTCTTGGTCTATCGATCTAAAATATGTTCTGCAATGCAGCGTTGCCGCTTATACCAGAAAGTAGCAGCATATTTGTTATTTCAAATGGGTCACCCTGTATATTACCGCATTTTTGAACTTGTCATTCCTTTCTGATTATTTCTGCCTCATACTCCCCTATACCTATCTCTAACGGTTTTTGAGATTTTGGTTATTTTCCATATTTTTTATCCAAAACATAGCTCGAATTGAATGTTTATTTCTGCGGTATTTGGATTCTTAGGAAGTTGCAATTTTGTGTTTAGATCATCAAGATCATGTACATTGATTCTTTATAGAGAAGTTTGTTCTGCGTTATACAGGGTCGTTCAAAATTCATGATCTTACTGCTAGATACGAAAAGGGTTGAATGCGCGTTTTTTTTAAATGGAACATCCTGTATATTATGAAATATCCTGAAAGATGACTAAATTCTCTTCGAATTGATATATCATGTTCCTATACCTAAATAGCCAGAATTCCGAGATAATAGCAATTTTCACTTGTAATCTCCCAAGTGCTTGAATTATTGCAGGAAATTTTTCGAGTAAATTTACGGCAATTAATTCAAGCACGAGGGGGATTCGGTAAGAAAATTTCACACCGAGAAATGAAAATCATCCAACAATTCATAAGAAATAACTAACGATGGTTTCACCTGAACTATTTATAACCACTGAAATATTGATATGTAAAATACTTAAGCGGGCCTCACACGGTCAATAACATTGTCAATATTTTATATTGACAATATATTGTCAATATCATAATAAAGTCCTCATACGATCAATATTTGTATAAATACTTAGTTTGTGAGCCAATTTTCCAAATAAAACATGAAACATAAAGCGTGTATAGCTGTTATTTTGGCGCACATTGCAAGAAAAATTAATAAAAAAAAAATTAAAAAAAGACGTTGGATAAAAGATTGGATTTTCCAGAGGCAAAAATTTACTCACGTAAATCTTCTAGATTATATCAAGGAAGCAGAACCTAATGATTTTAAAAACTACCTCAGGATGGACTCCGAAACATATCAAGAACTGCTGGATATGGTTACTCCATATATTAAAAAAAAAATACGAATATGCGACAAGCAATATCAGCTCATGAAAGGCTGTCAGTGTGTCTAAGATTTTTGGCAACAGGAAGATCTTTTGAAGATCTAAAATTTTCAACATTGATTTCCCCAACAACAACCAGCGAAATAATAATGGAAACCTGTGAAGCAATAATTTGTGTTTTAAAGGATTTTATTAAGGTAAGCAAAATATGGATTACAAATAAATCTTATTTCCTACTTATTCAACATTTAGTTAACGTAATATAAAAAAAAATATAGTTATATTATAAATCTAAATTTGAAAGGTGTTATAAAATTTTTGTAATGACTGATTCTGTGTGAATTCAGAAGTTTGTAGTGGTTGTGTTCCTGAACATTCAAGATTTTGATATTGGGGTGATGGTAGAGGTGTCGAAACAGTTGAATAACCCATGCTGTCGCTGGTGGACGGTGTCCAGCTTTGACCGATGTGGGACGTATTGAAGACATATAATCTAAAGAATTAATTTTTACGGAGTCTCTCTGAAGAGTACCCAATCTTGCTTCGAACAATATATCGTTAATGGCTTTTTCGGCAAACAGTTTTTGATTAGGTTCCAATGCCTTTAATTTGCTTGCCCAAACTTGGGCGATGTAATGTTCTTCATCCTTTTCAGAACTCTTTTCATCCTTTGCTAGATAGTTGCATGCAATAGATAATCGCGCTTTCTTGTGTTTTTTTTTGCGTTTGTTTTGTCCTTTTTGCTGATGGTGCAGAAGGGAGGTTTTGATCTTCTGATTCGATCTGAAAATAAAACAGTTTTTTATTTTTTTTGCAGATTCCATTAAAAGAAGAGGAGTGGAAACAAGTTGCTTCAGAATTTGGCAAAAAATGGAATTTTTGGAATTGCCTGGGCGCTTTAGACGGCAAGCACATTGCTATTATTAAACCACGGAATGCTGGGTCCAGGTATTTCAACTATAAAGGTTATCATAGTGTGGTATTGATGGCCATTGTAAATGCCAATTATGAATTCCTGATGGTTGACGTTGGAACAAATGGTAGAGTATCAGATGGTGGCGTGGTTTACAATACAAAATTTTGGGAGTTGCTACAAAATAATAAGTTAAATATTCCCAAACCTTCAAAATTACCAGATACAGATGTGAGTTGCCCTTATGTATTTGTTGGAGATGATGCTTTTGCGTTGGGTACCAATTTAATGAAACCATATAATCGAGAACACGCCACGAGATCTGAACGCATTTTTAACTACCGACTCTCTAGAGCTCGAAGAGTAGTGGAGAACGCCTTTGGAATCCTTCTTACAAGATTTAGAATCTTTGAAAAACCCATATATTTATCTCCAGAAAAAGTCTCTACTGTTACGTTGGCATGCTGCTATCTACATAATTTTTTAACGCGTAAAGCCTCCAAGAATTATTGCACAAAGAATATTTTAATAACAGAAGACTTGGCTACAGGGATATGTGAAGTTGGAAGTGAAAGATCACAAACGGAGCTTACACCCCTTCAAAGAGGCACGTTTAGAAAATCTCCCAAAAATGCAAAAGAAGTCAGAGATACCTACCGAAATTACTTCAACAACGAGGGCCAAATACCTTGGCAGAATAATGTTGTTTAGTAAATAGAATAGGGTTAAGAATAATGTGTAACAACAAAAAATAAAATAAAATAATAATAAAAACAAGGCAAACAATTTTTGTTTAAAAGTGATGTTTTTTGTTGTCCCATAATATAAATAAAATATGCTTACCGTAATTTTTTCAAGCACAGTAGATCTGCTGTTATCTAGCTTTTCCACGTCGTTTAAAAATTGAAGTTCCCAAAATATCCATGAAGTGGGCTCATAAATGTCATCAGTGGAACTTCCTGTTCTCTGAGAATCCTTGATTTTTTTAAGGTCTTTTCGATAGTTGGTTCTCAACGAATTAATTTTCTTTTTCACATCCTCAATTGTAGCCCGTTTTTTAATTTTTCTGGTATACTTCTACTAACTGTTTATAGCACTTATTTTTTTTATCTCTGTCGGAATACTCTTTCAATGACGTATTCCAAAGTATCGGATTTTGTCTATACACACTGATAAAAGTCTTTAATACTTCGCGATCATTATGTTCGTCTGTTTTCGTATCGTCTATTGACTCTGCCGGTGAAACCGGAGATAGCGGCGACGTCTCTTCGTTCATGACCACAGAGCAACTGACACAAATATTGTCAATATGCCCCTCGATCCCTCGAACGATCAAAATATTGTCAATATATTTGGATACGCCCATAATATTTTCGGGATCGTGAAAAACCTTCAATATATTGACAATATTAAAATGTGTCTCATCGAATGGTCAATATTATTGTCAATATCGTCGTCAATATCGACAATATTGACAATGTTATTGACCGTGTGAGGCCCGCTTTAACAAAATTTTCATCAATAAATGTGTTTAAATTTGGAACAAAAAAAAAATTATGTTTGTATCGTGGATTGAACCATCGAGCTAGCGACTCATAGGCCGCAACACTACCGCTGAGCTACGGGACGAGAAAATATTTTCATACACATTCCAAATATCTAGTAAATACATAATTATCTCCTTTCATATGAAAACTAGACCTCCATTTGTACATTAAAGCAAAATATCAACTTGTCACATGTCAAATGTTTGACAGAAAAATTTCCGCTTATTAATTTCGCCCAGGGTACCCAGGAGGATAAAAATTTCCGGAAATTTTTAGGGTTGCCATGGTACCTAAACAAGAACGAATTTTTTGATTGGCTACAAAAGTGAGGTGCGAAATTTTCAAAAAAATCGATTTATTTTTCTCATATTCATCTAAGGTGGCTATTAAATGCGGTAGTGTTGCGGCCTATGAGTCGCTAGGTCGATGGTTCAATCCACGATAAGAACATAACTTTTTTATTTTTTTTGTTCCAAATTTAAACACATTTATTGATGAAAATTTTGTTAAGTATTTTACATATCAATATTTCAGTGGTTATAAATAGTTCAGGTGAAACCATCGTTAGTTATTTCTTATGAATTGTTGGATGATTTTCATTTCTCGGTGTGAAATTTTCTTACCGAATCCTCCTCGTGCTTGAATTAATTGCCGAAAATTTATGTACTCGAAAAATTTCCTGCAATAATTCAAGCACTTGGGAGATTACAAGTGAAAATTGCTATTATCTCGGAATTCTGGCTATTTAGGTATGGGAACATGATATATCAATTCGAAGTGAATTTAGTCATCTTTCAGAATATTTCATAATATACAGGATGTTCCATTAAAAAAAAAGCACTTTCAACCCTTTTCGTATCTAGCAGTAAGATCATGAATTTTGAACGACCCTGTATAACGCAGAACAAACTTCTCTATACAGAATCAATGTACATGATCTTGATGAACTAATCACAAAATTGCAACTTCCTTAGAATCCAAATACCGCAGAAATAAACATTCAATTCGAGCTATGTTTTGGATAAAAAATATGGAAAATAACCAATATCTCAAAAACCGTTAGAGATAGGTATAGGGGAGTATGAGGCAGAAATAATCAGAAAGGAATGACAAATTAAAAAATGCGGTAATATACAGGGTGACCCATTTGAAATAACAAATACTTCTGGTATAAGCGGCAACGCTGCATTGCTGAAAATATTTTAAATCGATAGACCAAGAGCAACTACTTGAGAAACCAAATTTTCAGAATGATCCTATGTCCCGTTCTCCGTAAACGTTTAAGGTACCATCGACCGTGACCCACCCTGTATATGTTTGTATTTTATATATTGTATATACACTAGAAGAAGCTACTGAGTTAGCAAAACGTGTGTTATTCAAATACAGTTTCTGAAGATCGCATCGTTTTCTGTAAAGAAAATAATAATTCTGCAGATACCCCGAATACTTTTCATTGAAATTTTTGATGATGTTTATGAAATAGTGAAGACCATCCAAAAATATATGTACCTTGGAAGAAAAAAGGCCGATGTCCAATTTCGCTGTTTCGAGAAAAAAGAGTGCAAAGAATTTCAGTATAGAATCATGCTCGTCTTGAGGAACTGTATAACGTTACATGTGTCTGAGTCTCTCTAACACTTGCTCTTGTGTATTACTTTACAAATAATTAAATACATATTATCTGTTTTCTTAATTTGTGGAAGATATTGGACATTGGCCGTGAGGAATATATCATACAATAGGACATTGGCCTCTGATATCGGAATTTGGCCATGAGGAGTACATTGTTCAAGAGGACATTTGCCATTTCATTTCACAGCCAATGTAACAATAATGGCCAATGTCCCTCATTTTATTACACAGGAATGGACATCAGCCTTCAGTATTGAATTATTTTTGCTCATTGGAGATATTGAAATATTTCAAGTTTATTGGGCCAAATAATTCAATTCTGCATGATGTAGACATTCTTCCAATGTACAGATATTATTCCTGCTCATTTAAGATTTTCATTAAGTTCGATTTTTGTAACCCGACTTTTTTTCAATTGAACAGTGGACTGTATTTTCAGTAATTTTTAACAAATTATTTATCTGCAAAATCTGTCAATAAGAGTTCGAAATCCTTTCAAAAAATCATTAGTAACTTGTCTCTTCTTCCTGTAGATTTCACGCCGGTTTTATTCATAGTGTTAGTTTGTTGGAATGTCCTTGTTCCAATGGTGATTGTTTAATTTTGGCTAGGCGCGAACCAAATAAATAGTGATTTTTATCGGACATAATTTTAAGATTTCGCACGTGTACATAGACTCACTTTATTTATTTTTAAATTAGTATAACCATCCACAATGGTGTTTACATTTTCAAGTAAGAATAGTGAATGTGCCATTTTTTGCGTACTTCCATTGCTCTGCTGGTACTAGCGGTAGACAGCTTTTTATTTTTTTATTATATTTTGTTATACTCGCAACAATCGTACGTACTAAACACGCATTTTTTTATACCATTGTCGATGAAATATTTTGTACATAATCATTAGTGTAATGAAAAAATAAACATGCAATGACGATGGTGTTTTCATTTTCCAAATCAAACACAATTTGCCAGCTATGAAATGTCAGATGTCATACGATTTTTGATGTTTCATAACTGTTTCATTACATCGCTAATGCTGTTCATTGCATCACTAGCAATGTTCATTACATTACTAGTGATTATCATTACATCACTAGTGGCTATCGTTACATCGCTAGTGATTTTCATTGCATCACTAGTGATGTTCTAATTTTGCGGTGTGGCTGAATAAATATACTGTGTATCTGTTTTCGCTTATAATTTTATTAATTAGCCAGTCTCGCAGAATGAAAAAATTTAGTTTATGATTTTTCTTCGATGCTGCTGCTCAGCTGGGTGGATTCAGAAAACACCGTTTAAAGCCACGGCATTCATAAGACGAAGTCTGCTGGTACTGCGGATGTTTCTTGGAAAGTTGTTCGTCGACAATCTTGAGCAGTGTTTCCACATCATAATCTTTGGCGTGTCGTTCAAAAACATCGCATATGCTCTGAATGTACCAGCTACCCCTGACAGGGTCTCTGAGCGAGAAGAAACCTAAAATAAATATCGATTATTGCGTAGTATTATATTGGTTAGAAAATAAAGACGTATTTTCATAACTAGATGTCATAGAAAATAGTATGATATACCATGTGACCAATTTAAAAACTGGCTGTGGGAATATTTGGGAAATGACAAAATATATCAGGAAATGCCCAAAGATCAGAACAAACAACCATATTACTACAAGATAATTCTGATGCAAACTGGCCAGCACATTTGAGAGTATTTTCTTCAGAAACAAGTGGATAATTTTACCTGGTAGCGTTGAAAATGCAATGAGCATATCGGCATGTTGTTTTATGACATTCCTGATGGGCGCTGCATCTACGTGGATTTCTTCTTGTTGCTCTCCTCTGAAATTATCAAAATATTAACACATCGGAAACAGTTGTTTTCCTTTCTAACTGAACAACAATAGCGTAACCAAGGGGGAGTTTCGACGATTTGCGATTTTGTAGAATGAAGCATTTTATTGGAAATTAGACTTTTTATACTAGGGCCCTGCAAAGAAAAAATCTGGCTACGCCACTGCTGAACACAGTTTTTACAAGTTTCAAATTTACATACAAACCCTGATAATAGGCAAGGAAAGTGATGACGTCACAAATGTCATTCTTGTCAAAAACTGATTCCAAACAAACTTCTGTCGAATTTAAATCAGCTTGTCCGAAATTGTTTCCGTTGTTGTTCAACTTCTTTTGCCTGAGAAAACAAAATCCAAACAACCAAACACAAACTAATAAGCAAAGCAACAAGTCATCAACAGAGAATGTCACCTAAAAGTCTTTGTTTGGAATCAGTTTTTGACAAGAATGACATTTGTGACGACACACTTTCCTCGTCTATTGTTAAACTAAAAACTTCTTGAAGCTATTCTTGAAAGGCTTTGAAAAAAATCCCTATTGGAAAAATTGAAAAATGTTGATTTTTCACTTTATTATAAACAATCTAAAAGACTAAAAAATGGAAAATGCAAATAAAGCTATGAATTTTTTTTTGTATTCCAATTTGTTCGTATTTTGATTATATAAAGATACATAAAAATATTTTTTTTAAACTTCTCACTATGATTGAATAATTTTTATTGATTTTTTAAAATTATATAGAAAATACAACCATTTTTTTTTACACAACAAATGACACATGGTTGTTTTTGTTATTTTTTGCAATATTTGTAAAAATGTATCGTGAAAATTCATTTGTTTATAACGAATTGTTTTTTAAATAAACAAAAAAAATATAAATAAATAGTTTTGTTTAGAACATCGAAGAGCAATGGAAATTATTTTTAAAAAAATGGTTCCTTAATATTCATATCTGGTAGCAAAAAAAATAGTTAATCAACAAATGCGTTTTTAGGAAATACATTTTTTTTAAGAAATGATTTTGTTCTTAAAGATCATAATATTTATTGCTGATTAAAATTTCAAAAACAAAAATTCAAATATCTTTTAAACAATGCATTTGTTCATAACAATTATTTAAACAATCATAGTAAGAAATTTAAAAAAATCTATTTTATGTATCTTTAAATAATCAAAATAAGAACAAATTGGAATATTAAAAAAAATTCATAGCTTTATTTGCATTTTTTAGTCTCTTAGATTGATAATATCAAAGTGGAAAATCGTTCTTGTAGGCTAGACTAATATATCACCTGCAACATTGAAAAAAGAATATTTTCGGTTTTCCCATCAACGCTGAGCAATTCGTAGTATCGAATCTGCTCAGAACGTCGTCTATAGGCAAACTCTCTCCATCGATCCCCACGATTTGCGTGTAGCCTCCACGAACGATTTCTCCATTTTTGCTGTTGTGTCCGTGACTCATTATTATTATCACAGAAATGTCGACTTTCTCGAGAGATCGGTCCGATTTGTATTTGTTTATTTTATCACTCATTTCCTGAAATAAACAATTATATCCATATCACTCCTTTTGTTGGTTCGTACGGGTATACAGGGTCTTTCACGATGAGCGTTCGTTTGGAATATATGGAGAACCATTTCAAATGAAAACTTGAAATTTTGTGGTAGTGGGTTTTACAATATGGCCTTCTCAACTGAAATATTTTCAACTTCCGGTATGCCGGAAGTAGATGACAACTTCCTCATTTTTAACAGAACACCCTGTTTGTTTGAAAGTGGTTGACAACGTATTAGTAGAATTCTTCTGGTCTTCGATTGTCTAGAAACAAAGAAAATAAATTCTTTGCATGTGTTTGAGACACGACGTTTCAACAGTTAACATGTACTGTCGTTATCAAGTATGTGAATGCGACAAGATATCTCGGATACTTATTATATAGCATGCAACTAATGTACCTGCTATAATAGTTATTTATGTATTAAGGGCGTAAAGTAGGCGTAAAGTGACACTTTACGCCCGGCGAACCGGGCGGTAAAGTCTACTTTACCGCATAAAGGTAATTATGGTCTTCGTGGGGTCTCTCTCAAGACATCAATGTTGATTAATGTGATACAACGACACATAGTTTTTATTGAAATCTCAATCGATCTAGATGAGTGATAAGTGGCAACCACAGAGATTCGGAATGTGTGGAAGCCACTTATCACTCAGATATATCGATTGAGATTTCAATAAAAACTCTGTGTCAAGACCAGTCATCAATAATATAAATCCTTTATTTAGTCCATTTGGCTAATATACATTTTCAAGTAATTGCATAAGTTTCAAGAAATGAACAATACAACATATTCTCACAAATTGGGCATTTGAACCCTTGTCACAAAACAGATAAATATATGTATATATATATATATATGTATATATGATACAATACAGACACACACACTTATATATACACATCTACAACATCTATTGTTGTTAAAAAAATTGTTTTTTTCCGTTAACCAGCTATCGTCCCCTTACGAACGGCAGCCCTCAGAAGTCGAAACTTGTGCGAGCTAAGGATTAACGAGGTCTTACCTTTTTACGTGCGATTCCTAGCACTTTCTCGGGCCATCAGAAAAAGTTCTGCAGTCGCTAGGGTTTGAACCTTTGACTGGCAGCCAAAAGTGATTGAAACAATGTCGCTTTAACCACTCGGCTACCTGACACACACACCCACATCTATACACATTCTAAAAAATATTTGATGAATACACAAAATACGTTAAACATACTAAAACATAATATGTACTGCAGTCATAGTTAAACATTTAAACGAACTAAACAAAATGAGGAAGTGGCTACTAGGTTTTTTGTTGATCAAGAAAATATGATTTTAACTTTGTCTTGAAGGATGTTAAAGATGTTATACGTTTGATCTCTTCTGGCAGATTATTGTAGCTATCAAGTCCCTTGAAAAAAAACGGAATTTTGTGTATGTGTTAATGTGACTTGTTGAATATAAAAGTCGGTTTTGGATCTTGTATTGAATCCATGGATTTAGTCATTGTACATAACTTTTTCTTGTAAATATGTTGGGGAAATGTTATTTTGAAAATTAGGATTAATGTTTGGTAAAAGAGGAAATAATTAATTGGTAACCATTCTAGTTGCTTCAACATCTCTCTTATGGGTGTTAATCTTCTGCAATTTAAAATTATGCGCATAGCTCTGTTTTGGAGTTTCTGTAAACGAGCTAAATCATTCTGTTTCAGCAGATACAGAATTGTATAATAATAAGTAAAATGAGGAAGAACTAATGTATAGTAACATTTTTGTCCATCTTGTCAAATAGGGGGCACAAAGAGATAAGAAATATATTTTAAATGAATGAAGTTGGCATGATCTTTAAACTGTAATCCTCTCTCCACATGAACCCCGAGATATTTAAATTGGTTGACCCGTTCCACATTATCAGGTCCTAGCATTATCTCAAATTTTTGGTTACAAAAGCTTCTAAATCGTTTTTCTGTACTTATTACCATGTACTTGGTCTTCTCAACATTGATCTATAATTAATTAGCACAACACCAACTGTAAATAGAATTTAAGGTTCTGTTGATGGTTTCTATCAGTTTCGTGTGATCACTATATACATGAGAAATAAATTAGTGTATCATCTGCAAAAAGATGAACTGAGCTCTCACCTACCACCCCCGGCAAATCATTGATATACATCAAAAATAATAGGGGTCCCAGCACACTTTCCTGCGGTACACCCTGTTCACATTCTATATCATCTGATATTTTATTGTTTATCTTAAGCTTTTGTTTTCTGTTCTTCAGAAAGCTTTTCAACCATTTCAGGATTATTCCTACTAATTTTGTAATAATCTATCTCTGTGAATTGTCTCAATACACAGAGATAGATTATTACAAAAATAATAACACTCCCCAGAAAAAGGTCGTTGTATCACATCAATTAACATTGATGACCTGAGAGGGACCCCACGAAGATCATAATTACCTTTATAGCAGGTACATTAGTTGCATGCTATATAATAAGTATCCGAGATATCTTGTTTACAGAACGTCGGTGAGGCAACAGGTCCGGCTCTAGTTTGTTACAATTTCAAGTTTTTATTTTGAATGGTTCCCCATATATTCCTAACGAACGCTAGTCGTGGAAGATTATGCGTATACGTTTTAAAGTGAGAAATCAAATAAATCGAGCCACTCACGGATTTTTTCAGGTTCCTATACACTTTAACCTCGAATCCAATCTTCTTGAACAAGTCGGAAATCCTTTCCTCATCAATTTTCGCGCCTTTTCGCTCTTCCTCCTTCTTCATGAACTTTACATTGTTTATGATCAACGCTCTACCTCTCTTCTTCCCGTTTGTATCATAAGTAGGGATTCTGGGGTCTCTGTTCTGAGAAAACTCGTTTGTAGTTCTGTTTGTTAATGGTGCCGTTGATGAATTAGGATTGCGGGATATACTCTGATATGCGGATGAATTTCTGATGGGTACGCTTGAGTTAAAAGGTTTTGCATCTATGTCAAATATTGTTCTTCGTTGGCTACTTGCAGGAAGAGACGTTCTTTTATCGTCTGGCCTCTTGAATTCAGATGATGTAATCGCAGTTGAGCTTTTAGCAAGAGGAGAGCTCAACACATTCTTGGAATGTACTGAAAAATGAATCAACGGGCTATTTTATAAAAATGCGACTTTATAGTTACCTGCTGTCTCTGAAGGTGGACCCTTGCTTGGACGTAGACTATAGTACACCGGAGAATATTTAATCTGATTACTAGCTGTTTGGCTGGTGGAGGTGCTTGGACTGAGAAGTCTGTTATTATCATCAAATATTGATCTTGGTTTGCTGGTTTGGCTTGGAAATGATGTAGAGCTCGACTTAGTGGGGAGAGAGATGCTGGAACTCGTTGAATATGCTGAAAAATTAACAGACAGACTATGTGTAATCTTAGCACGTGACGTCCAATGGACGTACTGTACTGGTAATGCTTTGTACGTTTATTGGATGATCAGTGGACGTAAAATATTGGACCATCGTGATATATCAATAAGAGAACGATTTTGGATGTATACAGGGTGTCCCACGAAGATTAGAACGGAATATCTAGGAACTCGGCAGTACTAGAAAATTGTAATTTTGGGGTGAATTAAAGCAATTGGTGCAGCTTTTTTTGGTATCATGGTACCCAATGAGCTTTTTTTTTCTGTCACGTGACATCAGAATGGCACTTCTATGTTCTTCACGATAAAAGGATTTCAACAAACTATCACACTTGTGGTCTAAAACGATTAGTTTAAGAACTACTGGTACTTCAATATCATTGTCCCACGACGTTTTTTAATAAAATATGGATGATTAATATATTTTTGCCTTGTTTTAATCATAACAAAAAATATAGGACTGCCCAAATATACAGGGTGACCCTAAACCTAAATAATTCGGCAATTTTGTTCGTTTCAGACGTCGCGTCGTGGGACAAAGGATATTGACGTACCTGTATTTCTTAAATTAGTCGTTTTAGACCACAAGTGTGATACCCCAAAATCACAATAATTCTCTATAACTTTCCAAGTTTCGAGATATTCCCTATCCTAATCTTCGTGGGACACCCTGTATACAGCAAAGTGATAACTTACTTTTAGTCTCTACTCTTTGAACGCTCGTTTGTGAAGAAAATGAAGAACTACTTATTTGTGACTGGTATGAGACTCCCCTGAAACATGTATTTCAATCATTTCATATAACAAATTATAAAAAATGTACTTCTTATCAGTTACAAATATTACAATTATTATTTCAAAGGTTTAAAAATGATTTGTATGTCCTAGCCCTATACGCGAATGTATACCCTCATACATATCAGGATTGGCAAATCATGATATTTATACAGTGCGACGCTAAATTATGGAACAAATTCATTATTTCTGAATATAAAGATATTTCGGAAAAATCCTCGGACATGATTTTCTTTTCCGATGGGCCCATTTTTGAACCCCACCCAAAATATATAGGGTTATCCGCAATTCAGTAAAAATGACTTTGGTAATATTTTTAAATTGGACACCCAGTATATTTGTCCATATTTAGTTAGAGATCGTCATTACAAATCCAGTGATACCAAGTTTGATGGGATTATGTCAAACGGCTGCGGAGATATGGCCAAAAAACTTCCTCGTATGTCTAATGAGTATGACTGCGAGACTCCACACGATTCAGAAGGTTAAAAGTCTCTGTCGCACTCATTGGGTATATGGAGAAGTTTTTTTGCCATATCTCCGCAGCCGTTTGACATAATCCCATCAAACTTGGTATCACTGGATTTGTAATGACGATCCCTAACCAAATATGGACAAATATACTGGGTGTCCCATTTAAAAATATCAATAAAGTCGCTTTTCCTCAAATGCGGATAACCCTGTATATTTTGGGTGAAGTTCAAAAATTGGCCGTTCGGAAAAGGAAATCGACCTGTTCGAGAATTTTTCCGATATATCTTTATATTCAGAAATAATGAATTTGTTCCATAATTTAGCGTCGCACTATAAATATTATAATATCATCATTTTGATTTTGTTCCTAGGCTAAAATGCAAAAAACAAAATATAAAATATACCCTTATTTTGGTAAAAACTAAAATCAAACTTTAGTTTAAAATAACAAAAAACGAGACAAAAAATAAAATTTTTGTCTAAAATATACAGGGTGACCCATGGTTAAACCGCCAAACGTTTAGGATCGGGTTTTTAGGCAAAAATAAGACTTTTGTTTCCTATAATCATGTGTCGTAACTTGCTTCGTTTTCGAGATACAGGGTGTCAAAGTTCCTCAGCCTGTACGATCTCCTGACTTAACCCCCATGGATTTTTGTATAGGGTACAATGAAAACCGAAGTGTATGCTGAGCCCAACGACGAAGGTATTTTCCTAGAAAGGATTGTTCAAGCAGCTCTAGAGGTCATACCAGCAAAAGGTGCCGTGCAGCTGCAGAATCCATCGTGTTCTAGGTGCGAACTTTGAAAAAAATTAATTTTTGTTTTTCTGTTTACTAATAAAATACAATGAATACATTAAAATTTCTCCTAATATTCTCAGGAAGTTTTTGTTCTTGTTACAAGGAATCGATTTTTAAATTGTTTCTCAAAAATGAAGGAAGATACTGAAATAAACAAAAAAAAATTAATGGCTTAAACCAGAAAAAAACTGAACATGCAAAAAAACACTGGATGAGTACAATATTCGCCTTATTAATATTAATTAGATTACCCCTTGGGACGACACTGGGACGCTATAAGTACATTAAAAGAAACCCCTTATTGCCGCATACAAACATGACAGGTTTTATTGAAATCAGCTAGAAGGTTTTTAAATCATTGCTAAAAAACAATTTTTTGTAAAAACGTAGAACACTCTAAGCAAGTTTTAGGACACATTGTTATAGGAAAAAAGTTTCCATTTTACCTATACTCTATTCCAAATAAGAATATAGTGTTTGAAGCTCAAGCTTCACGCTAATTGGTTGAAATCCATGCCAGTATCACATAGTGCAATACCATATATAAGCTGCTATCTGAAAATATGGTAACATTTTCAAATTTGGCGCTTTCCTTGGCCGCAACAAAAATCTAGCTCTGTGAGTTTTCCTCGCTGATCACGGCGCCACCTACTGTATTCTTATTTGGAATGGAGTATAAACAAGGTCATTGATTTAAATCAAAAAGAGTGAAGGTCCCAAAACTGAGCCCTGTGGAACACCAGTGTCCACATTTAATAAGTTTGCATGAGTACGTATATCGATCCCATTTCACATATATTCTCCTGAAATTCATATATAATATGCAAAACATTGCAACGATAATTGTATTAAGGCTTCATTAGTCATTCATACCCTTGCGAATATTCGCAAAAAGATTGCGGTGAATGATGAATCATAACGTGTCATTTTTCAGTAGTTGTAGTTGTCATGATCATTCACCGCAATTTTTTCGCCGTATGAGTCGAATCGCAAAGAATTTGCGAATATTCGCAAAAGTATGAACGGACCTTTAAGAGATAAAACACCACTTTCGACAGGAAGATCGGGCTGGCCAACTTCCCGAAGGGAAAAGGCCAAACGAAGAAGTATTACAGGGTGAACCATGAACCTTGCTCTGCCCTTTAAAGATAGGTCATAGACAAAGGAATAAGGTATTTATGTGTTCAGAAGTAATAATTGTGAAAAGATCTTTGTTTTTACTCACCCTGATGATATATTAGGAACACTCATTCGTTTGGCATCTTTTTTCTTCAACATTATTACAAACTGTTCTGTTCCTCTTCTGGAAAATTAAAATATTTCGATCTATTATTTGAATATATCACTTGTACAACTCATCTCTGTAATTCACTGTGCATGGTTGTTTAATTTTCATATAGATAAGCACTAGATAAGATAATATTCTGATATCAATCGATAAGGATATTATAACTACAGAATTGGTATTTTATTTTCAAATCATTTGGTTTTTATTTTTTCCTTCAATTTGATCGAGTTAATCTATAGCCTACTATAATTTGATAGAAAACTAAAATAGATTTGAGTAAATTGCTTATATGACAGTTTTGCACTATTGTCGCTGAATTGATTTCAAAGGTTCTTTCTGTATGCAAATGAAAATGAAAAATGTCTCTGTCTTCTAACGAAAAAGTCACTCTGTTATTCTCAAACACTATATTTCATGTTAACCCATATATAAACTGTATCCATTATAGGTATTTGTGTTATCAGGAAAGATTTTTAAAAGTAACATTAAGATCTCCAGTGATTTCCAAATTGGAATAATATAAAATAACCCCATATATATCGAAGTCTTTTATAGCCTCTCACTCCTCTCAGTATACATACCTGATAAAGATAAGATTGGTGTTTTTTATTATCTATCAATACAAATAATATGATCGTTACAATAAAACTATTACAGTCTTATTTCCTCAAATAGGAAAATCACTAAAATCGCTATTCAAAAGTTTGAATAGTATGACAACAGTACAGTCGGTACTATCGGTAGCTACTTTCGTAGACGACAGTAAAATACGCTCTGTGATTGGTCACTGTAATGGCAACATGATGTTCAACATCAAGGAGACTAAAATTTAACAAGGAGGGTTTAATAAGCTATAGCCAATCAGAATCTTGCAGCGTCAACGCGTCATAGTGACCTACTTGGATATGAGTACAGAGTCGAACTCGAACCAAGCAACAAAGCTGTCAGCAGTAACTCTCATGTACCAAGAGCTAGTCCGTCACTGTCTATAGAGAACGGCGGTCATGACACCTCCTACTACGTGAAGAAGACTAAAAACAAGGAGTGTTTGATTCCCATAAGACAATGGGGACACTAGTAGAAAGAGATGAAAGAACATTTGTGACGAAATGTGACGTAGTTATACATGTCATGGCCGCCGTTCTCTATAGACAGTGACGGACTAGCTCTTGGTATATGAGAGTTACTGCTGACAGTTTTGTTGCTTGATTCGAGTTCGACTCTGTACTCATACCCAAGTACGTCACTATGACGCGTTGTTGATACAAGTTTCTGATTGGCTGGAGCTTATTAAACCCTCCTTGTTTTTAGTCTTCTTGCTACTACGTCACATTTCGTCACAAATGTTCTTTCATCTCTTTCTACTAGTGTCCCCATTGTCTTATGGGAATCAGGCTGGATTCCCACAGATCCGATGTCCGATGATCCGATGGTACGAAAATGTTCTGATTGGTTGAATTGGTAGGTGTAACAACAAATCAACCAATCAGGACATTTTCCAACCAATCAGAACATTTTCGTACCATCGTGTCATCGGACGTCGGATCTGTGGGAATTCAGCCTCAAACACTCCTTTGTTCAACATGACAGGCACCCACATGGAAACTGAGTTGAAAATGCGTAAATTATTAGCCAACCTGAGTTGCTTTACTTACCTTACTTAAAAAGAATAATAATACAAAATTGTTAGGACATAATAACTATTTATCCAAAATTCAGAGACGCTACCTGTTTGCTTTTTGTCCGAACCATTCACGGAACGCGTCCCTATTGGATTATACCATACTAAAGGCTTGTACATACGAAGGCGTAGAAGCGCCAGATGTAGTGATTTTCTCTAATTCCCAGATAAATCTGTCTATTAGACAGTTATTATAATTGACAGATACAAATGTCTAATAGATAGATTTATCTGGGAATTATAATAATTATACCAATTCCTAGATATAACTGTCAAATAGCCAAATATCTGTCTAATAGACAGATAATATAAGTCTATATTAGACAGATGATACCAGTCTATTAGACTGATAATACCAGTCTAATAGACATCTAATATCAGTCTTCTAGACAGATTATATCTGTCTAGTAGACACTTATATCTAGGAATTAGTATAATTCCCAGATAAATCTGTTTATTAGACACTTTTTATCTGTCAATTATAATAACTGTCTAATAGACAGGTTTATCTGGGAATTAGAAAAAATAACTACATCTGGCGCTTAAATTCTTTTATTCATTTTATTTATCTATTTATTCCTTAGATGGAATATGAGATAAAATAATACAAGACAATATTAAAAAATAATTAAAAATGGAATGATAACAACAGATTAGACATAGACATATAAGAAATGTGATACTACTAATGAGTCAAAATTAGTAAATTTCAAATCAGCATAATTTTTTCCCCACACTCTGAGTGAGTACACACTTGTATTGTGTAGTGTGAAAAACCAGCATAACATGAATACATCATATATATATATATATATATATATATAAGTGAAAATAGAGTATATTTCGTTTTAATTCCGAGAGTTCTAACCTTTGACAGCTGTTTCGTGCTAACGCACTCATCAGAAAGGATTTATGGAGCTCTCGAAATCAAAACGAATCCACTCAAGAATTAATACCGTGAGGCAAGACAGAATATAACAGGAAGTTATTCAATGACATCTACAGTCACTAGTTGAAACTTAATTTGACACGAACCAAGGAATCCAAAAGTAGAGGTTTGTCCACAAATTGACAGGCAGCCAACAATTCGTTGTTCTGAATTGTTGGCTGCCTGTCAATTTGTGGACAAACCTCTACTTTTGGATTCCTTGGTTCGTGTCAAATTAAGTTTCAACTAGTGACTGTAGATGTCATTGAATAACTTCCTGTTATATTCTGTCTTGCCTCACGGTATTAATTCTTGAGTGGATTCGTTTTGATTTCGAGAGCTCCATAAATCCTTTCTGATGAGTGCGTTAGCACGAAACAGCTGTCAAAGGTTAGAACTCTCGGAATTAAAACGAAATATACTCTATTTTCACTTAGATTCTGCTGCGTTCCTCATAACGTATTAGAAACTTGATTGAACCTTGGGTTGGTCAGAACAACGAATTGTTGGCTGCCTGTCAATTTGTGGACAAACCTCTACTTTTGGATTCCTTGGTTCGTGTCAAATTAAGTTTCAACTAGTGACTGTAGATGTCATTGAATAACTTCCTGTTATATATATATATATATATATATGTTCGGAAAGGTTTCCGCGGTCAGAAATATGTACATTACTAAGTTCATGGGTTGAACGCGGTTCAACCCATGAACTCAGTAATGTACATATATATATATATATATATATATATATATATATATATATATATATATATATATATATATACATATACAATAAGAAGTCGGAAATAAAAAGATATTACTACATTACCGAAAAATGACATGATAAAAGTAATAAGACGTACTCTGATTACTCTACTTGCTTGAAGTTGATCTTTCAAATGAGAAAGACAAATGAAGTACAAGTGTCAGAGATAGATGAACAATGTGAAAGTGATCTCGATCAACTAGAGCAGTGTTCAATAAACATGCCTAATGAGTCGAATCGCAAAAAAATTGTGAATATTCGCAGGGTATGAGTGAGCCTTTATGCACTAGACAGACTGGGCACTCCGGTCACAGAACACGGTTAGGTGTTCTGTGCTCCAGTCTCGTCTCCGACAGGGCGACAGACAGACTTGCATGAAGTGTTGTCATTTCTATTGGTTCGTTTTGAATTGTCTGATAAATCAAACGAAGAGGAAATTGCACAGATTGATGCACGAGCAGAAAACTCATTCAAAAGTACACTTATTCAGTGACACCGAAGCTTCAGACATGTAGCTTTTTGCCTGAAAGAAAATGTAACATTTCAGGCATATTTTCGGAGATCTAGTAAAACCGCAATAAGTTACAGTTGTAAAAAATGGCACCTTTGATCTTTGATCAAACTTTATCGTGAGCCACTGGCTTACAGTTATACCACCACAAAAAATTTAAAATTATAGAACAAAGACCAAGAGAGAGAGAAGATGAGAGAAGTAGAGAGAGTAGATCCGAGATCGAGTCGTCGAGTCGATCGAGATGGGAAATTGGGAATCGAAATATTCGAAATAGGAGATGGAGAATATGGAGAAAAGTTGCTTGTTGTTATGTATAGAAGAGGTAGATTTTACTATTACATCTCTAATTATGTATGCTTCTAGTGAAATATAAATAAATAATAATTTGATTATTTTTACTCCATATATTGTTTTCAAGTTTATGGCGGTTTATGCATCATATTCGCAAATTAAAAGGTAGTCAAGTTTTGTCTTTATGTATCGTTGAGTTAACTGATGTTTTTTACATCTTATTAAAATTAGTTTGCGGTAATGTCAATCACGATTCGTTTTTATGTAATAAAGCTTATTACGTGAAAAAATATACTTCGAAGAAAATTTTAATCTAACCTTACTTTTTTCAGAATCAAGTAATTTGCCAAAAAAATTAATTCAAATAAAAATTCGACCAAAAGCAATATGAACGGTAATTCAAAAGGAGGGATTTCAGCGATTAATGATTCCAGAAATAATCGTAGGAGTTCCAGAATTCAAAACACTAAAGATTCTTCAAAAAATGACACTTTTCAAACTCAAACAGACAAAAAGTCCTCAAAAGTTCCTACAAGACAGCATAACGTCCACGAGGAATGTAGCGAAAACAACAAAAATAATGTGCAAGGCGAATTGGAAGCTCTTTTTGATCAAAGTGATGAAGAAGACTCATTTGGGTCAATTAACACTTCGCAACAGCAACACACAAAAAGTATAAATTCACTGGCATCCAGAATTGAAGATGTTAGTAAAGAAGATGTCAAACACAATATCTCAAACACCTACCTTGCTACAAGCAGTAGTTTTCAGCCTGAAGATGTATCAAAGGTTTTGAAAATCCTGTCACAACCAAGTATTCTACATGATGCATCTGATTCAAAACCAAAGACTGGCTTGAAAACTTACTCCAATCGGAGGAAATCTTCTCAGAAAAATAACATTGTTGAAAGTTTTGGGTTACCAGACACTCCAATAGTTCACGAGAGACCTTTAGTTAATAGTGTATTAGATACTGAAATTTTAGATGCCAGTGAAATCACGATATTAGATATAAAGTGTATTGATGATGATTGGGACATACCAAATCTCAGTCATCACGACTTTTCACACCTAGAAGAAATAAGGGTGAAGTCTGATCCTCAAAAGTATTTCAAAATTAGACACCCCTCTGGGAATTTGGTAGATATACAGAATAATGATTTTATCTTCACTTCTACACCAGATGTCAAACCAGGTAGGCAACCAAAGAGTGAAGTTCCATCAGTGAATAAATCAAGTGATAAAGAAGTAGATATTGACTCAATAAAAAGTAACATAAGGAAATTGTTGAGAGAAAAGTCATTAGAAACAACCCCAAAGAAAGCTCCAAGTGATACTAGCCACAAGCAAGGTAGAAATTCCTCTAAAGTTTTCATTCAGAATGGAAACATATCTTTGGAGGACAGTGAAATGGAAATTTTCAACTCGCCAAGTGTTTCGTCCAGCTCACATAATGCAACAAGTGTCAAAACTAACTCACTGTCACTCTCAAAGTTAAATAAGCATCAGAATATCCACAAACGCGAGGAACTGGAAGTTGTTTCTGAAAGACGGAGGAACTTGAGGTCTTCTGGTAGATGGCAAGAATCACCTCTGAATAATGCAAGAAAATCCAGTGTATTTGAATGTACTGACAATAGTCCAAGAACCAGACTTGGTTCAGGTTTGAAAAAGGAAGACAGTATTGATGAGGAAGTGGAGAAAATCTTGTCCAAACCAAGAAACAATGTAACAGAAAATCAACTGAGGAACAACAAGAAACTCAGCAGTGTTGAGCATTGTCTAGGTACCAACTTGAAATTAGATGATGATATTATTACAACTCCTAGAAGAATCCTTAGATCAAGGTCTAGTCTGGACATTCCTTTGGATGGGAAATCAAACAAAGTAAACTCGGGAAAGAAATTGTCTGTCCGTAAAGTACAATCATCTTTAGGAAGGAGGTTGAGGTCTGTCAGTCAAGAAAATGTCAGCACATCTAATAGTAATCAAGAAATAAATTCTACTACAAAAGTAGATAACATTCAGAGGAAAACGAGAAATTCCTTGAATGTTTCAATCGTTAACAAAATTACAATAGGCTGTGATGGTCACAGACCAAGGAGTAAAAGTGACAGCAGTAAGATGAAAGAAAATCTACAAAGTGGCGGTGTTCCTCAGTTAAAAGTTCTTTTATCCCCTTTAAAACCAAAACTTTTCATTGACAGATATAAGTGTGATAACCTCAATACCACTAGAAAAAGTTTGAGATCCTATAAAGAGGTTTCAGAAATCTCTGTTGAATGTCACATCGATGCTGAAAAACTCCCGTCAACTGAAAAAGATCCCACTGCTGAAAAATTGATTTCCACTGAAATTAATGCCAATGCCAAAAAATTAATTTTACCTTCACATTCTATTACTGAAAAAGAAGCTCCTATCGAAAGTAACTCTGAATTTGATTCAACCTCAATTCAAGAGGCTGTGCTAAGTAAAAGAATAAGACAACGGATGCCCCAAATATTTGATGACGGTTCATCATCGTCTGAAAGTGCAGATATTGATCTCAATCGCTATCCAGAAACACTTCCAGTTTGTACACTGCCTGAAAAAGTCGTTGAAAGCGACGAAAATTCAGTGGGACTATTCACCGATATTTTTTCCACTGAAGTACCTGATGAATCCCAGCAGAATGAACTTGATATTCTAAATAGTATCAGTGAACCTCCGCTGCAAACTGAAGATAACATAGAAGATGCAGAAACAACTGCTGAAATGGTCAGTCATACAATGCCAGAAGAGTTGGAGGAGGGTTCTGATGTATTGGGTGAAAGAAAGATGATTTCTGAAGTGCTTCCTGAAAAAGATTCATCAGAGCAGACAAATTCATTGTTGGTTCATGATTTCGAACCTGATTCCTCAAGTGAGCCAACCAGAGCTGAAGGTGTTGGGGCTGCTGAAGAATCCACAACTGAGAGTGTGAAGGCAATAGCAGAAACATATAAAAACGAAGCAGATGATTTACAAGACAAAATTTCTGATAGATCCGAGGAAACCAAGATTATAGAACCTACAGAAATCATCCCAACCATGCCTGAGGTTTCTCCTTCTGAAATCCAAATTGATTATGTCTTAGAAAGTGAAAAGGAACCACTGACTCCAGTTGCTGAGGTCTGTACTACCAACATAGATGAATCTCCAAGCAAATGCCTCACAATTGCAGAAGGAGAGTCACTTGTTCCACTTGGAAGCACACCAGAAGTTGAAATTAACAGCAACAAGGATAAAATTGACAACACTATATCTGTGTTGGACGAGATTGAGCCTACTTCAGTTGTAGAACTTGAGAATGTTACATCAGATGAATATCCAGAAATCCAGCAATTACAGGAGGAAGAGAAATCCACTGCTACAGTTGAGGAGAAAGGCTTATCCATAAATGATAATTTCCAAGAAAATCTTAGTCCAGAAGCAAGTTCTGAAATGCTTTCTATTGTAAATGAGGAATCAGAAGTTAGGGATGACAAGCTAACACCTGTGATGCACAAGGACTATGGAGAATCTCTACTCAACGAGACCACACTACCTGAAACCATGGATACTAATGAAGAAGAAGTCAATGAGGAAAAAGATAAAAATGAACCAGTTGAAGAAGAAATCGAAACAGTTCTATCTGATGTATCAAGTATTTCCTCCAGCCCTGTGTTTCGTAATCTTCGAAAAAGAAAGACAATTAAAAAGAAACGTTTGAAGCCATCTAAAATTAGAAAAAGGAATAATGGGTCTTATAAATTAAGAAATCGGGGTAGTTCGTATAAAGTTAGTAAATTATCTAGGACTACAAGAGTTTCAACTCTGCCCTCTTCAAGTTATAGAAACAGACTTGCTAGCAGGTCAAACAAGAGAATTGGCACTAGAATACCTCTGGAAGACCACTCCAAGTGTTCAGAAATCTCTGACCAGCGTAAATTGCTTAATGGACACAAAATTGAGGATCAGGTAGCTGGCACATCAAAAAATGAATGCTTGGGAGACCTCAAACCAGACCAGCAGGTTAAGAGAAAGCGTGGAAGGCCTAGGAAAGTAATCATCCTGGAGAAACCCCCTGAGGTGAAGACCTTATTGCCCAAGTCAAGGCCCAATGGTGAGATACTCAAAAATAAGATTAGACCTCAGACTTCAGAGCAGGTGAATGGTAGGAAACGAGGAAGGCCGTGCAAAGTACAAAAACCTGCAATACCACCAAAACCACAGAAGCCTGGGATGTCCAGGGAAGTGGCAATGTTGCTGGAGAGTGACAGCACCATTGTTTTCAACCCTGTTCAGTCAATGGGTAGTTGCGGATCACTGTTTTTGAAAGACAAAACGATAGTAAGCAGTAGGGAAAGCTTAACTACTCCTCTTGCGTATATATTCAATGGAGCAAGCCACTCTAGCCCCAGTCAAACACAGTTGTTCTTTGAGAATGTGTTTGATTCCCAGAACACCATTGCCGATCACGTGAAAAAACGCAATAGGGATGTTGTAAGTTATAAAATATCAGGCTCCAACAGAGCATCAGGTGGTTGTGTGAAGTCCAACTCCTTTGAAGTACCTTTGAAACACAACAGTTCCCTGCGAAGCTGGAAATCACTTGATTTCAGTGTTATAACGAAAAACTTCGAATTCCTAGAACCCTTGAAGACGGATGAAGATGTCAGTAAAGCAGCAAAACTTGAGTTGGAGGAATCACCGCTTTCTTCGATCAAGCTTAAAGTGAATGGCGAAATCACCAGCCCAGTGTTGTTGGATGACTGCAAAAGAGGTCTCGGTAGGCCTAGAATTAACTCTTTGGTCAAAAAGCAGCCTAAGCTAGATGCTCAGGAAATAACAGTTACAGCTGGATCAAGTTCAGATCTGTCAAATAGCGAAGCTAGCAAAGAAACAAAGAGGTCTAGTCTGAGAAGCTGGATGAATCAAAGTCGCCCTTGTGAAGAACCAGAATTTTCAGACTTTGAACAAAAGATGGAGAATCTCAAAGACCTCAATTCTACTGAAAATGAGACTTGCAGTGTAGAAAAAACAACACCAAGGAGTAAAACTAGTTTGGGGGCAAGAGTTAGGGGCAGCGACATTGAAGACAGCCCTAAAGCCAGAGGTAGGCCTAGGAGGAAATCTCTGGACCAAGAAGTTTCCAGGACAGATGAGGCCGAAGGAAATGCGAAGTGGAAGAAGGGTTTTTCTATTATTTCCGCATCAAAGTTCTCTAGGAAGTTGAGAAATGTTGAACCAGAGAATTTGAGAGATATCAAAGGCAAGTAATAAAAATTTCATTTTTTTTTCACATTCCTAGACTATATAAGATTTATAAACTAATTAAATTGGATATAAAATCTGGATATTGATAAACAATCATAAAACAGAATGATGGATTCGAAAGTCAACATTACTTAGCTGTAAATTGATAACAGGGTCTAAAAATATCCTTGTGGAACTCCGTTTTTTATACTTTCATTCTATTGTATAGATAGATAGATTTTAGATTTTTTTATTGAAGCTTTCAATTTGAAACAGTTGAAAAACTCAAGTCATAAGTACAAATTACAAATAAGTACAGTAAATGATGTATATAAATATAGAAATCAACTTAAAAACTACAATTTCTAAACCTAACTTACATTATCATAAAACATTTAGTAAAATATCACAGTCAAAAGAAGGAACTTCTAAATGAACACAAAAAACTATATACTTAATATAGATTATAAATAAAATATCAATCTGATTTGTCATAGAATTCTTGTAGTGAATACGGTTCTATGTCACACAATAGATCAAAAACGTATTTTTTGAAAGTGTTTTTTGTTGTACTGTCTTCTCTGATCTTCGAGGGTATATGATTATAAAATTTGATAGCTGCATAGTGCGGTCCTTTCTCGGTATTTTTCAATCTGTGCTTGGGTATAACAAAATTAGATTTGTGCCTGGTGTGGTACTTATGTTTGTGTGTGTCACATTCAAACTTTGATTTATTTTCGTGAACAAAAACTACACATACATAAATATAGATGGCATATACGGTGAGCATTTTGTGATACTTAAAAATACCACGACAGGAGTCTGTGTATTTCATTTTCAACATGGTTTTCATGACTCTTTTCTGCATGATGAAAATTCGTTCTAATTGAGAACTTCCACCCCATATTAGAATTCCATACTTCAGAAAAGTGTAGACTGTCCCATAGTATGCAGTTTTTAGTGCCTCCAAATTCAGGTTTCTTTTCAAAACTCTGATAGCAAAACATTTGGACGCTAGTTTTTTTGCCAGATAGTCAATATGCTTTTCAAAGTTTAGCTTGTCATCTATATATATGCCTAACATTTTTGTGTCTGTAGAGAAGTATAATTCTTCTCCATTACCTACATGAATAGACTCCGGAAAAGTAATATTTTTGCGGGTTGTTTTAAAAACAATGCAATCCGTTTTGGCGGTGTTCAAAAGTAACTTATTTACATTCAGATATGAGGATACTAAAGAAATATTTTTTATTATTGTGTTTTCTAAAGGAATATAAGTATCAACTGGTAGAATGAGATTTGAATCGTCCGCATAACTGACAACTGTAGTGTTTGAGTCTTTAAATAGTTCCGAAAGATCATTTATGTAAGTTATAAAAAGTAACGGACCTAATACACTCCCTTGTGGCACACCTCTTTTAATTTCAGTAAAATCTGATAGAAATTCCTCATTTTCATGTCTGATGCATACTTTTTGTTTTCTATTGCTTAAATATGATTTCAGGAGATCTAGAGCATTTCCTCTGATTCCATAATTATAAAGTTTTTGAAGTAAAATGAAATGATCTACACAATCAAAAGCTTTACTGAGATCTAATAAAACACCGCAAGCACAAGAGTCTAATTCCACTAAGTTATGAACTTGATCAACAAAATCAAATAAAGCTGTTTCTGTGCTTCTGCCTTTGAGAAAACCATGTTGAAATTCATTCAATACATTATGTGCTTTAAAAAAATTCATGATTCTCACTGAAATTATCACTTCAAATAATTTGGAGAAGGCTGACAGCAAACTTATTGGTCTATAATTTGTAAGGTCATTTTGTTCTCCTTTTTTGTACAAGGGTATTATTATTGCCAGCTTCATTTGATCTGGAAATATACCTGATTCAAAACAGGAATTGAACAAGTGGCATAACACTGGTGAAAGGTATTTGACACATCTCTTTAGAATTTTAGATGGTATGTTATCAATACCGCAGCTCAATTTATTTTTGATATTGATGCTTGCCTGAAATATTTCCTCTTCACTAATCGGGTAAAGAAAAATTGAGTTTGACATAATTCCGTTATTAAGGTTTAAACCTACGTCATCTACAACCGGCGCAGCATTAATAAAGTAGGCATTGAAGGCATTTGCCAAATTCTCCCAATCACCATGACTATCAGGTATCACATTTTTCGTGTTTGCAGTCTTGTTATTTAGAATATTTATTAAGTTCCAAGTAGTTTTCGATTTATTGTCACTCTCTTTAATCATATTTTCATAATATTCACTTTTAGTTTTGTTCAAAAGAATCCTGTAAGATTCCCTATATTCGTTATATACCTTTTTAAAAAGTTCATTTCCAAGAGACATTGTCTGCAGTGTGCTAACTTTTTCTTTCATATATTTGACCTCATCATTTATCCATTTCTTGTTATTGATCGGCTTTTCTTTAATTTTTTTCATGGGGAAACAAGTTTCAAAAAGGTCACCGAAAATTCTAGAAAATATATTCCATTTCAAATTTGTGTCAAATTCATTAAAAACCTCATACCAAGTTCGTTTTTCAATTTCAGATATAATATTTGCAATAGATTCATCAGAATAAAGTCTCCTATATATATATTTGTAGTTGCTGTTCGATATGGGATATTTAATAGTTATTAATTGGGCTCGATGGTCAGAGAGACATGAGTCTATAACATTCGATGTATATTGTGAATCCTTCCTAACAATAATGTTATCAATACAAGTTCTTGATCTATTTGTAACACGAGTGTCTTCGTTTATAGTAAGAACTGCGTCGAAAGAGTTTATGACATCTAAAAATTCAGATTTATCTTTGGATTCTACTTTTAAGTTTAAATTGAAATCTCCTGCTATGATAAACGAGTAGTCTTTTGTTGAAAGCAAAGAAAGTAAGGAAGATATCTTTGCAAAAAACACATTCATGTCTCCACTTGGAGGGCGATATATACAAACTATACAAAATACAAGATTTTCCAGGCGACATTCGGCACCTGCACATTCAAAAATGTTTGCTACTGATAATTCGCAAATGTCTTTTCTTGGGTATCCTATTATACCCTCCTCGCAGTAAACAGCAGCACCACCATGTTTGCCTTTTTCACGACAGAAACTGGAAATAAGTTTATAATGATTCACTCCAATAACGCTCAGCTCGTCTTCGCAACCCCAATGTTCACTAATACATAAAAATTGTATATTATAGTCTGTTAAAAACACCTCAAGCTCGTTTTTACTAGTACTTAGGCACTGGATATTTTGATGCAGGAGATTAATTCTTTTTGTGTGAGGGGACAAGACATTTTTGGTTATATTTGTATAGATTGTATTGATTGTAGATTGTATAGATTGGCCTGTTGTCGACTTTGCCAATAACTATCCATTTTAGCTGAGATGATGAATCATTGGGAAATTAACAATCAGCTACAAAACAATCGTCATGGATTTAAAATGAATTGTTACTTGAAACCTTACAGACATTTCCAAAATAGTCTGAAATTGATAAACTGTAACAATTTAAGGAAGTTTTAATACTATATAAGAATATCTTGTTTCCTCTAGTAAGGTAGTAAAAGTAATTCCAAATAATTTATAATGAAATTAATGCAAAAAATTGTAACAATAGGCTACAGGACCTCGTTCCAAATCCTGTTGAATTGAATTGTTTCAGTTAGTGCATTTATTATTATTAAAATTGTTAATTGCCATATAATAATAATAATGCCTCTGAACAAAATTGTTTCCAACTTACAGCAAACAGAAATAATTGCGTCCCTCTAGGGTCTAGGGGTTCCTGTACTCTCCATAGTTTAACGTACGATGTTCGGTCCTTTATTATTACACGATATACTTACCTCGGATCTCTCTGTCACTCATTTCCACGCGCGTTGAAATTTAAATCTTTAAAATTCGCAAACCTCTATTAGGAGCAAATTTTTTGCAGACGTGTTCACAATAAAACAGCGCTTATGCTGAAATAATTTTTTTTCTGTCATCACATCAAGTGAAAGTAACTGGTATCGACATACCTGTTTATACCTGGCAACCCAGTAGTTCGTTCAGGTAAATAATAGACAACCCTATGTCTGCACATTCTACATGTTTCATACTTTAAGTCCAGTACAATATTTTCTTATTATCTTGATGTTGCAATATTTTATGAAAAATCGTTTTTCTAAAAATTATTGAAAATATTCTGTCCAGGATTTTTTTAGACAAACCATTTTTAATATATTTTCTAATATACGAAATTTATTATAAAATAAGTTTGATTCTATTATCAGCTCGGTGAAGGTCGATTTAGGTTCGGATCCTCTACTATAACATGTATTATATTATTGAGTAAATTCGATTTGGGTTTATTAATATTTAGACAATGTCTTTATTGCTGTAATTCATTTCCAAGTGACAAGGTACATTGCAGTTAATAATCTGCCTCTTTTGGTGTTTCAGGTGATCTGTTGAAATTCAAAGTTGGAAGCATAGCTTGGGCGCAGATTGGATCGTTTCCCTTCTGGCCTTGTTTGGTTACAAAAGAACTGGGTACTGGTCTCTTCACGAAGAACGGTAAGGCTTTTAGGCTGGTTTCGGATGTAGTTCCACAGTACGACATTATTTTTCCCAAAAATATATATTTTTCTTCTACAGTCTCAACCAAAAGCGTACCAAGAACTCTGTACCACGTCAGATTCTTCGGGGATAGGGGTAGGAGGGCTTGGATCAGCAAGTACAAGATGATGGTTTATACCAGCAAAGAAGATTTGGAGAAAATTTACAATAAAATGAAAGTGTCCGTGAGTATATTGTTTACCTTTTGTAAGCGCGATTTAAACCACTTTCAGTCTGCGTTAATCAAGCATCTCTTGGTATTTATTTCCATTATTTACAGAACAAGAACAAGTGCTTAGGTATCGATAGGATCTATTATTATCTGAAAAGAAGAAAAAATAGAAAAAAAATTGCTCTTTTTCTCTAAAATCACCAAAAACTAGAGAACGAAATGAGATATCGAAAAATTTTATATAAACAGTTTTACTGTCCTTGAACAGGTCTACAAAAAATTCTTACGTCGTTTCTTCATTACTTCATAATCAAATGAAGTAACACTCTCTAAACCTGAGATTATCAATTTATGGAACAAAAATTGCAAAAACCCGGATTTTTCATCATTTACTCCCCTTTCCCGCCACCCCAGATTTTTCGAATTTTTTATTATTTACCTCCTCAATATTTCCCCCTCTCCACTCCCATTTTTATGAAAAGATAAAGGACAATTGCAAAAATAACATTTATTTGGAAAAAAGACAGTGGCGTATCATTATTTTGATGAAAAATATGACAGGGTATGTTAACAGGGACGCCACTGATGAAAATTAAGAAATCCTTCATCATGGAAAAAATGTATTTTTATGCATACTTGGCATGTACCAAAATTGAAAAAAAAGCTGTCAAATTTCAACATCCTGTATCTCAGAAATGACGCTGTTACGGACCTATGTTCATATGAAGAATTTTTCCTAAAATCATCCAAAAATTATCGCCCTTCAGGATCAGCATTCAATTATAAAACACCCTGTATAGACCTAGGTACTTCAATCTTAATTTATTTTCAACATTGTTATTGTCCAACGGTATATCTTCAAGATGACATCTGAAGAAAATCATGTTAGTTTTCTTTATGTTAAATTACAGTAAATTAGAATCACACCATGATTCACACAGTCAAAAGCTTTAGAAAAATCACAAAATACAGCAGCTGCCATTTCCCCTCCATTAATTTGCGAATATACTTCATATAAAAGAGATAGGATTGCATCTCCTGTGTTTTTGCTTCGAAACGCATTGAAATTATTTGCATTGGTCTAATGCCGATCTCTGTATTTTTCAGAATAAAATGTGGCCCGAAACGCAGTTTTATTCCGTGAAATCCATCTACCAGAAGAAGTGGGTATGCGCAGTGAACGAGGCGCAGCATTTAAAATCGAAGAACTTGAAAGAGAAGCTGCAGTTTTTCGAGGAGATCGCCGCTAAAGCCGACAAGAACATTTCGGGAGACGCAAACAAAATGCTCGAGTCGCCAGTGAAGAAAAAAACCAAAATGTCCAAGTCCGATCCAGCTTCGAATGTTTCTAGCGATACCGAAACGTCGCTAAGGAGAAAAACTAAAACGCCAAAGCCCTCCGACGCGCCATCTACCTCGAACGATCCCGATCACGACGCGAAATCGCCCTTCAGGAAGCCCAAGAAGGAGGCCGAGCAAGAGTCGGAGCTGCCGAAACCGGAAATACCCGAACCCAAGCTGGAAATCGACGAAGAGGAAACCAAGGTCGATCCGTTCCTGCCAGAACCTCGAGTACTAGATCTGCTGGTACCGAAAACAAGCGACGACGCGTCGGAAGTCGAGTCGAAAACTAGCGTGGACAGTCTAGCGATTTTTTCCTCGCATTCGCTAGAGGCGCAAAAGTCGCTGTTCAAGAGGAACACCCTGTTCAAAGGCGTGTCCAAGGAGAAGGTGTGCCAGTTTTGCTTCAAGGCGGGGGACGTCTTGAAGTGCCGCGGGGGGTGCAACGGCGTTTATCACGTTCGCTGCGCTGTTAAAGTGTTGCAGGAAAAAGTTCCCAGGGGAAGGCAGAGGAGATTGTCCAATAAGACCATGGCTGTTTTGGAGGAGAAGGAGATTAAAGAAGAAATCATTGAAAACAATGAACTTGCTGATAAAGATAAAGGTGAGTGATTATTTACAATAATAATAATAATAGCATAGTAGTAGTAATACTTTATTATCCCAAGAAACAATTTTGTTTACAATAGGGACATTAAAAATTAACTACAAAATAAATATAAAAACTTATTTGACAGTAATACATAAAATTAATACAAGTATAATTCATAGCAAATAAAAATATAATTGACCTAACCTTTAGATTTTTTATCCAGAATAGTTAGATTGAGAGCTAAAAGAGACATCAATGAATGGAAAAAGGTAATGTTGAAATTAATATAATGACATTATGATTGTGAGGATCAATGAATTCAATTGAGATGCAAATAAAGAAAATATTTTTTGATTTTACTCTTAAGAGACATTAATGAATGAAAAAAAAAGTAATGTTGAAATTGATATCGTCACTTTTTAAATTTTATTTCAGATGGAAGTGAATTGTAAATTACTATATCATCAATGTATACTGATCTTTTTCCGAAGTTAGTACTGAAATTTCCCACGCTTAGACAGTTTGCTTGTCTTGTTTCATGATCGTGTATACTATTCACTTCCGTGAAATTTAAATTAGAAACTTTCTGTTTAATTCTAATCCAGTAAACTCTTGGTTCTAAAAATGGTAAGTTATAAATACATTTTAATGATTTCTTTTGGAGTTTTTCAAGAGGTCTCAAGACTGAAATATTAGCAGTTCCCCAAATGGAAATCAAATACTGTAGGTTGGAGGAAATAAGACAGTTGTAAATATTCTTCAGGTATTTGAAAAGAACGAATTTCCTAATTTTGAACAGAACACCAATGACTGGATTAATTTTCTTCCTTAGTTTTTTTGTATGTTTATTCCATATTAGTTTTTCGTCTATAATAATAATAATAATAATTTATTTCTTCAATTTAAAAGTACATGTATAATACAAACAGTAAACATAGCACAATAATAAAAGAAAACGTCAAAGCCACGTGTGGAGAATTACATAATACAGACTGAACGTCAACAAATTAAAATATCATGTAATAAAAAATTCTTAGAATTAATAAAATTGATAAAATAGACATTTACAATTCAGGGACAATTGAAATATTCCTCCAATGTATAACAGATTCTCGCTTGTAGTAGCTCTTTCACCCGTTGTTTGAAAATAAAGACATAGGAATTTAGTAATTGTTGTATATTGAATAGATTCAGTTTGAAATAATAGTGGATCGATGGCATTGTTCATGTTTTTTTCGAATTATACATAAAAGTGGTTTTACTAAAATTTAAAGTGAGTTTCACAACTTGCAACCAAATTGAAATTTTTATCAGATCACTCTTCATATTTTCACGTATCTCGTGAAAAGTTTAATTTTTCATTTCAGTTCCAAATTTGTGATGGAGTTGATACAAATCAAAAATAAAACGGGTCCCAAAATCGATCCTTGTGGTACTCCACACTTTATGTCCATTAGTAATACATATTGCTTTCTATTCATAAGGTAATTTTGAATTTCATGAATGTTTTCTCTAATTCCAATGGAGTATAATTTTGCCAACAAAATTTCGTGGCCGACGGTATCAAATGCTTAGCACAAATCATCATATATATATATATATAAATAATTATTTTTCTTCGAACCAAAGCCATCTGATAATAAGTACTCAAATCACTGTTTACTTGATTGATTCCAGAAAACGACGCCAACCTCTTAGACGACGACCACGTCCAAATAATAACGGTCCCTTCCAGTGTCTACAACACCCCGCCGAGAAAGACATTCCCCCCGAACTTCTCCAACCTCACCCTCGCCGAGCAAATCGACTACAAAATGAAGGAGATCATGCTAAAATTCGAGACGAAAACGACGTACTCCGAGTCGCCGACCGAGCCGCGAGCTTCCGAAGAAACCCCCGGTGTCCGACCGCTGTCGAGAACGCGCAACTGCGCGCGCAGCCGCGCCCTTTTCCCCCCCGCCGCCCCGAGGATCTGCGCTCCGCCCGGCGGCTTGGACGAGCGGCTGAGGATCCTGCCGCAGCTGCTGAAGAGCCCGAGCGCGCTCGGATGCAACGTGAGGCACGTCACTGCCGACTCGACGCTCGACCAGACGAGCAGCTCCGAGGCCGAGGAGCCGCCCGAGGGGGCGGTGGCGCCCTCGAGGAGTTCCGCGGACGAGTCGCGGTCGCCGAGGGAAACGCTCGCGAGTGCGGAATCGCCCGGAGACGAAGAGGCCAAGCACGTAACGGCCGACTGCGAAACGTTGGACGTTCTGCAGTCCGAGAACTCGAACAGTAATTCCAGCCAGCAGAGCAAGCAGAGCGATACTTCAGAAGGGGCTGAAGGTAAGTTGATAGTTACATATTACAAGAAACGGCAAGAGTTTGTATCTGTACTCTTTGTCACGTGCTCTGACCATTCTGAAAGCACTTAATATCAATTCCTATGTTCTGTTATGCGTTTTTTGAAAGTTCTACCTGTTTGTCCGACAAAAGTACCACAAGTTGATGTATAGTTCCTATTTCTAGTTCATCAACTTGATCATTATTGTTCTATATATGTTTACCCAAGATGTTATTTGTTTTGAAAGCTATATTACCTTGATTCTTCAAAAAAACCCTGTCTAACTACTGACTGACTAAATTGTCCGATATATGTTATTGTTTTAAACTTCTGTTCTGCTTTTTTGTATAATTTATTCGCTAAAATACTGTCTATTAAATAACATTTATAACCGTTGTTAACTGTCATTTGCTTCATAATGTTTGATTCTTTATGATACACAGGTTAGGTTAGGTTCAATATGGTGGCTCCAAGATGGCGAACGAATTTTGTGATCATGGTTCGATTCGATTCAAAATCGGTTGTTGTTTTTTATAATAATAGCTGTGCGGTCGAAACGTCCATACAAACGCGTGCAAAACGGTCACGCTTGAGACACATGCAAAACGGTCGAAACGTCCGCACGAACGATTGAAACTTACACAAAAACAGCCTAGACATCCACGCGACCTATTGAAATGCATGCAAAATGCTCGAAACGTCCGCAAAAACGTTTTAAATTCACGTACAAACGCTTAAAACGCCCACACTTATGCGTGAAACCCACGCACAAACGTCTGCACAAGCGCTTGAAACGCATGCAAAACTGTAAAAACAAGCTACTAAAACACTTGAAACGCACCGCTAAACACTTAAATCTCACCGCCAAACACTTAAATCGCACCGCTAAACACTTGAAACGGACGCACAAATGTTTGAAACGCTTGCAAAACGGTTGAAACGCTTGCCAAACGGTTGAAACGCCTGCAAAAACACACACAAACGGTCGGAACGAACGCTGTAACGCATGCAAAACGATCGTAACGCAGAAAACGCACGCAAATACGCTTGAAACGTTTATACAAACGCTTGAAACGTTTATTCAAGCACTTGAAACGTTTATAAAAACGCTTGAAACGTTTTTCAAGCGCTTGAAACGTTTATACAAACGCTTGAAACGTTTATACAAACGCTGAAAACGTGTCAAAACGCTTGAAACGCACGCACAAACAGTCGAAACGTCGACACAGCGGTCGAAACGCGTGCAAAACGGTCTAAACATCCGCATAAATACTTGAAACGCACGCACAAACTATTGAAATGCCCGTATAAACGCTTGAAACGCATTTAAAACGGTCGAACCGTCTACAAAAAAATTTAAAATTCAAACCGTTGAAACGTCTCTCAAAAAACCGCTTGAAATGCTCGCAAAAACGCTTGAAATGCTCGCAAAAACGCTTCAAACGTATGCACAAACGCGCCTGCAAAATTCTTTTAAAAACACAAACGGTCGAAACGGTCGAAGCAATTACACAATAGTTTGAAACTCGTCACAAAAACGCTTGGAAAGCACTCACAACCGGTTGAAACGTCAGCACAAACGCTTGAAACGCGTGCAAATTTATCGAAACTCCTGCACGCGAGCATCTGTAAAAATGCTTTAAAACGTCAACACAAACGGTTGAAACGCCTTGCATAAAAATGCTCGCAAAAACACTTGAAATATACGCACAATCGCTTGAAACGCACGCAAAACAGACGAAACGCCCGCAAACACGCTTTAAACGCACGCACATACGCTTAAACGCACACACAAACGCTTTAAGCGCACTCACAAGCGCTTTAAACGCCCATACAAACGTTTTAAACGCCCTTACAAACGTTTTAAACGCCCATACAAAACATTGACGATATTTGTATTTGTCAATAAACCCTAAAATTTGAAAACATTTGTTCAATTTATATCGGTGTCAATTAATAAATGTGTGTGCATGAAAAAATGTATTTTGATGGAATTAAAATATATGGGAGCAACTATTTTTGACACTAACGGCGCCCCATACCTAATTTGATTTTCTGTAGTAGTCACTTTTTACGTTATTCCAAGGTGCCAAGTACGTCAACCCGAAGCACTTCAAATGCGGCTTCTGCGCGGAAAACATGGACCCGTACTGCTTCGTGTGCCAGCGGCCCGTCTCGAAGAAGGGCTCGAACATCCGCCAGAAGTGCTCGCTGTACCAGTGCAGCCGCTTCTACCACCCGGAGTGCCTCAAGCTATGGCCGCAAACGCAGTGGTCGCTGATCCAGACGACGAAGCACCGCCACTCGCAGGAGGAGATCGACAGCTTCGTGTGCCCGCAGCACGTGTGTCACACGTGCGCGTCGGACGACCCGCGCGCGGCCACGTCGCGCTGCTCGGGCGACAAGATCGTCAAGTGCCAGCGCTGCCCGTCCACGTACCACTCGACGAACCTGTGCGTGCCGGCGGGCTCGGACATCCTCAGCTCCACGCAGATCGTGTGCCCGCGCCACCGGGACAAGAGCAAGGCCTACACCATCAACACCACCTGGTGCTTCCTGTGCTCCGAGGGAGGGAACCTCGTGTGCTGCGAGACGTGCCCCACCAGCGTGCACCCGGAGTGCCTGCCCGTCAACTTGACGGACGACGACAAGTTCATCTGCGAGGACTGCGAGTCCGGCCGGTTGCCGCTCTACGACGAGATCGTCTGGGTGAAGCTGGGCAAGTACAGGTGGTGGCCGGGGCTGGTGCTGTTCCCCAACGAGATCCCGCCGAACGTGATGAACATCAAGCATTCGAGGGGCGAGTTCGTCGTCAAGTTCTTCGGCACGTACGACCATTACTGGGTGAACAGGGGCAGGTCGTTTCTGTTCCAGGAAGGCGACGCGGGCGATACGGCCGTCACTGTCAAGAAGAAGGTCGAGGCGGCTTTCAACAGGGCCGTCGAGGAGGCGGTCGTCGTGCACAAGTTGAAGAAAGGTACGTGGCTCCTTCTATTAGATAGAATGTCTTTTTAAAATATAGAAACTACCCACACTCCATAACTATGTCAAAATCACAGTTTCACCGACAAAATTTGTACTAAAGGCTCATGAACGATGCTAACTTTGTTGCCTTCAACTCCTGTAAGCTTTTATATCCTGTAATCTCTGTAAGCTTTTAGCTCCTGACGATGCTAACTTTGTGGCTTCAGTTCCTATAAGCTTTTAGCTCCTGTATCTTTGTAAGCTCCTGTACTTTCAGCTTCTGTACTTTCAGCTTCTGTACTTTCAGCTCATGTAAGCTCTTAGCTCCTGACAATGGACATTTTATTGCTTTTAGCTCCTATAATCTTTAAAAGCTCTCAGCCCCTGACGATGCTAACATTGTTGCTTTTAGCTCCTGTAAGCTCTTAGCTTCTATAACATTTGTAAGGTCTCAGCTCCAGACGATGCTAACATTGTTGCTTTTAGCTCCTGAAAGCTTTGTAAGCAACAGTTTCAGCTTCAATAAGCTTTGTAAGCTCTTAGCTGCTGACAATGATAACTTTGTTGCCTTTGACTCCTGTTAGCTTTTAAATCGTGTAATCTTTGTAAGCTTTCAGCTGCCGACGATGCTAACTTTGTTGCTCTTAGCTCCTATAAGCTTTTAGCTCCTGTATCTTTGTAAGCTCTTAGCTCCTATAAGCTCCTGTGAGATTTTAGCACCTGTGAGATTTTAGCTACTGTATTTTTAGCTCCTGTAAGCTCTTAGCTCTTGGTAATGGAAATTTTATTGCTTTCAGCTCCTGTAATATTTGAAAGCTCTCAGCGCTCGACGATGCTAACATTGTAACTTTCAGTTCCTGTAAGCTTTTAGCTTCTGAAAGCTTTGCAAGCGATGCTAACTTTGCTGCTTTTAGCTCCCTTGTTTGTTTCAGCTTCAAGCTCCTGACGATGATAACTTTGTTGCCTTTAACTCCTGTAAGCTTTTATATCCTGAAATCTTTGTAAGCTTTTAGCTGCTGACGAAGCTAACTTTGTTGCTTTTAGCTTCTATAAGCTTTTTGCTCCTGTATCTTTGTAAGCTCTTAGCTCCTGTAAGCTTTTAGCTCCTGTAATCTTTGAAAGCTCTCAGACCCGATGATGCTAACATTGTTGCTTTTAGCTCCTGCAAACTTTCCTTGCTCTTAGCTCCTGTGAGCTTTTAGCTCCTATAAGCTTTTAATTCCTGTAAGCTTTTAGCTCCTGTAATCATTGAAAGCTCTCACCCCCCGACGATGCTAACATTGTTGCTTTTTGCTCTTGTAAGCTTTTAGCTCCTGAAAGCTTTGTAAGCGATGCTAATTTTATTGCTTTTAGCTCCTGTAATATTTGTAAGCTCTCAGCTCCAGACGATGCTAACTTTGTTGCTTTTAGCTCCTGAAAGCTTTGTAAGCTTTTAGCTCCTTTGTTGCTTTCAGCTTCAATAAGCTTTGTGATCTTTTAGCTCATGAAGATGGTAACTTTGTTGGCAAAACGCGCGTCGTGTGTGATTTTGGCGTATTTATGGTGTTTGAGTAGTTTCTCTTTCTTGAATTGTATCACACCAAAGGTTTCAAATATTCATTGGTTCGATTTTTTTTTGATTTAATTACATTTATTGGCGGACTAGAAACAGACTAGAAAAAGTAGCAGGGACAAGAGAGAGAAAGATAGTGATATAGAGAAAGAAAACGGGACGTGGGAGAAATGGTGAGCGGGATAGAAAATGGGCGATATGGAGAGAAAATGAGCGGGGGGAGAGGTAAGAGGGAGATATATAGAGAGAAGGTGAGAAAGAGAGAGTGGAGATAGAAATTGAGCGAGAAGGAGATGGAGAAAGCGGAGAAAGACAAGGGACGAAATAGAGAAGGTGGACGATAGAGAGAAGGCTCCAGAGAAAGTGAACAGGAACGGAACAGAGAGAGAGAGGGAAGGGACAGAGAAGTAAGCCACAGATATAAAAATAGAAACAGAGAAAGAGGTGGAGATAGAGAGAAAGCGGGCGAGATGGAGAGAAAGAGGGCGATGTTGAGAAACAGCGAGCGATGTTGAGAAAAAGCTAGCGAAACTGGTACAATGTGATTGAGATTGTGATAAAGCGGCAGGTACACTCTATGCGACACGGTCTCTGAAAAAAGAAAAGATGAATTGTAAAGATGAGGATTAGAACACGTGGAAGAAGTGGATTATTGAAGGAGAGGGCTGTGGTTATCATGTGTGGTGGAGAGAGATGGAAGTTAGAGGGAGAGGAAGGGAACGGGCGGTTTTTGAGCGGGGAAGGATGTTTTTGAGATAGAAAGGGTTTGAAAGATAAAATAGGGTTGAGGCGGCAGGGGGATGAAAAGTCTCAGATGAGTTTACTAGAACTAGTACACTATTTTCTATATTTTCAGTGACATAAGTTGAGTTTTTTGTTACTAAACAATAAACATTGCGGTAATTTTAAAGATAACGAAATTTTATTTGCGTAATTCTTCCAGAATTCAAGTTGACTTTGGAAGCGGAATCCCTGAATTCGCAAAAACCCCCGCCTTACATCAAAATCAAGGTCAACAAACCAGTAGGGAACGTTAGACAGATGGAGCTAGATCTGAGCAACACCACATCCTGCGAATGCAACCCGAGTCAAGCTCACCCTTGCGGGCCCGATAGCGATTGTCTGAATAGGTAAGAAACGAGTTACTTTATGGAAGAACTCAAAATAATCCAATTGACCGACGTCTTTCAGGTTACTTTTAACGGAATGCAATCCGGAAGTCTGTCCCGCAGGCAAACGATGCAAAAACCAGTGTTTCGATAAGCGCGAATACCCCCCGATGCTGCCATACAAAACCCAAAGCAGGGGCTGGGGTTTGAAATCTTTGGCCCCCATCAAAAAGGGCCAGTTCGTCGTGGAATACGTCGGGGAGATCATAGACGACGAAGAGTACCAACGCAGGATTCAGAAAATGCACGAGCAGAAGGAGGAGAATTATTATTTTCTCACGATAGACAAGGATAGGATGATCGACGCTGGACCTAAAGGTGAGAGAAATTTCGTATTTATTCAGACAGTCACAGAAAACTGTAACAATAAATGTCATCGGTTATAAACAATAGTATATCGACACAAAAACAAGAAAAAGGCATATTGGTGTTTGTTTGAAAGTAGTTGACAATGTTTCACTTTGAGTAAGGTTATTCTGGACTTTCATTGTCTAAAAAAGAACAAAGAAAATTCAATTCTCTGCAATTTTTTTTCACGACGTTTCTACTGATAAAATCTAAAGTCATTATCAAGTGTATAAAGCGACAATCTCAAGGATACTTCTTATATATGATATGGCTAATTTTGTGTCATTAGCCTAGGGGTAATTTTGCCGGTGTTCAGGTAAGCTTGTTAATTACAGTGCCTGGCCTCTCCGGTACAGCATTGTTAATTCTTATCGCAATTTCAATTGATCCATGCCACTAATTAAGGGTTTTCACATATTACGGATTTCTATGCTAGCTTGACTGAAGATTTTGTTGTTCATAATGTATGCACTCTCTTTAAACTTCCTTCTATACCAGCCCTCTTCTTTATGGATGACTTCGGCTTCAGTCCATTTTATGTTGTGTTGGGTCGTCCAGACATGATCCGCTATCCCTGACTTTGATGTTTCTCCTCGTTGAGTGTTTCTCTTGTGTTCAGCGAGTCTAACGCTAAGTGGTCTCTTAGTTTCTCCAAGATAAGCTTCTCCGCATTCACAAGGGATGCGGTAGAGACAGTTTTTGGAGTCAATGTCAGCGTTACGTGGTCTCGTCTTTGTGAGATGGCTGCGAATAGTGTTACCTGACTTGAAACATGTCCGTATTTTGTATTTCGACCCAATTCGCTTTATTCTTTCCGATAGACCTCTAACATACGGAACGTTGTTATCCCCCCTGCGGGTTAGAACCTCTTCTATATGTTTTTTTGGGTACCCATTTCGTCGCAGATCTTTCTCGATAATGTCCAATTCGATGGTAGGACTTTTATCTGTGTTACACAGGTTGTAGGCACGGTCCACCAGCGATTGAACAATCCCTCTCTTTGTAGCACCATGATGGTTCGATTCGAAGTTCAGGTACTGTCCAGTGTGAGTCGGCTTTCTGTACACTGATGTTTGGCACTTATCATTGTTCTTTTGAACTTTCACGTCTAGAAAAGGTAAACCATCCTGAAGTTTATGGACTTTCTGATGTTATTTAGATTTACCAGAAAGACGTCAAGTTCCTCGTCTCCGTGGTTCCATATGACAAACGTATCGTCAACATATCTCAACCACATCTGAGGTTTCTTATGGGCTGTCTCTGTAGTAAAAGTTTCAAACCATTCCATATAGATATTTGCTACTACAGGCGATAATGGGGATCCCATCGGTAGTCCGTCCTCCTGGGAGAAAAAGCGTTCTTTTTCTTGAAAGTAGCAATTCCGCAGGCAGCATTCCAGCAGGTCCATATATTGGTGCCCCGCAAGGATCTATACTCGGAGACGTCAGTCACTAGTTCAGAAACAACACAATCAGAGCGGCTTAAATTAATATTAAATATTTCACAGTAAAAACCTAATGTATCCTAAATCGATCCACTGAAATGCCACTTGTTCCAAATGTATTGATACAAAACGCACACCGATGCCAAATTTATTTCGTCCTGTGCAATATAGCTTACCGAGAATTTGAAGCAGCCTTTCTTTGAAAGAAAGTTTGTGGTCGATGTTAATAGTTGTACTCATATTTATCGACAAAGGCGCGTAGGTTGCAACACTGTACGACCGATTCATTGCATTTTTTTCGCATTTAGGATATTGATACTTGTTGTATAGCCGTGCTTGCGGGAACATTGGGGTATTGCTTTGTTTTTGTATTGTGTTTTGTAATGCAGATGATATATCATGGAGAATCTATTATAATTACATGCTACTGTTACGTATTTTAACTATTTTATTTCTGACCGGGTTACGCTACCAATAAAGAGGGTTATAACTCCCTTTCGATATTAAAGATTCTTTAAGGTATTTGGAATGGTACTGTATGTGCCAAAAGTTTTCTATTTGCGGCACATTAGACATACGTCACTCATAAAAGAAAATTTGGTGTTTCGACTTTACAATTTCCCCACCATTTCAACCATCCAATCTAGTGTCGAAGGCGCTTGGCAACATTGCTCTGTCGCTAGTGTCAGTGTCAGTAACTTTTATAGTCTCGCTTAAAAGTGATTGAGAACTGGTAAATTGTTAACACAATGGCTCGAACCAATTTAGTTCACAAGGGACGGTTTATTGAAGAAAGACATTTTGAAAAAGACGCAATGCAGTCACAGCGATGTTGTCTGTGAAAAAAAAGTTAAAAATGGAATGTTATATGATGATCGTTCTTGATTTATGCAAATGTGCCGAAGTTCAGGAAAAAATTTCATGAATTCCGACGCAAGTGAAAGAGAGGTAAAATATACTACGAAAACCAAAAAAGTAATTACAAATTTTCTTTGACCATTTTGTTCAGAAAATTATTCCAATTCCACGTTCTAATCTTTTCCAAAATTCCCATATAATTATATTCTGACGATAATATGGGCAGAAAGGCTGCCCAACCAATTTTAGAGTTTCAATTTTCTATATTTCCTGGTCTATTTATTTCGGGATATATTTTCGTGCTTACAAGCTGCATTGCGTTGTTGCCATTGCATTGTATTTCGATAATTAGATGGAAGAATTTATTACGCCATTTTAATACAGGTTTCATAAAAAAATCCTGATTTTAATGCTGTCCCATTGTTTCAATCAAGTTACGACATGACTAGGAGGCCAGATCACTGAAGTTACGACATGACTTGGATCACTGTCGCCATCTACATGTCGCATCCATTTGAATCCAATATTAATCCCATAAAGTTTGCTTACTATCTTACTTCTATATAAACAATGGTCTGGGTAATAAATCTATTTTGATATATTTAAAAGTTTTTTGACATGGAATGAAATAATAAATTTAATTAAATTGAGATTCATGAAATAAAATAAATTATCTAAATTAAATTAATATAATATAAAACAAAATTAAAATCAAACAAATTAAAATAAATTCCAAAATAAAATAACATATTCGGTTAACGGAAAAAACAATTTTAACAATTTTTTTTTTTTTTAACAATTTTTAACAATTTTAACAATACCAATAATATTATAACAAATTCATAAATTATAATATTTTAACAGTATACATTACCTCTCTCGTCACGTATTCTGTGTTTCAGGCAACGTGGCTAGGTTCATGAACCATTGTTGCCAACCCAACTGCGAAACGCAGAAGTGGACTGTGAACGGAGACACTCGGGTGGGGCTTTTCGCTGCTCAGGACATCCCCGCTGAAACAGAACTGACGTTCAACTACAACCTGGAGTGTATCGGAAAGGAGAAGAAGATCTGCAGGTGCGGGGCGCCCAATTGCAGCGGATTCATCGGCGTCAAAGCGAAGCAAGTGAGTGGAACGTCTGATTTGAATTTGTGTATAGAGATAAATAGATAGAGAGAGAGAAAAATAGATCAATATAAAGGAGGGAAGGAGATATAGAGACATAGAGCAGAGTTGTTGAATTATTTGAAAACAATCAAATTATTTCGGATGACTCAAAGAAACTAGCAAATATTTTAAATGGTCAGTTTTGTGATGTAGGATCTGAGTTAGCTGAAAAAATTGACGAAACCAATGAATATCTATTCATTGAAAATTCATATAATTCAAGTAATATATTTTGGTCGCCTATCGCAGAAAATGAAATAGTCAACTTAACAAATGAACTTAAAAATGATTCTGCCCCGGGCCCAAATAGAATTGATAATAATTTATTGAAGATTGTAATGAAATACACTTCAAATATCCTTGAACACATTTCAATTTATGTTTAGCCACAGGTATTTTCCCAAAATCTCTAAGAAAATCATTTGTTACTCCAATATACAAAGGAGAAGATAAAAGATATTGTGATAATTATCGACCTATTTCTTTAATTGATAACATTGCCAAAATTTTAGAGAAATGTATTGAAATTAGATTGACAGATTTTCTCGAAAAATATAATTTATTATTTTTTAACCAGTTTGGATTCAGAGAAAAAAAAATAACAGAGAATGCAATTGGCGAAAGAAAATAAGATCCCAGCGCCACCTATAGCACGACTTTGAACTACGAATCACGGACAAAGGTTTTTGACTTTACACGTGTTTATATGGCGTTTTGACGATCTGTATTCCTATTTTCAAACAATTTGTGAAAATTTGTGATTTCTATAACTAAAAAGTGATTGTGTTTCTATTGAAAGACTCTAAAGAATGTTTCAGTAAGCTGATTCAAAGGTATTTCATCTCCGATTAGTTTTGAATGCTTCTGCAATTCAAGGTTGTATGGCGTTTTGATGATCTGTTCTACTATTTTCAAACAATTTGTGAAAATTTGTGATTTCTATAACTGAAAAGTTATTGTGTTTCTATTAAAAGACTTGAACGATAGTTTCAGTGTAGTTTACAAATATTTTACCTGTTTATGGAGGTCATGATTTGCGATCACTTATTGATCTGATTCATTCATCAGTCTGTTTGTCAAACAAGCATATACTTCGATATTATTTAGCTTGCCAATTTTCAGTTTCAAAATCCATGCTTTCCTTTGGTCAATTTCTTCAATCTGGTCGAACCAATTGGTGATTTTTTAACCTTGCTTTTATTTTTGGGGGAAATTTGTGATATCCCACATTTTCCTTCCTGCCATATGTCCTGCATCCTGGGACTGAACAACTAGGATTGTATTTTCCCATATTTGGCAGTCTATCAACAGTATAAACCAAAAAAATACGAACAGAAACAGAAAACGAGTATGGAAATATCCTTAATCAACAGAATGAATCAGATCAATAACTCATAAATCATGACTTCAAAAAACACGTAAAATATTTGTAAACTACACTGAAACTATCGTTCAAGTCTTTTAATAGAAACACAATAACTTTTCAGTTAAAGAAATCACAAATTTTCACAAAATGTTTGAAAATAGGAGAACAGATCATCAAAACGCCATGCAACCTTGAATTGCAGAAGCATTCAAAACTAATTGGAGATGAAATTCCTTTGAATCACCTGACTGAAACGTTCTTTAGAGTCTTTCAATAGAAACACAATCACTTTTTAGTTAGAGAAATCACAAATTTTCACAAATTGTTTGAAAATAGGAGTACAGATCGTCAAAACGCCATATAAACACGTGTAAAGTCAAAAACCTTTGTCCGTGATTCGTAGTTCAAAGTCTTGCTATAGGTGGCGCTGCGATCTTATTTTCTTTTGCCAATATACCATAAATAAATAAAATATTGAAGAGTTTATGAAAAAAAAATCTCCTTTGATTCTAAATTCTCATATAAGAGGACACTGTAGGCAGACAGGAAGGGAAATGTGAAGAATGAGGTGAAGATAAGGGGAGGTGAAAAGAGGGAGAGCGAGACAGTTAGTGAGATATACAAATAGATAGAGGGAAAGACATAGAGAAAATAGGAGAAATTGGAATAAAGGAATTAGACGGTAGTAATTCTTTTTATGTGTCACTTAGGAAACTGAAATGAAGAGACCAAAGAAAACTTACAAGAAGAAGGAGCCCGTCAAACCACTGTCGCTACCGCCTTGCTTCATCTGCGGGAGGAAGGGGAACGTGGGGGCCTGCAACAACAAGATATGTAACAAAGCTTACCATCTGAAGTGTTTGAAGATGACGGAGTGGCCAGAAAGTAGGTAGTTTTTGCTAGTGAATCTAGTTGTTAGAAACTACCATTTGCCGACTTTTTTTCTAAGTTGTTTCTGATTTTTTAGGTAACAAATTCGTCTGCCCTTGGCACAACTGCAAGATCTGTTCGAAGCGGACGATCAGGTGTTGCGTGAAATGCATAAATTCCTACTGCCCCTCGCATTCCGAAGGAAACGTTCGATACGATAATCTTCTCGGGTTCGTTTGCACCAGTCATGATCCTGTGAGTATTATTATTATTTCATGCTTGATCTGTTGCATTAAATACAAATTACAGATTCAATTCAAATTCAATTCAATTTATTTTCCCAAGAAACATACAGTTTATAAGAGGGAAAAAAATCACATAATGCAAATAACCTGAAGGTAAATACAACATTAAGAATAAATTGATGAATAAAATCATGAAATCAGAATTAGAATGGATTCAATGGAGTAAGTACTTCTTTAAACTATTTTTAAATCGCAATTTAGCATACAATTTGGAAGTTCATTGTAAAATTTCACACCATCAAAATAAATTGATTTCTTTCCAATATTTGTTTTAATTTTGTTAACATATAAATTTTGGGCTTGTCGGGTCAGGTGATTGTGTTGATCATTATTAATTTTGAATGAAATGTATATTGAAGTAGCTCTGATAGCTCAAAACGTATTGAAATTAATAATTGAATATAATAACTTACACAAATTTTCATTTTTCTGTCTTCAAGTTATTTTTTCAAATCATTGAGCTTTTTATTATTATTATTATTTGTTTTGTTTCAATCTCCTTTCGTCATTTTTTCCTTCCTTTGCTTTCTCCTTTTCTCTCTGCCTTCCTCCTTTTATTGTTTGCTTCCTTCCTCGATTTTTTTCTTACATCTGTTTTTGCGCTCCCTACCTTTCTTGCTCTCTGCATCCTTTTTTTCTCCTTCATTCCTTTCTATTCCTCTTATGCTCATATCCTTATTTCTTTTCTCAGTTGCTTCTTCTTTCCTTTCTTCTTTCTTTCCTCCCCATTTGCTTCCTTGCTTCTTTCTTCTCTTCCTTGCTTTCTTTTTCGATTATCTTCTATTATAATGAAAAATAATGAAAAGTAATGAAAGATAATGAAAAATAATGAAAAATAATATAAAATAATGAAACGATGAAAAATAATGAAAAATGATGAAAAGTAATGAAAAATAAAGAATAATAATGAAAAATAATGGAAAAATATTGATGAAAAATATTAAAAAATAATAATAAATAATGAAAAATCAAGAAAAGTAATGAAAAATCAAGCTAAGTAATGAAAAAAAATTATGAAAAATATTAAAAAATTATGAAAAGCAATTAATAATAATGAAAAATAATCAATAATGATGAAAAATGATGAAAAGTAATGAAAAATAATGAAAAATAATGAAAAATGATGAAAAATAATGAAAAATAATGAAAAATAATGAAAAATAACGAGAAATAACGAAAAATAACGAAAGCTAATGGAAAATAACGAGAAATAACGAAAAATAATGAATAATAATGGAAAATAATGAAAAATAATGATGAAAATTATTAAAAAATAATGGAAAATAGTAAAAAATACTAAAAAATAATGAAAAATACTAAAAAATAATGAAAAATACTGAAAAAAAGAGGAAAAATAAAGAAAAATAGTAAAAAATAAAGAAAAATAGTGAAAAATAGTGAAAAATAATTAATAATAATAAAAAATAATGAAAAATTATGAATAATAATGGAAAATAATGATAAATACTGAAAAATCAAGAAAAGTTATGAAAAATAATAAAAAATTGAAAGGAATATATAAGAATGCTTTCTTCCTTCTTGCCTCCCTTTTTTTCTCCTTGCTTCCTGGATTGTTGGTTGTTTTCTTATTTTCTCCATTGTCTTCTTGCTTCCTTTTATACCTTGCTGGCTTCCTCCATTCCGTTCTCGTTTATTTTCTATATGCCTAGCACACGTCCGATCGCTGAATTTTCAATTTTTGGGCTCTACACTGACATAATTTCCAGTGGTTAAAATCCCAGAAGAGAGAAAATGAGTCAGCATAATCTGTCGTTATCTGACGGTCTATTTCTATTATTCTTCTCCATAATAATCCTCCCTTAATTCTTTCTACATTAAGGAAGCTCCCACATGATTACGACTTCATTAATAATAATAATAAATTATCTATCAACCATATTTTCCAGTCGAAGTCTCAAAACGAACGAGTACCGGTGAGAAAAAAACGAACCAACGTCATCACCGAAGAATCCGCGGTCACCTCGACCACCTCCGACGACTTGGAGGAGGACGAAGACAACCTGCCGCTCTCGCATCGGAGCAGCAGGCGGAAAAAGACGAGGAAGGCCGCCCCACAGGATTCCGACAGCGAGGAGTTTTCGCTCGACACCCCGCTCACGTCCACGCCCTTGAAGAGGGCGGCGCAGCCCGAAACGCCCCGGTCGCAGGACGAGACCGTTTCCAGCGCGACAGTCCCCGAGCCGGAGGCGGGCGTCGTGGCCAAGCGGAAGAGGCGGCGGTCGAGGATCGGCCGGCGCAGGAAGAGGTTTAGGTTAGGTGTACAGGACCAAGCAAACACTGCCACAGCGAAAGATACCAATGTGAATTCAAAGTTGACTAGACTCGAGGGGGAGTTGGCGTAGTTGCTCTAGGTGTACGTTGATGTGACTTTTTTTTATCGATTTGGGTTTTATCCTCGGTCTAGTTGTATACAAACCCTCTGTAAATTTCCATTGAAAATATTATTTTAATTTATTGATAGTGGAAGATTTTTATTTCATTTCAGTAAACATTTTTATATGAGGTATTATTTTTCTTTATTACTGATACTTTTGAACTACTCGGTAGTCGGTACCTACAGCTGCTTTCTATTCAAAGTAAGGAGCTACTCAGAGCTACCCAGAGCGTATGACCATGCATTCCATTTAGTAGGACTGAAAGCACCGGAGCTGCACCGGTTGACATTCCCCTTGCCCCTCGAGCTCCACCCGTTTTATAGGTGCATGAAGCACAAGACAAAAGTCAAAATCGCGAAAACACAGTTTTGGCGAAAAAGTCATTGAAGATCTCAGGGGGTTGTAGCTCTGGGGGCCTATTCTCAAATGTCGACTACCATATGTCGCATGCGACAAAATATGTCCATCGCCATCCGTCTTGAATATGCATTGAAAAGAGATGGAGATATTTTGTCGCATGCGACTAGGCTAGTAGAGATTTGAGAATCGCACCCCTGGGACTTAACAATCCTAAATGGAAAACGCCTAATGTCTGTAGATTGTCTATCGAGCCAGTTTCGATGTCCCTTGGCCGTCAACAACAAATCTTTAATACGATGTAGACAGATCCAGCAATCTTTCAAATCTGATTCGGTTACCTTGCGAGAAATACTCGGATGGTGAAAAGTCACTGAAAGAATAATTGTTGATTGATGGACATTTTTCAATTAAATAGTTATTCACTTTTATTTAGAGCTTCGTAGAAAAATCTCGGAAATTCAGAATATTTGGGAAGTATTCGAAAAATAATAGAAAACTGATTGTATTTTTTAAATTTGTCAAAAACTTTGTGGATTTTACTTATAAAATCGAATGCCAATTCTGGACGACCTGGCTCATTTCTCAAGAGGAAAATGCCAAAATTATACAAGAAAAGAAGAAGAATGTCACTTCGGGGTTTGGGCACAGAACTATATCCAGGGATATAGTTCTGTGGGTTTGGGTTGAAGTTCTCGCGAAGGGTGCGACACCTATAATTATTTCGTTGAACTGATGTAATGTTGCAAGGTCTTGTTCTGCCATAAGAGCTAGTGTATCTATTTTATCTGTTTTCTCATAATTAATCGAGTTTTGGACATTGAATTGATTTTGGTAATATTTCTTCATGTTCATAGTTTCAGAATATAATAATCGAAATGGCGGCAGAATTAAGCAATCCAATCAATAATCGTATTTGTGCAGTGCCCCAATGCTTCAATCGTACAAAGGGCAAAGTTTCTTTCCATCATTTTCCGAAAAACAAAAAGTTGCCTTCTTTAAAAGAGATTTCTAATGGCTTTGGGCACACTAATCACACTATAAAAAGAAACAAAAGTTCTTAATTGTCCATCCTTGACATAAGATGCGCTCTGTGATTGGTCAATATAATAGGGGGGAGTTTGAATGACAAGATAGCTCAAGTTCAAAATGACATTTAAACTCCCTGTCATTATAGTGACCAATCACAGAGTGCTTCTCCTGGCAACAATAAGGATGCAAAAATTAAGAACTTTTGTCTCTTTTTATTAGGGTGACCAAAGCTATTAGAAATCTCTATTGGCCTTTAACGAATGCTTACGTAAGTGAAAATGTCTGACAAATTTACTTCAACTTTCGACATCTTCCGGAATCAATTCAAATTTGAATGAAAATAAAATGAAATACTGGTCTCCTTCCTATATATGGGATTTGGCAGCCGATCACTATCACACAGTTTCGCGCCGAAATTCTGAGCGCCATCTAGCGGGAATTCTTTAATATTTTCGCATTCTGCGCAAAGAGAACGCCATCTATAATTATTTGGTTGAACTGATATAAAGTACATCAGGTCGTGCCATAAATAATAGTATATTTTAACTGTTATCGCATTATTTCTCAATTTTTGGGGATCTAAATCCAAAAATATTAAACGTTACCCATTAAATACTATCTTCGCTGTACACATAATTACCGCACTTAAGTCTCGTTCATACCCTCGCGAATCCCGATTTTTTTTCCGTATTAAATTGCTGCTGTCATGGTTCTGCATCAACGTTGGTCCGACGCATGACTGGCAGCAATTTAGTTCGCGCAAAAATTGCGAAATTCGCAAGGGTATGAACAAGTCTTAACTATAATTTTCTGATTTCAGTTTCTCCGTACATATGTGTTTTGTGGGTACTACCTTGGAAGAAAACAACGCAATGGTCCCACAGAACTACTAATTATATCTTATGACAATATAGTTATGAGTTCTGTGAATGGTTCACAACCACAGAACTCATACTTATATCTTCTAAGATACAAGTATGAGTTCTGTGTTCACAACCAACGAGTTCGTTGTTTACAACGTTACACCAGTAAAATCCAATAGGGACGCGTTCTACGATTGGTCACGGTAAAGGCATGTTCACATCTTCTCGAATTTTGCAATTTTTTTCTGTAAATAAACTGGCTGCCAGTCTTGCCGGACCAATCGTTGATGCAGAACCATGTCGGTATCCATTTTATTCGCAGAAATTGCGAAATTCGTGAGGGTATGAACGAGACTTGAAGGAGGGAAGTTACCGAACAAATTCATTCTGTTTGTGTTTTGTTGTTGGTTGTTTGTCCCGGTATTGAAGTTTTAAAATTTCTGCTAAAATCGTGTGCCTAGTGTCGCTAAAAACTCCCTCCGTAAAGCTGGGTTCACAAATGGATATTTTTGAAGTTTTCTGTGTTTTGTGTGGTTTGCTGATGACAGCACAGACCTGAGAGATTGGTGGTCTGTGGTTGACAGATGACAATGTTATTGTCCATTTATTCAATGGGAAAAAAGAAAACAGGAGGGCGATAAAGTTAGTCAAAATCTGTGAGATCAAAATAGTACTTATGTTTTGACATTTTAGTGATTACTGTTTCCTTGGTGGATTTCCCTATTACAAATGGTATCCAAATTATTTGTTTTCAAATCAACACGTAAATTGTACCACTGTGCCTTCATTACAATAAATTTTTTCATGAATATTGTTGAAGGTGAGAGAGTACTTCTTGAGTTATATTTCATTTTAGTTGTCAGCGTTTCAAAACTGTGTTTGTTAAGTTTTAGTTATTGTCATGCATCGGAAAAGTGCATCACGTTCAGGTTATATATTTAGAAGTGACTTTGGCATAACACACTCATATTCCTTGAAAAACCTGCCAATTTTTTATTTCAACTTTCTCAATGGATTGGTGGATATTTAAAATTTGTTTCAGGTATTGAAATAACCATGTCTAGTTAATTCTATTCAAGTTCATTGGACAATAGAATAACACAAATTGAAATCATATAAGCATGATAAATTCATGACATAGAAGTGAAAGCACCCTTGAACCAGTTTTTGGTGCTCAGGTTCAGGTAGAAAAAAGCAAATAAAATGAGTGATAACGATAAGAAATGGTCCTGCGAATACTGTACCTACGAAAACTACCCATCTTCCATAAAATGCACTATGTGCAGAGGCCCCAAACCTTTTGTGAGTGAAGACATATACCGACTGCATGGCGACAGGATAAACGCCGATGAAAAATTCTCCACCATAGGCACAGCAGCTGGTCCTCTGGAAAATAACGAGTCGAAATGTGTGAAGTGCACCTACAATCTCTCAAACACCTGTAACATTTGTGGGGCGACCTCGCTCTCCACTAATAATTTGCACGATCACAATCAACCCCTTCGAATCTCCCAGCACTCGGATCTGGCACAGAGTCTTTCACGGTCTAGAAACAGCAGCCCCCCTGCTAGCCTCACAAACCTAGAGAATTCCAGAAGGACATCTCAAGCCAAGTGGATGTGTCAGGTATTTATCTTTCATTATTTTGAGTGAGTATCTGTCCCCTTCAAAATGGTCAACATGTAAATGAAGCAGTAATTTTGACATTCCCTCAAAGTGGATTACTTGAGGCAAATAGAACTACAACTGTTCCATTTTGCAAATATCTAGAGTTGAAATGATTTAAATCACATGACACACAACGTTTTATTTTTATTAGATTTTCTATAAAATGTATCCAGATAGGATCTCCTTCCATTTCTGTGAAGAGTTGATATTGTTACACTGTATGCAAATTTTTAGGCAACCTTTAGAAATTTAAAGCAGATATCAAGCTTCGCGGCTGCTAACTATACGGTCAATAATTGACAAATAATGCGAGTCGGGCGGTCGCATCTTACCGGTGTGAAGTTAGCGGCCACTTCATAACAGCCGTTTTCATATAGCAGCCACTTTATAACAGCCGTTTTTATACAGCAGCCACTTTATAACAGCCGTTTTTATCTAGCAGCCACTTTAAAACAGCCGTTTTTATCTGGCAGCCACTTTATAACAACCTTTTTTTATTTCAGCCGCTTTATAACAGTCGTTTTTATCTTGCAGCTACTTTATAACAGCCGTTTTTATGTAGCAGCCATTTTATAACAGCAGTTTTTATCTAGCAGCCACTTTATAACATGTTTTTATCTCGCAGCAACTTTACGAGAGCCGTTTTTATCTAGCAACAACTTTATACAGCCGTTTTTATCTAGTAACCACTTACAACAGCTGTTTTTATCTTGCAGACACTTTATAACAGCCGTTTTATCTAGCAGCAACTTTATAAGAGCCGTTTTTATCAAGCAGCCACTTCACAACAGCCGTTTTTATCTAGCAGCCACTTTATAACAGCTGTTTTTATCTCGCTGCCACTTTATAACAGCCGTTTTCATCTAGTTGCAACTTTATAAGAGCTATTTTTATCTAGCAGCCACTTTATACCAGCCGTTTTTATCTAGCAGCCAATTTGCCAGTGGCGTCGGATGTGAAATTGAACTCTGCTTTTGATCCGAATGAAGTTTAATTTCTGTATATTGACTGCTGAAAAGCACAAACATGATATACTGAGAGATGGTTGATTTTCAAGCTGTCTAAGTGACAGTTTATACTTGTCGATTTTTAAAAGAAACATTCCGAAACCGCCCTCCGTAATGTTTAGCCAAGTTCAATTTCTCAGAGATTACCGAATATACCGAGAGATAGTTGATTTGCAGGACGTCTAATGGGTAGTTTATACTTGTCAATTTTTGGAAAATCCTTTTGGAACCTCATTCCGGAATTTTTAGCCAAGTTCAATTTCTGTATAGACTACCGAAAAAACGAAGAATGATGTAGTCAGAAATGGCTGATTTGCAGGTCTCTAAGGGGTAGTTTACACGTGCCGATTTTTGTAAAATCATTCTGAAATCTCTATCAGAATGTTTAGCCAAGTTCTATTTCGGTATATTAACTACTGAAAAGCCCGATAATGATATATAGGGAGATGATTGATTTGCAGGCCGTCTAAGGGGCAGTTTATACTAGTCCATTTCTGTATATAGAGTAAAGACTACCGAAAAGTAATAGAATGATACACCGAGAGATGGTTGATTTAAAGGCCGTCTAAGGGGCAGTTTATACCTGTCGATTTTTGGAAAATCTTCTGTAACCTCACCCTGAAAGTTCACTTTCTGTAAGTCTTCTAAAAAGACCAAGATTGATATACCGTAAGATGTTGCTTTGCAAGCCTCTAAGCAGCAGTTCACCCTTGCCATTTTTTAAAAATCATTCTGAAACCTTTAGAAGTGTTTAGCCAAGTTTACTTTCTGTGAAAATCCCAAGAAGGATATAATGGGAGATAGTTGATTTCCAGGCCGTCTAAGGGGCAATTTTCGAAATTCATTCTGATACTTCCTTTAGAAATATATAGCCAAGTTTATTTTCTGTGTACAGACTACTGAAAAGCCTAAGAATGATGTACCGAGAGATGTTTAATTTGCTACACGTTTCTAAGTTTTACATAAAATAAAAGATTTGGAACGCTTATTCTATACATAAAATAAACAAACCAATACAAAATAGCTCTTTCCAGTGAAAATTGTTTTCTACCTCTAACAAATTTCAGTATGAAGAAATGCAAAACGTTGAAAATCATATATAATTCTCACTTTATAACAACCGTTTTTATAACAGCCGTTTTCATCTAGCAGCCACTTTATAACAGCCGTTTTTATCTAGCAGCGAATTTGCCAGTGGCGTCGGGTGTGGAAGCACAAGAACGATATACCGAAAGATAGTTGAATGCAAGCCGTCTAAGGGACAGTTTATACTTGACGATCTTTTAAAGAAACGTTCTGAAACCACCCTCCGTAATGTTTAGCCTAGTTCAATTTCTGAATTTAGGGTATAGACTACCAAAAAGCTCTAGAATAATATACCGAGAGATGGTTGATTCGCAGGCCATCTAACGGGCAGTTTATACTTGTCGATTTTTGGAAAATCCTTCTGAACCTCACTCCGAAATTTTTAGTAAAGTTCAATTTCTGCATATAGACTACCCAGAGATAGTTGATTTGCAGGCCTCTAAGGGGCAGTTTACACTTGTCGATTTTTGTAAAATCATTCTGAAACCTCCATCAGAAATGTTTAGCCAAGTTTATTTTTTGTGTACAGAAAAGCCCAAGAATTATGTACCGAGAGATGTTTAATTTGCTACACGTTTCTAAGTATTACATAAAATAAAACAACAGATTTGGAATGATTATCCTATACATAAAATAAACAAACCAATACAAAATAGTGCTTTCCAGTGAAAATTGTTTTCTACCTCAAACGAATTTCTGTGTGGAGAAATGTAAAACATTGAAAATCACATATAGGGGTACATTTTTCTGCGTTTTCTCACTTGATGTATCTTTCACTGTTAAAATCTTGGGGCCAATTAAACTATTACAAAAGGCCAGTTTCATCAGTTCCAGTTAAACTCCAGATAACTAACTAAAAGTTTAGATGGTGAATGACATTCTTTAAATGGTGTTGAAAGGTTCACATTCTAACCATCAGTTAATTGGTCTTCAGCTTAACTGGAACCTGTGGAAATGTCCCTCAATATTTCCACTGAAAAGGTAAATTTAAATTGAAATTATTTCGTTTTATAAGAAATAATGTAAAAATAATTTCATCAGATTAATTTGATTTTACTTACTTATTATCCTTCTTGTAAATGCACACTTGTTCTTTGTCAAAACCACGAGAAACACAATAAATCAACACGAAGACGAAGCTAAGGACAAAAAACACTGGGATGATGAAGTACCTACCTACAAAATCACAGTCATCTTCTGCTCGCTTCGAAATTGGTTCAACTGGCAACGTCGCATTTTGTTATTCCGACCAAGTAACGGAAGATTCCGAAAATTTCAACACAACGAGTTTCATAGATGAATAGTGACGTAACAGAGAATATTGATGTATGTTGCATATAATTTCAATTTCACAACATAGTGAGTCTCTACCATAGCACACTGTTTTTAGAGTACCAAGGATGTTGGAACTCTGACCTTAACCTTTAAAAATATGGGGCGCATATTTCAAATTCCTCATGGGCGCCAAAAGTGCTAGACGCGTTTGCCCAAATATGTACATTTCTTGATGTCGCGTTTTGTCCTGACTTTTCTCACGTTCTGTACCATAAACTCTCTGCTAATTACGCAAATTATCACCTACTGAACTGTTTAAAAACCCAATTTTATTCTAGACATGTACTTACGAGAACTGGCCAAAATCTCCAAAGTGTGCCATGTGCGGCACTCAAAATAGCAGCCAAAGATCGCAAGCTTCTAGTCTTATAATTCCTTCTCCCGAACGAAATTTGGAATCCGATTTGAATCAAGACGATAAATTCAAGGATTACATTCTTGGTGAGTCAGTTGTACAATTCTCCCCAAGAAGTCTGTCACTGTCTAGAATATCATCAAAGTTGAATGTTTTTTCTGTTTCATAGTAATTTTAACCATTTTTTCCCGGCCAGATATCCAGGAAGCGTAATTCAATATTCGTCGGGGCTTCAGCCTGGAAAATAGTTTGTTTATTGATCACAGTATGTCCACTAAAACTCTTCTACATGTTATCTATTTGACGGAGATCTGTGTTGCATGAGTTCTTTCTGCTCCTCTCCAGATTCCAGTCAAGGTGCCAACAACCTAGAAAATGACCGCAAAACGAGACACCTGAGGCGCAATGCGGACTGGAGATGGTTGAATGCTTGCATAGGAGTCATAGACGGTGACCCCAATCCCGTTGAAGCTTACCTTTCGTCAGGTGGAGACCCAGCAAGGACCCTAACGGCAGCCGAAGTCGCCATTTTGAATAGAAGTTCTGCTTTCGATGTTGGACACACCTTGGTTCATTTAGCTATAAGGTGAGGTCCATTTTTACCAAGTTCCAAAATAGTATTGGTGAATTCGCTGATTGTGACTACTTGGTCGAAGTTCTACTGTGCTAGAATTAGCCAAGTCTAAGTTTATTTATTGAACACGCAACTTGATTTTTGAACTCGATACTTGATTTTTGAACTCTCTTCTTGGCGTTTGAACTCACTACTTGACTTTCCGACTTGCGAGTCGACGATTGAACTCGCGACTTGATTTTTGAAATCGCAGCTTCATTTTTGATCTCATTACTTAATTCTTAAACTTGTGACTCACTTTTGAACTCGCGACTTTACTTTTGAACTAGTGACTTGACTTTTGAACTCGCGACTTGACTTTTGAACTCGCGACTTGACTTTTGAACTCGCGACTTGACTTTTGAACTCGCGACTTGACTTTTGAACTCGCGACTTGACTTTTGAACTCGCGACTTGACTTTTGAACTCGCGACTTGTCAGTAGTAATACCACAAGTGATTGAATTTTCGCGATGTCTGTCGATTCATTTCTGAACGAAACTGAATTACTTCGATAAAACACCACGAGTCCGCGATACAATTCAGTTGAGTTCAGAAATAAAAGACAGACTTATGAGATGAATTCAATCACCAGTGGAATTTTATTAGACTATTTTACAAAGCATTAAAAGTATTATTATAAACATGAACAATCAATTCATCATAACCATAATCAATCAACTATAATCATAAAAAGTGTATTATAACTATCAATAATTTATTATATAGTTACGATGCGACTCATTTTGACGTTTTCGCCTACAATTATGATCTGTCAAAATGTCAAACTTTGCTTTGTCATCTATGGTTACATCGTTGAAAACACCAACGTTGACAGACCAATCAGAATTGAGAGACAGCTGGTGTTTTCGCGATAATACAAGTTGTCTTTGATTTGTGATTGGTCAGATTACGTGAATATCTTGAGAAGAGTGGAATATTCTTTTTGATTCGTGACTTGTATTTTTAATTCTCTACTTGTCTTTTGAACCTTGACTTTTGAACTCGCAACTTGACTTTTGAACTCACGACTTGACCTTTGAACTCGCGACTTTACTTTTGAACTCGCTACTGGACATTTGAACTCGTTACTTGACTTTTAGACTCGCGACTGGTCTTTTAGACTCGCGACTTGACTTTTGAACTCACGACTTGACTTTTGAACTCACGACTTGACTTTTGAACTCTCGACTTCACTTTTAAACTCGCGACTTCACTTTTAAACTCGCGACTTGACTTTTGAACTCGCGACTTGACTTTTGAACTCGCGACTTGACTTTTGAACTCGCGACTTGTTTTTTTAATTCGTGACTTGTCTTTTTAATTCGCGACTTGCCTTTTTAATTCGCGACTTGTCTTTTTAATTCGCGACTTGTCTTTTTAATTCGCGACTTGTCTTTTTAATTCGCCACTTATCTTTTTAATTCGCGACTTGTCTTTTTAAGTCGCGACTTGTCTTTTTAATTTGCGACTTGTCTTTTTGATTCGCGACTTGTATTTTGAACCTTGACTTTTGAACTCGCGGACTTTTGAACTCGCGACTTGACTTTTGAACTCGTTATTGGATATTTGAACTCGCTACTCGACTTTTGAACTACCGACTTGAATTTTGAACTCGAAACTCGATTTATTAAATTGTGGATTTATGAAATCGCGGCTTGGTTTTTGAACTCGTGATTCGCCTTCTAACTTGCGGATTGATTTCAGAACTCGTGACTCGGTTTAGAACTCGCGACTTGACTTTTGAACTCGCGACTTGACTTTTGAACTCGCGACTTGACTTTTGAACTCGCGACTTGACTTTTGAACTCGCTGCTTGACTTTCTAACCCGCGACTTGGCTTTCGAACTCAAGTGTCGATTTTCTAAATTGCGGATATATGAAATCGCTGCTTTTTTTTTGAACTCGTGACTCGCCTTTGAACTCGCGACTTGACTTTCGAACTGGCGACTTGATTTGTGAAAGCGTAGCTTGATTTTTGAAATCGTGGCTTGATTTTTAATCTCGTGGCTTTTTTTTGAACTCTCTACTTGAATTTTGAACTCGTGACTCTCGTTAGAACTAGCTAGCGCCTCGACTTTTGTACTCGTGACTTTACTTTTATACTCGAGACTTTACTTTTATACTCGAGACTTTACTTTTATACTCGAGACTTTACTTTTATACTCGAGACTTTACTTTTATACTCGAGACTTTACTTTTGAACTCACAATTTTACTTTTGAACTCGCGACTTGACTTTTGAACTTGCGACTTTGCATTTGAACTTGCGACTTGTCTTTTAAACTCGCGTTTTGACTTTTGAACTCGCGACTTGACTTTTGAACTCGCGACTTGACTTTTGAACTCGCGACTTGACTTTTGAACTCGCGACTTGATTTTTGTACTCGCGACTTTACTATTGAACTCTCGACTTTGCATTTGAACTCGCGACTTTGCATTTGAACTCGCGACTTTGCACTTGAACTCGCGACATGACTTTTAAACTTGCGACTTGATTCTTGAACTCGTAACTTGATTTTTGAACTCGCGACTTTACTTTTCAACTCGCGACTTGACTATCGAAATCGCGAATTGGTGTCTGGTAATTATAATAATTTATAGTATCAATCAATGTACCAAGTCAGTATTTCGAATTGGAATATCTTGAAAAACAGATAGTGACTGTTATTTATTTAGATTTCAGAGAGAAGACTTACTGTCTGTCTTATTATCTCAAATAGAAGGATCTGGATCTGGCGTTAAACGTGTCCCCAGTTACGTGGCCCCCGATTTAGCTGCTGACATCAGAAGACATTTCGCATCTACCATTCGACAGCGCAAGGGGAATTTTCCCTGTAATTTCGTTACGGAGTTTCCTACTTTCACTTTGCCTGCAGGTAAGATAACATTTGCCAAATGTTTCAATGAAAAAGTACCACAGGGTAGTATTCTTGGTCCAATATTGTTCATTATATGTATCAACGATATTAATAAAGTTATAGCAGACATAAACACACTGCCCACATGATTAACCATGCTGATGAAACCAACCTTTTTTTAACAGGTGCAAACTCACCAGATATCATAAAAAATGGTAGCATAATCATAGAACAATGATAGCAATAATAGATTACTTTCTAGAGAAATAGACAACCTTTGCAATAAACTGTCCTCCTCCTTTGAAAGTTTGTGTTGATCAAACCAAGAAGTATTTGGGAGAACAATAATCTCTAATTTTGAATAATGAACCCAATTAATGGAAAAGTTTATGTTTTTATAAAGGGTTTGTAACTCTGTGGATATCTTTAATCAATCATTGGCAACTTTCACACATCATTCTGAAAACAACACTAGGTTCTGCACTTCTGAAAGAAACTCTTGTGTCTGCAGCAGAGATGGTCGACGAATGTATCACAGAATAGTATAGTATAGTAGTATATATTTTGGTGCTAATACAAAAGTTTACAAAAGTCAAATACAAGTTAAATAGGACATAAGTTATTTAGCTAAAACTAAACATACAGTCATGTATAAATAAAATTTTGATATAAAATAATTTCCTCATAACACAGTACGGGTCATAGGAGTCAGTAGTAACACTATACAGGTTCGGTGATGCTACATGTCTTGGAAATTGTTATTAAAATATTCTTCTATACAATAAAATGCTTTTTTTATAGGATACTCCTTAATTTTATTTTTAAATATATTCAATGGAAGATCTTTTATATTTTGAGGAAGTAGATTAAACATTTTTGGAGCATAGTAATTTACGCCAGTTCTGGTTCTGTTGACTCAAGAAAAGGGTTGGCCCCAGTACTGACCCCTGGGGAACTCCAAACTCAATTGGAAGTGGAATTGTATGCTTGTCATTCAAAAATACACTTTGTTGCCTGTCTTCAAGATAAGACTTCATAAGTTTAAGATTGTTTTTGGAAAATTTATAAATGTTGGAGTTTTGAGAGCAGAATATTGGGGTAGACACAATCAAAAGCTTTACTTAAATCGCAGAAGAATGACTGTGTGTATCCGCCTTTGGTTTATCATCTCTATAAGTGAGTTTATTGCCATTGTTGTAGTATGGTGTGAATATCGGGGCCTGACAATTTGAATCCTTAAAAAAATTGGAATTGATATGTATCCATTGAAAATGAACATGATATACATAATTTACTTATTTGTCATTCCGACTTTCAAAAGAAACAGAAACCAACTTTTCTTTCAATATTATCGGTTCTCTCTCTTATAACTCTTACTTCCTAATTGACGCTTTTGTGGTTATTTGGAACATTGGAACTATTTAAAGAGATTGGAACTATTAGACTCCACCCATTGGCCGTACCCGTAAGAAGGCCAAAGCTTTCTAGGATTCATTGACCCTATTTGTAATTTATCTTTATCTATCCGTGCGCCCCTTTCAGAAGTGGACGAACTGCCGTCCCCCGTTCAAGACCAGCTCTTCGCCGAGCTGCTCGACAAGGACGCCCAAGAGCAGCTGGAGACCGATCCCGCCGTCATAAACTGGTCCTTGGACATAACCGTCCGTTTGGGGTCTCGACTGTACGCCCTCTGGAACAGATCGGCGGGCGACTGTCTCTTGGATTCCGTCATGCAGGCCACCTGGGGCGTCTTCGACAGGGACAACATGCTCAGGAGGGCGCTGGCCGAAAGTCTCGGACAAGGAGGACACGTGTAAGTAAGAATCTTCGGGGCTCCTCAACCTGTATTGACCACTTCTGAGTCAAGATGAATGATAATATGTGTGAAATAAATTTTAATGTTTTTGAATCCTATACCTATTGTAGATAATTCTCCAATTTCTTGTTGTATCACTATTGACATCTCGAAAACGATAAATGATACGAAGTTGGTTAAATTAGACAAAAGTTGCCTATTTTAGTGAATAATGAAACGATGTTTCCGAATCGGAAGTATAACGAACCGTTTTCAAAATATACCGGGAAAGCCGAAAGGACCCGTTTTCTTTTCTTTGCGCTGGCGCCTCTATTTTTAGGAAAATGGAAATATGTTCAGGAAACTTTCTTATCTGTTTCAAATTTGGTTCCATGTGCTGTACTTCGATTTTCAATACGACGTTTTGTTCTTCGGCTGTCACCCTTAACTCTATTTTTTCTAATAAGGACCTGTATTTTTTATATGAATTCAAGTAGTCATTATCTTACCCAGTTCAGATATGTATCTTCCTTTGTATTTGTTTCTACGTTTTTGCTCATAAATTCCATCTTTTCTCTAAAAAGTTTTTTTTTTAAAGTTTATTTATAGATTTAAATAAAGCGTTTGGAACAGTTTTACATTCAAAATTATTATCGAATTTAAAACGGTTTGGCCTAAAACTAGTTGAAAGCTACTTATTTGAAAGGGAACAAACTGTTCAGATTGAAGAAAGGTCATGAGTTTAGAACTTGGTAACGAATACACGGCGATCAGGACGGCAATGTACAAACACTCTGCTCGCCTACTGGTCGACAAGCATAAGGATGCCTCTGAGATGCGCAAACGATCGTTTATGAAAATTGCATAATTTTCCCGAAGCCATAAGTGTAAATAAAGTACGACTAGAAAAATAATGCATCGCCACACAATATCAGAAATAGGTAAATAAATATAATAAAGAACACGAGGAACATACTTACAGAAGTTGACTAACAATATCACATGACCTCTGACCATTGCCAAATCAGCATTGTCCATGGTAACTTTTGATTTTTTGTTTCTCTTTTTATTTGGAGTTGAGAATTGTTCCATTTCACCTTTTTCAATTTTATTCATTTCTGAATTAATTTTCCTAATGCTTCTAACGCAAACTCCCGTTGCGGCAGCAACTCGTTCTTGAACCTTCACAAGAGGAATACTGGTTTCACCTATCATTGCTTCTGCCTGCATAAATTTGATGACATTACTGACGATTTCCCTACTTTGTCCACTCAGAATCTTATTTCTCACTTTACTCTTTGAAGGCATTTTCAAACACAACAAACTACACTATAACCTATCTAATAATATTTCAAAACTATACACAACACAAGGATTTCAAATTCAACACACAATCAGAATAACGCCACAATAATTTTATTCCACTGACTGTACACTCACGACGTTAACTGCTTGAATAATGCAGAGCGAGTGAGCTCCGGCCCCACTCCAGGGTTGTGTCTACTGCGCAACCAATTCTAGGAGGCATCCTTAGGCTTGTCGACCAGAACTCATCTGGACTACCGTTTGAATCCTGAAAAATTTCTGATTAAGCAGGGGCAATCTGCGAGTTTTGCGACGTTGCCGTATCACACCTATTTTTTTCCTAGATCTGCGGAACAATCGGAAGAACTGTGATGAAGTGTTACCCCTTCTACTGACTATTGCGGGATACAGACAAAAACGAGTGGGTATATCAGTGGGAGGTGGGAGTATAGTAAGCAATTTTGATTGCTTTTGATGATTATTAATTTGTGATTCCTTTGCTGAGGTGAAAACACATAAGACTTAAAAGTACAAAATAGGTCAAACCATTGGTGTTATGGGAGAATGTAAACATCTTAGAAAAAATGTAACAAAGCATTATCCAATCATTTGTTGTAATGTTATGTGAAGTGACATAATGATTTGTAAAGGTTCTACCCAAGATGGAAGGAGTACGAGTCCAGCCACGCCTCCATCCTCCAATACTCCTTGGAGGAGGGCCAATGGGAAGAAGACTGGACGAGTTTACTATCGCTGGCCAGCCAGCCGGGCACGAGTCTCGAACAATTACACGTTTTTGCCTTGGCGCACATTCTTCGTCGCCCCATCATCGTCTATGGCGTCAAGTACGTCAAAAGTTTCAGGGGAGAAGCCATTGGATATGCCAGATTCGAAGGTGAGTTGGACAAGGGGGTAGGTGGGAAATGAGCTCTATCGAATTCGTAAGTGAGGGGGAGTTGTTGAGGAATTTTTAATAAATAAAATTTTTTAAAGTGAAAATAATTTTTTTCGATTTAATTTCGAGAGCTCCATCATCCTCCGACAGCTGTTTCGTGGTTACCCACTCGTCGGGAAGGCTTTGTGAAAGATCTCCAAATCAAAACAAATTCACTCTGAAAAATTTTTGATTTTTTTTTTCTACTTCCTACTGTGTTTAGGAAAAATTGCGTCGAGGTTTTTGGTAGGTATTAACAAAAGTAATACAATTATTTTTTTGTCTTGGGCAAGGACACGTGAAAGTAATGTCGTATATTTAAAGTCTAATTTACTCTAAAATAGTTTATTTAACGAAATACGATGATTCAATAACACAATACTCTAATTTACATAACAATCACGGAACTAGGTATTTATATTCGACTTTCACTTCACTGACTGTCCCTCTGTCTGCTGCGTAGTTCTTTTTATATCGAACGCTCACTTCTCCGAAAGCTCATGAAATTTCTCGTGAAGCCTCGAATCGTCCAGATTCTTCTCGGTGCATAGCGCAACGACAGTCACCCGCGGCCGAGTGCCGGCTACGTAAGAGTTCAGGTCCAGCATCGCCCGCAGCTTCGCAACAGTAATAATGCTCGAGATTAGGTTAATAGGAACAAGGACAAAAAAAAATTGTCTGAACTTGATAAATTCTTGACGTTTCGGCATTCATTGTACGCCTTCTTCAGGGATAAAAAATTATTGTTACTTTATATAATAACTGTTTGTTAACACATTATACTGCACAAAATCATAACACAAAATCTATAATAGATCATGTCTTAAAAAATGTTCAATTAGACAGTATAAAGTATCTTATCAAATATAAACCTGAAGTAATGAGTACAAAAACTGAAAAAAGTAATAAAAAAACAAATCAAGGATGATAAAAAAGGCATACAAATTCTAGACATAAATAAATTACGAGATTTTATTTTTTCTGTGTAATTTTGAAAAACTTGCTGTCACAATTTACACTCGGTGAAGGCCGTCGTTTTTTTATTGGAATTTATTCCAAACGTTTCGCTAGCGCGAGTGGCTAGCTTCTTCAGAGGCTTATACATCATGAATAATCTCACATGACTAGAGATTCCGTCTGCGAAGATTGTATTTATTCTAACTAGGTACTCTTGTGCGTTAATTACCGTATCTGGATTTGGTACATTCTCACTAACCCTAGTTGACCCCTTTCTACCTGCCGGCTTTTAATGTCGTTGATATCCTTTGTTCTTTCAGAATTGCTTATTATCCTAACAGGGTTGGCGTATTTTCGATAACATTAATTGACACCTTTTTTCCTGCTGTCTCAATGTCATAGTGTTCTTCTGTTATTTTGGATTTTCTAAGAATGGGATTCCATAACTTCAAAAAATTTGAAAGATATAGTTGATCTCATTAGCCTACCCCTATCTCTTATTATAAATAAATGTATTGAAGAAGGTATCTTTCCAAATTACCTCAAAAGAACCATATTAAAACCAATTTATAAGGGAGGAGAAAAGAATAATGTTTCTAACTATCGCCCAATAACTATTTTAAATGTTTTTTCCAAAATTTTTGAGAGAGTATTGAAAGAACAATTGATAAATTTCATTAATAATAATTCTGGTTTTGATAAATTTCAATATGCTTGCATGCCAAATTCTAATACCCAATCAGCAGTAACTGATTTCATGAATGACATTTTTGAAACTTTAGATGAAAGTAAATGTGGCGTTGCTATTTTTTTAGATATAAAAAATGCATTTGATACAGTAAATCATACAATATTGCTAAAATTCTTGAAAAATTTAGGAGTGAGAGGACACTCTTATAAACTTTTTGAATATTATTTTGAAAATCGCATTCAATATGTTGTTATTAATGAAAATAAAAGCATTGAAGTCCCCTTGAGTTCCCCAAGGTTCAGTATTGGCTCCAATTTTCTATTTGATCTATGTGGATAGTATAACCAAATTAAAATTGATAGGAAAACATTTCTCTTTTGTAGATGGTACTGTATTTATTATTCGGCAAAAGATACATAAATTTTAGAAAGTAATATTGAAAAAGATAAACGTTCTCCCAAAGAACTGTTTTCATTGAAAAAGATATTCAATTGTTTGAAAAGTGGATATATGAGATGAATCTAACTATCAATTTAGAAAAAAATTGCTTACATGATTTTCTAACAAAAAAATACAGACAAAATTAAAAGTAAAAATAAAGAATAAAATATTAAATGAAGTTGAAGAACATAAAAATTTAGTCCTGATGATTGATTGATAATAATTTAAATTTTGAATGTCACGTAAATAAAATTAGGAAATTAATTGGTCCTTTAATTGGAGCTATAAAAAGAAATGTTTTTTTAGACATTATAATCTCATTTATAATGCCCATATTGTCTCGCATATTAGATATTTAATAACAATATGGTAGCAAAAACCAAAAAAGTATTTTAAAAAAACCTTGGGATACACCTTCTTCAGAATTATACAATGACATTAAAACCTTTACATTAGGTAAACTATTAAAATTTGAAAGAGCAAAATTTGCATATAAACTAATAAATAATATACAAAAAAGTAATAGCCATTTGAAAAAAAAATCGAAATTACATGATTATAAAATCAGAAATACAAACAACTTCCATTTAAATAACATTCATTCAAATAAAGGCAAGAACAATCCTATATCTAGTTCTATAGAAACTTACAACTAATTATCAGATAATATAAAAAAATCAAAGTAGATAAATATTTTCTTTAAAAAACTCAAAGAAAATCTCAAAGATTATATTCATTAGTATTCAATGTATAATCTTCTTTATACCAGAGCTTGTTCTGTATGGAAAATGTATTTTCAAAAAATAAATAAATATTCGGTTGAGATTCACAGCTTCTTCTTTTCTGTTGAAATTCTCCGTGTGTTTGTGGATCTCTAATGAGACGGAGATTTTCAAAATTAGTAAAAACGTTGAACTTGGGTAGGATTGACAATGAAAAAAACTATTTTGTTAGTCGGAATAAGACAAATTCAGGATGAAAATGTACTCATCAAAACTCGTTGACATATCCAATTATAATCTTATTAATGAAAGTACATTAGGGTCTATACGGGGAATAGTAAAAAAAGTCGTTTTTCGGGATTTTTATTGCACTACTTACTCCAGAACTAACAAGTTATATTTTGAAAAGACATAGTTTTAGTCTGTCCTAGCTGATAAAAACGTGTTTTGTTTCTTGATGACTGTCTCTGGAATATGAATTTTTTAAATTTTGAATTATACCCCTATGCTTAAAATAATTGACTGGTCGTTTTTTACTACAAAAAATTATGTATTACTGCTGTTGATTGAAAAAAAGATAAGGCAACTTGCTGATGAACTCAGTTGTTCAATATAACCATTAATTCAGATACAGGGTGCGTATCTTGTTAGGTCATTTACAATGTTTTTATTGAATATTTCAAACACTGTTCCGTTAATTTAGTCATAATTTTACTCACACTATTTCGAGAATGTTGACTATTATATATAAAAGTTTTGTCAACTTTACATGTTTCGTTTATAAGATATGCATTTTCAAAGTTTACCATATTATGACATATGTGTATATTACTATCGATTGAACAAAACTTTAGGGAAACTTTCGATAAATTAAATTCCAAAATTTTTCGAACCAATTGTTCGATACTATAAACAAAGCAAACTACGCTCAACATTAAGACTGCATCAATTCATGCAATCTCAAGAACGTATTATAATTAATGAATTCAACAACCACATATTTCGTAATAATCTAAACTTCAAAAATGAATATCTTAGAAACGGAACATATAAAGTTGACAAAACTTTCACAGGTAATAGTCAACATTTTCAAAATAGTGTGCGTGAAATTATGTTCATATTAACGAAACGGTTTTTGAGACATTGAATAAAAACATTGTTGATGACCTAAAATAAATTGTAACGCACCCTGTATTTAAATGAAAGGTAATATTAAACAACTGACTTCATCAGAAAGTTACCTCATCTTTTGTTCAATCAACATTGGCAATAAATAATTTTTTTGTAGTAAAAAACGACGTGTCAAGTGTTTTCAGTATAGGGGTTTAATCCAAAATTATAAAAATTCGTATTTCAAACAAAGAGAGTTATCGAGAAACAAAAAACGATTTTATCGCCTAGAATAGACTGAAACTATGATGTCCTACCAAAATATGACTCATTGGTTCTGAAATAGTGCTAGAAAAAAATCTCAAATAATGACTCTTTTTACTATGCCCGGTATACAACCTTGTGTACTATCATTCATAAAATTATAATTGGACATGTTTACGAGTTCTGGTAAATACATTTTCATCCTGAATTCGTCTCATTTCGACTAAGAAAGCAGTTTTTTTCTTTGTCAATTCTACCCAATTACGACGTTTTCACGAACTTTGGCCGCTAATATTTCAAAAACGACACATACAAAATCATTCAAACTCACACATTTATCCTACCAAAACATAATAAAATATCAACCAATTTGACCAAGAGCCAATTTCCTATGTTTTTGAGCGGGGTCCTTTCGCATGATACCTCTTTTGGTCGCCTTTTGAAACCCTACAAAAATGTGAATGCTTTTTTTCCGTAATATCAATAGTCTGAGAAATACTAAAAAACAAAAACAAAATGAGGAACTTTCCAATGGGTGGAAATACAAATTCCTAAATAATCTTTCAGGCGTGTACCTGCCTTTGCTGTGGGAACAAAGCTTCTGTATCCGCACCCCCATAGCCCTGGGGTACACCCGGGGGCATTTTTCCGCGCTGGTGCCCATCGAGCCGTACAGCAGGATCGATTCCCGTCCTCCGATCCAGCACAGCAACATGAATCCGGACCACATGAGGAGTTCCTTCCTGCCTTTGATGGACAGAGACCGAAAGATTTTGCCTATACACTTCCTGACGGAATCAGAGGTAAGATCAGACGTTTAACAAAATTGATAAAATTACTAGTGAAGTTGATCTTTTTAAAACCTAATGTGGTCTTAGTCTGTAATTCAGCACAGGTTTTTTTCTCCATGTAATATAACTGTATCATCTGCAAAGCTATGAATTTTAGCTATAGTTTAATATAAAAAAGGCCGTTGAGATGGATAGTAAATAGCAGTGGCCCCAAAACTGCCCCCTGTGGCACACCTAATAGAAAATTTCATCGTTCACTCCTTGCTTCATCAATTTCAACATATTTAGTTCTATTTTCCAATTAATTTTTGAGAAGATCATAAACTTTGCCGCGAAATCGAATATTCTCTAATTGAAAATAGTCGTTTATGGTCTCCAAATTAAAACTCAATTTGGCAAACAAATTTGGCAAACATTCATTATATTATCGCGGTATTTTAGCTTATAATAGCATGCCGAAGCGAATAAGGTCTATTAATCACCTCACAAAATTCAAAAAGGAATTTAAAAAAATTATTATTTCTACTGAAGATGAAGTAGTATAATGTCACCGACCAATTTCTGCTCAATACTGATTTAACTATTATATTAGTATTTAATTGTTACCTATCAACTATACCTAATATTGTTGTAATTTTTTTTGTTTCATATGTTTATTTATATTCGTTGTCCCTTTATAAGCATTTAATGTTTCTTGGGATTGAATAAATAAAAAAAAATTGTTCATAAAAACTTTTCTTCTTAAAATTACCTTACGAATCACCCCCTTCACTTAGGAACCGTAGTAAGGGAACACCCTGTATAACGGTTTGATAATGCCCACGCTCACGAGTGATCGCGCTGTCTGAGTGCTATTTTTTTGTGCAGTTGGGCAGAGAAGAAGCCATTCTTCGTCAGTGGTTGGACGTGTGCGAAACGGAAGGGGGGATACTCGTTGCTCAACAATTGCTGCATAAAAGACCGTTACTGGTTGCTCAAATGGTCGAGGAATGGTTGAATTACTACAGAAGATTATCGTGAGTATATTTCACAGGTTCTATACCGGTAACCGCACCGGACCTGATTTTTTTCTGTCATCGATTCAATATTATTATCATTTGGTGGCCGGTGGCTCAACGGTCGAGGGGTTGGCCGTCAAAATTTCTTCTAGCATTGGACCCGGTTCGATCCCGGTGTGCGAGAGAATTTTTCTCAATTGTAACGGTATCGATAGGCGATAGGCGGTAAAGCAAGTGTGATGTGAGTTGCCTAAAAGTAGTGCTTGCTTGAAATTAATAAGTCGTCCCGTAGCGCCACGACAAATAATAATAATAGCCGCACAGGCTACGCCTTTGGGTACACTCTAAGAGTGTTTATGAGGGAGTTGGATTATTATTGTTATTTTTATGATTTTCAGACAGATGACATCGGCACCTTTCGTTAGGCCCCTCCCCATCCAGGATTATTCGAGCGAAGGAGACACGGACGATGAATAGCGCAGGCTGAAATTCGTGCTTTGATAACACGAAACGAGTAGTGATGCTTTAGTACCTAATATATTGAAATTTTCTCGAAAAGGTGAAAAATAGATGAATGTTATTGATTCTGGTGCATTGGTAGCTGGAGGTCGTTTGAACTACTAGAGAATCATTTGAACTACTTGGTAGCCTACTTATTAATATGTCAAGCAAGAACTATCTGAAACCAAGTTTCTCAAAAGACAACGTTCCTTATATGGGATTTAATATGGCCAAAGATTTTTCCTTGTGTGATTTTATCAAAGAGAATCAATCTGGAGGTCTCCCAGGGTTTCTGAATCTTAAAAACTTTAGTTTCAATCTGTAATCAGCGTTTACCTATTCATTTCATTCGCCTTTATGAAAAACACTTGCAATTGACAAACATTTTACAGACAGCAACTGAATAAGTAGAGCGTCAAAGCCTAAAATAAAAAAAATATTTCCGTTTCATATGCAGATTTACAGACAAAGTCTATAAATTTGCGGTTTGCATTGAACATGTACCTAAACTATTCCGATTACAAATAAACACATGTAATTTAATCCTTAAAATTTCCCATATCCAAATCTACAGATGAAATCTGTAAATTTACGGTTTGGATTGTGAATCTACCTACACTATTCATTAAACACAGATCATTCAATTCGTAAAATACGAGAAATTCTGGTTTGATATGAAAATCTACAGACACAATTTATCAACTGAGTACAGATAAACACAATTGAATCCGTAAAATGTGAGAAATCATTTTGATTTGATAGTCATATCTACAGATAAAATATGCAAATTTACGGTCTGGATTGTGAATCTACCTACACCATTCATTAGGCAATTCAATCCGTAAAATGTGAGTAATCATTTTGATTTGATAGTCATATCTACAGATAAAAATAAATATGCAAATTTACGGACTGGATTGTGAATCTACCTACACCATTCATTAGGCAATTGAATCCGTAAAATGTGAGAAATCATTTTGATTTGATAGTCATATCTACTGATAAAATATGTAAATTTACGGTCTGGATTGTGAATCTACCTACACCATTCATTAGGCAATTCAATCCGTAAATGCGAGAAATCATTTTGATTTGATATTCAAATTTACAGATAAAATATGTAAATTTACGGCCTGGATTGTGAATCTACCTACACCATTCATTAGGCAATTCAATCCGTAAAATGTGAGTAATCATTTTGATTTGATAGTCATATCTACAGATAAAAATAAATATGCAAATTTACGGACTGGATTGTGAATCTACCTACACCATTCATTAGGCAATTGAATCCGTAAAATGTGAGAAATCATTTTGATTTGATAGTCATATCTACTGATAAAATATGTAAATTTACGGTCTGGATTGTGAATCTACCTACACCATTCATTAGGCAATTCAATCCGTAAAATGAGTTTTATATGCAAGTCTACAGACAAAATCTTTAAAATTATGGCTTTAGTTGTGAATTTACGGTTTCAATTTATTAAGCGAGTTTACAGATAAACACAGATAATTCAATCTGTAGACTGCGAAAAATCATATTGGATTGATATCCAAATCTACAAATGTAATTTGTAAATTCACTGTTTGGAGTGAATCTACCTACACTAATAATTAAACGAGTCTACAGACAAAATTCTGTAAATTTGTTGTTTCATTTGTGAATTTACATACACAATTTATTAACTGAGCCCAGATAAACACATAATTGAATCTTTAAAATATGAGAAATCATTTTGGTTTGACATTCATATCTACAGATTAAATATGTTGATTTGCGGTCTGGATTACTACACTGGTCTACACTATTCATTGAGTCTGCACAATGAGAAGTCAATCCGTAAAATGTGACGCAAATCTACAGTCACAATCTATCAGTTGTAAATTTACGGTTGCAGTTGTAAATTTACAGTTTCAGTTGTAAATTTACGGTTTAAATTCATTGAGCGAGTTTATAGGTGAACGCAGATGATTCAGTCCGTAAAAAGCGAGAAATCATATTGATTTGCTATCCAAATATACAGATAAAAACTGAAATTCACGGTTTGAACTGTGAATCTACCTACATTATTTATTAAGTGGGTCTACAGATAAAAACTGAGAATTCAATCTGTAAAATGTGTGAAATAATTCTGGTTTGATTTGCAAATCTGCCGATAAATCTGTAAATTTACAGTTTCCATTGTGAATATACCTACACTATTTATTCAATCCCTAATGCTAGAGTTCATTTACAAACAAAATTTTCAAATGTATGGTTTGAATCGTGAATGTACACTATTTATTGAGTCTACACATAATTCAATACATAAAATGCAAGAAATCATTTTGGTTTTATGTGCAAGTCTACAGACAAAATCTGTAAATTTACGGTTTGAATTGTGAAATTACACACCCTATTTATTTAGAGAGTGTACTGATGAAAACTAAGAATTGAATTCGTAAATTTACTGTTGATGTTGTGAATTAACCTGTACTAGGATTGTTTTCCGTTTGAAATCTATACAAAGTTACATGAATTTGTAAATTTACGGATTGAATTGTGAATCTTCAGGCTGTTATTATAAATTCTAGCATTCCGCGAGTGAGTATTACACATGATAATAATAATAGATAAAAATGAAAAAAAAGGATAATGATAGAATCTGAAATTCAGAGAGATTCAATCCATAAATTGCAGTTGAGATCATCAAATTCACTTATTTGATTTTCAAATTAACAGTGCATCATATCTGTACATTACCAGGAATCACTTTGGAGATTAGGATATTCCAAACGTGATAGTTTCAATTCTAGTTTGAGTTTGAAAGGATACTCAAAAGATTTCGAAATATAAATCTTAAGTCTTCTCTCTTTTAGTGCTCCCGCCGTCCAGTTACTTTTGCACCGGGTCTTATGTAAATAGAGTAAAAGAAATAATAAAATTGCACTAAGGAGCATGGGGTCTCATATTTCTGCCGATAATTTTCCACACCTATTTTTTACAAAGTGCATATTTCTTCGTCTTGCCTATGCAGAAGTTGTATAGATTTTTTTTGTATCGTGAGTAGGACTTAATTATTTTTATAGGTAGCTGAAGTACAAATAAAAACGTAAAATGAACGGGGTTCTATATTTTCTCCTAATGTGGTACAAATTAAAAGGGGTAGATGTTTGGGGAACGAGCATTTTTCTCTGTATATGTTTCTTTTTACTGGCTTCACTGGATTTGTTATCATTTTATTAGGTTTTATTCATTTAGTCCGTCATCAGCTAATTTTCAACGCCATCTATGAGAGGGAAATGGCATTCGCGTTTTTCAACAAATAAAGGATTTCTGGCTTTTGGAGAGAATAAAGTCCACTTTTCCGTACTTTGCTTGGAACTTGAAGCTTAGAATAACATCTAACCATTTTTAATTTGTATTTTGTCGTATAAGTGCTTTAATAATTATTTATTGTTTTGTTGGGATGTTATTTTCGTTGTTATTGATGTTCAGTGATGTAAGACGATGTGGAATGAGAGTAATCAGAGGTCGTGCGTAAGATTTTCCGAGAATTAAGTCAATTTCCCAGTGCAAAACTTGTTTTCACGCAACTCTTTAAAATAGGTTTTCTGATTAGGGTATCGAATTGGATTTAAATGAATTTATTGATTGAACTATATATTACATTGTTAACACACTGTTATTAAAATATATTATAGAGAATAAATGATTTGAATTCATTTGATTTTATTGAGAGTTCGTTATACAGTGACCGGCAGAAAGTACGCATCATATGGGAATTTTTTTTATTAATAAATTTTGACAAATATTGATACTTGCAATCGCTTCTGCATCAAAAGAAACCCCAAAAGACGTTGTACAGTGCCGTTCGTCTTTTCGAGGTTGGCGGGAAATTTAAAAAAATTGAAAATTATTTCTCAAAACACACTTGTTTGTGAAAATATCGAGAAATGTTAAAAAGAAAAGTTGTTCAGATTGACATTTTATAGCTATGTACAAGTTTTGAAAAAGATCTGAGATAAAAAAATAAAAATCAATTTTTTGCCACAAAAAAAAAATGTTTTTGGAAACATACATTTCTGACGAAGAAACTCATTAGTAAAGCCAACACTAATATTTCAAATAATGTTTTGTGAAGATTCGCAAGCTATTCCTATTTTATTAGGAGAAAATTTGAAATCTGTGATTTTGCAGTGTGATCAGCTGCTTCATAAGAAGTCACTGAAATATCTACAGGACATTATAATTCCGATACTTTTTATTATTAATTAAGAACCAAGTATCTACACAATTTCAATTTGAAATTCTTAATTGTCCTGTAGATATTTCAGTGACTTCTTATGAAGCAGCTGATCACACTGCAAAATCACAGATTTCAAATTTTCTCCGAATAAAATAGGAATAGCTTGCGAATCTTCACAAAACATTATTTGAAATATTAGTGTTGGCTTTACTAATGAGTTTCTTCGTCAGAAATGTATGTTTCCAAAAACATTTTTTTTTTGTGGCAAAAAATTGATTTTTATTTTTTTATCTCAGATCTTTTTCAAAACTTGTACATAGCTATAAAATGTCAATCTGAACAACTTTTCTCATTAACATTTCTCGATATTTTCACAAACAAGCGTGTTTTGAGAAATAATTTTCAAATTTTTTAAATTTCCCGCCAACCTCGAAAAGACGAACGGCACTGTACAACGTCTTTTGGGGTTTCTTTTGATGCAGAAGCGATTGCAAATATCAATATTTGTCAAAATTTATTAATAAAAAAAATTCCCATATGATGCGTACTTTCTGCCGGTCTCTGTATACAGCTAAATTAGTTTCAGTGTATAATAATCGAATTTTTGGGAAAAAATAGTTTTTTTAGTCAAATTGACCTTGCGCGCCATCTCATAGACGGTGGACAAAGCTTAAGGTGGCTCTCGATTTAGTTACAGGTTTCTTGGCAAATTGACTTTGCGCGCCATCTCATAGACGGTAGATAAAGCTTGAAGTGGCCCCCAGTTCCGTTACAGGTTTCTTGTCAAATTGAGGTAGCGCGCCATCTCATAGACGGTGGACGAAGCTTGAAGTAGCTCTCGGTTCAGTTACAGGTTTCTTGTCAAATTGACTTTGCGCGCCATCTCACAGTCGGTGGACGAAGCTTGAGGTGGCTCTTGTTTCAAATACAGGTTTCTAACGTGCAGCGCTTTCAGTCCATCACCACTTGAGCTTTCCTCTAAGAGATGGCAGAAAGGAAATTATTGCAATTGATTTCAATTCTTAATAATGTTTTCATTAGAATTTCTCTAAATATTGATCTTAGCCTGCAGAAATCAGAATACTACCTTTTTCGCTCTATCTGTCATGGTTTAAAACACCAGAAACGATCTCTGCCAGGAATTTTCTCACTCACGGCCAGAGGCGACCAGATGCGATCAAAAGCGACCAGACTCGAGCATACTCCCGTTTTCAGAAAACCGCTATAACTCGAAAACTAAACGAGATGGAGCAAAATGGGTCGAACTTTTAATGTACTGTATGAAAACATTCTACGTAGGCATACCTATCTATTGCTGATGAGAACAGAACTTTATTTTTTGAAAATTCGAAGTAGTCCTTATTTTTCGAAACGACCACCGAATCATCACTTTCTTGGAGTCAAAACCTTTCTAACGATCTCTGCCAGGAATTTTCTCACTGTTGGAATTAGCTCAGCTTATTTATGAGCTTCACTGGCTGTTTCCAATCTAGGAATAACACGGCCAGAGGCGACTAGATGCGATCAAAAGCGACCAGACTCGACCAAACTCCCGTTTTCAGAAAAACCGCTATAACTCGAAAACTAAGCGAGATAGAGCAAAATGGGTCGAACTTTTAATGTACTGTATGAAAACTCTCTACGTAGGCATACCTATCTATTGCTGATGAGAACAGAACTTTTTTTTTTGAAAATTCGAAGTGGTACTTATTTTTCGAAACGACCATCGAATTATCACGATCTCGAGCAGCGGAATCCTGAACTGCAATCGGTTTTGGCCTATCTCTTATAGTTTCCGAGTTATTGCAATTTTTATGCGAAAAAAACACAAAATTTGAAAAATCGAATTTTGAGAGGGAATTCACTATTCCGCTGTTCAGCATCGTTCCTATGTCATCCACAGCGAATATGGAGGCTCTAGGAAGAAGTTGATTTTCAGGCCTTCAAAAAATATAACTTTTTTCGGTGAAAATTCAGAAAATAGATCTGCTTCAAAATCGACCAACAGTTCAACAGGAGGATCTCAAGCAGCCTAATCCAGAAATAAATCAGAATTTTGGAATTGATGTCGAAATCCACTGAAATGAAATTAATATAATATCATTTCAAAATGTATAAATGTTTTTAAAGCAGAGAATGGCTGTGCATGACTCAGAAATACAGTCCGTTATGATCTTTCTCACAGTTTTTGAATAATCAAAATTTTCGCGAAAAAATATCGATTTTCATCGTTCCCAGATCATCCATAACATTGTTTATAAAAAACTTTAAACAATGTCCATAGTAAATTCGGGAGCCCTAAGAGAAACGTAATTTTTCGGCATCTTCAAGAAATAAGGTTAACCCTTTGAACTGTTTTCTACAAATAACAATAGGAGCATGTACTGCAGAAGTCAGAAATGTAATCAGTTTCAAGGTAGTTTTTGAACAATCGTGTTTTTCGTGAAAAAAAAACATTGATTCTTTAATAAACTCGTTTTCTGAAAGAAATTTCACTAGTCTGCAATTCATTATAGGACTTTAATTTCAGCTGAATCTGAAGAAACCAAGTAGTTGAGATTATTCCTATATTTATCGTGTTATTATCAGTTACATCAATCAAATGGGCCCCAAAACGGATATTTGGAGAACTCCTCTATCGGGAATGATGAAATTATTAGCATCTAAATAATCTATCATATAATTATAATGATTCTATTGTATCTGAAGCTTTATGCATAAGCTCGTACCACGCTACAAAATAAAAAAGCAACATATTTTCCCAATTTTATTCAGGAGCCAGTATCTATTACAAAATATTTCTGTATCCTTTGGAACGTACCCTGAACGGTCCAAAGAAGAAAAAATATAAAACAAGAACAGCATCAGTATGGCAGCACAATATGCGCGTTCTATCGAAATTATCACAACCCACAACAGACCCGATTTTCAGGTGCAATTTTGCAACATTATATCAGATCGAACACCCCGGAGTTCTTCGTTCATCGTTTTCAGCAAGGGATGGCGTCCACAGCCACATCGATTTCTGAAATCGTCCAAATCTAGAGCCCAAACCATTCCTCCGCCCAGTCCCCATTCTTTGACGAGTTTTGACTGAAAAATGAAAAATTAGTATAAATAAACATTAAGATTTACCGGAATTAGTATATTGAACAATGGACATGAAATGACATACAATTCCACTCATTGTCCACTATAGTTTTTATACGACCATTTTAATCATATAATGAATAATAATAAATTAATAATAATTTAGTTTATTTCCCAAGGAACACACAGTTTCTAAGAGAGAATAACAGTTCCACATAATGCAAAAACATGAAGGTAAATACAACATTAAGAATTAATGAAGAAAATCATGAAATCGTCAAGTCTCTAACAGAAAACAAGTACTACTCCTACAACCGTTGAATTATATCTGTTATATTCTTGGCAAAGTTTTCTACAAGAACTACTTTGCAGTGCTCTTCAATTATCATAGCTGAAATTATCTTTCGATTCGATTCGATCAGCAAACATTTTGATTTTTCTAGAAAAATCTAAATCAGCTAAATATTGTATATAAATAAGAAAAAGGATTGGTCTCATGACGTATCCTTGTGGAACTCCACAGATGACAATTTTCTCAGTGCTGCATTTGTCTCCTATATATTCAATAAAATTTATTTTCCCAAGAAACATACAGTTTATAAGAGGGAAAAATATCACATAATGCAAATAACATGAAAGTAATTACAACAGTAAGAATAAATTAATGAATGAAAATCATGAAATCAGAATTAGAAAAGATTCAATGGAGCAAGTACTTCTTTAAATTATTTTTAAATCGCAATTTACCATACGTTTTTAAACAATTTGGAAGTTCATTGTAAAACTTCACACCATCAAAATAAATTGATTTCTTTCCAATATTTGTTTTAATTTTGTTGACATATAAATTTTGGGCTTGTCGGGTCAGGTGATTGTGTTGATCATTATTAATTTTGAAAATTAAAGTGGAATGTTTCATGTTATTCTTAACAAGATGAATGAACGTGCAAATTTTCAATTTGTATAGGGAATTTATATCTAGTAGCTTTCTTGGTTTGTACAAGTTTACAGTTGGTTCTTGGTAATCAAGTTTAAAAATACATTTAATAATTTTATTTTGTAATGATTTCAAAGGTTTAAGCAAATAGGTCGAAGCAGTGCCCCAAACTGATATCAAATATTGAAATTTAGAGTATGCCAACGAAAAATATATGGACTTTAGATATTTAAGAGGAAGCAAATTTCGAATTTTAAAAATGATTCCAACTAATGGTGAAATCTGCCTCCTTAAGTTCTCTATATGTCTTGCCCATGATAAATTCTCATCTATAAAGAGTCCTAAGAATTTTTGTATGGAATGATAATTTATGAATTCATTATTGAATTTGATCGGATCTTTCAAATTATCGTTTGACGATATTTTTGTAATGAACATGAATGAGGATTTTTCATAATTCAATGTCAATTTATGACAAATGAGCCATAATGAATTTTTTTGTAAATCACTTTGCATGTAATTTTTGATATCACGTTGACTATTTCCGCCATATATTATTGTGGTGTCATCAGCAAACATTTTAGTTTTTCCAGATAAATCTAAATCAGCTAAAGAGTTTATATAAATGAGAAAAAGGATTGGTCCCAAGATTTATCCTTGTGGAACTCCACAGATGACAATTTTCTCAGTGCTGCATTTGTCTCCTATATAGACAAACTGTTTTCTATCTGAAATATAATTCTGGAATCATTTATAAACCTGATACCTATTTTATACACAATATTCAACAAAACTTCGTGACCTACGGTTTCAAATGCTTTAAGAAGATCTAATTGCAGTATATCACGTTCTTTATGAGATTCTATATCAGGTTGAAATTGAGTGACAACATCTTAGCAAGGGCGTCGCATCTTTTTTTCTTGGGGGAGGGTAAATCATTCTGGTATATTGGACTTGCACATGTTAACCATCAAATTTAATTTAAAAATACTGAAAATACTATTTTATAATTATTCTTGGGGGAAGGGGGTAATTACCCCCATTAACCCCCCATATCGACGCCCTTGCATCTGAGACAGCTAGCTGTGTCAGCATCACTAGACTTTCGGAAGTAATTTTGTTTATTTTTCATCACATTTTCCATCATAAACGTTCATGCCATAATTGACAAAATTATGGAATTATTACTAAAAAATTCGGTTTAATTTAAACAGATCTACCACATGACAATCCAAATTCATAAATTGTGTGGCTAAGCCTCCACCGTCTCCTGATTTCAATCCACTGGATTTCTCAGTAAGCGTTTGAAGAATTTATTCATTCATTCAGATCTTAACCGATTGAATATTCTGTCCTGAAAGCATTCTCAAACGAATCAATTTTATATTTTCAAACCAAAAAATATGCTTAGGTGAATTAATTTAAAACTGTCAGGCTTCAATTACCGAAAATGATGGTAATGCTATTGAAACTTCTAGACATACCTTTCTCCTGATATCTGAAATATCATCGTAGGATACCCACTGATTACCATGAGTTGCATACGGTCCTATTCTTCCTTCAGGATCTCTCGTAACTGACCATCCTCTTCGTCTCACTCTCTCACAAATCTAAAATTTTATAAATACCAATTATAATAATAATAATAAAAAATACGGCTAATGACCATAGCAGTGGATGCCAAAATACCAAGGAAAAAAATGATAAAAAATATTTGATTTCTTTTATGATCCTCACAAAGAGGAAAGTCTCGTAATGTTCAAAGAGTGAGATCCGAGGAAAAGTAGGCTGTATGCTTCAGGGAACACCTCCTGAGGCAATGAGTTCCAAAGCTGAGCCGTTTGTTGGAAGAACTGATGATGATATTTTCTCTGTTTTGGACAGAATCTAAAAGTTTATATGTCTGTTTATGAGAAGCACTTCATGTACGGGAACAGTATTCTAGGACAGGTCGGATCTGTGTCCTCATAATCAACTGACGGGAAGTGAAATAGCTCTTGGCACGAAAGAGAAAACTAAGTTTTTGAGGGAACAATTTCTCTAGGTTTAAAGTTGGTAATTTGTGCTCAAGCCAATTTTTTATTTGCTGGAGATCATCTTCTACTATCATCTAGCTAACTGTTCGACCAGTAGAAGATTTTACTATTGTCGGCAAATCCCAGAATCTCTCTGTTGCTCAGTACTGAAAACATGCTATTTATAAAAGTGTTGAAGGAAGTTGGTCCCAAGACGGTTCCTTGTGGAACTCCATACTCTGTTTTTCTTTGGTTCCTGAGTTGAATACATACTGTAATCTTTTTGACATGCTACTTTGGTATAATTTCAGACAATTTCCTCGAATTCCAATGTCTGCAAGAGAATACTGTGACTTACAGTATCGAATGCTTTTGACAGGTCGATAAAGACACAGACACTAATGGTTATTTGTTATAAAAAAAATGTTTTAAGGTATTTGACATATCCCTGATTTTATCCCATATTCTACAAATATACAGGGTGTTATTTAAGTACGTGGCCAAACTTAAAGGGGTGATTCTTTGAGTGATTCTAAGACGAAAAGTTCATATAAACATAGGTCCGGTAATGCTTCGTTTTCAAGATACAGGTTGTCAAAATTTTTAAAAGAAATCGTTTTTGTCGTAAATATCTTAATAACCCTTCAACCGATTTTATTGAAATTTGGCAGTGTTATTGAAGGTCGTAAAGGGCAAATTTAACCCTAACTATATCAAAATTATCATGTCCAGTGGCGTCCCGGAAGGCACTGTAACCAATATTTTTGACAGAAAACATGTGCGCCACTGATTTTTTTGCAATTTTTGTATTTGTTTCACATTGAGAAAATGAAATTACAACTTTTTTATATCTAGAATTTTTTTCGTATCTTGCTTTGTTTTTGAGAAAAAACATAAAAATCACTTCATTGCACGTCCCTGGCACAATAAAAAAGTGTTTTTATAGGGTTTTTAATGATTACAGGTGAATCTGTTATGCTTAAAAATTGTTTGTTTCATTTGGCCAGTGCGTGCATAGTGGTCACGCCGGAAATGCCAAAGCAACATCAAACAAGAAACACCCTTTATTAAAACCACACTGAAACAAAAATGGTACCTAGGCAATTTGTTTCTGTAAGAATACATTCAATAATAACTAACACAAAACTTACAATAGTTGCTCAAAATGTCCTCCTTCAACTTCAATGCAAGCATTAACCCGTCTTAACATCGATTCCCGAACACGTTGAAATATTTCCGGCGTATGTCTTATCTGATCACATGAATCCCGTATTCGTTGGATTAATTCTTCTTCAGTGTTGACTGGAGTTTTATAAACGAGGGACTTTAAATGTCCCCAAAGGAAAAAATCCAAGGGATTTAAATCCGGTGACCTGGGCGGCCATGACTTTGGACCTGCGCGACCGATCCAGTTTTCTCCATAAGTTTCATCCAGAAATTGACGTGCTACTATGCTGAAGTGAGGTGGAACCACATCGTGCATGAACCACATTGCTCCTCTTACTGCCAGTGGGACATTTTCTAGTAGTACAGGTAATACAAATTCCAAAAAATGACGATACTCTTGACCATTTAATCTCGGTGGTAAAAAATGAGGTCCAATGAGATAATCACCAACAATACCAACCCAGACATTCACGGAAAACTGCTGTTGATAATTATTTTCTATAACCGCATGGGGATTTTCTTCTGCCCAGATATGGTTGTTATGAAAGTTCATAATTTAATTGTGGGAAAAACACGCTTCATCGGTAAATATATAAAAATATATAAAAATGTCGGAGATGCAACCTGTTGTTGCAAAAGCCACGTAGTATAAACAACTCGCTTGGGAAAATCCGCAGGAAATAACGCTTGAACACGCTGTATGTGGTAAGGATACAGTTGGTACTCTTTCAAAATCTTCCATACAGTAAAGTGAGAAATGTTTAATTGTTGTGCAATTTTGCGTGTGCTTGTATCGGGGCAACGCTCAACTTCATGTAAAACTTCTTCCTCCAGCGCCACTGTTCTTACCGTTGCAGGTATCCCAATAAGAGCAGCCGACCTTTGAAAGGTGCCTAATTCGCACAGCCTTTCATGTATTCTCACAAATGTTTGCCTATTTGGAACATTTCGATGAGGATATCTTTCTTGATAAATGCGTCTAGCCGCTCTGGAATTTCCTGGGGCCATTCCATAGACAAAATGCATATCGGCCATTTCCGAGTTTGTAAACCGAACCATTTTCAGATATCAGTAACAAATTTTATATCTCAAAACTCTTGTAAACACTTCAAATAATTACTATCAAATAATTACGTATGTACCGTTTCAATTTGTGACAGTTATGAAGTTAAATTTGTTTGAACATTTGTTGTTCCTTCCATGGCCCTCTTACTTTAGTTTCAAAACACTGCAGTAATACATAACAACATTATTTGTTTCATCGAAAACAGGTTATATGAGCGAAAAAAATTAAAAGATGACTTCCATGTAATATTAATTGTTTAATCATAAATAAAAAAGGCTTTATTGCATGTCCATGGACAACAATGAGCCCATTTTGTAGCACGAGCCGAAGGCAAGTGCTGCAATTCATACATACATATTTTTTTTTTCATTGCATTAATTTTGATAGAAAATTCTAAGACTAGAATAGAGTATTGATATGAAAAAATATTAGTAAGACCCCAGTTTTTGATGGATTAGTAGTTGAAATGTTTTATTGTGTTGTCACAGGGATGTGCAATGAAGTGATTTTTATGTTTTTTTCTCAAAAACAAAGCAAGCTACGAAAAAAATTCTTGATATAAAAAAGTTGTAATTTCATTTTCTCAATGTGAAACAAATACAAAAATTGCAAAAAAATCAGTGGCGCACATGTTTTCTGTCAAAAATATTGGTTACAGTGCCTTCCGGGACGCCACTGGACATGATAGTTTTGATATAGTTAGGGTTAAATTCGCCCTTTACGACCTTCAATAACACTGCCAAATTTTAATAAAATCGGTTGAAGAGTTATTAAGATATTTACGACAAAAATGATTTCTTTTAAAAATTTTGACACCCTGTATCTTGAAAACGAAGCATTACCGGACCTATGTTTATATGAACTTTTCGTCTTAGAATCGCTCAAAGAATCACCCCTTTAAGTTTGGCCACGTACTTAAATAACACCCTGTATATGTAATAAAAGAGAAGAGATATCGATAAGAGAAGACATATTGATTAGAAAAGACATATAGATAAGAAAAGACGTATCGATAAGAAAAATACATATCAATAAGAAAAGACATATCGATGAGAAAATATATATCGATAAGAAAAGACATATCAATAAGAAAAGACACATCGATAAGAGAAGAGAAGCTCATTTTTGATAGTGCAATAAAGAGTAAGCCACATTTTTCGTAGAAAAAAGCACGTTATTTGTGCGGAAGGTAAGGTGTTCCATTTGAAGTCTCCAGAAAATAAGTTTTGTTCCACAGTGTGTAAACTAAACTACCAAAAATGAAAACTTCCCAACATAAAACATTAAATGATTGCTACAATTCGCTAAAACAATAACTGTCGTAGAAAAAATGTTGCATGGTAAATTTGCGTAAAGAGCTTTTTTGTACACCCGTGTTTTATTCAACTCGGCTGCGCCTCATTCAACAAACTCCACGATATATGCATAATTTCTATTTAAATTCAGCGCTGTCAAATTTATAATTTCTATTTAGATGATATTTACCTCATAGAAAGCCAGGAAACCTCCAGCCCTGGTGAACTCTCCTGCTTCTCCCGGTCCATAGCTGTTCTCGTTAAGTCCTCTTTTACCACCGTCTGCTAGGCTGAAGGACTGGCCGTACAGTGGCATGCCCATCACCAATTTCGAAGGGGGTGCCCCTTTTTCTATCCAGTAGTGCACCGAGAAATTCTGTTACAAGAAAAATATCAAAAGTTTTAGTAGAATAGACAGAGGGGAATTGGTAGGTACAATAATTTCATCAAAGCTATCAGTTTAGAGAGTGAAAAATGGAATGTTGCGCAATTGCTATTTGAGAGTTCTACCCAGGTAGCTTTGTGACGTTCAAATGACGTCCTAATTTGGTCGAAGAGTGACCAAACTGACGCAGAGAATGACGTTTGCAAGACTCTGTGAAGATGTCAAGTCACGGCCAAAAGAGGTCATTTATAAGACGTCTTTTTGACGTCTGGAGACCAGAGTTAGACCTAATTTTGAAGCCCTACGCGTTAATTAGAAGAAGTTAGTCGTGAGACCGATAGAAGCTTTTTTTTTCTAAACTCTATATTTATGTAACATGTAAAAAATAAAGAGTGCGAAATATATCAGTTGCCTTTTTGAGATTAACTTGTGATCTTTGTCTTTTCAATTTGTGAGACAGATAACATAAGGAAGTCAAGATATTATGTAGAAACACACATCCTGGAACATTTCCTAAAGATGTGAATTTATAATAACAAATTTGACTTTGACGTCCCCCGTTTTAGCTTCCAGTAATAATCGGCATCATGACGTCATGAAATATGACGTCATTTGTAGTCATGGACGTCAAAGACCAATAGTGACTCGAATGAAACGTCATTACGACGTCATTTGAGTAACCTGTGCTACCTGGGTACTAGACCTAAAACAATCAATACCATGCTGGCAAGTGACTTTGCTCTCCAATAATATTTCACCCTTCTGCATTTGTTCAAACTTAGTTTCATTCAGTGAACTCGCCAACATGAACATATTGAATTTAAAAACGCTATGTATAGTGGTATAATAAAATTGCTTCATGTGTAAATGAAAATGAGGTTTTCACAGATGAATGGCAACGTTACATTTCGAAAATTTTCAGAGTTGTCACCTGAATCATGGATCAATATCAATATATTTTTGATTAAACTGTTCTATAATATTGTCCCAACAGTATTGACGATTTGTTGCATATTCACCTATTTCCATTTCAATACATCTATTTTCAAAACAGGTGAATACAGCGGGAGTCTAATGGAGATGAGACCGGGAATTTCTTTTTGTTAGTTTGGAAACGCTGTATTCTCTTGTTAAATTTGACTGTAACGAAATGAGTTTTGTACACAAGTTGTTAAACTTCGCGATTTTGATAATAAGCTTATTTGAAGTGAGCAAAGTCTGTTTTGTAGGAAAATCTCTCAAGATTTTCAAATATGATAAATAAAGAGGAAATTAAATCTTCCAATTTACACAAAAATATACTTGTAACGTGCTTACAATTGTTTCGACACACGGTGTCATCATCTGAGCGAGTTATCAACTAAAGAAACGTCAAAATCACTTTCTTAAATATTAAAATAACATGCATGAAATTTCACTAATGACAATTGCAGGTATGAAATTTCTCAAATGCTCACCGAATCTTTGATTAAAACTACGGCCTGTCTGGCCTATATATAATGCATTGCAATCCTCACACTCAAGTTTGTAAACCCCCGACTTCTTGAATTTACAAACTTGAGTGTGAGGATTGCAATGCATTATATATAGGCCAGACAGGCCGTAGTTTTAATCAAAGATTCGGTGAGCATTTGAGAAGTTACAGATTAAATAAACCACCTTATTGACAATAACCATAACTTCACACAAAATCCTGAAATTTTGCATATTCAACCTAAAGGTCAAAAATTAAACATATTAGAATCCATAGAAATCAAGAAACATTTACGTAACAATAGCAATTTAGTTCTCAATGACCAAATTGACCTGTACAATTCACCTATAATTAATTATCTCACTAGTAACTACTCAAATGCTCCCTAATCCAAGCTATATGTCATTAGGAAATTTCATACCTGCAATTGTCATTAGTGAAATTTCATGCATGTTATTTTAATATTTAAGAAAGTGATTTTGACGTTTCTTTAGTTGATAACTCGCTCAGATGATGACACCGTGTGTCGAAACAATTGTAAGCACGTTACAAGTATATATTTTTTGTGTAAATTGGAAGATTTTATTTCCTCTTTATTTATCATTCATGATGAATTTACACATATTAAATGCCACCACGATAGAACGATTTTCAAATAGATTATCAAAAGGAACTAGATCTAGTAACTTTTGTACTGGTGACTCACATGGCACCATCTCTGTGAAAGGCAAACGTGAGGGTGGAGCCCCAGCTAATAATAGCAATGAAGGGGTGAGGGAACCCATCAGAGGGCAGAGGTTACTGCGATTTGTATTCGACAGAGACGGCGCTACGTGACTACCCTGGACAAAAGTTACTAGATCTAGTTACTTTTGGTAATCTAGTTGAAATTCTGGTCAAATTTTACTCCAGAACAGACTTTACTACTCTACTCGCATTTTAACTTTCACTTCGGCTTTGACCTCCAGAAGCTAAGTAAATTAACTTATGCTTATTGATACGCGTTTCTTTGAATCTCACTGAAAAATCACATTCACTTAGTAAAATCGTATATTCACATTCTGAAGAATTTCATTCCAAATATATCTATTGATTTATTGTTTCAGATATTTTTATGAGTTATTTCTATATATTTCCAGTGGTTTTTGGGATTGTTTGTCGTGGTCTCGTGGTAAGTCTCCTTGACGTTTCGTCTGCATTTGCGGTAGTCATTTTCAAAGGCGGTGTGGTAACGGATGAAGCGTTCGAGTCGTTCGTCATCAGTCAGGCTCAGACGAACGACTCGTACGCATCGTCCGTTACCACACCGCCTTTGAAAATGTCTACCGCAGATGTAGGCGAAACGTCAGGGAGAATTGCCTCGAGACCATAACCAACAAAATAGAAAACCAGAGATCATCGGTAGTGGAAATTCACCTTCCCATTTGTACATAGTTTATCAAAATCGAATTGCATTGATGGACACATTACTTTATTTCGTCAATAATCATGAAGTGATTGCCTTTCTCACTATCTACTTCAATATATCATACAACTCCATATTACCAAATATTCTTGAAATGTAGCGTACCACAAGGTTAGGTCACTGGGCCTCAACTGCTCACGATTTATAAAACTGATTTCGACTTTTAGTTCAAAAAGACGCATGCCATAAATCAAAATGTAATGATCAACAAATTATCTTTCACGGTTCACTTACAGCATTGAAGTAATCATACGTATCTTCCGGGTAGTAATACAAAGGTGCCACGTGGCCTGTTTGCTTGTCCCAGTGCCCGTGGAAGTCGTACGTCATGATTGCTATCCAGTCAAAGTACCGACTGAGAATGGGAACGTCGTACCCGGCATCGATGACGGCCTTGCTCGGAGAAACAGCTGAAGATAACAATAGACTTCTTGGCTTGAACGCTTCACTCAGCTCGCGAACTAGATTTGCGAAACCTTGTTTGTCCGAGTCGGGTCCGCTGTTGCAGTCGACCTTGAAAACAAAAGAGAAATGATACATGGTCATACTAGTGTACTGTGAAAAGAAATTGATGTTGAATGATACAATTAACATTTCCACATCTTCAGGACCTGATGAATTTACAGTGGAAAAAATCAATAGTAGTGTTAGGGGCACTTGAGAGCCCCCACCACTCCTAATTTTGGCCCTGCTCCCTCCCACCATCAATTAATCAGTGTAGGCCAAGCTGTAACATGAAATCCCCCTCACCTGTCCGTAGCGAGAAAACCCGCTTCAATTTGTGATCAGCACAAGTCACTGTTTAAATTCTAGATTATAGCCCGGTAGAAAAATAACTATGGAAATGGATAAGTACAGTTCAACTCAGATGGATACTTACTTGCCAACACTTCGGATATTCCCAATCCAAATCCAATCCATCGAATCCCCATTTTTCTATGAATTCTACGACGTTTCGTACAAATTTGGCTCTGGCTTGCGCATCGTTGACAAGTCTTGAATATTTATCTCCCAGTGAATCGTTCCATCCTCCGATAGCAATCAGAACTTTGATGCCTTTCGATTTGAGTTCGACAACCTTTTTGTAGAATTCTGGAAATGAAAAAAATAGAATTATGCCCATTCAATGAATATTTTTCATCAACATATTTGTATAAAACTTTGACGTTCACTGATGGATTATAACACCTACTATTTTTGAATACTAATGGAAAGTTAGATTACCCAGGTACCTTTCGATACATTCACAAGATGAAATTTGTGAACATTGAGTGTCAGTTTAGGTTTTTGTAACTAGAAATACATAATATCAGTATTTTTTCAATATTAATTGTTAATTCATCAAAATTAACTGAAAAAGTATGCTACAAATGTACAAGTGAGTTTTTAAAGCATGCGAAAAAAGTTTAGGGGCACGACGTAAAGCGGAGTGCCCTTAAGTTGCGAGTAAGGCACTTGTACATATTCATTATAAGCTCTTTTTTATTATGCCTTCATCGTGAAAACACTGTTGGAAATTAATTTTAGATTAGGATAATGTCACTTAAATCCATCCATTCATATAATATTTTTATAATCATAACTTTCACGTAGTTGGGAGTCAATTATATTGAAGAGGTGGATAGAAGTTATCTTAACTTAACGTGCTAATATACAAGGAATTCCGTTAAAAAAAGTACTCGATCCTATAGATTTTTCTTGGTTAGCCTTATATATTCGGCAATAATCATTGGTTATAGACTCTATTGTCTAGTTCATTTCGGTTTCTGAACTTTCTATTATAGAGCTCGAGCAGTTGTACTCTGAGCACTATTGCCCCACCCTGTATGACTCTTGGGCCTATACCCAAAAAATATATGAATACTTAAACGTCGATATTCCGTTTTTCAGTACTTTATGTAGAGTCGGACACTATTTTTATGTGCATAAATTCTGCAACTCCGACAACTAGGCATTTTGCATTCTGTATTTTGACGGAGCATGTTGCCACTGGAATTTTATATTTTTCATTGAATGATCCAGCTGTGAGTGGATGAAATATATGGCGTCATAACTCTGCCATGGTCGGCCTACGAAATGTCAAACCAGAGATCCTGTATTTCAGTTTGCATGACCAAAGGGTTTCTAGAGGTTCACCATTTCGTGATGGTCTAGGATAAAAAAATTGAATTTATTTGTGAAAATAAAAAATAACAATAATAATATTTAGACAAAAAACTATATACAATATCAAAGATGTGATTAAGTGTCCTCCTGCTTATAGAAGCGTACATATGCTCTTCCGCTCACCAGGGATTCTGATGGAATCGGGGAAACATGAGAATCGTTGTACTCGTGCCACGTGCCTGTATATGGATGCTTACAGTAAGCAGTGTAGTGTCCGTTATGGGAAGTCCCGCTGTGATTCAGCAAAGCATATAAGTATAGCGACAAGGGGCTTCATTTTCTGCTGTGTAGTTGCTCTTATCTAATCGTTTTAGAGGAAAATCACTGGTGACATTTAATTTTCAGCGAAATCTGTCTGTCTGAGAAAACCTTCTTAAGTGTATTACCAAAATTTTTGGTAATTTATGAATCAATAAAGATTATGTTAAAAGTTGACCTGTTCTTTGTGAAATTGGAAGAGAAATGTCCCAGAGTGACTGACTGTTGACCACAAAATGTACATTTCCATCTAGATTTCAACTGTCCAACAAAGTTATCAACTATCTTGGAGTTGTCCATTCTTAAGTATCTCGACCATGACTCACTGGCCTTTTCACTGTTGGTTAATCTCTCGACAATTTCGGTCAAAATGAGTTTGGGCTTATTCGTTACTCTATTCACGTCTTCATGATATAGTTTTTTCCTGAAAATATTGTAGTTGATGAGACTTACCATTGTCGATGTCAGCCCAGGAATCATGCGGCTTTATCGTCAGAGAGGTCGAATCCAAAACGGCGAATCCGTAGTTGATATGAGTGCACAGTTCCGGATCGATGTCTGATGGAAGATATTTTCCGTCACCCTGTCTGAAAATTGAAACCAATCACTCTCAATACTGCAAGTTTTCTGAATTCAACTGGTTTCGATACGACAACTAGGTGAAAGTTTGACAAACTTTAGTCAACTTTAGCACAAGCATTATCATAAACATAACGGTAATATCAAAGGTTTTTAGCATAAACTTAACATTGTTGTATAAATGGCGCCATTTGATATAACAAAGTCAACTTTCTCTTTCAACATATATTTAAGCACAATTTTAAAATTATGTTGACTAAATGCACCTTTACTGTTATTAAAAATGATGTTTTGAATTAAAAACTGTCGTTTCCACATCATGTGTCAAAACTTTCAACACTAGTTTTAAAAATACTCACTAGCGTTGAAAGTAAAATGACAGATGAGATCACTGATAATCAATGATATAAATCTCTCCAGTAGAAACACTTTAATCAGATATTATAATTAACGTTCACATGTATCCGGCAGTTTGTGCAATTGGTCATATTACCTCCATGTGAAGTTACTGAGAAGCTAGGAACTTTCATTGATTTGTGGTAACTAATAAACAATTTTTTTTATCTGCCTCACTATCATGACTATTATTATATTTGAAATACAGAATAACAACGCGCATTAGCGCATGTAACTGGAGCATCTGCCTTGTAATCCAGAGATCGTGTGTTCGAATCCTCTGGATCATATGAACTCTTTTCTTTTCTCTTTCTATCAGTAACAGTTTTACAAAAAAATTGTATGATACATTTGTTAGAAGTGATTTTATTTTGTTCGTGGGGTAGCACCACTTGCTGACGCTCGTTTCGACACCACTCGTTCTGCGGACTCGTGGTGTTTTTTATCGAAGTAATTCAGTTTCATTCAGAAATAAAAGATAGACTTATCGCGAAAATTCAATTACTAGTGAAAATATTTCTTTCTCACCTGTACCAAGCCCAATTGGTGAAGTAACAAACGACCTTGTACCCGTCCTCTTCATGCGTCGCAGTCCCTGGATACGAAGGCATATTCCCAGTATCCACAGGAGGGAGGTACACACCCTCCGTAGCAGCCTCGGGTCGTTCCTGCGCTTCGGTACCTTCAGTGGTACCATCCACGGGTGCCAAGGTACTGCCGTCGGGATGACACTGCGTGTTCTCGGGCCAGTCGCAGTGGTCCACGTTCCAGAAGAGGCCGCTGCCGCAGGACTGCACCTGCAGCTCGCCCTGGTTGCAGAGGTAGTACTGGTTGCAGTTGGTTTCGTGAGCTTGAAACAAGCGACCGTCGCAAGGCTTCGTTTGGGGGTTGATGTAGGGCGGTTCCGTTTCGGCAGGGGGGCGAGTAGCGGGTAGGGTGACGGGGGCTGGAGGGGTTGGTTTGTGGGTTGACGTCGCTGGTCGTGAAGGTTTGTCGCTGTTGGGATTTCCTGTAATTGATGGTTAATAAAACAAAATTTACTATTGGTATGTTTGAATATTTTAGACGATGTAGTAACTTGATTACTTATATTTCGGACGTCCATCATCTTAATGGTTGAAAGATTTCTATCTCTTTCAAATTTTTCACAACGTTTCAGTTGCTTGAATCCGCAATCGTCTTCTGGTGAATAATGACAAAATCAGATGCTACGCGACCTTTTATAGGTCTATAATTAAAGTGTAATTACGGTGTAATTACGCGCGGTCTTGTGGCGCGCGTGGTTTCGCGCTTTTTCTTCCTCCAAAACGGTCCGTGAGCGGTTTCCATACGTTTTTAATTTCCACGCTTGGTTGACTGAAGGCACTATTGGCTTCTATATATATGGGCCGTGGTGGTCGGCTGGTAAAAGCGTACAAGCGTGGGGTCGTGGGTTCGATTCACCGGTCTCGTGCATGGCATCACACGTTAAAAGGTAAAGGCTGCGTCTTCCTTAGCTCACACAAGTCTCTCGAAGACTTCCGAGGGTTGCGCGTAGGGGTGCAATCGGTTGACGGAAATAACAATTTTAACAATTTTAACAATTTTAACAATTTAACAATAACAATATAGGTGGTTTCCATAAACTTCCGTTTGAACCAATGTTCCTCTCTATGAAGAACACTAGCTTCGACCCAAAGAATTCGGTGGTGTTTTGTCCAGGCGTGGTCAGCAATTCCCGATTTTGATGTTTCCCCTCGTTGAGTCCACTTTTTGTGTTCGCCTATTCTTACTGATAATGGCCTCTTGGTCTCTCCGATATAGGAATCTCCACATTCACATGGGACTTTGTAAATACAGTTTTTGCTGGATTCTGTTGTGTTCTCTGGTTTCGTCTTGGTGAGGAAGCTACGTAAGGTACTGCCGGATTGAAAGCAACTCCACAAAGAGGGGAATCGTAAGAATCGTAAGAACGATGGTGGAGAGAGCAGTGGCTATTTTCAACAACCAGGAGTCATTGGAGGCGGAAATTAACCACATCAAAAAGGACCTACGCCAAAACGGATACTCCGAGAAACTCATAGGAGAAGTTCGGAAACAACTCGAAAAGACCAAGACACCCGAAGAACGACCACAAAACCCCGTTCTCATTCTTCCCTATATCAGGGGCATCTCCGAGAAGATCAGAAGGATCGGAAATAAATACAACATCAAGAGTTGCTTTCAATCCGGTAGTACCTTACGAAGCTTCCTCATCAAGACGAAACCAGAGAACACAACAGAATCCAGCAAAAACTGTATTTACAAAGTACCATGCGAATGTGGAGATTCCTATATCGGAGAGACCAAGAGGCCATTATCAGTAAGAATAGCCGAACACAAAAAGTGGACTCAACGAGGGAAAACATCAAAATCGGGAATTGCTGACCATGCCTGGACAAAACACCACCGAATTCTTTGGGACGAAGCTAGTGTTCTTCATAGAGAGGAACATTGGTTCAAACGGAAATTTATGGAAACCACCTATATAGAAGCCAATGGTGCCTTCAGTCAACCAAGCGTGGAAATTAAAAACGTATGGAAACCGCTCATGGACCGTTTTGGAGGGAGAAGAAGCGCGAAACCACGCGCGCCACAAGACCGCGCGTAATTACACCGTAATTACACTTCAATTATAGACCTATAAAAGGTCGCGTAGCATCTGATGTTGTCATTATTCACCAGAAGACGATTGCGGATTCAAGCAATTGAAACGTTTTGAAAAATTTGAAGAGAAAAATTCAATAATTCATAATGGATGTAAGATGAGAAACTTCGAACAATTTCGAAGATTTTGCCAAGGAGTACAAATAAATGATATGAATAAAATCGATGAAGTGGAAGTACCCTTTCTTTCCAAATATTTCCACCAAGTGGAAAATATGAGGCAAAAATCTAACAGAAAACAATTACTTCTCTGGCTCGATGGATATTGAACTAAATCTGACAGATATTTGTGCAACGTTTTTCCAAGAAGAAGCAATTGCAAGTGCTTACTGTAAACAAACAAAAGATTATTCTTCATTCGTCTGGGGATGACCACTTGCAGACATGTTTCGAGGTTCTTTGTCTCTCATCAGTGCAAGGGTAGGTCCGACAACTCTAGAGTTGTCTTGTCCCTGCTCAATGAATTATAATCTATTGTTTATCTAATAATTCCCTACAGATGAAGCAGCGACTCACAGTAAAGTAAATATTTTATTATGTTGTAGTATTATTAAAATCTTGCCAGTTAGTTTATGGTGACAATAACCTTTTTTAGAAACACCTCTTCTCCAGCTAATACCCCGACGAATATTAAACAACATGTATCAGATACTAGTGCATTTCTGCCTTACCTAGGATGCACTTTGGCGCTGGTACAGCATAGTCCCTCAGGACCCTATTTATGGTTCTGAGCAAAGGGTATTCCTCGCATCCGCAAAGATTTTTGAAGTCGTCCAGATCCAGCGCCCATATCATACCACCGCCGAGTCCCATGGCTTTGATGTATTCAGATTTGTGTCTGATCATGCCAATGTCGTCGAAAGATACCCACTGGTCTCGTAAGTAGGCGTAAGGGCCTATGCGACCCTTGCGATCTCTCACCAATTTCCACCCTTTGTCGATTACGTTTCTACAGATCTGAAAAAAAAATTGTAAAATTGTTTTAAAGATACATGAAAAAATCTCTGATTGATGGCCGACTGATTTTAATTATTTTTATTTTTAATGCCATGGAGTAGGGGATGGAATATATGGGGTGAAACCGAGGCAAGACATCAGTCTAAGCCTCGCCACTCAAGCCTCAATATTCCAAGCCGCGGTAATGGCTATTTCCGTTTGCACGAGAGAGATGCTCCAACCAATGGTCATTCTCTCCGCAAGTCAGGCAGCAATAAAGGCCCTGCAATCATGCAGGTTTTCTACCAAACTAGTTTGAGAGACTCACAAAATCGGACCGGAATCAGCCTGCGGAATTCCGTTTGGGGACATCAAGCGGGACACAAAGAAATGGGTTAAGAACCATCACCAATTCTCCTGATAGAAGCCTCTGGCAATACTCACGGAAAGATGACGATGATGGGGCCAACCGACCAACTCACAAGACATCTCTTAGAACTGAGCCAGAACTATTTCAGAAAGGTGGTATGACTCCTAACAGGGCTGTGCCACCTGTGAAAACACCTCAACATGCTGGGGATACACCGACTCCAAACTATACTGGTTCTGTGATGAGGAAGAAGATACAGCCTCCCACATAATGCGAACATTTGGCTAGCAGGAGGATTCATTTATTTTATTTATTGATTCAATCCCAAGAAACATGAAATGCTTATACAGGGACAACGAATATAAATAAATATATATATATATATATATATATATATATATGAAACAAAAAAAATGATAACAATATTAGGTATAGTTGATAGGTAACAATTAAATATAAATATAATAGTTAAATAAGTTTTGAGCTGAAATTGGTCGGAAACATTATACTACTTCATCTTTGGTAGAAATTGTTTTTTTTTTAATTCCTTTTTGAATTTTGTGGTGATTAATAGACCTTATTTGTTTCGGCATGCTATTATAAGCTAAAATACCGCGATAATATAACGAATTTTTGCCAAATTGAGTTTTATTTTGAATAGTTTTTAGGTTATCAGATTGCCTGGCTAGATGACTATGACCATCAGAAGCAACAATATAGGAGAGATCGGAATGTTTTTCTTATTTTTTGTTAGGTGAATGAACGTGCAAATTTTATTCCGAATAATGAATCAATATCTAGAAGATTTCTTGGTTTGTATAATTTTGAAGCAGGTTCCAAGAAGGGTAATTTGAAAATACAATTCATAATCTTATTCTGTAAGGTTTTCAATGGTTTTAAAATTGATTTTGTTGCAGTTCCTTAAATTAAAATTGAATACTGAAGCTTTGGATATATCAAACTGAAGTGAATAGTTTTAAGATATTTTAGTGGAATATAAGACCTCAGCCTGTATAAAACGACAATAATAGGAGATATTTTTTCTCAGATCCAGAACATGCGTAGAGCGAGAAAGAGTTTGATCAATGGTTGAACCTAGAAATGTTAAGCATTTTTTGTATCGTATACAAGAATTATACACAGTGAGGGGTTAATCTGATTTTCTGGTAAAGATCTTTCAGAAATATACATAAAGCAAGATTTTTCAAAATTCAAAGTTAGCTTATTTTTTTTAACCATGATGAAATCGAAGTGAGGTCACCTTCCATTTGTTCTTTTATTTCTTGAGAACTTTTTCCATAATAGTACAGAGTAGTATCATCCGCGAATAATTTTAAATGGCCTTTTAAATTCAGGCAAGATATCAAATTTATATAAATCAGGAACAAAACAGGCCCAAGGATAGACCCTTGGGGTACCCCACAAGAAACATAAGAGAGGTTGAGCCCCCCATATAAATAACTTGCTTTCTTCCAATGAGGTAATTTTCCAATACATCATAAACGTTGCCTCTGATGTTCAATTTGCCTTAGTTTCACTAATAAAATATTATGATTCACAGTATCAAATACTTTACGCGAATGCAGTAATAAAATGCCGCACAAAAAACCCTAATCTAATTTCATCTGGATATTAGTGATCCGTTCCACAGTGGCACACTCTGTATCACAAGATTCACGAAAGCCATACTGATTATCATACAGGTAGTTCATTTTTGTCGAATAATTGAGTAACCTTTTATGCATATTTTTTTTAATAATCTTTGATAAAATAGGAAGAAGAGAAATAGGTCGATAACTAATCATATACCTTCGTACAGTGCAGAAGTTATCATCCCATAGGGAAACCTCGTAAGGACTCTCCAGGAGTTCATCAGAAGATCTGGAATCCTCACGTGATAGACCTGACAGCGGAGAGCAGAAAGGATCTACTTAGAACTGTACTTCAGCCGATAGCCAGCCCCGCCGAACAATAATAATAATTATAAAATACCCAACATCAAGACAGGTGTAAAAAAGTATAAAAGGATTATAAGATACAGAAAGGCATGGAAATAAATGGAAGTGAAAGCAAAGAATCAATTACTAAATAACGGATTACAATCGTCGTCCCACACACTGAGGTGGAGAAGTACCTGTGGCTTGATACCGCTTCTATGAAAATGGACTAAGAACCCCAAAAAATGACCTCACAGTCTTCAAGATACGAAGATAGAATTATAAAACTCACTTCATAGTATGCCAAGAAGCCCCTGGCTCTCGTTTCATCGCCTGCTTCCCCTCCTCCATAGGTTGCAACATTCAAACCATTCTTATCGTTATCAGCCAGCGAGAAGGATTGCCCATACATCGGCATGCCCATAACGAGTTTTCGCCGATCTGCTCCTTTCTCGATCCAGTAGTGAATAGTGAAGTTCTGAAACGATAGAAGAGTTTAATAAGATTTATTGAATTTGCTGTGCCACGTGACACAGTTTTGGGGCAAATGCTATTTACTGTCTATCTCAACGACTTTTTTATATCAATACTATAGGTGACATTCATAGTTTTTGCAGATGATACAGTTTTACTATATGGAGATAAAAACTGGATTTACTGAGACTACATTAGATTTCAAAAATATTAAAAATTGGTTTGATCATAATCTACTCACAATAAACTTCTTAAAAAACAAATTATATGCCATACACATTTTATAATACTACCCTCCCAGAGTGAGGGCCACTAATACTTGATAATAATACTAGAATAGAAGAAACAGAGACTATCAAGTACTTACGGATTATGCTTGACAGACATCTAAAATGGGACAAACAAATAGTATTCCTGTTGAAAAACTGAGGAAGTTTATTACCGAAGTTCAATTATCTCAAAACATTCATGGACATAGTAACCCTTGACATTCTTTATTTTCCATTAATACAGTCTCAATTGAATTATGGAATTCTGGCTTGGGGAGGAGTCATGAAATCACACTTCAGAAATCTTGAGGTTCTCCAGAAATGGTTTTTGAAAATCATATATAGTAGGGTTTTTTTTTATTTTCAAGTGAAAAACTGTACAAAGAATCAAAATAATGGATATAAGATAATTATTTACATACAACGTAAAACGAATACAAACTTCTATAATTATATTTATAAGACAAGGAATGAAAACAAAGTAACAGTGAAAAATAAAGTTGAAGAAAAATTTCAGATATTTATTGCCATTTTATCATGATTCCATTCCAAATCATATGAAAACGATCAAGGCATTATTCTCTTTTAAAAAATAAACGAAAAAAACATAGTCGCGCATGCTATGTAGGAAAGAAAAAGAAATATTTCAACTACGGATTTAATCCGAACAACTAGTGCTTGGTGGCTGGAAGATTTTGCCATGACTTCATGGCATATACATTTTTGATTCAACATGTCATGACGAAAGCTTTAGATGGTCGGTTCAAATCCACAGTTGAACGGTTTTTTCTTCATTTTCGCCTAGTATTCTCCACCTCTCTCTCAACCACACAACTCTATACCCCGTTTCTCTCTTTCTCCAACATATGGTGAATTGTAGAACTCTCACAGTTCTACTACTACTACTCGCAGTTTATGGAATTCCACGAGACACAGTTTTGGGTCCGTTGTCATTCAATGTACAATATGTAAACGGCATGCGTTCCATAGGAAGTGAAACTAATATCACATGGTATGCTGCTGATAGTTCCTTTTATTTATTTATTTCAAGAAACATCCTGTTCATGACGCGACAAAGAAAAATTATAAATATAAATTGAATGATGGTAACACACTGATATGAAACAAAAATTCATGAACAATTCAAACATTGAAAGACAAAAAATAAAAATAATAAATCTATGGAAAACAAAACCAATCGAAGCAAAAATAGAAATATTATAAATAATTATCCGTAAACACCAAAATCACAGCCAGTTTCAATCGATGTGCATTTCGTCAACAACACATACATCATCAGGAACTTTAAGTAAACGAAGATATTAGTATACTAAGCGGTATTTCTAAGTAGTTCTCAATTATTGAATTATTGTTAACGTCCAAGAGTAACTATTTTGCAGTTAAGTAGAAGAATCTGATGTAATAAAGGGTGTTATTTCAAAACTGTTCCACTTTTCACGAACCAATAAATTGAAAAAATATTTTGCAAGATCATACCGTATTGAAAGTGTCATCTATATCCTCTGGGTGTTCGTACATAGGAGCCACATGCCCCGTTATTTTATCCCATTGTCCGTGGTAGTCGTAACACATTACAGCTATCCAGTCCAGATATTTTGATAGAGCCGGAACATCGTAACCAGCGTCTATAACTGTCTTGCTCGGAGAAACTGCCGAGGAAAGAAGCCAACCTTTCGGCTGGAACGCTTCATGGAGCTCCTTGACGAAATCTGCGAAAGCCGGTTTGTCTGAAGCTGGACCTTTGTTGCAGTCGACCTGGAAATTAATGATGTTGTTATGGAGAAATTATAATTGAATATTCAAGACTCAATAACGAGAGATTATTGCTTTCAGAAGGGACGTTATAGTACTGTTAATGGAATCTGACATCGATATATCGCTAGTCTAAACACAGTTATCACGAAAATTGAATATTTGTTTTGAATGGATTTGCAGAGTGCGAAACTGTTTACAGATAGAGCACGAAGCGCGACATTTCCTATTAAGAAAAATATCAGTGTTCTCAAAGGATACTCCATCCTACCTACACCATAAATATTACCTGCCAACATTTCGGGTATTCCCAATCCAGATCCAAACCATCAAAGTTGTGCTCTGCTATGAAATCGACAACATGTGCTATGAACCTTCTTCTAGCTGAGGGACTATTGACCAGCTTCGAATACTTATCGCCTGCCGAATCGTTCCATCCACCAATTGCTATCAGCACTTTGATTCCTTTGGCTCTGAGAGCTGTCACTTTTTCGTAAAACTCTGAAATCATATTGATTTGCTAAGATCAGGAATAACTCGAAATCCACACTTTCTAATTTGTGTGAATGAAAAACGAAACAGGCCCAAGAATGCATCTCCGTAGTACACCAAACTTAACTGGTGAAGAAATACTATTTGCAGGTGATGATACTACGATAAAGTCTCATAGTGAAACTGTAACAAATTTAACAATTAAATATTGATCGATATAAAAGAAATCAAGTTTTGGTATACCAAACGTAGTAACTTCCAAGTGCTTATTTTAAAACTAGACTTTTGGCAACAAATTCATTGAAAATAATGATTTTCCATACTTTTTAGGGTTTTTCATCGATAAAAAAGACCCCCATGGTTCTGTTTTAGGTCCAATTTTATATTTACTATATATTCAAAATATTTCCAGAATGGGTCTAGAAGGTGAATTCATCATTTACGCAGACGATACGGTGATTTTATATGAAAACTCCAATTTTAGAAACTATAATGAACGAAGATATGAAAATATATGAAAAGTGGCTTTATTCTAATCTCTTATCATTAAATACAAATAAGTCTGAGTACATCATTTTTCAACAAAAATAAACAGAAAATTAATCTCAATTTGAAAATAGAAAATGACATTTTGAAGCAAACTTCTCAGATACGATATCTAGGAATATGGATTGATAAAAACTTGAAGTGGCATAAACATATTGAAGTGCTTTTGAAAAAAAAATGTCTCTCCTTATTGGAGCCTTAAGAAGATGTCGCAAACTCGATCCGAAAACTGCAGATATTCTACATTCTCATATAATGAGTAGAAATATAAATCTCATAAATATTTGGGGAACATGTTTTAAAAATTATTTCTACAAAATTTCTACTTTACATAAAAAAAACTCGAAAGTTTTGCATCGTTTTATGTCATTACATTTTATAGGAATGTTATATTTTACATTTGAGTATTTTTTTAATTCCTTCCCTTATATAAATATTGATATATGAATAAATAAATCAGGATGAGACAGTGTGCATATTTTTGGAAGAACAGTATTTGACATGTCTTCTGTCAAATAATAAATTTTGCCTTTTGTCACCAAATTATTTCAATTAGCAAATTTAAATCTGTTTATATTATATATGTTGATAATAAAGACAGTTATTTTTTTTTCTTTTGTGTCTTGGCATCGACTGCTATGGTCACTAGCCGCGTGTTCTGGATAGGCCTTGTTACTAACTCCATGCGCCACCTTAGGAGCAGCACTGTTAATTGGAACGCAACAGTATTATTATTATTACTTACTGTTATCGAAATCGGCCCAGCTATCATGAGGTTTGATGACGAGTTGATCTCCATGCAGAACAGCGAAACCGTATACGATGTGTGTACACAAATCGGGGTCAATGTCCGATGGTAAATACTTCCCGACTCCTTGTCTGTACCAAGCCCAGTTGGTAAAGTAGCAAACCACCTTGAAGTCAGAACTGCGGTCCACCAGACCGGTGTCCGTTTCTTCCTCCACTACGGGTTCGGGTTCTTCTATGGCAGGACGAGCCGCTTCAGCAGGTTCTTCTATGGGCTCTTGATGTCCGCTCCCAGGATCAGCCAGGACGTTTCTGATGATCGTGAGCAGAGGATGTCTACCTATAATAATAATAAATGTAAACTATGTTGGATTGATACATCGAAAAAATCCATTTTTTTGAGGATGTAAATGGTTTCACCATATTTAATAATAATAATCTTTATTGATCCCAAGAAACATAAATGTTTATAATAGGGACCTAAATCTATAACTAATACAATAAACAACAAAATTTCAAGTTGAAAATGTTTGCATCAGTTTTTTTCAAGTATCATTGTACTAAGTACTTCTTTGAATGAAATTTGAAACGATCTTCTTGTATGGAATTTTTTAAATTATTGGATATATTATTGAATATCAAAATTCCTTTATATAAAATTGATTTTTTCCCAATGTTTGTCTTTATTCTTTGCGTGATGAGACTATTTGATTGTCCAGTTTGGTGATTGTGTATGGTATCGGTTGAATTAAATTCCAGAGATGAATGTTTCCTATTATTGATGACAGAATGGATGAATATACATATTTTCAATTTGTACAAAGAATTGATATCCAAAGATTGGAGCATATAAATGTGATGTAGATTCAAGGAATGGTAATTTAAAAATACTTTGTTTTGCAAAGATTTGAGTGGTTGCAAGATAGTACAATTGGCACTTCCCCATACTGATATTAAATACTGTAATTTTGAATAAATTAAACTAAAATAAATCATTTTTAGATATTTCAAAGCAATGTAACATCGAATTTTGAACAAAATACCAATTATAGAAGATTTTTTTTCTAAGATTTTCCACATGGCTTTTCCAAGAAAAGTTTTCATCAATATATAATCCCAAAAATTTTGTTGTTGCTGAATATTTTATTTTTTTCCGTTGAAAGCTAATGAATTTGCAATATGTCTGGATTTTCTTTTTGACAAAATCATGAAGGAAGATTTATCAATATTCAAAGTCAATTTATGATTGTTTTACCAAAGCGAAATAATTTTTAAATCATCTTGAATATTTTCGATTATTTCACTGTCATTTTTCCCAAAATAAATTAATGATGTGTCATCCGCAAATAATTTGAGCTCACAATGCAAACTAAGATTGGATATTGAATTGAAATATCTTATTTCAATGGGCAGTTGATTGTATGGACGAAAAAACTTACAAGAATTTTGATGAAATTTTGTCCTAATGAAAAGAATGTAAACATGTGCCTGGTGTATATTGAATCTTTGTCTAGAGTTATTATTTAGAGCATGATTAGTTTTCATTTTGTTTACTTACAAGCCAAAATCTAAGATTACAATAATTGTCGATTATGCAAAAGTCTGAGGATTTTTTAACTTGTCTCTACATAAATTTATATAAGTCGCTCTTTACTCTTAGACTTCATTCCACGATGGACTATCAGAAGAGAATGACGCCGCTCAGACTTTGGCTCAAAACAGATGGAAGCAAGGCGCAAGGGCGTCAATAATTTTTCATCTTGGGAGGCGGTAGATTTTTTGGTTGAAGTGATGAATAAAAAATCAAACTGTAATATAGAACTTCTACTGAAAAAACTATTTTATAATTATTCTTGAAGGGAGTAATTACCCCCATTACCCCCCTCCCATATCGATGCCCTTGAGCCGGCGAGATAACACCCGTCCATAGAATTGAAGAATACATGAAAATGAAAAATAAAAATTTTCGAAAAATTCGATTTCCTTCCATATAGAAATATTACATTTTTCGAATCCGATCTCCTGGAAATATATTAAAAATGTAAAATCCCTCAAGTATGACTTCTTCTTATAGAAAATTTCCTTCTGAACCCGAAAATGTACTTGTTTTTTTATTCGGAAGGATAATTCATTCAGAAAATGTTGATTTTGTGGATTTGTGCATATTTTCGTCTAAAAATTGACCTTTTCGAGTTACCGCTTTATAAAATTCAATTCTTGAGGTAATATTCGGAATCAGCTCGTCAAGTTACGCCTGAGGAAAGTTTGCGATTTTTCGAAAAATGAAAAATAAAAATTTTCGCAAAATTCGATTTCCTTCCACATATTTCAAAAATTCAGAATCCCACGAATATTACTTCATCTTATAGAAAATTTCCTTCTGGATCCTAAATAGTACTTGGTTTCCGATTGAGAAGACTAGTTCATTCAGAATATATCGATTTTGTGGATGGGTGCAATTTTTTTGTCGAAAAAAATTAAGGTTAAGTTAAATCTGCCCGAACGGTTGTGAAGCACCAACCAAACTGGGACAATGAAACATAGTAGCTTTCGTGTGAACACATAGAGATATAGGTCTGGAAGGAATTGAGTTAGCTGAACAACTCGCCAAGAGAGGGGAGAGGCCTCAGAACCGGCCGTGAACACCTACTCGCCAGTCAAGCTTTCGCTTTTGTCCTGGACAATGGAAATATTACAGAACTACTGGAATAAGATTCAGAGCTCAAACCTTGAAGGCATCGATAGGAAATTAACTAACTACCTAGATACCAGGAGATGTCATGGCCGAATGAGACATCACTACCCAGAATCGAGTCACAAGATGCTGAATGTTGTGTCCTTGTATATTTAATCCCCTAGTATTCATTACATTTGATGATTCGCCAAGAGCTGTCAGTATAGAATGTACTGTCAGTTAGACAAATGATGACTTTATGTGTCACCTAAATTTTTTCATATTTTGCAATAATTACGAAGTATTTACCCTTTTCATATTAAGCTGGCAGTATCTATTTGGTGAACAGACGACAAGTAGTACGTAAAGAAGTTTCATTTGGAGAAGTGAGCTACACTAGAGCGTATCGGTCGCATTAGACAACCAACCTAACTTCAACTTACCTTCCCCGCACTTGTTCTTGAAGTCGTCCAGATCCAGAGCCCAGATCATGCCTCCTCCGATGTCCATCTTCCTGATATACTCAGACTTCTTCCTGATCATATCCTTATCGTCGAACGACACCCACTGGTTGCCTTTGTACGCGTAGGGTCCCATAGACCCCAGGGGATCTTTGACCACCGTCCAGCCTTTGTTCTTGATGTTGTCGCAAATCTCGTAGTAGGAGAGGAAGCCTGCAGCGCCGGTATGTTCTCCAGCTTCACCGGGACCCGGAGCTTTGGCGTTGAGGCCGTTTTCAGATTCCTTTTCCAAGCGGAAGCATTGGCCGTAGAGGGGGATTCCCATCACGATTTTGCGCCTGGGGGTTCCTTCCGATATCCAATAGTTGATGGAGAAGTTCTGGAAAATAAAAAAATATGTCAAGGGATGACGGGGCGTGAAAATAGACAGCTACATAGGATAGATAGTGAGTAATTGAAAATGAAGCTGATGGGCATTCCTCTTCATCTTCTTAGGCAAATGTTTTATCAAGAAATGGATTTAATGCAAAAAGTTCTATCAGGCTTACGGTTCCTTAATTCGATTGGGTCAAAAAGTTGGATCCTAATAGATCAAGATTTCAAATTTGGATAAGTTGATGACATAGATATCTTAGCCACGCTCAAACTTAGAGCATTTAAACTTATAGCATGTAATAACAACACATAGAGTGGATAAAATGCCAGGAGAGAGAACGATCGAAATCAATTTTTATTTATTATTTATTTACTTTACTTTGTTCAATGATCCCAAAGAACATTTCAGTTTTAGAGTGATTGAATTGTTTACATAAATTGAATAACTGCAATACTAATGAAATATAAATTATTGAAGAAATCAAACAACTAATAGAAAAAAAAGGAGGGATAAAAATAATCCATGAACTATGAGTGAAAAAGTCATATCAAATCAAAAAGAAACAAAAGCAAAACAGTCGAATGTGAAATATTGTTATATTATAGGAATTTAAAAGTCATCTTGAGTTATGTTAAGTATACATTTTTTGAGTTCATTTCTGAATTCAGTTTTGGTCCTAATTTCTTTTAGGACTGTGGAATTTTATTATATATCTCAATTCCCTCGTAAAAATAGACGTTTTTCCAAAGTTTTACAGTAATAGATATTTGAAATACGATCAAAAGTAAGATCTGATACTATATATTATCTTTTTAACGATTTTTGAAAATATTGGCAGAATATCAATTTGACGGTAATTTCCTATACCATGTTTTCTCCCAAATTTTGAATATTGATTTGACTTAAGCTGTTTTCAATTCATCAGCGAATAAACCTTTTTTGAAGGATGTACCAAACAATTTGTTTAATTATGGTACTATTACATCTTTGACTGTTTTGATAATTTTAACATTAATTCCATCAATTCCTTCTGCTTTCTTGTCGTCTTGCTCGTCAATTATTTCAAGTATTTCATGATCTTGGTGGGATTCAGGAACATAGAAGAGGGAGAGAAACTGGTAGAAAATCTATCTTGGGTATCTGCTACATTTCTGGATAATCCAGCTCCAATATTTACAAAATATTCATTGAAATGCTCACATATTTTCATTTGATCTTCAATTCGCCTGCCATTTATGGTGATGAATTCTATATTATTTTGTGATGATTTGTTACCTGTTTTATTTCTTATATTAAAGGATATGGTTAGTTTTCCAGAGAGCTTTTGGTGATGTATGCTTGAACATTTATAGAAAAAACACATTTTTTGCTCTAAGAACATTTTATTTCAACCAATTTATTATATTATTCGTATAATTCGCAAGAAATTTGATAATTCAGGATCGATTTTATTTTTGTAATAAAATTTATCTCTTTGTTTAAATTTTGCTACGAACCATTGTTTTGAATTTGCTTTGATTTCAATATTTATATTTCTGTAATTTTTTTCAACGGCCTTGATCATTTTGTTATAAATTTCTTCAGGACCTTGTATACTAAACATTTCGTTCGTCAGTAATTTCAGTTCTATCTTTAAAGTTCTGACTTTATAAGTTTTCATATTCCAAGAGTTTATGTGATTTTTTAGATTTGCGACTCTCCTTTCAAATCTGTTATTATAAATTATTTGTGATCACTCAGTGATGAGTTTATAATTGATACATTTGATTTGTCTCCTAAAGTTACTTAAAACATAATCAATCCATGAAGCACTCCCGAATAATTCTCTTCTTGGTATTACTGTGTTGCATAAAAGTAATTCGATTCAAAAATGTCCACAAAAGCATTGGATTTTAAGCTGGTTGTTGAAGTGTTTATATTAAATCACCATGGCAAAAACACGTCTTACCACTTATATTGAAATTCTGAAGTCCTTCATCACTAAGTTTGGGAAAATTTGAGTATTATCTCTTGAAGAATGGCTATAATCCACATATAATCACATTTTGAGGTTTGATTTCTACTGCTACATAGAAACAAGCATTGTCTTCTGTTTTAATCAATTCAAAATCTAAATGTTTATTCTATAACAATACCAACACCACCACCACGTTTGGGACTGAAAGAATAAATAGAGTTATATTGGCAAAGGTTATAATAAATTTCTCTTTCTTTTCTGATCCACATTGTATTTTTTATTGTTAACACAAAAATAAGAAAATAATAATAGGGGGCCAGGTAGCCGAATGGTTAAAGCGAAATTGTTTCAATCACTTTTGGCTGCCAGTCAAAGGTTCAAACCCTAGAGACTGCAGACATTTTTCTGATGGCCAGAGAAAGTGCTAGCAATCGCACGTAAAAAGGTAAGACCTAGTTAATCCTTAGCTCGCACAAGTTTCGACTTCCGAGGGCTACCGTTCATAAGGGGACAACAGCTGGTTGACGGAAAAAGCAATTTTAAAACAACAACAATTTAAATAATAATCGTGATAAATCATAGATTGCCCTTTTTGGACATTGCTCAAGTCATCCCTGAAGGGACTTCTGGGAGGTTGAGGTTTGTTTCGTGGTTAAGAATCCAATTTGTTCCAAATTATATTATTGAGAGTGCTCTCTTATTTAAATTATGTATTTCTTTCCCACCCCATATATGATGAAGGGTGGACCCTAGATATGCAACAATAGCAACTTGACAAGACTCACCGCATTGAAGAAAGTCACTTCATCGTCTGGATGGTAATAAAGAGGGGCAACGTGACCGGTCTTCTTGTCCCATTGACCGTGGAAGTCGTAAGTCATGACGGCAATCCAGTCGAGGTACTTAGCAAGAACCGGAACGTCATATCCAGCGTCTATGACAGTTTTGCTCGGAGATACGGCTGAAGACAACAAGTAGCCCCTTGGTTCGAAGGCTTCTTTCAGCTCCTTGACAAATGCGGAGAAAGCGTCCTTGTCGGAATCGGGCCCCTTATTACAGTCAACCTGAAACAAAATTGAGGTGTTCCACAAGGGTCCGTTTTTCGGCCACTGATGTAATTTCTGTAAAACGCACCTGCCAGCACTTGGGGTACTCCCAGTCCAGATCCAATCCGTCGAAGTTGTGTTTATCTATGAATTTCAAAACGTGTTCGATGAATCTGCGTCTTGCTGCTGGGTTATTGACTAACTTAGAATACTTGTCGCCAAGAGAATCGTTCCATCCTCCTATTGCGATTGAAACTTTGATGCCCTTGGATTTGAACTCGGTGACTCTTTTGTAGAATTCTGTGAAAACCAGCGATTTCCGCAGTTAGTTTGAGTATTTGTATATTTACAAAATATATTCAATGTTAAAAGGTTATATTTTCAGCAGGTTGTATTTGAACACTATTAATTGGTATCTATTTTCCTAATCCACTTGACAGTAGTATTATAACTAACGAGTACCAAAATGAGCCAGAGATTCATAAAATTTGTTATATCAAACACTTCTAGTCATTGTTCTTGGCTAAATAGGTGAACGAATGCATATTAAAATCTACCCCACACCTGACACCACATGGCAGTACTTCTGCGTACATTGTATACATATTTTTGACCACTTAAGAATCCAAGGAAGAATGTAGTGAAGAGTGAAGTGATTTCATAGCTTTTGCTTGATACTGTTTCACTTACGATTGTCAAAGTCAGCCCAAGAGTCATGTGCCTTGATGACATAATTCGAATAGTCCAGAACGGCAAATCCATACACAACGTGCGTACACAAGTTCTCATCTATATCCTCCGGTAGATACTTTCCAGCCCCCTTTCTGTACCAAGCCCAGTTGGTGAAGTAACAAACGACTTTGAAATACCCGGAGAACGGCTTCAAAGGCTCGGAAAGCGGAGGTTTTTCAGACGTGGGCGGGATTGGAGGGTGCCATTCCCAGTTGTTCCCGGACGATTCCGTAGTACTGGGGGGTTTCCATTCCGGATACGATGTTGAGGAGGGTTCCCAGGGCGCGGTAGTAGCAGGGCTGCTACCAGGATCGGGTTTGACATCGATTTCGACGATGCTGTTGTCTGTTTCTGTTCCTTCCGAACACTGAGCTGATGCGGGCCAGTCGCAGAGTTTCTTCTCCTTCAATCAATCAATCAGTCAATCGTTTTGTTCAATAGAAGCATAGTTAATAAATGAAAGGATATCAATACTCAAGGAAATATTAGATAGACTAGAATGTTTTCTAGAAAGTGATATTGAGTGGGCGAGTGAGTGATATTGAGTGAAGAAGAGTAGCTTTTTAGAAAAATATTCGATTTCATGAAAGGTTATGATTGAAATGATCTGGACGATAAGTTCACTAAAAAAAGGAAAAATCGTGGAAGTTAAAAAGTCTGGAACTATACATTCTCAAAAAATTTTGGAGAGTTTGAAACCTTCTGCGAGACCACCTGAAGTTGAAGAAGACGAGGCTACGGTAAGGACTCTCAGAGGCTTCCCACTAGCTCTAACCTTTACCTTCATGCAAAAACCTAGGGGGAGCTACTTACAACTATTCGTGCTCACTATCGGCAGGAGATAACGTAGGTATTGCCTTAGAGTATTATCCTTTGTCAAATATACTTCTCGGAAAGGGGCCTTGGAGGTGGCAGATGTTGGAAGCAAAAGAAGTCGACATTCGACTGCAAAATTGATCTATTTTTAAAGAGCTAAAATGGGCTGGTATAAGCTAGAACTGCAGGAACATGATGCTAGAAATGGGCTTGTGTAAGATTAACATTTTTTTTTGAATATTCATTTAGTGCTGATGGGACCGATAACAGTGGAACGATTGAGGATATTCAAGAAGAGCATCGCTCAATAAAATATCTGTAAAACAGAGATAAATCGACAACCTTTATGCGGTGATTCAGAGAAGTGAGCGAGCTTGTGAGTTTGTAAGCTTCATAACGAACACCAAATAAATGCTTTCATTATTGAATATTCGGTTTTACTTACATTGTTCCAGTGCAATCCGGGTGCACACTGCCTAATTTCGTATTTACCCCACTGACAGTCCATATACTGGCCACAATCTCCGGGCAATGCGGCAAAAGTATTGCCTTCACATGCGGAATAAGGCTGAGGACCTGAAATTGATGAAAAACTTGTATACAGTGAACACAGAGGTAGAAATAATTTCGTCAAGGTCATAACAGGGCCAGAGAAAAAAATTGTATTGCGTCATAATTGTGCTAGTTATTGAATTTTCTGTAGAATACTCTCATCTTCACAATGCCTTCAATTTTAATTCTTACCCAACTCAAAGCTACTCTACAACCAAAAGTTTCTGAACGATAATAAGTGGTGTCGTTTCAACTGTATTCTGATGGATCTACAGGGTGTTGATGGATTGGTAAGATGAGAGGTATAGTATTCAGCTTGGGTTTTATAGTTAATTTATGTGATAATGGAAAAAAAAACATTCTATTTCCATACAACAATTTTTACAACAATATCCATTCAGCAACTGAACAAGATATACTGACAACGGGAATCTAATCTTTGATATTGACTTTTGAAAGGAACGAAACTCCTTTTTTTTGAATAACTAACATATAACCTAACTCTTCTTCCAAAATTATCAGTTATCTCTCTCTCTCTTTTTGGCACTTGCTTGCTAACTGGCGCGTTTGTGAGTTATTTGGAAAACTGGAACGATTTAACTTTAAAAGAGAACTATTAGACTCGACCCATTGGCCAAACCAGTAAGAAGACCAAAGCTATCTAGGATTCAGTGACCCTATTTCGTATTTAATTGGACTACTACTGAAAATTACGTACCAAGTGATGAACTAAAATCCCCAAATTTAATGACTGACGTGAATCATTTCTAACGGAAATATTCGAATATATTCTGTGAATGCCCCGATTCGTTCTTATATTACCCTATATAGATTAAGTTATACAGTTAACACTCTAAATGTTTTTCCAATTGGAATCACACTTTATGTAATAACCTGTGTACATTATTCACACTATTACACTTCAATCGATGATTTGTGAATTTTATTTCCCTGTATACCCTTCATAAATGTATTTTCTCCAGCATATAGTCACACCGTACGTGTAGTAAAAATCACCAGTGAACACATTTGTTACACAGTGTGTCTCTTTTTAGTCCCCCCTCTCTGTTAACTTCTGAACGGTTTGTCGTAAAAACATGGAACAAAAATCATTTTGAATGATATCGCTAATACTCTTTTTTGTAATGAAAAAGATTGTGATTCATGATGAAGAGAATTAATAATTACTCTTTTCAACCATGTATTTATTTTTTGATTTTTGTCAATACATATTTTCACAAGTTCGATCTCTTCATTTTTCGAAATTTTCAAGATGTGCCCCCAGCGCAATCTGTCCAGTAATTGCAATGTATCTCCTTCCAAAAAGTATGTACCCCCCGCTCCGCTATTGAGCAATCGCTGTCTTTCATTTCATAAACTAGTATAGGTGATTGCATTCAAAATGGTTTGTGTCTTATGTTTGTACCTCAAACCGTTCAGAACTTAACAAAGAGGAGAACCAAAAAATATACTGAACAACAGTTTTTGAGTTTTCTTGTATTGCTTCATTCTATCTCTTCCATGTCTATGGTATTTTATATTTTTTCTGTAAGTTTTCCATACTATAAACATTTTTGCTTCTCAGCAAGTAGTCGTATGCACAGATTTTGGATGCATCTAAGGACAGGTCTAAGGCTTAGATTTCAGTTTAATTTGAAGGATGGTGGGGTTGACATTACCAGTTTATCATTCTCTTATTGAATCGCATCTAAGATATGGTATTGCATTTTGGGGAGTTTGCTGTGGTCATCGTTTACAGACTGTCCTGATTTTGCAAAAGCGTGCTTTGCGGTATTTATGCAAAGTAAAATATAGGGAATCATGCTGACCTCTCTTTCTTAAACAAAATTCTTACAGTTATTGCTATTTTTATATTCGAAACTGTTTGTTTGATACACAAACACAAAACAAAGTTCTCTATTGGAAACATTTCTTCTGATCGTAGTACCAGACAGAGTAATGATTTAAAACTTCCAATTTCAAAAAGTACACTTATTAAAGACTCGATATTTTATAATGGATCTAAGATGTTTAATTACCTTCCAATAAAAATTAAAAGTATCACATAACTTTTTCGTTTCAGAAAATATGTGAAAAGTTTGTTATCAGAGAGAGTATATTATAGTCTGCAAGAGTTTTATGATCAGGCTGGAATGGCAGAGATGGAGAAGTCCTTGATGAATGGGCATGTATTATGTTTAATTGTTGAATTATTCCATACCCTCATTCACCAAGGAACATATGGTGGTACTGTAGGTTTTTTCCGGGGTTTTCCCTGCAGTTGAAATAGCAAATGCACCCCATTTTTCTTTTTGATTTGTTAACTCGCCCTGGATCGCATATAGTCATCAGGAATGATGTGCCGATGGTAGGGGGTGTCACCATTATACTTTTTAATTAATAATTCAATTTCCATACATTTTTCCTGTATTCAATGATGACAAGACACCATTCGTTTCAATCGAGTATAGTAGACGCGTGACCTTGAAGTGGACAAAAAAAACAGAATAAACCTTATGCATATGTTCAAGGGAAAATTGTGGGGAATTGGTGCAGAACTCTCCTAGCTTAACTACTTTATTCATTGATACTTACGATCTCCAATATATCTGTCATGTATAACGGTGAACTTTTCAGCCACCTTCTTCCTGCCGGTGCATTTGACTTTGAAGCTCCAGTCGCATATCCCAGTCTGGGCATTAAAGCTCAGCCCCGGAGCGCACTTCTGGACGATCAACTGGTCGTTGAAGCAAACGTAAAAGGAGCTGCATTGCTCGTGGGGGTAGTACGCCCCAGCGCTGCACTCCTTATCAAAGGGTTCGGAAATAGCTTCGAAGCTCGCCGTGGTTGTTCTGGACGTGGTTGTGGTGGTTCTCCTGGTGGTTGTTCTCGTGGGCGTCGGAGGAGTTGCCCAAGTGTTGGTGTACTTCATCGACGTGGATTCGGTTTGCCACGCTGTCGGTTTGGCGGGGGGTATTTTCATCGGGCGCATTTGTTGGGCTGAAAAAATGAAACAAAATCCCCATTATAGTGAATCAATTTAAGTAATACACATGCTAGATCACTTAAACTGCTTCCTTACGGATAACTTTGCACTTACGTTTCACTTCCTTGCACTTAGCAGCAGCTGGCCAATCGCATATTTTACCCTTTTTGTTCCAGTGCAACCCGCCAGCGCAGTACTGCTTCTTAAGCTCGCCTGTGACGCATCGGTAGAAGGCGTTACAATTCGCTGGGTCCGGTAAATACTCTTCTGGATCGCATTTCATGGTAGGGGCCTCAACTTCCGGCATCACTACCGCTGGAGGAGGAATAATAGTGCCACCAGGCTTATTCGTTACTGGAGGTGGACGAGCACTAGGCCTATAAAAAAAATTTAGTAGAAACGAGTGAAGAAATAATAAGTAAATTTACATAGGCCTCTAGTTTGAGGCTGGAAACGGATTTCTGGTAGAGGAAGTAGAATCAGTGATGGTGCCAGAATAGATATCTGCGGAATCCCTGTATGTTAGTGTAGTGTAGTGTAGTGTTAGTACATATGACGTAATAACAGTATTATCTGCGAAACGAATGATATTGAATGAGCAATCAATATATAAAATTAAGAGAACCGGCCGCAGAACATATCCTTGCGGAACCCCGTAAATTGAATGTAAGAGTACCATGATGTCCTTACAGATAATGTGGCAATGTGGTACATCTCCACAAAAAAATCGAAGAAAAAACCACCACCAATGATAACAAATTACTTACTTGTTTGTTGATGGTTTGCTGGTGCTCCACCAGACAATTGTAGGAGGTGGCTTAGTAGACGGTTCTTTAGGTGGTTTAGTGGATGGCACAGTGGGCGGTTCAGTAGGCGGTTTAGTAGGCGGTTTAGTAGGCAGTTTAGTAGGTGGTTTAGTAGACGGTTTCGTAGAAGGAGCCTCTGTCCACCAAGTGAAAGTACTAGGTTTCTCTGTCGGCTTCGTGGTGGTGCTTTCAGGAACCCACCAAGCACTGGTAGTAGGCGCCTTGGTACTAGTAGTTGTGGGGTTGGTCCACCAAGTTGTCATGGTAGGAGGTTTCGAGCTGGTACTTGTCGAGCTGCTCCACCAGCCGGTTGTTGCCGCTCCCGAGTCAGCACCGGTTGTTGATTGGAGTGGAGGCGGGGTTGCAGGTTCTGTAGGTCTGGTACAGTCGCTTTGAATAGGTTTGTCTGAGATGAGACCAAGTTCTCGCGCGATGCTACTGAGGAGGGGAAATACGCCGTCGCAACAACGGTTGTTGTAGTCGTCCAGGTCTATTGTCCAAGCTACTGCCCCGCCGAAGCCTCTGGCTTTTATGTACGAAGCCTGTTGAGGTGATAGAGATACTCAATTTTTGTTTTTCAATGATCTTTATTTTTTATTCAGGAAAAACAGTTATTTATGCGCCGAGTGTGTTATATAGATCCTAACGACCGGAGGGTAATATGATTCAGCACGAGGGCCTCTGGTCCGAGGGATGAATGTTGCCCGATGATTTTGGTTGCATATTCTCATGCAACGTGAATGTCACAAAATGAGACTTTATCTAATCCAAAGCAAATCATGAATGAGATTATTTTTTTAAATTTATAAATCTAATTCAGCATTTGATACTGTTTCTTTCCAGGTATTTCCACTACCTATATAAACTGTATCGTCGACATGAGAAAACAACTTTCCTTCAGTTTTCCTATTTAACAAATCATTGATAAAAATCAAAAGGAGGACCTAGAGCTGACCCTTGGGGAACACCACATGTCACTATTCTATAATAACTTTTGATATCAATAATCTGAACAGTTTTTTCCCTTTCAAATAAATAGCTTTCAAATAGTTTAGGGCAGATTCCTCTTATGCCGTTGTAATTTCGATGATTTTGTGTGTGAAAGTGTGTGAAACGCTTTCTTTAAATCTAAAAATATTTCAATAGTTTTCATCTGATTATCTAAAGATTTATGAATAGTTTCTGTAACATTGAATATTGCATTCTTTGTTTCTTTTTTTCTCTAAATCCAAATCGGGTTGAAAATACTAAATTATGTTTCTCAAGAAAATCTGTCAATATTCACTACATTTCTCCAAAATTTTGGCATTGTTATCAATTCAGCAAATAGGTTGATAATTAGTATCACAATACCTTCTATCTTCTCTTTCATATCAAATGATTTTTTTTTTAGGATTTTGGGAAAATACCTATAGCTGAACATAAATTGAAAATGTTTTCAAGATGTTTGAAGTGTATTTTACTATAATCACCAATAATTTATCATCAATTCTATTTTGGCCAGGTTCAGAATCATTTCTGAGTTAATTTGATTATTTCATTTTATAGATAGATAGATAGATAGATAAATGGGCTTTATTGTCTAAAATGTATAACATTTTGTCGACAAAGTATGTCATGTCTAAAACTATTGGTAAATATATATGATATGCGACCAAAATATATTACTTTAGTTATAGGAATTTTTGACAAATATACATTCACGGGTTTCGTCGTTTTTTTAGCTAATCCTTCATCACATCATTCAAAATATTTGCTATTTTCTTTGAGTCATTCCTGATATTTTGGTTGTGTCAAATAATTCAATTGCTCTGTTTTAGTTTTTGCCCAGATAATTAATTCACCATTTTTCAAATGTCACCGTCAGCTTCTTTGGTTTTATTTTGACAATTGAATTGTTTCGCGTTTTTTATGAGTTTATTCAATAAATTTCTATAGTCTTTATAATTTTGAAGTTTTCGTGATTTTTCGAAACATTCATTTTAAATTTATCTCTGTTTGATAGATTCCATCAAACCATTTGTGATTCATGATTTTTTTTTATATTTCTTAAGTGAAATTATTGTTGGATCTGGTGGTATCAAAATCTTTCACTTTATCATTCCAATTTTCATTTACTAACAGTTTTTCTATTATTTCAAAATTAACTGAAAAAATTCCAGGATTTGATAATATATTTCCCAAAATTACGGTACCTGACAAATCCAAAATTGCCAGAGTTGATATAAATCAGGCAAAAAATTCAATCAATTGGCGAATTATAGGCCTATCTCAATCCTTTCTGTATTATAAAAAATTATAGGTTGTTGGAATATCAGGAAAAATCAAATTTATTGTTTAATGGTCAATACGGTTTTCGAAGATTTAGTGATACAGATTCAGCATTGCAAGATATTTTAACTCAAGTTCAACTAGATTCAGATTCTGGCAAAAAGTGTGGTGTATTATAATTTGATCTTCAGAAAGCTTTTGATACAGTGGATCACAAAATTTTGTTGTCAATTTTCTATAAGATAGATGTCCGAAAAAAAAACAGTTTGTTTATTTAGAGGAAAAGAGTAGTTCTCAAAAGTCTGTTATATGTGGAGTTCCACAGGGATCAATTTTGCGACCTATTGCTTTCCTCGTGTATAAATAAATTCCCTAGCTGATTTGAATTTGACAGGAAGAATTAAAATCTTTGCGGATGACATAAAAATGATATACAGTGGAGAAATTTGAGTGAAATAAAAAGTAATATGACAAGCGATCTTGAAAAAATAACATCGTGGCTTATATCACATAAACTAACATTGAATTTTGAAATATCTTCATTTATGTTCATCGCAAAAAAATCTTCTAGTATCCACTTGAAAAATCCTATTAGATTATGTGTTTCATTTGTGTTTCATAATACACTGTAAAAACAGATTATGTAAAAATACATGATTTAATTTGGGATACGTGATGCCATGATCAGTCAAGTAAATTTACCTTTCGAAATGTAAAAAATTGTAGCTTTACATGCTGACCTGTATTTTTTACAAATACTACAGAGTATTTTTAATAGAAAATTAAATGATGTTTGCATGATGTATCAAGCAAAATTACAGGAAAAATGTAACCCTTTCGTAAATTTTAATAATTATCATGTATTATTTACTTTTTGTAATAGGTACTTTTACAGACACTTTACACATGATTACATATTTTCATTGTATGTTCACCAAATATGACTTGTAAATATGCCATTCGAGTATAGTAATTTTCAATATATTATACATGTTTCATGATATCTCTCCTATTGTCACTTTCAAAACTACATAAATTTATGTCACATTTATAAAATGCTTTCTCTATTATAGTTTTCAGTGATAACTTTTTATGATTTCGAATTAAATGACTCTTGAATGAGTTATATGTGTGAAAAATACCACCGCATTCTGTATACAAACAAATGAAATAGCGGCAAGTCTTTCGATGAAAATATTGATGACTATTATATTTTATTATTGTCTCAAAAGCCCACGAACAAAAAGAGCACTTGAACATCGTAACTATAGGTAGGTAGGTAATATTTCACTTTTTAATCACATCAATTCACAATTGAAAATGCAAACAAATGCAGAGTGACGTTCACGACAGCCTCAAGAATACAAATGCCGCATGCATGCAATCGCTGTCCTCTGATGCGCATGTACGCGAAGTGGAACAAGATGGCGCTTGAATTTACTTGTGCAGTAATGTAAATTCACATGTTTCCTGTGAAACTATGGAAACAATTGCAAATTTTATGTAAAGGTGAGTAATTTTACTGTAAAGTCATGTAAACTTAATCGATTTTACGGGAAATTACATTAATATCGGAAAAATTGAGTATATTTGCTATTAACGAACTGTAATGTAATAATACCAAACCTGTATTGTATACTTCGCAACGATAAACAAGTATTTATAATGTGATTTTACACCCTTTTTTACAGTGTAGTATTGTCATTATTCAGTGTAAATTTTTTTTATTTCACTATATAAAAAGAAATGTTTCTTGGGATCAATGAAGTATTATTATTAAATTAGTAGAGATTTCTTCGTAGCCTTTCAAATCGAGTGATATGTGACGAGAAATTGACAAATGGTCTGTGATTTCACACAAATTATTGTTAATAAATTGTGGCGAAGCTGCGGGCGATGCCGGACCTGAACTCTCACGTATAGCTAGCGACCAACTGCGGGAGATTGTCGATGCGCTTGCACCGAGAAGAATCTGGGCGCTTCGGTGAGTATGGGCGATTCGATGGAAAATTCTGGAGCATTCAGAGAAGTCAACGTCGGATATAAAAAGAACTACGCAGCGGACAGACGGAGTCAGTGAAGTGAAGGTCGAATATAAATACCTAGTTCCGTGATTGTTATGTAAATTAGAGGTTGTGTTATTGAATCATTGTATTTCGTTAAATAAATTATTTTACAGTGAAACAGACTATAAATATACTACAAAATTATATTAATAATACCTTCTGCTTGACAGATTCCACATCTTCATATCCAACCCACTGATCTCCCCCATAGGCATAAGGACCAGCTAAACTGCTCCTCTTGTTGACTAACCACTTTTGACTCCTGATTTTGCTACAGATCTCGAAGTAGGCCAACATTCCAGGTTGTTTGGTGTACTCTCCGGGCTGGCCCGGTCCTGTGGCTGACGTACCTTCGGCGTAGGTGGTCTTTCTAGTCAGAGAGAAGCTCTGCCCGTAAAAGGGGATTCCCATAAGGAGCTTTTCGCGGGGTGCGCCCTTTGAGACTAGGTACTCCATGGTGTAATTCTGGAAAAAATGACAAATTTAGTTTCATTCTTTTCAGAAAACTTTTGATTAAGGCGAAATTATGCAAAATAAAAATAATAATAGTAATTTTCCAACAAGAAATCTGAAAATGTATAGGAACAGTCAAATAGGAACAGCGGTGGCACAATGTCAGAGCCTAAACAATTAATATAGATAATTTAAATATTAAAAATAAAAAATGAAACAAAATAATAAAATTCATTTAATTCCTTTACGATCATAAACATACGAATACACACATACTTAATTTACTAAATTTATACATAAATATTCAGGGTATTTCAAAATTCAGTATCGAGATTTACATGGAGTATTTTTCAGGTCATAATAAGTCCTTTTTTTCCTGTAAACATGTGTTTTTAGATTTCTTTATCTATTTCTTCAGTTAGCTCTATCAGTTTTTGAGATATTGAGATCAAATTTGAAATATAAGTAAGGTTTGAGGGCTTACATCATACGGTATGTTAGATGATTGCGAGAATCTACGAGGAGATGATTTTTCAGGGGTCAAGCGATTTTTTGCCCCCTAAAATTTTTTATAGTGTGCAGATGGTGGATTCTAAATTATCGAATGAACTTTTCGTTTTGTTTATAGAATTTTTTGTCTTCTGTGATTCTTACACATCGATAACCGTTATCGAGAGAATATTTGTAATAATTTTGTTCCAAATGCTACATCACTTGAAAAATGTCGATGAAGTGGATTTTTGACGAAAAATTGAACTTTTCCAGTTACTCCTTTGTCGAATACAGTTTTTGAGGTGATATTCCGAATCAGCTCGACGAGATACGTTTGAGGAAAGTTTGCAATTTTTCCAAAATGGGAAAATAAAAATTTTCGATAATTCGATTTCCTTTAATATCGAATATTGCATTATTCGATTTTGATCACCTGGAAATATTCTTAAAATGCGGAATTTTCACGGGTAATACTTGTTCCTATGGAAAATTTCCTTCTGAATCCGAAAATGTACTTGGTTTTTGAATTGGAACGCTATTTTTCTTAGAAAATGTCGATTTTGTGGATGAGTGCATATTCTAGTCGAAAAATTTCCACTTTTTTAGTTACTCCATGTTCGAATTACATTATTTAGGTTATATTCGTGATCAGCTTGTTGAGTTGAGTTTGAGGGAAGTTTGAGATTTTTCAAAAAAAAGGAAAATAAAAATTTTCGAAAATTCGATTTCCTTCAACATGGAATATTGCATTATTCGATTTTGATCTCCTGGAAATATTTTTAAAATGCGAAATCTCAGCGGATATTACTTGTTCTTAGAGAAAAGTTTCTTCTGAATCCTAAAATGTACTTGTTTTTCGAATTTGAAAGCTAGTTCTCTTAGAAAATGTTCACTTGAAAATTATTTCGAAAATTAGATTTCCTTCAATATCGAATATTGCATTATTAGATTTTGATCAGCTGGAAATATTTTGAAAATGCGGAATCCCCGCGGGTATTACTTGATCCTATAGAAAATTTCCTTCTGAATCCGAAAATGTACGTGTTTTTAGAATTGAATCGCTATTTCTTTCAGAAAATATCGATTTTGTGGATGAGTGCATGTTTTCGTCGAAAAAATTCCATCTTTTCAGTTACTCCTTAGTCGAATTTAATTTTTGAGGTGATATTCGGAATCAGCTCGTCGAGTTACGATTGAGGAAAGTTAGCGATTTTTCAAAAAATGGAAAATGAAAATTTTCGAAAATTCGATTTTTTTTCAATATCGAATATTGCATTATTCGATTTCGATTGCCTGGAAATATTCAAAAAATACGGAATACCTGCGAATATCACTTGTTCCTATAGAAAATTTCCTTCTGAATCCGAAAATGTACGTGTTTTTAGAATTGAATCGCTATTTCTTTCAGAAAATATCGATTTTGTGGATGAGTGCATGTTTTCGTCGAAAAAATTCCATCTTTTCAGTTACTCCTTAGTCGAATTTAATTTTTGAGGTGATATTCGGAATCAGCTCGTCGAGTTACGATTGAGAAAAGTTAGCGATTTTTCAAAAAATGGAAAACAAAAATTTTCGAAAATTCGATTTTTTTTCAATATCGAATATTGCATTATTCGATTTTGATTGCCTGGAAATATTCACAAAATACGGAATACCCGCGAATATCACTTGTTCCTATAGAAAATTTCCTTCTGAATCCGAAAATGTACGTATTTTTAGAATTGAAACGCTATTTCTATCAGAAAATGTCGATTTTGTGGATGAGTGCATGTTTTCGTCGAAAAAATTCCATATTTTCAGTTAGTCCTTAGTCGAATTCAATTTTAGAGGTGATATTCGGAATCAGCTCGTCAAGTTTCGTTTGAGGAAAGTTTGCGATTTTTCAAAAAATGGAAAATAAAATTTTTCGAAAATTCGATTTTTTTCAATATCGAATATTGCATTATTCGATTTTGATTGCCTGCAAAAATATTCACAAAATACGGAATCCCCGCGAGTATCACTTGTTCCTATAGAAAATTTCCTTCTGAATCCGAAAATGTACGTATTTTTAGAATTGAAACGCTATTTCTATCAGAAAATGTCGATTTTGTGGATGAGTGCATGTTTTCGTCGAAAAAATTCCATATTTTCAGTTAGTCCTTAGTCGAATTCAATTTTTGAGGTGATATTCGGAATCAGCTCGTCGAGTTACGTTTGAGGAATGTTAGCGATTTTTCAAAAAATGGAAAATAAAAATTTTCGAAAATTCGATTTTTTTCAATATCGAATATTGCATTATTCGATTTTGATTGCCTGCAAAAATATTCACAAAATACGGAATCCCCGCGAGTATCACTTGTTCCTATAGAAAATTTCCTTCTGAATCCGAAAATGTACGTATTTTTAGAATTGAAACGCTATTTCTATCAGAAAATGTCGATTTTGTGGATGAGTGCATGTTTTCGTCGAAAAAATTCCATATTTTCAGTTAGTCCTTAGTCGAATTCAATTTTTGAGGTGATATTCGGAATCAGCTCGTCGAGTTACGTTTGAGGAAAGTTAGCGATTTTTCAAAAAATGGAAAATAAAAATTTTCGAAAATTCGATTTTTTTCAATATCGAATATTGCATTATTCGATTTTGATTGCCTGCAAAAATATTCACAAAATACGGAATCCCCGCGAGTATCACTTGTTCCTATAGAAAATTTCCTTCTGAATCCGAAAATGTACGTATTTTTAGAATTGAAACGCTATTTCTATCAGAAAATGTCGATTTTGTGGATGAGTGCATGTTTTCGTCGAAAAAATTCCATATTTTCAGTTAGTCCTTAGTCGAATTCAATTTTAGAGGTGATATTCGGAATCAGCTCGTCGAGTTACGTTTGAGGAAAGTTAGCGATTTTTCAAAAAATGGAAAATAAATATTCGAAAATTCGATTTTTTTCAATATCGAATATTGCATTATTCGATTTTGATTGCCTGGAAATATTCACAAAATACGGAATACCCGCGAATATCACTTGTACCTATAGAAAATTTCCTTCTGAATCCGAAAATGTACGTGTTTTTAGAATTGAAATGCTATTCTATCAGAAAATGTCGATTTTGTGGATGAGTGCATGTTTTCGTCGAAAAAATGCCATATTTTCAGTTAGTCCTTAGTCGAATTCAATTTTAGAGGTGATATTCGGAATCAGCTCGTCAAGTTTCGTTTGAGAAAGTTAGCGATTTTTCAAAAAATGGAAAATAAAATTTTTCGAAAATTCGATTTTTTTCAATATCGAATATTGCATTATTCGATTTTGATTGCCTGCAAAAATATTCACAAAATACGGAATCCCCGCGAGTATCACTTGTTCCTATAGAAAATTTCCTTCTGAATCCGAAAATGTACGTATTTTTAGAATTGAAACGCTATTTCTATCAGAAAATGTCGATTTTGTGGATGAGTGCATGTTTTCGTCGAAAAAATTCCATATTTTCAGTTAGTCCTTAGTCGAATTCAATTTTAGAGGTGATATTCGGAATCAGCTCGTCAAGTTTCGTTTGAGGAAAGTTTGCGATTTTTCAAAAAATGGAAAATAAAAATTTTCGAAAATTCGATTTTTTTCAATATCGAATATTGCATTATTCGATTTTGATTGCCTGGAAATATTCACAAAATACGGAATACCCGCGAATATCACTTGTTCCTATAGAAAATTTCCTTCTGAATCCGAAAATGTACGTATTTTTAGAATTGAAACGCTATTTCTATCAGAAAATGTCGATTTTGTGGATGAGTGCATGTTTTCGTCGAAAAAATTCCATATTTTCAGTTAGTCCTTAGTCGAATTCAATTTTAGAGGTGATATTCGGAATCAGCTCGTCAAGTTTCGTTTGAGGAAAGTTTGCGATTTTTCAAAAAATGGAAAATAAAATTTTTCGAAAATTCGATTTTTTTCAATATCGAATATTGCATTATTCGATTTTGATTGCCTGCAAAAATATTCACAAAATACGGAATCCCCGCGAGTATCACTTGTTCCTATAGAAAATTTCCTTCTGAATCCGAAAATGTACGTATTTTTAGAATTGAAACGCTATTTCTATCAGAAAATGTCGATTTTGTGGATGAGTGCATGTTTTCGTCGAAAAAATTCCATATTTTCAGTTAGTCCTTAGTCGAATTCAATTTTTGAGGTGATATTCGGAATCAGCTCGTCGGGTTACGTTTGAGGAATGTTAGCGATTTTTCAAAAAATGGAAAATAAAAATTTTCGAAAATTCGATTTTTTTCAATATCGAATATTGCATTATTCGATTTTGATTGCCTGCAAAAATATTCACAAAATACGGAATCCCCGCGAGTATCACTTGTTCATATAGAAAATTTCCTTCTGAATCCGAAAATGTACGTATTTTTAGAATTGAAACGCTATTTCTATCAGAAAATGTCGATTTTGTGGATGAGTGCATGTTTTCGTCGAAAAAATTCCATATTTTCAGTTAGTCCTTAGTCGAATTCAATTTTTGAGGTGATATTCGGAATCAGCTCGTCGAGTTACGTTTGAGGAAAGTTAGCGATTTTTCAAAAAATGGAAAATAAAAATTTTCGAAAATTCGATTTTTTTCAATATCGAATATTGCATTATTCGATTTTGATTGCCTGCAAAAATATTCACAAAATACGGAATCCCCGCGAGTATCACTTGTTCCTATAGAAAATTTCCTTCTGAATCCGAAAATGTACGTATTTTTAGAATTGAAACGCTATTTCTATCAGAAAATGTCGATTTTGTGGATGAGTGCATGTTTTCGTCGAAAAAATTCCATATTTTCAGTTAGTCCTTAGTCGAATTCAATTTTTGAGGTGATATTCGGAATCAGCTCGTCGAGTTACGTTTGAGGAAAGTTAGCGATTTTTCAAAAAATGGAAAATAAAAATTTTCGAAAATTCGATTTTTTTCAATATCGAATATTGCATTATTCGATTTTGATTGCCTGCAAAAATATTCACAAAATACGGAATCCCCGCGAGTATCACTTGTTCCTATAGAAAATTTCCTTCTGAATCCGAAAATGTACGTATTTTTAGAATTGAAACGCTATTTCTATCAGAAAATGTCGATTTTGTGGATGAGTGCATGTTTTCGTCGAAAAAATTCCATATTTTCAGTTAGTCCTTAGTTGAATTCAATTTTTGAGGTGATATTCGGAATCAGCTCGTCGAGTTACGTTTGAGGAAAGTTTGCGATTTTTCAAAAAATGGAAAATAAATATTCGAAAATTCGATTTTTTTCAATATCGAATATTGCATTATTCGATTTTGATTGCCTGGAAATATTCACAAAATACGGAATACCCGCGAATATCACTTGTACCTATAGAAAATTTCCTTCTGAATCCGAAAATGTACGTATTTTTAGAATTGAAACGCTATTTCTATCAGAAAATGTCGATTTTGTGGATGAGTGCATGTTTTCGTCGAAAAAATTCCATATTTTCAGTTAGTCCTTAGTCGAATTCAATTTTTGAGGTGATATTCGGAATCAGCTCGTCGAGTTACGTTTGAGGAAAGTTAGCGATTTTTCAAAAAATGGAAAATAAAAATTTTCGAAAATTCGATTTTTTTCAATATCGAATATTGCATTATTCGATTTTGATTGCCTGCAAAAATATTCACAAAATACGGAATCCCCGCGAGTATCACTTGTTCCTATAGAAAATTTCCTTCTGAATCCGAAAATGTACGTATTTTTAGAATTGAAACGCTATTTCTATCAGAAAATGTCGATTTTGTGGATGAGTGCATGTTTTCGTCGAAAAAATTCCATATTTTCAGTTAGTCCTTAGTTGAATTCAATTTTTGAGGTGATATTCGGAATCAGCTCGTCGAGTTACGTTTGAGGAAAGTTTGCGATTTTTCAAAAAATGGAAAATAAATATTCGAAAATTCGATTTTTTTCAATATCGAATATTGCATTATTCGATTTTGATTGCCTGGAAATATTCACAAAATACGGAATACCCGCGAATATCACTTGTACCTATAGAAAATTTCCTTCTGAATCCGAAAATGTACGTATTTTTAGAATTGAAACGCTATTTCTATCAGAAAATGTCGATTTTGTGGATGAGTGCATGTTTTCGTCGAAAAAATTCCATCTTTTCAGTTAGTCCTTAGTCGAATTCAATTTTTGAGGTGATATTCGGAATCAGCTCGTCAAGTTTCGTTTGAGGAAAGTTAGCGATTTTTCAAAAAATGGAAAATAAATATTTTCGAAAATTCTATTTTTTTCAATATCGAATATTGCATTATTCGATTTTGATTGCCTGGAAATATTCACAAAATACGGAATACCCGCGAATATCACTTGTTCCTATAGAAAATTTCCTTCTGAATCCGAAAATGTACGTGTTTTTAGAATTGAAATGCTATTTCTATCAGAAAATGTCGATTTTGTGGATGAGTGCATGTTTTCGTCGAAAAAATTCCATATTTTCAGTTAGTCCTTAGTCGAATTCAATTTTAGAGGTGATATTCGGAATCAGCTCGTCGAGTTAAGTCTGAGGAAAGTTTGCAATTTTTCGAAAAATGGAAAATAAAAAATTTCGAAGAAAATTAGAAATATCAGAGGTTCCGTAAAAATCCTACCAAATCTCATTTTGACTCGGAATCGATTTCAAATTTAATGGGCACATACAAAAAAGGTCAAGTTTTTCAAGAATAAAAAAAAAATCGCACTTACTGTATTATACTGAGGGTATTTATCATCGGGGCTGCTATACAGGGGACTCACGTGTCCTGTTTGGCGCTCCCATGCTCCATGGTAGTCATAGGTCATCACAGACATAAAGTCCAAAGTTTTGCCAAGGGAAGGAAGGTCGTATGCTACATCGATAACTTCTTTGTAGCCTGAAATTGCAGCTGCCAAGACGAGCGGTGGACTTTCCTTGTCGAATTCTTTCCTTAATTCCTAAAAACATCCATTGAATGAATATAGGAACATATGAACATCATATACTGAATTTTCAATTGAATTACCATGAAATAGTATATTGTCCAATATAGATTTTCTACGACAATTTTGAATATTATATCGAAATCTGTTTCTTGAAGTGTTTTCATATCAGTTATTTATTTATTCAGTGTTAATAATACAATATCAATACATAATATATAGAAATAAATTTCTCATGGAAACATGATCAAATAAGTGAAAAATTTGTCCTTGATCATGTAAAATTAATTATGAAATGATCTTATATCAAAATACGTATGATGAATATCCATAATATATACATATAAAGAAAGAAAAAAATAGCATTGGACTGAAATGTATGCCTAAGTAACATTGGTCAAATTTGGTATGAATAAAAACAATAACAAAAAACTAAGTAGGTACCAATTGAAACATCAAAATTCGAAATTATTTTACATACAAATAATGTTACAATTTTTCAGAATTCTCAATCAACCAGAATATGATTTTATTATCAAATCCCCAAAAACTAGTTTAAAAAAAACTGGCAGATGATTGAAAATCTTTTTACCTGTATAAATGGAACGTTGTTGAATCAAAGTTGTAGAGAACTTTTCAGTTGATATCCAACCATCCATTTTATTCTTTGTTTCATATTTATGTTGTATACGATTATCAATTTGAAATTTTTTTCTTATGTAAACTGTCGATGCTTTATGAAATAATTGTTTAACGGATAAAATTTTATATTGCTCAAAGATAATTTTAGAAGAATAATCAAATAGTTATTTATATACCAAGGGTATAAATAGATGTTTATGCCCTGAGGGCGACGTTTTACGAACGTAAATGTAATCAAATCACAATAATTTTTATATGTGTCAAAGTTAGAAATGTTTCTTGGGATTAATAAAGTATTATTATTATTATTAAAATGAACGAAGATTAAGTTTAACAAAAAAATTATTTCTCTTTATGCCCGCGCGGGCCATAAAGTGAACTTTATGCCCGCACGGGAATAAAATACGACATTAGATAGTTGGTAACACAATAATGAACTAGTATGGCATAAAGGTTTTTTTTTTCCAAACAGAACTAGTTCTGGTGTAAGGAAGATAATAATACATTATATATAATTACAAGTGTCAATAATTTTAAAATCAATTAAATATAACAATTATAACAACTTTGCATAATAGTTTGATGAACATCAGTATGATAACAAATTTTGTTTGAGTTTTTTCGAAAAAATATATATTGATTTTGATTTTTTTATATCATCTGAAAGTTCATTGTAACTTTCTATAGAGCTAGATACTGGATTGTTTTTGCCTTTATTTGAATGAATGTTATTCAAATGGAAGTTATTTGCATTTCTGATATTATGGTCATGTAATTTTGATTTTTTTTTGAAATTACTATTACTTTTTTGTGAATTATTTGTTACTTTGTGAGCAAATTTTGCTCTTTCAAATTTTATTAGTTTATCTAATGTGAAATTTCTGGTTTCTTCGTACAATTTTGAAGAAGGAGTTTCCCATGGTTTTTTAAAAATTACTTTTATTGCTTTATTCATCAAACGATAAATAATACCTTTTTGGTTTTTACTACAAGCTGACCATATTGTTATTAAATATCTAATATGTGAGACAATAAGGGCATTATGAATGAGATTCTGAATTTGACTATTCAGAAAGTCAATTCTTCTTATTGCTCCAATTAAAGGAATAATCGATTTTTTTATTTTATTCACATGACATTCAAAATTTAAATTCTTATCAATCATCAATCCTAGATACTTGTGTTCTTCAACTTCATTTAATATTTTGTTCTTTATTTTTATTTTTAATTTTATTTTGGTAACATTTTTAAAAATCATATAAACAGTTTTTTCTAAATTAATGGTTAGATTCATTTCATCTATCCTTTTTTCATACAGTTGAATATCTTTTTCAATATTATTTTCTAAAATTGCTGTATTTTTGGCCGAATAGTAAAGTACAGTATCATCTGCAAAAGAAAAATGTTTACCCATCAATTTTATTTTCTTTACACTATCTACATAGATCAAATAAAAAATTGGAGCCAATACTGAACCTTGGGGAACTCCAATGGTAGATTGTTTTTCAAAAAATAATTTTCAAGGTACACTTTTGAATTGAAGAAAGTGGTTTTAAAACTTGTTTATACAGTGTCACACATAAAGTTCGCAACATATGGAAGTTTTTTTTATTAATAGATATAAAGAAAATTTGACTTCTCAGTTAGTTTGTGCTTGAAAAATGAGTAAAAACCTTTCCCTTTTTCATGTGCCACTATAAACATGTTAAATTTGACATTTTTCTCGAAAATCCCCAAAAAACAATTTTTTTTGGAAATTTCGAAAAATGCCAAAGAAAATAGTTGCTCAGTTTCCAATTTTATACATTTGTTCCAAATTTGGACTCTCTACTGTCGCTTCGACTTTTTTGCAATTTTTTTAATTTTTCGAATCTTTCGCTGTATCAATTCGAACGAAACATGATTAAAATTTCATAATTTTGATGAATATGAATAGTTATGAAACTGTAGGTCATCGTTTAGTTTACAGAAAAGTATGATTTTTCGGGTTTGTTTGTAACTGAATTATTGGTTAGAAAAATAATCAAACTGAATAAAAGTCTATTATAAAAATAAATACGAGTGTAATAAGAATGAAGAGAAATTCGTTTATTCGATTACTAACATATTAACGTCCTTACATTGAAAATCCTAGATGAACTAGATGAACTTTGCAACAACAAAGACGAATTTCTGGAGGTGCATTTTTTAAATTTTCTGGTAACAGGCCAATATGGGTATTTTGTGAGCAAGATATGATATTGAAGTCTCATATTCATCAAAATTATGAAATTTGAATCATGTTTCGTTCGAATCGATAGAGCGAAAGATTCGAACAGTAGAGAGTCCAAAGAACCCCGCACAAACCTTATGGAAACTGGCCCTCGGTCGATTTGGCTGTAACTTTGAGAAAACGAAGTTCTCGGCATCCCGAACAAAAGTCTCCACGGGCACAAAAAGATCCTATGAGTAGTTTCGGAAGTATGGGACCTACAAGTCCTAGACTTTTAATGTTGTTGCACCTGTAAGTAGACTTAGCTGGGAGTCAAAATAAACGTCAACTTGAGCTAAGGCTGTTGAAAAATAGTATTTTTGAATCGTACCGTTTAAAAGCAAGTAATGGAAATGTCGGAAAATCGGGGAAAACCTGAAAAAACGTGGAAAACTCGCTTAAAATCTACATTTTTCGCTGTCGAGATGTAGACAGTCTAGATTTTTTCTAAAAAATATTTTATTTTCAGAACTTCAAACCTCTCGCTTAATAATAAAGTGTGGGAGAATCGGAAAATCCAAGAAAATACAGAAAAGCTTGGAAAACGTATTTATTCAAGAGGAAGAAAATGCCTGTACACTAGTTGTGCCAGACTCGGATGCAGGTTGCTAACCCGAGACAATACGTTTGATAACTGTATTTGAATTTTTTTGTTTATCAATAAGATGAGAAAAAAATTCGCGCGGGCAATAGTTACATACTTATACAAAAGAAATGGCATTTCCTACTACGCAAAATCTTTCTATAGACGCTATAATATGTCCATACGAATAGATCACCTTGTAATGTAAATTGAATTGTTAGACAGACGAAACTTCATAACTGTTATCCGTGTATATCTTTACTTTTGACAGCGAAAAATGTAGATTTTAAGCGAGTTTTCCACGTTTTTTCAGGTTTTCCCCGATTTTTCGACATTTCCATCACTTACTTTTAAACGGTAGGATTCAAAAATACTGTTTTTCAACAGCCTTAGCTCAAGTTGACGTTTATTTTGACTCCCAGCTTAGTCTACTTACAGGTGCAACATCATTAAAAGTCTTGGACTTGTAAGTACCATACCTCCGAAACTACTCATAGGATCTTTTTGTGCCCGTGGAGACTTTTGTTCGGGATGCCGAGAACTTCGTTTTCCCAAAGTTACAGCCAATTCGACAGAGGGCCAGATTCTCATAAGGTGTGTGCGGGGTTCTTTGGAGCAAATGTATGAAATTGGAAACCGAGCAACTTTTTTCTTTGGCATTTTTCGAAATTTCCAAAAAAAAAAGGATTTTTTGAGGATTTTCGAAAAAATGTCAAATTTGACAGGTTTATAGTGGCACATGAAAAAAGGAAAAATGCTGTTTTTTACTCATTTTTCAAGCACAAACTAACTGCGAAGTCAAATTTTCTTTGTATCTTTTAATAAAAAACTTCCATATGTCGCGAACTTTATGTGTGACACTGTATATGCCTTCCCAACCAATTATACCATAGGCTAAGATAGACTGAAAGAGACTATAATAAAAACTGTTGATTAATTTACGACTGACAATGTTTCTCAACAATCTAAATTTATAAAGTGTTTTCCTCAGTTTTTTTATTAATTCAGTAATTTGTTTATGCCACTCGAGGTTGCAATCTAAACGAACTCCTAGATACTTTATAACATCAACTTTGGAAATATGTTCGCCACAGTTACACAGTTCTTCATTTTTAAACATGAAATAGTATGGAGCATCAATTTTTCAATTTTTTTTGGTTGCATATTCTCATGCAACGTGAATGTCACAAAATGAGACTTTTTCAAATTCAAAGTTACTAAACCGTGATAGAGATTATCTTCTAAAATTGATAAATCAAACTCAGCATTTGATACTGTTTCTTCCCAGGTATTCCCACTTCCTATATAAACTGTATCATCAGCATAAGAAAACAACTTTACTTCAACTTTCGTATTTAACAGATCATTGATATAAATCAAAAATGAAATAGGTCCTAGAACTGACCCTTGTGGAACACCACATAATAATAATAATTAATATTCAGGTATTGACATACCTGAATGAGCTTCGAGAAGTTAGGTTTATCGGACGAAGGACCCCTTTTACAGTCGCTCTGCCAGCACGTAGGGTAGTTCCAATCGAAGTGGAGACCTTTGAAACCGTGTCTGCGCAGAAAAGCGACAGCCCCGACAACAAATCGTCTCCTAGCGGTCCCATCGCTCACCAATCTGGAATATTTATCCCCCGTCGAGTCGGTCCAACCCCCCAAAGAGAGCAGCACCGTCGTATCTTTCAAGGACGTGATCCTTTCGTAAAGATCTGCAAGAAAATATTATTATTATTATTATTTACGTGGAAATTGTGGGCTTACTGTTGTCCAAGTCCGCCCAGGGATCGAACTCTTTCACCAGCAGTTTTTCTGGGTCCAAACTGGCGAAGGCATATACGACATGGGTGCAAAGGCGTTGGTCTATGTGTTCTGGTACGAATTTTCCATCCCCTTTCCTGTAGAAGGCCCAGTTGGTCACATAACAGACAACCTAGAAATTGATAATATAATAGACAAGATAAAACAATGTTGTTTCCAACAACATATAAGTATATTGTTTTGGTTGGTTTCCGGCTTTTGCCGTGGTCTTCTTTGGTTAAAATCTCCAAACGTTTCAACTGCAACTGCGGCAGTCATCTTCACCACGCGAAGTACTCTTCTTGGCGTATCAACTGAAACTGAAGCTATCGCCACTGGCATGTCATTTATAGTGCTGATTTTGCGCGCACTTTCTGTGATGGCGGGTTCGCGCGTACTTTCTATGCGATTCGGGTGACATTGCGATTCGGGTGACATTGCATTTTGGCGCCTTTCAATGCTGTGTGCCAGATCTTCGGTAGATATGTTCTCTCTTCGTTTCTGTTGAAGTTCTCTTGGTGTTTGTGTATTTCTATTGCTTACACAATACACACAAAGACCAAGAGAATTTCAACAGAAAGGAAAAGAGAACATATCTACCAATGATCTGGCACACAGCATTGAAAGGCGCCAAAACGAAGCAATGTCACCCGAATCGCGCAGAAAGTACGCGCGAACCCGCCGTCACAGAAAGTGCGCGCAAAATCAGCACTATAAATGACATGCCAGAGACGATAGTTTCAGTTGATATGTCAAGGAAATTCATGAAATAATTGACGAGCTTGACAACAAGAAAGCAGCAGGAATTGATGGAATAAATGTTAAAATTATCAAAGCAGTCAAAGATGAAATAGTACCATTATTAAACAAATTGATTGATGCATCCTTTGACAAAGGTATATTCCCAGATGAATTAAAAACTGCTAAAGTCAAACCAATATTTAAATGTGAAAAAAAAAAATGACTTGGGAAATTACCGTCCAATTTCAATTCTGCCAATATTTTCAAAAATAATTGAAAAGATAATGGATAGAAGGTTAAGAGAATATCTGAAAAAATCAAAATTTTTGTATGCAGAACAATATGGTTTTCGAAAATCTAGTGATACTGAGTCTGCGGCAGTAGACATGATTTCAAGAATAAAACTGGAATTAGATTCGACAAAAAAATGCGCGTTATTATCACTAGATTTGCGGAAAGCCTTCGATATGGTTAACCACAACATTCTTTTAAGAATATTATATGATATTGGAATAAGGGGAAAAATTTACATTTGGTTCAAAAGTTATTTGGCTGACAGGAAACAACTAGTATATATCAAAAATACACTTAGTTCAATTAAAAATATAAACTGTGGGGTGCCACAGGGATCTATACTTGCTCCGATCCTTTTTTTAATATATATAAACTCGATATCAGAACTCAAATTGAAAGGTCAAATTAAACTTTTTGCTGATGATACAACTATTCTATATTTTGCAGAGAATGAATTCGAAATTATGTCTTATATTGAACAGGATCTTCAAATTATATCTCATTGGCTAGTCGCTCACAAACTATTGTTGAATTTTTCGAAATCGTCGATTATGTTTATTTCTAAACGAAGTATTACAACTGATTCTCTAAGACCAATGACATTGAAAAATTCACCAATTCAGTATACCAACAATACAAAATTTTTGGGTTTACATATCGACACAACACTCTCTTGGTCCAATCATATCAACAATCTGAGAAAACAACTCTCACCTTTGATTGGAATACTATTTCGAATAAGACAGTATACCCCACTGAAATATTTAAAAATCATATATTTCAGTTTAATTTATTCAAAATAGCAATACCTCATTTCTGTTTGGGGCTCAGTCAAAATTTCTATTATGAAACCACTACAAACATTGCAGAACAAAGCTATAAAATGCATATTCAAATTGCCCTTTTTAGAACCCTCAAAAAAATTATATAAACCTAATAACTTACTGAATCTTTGTTCATTATATGAATTTAAAATTTCAATTTTCATCCACTATGTTGATACAGGAAAAAAACATTCGGATCTTACTTTTGATCATATTTCGAATATCCATTACCATAAAACAAGAAATGTAAATAAAATAAACGCTTTACGTTTCAAATCAAACTTTGGAAAAACGTCTAATTTTTACGAGGGAATTGAGATATATAATAAAATACCACAGGCAATAAAAGAAATTAGAACTAAAACTAAATTTAAAAATGAACTTAAAAAATTTATACTCAACAGATGATTTCCCATGATATAACAATATTTCACCTTTGACTGTCTTTGCTTTTGTTTCTTTCTGATTGATATTATTTACTCATATTTCACAGATCATCTGTATCATTCCTTTTTTTATTAATTGTACCAATTGTCGTTATACAATTTATGTTAAAACTTAATCCCTCTATAAACAGAAATGTTTCTTGGGATAAATAAATAAATAAAAATAAATAAGAAGAGTACTTCGACCACGACACTGAAGATACTGCCGCAGTTGCAGTTGAAACGTTTGGAGATTTCAACCAAACAAGACCACGGAATTATTTATAATAAAATATTTGAATGGTGGAATAAGGAGCAACTAATTCTGAGTCTAACTAAATTTTAATAGAAACAGGGTGGCCCATTAGAATGAGGAAGTGCAGTATCACGCCTGACAAAATGTTTCAAATAAAAGTATTACGGATTACTTTGCTGCTTAGTACAGAAATATTCCAATAAATACAGAGTGTTTTTTTTAAAGCGGGGCAACACAGTATCAAGTTTTTAAATTTTCACACCATTGAACTGATCAAAAAATGAGGTAGGAGTGTGTTTTGTTCTCGAAAATTGACACATTCCTCATCCACCCTGTAAATTTAACTCTCTAAATTTGAGTTAATCTTCTTTATTAGTTAATGAACTTGTTAAAGTATACAGGGTGTTAATTAAGTACGTTGACAAACTTCGGGAGGTGATTCTTTGAAGGTTTTCAGGACGAAAAGTTCATATAAACATATGTCCCAAGCGGCTTGGTTTTCGAGATACAGGGCGATAAAAATACATTTTTTTCAAGATTTTTTAGAGTTAACTTCGACATTTTCGACAATAATCAGTTCAAATTAGGCAAGTACAATCCATTCAATAGGGCGCACGATACAAAATAATGCATTTTTTAAATAATTCACAGAGTCCTCCTTTTTTCAGAGTCAAGCTTTGTTCAACCCTTCAGAATTTTTTTTTCCGCCGCCACTGACATATTATGAGAAAGGAATAATCAATGTTGTTTCATTTAACATCTTTTTGATATCTTGCATTTTTTCATTTACTTGTACGATTCAGGGGCTATAATGAAAATATTAATTTAAACATTTTCCAGTGTGGCATAACATTAGAAAATTTGAAAATTAAACATTTTCAATTATTGTAAATTGATGGAAATATTTTTTCAGAATTAGAAAAATCTACGATGAATGAAAATTAAACAATAAAAAATATAAAGACAAGCTTTTATACAAATGCACTGAAAATGAAAAAATAATTTGTTTCATTTTTTTTAGGTTATTCTGTGAGTATCAAAATCTTACTGTACAAGATTACCTAGATCAAACAATGAAATGAATTATTTTTTCCTTTTCAGTGTATTGTATAAAAACTTTAAAATGTTTTCTTTTTATAATTTTCATTTTTAACATTTTAGTTTATTTTTAATGTGAAACTGAAAATCTCCAACCCAAAAACCATCACATACCAATTTTGAACAGAATCGGATCATAATCACAAAACTCGTCCGCCATATTAGAGCCGCCATTTTGTTTTTTAACAAACATTTTTTAATGCATTGTCACCGGAATTACGGAAACCTGCCAAATTTCAAATTAATCGGAGTATTAGAAGTGGGTCAAATTCAACTTTTATTAAATTGTTTGTTAGTTAGTTACAAGTGAAGCTAAATAAAAGCTTGTTATTGTAAAGATGTGATTTCTTTTTGTGATATCTAACAGAAAACTACTATCTCCCCGTCACTGCGGTACGCTGGATATTAAACTAGATCTGACAGAAATTGGGAAAACCTTAACTTTCAACCTGAAGATTCTGATGGTAAAAATGTGCATTGTCATTGAGATATTTGATTAAAAATGTTTTTACCCATCAGTCTTGATAGAGAACTCATACAAATTTTTTGTTATTTTAAAAAAAGATATTTTTTAGTTTTCAATTGAACGTTTCCTTTTCAACATAAAAAACTTCCGAAAGGTAATCCTGTAATGGAAGATAGTTAATAGGGTTTATCTAATAGTCGCAGATCATCACACATTTGATTTTCATTTATGAATCTCTGGTCATAACTCCGAAAAACTAAATCAAACAAATTTTTGTTTCCGTACGGAGTACATTATTTTATCAGAAATTTCGGTTTGTTTTTTCTTCTGCAGTAACGCAGAAATTTTGTAATCAATTAATCATTTATTTAAATATCAACAACTTGACAGTTATCGAAAGTTGAGAAACTGTCTCATTGTTAATTCTTCATTAGTGCAAGCTATAAAGCAGATTCATTCAATATTCCTTTGGATAAAATGGTTGAATATACAAATTCAGAAATGGCAGACATGCACTTAATGTATGGAATGGCTGATGGTAACGCTCGTGCCGCCAGACGAATGTATCTAGAAAGATTTCCACAACGTCATATTCCCAGCACACAAATGTTCATCAATATTCACTACCGTCTTCGTGAAACGGGTACTTTCAAGAGGTCTGCTGTTCTCATAGGAAGACCCAGGAGAGTTAGAACAGTTCAGATAGAAGAAGCTGTACTTAACGAAATTGAGCAGCATCCAGACACCAGTACAAGACAAATTGCGGCACAGTTTAACGTAACCCATGTATTGGTATGGCAAATTTTAAAAGAGCAACAACTTTATCCCTATCACATACAGCGTGTTCAAGCTCTTCTGCCAAGGGATTTTCCAAAGAGATTAACTTTTTGCACTTGGATTCGAAATAAATTGTTGGAAAATCCATGGTTTTTATCTCAAGTGTTATTCACCGATGAGGCATGCTTTTCCCGTAAAGCCATTATTAATTTTCACAACAATCATATGTGGGCTGATGAAAACCCACACGCCGTGATTGAAAACCATTTTCAAGAGACGTTTTCTGTGAATGTTTGGGTTGGAATTGTAGGGAATTTCCTTATCGGGCCACATTTTCTGCCTCATAGACTCAATGGTGACCATTATCGACATTTTCTTGAATTCATCTTACCTGGACTCCTAGAAGAGATCCCACTGAGGGAAAGAATTGGAATTTGGTTTATGCATGATGGTGCTCCAGTACACTTCAGATTGGTTGCACGCCAATATTTAGAAGAGAATTATTCTGATCGCTGGATTGGGCGTGGTGGGCCACAACTTTGGCCACCAAGGTCACCCGATATGAATCCACTTGATTTTTTCCTCTGGGCGCACCTTAAATCATTAGTGTACCGAACTCCAGTTCAAAGTGAAGAAGACCTGAGGAATCGCATACAGGAGTCATGCGGAATTATGAGAAACACTCCTGGTATTTTTGAGCGTGTCCGCCAGTCTATGGTTAGGCGCATAAACGCATGCATTGAAGTTGGCGGTGGCCATTTCCAGCAGCTGCTCTGACATATCAATTTCAATAATGGTCCTTTTCTGAACTTAATTTTATTCCTAGGGAATTTATGTTACTTTGCTCTAGTATTTGATAATAAAGTTATTCACTATTGAAAATGTCCAAAATTATTTTGCCATAATTAACTTTGTGCAATACATATTCAACCTGAGTTATGGTAAAAAATGTATGGGAGCTCCATAACATTACATTTTCTCTACACGAGCAGAAAATAGCTATTTGTGTAATGAGAACAAAATGACGTATTGCGTCACGCGCTAATCTTTGGAGAGTGGCAATGACACTTCGAGAAATGAATTATTTTATATCATGCGCACTATTGAATGGATTGTACTTGTCCAATTTGAACTAATTTGGATCGATTATTGTCGAAAATTTCGAAGTAAACTCCAAAAACTCCTAAAAAATGTATTTTGATCACCCTGTACTTCGAAAACCAAGCCGCTTGGGACATGTTTATATGAACTTTTCATCTTGAAACCTTTCAAAGAATCACCCTTCAAGTTTGTTAGACTACTTGCTTCTCAAATTTCTTTATGTTATGCGTTACTGGAAAATGTTTGCGTTAATATTTTCATTGTAACTCCTGAACCGTACAAGTAAATGAAAAACATTAAGAGAGCAAAAAGATGTTAAATGAAACAACATTCATTATTCCTTTCTCATAATATGTCAGTGGCGGCGGGAAAAAAAAATTCTGAAGGGTTGAACAAAGCTTGACTCTGAAAAAAGGAGGACCCTGTGAGTTATTTGAGAAATGCATTATTTTGTATCGTGCGTACTATTGAATGGATTGTACTTGCCTAATTTGAACTGATTATTGTAGAAAATGTCGAAGTTAACTCTAAAAAATCTTGAAAAAAATGTATTTTTATCACCCTGTATCTCGAAAACCAAGCCGCTTGGGACATATGTTTATATGAACATTTCGTCCTGAAAACCTTCAAAGAATCACCTCCCGAAGTTTGTCAACGTACTTAATTAACACCCTGTATTTTGAAAATATGAGGAGTAATAAAAATTTTCCATTAACTTTTAAATTAAAAATTTTCATTAACTATTCGTTTCGTTCGAAAGGAATTGAGAAAAAAATCGTCAAAAATTTTGATAACTGAGTAAACGATTGATAAACACTTCAAAACAAAATCATCAAGTGTATATTCAAGCTAGAGTACAGGGAACCTACAAAAAAATGTATACAAACCAAAACAAATTCTGGATATCCATTCTCTTTATAAGTTGAAGATTTGTACTTTTATTCATCAAGTCAAAAATAACTTGAAAAACTCTGATTTGGTTTTCAACCTCATCAACAATAATCATAACCACTTGACGAGGCAATCAGATAATTTGTCAGTAATCAAAACAAAGGACCACGCACGTTTCTTATGGAAAATGGCTTTCCGTGAATTTTTTCCGAATTTTTGATATGATGTAGATCTGGATGCACTGATCAAAAGTGTCCATTGCCAAAAACTCCAAAAATGGACAGTTTTCGAGATATGGCTCTATCAATATCTGATTTTTTCGTTTTCTAGATTGTGGCCCATAATCGCTTAGCTCTTATACCCAACAAAAACGGAATTCTATCGATTTCTGCGCAGGAATTGACTGAAAAATGGTTGTATTTCATTCCCGATTCATTCATTTGGAGAAATTAGCATACACTGCTCGTCACTGGCAATGTAGCTGGGCTATTATTTTCAACTTTTGTATTTCCGTGTTCGTAGAAACAAAAACTCTTGAATTGGTCTAGTTCTAACAAACATACTTATATCCAAAACAATTCAATTGTGGCATTTGAAAAAATAACATGCGATACACACTCTAAATATGATTTGAATTTTTTTTGAAATATTCTTCTGGCCATCAGGAAAATAGTAGAAAATACAAAATAAGAAACTAGAAAATCGTATTTATAATGTACGCTGACGAGATGAATTAATACTCGTATCGAATGCAGATTTTTTAAACTCGAATCTCTAGTGAACAGCAAAAAATTATTCATTTCTTCAACTTACCTCTAACAAATAGAATAAGATCACAACAGCAACCACATCATTGTATAGTACCCTACCCGATTTTGTTCAAACTATACATTTTTCGTTCGATAGTTCTTCATTTAGTGAATGCACCTACATTTCACTTCTGTAAAGATGACCACTGTCAGATTTTTGTGCCTTGACTCTGTCTGTACTCTTCAAAATTTTTTTTCGTCGTTTTGGTGTTTCAGCTACTGCGAAGACAGACATAGAACTGAGATTGAATAACGTTATCTTATTTGCCCCATGTATAATTTTGCAATAGTTGCAATATTTGGTTTGTTGAACAATCGACCCTCGTTAAATGTTACGCATAGATGATTTGATGAACGTTTGGACCAACTTTCTTTTACGTACTATTTTTTTTTCTTGGTATTTTGGCATCGACTGCTATGGTCATTAGCCATGTGTTCTGGGTAGGCCTTGTTACTAACTCCATACGCCACCTTAGGAGCAGCACTGTTAATTGGAACGCAACAGTGAATCGTGCAGGACTCACCCCAGTCGAGCCACGAGATTTTAATAATTTAATCGGTCAAATTAAATTAAAAAATCCCAGCCGCAACTGGGGCTCGAACTCCGAACCCTTCGACTCGAAGTCGGACGCTCTAACCACTGCGCCACGCCCCGACTTTACTTACTATTATTCTTACTTCTATCATCATCACTTTGGTGGAGAATTGATATTTTTCATGAAATAAATATTGCTACAGTTTTACAATTTTCCCATTATTAGTTATATATTCTTCCCATGAAAAATCATTTATTTCAAAATTCAATGTTGTCTAGAGTTGATGGCCGTGATCGTTAAACATCTGAGACCACATCCCTCCGGTGCATATAGGCTTTCGGCTGAGAAAAATCTGGCCGCCAGGCCCAGACAACATTGAATATATTGGGCCGTGAAAGCATACATTCTCTCATCAGTTATCGGTTCAATTAACAATTAGAAATGATTTTTCAGTATGTATATTTAACACTCGGTATAAAAAATCTGCATTCGATACGAGTATTCATCTCGTCAGCGTACATTATAAATACGATTTTCTAGTTTCTCATTTTGCATTTTCCACTATTTTCCTGATGGCCAGGAGAATATTTCAAAAAAAATTCAAATCATATTTAGAGTGTGTATCGCATATTATTTTTTCAAATGCCACGATTGAATTGTGTTTGATATAAATATGTTTCTTAGAACTAGAACAATTCAAGAGTTTTTGTTTCTACGAACACGGAAATACAAAAGTTGAAAATAATAGCCCAGCTACTATAGGGCGGGGATTAGCGCAGTGGTTAAGCGCTCGCTTGGTAATCGAGAGATTGCAGGTTCGATTCCCAGACGGTGCGATCTTTTTTCATTTTCAGATGTGAAAGTCTGAATGACTGAGGCTCGTGTCGGCTGGGAATAATCCTCCACGATTCACTGTTGCGTTAAAAATTAACAGTGCTGCTCCTAAAGTGGCGTATGGAGTTAGTAACAAGGCCTATCCAGAACACATGGCTAATGACCATAGCAGTCGATGCCAAAACACCAAGGAAAAAAAAAAAAAAATAGCCCAGCTACCTCGCCAGTGACGAGCAGTGTATGCTAATTTTTCTGAAATGAAATACAACTGTTTTTCAGTCATTTCCTGCGCAGAAATCGATAGAATTCCGTTTTTGTTGGGTATAAAAGCTAAGCGATTATGGGCCACAATCTTGAAAACGAAAAATAAATCAGATATTGATACGGCCATATCTTGAAAACTGTCCATTTTTGTAGTCTGTAGCAATAAATACTTGATCAGTGCATCGAAATCCACATCATATCAAATATTCAGACAGTTTCACGGATCTGTTTGCCTTAACGGTTCGATTAGCGATTAGAAATGATTATTGGGTATGTATTCCGTTGTTTCTATTGATATTTAACACTCGGTATAAACAAACTGCATTCGATACGAGTATTTATGTCGTCAGCCTACATTATGAACGATTTTCTATATGCTCATTTTGCATTTACCACTATTTCTTTGACGACTAGGAAACTAAAAAAAAAGTATCTCAGATTCAGTTCATATAGTGTGTATCGAATATTATTTTTCTTGTGCCCCTATTGAAAGGTGTTGAATATATGTGACTCTGTGATATCTTGAGCAATTCAGAAGTTTTTGTTTCTACAAAAACTGGACTATAGAAATTGAAAATAATAGTCCAGTTACATCGTCAGTGACGAGCAGTGTATAACAATTTCTTCAAATGGCAGTATCTGAAACGAAGAAAGAATTATTTTTCAATCGATTCCTGCAGTGAAATCATTGAAACTCGGTTTTTCCTAAGTATGAGAGTGAACTGATTATGTGTCAAAATCCAAAAAATGCAAAAAAAATACATTGATAGAGCCATATCTCGAAAACTGTCCATTTTTGGAGTTTTTGGCAATGGACACTTTTGATCAGTGCATCCAGATCTATACCATACCAAAAATTCGGACAAATTCACGGAAAGCCATTTTCCATAAGAAACGTGCGTGGTCCTTTGGGCCAACAATCAATATACTTTAAAGAAATAATGCTTCACAATGAAATGCTAAAATCCTTGAAATTCAATGAAAAAATTAGATTAAAAGTAAATTTGAAAAAATACTTATCATCATCAATTGTATAAATAATTTGAAAATTAGAAATATCTAGTTGGTAATTAATTTAGTTCATTGAAAATGTTCTTAGTGTTTTTTTTCGTCATAAACTTGTATTTTTCTTGGGAAATTAATAAAATGTTAATATATAATAATATAAATCTCTTAATCATTTTTAAACTCACTTTGGGTCTGTTATCCTTGATTGGCTCCTTCCTCACTAAAAAATTCACATCTTTCAGGGAGCTCGGTATGTGCACGGTTTCCCCGGGTCTGCAGTTTTCCGGATTGACTTGGTCACATTTTCCATTCGCCGGGTTGAACATGAGGCTGTTTCCACAGGATAGATGGTACGTCAGGCCGTTTTTACAAATGTAGTAGGCTGCGCAGTTTTTAGAGTCGCTGTAGTAGCCTGTGGATTCGCATTTTCCGATCGGTTTGGTCGGCTGACTTTGCACTTCTTCGATTGGATCCACGCCTATATTTTACATATAAAATTCACTTTAAAAAAACATCAACAAATACAAATAATAAATAAATCTTCATTAAATACGTCAAAAATAACAAATAAAACTAATAATGAAGAATGAATATGTATATACAAATTATCCACAGTAATACAAAACGTTCACAGTTCACGATACATGTTTAAAAACGAAATAAAAGAGGTGTAACTCCTGACAAATTGAACAATTAGTTGAGTTAGAATGAATTGACAACTCTTGAGTAGAAATTCCCTGAGTTTGGTTTTGGTTTTTTGTATTGTCTCATCTCGTATACCTCCAGGTAAATTATTGAAAAGTTTTGTTGAAAAAGGTTTTGTCAAAACTATATGGATTACACAAAAACACAAAATAAACAAATGATTTATTTCATAATGGCAGTTTTTCAATTTTTCTAAAAACGTCTCTTGTAGTTCCTATAAATAAAGTTGGAGTTATCGACCATCCATCTAACTTTCTTCCTATTTCACATAGAACTATTTTATCAAAAGTAATTGAAAATCTGATTAATTCGAGAATTACCGAATTTTTGAGCTCCCATAATCTAATCCACAACCAGCAATTCGGTTTTCAGACAAACAAAAACACAGGAGATGCAATCCTATCTCTTTTAAATAAAGTATATTCGCAAATTAATGGTGGGAGAGTAGCAGCTGCTGAATTTTGTGAACCTTTTGATAAATGCTTTTGCTTAAACTACAAAAATATGGATTTCGAGGAATCAGTCTCAATAGGTCTGATTCTTATTTGACTGAAGGAATTCTACATATTCGTAATTGAAGGGTATTAGTTGTGAGGTTCTCCAGGGTTCCATACTTGGGCCAATTTCACTTTTATTGTATATTAATGACTAATTGACTATCCAGGTTCAGGTTCATTCATTATTTGCGGATATTTTGACACTACAAAAACAAAAAGGATCTTGATAGATAAAACTAACATGATTTTGAAGATATACCGTTGGAAAATAACATTGTTGAAAATGAATAAGGTTTGAAGTACCTGCATTGGTCTATATCTTGATAGTTCATTAAAATTTGAGCAGCATACTGATTCTATGTAGAAAGCTCTCTTCTGGTTGTTATGCATTGGGAATTATATCGAGTGAACTAGGATATTCAGCTTCCAAACCTTTGTTTCATTATCTTGTTGAATCACATCTGCGGTATCGAATAGCATTTTGGGGAATTTGTTGTGGTATCGATTTCAGATTGTTCTAATTATGCAGAAGCGTGCTCTGTGATATTTATGCAAAGCGAAATATCGGGATTTATTCTTATTTAATCTTATATCGAAATACACATTTTGTATAAATAAAAACAATAACAAAAAACTAAGAAGGTACCAATTAAAACATCAAAATTCGAAATCATTTTACATACAAATAATTTTCCAATTTTTCAGAATTCTTAATCAACCAGAATTTGATTTTATTTTTAAATCCCCGAAAACTAGTTTTTTTAAAAGAAACCGGCAAATTATTATAAATCTTTTTATCTATAATTTAAATGACTTTATTAAAAGTGCTGACAAACATAACTATAAGACAAGGCATGGTAATCTTCTTCGAATACCGCCTCATCGGACAACTTTCTATGAAAAGAGTCCATCTTATACAGGTATACAGTTGTTTAATAAACTACCAATCACTATAAGAGAAATCCAAAATCTTAATGTATTTAAAAAATCTCTCAAAGATCTCCTGCTGCAATACTCATTCTATAGTCTGAATGAATTTCTGGAATGTAGTTTTTAATACCTTTTTACTATTTATATATTTACCTATGTATAACAACATATTTTATGTACTTATTATATTTTCTCTATTGACTTTTCCAATATCGTGTAAATGATCTGAATGGAATAAAATATTATTTATTTATTTATTTATTTATTTATTTATTTATTTATTTATTTATTTATTTATTTATTTATTTATTTATTTATTTATTTATTTATTTATTTATTTATTTATTTATTTATTTATTTATTTATTTATTTATTTATTTATTTATTTATTTATTTATTTATTTATTTATTTATTTATTTATTTATTTATTTATTTATTTATTTATTTATTTATTTATTTATTTATTTATTTATTTATTTATTTATTTATTTATTTATTTATTTATTTATTTATTTATTTATTTATTTATTTATTTATTTATTTATTTATTTATTTATTTATTTATTTATTTATTTATTTATTTATTTATTTATTTATTTATTTATTTATTTATTTATTTATTTATTTATTTATTTATTTATTTATTTATTTATTTATTTATTTATTTATTTATTTATTTATTTATTTATTTATTTATTTATTTATTTATTTATTTATTTATTTATTTATTTATTTATTTATTTATTTATTTATTTATTTATTTATTTATTTATTTATTTATTTATTTATTTATTTATTTATTTATTTATTTATTTATTTATTTATTTATTTATTTATTTATTTATTTATTTATTTATTTATTTATTTATTTATTTATTTATTTATTTATTTATTTATTTATTTATTTATTTATTTATTTATTTATTTATTTATTTATTTATTCATTCATTCATTCATTCATTTATTTATTTATTTATTTATTTATTTATTTATTTATTTATTTATTTATTTATTTATTTATTTATTTATTTATTTATTTATTTATTTATTTATTTATTTATTTATTTATTTATTTATTTATTTATTTATTTATTTATTTATTTATTTATTTATTTATTTATTTATTTATTTATTTATTTATTTATTTATTTATTTATTTATTTATTTATTTATTTATTTATTTATTTATTTATTTATTTATTTATTTATTTATTTATTTATTTATTTATTTATTTATTTATTTATTTATTTATTTATTTATTTATTTATTTATTTATTTATTTATTTATTTATTTATTTATTTATTTATTTATTTATTTATTTATTTATTTATTTATTTATTTATTTATTTATTTATTTATTTATTTATTTATTTATTTATTTATTTATTTATTTATTTATTTATTTATTTATTTATTTATTTATTTATTTATTTATTTATTTATTTATTTATTTATTTATTTATTTATTTATTTATTTATTTATTTATTTATTTATTTATTTATTTATTTATTTATTTATTTATTTATTTATTTATTTATTTATTTATTTATTTATTTATTTATTTATTTATTTATTTATTTATTTATTTATTCATTCATTCATTCATTCATTTATTTATTTATTTATTTATTCATTCATTCATTTATTTATTTATTTATTTATTTATTTATTTATTTATTTATTTATTTATTTATTTATTTATTTATTTATTTATTTATTTATTTATTTATTTATTTATTTATTTATTTATTTATTTATTTATTTATTTATTTATTTATTTATTTATTTATTTATTTATTTATTTATTTATTTATTTATTTATTTATTTATTTATTTATTTATTTATTTATTTATTTATATAAATGGCATGTTGTTGCATCAAAGTCGTAGAGAACTTTTCTTTCAAATTTATGTTGTATATGATTATCAATTTGTATTTTTTTTTATGTAAACTGTCGATGCTTTATATAATTATTGTTTGACAGATATAATTTTATATTGTTCGAAGAGAATTTTAGAAAAATAATCAAAGGTTTTTTTTTTTTTAAATAATATTCAAGGTAGAATAGAATAGAATATTTTATTTAACTACGTTACACAATATAATGTTTGTGGCAAGTCATGTTTGATTTACTTATGAAAGAAACGTAAATGGTGTAAAAACTGTAAAAACAACAATAGAAAGACTGTGGAAGATTAACAACTGAACAAATAAATAAACAAACAAACAACATCAATTACAGACACAAAAAAATTGCATAATTATATAAATATATCAACCTTTTAAATCAAAGAAAAGCAGTGAGATGTTTATTAGTACAAAACTGAATTCTGAATTATATACTTTTGAATTGAAGTTAGTGGTTTTAAAACTTTTTTATAAATGTCTCCACAACCTATTAAACCATAGGCCAAGATAGACTGAAAGAGAATATAATAAATACTTCATTTACGACAATGTTTCTCAACAATGTTTTCGAAAGCAACCTGTTATCAAAATAAACATGGATGGTTGTAACTTCATCGCTAATACAAATAATTATGTTCTTCATTTGAAACGATTTTCAAAATTTTGTCAAGTTTCAAATACTCATCAATTGAGGAGCATGAGTACATTTCGTGACCCAATCGGCCATGTTCACCTAAGAAGAGCACTTTGGTGCACACTCATTTCTCAAATAGGACAAAATTGAACCTCGTTACTCAATTCGTTCCGGTAATTCTACGAGATGGAAAGAAATATTTGTTTTAAAATTTTCAACATAGCTAGTGCGGAAAGAGACAATTTAGTTTTTTTACCTTTAATTTCCCTGTTGATAACTGTCAGTAGAGGCCATTTCTCTCCACATAGGCCTCTAAAGTCGTCCATGTCAGCAGCACTTACAGAAACACCACCAAGCCCATGTTCCTTAGCGTAGTCAACCTTCAAGGAGAAATATGTCGTGTATTGAAATGTATGAGGAACACATTGTTTTTAAACACCCCTTTTCGTTAAACCGCTATCAATTTGAATTTTGAAAATCTCTAATCAACAGTTGTTTCTAATATTGTCAATTTTTGTTTCTCCTAAACATTTCTGAGATACAGATTCATGTTATTCGTGTAATTTCTGTTACACTGGTTTGAAATTTTCACCAAAACAGTGGCGTAGTCAAAAGTTATTTTAAAAGACTGCTAATATGTATTTTGGATATTTGGCTTTCAATAAAAATCGAAGAAGGCTATACAAACTCTATCGTTCAGAAAAATTCGTTCCAATCGGCCAACAAATGAAAAAAATTATAGGGGTGGCCCGCTTTTGAATGGGTATGAACTGTTTTAATATTCCACTTTTCCACAGCCTACTACGTTAACAAATAAGTCCCTAAAAATAACGAAAGTGGTAGAATTGATAGCCTCTACATTGTCTCGAACCGTACAGTTGTTAATAGATATATTAAGAGCCACCATCAGCGCGTCACACCGAAAAGTTGAATTTCTTCCTCATCCCTTCCAGCTAAGGTTTGTTGGCATACTCATCAAGAATGGGGGTGAAGATAATGAACTCGATTACTGCGCCCATCATACATAAATATCCGGATAGTAGAATCCGTTTTTTGCAAAATCCATTGATTTCATGAAAGAGATATTTTTTGTATGGGTTCGGTGGTTCCATAAGAATTCCGGAACCTCTCAATTTTTTTAATTCATGTCATGTCATTTAAATTTTTTTTCCTTAAAAATTATCATAACCAAAAATCACCTAAATTTGTAATTACGATACTGTTTGTTGCTGATGGATTTGAAATGATTAAAGATGTGTCATCTGCATACATTGTAAAAAACTGATTTTTCAAAAATAAATCGAGGCTATTTACATATGTTAAGAGAACACAAGGCCCCAGCACCGAGCTGTGGCACAGATTCCACTGAAGTGTAGTCTGAATTATATATTTTTATTTTAGTAAGATCCCTATGCTGTATTTGGACGGATTGTTTCCTATACTTCAAAAAAGTTGATATCCAGCTCAGAGGTTGTCCTTTTATTCCAGAGTCAAATAGATTTGATAGTAAAGTATCATTATTGACACATTCGACTTTGTTAGACCACAAAAAATCGCAACTGGACACTCGGTCGCCTCAATACATTTAATAATTTGATTATAAAAAGAGTGAATTGCCGTACCAATAGATTTTCCAGCACGAAACCCATGTTGTTTTTCTGTTAATATTTTAAATTTTAGTAAGAAATTATCGAGACGTGATGAAAATGCGTATTCCAAAATTTTTGAAAACGAGATAGGAACCGTTCCTGTCTATAGTTTTCAAGCAGTGATTGGTCCTTTTTCTTGAATATTGGAATAATCTTACCCACTTTCAAACAGGAAGGAAATGTGCCTGAAGTGAATGATAAATTCACCAAGTAAGTGGCTTTTTTACAGAAGATATGATCTTTTTCACTATATTATCAGATCCAGAAGAACTTTTATTTTTCAATTTGTGTTTGATAAGTATTTTTTTCTACATTCATGCAAAAAGCAAAACTTTATTGAACTATATTCAGTGGAAAAAGTTCTTTATTGCACTAGTGCAATATAGTTATTTATGTACCAAGGACGAAAAACTGTCTATTATAGTCGAGCCTGCAAATTGATAGCCGAGGCGCAGCCGAGGATAGCAAGCAGGCGAGACAGTAGACAGTTTTTCGCCGAGGTGCATATTACATTTTTTCGTCGACCTCTACATACCTTTATGAAAGTAAGTACTCGCATGTTTGCTGGCCTCAGCTACGTCCAACTCTTCGAACTGCAGACTCGATCAATTCTTGATTATTATGAACACTAATATTCACACCACGGTCTAAATTCACACGTAAAATCTAGCGGATTTCGTAAATAATTAATTTGACAACAGCAAATGACAGTTATTGTCACAGGCGCCTATGTATTAATTAAAACGTGGATTTACGAAAATGACTCAATCGCCGCTCTCGTACCGTGCCGTATCATAGTGACCACAGCGGACGAAAAGAGTTTGCGGACGAAAAGTGTTTGCGGACGAAAAGTACTTGCCTTCAAAAATAGTCGATTTTTCGTCCGGAAATTAGTACGTAAAATGTCATTTTTTGCAGAGGTCGACGAAATAGTTATTTATGTACCAAGGACGAAAAACTGTCTATTATAGTCGAGCCTGCAAATTGATAGCCGAGGCATAGCCGAGGATAGCAAGCAGGCGAGACAGTAGACAGTTTTTCGCCGAGGTACCTATTACATTTTTTCGTCGACCTCTACATACCTTTATGAAAGTAAGTACTCGCATGTTTGCTGGCCTCAGCTACGTCCAACTCTTCTAACTGCAGACTCGATCAATTCTTGATTATTATGAACACTAATATTCACACCACGGTCTAAATTCACACGTAAAATCTAGCGGATTTCGTAAATAATTAATTTGACAACAGCAAATGACAGTTATTGTCACAGGCGCCTATGTATTAATTAAAACGTGGATTTACGAAAATGACTCAATCGCCGCTCTCGTACCGTGCCGTATCATAGTGACCACAGCGGACGAAAAGAGTTTGCGGACGAAAAGAGTTTGCGGACGAAAAGTACTTGCCTTCAAAAATAGTCGATTTTTCGTCCGGACAAATTAGTACGTAAAGTGTCATTTTTTGCAGAGGTCGACGAAAAAAGTTTTTATTGCACTCATCTGTCATTCTACTTCAACGTGCTGTCATCATGACAAACATAAACGTTTAAACCTACTACATATTTAGCAGATATCCTTTGAGATTGGCAATTGGTACTTCACTACGAAATATTCATATTGAAAATTGCACCAATTGTTCATTCACTTTCAACATTGAGGGTAAAAATAAAGTTTGAGTTAAATTGTTCGTAACGTATTAGTTCCTGTTTCAATGCAAATCGATATTAATAATAAAGTATTCAAGTTGCGCTTTTCTTTTTCCTACACCTAGTGCCGCACCTCAATGAATCATTTTTTGCTTTTTGCATGAACGTAGAAAAAATGTTGTATGCAACTCGTGCAAAAATTGTTTATTGCACTCGACGTGTTGTCCAACTCGGCCTAACGGCCTCGTCGAACAATTTCACGTCGAGTGCAATTAACATTCACTTTTTGCACTTGTTGCATAAATAACTATTAATTCATCTTCTCCATAAGGGATTAAGAAAAAGGAATCATATCGGATTGTTCCACAATCTAAAACATGGGTTCTATCCTTGTTAGTCAAATTTTCAATTATCGCTTTGGGAGCATGTGTAAAAAAACTGTTAAAAGATGAAGCAATCAGATGGGGATCACTCATTTCTTGATCATCGACTCTTATCGTAATGTTACCTTGTTGGTTATTTTTATCTGATATTTCAACTGTCACTTTCCAGTTCTGGAAATAATCGAATAAAAATACTCAAAAGCTAAATTTAAATCTTCGACACAACACAGTCATGTTTGCAAGCATTTTTCATTCATTTCGCAGCATTTTAGCGCAAAATGAGAGTTTACATTTTGTGGTACTGTACTTCTACTTTCAAAATCTGTTTTAGAAATTGAAATCGGACTATCACTAGAGCATCCAGGCACGCTGCAAAAAAAATTCAAATTGCAATTGTAACAAAACTAATGATTCGTCAGAGTCTGTTTTATGCACACACAAAGTATACATGATTCAATCCTTTCATGAGAAGGGCCAACCAAATTTCTTGAAAAATGTCGAAGATATGATTTTCTTAAAAAAACCGTTAGATTTTCCGGTTTCCGGTTTTCCTCCGTTACTAATAATCCAACATGGTCATAAAAAATCTCATTTTGTTCGTTCGTATTTCAATTATCTACAATTGTTTCCGTTGGAGCAACAAAATTGTTACATTACTTTTCATTTTGTAAGCAGAACAATTTATAAAAACACTTTTTTAGTTATTTAAATATTTATAACAAATTATAACTACGGACTATCTTCCATGTGATGGTACAGTCGGTTTTCTACTAGTATTTTTTTAGGAAAAAATGCTCTATTGATTGGCCTAATATTATTTTTTTGCTTTGACAAAAAAGTGCAGAAAATCTTTCCGACAAGATGGAACTTTTTCAATTTTCATTATATTCATCTCAGGACAAAATATTCTTTTGAAGATAAAATGGTTTCGGATTTTTTTTGTATTAGGAAATCTATTGGACAATGAACTTTTTCTTGTTTCAACCAATATTATACTCTGAAAAAGAAAAAATTAGCGAGATTGCTAATTATTTGTTAATTACTATTATTGTAAAATTTACTCCACCAACTAGGCTAATATTTAAATCTCATAATGAAGGCTTTTAGATTATGTATGTATATATTATAGATAATTTAATGAAATGATGCTGGTTTTTCTGCCATGATCAACTCAGAAGATGAAAAAAAACAAGAAATGAAATAACCTAAAGGAACAGAACGATGAGGAGAAGAATACGGGAAAAGACAACTGATAGAAGAGTATTGAATCGAAGAAATACACAAGCAAAAACTTATGAACCTAGATTTACCTTTCTTTTCACACTTTCAGCATCATCGTATCCAACCCACTGATCCCCGTTGATAATGATCGGAGATCCTGAAGCGTCCTGACTTCTGAACCAGCCTTCGTTCAGGATCATGTCGCAGATTTCGAAATAGGACAACAGACCCGGAGTCTGCGTGTAGAATCCTTCGCGTCCAGGTCCTTTGATGGCAGCACCAATATCTGTTACGTTGGAATACTGCAGAGTGAAGGACCTCCCGAAGAAGGGAATGCCCTGCACTAGTTTGGACCTTGGGAGACCTTTTCTGAGCCAGTACTGGATGGAGTAGTCCTAGAAGGAACGAAAATGGATATGTTTTGTTCGCCACGTGAAATCATCGATAATAATGATTATATCAAATCATATCATTTCACATCAATTTCTGTTTCTAGTATAGGTGAGGTAATATAATTTTCATTTAACCAAGTAACAAATAAAACAAAAATGGTTTTCAGCAAGTCAATTATGGCAAAGAAAGAACAGGTGAAAAATAGATTAATTAAAAAAATTAAAAATACATATTAATTTAAAAATATATTTATTTATTTATTGAAAATACATTTTCCATACAGAACAAGTTCTGGTATAAGGAAGATAATACATTGAATACTAATGAATATAAATGAATTTCAGAATTTTCTAAACTATGAAAAAATAACAAATTTAACAATTTTTGTTTGAAACTGGTTGACAATGTTTCACTTTGAGTAAGGTTATTCTGGACTTTCATTGTCTAAAAAACAACAAAGAAATATTCAATTCTCTTCAATTTTTAATCATTAAAATTGCAGAGAATTGAATTTTTCTTTGTTCTTTTTTAGACAATGAAAGTCCAGAATAACCTTACTCAAATTTAACAATTTTGGATATTTATAGATTGATGAATATCAGTATAATTTTCTTTAATTTTTTTCAAGAAAATATTTATGGACATTGATTTTTTTTATACCATCTGATAATTTGTTGCAATTTTCTATAGAACTAGAGATAGGAATGTTGTGCCTTTATTTGAATGAATGTTATTTAATTGGAAGTTGTTTGCATTTCTGATTTTATAATCATGTAATTTCGATTCTTTTTTGAAATGGCTATTACGTTTTTGTATATTATTTGTTAGTTTTTATGCAAAATTTGCTCTTTCAAATTTTATTAGTTTATCTAATGTAAAAGTTTTAATATCGTTGTATAATTCTGAAGAAGGTGTATCCCAAGGTTTCTTAAAAATCACTTTTAGTGCTTATTCATCAAACGATAAATTATACTTTTTTGGTTTATGCTACAAGATGACCATATTGTTATGAAATATCTAATATGCGAGACAATATTGGTATTATAAATGAGGTTTTGTATTTTAATGTTTAGAAAATCAATTCTTCTCATTGCTCCAATTAAAGGAACAATTGATTTCCTAACTTTATTCACGTGACATTAAAAATTTAAATTCTTATCAATCAGCAGGCCTAAATATTTATGTTCTTCAACTTCACTTAATATTTTATTCTTTAGTTTTACTTTTAATTTTATTTTGTCTGTATTTTTTGTTTGAAAATCATGTGAACAGTTTTTTCTAAATCTACATTATATATTATGTAAATTCAAAGTTTACAATATATAAAATGAGAAAATGTATAGAATTTAAAACCGTTCAACAATCCAGGTTTTTTTTGATAACCTTATAATAATTGTTCCAGAAAATGTTGTTTGCGGCAAGTCAATTTTGGCAAACAAAAAAACAGATAGAAAGTGTAGCTACGGTATACATGTAGGTACACTCAGAGTATAAAAAATATATAAAATTTCAAACCGTTGAACTATTCAGTGTTTTACCTTGAAATTGTTTACTGTTATTTCGATTGTTTAAATAAATAGAAAATTAGAAACAAGAAAAAAATGTTTCTTTATAAATAATTTCACTGTTTATTAGCTCAACAATTAGTTAAAAACAAATTCTGACAATAGTTTTATTTTTTCCGGAACTAAAAAAAATTACAAAAACAGCCATATACAGTTTGTCTCACTAAGAAAACTTTTTTATTATTCATTTTAAGAAAAAAAAGTTATTCCTCAAAAAAAGTTTTGCGTGTTCTAAAATCTGAAATAAAATCATCAGATGTCAAATTTTTTCAGTCGTATACGCGGTGTGACAAAAAATTTGAATTTTACTCAAGAGTAAAGTACCTTTATATTTGAAAACATTGAAAAATTTTATAGAAAATGTTGTTCAGAATTGAAAATTTCGTTCAAATATGCAATTACGTCCATAGACATTGAAAAATTGGGTTATGTTCCTTTTTACTTTTTTTTATTTTGAATGAACATTTATCTCTTTTGATTATGTGATTACGATTTCCATTTCTCAATATTAACAGTTTTGCAATTTAAACACATAATGAATGCGTATGCATATACTGTGCAAATACGAAAATACATACAAATGATTTTTTTTTGTAAGTGGATGCAATTGCATATTTAAACGTTATTTTCCAGTCTAAACAACTTTTTTCTATAGGAATTTTCGATATTTTCAAATATAAAGGTACTTTACTCTTGAGTAAAATTCATATTTTTTGTCAAACTGAAATTTTTTTATATTTAATGATTGTATTTTAGATTTTAGAGCATGCAGAACTTTTTATGAAGAATAACTTAGTGAGACAAACTGTATAACAAAGTGGGGAAAACGTTTTTCAGTTTTTTTTATAACACTTCTTAATATTATTTTTAATTCATATGGCTGTTTTCAAATTTCTTTTAGAAAAAACAAAACCTTGTCAAAATTTGTTTATAACAAATTTTGAGTTGATAAATAATAAAATAATTTTTTTGTTTACCCTTTGAGAAGTAGGTACATATTATGATTTTAGTAAACAAGATAATAAACAATCATCGTTTGAACTTCAATATATAATACAAATAACAACTAAAATGTTCGAAATATTCAAATTTGGAATCACAGCCAGGGTAGTTTACTCTCGATCAAAATTCTATTTTTTGTTCCACCCTCTACACCGTTTGGCACTTTAGAATTTCAATAACTTGAATACAAGTATTCCGTAATGCACCAAATTTTATGAAGATAAAATTTTTTGACAAATCGATAATGAAAAAGTTTCCATATGGTGCAAATTTTTGAAACTCACTGTATGTAGTCATGACCACCTTTTCATAGGCAACCCATTTTAAACGTATTCGTCTATTTATGCAACTTCATAAAAAGTATGTTTCATCCGGTTAACAGATGAGTGAAGGACGACCTCTCTTCGTCTCTTAAACTAAATGCGTCTCATTGATTTGTTATTATACATGGTTGCCGACAAAATAGTGTACGCAACACGTCTGAAAACAATTTTTTCTGACTCGCAGACTTCTAGGACTCGCTGATGCTCGTCCTTTGGTCTACTCCTCAAAAAAAACAGTATTTTCCGGACCTGTTACGTAAATTACTATTTCGACATGTTCACAGTTATTTCAGGGATACAGATACAAGAATTTGAAAAAATTGTAGAAAACAAACAACAAAATCTTTCAAAACTATCAAAACCGCAAAAACCTCAAATATTAAATCACTTAGGGCCTGTTCGTGTGCATCAGTATAGATATTTGATGTCTCTCTCAGATTTCTTGGCCTTTGCTTCCACTACGGCGCATTTGGACAATTGATATTTGATGGAACTGCTTTACTTGTATCCAATTTTAATGTAGGCAAACGAGTTAAACAGAAACAAACGATTCTTATTGGATTGCTCCGTGAAACAGACGAACGAAATGAACCAATTTGGTGTCAAATGACAACTGTCATACGACACATTTGAATTAGAATTTGAGATTCCATGGTGCACAACTTTTACAACGTTGCCAAGTCTAGTTTTGATGAACGTGACGTCACGAATCAGTTTTCTTCTAATTATAGAGAAACTGGCTGCCAGAAAAATAAATAAAAAATTCCGAGTGATATTAGCGTATATACTTTCTCATTACAGTATTTTCTCATATCTCGTGGAAACGTCCATTGAAATTTGGGTAGTAGAACTTGAGTTTGGGAGTATGCAGGCACTTTCATAAAGAATAAACATTTTTCTGCGAAATCTGAAATACATTTTTCCATCCTCAAATCTTCATATATACTCACCACACTCAAAAATATATTGAGTCCGCTATCCTCAGGCCTGGCGTACAAATTCGCGTGGTGGTCAGCCACAGCCTCCCTGTCTGTTTGAAAATCGTAAGCTTGCACGCTTACGAAGTCAACAATGTCCCCGAGCTTGGCCGGTTCGTACCCGTCTTCGATCCTGAACCTGGACGCAGGCGCGGAGAGAGCCAGCACCCACCCCCTTTTCTTGAAAATCTCCGATACTTCCTCCATGAACACCGTGAAGAACTCCTTGTCGCTGACTAGGCCCCCCAGCTCTTCCGCGCCTGGGTATTGCCACTGCAGCTCCATTCCGTCGAAGCCGTACTGTTCCAGGAAGGCTATGGAGGATTTTATGAAGGTTCTTCGCCTCCTGGAGTTGGCGACCATGCTGCTGAATCGGAGAGAGCCCCCATCTTTGCTACCGCCCAGCGATATGAGGACTTTTAGATCGGGGTTTTTCTGCTTCAGGGCTGTTATTGCTCGATATCCTCCTGTGAAATAAAAATGGAGAATATATTGGCGAATAGAAAATATAATATACTGAAGAAGCTCTCATGGAATTTGAGTGATTATGTGGGTCTCCTTTCTGTCAGTGTCCAAGAGAAATGGCCACTTCACTAGTACTGTGTACGTGAGACCAAGCTTTAGACGTCCTGCAGAACATTCCTGAGAGGAAGCAGAGGGAGTATTTGGAATATTTGGAGTGTACCAAAGCCCAATAAAAAGACGAAACTAAAAATCCAACGAAACCATCCAAAGTATGGAGCCGACTTCGAGCGACTCATTAATTTGGCCTACCAACAAGCTCCGAAGGAGTTAATAGAACAAATTGAAGTGCAGACTTTCAAAGACTTGAAATATGCAAGCCCTTCACCTAGGACTGAATCGTTGAGGCATTGGAGATCAGATATGGACAGCAATATCTCAAACAAGTCTTCCAGAGGCAACTAAAGGGCCGATACCAAAAACCCAAGGATACCTTACAGAAGTACGGAGCTAATATAGAGCGACTCATCAATTTGGCCTATGTACCCACAAGCACTGAAGGAGTTCACAGAAAAATTTGTGGTTCAAACTTGGCCTGAAAGATGCTGAAATGCAGCAAGCTCTAAGATAAGGACGACTCCAAACCATAAGCGCAGCAGTAATAGCTTCTGTTAGAGTGCTCTACTTCAGACGTAGCTCCCGGCATTTATTTATTTGTCACCGGAGTTTTTAGGCTGCAAGATAAGTGTATCAGATATTAGTCAGATGTTAGTCAGGTGATTATTCATGGTGTTGGGAATTGTTAGCTGCGATTATTCATTACGTTTGTGATCGCGATGGAATAAAGTTGTGTGAGGAGGATTGTCTTTTAATACGTAGTTGTACCATAAGTGTAACACTTCATTGGAGTTCTAGGCGGTAAAAAATGCAAAAGACCCAAGGTAAATTAAGCGAAGATTCTTCTACAGGCGAGGCGCTTCCGAATGAAATACTTGACTTCCATTTCAGCATTGAGCAACCAAATGTCTTCCCCACAAAACAGAAAGAGAAGCTGCTATAACTGCGGAAAAATCGGACACCTGAAGAGGAACTGCGGAAAAATCGGACACCTGAAGAGGAACTGCGGGGAGAGATCAAAATCCAGATAAGTCCGAGGAGAAAAAATTCATGGTCGACAAGCAACGAAGCGAAATTGAATTATTTGAGCTTCGGAAGGCCATTTCATCACAGACGTCGTTCATACCAGAAGGGAGATCTCGGAAACCTAAGAGAAGACCTTCCCCCAAGATACCGATCTCGACATTGAAGAGAAAAGTACAAAATCTACTAGCCCAAGGCTACATAGAAAATTAAAGATGCACCTTTACCAGAGATACAGGGTGTTCACCCAGACCTCTTACAAAAATCTGTGAAGCCAATAAAACGGAGTTTTGTTTTGAAGACAGCTACGGGACAAACCGCTCGTACGCATCCAGATAGGTCCCATTGCTATGGAACATTCTATGCTTGTTGAGCAAATAATGGACATATGTGTTTTGGGTTTGGATATTATAGAGAAAAACAACTTAGGGCCAGTTTCACCAGTTCCAGTTAAGCTCCAGATATCTAACTACTAGATGGTGAATGACAGTCTTTAGATGGTATTGAAAGGTTCACATTCTAACCATTAGTTAATTAATCTGAAGCTTAACTGGAACCTGTGAAACTGGCCCTTAATCATGAATAATGACATGAAATTATGTGGATTGGTGATAAAGAAATATTCCTCAACAATGATAGTGGGAAAATCCAGACAATGAAGTTCTATATCGAAGAAGACATCCAAATTCCGAACAATTCTGATACCATCAATATGGCTGGACTGGAAGGAGAGTCAGGACATATGGAAACAGGAATTAAAGGAGACAGAGAATTCAACATTCTCATCAACAAGCATTGCAAGGAAATACTGCTCAATACCACCGTAAGAGTCAAGCCCCAAGAATCTGATTCATGGAACACAGAAGAAATGAGAAAAAATCAGAAGAAAGATAACAATTTGAAGTTAGTCCTAAGCTAGCTGAACAATGGAATCAAACCTGAAAGATGGAAGTATTCAAGTTCGGTGTAGTTGCAAAAGGATACTGGACTCTGTGGAATTCCCTTTGAAATTGTGATGGGCTATTGCATCGCAAATGGAAGATCTCCGATGGAACAACTGTAGTGTACCAACTGGTCCTGCCGACAGCACAGATTGAAAATGTGATGAAACAACTTCGTGGTAGTCGTGCAGAGAGACACTTTGGAATCGTGGGGACACTAACCCAAGTTAGAAAACGATTTCATTGGGTAAATTACCGTCAAGATGTGGAAGAATGATGCAGAAGATATGACCTCTGTTCTATGATTTTCTTAATTATTCGAAAACTATATTTGAGTCGTGCAATTGTGAGATTTGGATCAGTTGAGAAGCAATTCAGTACCTGACAGTTTATGATTAATAAATATTTGAAGTGACAAGTATAGTACAGTGTCGTCGAGTTGAGATGAGCTAGTAAAAGCAGTTGTATAGTAGCGTATTTTTAGAACATGAAAACATAATAAAACATTTTCACAAACTCAGTTGAGATGAGGTCACTTTTTCTAAAACTTACCTTGTACAACGTCATAAGCTTCATCGTTGGAAACCATTTTGAAAGTAATTGGATCTATGGTGGCATAAGTGTAGATGACGTGAGTACAGATGAATGGATCCAAATCGTCGGCGTTGAAAGTGAGAGGATCCTTCCTGTAAGCTGCCGTTCCTTCCACATAACACACTATCTTTTTAGTGTTATCTTCTGCGTTTTTCTCTGCAAATCAAATAATAGTGGAAATATTGACATTGCAAATAACACTGTATGAAAAATTATGAATTCCTTTGCCTCAAATCGGAGCCTTGTAATCTACCGATGATGAGCTCCAAGTTGAACACTCCTACGTGTTCTATAGACCAGTTCATACATGAATAGACCAGAATAGCCTTTATTCACCATAAAAATATAATAATATCACAAGGCTTTGTCAAGAATATACGGGTAACGCAAAATAAATAAGATTGAAATGATTACAATATAAATATCATGGTTTGAGCGAATTTTTTTCACTGGAGTTTGACTAGAGTAATCAATGTTGTAATTTTTGTCTATATACAGGGTGTTTACTCAGTACTTACTTAATTATTTTTTTGCATGAAATGTAAAAAATAACAAAAAATCACTGTCAAAAAAAGTTATTGCAAATTAAAATAAATAATGACAGCGTTCACAGCGCCCTCTAAGTGCTACATGAAAATTATTACCAAATTTTGATTAGTAACCTAAAAAAAACCCGTTTACAAAATGTTGTGCGAAAAAAATTTTTTGCAAAAGTTATTCCAAATAATAAAAAATACAATTTCAACTTCAACACCCTGTATCACATGTTCATATGAACTTTTTATCTTAAAATTAGTCAAAGATTTACCCTTTGATCTTTGATCAAGTACTCAATAAACACCCTGTATTTAAGTTTTTCATATTTTCTGGTAGTTTATTAAATGAAATAGGACCGTAATCATTTTTTTTAATGGTAATGATTTATTCATGTTGATCAATTACGATATGTTATGATTATCTGGTATTATGAAAATGGAAATTGTTTTGATTTAGATACTATAGCGGATTTTTTTACATTATTTATACACGAACAGACCTAAAGAGAGGGTATTATTTTTTTCATTTACTTATTTATTTATCCAAAGAATCATTTCTGTTTATAGAGGGATTGCATTTTACATAATTATATAATAAATAATAAATTAATAAATTGAAAAATTCGAATTGTTTACTAAATGATCAATTGGAACTTAATAGTTCCCCTTTGTTAAACCTTTTCAATTAATTGAGTAGTAGCTATGTTTTGAGATTTACAGGTACCTACATTGTATTATCAATTTTTATTATAGGTAGGTCCTAATTATCTCAATTAATAAAAAGGGTATATAAGTAATGTTCAACGTAGAATAATTTAATGTATTACATTCGCTTGTGAAAGATACTGTGTATCGAAACATGTCGCGTAGACAATAAATCTGTGGAATTTTAATCGTGTTCACGTTAGTGTCATATATTCGATTCTGCTTCCTTCATTTAATGTAATAAAGCCTCGTAGTTTGGATTTTGGAGTTATAGCAGCAAGTTGCCTAACTCAAACTCATCAGTCTTGAAATCAGTCGCAAATCAAGTATAGAATTGGTCCCAAAACCGATCCTTGGTAAACTCCGTTTATTACTTCTTTGTCGTCAGATGCCTTATTATTCAGAAAAATGTACTGATTGTGTTCAATATCTGCATGCAAGAGGTGATTGTATGAAAGTTATTTAGATACGAACAGTTTCCAGTAAAGAAGAGAAACCAGATGATATTATAGGACTCATAGATGGTTTTTCAAGAACCATTTTAATATAATAGACCAAGGAGAGATTCCAGTGGGCATTTTCTGTGATCTTAGTCGGGCCTTCGATTGTGTAGACCACGAGATTTTGATATCTAAGCTATATAACTATTGAATTAGAGGTTACAATCGTGTCACAAATGTCGTTTTCTGTATGTTAGTCTGAAAAATAATGGAAATAATGCGGAATGTTGCATCTATCAATATAGGTGTACCCCAAGGCTCTGTCTTGGGCCCAGTTCTGTTTATTCTGTATATCAATGAACTCACAAATTCATTTCCGGATATTAAACTGACAATTTATGCAGATGTTACCTCCCTACCTATATCTCACAAAAACCAAGTAGAACTGAAAGAAACCTGTGAAACCACTCTATCTCAATTGGTTTCCTGGTTCAACCAAATATCTCTTTATTTCAATGCAGACGAAACAAACCTAATAAAATTTTGCTCCCATCAAAGAGAACTTGCAGATGTAGATATAGTTTCAAATAATAAACCTCTGTCAATAAACAACAGTTGTAAATTCTTAGGAATATTCGTTGATTCATATTTAGATTGGAAAGAACATTGTAAGTTCCTGATTTACAAATTTTCATCAATTCACCTCATGTTCAGCAATCTCAAACTTGTTTTGACACAACAACAATTGTTAAATGTCTACTATGCACAAGAAGAAAGTCGACTGAGGTATGGTATTTGCCTGTGGGGTGACTCTACTCTATCGAATAATGTATTCGTTTCCCAGAAAAAAATTATAAGATGTATTGCTGGTGTGAAGAGAGGCTATCAATGACGTGAAATATTCAAAAGACTTGATATTCTGACCTGTACAGGTCTCCATATATTTGAAGTTTGTGTTTTTGTGTTCAAAAACAGGGACTTGCACGTCGCAAGGATGATTTACGTTTACAATTATCAAAAAGCAAAGTTTGTTATAAAGCACCATCTAGAATTGGTTCAAAGATTTTCAATAATCTTCCCATCTCTATCAAACTTTTGAAACATGAGAATAACCTCAAAAAACAACTGAAAGAATATTGCTGAAAAATGTCTGTACTCTGTGAATGAATACTTTTAATTCTAAATTTTATTTATTGTATATATGAATATATCTTCCAAATTATTTGGGTAGCAGTCAGTTGACCAGAAAAGTTATTTAAATCTTCGTTTTTCAAGTCGAGCTTTCGAAAAATTTATTTTCTTCTTCAAGACTATAACTACAATATAATGTAAATGAATATAAATGGTAATTAAATAGTGGAGTAATACTTACTAACATGAAATTAAATGAAATTTACATCAATGAAGAACATGAAAAACTGATGTCATTGTCAAAAATTACAGACAGAGGCAGAAATGATGTGATAGAATGATGAATGGTATATACAGGCTGATTCACGGTGGATGGCACATTAGACGTTTCTGGTGAACCAGACAACGGATCACTTTGAAAATTTAATGGAGGGCATATTCGGACATTCTCTAGCCAACTAAAATATTTTCGACAATGCGGTGTTACCGCTTCTATTAGAAAGCAGAAGCAACTTTGATTTTTCAAATGGAACACTCTGTATATAATATTATTTTTGGAATCTCCAATAATTGCCCGACAACTTTTCTTGATATTTCCCTATACCTATCTCTTACTGTTTTCGAAATAAAAATTAATTTCAATTTTTTTCTTCGAAAATCATGACTTCTAAAAATGCCGATATCTTTTAGTTAAGCAGTACTATGATATCGAAATTTGGTTTGGAGTTAGGTTATACTTGGACACTTCCCACACGTCAGCCTAATCTCCGTTACCTCAATACAGGGTGGTAATAAAATACAGTTTTTTCGTTTGCTTGAAAAAGTTGCTGAAATTTGATTATTTTAAATAGAACACCCTGTATATTATTGAAAATTCGTAAAGCTGCTGAAATTTGCTTCCTTTCTATGTACATCATACCTATACCTAACTAGTCAAGTTTCGGACTTATGAGCATTTATTTGTGAAAATGTCCCTTCAGAATGGTATTTCCATTCGGTATTTGGTAAGCAGGCCATGATTACTATTTGACAGTAGCGTTGTGACATTCTCCTAATAATATCGACATTTTCGTCACTTCAACATAGTTTTGTTCCATCGTTTTGAAGGTATTTGCAACTTCTGAAGTGACGAAAATGTCGATATTATTAGGAAAATGTCACAACGCTACTGTCAAATAGTAATCATGGCCTGCTTACCAAATACCGAATGGAAATACCATTCTGAACGGACATTTTCACAAATAAATGCTCATAAGTCCGAAACTTGACTAGTTAGGTATAGGTATGATATACATAGAAAGAAAGCAAATTTCAGCAGCTTTCCGAATTTTTAATAATATACAGGGTGTTCCATTTAAAATAATCAAATTTCAGCAACTTTTTCAAGCAAACGAAAAAACTGTATTTTTTTACCACCCTGTATTGAAGTAACGGAGATTAGGCTGACGTGTGGGAAGTGTCCAAGTATCACCTAACTCCAAACCAAATTTCGATATCATAGTACTTCTTAACTAAAAGATATCGGCATTTTTAGAAGTCATGATTTTCGAAGAAAAAAATTGAAATTAATTTTTATTTCGAAAACGGTAACAGATAGGAACCGTAAACACGGGCTACTTTGGCCCAGTTAAAAAAAAATTAAATTCCACTGTCGATGAATTTGCAATTTTTACCAATATCAAGCTCCAGTATTTTTTTTATACAACTGGTCTATTATAAATTTCGTCAGTAAAGAGATTTTGCAATTATTTTATGTCGGCTACCAGAGAAATTTGTTTTCTGTTGGGTCAATGTTACCTTTATGACAGGGTAACTTTGGCCCAAAATACTTTTACCTATTTTTAAGCGCTGTACAGCGAGCTAGGGCCAAAGAAGAACATGGGTTTGGAAAATAATTTATCTCTGAACAAAAGACATTATATTTCAATGTGCAAAAAGGTTATAACTATTGGAACTTGCAAACATTTCAAAAAATTGAGCATTACAAACTATTGACAATGAAAAGGCCTCTTTTGACTAGTTTTGGGGGTAAAATAAGTCTTTCAATTTCGTTCCATTCATAAAAGAACGAGTCTTTTTCTTTGGGCCACTTCCAAAACTTCACAGTGCTCCATGCATTCGACAACTGCACCATCTTCTGTCACAGTTATCACCATCCCTGGATACAGCCGACCATTCCAATGGTCCAATGGTAAGAAAATTTCCTTCTTGCAGTTTCTTATTCCAGTTTTCGTCTGGACTGCTTACAAAAGGATTAATGTTGCTTGAACTGGATTAAACCTGAACATCGTTTTCATCAACAACCATATCCAGTTCCTGTTCCTCATCAATTGTAATAACCATGTCGCTGTGACCTGATGACACGAGACTATAGTTGTCACTATCTTCATCAGTTGATGAGAGATCCTTGCACACATTACCTTTTTTCTTCAGGGATTGGCCCAAAAACTTGCTGGGCCAAAGAAGGTCGTAATTTTGACGTCAATGGACCAAAATTATAAATAATTTTTTTTTGTAAAATCCAATATCTCAACCAAAGTGGCAATAACTACACAGCCTCAAGCATTATAATGTGCTTTTAAATAGGTACTCACCAAACTTGCAGACGATGTAGCACAGTATCCTCAGTTGGAAGTTTGAGAGGCGAAAAAAGCACATGTTTGCGCATGGAATGATACAACAGGTGCTGCTCCCTAGGAAACAGTCTGTGAACCTCTTGATACATTACGTTCGCTGCCTGGTGCTGCTACTTAGCTCAAAGTACCGCAACTAATTTAAAAACTAGTTCCAATACATAATTACAGAACGATTTGATATTTTATTATTTTGGGCCAAAGAAGGACCCCAGGGCCAAAGTAACCCATGTCGACGGTATAGAGAAATATCAAGAAAAGTTGTCGGGCAATTGTTGGAGATTCCAAAAATAATATTATATACAGAGTGTTCCATTGAAAAATCAAAGTTGCTACTGCTTTCTAATAGAAGCGGCAACACCGCATTGTCGAAAATATTTTAGTTGGCTAGAGAATGTTCGAATATGCCCTCCATTGAATTTTCAAAGTGATCCGTTGTCTGGTTCACCAGAAACGTCTAATGTGCCATCCACCGTGAATCAGTCTGTATATACCATTCATCATTCTATCACATCATTTCTGCCTCTGTCTGTAATTTTTGACAATGACATCCGTTTTTCATGTTCTTCATTGATGTAAATTTCATTTTATTTCATGTTAGTAAGTATTACTCCACTATTTAATTACCATTTATATTCATTTACATTATATTGTAGTTATAGTCTTGAAGAAGAAAATAAATTTTTCGAAAGCTCGACTTAAAAAGCGAAGATTTAAATAACTTTTCTGGTCAACTGACTGCTACCCAAATAATTTGGAAGTTATAATTTCACAGTCACGAGAGTATTCAATCATAATTATAAATATATCTATGTTTCTCATGTGTACCAGTCCTATCATGGGGATAAGATTCTCTTGTTCTGAGTCAAGAATTTATCCGATATCATGTAAGTGTGTATAGGTATATCTGTCTGTAATTGTATAATATACAGTATTATGATAAAGTAATGCACAAAATTCATAAAACGTACAACGATCACTTTCGAAAAAAATGCAAAAACACGTCAAATTGTTTTTTTTATTCCGCATCTTTTGACATAAGTTACAAAAATAACACGTTAAAGTTGGTTAATGGACTGTTTAGTTAATTGAAAAGTTATTATGTAACTTACGTTTATTTCGTTTTATATTAATTTTCTCGTCTTTTTTCTTATGTGAGCCTATTTTTCCCTTGTGTAAAAACACAAGCTCTATCACATAATGTAATAAACATCTTAGCTTCCCATTAAAAAAATGTGTTGATGACGTCATAACTTTGACAACTTTGACGTGTTATTTTTGTAACTTATGTCAAAAGATGCGGAATAAAAAAAACAGTTTGACGTGTTTTCGCATTTTTTCAAAAGTGATCGTTGTACGTTTTATGAATTTTGTGCATTACTTTATCATACCCCTATATATGTATGTACACAAGTGTTTAGGACGCCATGCAATATTTAGTATATTTTGTTATACAATACATTTTCTTATATTTACTTATCTATGTTTATGTGTTTATTCATTTCATGCAGAAACATCCACATCTGACTGACTCTTTCTTATATAACGTATAAATTGTCTCAATAGAAATAAAGTGATTTGATTTGATAATCGATTGTAGGCAACCAAATTTTGAATTTCACACAATTAAAGAAAAAACGTATTATACGTACTTCTCCTCTTTTGGCTCTGTCCGAAAAAAGAATCGTCAGACTGCAGACTTCTTCCCTTCAATGCCCTGTAAGGCCTCACCAACAGCTGTTGGTAACTGTCACCTACCCTGTAGGGGCGGGCACTCCGATAATCTGCAACCACTTTCTGGAAATAATCAAACGGCGAGTACGAAGATTGCTGGTTCTGATAATAGGTTTGCGGAAAAGGTTGAAACGGGGTAAGAGACATTTGATTGGGGAAGTACTGGTTCGGAACGAAATTGTAGGGAAAGGGTGGAAGCGTTGGTTGGGGATGAACGTCATTTGCGGAAGAGAAATCCAGTTGCCCGGAAGGGTTGACGATTTGTTGGTAGGTTGGGTTCGAGTTTTCTTCGAAATCAGCTGGCTCGTCTGGAGGGGGTCTTTTTTCCACGGCATCTCGGAGAGGTAGTCTTCTAGAGTTTTCCGATCTGAGGAAGAACATGGTTTCATAAAGTTGTAAAAATCAATAACATAAATGGTAAACAAAAGTGGTCCCAGAACCGATCCCTGTGGTACACCTAGGCTAATCGGTCTTTGCTCCAAAAAATTATTAATGCAATAAACTTTTTGGAAACGGTTGTTCAAATAATTTCCAATCAGATTTAAAGCAAGAGGCATAAGATGTCCGGAGGACTGCTCACTGCTAATATCCTATATAATAGGAAAGTTGAGTCAAAAATCCATCAGAAAACAACTACTTTCCTGGCTAATGCCACGACGAACATTGAATTACATCTGATGAAATTTCCGTGCAGAGTTCCTTCCGTGCAGAGTTCCTACAAGGTTATCTCTGCAATTGCTTGGTTGCATGGGAATGTTCATCGAAACATTCAGACCACCTATATATCGATTTCGGAGTGTTGCTCCTCATCAGTATAGGGTAGGTCTAGCAGTCAATAACTAATGACTGCAACGAATGAATCGACGACCAAACCCATTTAAAGACCGAAACTGAGATCGCGCCCGCACAGTGGATTAACTCCAAACTGCGAGCGCCATCCCAGCGCCGGAAGCCCAACCAAGAATACCCATGACCACGATCGTCAAGACCGTATATAAAACAGAAAAGAAAACTGTAGGTCACAATGAGCTTATGACAAGAGGCATAAGATGTCCGGAGGACTGCTCACTGCTAATATCCTATACAATAGGAAAGTTGGTTGGTTGGTTGGTTTCATCAGATGTAATTCAATGTTCGTCGTGGCATTAGCCAGGAAAGTAGTTGTTTTCTGATTTTCGATTTTCGACATAACTTTCCTATTGTATAGGATATTAGCAGTGAGCAGTCCTCCGGACATCTTGTGCCTCTTGTCATAAGCTCATTGTGACCTACAGTTTTCTTTTCAGATTTAAAGCAGTTAACAGAATAGTGTGACAGTAGAATATTGTGAGAGACACGGTCGAAAGCCTTTGACAAGTCCAATAGTGTGACTCCCACAACTTTTCCTGTATCAAGAGCTTCAACTATACTTCCGACAACACTCATGGTAGCATCGGTGGTAAAGCAATTTTTGTGAAAACGATACAGATAGCTGCAAATAAAATTAATTGTTTTCAAAGTATTTGGTGAGTCTTTTCTTGATCAATCTTTCAATAATTTTTGAAAAAATACTCATGATAGAAATTGATCTGTAGTTATCGATTATGTCTGTCTCTTTTTTTGTGTAGGGGTATTACTTTTGCATTTTGAATATGTCTGGAAATTCACTTGTTAGAAAGATTAAAAGACTCCTTATGGAATTTGGGTCAAGGTGGATTTTTTTGAATTTTTGGTTTGATGTAGTCCATGCAACTCTCAACCAATGTTACTATTGCTCCAACCCAAAAAATTAACAGTTTTGCTGCTAGGGGGCGTTGAAATCGCCCCTTGCGCAGATTAGACTATTTATTTTTGAAACCGGTAACAATAATTTCTAAGGTTGCTAAGGTTGCACAATATTCTGCTGTTTTATAAAAAAAATTCTTACCCCCTCCTCTTCTACCCCCCAACTCCTATTACGAAGGGCAAAAAAAATTTCTCGAGTGCCTTTAAATGTATCGTGGAATGTTTAAATATGCCTGAATAAGGGAAACAGCAGTTTTTTATGATTATCCCCTCCCCCCGAAGGGAACAAAACGAAAATTAGTTTTTAATTTGATGAAGTTTAATTAATTTTGAATAGAAATTGATTAAGTGACAAACCCCAAAAATGAATAGTTTTGATGCTAGGGTGCGTTGAAATCTTCCCTTGCTCAGAATAGACCATTAATTACGAGGCTTGTTTGGTAAGTCCGTGACTTTTTAAATTTCCCGCGCAGTAACTTTAAATGCAACACTGCTGCTGTCAACCACCATCTTTCAATAGACTACTGTCAAATTTTGAGCAAGCTGCGACATTTGGTTTGTGTTTGACAGCAATTAGAAGCACACAACCTCGTGAATTTTAACAAAAATGAAAAAAAGTGAATTTCGTGTGTTGATTAAGCATTATTTTTTGCGTAAAAAAACCAGAACTGAAACCAAGGAAAGACTTGATAAATACTATGGGAACTCTGCACCATCAATTTCAATGGTTAAGAAGTGGTTTACTGAGTTCCGTTGTGGTCGTACCAGCACAAGTGACGCCGTACGTTCAGGTCGCCCAAAAGAGGTCATCACGCCAGAAATCGTCGATAAAATCCATGGAATGATATTGGACGATCGGAGAATAAAAGTACGTGAGGTAGCTGAGGCTGTAGGCATCTCAACTGAGCGAGTACATCACATTTTACATGAATATTTGGACATGAAGAAGCTATCCGCGAGATGGGTGCCGCGATTGCTCACACTCGACCACAAGCGCAACCGTGTGACCACTTCAAAGGAGTGTTTGGCAAAGTTCAATCGCAATCCGGGCGAGTTTTTACGCCGTTATATAACCGTAGACGAAACATGGATCCATCACAATACCCCAGAGACCAAGGAACAATCAAAACAGTGGGTGTCAACTGGTGAACGTGCACCAAAGAAGGCTAAGGTGCGTCTGTCAGCCAACAAGGTTATGGCCACAGTTTTTTGGGATGCACGCGGTGTCATTCATATAGATTACTTAGAGAAGGGTAGAACGATCAACGGCGAATATTATTCAGAGCTTTTAGACAGATTCGATATTGATTTGAGGCAAAAACGACCACATTTAGCGAAAAAAAAAGTGCTGCTTCATCAAGACAATGCACGAGTGCACACGTGTGTAGTCACTATGGCAAAAATTCATAAATTGGGCTACGAACTACTACCCCATCCAGCATATTCTCCAGGTTTAGCCCCTTGCGACTATTTTCTTTTCCCAAACCTGAAGAAATGGCTGGGTGGTAAGAGATTTGGGTCGAATGAAGAGGTTATAACCGAAACAAACGCCTATTTTGAGGGCCTTGAGAAAACCTATTATTTGGAAGGAATAAAAAAACTGGAAAAACGCTGGACTAAATGTATTGATCTAAAAGGAGATTATGTTGAAAAATAAAACGCTTATTTGCCAATTTTTTTTTCTTTATTCAAATAGTCACGGAGTTACCAAACAGCCCTCGTATTTTCATGCTGTCAAATACATTCACCAAGGTTACGTTTGAGATGTATTCTGCCAAAGAGAAATCGGTCCATTTAATGTTATTTTTTGAAGGTGTACCAATAAGAATCAACCAATTACATTAGTTGAGGCCATTAGCATGCAACGTGTTAATAGTAGCAATCTATACTCCAGTTCCAAAATTGTAGATAGTGACTCATCGTCAGTTTACGTGGTTTCAGAGTGCGGAATGCACGTAAACTGACGATGAGTCACTATCTACAATTTTGGAACTGGGCTATAGCTAAAATAATTGACTTACCGAAATAATTTTCTATATTGTTCTATTGTCATACGTTCTACGGTCACACATTTCCCTTCTTTTCCTACCATAATTCATAAAAAAGCCATAACTCCTTTTCAATTGAAGATATGAAGTTAGTCTATGAGCTTCTCAAAAACTGCATCAAACACTCCCAAATGGAGGAAATAGTTGACAACATTAATAATTACTGCAGTATTAACTTCTATGTATCTAGGTAACTGAAGCAAAGTATAGATTAATTGCTCCTAGTACTTACGTGTTACTTCAAGAATTATTTGGAGTAAATGCTTTGATTTTTTGAAGTGAAAAATTATGCTGAATTGGCAGAAATCAACAATTTGAATTTGAACATTTATTTTGATATAGCATTTACAAGTAGTCGAGAATTTTTTTTTGTTTTTAAGTAGGGGTTGGGCCAAGGGGGAGGTTTTAGATTTTTTTTAATAAAAAATAACACAATTGTTCAGCATAATTTAAACTAAGATACGTAGAAATATTGTTTCCGCTTATAATAATAAATAGTCTAATCTGCGCAAGGTATGATTTCAACGCCCCCTAGCACCGAAACTATTCATTTCAATCAATTTCTATTCAAAAGAACTTGAACTGCATCATATTAAAAATTCAGAAAAATCCACCAAATTTTTTTCTTTTTGTGCCCTTCGGAGGGAAGGGGGATAATAATCAAAAATTGATATTTCCCTTGTTCATATAAATATTTAAACATTCGACGATAGAAGCACTAGAGAAATATTTTTTTGGCGTTTCGTAATAGGAGTTGGGGGAAAGAAGGGGTGGGAAAACAGCACAATATTGTGCAACATTAGCAACAATGAAACAAGTGAAAATATTGTTACCGGCTTCAAAAATAAATAGTCTAATCTGCGCAAGGTATGATTTCAACGCCCCCTAGCACCGAAACTATTCATTTCAATCAATTTCTATTCAAAAGAACTTGAACTGAATCATATTAAAAATTCAGAAAAATCCACCAAATTTTTTTCTTTTTGTGCCCTTCGGAGGGAAGGGGGATAATAATCAAAAATTGATATTTCCCTTGTTCATATAAATATTTAAACATTCGACGATAGAAGCACTAGAGAAATATTTTTTTGGCGTTTCGTAATAGGAGTTGGGGGAAAGAAGGGGTGGGAAAACAGCACAATATTGTGCAACATTAGCAACAATGAAACAAGTGAAAATATTGTTACCGGCTTCAAAAATAAATAGTCTAATCTGCGCAAGGTATGATTTCAACGCCCCCTAGCACCGAAACTATTCATTTGAATCAATTTCTATTCAAAAGAACTTGAACTGCATCATATTAAAAATTCAGAAAAATCCACCAAATTTTTTTCTTTTTGTGCCCTTCGGAGGGAAGGGGGATAATAATCAAAAATTGATATTTCCCTTGTTCATATAAATATTTAAACATTCGACGATAGAAGCACTAGAGAAATATTTTTTTGGCGTTTCGTAATAGGAGTTGGGGGAAAGAAGGGGTGGGAAAACAGCACAATATTGTGCAACATTAGCAACAATGAAACAAGTGAAAATATTGTTACCGGCTTCAAAAATAAATAGTCTAATTTGCGCAAGGGGTGATTTCAACGCCCCCTAGTAGCAACATTGGTAATTTTTTTGGGTCGGCGCAATGGTAACATTGGTTGAGAATTACATGGACTACATCATATCAAAAATTCAAAAAAATCGGGGTCCTTTGTTAATGGGAAAATAATTATATCCTGTTTTTTATGATTTTATTATTATTTAATACATTCATATCAGGACAAGCTGAGTTTTTCATTGATTTAATAATTTTTTGTACTTCATCGTAAGTAACAGCATATGAAAAAAATGATGAACTAGGAGATGGAAATTTTCTAAGAGATTTTTCAGAGATAGGCAGGTTAGGCAAGAATTTTACAATATTGGCGGTTATACTTGAAAAAAAAACTATTTAAATCGTTTCCAGTCGAATTGTCCGGGAAAATTTTTTGTTTTGTTTTATTCCTGTAAAAATTAAAAATATTCTACCTAGCCTTAGATTTATTTTCAGCTTCAATGATATGTGAATCATTTGCTGACTTTTTTGCATGTATGAGTTGCATATAGCAATATTTCTTTCAATTTTTATAGTTATTGATATTTTATTGATACAAACATAAATTAGGAAAACCAAGGGCCCCAATATTGTTACTTGTGGGACTCCGTATTTAACAAATTCGAAGTTTGATGAACAGTTATGAACAACTACATCTTGATAACTATTAGACACATGCAGGGTGTGTCAACGATGCGTGGGTGGACGATGTCTGCTTTTATTTGCAATAGGAAAAAAATTCTCAAATAAAAGTTGTAGAGTGCAATGCCAGCATTGGTCCAAAAGTAACTATCAACAATAAATGTGTGTTAAGTTTTCAAACGGAACTCCGTACACATTTTTACTCGATTGAATGGTTTTGGAAGAGAGTCATTAATTTGAAAGTCCTACTCACAGATCTGGGACGCTTTCGACAGCTGTTCTCAGTGGTAAGCTTCTGGTTCCATATTCTTCGTATTTCAGATAGGGAGACTTCTGGTCGTTCGAATCCACTGGCATATATTCTACAGAGTCTCGTCTGAACGTTGGAACGTTTAAAGGGGGGGAATGTCGATCTCTTTTCACTCTAGCTGATTTTTCTTCTGTCAGTGAAGTACATAAAAGGAGAACTGCACATATCTGAAAATTTAATGAAAGATTCATTGATTTAAGTAGATTAAAACAAAAATTACTTTTGTTTATACAGTGTCCCTCAAAGAGTTCGCATCATATTGGATAAACTTTTGTTAATAATAATTCATTTTGAAATTCGATTTTGGCGTTAAGTTTTGCTATAAAAAAGATGAAAAATTGCCTACTCTGACGGAGTCATATCACTTCCGCTACGGGTTTCGCTATTTGTGGAAACTTAATTTTTTTCGAAATAATCTTTTACAATAGGCTTATTTGTTAGAATTTCAGAAAAAATGTGGAAAAAAATCGTTTCTATTCCAATTTTACACATTTGCCTAAAATTTGACTGTTCTATTAAAACTCGTAGTTTCCGACAAATTTTAAATGTGTATGAAATTCCTGATATAAAAAAATTGGACAAAACTGTTTTATACCACTAGCTTTACATGCTACCAACTTTTAGTTACTGAGTATCGATGGAAACATGTTTTTGTTTAAGAAAATGAGAAAACCGTTTCAAATTTCTGTCGTGTTCGAAGCAAAGTTGATGTATTCTTAGGCATTTAGGATAAATATTTATTTTTATCGATTTAGTAATAGGTTAATAACAAACTCATTATTCAAAAATCAGCTAACTGTTCAACACAATAAATTTTAAGCAATTGCATTGGAAAATTCAAAAAAAATTATGTAAATATCTAGTGTATGTAATAATTTTAATATTTTCCATATGCTTAAGGCTTCATCTCAAGTATAATGACGTTTCACACCTCAAGCTTTTGAGAATATATTCAAATGTTTGAAAGTTCCATGTATTTTATTCAATATTTTTTTCCATTATTTCTTTAAAAGGGAGACCGCTCCCCACCACTGACGTAATTTTCCACGTCTAAAACCGTCGGAAAATGTTCCGAATTTCTACGCTTTTATGAGGTTGGAGGAGACAGGAAATTAAAATTTGCTTGAAAAATAAATAAAAAAATGGAACCGGAAAGACAGAGAAACAGATAGATATTTGATAACGTAGTATTATGTTTGTTGTAGGTCAGGTAGTGATTATAAAATAAATAAAAAAATAGTATGAAGAAAATTACAACAGAAATAAGTAAAGTACTTATATAAAATTATATGAAGACAAAAACAAGAGAAATATGTATAATATGTGACGAAACGAGTACTCACAAGTTTAAATAATACCACGTAAATATAAATGGTTATGAAAAAAAAAATCATAACATGAGGAAAAAGTCGAATTCAGATATTCCTCAGTACTATAGAAACAACTCGCTAGTAATAATGATTTAATTTTCATTTTGAATAAATAGAAGCTGAGCAACTTGTAATTGTCTGGTAAATGATTGTATAAATTGACATTAGACGAATTTTTCTGAGACTTTGTTATCTTGTACCGAGGTGGTACGAGCAGATGCGAATTTTGTGATCTATGATAATGGACATCCAAATTTCTAGTAAGGTCAGATTTATTTTTATGTATTTCTAAAAGAGTATTATAAATAAAGGAAGAAGGTAATGGTAAAACGCCGTTCTTTATAAATAAAGGCTTACAATGTTCCCTTTAGTCAGCATTTAGTCTTATTCTAATGATTTTTTTTGCAATAAGGATACTCTCACAGAATGAAGTGAATTTCCCCATGAAACAATTCAAATGAGAGCTTGTAAAAAAAGAGAAGTCGACAAAATATCTGTTCCAGAAATGTAAGCGAATTCATGAGCAAGGGATCACCAACGAGAATAACTGCTTTATTTGAAAGGAAACCTAAAGTTTTTTATCTATCTATCTGTATATTGAGGTGCTGTACACAGGGTGTTATTGAATTTGCCATGCACATGCAGAGTCCTCAAAAGTGGAATAGAGAAATCCGTTATTTTCGGTTATTGAACCATGTCGAAAATGTAAAAAATTGCCTGCAAAGTGGTGTTGAATGTATTACTAAATTTTAACTCATTTGTGTATTGTGAATCGAATTTTATTGTGCAAGGTGACTTTGTTGTGTCAGTCAGAAGTGCGCAGGACCTTAGGATGAATAACACTATAAACGAAAAACCTGAAACAGCTCATAGGAAATACCTGATAATAGTTCACAAAGACATGATATTCGAAAACCAGTCTGTTATGATCCAATTACTGAAATATTCAATTGTTCTACCCAACAAATTACTAATTAATGACAGTCATCAAAGGAGTGAACGAACCTTTAAGAGATATGGCACCGATACTTGGAGGAACAATTTGTATATTTTGAATTTTCACTTGAGAGGTGAAAAATGTGTTGAAAATATCACTGTTTATCAAGATGATCAAAACGCTTCAAAGTGCGTACGAAGTCACCCGAAGTCGCAATGCAGTTAACTCGAGTCGAGTTCGAGTGACTTCGGGTGCACTTTGAACTATTTAGAGTAAATTCTAGTGACATTTTCCTACCTCTCAGGTGAAAATCCAAAATTTACAAATTGTAGACTTTGATATGTACTTCCAAATGCCGTTTACGGAATTAGAGTAAGATTATTTCTCTTAAATCGGCGCATTTAGAAAGATTTGCCCTTAAATTTTATATAACGCGATTGTGCAAAAACTACACATTGGACAGAAACCATCTTGTACAAAGTTGAATCACATGATATTATCTATCAGTTTCCGCAATATTGTTTGTCCAGCTTCAGATTTATAAAAATTATGAATTTTTTAAAAATGGTCTCTTTTTCGAGGTTTTCCCGGATTTTCTCAGTGAAAAATGCACCTAGCTGGTCGTATAAAAAAGCCATTTTGTAGGTTTTATAATTCTCTACAAAAGCTTTTCTGATTGTGAAACGATTCCCACAATATGGGCCGTGGTGGCCGTGGTGGTAGAGCGTTCGCCTTTGGAGTGAAGGGTCGAGGGTTCAAAGCCTCGCATGGTCATCGGTCTCGTGCATGGCATCACACGTTAAGAGGTAGGGGCTGCGTCTTCCCTAGCTCACACAAGTCTCTCGAAGACTTCCGAGGGTTGCGCGTGGGGGTGCAATCGGTTGACGGAAATAACAAAAAAACAAATTATAATATTATTTGAGATATTCGCAAAAATCAAAAAAGTTTTTTTTCACTATTTCTTGTTTAAAAAATTCCGCAAAGCAATTTTGCTTTGTTTTCATTTACGAACTATCTTATTAAAAGTAGTATAGCCGTTTGCATCTCTTATTTTGTGTGAAAAGAGCCTCTTATTTTTATCTACAGCTTGGCCCAATAGGAAACTTTATTTCTCATTTTTCGTGATATTGTTTTTCACATTTCAGTTCACCATTTTATGAATGAAAGCTTGTTTTAAAAAAGTTTGTTACGTTTATTTCATTACCCACCAGTTCATTAGCAGCTTTCAATTATTTTTATTAAATTCTGCACCGAAACACTTATTTTGTGTAATAAAATTTAACGAAAAAAGAAAATTCAGTCATTCATCTAGCTCATAATAATTATTAGTTTGAAACTATCAAGATCTGTAAGAAACAGTAAATTGCTTGATACCATCAAAATCCAGAAAATAGTGCAGTAGCCTCGTTACAAAAAATCTCATAAAATCATCCCATCTGCCATCCCATCAATTACTTTAATGACTATATTATAACACCCGGTATGATGCTTCGCCATTAAACGACCAGTTTGAAGAAATCTATCTTCCAAGGCCTTTGGGCCAACCTGTCGGAATCGATCAAGAATCTTTAATATTAAAAACAGATCTGATTAAGATAACGATCAGTTAGATATAACATTCCGAAAGAAATTAATTAGCATCTAATTTTAGATTATGATAAGTAGCGTTTGGAAGACAAACTGATGAATATTGGTGGGTTACTGACTCGTTGGAATAAATTGAGTGATAATATATCATTTATTCAATTAGAATAACTGATATACTGGGTAAGGTACGGTTCGCCTTTTGGCCAAGTTTATTTTTTCTCATGGGCGCCATGTTGGGTTGTCATAAATTCTACTAGAGTTTTTCAGAGTCCTTCAAATTTTATCGACTTTTTTTATCTTCCACGAAAACTCGTTAATTTGGAATAAATACGAACCCAAACCGATTTATAAAATCATGACTTTGTTAGGACGAGTGATTTTATCTACATTCGGTTTGTTTGGATGTTTTTGCCCCAAATAAAGAAGGTTGGGTGAATAAAATAAAAATGTTGAAGAACGAGTAGTATTTGGAAATATAATTGTTTTTCATCAATAAAATAAATAGAATTGATCTTATCACTATTTTATCGAACTCAAAGAATATTTTAGCTGGAAATATAAAAATTTCTTGAACAAGAGATAATATTTATTTATGTACCAAGGGGTACAAATCTTGCAAGCTGAATTAGAACCACTTCCTCTCATCCTATGGAATTGAAATTTGACACGTTGGTTCAGATCCGGTGACAATACATTAATATCCAAGAAATTTTCCACCCCCTGCCCTCGAAAGCTAGATAGAAAAGGCGAAAAAATTGGAATACTCGCGAAATTGAAATCGAAAAAATCCGTAAAAATAGTGAAAAATATCTGACCGTCAAATATTATGGTTTAAAAAAATTTCAGCTCCCCTGTCCACCCACAAAAGCTAGATAGACAACACAAAGGAATTCGGAAAATGTTTCAAAAGTTTTGAACATGGAAAATAATGATGAAAAAAAATCGATAAGTTTTAAGTCATAAGGAAGAATTTTCGTCAATGATGGTTGGACTAAACGGTTGAACCAATCATCGACGAATATTCTTCCTTATGACATAAAACTTATGACTTACGACTGCTGCATAAATCTACCATAAGTGATTTGACACTTGTTTTGTGCAGAACGTATTCATCATACTATTCTATATTTAACTATATTGAATTATATTATTTTAATTTGAAACAATTTTATAAACACAAATAATAAGTAAGGTAAGATTAATGGATTAGTTTTATGAATGAAATATAGTTGTCATTTATAAACATCCTACACTGCATCGACACTTTTCTGTAGTTTTTGATATTTCTAATACTCAAAGGTAATAAATTGTAAGCCTTAAGGGATAGATAGCATGCAAATCTTGTATGTACATTTTTTTCAGAGTTAGATGTTTTCAGTAATTTGTTTGTCATACTACGATTCACCGTATTATATGAGATATGATTTTTCAAATGTTCTTTTTTATGCATAAATGTTACCAGTGTATGAAAGTACGGTGATCTTATGCTACATATATCCTTTCCATAAAGTAGTCTGGTTGGGTATCGTCTATCTTTCTTGTAAATAATTTTCAATATATAATTTTGGATTGTAGACAAGGCTTTCATGAATTTCAAACTAATATTTCATATCTTAAGAGTTATTCCACTAGGGGTTTGTATACCAAAATCAGTATTTTTTCATTCAAGATATCCCTCAACTGATATAATTTGTAAATTAGTTTCCTCATTCGCTTCGTTAAATATGTTACATGTTGGTTCCATTTTATGTCTTTGTCTATAATAATTCCTGAGTATTCAGTATTTTCAACTTCTTTTATGTCCCCAATACCCTCAATATTAATTTTGCTAAATGTGGGTCTGTTACCTAACATCTGTGATGGTAAATGCTATATAGTTGGTTTCATCTGTATTTAGAGACAGCTGATACTCATCCAACCAAATCTTTATGACATTCATACCTTGTTGAACTCTTCCTTTGATGGTTTTCCAATCATACTCTCCAAATACGGCAACCGTGTCATCAGCATATGACTTTGCTATCTATGTTATGTTTTAACAGAGAATTTATATAAATGGTGAAAAGCACAGGCTCCAGAACCGTCCCCTGGGGCACACCCGCTCCCACAAATACATAGATACTTCTCGCAACAAGCTTTTATATCATTTAAAATTTTATAATGAAACATAATGATGGGTTCAATTCACTTCAGGATTTATTTTCTTGTATTTAGTTCAATTAAATAAAAGTTTTTCTCCAAAAGGTTTTTTTCAAGATTTTTTTATTTAATTTGCTCATTTTTCAGACAAAACAAAAATACTAGTAGACTCTCCCTGAACCAGAAATTAATCTTAATTTATGAGAATTTAATTGAAAATACACTCACCTTTATGTACAGTCCCATCGCAACACAGTCGATCGACACTAGAATCCTGAACACATCCTTTGCTAATCGTCCTGAAGATCACACTCTTGGTTTTCCTGCGAACAAACAATAACCATCAACTTAGCCATGAAATCGAGCAAGACAAATAAATAAAAACCGATCGACGATCGGTAATTATCCTTAAAAAATACGTGAGTGCCACTGACCAATATATCAGGGGAAAACAATGGCAGATAATTTAAATTCATCGCAGGTTTTCATTACGATGAGTGCCAGACGTTTGATTACAGTCTTCAGACGCTGGGTTGGAAAAAAGAACGCTTATGCGGTGGTATTATGTCTGAATGGAGAATGACGAACGGGTTCGATAACATTCTAGCTGATTTTTCAAACGACATTTTTGCAATTACTATCTTGGTTTGCTTTGTGTGTAACATCCTGTAAGATGAGGTATGAGGTGTTTTTTGTTTACTTGGGTGCAGCTCAAATTTTTGTGATGAGTCAAAGAGATTTTACTCGTATGGCAATGGGCGCATACATTTTTTGACATGGTTCTTTCATGAACTGATTGAAATTTGGAATACTCTCAGATTCCAAAGCTACTATCTCAAATATATAGACCACAAGCCCAGGAACATTTTCAGGGGGTGATTTTATACACCACGAGTCATATATAATGTTGAAGTACTGGTCGAGAAACAAACGTTGGGCACTATGCCGTCAATTTTCCGCGGTACAGGTGAGTGTACAGGCGAGTTGAAATGTCGTAAAAAAGCGAGTACTTTTTGATTACCTTATACATGACGGAACTATTCTGGTCAAAGAGGCAATGAAAAAAGAATGCTCTAAAACCCAGTGCAGTCAAAAAATAGCGGTACAGGGAGTCGGAATTTTTTTTTGAAATCGACTTTTTTAACCCCCCTCCCCAGTTAATCGAATACTTGACGGCATTGATTCAGTTAACTTTGCCTTTCCTTAAAAAACTATAATACATCTATGCCGTCAGAAAATGGTGGTACATGTGGTCAGAAATCGCGAATCAAAACCCGATTTTTACCCCTTGTGGGGGTGGTCATTTTATACAACCTATAATTAAGCTGTTTCAATGCTATATCCATCAAAGATAACATATTTTACTATGCCGTCAATTTTATATGGTACAATACGCTGAAAAATGTGTTTTTCATGTCGAAATCAAATTAGTCCGACAATGCAGCTACTTTTCCTATTAATTTTGGGGACATTTGGTTTCAACAGAATGGTTGTTCGATGATAAATCACATATCAGTGCATGAAAGTTCGCTATTCGATTTTTGGACCGAAAACGAATATTACCAAGATTATCGTTAAAATTTTGAAATTATCTTATTACAAAGAGTTTCCGTTTAATGTTGACGGCACCACAATTTTAAATTACTGTTCAATATGGTCAATATTATATTGTTAATATCGTCTTGTAATTTTTGACCAAAATTATGACCAAAATGGTAGGTGAAATAAGCCAAAAGTAGCAAATGCATAAAATATAACAAGGAAAAATTGACGGCACCAACTTTTCTATGTTTTTTTAATATTTAATGAAGTGCTATCCACAATAATATTTCAAAAATCAACTCTTATAAATGTGCAGGCAATAATTATAAAGCCATTATAAGTAGTTTCTGCCTAAAAAAAACCGTATGCCGTCCTGAAATAAATGACCTTATAAGAAAACATTGATTTTTTGCTCTAAAATGTTAGTAATTTTTTATTTATTTCTGCATGAACCATAATTTTTTGACGGCACCATGTTTAGAATATTCAATAAATGTTAACTCAAAGTTATAAATCGGTGCCGTCAAATTCTAAATGACCACCCCCATAAGGGGTAAAAATCGGGTTTTGATTCGCGATTTCTGACCCTATGTACCACCCTTTTCTGATGGCATAGATGTATTATAGTTGTTTAAGGAAAGGCAAAGTTAACTGAATCAACGCCGTCAAGTATTCGATTAACTGGGGAGGAGGGGTAAAATCGCAGATTTCAAAAAAAAATTCCGACTCCCTGTACCGCTATTTTTTGACGGCACTGGGTTTTAGAGCATTCTTTTTTCATTGCCTCTTTGACCAGAATAGTGCAGTCATGTATAAAGTAATGAAAAAGTACCCTCTTTTTTACGACATTTCAACTCGCCTGTACACTCACCTGTACCGCGGAAAATTGACGGCATAGTGCCCAACGTTTGTTTCTCGACCTACTTCAACATTATATATATATCTCGTGGTGTATAAAATCACCCCCTGAAAATGTGCCTGGGCTTGTGGTCTAATAGGAGTATATATCGTAGAGTTATAAAAGCAGCAAAGGATATATTCTACTGAAGACGAATTGATGGGAAGTCTAATAAGAGTAAAGGTTTGCTCAAACCAACGCGGGAACGCGGGAGCGGGGGCGGGAACGGAACTTTGGAACCGTGCGAATTGCTAGAAAAACAGTACACGTAGCAAACCATGTATAATTCGTTGCTTGTATGCATTTCGGAATACGAATAATCACACCGGTATGTCCCACTATGGATTTTAGTCTCGGATTCATCTCGTTCCCGCTTCCGCGTTCCCGCGTCAGTTTGAGGGAACCTTAAAGAATGCTGGAAGTTGATTAATGAAATGAGAGGAAAAACTAAAATACCGCATAGAACCTAATGAATTGAACTCCTACTATTGCAGTATGGCGCGTAAACATATCAGCCCCCAATTCACCCAATCACGATCATTAATGAGTTTCATCTCAGCGATACTAACTTTACTGAACTCAAAGAAACTTTAAAGGAAATAAAAAATAAAATCTCTTCTAGTATTGATGAAATTTCAGTAAATATAATTGAAAACCTTCCTGACTCAGCACCAATGTCCTTACTAGAACTTAATAATATTTCCTTTAGAACTGGCAACTTTCCCCATTTTCTGAAAACTTCCGTGGTTATTCCCATTCGAAGGGGGTAGTGAAAGTGATCCTACAAATTACCGTCCCATCTCTCTTATACTTCGTCTCGTAAAAATAATTGAAAAGTTAGTGAAAAAACGTATGCATATCTTTCTTCTAACGAACAACATATTGAGCACCGAACAATTTGGATTTCAACCAAACAAAGGAACCAATGATGCCTTATTCTCTTTTATGTTCAAGACATATGAGCAAATAAATGTTGGCGAGTGTGCTGCGGCGGTATTTTGTGACTTTTCCAAAGCATTCGACTGCGTGGATCACGAAATATTACTGCAGAAGCTCCAGCATTACGGATTTCGGAATATTAGTCTAAAATGGTTCAAAACCTATTGAAGCAACCGAAGTCAATTTTCAATTAGTGCACAGTAGCTCAAACTTCAGTATATTGAATATACAGGGTGTTTCTTAAGTACGTGTAGAAAATTTAGGACCGTGTTGCTGACATCAAAATAAGAAGAAAAGTTCCTATAAACATATGTCCGCAAATTATTCATTTCTGAGATACAGAGTGTCAAAGTTGAATTCTGATTATTATTATTTGTGAATAATTTCAAAATAATTTCGAATTTGGGTAAAGTTTGGTGTCTGGGAATATTTACTATTTAGTTTTTTCATAAAATATATTCTTGGTAGAGGTCACTGAGAGAAACTGTTTTCGAGTTATTGAGATTTGAAATAATCGATGCAAGTTATTTTGAATGACAAGATTTTTTAATTAAAAATAAATTCAATCAGAAATTTGTTTTTTCACAATTGACATAAAATTTGAATTTGTCATTGAAAAATCATGCCAGATACCAAACTTTACTCGAATATCACAAATATTTTGGAATTTATTCACAAAAAACCAATATAAGAATTAAATTTTGACACTCTGTATCTTAGAAACGAATAACTTGCGGACATGTGTTTATGGGAACTTTTTTCTTATTTTGACGTCAGCAACATGCTCCTGAAGTTTCTACTCGTACTTAAGAAACACCCTGTAGAATTCGGAGTATCCCAAGGATCAGTTTTAGGACCAGTTCTATTCCTTCTCTATATTAACGACACTATACCATACTATGGCAGGACAAAACAGGTCAAAAGCTTGAAGAAAAAATTGAAAAAAATATGGGTAGTAACAATCAAGCAATGGTGTCATTCCAACTCACTAGTAATCAATTTGAACAAAACTAACATAATAACATTTCGCTGTAATCTTGCTGACATCCCTTTGGCTAATAAGTATATAATTTACAATAGTATTTAAAATGTACACCTGCCAATCAACATAAGGAATATAACATGTATCAGACAGTTCAGAAAAAATCTAAACCATTTATTGGTTCAGCAAGCTTTCTACGATATTGAAGATTACTTCACCACCACTTCATCGATCTATTTTCATATTATATTTGTAGCTATTATTGTATTTGTATGTATATACGAGGATGTATTGATATCTTGTTAGCCTAGACCAGTTCCCTGCATAAACAAAATATTGCGTTACCATAGCAACGAACAATAACTTATTAGAAGTGTCAGTGTAAAGTTTGACGTCAAAAAAGTAAACCAGAGTTACGCAATAAATTGAAAGAAAAAATATGTCCACCGACAATGTGAAAATCAAAAAATTGGAGTATCGAGCCATCATCAAGTACCTGTATTTGATAGGGTTAAGAGGTAAGCAGATTTACGAAGATATGCTTAATACCCTTGGTGATCAATGTCCTTCGTATGCGATCGTGAAAAATTGGACTGCAAGCTTCAAAAGAGGTAAATTTTCCATTGAAGATGATGACCGATCGGAAAGGCCAGTTTCTGTGTCAGTCCCCGAAAATATCGATGTAGTTCATGACATGATATCAACAGACCGTCGAATTGAGGTAAAACGGATATCTGAAGCACTGAATATTTCATACGAACGCGTTCATCATATAGTTCACGTCAATTTGGACATGAGAAAAATTGCTGCAAAATGGATCCCCAAATGTTTGAATGTTGACCAAAAGCATGCAAGGGTAGTAGAAACAAAGCAACAATCGATGGAATGGCGACACTCTGGTTCTCCAAGACCTATGAAGTTTCGTGTCCAAAAATCTGCTGGAAAAGTTTTTGCTTCAGTTTTTTGGAATTGCCATGGAGTAATGATGATTGATTTTTTGGATAAGGGTAGAACAATAACTGCAGATTACTATTCGACATTACTGACCATTCTAAGGGAAAAAATTAAAGAGAAAAGACGCGGAAAGCTATCCATAGGTGTTTAGTTTTTGCAGGACAACTCCCCTGCACACAAATCTCATGTTGCCATGCAAAAAATTCGTGATTTAGGGTTTGAATTACTAGAACACCAGATTTGGCTCCTTCCGACTATCATCTTTTTCTTCAACTGCAAAAAAGTTTAAAAGGTCGTAAATTCTCTTCCAACGAGGAGGTAATGAAAGCTGTGGAGGTCTGGTTTGCAGAGCAAGAACAAATTTTTTTTTTGAAAGGTCTAGAGACGTTGCAGGTTCGCTGTAATAAATGTATGCAATTGAGAGGAGAATACGTTGAGTAATAAAATATTTTGACTTTGAAATTTTGTTTTCGACTGTTTTACAGTCACTGGAACATTTATTGCTCCTTGAAACAAGTATTCAGCATATATATATATATATATATATATTTATATATATATATATATATATATATATATATATATATATATATATATATATATATATATATATAAGTGAAAATAGAGTATATTTCGTTTTAATTCCGAGAGTTCTAACCTTTACGAAATATACTCTATTTTCACTTAGATTCTGCTTGCGTTCCTCATAACGTATTAGAAACTTGATTGAACCTTGGGTTGGTCAGAACAACGAATTGTTGGCTGCCTGTCAATTTGTGGACAAACCCCTACCTTTGGATTCCTTGGTTCGTGTCAAATTAAGTTTCAACTAGTGACTGTAGATGTCATTGAATAACTTCCTGTTATATATATATATATATATATATATATATATATATATACATATATTTTGTTTTACGATACGATTGTTCTGCTAATCGTTTTACACGTTATATGACGTAAAAATGTATAATCCAGAATTACGTACCACACCTTATATATTTTTAATTTTTGATTACTATATAAATTCTTTTATGTATGGAATTTCATATTTGAGTTGTTTATACTGCAAGTTATCATTTTATCTTTTATTCTTTATATACTTATACGCTTTCACCCTTGTATCGACTAAGCTTTGTCTATGAGAATGATGTTCTTCGACAATAAAATATATCTTGATCAGCACAGCATCGCATGGTCGGAAGCCGAAGTTATCCACAAAGAACAACACTGGCATGAGAGAAAGTTCATAGAGTCGGCTTATATTCAGAATAATGACGTATTCAGTTAGTCGAGCATAGAGATTCCGGAATAAGTGGAAGCCACTTATCACTCAGATCGATTGGGATTTCAATAAAACTCCGTGTCAAGACCAGTCAATATCGGTCATCAATAATATCACTCACCAAAAAAGGTCTTTGTATCACATTAATTCACATTGATGACCTGAGAGAGACCCCACGAAGATCATAATTACCTTTATAGCAGGTACATTAGTTGCATGCTATATAATAAGTATCCGAGATATCTTGTCGCGTTCACACGCTTGATAACGATAGTAGATGCAAATGATTTATTTTCTTTGTTTTTAGACAATGGAAGTCCAAAAGAATTCTACTAACACTAATACATTCTCAATCACTTTCAAACAAAAGCATATGATTGATTGATGGATTCGGTTTTGACAACAACTATTATGCTTCAAAACTTGTATTTTGTTGAATAGAAATATACTTTTATGTAAATTAACGCTGAAGATGACATTTTGGTATAATGATGTTTTTGATGCAATTCTAAGTTATTTTCGAATCATTTTTTTTATAATCGCCCAGAAGAGACTAAACTCTTGAACAACAACCATTTGCAAATATGTTGATGTTCTTCGGGTTTTATAATTCAATGCATGTTGACCATATAATAATTCATCCAAAACAATAATAAAATATAAACTACGTCAACTCTGACTTTTATTGACCAATCACATCCTTGGCAGAATTCTATGTTACACTTTGCATAAATTCAATTTCATCGCGATATTTATGGGTCATTTATGGATCATAAAAATCGACCACTTCGTCAGGTGAATTTAGATGGAAATTATCGCAAAAAATTTCAGGTATTTGGCCTAACGTTGTTCGTCTCCGGTCTCATCATTGTCGAGTTGAATTATTTCGGAATACAAAACACCAAAATTTAATGACTGATGTTTTGATCGAAGATCAAGGATGGACATTCACAACTAGAAGTAGAATGTTAATAACATCTATGAATAATTAGGTGTGTGAGGGCAATGACTCCGATTTCAGAGCTATTCTATTGTTTTTTTTCAATTTCGGCACAATGACATTCCACATTGGAAAGAATTCCAGTTGATTGAAACACAGATAAGATTAGATCTGATATGTACCGGTTTGACAAAATCTTGATAACCCTGGTGTTCCCCACCTTTATTTATCTCCAAATTTATGCAAAAAGTAGAATCTTGTATCTCATGGAAGTTGTCGTGTATTTATTTGTTTGATAATGTACAAATCTGATGAAAATTAAAATGAAAATTTTCGCAAAATTCGATTTCCTTCTATATAGAATATTGCATTTTTCGACTTTGATCGCCTGGAATTACTCGCAAAAGAGTATCACTTCATCTTATATCTTATTATCGTCGGAATCCGAAAATGTACTAGTTTTGTTTTTTGATTCAGAAGGCTAATTCATTTAGAAAATGTCGATTTTGTGGATGTGTGCGTTTTTCCGTCAAAAAATTCTCATTTTTCAGTTACACCTTTGGTATATTAAATTTTTGAGGTGATATTCGAAATCAGTTCGTCGAGTTACACCTGATGAAGGTTGGTGAATTTTCGGAAAACGAAAAATAAAATTTTTAGCAAAATTCGATTTCCTTCTATATAGAATCTTGCATTTTTTGACTTTGATCGCATGGAAATATTTCAACAATGCGGAATCCAGCAAATATTACTCCATCTTATAGAAACTTTCGTTCTGAATCCAAAAATGTACTTGTTTTTTCAATCAAAAAGCACATTCATTTAGAAAATATCGATTTTGTTGATTGGTGCATATTTTCGTCGAAAAATTGCCCCTCTTTTCTGGTTGCCCCTATGTCAAATTTAATTTTTAAGGGGATATTTGGAATCTGCTTGTTGAGTTACGCCTGATGAAAGTTTGCGATTTTTCGAAAAATAGAAAACAGAAATTTTTGCAGAATTCAATTTCCTTCTATACAGAATATTGCATTTTTCAACTCTGATCGCCTGGGAATATTTCAAAAATGTAGAATTTCGCGAATATTGCTTCATTTCATAGAAAATTATATTCTGAATCCGAAAATGTACTCGTTTTTTTAATCAGATGGATAACTCATTCAGAAAATATTGATTTTGTGGATGATTTCATTTTTTCGTCGAAAAAATTGTCATTTTTCAGTTACCCTTTTGTCATATTGAATTTTTGGGGTGATATTCGGAATCAGTTGGTCGAGTTACACCTCAGGAAACTTTGCGATTTTTCGAAAAAATAGAAAACAATAATTTTAGCAAAATTCGATTTATTTCTATACAGAATATTGCATTTTTCAACTCTGATCGCCTGGGAATATTTCAAAAATGTAGAATTTCGCGAATATTGCTTCATTTCATAGAAAATTATATTCGGAATCAGAAAATTCAGAAAATGTTGGTTTTTATGGATTTGAGCATATTATTTGTCAAAAAAATTGCTCCTTTGACGTAACCATTTCATCAAATTCAATTTTTGAGGTGATATTCGGAATCAGCTCGTCGAGTTACGCCAGAGGAAAGTTTGCGATTTTTCGAAAAATGAAAAATTAAAATTTTCGCAAAATTCGATTTGTGGAATCCGCGAATATTACTTTATCTTTTGGAAAATTTCGTTCTGAATAAAAAAATGTACCAGTTTTTTAATCAGAAGGCTGACTCATTTAGAAAATGTTGATTTTGTGGAATGGTTCATTTTTCCCTTTGTCAAATTATGTTATTGAGGGGAATAATCTAAATCAGCTTATCGAGTTACGTCTGAAGAAAATTTGCGATTTTTCGAAAAATAATAATAAAAATGTTCGTATATTTCGATTTCCTTCTAAATAGAATATTTTTTTTCATTTTCATCGGCTGGGAATATTTCAAAAATGCGGAATTCCGCGAATATTATTTCATCTTAAAGAAAATTTCCTTGTGAATTCAGAAATGTACTTGTATTTCGATTCAGATTGCTAATTCATCTAAAAAATTCCGATTATGTGGATGTGGTGTGTGTGGGTGTCGAAAATTTGGCCTTTTTCAGCTACCCCTTCGTCAAATTCAATCTTTGGGGTGATATTCGGAGTCAGCTCGTCGAGTAACGACTGAGGAAAGTTTGCGATTTTTCGAAAAATGAAAAATTAAAATTTTCGCAAAATTCGATTTGCTTCAGTATACTGCATTTTTCGACTTTGATCGCCTGGGAATATTTAAAAAATGTGGAATCCGCGAATATTACTTTATCTTTTGGAAAATTTCGTTCTGAATAAAAAAATGTACCTACCAGTTTTTTAATCAGAAGGCTGACTCATTTAGAAAATGTTGATTTTGTGGAATGGTTCATTTTTCCCTTTGTCAAATTATATTATTGAGGGGAATAATCTAAATCAGCTTATCGAGTTACGTCTGAAGGAAATTTGCGATTTTTCGAAAAATAATAATAAAAATGTTCGTATATTTCGATTTCCTTCTAAATAGAATATTTTTTTTCATTTTCATCGGCTGGGAATATTTCAAAAATGCGGAATTCCGCGAATATTACTTCATCTTAAAGAAAATTTCCTTGTGAATTCAGAAATGTACTTGTATTTCGATTCAGATTGCTAATTCATCTAAAAAATTCCGATTCTGTGGATGTGGTGTGTGTGGATGTCGAAAAAATTTGCCTTTTTCAGCTACCCCTTCGTCAAATTCAAACTTTGGGGTGATATTCGGAGTAAGCTCGTCGAGTTACGACTGAGGAAAGTTTGCGATTTTTCAAAAAACGGAAAATAGAAATTTTTGCAAAATTCGATTTCCTTCTATATAAAGATAATGTTTGGATGGCCATTATAACAACCAATGGATCCGAAAGAGAGGACACCTATCGAGTGGCCTCTAAGAACTCCAGATTTGGCCCCCTTAGATTTTTTCCTAAAGCTTCATCTAAAATCTGCAGTTTATGAAACTAAACCAGCCTCACTTAAAGAAATTAAGATATCGCATCAGTCTTAGTTTTAAATGTGACATACCGTATTATAAAACGATAAAAACAATAAGTTTTGAATATTTTCATTCATCGAGCCGAAAGATCATAAAATGTCTATTTAATAGCTTCTAAAAGGAACATCTTTATCAAAATTGATTGAAATTTGTGGTCTTGAAGAACCAGTTTGGAAACTCGTTTCCTACTGGATTTTGACGTAGTTATGTCAGACAACAATTAAAAACTGCCCAGTAGTTGTTTTGAACTATATCAATCTTTGTATGGTTTTGCTTTCATATTCCCCAACCGATTTTTGTTGTGGCTATTATCGAATGCCTTAGAATGGCGGATAAAAAAACGAAACAAATCCTCTCATTCCGTTTCCAGTTTACGAAGAGTTGATCTGGACCAGTTTGACAACAACAAGAAGTCTCGTATCCAATCAACGAGTCCTTATCGACAGAAAACGTTCAGATTCCCTAATTAATTATTTCTAAATCGCACACTGATTTAAACAACAACTTATTAATCATGATTCTTCTCTAGCTTCTCACCAACATTTTATGAATTGTGTTCAGAAATGGAGGAATAAATCATATTTACTACTAAAGTTATTCAAATTATTAATAGTGGTTGCCTCAAGCATGCCACAAATGAAAAAGCCATAAATTTGAAGTTGGTTAAAGATATTAATGTAAACAGTAATCCATTACACATCTTTAGTGATTTCAGTATTCAATTCTCTCATTTTTAATCAGTCTTAAGATTTACTGCCCAATCAATTAGTTTTCTGTCAAAACTATTGTTGTTTTTGGGGAATAAATAAAGTTGTGATTACATTCAATGAAGATCAAACCACCTCAACCGGCTTATCGTCATCATGCTGTAGGTAACTAGCTATACACGAAATCAAACCTCAAACTTTTAAGGAATTTTTTTGTTTTTCATTCAAAATAAATCATAATTGTTCACGTTTTGGTTAACTAGTTAGTAAATGAAAGCTTGTTTGTTTGAAACTGTTTATTTTATTTTGTATTTTTCATCGTCAGAATTTGTTCTATCATCTGTCTTAAATAGTTGCACAAGCTGTCAAAAGGTTGGTGAGTTTTTCATTTTTTTTTCGAGTACGTACATTATTTGACTAGAAATGAATTTCAATGGGACTTGGCACAACTTTATAATTTCAAATACTATGAATGAAGAGTTTTGGAAAGAAAATCTCGAAAACCGTCAATATTTGCGGAAAAATTATTTTCATAAAGTACCTTTTATTTATTATGTAGAAACCGTAAAACTGATAAAAAATACAGGTTGCCGCTTAAAAAAAAACAAAGTTGAGACCCACCCAGAAAAAACTGAACACCCTATGTTCGGGGCATCATTTTCATTTTGTAGAGCTCAGAAAATATTATAATTTTATTAGGTACCATAATGCAGATATAGAAGACACCGGCCTTTTTGCAGGACCCTGTATAATCTAGTGATTTCTGTACATTCATGCCTTGAGCTGACCGGTAGAATCAGTTTTCATGGTCCATCCATTTCTTTATACAGGTTGAATATAGATGGAAAGTTTTGAATCATCTAAACTAACAAACCCTTCTCCCGGACTTTTTTGTCACAGTCCGAATCTTGTCTTGGTAATTTTAAATTAAAGTATTAGTATTCACTTACTCATATATTTCGGGTTTCTAGAATTCTAGATTATACTATACCATCAAACTCAAAAAGTTTCGTGATACGAATAAATTTACCACCCGTATTGTTGATCCAAAAGACAACAATTTTCATCCATGATTTCTCCTACAACGGAAGTGACCTCAAACATTTTAAAAAATGACACACTGTATATTTTTTCTCATTATCTGAAAGAGCTTCGAATTTGTGAAAAAAATAATCTTTCAAAATTGAAAATCATTGAAAATATTGAGAAAATCATGATTCAGAGAGACTTTTTCTCTCAATTTTAATCGGTTTAATGATCAATATATCATCAAATTACATAGACCATTTGAAATAAGACATTTCAACATGATCACCTATAGACCTTCGAAATATAAAAAAAGAACAATTATTGTCCGTGGAAGATAAGGGTATTTTTTTCGAAAAATATATACATAACTCGAAAACGTTTACTCTACTGAATTGCGAAAAAATCATGCTCATTCTGCACCAAAAAAGACATATTCTTATTAAGGTGCATTTTAGTCTCTCTCTCTCGGTTTTCTTGGGTGTAGTTCCCTTCCGGTACTATTACCCAGCTCTCCCCTTATTGTTAGGTAATAAGGGCTTCGTCCGTAGAATACAGAAGTCTTGCTCTTGGCAATACTGTATTCAGGTTTATTTTTTCTTATCTAGTCAACATCATTTTAAAATTGTGCTTAAATATATGCTAAAAAACGAAAGTTGAATCTGTTAAATCAAATGGCACCATTTATACAACAATATTAAGTTTATGCTAAAAACATGTCACCTTGAAAATCCCAACTTCATAAGAATCTTACTTTTACGATAAAAATATTGTCCATAATTCACGTGTACCTAAAGTTTCAAGTCATAAAATGTACCCATCATTCTTATGTTTGCCTAAATCTAAAACTCGTATAATATTAGGTCTCATACACAATTATTTTCAAGGTTATGTTTATGTCAGTGCTTGTGCTGATGTTACTTTTATGTTGACTAAATTCACCTTATATATCATAATATATTATATTATATATCATCATAAACATAGCGGTAACATCAAAGGTTTTTAGCATAAACTCAACATTATTGTATAAATGGCGCCATTTGATATAACAGATTCAACTTTCGCTTTTGACATAAATTTAAGAACAATTTTAAAATGATGTTGACTAAATGCACCTTTATTCGAGAGAAGAAAATTAAATACTGAAAAATCGATTTTTTGCCATTTTGGTCGATAATTTGAGGTTATGTTGAGAAGTGTTCTGTCCAAAAGTTTTTGACTACTCTATTATTTACAACTTTTCTATTGGACATTTTTCGCTAAGAGGTCACGTTTTGCCGCAAATCGCAAAAAACCGTTGTCAACCCCGAAACTGCATCCCCATTTCACCATTTTATCGGGCACATTCTTGAAACAAAAAAAAAGTGGTATTACTCACGTAGTTTTATCTCCTGAACACGAATCCGAAAGAATTTCGAGGAGGTCTATTATACTTTTCGAGTTATGACCTTTTGAATCTTGAAAATCGACAACACAACAGCAAAAACATTGGTTTTCTTCTTTGTTCTCTGTATAGGACACAAGCTGCAGTTGCATTTTTTCTACACTCACCATAAATTAGCAGCAAGTGTACTTTTTCATTTCGAGTAAATTTTTGCACCATCGGAATGTTTTTAGACAAGTTTCAATTCTGTAGTATCGAATGAGTCTCACAAACTGTCACTTTGTTGATAAAATATGCTTTTTTGTTCAGCTTTCTTATATTCAAAGCCAACTTCGTTGAAGAACACACAATTTTGAGAACGCTTTTAATGAAACCTGATTGTATTTTTGGTTCCTCACAAAATTCCCAAAAACTTTTCATGCAAGTAATTTGATAATTCATTATTTTTCAACATGGCTTGTTGCTATTTGAGATATGATAGTTGGGAGCGTTTCTTTAAGAGTATCTTCCGGTTTTGAGAATTTTTTTAATAATTGTTGAAAAATGCAACTTCATGAAGACCCCAATTTTCAATTGGAATTTACCATGAAGCTTCCTCTGGTAACTGCCGACGCCGTTTATCAGTTGTGATGATTTATAACAATAATAATAAATTGACTTTATTGATTTTAGGACAGGTTAGTAATATCTTACACTTACATTTAATTTTAATTTCCATGGCCAACCTTCTTCGATTCAACAATCGACAGTATTTCCGTAATTTTTCGGTGAATTCACAATTTTGAAAAAGAATTTTGTCACAAGTTCCAAGTACTTTCGGATTATTAGAAAAAATATACAGAGTGTGATTTAAAAATGAAAAGTATGAGGTAACTTCCGGTGGAACTGGAAAAGGTGAATTGTCGGATGCAGCGTCAAAATGGGCGTATTTATGTACCATATCGACATACCAAATTTGAAACCTATATCTTCACAGCCATAGAAAAATAGGGGAGGGGGCCGTTATATTATCAATATGATTTTTAAGGCACAGATCCGACCGGTCCTGGAATACTGTTCCCATATATGGAGTGCCCCTAAACATACACTGAAACTTTATGTCTATAAAAGAGCCATTTGCCTCGTCGGTGATGCTGAGCTCACAAGTTCTCTCACTTCTCTGGAACACCGCAGAAAGGATGGCAATCAGCCTCTGTTTTACAGATATTTTCATGAACGATGTAACTGACTTTTAGACCAGTTCACCGCAACCGATTGCGCTGGAATTTGGTACACCTATGTAACTTGGATGACAATAACATATCAAGGATGTCAGACCTCTTTCCTCAAAAATTTGTAAAAACTCTCAAAAATAAAATTGGAAAAATGCTAAGTTTCTTTAATCTAAGGAAAAATCCGTATAAATTGATTTGATTGAGAGCGCGTATGACGTGGAAAATTGCTGCAAAATCTGCGAAAATAAATCGAAAATTCCTGTAAAAATAATGACAATTTCAACTGATTTTATCTCCCTGTCTACCTGCAGGCTTGATAGAGAACAAGTAGAAATTCGGAAATATATCAAAATTACGTTAAAAAAAATGTCAGTAGGGGAACTTGGAACCCCCTCATTCTCTAAAAAAATTAATGAATCTAAAAAATATAACATTTATTATGTGAAAAACAGAGAAAAATTATTTCCAGCAAGCTGAGAGAAAATTTTTAATATTTCCTTGGAAGCTTGAGACGTGATCCATCATTCCATTTGTTTTAATTGTAATAATAATGTATTCATACTATTTTTGACTTTTCAGTTCAATTGTGTATAAATGAAACATTGTTTGAAAAAACCTTTATTTCTTAAATATGGAATTCCAGAACACTTTCTCTTGAACGGAATCTGGAATATAATATGGAAGTGCCAAAGAGAGACAAGAGAGACTGTAATTTCTGTTGTTTGTTGAATTGTGTGTTGAAATAATTTATTTTTACATTACTTATATCTTAATTTTGAAGTATATTATGTTTTGTTAAATTTGTTCATTATTTTTAATAATTTATATATATTTGTAATATTTATTTTCCTAGTAATTGTTATTTTGAAGTTATCAATATAATATTTTGTGAGAAAATTCTAGTATTAGGTGTTATAAATTATCTTGACTATGGAATCCAACATGTTCAAATTGACAATCAAGTTAGTGATTCAAAGTTATTTCAATACGGAGTTCCCCAAGGAACAGTTTCAGGGACACTTTCATTTAATTCACATATACATGGTGATTTACCACCACTAACACAAAATGAAATGGGGAACTGGTCTATCATGATTTAACCAATTTTTTTGTACGTTATTGAATTTTATGAACCATGAAAACACAATCGTGCTTCTATGAAAGATATCATGAGAACTGAAGCATTGCAGAGTTGCAATGTTACTATATCCGAGTACAAAATTGATAATGTTAATGAAATTCAACAAACAAATAATTTCAAATATAATATTTGACAGGGTGACGCAGTGGATAGAGCGTCCGACTTCGAGTCGAAAGGTCCGCAGTTCACGCCCAGTTGCGGCTGGGATTTTTTAATTTAATTTGACCGATTAAATTATTCAAATCTCGTGGCTGGACAGTGCTGCTCCTAAGGTGGCGTATGTAGTTAGTAACAAGGCCTACCCAGAACACGTGGCTAATGACCATAGCAGTCGATGCCAAAACACCAAGGAAAAAAAATATTTGACAGGAATATCAAATGGAGTTCACAAGTAAATTTTACAATGAGAAAATTGAGAAGCTTGTTATCCAAATTCAAGTTTCTTAAATAATTCCTGAAAACATCTCAATTGAAAATGCTTTATTATTCACTTATGCAAATGCAACTAGGCTATGGCATTCTTGGATGGGAGTGTGAATGATTATTTAATGCCTTTAGAAATTTTCCAGAAATTGTTTCTTAAAAATATTCATAAAGAAGATATAAGATATTCATCTGATCTTTTATTAAAAAAAAAACAAAAAAATGGAAATTAGACAATTATATTCTTATAATATATTGATCTACCTTTTCAAGAACAAAAACAAAACACACATGGTATTATGAACATGATTTTTGTACATTACAAATATCATGTTCATAATACCATGTTCAAAAATTAAAAAAAAAACGAAAATGAGAATAAACAAAACAATTGGCCAAAAATTATTGCTCTTTATATTTATGATACGGTACCTGACAAACTGAAAGCCGCAACAGCGAATTTCTCATTAAAAAAAAACTGAAAATTTTGATTTGGGAATGTCCAATGATAATTTTTCACGAAATACTTAAAGTATGAAATTATGTGTTTCAATACCATACTAACTAGTAAAGTGTAATGTTTTAGAGTTTTATAATAGAAGCAAACCCAACCAATGAATATACCACTTCAAGTTTATTTCATGGGGTTGTTTTACAGTGCCAAATGAGTAGAACCCCATAATGGGGTTTTGTGAAAAAAGAGTTCAATAATTTTTAGCAATTTTACCACCAGTGATTCCCTATATTTTTATTTCTATTTACCTCAGAGTCAAAACCTCACAAAATCTCACTGTTTCCACCGAATTCACTCTGGCTGTAGAAAAAACCGTCACCAAAAAAAAAAATCCTGTTCGAACGAACCACTTCTTCTGCTGACCATCAAACACACAAATGCGTGACGCCTACCGAGCGTCGATTCTTATAGGTGGCAGAAGCTCCAGCTGAAAAAGTCACCACAAGACGCAAAACAAAAGAAGATCGGAACCCGTCCGAATTTAATTCGCGTGTTAGTAGCGCCTGCAGGACCCAAAAAGGTACAAAAATTCCGCGGTTGCAATTTGCTAAAATGCATTTCGATAACGAAATGGCAACGAATCGCCTTGAACTTGAACTGGTTGAGTTCGTTGGTAAAGATGCTGCGGACAAGGACGGTTATTGTAAATCAATGGGATTAGCGTACCAACACTCTACAGAGTGTCATGATCTAAGTGTTTGTCGGATTTGATTGATTGGCTTTTTCGATATGCGGAAAACGCTTTAATGGACTCGGATAGTTGAAGGCTTTTGGCGACGAATTAGGGTGATAAAATTTTATTGTCACGTTGTTAGATACCTCATCAATAACGAGCACTTTGAGTCCATCTAATATGGTAACATTTTCGAATTACCATGAACATTATTTTTGTAAATCTAATCAAAATTCATGGTCCAGAGTCAGAAAGAAAGGTTTCTTTATTTTGTTCATTGGCGATTTGTTTCTCTTCATAGGTAGCCCTTCAGCAATTATTTTCCTGATATACCTATACTCTATCCAAACCTTCAGTATATCTTCATTGGAGCTAGTGTGACTTCGTTTTCATTTGTGACTTTTTTATTTCGAGGGCGTTTTTCAAGCATTTTAAAGCATTCTTATTCACAAATTCTTTATTCACAAATTGTTACAGAATCGCAAAAATATTTCAATTTCAATTAACGTGAACAAAGTAGCAGAAGCCGATAAGTGTTAAAACACTTGTTTCAGCATTGGTGAAATCAAGTTTACAAAATATGAAAATAGTTAAAAAAAATATATATATAACAAGGGTTAGTAATATAAGATATATATATATATATATATATAAAGGGTTAGTGGTGTAAAATCAACAATACAATTTTGAAAGTATTAAAATATAAAAAAAATATATACGATATACCTATGTGATAATATAAAATAGTATAAAATAGAACATTATAAATTTCGGGACGTACACAGAATGGATTCAGTTTAAAATTAATGTTGACATGGATAATAAAATTTATTGCAATTCTTAGTAATATTAAGATCGACGATATAGTGTAACTCAAACAATGATATCTAAGAATATGTAATATTAAAAAAAACAATTCATTTGTGTATTTTCAACTTCAAGGGAAGTTAATGGCCGTTCTATCTGATTCAAGTAGAAATTTTTTCAATTTTGTTTTGAAAGAGTGTATATTTAAGATTATTTTCACATTTTCAGGAATAGTGTTGTACAATTTTGGAGCGAGATAAGAATAAGATCTTTGGGTAGTTGTTTTAGACATGTATGGAATAGAGTAATGTTGTTTTTGCCGTGTATTGATGATTTGGTAACTGACTTGGTTGCCTATGTGAATGGTATCTGATGCACGAGTTGTAATAATATAATTGTCTGATATCAAATATTCTTGATTCGGCATATAAGAGGTTTGTTGGGTATCTAGGATTTTTGGAATGAATAAGCTTCAAAAATCTTCTTTGCATTACTCCCAAATTAAGAAGATGAGTTTTTGGGGTTGCGCCCCAGATGAGTATTCCATACCGGAGGTGGCTTTCCACTAAAGAATAGTAAAGCGTTGTGAGATATTCTTTAGGTATTAGGTTTTTTAATTTTCTGAACTTGTATAATATAGATCTTAGCTTGTTTGAGAGATATGCTATATGTAGGTCCCATTTCATATGTGGATCTATAATTACGCCTAAGTATTTTACTTTATTTTCAGGGCGGATTACGAAAGAATTCAAATGGGATTTAATGGTCAGTTGGTTGTAAGTGCAAATACGTGGTTTTTTCAGTGTTCACAGTCAGCAATTTATAATCGAGCCATTGTTTTATATGCAAAAAGTTAGTTTCTGCAGTGTCTTTTAATTCATCCCAAGTATCTGCCCTATAAAATATTGCCGTATCATCGGCAAACCCTATGATATTATCATCTTTTCCCAGTGAGAAAAGGTCGTTTATATATATATTGAATAAGGTTGGTCCAAGCACAGTTCCTTGTGGTACCCCATATTCAGTTACATTTTCATTACTTATCGATTCTCACAGTTTGGTTTCTGTTGGTAAGGTAACTTTCAAAAAATTTCAAATAATTATTCCGTATACCAATATCCTCCAGGGACTGCAAGAGAAGACGGTGACTCACCGTGTCAAATGCTTTTGAAAGATCTATAAATATGCACAAGCACGGCTTACTCTCATTCAGACATTCAGTGATTTTTGTTGTCAGGGAGATAACTGCGTCTTGTGTAGATATTTTTTCCCTAAACCCATATTGTTGTTTCGACAAAATTTTATACTTGTTTAAGTAGGTTACTAGTCGTAGTTTGATTATTTTCTCAAAGATCTTTGCGATGTGTGATCAAAGATGTTTGTTATGTCGCATTTTTTAAATATAGGTGCTACAATTGATTTTTTGAGGGTTTTTGGGTAAATGCCGTATTCTATACAATTATTAAAAATGAATGATAGGGGTTCTACTATGTGAGCACTGATTGATTTCAGCGTTTCGGCTTTTATATTATCGTTGCCTACCGCCTTTCCGTTTTTCAATTCCAAAATAATCCTCTTCACCTCTTCTACGGTGATAGGTGCAAAAACAAAAGAATTAGCTGCAGATGACCTTTTGATTTTATAGTTTTTATCTCTTTTTATTCGATTTGCTAGTAATTTACCAACTTGGCTGAAACCATTATTGAATTCATTGGCGATTTCAAATTTATCTTCTAGTAATTTTCCGGTTTCCACACTTTTTATATTCTTGATACAACGGTTTTGCTTTTTATCGTACTCATTTGTTGCACTATTTTCCATAAACCTTCAGAACTAGATTTGTTTTTATCAATTTGTTTTTTATAGTAATTAAATTTAGCTATTTTTATTAATGCTGTTAGTTTATTTCTGTATTTTTTGTATTCATTTTTGAGGATGGGATGTGGGTTATTTTTGAGATTTTTGCACATTTTATTTTTTTTATTAATAGAGTTAAGCAAAGCGGTAGTCAGCCAGGGTGCAATTTTCGTGAATTTTCTCCGTATTTGTTTTCTTTCTGTACATGAATCTAATATGTTTTTGATGGTATCAATGAAGTTTGCGGTCGCAGTCTCTGGACTGTCTTCATTATATACATTATCCCAGCATATTCCCTCAAATGCAGAATCTATTTTCTTATTATTAATGAAATTTACGAATCTATCAGTATTTTCCGCGATTTGTTTGGTGCTATCATTTAGAATAATTTGTAAGATGGTGGTGTAGTGGTCGGTAATAGTTGATTTCAGCACTAAAGGGATGATGTTGTCAATGTTATTGATTTCAGTTTTAGAAAAATATGATCCAGACATGTACTGCTACTGCCTTGAACTCTTGTTGGTTCATTTATTGTAGTGATATACCCAAATTCATTCAGTATGTTCAAATACTCTGCTGTATGATTCTCGTTCGGCTTTAGATATCGACGTTCATATCTCCCAGAAGTAAAACAAAGTCTTCTGAGTGATTTTCATTATTTTCTAAAAATGCATTCAAACTAATATTAAAATCCTGGATATCCGTATTTGGTGATCTGTATAAACCATTTACCTCTATAGATTTGACGCATGGAGTAATTATTTTTATGATCAGTACTTTGATATTATTGTGAAGAGTTGAAATTTCATATTTATAATTGAGATTCGTTTTCACATAAGCAACAACCCCGTCGTTTTGATTGAGTGTACTGTCATTATAGATTATATCGTTTTTATTTATAAAAAATTTATAAATATCTCTGACGAAAACATGGGTCATTGTACATTTGACATTGTCATTGAACATAGTTTCGGGGGCATTTCTCTTCTAAATTTTCAGAAATACGTCGATTTGACGACATACGAGAATATATTGAAAAGATCTTAGCCTATTATAGAACCAAACATAATTTCAATGCCAAATTATTTTATTACTCAACATATTCTCCTCTCAATTGGATACATTTATTACAGCGAACCTGCAACGTCTCTAGACCCTTCCAAAATGTTTTTTCTTCTTGCTCTACAAACCAGACCTCCAAAGCTTTTATTACCTCCTCGATGGAAGAAAATTCACGACCTTTTAAACCCTTTTTCAGTTGAGGAAAGAGATGATAGTCAGACGGAGCCAAATCTGGTGATTGAGGGGGGTGTTCTAGTAATTCAAACCCTAAATCACGAATTTTTTGCATGACAACATGAGATTTGTGTGCAGGGGCGTTGTCCTGCAAAAACAAAACACCTTTGGGTACCTTTCCGCGTCTTCTCTTTAATTTTTAACTATAGAGTGGTCAGTAATGTCGAATAGTAATCTCCAGTTATTGTTCTACCCTTATCCAAAAAATCAATCATGATTACTCCATGGCAATCCCAAAAAACTGAAGCAAGAACGTTTCCAGCAGATTTTTGGACACGAAACTTCTTAGGTCTTGGAGAACCGGAGTGTCGCCATTCCATCGATTGTTGCTTTGTTTCTGGATCGTAGAAATATACCTCATATTGTCTCATCCATAGTAACAATTCGGTTTAAGAAGTCTACATCGTTTTCAAATCGAGAACAGATCGAACGCGATGCTACTACCCTTGCACGCTTTTGGTCAACATTCAAACATTTGATCCAATTTGCAGCAATTTTTCTCATGTCCAAATTGACGTGAACTATATGATGAACCCATTCGTATGAAACATTTAGTGCTTCAGATATCCGATTTAGCACAATTCGACGGTCTGTTAAAATCATGTTATGAACTGCATCGATATTTTCGGGGACTGACACAGAAACTTGCCTTCCCGATCGGTCATCATCTTCAATGGAAAATTTACCTCTTTTGAAAGTTACAGTCCAATGTTTCACGGTCGCATACGAAGGACATTGATCACCAAGGGTATTAAGCATATCTTCGTAAATCTGCTTACCTCTTAACCCTTTTAAATACAGGTATTTGATGATGGCTCGATACTCCAATTTTTCGATTTTCACAATTTCGGTGGACATATTTTTTCTTTTAATTCATTGCGTAACTCTGGTTTACTTTCTTGACGTCAAACTTTACACTGACACTTCTAATGACTTATTGTTCGTTGCTATGGTAACGCGATATTTTGTTTATGCAGGGAACTGGTCTAGGCTAAGTAGATATCAATACATCCTCGTATATTATATAATTATGGTTTATCAATGATTTCCGAAGCTGAAAAGTTATTTTTCAATGGTTATAGTGAGATAATTATGACATTTTGAACGTAGATTACGATCATAAAAAAATTGTATTCCACGCGTCAGACTGGAAAATTGAAAAAAGTACTTTATCACACAGTTAAAGAATTAAATTATGTATATTTTTATTGAAATCATGAACAGGATATTCGTAGAATCAGATGTGAAATCATCTGCGACTGAAAGACAACCTCTCTTGGAAGGGATTCATGTTAAAAAGAGAAAAATTCTTAATTAAAAATCAAAGCAAACATGACTCCTCTGGAAATGAAAAAAAAACACGATAGAACATTTTGTAATATCTGAAGATACAGAAATTGGCGTTTTATCCTACTTTGAGGTATATCCGAATAATTGCATCAGAGTTTTATCTAGAGAAATAGCTGTTCCACTGTCTGGTATTCAACGAATTCTGAAGAAACATAAGATTTCTCCTTATAAGTTAGGACCAGTGCAAACACTAGAACCTGGTGATCCTGAGAGACGATTGGGGCTTTGTCGGTGGTTTATGAATAAATGCAGACAAGATCCAAACTTCTATAGAAATATTAATTGGAGCGATGAGACTAATTTTTCAAATCGTGGGATGTATAATAGAAAGAATTTTCATTATTGGAGTAGACATAATCCATTTCTAGTCCATCCCCACAATCAGCAAAGACGATTTAGTATTAATGTTTGGTGTGGTTTATTTAGAGGCAGAATTATCGGTCCATTTTTCTACCATGGTTCTTTGAACGGACCCCGTTACATTAATTTATTAACAGGAGTGTTGGAAGAGTTTTTCAATGATCTTGATCTGGAGGATCGTCAGATGATCTATTTTCAGCAGGATGGAGCACCAGCACATGTCAGTGGCGTAAAAAGAATGCTGCGAGGCTGTTTTGGAAACAGATGGATTGCTACAAATGGTCCTGTTAAGTGGCCCCCTCGTTCACCAGACATGATACCTCTAGATTTTTATTTTTGGGGATTTCTGAAAAATGAGGTGTACAAAATAAAACGTAATAATGTAGATGAACTGAAAAAATATATTGAAACTATAATTAATAGAATTGATAGCCGAACTGTGTTGAATGCCACAAGTAGTGTCAATAGAAGGGCCCAAATATGTATTCAACAAGGAGGCGGTATTCTTGAACATTTACTCGATATTTTATAGCGCTTTATCAAATCCGTTTGTTATAAATGTTTCCTAATAATAAAACTGATTGAGGCTCGTGTCGGCTGGGAATAATCCTCCACGATTCACTGTTGCGTTAAAAATTAACAGTGCTGCTCCTAAGGTGGCGTATGGAGTTAGTAACAAGGCCTATCCAGAACACGTGGCTAATGACCATAGCAGTCGATGCCAAAACACCAAGGAAAAAAATAAATAAAACTGTCTTATTTTCACCTTTACCAAACAAAGTCAAATAAGATTTTTGTTGAGAATTTTAGTACGAATCGAAATGCATGAAGAAATATAGGTAGTTCCAATGAAAAAAATATCATTTTATGATATATTCTGAAAACTCGACTGGCAATTTTTTTTTGTTTTTGGCATCGAGGACATTAAAAATGCTACTAGTTTGCCCACTTAAACGAATTTAATTTGAAACACCCTGTATATGCAATGTTGCTGCATCAGTTTTAGAGAATATCTCTTTGTTTGAAGGCCGTTGCTGGATTTATTTCTAGTATTATTTTCATGCTGAATCATTCCAAATTTCATAGAAAATTTCACACCTCACTTTTAGAGAGTACCAAAACACTCGTTCTTATTTAGATGCCATGGCAACCCAAAAAATTTCCGGAAATTTTTATCCTCCTGGGTACCCTGGCCGAAATTAATAAGTGGAAATTTTTCTGTCAAATATTTGACAGGTGATAGTTTATATTTTGCTTTGATGTACAAATGGAATTGTATTTTTCATTTGAAATGAGATAATATTTCATATTTATGTATTTATTAAATATTTCGAATGTGTCTGAATATTTTCTTCACGATAATCGCAGAATTTGCAAATTCTGAAATCAAATTTCAGAAACACTTCAGTACACCAGTTGTCTACATGTAAATCAAAGGCCCCGTGGCGAGTCGGTAAAGTGTCCGCCTCGTGGTCGTGTGGTCAATAGTTCAATTCCAAGTGGAGCAGAACATTTTTACTTTTTTTTTGATTAAATTTAAAAAAATCAAATTGAAATTTTGTTAAGTGTGTTTTACATATCAATATTTTCATGCATCTTTTTTGTACTATGTATATAAATAGTTCAGGTGAACCATAGTTAGTTATTTCTTATGAATTGTTGGATATATTATTTTGGTGTAAAATTTTCTTACCGAATCTCCCGCGTGCTTGAATTAATTGCAGGAAATTTATCTCGTACATGAATTTATCAAAGAAAATTCATGTACTCGAAAAATTTCCGGCAATAATTCAAGCACTTGGGAGAATACAAGTGAATATTTTTTTGTATACGTTGTGGAAAGTTTATGATGAATTTGTTGAGAATTTAGTATCTTATAATATTTATTGAATGAATTTACAGAAGGAAATTGAAATTTGTTTTAAGCATAATTTTAACCACATAGTTAGTTGTGCACAGAATCAAGTGGTTGCATAATATGATATGGAACAGCCACAATGTGTTGATAATTTTTTCATGCACTTTAAACTATGTATTTTGATTTGTGTGAAGTTTGTTTGATTTTTTGTAATACATGTACGAGTAAAAGTCATAAATTTGGTAAACAAGCGACAATTTAGGTAAACGCAGCTATTCATGTAAATAAGGAAATGTGAGCCTTTTGTATGTATAAGTGTCAAAGTTTAAACGTATATGTACAAGTATATGAATGATTTCACGCTGTTCATGAAATAATCTTCCTGAATATCACTCGACCAGGACAAATAGAGACTATTATTTTCCATATGGACATTAATAATCAAAGAATAGCTCCCTGAAGCTAACGCTCTTAGGAGTTATTCAGATTATAAACGTTCATATGGTCTCATCAAATTGTCGAAATACAAGGTACTCTCGATAAAGTTACGAAGAAAATGATAGTAATAATGGTCTTGGCATATTACCTACGACTATTTTTGATTTTTGTACACTCGGTATCAACCACCAGATGACACATCTTATGACGGCACGTTACGCAGATCAGATGGTAGCTGCCAATAACCCATTATTATAAAAAACTGCCCACCTGCACCAACAAACTATTGTTACAAATATCCGTTAGATCAGTCGGAATTCATTACAGCAGCCCACAGGTAGCGATACAAATGAATTATCGGCAATTTATAATGGTAAATGAGAACTGTCAAATATTCCCGTATCTCGATGTGATCACTGGTATTGATAATATCTTTGACGAAACAGTTATGATTATCTTCATTTGTAATCTCTATAGAGCTTCGATGATTTTCGGAATTTTTTGCGAATAAACGAATCTTCTTAAAACAGTTTCAAGAATTTTCTTGAAATACTCGTGTACGAGGAACAATTTTCGGTTACGGGAGATTTGGTAGGAAAATTTCTCAAAATGAAACTATCTAATTAAAAATAATAGTTTGGTTATGAAATGTACGACAGAAATATTTTCACTTATAATTACACGGGAGCTTTTTTTTTCGAAGTAAACTTGACATGCATTGATAAGAATTTTGTTGCCTGGCAATTTAACGAAAAAAACTGGCCTTAAAAAAATTACGAGTCCGTAGGACGAGTAATTTTTTCTGATAGTATTTTGAGTTGAATTGCCTAATGGCAACAAAATTCGAATTATAAATGTCAAGTTCACATCGACAAAAAAAAGCTATAGTGTAATTCGGTAAGACAATTTATTGAATATGTGAATCAATAAATTAAAAAATAAGATTTAAATTAGTTTATTTAATTTAACGGAAAAGTACAATTGTTAAAAACACAATTATTAAAAAAAAGCTTGATTTTCAGAACTTTCTTGTCTTTTGTTACTAGTTTGGCATGCTAGTATTTTGAGCGGTGGTAGTAACTCTTTCCTGGACGGTAGTACGAATGGAACCAATGATTTTTTTATGACGTTCTTCATCTAACTGAAGGTACGGTTTTAATGACGATGGGTTGCTATGTCCCAAAATTTTCACAAGTTTTCGTTCACCTATACCAATCCTGGACAATTCAGTTACGGCGGCAGCTCGATTAGAATGGTTCAATTTTCACCCGCTTGACATCAAGTACAATATTTTTCGCCGAAGATTTGGTCCATTTAGATATTTTATTTATCCCATTAGGAGAATTCCTATACCATCTTTTCGAATTTGTTTTTTGCCAGAAAGGATTTGATATAGTTTCCCCGTCTTCCCATAATTTGTTTAAACAATTTTACTGGATATACACTATCTTCTTCAGTGTTTGCCACCAACCATTTACTGTCGGCCAACTTCTGATTTCCACCTTGTGCTGTCTTCGAAACCACTGCGTTATGTTCAACTCTTCCGGTCTCTCTTCCACGGTTGTCTGTCTCGACTTTAAATTAGAATACCTTACAATTTGCTGCTTCTTCACCTCTCCAAGCCAATTCATAGACAGCAATATGATAAAATTTTCTTTGAAGGCACACAGGTTCTTCTCCACCCCAGAACAGTGCCATTTCAAAAATGTCTTGTTTTGTGAGAGCTTTAGAACTCACCTTCTTTTTTTCTGTGCTCGCAAAATTTTGCGTTTTGTGTCGCGTGCATTTCTCGCTTTCTTTTATATTCTTTGAAGTACTTTTCTTGTAACATACTTGCTGAAGTATTCCAAATCGTTTTGACTGCACTGTCTTCTCCATTGTTATTCTTCACGTTGAATGCCCAGTCACATAAAATAGAAGCTAACTCTTCAGTGGAAGTTTCTGCAATGAGTTAATTTTTTTTCCAAACAAAACATGGCAAATTGTCTCCAAATTGACGTAGTTAAATTCACAGTATTGCGAGGCACATTGTTATTGATGGATTCTTCAATTTCTCCACTCGAAGACTGTCCAAATCGCGACATTTCCACAAATAAGGTACTTTTCTGACAACGCAAGTTTGAGAAAAATTGACATAAAGTCATCAAAAACTTGTGTACAAGGCTGGTTGTCATGCTTTCAAAAGTTAGGTTCCGTTTTGTCGCTGGAAAAGTTAGGGCAAACTTTTTTCGCTGTCATAATGACAAAACAGCGCGACATATGGCATTTTTAGTGCATGAATTAAATTGTCAACAGTAGTACCACAAGTGATTGAATTTTCGTGATAAGTCTGTCGATTCATTTCTGAACGAAACTGAATTGCTTCGAGAAAACACCACGAGTCCGCAGGACGAGTGGACAATTCATTTAAGTTCAGAAATAAAAGACAGACTTATGAGATAAATTCAATCACGAGTGAAATTTTATAAGAGTATTTCACAAAGAGAGTGTGAAAGGTAATCAGAAATTTGGCAGAATTAGGTGAAATTAGCAAAAAAGTTAATCTGAGAAATTAATAAAGTTCAATAAACAGGAAACATTGATTAATTCGATAAAATTTATCCAAAATCTGCTCGTTTTTAAATGCGTGCATAGCGTCATAACTTATATTTGACGTTTACTGTCACATATATACGAAGCTGAAAACACCGAACTTGACAGACCAATCAGAGTCAAGAGTCAATTTCGATATATTTTTTTCCTTGGTGTTTTGGCATCGACTGCTACGGTCATTAGCAATTTGTTCTGGATAGGCCTTGTTACTAACTCCACACGACACTTTAGGAGCAGCATTGTTAGTTTTTAACGCAACAGTGAATCGTGGAGGATTATTCCCAGCCGACACGAGCCTCAATCATTCAGACTTTCACATCTGAAAATGAAAAAAGACCGCACCGTCTGGGAATCGAACCTGCAACCTCTCGGGTACCAGGCGAGCGCTTAACCACTGCGCTAATCCTCGCCCCTTCAAATTCGATATTATCGATATTCCGAACTTGAATAGAGCTTCTGATTGGTTCATTTGGCAAGTGCGTGAAATAGTCACTTACCGATTAGGAAAGGGTATTGATAATTGTTCAAAGTTATTAATATGAATAAAGTTTTGGGTATTTTTTTCATATATTTGCAGGTGTTAAATAAATAAATATTGGATGTTTTCAAGTTATACTGTAATTTATGTTTATTAACATATGTGGAATGTTGTTTTTATAATAATTTATGTTAATAGTAATCATAATATTTTAGTTAGTTTCAAATACATAAAGCAAAACTATCGCTTAGGTGGCTAAATAAATAAATGACAGTTTTCAATGCTTTTGCCAATTATTACATCGCTGAGCTCAGTCTAATAAACAAACGGAGTTTTACAATAAATTCCTGATATACGAAAGTAATTAATTAAAAAAATCGATAATTGTAGAATTTCCAGGAAAGTTTTAATTTTTCTCACCTTCAGCTAGTTTAATGAACTCCATCAAAGATCTCAAAAAGTTTTATCCAAATGTTTGTTATTTTCCAAAAAATATAACTTTTGAGATTTTGCTCATTTTGAAAAATGCGTATTATCAAGAACCTGAAGATCACTCCGTATATCTGATAGGGGCTGAGTAGGTTTCAAGACCAAAATTGAAGACAAATTAATTTTATTTGAAAAATCACCAATAAAGATTTTCTTAATTTGATGCGCACGTTTTGAAAGTCACTATAGAATGTTCGATAGTGATGGGGCTCATCTGGATACGTACAACCTTTTTTCAAATGATTGATGCGGTTTGTCCTATAGCCGTTTCCAAAACCATATTTCTTCTTTTCAGATTAGATTTTTGTATAAGGTCTGGCCGAATGACAAAATTGTGAACGCAGTAGCTTTTTTAAATTGATGAATTTTTCATTTTTAGAATGTAGAAGGTTTGAAGCCCCAGAAAGCATGTCAAAAAACGGCATTTGGCAGGATTCAAGATATATAGCAGAAGATGAAATTCGACCCAGGTCAATGAACTATTAGAATAAACTATGAATGACTGAAGATATTTCCGAATAATAATCAAAAAGGGAATATTATTCCGCTAAAAATAGTATTGATGGTCCCACACACGTTATGGGCCGACTGAGAACATGACCAATTCATCTTGTAGTCATGATTCAAGTGTATTGAAGAAGATAGAGATGAATCGTCTGTGTTGAAATTATTAAAATGTGTGAATTAATCACGTCTCGGTATAACATTTTCGGTAATCAATGCCAGACTCTGCATTACTAATGATGATAGATCGTACAAATCAGGTAATTTTAATTATATGGTACATATTGGTTGATGTAAAACTGTTAAATAATTGAAGAACACTGGTACTTCTGGGCTTATTTCCGACAGATAGTCTCGTCTGGCTTCATCTATAATAATTTAATAATGATATAATTATGGATGAATTTCTGATGGATATCATACAGAAGAACCACTTCATCCTCAATATATGAAAGAAAATTTTGAGGATCGGTAATGAAGAAATTTTCCTGAGCAGAAACCATGATAAACTCTAGAAGATGAAGATCTGTGTTGAGGAAGACATCCATATTCTGAAAAATTCTGAAACCTTCATTATAGCTTGATTGGAAATACAGCAAATAAAAGCGTTTGGTATAAATTAATAAAGATCTGAAGTTTTACATTTTCAACCAACCACGTCAAAACATTGGCGAACTTTTGAATACTTCCAACTTGAATTCTTACAAAAAAATGTACTGGTCCATTTCAGTCTTTTCAATTTCTCTTTTCGTTGATTAGTTTATATAATTTGATTCGCATTGATTTTATCACAACTATTTTATGCACATTCTGTATTCATTGAGTATCCTATATTTCAGAATGAACTCTCCAACTGTTTTGATTTAACAATTTTCAATTAAAAAAATTATTTGGGACTACACAATTGAATAATTTATGAGTAAGGTTATTCTGGACTTTCATTGTCTAAAAAAGAACAAAGAAAAATTCAATTCTCTGCAATTTTTAATCACGACGTTTCAACTGTTAAAATCTACAGTCGTTATCAAGTGTATAATGCGACAATCTCAAGGATACTTCTTATATATGCTGTGGATAATTTTCTGTCATTATTCAGGTAAGCTTGTTAATTACAGTGCAAGGCCCCTCCGGTACAGCATTGTTAATTCTTATCGAAATTTCAATTGATCCATGCCACTAATTAAGGGTTTCCACATATTACGGATTTCTATGCTAGCTTGACTGAAGACTTTGTTGTTCATAATGTATGCACTCTCTTTAAACTTCCTTCTATACCAGCCCTCTTCTTTATGGATGACTTCGGCTTCAGTCCATTTTATGTAGTGTTGGGTCGTCCAGACATGATCCGCTATTCCTGACTTTGATGTTTCTCCTCGTTGAGTGTTTCTCTTGTGTTCAGCGAGTCTAACGCTAAGTGGTCTCTTAGTTTCTCCAAGATAAGCTTCGCCGCATTCACAAGGGATGCGGTAGATGCAGTTTTTGGAGTCAATGTCAGCGTTACGTGGTCTCGTCTTTGTGAGATGGCTGCGAATAGTGTTACCTGACTTGAAACATGTCCGTATTTTGTATTTCGACCCAATTCGCCTTATTCTTTCCGATAGACCTCTAACATACGGAACGCACAGGGTGGCTTGTGTCGGCTCGTCTGGTTTCTTGTTCTTATCCCTCCTGCGGGCTAGAACCTCTTCTATATGTTTTTTGGGGTACCCATTTTATCAGTTGAAACGTCGTGATTAAAAATTGCAGAGAATTGAATTTTTCTTTGTTCTTTTTTAGACAATGAAAGTCCAGAATAACCTTACTCAAAGTGAAACATTGTCAACCACTTTCAAACATTATATTATTATAGTTTTTATTATACATTTCACAGTTCTTATAAATATGTTTTACTGGACAACTCTGACATCTTTCATATAAAAACATTATTTTACATATTATTTTCATATGTGCGCCCTTATTCTGTCCATATCTTCATACACTATTATTTACTAGTACCTACTTCTATAATTTAATTTTATTGTCACTACTATTATTACTTTTATTATTACTCCGATAACCCGAACCATCATTTTATAAGACTAGTTTGGGTGGAGCATGTGGAGTTCAGAGATTAAATCAGGTTACTTGCCATGCATTTGTCGGGGGGTGGGAAATCAATAGTATTGGATCTACTCATTTCCCAGGAAAATCTCTATCAAAACCTCAATATCCTCTGGTGCTGTCTATACTTCTGTTCATAGGCTTCAGCATCGAATTTTCAGAGACAAACTTTTTTCCACGTACTATCTTCTTCTTTCAGTTTCTTTTTCATTTCATCATCTGTCAGTATTTTATATTTTTTTTTAGTTTTTTCAGGTTTTCTTCGTCTCTTTTCATAACCATGTAGGCTACTAGTGATCTGAACTTACTTTTTCTTATTACTCATCTAAAACAATTTTGAACTGTATGTATAGGGAATAGTCCAAACCCTTGTTTTATCCCTCCTTATTTTCAGATTTTTCTAATACTTCTTGTTGTCCTTCTTATTGGTTTGTGCGGGATTGCAATTTCTTGAGCATCTGTGATTAAAATATTTCTGTTGAAACTATCCAAACCTTATATGAACTATACCTATGCGGAAATTATCTTTATTTTGATGTTGATTTCATAGATTTTCAATAATATCAATCAATCAAAATACGCTTTATTATCGAAAGAATAAAAATTCTTATGACAAAATAAAAGCTTAAAATAGAACAACGTGTATAAATAAAAATTTAAAATATAAAAATAAAAAATTTTTAATTTCATACTCACAAACACTGTAAATACAATGAAATTGGTCACAATATGAAATTTATATAATAACATATATCTACAAGTAATTATAGTCACAAAATTTACTACAAATAACATCAATACATCAGTCAATCGTTCAAAAATAAAGACATTATTATTATAAAAAAAGAAAAACAGGCATCGTATCATTAGGAGAATGTAATTCTGATTCAAAAAACAACATTTATTAGTATTATTTGATATATAGAGTGGTAAGACTAAGTAAAATCTAAAATTTTGAATCTTTTGGAATAGAATCCGTCCAGCGAATAGAAAGCTCTATCTGGTAAAATATTTCTCACGGAAGATTTGAATTTACTCCTATCATTTTCTTTCCGTTATATATATATATATAATGTCTCATCTATTGTATAATAGAAAATCAGGCAATAAAGAATCTAAAGGAATTCTTTACTAGTGAGGACCTTGGGAGTGTTAAGGTTAAACTAAACTGCAAAACGAATATCATGTCAAGTAAAAAACCACTACAAGATCCCCAAAAGCAAATTCCGTATCCAAGATGTGAATCTTTTCCTGCAAAGTAAACTTTTCTGGCCATGTCTCTACCCAGTTCCTTTGAGGTTGTTTTTACTGCAAAACACCCAGAGGCAATTTTTTTTCTCAACGTGTTTATATGATCATCAAACTTTAGCTTATTATCAATGCATAAGCCTAGGAATTTGGTTGATTTCCTACTACTAATTTCCTAATAACCCAGATAAAGTTCTGGCAGATGACCTTTGAAAGTGATGATATTTGTTTTTGCTTTGTTTAATGATAGCATATATATAACACCACGTTTTTATCTAGACAACATCCATTTTGATTTGTTGATGCAAATCCATTTCATTTCCATTTTTCTATAATAGGGTAGTATCATCTGCAAACTGAGTAAACTTTCCCATAATATTTATCGAGGCTAGGTCATTAATATAAATCAATAAGAGCAATGGGCCGAGCACAGATCCTTGTGAAACTCCCCATTTTATCTCTAATTTGTTTGATAATTTGTTATGAAGAGATACACTTTGAGTTCGACCTAATAAGTATGCCTCAAACCATTTCAGGACTGTATCTCTGAAGCCATTACTATCTAATTTATTTAGCAGGATTTTATGGTTGACACAGTCGAAGGCTTTCGTCAAATCACAAAAAACTTCTCCTGTAATATCACCCTCATTTAGATTGAAATATATATATATACCAATATATCGAATCTTTCGACAGTTTCATCTGTCATCATAAATTATTCGGATTTTTTTGTAACAGAGCAAACACCTTTTTCAAGTCACCGATTGTCACGTTTTCTGACCAACAAACATTTTGATTGTTGCCAAATATTGTGAATGAATGATCTCTAGCCTTCGCTTGTTTGATAAGTTTTCGATAAAGCGCTAAGTGTTGGGATAATCCCCAATAAAAAAATCATATCTAGCAGGAGATTGATCACACTAAAAGCTCTCTATTATTAAACAATAAATCAACACCGTATAATTTATTCAAATTAATATTGAACCCATTATTTCATATTATTATAGTATCATTAAGATGGATAAATTATGCAAATGTATGCATCAAATGTGGTGAGTTCCTTGTAAAAGATTCATCTTAGCGAAATTTTCTCAGAATCAATCCACCCAAGAGTCGACCAAGTTATATTCAGGAAGCAGTTTTGAAATAGCAAACTGAATGATCTGATCTGATATCGACATTCTGAGAAAGAATCACCCATCCGGTGTAACTATACAGGGTGTCAATTTGTTCTGATACTGATCGTAAGGAGCTCGTGGGCTCTGCAGCAAATGTTCCCAAAACTTCAATTTGAGCTTCTTCATTTAGTACTCTGGGGTTATTTCTTTTTTTATTTGTCACTGAACCAGTTTCGTAAAATTTATTCACCAAATCAAGCACATTCCCGTGACTTACATTACAATTTGAATGTCTTTCGTTAAAAAGACATGCCGCCCTTCGTGCGCACTTTTGAACTTCTCCATAAATTAAAATCATTTCAATTCTGTCTTGAAGAATGTATACCATTATTACACTTTCATACACTTATCTCAACAGGTGAAACTGTATTGACAATACTACCACATCGTTCAAATCTGCTAACCAATTTTTTGCCTGAAAACAGAAACTTTTTACAGCAGAAGTAGCAAAAAACGAAGGCTATCTGTACAATTTCTGCGATGAGAATTAAAAATACTACCATCTATACCGGGTGTAACAGGATAATGGTACACCCCCCGTATCTACGTTAGTTTTGAAGGTAATATATTGAAATTTGGAATATCCCATATACATAATAAACGGCAATTTTTGACCTATAACTGATTTTTTTCACTTCCGGTTTTGCTGGTAGTGATACCATCTTTCGATTTTTAAATAGAACACACTGTATATTATTACATTTCTGAAATCTGCCTAATTTTCTGAATCCAATGATATCACATAAGTGACATTTCAAACGTCGAAATTTTTTATAATTTAATTTTTAGTTTTCCATTCAAGTGTGCCATGATGGTTCCGATTTATTCCAATTGACACGTCTAATACTAGAAAAATCGAAATCCCGTCAAAAATACTAAATTGTGTTTTTTATGAGCAGATAAAGTTCATCGTAATCGTTTTTGGGGTAAAACTCAATTTTGTCAAATGGAACCATATTGGTACCGTGGTACCATTCATTAGTACTATTAATAAGGAATTTATCCATACCTGGTAATAAAATGTGCGATCAATTCAATCAAAATTACAGCTAAAAGAAAATAAGAAAATACAATTATTTTGTTCTACTTTAATACTTAGTTACTAAGATGGCATTGAAATACAAAAAATTAACACAAAACATTACAACAATTGTTCGAAATGCTGCCCATTAACGTCAATGCACTTCTGAACTCGCTTAGCTGTTTCTTGAAGAACGTTTGCTAATTGCTGGGCCGTTATACTATTAATTGCGCGTCTTACTCGCAACTCCAGGTCTTCGCGGGTTGTAACGGCGATTGCATAGACAATGTTTTTTAAATGGACCCAAACAAAGAAATCAAGAGGTGTCAAATCAGGTGACCTTGGAGGCCATCGCACAGGACCATTCGTCGAAATTACGTTTTCTTCAAATGCCTGTTCAAGGTAATCACTAACTGTTCTTGAATTATGGAGAGGAGCACCATCTTGTTGGAAATACATTCCCTGTCGTAAATGGACCGGTAATTCAGTTAAACTGTCCTCAATTTCATTTTGCAGAAATCCCAAGTATCTAGCTCCATTCAAGGGTCCTTCAAATATTATTGGACCAATGATTCTACGACCGAGTATTCCAAGCCAAACATTGAAACCGAACCGCACTTGAAAGTTACCCTCCCGCAATAAATTTTGATTTTCTTGTATTTTGTCGGTTAAATAATCCCATATTTGTAAACCTAGACTCGTCCGAAAATAAAATCATTCCCAAAAAAGCATTGTTTGGCTGCACATTATTCTGCAAGATCCAATTGCAATATTCCATCCTACGTTCATAATCATTTTTGTACAGGTGCTGGTGCAATTGATATTCGAAAGATTTATAATTATGTTTGTGCAAGATTCGGCTTACCGTTTGGTGACTAATTTTCAATTCAAACCCAATTTACCTTAAAGAAACAGTCTTAACAACTTCTATTCGAGCGAAAACATTAATTTCCGTTCCTTCGTCAATGATAACGTTTTCCTCGGGATCATGGTTAGGCTCTCTTCGGAATTGATTTTCAAGTCGATTAAAATAATATCTTTCTGGATATTGTCTATCAGGATATCGGTCGGCATAAAGGCAGTGGCGGATTTAGAGAGGGGGCGAAGGAGGTTTTGCCCCCCCCTGGCGTCGAAATGGAATGAAGGAAATCAATCAAGTGAGGCCCATATACTTTCTAAATCATTTTATGACTAAGAGTTCATTTTGACATTGCATGTACTTTCTGAAATTTTCAATATTACTTTGCCGTTAAGTTTCTGCAGGGAAGAAATATCGGATTAAATAATGCTGCCTCATATGTAACAAAAGTTATTGATGTTTCAAAACAAAAAAGAACACATTCAGAAAATGAATTCGCGTTGATAATCCAGAGTGCTTCCAACACCTTAGAAGTATTTGCTGTAGAATTGAAAGTTCCTCGTTTAGCATCTCGGTAAACCAAACGGGACAATCCTCCAGCTTCAAATGCAGTAGATTATTGGAGAAAAGTAATGTTTATTCCAGTTTTGGAATGCATCATATCAGATTTAACTGAAAGATTTTCGGAAAAAGTGTTAAAATATTTTTCACTTAATGAATTAATTCCTATTGATGGACTACAATAGCCTTAAAGAAAATATGACTTTAATATGTCATCAGTTTTCAGGATTAATTGATAATGTTGAAGATGAGAGTGGGAGATTGTTGGGTGAAGACAAATATTTCAAAAAGCTATCTATAAAATCACATGTCGCCAAACTGCTATCGAAACACTCTTGAGCATAGACAAAGGTTTTATCCCACAATTGCAAAATATTTGAAAATTTTAGTAAAGCTACTTTGCGAAGAGTTAAAAGTTGGATGCTTTCTTGTATGAAACAGGATCGTTTGGATGGATTGGCCTAAATAGGGACATTGACATTGAAATTGAAAGGGTAATTGATAGATTTGCCACGGAGTCTAGAAGATTTGTTCTATGAGTATTATAGTGTTTTTACTTTTTATTTTACTTAACTAATATTAGCATTCATTGCTGATATAATAATTTTGCTGTTTTCATTATTCAGTAGTAGTAATATGTTTTGGTTAATTTTCTGAGTATAATATGTTATTTTGCAATATACAGGGTGGGTCACGGTCGATGGTACCTTAGACGTTTACGGAGAACGGGACATAGGATCATTTTGAAAATTTGGTTTCTCAAGTAGTTGCTCTTGGTCTATCGATCTAAAATATTTTCAGCAATGCAGCGTTGCCGCTTATACCAGAAAGTAGCAGCATATTTGTTATTTCAAATGGGTCACCCTGTATATTACCGCATTTTTGAACTTGTCATTCCTTTCTGATTATTTCTGCCTCATCCTTCACTATACCTATCTCTAACGGTTTTTGAGATATTGGTTATTTTCCATATTTTTTATCCAAAACATAGCTCGAATTGAATGTTTATTTCTGCGGTATTTGGATTCTTAAGAAGTTGCAATTTTGTGTTTAGTTCATCAAGATCATGTACATTGATTCTGTATAGAGAAGTTTGTTCTGAGTTATACAGGGTCGTTCAAAATTCATGATCTTACTGCTAGATACGAAAAGGGTTGAAAGTGCTTTTTTTTAAATGGAATATCCTGAAAGATGACTAAATTCCCTTCGAATTGATATATCATGTTCCTATACCTAAATAGCCAGAATTCCGAGATAATAGCAATTTTCACTTGTAATCTCCCAAGTGCTTGAATTATTGCCGGAAATTTTTCGAGTACATGAATTTTCTTTGAAACGTGCGTGACCTAGCTAAAGTCCACCTATCCAAGACCACATAATGAATCTTTCATATAAATTTTACTAATATCACATTCCCAAGAGTTCACTCACCAGGGATATAACAAGAGTAAGGGCTCACCACAATGAGCCCCGCAAACACGGCGGGCTCATTTACCAAAAACTGGACTTGTTCCATGAACGCCAAGACTAAGCACCAAGTCACCTCTATAAAGGACTAAGACCAGAACCCGTTTTTTTGCCGAAAACTTTTTCCGGGAATCCACAACACCCCTCACAAATCACACTTCTAAAATCTGATCAATCTGACAATCAACCCCTGTATTAGCATAGCGGGAGACAGGGTATACTAATACCATGATGTAGGAAGGTAAAATCTGAGTTACACCCGTCAACACCAGCGGGGGTGCCTCACCTGTTCCTTTTGAGGAGCCGAGGAGACACTACATTCGGGACAACGCCGACCTCTGGCAACAGGGGTCGACGGAACCCCCCACCCCAGCACTCCTTCACAACCTGCGGGATCCCTATCAGCCCACGGAGGTAGGCGGCAAATATCAAGCAGAGTTGTGTTGTACATAGATTTCACCGAAATGCAATGTAAATAGTTAAATATACATGTTTTTGAGTTTGAGCTCAGCGGTAGTGTTACGGCCTATGAGTCGCTAGGTCGATGGTTCAATCCACGATGAGAACATAACTTTTTTATTTTGTTTTGTTCCAAATTTAAACACATTTATTGATGAAAATTTTGTTAAGTATTTTACATATCAATATTTCAGTGGTTATAAATAGTTCAGGTGAAACCATCGTTAGTTATTTCTTATGAATTGTTGGATGACTTTCATTTCTCGGTGTGAAATTTTCTTACCGAATCCCCCTCGTGCTTGAATTAATTGCCGTAAATTTATCTCGTACATGAATTTTCAGAGAAAATTCAACTACTCGAAAAATTTCCGGCAATAATTCAAGCACTTGGGAGATTACAAGTGAAAATTGCTATTATATCGGAATTCTGGCTATTTAGGTATATGAACATGATATATCAATTCGAATTTAAAAAAACGCACTTTCAACCCTTTTCGTATCTAGCAGTAAGATCATGAATTTTGAACGACCCTGTATAACGCAGAACAAACTTCTCTATACAGAATCAATGTACATGATCTTGATGAATTAAACAAAAAATTGCAACTTCCTAAGAATCCAAATACCGCAGAAATAAACATTCAATTCGAGCTATGTTTTGGATAAAAAATATGGAAAATAACCAATATCTCAAAAACCGTTAGAGATAGGTATAGGGAAGAATGAGGCAGAAATAATCAGAAAGGAATGACAAGTTCAAAAATGCGGTAATATACATGGTGACCCATTTGAAATAACAAATATGCTGCTACTTTCTGGTATAAGCGGCAACGCTGCATTGCTGAAAATATTTTAGATCGATAGACCAAGAGCAACTACTTGAGAAACCAAATTTTCAGAATGATCCTAAGTCCCGTTCACAGTAAACGTCTAAGGTACCATCGACCGTGACCCACCCTGTATATGAGTACGTTTGACTATTTAATTTCTATATTAATTTTTTTTCCGAAAAATATCACTGTTATTTCGGATTCGCCCCCCCCTCAGGAAAATCCTAGATCCGCCCCTGCATAAAGGTTTCTAGCCGCAACGGCATTTTTCCTACATTCTTCATAAATAATTAACATGTCCACTTTTACATTCCTTGTAAAAATGTGCGACATTTTGAACAAAAATAACAACAAATGTAAAGACTTTTCCAATAGGTATACAATACAAAAACCGATTAACCAACAAATATTTATTTGACAATCTGAAGAAATAATTTCATTGTTTTCAAAGCCACCTTATAGTAACTTCTTAGTATTAAAGTAGAACAAAATAATTATATTTTCTTTTAGCTGTAATTTTGATTGTATTGATCGCACATTTTATTACCAGGTGTGGATACATTTCTTATTAATAGTACTAATAAATGGTACCACGGTACCAATATGGTTCCATTTGAAAAAATTGATTTTTACCCCAAAAACGATTATGATGAACTTTGTTTGCTCATAAAAAACGCAATTTAGTATTTTTGATTTTTTTAATATTACACGAGTCAATTGGAATAAATTGGAACCATCATGGCACACTTTGTCTTTCTTTGGTGTTCTGGCTCGACTGCTATGGTCATTAGCCACGTGTTCTGGATAGGCCTTGTTACTAACGCCATGCGCCACCTTAGGAGCAGCACTGTTAATCGGAAGATGGAACGCAACAGTGAATCGTGCAGGACTCACCCCAGTCCAGCCACGAGATTTTAATAATTTAATCGGTTAAATTAAATTAAAAAATCCCAGCCCCAACTGGGGCTCGAACTCCGGACCTTTCGACCCAAAATCGGACGCTCTAACCACTGCGATCATGGCACACTTAAATGGAAAACTAAAAATTGAATTATAAAAAATGTTGACGTTTGAAATGTCACTTATGTGGTATCATTGGATTCAGAAAATTATGCAGATTTCAGAAATGTAAAAATATACAGGGTGTTCTTGCCGGAAGTGAAAAAAAATTATTTATAGGTTAAAAAGTGCCGCTTATTATGTATATAGAATATCCCAAATTTCAATCTTTCACCTTTGAAACTAATGGAGATACGGGGGGTGTACCATGTTCCTGTTACACCCGGTATACGTTTTACAATGTGACCACTCTTTCATGTAAATTGTTTGGAGCTAATGGCTCATGCATGTTACCCCTAATAAAGGGTTGGAAGAGTACCACCTAATTTTCTAACCAGTTCTATTACTTATTTTGTACCTGTTTTTGATTTATAGGTACCAAATTTGTTTTTTCTTTTGTAAAGGATTTCGTCAATAAGAAGTATGTTCTTCAGACCATAAGGTATATTTGATCTATTGATTGATTGATTGATCATGACAACTAAATTCGACTAGAAAGAGATGATTGTAAGGTTCTATTCTAACAAAATACCGGGTGACACAGCAGACATGTAGCAGCCTGTAGTTTTTTTATTTGAATAGATAAAAATTTGAAATTTGCAGAAGTTACGTAATCAATGATAGCGCTTCATTTGAATCTAACGACAACTTTTTTCACCTACCTGTTTGATCGGCAGTAACTCAAACTTTTTTTTTTAATGACACCCTGTACATTTATCTAGCCTATCTTATTTGTCTTTAAATTTTCTATTCAACCGTGTATCACAAAGTGGCATTCGTTTCTGAATTCGCAGATGAATCGCATTTTATTGAAATGCATGAAGTTGGCTGTTACCCGAATTCGATAATCTTTCGATGCTTGGTAGGCTTGGAAATCCAAAGAGTATCAGTTAAACGATATAATTTCAGTTATTTTCATACCTGATCACTTCCTACAGATTGTCAATAATTTCTTTAATAAAAAGAAAAAATATCTGAAAATAACTCACGATATTGCGAAAACTGAGATAGGAACATATTTTTTTCAATTTGGCTTCTCGTGAAGAAACTATCTGTCTTTCTCTTTGGCCATGTAGCCATATCATGTTCTTTCCATTTGGAAACATAAAATTAAAATTGTTTCCCTGATCCACCAATTCACAAGTCTATTAGTCTAGGTATTTGCAATAATATTTTGCCTAGTAGGCGGTGTACACAAAATGTTTTGTGCTTGACAGTTAAACATCATTTGATTGCAATGATTATCTCCGTCAGTTTTATGCTGATTGAAATTGCATCGTTTAATTAGATACTAAATATGTATTCAAAGAACGAAAAGGTCGATATGTTGTTGATATTCGGAGAGTGCAACAGAAATTGTAGACAGGCTGAACAATTGTATGTCGAAAGATTTCCGGAAAGACGCCACCCACCTGATAATTATTTCGCTAGAGTAAGACTGCAGTTCAGAGCAGTTCTTTTTAAAACTCTTCTAGCGGTCTCTCGATTCACGCCGATTTCGTCCTCAATTTGTCTCAGTGATATCGTCGGATCTGCATGTACTATGGCCAAAACGTTTACTTCCATTTCCTCGTCGACAATGTATTGGAGATTGTTTTGATTTTCCGGTTCTCTTCTGAACTGCTCTTCTACTCTAGCGAAATAATGGCGTCTTTCCGGAAATCTTTCGACACACAATTGTTCAGCCTGTCTACAATTTCTCTTGCACTCTCCGAATATCAACAACATATCGACCTTTTCATTCTTTGAATACATATTTAGTTTCTAATTAAACGATGCAATGTCAATCAGCATAAAACTGACGGACAACACATTCAAATTATGTTTACCTGTCAAACACAAAACATTCTGTGTACACCGCAAAATATTATTGCAAATATCTAGACTAATAGACTTGTGAATTGGTGGATCAGGGGAACAATTTAAATTTTGTTTCCAAAAGGAAAGACCATATGCTACATGGCCAAAGAGAAAGACAGATAGTTCCTTCACGAGTAGCCAAATTGAAAAAAACATGTTCCTATCTCAGTTTTCGCAATATCGTCAGTTATTTTCAGATGTTTTTTCTTTTTATTAAAGAAATTATTGACAATCTGTAGGAAGTGATCAGGTATGGAAAAAACTGAAATTATATCGTTTAACTGATACTCTTTGGATTTCCAAGCCTACCAAGCATCGAAAGATTATCGAATTCGGGTAACAGCCAACTTCATGCTTTTCAATAAAATGCGATTCATCTGCGAATTCAGAAACGAATGCCACTTTGTGATACACGGTTGAATAGAGAATTTCAAGACAAATAAGATAGGCTGGATAAATATACAGGGTGTCATTCAAAAAAAAGAAGCTGGAGTTACTGCCGATCAAACAGGTAGTTGAAAAAAGTTATCGTTAGATACAAATGAAACGCTATCATTGATTACGTAACTTCCGCAATTTTCAAATCTTCATCTCTTCAAATAAAATAACTACAGGCTGCTACATGTCTGCTGTGTCACCCGGTATAATTCATCAATCGTGGCATCAAGTTCTTTCACATTGGAGATAACTGAATCACCGACAAATTAGTTAAAAGCGTTGGGCACATCAGAGAAAAAAGCCGAAACTTACAATCGTCCATTCAGTCGACCATAGATGACATAATAGATTCAAACAAGCTAATTCAAATATTAGTTGCGAATATAACAGCACTTTGCCATCTGCCCACTCATCATACCCATCCTTTATTGAGTATAGCTTTTGTTTCGGTGGTTTTTCCAATAAAAATGTTTAAACCACTTCATCGGACCACACCACAACTTCTAAAAATATCATTTTCGATTCATTCACGACTGTCATTGTTCTACGGATAAAAATCATTGAAATTTTCGTACGCTGTCGTTCGAATGACTAATGCGGCGATACCTTGTGGCACCCTTTCTGTTCGAAGGATTATTAATATTCAGCGGACGAAACAGTGTATCCTTTCCAGTGTCCTTAGTCATCCTCGATGTATAATTTGTTGATTGCGGCCAGGGTTTCAGCAAGTTTGAAGACGTGACACGCCTCTCTTACGGAAATAACAATAAAATAGCTCATAAAGAATATCGAAGTGGAGATATTGAGGCAAATTAGTGGTTCTGATATCATAAAGTCCATTCTAATCTTCGAAAGGTTAATGACATCATGCACATCTCTGAACATCTTTCATTCTGAGTCGAATCGATGTTCATCTCACTTGTGTTTCAATTTATTTCAATGTAATTAGAGTAGAGTGGGGGGTGGAATGACCCGGGCCTGCTTGATAAAGTGGGCCAGGCGGATGTCCAACTAGGGATTCAGCCAAAAAAATGCGTTGATGTAGTTTTTTGCCTTCTACTTAGAAATTATACACTTTTTTTGCTCGGGTATTCAATAGGCACTAGAAAGCATCTCTGCTAATTCTCAATCGTCTTTATTGATAGTTGTTTTGTGTAATTGATGACTTGTTTATTTTGTGGAAATTCATGATCACTTTAATGAAATGAAAGAAACACAATTTTGTCTTATTTCCACTAGTTTTTTATATTTACGACCGGTTTCGGGCTTTATCCCATTATCAAGTATAAAAACTAACTAATACAATTGCACTCTTAAACCTAGTTATATAGGGAGTTTGCAGGTAAACTGGATGGAGAGGTAATTAAATGAAAATAAATGAAATCAAATGAACATGGGTGAAACGATATATCGTTATATATATATATATATATATATATATATATATATATATATATATATATATATATATATAAATATATATATATATATATATATATATCGTTCGGAAGGCGTTTGAGGGTTCAGTACCATGGCTTCAGCTCTGTAGAAATAAAGTAATCTTCTGGTGTCCCTCAAGGATCTGTACTTGGTCCATTATTATTCATAATTTTTATAAATGACATTTGTATGGGCATTGACTCGGAAATCCTCCTATATGCAGATGACTGTGAACTGTTTCGTCAGATCACCTCTCTGGGTGATAGTTGGTGTCTTCAGAACGACATAAATATATTGAATGAATCCTATATACAGAGGACTGTAAACTGTTTCGTCAGATCACCTCTCTGGGTGATAGTTGCTGTCTTCAGAACGACATAAATACAGGGTGATTCAAAAGTACTTTGACAAACTTCAAGAGGTGATTCCTCACAAAATTCTAATATGAATTGTCCAAATCGATCAAATCCATCAAAACCAAACCAAATCAATCAAAACGCTTCGTTTCCAAGATATAGGGTGTTGAAGTATTATTTTTATTTTCATTTGTTTCAAATAACTTTTGAAATACTGAACTTAATTAAACGTTTAACTGTCACAAAACATGTAATTACCAAAACTACTTACTTAAACGTCAAATTCTTTTCCAAAGCATTCTTGTGAAAAATGCAAAATATTGGTAATAACTTCAACATGCATCGATTATCAAATAATTGACTTGAAATTTTCAAGTACAAATATTTAGAAAACGGTTGCTTACAGCGACTTACAAGGGTAGCTTTTTTACGTAGATATGATAGAGGAATCGATTTTTTTACTGAAAAATGTGCTAGAAGTACGCTCAAAAAAAATCTGAATTTTCAAAAAAGAAAAAGACGTGTAGGTGGCGCCCCCTACGAGTAAGAGAAATAATAACATCAGATTCGAATTCGACACCTCAAAAACCTCTTATTACCAAGTTTCGTTTAATTAAGTTCAGTATTTCAAGAGTTATTTGAAAAAAACCAAAATAAAAATAAAACTTCAACACTTGGAAACGAAGCGATTCCGGACATATATTTATTTGGGCAATTCATATTAGAATATTGTGAGGCATCACCTCCTGAAGTTTGTCAAAGTACTTTTGAATCACCCTGTATATTGAATGAATGGTGCGAAGTCAATTCATTACCTCTGAATATAACAAAGTGTAATGTTACCTATACTCGTAAAAAGACACCAATTGTATCCACCTACACCGTAAATGGCCATCATCTGCAGAAAGTGGCAGAGTTCAAAGATCTAGGAATAGTCTTCGATGCAAAGTTAACATTTTCACATCACGTAAGTACAATTGCTGAAAACGGTTTAAAAATACTTGGTTTCATTATTAGAAATTTCAAATGGTTTATTGAAACTGAAACTCACTTACTCCTCTTCGATGCACTTGTGAGATCGAAACTTGAATATGGCAGCGTTGTATGGAATCCTGGATAAAGCACTTATATAAATAACATAGAAAATAGTCAGAGGCGATTTTTGAAGTACATGAGTTTCAGATGTGATGGAGTTTATCCAAATCGTGGCGTTCCACACGATCAACTGCTCTCAAGATATCAAGTCAACTCTCTGTATAAACGTAGTGAATATTTGGGAATAATATTTTTGCATAAAATTCTTTTTATTCGCCTTTCCGACCGCGTAATATATCTGAGCAATTCAAATCATATATTTTCGGAATCAGCGTCAAATTTCACGTATATAGGCGAATTTCAAATGGATCTGCCAATTTTGTATTTTTCGTATTTTTGTATTTTTCATTTTTTCAAATTATTTTTTTCTTCTTCGATCAACTTGAAATTTTTGGAACATACTAATTCGACCAGTCTGAATCGATTGGCTTTCGCAAAACTGCTCTATCTCTAACCGTTCTCGAATTGAAAAGTTCAATTGGAGTTGATATGGCCTTTTCCCTACATTTTATTCGCTTTTCCGACCGAATAATATGTCCGAGCAATTCAAACAATATATTTTCGGTTTCAGCGTCAAATTTCACGTATATAGTGCGAATTTCAAATGGATCTGCCGATTTTGTATTTTGCGTGATTTTTAGGGGTCTACCCCTACAATTTTCTTTCATTTTTCAAGTTATTTTTTTCTTCTTCGATTAACTCGAAATATTCGGAATATACTAATTCGACCATTCTGAATCGATTAGCGTTCGCGAAATTGCTCTATCTCTAATCGTTCTCGAATTGAAAAGTTCAATTCGAGTTGAAATGGCATTTTCCCTACCTTTTATTCGCTTTTCCGACCGAATAATATGTCCGAGCAATTCAAACAATATATTTTCGGATTCAGCGTCAAATTTCACGTATATAGTGCGAATTTCAAATAGATCTGCTGATTTTGTATTTTGCGTGATTTTTAGGGGTCTACCCCTTAATTTTTTTTTCAAGTTATTTTTTTCTTCTTCGATTAACTCGAAATTTTTGTAATACACTACTAATTCGAGCATTCTGAATCGATTGGCGTTCGCGAAATTGCTCTATCTCTAATCGTTCTCGAATTGAAAATTTCAATTCGAGTTGAAATGGCATTTTCCCTACCTTTTATTCGCTTTTCCGACCGAATAATATGTCCGAGCAATTCAAACAATATATTTTTGGATTCAGCGTCAAATTTCACGTATATAGTACGAATTTCAAATAGATCGAAATATTCGGAATATACTAATTCGACCATTCTGAATCGTTTGGCGTTCGCGAAATTGCTCTATCTCTAACCGTTCTCGAATTGAAAACTTCAATTCGAGTTGAAATGGCCTTTTCCCTACATTTTATTCGCTTTTCCGACCGAATAATATGTCCGAGCAATTCAAACAAAATATTTTCGGAATCAGCGTCAAATTTCACGTATATAGTGCGAATTTCAAATGGATCTGCCGATTTTGTATTTTGCGTGATTTTTAGGGGTCTACCCCTACAATTTTCTTTCATTTTTCAAGTTATTTTTTTCTTCTTCGATTAACTCGAAATATTCAGAATATACTAATTCGACCATTCTGAATCGATTGGCGTTCGCGAAATTGCTCTATCTCTAATCGTTCTCGAATTGAAAAGTTCAATTCGAGTTGAAATGGCATTTTCCCTGCCTTTTATTCGCTTTTCCGACCGAATAATATGTCCGAGCAATTCAAACAATATATTTTCGGATTCAGCGTCAAATTTCACGTATATAGTGCGAATTTCAAATAGATCTGCTGATTTTGTATTTTGCGTGATTTTTAGGGGTCTACCCCTTAATTTTTTTTTTCATTTTTTCAAGTTATTCTTTTCTTCTTCGATTAACTCGAAATTTTTGTAATACACTAATTCGACCATTCTGAATCGATTGGCGTTCGCGAAATTGCTATATCTCTAATCGTTCTCGAATTGAAAAGTTCAATTCGAGTTGAAATGGCATTTTCCCTACCTTTTATTCGCTTTTCCGTTCAAACAATATATTTTTGGATTCAGCGTCAAATTTCACGTATATAGTACGAATTTCAAATAGATCGAAATATTCGGAATATACTAATTCGGCCATTCTGAATCGTTTGGCGTTCGCGAAATTGCTCTATCTCTAACCGTTCTCGAATTGAAAAGTTCAATTCGAGTTGAAATGGCCTTTTCCCTACATTTTATTCACTTTTCCGACCGAATAATATGTCCGAGCAATTCAAACAAAATATTTTCGGTTTCAGCGTCAAATTTCACGTATATAGTGCGAATTTCAAATGGATCTGCCGATTTTGTATTTTGCGTGATTTTTAGGGGTCTACCCCTACAATTTTCTTTCATTTTTCAAGTTATTTTTTTCTTCTTCGATTAACTCGAAATATTCGGAATATACTAATTCGACCATTCTGAATCGATTGGCGTTCGCGAAATTGCTCTATCTCTAATCGTTCTCGAATTGAAAAGTTCAATTCGAGTTGAAATGGCATTTTCCCTACCTTTTATTCGCTTTTCCGACCGAATAATATGTCCGAGCAATTCAAACAATATATTTTTGGATTCAGCGTCAAATTTCACGTATATAGTACGAATTTCAAATAGATCTGCTGATTTTGTATTTTGCGTGATTTTTAGGGGTCTACCCCTTAATTTTTTTTTCATTTTTTCAAGTTATTTTTTTCTTCTTCGATTAACTCGAAGTTTTTGTAATACACTAATTCGACCATTCTGAATCGATTGGCGTTCGCGAAATTGCTCTATCTCTAATCGTTCTCGAATTGAAAAGTTTAATTCGAGTTGAAATGGCATTTTCCCTACCTTATATTCGCTTTTCCGACCGAATAATATGTCTGAGCAAATCAAACAATATATTTTCGGATTCAGCGTCAAATTTCACGTATATAGTGCGAATTTCAAATAGATCTGCTGATTTTGTATTTTGCGTGATTTTTAGGGGTCTACCCCTTAATTTTTTTTCATTTTTTCAAGTTATTTTTTCTTCTTCGATTAACTCGAACTGGAATATACAAATTCGGCCATTCTGAATCGATTGGCGATCGCGAAATTGCTCTATCTCTAACCGTTCTCGAATTGAAAAGTTCAATTGGAGTTGAAATGGCCTTTTCCCTACATTTATTCGCTTTTCCGACCGAATAATATATCTGAGCAATTCAAATCAAATATTTTCGGAATCAGCGTCAAATTTCACGCATATAGTGCGAATTTCAAATGGATCTGCCGATTTTGTATTTTGCATGATTTTTAGGGGTCTACCCCTACAATTTTCTTTCATTTTTCAAGTTATTTTTTTCTTCTTCGATTAACTCGAAATATTCGGAATATACTAATTCAACCATTCTGAATCGATTGGCGTTCGCGAAATTGCTCTATCTCTAACCGTTCTCGAATTGAAAGTATCAATTCGAGTTGAAATGGCCTTTTCCCTACATTTTATTCGCTTTTCCTACCGAATAATATGTCCGAGCAATTCAAACAATATATTTTCGGTCTCAGCGTCAAATTTCACGTATATAGTGCGAATTTCAAATGGATCTGCCGATTTTGTATTTTGCGTGATTTTTCGCTTTTCTAACCGCATAATATATCTGAGTAATTCAAATCATATATTTTCGGAATCAGCGTCAAATTTCACGTATATAGTGCGAATTTCAAATGGATCTGCCAATTTTGTATTTTTCGTGATTTTTAGGAGTCTACAATTTTTTTTTAATTTTTTCAAATTATTTATTTCTTCTTCGAATAACTCGAAATTTTTGGAATATACCAATTCGACTATTCTGAATCCATTGGCGTTCGCGAAATTGCTCTATCTCTAACCGTTCTCGAATTGATAATATCAATTCGAGCTGAAAAGGCTATTTCCCTACCTTTCATTCACTTTTCCGACCGAATAATATGTCCGAGCAATTCAAACAATATATTTTCGGATTCAGCGTCAAATTTCACGTATATAGTGCGAATTTCAAATGGATCTGCCAATTTTGTATTTTTCGTGATTTTTAGGAATCTACAATTTTTTTTAAATTTTTTCAAATTATTTATTTCTTCTTCGAATAACTCGAAATTTTTGGAATATACCAATTCGACTATTCTGAATCCATTGGCGTTCGCGAAATTGCTCTATCTCTAACCGTTCTCGAATTGAAAATATCAATTCGAGCTGAAATGGCTATTTCCCTACCATTCATTCACTTTTCCGACCGAATAATATATCTGAGCAATTCAAATCATATATTTTCGGAATCAGCGTCAAATTTCACGCATATAGTGCGAATTTCAAATGGATCTGCCGATTTTGTATTTTGCATGATTTTTAGGGGTCTACCCCTTCAATTTTCTTTCATTTTTCAAGTTATTTTTTTCTTCTTCGATTAACTCGAAATATTCGGAATATACTAATTCGACCATTCTGAATCGTTTGGCGTTCGCGAAATTGCTCTATCTCTAACTGTTCTCGAATTGAAAAGTTCAATTCGAGTTGAAATGGCCTTTTCCCTACATTTTATTCGCTTTTCCGACCGAATAATATGTCCGAGCAATTCAAACAATATATTTTCGGTTTCAGCGTCAAATTTCACGTATATAGTGCGAATTTCAAATGGATCTGCCGAATTTGTATTTTGCGTGATTTTTAGGGGTCTACCCCTACAATTTTCTTTCATTTTTCAAGTTATTTTTTTCTTCTTCGATTAACTCGAAATATTCGGAATATACTAATTCGACCATTCTGAATCGATTGGCGTTCGCGAAATTGCTCTATCTCTAATCGTTCTCGAATTGAAAAGTTCAATTCGAGTTGAAATGGCATTTTCCCTACCTTTTATTCGCTTTTCCGACCGAATAATATGTCCGAGCAATTCAAACAATATATTTTCGGATTCAGCGTCAAATTTCACGTATATAGTGCGAATTTCAAATAGATCTGCTGATTTTGTACTTTGCGTGATTTTTGCCCTTAATTTTTTTTTCATTTTTTCAAGTTATTTTTTTCTTCTTCGATTAACTCGAAATTTTTGGAATACACTAATTCGACCATTCTGAATCGATTGACTTTCGCGAAATTGCTCTATCTCTAACTGTTCTCGAATTGGAAACTTAAATTAGAGTTGAAATGGCCTTTTCCCTACCTATTATTCGCTTTTCCGACCGAATAATATGTCTGAGCAATTCAAATCATATATTTTCGGAATCAGCGTCAAATTTCACGTATATAGTGCGAATTTCAAATGGATCTGCCAATTTTGTATTTTTCGTGATTTTTAGGGGTCTACCCCTACAATTTTTTTCATTTTTTCAAGTTTTTTTTTTCTTCGATCAACTCCAAATTTTTGGGATATACTAATTCGACCATTCTGAATCGATTGACGTTCGCGAAATTGCTCTATCTCTAACCGTTCTCGAATTGGAAAGTTCAATTCGTGATGAAATGGCCTTTTCCAACCGCATAATATATCTGTGTAATTCTAATCATATATTTTCGGAATCAGCTTCAAATTTCACGTATATAGTGCGAATTTCAAGTGGATCTGCCGATTTTGTATTTTGCGTGATTTTTTCAATTTTTTTTCATTTTTTCAAGTTATTTTTTTCTTCTTCGATTAACTCGAAATTTTCGGAATATACTAATTCGACCATTCTGAATTAATTGGCGTTCGCGAAATTGCTCTATCTCTAACCGTTCTCGAATAGAAAAGTTCAAATCGAGTTGAAAGGTTTTTTCGCAAATATTCGGCCTTTCATTCTCGTTTCGGGCAAAATCTTGTATATGAGCATATAAAAATCTTATATTCATCAGATCAGCATGATTTTTCCAATTTTCCCTATTCTAAGTAAATTCCAATTCCTTTCCTTTTTCCAATTCCTAACGTTGGCCGTGGTGGCAGTGCTGGTAGAGCGTTCGCCTTTGGAGCGAAGGGTCGAGGGTTCAAAGCCTCGCATGGTCATCGGTCTCGTGCATGGCATCACACGTTAAAAGGTAAGGGTTGCGTTTTCCCTAGCTCACACAAGTCTCTCGAAGACTTCCGAGGGTTGCACGTAGGGGTGTAATCGGTTGACGGAAATAACAATTGTAACAATTTTTTAACAACTTTAATCGGGTAATTTTTTTTCTTTTGTATTGAAATTCGACCATTCTAAATCTCAGAGTTGCTCTGTCTCTAGTTGTTTTGAATTGAAGAGTTCGAATCGAATTGAAAGGAGTTTTCCCCCCAACATTTTGTTTAGATTTTTGGCTCAGTTTTGTAAAATTAAAACTTTCTTTGGATATGCACACCAAGTTAATCATGGAGAGGATCAGAAGCAAGGCATGTTTGGACAATATAATATTTGCCAATGACATTAGCCCTAAGGTAAATTAACAAACACTTCAGTGACAACTTTGCTAAAACTGATTCGATAAAGTTCTCAGAAAATGTAGACTGCTTTTGTAATGAGATTACTGTGGAGACTTACAGAATGAAAATAATAGTATAAATTTCATGTCGTTGCTGAAAAACGAATCTTGGGAATCTTGGCAAATGAGTGTTATCATCAGGTATTCTTTGTGGAGTCAAAAAAGGAAACAGTTGGAGCCATCTCGAACATTGTAACCTCTTTATTCTTATTAAATTACACGTTGTAATAGGCGTTCAATATCCCAAACAGTTACCAATCAGTTAAAACCGTATTCCATTCATGTTTGAGTATCAATCAGATGTATGGAAATCACGGAACAAAACTCAATTAAAACATTCCACTTGAAGGAGCTTCTCGATAAGATCCACACCTTTCAGAAATGAGTAATGGCTTCTTCTTAAGTTCTTAAGAGTCCCCGAAACTTGTTTCCGAAACATTTTTACGACCGTAAGATAAAATGCGTTTCTCGCTACTAGCTACATTAGCACGTATCTTTTAAATCACCGTAAAAACAAGTGTTTATTTCCATATCGATATCATCAACAGAATTTTCGGTAGTGGTGTTTTGTTTTCTGTTTGTTCTTGGTCGTAAATTCGTCAACACCAGTTAGCTGGTTAGCGTCGTCATAAACCGTATAAAAGAGTTGTTTGCTCGACGAAAACAGAGATTACCCTGCCTTTTTGAAACAAAGCTTATTGGTGATATGATGAAAATGATCATATCAATGACCCGCCCAAGCGTCTATAAAGTTGGAATTTGTCATCGCTATAAAAAAGGCCAAATGTTCTAAACATTACGCAATTTGCTGATGATACATCCTGATCACTCCAAAATCCAAACTACGAGGATGTATTGATATCTAGTTAGCCTAGACCAGTTCCCTGCATAAACAAAATATTGCGTTACCATAGCAACGAACAGTAACTTATTAGAAGTATCAGTATAAAGTTTGACGTCAAAAAAGTAAACCAGAGTTACGCATTATATTAAAAGAAAAAATGTGTCCACCGAAATTGTGAAAATCGAAAAATTGGAGTATCGAGCCATCATCAAGTACCTGTATTTAAAAGGGTTGAGAGGTAAGCAGATTTACGAAGATATGCTTAGTACCGTTGGTGATCAATGTCCTTCGTATGCGACCGTGAAAAATTGGACTGCAAGCTTCAAAAGAGGTAAATTTTCCATTGAAGATGATGACCGATCGGGAAGGACAGTTTCTGTGTCAGTCCCCGAAAAGGTAAAGGTAAAGTTATCGGGCTCATTCTCCAAAAAAAAAAAGTAAAACTTACGTAGTTTTGTCTCCTGAACACGAATCTGAAATAATTTTGTGGGGGTCTCAATTACTTTAGGAGTTATAGCAATTTTAAAGTCGAAAATTGTAGATTTTCAGACACGAATTTTGCAGTCAAAATTTGCACAAAATGCCTCCTTCTTTTTGTTGACACTGTCATTAAACACTAATCTATGCATATTTCACAAATACAAACACCAAATATTAAAATTATACTCAAAAACTTGACCTTCTTTTACTAGCGATTCTAACCCAACTTTTGTTTGGTTTTTAGTAATTTTCATGATTGCAGTAGGTTGGTTACCTGAGATTTGCGCCGCCAACTATTCAAATTCAAATATGAGCAATAACTTCCCCTTCATTGTTATGTTCAATTGTTTAATTTGCGCCATGACGGCGCAGATTCAGTGATACCAACTTCTTATGAGCATGTAAATGAATAACAAATAGGTTAGAATCACTAGTAGAAGAAGTTCAATTTTTTGTGTGAAAAAATTAGTTTTTGTGTTTAAAAACGTGAAATATGGATAGATTAGTGTTTAATAACAGTGTCAACAAAAAGAAGGAGGCATTTTGTGCAAATTTTGACTGCAAAATTCGTGTCTGAAAATCTACAATTTTCGACTTTAAAATGGCTATAACTCCTAAAGTAATTGAGACCCCCACAAAACTACGTAAGTTTCACATTTTTTTTTTTTTTTGGAGAATGAGCCCGATAACTTTACCTTTACCCCCGAAAATATCGATGCAGTTCATGACATGATTTTAACAGACCGTCGAAGTGGGCTAAAACGGATATCTGAAGCACTGAATATTTCATACGAACGCGTTCATCATATAGTTCACGTCAATTTGGACTTGAGAAAAATTGCTGCAAAATGGATCCCCAAATGTTTGAATGTTGACCAAAAGCGTGCAAGGGTAGTAGCATCGCGTTCGATCTGTGCTCGATTTGAAAACGATGTAGACTTCTTAAACCGAATTGTTACTATGGATGAGACTTGGGTACATTTCTACGATCCAGAAACAAAGCAACAATCGATGGAATGGCGACACTCCGGTTCTCCAAGACCTAAGAAGTTTCGTGTCCAAAAATCTGCTGGAAAAGTTCTTGCTTCAGTTTTTTGGGATTGCCATTGATTGATTTTTTGTTTAAGGGTAGAACAATAACTGGAGATTACTATTCGACATTATCTGATCACTCTACGGGAAAAAATTAAAGAGAAAAGACGCGGAAAGCTATCCAAAGGTGTTTTGTTTTTGCAGGACAACGCCCCTGCACACAAATCTTATGTTGCCATGCAAAAAATTCGTGATTTAGGGTTTGAATTACTAGAACACCCCCTTATTCACTAGATTTGGCTCCGTCCGACTATCATCTCTTTCCTCAACTGAAATAAAGTTTAAAAGGTGGTAAATTTTCCTCCTACGATGAGGTAATAAAAGCTGTGGAGGGGTTTGCAGAGCAAGAAAAAACATTTTTTTTGAAAGGTCTAGAGACGTTGCAGGTTCGCTGTAATAAATGTATCCAATTAAGAGGAGCATATGTTGAGTAATAAAATATTTTGACATTGAAATTTTGTTTGGTTCTAAGAATTTTTTAATATATCCTCGTATAAGTGTATTATTATAGTAGGTACGGGTGTGGAAAAATTCTATTTATATTACCCTTTCTTTCACTCCTACTTCCATAATACCAGACAATCACAAAAAATCAGAATTAAATTCTGTCTAAATCACTGCCGTTTTTCGAAAAATTATTAGGGTCCAAATTTATTTATTAAACTACAAGAAAGTATAAAGATACTTAAACACAGACAGTTTCGTTTACAACTTACATGAAGAATATTTCATAAATTGATGGATGTAGCCGTTCCCAGATAGCACATCATATCGGCTGAATCTTGGTTCCATATTGGGCCAATATAGATATATTGTAAATGTAAAATCAATATTGGTCCAATATGGATGAATATTCAAAAAACAATATTATATTAATAATATTGGTGGGTTATTGGTTGAACTAGTTTTGAATGTAGATTATCACACGAAATATTGGGTCAATATTAGTTGAATAATTTCTACCAATATCGATAATACAATATTGGTTATATATTGTTTTCCACAGCTACAATAAAAATTGCAATCCAAATATTCCAGTCATATCGATTATAGGGGAAAAAAACTATATTGTATTTCCAAGTTTGTTAGAATATTGGTTGATTATCATTTCCACTTTATTTGGCAAAATGTAATAACTCATATTGAGTCAATATTGGTTGACTGATATTTACCAATATCGATAAAACAATATTGTCTTCACATCGTTTTTAACATCTAGAATAAATATCGCAATTCCAATATTCCCCTGATATCGATTCTAGGAATAAAAACTATATTGTATCTCCAAGTGTGATTACACATTGGTTGAATATCATTTCGCCAATATTCAACAAATCTTATGAATTAATATTGGGTCAATATTGGTTCAATAATATTTATCGATATCGTTAAAACAATATTGTCTTCATATTGTTTCCTACATCTAGATTGAGATGAAATTTGAATATTGGCCTAATATTCAATAAAACAAATTGAAATTATATCATGATCAAACCTAGATAAAAATCCGCTAGGTGGCTCTACATATGGAACGTCTTCTAAAACCTACGAAAGTATATTAAATACTTCTCACAACTTGTTTCAAGACAGCTCACTCAGTGGTTATGGCGATGAAAAGGCAGACTCTGGTGTCACCTTCATCAACTAATAGACATTTAATAATTTTCCAAGGTATATTGACATCCACCAATATATCGAAATGATATTGTACCAATATCGATAAATATTGTACCAATATCGATAAATATTTTGGGGCCATTAATAGCTTCAAGAATATTTCACCAAAACTATTTCTAAAATATTCAAACAATATTCGACCAATTTCGCAATATGTTCACATTTTACTTCTCGACAATATAACTTTTCAATATTGTGCCAATATTGTCAGAATATTGTATCAGCGATATTGTACCAATATCGCCGAACATTTTGAGGCCAATATCAGTTCAAGGATATTTCGCCAATATTATTCAAGTAATATTGGACCAATATCGCCGAATGTTCACATTTTTTTTCTCGCCAATATTGCATTTCAAATATTTCGCCAATATGTTCACAATATTGTATCAATATTTTACCAATATAGGTGTGCTACTTGGGTTACTACGTGGTAGGAAACCCATTGGTAAATCTCCCCCCCCCCCTTAGACCACTTTTAGCAGATATATTTATGAACAACTCGGAGACCACTATACTAAATTCCGAACTTGGTAAAAAACATATTCATTTTTGGTATAGATATGTTGACGATATTCTTGCCTGTTTCAGAGGTACCACACGACAGCTAAACCAGTTTCTGATATTTATAAATAATCTAAATAGTAACATACAATTCACACTTGAGGCAGAGATAGAGAGACAAATTAATTTCTTAGACCTAACCATCACACATAATCATAATAAATTTGAGTTCAATGTATTTAGAAAACCGAGCTACACGGACATTACAATCCCAAGTGATTCTTTCCATCCCGATAGTCAAAAATTAGCAGCATATAATTCAATGTTACATAGAGCGTTCTCGTTACCTTTGTCTGCTAATAATCTAGATACAGAAATTAAAACAATCATACAGATAGGACAAAATAATGGTTTCCAAACGGCCACAATTTAAAAGTTAGTCAGAAAACATCGTCTTAAATTTTCGCACAAATTAATATACCCCCAGGTCAAACAATCAGAAACTAAGAAATTTGTAACTTTAACGTACTTCGGGAGAAGAACAGAGGCTATTGCGGGATTCTTTAGAAAGAATAATATAGGAGTGGCATACAGGCAACATGCCAGGTTGTCTAATTTTGTTTTCAATGCCAAAGATAGAATAGCAAAAATGGAAAAATCTTGAGTTTATAAGCTTAAGTGTCCAGAGTGTAACGGTGTTTATGTGGGACAATGTGGACGTAATTTTTCAAAAAGATACGCTGAACATGAAAGGTCCTTCAGACTAGGAAAAAATGATTCGACGTTTTCAAACCATTCCTTGGAATGCAACCACAAATTTCCGAGTCTGAACGATACGGAAATTTTGCACTATGCAAGCAAGGGTTGGAAACTCAATTATTGAGAATCCCTAGAAATTCATAAACACAAATATTGTGGATGTAACCTGCTGAATGATCAACTGGATTTGGTCTATTCACCGGTTTTTAAGGCAGCGCAGTCACATTGTCGCAAATAAACAAGGTACAGGTAAAAGTCATTAATGACCGTTAGTCATTAAGACAGGCCTCGGGTAGAATTAAGGGTATTTAAGACGTGTTATTATTTCAGATTATTGTATTGTTTGATAATGTCCATATAGGACGAAACTGCAGTAACGTTGGTTACAAATAGAAGTGGTATAAAAACATAGAAAGTTTTATTTCTCATTTTTCGTGAAGAATATTTGTTTGGCAAAAGCTTTTTATAGTATTGACGAATTTTTAGAATTTGACTTCAACACCAAATCTTAAAAAAATATTCCGAAGTTACAATCTGTATTATTACTATTTATTCATTTTATTTTTAGTGGTGATAAAATTGTAATTCAATTGATTTTTATATATTACTAAAATTTAATGTTAATGATATATAATGTTTATATAATTTACTCAGTCCAAATAAATATACTCCTTCTCTTTTAGATATTACCTTTTCTTTCTCTTTCAGCTTCTTAGCTCAGACGGTGCACCAAGTATGTAGATCTCTCAATCTCAAGTAAGAAAAAAGATTTGAAGAAAAATAGTATCCAGTGCAATTTATGATAATAGTAATATTCTCAAAAAATAAATGTTATAGATTCAAACACAAATTTGTTTTCATTTATGAATCAAATGCAATAAATAAGAACACTTTTCTTGATTCTGGGTTTTCAGGAAGTTAACTTACAAGAGAACGGAATCTCTCAATATCTGAGAAAAAAACAGTATTGTTATTACAGAGAGTGTGCATAATATTTTAATATCTGGTTCCTTTAAATGATTATAAATCTGAAGAAGAGTAAATTATGAAATTTCAGATAACTTCACACATTAATGAGTATAATATATTACCAAAAAAACAATCCATTTTCCGAAGCTAAGCTATATGCAATAGCTTTATTTGACATGACAGATAATATTTTCAAGGATACAGATGAAAGTAAAACATCAGCTCTCATCTTAATAGACTACTCTAAAGCATTTGACACAATCAACCACCAGATTTTATTTGCCATTTTCCATTTTGTTGACTGCTCAGATAGTTTTTTAACTAGCTACGTATCAGATAGATCACAACATCTAGAGACTAAGCCTGGCAAATCTTCTCTGCAGCACAAGGATCTATTTTGGGACCATTACTTTTTTCCTTGTATACGAGTAACATTGTAGATGTTCTAGAATATAGCGAGACATATCTGTATGCTGACGATTCACAAATCAATTATTTTTTTCACATTCAGAGCTGCATATGGCTGACCATATCATAAACCAAGAACTTGACAAACTTGTACAAACTTCTCAACATTTTCTCAATATAAACCATTCGAAAACCACTCTAATTTTTGGTAGAAATAAAAAAACAACTATGAAATTGATATTACAACAGCTGACAAAGACTTATCATGTACTAACGTATCCAAAAATCTTGGACTAGAACTTGATACTGACTTATATTACTCTTCAAACCTCATTTCAGTAAATACATTAAGATGGCTTATACAAACTCAAAATTGGTATATACCCATCGCCATCTCAACTCACAAACTTGAAAAAAAATCTTCTTTCAAGTGGGCTTTGGAGAGTCCACACAGGATGGTTCTAGGCCGGGAAATTGTATGTTTGTCCTAGTTGCCTCTAGTTTGTTTTCAGGGGTTTTTTGTAGTCCCAAGTCGACTTAGAATAAAAAATGTTTGACTTCAGAGCTTTCAGTGCTGCTCTGACAGTATACAGATTTTTCCACTACGGGTGTCCCTTTCGAGGCACTCTTGGGGTAAGTATTTTCATGTACTTCTGCTTGAAAGATGCCATTAAAGAGATTCGAATAGTTTTGAAAGGAATTATTTCCCAGTTCAGATGATTAGTGTGAAGTTATCCACACTTTACTGTCCACAGTTTATGACGTGGTGGCTGTCGAAGTAGGGATAGAGCAGAATTTCTGGGCAGTGTTGCCAAATTTCTCAGGAATCCTGGGACTGATTATGAAATAGGGAATGTGCAGAATAAACTTTACAATGATCTGTACAGACGCGAATATTTATTTAAAAGCGTACAGGGCGAGCTATAAGGAGAAACATATACAAAAATATTATTATTTCCGAAACTACTAAGAGTTCGAGAACGAAATCGATAGAGTGGTTTAAACATACAAAAATATACAGTGTGGTGAAATCTCATGCCATCCTAAAGCGTACAGGGCGAGCTATAATGAGAAAACTGAACAGAATTATTATCATTTTCAAAACTACTACGAGTTAGAGAACGAAAACGATAGTGTGGTTTTTACTACAAAAAATATACAGTGTGATGAAATTTTATGCCGTGCTAAACGTACAGGGCGAGCTATAAGGAGAAACATATACAACAATATTATTATTTCCGAAACTACTACGAGTTCGAGAAAGAAATCAATAAAGTGGTTTTTACAACAAAAAATATACAGTGTGATGAAATTTAATGCCGTGCTAAAGCGTACAGGGTGAGCTATAAGGAGAATCCTGAACAGATTTATTATTATTTCCGAAACTATTACGAGTTTGAGAAAGAAATCGATAGAGTAGTTTAAACATACAAAAATATACAGTGTGGTGAAATCTCATGCCATCCTAAAGCGTACAGGGCGAGCTATAATGAGAAAACTGAACAGAATTATTATCATTTTCAAAACTACTACGAGTTAGAGAACGAAAACGATAGTGTGGTTTTTACTACAAAAAATATACAGTGTGATGAAATTTTATGCCGTGCTAAACGTACAGGGCGAGCTATAAGGAGAAACATATACAACAATATTATTATTTCCGAAACTACTACGAGTTCGAGAAAGAAATCAATAAAGTGATTTTTACAACAAAAAATATACAGTGTGATGAAATTTAATGCCGTGCTAAAGCGTACAGGGTGAGCTATAAGGAGAATCCTGAACAGATTTATTATTATTTCCGAAACTATTACGAGTTTGAGAAAGAAATCGATAGAGTAGTTTAAACATACAAAAATATACAGTGTGGTGAAATTTCATGCCGTGCAAAAGCGTACAGGGCGAGCTATAATGAGAAAACTGAACAGAATTATTATCATTTCCAAAACTACTACGAGTTCGAGAACTAAATCGAAAGAGTGGTTTCAACAGCAAAAAATGTACAGTGTGATGAAATTTCATGCCGTGCCAAAGCATACGGGCGAGCTATAAGGAGAAATATTAACAGAAATATCATTATTTCCCAAACTACTACGAGTTCGAGAACGAAATCGATAGACTGGTTTTTACTACAAAAAATATACAGTGTGATGAAATTTCATGCCGTGCTAAAGCGTACAGGGCGAGCTATTAGGATAAACCTGAACAAAATTATTATTAATTCCGAAACTACTAGGAGTTCGAGAACGAAATCGATAGAGTAGTTTCAACAACAAAAAATATACAGTGTGATGAAATTTTATGCCGTGCTAAAGCGTACAGGGCGAGCTATAAGGAGAAACATATACAAAAATATTATTATTTCCGAAACTACTACGAGTTCGAGGACGAAATCGATAGAGTGGTTCCAACAACAAAAAATATACAGTGTGATGAAATTTCATGCCGTGCTAAACCGTACAGGGCGAGCTATAAGGAGAAACATGAACAGAATTATTATTATTTCCGAAACTACTACGAGTTCGAGAAAGAAATCAATAAAGTGGTTTTTACAACAAAAAATATACAGTGTGATGAAATTTAATGCCGTGCTAAAGCGTACAGGGTGAGCTATAAGGAGAAACCTGAACAGAATTATCATTTTTTCTGAAACTACTACGAGTTCGAGAACGAAATCGAAAGAGTGGTTTTAACTACAAAAAATATACAGTGTGATGAAATTTCATGCCGTGCTAAAGCGTACAGGGCGAGCTATAAGGAGAAACCTGAACAGAATTATTATTTTTTCTGAAACTACTACGAGTTCGAGAACGAAATCGAAAGAGTGGTTTTAACTACAAAAAATATACAGTGTGATGAAATTTCATGCCGTGCTAAAGCGTACAGGGCGAGCTATAAGGAGAAACATATACAAAAATATTATTATTTCCGAAACTACTACGAGTTCGAGAACGAAATCGATAGAGTGGTTTCAACAGCAAAAAATGTACAGTGTGATGAAATTTCATGCCGTGTCAAAGCGTACAGGGCGAGCTATAAGGAGAAACCTGAACAGAATTATTATTACTTCCGAAACTACTACGAGTTCGAGAACGAAATCGATAGAGTGGTTTAAACATACAAAAATGTACAGTGTGGTGAAATTTCATGCCGTGCTTAAGCGTACAGGGCTATCTTAAAGGAGAAACCTTTAAGTATGTAGATCTCATCAAATTTTTTCACAATTTGTTTTTACTTCAAAATTTGCATGCAACTTTGAAGAAAATCACTGACTTCATAATAATAGCATGGTAATTCATTTTTACCAAACAATGTTTCCCGAAATGAATTTCATTATAACCTATTATTATTAAAAAATTTAGAGATAACTTTTTGTTTTACCAGTTTTGGAGAATTTATAGAGATCATACCTATCGTTTGGTGTACACATGGAATATATACTGAAAATCGTGAAGAAAAAGAAAGAACAGAAAAATTATTCTTTTTTTCATGCGAACATGTTTCTTGCTTCCTTGCTTTTTCGATTCTTTACGATTTACTGACTTGTAAAGAATGTATTGGAGACTGGCTTATACCTACTACGTTCTCTGAATACAGTTTTGCCCACATATTCATAATTGTCCATAGTATTACTCATTACTCGAAGCTGTCAACTGATGAACTATGATTTTTTGCATCATGAAAGTAATAATTCTCTGAAATGACATAATTCGTTGAAAACTTAACATATCTTCACTTGACACTGAGTGTTTTTTACGGTTCTGTTTCAAATTACAATTGATTCATGTTCAATATTCCAGCCAATACTCTCCCTTACAAGAATATTTATAAAATGTGAAATTGATAATTTGAAACATTCCCGGCAGCTAGATAACGATCTTGGTCTTTTTACATTTTTTACTTTTAGAGTTATCTCAGAATATCTCAGAGAACATTTTTCTAAATTACATGCATTCAATAATTATGATTTTGTTTGTCAGCAATTATATTGACCTGAATTATGAGGCAACCTTTTATGAAGTCCTACAAATACACTGTGATTTGATCTTGTACTGATTATTGTTAAAGTTTGTTCTATATTGTGAGCCATATTGAAGATTCCGGACATGTTTTTATATGAAGTGATAAATTCGTTACAGAACTACGCTCTCAAACACAAATGACGTATATAATATGTTGACAGGTTACAAATGAGGAGCAATTATGAAACAATAACGACCTTTCTTCGAATCAGAATGTGAAAAATACATTCGACTAGCATCAATCGGAAATAATAATAATTTTGTTCAGGTTTCTCCTTACAGCTCGCCCTGTACGCTTTAGCACGTCATGAAATTTCATCACACTGTATATTTTTTGTTGTAAAAACCACTTTATATATTTCGTTCTCGAACTCGTTGTAGTTTAGGAAATAATGATATTTCTGTTAATATTTCTCCTTATAGCTCGCCCTTTACGCTTTGGCACGGCATGAAATTTCATCACACTGTACATTTTTTGCTGTTGAAACCACTCTATCGATTTCGTTCTCGAACTCGTAGTAGTTTCGGAAATAATAATATTTTTGTATATGTTTCTCCTTATAGCTCGCCCTGTACGCTTTAGCACGGCATGAAATTTCATCACACTGTATATTTTTTGTAGTTAAAACCACTCTTTCGATTTCGTTCTCGAACTCGTAGTAGTTTCGGAAAAAATAATAATTCTGTTCAGGTTTCTCCTTATAGCTTGCCCTGTACGCTTTAGCACGGAATGAAATTTCACCACACTGTATATTTTTGTATGTTTAAACTACCCTATCGATTTCTTTCTCGAACTCGTAGTAGTTTCGGAAATAATAATAATTCTGTTCATGTTTCTCCTTATAGCTCGCCCTGTACGGTTTAGCACGGCATGAAATTTCATCACACTGTATAGTTTTTGTTGTTGGAACCACTCTATCGATTTCGTCCTCGAACTCGTAGTAGTTTCGGAAATAATAATATTTTTGTATATGTTTCTCCTTATAGCTCGCCCTGTACGCTTTAGCACGGCATGAAATTTCATCACACTGTATATTTTTTGTTGTTGAAACTACTCTATCGATTTCGTTCTCGAACTCCTAGTAGTTTCGGAATTAATAATAATTTTGTTCAGGTTTATCCCAATAGCTCGCCCTGTACGCTTTAGCACGGCATGAAATTTCATCACACTGTATATTTTTTGTAGTAAAAACCACTCTATCGATTTCGTTCTCGAACTCGTAGTAGTTTGGGAAATAATGATATTTCTGTTAATATTTCTCCTTATAGCTCGCCCGTACGCTTTGGCACGGCATGAAATTTCATCACACTGTACATTTTTTGCTGTTGAAACCACTCTTTCGATTTCGTTCTCGAACTCGTAGTAGTTTTGGAAATGATAATAATTCTGTTCAGTTTTCTCATTATAGCTCGCCCTGTACGCTTTTGCACGGCATGAAATTTCACCACCCTGTATATTTTTGTATGTTTAAACTACTCTATCGATTTCTTTCTCGAACTCGTAGTAGTTTCGGAAATAATAATAAGTCTGTTCAGGATTCTCCTTATAGCTCACCCTGTACGCTTTAGCACGGCATTAAATTTCATCACACTGTATATTTTTTGTTGTAAAAACCACTTTATCGATTTCTTTCTCGAACTCGTAGTAGTTTCGGAAATAATAATATTGTTGTATATGTTTCTCCTTATAGCTCGCCCTGTACGTTTAGCACGGCATAAAATTTCTTCACACTGTATATTTTTTGTAGTAAAAACCATACTATCGTTTTCGTTCTCGAACTCGTAGTAGTTTTGGAAATGATAATAATTCTGTTCAGTTTTCTCATTATAGCTCGCCCTGTACGCTTTAGGATGGCATGAGATTTCACCACACTGTATATTTTTGTATGTTTAAACCACTCTATCGATTTCGTTCTCGAACTCGTAGTAGTTTCGGAAATAATAATATTTTTGTATATGTTTCTCCTTATAGCTCGCCCTGTACGCTTTTACATAAATATTCGCGTCTGTACATAATCAGTCCCAGGATTCCTGAGAAATTTGGCAACACTGCCCAGAAATTCTGCTCTATCTCTACTTCGACAGCCACCACGTCATAAACTGTGGACAGTAAAGTGTGGATACCTTCACACTAATGTTCAGATGTTACAATTTTCCAAATTCTTTTACTGTGATTCTCACTCAACCTAATTTTACGATCAGAGTAGACTGTTTTGGCTGCCGAGATAAGTTTTTTCAGTTGTTGAAAAACTCCCTGAAAAGAATTCCCTGAAAAAAAAACGGAATAACCCCCCCCGGAAAAAATCACGGAATAAAGACCTTCGGGAAAAAACTCCTAGGAAGAAAACCCAACGAACATTTTGAAAATACATTTGGTAAGGAATAATTTTTCAGTATGATCTCACCAGAACAGAGTAACCTTACGTAGACATTTGAGTGTGTGGAAATTGATATAGTAGGTCGTTTTTGCACCAGTTTTTAAATATGTTTTTTTTTTGTTTATTTTGTTTTTTTTTTTTAAATAAAAAAAAAATTCCTCTGGCTGTTTATTCTGGTTTTTTTCTTCTGGTGGGTTCTATTTCCGTTTTTTTCCTTTTTTTCCTTTTTTTTCCTGGTGTACTTTCACTGTTTACCCCCAATACAGTTACGTCACATGCGTTTGTCTGCAATAGAGGACTTCGGATAAGGATTCAGTGATGCCACCACACCACTTTTGGCTTTAAAACTCCTGGCACGTTTTTCGGTAATTTTTCTTCATGTCAGGGTTCCTGGCACCCTCAGGTACCCCGTAATATAATTGAAATTGTTCATAACGACGGAAATATTGAGATTTTCCATAAAATACAAAACACTAGGGACTTTAATTTTGTTTAGGGATTTTTCTTTCAAAATGGCGCTAAATTCAAAACTAGAGCTAGAGTTTTGTTATTGAAAGAGGTATTGTGTAGTCTAGGAAGTCCGTAGCAAATGTGAACAAGAGGCCCTTGATTTGCATTAAGTATTAAAGTATAGAATAAAAAATAAAACAGCACATTTACAAAAAGACTTTCCGTGATTTAATCCGATCAAATTTGGACACTCGTCAAATCAATATTTCTAAGTTAATCACTTTCTATGTTCATTATATTGAAGTCGTTTGATGTTCTTGTTTCATTGTGCTCCTTAACACATTTTTAAAACGCTTTAACGTTGACATAGAACGTTCTCCGCTGTAGTTAGTGATTATCAAAATCAAGTGAATGCGAAACACTATTCCAACATTTGGGAAACACGATTCCAATGAATTTTATGTCAGCAGTTTATAAACTTGAAGTTCCCGAGCCTCGTGCTTTTTCATTCTGCTGTCAATATCAGCAGCCACATCTATTTTCAGCAGCTTTGCAAACTGCACCAGTTCGTTGCCCAGACTGTCTTCCACATTGTCTAGGAAATAATTGAGGATAGTTCTTTTTAAGATCTTTTCTGCCGAAGTATTCCAAATACACTAGTCACTTGATGGTAAGCTTCCATGCATTTAGCTAATGCAGACAATTACAACAATAAAAACATGAATTTCAAAACGTTGTCCGGGTGTTTGATGTTCTACAACTTCTTCGAGTGTTTTTATGCCATATTGTGCTGCCTGGCTTCTGTTGTTATGCCATATTGTGCTGCCTGGCTTCTGTTGGACGTTTTCAGCTGTATAAATTTCGGAAACACTTCTTTCTTAATGCAAATATTGAAAAACCAAATGTTTTGGTTAGTTATGGCACAACGAAGCAGTAGCTTAAAGTACCACAAGGCCAAAAAGCTAGTCGTAGCTTCCTTCAAATTTCTGATTGATTCGTCCGTTATTTGATGAAGATCCATAGTAATTGTATAAACTAAAGACGATTTGATCTTCACACACTTTTATTTCACCACGACATGTTTCGCTATCACAGTAGCTTCTTCAAGTGATTATACAATAAGCTACGTACATCCATTTATATACCCTGAACATTAATTACAACTAAAAACACACTTAACCAGACAGTTGATAATTCTAATTAACAATGGTATACCTGCCCTACCTGCATTAATAAAATTGTATCCGAGATGACAAAAGTAAACATTCTAGTCTTCGAGTGTAGTAGATAGAGCCTTCTTTTATGAGGTCTGTCAGTAGAGCTGTTGCTGAAATGGTCGTACTTTGTATTTCACTTGGGTTTTCTTGAAGTCGATTGCTGATATTCTTCACAGCCAATTAGGGCATTGGCTTTTGCCTCTATATCTGAAAATTTGGATCGTATTGCTTGGAAGTAGCCTTGTAATGATTTATAAAGAGCGTTAGTCGCTTGCAAGTGTTCTAGAATTTCATTCCACGCTATAGTTATTATTCCCATTTAACTTTATTCATTTTCTGTAGATGGTATAAAAAACATATCTTACTTGATAGTTTTTTTACTTTGCGCACAGGCGCGAGGCCCCCCAGGCGCGGGGCCCGAAGCATTTGCTTACTGGCTAATTTGCTAACTGGTACTTGGTAGCATGCTAGCTGGCAAATGCGGCACTGAGTGTAGGGTTATTTCTTTGTCGGTGCACATTCGTTCCATGAAAAAGTTCAAGAGTAGAAATGATATTCAACCATTTTAACTGTTATGATCACATACCCACAAAACTGAAACAAAATACAAATTCTGTGATGTAACCATTGTAACCTCAAAGTATTCAGGCCAAGAGCATTTTAATCAGAAAGGTAATAAGGTTTGTTTAACCGTGAAAGTTACCACTCAGAATATTTTCAAGATAGATCCACTATTTGGCAACTAGGAAACGTGAAATATGCAATTTTTTTTTAAATCAGGAAAATGATATATTTTGAAATTAGCGCCATTTAGTGAGAAAAATCCCTAAAAAAATTAAAGTTCCTAGGATTTTGTATTTTATGGAAAATCTCAATATTCCCGTCGTTATGAACAATTTCAATCATATTACGGGGTTCCTGAGGCTGTCAGGAACCCTGACATGAAGAAAACTTGCCGAAAAACGTGCCAGTAGTTTTAAAGCCAAAAGTTGTGTGGTGGCATCACTGAATCCTTATCCGAAGTCCTCTATTGGATATCTGTATCTCTTGAGAGACTTACTAATAAATAAATAGATAAAAACTATGTATTTTCACACGACTGAGTAGATCTTTTCGAACTAAAATCCGATAATTCAGTCATTTGTTTGGAATTTCCTGATCACATATTTGCTGTTCAAACTGATTGCGACGAATTCTGATTTACAAGCTCGGGGGTCAATGGAATCTCCAGAAAACTTGTATAAAACTAGTATACCGTTGTAGTCGATGTGCATAGTTTAAATTTTTAATGAGAACCTTTGTTGGTACCCACCTTCCAATCATGTTCAGCGCTAATTTCTGGCGACGTGAAGTGTTAAAAGGAAGGTCAAGTTCTTGTTCAATTGCTATTATCGGATAATGCTCGAATATTAATTTCTCGTAAAGGCGGCCATATACGTTGACGTTTTTGGGACGAAAACTTTACATAAACGTGTGTGTACTAGAAGTCTTGGTTTTTCACAGTATATTACCTCATATTATCAAGATATTGTTAAGTGCAGAATGACTGAGGTTTACTGAGAACAAAGGAAAGTTCAGCAAAGGTATTTTCGAAGCAAATCGTTCGTTTAAGTGCGTTAGCCAAATACATACATTTGTAGCATTTCACTCGATATAATGAAACTATGGTTCAAATGATTTTCACATAAGATAAGAGGGTTTACAAAACCACGACAATTGTTTCGCTTTACAAAAGCTTCTTCAAGTGGTGAAGATATACTAAATTACATATTTGCTATGTTACCTTAAATACTTATCCAAAATTAATTAGGGTTCGGTTGTATACCTAACTCCCAGTTAATTCCCGATAGGTACTTTTACATTTCTGTTATTTAAATCTAACCTTTCCAGGAAAACAAATTGATTAGTGGTGACGAATTTAATTCGAGTTGGTCATTGAGCAAGTACTGAGAATTTTTCCATTTATTAATCTCCATACTTTCTAAAAGATTTAGATTTAAATTCGTCACCACTAATCAATTTGTTTTCCTGGAAAGGTTAGATTCAAATAATAGAAATGTAAAAGTACCTATCGGGAATTAACTGGGAGTTAGGTGTACAACCGAACCCTAATTAATTTTGGATAAGTATTTAAGGTAACATAGCAAATATGTAATTTAGTATATCTTCACCACTTGAAGAAGCTTTTGTAAAGGGAAACAATTGTCTTGGTTTTGTAAACCCTCTTTATGTGAAAATCGTTTGAACCATAGTTTCATTATATCGAGTATAATGGATTTTCATCAAGTATCGGCTATATCAATTCAAAATTTGTAGCATTTGTGATATCTCATTTTCAATTAACGAACTACATAGCTAAAGCAAGAATAATTTGAATAGGTGATCATTTAAAAGAAAATAATTCCATAAAAAGCAACCACACACACACACAAAGAGAGGTCTACTAGATTCTGTTCGACGTTTAGCAGCAGGTGATTGTCCCGAAAATATAATTCCATAGTTTAGTTTATTTTACTGTTACACAATAACACGTTTGTAGCAAGTCAAAAAATAACATAAAAGTAATGGTGAGTTAAACAATTTGAGAATTTGAATTAAACAATAGAAACAAACAAAAAACCAACAAAAGAACACGAAGATAAAATATAAAAATATAAAAACAAGAGTGTGTTGACATTATAAACTTTCAAAAGGATTCACGGATTCTTTAACAGAATAAAAACAAACCCTGGGAAGATAATTTTTCATTGTTTTTTTTTTGATTTGGACATACTAAGGAGTTTAATATTATCGGGAAGACAGTTGTAGAGGTTGAAATCTAGAGTGTTCTTTTGTGATATACTCAATCGATAGTGATTTGTACGAATTTTGTTAGATTGTCTGGTATCATGATCATGAAGGTCTGATTGCTTAATCAATGGAGTTGATTTTTTATGAATTTCTGTGAGAACGTTGTCCAATAATGAAGTGGACAACGGCATTATTCTTAGTTTCAAAAAAAGATGTTGCGTTCTATCCGTATTCTGTTTGAGTCGATTTGTGACCAACCAAGTTTCTGCCTTCTCACTGACTTCATCTGATGGTTCAGTTGCATTTTTGTCCGAGTAAACAAAAATAGTGTCATCGGCAAACAAATCAGATTTGTATGGACACACGAAATTACTGATGTCATTTACATAAATTATGAACAAAAGTGGTCCCAATACTGATCTTTGGGAAACACCATGTTCAACGAGTTTAAAATTCGAAATGCAATTATTTCTACTGGCTGCTTGATATCTATTGGACAAATATGATTTTATGAGGGATAGAGATACTCCCCAGATGCCATGATGATATAGTTTCTCCATATATTCTCATATATAGTTTTTCCATATATTCTGATATATGCTAGCCTTGACTGAATTTCTGCAAAAAAGTAGTTTTGCAGGATATGAGTTGTCAGGACTTTATACATATAGCGGATCTGAAATGTTTTCAATAGTTTTGTGGGTTGCCCAGTATAGTGTATCACTTATAGTGAGACCTAAAAACTTATCAATGTTAACAGTAGTGATGTTCAAGGTCAGGTTAATATTTTCAACATGTTTTTATCTTATATGGAAGATAAAAAAATCGGTTTTCGCCGACTTTTTAACAGCTTATTTTTCGATAAACATTTGATATACATTTCTGACAAAATCAATAGCAGCTTGTTAATTCAAATCATGAGATTTTTCAGATACCAAAATCGGTACAAGATAACTTTAAATTCTAATAGATAGTTCACAATCTCTACCAGATACAGGGAGAACATAATTGGAGCTACTACACTTCCTTGAGGAACTCGTACTTCCACAGGTAATGTGCTGAAATAGTGTGAAGTGGTATATTTATGAGATATTGATACATATGAATTTCTATTTGCAAGAAACGATCTGAACCAATCATGTGCTCTTCCTCGTATACCGAGTCTCCAGAGCTTTTCTAGAAGCCAAGTGTGTGGTACACAATCAAAGGCTTTGCTCAGATCACATAATACTCCAATTGGACATTTTCTTTTGTCAAGGTCTTCCAGAATATAGTTAACAATGTTTTTCTGAATCCATGCTGTTTGTTGGTATTAGATTAAGTTTCTCTATAGAAGGATTCTAGAATATTATATTAAAAACAATTTAAAAGTGATGGTGCTAAAGAGATTTCATTATAATTATCTAATTCATTTCTAAAGTATTGTTTGTACACATTACTTTTGATGATTTGAGTTGAGCCTGTCTCGAAAGAATAGTTCACAATATGGCTGATGGGTGATAATAGAAATTATTATTAATTGATTACATAAGATAAACCATGCATCTTAGATGGATGAACTTGTCATTTGCTACCCTCTACCAATTTAGAAAGTTTCCGTTTCAGTTTCAGTTTATTATTCAGTAATACGCAGATGTTAAAGCATATAAAAACTACGCTACACTAAATCTCACAAAAAATTTTCACAAAATCATATACAAATATGATTACCTCTTTCGAATTTCAAAGGACCTATAGTTCATATAAATTTTGATTGATTTCTTACAGTTATTATTCCGAAAAATAAACAATACACGCTTTAATTAACAGCCAATGACTTCAATTCGTAAAAGGTGTCCATACACTGAAAACAAACGAATAATAGTTTCCATTCTTATGGAACAATCTCTGAGTAGTTTCCAGTTCCTTCTAAATGGCTTCAACCAGTGATTATGAACTGTCATGAAATTTTTGAGAAACATCATGAAAATTTTGATGAACGAAATCTTTGTTATGATGTTAATGATAAAGACTTGAAAAACAGGACAGGAAAACAGTGGGTGAAAGGTACAGTTAAAGATATGATTAATGATGATAAGTCCTATATTGTACAAGATGAGAGTGGTGGTATATACAGACAAAATAGAAAATTTCTGAATAAAACTAATCTGAAGATCAAAATTGATGATGGTGGGATGATGAACTGAGAAATCAAATATCGAATCAAATAATTCCAATCGATTCAATAATCATCCTCAATATTTTCCCAGCCTCCAATATCCAATAAGAGAATGAGTAAGATTCCAGAGTATTTGGATGACTACGTCATTGGAAGTACTGTGGTGTTTGATGATAATGATGAAGGTATTGTCTGATCCTACTCCATTTTTTTTTTTAATGAATACGTTTTATATAATGTGTCGTATGCATAAACCTTGAGCAAATACTTTTACTTGGATTTCTTGAAACGGACGTATTAATTTTTTTGAGTTATGAGTGAGACAAACCTATAGTAAAAGCATTTGCTACCTTTTATGAATACTACCGATTATGTATTCATAGTTATTATTCATAGTTATGTGTTGCTTTGTATATTCTGTTACGAGTTTAGTATATTTGGGTATCCGGGATTAAAAACTTGTCTTAAGAAACTTGATGTAAAGATTATGAATAAAAGTACTTAAAACACATTTATTCTGTGATATTTCGGAGGAAGAAAGTTGTAGAAAAAAACATTTTCAATTTAGGTTTATTGAAAGAAAAGCAAACAGGCAACAGTTTTCTTTCGAGTTAACTTATTCTGTTCTTTAGGAACTCTATTGAAGCACTGACTTTTCGTTTAGTTTTAATTGTTATTTGTCCAAACTGATGTTCAGTTAACTGGCACTGAAGTTTGTCTGCATGTAAGCCATGGTGGTAGAATACATTCACATTTCGCATCTTTCATTGTCCCATAGTAGTCAACTTTGGTGACCAAGCCTTCCCCTAACTGTAGAATCTTCTGTCCAAATTTACACGTCAAATCTGTGAAAAAAAAATCATAATAGTGATATGAACCCCAAAAAGGAATAATCATTCTCAAATACATATGAATAACTTTCTATTTTTCTGGTCTGGTCCATTTGTCAAGTATCCACTATTAGTTCTTAAATTTCAAAGTTATGGAGACCCAATGATTTATAGACATACGCATTTTCTGTAATAAAATACCCACACTTTGAGAGAATGACAATGAAATCAATCCATAAAAAATGAGGCTTTTTTTACAGAGCGCGTAAATTGTAGTGCAGCGTAGGTGTACCCCCGTTTTGAAACGTAAAGTAGGTCGTGTATGAAACTTTGCCAAAAATCTAACAGATAATAATGAACGGTCATAATTTTTTATTGGAGTCTTGCCAATTGGTTCATCATCCACCATATTTTCCAGATTTGGCCCTCTGTGACAATTATCTACTTCGAAACATGAAGAAATGGCTCGGAGGTAAGGAATTTAGGTCAAATAAGGAAGTAATTGCTGAAACAAAGGCTATTTACAGGGTTTACAGAAACTGAACAGTAGAAAATCGTTGGATCCGAGGAGACTATGTTTAAAAATTATTTGAGTATGCAGAGAAAATTTGTACTTTCTGGCTCAGTCTTATAACTTTTCGTATACCGAAAAAAATGTAGTAGGTAACTAAACTAACTGCATTTGATAAAGTTGCAATACTGAAGGTCTTAGATTACAGTGAAATAAGGACAATACAATAAATCCATCAAATTGAAATGAAAAAACTCGTTTCAAAGCCTTACCGATAATTTCGTTTGATATGCCGACACCTCATTTACAAGATGATTTGTGACTATCCAGCAAAATATTTTGCATTTTGCCGCACGTCAATTAAGGTCTCGTGGACCACGGCGTTTCCTTTGAACCTATACGAGTTGTTCCAATTGATATTCTTCCGAAAAACATCTGGAGAAAAGCAAGGTTAGACAGAGTTAAGAACGAAAAACTAACTAAGGAATTTGAAATCACAAGCGCTTATGAAGAAAATAAGAAAGAAAACAAGTTATTTGACACATACGGCTGGAGCCATAAAGATAAAGATATCATTGGAAACAAAGATTCAGAAGAACAAAAATAGTACAGACCACGGAATAAATATGCATGGAGGCAACAGACATCAAAGATAGGTAAATGAAGATCTGAACCGTAGAAGAGTTGAAAGTTTTATCAAAAGAGATGAAAATATGGAATGACCACATGAAATGGAGTGTATTCTGATTGTCAACTTTCCTAAGGGCTAGCAACAGAGATAGAGATAGAAAAATTCTGTTTATCAAGTCGACAGCATAATTTTGAAATGAGTTGCGTTGGAACCTCTTTTTCGTTTTGATTTTCAATAAGCTCAAAAATTTATTGAGTATAGTTATAATAGCTACCTGGATTTTTTTCTGCCTTGGTGTTGATGGTGATTACCTTATCAGTTGATGATGCTGAAATAAAATCAGAAAACATTAGTATCCAAATTTTGACATGAAACCGAATTTGTTATATTAGGAATGTCTGTTGAATAGAATAGAATGGTCTTTATTCAACATATTTTTTTACAGTATATGATAATATTATAAGGTTTTGTCCGTTTTATTGAAAATTTTTACGATTATTGTAAAAATTGATGAAACACAAACAGATTTTGGATAAATAAAAATATTTATTTATAGTTGATGGTAGTTTTTTCCGCAATTTTCATTTTATGAGGTCGCCCAATTACTTACAATCATTATGGGGTACTTTTAATTGAGATAGATAATTCAGTTCAAAAGTTACACCGTTTTGTTCACACAGGGATCTCAGTATCGAACAGAAATTTAAAAAATTACGTTTTTGTTTTCTGTTTTTTTGGAATTTTTCAATACGTTTTCCGTCGATAAAATTAAGAATAGTTTCCCTCATTTCAATATGTGTACTTTATGAATACTCAAACCGTATGTATATTGATTAGGGCGACAGCAGCAAATTATTATGGAGTCTACAGGGTAGCTCAAAAAACTGTGACATATCAAAGTTGAATTTTTTCAAACAGAACATCTCCGTATTTCGTTACACGTTTGAAATAGTCAGGAAAAATACTATGATTTCATATAAGTTACTATGTATCCAACTCTAACCGTTCTCGAGTTATTTGAATAACATGAAAATGTATAGAAATCATCCATTCGAAATCTGATCATGCATCACAGAGGTTCTGGGCTATTGATTTCGATACAACTCTTTTCTCGAAATTATACAGAAAGTTCAGAAATCATTGTTGCTTTTTTATAATTTTGAAGCAGAAATCGGGATTAAAACGCAGATATATTTTATGTAAAAACTTAAAATTTTGTAATGAGTGCAATGAGTACAATGTATTTCTGTGTTGCAGCATTCAACGGAATTGTTTTTCTAGTTTTCATAAATAAGTGAGGAACAAATATCCTACTTTATTATTATCAAGGTCTAGATTCAAAGTATTACAAGTGATAACACTATTTTTGAAAAATACACAAATCAGAGTAGTTCTAGAACTCCCTAAGATTCTTCATTTTATTTGGCATCTCAAAATCTATGGTAATTATGTCTTGTGCTTGACGAGGTTATATAGAAAAATATAGCTCTCGAACAATTAAAACAATCATAGGATACAATAACTAATCACATCAATACTTACGACAAACCCAACCACTTGGGCAGCAAATTGGACCCTCGTCAGAATTTTCGTAGTAAGGAGCGCAATTCTGTTCGATTTTATCCGAATTGCGAATTTGTACTGCGCACTTCTGTCTTTTGCAGTGGGGCTCTTCGAGTTTGCCATTGAAGTTTTTGGGACAGACGCACTTCAGGCATGTATTTTCGGGGTAAAACTTCTGACCTTCCAAATATTTTGTGCCTCCCACTTCACATTCTCCAAATTCCTTGGTTGGTGATGCTGGAAGGAAAGATGTACTGATTATTTCTGATCATTTCCAATTTCCACCAACTGTACAATATGTAGAGCTTCATTGTATGCAACTGTGTTATACAGGACAAAAATATGCAGTTTCATATCAAAACCAATTTTGAAACCATTGAATACCTCACAAAATAAGATTATGAAATTTTCTGGATATCATTTCATCATTCAGAATGGAAATTTTCACGTTTATTAATCTAAAAAAAATAAGAAAAAACACTCCAATCTCTCCTATGTTGTGTTTCTGATAGTAGTTATCTAACCAGACAATCTGATAACCTAGAAACTATGCAAATCAAAACTCAATTTGGCACAAATTCATTGTATTTTCGTGGTATTATAGCTTATAATAACATGCCGAAACGAATAAGATCTATTATTCTCCTCATTCAAAGAGGAATTTAAAAAAAATTTCATTTTTACTGAAGATGACATACTCAATGTCTCCGATCAATATCATCAGCTCAATACTGATTTGATATTATATATTTAATTGTTAACTATCAACAATATCTGATATTGTTTTTATTTTTTTCATGTGTATATTTATATTGGTTGTCCCTTATAATGATTTTATGTTTCTTGGGATTGAGTTGATGAATAAAAATAAAATTGAGGCAAAATAGAATTTGATCTGTTCCTCGCTTCCTAATACGAGGATGTATTGATATCTAGTTAGCCTAGACCAGTTCCCTGCATAAAAAAAATATTGCGTTACCATAGCAACGAACAATAACTTATTAGAAGTGTCAGTGTAAAGTTTGACGTCAAAAAAGTAAACCAGAGTTACGCAATAAATTAAAAGAAAAAATATGTCCAGCGAAATTGTGAGAATCGAAAAATTGGAGTATCGAGCCATCATCAATTACCCTGTATTTAAAAGGGTTAGGAGGTAAGCAGATTTACGAAGAAATGGTTAATACGCTTGGTGATCAATGTCCTTCGTATGCGACCGTGAAAAATTGGACTGCAAGCTTCAAAAGAGGTAAATTTTCCATTGAAGATGATGACCGATCGGGAAGGCCAGTTTCTTTGTCAGTCCCCGAAAATATCGATGCAGTTCATGACATGATTTTAACAGACCGTCGAATTGGGCTAACTAACGGGCTAATTGGGAAGCACTGAATATTTCATACGAACGCGTTCATCATATAGTTCACGTCAATTTGGACATGAGAAAAATTGCTGCAAAATGGATCCCCAAATGTTTGAATGTTGACCAAAAGCGTGCAAGGGTAGTAGCATCGCGTTCGATCTGTGCTCGGTTTGAAAACGATATAGACTTCTTAAACCGAATTGTTACTATGGATGAGACTTGGGTACATTTCTACGATCCAGAAACAAAACAACAATCGATAGAATGGCGACACTCCGTGTTAAATATGGAGATTTTAAAGAAATACGAGACTTTTTAATTGGAAAATTTATAACTTTTATTTGACGTTTTTGTATATACAATTGTCATTAAATTCAAAAGTAAACAACATTCTTCTATCATAACTACACGTAATACAATAACAACAATAACAATACAGTGTGTTTGTTCAATATGAATCAGCAACTCCGCTGCAACGCTGCTAAACTCCTCTACTCTCAACATTCTCCCACCTTTTGCAATGTTGGATTGCAAAAATGATTAAAATCCATATCGATCGGGAGCTCTGACCAAACGTCCAGACCTGGTTGACACCGCTGGCTCATCTTTTTCTTTCTTCTGTTTCTTCTGTGGCGATAGGTCTTCGTTCTCCTCTTCGTTCGGTAATCCTTCGTTAGGAAGTCCTTCTTCGATCTCATCCTCCTTGTTCGGTAATCCTTCGTTGGGAAGTCCTTCGTTAGGCTGCTTTCCTCCAGAAGTTTCGCAATTTTTTGAATTGTATTTGTCTTGTGTGAGTTTGCCCTGTAAAATATCCGAATCTTCACTGGATGTCGAAATTTCTAGTGGATAAATCCTTTGATATGGACGTAAAATTTCACCTGAATGTATTTTGATACGTGCAACTCTCGCAATGTTATCTTTTCCGCCATAAATTTTTCCAATTGGTAAAGCTATTCTTTTCGTGTTGTCGGATCCAACCAGGACTATATCACCAATGGCTAACTTGTCGCGCCTCCTTTGACCATAATGGACTAGCTTTGATAAATATTCATTCCTGAACCTTTCTCGAAGGTTTTCCCTCAGCTTCTGTAGGTATCTTAATCTCTTATTCATGTTTGTTTTACTTATTTCGTCTAAATCTGGCACCTCAGAGCTCTGGATACTCGGCAAAAAAGATGAAGGAGTTATGGGTACTAACTCTTCACAATCATCCGAAGCATATGTGAGTGGACGTGAATTTTGAGCGCCTCACAGTCACAGAGTATTGTCATTAGCTCCTCGTAATCAACTGTCTTCTTTCCCAGATTTCTTCTCAGCAGTTCCTTTACCATTCTCACGATACGCTCCCACCATCCTCCCCACTATTCGACATAACTGACCACTCTACAGGAAAAAATTAAAGAGAAAAGACGCGGAAAGCTATGCAAAGGTGTTTTGTTTTTGCAGGACAATGCCCCTGCACACAAATCTCATGTTGCCATGCAAAAAAGTCGTAATTTAGGGTTTGAATTACTAGAACACCCCCCTTATTCACCAGATTTGGCTCCGTCCGACTATCATCTCTTTCCTCAACTGAAAAAAAGTTTAAAAGGTCGTAAATTTTCTTCCAACGAGGAGCTTATAAAAGCTGTGGAGGTCTGGTTTGCAGAGCAAGAAGAAACATTTTTTCGAAAGGTGTAGAGACGTTGCAGGTTCGCTGTAGGCTAAGAATTTTTCAAATATCCTCGTATATGCAATCGATATAATGTTACACTGAAAGAAATAATATTGTAAGTGATAACAAAACGACTTGGTTAACAATTTTCTTGTTAGGGTAGCAATAATTTTCATTGAAACATACCAAACTACTGATTGTTGCATTGCTACAGGAACAATATGGAAATTGTTATCGAAAGATTGTTATTGTGACAATACATTTCAGTTGAAAGAACAAAACTTCAGTGTTACAAGAACAATATGCAAATTGTTATAGAAATATTGTTATTTTGATAATACAATTCAATTGACTGAACAATGTTATTCAATAGTTTCGACAAAACAAGAATTCAACCGAATACTGAAATTTATTTCAGCAATAATTGACTTGTTATCACTATCCAAAACTGAGAAATTCAGTTATAGACACGATACCTATTATTGTTAGCGAGGATGAAAAATTAATTGAAAAAGTAGAAGACAATCCTCGTTTAGTTATGATGCCAAAATCGCTTGATAAAGCTACAGTGTAGCGAAACATGTCGCGAATATAATAAATTTCGTGGATATTTAACCATGTTTTACCTTAGTGTTATATACAATGGATTTCCATCAAGTGAAGACAATGCGAATATTTCATCCACAATAATTATTGTTTTTCCATATTACGATTTACGCGCTCTTATAATTCAATTGTATATATAACACATTTTTACATTACCATCCACGGAGCCCCCGTGGCCTCATGGTTAGTGTTGTTCGCTATCAAATAGTGCGAATTGTTCACGGGGTGAAAGAGGCAGCTCATCAAGGGCAAAACACGGTCATGGTTCTGCTCGACATGCAGAAAGCCTTCGACTCGGTATGGGTTGAGGGTCTGATATCCAAAATGCTGATGGCAGGCATGCCTTCATATATGGTAAGGTTGATCAACTCTTACCTCGTCGGTAGAACTTTTGCGGTAAGAGTGAACAACACAAGATCCGCAGAATATCCAATCGAAGCAGGGGTCCCACAGGGGTCGAGTCTGTCACCACACCTTTACTCCCTACATACCTATGATTTCCCTCTATGCGATAGAACGAAAACGGCCATATACGCGGATGATACCGCTATATATGCCCATTCGTTCTCGAGCGTTGTAGCTGCGAGGCAGGTTCAATCTCGGTTGGACAGGGAAATCATACCGTACCTAGAGGAGAATAAGATTGTGGTTAATCCGGCCAAGTCGGAGGCAATCAACTTCTCGAAGAAATTCAAGTTTTCGAGAATTCCACAGGGGTTGACTGTCAAAGATGAGGCTGTTGAGGTCTCGACCAATGTGAGATACCTGGGGGTACAGCTTGACAAGCGGCTAACATGGCACAAGCATCTCAACCTGGCTATCCAGAGGGCTGCGGCAGCGGTGAAACGCACGTACCCCCTAATAGCCAGAGGATCACACACTAGCTTGAGCTGCAAAATGATGATATACAAGCAGATCATCAGACCTGCTATGTTATACGCTTGCCCGGTGTTCTGCAGCCTGCCCAAAACTCCATTTCTGAGACTGGACAGGATGCAGAATAAGGTACTTCGGATCATCACTAATAGTGACAGATACATCCGTTTGGATGCGCTGCGCGACCTTGCGGGCGTTGACTCCATCCCGACACATGTTAGAAACTTGTCATATAAGTTTTTCAAGTTCCACCTTCCCAAAAGTTCTCTCAACAGGGATCTTACCAGGCTCAGGGTATATGATAATGAGCCCCGCAAACACGGAGGGCTCATCTATCAAGCGTTGGATATCTTTCACGAAAGACGGGAAGAACCGGTTCCATAGGGAACCTAGTCGATTCTGAAACGCCCAGTACCACGACCCGGTTTTTTGCAACAGCCTTTTCCGGGATGTCGTCGAACTAATTGTCCTCATGAAACTGCCTAAAGCAATATCTACATTGAATGCAAATGTACAACACGCATAAGCTTTGCAGGAGGCGTGGATCCTACCAGCTACACCCATTACAAATTGAAATATTCGACCACCCGTTAACATCAGCGGAGGCGGATACCAGCGCCCTCACACGGGGACCCTAGGTACCCCTTGGCACAAGCGCTCACCCCCCTGACTGGCAACGTTTAGAGGGATGAGGCGGCTCTCTGTGCGTCCAAGCTCTCCTGTCCTCCCCTAGTCCACGAAGGACGAGGAAGGCCGAAGAGATTTGTTAGGAATACGTCAAGTTGTATGACATGTTAATGCATAATTTTATAATAAAACCCCTATTTATTTATTTATTTATTGTTGTTCGCTACCAAACAATAAATCGAGTACATCGACGGTTCAAACCCACAACTCTTGAAATCTTTTTTTATTTAACGGCATTTTGATCATCTTTTGTTTCGTTACTCCAACCATACTCACTTAACAATTTTGAGATGGTTAGTGTAATTATATATCTGGTTGTGCCTATACTGACAGAAGTATATGGTTACTGTAACATTATTTTTTGTTACCCTAACCAAAAATTTTTTTCGGTGTAATTATCAGAATAAGCATTTTCAAATTTTACTATGAACATCACTACTGAATATAAAAGGATACTCACGACAATTTTGTCCCGTAGAACAGCATTTATCGACTTCATATTTCCTGTAGCAGCCTGGCATGAATGGAACAACCCCAAGCCATTCTGGGCAATCCAAAACAGCACAAGTGAATTTTCCTCTAGAAAAAAAATCAAAATATTCCAACTCAAAAATATAAGCAATAAATTTTAGCGACATAGCGACTATTAGAATAAACGTAAATATTTGTTTACAAACAAGCTTTCATTTATAAACTATTGAAATAATAAATAAACCTGAAAAAAAAACTTTTTGGATAAAAGTCTTTATTCAAACGAACTAAAAAGGAGAAAATAAATTTTGAAGTGAATTGAACCCATCATTTTGTTACATTATAACTATGACTATTGGAGTACCTCAAGGATCAGTGTTGGGGCCGCTGCTATTTATATTATATTGCAATGATGTCGAAGCTGCTGATGCTGATAACACATGCGTTACGTATGCAGATGACACATCTCTTTTAATTTCGGACAAGGACGACACATTTTCAAAGGAAAGATGTAACATAGCGTTGAAAAACTTGGCTTCCTGGTGCGGCACTAATTCACTTCATTTCAACTCTCATAAAACTTTATCTGTAAGCAGTGGCGGATTTACCAGCAGGCTGAGTAGGCTGGAGCCTAGGGCGGCAAATTTTAAGGGGCGGCAAATTTAGTTCATAAATTTATTATTTCGGTTTACAAATTAAAAAAAAAAATTATTATACACACACATAATACGAATTTCGAAAACTGGAGAGAAATTGAAATATTTAACAAAAATCGAAATATTCTCATATACAGTGCTAATTAATAAATATTTCAACATCTCTGCATGAACAATTCCTAAACGCTTTACTAATTATACATTGATGATTATGAACTTTTAGAATATCGCGATTCGATATTATAATCGAAATTTAGTAATTTTTACATATATTCTTCACTGATAACTGCTATAATTTTTTCTCCTTGTACCTAATAATTATGAGATCTGCTTACCCAATTCAATCGATATAATATCGATGGTCTAATAAAAATACTGACTAAAATTGACTAATTTTTATTAAATAAAAAACTAGTTCAATATCTTATAGAGATCATATTAAACAAATAACTGATAGTTAAACGACTGTAACTTGACAATAAAAAAATTCCCTCCACAAAATATGAAGTGAGACAATTTGCTCATTAGAAAATTGATACATTTTATCAGTTAATTATTTTATTTGCAGTAAGAAAAAGTTTGGAAAATCCAAATGAGCAGGCCTTAAGCGCTCATGTCGTACACGAATTATTTAAATTAAATGTTTACATCAGTATATTTGATAACTTTTTCGCAAAGCCAACTTTTTCAGAAAATGCCAATCGGAATGAATTAATTATAATAAGATAAAACAATACTCAGCTGCAATTTTTTATTCAACGGCTTCTCTCCAGTTGAACAAGTATATTAAAAAAAAATTGAAGTGTCAGAGCAGAGAAGAGCAGAGAAGGGTCAGAGCTAATGAACAAGATTTCGTACGACGATATAATAAATGATTTTGCGAATTCAAAGTCTCGCAAAAAAGTATTGTAATGCTTTTATAATTTAACTTAAATCATAATGCTAACAAATAATAAAGAAAAGATATATTTATTGTATTGTTTTTAAACTGTGAGTGTAATAATAAATGTTAATCAACGTTCGCCAAATGTATGTTTTTTACGTAAGCTTAATTCATATTTTGTAGGTATTGTATAGTTTTAAGACATACCTTACCTTACTTTAAAAGTGGTATACGATTGAGATATTTTTTCCTTAAAATAATGTTTTTTGATAATTCTTTGCTGTAAAAATAATCAAGGATCTAACACGGTACCATAGTTCTCAATAATAATAACTATATGGGAAAAGTTGATGTAACGAGGATGATGGAGCACAAATTATAAAGTTGGAATTTTATTGATAGAAAATTGATATGATTGTGGACTAAGATATCAAAATTTAGAGGCGGCAAAAATTGAATAGCCTACGGGCGGCAAATCTATAAATCCGCCACTGTCTGTAAGGTTTCACCACAGACAGAAAATCTGTTCCAACGTTGAAATCAAAATGAATGAAAATGAAACAACCCTTTCTGTAACCGATGAATGTACAATTTTGGGACTCACGTTTATAATATATTCGTAATGAATGAAAATGTAGCTTTTGAAGTTGATTTATTGATAATGACAAAATACAATTATATATCCCAGAAAACAATTCACCACTGCTCACTACATATAATCACAAAATTATACAAGGGATATTACAACGTTAGATAATTGTCTGGACTGGAAGAGTCATTGTAATAAACTCATATCGAAACTAAGTTCTGTTTCGTATCTGATACGAAATCTTAAGTCGATTTTAACTACTGAACAGTTAGTGAACTATTACCATGCACATATAGAATCAAGGATCAGATATGGTGTTTGCATTGGGGAAGCTCCTCACTGGCTCCAAATGCATTTATTACTAAAAAAAGACTACATTTATCTCACAACTTTGGATCCGCTCAAAATGGGTTTGACTTGACTGGATCCGATACACCTAATCGATATATACAGTGTTCGGATTGTATTGAATCACTCAAGTCCATTCCACAAAATATAGGATTGGACCCAGTCGATCGCCTTGAAGAGAAGTGAAATTACGAGATAAACGAGTTTGAAATTGATAAATGACAGGTAAAAGTAACCAAATTCAGATTAGTGTTTATATTGACAACTGTCTTTCTCAAAATGGAGAGCAAAATGATAATTAGGAAAAGAAACGTATGGTCCAAAGAAGAGAGCAGATCCACAGAACAACGATTCGTGATTTAATTCGCAGAACACAAGAAATTTAAGGTTACGAAATTCGACATTTTGCTATGAAGTTAGCTTTTTCAATCGGATTGAAGAATAGGATTCTTCGATCCACTTAAATATTGCGATATAAACTGAAGGGTGGTTTCACTCGACTCAATGCTATTGAATTTGAAGCGGATAGAGATCGTCCAGATAAACATAGTCAGTTGAATTTCAACAGGCGTTAATCAGAGAACCTCCTGCAGGGACTTATACAGACATTTTAAAATACTTACTTTTCCGGATATTTTCATTTTTGAAATGTGTGTATTCATACAAACCTATAGATTTTTTAATCTGTGACGTTACCTACACCATCATTTATTTCCTCATACATAGTGTATTACATTTGAGCGTACCTATGACAATTTTACATATTTTGTATGTTTAATAATTATATTATTATTTTATTTGTATTAACATATGCAGACACAAAAACCTGACTTATCCTATAACTTTGTAAGTTCCAGAGGATTAATAAAGTGATTTGATTCGATTTGAAAATATGTGGTGGAGAGACTAAATCATTATTTACCAATAAATATGAAAGAACTCTTAGGAGAAAATTGTAATGTTCGCTAAGTTATTTGTTTTCTTTCTGACATAAAATTACTACATGAATTTTGAGTTGTCAAACACTTCTGTACCGCTACAAACGCTAATAACCCTTTGTGGTTGAATCGATAAATTTAAAAAATAAAAAAAATTACTTTAAAATTTATTTTCTTCTTTTTAGTGGATTTAAATGAAAGTACACATTTATTTAGCTATTTTCACTATTTTTCTCTCAAATAAAATGAAATAACTCGAAAAAATCATAAATATTTTTATAACAAATCTTCCCACATACAGAGAACCCCGCACCATTCTTATGGAAAAAGGGTCCCGGTGAAATTCGATGAATTTTTGATATGATATAGTTCAAGTCAAGCTGATCAAAAGTGTCCATGGGCCCAACTCAATCCTATGGCTAGTTTTCGAGATACAGGGTGTCAAAGTTGGTAAGTGGTCATTTCTTTAAAGTAGTATTGCTTTCAGGAAAACATCTAAAATAAAAATGTATTTTGTGACAGATATTGCTTACCCATACAGCAATACTTCTAGACTGGTTTTTGATAAAAAATATTGTTGGATACAGGGTGAGTCCAGCATTATTCAAAATGAAATTCTCAATCAACCCTACGAAGTGAAGATGTGACCAAACCAAGTATCACACTGATATGCTCATCATTTGAATATGTCAAAATTGATAAATTCAACATTTTGTACAGGGTGAGTCAAGATGTGACAGTTTTTATGGTGACATTTTGTATATCTTTATTTTATATTTTGAGCTTTAGGGATACCAAAACCAGTCAACATATTTCTTGAACAAAATTGATATACAGTATGAGACAAACACTAGGTGATGACAAAAATTGCGAAAAGGAGATTTTTTTATAACTCATCCTGTAATTGATTTGTTGAATTTTTGATATGATGAAGTTCAAGTCAAGCTGATCAATAGTGTTCTTGGGCCCAACCTTGAAAAATAAACAGTTTTTTCTCTACCAGGTGTTGAAGGTTTATGGATAAGACTAACTCAGTTATCTACATATTCCACTGAGCTTATAATCATATTTTTTGTTTTCAATTCTCACTTCAAGAGTTTGGTAAAGGATATTCATTATGTACATTATGTACCAGACACCATTATTGAACTGATCCATCTAAAATAATATTCTGTGATAATTATACTTACTCACCGACTGACCCTTCGATCATTACCAATGGGAAAAAAATTGTCAGAAGTTATTCTCGTATTGTTGGTTTCCTCTATTTTTACTATTCTATGGGTATTTCCCTGGACGTTGCTAATATTATTATTAATAATAATACTTCCTCATGAACACTCGTAGAGCGTACCCTGATCGGGCAGAGGACGGTTATTATTATTATTTTAGCCGTGGTGCTCCGGGACGACTTACTGATTTTTGGTGGCTTATTCACTTTTCAGCTGAAGGAAAACCCGAAAAACCTACAGCTCCACCTCGGGTGGTCCGTGTGCACTCCAAGCTAGCACTACACGGAATTGGCTTCTAGAAAACTCACAATACACTTGATTTCCAACGAGGCATGTGGTCGTCTATCGATAACATGAAAAATACACTTTTACCACCACTTTGTTGGAAGTCTGAAGACCCACAGTATCACCCCACCCTCTCTCTCTCTTTCTCTTCTCTTTTCCTCTCGCTCTCTCTTATATTTTATTTGTTTTTGAACTGAACAACCCAGCATTCAAATTCTTTACCGAGATATTTGTTCCCTGAGAATTGAAATGTTCAAAAATTAAAAATCAATAAGATTTTTTTTTCTTCACACGATGTTCCCTAGGCGTAACAGGAAGTTTCCTTTTGTGAGAAGCTGGAAATGAAAAATGTAAAAATATTTTAATATAAATTAAACGAATCGACAAATATAGATCAAAGTGTTTGAAACGGTTTATTTTTCAAGGTTGGGCCCATGAACACTATTGATCAGCTTCACTTGAACTTCATCATATCAAAAATTCAGCAAATCAATTACAGGATGAGTTATAAAAAAATCTTCTTTTCGCAATTTTTGTCATCACCTAGTGTTTGTCTCATACATTATATCAATTTTGTTTAAGAAATATGTTGAATGGTTGGTGGTCAAGTATCCCTAAAGCTCAAAATATAAAATAAAAATATACAAAATGTCACCATAAAAACTGTCACATCTTGACTCACCCCGTACAAAATGTTGAATTTATCAATTTCGGCATATTCAAATGATGAGCATATCAGTGTGATACTTGGTTTTGTCACATCTTCACTTCGTAGGGTTGATTGAGAATTTCATTTTGAATAATGCTGGACTCACCCTGTATCCAACAATATTTTTTATCAAATCCAGTCTAGAAGTATTGCTGTATGGGTAAGCAATATCAGTAGCGCAAAACATTTTTATTCAAGATGTCTTCCTGAAAGCAATATTACTTTAAAGAAATAGCCACTTACCAACTTTGACACCCTGTATCTCGAAAACTAGCCATAGGATTGAGTTGGCCCATGGACACTTTTGATCAGCTTGACTTGAACTACATCATATCAAAAATTCATCGAATTTCACCGGGACCCATTTTCCATAAGAATGGTGCGGGGTTCTTTGAAGTAACCAAAAAATAAAAAATTGCAAAACTCACGGATTATGACAAAAACAGCCAACGTTGCAAGTATCGTATGTGATATCATCATCAAGACGTTCACCCATAGGTAAACTCCGGCCTCTGAACATGCAGGTATTGTTCTTCACATCGAAATTACAATCGAACTTCACGGGACATTGGTAACCTTCTTTCATCACTGGTTTGCAGCCGATATCTTCATAAAGGATGATTCCCAGCTTGTCGCAATTTTCATTACCTGAAACTTTAATGAAAACTATGAAAATATCAACATATCAACATATTTCAAAGAATAAACAGTGGAAAAGGGATTGAAAATCAAATATTCCGCAACATTCTACACTAGAGCAATTTTAAGGAAAAGCAATCAATAAAGAAGAAGAAGCAAGGAAGACTTGAAAATTATGGTATTTTAATATTATACAAAACATGACATAGTTTTTCCTATAATAATGTAATGCATGTCGGGGCGTGGCGCAATGGTTAGAGCGTCTGACTCTGAGTCGAAAGGTCCGGAGTTCGAACCCTGGCTGGGCTGGGATTTTTTAATTTAATTTAACCGATTAAATTATTAAAATCTCGTGGCTAGACTAGGGTGAGTCCTGCACGATTCGCTGTTGCGTTCCAATTAACAGTGCTGCTCCTAAGGTGGCGCATGGAGTTAGTAGCAAGGCCTACCCATAACACATGGCTAATGACCATAGCAGTGATGCCAAAACACCAAGGACAAAAATGTAATGCTTGGATCCTTTACACATTCACATAGAAGGCTTATTCTTTCAAAAAATGTCGAATTTGTAGAAGGGTGCAATTTTTTTTAATTCAATTTTTGAAGTGATATTAGGATCAGCTCTTTGAAAAAATTACCCTTTCACAGTTCACCCTTGTCTAATTATATTTTCGATTTGATATTCGGAATCAGCATCACGTTGAGTTAGTTACATCTGAGGGATGTTTACGATTTTTCGAAAAATAGAAAATAAAAAGTTTTGCTAAATTCGATTTCCTTTCTAATTGCCCTTTTCCAGTCCTTTGTTGAATTAAATTTTTGATATTTAGAATTAGCTCGAGTTGCGTCTAAGGAAAGTTTGCGATTTTTTGAAAAATGAAAAATACCAATTTTCACAAAATTCGATTTCCTTCTATATAGAATATTGCATTTTTCGACTTTGATCATCTGGAAATAATTCAAAAATTCAAAATCCCGCGATTATAACTCCATCTTATAGAAAATTTCATTCTGAATCCGAAAATGTACCTGTTTTTCGAATTAGAGTGCAAATTCTTTTGAAAAATGTCGATTTTGTCAATGGGTGCATTTTTTTGTAGAATAGAATAGAATATTTTATTTAACTACGTTACACAATATAATGTTTGTAGCAAGTCATGTTTGATTTACTTCTGAAAGTAACGTAAATGGTGTAAAAACTGTAAAAAAAAAACAAAAGAAAGACTGTGGAAGACTAACAAATAAACGAATAAACAAACAACATCAATCACAGGCACAAAAAATTGTATAATTATATAAATATATCAACCTTTTAAATCAAACAGTGAGATGTTTCAGTTGGGAAATATGTGCAGACCAGTTGAGTCTATTGTCTAATGTAATGCCTAGTAATTTAACCTGAGTCGTTTCACAATTGGAGATAACTTGATTATTAGGTTTTGAACGTGAGTGGGCCCGTATCAGGCCCACCACTGCGGCCAATGGCCTATTGTGGCTCAACTTGATTATTAGCAGAAATCTGGATGTTTTGTCTTTTTGTCTTTTTGTCTTTTCACCATTCAATTTTTACTTATTAGATAAAAACCACTCATTAGTACTATTAGTAATCTTGTCGAGATGAAACTGTACCTGTCATTATTATTATTATCTAATTAGAATAAAAGTGGTGTCGTCCGCAAAGAGAACTGATTTATGCGGCATCATATACGTACACAAGTCATTCACATAGATGACAAATATGAGAGGGCCCAAGCCCAAAACAGATCCTTGTGGAACTCCATGCTTGACAGTTTGAAAATTTGACAAGATACTGTTGATCATTACTGCTTGTTGACGATTTGTTAGATAGGTTCTTATCAATTGAAGTAGAATACCTCTAACCCCGTAACAGTTTAATTTTTTCAGCAGATTTTCATGTGAGACGCAGTCGAACGCTTTCGACAGGTCACATGGCATCAACGCAGAATGATTTCCCTGCTCAAGTTCCTCAACTACACCTGAAACTACATCAAACACTGCTTGTATTGTTGAACGCGAGTTTCTAAATCAATATTGGGAGTTACTGAAAAAGTTATTATTCTCAAAGTAGGCATAAAGCTGTATCTTAATTAGTATCACAATCACTTTGCTGAAAATTGAAATGATATAAAAGCTGGTGAAATAAAAATTATTGTTTTATTCATTGGTGTTCGAGGAACCATCACTAAATTCTTCAAGATTTTGCTAAAAAATTCAATTTACCTATGAAAATTGTTAAATTTATAGCACTTCTGAAATTTTCCATACGAATAATGAGAGCACATATTTATTGTCAATGATAGAAAACATCTCTTCAAATAGTCTTAAGATATTTTGAATTTATTATTTATTGTATTCTTATACATTTTTATAGTATTCCTTATTATTTATACAGACCACAAATGTTGGTAGGATGTTATTATTTTTTATAATAAATTTATATATGGACGGCAATTATCAATGACAATTTCGAATTTGATCGCCTGGGAATATTTCAAAATGGCTCAATCCCGCGAATGTTACTTCATCTTATAGAAAATTTCCTTCTCAATCCGAAAATGTACTTGTTTTTGTTATCATAAGGCTGAGCTATTAATAAAATGTCGATTTTGTGGAATGGCGCATTTTTTTGTCAAAAAAAAGCCTTTTCCTGTAATCCCTTTGTCGAATTCAATTTTTGAGGTAATATTCGGAATCAGCTTGTCGAGTTACGTCTGAAGGAAGTTTGCGATTTTTCGAAAAATGGAAAATACATTTTTTTTGCCAAACTCGATTTCCTTCTCTCGAAGACCTCCGAGGGTTGCGCGTAGGGTTGCAATAGGGTGACGGAAATAACAATTTCAACAACAATTTTAACAACAATTCTATATGGAATATTGCATTTCTTGACTTTGATCGCATGGGAATATTTCAAAAATGCGCAAGTATCATTTTATCTCATAGAAAATTTTCTTCTCAAAGCGGGAATGTACTTGATTTCTGAATTAGAAGGCTGATTCATTCAGAAAACGTTTATTTTGTGGAAGGGCTCATTTTTTCAGTTACTCCTTTGCTGAATTAAATTTTCGACATCGAAAATGAATCGTGAATTGATATCGTTTAACTAACGTCACATTTAAAGGCAATTCAAATTTCTGATTTTCAATTCATACGTCAAAAGCATCAAAAGGGAAAATTAAATAAAACTTCATATCCCAAATATTTTACTTTGTTACTTCAATATTCTGTTTTCATTTACCAGCAAATTTCTCAAAAAAGCCTAGGTAATTTTAAAAAATGCAAGAGACCAAAATTCTAGGTTTTTCATGGTCCACTCAATTGTGATGTTCAATTTTTTTTTTCGGAAATACTAAATTTTGGCCATAAGACTGTTGCGATCTTGAATTAGAGTTACCTAATTTTTGGAACAAGAAATGAATGCAGCGGCCAAAGAACCAAGTACCTATACATTTTCCGAACATTTGATGATAATTTTAACCACAAATCAAAATTTTCAATTTTGTTCGCGCAAATTGCGATTTCTGTAGTTGGAGGGGGTGAATTTTAGGACAAAAATTTATGGGTACCTGTGAACTTTATGTTTATGTGAATATTACCAATATATTGATGAAAAATATCTAATTGTCTAGGTACCTGTGAAACATACCAAAACGTCATCCACATGTCTAAACCAAAACAAAAAATACTTTATTGAAGGATGTTTGTGGATCAAAGGGTTTAATCATGGAGAATTCATTCTCGCGAAAATTTTCATGGACAACCTAGATAATTCTATCCATAAAAATCCTTTAACGAAGTATTTTTTTATTGGTATATATATGTGCATGACGTTCTGGTAAGTTTCACAGGAATACGCCCTTAAAATATTTGAATTGGATTTTGCATCACCCTGTATATTTCTTAGCTCACCTTCACCTGCTTGAATAACACCAAAGGCCAAACTCGCGACGAGGTACGTAGTTTTCAACATGTTTCTCAATAGCGCTTTACGCTTCTGAAGATACCTACTTTTATGCAATGGATTTAAACAACTCTGCTGCCTTTATATGCAGTATTAATAATAAGACCGTTCATCAACAAGGCCACGGTTGAATAAAAATATTGTTGATGATTTTGTTATGAGATGATTATAAACTGAAAATTTGTTTGAGAAAAACAGGTTTATCTCTTGCTCGCACACAAGGTTATCTACATTTTTGGCAGTTATTTTGAATAATGGTCCTATAAATATTTTTTTCTATTTTTTTTCACATGTTTTGTTTCCCACGGAGAGAAATATTCTGTAATATTCAGAGCGAGAGCCGAAGAAAAGTAGTTAGGAACACTGATAAAAATTAAAGACAAATGAATCATGCTTTTGGATTATTTTCTCTTCTAACAAAGAAATTGTCTTCGTCCCAAATATTTTGCTCTTGAATGAAAATCATTGTTGCTTTTGTAACAAATTTTCTATTCTTTTGGCTTCAAATGCTTTTGAGAGAACATTATTAACTTTATCTCCAGTCCTGCTTGCTTGTTGACTCTTGTCTCAAAACCACTTGATACACGGTCCAAATGTGTTTGGTTGACATAATACATAAGGTTCATTCGGGTTCGATTTTCAGAACTGTTCTATAACTGTTTTCAAATTGCGCAGAACTTGTGCGTATTCGTTTCGATCCTAGAACTGTTCTCGGACTGTTCGAGTTTGATGCAAAACCCGAACGCGCTGGAGAATTGTCAGACAGAGACAGATTCACACTTCAAAGAAAGAGAAACGACTCCTCCTAACCGTGACCGGCGTAACCTTACTTTTTTGATCTCGTTGAAATTATTGCTATTTTTTATATTTTTCTTCATTCTATTAAGATGACAGACGGTACGTAGTGCAAAGATGCCTTGAATTCAGACTTCTCAACTTCTTTTTTTTTTTTAGATATCGATATGGACCAACTCTTATGTTTTAATAAAGAACAAGAATCTTCCCAGGGAATAGAAGATAAATATTTCAATAGAGAGAGGACTCTAAAACTTCTTGAGTTATATAAATTATATAAAAAAAATAGGTGCCTACGAAGAATCTCTTCTGTTTTCTGTTGTGTTGTGTTTTCTGTTGTTGTGGCGGTGGCGTGGTGAAATAGAAAACTTGCTACCGAGCATGCGCCAGTAAATAATCCCAGGACAGTTCGTACTCGGGAGTAGGTACCGATTGTTGATAGTTCTCGGACTGTCCGAGGATAATCCTGACAAAACTCGAACACAAAACAACACAGTTCCCAAACAGTTCAACAAAACCCGAACGCGACCGATTTAACTGCGCAAACTCCTGACAGTTCTAGAACAGTAATTGTGCGAACCCGAATGAACCTATAATCTACCTCAGCAATCTTCGCCATGCATGAGCTCGGGTCTACCGGTCTACCCGAAGTTTGCCGATACCCATTTGAATTTGAGCAAGTCGCAACGACCTGCGCCCGCGCAGCGGGGGCAGGTGCAGGTGTCAGCGTATCAGTTCACTGGTCACTAGTTAGCGCCTTTCTGCCATTGTATTTTCTTACGTCGAATGTCGATGAGTTGATGTTGATAAATGGTGTTTGCCGGCAAGATTTGTGTTGTGAATAGGTATGATGAGTGAAACCGGTTTTAAAAAAAGTGGTATCGGTGATACTATTCAAAACTGTTTTCGTCCCATGTGTGTACGTCGGACCGTTCAAAAGTTAACAGGGGGGGACTATTTACGTCCACACTGTATAATATTACAATGTTAAGCTATAATATGAAAATTCGTCAATGTAGGTAGAAATTTATTTGTTTTACTTCCTTTACGAGTTTTATGATTTTGTTGGTACCACCTAGAGTTAGTTTTGTTTTGTTCCTTATTCACCAGCAATACCAATTTTTCCCTGATTTGTGTTCAGTAACCAAAGTAACGTGTTATGTGTTATTATTTGAATAAATACGTTTTTATTGATATTTGTTTTTCTTAATATCCCTATAAGTTTTTATGAATATTTAAATTTCAATTTTGAATTTGATTTTAACCAATGCAAGTTTATTGCTTTAAAACTTTCCAAAATTTCACATGAACTATTATTATCTTCTAAGAAGATCCTCAGGAGCATACACATTTTGTCACAAGACTGTTTTGGATCTTCTTAAAAAAGAGTAAATTTTTCACTTGAGGACGCAAGGTTTCAAAACAAGAATTCAACATAAACCTAAGATTTCAAATGAAGCATTTGTTGGTTTTATATCAAAAGCCTTTTATTTCAAGACAATGACATCATGCCTATTATTTTAAAGCACGTAATTTTCAAACAATCTCCTAATGAATTTGATCAAAAACTTAGGCTCTTTTGCTTTAAGTTCACATGACTTTGAGCTAGAAAAAAGATGGCATTTCCCTCAAAGCTTTTCACAATTTGGAAAAATAATGATTTTGAGAAAAAATCATTTTATATTATGACAAAACTAAGGTTTCTTGCCTGACATTTATATAACTTTGTGCTAAAGAAAATGATGCGTTTGCCTCAAAGAAATTCAAATTTTGGTTAAAAATATCCATGCATTTCGCCCATATCAAATGCTGGGCGCCCTTGAGGCAAGTTCAAATTTTTTCAAATCAAGGAATCCTTTTTATCTGTGAATTGTTGTTCTTCTGTAATTGACGATATCTTGGCAGTAATTTTGAATAATGGTCCTGTAAATATGTTTTTCTATTTTTTTAAATATATGTTTTGTTTTCCACGGAGAGAGTAGGAGAGAGAAACTTTTTCTGGCGGGTCCATCCAACTCTCTCTCCCACTCATTGACCTTATGGATAAAATAAATGGCAATATCTCCGTAGTCATCAGAGATAACACCATCAAACCTGGTATCGGTGGATTCCTCATGATCATCCCTAACCCATCATGTAATAATATACAGGGTATCCCATTCGAAAATCGAAATTTGATGTCATTTCCGGAAAAACCGGAAGTTGAATTTGTTTTACAAATATGCCAAAAAGTGCCGTCTAATGAGCATATTCAATGTTGTGAATTTCAGAAATATATCCAGAGAGACAAAGGAGAAAAGGGGGTGTACCATGAATCTGTGTCACACCGTATAACGTCAGGGCTTTCTACACAAGGGAAAAGTATGCTTTTTAATTTCCGTGATCTATATGGATCTAAAAATCTGCTTGTGAAAAAGCATACGTTAAATAATCGTTCTTAGATACTACCTTGTTTCTACATGTTCAGTTGTTAATTTCGGGGCTTTCTACACGAGAGAAGAGTAAGCTTTTTGATTTTCGTGGGTTTTTCAGTTCGAACTATCGGAAAAACCACTTTGCATACATTAAAAAATCGTTCAGAGATATCAATTTTTTTTGCAAATTCAAAATTGGTTGGTGCCGCCGCTGCATGCGAGCAGTCTTAGATATTTGGTGAGAACATTTATAAACCTATAATAATCGTAATTTTAAAAAAGCATACGTTAAAAAAACTTTTCAAGAAATGTGTCGTTACCGGTCGGTCTAATAGGTTCATAACATAACTCCCATACTCCCCAGAATAATCGAAGTCATTTTGAAGGACAGGACATCTTTTAAAAAAAGGCAAACATTTAGACGATCACCAGTATGGATTCCGCTCTCTAAGATCAACGTCTCAAGAAGTTACAGAAATAATTCATTCAATAACCGAAAACCTAGAAGTAGAAATCCCTACACGGGCAATCCTGTGCGACCTTTCCAAGGCATTTGACAGTGTCTCCCATGACATACTTCTAAATAAACTGTACAAATATGGAATACATGGGTCAGCCCTCAATCTCATAAAGACATACCTCGCAGACAGTACATATCTCATAATAGTGAAGTATCAAAAACTATAGATGTTAAGCATGGGGTGCCTCATGGTTCCGTTCTGGGGCCACTATTGTTTATTATCTACATGAATGATTTGCCAGCAAAACAATAGGCTGAATAAAATAGAGCAAAAGGCAGAGGATGCAATGTCACAAATGGAAACCTATTCCAAATCAAATGTTATAGCCTAAAATAAAAATAAAACAAAAAGTATAACGTTTACAAGATATCGAAAAATAGTTACTGAAAAAAACGGTAAAATTACTAGGTTTTCATATTGATCAGCAACTGAATTGGAAAGAACATGTAAACGAAATACAAAAAAACTATCCAAGAGGCAATTTGTACTGAGAAATCTCAAAGGAGTTTTATCACTGGATGTGCTAAAGACCGTATACTATGATATGGTATACTGCCATTTGGTATATGGAATTATGTTATGGGGGACAAGCCCAGCTTGTCTCCAACTTATGGTGAGCTAGAAAATAATCATCAGAACTATGGCTGAGGTTTGTCACAAGGAACATGCCAAGCCAATTTTCAGTCACATGCAAATATCAACACTCCCCTGCATATACAGTGTGACACACTTAAGATGAAGACACCCCTGTATTTTAGTCATTTTTGAAAGCAGAGATTTGATTTTCGGTACAGCCGTAGACCTTCATGGGCCGCACTTTTCGCAATACTCAGCCCGAGTGACAGCCTTAAACCCAGCCTACTGCGATCCCGCGAAAAGGGCAAATTCTCGATATTTTGCGTCGCGTTGGAGATACCGAAAAAAGTTATTCGAAAAAGTTGCTTGGAAATTGATTCTGACCCTACATACCGAATTTCAACGTAGAATTCGAATTTTGAATTTTTTTGTAATTTTCATATTAAAGTACGATTTTCAATTAATGGTTCTGAATAAGAATCTACGAAAACAATAAATTCGTCATAATGTAGGAATAAGAATGATAAACCTAATATTCATTATGAAAAAATTCAAATTTTGTTTATTAGTTGTTACTAAAAAGCAACAGAGACGATAAAATCGGTTAAAATTAAATGACAATTAATGAAAAACTATTTATTGAACCGAATTCGAACAGGAAATGAAATGAACATTAATATTGGAAGTCAGTTCTAAATATTGTCTCTCGCAACTGGCCCGCCTTCAATTCTGATACATTTTTCAATTCTTTTTCTATTATTATTGGCCACTCTCCTAAGTTCTGGAATACTTATTTCATGGCAGGCTTGTCTTATTCTCTCACAAAGTTCTTGCCGATTTCGTGGGGTGACGGTTCCACAGAAGTAAAAATCCATTGGTGTTATATCAGGAGAGCGAGGAGGCCATTGTTCATATGGGCTATTTCTACCAATCCAACGTAATGGAAAATGTTCGTTTAACCACTCTCGAACCATCCAAGAATTATGAACGGAAGCGCCGTCTAGCTGAACGTACATATCTTGTCGCACATTGAGGGGAAGATTTTCAATGATTTCCCATAATTCATTATCAAAAAAATTCAATAGTCGTTCAGCGTTAATGGTATTATTGAAGAAAAACGGTCCAATTATTCTGTCGCCAAAAATACCACACCATACATTAACTTTTTGAGAGTATTGGTCCTTACAGTTTATAACCCAGTGGGGATTTTCGGTAGACCAGTTTCTGCAATTTTGAGCAGATACTATTCCATTGGTAGTGAACATAGCCTCATCAGTGAACAAAATTTTTCTTAGGAAATCTCTATCATTTAAAAAATGTCCTTGGGCCCAATAGCAGTAATCTAATCGTTTATATTCGTCACCTTCTTTCAATGTGTGCAAGAACTTTGGTTTAAAAGGTTTGATTTTATGACGAACGAGACATCTTCTGATTTTCTCTCTACTCAAATTTAATAGCTCAGACCTTTCATGCAAACTAATTTTGGGATTGGCACGAATTGACGCTAAGATATTATCATCATCATGGTACCTTCGATTTCGATGTGGATTGTCAATAGCTGGACGATACTTTAATACACTTCCGGTTTGAGTAAAAAGTTTATTGACAGAGGCTGCCGTTCCATGTCGAATACGATTTCGTTGCGGACGTCTTCTGTTAAATTCTTGAGCAACTTGTCTGCAACTTCGAGCACCATCACCAAATAACCTTATTATTTCAATTTTTTCTCGTAAATTAAGACGTTCTCTGGGCATTTTATTACTGTTTTTAGTTTCAAACTGACATTTGGTATAACTAATTCATTTGTTTTCATGACGCTCTAGCCCAAATTGAAAACTGTTGAAACACAAAATATGAGACTTCTTTGAAACATTGAGAATGACGATTTTCCATCCAAAATTAGGCAAATGGTACTATTCGCAACCAATCATATTCAACTGAAAATTGAAAAAATCCTCAAAATTAGAGACAGGCTAGTGAAGAAGACTAAATTCGATTAACTTGCATTTGATAAAATAATAATTTTCAATTTTATTTATTTCAATACGTTAATTTCATTGATTTTGACTATTTTATCATTTCTGTAGCTTCTTATTCAGAACCATTAATTGAAAATCGGACTTTAATATGAAAATTACAAAAAAATTCAAAATTCGAATTTTGCATTGAAATTTGGTATGTAGGGTCAAAATCGATTTCTAAGCAACTTTTTCAAATAACTTTTTTCGGTATCTCCAACGCGACGCGAAATATCGAGAATTTGCCCTTTTCGCGGGATCGCAGTAGGCTGGGTTTAAGCCTGTCACTCGGGCTGAGTATTGCGAAAAGTGCGGTACGTCTGTACCGAAAATCAAAGACATTTTTATCCATGCTTGGGAGTGATTCCCTATTTCCTTATTTGATTTTCAAACTTGGAAAGGACAAACAAACTTTTTTTATTGACGAATAATTTTAAATCTTTTTATATATACAAACGTAAACATTTTATTGATGTGATCGTTGATGGATCTGTATAAAAAAATGTGTCTATATATTTACATACTATACCTTTTGTGACGTGCCTAAACATAATAGTTGTGTGCATTTTTATTGTATCGCTACTAATTTTGTAATTTTTTAGGTGAATAAATATATCTATCTATCTATCTAAATAGGGACCAATACAATAGACCCCAGCAGGTCTCAGTGTTGAGAGAAACTATAAGGGTTAACCCGGTATCTCGCTTGTCAGCTTTTAATCAACCATCATCAACCACCAACAGTGAAATTGATTTGTTTACATTAAAATACAATTACGTTAATGTTACTGCCTATTCATATTTCATGATAATTGTTCGACAAATAGGGTAATTTGGAGAAGAAAATTGATGAATAATTAATTGGGTGTTATCATTTTCAGTTGCCCTAAGGAAAACAGGAGTGGCTGGATATTTCAAAACAGTTTAATTAATCATGGAATTTCCTAATTACATGGAATCGGTAGATGGAAAACATGTAGTGATTCAAGCTCTAACAAATACAGGACGTAATTTCTTCAATTATTATGTTTATTATTTTATGTCGTCTTAATGGCTGCGGTCGGCGCAGACTATTGTTTTACTTTAGCTGATGTTGAATTCCATGGGAGAATATCGGATGGTGGTGTGAGAAACTTGATCAATGAGTTGTAGTAAACCACTATTTAGCAGCTTTCAAAGCAGCATTTTTTCAACTCTCTGTTGGTTTTTGAAGAGTTTTGTTGGGTCAAGAAGATTTGCCAGCAAATATACACTACGAAAGCTTCCAAGGGCCACAAAGTTTTTTTCTATTTTTCCGATTTGAAACTCAGAATTAACGGCTTTCAAGTCGTAATTTTATTTTTCCGACTTTAAAGTCGGAATTTCCGAGTTTGAAGTCGAAAAAATATAATTTTTAAGTTTTATCTCGAAACCTCAGTTCGAAAAGTGTACTATTCTTTATAGAAGGGAATTGAATTTTGCAGAATATTTCCATCGTTTGTTAAAAATCCCATATAAAGCGGAACATTTTCGATCAATTACAACGAAAAATTCCCGGAGGGACATTTTCAGGCTGAAAATTACCCGGTAGAAATCGAAAATTACTCGCTCGGTCCGTGTATCTATAGTAACGATTGTTAAAATGTACACAAGATGTAAAGAAACCAATGTATCTTGAATGTACATTTGTCATCTTGACAGGCATAATTCCTTTTTTGTTTTAACTCCGGAAATATTCTACCGAATTACACTCGTGCATCAAAATAAACCTGATAATTATCCATTCAAGCATGTTGTCAGTAAAAAACTGCATTCGGTTATTTTCATATTTTGCTAAAAGAGCCCTCCTCCTTCGGAGTCGGATTCTTTCGACAAAATATGAAAATAAACTCATGCAGTTTTGGTCGTGCCTATTTTACTGACTGAACAATCCTTGGCGGAATGGGTAGTGAATGATAAAATATTTTCCTCAAATTGCATACGTAATTCAAACTAAGGACAACGAATATGCCTTCATAATTTTTTTTCCGAAAAAATCCCCCTTGACCCCACTTTACTCTTGTGATTTTTCGGAAAAATTTGCGGAATGGGTAGTAAATGACAAAATATTTTTCTCAAACTGCATATTTGATTCAAACTGAGGACAACAAATATACCTCTATGATTTTTTCCCGAAAAACCCCCCCTTGACCACACTTTCCTCTTGTGATTTTTCGGAAAAATTTGCGGAATGGGTAGTAAATGACAAAATATTTTCCTCAAATTGCATAGTTGATCCAAACTAAGGACAACGAATATGCCAATATTTTTTTTTTCGAAAAAACCTCCCTTGACCCCACTTTACTCTTGTGATTTTTCGTAAAAATTTGCGGAATGGGTAGTAAATGACAGAATATTTTCCTCAAATTGCATATTTGATTCGAACTAAAGGAATACAAATGTGTTCGAGAAAAAATTTTTCATTTCCATTTTTATTTTACTTAAAAATACCTCCATGGAATTATCAATTTATTTTTGTTGTTTATTTATTTTATATTTTTTATTATGTTTCATGACCGACTGAATAATTGTTATTTTTATTTCTTGCCAATAAAAATCATTTGAGAATTCATTATTAACGTAACTTTTGATCAAGTACACAAAAAAAACTGTTGTGTTCAACTAACAGGAGTAAAGTGGGGTTAAGGATTTTTTTCAAAAAAAAAATCATATAGGCATATTCGTTGTCCTTAGTTTGAATTAAATATGCAATTTGAGAAAAATATTTTGTCATTTACTACCCATTCCGCAAATTTTTTCGAAAAATCAGAATAGTAAAGTGGGGTCAAGGGGGTCTTTTTCGAAAAAAAATTATATAGGCATATTTGTTGTCCTTAGTTTGAATCAAATATGCAATTTGAGAAAAATATTTTATTATTTACTACCCATTCCGCAAATTTTTTCGAAAAATCACAAGAGTAAAGTGGGGTTTCTTTCAAAATAAAAAAATATATAGGCATATTTGTTGTCCTTAGTTTGAATCAAATATGCAATTTGATAGCAATATTTTGTCATTTACTACCCATTCCGAATTTTTTTTCGAAAAATCACAAGAGTCACGGGTGGTTTTTTCGAAAAAAAATCATATAGGCATATTCGTTGTCCTTAGTTTGAATCAAGTATGCAATTTTATAAAAATATTTTGTCATTTACTACCCATTCCGCAAATTTTTTCGAAAAATCACAAGAGTAAAGTGGGGTCAAGGGGGGTCTTTTTCGAAAAAAAAATCATATAGGCATATTCGTTGACCTTAGTTTGAATCAAATATGCAATTTGAGAAAAATATTGTGTTATTTACTACCCATTCCGCAAGAAATCCTTCAGTCAGTAAAATAGATTCTCCCTGTAGTTTTTAGACAACATGCTTTCATGGAAAATTATCGGTAATTTTGAAGCACTTGTGTAATTACTCCCAAAAATTTCATTTTCCATTTTCAGAAAAATCGCAAACTTCTCTCAACTTCGTCCCAAAAATTGAATTCGAAAAAAGGCACCTTTTCACAAATTCGACATTTTTCAAATGAAATAGCCTTCTAATCAAAAAACCAAGCAGATAATAATAAATAAGGATTTCAATTACAATATGAAAGACTGCTCATTTAATAATTGGGACCATAGGATTGAAGTCATTTACGCTCATGGATCAAAATCCTGAAGAAATGAATACAAATCCTTTGGAAAGAAGATAAATCAAAATTATCTACAACACTGACATGAAATCGCTGTGAAAATTTCCTTCACATCGCGTGAAATAGGTAACATAATAATGATGGAATATTAACTTCTCAGTGAATACAAAATTACTGTGTTCCATACATTTGACATGGATAAGCAACTGTCTAATTGCATATCAGATGTAATTGATTCTTCAATTATTTCTGAGGTCATGCAGTTATAGGCCAATGGACTGATTCATATCGAAAAGTTTTAATCACTTTTACGAGGGCGAGCCTCGTACTTCATTCCATTATCGAAGACATTACAATCGTTACTTGAAATGATAAGTATGTAATCAAAAATATTAGGAAACTTCGAATTAGTGATAACAATTTTTTGGTATTAGTAAATATTTGATTTGAGAAAATTTATATATATCTAACTGCCGAAATAGCTCAGTTGGGAGAGCGTTAGACTGAAGATCTAAAGGTCCCTGGTTCGATCCCTGGTTTCGGCAAACTTTTTTTTATTACTTGTTACTGGAAATCAACAATTATTATGGATTCAACGAATTATTATTCCTACAAGCGATACAATTAGCTCGTAACTTTTTCTTTAGGATCAAAAACACCAAAACTACGTCGATTTCAGTCGACACGCGTTTCATCAACAACGTGGGCATCATCAGGAATCCAAGCTTTTTAATACTAACTGTTCCACTCTATATACCAGGTGACAACACTATTACTGCCCCATTGTTCCTCAATACAAGGTGACCCACGACGATTGAGCCATTGTAATTTTGTCACCCCTCTGATCAACAAACTCGTGAAAAAAAATTGAAAATCGCTATGACCCGTCGATTTTATATCAAGGGGGAACACTTTCACCAAATACGTCATCATTGTGTTGTCAACCCCCAGGATCACTCAGTTAGTTGAAGACGATGATAGGCTACTTGAAGGTCAGCTCACCTTTCAACAAGATGGAGCTGCTCCACACTTTGTTGCACCTGGACGTCAATTTTCAGATAAAAATTTCATAGGGAGATGGATTGGAAGGCGAGGACCAATAGAATGGCCGACTAGATCTCCTGATTCACCACCATTAGACTTTTTTATGGGGTTATTTGAAATCCAAAGTTTATATTACACAGCCAACTTCGCTTGATGATCTACGATGGAGAATTGTTGTGGAGTGTTGTGTAGTGACTCCAGAAATGTTGAGCAATGTGCGAAGACATTTCGAAAATCGCTTATACTTCTGTATGGAACTGAATGGTTCACATTTTGAACCTTTCTTACGATGATAACATTTTAGGTCTACCCATAGATAGATTTCGGGGTATTGCCCCTTGTCAGTATAGGGCAGGTCTATGTATGCAAACAACAACTAATGTCTGTAACAAATGATTCAGTGACATCCCCATTTCAAAACAAAAGCTGAGTCGTAAATCGAAATCAAGAAAAAAATTGCACGTCCGTTCTACGCCTTCGTAGATTAATGTATTTTTTTTCCAGGAGGTTTGAAGCAAAATGAATTAGGCCTTAATTTTTCTCCTACTTTCGACATCTAGTATCTCAGAGGGGATGCATTTTAGGATATAATAAATTTATATCGAAATGTAAGGAATCTGCATACGAAGTTTGTCGGTCTTATACTGACTCACCCTGTATATAGATCGCGTTGACACGTCTAGATACACCCTGTATATGCATATATTTTAATTCGCATTAGCGAGAATTAACACGTTTTTGAACTTGTGAACTAGTCTAGAACTGGCATTCTTATTGAATAATAGTAAATAATGTATCTGAGAAAGCAATGGAAGTAATGGGATCGATAAAACTCATCGAAAATTGATGACAGAGGAGTATTATATCCTTTGTCTGTTTATTGGAAGTACGACATATTTTTTCCAATAATTATAGTCAGATTCAGTTCGTTTGAAGATGCCGTGGCCAACCTAAATGATGGTATTTGAATACATTACCATTATTATCATTTGCGTCTGGAAATAATTGATGAATATTTCGTGGTACCTATTCCAGAGTAGGTAGTAGTCGGAATGTCGTTGTCCATACCAAACCGCCAAGTTATAATGATTATTTGGTGTTTGTTTTGACCGTTCTCGAATTGTGCTCAGATCAACGCCTACTTGGAATCCATTGACTAACCCCTAGCGCTTTGATTTGCAACCACAAGAAGGTTTGAAGGTAGTTTCTTGGTCGTTTTCAATGAAGAATGTTTAATTTTTTATATGAAAGGTTTTTGTCGCAATCTCAACATTTGATATCAGATGGTTCAGGATAATTCCTCATCAAGTTCAGGTAATTCAGGTAAGACCCGTTATATTTTTATCAAAAGTATCTGATAATGACTATAATAAAGCTTGAAGCACTGATTAAATCAATTTTTATCCATACTATACATTTCTGAGGAATCTCCTGAAACAGGTCGATTCTTAATCTCAATTTGCCACATTTAAATGGAACACCCAATATATCATTCAATATTTGGAATCTCCAAGGAAATCTGAATTGAAAAATGTATCAAATCCTATGTGTGATATATTTTTGGAATCAGCTTTCCTTGGAGATTCCAAAAATTGCATAATATATATGGTGTTCCGTTCAAATAAACTGTCGCGAACGACATTACTCAAACGTGGAAAACCCTGTAATTTTCCATTATGGATGTTGAAAATTGAGATTGGAAATCGAGCTGTTACAAGAGATTCCTCGTAGTAATAGATAGTTTCGCTGATAATTAACTTATTCAGCACTGTATAAAAATAACATACTGGATTGTTAACTTTTATACTACAAGAAATATTTGATATGCATAATGATAGTAAGTCCGAACTCTGCTAAAATCTTTACTTATGAAATAACCTGTATTCACTTTCGAAACTTTCGTGATATGTTAATAATCCCCAAGCTTTCAACAATTTTGGGAATTCGATCATATAGATCACGAAATTTACAATTCACAAGGAATATATTCCAGTATAGACGCTCCGTTCCGTCTATCTATCTATAATAATAAATGATAATGAATAATAGTTATTTATTGTATAAGTGTTTTAGATATCATTTTATTTGCGCAAGAATGTTTAAACGCGAGAGCGAAGCTCGAGCGTTTAAATTTCTTAAGCAAATAAAATGTATCTAAAACACGCATGCAATACAACGTTTTATTCACAATCACATTCATTTAGAATCAGAATCGCGGAAATTTTTCATCACAAAATAATTTGACGTTTTGCTCTGACAGGAGAAGTTAAACGAAAAAGTTGTTGACAATGAAAAAATCTACAACTTTTGTGTTCGAGATTTTTCCACATAACCTCAAATTTTCCGGGAAAATCGCAATATCTAGTGAAAAAAAACCTGTTTATGTCTGAATTTGACGTTTTTTTGCAGCGAAATATTCATTTCTCTCGAACTTCTTTGAAGTACTCGGAATGGGGCAGCTCCTAGTTAGGCTGGTGCCACAACGAATTCTAAACGATTGAAATAAGAAAAAAGTTACAGGCAAGGACCAGGTGGAGAATGTTGTAGAGGAAAAAAAAATTTAAACACGAAAACACTCAAAATGGCGAAAGTGTCTTCTCAAAAATACATACATACACGCACAATAAAATATGCTGCCAATCTCAAAGTACATCACAATCGCTAAAAACAAAATGACAAACGTCACAGAAATAAAATGGAGTCATCCGCGAATAAATGTAATTTTTCATTAATGTCAATAGTTGCTAAGTCATTCATTTACAGAAGAAAAAGTACTAGGCCAAGCACCGATCCTTGTGGAACTCCGTAGTTAATGCTGGCTAGAGATGTTTGGACGATTTGTGTTTTGACGTTCTTTCCTGTGCAGTTTATCTTGAATATTTGATATTTCGCTGTTAAGAACACTTGAAAAATTACAGTAAGATCTTTCAACTGTTATAAAATCAACTGGGGAATCACATACTCCTACCCACCAAGCATATAATTCGAGGATCATTTTCATACCCTTGCAATGTCCTGAATTACAGTTAGTAAACTAATAAACTATCTTGCAAGCTGAATTAGAACCACTTCCTCTTAGCCTATGGAATTGAAATTTTATATGTTGGTTCAGTTCCGATGACAATATATTAATGTCGAAGAAATTGTCCCCCCTGCCTCCGGAAAGCTGGATAGAAAACGCGTAGAGTTTCAGAAGTTTTCTTGGCGGAATTGGACGTCAAAAATTACAGCGAAAAAAAGTAGGTAAGGGGAGCTTGACCCCCTCTCTTTTTCTTCAAAAAAGTTGAGGTACTCGCGAAAATAAAATCGGAAAACTTCATAAAAATAGTGAAAAATATTTGACGGTAGAATATTATGGTTAAAAAAAACCCTCCTGTCACCCTTCAAAACCTACATAGAGAACGCAAAAGAAATCATGAAATGTTTCAACAGTTTCGGACATGGAAAATAATGATTGAAAGAATTGATCGGGGGCTCGCCCCCTCTCCTGTCACGAGAAAAATTGGGAAAACTCGCGAAATAGAAATCGAAAAAATCCGTTAAAATGGTGAAAATTATCTGACCTTTGAATAATACGGTTTCAAAAAATGTATCCCTCTTCCCCCCTCTAAAGAAAACTAAGATAGAAATAAATAAATAAACTGACAAAAAAAATTATGGGTTTAATTCACTTTAAAATTTATTCTCTTGTCTTTAGGGCATTCAAATGAAAGCTCTTTTCTGAAAAGTTTTTATTTAAGTTTATTCATTTTTGTGTTGAATCCCCACAGTCATGCATGGTTTCTTGGTTTTATGCCATGTCTATTTATCAACGAATCTTTATTCCAATTCGATTAGCTTTGAGTAAGTGGTTGATCGTATTTGTATGTCAAGGTGAAGACATCGGCCATACATAATTGATGACAAGGAAAAATTATGAGCAAGTCACGAAAAGTTTCGATAGTCTTGGAATTGATACCAACTAGAAGAAAAAAATTAATTGTTTTGGAATCAATGAATTTCCTAGTAACCACTGAAATTTTCGAATCAGTTGATTAAGAACACAAGGGTAGTTTATTGTGGGATAACAAATTGGGTGAGTTGAACATTTCTCAATTGTTTTCCTCCCAATATTCGGGAATATGCATTTTTTGGTGGACTTTTGATTGGAGCATTCGATTCGAACCAGATTTGAATACCTCAATACGAAATTCCAACCTGCTTTTACGGGGTGTTTGTTTAATTTTCGAAAAAGGATATTTCTTAAGTAACTCTGTATAAAAATGTGAATGTGAATAATTTTATGCAGAGGGATGTTAGATTGGCATAAATGTGAAAACAAGTACCATAAGATACATATCTGAACTCGGTAAGATAAGGACTACCTAAAAAAATTCAGGTTCTAATTAAAATAATCAATCAATCAATCACTTTATCATCCTTTTGACATCTACATGAATAGGAAATGTCAAAATAATTCACATTATAATAATTTACAGAACAGGTAGGTGAAATAAAATAAAATATTCATAGAATAGAACTAAATCGCGATTTTATATCAGAAAACCCATTGACATTATAAAAAGATTTGTCAAATAAAAACAATTTGAGTCTTTTTTTTAAGTAAGAGCGAATCACAAGATTATATTTCTTTCGGAAAATTGTTGAAAAAATTTGGCCCGAAAAAATTAGGTGCCAATGAAGAAATGTTTAATTTTGTTTCGTCTACATGGATGTCTCCTATTGGTCTTGTATTATGTTCGTGAATATTCATATTCAAGATGAATTCACTTGATTTGGGAAAACATATAGGCATAACTCAAATAAATATATATTCGGGTCTGTCAAAATATGAAAATATTCAAGTACCCATGCATGGTATTTGGAAAATACACTTCAAAATTTATTTCTATACGATGAAACATCACGTGCAAGAGTGGAATTGCCCCAGAAGCAAATGCCATATTCAAGTCTAGATTCAATTTAAGCATAGTATAGATTCAAAAGCTCATGTTTCTCCAATACAGTACTTAGATTGAAGAGCAAATATTTCAGTGCTGGCACTGAGGTTTCCAATTCAAAAATGCATCCAGATAAATTCCTGAGTTTACAGGTTTGTGTGAATGAAAGAAAAATATGTTCTCTATTGGAATCTGCAAATTCTCCACAACTCTCAGACGATTCCGAATCCTAATCACTCAATGTGTTTTATCTGCATCGAAGCAGTTTGCTACCTTGTCAATCGTGTTTGCTTCCATTTTTTTTGTATCCGGGACGGATATGACCAATGAGAAGTCATCTGCGTATGCTGTGTGATGTTCTTTACCGATGACGTGATTCATATGACTTACGTTTAGAATAAATAGAATGGGCCCTAAAACCGAACCTTTGACGTAGTTCCCAGTATCTGTCTGAATGATTTATGTTTTTTTTTTATATTGGAAATGTAAAACACACTATTTGTTTAAGATTCTCTAAGAAATATAAGATCCATTTAAGAGCAAACCATTCAAGAACAAACCATGTTTCTAATTTCAATAATAGTTCATTTGCAAAATATTGCAGCAGGGCACTCGCCTTTTTCAATCATATGTATTATTTTATGAGAGAATGATGACCTTCCTGAACGAAAACCGTTTTGTTTTTTGCTTATAACTTGATACCTTTCTGGGTATGGCAACAACCCGTGGAAGAAGGCATATTCAAAAAAATTCAAATAGCCATACGATTCTGTTATCGTTCGGTAGTTTTCCAGCATAGTTGAACTTTTTCTGTTTATGTTTTCTCTGGAAGGGCACCACACTCAAACGACATATCAATTGAATATGTCAAAGGTTTAATAATAACATCGATAACCCGAACCCGAACATCTGGCCGGAGGGGTCTTGCGTCAGCAAGTTTTTTCATTGGAAGCCAAGACCGAGGACGGAAGTCTGACCAAATCAACTGCAAATGTCGGCAGTTCATCCAGTAAGGTGGGTGTTTTACATTTAAATATCAGGTGTTTGTCCAACAAGATCAATGCTCTTGAACATTTTTTATTTGACAAAAATTTATCATTGTTATGTCTAAGTGAGCACTGGCTATCAAATGATAATCTGAATAATATTCATATCAAGCATTTCACCCTTGCTGCTTCTTTTTGTAGGAGAGTTAAAAGGCATGGAGGTGTGGCAATATTTCGAAAAGCTCACATTATAACCAAATCTATCGAATTGGACCATTGTTGTGTTGAGTCACATGCTGAATTCTGCGGAGTTGAAATTCCATTGATGAAGTGTGCCATAGTGACCACTTATAGATCACCAGTTGATGCTGATATACACATATTCCTCAATAAGTTTGAAGAAGTGTTACTTTTTCTTTCATCCAAATATCCTCACATAATTGTCGTTGGTGATTTCAATGTCAATTTTGAAGTCAATTGTCCAGTTCTGACTGAACTAATATGTTTAATTACATCTTTTGGTCTAGAAGTCACAATTGATGAGTTTACAAGAATCAATATAAAAACAGGAACAGGATCCTGCATTGACAATATCATTACCAACTACAACTCTGACTTCTATGAATCCGGTGTTGTAGAAACTTGTTTATCTGATCATCGAGCTCAATTTATTATTATAGATGAACCCCTTTGTCATAAACAAAAGATAATTCCGAGGAGGAAGTTGACTCCCCACAAAATTGAGGCTTTCAAAGAAGATATCTCTTCCTATAATTGGAATGCCTTCAAACAATCTGATGACGTAGAGTTGTTATCAGAAACACTGATGAGTACTCTGAACTTTTATGTAGAGAAACACTTTCCATTGAAATCCGAATCAGGTAGACACTCACCACACCCTGTTAACTTCTTTAACAACAGATTGAAAGAAATGAGAAATACTCTTACCTCATTGAAAATTATCAGCGATGCTTCAAATAGTGAATTGAATAAAGAAATATACAAAAGGTACAGACGAGAATATAATTTTGCTTTAAATGAGTCTAAAAAAACAGCTTACAGTAATTATTTACAAAGATCTCAAAACAGATGTCGAGATGCTTGGAAGCTGATTAATTTTGAACGCAACAAAAACTCAAAATCTATTTCTTCTGAGTGTAACTTAACAGCTGAACAATTCATCGATTATTTCTCATCTGCTGCTGAATTAATATCGGAAAGTCTGACGGCTACTGATAAAGATGCAAATTCTTTCTTGAAAACATTACCAAGTAATAAAAATTCTTTCTTCCTTTTTCCTGTTTGCAAAGATGAGGTCCTTGATGCGATTGACTCTTTGAAAAACACCAGCTGCTATGACTTCCACAATTTGAACAGTCCTATCATAAAAAACATAAAAGATATTATTGCTGAACCACTCACACATTTATTCAATTTATGCTTTTGCAAGGGGGTTTTTCCTGATGTTTTCAAAAAAAGCAAATTAATACCGATCTTCAAAAAAGGTAACATTGATCTACCAGAAAATCATCGACCAATCTCAATAATTCCAGTTATAGGCAAGACTTTTGAAATTATCATTAAAACAAGATTAGCATCGTATTTTGACAGTAACAATTACATAAACGACCAACAATTTGGATTCCGAAAAAACCGCTCCACAATTCAAGCTGTTCGTAAACTGGTGACTGACATAGTCGAGGACTTTGAAAGTGGTAAACAAACTGCAGTGACGCTATGTGACCTCAGCAAAGCCTTCGACTGTGTTCCACATCGAGGGTTACTTGATAAGCTGGAACTCTATGGTGTAAGAGGGTCAGCCTATTCATTCTTCGACTCATATATATCGGGAAGAACTCAATACGTATTACACAATAACAATACGTCGATGTGTAAATCTCTATCTTCGGGAGTGCCCCAAGGATCAGTTCTTTGGCCACTTCTGTTCATAATATTCATTAACAATATATTTTATCACATAAAACCAACCCAGTGTGTCTTGTTCGCAGACGACATAACTTTTTACAATTCCGCTTCGAATGCAACAGAGCTCAATCAGATGAATGTTGACGCATCTAACAGAATCAGTGAGTGGCTCACCCCCAACAACCTCGTTCAAAATGAGACCAAAACGCAATCTATAATATTTTCTTCCAACACGCTCCTTTCAACAGACGTCCCAGTTAAACTGTTGGGCATCACCCTAGATAGCAAACTTAAATGGGCTGAACACATTGACATTCTATGTAGGAAGTTGTCAACCCAAATCTTCATTCTTAGGCAATTGCGGAACACTGTTAACGCAAACGTACTAAGAATGACGTACTTTTCACTTTTTCACTCTCATCTGAGTTATGGCATAATTTTATGGGGTAACTCTAGCCACGCAAATCGAGCCTTCATACAGCAAAAGAAAGCAGTCAGGGTAATTGCCAAAACTGCCTACAGAGATTCCTGTAGACCGTTATTCAGAGAATTGGAAATATTTACACTTCCTGCACTATATGTTTATTATTGTTTGATTGAGATACATAACCACATCCATTGCTATAACAGACACAAAGATTTACACAGCTATTCTACCAGAAATAACGATCAGCTCATCAATCCTAGATTTCGTCTGAGTACATCATTAAAAAACACAATTAATTTGAATATATACAATAAGATACCCGAATCAATAAAAAAGTTCAGCTCATATAAATTTAAACTAGCTGTCAAACAGCTCCTACTGAAACACAGCTTTTACTCGGTGGATGAATTTTTGTCAAGTGATTTAACCGAATAAAATAAGTATTGATATAAATACCATCACCATGATATATTTATGGAAAACATCCATTTTATTTTTATTTTTACATCATAATTTATTGTGTAACTTTTTATATATACAACACGTTGCTTTTATTTGTTATGTTCCTATATATTTATAATTAGATATTTTTACCCAAGGACATGTTCCAAACTTGCTGACTTGTGTAATGAAAGAAATATTCAAAAACACCAATAAAATGCCATTCTATTCTAACACTTTTCAATACAAATGATGGAACTTCTATACCGGCTGATCTCTTAAAGTTCGTTGTATAGGGATACAGGAATATAGTGTGATTGTTGAACTGATTTTTAGTCATATACAATTAATTTTCAGCAATATTTTCTATCAAATGAGTTGTAGCCTCATTGAAAATATCATTGAACTCTTTTGCTATTACATTCGGATCTTCTACTATATGACCATCAATATTGAGGGATATATGCGTTTCTTAAATGTGTTTCACGCTTCCCTCCTGATATAGCACTATGAGTTTTGTTTGCTTCTTTATAAGCAGTAATCAATGTTGGGTGAGACCAATGCAATATAAACAGATCTTTCAGCTGAAGGCTAGAAGAAATTATCTCATTATCCACCCGGTTATTATTTCTGTTACAGCTATTCTGACAATTTTTTGGAAAATTGACATCAAAATTATATAAAAAGCCGTTATAAAAGTGCATGAAAGCATACTGAAAGTTATGTATCAAATAAAGTTCTGACCATCAGTCCTTGCAGCTACCAAACTTTCTAATATTTTTTTATCAGAAATTTCGAGTCAAAGTATTATTTTTATGAATTTTCTTGGATTCACATTCATCCAGTTCCAATAATATTGTTCTGCGATCTAATATATCGTTATCAAAAACACTATATATTCGCTCATTCTTAAAATATTTAATCTATTGACAGAATATTTGAGAAACTCCAGTTGGCCATTCCACGAAAGGTGTAAGATCGAATTCTGATGCTAAAGTACACAAATAAACAAAACGATAGTTTGTTTAGTTGAAGGTGGCCCCCGAAGAACGAAACGTCGTGTTTAAAAGCAAAGTACAGCTCATGGAAGCAAATTCAAAACAAAGAAGAAATTTTACTTAACAAATTTCCATATCTCTAGAAATAGAGGTGCCAGCGCAAAGAAAAGAAAACGGGCCATTTCGGTTTTCTCTGTATATTTTGAAAATGGTTTGTGATGCTTCCGATTTGGAAACATCGTTGAATTGTTCACTGAGATTGGCAAGTTTTGTTCAATTCAACCAACTTCGTATCATTCACCATTTCCAAGATGCTACATAAAAAATACGACTTGTAGATATATTCCTGTAGTATTTCTTCATACCGAATAAACTCAGCTCAGCTCAGCTTTTTAATTCGAAGGCTCTGGTTTTTCGACTGGGGTCGTGCAGAAAGCTGGTTCATTATATAGTGCAATTAGTATTATATCATTAATATTATAAAAAACTGCATTCAACCGTGACAACCGAAATTCGTTAACACCAACAACCGGTCTGGAATTATTCCGCAGAGGATGTTGACACAAAATCCAAAACGGCCTTCGTGTTATCAAGATGCCCACTTCATTCAATTTAAATTTTTCGATGTAAGCTCATTATGTGGATGTTCATTTATCTGCATACTGGTTGGGGTGTGACAAAATATACGATTACAGACGGGTGGGGTCAACACCTATCAAACTTTTGTCTGGAGATGAGGCTTGTCCACTGATCTCTCATTATACGCAAATTATTTTCAAATTAATATCAATATGTAGCTAGTTTCAGTAAAAATCGGAATTTAATCCTTCTCACCTAATAAATATAATATACATCCATTGGACGTTTTCTGGTACGTCCATTGAATGATAATTGGACTTACTCTGGACACCCAATTCATGTATAGAACAGGGGCACACTACGAGAACAATTTAACGTATGTTCCGAAAGTTTTGGGAAAAAATTTACCTGGTTTGATTTAGTGACAAAATGCAGTAATCAAGTAGGTCGTGGAAATTAAATGACACCCGTCTTGTCATCTAAATAAGCAATACAAAAGTTGTTGGTTTTCGCTAACCAAAATGTCCTATGAAATAGATCTTCGTCGAGGTATTTATAATCTGGTAAGGCGAATGACGAAACGAGAAATTGTCGATATTTATCAAGATCAGAACATAAGTAAATCGACAATATTCCGTACAATCAAAGATTGTGAAGAAAGGATACCATGTATAAACTTGCTAAAAAACGATCGGCTGCGGGTTTTGAACCAATTAGGAAAGGGGAGACTTATTCAAGCAGCTAAACACAGAATTGGGATCTCACAGCGAAAACTGGCCAGAAGATTCCATATTGAAAAGACTACGATGTTCAAGACCCTATCAAGACACAATGTTTTGTTCTTGTAAATTGTAAAAATCAGAATAACAAAATTTTTAGGAAAACACAACATAATATTCCCAATTCAGTACGGATTCCAACAAAAAAAAACACGTGTGATGCCATATTCTCATTTCTCCAGGAAGTGTACACAAATATCAACGACGGGGAGGCTGCGGCTGCTGTATTCTGCGACTTCTCCAAGGCCTTCGATTGTGTAGATCATCAAATACTACTGGCTAAGCTTCACCACTACGGCTTCAGAGGAGTAGTAAATAAATGGATAGAGTCTTACCTAACTAACCGCACGCAAATTGTAAAAACATCAACTATATCTGATAAAGCACTAGTCAAATGTGGAGTTCCACAAGGGTCCATACTCGGCCCCACTCTGTTTTTGTTGTACATAAATGACATGATGAACCTAGATATCTCGGGTAAATTTATAATTTTCGCAGATGACACCACAATATTATGGCATGAAAAAAATACAGTTGAGAAAGGAAAATCAACTGTGACATGATGAAAGTAAAAGGTAGGTGTGATTCAAATCGTCTGACCCTTAACGTCAATAAAACCAATATATTATACTTCAAATGTGATCTCGGTAACATCGAATTAGATAATAGTTTCATAGAGAGCCGTAACAACACCAAGTTCCTAGGGGTATACATTAACAATTAACAATAATCTTAAATTTGAAGAGCACACCATAAATCTAAACAAAAAACTGGCCTCTGGTTGTTTTGCTGTGAAAATGGTGTCATATGAACTAGGGTCCTCTGCAGCAAAAACAGTATACTACGCATTAATAGAATCTCATCTGAGATACGGCATCCCTTTTTGGGGAGTATGCAATAATAATATAATGCAAAGTATCCTAATTTTACAAAAAAGAGCTATAAGATATATTTCGAATGCAAAGGCACGTGATCCATGCAAACGACTCTTTGTCCTACATAAGTTACATACTGTCGTGGCCATACTCATAGTAGAGACGGTTAGCTTGATAAAAAAACATTTAAATAAATTCAAAACAGCTAGCCGCTATCCTACTCGAAAACGAAACAGTATTAACTTACCCAGATCAAACTCTTCGTTGGTGAAGGAGTCTATTATTTACAATGGTTGCAAGATGTTCAATCACTTACCTGACTATATAAGAGAAATTAGTATCATAGATAACTTCAAAAAGGCTGTTTACCTCTTGCTGTATGGCCGACCTTACTATACATTAGAAGAGTATTATGCTGATACATTTTAATTTAATAAGTCTATTACTGCTAAGGATTTTAATCTTAATCTTAAGTTCAAAAATGTATCTGTTGTCACATATTTACATATTTGTTATTTTAACTAGTTGAAGATGTCGGTATGTTTTAATTTCAATTTAGTACATAAGTGCTTTGTCCACAAGAATTCACTTGTTCTTTATGACAATAAAGAATTGATTGATTGATTGAAAAAAGAGAAAAGCTCCAAATTACACAGAGGCTCAGTTACAAAGACTCTCGAGTTGTTGCCGCGCGTTGAGGCGAGTGCATTTTGCCAAAAAGTTGATCGTGATGGACGACGAAAAATATTTCACTATGGCCAACTCTTAGATGAAGGGCAATGATGTTTTCTGCACAGACAATTACGCAAATGTTCCTGACAATGTGAGATTCGAGAGCAAAAAGTAGTTTGACAACAAAATTTTGGTATGCATGGTGTGCCATTTCTGAGGCTAGTTTCATTTCACAGCCCTACATTTACGTTGTTCGTGGTGAGGCCTTGAATGCAGAGCGAAATATAGACACATGTTTTTCTGAATTGCTTCAGTTTTTGAGTACAAAATTATGTTTTGGCCAAATCTTGCTTCATGCCATTATGCGACAATCACAAGGGATTGGTATGGGGACAACATCAACTTAGTACCGAAAGTGGACAATCCCCCCAACCTACCTCAGGCACGCCCAATTGAAGACTTCTGGGCAATATTGAGCCGGAAAGTGTACAATAATGGATGGGAAGCACAAAATCAAGAACAACTCCGACGTCGTATATCGGGAAAAATTAGCGAAATCAACGCTGATGGGGGAAAACTTAGACAGATCGGAAATAACGGTCCCTTGTCGATTATTTGAACTTTAGGTAGTGATAAGAATAGTTAAGAGATATTGTGAGATTTTTTGTTAAGATTATAAAAATATATCTATAAGAGTTGTCAGCATCTGATTTTTTCCCAAAATTCTCGGACCATACGTTATGTTCCACCATATGTTCCAGAGTTCTGACATTTGCAGAACATCTCTGGATTCATTTTGAGCTTCTCTTTAGACACTTGTGATTCACATCGGTGGGTGCATGATGCACTTCCTGTCAACATTGTTTATAATCAACAAACTCTTGCACAATTCCTATAGATTTTTCCCCGTATCAAATTGCAACATTTTCTCTGTAAACGTCGATAAAATTCAGCAATTACGAGATACGGAAGACAAATAAGATAAAAAGATAAGTTCTTTTCGTCACAGGTTTTTATACACAGTTATGTGATTGAAAGATCTAGGTAAGCATTACGATTTATGTACCTTAGCTTATAAATAATAACGATTAACCTAAGCAGGCATCAAATGTTCAAGCAAGTAGTCTTGAGGCCCATGCTTGTTTTGAGGAAAATTATGGTCATCAATATTTAAATAAATGTGTTCTTTTTGTCTGTAGTGGACACCACTGTTTATTTTCAAAATGTCTTTTGAGAAAGGTGAGGTATCAATTTGGAATTGATAGCGTTTACAACCTTAGAAGACGAGCGACAAAAATCGATATTTGTATCTCAGGTGCATTTTTGGATGTAAACATCATTATAATCTAGAATTCTTGAGGCCCGCTTTTTTGAGTTATTGTTAAAGTGTCTGTTAGAGACGTGCTAAAAACTATGTGATGGTAACTTTTATTTGATTTATTCGACTAAATTTTGTATTGATTTAACAAAAGTTTCTTGTGGAATGGCCTAAACAATTGTTTCTTTTTTATGGTCAAATCGAGTTTTGTGACATTTTAAGAGAGAATTAGTTTGTATATTTTGGAGGAATGACCTAATGATAAGAGTTTATATTTCATGATTTTCACGTTGTTTATTATTATATTTTGCTAGTTTGCCTGCCGTAAATCCAAAACATGGAAAAACTAGAGCAAAAGAGGGTGATCATCTTTGCAGTTGAAAATGTAGAAATATTATGCAATCTAGTATATAAATATAAAGATATCGAGTGCAAGAAGACTGATCCTCAAACTTGGAAGACAATTTACAGAGTCGTGGTCCTCCAAGAACCCAGAAGAGTTTGAAGACACGTTTAAAAAAGGTTCGAGGAAAAACATTGCCAAACATAAAAAAAATCGTTTATGAAATTGGTGGTGGGAAACCAGAACAAATTATTTTATTCCCTACTATGAGTCAGTTTAGTGGACTCCACCTCAACAAAAGTGGTGTTACTTATGAAGTTCATGAAAATTTGAGGCGGTCTCCAATACTTTTTGAGGTATGCCCTTTTGTTCGAATACAATTATATTTTGTTCAAGAAATTGACAATGTAAATGACATGACATTTATTTTCATAGCATGCTACTTAAGATAAACTCATATAAACCTTAGGCCTCACTCATATTGCTACAATAATATTTCAATGCAAAATTTATTTCAATTCATTATTCGAAGTAGTAAATCGATGTTTGATTGAAAATGGTTCTAATTTTTAATTTTTTGGTGCAAATTTCATATTTCTTTCTCTATGTATGTCCATAATAACGATCAGTATGACTGATTGACAAGAAATAATTGACTAAATTAATTAATGCTAAAAAATTGAGTAAAATACAAATCTTTAACTTTACGATTTCTTTCATAATAATGGTACCTCAATGAGTAGTCCTAATTTACATAATATATCGAATATAATTTAAAACCGTATTATAAAAACGTTCTGAAACCTGAATAATCAATCAATAAATCCTTAAATTTCCACATGTCTTCCTTTTATCGCCAAACATTTAATAACTGTTCTTGCAAAAAATTCTCTATCTCTCATCTCATCATCTATTTTATCTGCAAATTCAATCTACTCGAAAGGAACTAAAAAAAATGAATCTTGATTTCAGATAACTTGTTCACATGAAACTGTTTCAGATAGGTATCTGAAATATATATATATATATATATATATATATATATATATGGGAAAAATTTTAATTATTGGAGTATTGGAAAAAATATTCTGGGGAAAAGTTTGTGCATGTCCGATAACCTAAAAATTGATATTGACACATGTCACTTGATCGCCAGAATGGCGGCAAAAAGTTATTTGAAAAAGTCACTTAGAATTCAATTTTATACACATTGAAAAGAGCAATTTTTTAAAAATATTTTCCCATCTATTTAAAAATATTATTTTTTTTTCTTATGAATAACTTGACTATACTGAAACATTTGCATTTTAATGATAATGACAAAACTTTCTCATTTTGAAAAAATGGGAATTTGTCAGAACCCTTGCTGTTACATCGGTTCGTATCTAACAGTTATATCCGAATTCCACGACCATTGTGATGACATGACACTCCAAAAACAATTTCCAGATTATAATCAAGTTCCGATGATAATCGTGGATGAGCGTTTCACTTCGTATAAACTAGAAAACTATTTAATTTATCGCACTATTAATCTGAAATAGAAATTCTGAATATTTTTACAGTTTTTTCAGCATTGATCGATGGCTAATTATTGTTGTGAGATATACATGTATAACTCAATTCAAAATGATGAGATCTGGTCATGAAAATACATTCTGCAGATCAGGTTTTTTTATTCAATGAAGTAATTAAAATATTCTACAAAACAAAACAACAAATTTTCAAATATTTCTGTATAATATGACAATTTATATCTCAACATGTCTCCCTTCTCGTTCTATACATAAAATCGTTCTATGGTATAACTCTTTTCGAACGTTCAACAAAAAATTTGGAGAAATTTCTGCTGCACAATGACGGATAGTTTCTTCCAAGTGGTCAATATTTCGAAAAGGTCTAAATTTGTAAACAGTATTTTTTAAATAGCCCCACAAGAAAAAATCACATGGGGTCGGGTCAGGTGAACGTGGCGGCCAAGGAATTTCTGAGAACCTACCTATCCACTTTCCAGGAAAAGTGGTGTCCAGCCAATTCCTTATTGCAAAAGTACTATGGATAGGAGCCCCATCCTGTTGAAAATACATTTTTCACCTTTCTTCTATGGTGAAATTGTCTAATTCATTGTAGAAATCGCTCCTCAAAAAATCCAAGTACTTTTCCGCATTCAAATTCTGACGAAAAAAAAAAATGGTCCGATTATTCTGTCATTAAAAATCCCGCACCAAACATTCACTTTAAATGAATATTGATCACGTGCTTCTACTGCAAAGTGTGGATTCCCATCCGACCACCATCTACAATTTTGAGATGAAACAACACCATTTGAAGTGAAAGTTGACTCATCACTAAATAAAATAAATTTCGTAAATGATATATTCTCTTCAATTCGTCCCTGCAGCCAAAAGGAAAAATACAAGCGTGGATCGTAGTCTCTCTCCTTAAGAGTGTGAATAAATTTTGGTTTGTAAGGCTTGAATTTGTTTTTTTTAGCAATCTTCGTATAGAAGTTGAAGATAAACCCAAATTCCCAGACAATTTACTAATTGATGTTCTTGGAGTTTCAACTACACTCTGCATAACTTCAAACTCTGTTTCCTCACCAGTAACCCAGTGCCCATGTTGTTTTCTGAATATGTTTTCCACGGACCCAGTATTTTTAAACTTGGAAACAATTATTCCAACAGTTACATGTGATATAATTTTATTGGTATGCCTCTCGTTGAAAATCGCTGCGGCTTCTCTATAGCTTTTGTAATTTTCTCCCACAATCAAAACTATTTCGATCTTTTCTTGCTGACTTAACTTCGACATTATCAATCAAAAAATTGCTGGTATTATCAACGTCACTATTATACATAATAGAATAATATAAATATGGAGATCTCACTCAGACTTTTGTTGCAATTGTTTACGTATTTTCTGTCAAATGAAATCCATGGCTATCTTGTGGAATATGAGTGAAATTTTGATGCAATACTTAAACAGTGACTATTTTCAAGAGATTGAAATTTCATGTTCAGGTGCATTTCATACTCAAGAAAGCATGTTTGGTGTACTACATTTTGATTTTGTGGAAAAGAAGGAATTTTACTATGCTCTTCTACCATAGAATCTTGATGTGATAATTAAGTAGGTAGGTAGGTAGATCGGTACTTGTTTGAAAAGCACAGGAAATAGTATTTTGGAAAGTGAATTTTGTGACATAATTGAGGAATATGTTCACGGACACCGATGTAGATCACTGAATGAACCTGATTTCATTTCAGTTTGGTTTATTTTCGATGTTTTTATTTGCCAAAAAAATTATGAAAATATTCGGAATGAAATAGTTATGTAGTCAAATTTAAGAGACTTATAATTTACATGTTTATGTGCGAAGTGAAACGCTCATCCACGATTATCATCGGAACTTGATTATAATCTGGAAATTACCATGTTTTTGGAGTGTCATGTCATCACAATGGTCGTGGAATTCGGATATAACTGTTAGATACGAACCGATGTAACAGCAAGGGTTCTGACAAATTCCCATTTTTTCAATTTAGTGCCCTCTGGTGTGGAGAAAATGAGAAAGTTTTGTCATTATCATTAAAATGCAAATGTTTCAGTATAGTCAAGCTATTCATAAGAAAAAAAAATAATATTTTTAAATAGATGGGAAAATATTTTTAAAAAATTGCTATTTTCAATTTTTTTGAATTATCTCTTGAAACTTCGTTTATGTGTATAAAATTGAATTCTAAGTGACTTTTTCAAATAACTTTTTTTGATATCTTGCCATCTTACCCCTTTTTTTGCCTTTGCATTGCAATTTTTTTCATTTTTCCGCCATTCTAGCGATCACGTGACATGTGTCAAAATCGATTTTTAGGTTATCGGACATGCACAAACTTTTCCCCAGAATATTTTTTCCAATACTCCAATAATAAAAATTTTTCCCATATGGTACATACTTTTTGGCGGTCACTGTATATCTTCATGTCGGGAACACTTCATAAATTGTAAAATTCTGCGTAAACTTTGAAATCATGAATACAATCCTAAATATAGCATAGGTACATGGCCACTTGAAACTTCATCGAAATCTATAGATACCTAACACTTGTACTAATCAGGTGAACAGGTGAATTCAAATTCTACAAAATCTTGAAAAGGTTATCGGGATAACATAAGTGCTTCAAAAATTACCGACAATTCTGTAAAAACATGTTATTTAAAAACTGCACAAGTTCAATTTTTTCGTTGTTTCAAACACAAATCTTTAATTTTTCAAAATCAACTAGATTATAACACAGACTGTTGCAATTGAGAGTATCAGTTTTAGAAATCCGCCTGAGGCAACGTGTGCAGTTTTTTGTCAATATACTGTTTAATTTCGAAGGGTCACCTCAAAATAGTCCTTATATTCACCAAATGTTCACTCAGTCTAGTACAAGCTAATTTTATTTACAGAGGATAAGCATGGAGAACAGGAGTTGGCTGATAGTGGTAGTGTTCATCTCTACAAGTCAAGGAAGTATCTTCATAGACCAAATAACACCGAAAGTTATTGAACCACTTCATTTTGAACTCAACGCTTCGTACCAGGTCGTTCTGAACTATGTCAATATACCGCCTTTACATGTGAGTTATCGTGTTATTGGAATTAGGTTAGGTTTGGGTTTGAATGTGAGTGGGTCTACATCAAGCCAAGGCCCTCCACCGCTTTCAATATGTTCTGATTTTTGATTTCACCAAAGCTTTCGACTGTTTGGAACTCAAATTTCTCGAAAAAAAGATATATTCTATATACAGGCATTAGAGGAAAAATACTATCATGGTTAATCTTCATTAGATTGAATGGCATCGAAACAAAAACGTATGATGTGAATCTTGGAGTTACACAGGGATCAATACTGGGGCCATTGCTATTCATCATTTTCATCAACGTTCTTCCCAATTACATGAATACTGATTACCTAATATTATACGCAGATGATATATCACTTGCAGCATATGGTGATAATCCACATGAGCTACAAGAAAGGAATGCCTTCGTGAATTCAGTTATGATTTAATTGTTTGGGGAAATATGTCCCTAGCTCGAAGACTATTTTTTTCACAAAAAACGGGTAATTAGACTTATATTTGACATCAAAACGAACTGACTCATGTAAACTATACTATAAGAAAATAGGTTATGACGGTTCCATGTATATATTTATAGACGTATTTTGCTTGTCAAAAAAACTATACAATCATATACAGTCAATTCTGGTAATCATAACTATGGCACCAGACATGGTAGATTGCTACAGATACCTTCAATCAGAACATCCCTTTATGAAAGATGTCCCCAATACTGTGGGATACAGTTTTTCAATACTCTTCCCGGCATTATAAAAACTGAAAAAAATTAAATACGTTTTAAAAATCAACTGAAATCCTATTCAACTGCTAAATGTTATTATAAGTGAGTTTTTGGAAGATAGTTGAATTTGTATGAATTGTGATATATTTATTTATATGACAGAAAGTTATTCATAACTTCTACAGTCACTAGTTGAAACTTAATTTGGGTTGGTCAGAACAACGAATTGTTGGCTGCCTGTCAATTAGTAGATAAACATCTAACTTTGGATTCCTTGGTTCGTGTCAAATTAAGTTTCAACTAGTGACTGTAGATGTCATAAGTAACTTTCTGTAATATTTTGTCTTGCCTTCACGGTACCAGCTTTGAGTGGATTCGTATTGATTTCGATAGATCCATAAATTCTTTCTGATGAGTGGGTGACCACGAAACAGCTGTCAAAGGTTGGAACTCTCGGAATCAAATCGAAAAATACTCCATTTTCATTTATTTATATGTATGTGTTAGTGTATACATGTATCTGTAAGTGTTCATAACGTCTATATAGTTGTTTATGTTTTGTTTATGTAACAAGATTTACTTCTTTGACATGCCCAATACCATGTATATGGCCTTAATGGAAAGAAAAAATTATTAAATTACAGAATTTTCCTTTTCGTTGAATCAAAACAAAAGATTTTGGAATGATTAGTGACCAGAGCAAGAACAATTTTTCCTCATCCAACAGAATTCAAATTTTGACCGTCTAGCTCTGAAGTTGTTTCATTTTCAGACAATGAATCCATTCAGAATCAAAACATGGACGGAAAGTAGCACCCAGAGATACCTACCGATTCTCGTTGTAGCTCAGCAAAAGAGTCAAGTGTCAGCCTGGTCACTTCCCATGGTGGTCGAAACTGGAACCGATTCGTACACTTTCGAAAACGCTTCTAAAACCATGTGTCATGACTCGATGAGTGAAATTATCAATTCTGGTAAGTTCAACAGCAGATGAAGTACAACTTCTTGTCCGTCACTAGCTACTTAAACTTGAAATTTTGAACACCATTACACTCTTTGTCAGAAATCAGATAGAAGTCGGTGAAAAGTAAGGAATACGGTAACCTCTCAGATTTTGAGGAAATTTTCAATAACGATTTATTGCACATAGACATGTTCGTGAATATTCATATTCAGGAAGATTTCACTTTCGTTTTGGAAAACAAATAGGCATAATTCAAATATTATATTCGGGACTGTTAAAATATGAAATGATTGATCAGTTGTTGACACTGAGCTCTCCAATTCAAAAAATCATTCAGATACATTCCTGAAATTTTCACTGGTTCATGTGAATCTAAGAGAAATGTGTTCCCTATTGGAATCTGCAAATTCTATACATCTCTCTGACGATTCCGAAACCTAATCATTTGTGTTTTATCTGCATTGAAGAATGTTGCTACCTTCTCGATGGTGTCTTTACATTTTGCTTCCAATTCTTTTGTATCTGGATCGGATATAACCAGTGTGAAGTCATTTGCTTATGCTGTGTATTGTTCTTTACTGATGACGTGGTCCATATGACTGACGCATAGAATAAATAGAATGGGCCCTAATACCGATCCTTGTGGGACACCTCTAATCAAGTTCCTAGAATCTGGCCAAAAGATTTTTGGTTTTTTCTCATATTGGAAATGTAAACTTTTCGTTTTCGTTTTTCTAAGAAATATGAGATCCTCAGTCAAATCTTGAAATATTGAAATGGAACACTCACCTATATCAATCATAAGTATTATTTCTGATAGAATGGAGACATTTTTCTTTTTCTTGAAAAGAGGAGAAACTTTTACTGTTTCTATTTTCTCTGGAAAGGCTCCACACTCGAAGGACAGATGGACTGAATATGTTAAAGATTCAATAATAACATCGGTAACACTCTCTCTTATTTTTCAATTTATTTTTCAATACTGAGTGGAGTTTGCTCTCTGTATATGAACACAGGAACATTGCTGAACAAATTTTTTGGGAATATATTTTTGTTTGATACAGTTTTTTGTCAGTTCATTAGTAATCTGCAACAAAACACGCGTGCTGTTTCCTGCATTGTGAATGCGTTTCTTGTAATGTGTTTCACGTTTTACGTTCTTCTAACAGAGCACTATAATTTTCCTTTGCTTCTTCATAAACAGTAATACAAACAGATCTTCCAACTCAAGGTTAGAAATAATCACCTCATTGTCTACCAACGAAATCAAACTGAGGTCACCTTCCATTTGTTCCCCTTCCATTTGTTCCTTTATTTGATGACTTTTTCCATAATAGTAACGGGTAGCATCATAATAATTTCAAATGAGCTTTCAAATTCGGGCAAGATATCGAATTTATATAATTGAGGAACAAAACAGGCCCAAGGATGGACCCTTGGGGTACCACACAAGAAATATCTCTCTTCGAGATGGTTGAGATTTATATAGTCAGTAAATAACGCCAAATGAGGTCATTAAAAATCTATTTCCATTCCAGAATTCTCCATTGCGCCTCTACAAATATCGCAGTCTTTCATAATCTCTCTGTCGACGTCCTCTCCGCGTAATGTCGCCATCCACTTGGAACTCGAGGAGGAGAAGGACTTTTACGTAACTCCCAACGAGGAATATTCCCTGTTTGTTTCGCCCAGCGAATCCAGATATGTTTTCTACAAATTCGACGAAAACACGAGAGACACGATTGTCATCGAGGTGGATTCTGAAGATGATATATGTCTTACGGTGTCTGTGCAAGACAGCAGGGTGAGTATGATGGATTTCGTGCGTTCTCCAACGTGGCTATTCTATTTATGGGGATGTGATGCGTGTGAGAAGATACTGCAGATTCGGTTGTTAGGAAAAAAGTTGTATTTTTAGTGGGGGTTTTTTGAACTAGTAACATCTCAGATTTTGACGAAATAATTAGTGACGATTCAGGACACAGTCTTGTCTCACTTTTTATGGAAGCACCCCCGTCCCTTCCGTAATTATCAAGGTAGAATGATGAAACTCTCAGAACTGAAAGAAATTATGGAAATGCACCTACCTGGTCAATGGTGATGACCTAAGTGATATACACTGCCCGCCAGTCGCAATGGAACAACCCATTTTTACGGTAAATAATATTAGGGGGCAAAATTGAAGTGAAATTTCACCAGATTCGTCATCAGGACCCCCAACTTGTTACAGATACTCCTCTGTGATTATAACCGAAATATTTCTTGAATGCTTATATCACTACAATAGTTTTGGAATTCTGACATGACTGATAGATATGGACCACCGATCTGTAATATAACTGGATGAGCATTTCCATATAAGAAAATTACGCCAACTAGTGTATGACAGTTTGGAGCAATACACATGCGCGTTGATGATATGTCAAACAGCGGCGTCGCCTAAAGGTTGAGTTAAGGGATTTTTTAATCTCTTTGAAAATTATTAATTATAAATTTTGTGAAGTGGGTACTTAAAAAAAAAATTACGTGGACTCACAAATTAGATTCGTTTTGAATGAGTTGATATTTCAGTTTTGATGCATTAAATAGGAATTCTGAACATAAGGATAGACTTTGCTGATGCCAGATGAATCCAAAACTGAAATACCATTAATAGTTAGCAAAAAACAAAAACTTGTGTAATCATAAAATAGATCAAGATCAAGTGAATGGTTGATTATAACCCAATTTATGACCACAAAACGTGAACCTACGTATGAATATGAAATACACCTTATAGGTATTCAGTCACTACAACTCCACATAATGCCAAAAGTATATACTTTCATCAATCAAGTGGATAACCTGATAGACTAAAAAGGAGTAAAATCATTATAAAATACCTGCCAAGTAACAGACTTGAAACCAATCAGTAACAACCTGGATTTGAAATCAATAATAAAGCTTATATGAAAACAATTATTTACCGGTGATTATTAAAAAAAACAGTAATTTTTTTATATATTTATTCATATTTCGTAACAATAAATGTACTCCAAGAATTGGTAAAATTTATATACATTAAAATCAAAAGTTTTATTTTCCTTGAGACTACAGAAGTAAAGGATTAAGTCAGACAGTTGGTCACCACATAATGGTGCCAATGAGTACATAAATATAGATGAAACTCTAAATATAAATAGGTATACTTATGAATAAAAAATATAAGGACATCAATAAAATTCGCTACAATACATATATAACATTTGGGGGACCTTCGTTCATTGAGATGTGCAGTATTCATCAAGTGAATAATATCAATGTTCAGTGAGGAAGTTGTTTTTAAAAAAGGATTGCATTTTTCGCAGATTTTAAATTATTGTGTAGTAAATCATATATTCTGGGACCTAGTATATTTGGAGCATTACTGTGAATTTTTGTGTAACTATATGGCATAAGCAGATAATTTTTCGATCTGATTTAAGGTTATGAAAATCACTATGTATTATATAAAAAGGAAGACTGATTTATAAAGACATATACACATAGCTCAAAAATAAGGAGTCCAAGTAGTGTACATATTTTCATTTCTTTGAATAAACTTTTACAGAATCCCAATTTTGATATGCCAGTCTAATTACTCTTTTTTGTGCTCAAAAAATATCCCTTCTGATACAGATGCTCCCCAGAAACAGGTACCATATCTGATGTGTGAGTCTACTTGGGCAAAATACTATTGATTCTATTTGATATTATTGATTCTGAAATAATACAAGTCTACTCAACTTCTTGCGTATGACTGAACCTCTTTACACTTCAGTTTGCTTTTTAGAAATGGCATGAAACCTTAGTTTTGTATAACGTGTGATAATTAATTTTATCAATCGTGATACGTGGTTTTCTGAAAAAGTTGTACATCAAGGTGGTGATTTTCTAAGGATCTGAATACTGGTTTTCCATCAGCTACGAAGTTTAGGTAACATCTCAACACAACAACACAAATATATCAAAAACAATTTTTTGTCTTTAAAGTTTATTGTCTGTTTTGGAACGAAATCAAAAATCACTGAAAACACAAAAAAGAAACTGGAAATACTTGAACTATAATAAACACAAACAATTAAACAGTACAAATAACAGTAAACGAATAAATACACGCCACTGGTAAAAATGATGCTCTGACGTAATGACATTGACATTTTGGAGCAATGCACATGCGCACTTGCAATCTGAGAGGGATCAATTTGGCGTATTTTTTTCATGGAACGAAACGGGCTCTGCTCATCCAGTTATATTACAGATCGGTGATACGGACCAATGTAACAACGAGGGTTCTGGCAAAAACCATATTTTCTATTTAGTGCCATCTGGGGCGGAAAAAATGAAAAACTTTTCTCATTATCATCAAAATACAAAGGTTTCACTACAGTCAAGCCATTCAGAAAAAAACTTTTTATTATTGTGAAGAGATCGGAAAATATTTATAAACAATTGCAATTTAAAAATTTTCCGATTTATTGCCTCCATATTAGCGGTAACGTAACATGTGTCAAAATCGATTTTTAGGTTATCGAACATGCACAAACTTTTCCCTAGAAATGTTTTTCCAATACTTTAATAAACTTTATTCCCATATGGTTCATACTTTTTGGCGGTCACTGTATATAATAACCCTGGTCTGACACAAATAGTATTGTCAAATGTTAAACATAGACAGGAGAAATGAGGATAGAGTAAAGTGCGATGTCGTCAAATTTACTTTTTCTGAAATCGTTCAAGAATGCCCACATTCTCGGAGCAACTGCAGGCCTCAAAATACGCTAATCCAGTATTTTAGTCTGTTGCTATAAGCAACAAACTTTCCCGGACCGTTTAAACGAAAACGATACGGGAAAGTATTTGCCGGCCTAGGCCGTCAAAATCGGTCTTTGGTGTATAGTTGTCACTTTGACGCTTCAGGAAAGCACTTAATTTCGAATCCTCAATTTATGATAATGCTGATTGCGATTTCAGAAAAAATGGTATGTGTACCTCGTAGTAAAAGCACATTCCCAGACTTCAATGCTTGTTGGCCTCGGCTTCGCCTCGGCCAACAATTTACATTGTCGTCCGGGAATGTATTGCTTTTACTACTAGATACACAATATACTATTAACTTCACCAAACTAGATGCTAATTACATTTTTGACGGAAACAATAGAAAATTCTTATTATTCATTAGCATTAATTTTTTATAAATTTTTCATTTTTGCAGTGCCCGGTAATGGACATGAATAAGGACATCAAATATGAGGGTACTTATCAAACAATCAACCTGAAAGGAGCCATAACTGTTTCTGTGAGTATAAAACTTTCAGTCAAAAGTTACTGTACCTAGTTTTTTTCCGAGATTACAATAAATATATAACAAGCAACGAATCGGGTAAAGTATTTATAATACTGTCAATCGATCTTATCAGTAGATAGATAATGAGAGATACTTTGGAGGAGCGCATTGGCAAATAATAACAAAAATGCACAGGTAGCAAAAATATATGACAGAGCAATGGGAGTCAAGGTCAAAACCTATGAGAGAGCTTGGGGAGGAGTTCACGTGAATTCAATTCATTATTTTGTCCTCTAATATGTAATATGAACTGTGAACAGAAGAACTGCCAATAGGGAATTTTATTGTATGCTTGTATGCCGCGGGGATAGCTCGAACGGAGAGCGCCGGTTCACTGATATCTGAAGCCAAGCAACGCTAGGCGAGGCCATGGTTTGGATGGGTGACCAACGGACCTCTTTTCGATATTCTCCTAGGATCGTGCTAAGAATCGCACGTTAAAAGGTAAGACCTCGTTAATCTTTGGTTCGCACAAGTTTCGACTTTTGAGGGCTGCCGATCGTAAGGGGACGACAGCTGGTTAATGGAAAAAACACTTTTAAACAAAACAAAAACATTATCAAATACACAGTTTCAATTATCAGAATTGTAACAACTGTTGAAATTTTATAAAATAAATCTTGTGGTCATTTCAAATTATTTTACAATAAGAAACACATAGATACTTTTCGCGAAAAGCTTATAATACGAGGATATATTGAAAAGTTCTTACTTAGCCTACTATAGAACCAAACAAAATTTCAATGTCAAAATGTTTTATTACTCAACCTCAACCTTTCAAAAAAAATGTTTTTTCTTGCTCTGCAAACCAGACCTCCATAGCTTTTATTAGCTCCTCGTTGGAAGAAAATTTACGACTTTTTAAACTCTTTTTCAGTTGAGGAAAGAGATGATAGTCGGACGGAGCCTAATCTGGTGAATAAGGGGGGTGTTCTAGTAATTCAAACCCTAAATCACGAATTTTTTGCATGGCAACATGAGATTTGTGTGCAGGGGCGTTGTCCTGCAAAAACAAAACACCTTTGGATAGCTTTCCGCGTCTTTTCTCTTTAATTTTTTCGCGTAGAGTGGTCAGTAATGTCGAATAGTAATCTCCAGTTATTGTTCTACCCTTATCCAAAGAATCAATAATGATTACTCCATGGCAATCCCAAAAAACTGAAGCAAGAACTTTTCCAGCAGATTTTTGGACACGAAACTTCTTCTTGGAGAACCGGAGTGTCGCCATTCCATCGATTGTTGCTTTGTTTCTGGATCGTAGAAAAAAAAAATTAGGAAAATTGCACTAGAAAATTTCGAAGTAAAAATTGCCATTATTGGAAGAAAATAAGAATCTTGGAGTTTTCTTGATTCACAAGACATGTACGCTATCTGTGTCAAAGCTCATATAACACTTTGAGGCAATTGTACCCAAATCGCGATATTCTTTCTACAGAATTGGTAATGAAATTGTGCGAATCGCTGATTTTTTCAAAAATTTCATACTGTGATAGTATTTACGAACCTGCTCTCTTGCAGTCTGATGCTCATCGCCTACAACGTATACAAAACTCATGTCTGAGACTTTGTTATGACATTCGCAGATACGATCATATCTCAACTCAAATAAGGTACATAGTTAGGTTGGCTTAGGCTTGAGAACCTCAGAAAGCTGCACCTCTTAACACTCACACATAAAATCTTAATTTCCAAATAACCAGTATACCTTTTCAAAAAACTCTCTACTTTCTCTTCTCTGAATAGGTTGCTCCAAAGTAATATAATCAACTGCCCAGTGACTTTAGATCTTACACTCTTTCGAACTTTAAAAAAAGGTTGAAGGTCCAATTAAGTATGAAAAAATAAGCATAAAATTAACTGTGACCTCAGCTATTTACATGGTAATAACGAATTTCGAACCAAGCTCATTTGTGTACCTTCTGATTAACTTTTGGAATCAATATCATTTATGTTAAGTTTGAGTTGAAAAACAGCACCTGCAGATACTCCGCCTGTTCATCATCTTTTCTTTTCTTCACGTATTTTAATCGTAGGTATTTTTTTATATTTGATCTGATGATGAATAAAGTAGATTTATTATTATTATTATTATTAAATGTACCCAAGTCTCATCCATAGTAACAATGCGATGCTACTATCCTTGCACGCTTTTGGTCAACATTCAAACATTTGGGGATCCATTTTGCAGCAATTTTTCTCATGTCCAAATTGACGTGAACTATATGCTGAACGCGTTCGTATGAAATATTCACATCCGTATGCATAGTCAATTCCAGCGACTCGCCAGAGTTTCGCCGCTCGCTACACAATAACTATGATGCACAGTCGAGCTCCAAAATAGTGGTACATCGCCAGCGCTTCGCCAAAATGTGACTTTCGCATAGTTGTCACTTTTTTGGAGCTCGACTGTGCATTATAATCCTTGTGTAGCAAATGGCGAAACTCTGGCGAGTCGCTGGCGATTGACTATGCATACGACTGTCAGTGCTTCAGATATCCGTTTTAGCCCAATTCGACGGTCTGTTAAAATCATGTCATGAACTGCATCGATATTTTCGGGGACTGACACAGAAACTGGCCTTCCCGATCGGTCATCATCTTCAATGGAAAATTTACAACTTTTGAAGCTTGCAGTCCAATTTTTCACGGTCGCATACGAAGGACATTGATCACCAAGGGTATTAAGCATATCTTAGTAAATCTGCTCACCTCTTAACCCTTTTAAATACAGGTACTTGATGATGGCTCGATACTCCAATTTTTCGATTTTCACAATTTCGGTGGACATATTTATTCTTTTAATTTATTGCGTAACTCTGGTTTACTTTTTTGGCGTCAAACTTTACACTGACACTTCTAATAAGTTATTGTTCGTTGCTAAGGTAACGCAATATTTTGTTTATGCAGGGAACTGGTCTAGGCTAATTAGATATCAATACATCCTCGTATATCACCTAAAATTATATAATGTAACAAAATTATGGGTTAAATTCACTCTAAAATTTATTTTATCCTTTTTAGTGCATTTAACTAAGAGCTTTTCTCTAAAAAGTTTTTTAAAGTTTATTTATTTTTACTTGTGTGATTCAGATAATAATTCTCAATTGCAGAAATCAGACTTCACTGGCGGATTCTTCTTGGTGTTCGTTGCCAAACCCGACAATTTCGACTGCAGCCAAGAAACCTCTTTCATCTCCAGATTGAGGAGCACGTCCATCACTCCTACAAACGTCACCTCCAGCATCACGTTCACTGTGAGGGACGGCCTCAGTCTCAAGCAGTACACGATAGCGGTTTGGGTGACATTTGCAACACTTCTAGTACTTGGAGTTTTATGTGTTGTGGTCAACATCATTTTAAATCGTCTGGGGACGATATCCAAAACTGAATCGGAAGGTGAGTACGTAGATTGTAGGTGATGAAATGTAAGGAAAGATTACAGACTATATTGTACTTCTCGTGATTTATAACATTTCACGAGTAATTTCCGTAGGCAAAATTCGACCATTTTGAATTTTTCTTGAAATCATCCAAGGATTATCACCCTTTTGGATCAACCTGTATACCTATTGACAAGCTTTCACCTGAAATTCGATTGATATCATTACCACTTTCTATATTTATATCAGAAGTATATATGTTTCTATTATTTCAGATGTTACCGATGATCTAGATGGCTCACCAGTTTACAGTAGTGAGCAAGTCAGAAACATCCTAACAACTGACAGCCTCACAGTATCCGACTTTTCACAAAAACCGAAACGAATAAAGAAAAGATCCTATAACTACCTCTCTCACACTCTCAGCATTGCCATTTTTTACAGTATTCCTGTGGTGCAATTAGTAGTAACTTATCAGAGGGTGAGAAATTGTTTCCGATGGCACCCTGTATTTTTATTAAATATTTTGTTATCGTTCCATTTCAGATTGTGACAAAAACAGGAAACGAAGACATGTGCTACTACAACTTCTTATGCGCTCATCCTGCTTTTGGATTCAGTGATTTCAACCACATATATTCCAACGTTGGATACGTCGTTTTTGGAATCACTTTCATCATTGCAGTTGTGGACAGGCAGGCCATGATTAAACTCAGACTGGTAAACGATTCATACGTACACATATAAACAGGATGATTTACGAACATCGTGCATTACGGTGTTCCCCAGCGAACAGTTCTGGGGCCACTCCTTTTTAATAACTATATGAACGACTTATTCAATCATCAGACTACCGGAAGCATAGTGAGCTTTGCTGATGTTACGGCTTTGGTACATCAGGCAGATATTTGGTCTGCACTTAAGGAAATTTCTTATACATATTTCAGTAAGATTGTCCAATGGCTGAATTGTAGAATTTTGACTGCCCCAGTGGAAAAAAAATTAAATGGAATTCTGGAAATTATCATAAATAGATAATGTAGTTAAAAAATAAGGGTCATTTTAATAAGCACATTCACATTCTTCGAAAACATACTTGACGAAAAATATCTGGAAATTTATAATGCTCTTGTGCAACCACATATATCGTATGGAATTACTGCACGGGGAGGCGTAACGAATAACTGTATCAAAAAATTGAAAATAGCTCCAAAAGGAAAATTATTTTCAAAAAAAAACGGAAACACACTGTTTAGAGATTATTTTTGAGCAGGAAAATTATACTTCCGAAGTGTTGTAGTAAACATTTCAAGTACAATTTCCCTCATATTATATAAACCAACTAAATGCCATAAATTTTTGAATTGAAACCAGTGAGAAAAGGACTTTTCGAAAACACTGTATCAGCCCGTGTTTCGCCTCTTCCTCATTTATACGTTTCCATAGTTACAACAATCACTGTAAATTTAGAAACGTCAGTTTGACTCCTGAAAGACGCCAAACTTTGATCGAAGATCCCTGTAAAATGCAGAATTTTCAAAATACTGTCACCTTGCCTAAATCTATTTTAGGAAAGGGGAATTCCAGTCCACTACGGATTGTTCTACGCTATGGGTGTTGCTTTGTTGATTGAAGGAATTTTATCTGCTTGCTACCACATCTGCCCTAGTCAGTCCAGTTACCAATTTGGTGAGCATAAAAAAACAATACATTTGAAAGAGATAGCAATAGATTTTTTGAATATATTAGATCCTCAGTGGTGAGAGACACGTTGAATAAATAAGTTAATGGAGTTTTGACAGTACCAACATTAGTTTCAATAAGTGCCACTGGAATATAATCAGGATCCGTCGACGTCTTCAGTTTCATTACCGTGATAATAAGGAGATAATGAAATTCAGGTTGATTTTTTCGATATAATTTGAAAAATAACATTCACAATAACATTTATAACAAATAAACGTTGCTACATTACAAAAACTGACATTTTGAGATATAATTGAGATTTTATTATATTTTTACTTTTTGCACCCCCCTTAAATTGTTTTATAAAAACTTTTCGTTTTCAGATACAAGTTTCATGTATGTTATGGCAGTCCTTTGTATGATAAAACTGTACCAAAATAGGCATTCCGAAATAAATGCTACAGCATATACAACATTCACTATTCTAGGTGGTGCAATTTTCCTAGGTGAGTTAGATTTTTGAAAACTAATAGAACCATTTCATTTATGTATTGAGAATTGACAAAATTGGTGTTTCTAGCTGCGATCCCACTACGCCATCGCGAAGTTTGGAATTTTTGACAGTAAACGTATACGATTTTTTTGAGTTCTGTAATTTTAACAGTCATTCATAAAACTGTATTTAAGGAAAATTTGGGAAACATAAAAAATTGGTTTGATCGGAATTTATTGAATATAAATTTCGATAAAACGAATTATCTTCTCCATCTGTTATCAGCATTCTTTTCCAAATTTAGGTCCTCTCAAAATTGGAAGTAAGTTTAAAATTAATGGAACCAAAAGTGTCAAATATTAAGGAATAATGATTGACAACCATTTCAGGTGGAACCATCATATTGTTTTTGTCATCAAAAAACTGAGATATCTGATACCCAAATTTAAGTCTCTGAAACAATTTCTCTCATTGAAGCACCTTGAAATGTTGTACATTTCCTCAGTATAATCTCAGTTGAATTATGGTATTCTGGGATGGGGTGGTGTTAAAAATAGTCTTATTTATAATTTGGAAGTGATTGAATTTTTTTAAATCATTTACAATCAAAATCATTTTTTTTCTCTGATCTTCTAGATGAGAAAAGTAGAATATTTCATATTGAACAATTGTTTATGAATAAAATTCTTATCCACATTTTCAAAAATAATAAATAAACTGAAAAAAAACTTTTTAGAGAAAACCTTTCATTTGAATGCACTGAAAATAAGAAAATAAATTTTAAAGTGAATTAAACTCACCATTTTGTTACATTATAATTTTTTTTGAATTATTTCCGCGACAACCTTTTATAACATTTAAAAATTTATGATGTAACAATGTCATTGAACTTTGCGTTCCCTATCTGGCTGTTGAGGAGGGACAAGAAGATGGAATTTTTTTAAGCCATAATATTCGACGTTCTAATATTTTTCACTATTTTTACGGATTTTTCCTATTTTAATATCGTGAGTATTCCAACTTTTTTTGAAAAGTGGGGGTCAAGCCCTCCTACCTAATTTTTTTTTCTCTGTAATTTTTGACGTCCAAATCCGTCAAGTAAACTTCCGAAACCCTACGCGTTCTCTATCTAGATTTCAGGGGGCAGGGAAGGGGGGCAATTTCTTCGACATTAATGTATCGTAACAGAATCATAGGATACGAGAAACTGGTTCTTTTTTTATAAAAAAGGATATTAATTTTGGAGATCATCTTCATGAGACGAGGTATAAAAGAACTGTCACAATTAGAACTGGATTGAATAAGAAAATAGTCAAAAGAAATTTCATTCACATTATCCCAAAATTGTTTAACATACGAGGATGGTCCCAGAAGTACCTGGCCTGACCTAGAGATGGCGGTAGTTGCTTGAAAAATACCATTGTATTAGAAAGTACACAATCTATACAGCATATGTTTCAAGTTTGAAAACGCCACGTTGTTTAATATTAGTTTGGCAGCCATCAATAGTAAACGTTGTCAGTGAATTTGTAAACATGGAAAAAATTGGTCATTGTTATGTGATACAATACTTTTATTTGAAAGGCCTTAGCCCAACCAATATAAAAGCTGAACTAGATTCTACTCTGGGTGAGACTGCTCCTTCGTTATAAACAATAAAATATTGGGTAGCAGAGTTTGAACGAGGCCGTCAGCCATGTCAAACATGCGGCCCGCGGGCCGCATGCGGCCCACTGAGCATTTTCCTGCGGCCCCGAATCAATTTTGAAAACAGCCATGTAATGCGGCCCGCGAGCCTGTTAAAAACCGAAAATAAAGTACTGTGATGATGAACTAAGATGCGCGCTCAACCTAAAAGCCTGGCTTGTTCCGGAAAGTTCTATCGCGCGAGAACACAGATGACGCTACCTGAACATTCTGGAAAGAACTGTCGAGAAATCACAATCCGTATATAAGCCAATACCGCTCGATTGAGTTCAGTTGCAGTGTGACCATATGTGGCAGGTTCCTGCCATTTTGGCAGGATTTGCCTCTTATTTTAGCCTTTGGCATGATCAGTTGACGTTTTATAAAACTTGGCAGTTTTTGGCAGTATTGGGTTATTCAAAATAAATGTCATTATGGCAACACAAAATGCCGGAAATGGCAACCCTGGACACGTCGCGAGCATGTATGCATGTGGAATGTGGGCTTGGCGGCTTGGGGACCTTGGGGTCAGGGTCGGGGATTCCCCTTCCTCCTACTTCTCGTGTTATCGTGTTATGTTTGTATCGCATTCGATCAACAACTTTAATACTTTGTTTATAAGGTTGATAATCGTAAAACAACGAGTAGAGAATTCCCTCGTACTTCTCCTGTTATGTTTGTTTTTTGTTTGGCATTCAATTAACAACTTTAATACTTTGTGTATAAGGTTGATAATCATAAAACAACCAAACTATTCATAAACACGAGTTTATACTTTATGGTTAGAATCTGGTGGTAGTAGTAATTCGAATTCTCTTCTAAGTGTTGACAATTTTTGGGGTGCTGTCGGCAAAATGCGTGATTGTAATAGACAATTTAAATATGCAAATATTGCAAATTTCGCAAAGGGACTGCTATGCTTACCAATGTCCAACGCTGCATGCGAAAGAATATTTTCTAAAATTAATTTAATAAAAACTAAAACACGAAACAGATTCATTAACAAACATGTAGAGTCTATCTTGCATGTGAAACAAGGTATTGGTGAGCATGGCGATTGCACTGCATTCATACCAACACAAGGCATGTTGAATAGAATGAATAAGTCCATGTACAAAGATGCGGAAAATGAAGAATACGATGCTAATTGCAATATTTGATTTTATTTTAATAAAAATATAGCGTATATATGTATGTGTATTTTACTTTTGTTGGTTTATAAAAACGGTAAATAAAGTTGGTTAAGTTGGCAACATTTAGGCATTTTTCACTACAGACGTGGGCAGGATTTGGCAGGTTTTTAACCAAAGTAAGGCAGGATTTGTAATTTAGAGATGGTCACACTGTCAGTTGTTCAGTCAGTTATGAGTCAGTTGCGATAGAATTGCGAGTTTAGTTGCGTACTTATTGTTACAACACGTAACAGTACTTATTGTTATTTATTTCGGATAAAGTTTTTAACATGTCTGTTTCAAAACCAAGTGGAAGTAAGAGGAAAGTTGGAGATGAGCATCGTATCTTTCAAGAAAAGTGGGAATTAGAGTTTTTTTGCTGTGAAGTGAAAGACAAAATTATTTGCTTGATTTGTAACAGTACAGTCGGTGTCCCAAAATTATATAATATAAAACGTCACTATGATAGTCATAAAACTAAGTTTGACAAGTATACAGGCATGATTAGAAACGAAAAGTTAAAAGAGTTAAAATCACGGTTAAAAGATCAACAGCTTATGTTTACACGTCCAAAGCAAGAAAATGAATCTGCCGTTCAAGCGAGCTACGTACTGTCGGAGTTGATCGCAAAGCACTCAAAACCATTTGTTGAAGGTGAATTTATAAAAGAGTGCCTTGTAAAGGCCGCGGAAATTGTAAGTCCCGGGAGCGTGAAGGCTTTTCAAAATATATCCTTGTCCCGGAATACTGTCGCTGAAAGAGTTACCGAGTTGGCTGCCAATATAAGCGAACAGATAAAAACAAAATCAGACTCTTTCATTGCATTTTCTATTGCCTGTGACGAAAGTACAGATGTGTGTGGTGTGGCGCAACTCGCTGTTTTTCTTCGTGCTGTTGATAGAGATATCAACGTTTATGAAGAATTACTGGAATTAGTACCATTGCATGATACAACAACTGGGGAGGATATTTTCAATGCTGTTTATGGACTTCTGCAAAAGTACAATTTAGATTTGTCAAAACTGTATTGCGTTGCAACAGACGGAGCTCCTTCAATGACTGGAGTAAATAATGGCTTCATTAAAATATTACAAACAAATGTCAGAGAAACGGGCAGTGACAAACCAGATTTTCATCATGTTCATTGCATAATCCACCAAGAAGTTTTATGCTCAAATGTGATCAAGTTGGAAAGCGTTTTAAAGTCAGTGAAAAAAATGATAAACTTCATAATGTCACGTGGCTTGAATCAGCGACAGTTTTCTGCGTTTTTACGTGATTTAGAAAGTGAGTACACTGGTTTACCTTATTATGCAGAAGTGCGATGGCTTTCGTGTTCTATGGTTCTCGATCGGTTTTGGAAACTCAAAGAAGAAATACGCCTTTTCATGGAAGTGAAAGAACAAGATACCTTTTTTACAAGATCTTTCATTTATGGTAGACATCACAAAACACTTGTCGGACTTAAATACGAAATTGCAAGGACCACGTCAAGTTATAACAGATATGCATGATCATGTTAAAGCTTTCAAGTGTAAGATGATGCTGTGGAAAAACCAGTTAGCGGTGGATAATCTGTCACATTTTCCGACTTGCAAGGCGTATCAGGAAAGTACAAGTGGCCCAATATCATACAAAATGTATACAGAGAAAATGGGAAGCCTTCTGTCATAATTTGAAAAGCGTTTTCAGGATTTTAAGTCCCAAGAAAACAATTTTTCTTTATTTACTGGTCTTTTCACTATCGATATTGATAAAGTTCCCCCTCACTTGCAGATGGAAGTGATTGAGATTCAGTGTCAAACCCATTTAAAAGAAAAATTTGATAGTGTTGGTACATTCGAATTTTATAAGTACTTGCCTTTTCAATACCAAGAAATGAGAAAACTTGCCTGTAAAATCCTGTCAATGTTTAGAAGTACCTATAAGTGTGAACAATTATTTTCTTTGATGAAAGGAAACAAATCTCCCGCAAGATCGCGATTGACGGACGCACACTTGGACGCAGTTTTAAAAGTTATTTCCGCCGATAAATTCACGCCACAAATAGACAACTTAATTAAAGACAAAAGATGTCAAATATCTGGCAAAAGAAGTTAATGTTTGTAAGTTTTTGTAATGTCCTTTTTATTGGAAATTTAATAAATATACTTCTAACATAATAGTACTATTTTTCGTTAAGATTTTCAGTAGTTTGTCTTCTTTAAGATTAGGTTTTGCGGCCCACCTAGTCTATGGTCTTCATGCTTTTGGCCCACCAGTGACTTTAAGTTTGACATGGCTGCCGTACGACCTGCGAAGACGAGCTTCGCAGTGGTCGACCAAATGAGGTGACGACTCCAGAAACGTTGAAGAAAATCCACAAAGCGGTACTAGATGATCGTCGACTGAAAGTGCGCGAGCTAGCAGACATAGTAGGCATTTCAAAAAGTGCGGTACATCGCATAATAACTGAAAATTTGGACATGAGAAAGCTGTGCGCAAGATGGGTGCCGCGTTTGCTCACAATGGAACAAAAACAGCGTCGGAAGATGTTTCCATCGAGTGTTTGGCAAGGTTTCACAGAAATAAATCCGAATTTTTGCGCCGTTTCATAACCATGGAGGAAACATGGGTCCATCACTTCAAACCCGAAACAAAGAACAATCAAAACAATGGACTGAAAAGGGAGAACCGGCTCCAAAGAAGGCAAAAACCGTTCCATCCGCAGGCAAGGTCATGGCGTCGGTTTTTTGGGATGCGCGTGGGATAATTTTCATTGACTATCTTGCAAAAAGAAAAACTATCATCGGCGAGTATTATGCGAACTTATTGCAAGGTTTGAGCGAAGATATCAAGCAAAAACGGCCACATTTGGCTAAGAAGAAAGTGTTGTTTCATCAAGACAATGCACCAGCTCACACATCCGTTATTGCAATGGCCAAAATTGATGAATTAAAGTTTGAATTGCTACCTCATGCACCCTATTCGCCAGATTTAGCCCCCTCGGATTATTTTCTGTTCCCAGACTTCAAATAATGACTCGGTGGTCAATTACGTCGGCAGTTAATGGGTATTTTGAGGAGCTTGACGATTCTTATTATAAAAAGGGTATCAAACTTATTGAACATCGCTGGGAAAAGTGTGTGGAGCTAATAGGAGATTACGTTGAAAAATAAATATATTTTTTCCAAAATTTTTGTGTTTTTTTTGTTGGGCCTACTTCTGGGACCATCCTCGTACTACCAGATACTAGTTAAATGACTAAATCTATGTATTCTTACAAAAATAAAGTAAAAGACTGGTTGAATACCACAGAAAGACAGTTTTGAAAATTTGATAAATATTAATTAATGGTGAAATTGATTTTGTTCCAGTAGAGAAAACTATGAAATATTCAGATTCAGACAAAAATATATTCGGAAATAGGATTGGATATGAAAAAGAAAAATCATAGTTAGTTTTAAAATAATTCTTCAGTTAACTAGTTTACCTTACAACAAGGTTATTCAGTGAGGTTTCTTTTCAGTATATACACATATTATACACATCTACAGGGTGTTTCATAATAATATTCTTGGTCATACGCTGTAAAGTTGACTGTTTTCAAGAAAAATCATCTTTCATGTTGTTTAAATAATGTTTTTTCCTCGAAAAATTGCTGCGTGCATTGAAGCTAACGGCGGACATTTCCAACAATTCAACTGAGTATAATTGTTATTGTTTTTTCTTTTATTTTGCATTTAAGAAATCAACGTTTGGTTTTTTTACTTGTTTTAACGTTTAAATAAATTTTGTATAATTAGGAAAAAAATAATTTAAAAAAATTTACCATGTTTTTCAACATGAAAGTTGATTTTTCTTGAAAACGGTCAACTTTAGAGCTTATGACCAAGATTAACTTTTTTGTGCAGAAAATATTGACGGTTCAAGTAGGTGGCTCAAAATCATACTTTTTCCAGTGGCGTAGAAGTTGGAGAAAAAAACACCCACTACCCCTTCAAAATCTTCACCAATTATGAATTTTAAAAAATAAACATCTGCACAAAACATAGCTCATTATGAGTAGAAAATGCATTCAAAATCTGTTTTTTGTGCGATAAACGGTTCCAGAGATATTCGCAAAAAACTAAAAAAAATTTAAAATTTCAACACCTTGTATCTCGAAAATGTTGAATTTTAGAGGGTAAGTTGATAGAAACTTCTTTTCATATTTTTGAACGAGCTATCACATCCGGAAGTCCTGCGCATTTATTATGAAACACCCTGTATAGTTATGAATGTATTTAATTATGAATAAACTTTACTCTGTATTTGTACATACTTACGTTAGCTACTGGTTGCCCTGTATCTCACTCAGAAAGCGATTTGTTTATAAAAACTTTTATTATTGTTATAGAAAGAATTATCACACAGAGTTTGTCGATCTTATTTTGACCCTCCTGTATATATCTAATATATTTACTTCCATTTTTTAGCCATGCTTGGAATCCTCAATGGTGATCTAGTAATTTGGATAATTTTTTTCATCTGTTATTCAACTCTTTGTGTGGTGCTCTCTTTCAAAATATACTTCATGAACTTCGTCTTTGAGGGACTAACAGAATTGCAGAAAAACGTAAAAAACGACGGACTTGGCTTTGAAGCTTTCAAACCAATTCGTAGAGGTAGGTAATTTTGATATGAACGCGTGGAAAACTAATTTCAAACTTTTTTTTTATTTCAGCGAGGTTTATTGTGCTTTTAATTGCTAATATAGCCAACTACGCTATGCTAATCGCTGGAATATTTCTATACTCTTATAATCGAACAGATTTTGGGACTTTTTTGTTGGGCCTGCTAATGGGAAACGCAATCATCCATACCGTTTTCTATACTTGTATGAAAAAGGTGAGAACTTCAACAATCAGTAAGTCCCCTAACATTTTCTGCAGAAGAGTTCTATGTCATATATCTATCAACTACAAATATTGATAACACGCCATAAGACGCAATGTAATCAAATTGAAGCCAAAAATATCTATCTTACCTTTTCTCAAACGGGGGCTGGGAAACTATTGCGCATGCCTCGAAGGCCGAATTCTGAATCACGAGAAATGTCATACATTTTTAAGGTTATGCTTCTTTTGACATTTTCAACCGTCCCATATTGAAAAAAATGTGCTAACATTTTTATAATGTGGAAAAATGAAAAATGAGAAATATGCAAGACGGTCAATTAAACTTCGTGTCGTTAAAAAAACGATTCATTGATCCATTTGTAACAAAATGTCTGTTACCTGCTACTAGAGTTTCATCAATCAATTTTCTGCCAAAAGCGGATAAAAACTCACTAAACTTGAAGAAATATGGATTGGGTATGTGACAGACAGTTGTTTGAAAAGCTAAATCTCATTCCACATCGGCCTCATAACTGCCGAGAAAAATAGTTTGCTGGTAGTGATGTATTTTTTGCCTCCTGAACACGAACTCCAAGTAAAACGCGGCGATCTCAAATTCCTTCAGTCATGAATCTAGAAATGCAGAAATTTATAAAATGTGTCAAATTCTCAGGAATGAAACCCACATATAGTGCCTACCTCTTATAATTAGCACAATCTACACTTGCTCTCTGTAAACTTATCCATATTATGAGGTTATGTTGGAAAGATATGATTCTCATATGTTCGATAATTGTTGCTGCCGAATAATGCACGCTAGAAAGAGATGAAAAAACAAAATCGTGTCTTTGAATAGTAATTTCTGGCGCAAGCGCATTAATTCAACAGCGTCCAATTCGAAGTCGATGCTCATTTTTTTTGGCATCACATAGGCTATCCTTATTATCCATATTCGTAGTTAATAGATATATGTTCTATGTATGCGTAGTAGATAAAAATAAGAGGCTCTTTTCACACAAAAAAGAAGACGCAAATGGCCTATAGTACTTTTCATAAGATGGTTCGTACATGAAAATCCTGGTTTTCGCCACAGAAAAATCACTTTGTGGAATTTTTTAAACAAGAATAGTGAAAAAACTTTTTTGTTTTTTTTTGCAAAAATCGCAAAAAGAATTGAAGGAATCGTTTAACAGTCAATAGAACTTTTGTAGAAAATTATAAAACCTACAAAATATTTTTCATACGACCAAATCGGTGCATTTTTCACTGAGAAAATCCGGGAAAACCTCGAAAAAAAGAACATTATTATTTTTATACATCTGAAACTGGACAAACAAAATTGCCAAAACTGATAGATAATAAAATGTGGTTTAAGTGTGGTTTCTGTCCGATGTGTAGTTTTTACACAATCGCGTTTTACACAATTTAAAGGCAAATCTTTCTAAATGCGCCGATTTAAAGAAAATCATCTCATTCAAATTCTGAAAACGGCATTTGGAAGTAGAGATCAATATTTACAATTTACATATCTTGGATTTTCACCTGAGAGGTGGGAAATGTGTTGAAAATGTCACTGAAAGTTGCTCTAAATCAATCAGTCAATCAATCAATCTTTATTTCCTTTTTTTGACATGGTTTACATGTTTTGGAATTGTCGATAAATAGATAAAATACAAGATACAAGAAATACAACATGAAATGAGAACATTGAATGTTAAATAATAAGTTAATATAAGTTAATATAAAATGACCAATAAAAGTGATGATAAAAGCAAAGATATAACATTACACAAAATTTCGTCACATGCGCGCTAAATTTTTATAAAATCATTCACGCTGTACATTTCAATTCATATTTAAAAGAAGATTCAGTTATATCCTTCAGTTTTTGTGGAAGATTATTAAAAAGTTTGAGTCCAACATGATCTGGAGCTCTAGACATCATTTCTTTTTTTGCAAAATGAACATGAAAATGGTGCATTGTTCGAGTTCTATATCAGTGTACATCAGAGTTTCTTATGAATGATTCTGTGTGTTTAAAAACATGAACACACATTTCAAAGATATTGGAAAGTTTCATAACATTGAAACATGTGAAGATTGTTTTACACGTTTCCCTATTAGACATTTCAAAGATACATCTCAATACCCGTTTTTGACCAATGAACACTTCTTTCGAACCAGTGGAATTGCCCCAGAGGCAAATGCCATACCTGAGACTCGATTCAACTTGACTGTAATACACATTCCGCATCTGATCCAGTTCTAACATTGTTCGTAAATTGACGAAAAGTTTCATAGAATTCAATTTAGACGATAGTTGTTTAAAATAGGATTTCCAACACAGGTGTTCGTCTAGTAGTATTCCCAAAAATCTAACCTCACTGCATATAAACAATACCAGGTCAGATCTGAAGCCAAAGTGTTATGGTGTTCCTCAGGGTTCTGTCCTCAGCCCATTATTGTTTATTATTTATATGAATGACTTTAGTAGTTTTATTGCACCGACAAAATGTGTTTTGTTTGCTTACGACACAACCCTCATATGCTCAAATAAGTCACATACCAGTTTACCTCAAATAATGGACAGTTATAAAAATTTAGCACACACTTGGTTTACAGCAAATAAACTAAAACTAAACAATGAAAAAACCCAGAATATCATAATATCTTCAAACTCTAGGGTTACTCTAGGAAATAATGTTAAGTTTCTATGTAGTATTACTATTGATGATCGACTTAGTTGGTCTAGTCACATAGAAACAACTACTCGTAAATTGTCTAGTGTTTTATTTGTTCTTAGACAACTGAGGCATACTGTAGGTTTGATGGCCTACTATTCACTATTCCACTCAGTCATTTCATATGGAGTTTTGATATGGGGGCATGCCACAAACTCGATAACTATATTCAGATGTCAGAAAAAAGCCACAAGAATCAGGGCAAATGTAGGATATAGGGAATATTGTCGTCCTCTTTTTATTCACTTTGAAATCATGCCACTTCCTACTTTATATATTTATGTTGTGTTATTGGAAATTCACAAAAATATTGAGATGTTTCCAAAACACTCAAACAACCACAATTACTCAACAAGATCTGCATTCTTATTGAATAATTCAAGACACCTATTAGAGGTTACTCAAAAAAACTCGCTAAATCTAAATTTATATAACTGTCTCCATCAATCAGTAAAATCTTTGGAATTCAGAAATTTCAAAAATAATATCAAGAGATACCTTTTCAAACATTGTTTCTACACAATCGAGGAATATGTTGCTGTAGCTGGACAATTCATGGTTCTTGAGAATTAAATCATTTTTATTGGCTTGCGATTAACTCATGTTTATAAATCTTTGTTGATTTCAATTATATATTTTATGCTTTTTTTTTAAGTGAAAATGTTCTCATTTTAAGATTTTGAAATTGTGCAAGTTCTATATTTACCCTTGACAATTCACTCTATTGTTTTATTCACAGACGTTTTCTTTTTTTTTTAAATCTAGGCTTTAGGCTAATTTTATAAATGACTTGCCATAAATGTACCTTGTATGTAAAGTGGTCAAATAAATTACTCTACTCCACTCTATATTACGCAAAATGTCTTCGCCTAATGAAATTTCGAGGTTTTCAATATTTTTCTGCCGGCAGTGCATCCGCAACATTTGCGTCTTTTGGATATTAACGAATAAGTTCCTAGAATTGAAGAAGGATGATACTCTTTCAATTGTTTCAGTGCATTTTGTTTCCAAACAGTATCGGCGGCTGATATTGCTAACGAAAAGTCGTTTACATACTCTATATATTCTTTATTGGCAACTATCGAGTCCAAATGGTTTACATACTGGATGAAAAGAATAGGTCCCAATATAGAACCTTGAGGGACACCTTTTTCAAGTTTTCTGCTAGCCGAATGTATTGTCTTTATTTGGTTGTCATATTCAAATTGCATAGAGACAAGTTGTTTTCTGTCCGTCAAGAAAGATGAAATTCAGTTCAGAGTTATGAACCTGATACCTAAACTCTCCGATATATCTATCAATTTTGTATGGTCCACACAATCAAATGCCCTACTCAAGTCGCAAAATATCGAAGCAGGACATTCATCTGCATCAATGAACTGGGTAATTAGTTTGTGAAACGAGTACATAGCCGTAGATGTAGACATTCCGAATCGGAAACTGTGTTGCCGGTGGCTAATAATATTGTGTTTTTCGAAAAATAGTATCAATCTACCTAAAAATGAGTACTCGAACACCTTTGCGAGGCTGTAAGGCACAGTCACTGGGCGATAGTTCTCCAAAAGAGTTCGGTCCTTTTTCTTAAATAAAGGAACACCTTTACCAAATTTAATATTTTTTGGAAAGACAACACGCTCAAGAGACATGTTCACTAAAATTGTTAGTGGCTTCATTATTACCTTCATCACTTTCTTCAATACAAATCCTGGAACCTCGTCTAACCCAGCGGATTTTTTATTCTTCAATCGTGAATTCAACAAGTCGAACAATTCATCCTTTTGGTATGGCTTGAGAAACATGCTATGACAATTGAATTCGTTTTCAGGTACAGTGACAATTTTTTCCCCTAAATTACAGGGGCTGTAGCTCGGAGGGGGTGCATTTTAGGACACATGTTGTTTTGAATAAAAAGTCTTATTTTGATCCCAACAATACGCCCTTGAAATATTTACATCGAATTTTGAATCACCCTGTATATTTATCCCAATAAACAATAAACTTATTAAATCATTCACATTCAAATTCCTTTTTCTTTTTTTTTATTGCTACTGTATCGGTTGATGGTGAAATCTTGGACATTTTTCAGCTGACAGAAAATAGGGAAACCATCTGCTGGGAAGCCATACTATATGGAATGCTGAGTATTTTGTGCTGGGCGGCATCTGGATATTTCTTCCTGGACGCAGCTACTTTATGGACAGTAAGTCAGATATTTTTTTCCTGTTTTCATCACGAAAACATTCAATGAAACTGAAATTACTGTCCGATCCAATCAATATTACCGACCTTAAATATGTCCCAATCAAACATAGCGTACCTTAAAGACTCCGTTTTACGTTAAAAACGTCACATGTGCATTAAAAACGTCACTCATAAATCATGAACTTCACACATAATTTATGAAGTTCACATATATTTAATGAACTCATGCATAACTTATGAACTTTACTCATAATTTATGAACTTCACGAATATTGTATAAACTTCACACTTAATTCATGAATTTCACACCCAATTTATAAATTCATTAGTAATTTAAGAACTTCACTCATAATTTATTAACCTCACGAATGTTTATAAACTTCACTCACAATTTATGAATTTCACACATATTTTATAAACTTCACACATAATTCCTGACGTGTTTCGACATTTGCATGACGTTTTTGGGCGTACGGTTGACTTTTTTAGACATGCGTAGCGTTTTTGAGGTACGCGTAACCTTTTTAGACATGCTCGTCACGTTTTTGGAAGTATGCAAGTAGTCAAACGGGACCCCGAGAACTGAATCTACAATGTGTGTCCCATGTTGCTGAAGATCAAATACATTTATACAGTGTATTCCGCTTTTCATGAATATACCCTAAGAGTTAATATTATTGCGATTTTCTTGAAATCTTGGTGGTGATTGTTTGTAAGAAAAATTGGGTATTTGGCTTGGTGAACATTTTCAACTGTTTTGATTTTCCAGGTTACCCCCGCAGAGTCTCGACAGTGGAATCAAAATTGCCTACTTCTGAACTTTTTCGACAGACACGACATCTGGCATCTTCTCAGTGCACCAGCTCTCTATTTCACTTTTATGTACCTTATGTGTCTCGACGATGATATTATCGACAAGCGTCAAAGTGAACTTCCAGTATTTTGAACTGTGGTTGGCGATTTTTGCTTTGCCAATGCAAATACGGTCGTTTTTGTATAAAGGAATAATATCGGTTGATTTGGTTTACTGAAAAGCAAAGAGAAAAACCACAATGTTGCAGATCTATACGTTGAGTAGCTGAAAGAGCAATCACTTCTGATTTGGTTCAAAAATGGATGAACACGTGGCTACTGGTAGTAATAATTTGCGGCTACTGGAAGTTATGAATTGGGTCGATTTTCAATTATATCCCTACGACCAACGTATTACCTAGAAGCAGATTTGTCCAAATCGGAGTCAACAAATACCTAAAATTATTACTTTTTATTTTTTGTACTAGAAAGTTGAGCTAATCAACTCATAAAACATAAATGGAGATACATAAACTTTAATGTAGTGGCAACATTATCGTTCTATCTCTCAAAATGACGACCATGAAGGTCATTTTGCAATTTTTAATGGAAAAAGTGTGGAAATTTCAAAAAAATTTATGAATATATATATATATATATATATATATATATATATATATATATATATATATATATATATATATATATATATATATATATATATATATATTTCATTTAATAACTGCCGAATCATCCCTACCCAATACCCGGCCAAGCCTTTCTACAAGAACACGTTCTGAAATGGAATGCAATGTAACAACAAGCAAATGGTGATCAAAAATTCTTTTGCTTTGAGTTGAAGTCAGGTGTCATCAAGCGGAAGGTTTCTGTGCTCCTATAGATGGCTCTGAATCCTCTCGTCGTTCATAATAACATTGCCCTCTGGTGTACTAAGTCGCCTCGTGAACAGATGGCCTTGCTTTTGTCTGCGTTGATTCCGATCTTCCAACGATTGAACCACGGTGCCAGCTTGTTGATCAGTTGTCCCTGTGCCTGTGAAACATCGTATATTCATACAATCATACAAGGCAGTCACATTTCCTCATTTTCCACCCGATTGCATCAGATTGGCATGTATGTAGGTGCGATGTCATAATCTGCCAGAAATACTACTATTTTTGATGTTTGAAAAATACTCAGTGGAGTATATCTGGAGGCGAGAGTTCTAATAGGCTCCGCCTACCAGCGATTTGTTATACCATTGGCCGACTCAAATGTTCGGCCAATGTATAAATTAAAGCTCTTTTGGCTGTTTTAGGCAGTCATCCAGGAGCCGCCCGAGGGCTCGGACAATTCCCAGGATAGAAGCCCTTACAAGGGTTAAGTTGAAAAACAGCATCAGCTGACACTTCGCCCTTTCATCTATGTCACACCATGTAATTATGTATGAATTTATATTTTTTGCAAGATGAATAAAGACGATTTATTATTATTATTATTATCATTACTTCTGGATGGCTCAGTAGTGTAAAGTCGTGTATAGTGTAAATAGTATTTCTAGTTTTTAGGAATCTACGGCCTGGCATGCGAATTAATGGAACCTCGTTGGTTGGCAACACCAACCACATTAAGAAAGAATTCGTATGTCAGACACGTTCCTGCTGGTTATTCCAAATAAATGAAGAGCTCCGGAGTTGCTGAGTTTTCGCGACGATGCTGTACTTCGGATAGGTGGTCTGAGCTAGCCGGAAGAGGCAAAACACCCTACTTCCTACTATCCGAGTGCACACATTTGTTGACAGCGATCGCTCCTCTCGCGGTAGCGGAGGGCGTGGCCTAGTGGAATTTCTCGCGCCGATATACTATCGATGCGAGATTTTAACAACAAATTCGTGCACTCGGATAGTATGAAACAGGATGTTTCACCTCTTGCGGCTAGCTCAGTACCACCTATCCGAAGTACAGCATCGTCGCAAGTCTCAGCAACTTCGGAACTCTTCATTTATTTGGAAAACCAGCAGGAACGTGTCTGACATACGAATTCTTTTTGGATTAGTTGGTGTTGCCAACCAACGAGGTTCCATTAATTCGCATGCCAGGCCGTAGATACCTAAAAAGCCAGAAATACTATTTACACGGGCACTTAACTCTACTGAGCCATCCAGAAGTGAGGGCTTCACCCCTGGAAACTGTCCGAGCCCTCGGGCGACTCCTGGATGACTGCCTAAAACAACCCCCTAAGGTTGAGGCCCGGAAGGATGAACTCCCCAGTACTCGTACGTACTCGAAAGCTCACCCCCCCTATCCACCACCCCCGCTCGTTAAAGCGGTTCCTCATCCTGATGACTGGCGATCAGCAGAATAAAATCTGACCGTTTGATATGGAGTGCCCAGCCAATTCTCGGCTTGAAGCTCCCTTATATCTGACATGAGTTGACTTTTAAACAATGACTTTACTTTACTTTACTGTGCATGGTGCCCCCCTGAAACTGGCTGAAGGCCTGAAAAAACTCTCGGCTGAGGGCCGAGTGCTGTGTGCTGAGTTAACTGAAATTGAAATTACTACTTGGTCGGTTCTTCGTGGATCTGAAACATAAAAGCATGATTAATCGTGATTTGGTGCCTGTTGAAGTAGGCGTTGGCGTCGCCGAAGGTCTCGCCTCCGCCGTACTTCTTCAGGGGTGTCGTTGTCTCCTTGGTTTACTGGACGTCTGTATTTGTCTCTGTCTCTGTCGTCTTGCTCACGTCTGTTCTCGTGGAGCTCCGTGAGCAGCGGGTTCGTGTGGGTCTCTACTCTGTCTAGAGTAGTCCCCACATGTTGTCTGATCAGTCTGTCGATATAGTCCGGGTGGATGTCTAAGTCTCGATATATGAACCTGTTGGGCATATATTGTGGTGCGTCTGTTGCCGTCCTCAGGCAGACGTTGAAGAAGGCCTGTATCTTCTGCCTATAACTGTTCGCGCACTGCCCCCAAGCAGTGGATGCGTACAATATGATAGGCAGAAGAATTGTCTTGATGAGGCGTAGTTTCAACTCGAGTGCCATGTTGCTCCTACGTCCGATGAGTGGGTACAGCTTATGCCTTGCGGCTTTCGCTATAGCTAATCTGTGGGAGACGTGCCTCTGAAACGTGAGTTTCTTGTCCAGGGTTACTCCTAGGTAAACGGCTTCGTCTACCCATGGAATTCTCTCGTCGTTCATAGTAACATGGCCCTCGGGTGTCCTACGTCGCCTCGTGAACAGTATGGCCTTGCTTTTGTCTGCATTGATTCCGATCTTCCAACGATTGAACCACGGTTCCAGCTTGTTTATCTGAAGTTGCAGCTTCGATGTTACTCCTCTCTCATGAGATGACTCAGCAAAGATTGCCGTGTCATCTGCATAGAGAGCAAGTTTGGTCATGGGGTTGTCCGACATAGGCATGTCTGCAGTGTAGATCGAAAACAGGTGTGGCGACAGTACTGCTCCCTGTGGTACTCCTGCTTCTAGCCTCCTTCGTGAAGAGAGAGCATTTCCGACTTTGCATCGGTAATGTCTACTCCTTAGGAAGGAGTCTATCAGCTTGACCATTGGTATGGAGTATCCGGCATCAACCAGTCTTGCGATCAGCCCATCGTGCCAAACTCTATCGAAGGCCTTGGAGACGTCAAGGAAGACTGCTCCTGTAAGATGTCCTCTTCTCGTGCGGTTCCAGCTCTGGATGGTGGCGTCCACTATCCGGGTGACCTGGAGTTCTGTTGAGTGTTCCTGTCTGAAACCGAATTGCTCATCTGGTAGGATGTTCAATTCTTCAGACATTGTCTCAAGTCGAGTCCTGATCACCCTTTCTGCGACCTTACTCATGGCAGGTGTTAGGCTGATGGGGCGGTGGTTTTGCGGGAACGTGTGGTTCTTGTTGGGCTTCGGAATCATGATGACCGTAGCTTCTTTTCAGCTGGATGGAAAGTGTCTAAGTCTGAGTACAGCGTTTATGATGTTTGTCAGGGCTGCTAGTCCTTTCCTAGGTAAGGCTTTTAGTGCCCTGACTGGTATGTCGTCTGGGCCCGGTGCTTTCCTGGTCTTGGCGTGGCCTAAAACAGCCATTTGAGCCTTCATTTATACCATTGCCGAACATTTAAGTCGGCCAATGGTATCGCAGAAACACCGGTAGGCGGAGCCTATTAGAGCTCTCGCCTCCAGATATACTCCAGTGAGTATTTTCAAAAACTATAGTATTTCTGGCAAAAGATAACAATTTTTGGTGCGCTTGTTTCTCGTTCTCACTCCATTAACTCATCTTTTTGTGGATTTATCCATAGAGCCTTTGCTGTCTGGCTTGAAATGTTTTCCTGGTTGTGGGCGATACAGAAAAATCTTTAAATTATATCTGCAGATGGCACACCTTTTTTTTAAATAACATTTGCAGTTGTTACAAAATGTTTTCTTGTAGAAATACTTTGCCAGGTGGTGTGCAGGGATGATTCGGCAGTCGTACGGGGCTGTTGAATTATTTTCTGTTCGATGAAACTCTTATTGTATTGGTTAACGAAATACTGGATTTCCAAAAATTCATTTTCATTTGATGAAATTTTTTAATTAGGGCAAATAACCTTGAACAAAGCTTGATGTATTCATTGAAATGGGGTCTTTTAATTCTCTCTCATGACAATCAAATGTGTGATACTTTTCTTTAATAAATAATTTTCAAATATTGTTTGATTTCATTGCTCGAAACCCTAGACTCAGCGTACTCATATTCCTGACCCTTTACTATACATAAACTCTTCTTGTAATAAAGAAAAAACTACTTGGAAATTAGTGAATTATTTCAACAGAAAAAAATTAATACAAGGAAGAAATTGTCGGTTAAAGTAGAGGATACTACCAAGAACGATCAGCTGAAAGTTGCGGAGCAGTTAAAAAAAATTCATTTTACATTTTACATTCCATGCCATACCAAATAGTAATAGTGAAATTTCAAGCGATGAAAACTTATATCGAAAATATGAACCTGAAGTCATCACCACAATCCATTTCATACCAGTTACAAAACCAGAGGTAAAAAATGTATCACTAGATCGTTGAATTGCTTGGGACAAGGGATAACAAAAAAACTGTTGAAAGACGGAAATACTGTTCTTTGTTATTATTGTTTTGTATCATAACAAATCAACGCATAAAACTCCAAGAGGAGAGAATGCTGCTCCAACTATTCCAACGAAGGTTTGCATCAACAAATAGGATGTTTCTTTGTCATCTGGTGCCAGTCTAAATAAAAAGAGAATTATTGAGAGAAGAAATCCGCTCCTAAACCTCACTAGTGTCAAAGTATGCTTCAGAATACTCAAAAAACCCCTTGATCTCAATTAACGATGAAATGTAAATGGTGAACATTCAACTCTTAAATATTTCTCGTGAAGATTGACTGATTTTGAAAATTGTTCCTCTCATCAATGTTTTCATTTTCTGTAGCTGCAAAGGACCCCGCACCAAAGAAATTATCAAAATGACAGTCAATTTTGATTTGGATAAGTGAACCTGTTTTGGTAAAACAGCAATTTTTATGATTTTCAAAAATTAATATCTCCGAATGGACTTCTAACTTGTACTACAATATTCCAAAAAATTATCAGAATTGGCTGAAAGCCATTTTACCATGTATTTGGTGAGGGGTACTTTACATCAATTGATGATATTGGTAATTACTGGTAGCCAAAAATAATTAATGATAATACTTTATTCATTCTCAATTTTAAAATAACAAAACAACATTTTTTAATAATATAAGATTGGTAGTTGAACAAATTGAAACAGCTTACGAAGCAGAAAGATTCTGCTTGTTTGTAAGCAAACAATACAAATAAATACAATCTCATATAATGAGATTGTGCAATATGAATATAATACTTGAAAATATCAATGATCACAAATAGACTAAATTAAAATGTATTGAAAAGCGCAAGCGAATAAATAGGATTTTTGCCCATAAAAGGTAAAACCTTGTGTGTGATCAAGTTGGCTAACTAATAAATAAAATAATTTAGGATTGTAAAAAAGTAGATATGGCAATATGCAAAAGAATGTTGAAATATTAAAATGCACGAATATAAACATCTAAAACTATAAAAAGATAAAATGTAAAATGTGAAAATATTAAAATCTAAAAATGTGAAAATAATGTTAAAATGTAAAATTGTAAAAATGTGATAATGTCCAAATATAAAAATGTAAAAACGTGAAAACATAAAAATGTAAAAACTCAAACCATAATTCTCATTCATTATCATTAAATTGAGACCTGGGGGTTTTGGGGATTGATACCTAGAAATGATGTTTTTTGAAACCATAGCAACTAGGAATGATATTTCGCTGTAATCAATTGAGAGAGTTAGTTAAATAATTAGGCATAAGTTGTCCGGAGGACTGCTCATTGCTAATATCTTATACAATAGGAAAAGTTGGGTCGAAAATCCATCAGAAAACAACTACTTTCCTGGCTAATGCCACGACGAACATTGAATTACATCTGATGAAATTTCCGTGCAGAGTTCCTACAAGGTTATCTCTGCAATTGCTTGGTTGCGTGGGAATGTTCATCGAAACATTCGGACCACCTATATATCGATTTCGGAGTGTTGCTCCTCATCAGTATAGGGTAGGTCTAGCAGTCAATAACTAATGACTGCAACATTCCCATGCAACCAAGCAATTGCAGAGATAACCTTGAACTCTGCACGGAAATGTCATCAGATGTAATTCAATGTTCGTCGTGGCATTAGCCAGGAAAGTAGTTGTTTTCTGATGGATTTTCGACCCAACTTTTCCTATTGTATAGGATATTAGCAATGAGCAGTCCTCCGGACATCTTATGCCTAAAGTCATAAGCTCATTGTGAATTACAGTTTTCTTTTCCGTTAGTTAAATAATTTATTTGAGATCGAAATGTTATCGTTGAACATCACTCCTGGTAAAACATGATCGAAAAAAAATCTACATATTTCAAGATAACGATGTTTTGGACTCACCTAGGGATGTTCAAAAAGGCAATGTTAAAAAAATATCCACTGCTTATCATAAAACTTCCCAGAATGATGACGTACTGCCAGTCGTGCGGGAACCATACTGGAAGATGATTTCTTGGAAGAGTATTGCATAACATGAAGAGGGGGATGAAAAGGACTATTCTCACTGTCGCCAACCCCACTAGCCAGGGTTCACTGGGATGCTGGTAAAAAATTAAAAGCATTATTTTAGTGATTCCAACAAGCATAGAGTCCTGCTGGTACCTTTTTAACTGATGTGGCTATAAGTCGACCAATGACACTGCATATGTCACTGAACAAAAAAGTTACTACTGCTACGAAATATTTTTCTGAAAATAAAAATGTATTAGTCTTGTCCAAATTTCGGTGTACCACAAGGCTCAAATTTGGGTCCACTCCTGTTCAATTGTTTACTATAAGTTTAGAAGACTATGATGAATCGGATTATGTGCATAGCAGGCGTTACAATGAGCATATGCCATCTTGGAAACAACCACTAAAATCTCAAAAATCAAAGGAAAATATCCTTGCAAGGGAGGTTGAGTGATACCTCATTTTAAAGACCATTCAACTATCTTTTCAAAAGTACTACATACTTGATCTATCTTTTCGGTTCTTTTTTAAACATTATGGGAAAGGTGCATGATCATTGGATCAGAGAATCATGTACCCTGAGCAGACGACGTGAACCAAAAATAATTGTGTTCTAACATAGTTAGGCTATGATTTCTACCATCTTACGACAAGCCCCTAAAGAAAATGAGGAAGAAATGCGAACCATCATTTTAAAGCGACAAAAAGTCGAATTGAAAGTGAATCTATCAATTCAAATTTTCAATCAACTAATAAAAAAACTAAAAAAGTATGCCGAAACCAGGGATCGAACCAGGGACCTTTAGATCTTCAGTCTAACGCTCTCCCAACTGAGCTATTTCGGCTAATATATATATGCAACTCTAGAATTGGAGAGAATGTACTGATGATGACCAAAATGTCCGAAACTTGTGAATACAGTTGTATAGTCAGTAGGAGGCTCTATTTTTTCGAAGAAGTACGCAAATTGAGGTCTGATATACGATTTCCTTGAAAAATCATTCAAAATCGAATTCAAAACGTCAAACACCTAAAATTCCTGAACGCAGTTTAATACGATCTTTCGAATATACAAAATGCTAGTAGCGCGACGACAGACTCTGTGTCTTTTTCTCTTTCTTGGTTAAAGTGGATCTAAAAAATGTGGTCCATTTTATTGGAACGGTAATTGTAATTGTAACTGTAATTGTAACTGTAACACTTGTGGTATGGTCAGAAATTGAATCCTGTCATTTGACGGGGTTATGAATGTAACTTTGTAATTTCCTGTCAATAAAATTTAAAATCTATTATTATTATTAATTGTTTCGAAGAAACCTACTTTGCAATGCTCTCTAAAACTTATTGCCAAATATTTCTTCACATGCATACATTTGCATTGCAAAGTGTGGTTCTCATTATGTAGAACTTTGCCAAGGATCTGACAGATATAATTTAATGGTCGTTTGGGGCAGTAGTTGTTTTCTATTGGTTACTTGCCGACGGAAATTCCCATAGAATTAGTTCATGCAAAAAATTGGATTAATAAATAAATTTGTCGATCTTCCTTCAAGAAATGATGTGCCTTTATCGAATTTTGTTGTCTGGAGACCGGAGGAGCCATTTCTGAAAGCACCTTGGCCTCCTGGCAACAGATGGCGTAGGGTGTCTACACCCTACTCTTGCTAGGACCATTGTTTAAATAAGTTATGTTATCCAAACAATACCTATTTATAGAAAAATGTGACATTATACATTTCTACGGTTATTTGTATCCCAATAAGCCTTCTCGAAATCCACAATACATTTTTTGGTCCTGTTTTAATATTTATAAAATCGTGTTAAACTAAATGTTGGTATCTTGTGGAAAAACCATAGAGATATGCACTGTATATTATACACCTTTCAAACTAATTGGACACTATCATGGTTTTGGTACCACGTATAAAGTTGCATATATATAAGCCGAAATAGCTCAGTTGGGAGAGCGTTAGACTGAAGATCTAAAGGTCCCTGGTTCGATCCCTGGTTTCGGCATAATTTTTTTTATTTTTATTACTGTAAACGAATTATTAATTGTTGATATGCTTCAATGAACTGATTAATAGCTATTTGTGATACAAGTTCGTAAAGTAGGACTTTTCGGTATGAGCGTGAAGTATTTTTCATCGATAGTTATTATATTGCCAAATTGTAGCAATTATATCATTAAACATTCAAATTAATGATATAATTGCTACAATTTGGCAATATAATTACTGTTGAAGAAAAAACTTTGTATGAAACGCCTAGATGAAATATTCATTTATCCCCAATATTCATATTCACCTTCTTCAAAAATTACTAATTCTATTATGTCTTCATCAAAATCTATATGCAGCAGCCCGATTGTAAATTCATTTGCATTCAGTTCCACCGACAAAGAAAATTTCAAACAATTTGAGAACGATTTGGATAATCTACTACAGGATGATTCATTGACTACTCCAAAACTCACATGTTATGAACAAATTATGTCCAGCAACCTTAACTCAGGTTCGTTATCACGCCACAGTCACAAAGACAACCACTTCATTACAGACCACTCAGAAGAAGATGCTTGTGGTTTAAGCAGCGAGAATAGGCCAGTGGTACATAGTACTACCAAAACATTCGGCCTGAATGGATTGAAAAATATTGGTAACACTTGCTATATGAACAGTGTTGTCCAGTGTTTGTCGAATACTGAATGGTTGCTGGAATATCTGAAGAAGGATGCTTATACAAGAGATATTAACACCAAATTATCAAAAATGAAGGGAGCTTTGATCAAAGCATTTGCGGAAGTGATAAAGGAACTGTGGTCAGAAGATGCGTCGGATCGAGTTGTTAATACAGTCTCTTTGAAAAGTGAAATCCAAAGATTTGCACCACGTTTCTTCAGTTATGACCAACAAGATGCCCAGGAGTTTTTACGATATCTACTGGAGGGACTACACGAAGACGTGAATGCAATAACGGATAAGCCCAACTTCATTCCGGCCGAGATTGTCCCTAAATTTAACACTTGTGATGAGTCCAGAGAGTGATGGTCTAGATACTTGGGAATGGACAACTCTAAGATAGTAGATAACTTTGTTGGACAGCTGAAATCAACATTGAAATGTACACATTGCGGTCACTGTTCAGTCACTTTCCATACATTCTGGGACCTTTCTCTTCCGATATCAAAAAGAACAGGCCAACTTAGACTCTCGCAATGTTTAGATTCACTAGGGAAGAAACTATGGATGGTGATGAAAAACCGACATGTTTGAACTGCAAAAGAAAGAGGAAATGCACAAAGTCTCTATTGATTCAGAAATTCCCCAAAATTTTAGTTATCCATTTGAAAAGATTCTCTCAAACACAAAGTTTTAGAGGAAAATTGAATATAACCATTGATTTTCCTCTGGAAGGTTTAGATTTGAGCAACTACACTGCAGACAATGTCTCTATAACTTGTACGCAGTGACGAACCACAGCGGGACTACCAATAGCGGACAGTACACTGCTTACTGTAGGCATCCGTATACAGGCACATGGCACGAGTTATATTTGACGAATAATACTGTATTTTTCAAAAATGCATAAATGTATGAACAGTGTGTAAAACATTACTTTACGCACAGGTGATTTTTTTACGCAATTGTGCGAAAAAGTTTTACTTTACGCACTGTCAGCAGTGCGTAAAAGCTTAGATTACGCACTGTCGTACCCGGTTTTATGCACCAAAAGATGAAGCGCGTCGTAAAATGTGTTTCAAAGCAGTGAATAAACCCTGTGTAAAAGCGGAAATATATGTAATTGTGAAGAACATTTCCAAGTAAGTACTTTACGTTATATTATTATTGTATTCAAAGCAGAGTTCAAAGAAAGATTTAAAATTTTAGTCATTGCGAAAAAGACCTTGAACTATCAAAAAATGTTAGGTACTAGTAAATATTCAGAAAAATATACTTGAAAACCCAAATTCAAAGAACAATGAAATCCTAGACATGATTTCACCCGATGAATAATAGAACGTTATTACGAATTGCGATATTGCCATTGCTCGTTATTCATCAAAAGGAAAGTCCGTTCAGAAAATTTTAAAGCCATAAAAATAGGTAATATGTGGATTTTTTTTCTCTGAGTTGAGCAAGTGACAAAGTTCTAATTATTTCTCAATGGCTTATATCAAGCTAGGAGCTATATTTTTAAGGAGAACGGTATTGCCCGTTTCGGAACGTGGATTATGGTGGAGGGTGTTTCCGATGAACGTGACGTCAGCGGCACACTTTCAAATGTGATATTTTTTTCAAAATGAAAATATATTGTGGAACTATCTGTTAAATGGACGTTTCAGACTAGAAACTATCGGTAGAAATGAGTTTAGCAATTTATTTTTCGTAAATGTAAAGGTCTATCAGGGGATTCAACTTCCGGCGACCTCGTGCTGGAAGTCAGATTAATGTGATGTAATGTCCGCCGTTTAAAAACGTGCAACGACCCAAGAGTTTAGTGTTTGTGAAGTCTGCCGTAAAACCATAACGTATAGTTTGTGGTTAAAACGTGCCAGCAAATATTAAAAAGTGTGAATGATATGGGATGCAGTATTGCCTAGAGCAAGACAACTGCATTCCCCGATACAGCCTCTCTGTCTACGCCGGTTTAAGGCCGGTTGGGAACGGATTTCTCGCAGCGGGTCATATCCATATAGCGCCGAATGCAAGCTGACGGACAAGAAATGAAGAGAGAGAGTAAAGGTCTATTGCAAGTGCCTATAGTAATGAAACATACCAAAATGTGTCCAATAGTATTGGTAGTGTTATCCGCAAACACTACATTAAATCACCCATACAAATTTAAACAGATTTCGTTAGTAAATAAAAGGAATAAAAGTGGTCCCAAAACTGAACCTTGCGGAACATCCAGTTTTGATCAGCCAGGTAACGATTTATTAATAGTAAACTACCACCTCACCACTCCAGGTATTCCCATTTCCCCTGAACTCGGAGACGACCAGAGCAGCAACCGCTGGGTGTGTGGGCGCGTACGCGAGAGCCCCTGCCATGCCGATCGCCAAGCTGGACCAGATCTTCTTGGAAACGTCTCGCAGCTCCCCGAAGCTCTTCACACTTCGCCGGGTATCCTCGGGGTTCTTCTCGTAGTAGTACCGGCAGAACCCAGAGTACTCGCTGACGTAGTACAAGGCGAGAGTGCACGACGTCATCAGAGCGCCGAAAACGAAGTAGACGAGGGCGGAAGCCCTCGAAGAAGTGCCCACGGCCAAGGAGAGCACCTGGAGGGCCGACGTGAAGATTCCTCCTACTCCTTGCGCGACGAGGAAGGTGTCCATGTAGGCGCGGGGAAGCTTGGAGAGGAGGGCCAGCGTGCTTACCTGGAATACGGCTGTTATTCCTGCAGGATAAAATCCATAGAAATATGTATATACTTATTCTAGACTGCTTATCTCATATGTCAAAAGTGTTGTAAAAAGTCCGCAATGCGCATGTGCGTCATTAGTGTTTTTTTCTACGACAACCTCGGTAAATGTTCAACTTCAATCATAAACAAGCACATTTTGTACAGAATTTCATTTTTGCATCGGTTGCTAGGCAAGTTGCTAAGCAACAAATGCGAAATGGAATATTTCGTGTTAGGTCTAGGTTCATTTTAAAATCACGACGACTACGCCTTGTCAAATTATGACGTCCAGCGACAAATTGATGAAATGTCAGAAGATCGGTTCTGTCAAAGTTTTAGTAGATAACGAGTGATTTCATAGTTGTTTTTTATAAAAAATATTGATTAAAATGGAAACATCCGAACATAATAGAAGCAGCGTAGGTAACAACATTGGATTTATTACCGGAAACGTCGAAGAGTATGAATCAACGCGCTTATAACCTTTTCAAAGTTTTTGAAATGTATGCATGTATTAAACGTGGACGATATGTTGTCATAGAAAAAGTATAGTATGCAACTCGCAACAAAATGGGCATCATTTTGTGCTCATTGCATAATATACTATTTTGTAATAGGCCCGGTTTCAGTAAAATATTATGGTACCTACTGGTAAAGATTAACAAACGTTGTTGATTCTGAATCTCGGGGAATAAGGTATTGGAAAACTCAATGTACTTATACCTGCTATTTAGCCGATTTGAATACTTCTTTACACATATTTATGATCCCAAATATTCAGCAAAGGCCATCAAAAAGTAGAGTACTGTTATTATTATTATTTATCGCTCTGAAGCGACTCATTGATTTTTGGTATCGCAATCACTTTTCAGCTGTAAATAAACTCAACAAAAAACTAATGAACCACCCCATGTAGTTGGTGCGAATTTCAAGCAGGCACTAGATTGGGAAATACATTGAAAGTACAACTATGGAAATTGATTTCAGCTAATATTATGAATAATTTAAACTCAAACTTTTATACATTAAATTGGATGCGTCCATATTATAAGAAGCTCAAGGTTTTTTTTATAGATCGATTCATGTCAAAATATGTAACAGCATTTAATTTTTAGTAAAATAATTTGAAGAGAGCCATTGCTACGTTTATTTCTGGTGGTGTTACCTTACTTTAAATATTATCGTGAATAACTGAAAAGAAACACCCCATTTTATTTTTTCAAATAATCCCATTAACAAACTAACAAACTAAACTGCATCGATAACACCCCTATTTGTATCAAGTATGGGAACAGTGAGGCTAATATTGGTTTCATTCTCCACAATTTGTTTATTGTGTGTGAAAAACTAGTCTTTTTCATCAATTATTTCAGATCTAACTTTGAGAACATTATAGATTTTTTTTCGTGTGATTATATTTTGTACTCTTTTTACATTGACACGTTTTATCTCCTACACCTAATTTCTTGTGATAACCATGTTATTTGTGACCTTCGAAGTTTCACGAGGCGACTTAGGACACCTGAGGGCCATGTTGCTATTAACGACTAGAGAATTACATGGGTAGACGAAGCCGTATACCTAGGAGTAACCTTGGACAAGAAACTCACGTTTCAAAGGCACGTCTCCCACAGATTAGCTATAGCGAAAGCGAAAGCCGCAAGGCATAAGTTATATCCACTCATCGGACGTAGGAGCAACATGGCACTGGAGTTGAAACTACGCCTGATCAGGACAATCATTCTACCAATCATGCTGTACGCGTCTACTGCTTGGGGGCAATGCGCGAACAGTTATAGGCAGAAGATGCAGGCCTTCTTTAATGTCTGACTGAGAATGGCAACAGACGCACCACGATATATGCCTAACAGGTTTATATATCAAGACTTAGACAGCCATCCGGACTACATCGACAGACTGATCAGGCATCACGTAGGGACTACTCTAGACAGAGTAGAGACCCACATGGACCCGCTGCTCACGGAGCTCCTCGAGAACAGACAAATACAGACGACCAGTGAACCAGGGGGACAACGACACCCCTGAAGAAGTAAGACGGGAGCGAAACCTTTGGCGAAGCCAACGTCTACTTCAACATGCTTTAGTTTCGATAATCATGCTTTTATGTTTCAGATTCCAAGAAGAACCGACCAAGTGGTAAACTCAGTAAATTCAATACACAACACTTGGCCCTCAGCCAAGTGTTTTTCAGGCCTTCAGCCAGTTTCAAGGGGGCACCATGCACATTGAGTACTGTCATTGTTAAATTCAATTTTCAACTCATGTCAGATATAAGAGAGTTTCAGACCGAGAATTGGCCGAGCTCTCCATATCAAACGATTAGATTTTATTCTGTTTATCGCCAATCATCAGGATGAGGAACCGCTTTAACGAGCAGGGGTGGTGGATAGGGGGGGTGAGCTTTCGAGTACGCACGAGTGCTGGGGCGTTCATCCTTCCGGGCCTGAACCTTAGGGGGTGCATGGTGGTGGACCTTCAATGTATACGCAATTTTTTCTGTATTATTCATGATTTCATTTTATTGCTTCTTGTATTATTCACCACCATTATGACGAAATAGACTGATTGACACAAGCGAGTGTCCTGTTGGGATCTTCTGCGATCTGAGCAGGGCGTTTGACTGTGTTGATCACAACATACTCATAAATAAATTAAGAGAAATTGGTGTGGAAGGTCCAGCACTCAACTGGATTAAAACATTTTTTAGAAACACTGAGGAATTCGTGAGTATCAGAATATGAATGATGCGAATTTTCAGTAGTAATACCACAAGTGATTGAATTTTCGCAATAAGTCTGTCGATTCATTTCTGAACGAAACTGAATTGCTTCGAGAAAACACCACGAGTCCGCAGGACGAGTCAATAATTTATTATATAGTTACGATGCGACTCATTTCGACGTTTTCGCCTACAATTATGATCTGTCAAAATGTCAAACTTTGCTTGGTCATCTATGGTTACATCGTTGAAAACACCAACGCTGACAGACCAATCAAAATTAAGAGACAGTTGGTGTTTTCGCGATAAAACAAGTTGTCTTTGATTTGTGATTAGTCAGATTACGTGAATATCTTGAGAAGAGTGGAATAGTTGCCAGAACACAAAATCTTCTCTACTTGATACAGCCATAGTCGTATCACACGGTTTAATATTGGGACCAATATTATTCGTTTTTTACAATAATTATATAGAAAACTCCTCTGGAAATATGTTCTTTACTCTTAGTGCTTTTTTGCTTTAATAATATCTCACAAATCTGATGAAACTTTTGAAAGGCATTGCAATAATATACCTCAGAATATAACTGAGTGGTATTCTGCAAATTATTTTGAATAATGAGAAGACTAAATATATCAGATTCCGTAGCACCCATAAAGTATGCTTAGAATTGAATATCGGTAAAAATTTTGGATAATGTTTTGAATTGGAAAATTAACTGTAATCACTGAACCGTATATTAACTCCCCATAATTTCTCATGAAAAACCTATGTGGAATTTTGAACACGCAGCAATTAATGATGAAATGATGGAAGGTCTAGGATGGAGGGTCTCATGTAGAGACACTTTCAAAAGTTTAAAAATTTTGACTGTAGCAGGCCTGTATGTATATGAGCTGTGTATTTTTGACTATCAGAACAGAGATAAGTTTGCTCGTAATGGAGAAAATCATCTGCACGAAACAAGATTTAGAAATATGCTTGTTCCAGGCCAACACCGTACAAAAAAGTTTCAGAGAAGCCACCTGTTTCTTGGCTGCAAGGTCTACAATAAATTAGATCAGAATATTAAAAGTGCCTCTAATCTAAGTTTATTCAAGAAATCATTGAAAACCCATTTAATAAATAAGAATATCTACTCTGTAGACGAATTTCTCTCATAATTCGTATGTAAAATCCTAATCGTTTATTTTCACTTGATCAATGTCTCTACTGGTATTTTTGTTTTAAATTTAATTTACATTTATTCTATATTCTAGACGTTTTCTTTGTTATTGTACAACTGTACCTTTCAACAAACGAAATAAATTATATTATTATTATTATTATTATTATTATAATGATGGTGTATTATGGCCAAGTCATTGCTCAGAAGAGAATTATTAGAACAATATCAAATATGTCAAGTACTGATAGCTGTAGAAATGTTTTCGACGAATTGAAAGTATTAACAAGTTTATAATTTTTTTAAATATGTGTTTATGTCCATAATAACAAAAAATACTTGAAAAATTCCCAAGTCCATAATTTTAACACTAGATCAAAAGATAACATACATATATAAATCCTTTATTTAGTCCATTTGGCTAATATACATTTTCAAGTAATTGAATAAGTTTCAAGAATGAACAATACAACATATTCTCACAAATTGGGCATTTGAACCCTTGTCACAAAAAATAAACATATATATACACTTGTATACAACAGAAATACACATACCTACAACATCTATAAGCACACAAACACACATCTATACACATATACACATTCTAAAAAATATTTGATAAATACACAAAATACGTTAAACATACTAAAACATATGTACTCCAGTCAAAGCTAAATACTAAAACGAACTTAACATCTGCATATTACTAAGAAGACGCTCATTTTCAAATCTCCAAACGAGATGGGTTCAGTTTAGTAGAACTATAGAATGAAAAAAATGCACTTGGCACTTTCAAATCCTGAGAAAATAATTAAATAAAAATTACTGATTTTTAACTTGAACGCTCTGTATTTCAAAATGTATCCATCAACGAACTTTGCGATTCTGCTCGTTCAATCAGTACATCGAATACTACAATACACTAAAAATTCAGACAATTTTACCGAGAACCATTTTACCTATAAAAAGTGCGGGATCCTTTAAAAATTACATTTTGCGTAGCAGGTTTATTTTGGTCAAAAACAGTGGAGTTGTATAATTCTCAAAATGTTAGGACTGGAATGATTGATTTGAAGATATTCATAGCACTCTAGAATAAAAGATAAATTTAGAAATAAAAATAAAATTCGGTTACAAACAGTGAAAAACAGCACATGGTTGCATTCAGTAAAACATAAGGAGATAAATAAATGATAATAAACCAGGAGTCTCACTCAAAAATCGAAAGTTTATGTCAGTTCTGGTGAAACCAGAAGTTGCATGAGGCTGAATTACTTGTCAAAACTTGTCAAAAGATGCAGTTTTATGTCTCATACAGATTCTCCAAATTTCATTACATTATCATCAAAATCAAAAGTTATAGAGGCGAGCCACTTTCTGGGGACACCCGGTATAACAAAATACCACCTACATTAAATCCTGTTCCACAACCAAACTTTTTGAAACAAAATTGAAACAATTTCGCCTGTTGGAATTTGTTATTCGGTAGATGTCTGTGAGACCACATTTTGGTAGCAATAGGGAATATGCATAATTTTTTTAATTTTTTTAATCAATTTTTTACTTCGTTACAACATAGTAAAAAATATAAATACTGTGAAAGTCTTGGAATTAATTTTTAAAATAATATATAACATACCGATTGAATTTGAACTATTTGAACGCCTCCATTTTCGCGCGCTGTGGATGACGTCACATTGCGCGATCAGTGTTTTTCTTCTTCAGTGTCGTTCGTTGAGACGTACTCTGATTGCTCTACATGCTTGAAGTTGATATTTTATAAAAGAGTAAGACAAATGCAGTACAAGTGTTAGAGAGAGATGAACATATGTGAAAGTGATCTCGATCCAAGGAGACTGAATTAAAAACAAGGAGTGTTTGATTCCCATAAGACAATGGGGACACTAGTAGAAAGAGATGAAAGAACATTTGTGACGAAATATGACGTAGTTATACATGTCATGGCCGCCGTTCTCTATAGACAGTGACGGACTAACTCTTGAGAGTTACTGCTGACAGTTTTGTTGCTTGGTTCGAGTTCGACTCTGTACTCATACCCAAGTACGTCACTATGACGCGTTGATGCTACAAGTTTCTGATTGGCTAGATCTCATTAAACCCTCCTTGTTTTTAGTCTCCTTGATCTCGATCAACCAGAGCAGTCTTCAATGAACAAGCCTTTCTATAGTTATGGCTCGTTATGGCCATTGACACTATTGACAGTTATTAATTAGGTTAGGTCGCTATTACGATGATGGAAAATGCTAAAAAAATATTTTATAGGTATTGTCTAGTACCGGAATGTAAACAATGGTGTAAGGTTATGAGAAGAGGCGAAGTATCTCCAATATCACATTTACATTGTTGTGAAGATCATTTGAATGTGAGTACCTACATTGTATTTCAATAGTTAACATGATGTGAGTTGATCAGAAGTAAGTTTTGTATGCATAAATGTTTTGTATATAAAGCGGGAGATAACTCTGTTTATACCTGCCTCACCTAAATTACAAAAAGAAAACTATCATTTGATGAACTATTACTACTTATCAGTACAGGTATTGTCGGATTGTGCTTTGACAAAACCACTTTCAGTCATTGCTCTTGATAATTTACAATTGTCACTAGACCGAAATCACCCTATGTAATGGAAAACACTACAGATATATAAATAAAAACAAATTTTCTATGAAAGACGACTAGCACAGTATGAAAATCAACACAGATAAATTTCATAACGTGCCGTGTGACGTCATTCTTCGTTTCGACCAATTATTATGCACTTTTTGATTAAAGTTTTATGGAGTTAAATACAAACTAAATGATAAACTAATGGTTTAGGTGTAATTTCAAGACAATAAAGTATCGGAGGTAAAAAAATCAAGTAAATTTAAATCACTTGCATATTCCCTATGTTCCTGTTTTTGTGTTCATGCTGTTCATGTCTTGACTGTGATATATTAGATTAAGTTAGATTATTCATAGGTTAATTTTGTGACGATCCTATGAGATGTATTTTGTCTGGAAGGAAAAATTAAGAAGAAAGAAAGTTGCAGCCACTTTTCACATGACATGCGCATTAAATCTGAGACCACTTTGTCTTCATATACCTAACTGTTGACTGATATAACATATGAACGTTTTTTTTTCTATTGGATCAAGATTGGATATGAAAATATTGTTTGCTATTTCCAAAGAAGTTGTGCAAGTGTGCCATCAGATTATAATAATAATTTAACAAAATATACAATACCGTTCATAACCGCCAGAATCAGCATTGTTAAAGCAAAAAATCCAGACTGCCCTGAAAAAATAAATCGTGATGATTTTTTATCTAAAGGAAAAAATCCTTTCTTAGACTCACACTCATCAGTATTAATTTCAATGAAAACTGTGGATATGACCAAACAAGCGGCAAGTACAGACAAGGAAGTGAGAATCCTTGTCCTCTGTTTCAGCTTGTATCCGAATATGGTTCCTAGAATCATGCAGATTACTGTTGGTACCTGCGTGGCTATATTGGAACCCGAAGCAAAATTCGCCTGGAGATTGGATCTGTCATTTGTGTCGGTTGATGAGGTGTTTCTGAATTTGTACATCCAATACTGAAAGAATGGAATAACTGTTTGCTTGAAGAAATTGAGGAACCTGAATGGTGGTGATTTGGAACCTCTTAAAGTCCCAAGTCACCACCATTCATCTCTTGAAATTCATAAATATTTTCTTTATGTCACTCGCCAATTCCAGGATCAACTATAGCTATGTAGGGAGCAAAATTTCAACATGGGAAACAATTATTTCGAAATATCAACATATTTGACGACTTGATTTTAGTTCGGAATTTTGTCTTGTACGCCCTTGGTGCACATGAAAAAATGGAAAAAAAAGTGCTAGGAATAAAAAGGCTAGGAAAAAAGTGCTAGGAATAAAAAGGCTAGGAAAAAAGTGCTAGGATAAAAAGTGCTAGGTAAAATGTGCTGAGAAAAATGTGCTAGGGAGAAAATAATGATAGGAAAAAAGTGCCAAGAAATAAGTGTTAGGAATAAAAGTGCTAGAAAAAAGTGCTAGGAAAAAAGTGCAAGGAAAAAAAGTGCTAGAAAAAAGTACTAGGAAAAAAAGTGCAAGGAAAAAAAGTGCTAGAAAAGAAGAGATCGAAAAAATAGTGCTACCAAAAAATTCTAGGAAAAAAAGTTCCAGGAAAAATAGTGCTAGGAAAGAAGTGCTAGGAAAAAAAGTTCAAGGAAAACAAGTGCTACGGAAAAAAGTACAAGGAAAAAAAGTGCTAGAAAAATGAGGGCTAGGAAAATAGTGCCAGAAAAATGTGCTTGAAAAAAAGTGCTAGGAAAAGAGTGTTGAGAAAAAAGTGCTAGGAAAGAGGTGCTAGAAAAAATAGTGCTGGTAAAACGTACTAGGAAAAAGAGTACTAGGAAAAAAGTGCTGGGGAACAAAAGTGCAAGGAAAAAAGGGCTAGGAAAAAAAAGAGCCATGAATAAAGTGCTAGGAAGAAAAGATGCAGGGTAAAAAGTGCTAAAAAAAGTGTTAGGGAAAAAAGTGATAGGAAATAAAGTTCCAAGAAAAAAGTGCTAGGAATTAAAGTGCCAGAAAAAAGTGCAATGAAAAAAGTACAAGGAAAAAAAAGTGCTAGGAAAAAAAGAGCTCGAAAACAGGGAGAAGGAAAAAAAGTGCCAAAAAATGCTAGGAATAAAAGTGTCAGAAAAAAGTGCCATGAAAAAAAGTACTAGGAAAAAAGTGCTAGAAAAAATAGTGCTAGGAAAAGAGTGTTGGGGAAAATAGTGCTAGGAAAAGAGTGTTGGATAAAAAAGTGCAAGAAAAAAAGTGCTAGGGAAATAAGAGCTAGGAAAAAAGCGCTAGAAAAAAGTACTTGGAAGAAAAGTGTTAGGAAAAAAAGTGCTAAGAAAAAAGTGCTATGAAAAATAGTGATAGGAAAAAAAGTGTTGGGAATAAAGTGCTAGGAAAAAAAGTGATAGGAAAGAAAGTGCTAGGAAAAAAGTGCATGGAATAAAAGTACTAGGAGAAAAAGTGCTACAAAAAATAGTACTAGAGAGAAAAAGTACTAGGAAAAAAGTACTATGGAAAAAAGTACTGGGAAAAAATGTAAATGGCAAAAAAGTACACAGAAAAAAGTACTAGGAAAAAAGGACTAGGAAAAAAGGTACTAGGAAAAAATTACTAGGAAAAAGGTACTATGACAAAAACTACTAGATGGATGTTTGGTTATCAATTTGATGTAGTTTTCTTTTTGTGAGGATTTGTAGAGATAAAAATGTAGAGATAAAAATGGATTCAAACAGAAACCTAAATGTCGTGTTTCAAACTTTTAATATGGTTCAATCCATGAATGCAAGAAATTTCATATTTTCCACTGCGTGCGCCTTTCTGTTTTGCATGGGGTGGCTCATATTTTACACTGCTTTGAGAGCATCGACATGAATAATTCCCTGGAGGACACCTTCCTGAGGAAAGGAATTTTCTCATTCTTAGATGAAATGAATTGGACTCGTTTAACCGGGGATGATTTCAGCATGGCAATACTTTCCCAATCAAAGTTATTCATTATGAGAATATTCCGTGCCATGACAAAAATCGGCGCGTTATGTACTTGTGAATTTTGATGAGGAATACTTAATATTGACAATATACATAAATTTTATCAATTTCTTCCAATAAGATTAGTTCTGGGTGATCGCTTTTATTTTTTTCAGTTACTCACATCGTTTGCCGTTACAAAAAAAGTTGTTGGAAGCAGATGCATTATTCCAAGCAGTGAAACCAACAAATGCACTACGAGAAATTTGTCTTCAGGTCCAACTTCAATGAATTCATGATCTCCATTTTCAGCAAGGCTTTTTCTGAAATCTAAAATTCAAAATTTAATAATTCCGAAATATTCATTTTCACAACAAGAATATGAAGCGCCTTTTTTGCATGCACGAAAAGCCTTATATTCAATTCTTTGGTACATTTTTTTGCTGATAGAGGAACATTTGTTAATCTATGAATTATACTATTGTATGCTGATATGTTATGTTAGTATGGATGTAAAGAATTACTGTGAATGGTAATTGTATGGGAAGGTTTATGAAAAATTGATAAATTGTATTCTATTTTCTACTGTGAATTTTGAGTTCTGATAAATAGTATTGATATACTTGTGAAAGGTATTCAATTGTTGAAAAGACTCAAAAGATTTCCCATGATCAAACCTTCTGAGGAGAATAAAATTAAATGTGAAACTGAAGATAATTTTGTTCAAGAAGTTCTAGTATCTCTTGTTTAACAAACCTTCGACTAAGAGTATGCTTTCATGAGGAAGTATATTAGGAAAAAGGTTCTGAACGTCAAATGAGATTAATTTTGCATTGTCTGGGACGGTAACGTGCTGAATTTCATCTATCAAATCTATCAAATTCTTACTAATAATAGTCGAACACAAACAGTGGACTCAACGAGGAGAAACATCAAAAATAGACATGCATTCCTTCATTTTCCTAAACTTACCTGAAGAACTACTTCCACGTCTGATCTTTTCCAATGATAAATGTTCTTCCATCTTTCACTATGTTGACCTCTTTTGCTTCATTGGATTCTAACAATATTTGTTCAAGAAATCCAGACAAACCGTATTAGGTCTTATCAGTATTTACTTTTAATTCAAATGATAATGAGCGGATATTTTAACAAGGAATATCAATGAATGTGTTATTTAACAAGTGAATTAAATTTCACTGTTATCACATTACATAACTATACTTATTCTAGCCTTTTGCTACGTCGATTTTTTTCGCGTTACCCTTAAAAACTATGGACTCTGTACTATTCAACAGTGGCGTAGATTTATATATACAGAGTGTCCGCGGAAAGTGGCTCGCCCCTATGACTGTTTTGTTTTTGAAGATAATGGGATGAAATTTGGAGGATCTGTACAAGGCATTAAAGTGCATCTTTTGACAAGTAACTCAGCTTCAGGCAACTTCGGCTTTCACCAGAAGTGACACAAACTTTCGATTTTCAAATGAGACACCCGGTATATTTGCACTTCTTTTGTATCCATGTGATATACTGAATACTACCATGTGCTACTTGTCACTTTTTGTTACCAAATTTTATTTTTATTTCGAAAATCAATTTTCATTCAAGAGTGCTATGGATATCTTCAAATCACTAATATCAGTCCAACAATTTGAGAATAATACAACTTTACTGTTTTTGATCAAAATGTTTCTGCTTTGCAAAAATGTTCTTTGAAAAAAAGATGAATTGGTATTTACTGTAGAATGCGTACTTTTCTAGTTTTTGACAAAAAACTGAAGAAAGTGCGAAAAAAATCGAAAACTTCTCTTTTCAACACTTTTTTGACATAACCTCAAATTACCTGTCATAATGGCAAAAAATCTATTTTTCAGTTTTTTTCTCTCACCCTATGAATGATTTAGTTCAGATGAAACATTGTAGTTATATGTCTTTTTTCTGTCGAATAAGCATGATTTTTCTGCAAATGAGAAGACTACCAGTTTTCAAGTTATTTACATGTTTCGAAAAACATACCCTTATCTACCACGAAAATTGTCTCGATATTTTTTTGTATTTCTAAGGTCTATAACCATTTGAATTGTTGAAATGTCTTAAACCGCCTTAAATTGAGAAAAAAGTCTCTGAATCATGATTTTCTTCATATTTTCAATGATTTTCGACTTTCCTCATTATTTACATACATACACTGATAAAAAGAATTTTTTGCATCATTGCATAATTGCGTTGATTGAAAGAGATTTTATTCTTGAATGGGTCCAACCAGTCCAACCAAATATTAGTTTGAATATTTGACGGATATTCCTCTTACAAGGAGACTATTTTGAAACAAGTGACCACTTTCTTCATAAGTTGGTTGAGGCAAGAATATTTTAGGTTCAATAATGAGCACCTCTTTTGTTGAATCATGGAGTAGGTTGAGGCATTGTTTATATAGAAGTAAGATAGTTAGTCAATGCCTGTGTAATTGGTGTTGGACGCAAACGCGAGTGTCATCTAGCGTGATTAGCTACAAAACATGAATATTTGACGTCATTTTAATGCAGGTTCCTTCAAAAAGCCCTGATTTTAATGCTGTCCCATTGTTTCAATCAAGTTAGGACATGACTTGGAGGCCAGATCACTGAAGTTACGACATGACTTGGATGCGAGCTCACTATCGCCATCTACATGTCGCATCCATTTTGATCCAATTATAATCTCATAAGGTTGACTAACTGTATTCTATATAAACAATGGTTGAGGCAAGAATATTGCAATTTCAATGATGAATACTATTCTTCTATCAACTTTGAGGTTGAGTTCCAATCTGCACTCTGCACTTGGTTATAAAATATAAATTGGAAGCCATTTTCATTTTGGCAACATTGAATAGATTAATCAAAGCATAGATTCACAACTACGAACAATTAAGGTGTAAATAATGGTTTTATATGATAATAGTTTCAAGTTTATTAACTGTATTCTCAATAAAACCAGTTAGTATAGTGACGCATATTGCAGTTTGATTGAATACATAAACAATGCCAGTCGCTATTAGACACAAAACTGTAGAAGACCAAAATATATTTCACTAATTTTCACAACTGGCCCATAATGAGCTAAATTCAATTTTCGATATTGCATTTTTATTGTATAGAAACAGTTTCCACTGGGCACAAAACTAACATTCATTTAGGTACGCATAGCCTCATAACCTCCGACCCAAATGATCAAAATGGATGAAGATGAAATGGACGAAATGGAAGTGGTTTTCACAGGTCGCGGTGCCGCCACCTGCTTTGATTGCTCATTGGTTGATTGTGTCTTGTGGCAGGGGTAGTGATATCTACCAAGGAATTATATTCTTGTGTCAAGAGGATTATGTTTCAAAATGAGTTAATATGAGCGTTTTCTAGGATGAAGAGTGGAATGTTTTCACTGCAAGCAAAATCATTTCAAGAGAATTTATGTAAAGAGGCAAACATCTCAATCAGTTTGAAATGGGAGTATATTCATCAATTAGAAAAAAAAAATATTAGAAATAATAATTCTTTTCAGAAAATTATTCTATCAAGAGTGTGTATATTTTTTATTGAAGAAACCTTTTTTATCTGTGTGTTAAATCGTTCATAATTAAATAAACAAAATTAATTTATTTATATCATTTTTATTCTTTTCTACAACTATTGAAAATCATTAAAAATATTGAGAAAATCATGATTCAGAAAGACGTGTTGTCGGTTTTTCTCAATTTTAACAATAAATGAACCACCAAGTTACATAGTCCATTCGAAAGTAGACTTTTCAACAATTGAAATGATTACTTATAGACCTTCGAAATACGAAAAAACACCAGAACAATTGTTCCTGGAAGATAAGGGTATTTTTTATGAAAAATTTCAAAAATAGTCATCTTCTCAATTGCGAAAAAATCTTATGTTTTGTTTTAGTTTCTTCCTGTAATTCTTAGTAACTTGCCGACAGACACCCTTAAAATTTTCGTTTCCTCTTGCACATTCCGAGTAAAGAGAGACCATACGGAGGGGTAAGCGGGTAAGAGTAAGAGTTGAATTGGTTGGTACAAGGGATGGCAAAAAAACTGATGAAAGTAGGAAAGCTGTTTATTGTTATTGTAGTTTTGTATCACAACAAATCAACACATAAAACTCCAAGAGGTGAGAATACTGCTCCACTTATTCCAATGAAGGTTTGCATCAGCAAATAGGATGTTTCTGTGTCATCTGGTGTAAGTCTAAAAAAAAAATTGATTGAGGAAAAAGTTCGCTCTTGAACACCATGAAGCTCGAACTGACTGCTTCAGAATACTCCAAAACCCCTTTGATCTTAGGAGGCCAAGCAATCATATTTTAGGCGCTTCTTATAGTAAAAGAGTCATTGATTCTAGAGTTATCAAAATTCTAAATTTCCAAACGGTGTACAGGGTGTTCCAAATTCGAGCCTCATCATTGGGATCTCGGAAACCAGAAGAGATACGAGGTCGGTTAAATGGAGGCAAAGTTGCGCAATTTGGTGATCATTGAAACGCCGCTTTCATATTTGAACAATTCCGAATACTTCCGAAGATTTTTGGAAAAAACCGATTATTCGCGATTTCATTTTTATTTTTTTGTGACTCTATTTGAATAGATATAACAAAACAAATTTCATATTCTCATTGCTACTTTTTCTGTTCTACAAGATGGTGTTATCAGATTTTCAAACAGACGTTTCGTATTTGAGCTGCCATCATCAACTTTGTTTTTTTAAATACGGCCCTGGATTTTTCATTATGGATTTTAAAATCTTCTAATGTCCCAAAACAAATGATGTATCGTACTTATTCGAAAAGTTTATATTAATAGCATTTTCCATAAGAACCCATGTGTTAGAGAGAGACAGATAATTGATTTTTGGTAAGATCTTAGCAGGACATCGTTAAAATAATTTTTTCGAAAAAGAACGATGCATCATTGTTTTAAGGACCTCAGAAGCTCCTAAAAATGGATATAAAACAATGTGTGATGTTCAACATAGGCATGATGTTTTAATTATTCCAAAAAAAGTCAAACAAGAACTATAAAATTGAATACCCAATGAAAGTTAAAGCAAATATTCAAATTGTAATCCACCTGCTTGAATGCATTTTCGTGTCAGTCTGTGAAGTTTATGGATGGCACGCTGAATGGTCCTTGCAGAGATAGCCCTGATCTCCCTTATTAGGTCTTGTCGTAATAATTCAAGATTTTGTGGCGTGTTTCGATAAAAACGGTTTTTGAGAAATCCCCAAAGAAAGTAGTCTAGAGGGTTTAGGTCGGGGCTTCTAGCTGGCCAACGTACTGGACCTTGGTTTCCAATCCATTTATTAGGGAATAATTCATTTAATAAATTTTTAACACATCTCCCATTATGAGGTGGTGCACCGTCTTGTTGCCACCATAGTTGACGTAATACGCCCAAAGGTTCTTCCATTAAGGAATCCAATATATTGGTCCTTATTAATTCTGCATATCTATCGGAATTTAATTTTCCTTGAATAAAAAAGGGGCCGATAATTTTATTGTGCCACATACCGACCCGTACGTTAAATGATTGTCGTCCCTCAGGACTTACTTCTTGATTCTGCCTTGGGTTTTCTATTCATCAATAGTGTTCGTTATGTCTGTTAAATAGTCCATCTGTTGAAAAACTACATTCATCTGTCGATATAGTTTTATTTAGGAAGTCATCATTTTCATTAATTTTATTTTGCAACCAGTTACAAAATTGTAATCGTCTCTCAGCATCGCCAGGTCTTAGTGTTTGACTAATATGGATTTTGTAAGGTTTATATCCACGCTTATTTAAAGTTCTCCAAACTCTCATTCGCGGTAATCCTACTTCTTCTGAGAAAACTCTAACTGAAGCTCGAAGATTATTATTGGCCTCAAAAAATAATTCAAAATTATTCATTTTACTTTCCACTTTGTAACAGTTTTCAAACTTACAGTGTTCAAGATAATTTGTTCATCTTCTGTATCGATTCGTGTTCCATATTCAACCCTTGGCTTAACAAAACTTCCGTACTGAGCTAAATTATTATCAATATTAGCAAAATAACTATAATGCGGCTGCCATCTTTCTGGATATTCCAACAAATAGCGCTCACAAGCCGTCTTTGAATTTCGATTCGAAATATAATAAATCCTTATCATGTCTCGTTTTTCTTCGTTAAAAAAGTAATTTTCGTTTAATAAGCGTTAACGATTAGTGAACGAACAGTGAACTGTCAAAATATTGGATAATTTAAACATTAACAAATGAACTAAGATAGCCAGAATGCACGATGCACAGCCACTTTGATAAAATGCATTTATTTTTGTAAATATAGCCTAGGGCCTAGAGTTTGAGGAATGACACTTCAATTATATTATTTATTAACCACCCACTTTTATGTTAGTTTTTGAGTTTTATGCAGTGCGTTATTGCAAAAAAAGTTTGTTTAAACTCTATTAAAAATCTAATTTTTGTCTCTCTCTAACTCATGAGTTCTTATGAAAAATGCTATTGATATAAACTTTTAGAATAAGTGCAATACATCATTTGTTTTGGGACATTAGAAACTTTCAAAATCTATAATAAAAAATCCAGGGCCGTATTTAAAAAAACAAAGTTGATGATGGCAGCTCAAATACGAAATGTCGGTTTGAAAATCTGATGACACCATCTTGTAGAACAGAAAAAGTAGCAATGATAATGTGCAATTTGTTTTGCCATATCTATTCAAATAGAGTCACAAAAAAATAAAAATGAAATCGCGAATAATCGGTTTTTTCCAAAAATCTTCGGAAGTATTCGGAATTTTTCAAAAATGGAAGTGGCGTTACAATGAGCACCAAATTGCGCAACTTTGCCTCCATTTAACCTACCTCGTATCTCTTCTGGTTTCCGAGATCCCAATGATGAGGCTCGAATTTGGGACACCCTGTACAGGGAGGAACAAAAAATATAATTTTGATCAAGAGTAAACTACCCTGGCTGTGATTCCAAATTTGAATATTTCGAAAATTTTTGTTCTTATTTGTATTTTAGATTGGAATTCGAACAGAAGATAGGTAGAATTTACTTCCGGTTCTGACAAAATTCTAGCCTTCACTATAAAAGATTGTCTAAGAATATTAGTTTATCCATTGCGTACAATCTTTAATTTAATTCTTAGAAAATTGGTCTTTCCTGATATCTGGAAAATTTCGAAAGTTTACCCTGTTCACAAATGTCAAGACCGTGCTTCTATCAGTAATTATAGACCAATTTCAATCCTGAAAAACCCTGCGAAGGCCTTGGAGCTTATATGGTATAGTCGCATTTCTCTAGCAACCAAACATGTCATTTCTGAATCTCAACATGGTTTCATGAATTCAAGATCTACAATCAGCAATTTGTCCATTTTTAGTCATAAGACCGAAAAGGACAGGTTGATTAGCTGTATACTGATTTCTCCAAGGCCTTTGACAAAATAAACCATGAAATACTACTGAAGAAAATTACTTGTTTGGGATTCAATAATATTTTTCTAAACCTTTTGAAATCGTACTTGAATAATAGAACACAGTATTTATCTTACAATGTATGTATAAAACTATATTGCAACCAGTGGAGTCCCCCAAGATTCCAACCTGGGGCCATTGTTATTCTTGATATTTATCAATGATCTTTGCGAGATACTAGATTGCAATAAATTAATGTTTGCAGACAATTTAAAATTATATGTTTCTGTTTCCAATTTGGATGATTGTATAGGAACAAATCAACTCTGATGATTGACGTTTGAAAAATCAACTTTTCTTATTTATGTCTAAATGTGAAGTATTGACTTCTACTAGAAAATCCAATACTGTTTTTCACCCATACACAATTAATAATACAATTCTAGAACATGTTGATAATATTAGAGACTTAGGAGTTCACTTCGACAATCAGCTTACATTTAACTCCACATAAACGAAATTACTAAATCAGCATATCGTATATATGGTTTCATCTTCAGGAATTGTAAGAACTTTAATGATAGGTATTATTGCACTCCCATCTCTTTTCTCCAGTCTAGTAAGGTCTAAACTAGAATATGGATCATTAATATGGAATCCCGTTTATAGTCAATCATCAACAACTATCGAGAAAGTCCAAAAAAAGTTTTTTAAATTTGTATGCCTCAAGGTTTGTCAACAAATACGTGCACTCGGATAGTTGGAAGTTAGGACTCATTGCCTCTTCCGGCTAGCTCAGACCGCCTATCCGAAGTACAGCATCGTCGCAAATATCTCAGCAACTCCGGAGCTCTTCATTTATTTGGAAAACCAGCAGAAACGTGTCTGACATACGAATTCTTTTTGGATTTGTTGGTGTTGCCGACCAACGAGGTTCCATTAATTCGCATGCCAGGCCGAAGATACCTAAAAAGCCAGTAATACTATTTACACTAGCACTTAACACTACTGAGCCATCCAGAAGTGAGGGCCTCTCTCCTGGGAATTGTCCGAGCCCTCGGGCGGCTCCTGGATGACTGCCTGAAACAGCCATTTGAGCCCTTATTTATACCATTGCCGAACATTTAAGTCGGCAAATGGTATCGCAAAAGTACTGGTAGAGCTCTCGCCTCCAGATATACTCCAGTGAGTATACAGGTTGATGGAGTTTATCCTCCAAGAGGATCTGATTATATGAATATACTACGCAGATTCGATTTCGTTTCTTCAGAAATCAAGCATCCATTATATTTCTTCATAAGCTGTTGAATGGTGAAGTGGACTCCCCAGTACAATTATCACAAATTGATTTTCATGTGCCGAGATTGGAGTCTAGATCAAATACCACTTTTAAATGCAAAAGAGCTCAAACAAATATTATGTCTAAAGCACCAATTAATGTGATGAATTCTAATGCTAATAAATTATCAAATATATCTGATATTTTCAACTGCAGTAAGAGTGAATTAAGAAATGAATCTCGAGCACATCTATAAGCAATTTGGGAATCAATATTGGATGAATCTTATCATTTTTATATTGTATCCGTGCCATCTTTTGTATGTTGTAACACTGTTACTATACTTTTAATTAAATTTCATTCGCTATCCTTTAAAAATTGCCTGGTAAATGGTTTCTGTTGGGCAATAAATGCTATATTATTATTATATTATTATTATTATTATACTACAAATGGGGATGTTATTTTGCTAATGAAAGGAATGATGGAAAAAATTGCTTATTTCAAAATATCGATGTTTGGACTCACTTAGGGATGTTCATAAAGGAAATGTTAAAAAAATATCCACTGCTCATCATAAAAGTACCCAGAATAATAACGTATTGCCAGTCGTGCGGGAACCATACTGGAAGATGATTTTTTGGAAGAGTATTACATAACATGAAGAGCGGGACGTAAAGGATTATTCTTGCTGTCGCCAACACCACTAGCCAGAGTTCACTGGGATGCTGGTAAAAAAATAAAAGCATTATTTTAGTGATTCCAACAAGCATAGAGAGCTGCTGGTACCTTTTTAATTGATGTGGCTATAATTCGTCCAATAAAACAGCACAAGTCACTGTACAAAAAAGTGACTACTGCTACGAAATATTTGTCTGAAAAGAATGAAATTTTCAATCAAAAATTATACCATTTGTTGCAATAATGAATACTAATGAATAACTTTCAGTGTACCACATGGCTCAAATTTGGGTCCACTACTGTTAATTTGTTTGATTATACCTATGATAAATCGGAATATGGGCATAGCAGGCGGTTCAATAAGCCTTCTTGGAAACAACCACTACAATCTCAAATATGAAAGAAAGGTAGAGTGTCACCTTAGATTAAAGAAACAGGAACAGAACACGGCTATACAAATTAGCGTGCGCGAAACCTGCCAAATATTTTGAGTTATTCCTGAGGAGTGGGAAGCGGCACAGTTTCGTATTCAGGGAAAATATTGGTTATTATTTCACAAAGTTCTGTCTTCATTTGGGATGAGTATGGGCGTGCATTTTCATAATGAATATGAGTGCATATAACCACCTCTACCAAAAACTTCTTCTGAATTGTATTCTCACCAATGATTCCAAATATTCATTTATTCGAGCATGATAATAAAATGAAACTTACGAGCTATTGGCCTTCAAATAGTATAATCTCAATAAAACCTGATCTAGCACTTTTATATTAATCAAATAAATTTTTGGCGAGAATAAGCGCAGTGGTTAAGCGCCTGCCTGGTGACCAAGAGGTCCTAGGCTCGGTTCCCAGCAGGTGCGGACTTTTTTCATTTTCAGATGTTAAAGTATGAATGATTGAAGCTCGTGCCGGCTGGAAATATTCCTCCCTGATTCACTGTGGCGTTAATGATTATACAAATCAGTAAAACGCAAAGTCGTCTCCACAATTTAATTTCCTAATTTCCCATCAATAGGATGGTGAAACGGTGACTGACAGCTATCAATCAGATAGCCGTCAAAAAGTAGAAGTAGTACATGTTTCGGTCCTATATAGGACCATCATCAGCTATTCAAGAAAATTCTACAAGGCCAATAACATTACTTAAATGGAGAAGAAAATAATGTTCTGTATTATATATATATATATATATATATATATATATATATATATATATATATATATATATATATATATATATATATACAGGGTGTCAATTTGAAAACTTCCCACCCTTAATATCTTCCTTCCAGTAAACAATATGAGTAATCGAAAAAACAGGTCAATTTTATTGTCAAGGGGGACACTTTCACGGACTATTTGTAGCCCTCGTGGTTCAACCCCCTAGGAGGGGTAGATGTTACCCTTAGAATTTTAAATGGGAAGGGGGGTCAAGTGGCACATCATTTTGATGGGCGTTCAATTCTTGTTCCAATGGTACCCTGACTTATTATTTTGTGATGAGCATTTTCCGAAAAATTGCGTTCTAAACTAACAGAAGTAATTATTAGAACGCCTATACTGAGATGCATTATTGTATTGACTCCCTTTAATAAAAATGGTTAGAAGAGTAGGTGGCACCGCTCCAACCCTTGAATGACAGGAATAAATTTATTACGCATGGGATTTTTTATTTGGTGGTTATTTTCCTTCTACACAATAAAATTTAATTTGCGAGAAAGACATTTCCAACATAAAATCTACTTACGCTTATCTTATTAGCTGTTCGAAATGTTGTCCATTTTGCTCTAAACAGTAGTACAGTCTGTTTTCGAACTCCCCTCTAACATTACGGAAAACTTCACTAGGAATTGACCGGCATGCTGCTGTAATTCGTCTTTTAAGTTCGTCAATATCAGAAGGTTGTGTTTTATAAACAACGGATTTAAGATGCCCCCAAAGAAAGAAATCTAAGGGTGTTAAATCCGGTGATCTCGGAGGCCATTCAACTGCTCTCCTTCTGCCAATCCATCTACCCGGAAATCTCTCGTTTAACCACTGTCGGACGGGAAGAAAATAATGAGGTGGAGCACCGTCCTGCTGGAAATGTAACAGATCCTCCTGCAAAAGTTCATTACCTTCTGCATCAATTTGAGTTTCTAGCTCGTGAGTTATAAGAGGATCGATAGTCTCTTCAAGCATATCAAGGTACAGATTGCCAGTCAAGTTTTCTTCCAGAAATAATGGACCAAGAATGGCATTTCCAAGAATACCAGCCCAAACATTAACTTTTTGTGGGTGTTGTGTATGCCCTTCCCGAAAAATATGTGGGTTTTCGTCACTCCAATAGCGACAATTTTGTCTATTAACATTGCCATTCAGAAAAAATGAACACTCATCGCTGAAACAGATGTTTAACAGAAGATTAGGGATGGTATTGACTCGATGAGACATGATTTCATAAAACTCTATTCTTCTATCATAATCATCCTCGTGGAGCTCTTGAAGAATCTGCATTTTATATGGATGAAATTTATGCATTTTCAATGCTTTTCTTATAGTCTCGCGTGACATTCCCGTCTGTTCTGAAACTGATCGTAAGGAGCTCGTGGGCTCTGCAGCAAATGTTCCCAAAACTTCAATTTGAGCTGCTTCATTTAGTACTCTGGGGTTATTTCTTTTTTTATTTGTCACTGAACCAGTTTCGTAAAACTTATTCACCAAATCAAGCACATACCGGTGACTTACATTACAATTTTGATGTCTTTCGTTAAAAAGACATGCCGCCCTTCGTGCGCACTTTCCAACTTCGCCATAAATTACAATCATTTCAATTCTGTCTTGAAGAATGTAAACCATTTTTACACTTTTATACACTTATTAAAGTAATTCCTAAACAGCCCAACAGGTACAACGGTATTCACAATACTACCACATAGTTCAAATTTGCTAACCAATTTTTTGCCGGAAAACAGAAACTTTTTACAGCAGAAGTAGCAAAAAAGGAAGGCTATCTGTACAATTTCTGCGATGACACTTAAAAATTCAGCATTTAATAAACACAACTTTACTACCATCTACGTTTTACTATTAGACTACTTTTTTATGTAAAGTGTTTGGAGCTAATGGCTAATGTTACCCCTAATAAAGGGTTGGATCGGTACCACCTAATATTCTAACCAGTTCTGGCCAAACCATGCATCTCAGTATAGGCGTTCTAATAATTACTTCTGTTAGTTTAGAACGCAATTTTTCGGAAAATGCTCATCAAAAAATAATAAGTCAGGCATTGGAACAAGAATTGAACGCCCATCAAAATGATGTGCCACTTGACCCCCCTTCCCATTTAAAATTCTAAGGGTAACATCTACCCCTCCTAGGGGGTTGAACCACGAGGGCTACAAATAGTCCTTGAAAGTGTCCCCCTTGACAATAAAATTGACCTGTTTTTTCGATTACTCATATTGTTTACTGGAAGGAAGATATTAAGGGTGGGAAGTTTTCAAATTGACACCCTGTATATCGTCAATAGAGAAATTATGGAATGTTAGTGTAGAATGTTAGCCATATACTACGCAATTCAGAAGAAAACTTAAGAAAACTTGCTTGACAAAAGCTTCATATTTTTGAAGTTAAATTTTGCAATATAGCACATAAAAATCAAAGCGGGTACACTTATGGGAGTGTTGAGCAAGTTTGATTTACAAAAATGTCAATATCAAATTGGTAGTTTCCCCTAAATTTCTACTTGGACCTTTAAAAATTTGAAAATTTTGAGTAACATCATGGCCAAGTTCTGAAACAACACTAACACTGGTCATTTTCCATTGAATAGAAAAAACTTGGTCAACTAGGTAAACATTTATATTCTGCAGGTAAATTTTTTAATGAGCGTATACAATCTTAAGCATTTATGCATTTTAATGCAAGTTCCATTTAGTAAAATGTTAATAACAAACTGGCATTTTCTCCTGAATTCCTAGGTGGACCCTTGGAATTTTGGAAATGTAAGTCATAACTGACATTGCGATATTTTGAAACAGAGCTGAGTTGAACATGAAACAAATATTTCAAAAATAAACTCACCATTTTCAATTAATAACAGTGACAAAGCACGAGAGATGTTTCCTCGTCTCCGACTATCGATATTATCCCAGTATCCAGTGTTTTCTGCATAGGAACTTTTATATTATCTGACGTTTACAAAGAGCAACGTTGACTGCTGCCCATTGCGCACCGACAGAACCGCGCCACTGTATACTATACAGCGGCGCGCTAGCTGCCGCATTGACAAGGTCCCAAGCCGATAATTTTCAGGTTTTAGAATCCCAATGAGTTTAAAGCAGGTACACTTCGGGACAGTTTCTTTTGGTGCACTGTCTTCCTTGGTGTCGAATCCCCATATTCCATCAGGGACTGATTTTATTTTTATTTCCATAGAACAATAATACGATCAAATGCCAAGTAACCTCTATTTCAAGTACTTAAAAGATTGACTGGATTGCATTTGAAATTTGTACAAGTAACCAAATTTGTATGAATATTTTCAATGAGAGCAGGTTTTTTTCTGGCTTTTCATTCATGTTGATACGTGCTTTTATCTCTGAGTTATTAGCATTTGAATTTATAAACTCCCTCAAGATTTTGTAACCTAAAATATGCGAAGAATTAAAAACACTCGTATTTAAAACCAACATTATTTGGACCTGTTACACGTTATGCAATTTGACAATGAAGTATTCCTCAACTATTCATTTTACTTGCTACAAGTAATAAGACATTATTTCAGTAATCACAAGCATTATTTCACAAAGCCAGGAACTTTAATATTATAAGATTTTCAATTGCAATTTTGCAGCTGGCAACTGCGCGTATAAATATAAATAATATCAGAATACAAAGCTGCGATCTTTATCTTCAAAATGACGTGAGATTTATCCGAATTGAACATTTATGTGAGGAGTTATAGAACTTTACTTCACTTGTTGAAAAAATGCACGTTGGCGGGAGTCGGCGCAACACCTGCCCCATTGCGAAAGCATATAACTTCAACAATTTTTTTCAAGAATACCGTGCGATTTCTCAAAATTTTGACTGGGACAGTTTTTTTGTAAAAATTTGTGCCCTTTCTGAATATCAAGTTATTTTTTTGATTCAAAGTAGTTTTTTTGAGATATTTCTAAATTACCTCAAAAATTAATTTCAACGCGTTTTTTGGGGGGGTTGCACCCCCCTGGAGGTGATAAATTTTCTCAGAAGTAAAGTGCGTACTGTGTTCTACAATTTAAAAAAAAATATCGGCGGAGCAATTTAAGTTGAGGCTGATAGCCCTGTTGATTGGCCTATATTTAATAAATCCTCTCTTCTTTTGTAATAGATTTTTTTAATTTGAACCTCAACTCTTCGAACTTATTGTCATAATGATTTGACAGCATTTTTAATTTTCATTTTCATCTTACCATTCCAAGAATGCCCATTTCCCTTGAACTCGGAGACCACCAGAGCAGCAACCGCTGGGTGTGTGGGAGCGTACGCGAGAGCGCCAGCCATGCCGATCACCAAGCTGGACCAAATCTTCTTGGAAACGTCTATCAGCTCACCGAAGCTCTTCACACTCTGCCGGGTATCCTCCGGGTTCCTCTCGTAGTGGTACCGGCAGAACGCCGAGTACTTGTTGAGGTAGAACAAGGCGAGAGTGAGCGTCGTCATCAGAGAACCGAAAATAAAGTAGACGAAGGCGGAAGCTTTCGCAGAAGTTACCACGGCCAAGGAGAGCACCTGGAGGGCCGACGTGGAGGTTCCTCCTACTCCTTGCGCGAGGAGGAACGTGTCCATATAGGCGTGGGGAAGCTTGGAGAGAAGGGATAGCACGCTCACCAGGAATATGGATATTATTCCTGCAGGATAAAATCAGCTGTATTATGTCCTGGGATAATAAAGACAGCCTATGTGATGCCAAAAAAATGAGCATAGACTTCGAATTGGACGCTGCCGAACTAATGCGCTTGCGCCAGAGATTCCTATTCAAAGACAAGATTTTGTTTTTTAATATCTTTCTAGCGTGCATGGTTCGGCAGCAACAATTATCGAAGATATGAGAAGCATATCTTATGTGGTGCTAATTCGGCAAATTCCAATATAACCTCATAATATGGATAAGTTTACAGAGAGCAAGTGTAGATTGTGCTAATTATAAGAGGGCGGCACTACAGGGTGTTTCATAATAAATGAGCAGGACTTCAGGATGTAATAGCTCGTCCAAAATTATGAAAAAAGTTTCATTAACTTACCCTCTAAAATGCACCATTTTTGAGATACAGGGTGTTGAAAAAATAATCGTTTTTTGCAAATATCTCTGGAACCGTTTATCGCACAGAAAACAGATTTCGTAGGCATTTTCTACTCATAATAAGCTATGTTTTGTGCGGATTTTTTACTTTTTCAAATTCATAATTGGTGAAAATTTTGAAGAAGTAGTGGGTGTTTTTTTCTCCAACTTCTACACCACTGGAAAAAGTACAGTTTTGATTTTTCTTGAAAACGGTCAACTTTACAGCTTATGACCAAGATTACCTTTTTTGTGTAGAAAACATTGGCGGTTCAAGTAGGCGGCTCAAAATCATACTTTTTCCAGTGGCGTAGTAGTAAACCATACTCTCCCGCAGACAATATGGATTTAGAGAAGGCGTGTCAACACAAGATGCTATCCTGGATTTAACGACTGAAATGTTCACTGCGTTGGATAACAATATAGCATATATCTACTCATAGATCCTACGAAGGCCTCTGATACAGTTAGTCATCCACAACTTCTCCAATCACTAGAAAATATTGGCATAAAAAGAACAACACTAAATCTCTTTGAAAGTTACCTACTAAATTGGAGAAAATAAAAGCTACTTCCGGAATATAGTTTATAGGTACCACAGGGAACCATCATTGTTCTTATTACTATTATATGTTCATTGTTCATCGTGCATTGTTAGTATTATAATTGATACTTTTAGATATACATTTGTTATCGTCCGGATTTTATCAAATGTATTTTCATTAATTTTATTTTAATTACCTAATTCCAACAAGGACTCCTATAATCAGAACAACCATTTTGACAGAGTGGTTGGGGTAGAGCCTGCGGAGTTCAAAGAGAAGATCTCGATATTGAGTCTGTTTTTCCTTCTTTGAGTCTGTTTTTCCTTCTCCTCTCGAATGATATTTTTTTCGCTTAGAGCTGAAAACTCCATGACGAAAATCCGTTTACTTTGGTAGTCGAGGAGGACAAAATCAGGCTTATTGGCTTGTATTCGCCTGAAGGTGGGGGATGAGTAATTCCAATAGATTCGGCACCTCTCATTCTCCACCACGGACTCAATATCCCCCGGACCATAAGACAACACCAGTGTCTCGTCTATACCGTACGAGTTTCGTAGATGGTGGTACAACACTCGTAGCGCCGCGTTATGCCTGTGGATATAGGCTGAGACCGCATTAGCAGGGCATCTGATAGCAAATGCATTATGGTCTCAGGTGCCCTACAACACGCCCTGCATCGGGTGTCAGGAACGTCTATACCCATCACGCGACTGCGGTAGGCTAGGGTGTTGCAGGCACCATCCTGGCAGGCCATTATGTGTATCTCTCGGTCTCCGACTCCAGCTCACTTGACCTGAGGAAGGCAGGGGTTAAGCTTTTGCGGATAAGCCAAGGTCTTCGATGTTGTTGAAGAAGACTCCATGCATTGGCTTATCCGTATGTAGCTGTAGGAGGACCTCGGACTCCGCAGCTTCGGTGTGAGCTTTTTGCTGAACGGGTTCCAACTATTATTATTATTATATTTAACTGGAAAAATTCAAAAAGTGGATTTATTGGTTCTTGCATGTTTGCTCCTAAAATCGTATTTCTATTGTTAGAAAATATTGTTCGATTTTTCCAAAGAAGTTGTGCAAGTATGCCATTAGATTATAAAAATATATTAACAAAATATACCATACCGTTCATAACCGCCAGAATCACCATTGTTATAGCATAAAATCCAGACTGCCCTGAAAAAATAAATCGTGGTGATTTTATATCCATTAATCCTTGCTTTAACTCACACTCATCAGTATTCATCCCAATGAAAGCTGTAGATATGAACATACAAGCGGCCATTATACATAAGGAAGTGAGAATCCTTGTCCTCTGTTTCATCTTGTATCCGAACAAAGTTCCCAGAACCATGCAGATTACTGTTGGTACCTGCGTGGCTATATTGGAACCCGAAGCAAAATTTGACTGGAGATAAGATCTGTGATTTGTGTCTGTTGATGAGATGTTTCTGAATTTGTACATCCAGTACTGAAAAAATGATATAACTTTTGTGTAATTGATGACTTGTTTATTGTGTGGAAATTCATGATCACTTTAATGAAACGAAAGAAACACACTAGTTTCTCAAATATAATAATAGTTTTTACCTACAAAACTCAGGTCTCTCAATGGGCTCACCATTGAGTTCCATTCTGGCAGATATTTTCATGGACAACCTAGAAAATACCCTCATCCTTAACAACCCCCTTTCTAAGAAACGTATTGTGTTTTGGTTCAGATACGTTGATGACTAGTAGGTTTTGATGGTTCCAACAGACAAACTAATCAATTTTTGAACTTCCTAAATAGTCTACATAACAAAGTTGAATTCACAGTAGAAATTGAACAAAACAAGAAGCTGAACTTCTCTTAGATTTGAGTATTTAAAGGGTTAGTAATAGTTTTCGATTTAATATCTACCGGAAAAACACCTTCACAGACTGTACAATTCCTTTTGATTCTTTCAGACCGATGTCACATGAATTATCCACAATTATCTATGCACGATGTTAGACAGCAATCTCTCTTGGAAAAAGCAAATAGATAGCATATGCAGCAAGCTGAATAAATGCTACTATGTGATTTCGACTTTGAAAAATATGCTTGACGTAGAATCCCTTTTGAATGCATACTATGCCTTTGCATATTCAGCTATATCATACAGTATTGTTGTTTGGGGCCAAGCCTCTGACATGAAACGTGTATTTATTTTGCAAAAACGAATCATTCGGCGTACTTTCGGACTATCCTATAGAGCTTCCTGAAAAGATACTTTCAGAAATTATAGTATTCTCACGCACTATCCATATACATAATGAAAATAATGCATTTATATCAGCAAAAATAATTGTATCAAACATTGTGATACTCACGAACACAATACGAGAAATAAAAATAATATATTAATAAACATAGCAAAACACTCTTTCCAAAAAAAATCACCGATCTCTGCAGGTAGTTACCTCTTCAACAAACTTCTTTATTTTTTGAGGAGCTTGAAATATTCAGAGGTCTTTAAATGCCAAATTAAAAAACTTCTTATAAAAGAATGCTTTCACTCTGTAGAAGAGTTCGAAAGTTTTATAAACGCCCATTAGCTATCACGGTCGACAAACCTAAGGATGTCTCCGAAAATTGTTTGCGCGTTAGACACAACCCTGGAGTGGGGCAGGAGCTCACTCGCTCTGCATTATTCAAGCAGTTAACATCGTGAGTGTACAGTCAGTGGAATAAAATTATTGTGGCGTTATTCTGATTGTTTGTTGAATTTGAAATCCTTGTGTTGTGTATAGTTTTGAAATATTATTAGATAGGTTATAGTGTAGTTTGTTGTGTTTGAAAATGCCTTCAAAGAGTAAAGTGAGAAATAAGATTCTGAGTGGACAAACTAGGGAAATTTTCAGTAATGTAATCAAATTTATGCAGGCAGAAGCAATGATAGGTGAAACCAGTATTCCTCTTGTGAAGGTTCAAGAACGAGTTGCTGCCGCAACGGGAGTTTGCGTTAGAAGCATTAGGAAAATTAATTCAGAAATGAATAAAATTGAAAAAGGTGAAATGGAACAATTCTCAACTCCAAATAAAAAGAGAAACAAAAAACCAAAAGTTACCATGGACAATGCTGATTTGGCAGTGGTCAGAGGTCATGTGATATTGTTAGTCAACTTCTGTAAGTATGTTCCTCGTGTTCTTTATTATATTTATTTACCTATTTCTGATGTTGTGTGGCGATGCATTCTTTTTCTAGTCGTACTTTATTTACACTTATGGCTTCGGGAAAATTATTCAATTTACATAAACGGTCCAGTGATCACAGACAATTATATTATTCGAACAGTTCATTAGGAATTAATGAAAATTCAGATAAGAACCTACGTTCCTACGTGTTGCAGAAAAATTTCTCTCCCGATTGTACATTCCGATGATAACCAGCCGTAAACAGTTTGCGCATCTCAGAGGCATCCTTATGCTTGTCGACCTGTACTTACTCTATTATTTAAACTTACCTCGCTTAGCGCGGCATAATTCGTTTACATATTTAATTCTTATCTATGTTCAGTATTATCTTTTTACTCTGTTACATCTTTTATATACCCCTTACATCTTTATCCAAGATGTTTTTATGAACCGTCCAATCTGTTTTTTTGTAAATAGGAAACGGACTCGGTACAATTTGATTTGATTTGATTAAATCTTGTTGTTTGTTATAGTGATTAGTTCTGGGTCCTCGCTTACATTTTTTCGGTTACTCACATCATTAGATTTTACAAAGAAAGTTGCTGGTATCAGCTTTATTATTCCAAGAAGTAGAACCAAAAAATGTACTTCGAAAAATTTGTCTTCTGGTCCAACTTTATGGTCTCCATTTTCAGCATGGTTTTTTCTGGAATCTAAAATTGAAAATGTATTAATTTCGAAATAGTTATTTATAAAACAAGAATGAAAAGCACTTTTTTTGCACGCGCGAAAAGTTTTCGCCCTTTTTTTAAATTTCATCCCCTTTAAACCTTGTAATCACTTAAACAATTAAGTTTTGGCGATCACTGTATACATGAGAATAATATTGACCCTTGATCGATTGATTGAATCAAATAAATCGTTACTTTTCTATGGAAAATATCGGCTTTCCCAATGATGATCCTTTAAAAACTTCTCAAAATTGTATAGGGCGTTGAACCGAACAAACTATCAAAAAATTATTGAACTTTGCTAAAAGCCATTTATATAAGGTTTTATGCCTTGACCTTTATTGATATTAAGCCCAATAGAGGACTTCCATAACACAACTTTTGGCTTTAAAACTACTGACACGTTTTTCGGCAACTTTTCTTCATGTTAGGGTTCCTGCATCATCAGGAACCCCCTACTAGGATTAAAATTGTTCATAATGGCGGAAAAATTAAGATTTTCCATAAAATACAAAACACAAGGGACTTTAATTTTGTTTAGGGTTTTTTTCTTTCAGGATGGTGCTAAATTCAGTACTATAATAGAGCTAGAGCATTGTTATTTATAGAGGTATTGTGTAATGTAGGTTATATCTTTATCCTATAAGGCAGTAGCCAGAAAAAAAATTCGGGGGCGTCCGTTGAATTGAGCTTAAAAAGAATATTGCGGACCAAGTTTGATCAATTTTAGTATAACCCTTTATGTTCAACACAGTTTTGTAATTCACCCAGGAAGGATCTCATTGGATATTCGGTATTAACCATGTTACAATTTTGCAGATTTATTCATAAAATAATGTTTGACACTGCTTACAATCATATTTATTCAACAACAAAACAAACAAAATTAATTAATGTGTATATATCTGTGTATAAAACCAGTTTATATTGGGGATTGCAGCAAGTCACAAGTGTACTCTTTTATAGAGTTTATTTCAAGCTTTCGTAAATTTTATTTACATCCTCAGGGAACTACAAAGAATTATTCATGTCAATTTTACATTTTGATGTTTTTAAATTTTACTTACAACTATAGTGAGGTTGGTTGATTGTAGACTTCATCCTGAAAGATGTGCTCTTGCTGATCATATAAACAAATTTGACCATCAAATAAATTATAATTCAACAAAAATATTAGCTAAAGAGACACATATGACTGCGAGAACTTTTCTGGAAATGGCCTTTATATCTCAAGATAAAAACTGTATGAATAAAAGAACTGATATAAATCATTTGAGTGAGATTTATTCCTTCTTACTGTCGTTAGACCACACTCTCCGTATGAACAATAATATTTCCATAACTACTCAATTGGAAATGTAATTTTTTCCTAACTTACAAAACAACAGTCGTGTATATCAATTTTCAACAGTTGGTACAAGATTACAGTTGGTAACAATAACTTGAAAATAAATTACAGATTTCTTTTCTATTGACACCTGATGTATATCCCTTGGATATAATCAACAAGTCTTGTTTTTCAACTGAAATTTTAAAAATTTCTGTTATTTATATTCGTAAAGTTTTTATATATATATATATATATATATATATATATATATATATATATATATATATATATATTATTTACAATTGTAAACTGTGATGTCACTATTGATATCGAATGAATTAAGAACATGTCAACCAACCTCACTATAGTTGTAAGTAAAATTTAAAAACATCAAAATGTAAAATTGACATGAATAATTCTTTGTAGTTCCCTGAAGATGTAAATAAAATTTACGAAAGCTTGGAATAAACTCTATAAAAGAGTACACTTTTGACTTGCTGCAATCCCCAATATTAATTGGTTTTATTTCTAACTAGTCAGCAACGACTATTCTTTCTCTATCTGTGTATATATATTCTATATATAAAATAATTCAATGTGTTCATTTGATAACATCTTAATATATATATACTGCAAACACCTCCACCCCCACCTTAAAACTATATAGCTGAAACTTTTCATATTTCCCTAACTTTAGCTACTAATGATATTGTGTAATTGTGATTATGGAAATTTAATAGCTTTTTCCTTATCTGTATATGTGTATTACTATATTATAGTCCCTAGTCATAAACATGTAATGTTTCTTGGGACAATAAAGTTATTATTAACTACATGAGAAACATATAGAGGCATCAGATCCACATTAAAGAATAATATTGAACCTTTAGATTTTTTTTTCTGTAAACAAATCAATGATCTTCTCTTTGTCAATGTTTACGTCTCGGTGAATTGACATCAACGCCAATCCATTCAGTCCCTCCCGACCTGTGGAATTCCTCAAATAGGTTTTGAGGCGTTTCAGCTAAGAAAATTATCTCAGCAGTACATGTTGTCGAGATGAAACAGGTTCTTTCAGCCATATAATTTTCCATAGGTCTTATTCTCCTTTCAATGAGTCCCATTACTCCCATTCCAAAAACTTTTCATACAGTATGAAATAGTCTTCTTCAACACTGGGCTGTTTCTCACAACACACTGATGGAATCAAACTATATAAAGATGATAGAATAGATTTATGCTTCTGAAATCTTGAGTGCAGTTGATCAATGAAATCATCTAGAAGTAGAATCATAATACTTATCCTAAAGTACTCTTCTGGATCTTCGGTTTCATAGTTTGCCATGTGACACTGTTGTGATACTCTTAGTGGAATTATTATTTCTCCATTTATGCCATCTACAAATTTTTTCGTTCTTATCATCAACGTACCTTCATATTACAAAATATCATTCAGATGGTGCAGATTATATCATTATGTACATAGTGAAAAATAAAAACATTTTGGTAATGTCTGAAAATTCGATGTAATAATGAAATATTGATAATATTATTTTGGCATACAATATACTATTCTTATTCCATCATTAATCACAATTCATACATTTCGTACAGGGTGATTTGAAATATTGGTGAAATATATGGCTGGTTCTTTCGTACACATCCTGTATATTCAAGTGAATTATCATCCTCCGAAGATAGCTGATACCGTATAAACATCATTTCGTTGGGATATATAGGGTGATCATGAAAATTGTCGATGATAAAAATGACAAAATATCAACGTTGCAGAAATCACCCCGTAAGTCACGATTAACTCGGTGAAATTCCTTTATTATTATTTAATATATTCATAGAATAGAATAGAATGTTTATTTCAACCAGTAGATCATTACAATGATATAGGTCCTGTCAAAACAACGTTGAAATTATAAACACACTTGTTTATACAAATAAAATCAAACTTATATATAAATATAAAATGTATATAAAATATCCAATAGTACATAACAGTTACAGACATAATGTGCTAACATATATGAGTATAAATAAAAATTCATTTTCTGAATAAAAGCCTTCAGTGGATATAAATTTTTTAACAAATGTAGAATTTAGATCCAACATATATTGGAGACCTTTCAAAAAGTTTGGTTTTATGCATTTCAGTTTTCAGCAAATTTCCTTTTCTTGTTGGATACCTATGCGTCTGAGCATTAGTTTCCAAATTCATTTAATTTTTTTAATATAAATTATAAGGGTGTAAATGAATATACTCGGTACGGTTAAAATATTATATTTTTTGAAAAAAGGTTTGCAGGAGTCTGTTCTTTTCAACTGAACAGAAGGCGAATTATTCTTTTCTGGGCAATGAACACTCTTTTGATGTCACTACTGCTCCCCCATAAAATTATATTATACATTAATATTGAATGGACCATTGCATAATATACCTCCAAGAGCGATTTTTCATCTAGAATATTTTCAAGTTGAAGTATAGCATAAAAACTACTATTCAACCTATTGCAAACGTAACTAATTTGCTTGTCTCATTTCAATGCAGGGTCAATAAATATACCCAGAAATTTAGTACCTTCAGATGGTTCAATTGTTTCATTATTTACAATAATTTTTAATGGTATATATTCTGTTTTTTTTTCCAAAGAACGGAATCAATACTGTTTTGTCTGCATTGACAATTAATTTATTTTGTTTACACCATGTAGTGAACCATTCGAAATTTTGTTCAATTTCTCCTGCAATTCCTCTATGCTATCGGCTTCTTCCGCAATAGAAGTATCGTCCGCGAAAAGTATCATACATTCAGATTTTACATGAAAGGGCAGGTCATTTATAAATAGTAGGAATATTAGTGGACCAAAAACCGAGCCTTGTGGAACTCCAAGGTCGACATCATATATATCTGAGTTGGCTTCTGGCATACTAACAATTATTTTCCGGGATGTGAGATATGATATAATCCACGAAAGAATATTTCCTCTTAGCCCTATTGCATACAGTTTGTCGTAAACAATAGTGAGATCTATTGAGTCAAACGCTTTCGACAAATCGAAGAAAAGTGCTGCAACATACTTTCCAGAGTCCATGTGTTTGTAAATGTACTCCAAAAAGTTCGTCGCCGCGGTTTCTGTCGATCTGCCTGGATGAAAGCCGTTTTGGCAGGTGGTTATCACTTTATATTTCGTGAGAAATGGAAATAATTTATTATATATGGATTTTTCTATAACTTTGCTCATAACACACGGAATAGTATTTGGCATTACCTTTCCTATTTTGAGATTATCTGGATATTATCTGGATATTTTGAGATTATCTGGAAAATGGATTCCAACACTTCTTCCGGACTAACCGGGCCAAAATAAAATGAATTTACTAGATGGTTTCTAGTAGTGCCACTTTCGGAGTTGAAATGTCGTTTTATATTTTCAGACACGGTGACTGTGAAATATTTTGCAAAATTTTCTGCAATTTCTAGAGGATCTTCTATATTTTTATTGTCGATGAATAATTTTTTTGGATAGGGATTTATAGTTTTTCCTGCATTTTCACCAACAATTTTCCAAACTTGCTTTTGTTTGTCCTGATAGTTTTTCGTATTGTTTACTCTATTCTGATAATGAATTCTTCTCGATTGTTTGATGTCTTTTTTATGTTTTTTTAATTTTTTATGATACTCATTTTTCAAAGAAATTTTTGTGAATTTTTTACCACCCAATACATATCTTTCAACTGCCTTCCCGCTATTTTTATTTCGTTTGTGATCCATGTTTTTCTATTTTCACTATATCCACCAAGTTTTATTCTTTTCATAGGACAATTCAAGTCTAGAGCATAAACAATTAATTGAGAAAAAGTATTATATGCAAGATTTACATCATTCTCTTCTCAACACTGTCCCAAACATTCAGTTTCCTACTATTACTACACCTTTTTCAATGGTAATTCAGAAAGTATAACATGTATTTCAGAAGGTATAATTTGTAATTCAGAATAGTAAATTGTAATTCAGAAACCGTAACATGTAATTCAGATTAGTAAATTGTATTTCAGAAACCGTAACATGTAATTCAGATTAGTAAGTTGTATTTCAGATTGTGTAACTTGTAATTCAGATTAGTGAATTGTTAATCAGAAAGTGTCAACTGTAATTCAGAAACCAAGAACAACCCGTATTAGACGGAGGGCTGACTATGGAGAAATACGGGTGACTCGGTGCAAAGTGCAATTTAGCATTTATAGGTTCGGGTGTCACCAACGTAGCGTGAGACGGGCTACCAGAAGGCACCCCGGAAGAATAACGCGAAGGTAGAGTGTTAAATATGCATTTTTTACGTAAAATAAGTCATAAGGTGCAAGGCTGGAAATTGGGGGAGAAAAAATTGCCAGAAGACTAGGTGGAAGATAAAGGCTCGCCAGAAGGCGCTAATGTCGTGAAATTTTATATGTATTTTTTTGAAATATGAAAAAAATTCAGACGTAGTTTTTTGTAGTACTGAGTTTGTACAATGAAATTGTTCGTACAAACTTTTCGATATCTCGTTTAGTTTTTAGATTTTTATGCTTTTATAAAAAAAGTTTCCAACCCAAGTAGCACACCTATATTGGTAAAATATTGGTACAATATTGTGAACATATTGGCGAAATATTGGAAATGCAATATTGGCGAGAAAAAAAATGTGAACATTCGGCGATATTGGTCCAATATTACTTGAATAATATTGGCAAAATATTCTTGAACTAATATTGGCCTCAAAATGTTCGGCGATATTGGTACAATATCGCTGATACAATATTCTGACAATATTGGCACAATATTTAAAAGTTATATTGTCGAGAAGTAGTATGTGAACATTTTGCGATATTGGTCGAATATTGCTTGAATATTTTAGAAATATTTTTGGTGGAATATTCTTGAAGCAATAATGGCCTCAAAATATTTATTGATATTGGTACAATATTTATCGATATTGGTACAATATTTATCGATATTGGTACAATATCATTTGGATATATTGGTGGATGTCAATATACCTTGGTAAATTATTAAATGTCCTTTAGTTGATGAAGGTGACACCAGAGTCTGTCTTTTGATCGCCATAACCACTGAGTGAGCTGTCTTGAAAACAAGGTAAAGCAAGTATTTAATATACTTTCGTAGGTTTTAGAAGACGTTGTATATGTAGAGCCATCTAGCGGATTTTTCTCTAAGTTTGATCATGATATAATTTCAATATGTTTTATTGAATATTCGGCCAATATTCAAATTTCATCTCAATCTAGATGTAGGAAACAATATGAAGACAATATTGTTTTAACGATATCGATAAATATTATTGAACCAATATTGACCCAATATTAATTCATAAGATTTGTTGAATATTGGCGAAATGACATTCAACCAATGTGTAATCACACTTGGAGATACAATATAGTTTTTATTCCTAGAATCGATATCAGGGGAATATTGGAATTGCGATATTTATTCTAGATGTTAAAAACGATGTGAAGACAATATTGTTTCATCGATATTGGTAAATATCATTCAACCAATATTGACTCAATATGAGTTATTACAATTTGTCAAATAAAGTGGAAATGATATTCAACCAATATTCTAACAAACTGGGAAATACAATATAGTTTTTTTCCCCTATAATCGATATGACTGGAATATTTGGATTGCAATATTTATTCTAGATGTGGAAAACAATATATAACCAATATTGTATTATCGATATTGGTAGAAATTATTCAACCAATATTGACCCAATATTTCGTGTGATAATCTACATTCAAAACTAGTTCAACCAATATTCCACCAATGTTATTAATATAATAATGTTTTTTGAATATTCACCCATATTGGACCAATAATGAATTTTCATTTACAATATCTATATTGGCCCAACATGGAACCAAGATTCAGCCGATATGATGTGCTACCTGGGAAGTCCCGTTTTTTTTTTCGATTTTATTTTTTCCCCGCTCTGTTAACGAATTCTAAAAACTGAAATTTGAAGAGTAGGCAGATTTTGTCAAAAGGTATTTGCTGCAAAAAAACAATTTGGATTTTTTCAATAGTTTGGGAGATCTATCGATTCCCCGGTTTTTTTGGATTATATCACGGTACATTGATTTTATGGAAAAAATTCATTTACATTTTTTGTAGATTTTCTGAAGGCAATCAAAAAAGATATTTTGATAAATTTGGAAAATTTCGAGCGTTTCCGAGATATTTCGAATTTTAAAAAATTTCAATTTTTTTTATATATTTTTCAAGTTTCCTCAGTTTTCCAATCATTTCTTCGGAAATTTTCAAGTGACATGATTTGTTTGCATTTTCCAGCTCTATCCATTGCACTATTGAAAATTTCATTTCAGTCATCGGTACGGTTTTTATTCGTGTTTTTTTCTTTTCGGAAAATTGCCCGGGAAATCGTTATGCAATTTCCGATCCTTCTCAAAATCTATACAGACCCTCATTGCATATTGACGCATATCTCAAAAACTCAATCAAGTCAAACAAACAAAACCCTGAACCTTTCTCATTGAATTTATGAAAAACTAATGAAGACCACTGGTGTGAAAGCAGCAACGGTTTTTCCAGCAACGGTTTTTTTTTCCTTTTTTTTTCGCTTCAAGTATAACCGTTGCTCCAGGTTTTTCGACGGAAATGAACTATTGTGAACCTGCTGAATATGTTCCATGGGGTTAAATAATTTGTGAATCAAAAACTACCCCTCCACACCCCTCTAAATTAGAAAAATATTGAAACAGTTGAATTACCCGTTGCTCGAGGTATTTTGACGGAAATGCATTATTCCAAAGCTACTGAACACGCTCTGTAGGGTGAAATAATTTGTGAATCAAAAGCTACCCCTCAACAACCCTTTGAAGTTGAAATATCCTGAAACAGTTTATAAACTCGATGCTCGATGTTTTTTGGCGAAAATGCATTATTCTACAGCTACTGTACACGTTCTATGGGGTAAAATAATTGGTGAATCAAAAACCACCCTCAACGACCCTCCGAAGTGGAGAATTCCTCAAACAGTTTAAAAACCCGTTGCTCAATTTTTTTTTGACAAAAATGAATTATTCTACAGCTACTGAACACGCTCAACAACCCTCAGAAGTGGAAAAATCCTCAAACGGGAAGTCGAATTTTCTGATCAAACAGTAAAGGAGAGGTGATTTGCAACATTTTGACAAAATCTGTTAGTGCTCCGACGACGACTTCACTCATAAGTCGAATTTTTAAGATAAGTGCTAAATGCACCACCTGGCTCCCCCGATAGTAGGGTTGAAAAATCCACAACGGGATCCCAACGGAGGTCAACAATTCTCTAACGGAATGGTCCTTTTACAACAAAAAATGGACATTCAAAATTTTAGGGTTGAAAATTTCAACCCTGAATCCCATTATTCAGTACTCTACGAAAATTGTATATTCAAAATATCCAACCCTAGTCCAAAAGCGAAATTATTTTATTACAATACCTTAATTTGCCGGAAGTCATTTTACGCTACAACCGCATTATTCACCCACCCACTTTCAACCCTGTCGTCAGTAAAGTTATGCAAAAGGTCCACATACTCTATTTTGTAGATATTTGTTATTATTTATCATAATAGCCCCCTTTTGGTGTCTCCGGGGTGTCTCCGGAGATTTCGGCTGCTATCTTTGGCCGCTCTTTTCACACCTATCAGATCTTTGATGGTTTCTGAATTACAAGTGATGGTTTCTGAATTACAATTGACGCTTTCTGAATAACAATTCACTAATCTGAAATTCAAGTTACACTTTCTGAATTACAGTTTGCTAATCTGAATTACATGTTACGGTTTCTGAAATACAATTTACTAATCTGAATTACATGTTACGGTTTCTGAAATAAAATTAAAAATTCTGAATTACAAGTTACGTTTTCTGAATTACATTTTACTAATCTGAATTACAAGTTATACTTTCTGAATTACATATGAAAAAGGTGTAGATGGTTTCTAGTAGTGCCACTTTCGGAGTTGAAATGTCGTTTTATATTTTCAGACACGGTGACTGTGAAATATTTTGCAAAATTTTCTGCAATTTCTAGAGGATCTTCTATATTTTTATTGTCGATGAATAATTTTTTTGGATAGGGATTTATAGTTTTTCCTGCATTTTCACTAACAATTTTCCAAACTTGCTTTTGTTTGTCCTGATAGTTTTTCGTATTGTTTACTCTATTCTGATAATGAATCTTCTCGATTGTTTGATGTCTTTTTAATGTTTTTTTAATTTTTTATGATACTCATTTTTCAAAGAAATTTTTGTGAATTTTTTACCACCCAATACATATCTTTCAATTGCCTTCCCGCTATTTTTATTTCGTTTATGATCCATGTTTTTCTATTTTCACTATATCCACCAAGTTTTATTCTTTTCATAGGACAATTCAAGTCTAGAGCATAAACAATTAATTGAGAAAAAGTATTATATGCAAGATTTACATCATTCTCTTCTCAACACTGTCCCAAACATTCAGTTTCCTACTATTACTAGTTACATAGTTATTAATTGAGAAACTTATTACCATTCACATGACGAGTTGAAGGAATTTGTTCACGCGCACATTCTACTAGTAGCCAAGATTTTTCACAAATAGTAAAACGTGAGAATGCGGAGATCAAAATAAATGTAATATTATATGCAGGGTGATGACCAATGACGGTCCATCCAATTCACCATTTAGGAATTGACTGAATATACGACATATCAGTTACAACTTACAACTCAGGCATGAGCCAGATAAAATTCCTAATGCTTATATAGTTTGACTCGCCCAATCGTGTATAAGGCCCCGGTATGGTAAATCACTTATCACTTAAGTGGACAAGGAACTGCCTTAACCGAATCCACCTCCCCTGTAGCAGCGCTACGGTCCTCATACAACAAGAAAACCCTATTGGCTATCGGGTACATTTTGATTCGTTGACAGAAAGTGAATAAAAAAGAAAAATCTATTAGTTCAATCAGTGATAATTATTATTACCTTTACGTATTGAATTACCTATATTGATGAAATATAATAGATGTCTACATGTTTCTATTGATAACCAGCAAAAATGAAAATCATGGAAACCTCTATCCGAGTGGAACACGCATCTTCTATTAGAAATTAAAGCGATCTATCATTGTTTATATAGAAGATAGTTAGTCAACCTTATGGGATTATAATTGGATCAAAATGGATGCGACATGTAGATGTCGGTAGTGAGCTCGCATCCAAGTCATGTAGTAACTTCAGTGATCTGGCCTACAAGTCATGTCGTAACTTGATTGAAACAATGGGACAACACTAAAATCAGGGTTTTTTGAAGAAACCTGCATCAAAATGACGTGAAATATTCATGTTTGTAATTAATCACGCGTTTTGGTCCAATACCTTTTCCACGGGCATTGACTAACTATCTTATATTTAAACAATGGTTCTATCAATCATTTTCACTTTTCCCAGATAGTTTGTTTATTATTCCGAGAAAGCTTAAACCTATAAAATTCACTCAACTATCTGTACCTTACGTTATCAAATTAATATATCTGATGTGATTGTTATCGTAATTTTTGGGACAGTGTTGAGTAAGAATGATGCATATATTAAATAATGATGAAGGAATTTCACCGAGTTAATCGTGATTTCTGAAAAGTTGATATTTTGTCATTTTTATCATCGAAAATTGTCATGAACACCCTATATATCTCAACGAAATCATATTTATACGGTATCAGCTATCTTCGGAGGATGATAATTGTCTTGAATATACAGGATATGTACGAAAGAACCGGCCATATATTTAACCAATTTTTCAAATCACCCTGTACGAAATGTATGAATTGTGATAAGAATTGTATATTGCATGCCAAAATAATTTTATCAATATTTCTTTATTACATCGAATTTCCAGACATTACTAAAATGTTTTTATTTTTCACTCTGTACATAATGATATAATCTGCACCATCTGAATGATATTCAGTAATATGAAGGTACGCTGATGATGAAAACGAAAAAAAATGCAGTTGGCACTTTCAAATCTCGAGAAAATAATTAAATAAAAATTACTGATGTTTAACTTGAACGCCCTGTATTTCAAAATCTATCCATCAATATACTAAAAATTCAGACAATTTCACCGAGAACCATTTTACCTATAAAAAGTGCGGGGTCTTTTACCAAGCTCAGAATATTTTCTAGATCGAATAATTCTTTGACAACTAGAAAAGTGAAATACGCAATTTTTTTAAATTCAGAAAAATGATATATTTTGAAAGTAGAGCCATTTTGTAGGAAAAAGCCCTAAACAAAAAGTTCCTAGGGTTTTGTATTTTATGGATTATTCCCGTCGTTATGAACAATTTCAATCATATTACAGGGTTTCTGAGGCTGCCAGGAACCCTGACATGGAGAAAAGTTGCCAAAAAACGTGTCAGTAGTTTCAAAGACAAAAATTGTGTGGTGGCATGACTGCATCCTTATCCGAAGTCCTCTATTGAAGTGATTTTCCATGTGTAGTAATATCATTAACCATGTCATCGGCCATCATTATGTTAAAATCAGTTACCATTTATCACAAAATAGACATGCATTACTTTATTTGTCTGAACTTACCCAAAAAAGAACTACTTCTGCCTTTGACCTTTTTCAATGATAAAGGTTTCTTCATCTTCCGTCCAAAATTTCACAACGTTGACATGTTTTACTTCATCTGATTCGAACAATATGTGTCCTACCGATTATACTAGAAGTAAAATGATAATGAGCAGATATTCCAACTAGGAATATGGATGAATGTTATCACATTTCATATCGCCTTTTGGTGTGAAAAATATTTAACTAATTTTATTCGTGGTACCCATAATAGACCAGGATCCCGCGCCTATTTTCACACAGGCTGAATCTTCCGGAGTAGCTTCATCTTGCCGAGTCGCTCAACTCTTTCCTCTATGAAAATTCTCGATAGGTAGCTAACAAAATCCGCAGGCGTCAATCATGTCGATTTGGTGAGTGCAAAAAATTCATTAATAACAGTTAATATTCCAGTTGATCCTCGAGATAATTCGATGAAGTACTCGAAATAACTTTTGTCCTACAAAATGGATGGTTGGACTGGAGAGTCCCCCACTCCCAACATGTAACAATGACGTGGTCATAAGGAATCATTAGTAATCAGCGGATTTTTTTACCGTTGCTTGGTTAATATTTGTATAATTGAATAGTCATATTGTCCTACAAATTGAATGGTAGGTGTTCCCAGTCCTACATTCCGAAATTGTCAATTCCATGGTAGAAAAAAATTTATCAGTAACTGTGAGACAATGGTAACACATGAAAGGTTAGTGTATTCTTCACCTAAATAATACAGTGTCCTACAAAAAAACGGGTATGTATCAGTCCTACAAAAATTATTCAAAATAACTAATAAATTTGAAATATGGTTTTGGCTAATTTAATATACTTTTATTCGTAAAGTAATGTTACTTTTCTCTCGTCAAAACGAAGCTACTCACGAAGATTCAGCCCGTTAGTAATTATTTTTAATACAGGGTCCTACAAGGTGTTTGATGAGTACTTGTACAAACTTTGAAGAGAAATCTTTGGCTAATTTTAAACAGTTCATGGAAAATTAAAATGAGTAATGAGAGCGTATGCAGCGCCCTCTGAGTTTTACATAAAAATTGATAGCAAATTTCGTTTTCCATCTCAAATTAACCCCGTACACCAAATTTTATTCGAAAAATATTTTTATAATAATTGAATTTAACATTTCAACTTCAATACTCTGTAGCTCATAAACGAAACATTTTCGGACAAATGTTCATATGAACTTTTCATTCTGAAATTAGTCAAAGATTCACCATTTGAAGTTTGTACAAGAACATAACGGAGCACCCTGTATACTACTGCTTTTGTACATAGGTCTGGGAAAACTTACCTAGGACAATGTGACCATTTAATTATTTATTTATTTATTTATTGATTTATAAGGCTTTCCAACAGGATGTATAACACATCACCAATAATAGGAAAGCACATGATTACAGATGTATCAAGAGTAGATTACAAGTGAGTACTTAAATCTAAATATAAGAAAAAGAAAATAGTGAGAGAGCAGAGGCGATTCTGAAGTGATTGATTCGACAAATTAGATCAAAATTAGGTCAAAACTCTTACAGCAGATTTTCTAACATCATACAGGGAGGAGCAGAATATATCTATATGTTGAAAAATATTATTATAATTCTTTTGTAACATGGTAATTGGAGAATGACTAGTGACGTTGGAATGAAAAGTTGGAACATAGAAAAGAGTGTCTTTACGTGTAACATATTTCCTTACACTAAAACATAATTTTTTAAGAAGATAATCACAGCTTATAATATTATTGACAAGTTTGAAGAGAAAAATTATATAGGAAACATCGCGCTTAGTAAGTTATAATGGTGAAGACAAAAGTCATAAGATCGGTAATGTAACTGCCTACCGAAACGATAGTTCAGGTGGTTTATAAATTTAATTTGGATTCTTTCAATACGATTGATGTACTTCTGATAGAACGGATTCCATACTATAGAGTTATATTCTAGACAGCTCCGCACAAGTGAGTTATATAGAATTATCAGTGTCTTAGCCTCTTTGAAAGATTTGGAAACTCTCAGAAGGAATCCTAAATTTCTATTCGCCCTCTTAACTATAGTTTCGATATGCAAATCAAATTTTAAATGAGAGTCATACAAATATAAAGCAAGCAACGGTAGAAAAATCCGCTGGGTACTGATGATTTCTTAAGATCACGTCATTGGTACATATGTCGGGAGTGGGGGACAGTCCTACCATCCATTTTGTAGGACAAAAGTTTTTCCGAGTACTTTATCGAATTATCTTGACTTTTTTGGACTCATCAAATCGACATGATTGACGTCTGCGCATTTTGTTAGATACCGTTTTCGAGAATTTTCGAAGAGGGAAAATTTGGGCGTCTCATCGAAACGAAGCTACTCACGTAGATTCAGCCTGTTACTAATAATTTTTTTCTACCACGGAATTGACTATTTCGAAGCGTAGGACTGGGAACACCTACCATTCAATTGTAGGACAATATGACCATCCAATTACACAAATATTAACGAGGCAACGGGGTAAAAAAATCCTCTGGTTACTAATGATTTCTTATGACCACGGCATTGGTATATGCTGGGAGTGGAGGAATTTTGTACGAATGACTCAGTTCAACCATCCGTCTCGATGTTGTGTGCATTTAATCATTTCTCACCCAGTGGTAAATATCCCATCCTCCAAAGTGTCTCCGTTCTCGAGTTATCTTCAAAAAAGTACAGAAATCACTCGTAACTTTTTTCCTTATCTGTCAAACACAGTTTCAATGCGTATTTTCGATAGAAATCCAACGGTGAATACCCCATCCCTCGAGCTCTTCCCGATCTCGAGATAGCTTTTTTTTTGGTCCTGCACAGATACTCTCTATTCTCAGGGATTGTTTTGGGGGTTGGCTGAATGATACACAGGACCAGGAGTTCCAACAAAGCTTTATTCTGGGGGGTTGATAAAGCACGTTTTCTCGATATGTTTTCTACAACTAAATAAAATGTTGTAATACCCACTTGTAGATGAACAACTGAATGATATGACCCTTCAGGGTCCAGGAACAGAAATCTGGTACATTTCCTCATGAAATAATTAATGCTTACCTAAATAAAATGACCAGGCATCAAGCGCAAACGTCGTGTTGTCCGCCACTCGATAGAAACCAGAAAAAAGAGAATGGTGTAAATCTGACGTGATTTTAGTAGTATCGTCCATCAACTAATTTCCACAGCGATTGAACAGTTCAAAACTTTCCATAGTGAAATAAAAAGTTGTTATAAAAAGTGTCCTGTTTTTATATCTCCCACTGAAAATATCTTACCAAGTGCGCGGGTTTGAATTTGATATTTCTGCAACCCACGATACAGACTCGGCATCAAAAGTTGCCTAACTATAAGGGAACTAAATTAAATTCTCGTTAATAGGTTATAAGCTCGATTTTGTCAACTGACAGAACCTTGGTGTTTTAAATAAAGAATGTCTTTATACAAGTGTTGAATTGAATTCCCACAAGTGGTTTCAGCACAGTCCTTCGAGCCGGATTTTGGTACTACAAGCCGAATTATGGTTCTACAAGCCAAATTTTTTGTCCCATAAGCTAGATATTCGAAAAAAAAATCCATCCTACGAATGACTCAATTCAACCATCCATCTTGTTGTGTGCATTTAATCATTTCTCACCCAGTGGTAAATATCCCATCCTCCTAAATGTCTCCGTTCTCGAGTTATCTTCAAAAACTTGCAAAAATCACTAGTAAATTTTTTCCTTATTTATCAAACGATGTGTTCCTACACAGTTTCAATGCGTATTTTAGATAGAAATCCAACGGTGAATACCCCATCCCTCTAGCTCTTCCCGATCTCGAGATAGCTTTTTTTTGGTCCTTCGAGCCGGATTTTTGTCCTACGAGCCGAATTTCGGTTCGACAAGCCACATTTTTTGTCCCACAAGCTAGATTTTCGAAAACGACAAAAGTTTTTTTGGAGTACTTTATCGAATTATCTCGAAGTTCAAATTGAAAACTAACTGTTATCAATGACTTTTTTTGCACTCACCAAATCGACAATTTCCGTAGAGGAAAAAGTTGGGCGTCTCGGCAAAATGAAGCTACTCGGGAAGACTCAGCCTGTTATTAATCATTTTTGAAAATAGGCGTGGAATCCTGGTCTATAAAATCTATGACCTCTGTACTATTCATAGTGGCGTAGATTCATATCACTCCCAGGGCGTTCAATGTCGTATAAGTTTAGTCACAGTTGCATTGAGAAATGGTTACGCTTGGAAAACTGAAATTTAGTAGGTGAACTCAGAAAGGATTGGCGTATTCAGTGGATATATTGAAATTAATTCCATTTCGAGAAAACAATTTTTAATGAGACACCCTGTATATTCCTGTATATTTCAATAGAGCTCAAAATTACCTTTCCAAAAATATAACACACTTGATATTTTGCTGGAGTCATCTTTGAAATACAGAGCTTTTAGACTTTTTCATCTAGACTTTGAAACACACATTTTGAAAAATTAGGCTTTGGTCGACTCGGCGATAAAACAAAAAGCAATTGTTCGCTGGTAGCTATCAAATGTTGAGAGAGCTTTTCACAGCAGTAATTAAAACTCATAGTTTCAATAAAACTGATAGCAATTTATATTATATTTACTACTGAGAAATGAAACTCCAACAATAATAACATTAATGATAAAGAACCAAAAATGAAATATATTCCTTCACAGGAGGTATTCGAAATGTCTACCAGCTTCTCCCACACACAGGCGACACCTTTTCTGGACGCTTTTTGCCGAATTAATTAGTTCAATACGAGTGATAGAAGCAAAACTTTGCATCACTGCCGCTTCCAATTCGTATCTAGGGTTGGTCAGCCATTTGAAAATAAGATTTTTCAACTTTCCCCACAGGTAAAAGTCCATAAGCGTTAGGTCCGGTAACCTGGCCGGCCAACGGTTGGGTCCTTGGTTGGCTATCCAATTATTACCAAAATTTGCATCCAAATTTTTTTGACATTGCAGTGTTGTGAGGCCAAGCCCGATCTTGTTGAAAATATATTTTCCTGAGATCCATTGGTGGCATTTCATCAACAAGGGGTTCAATTAGTAGAATTCTTCTGTACTTCCATTGTCTAGAAACAAAGAAAATAAATTCTTTGCATATGTTTGAGTCACGACGTTGCAACAGTTAACATCTACTGTAGTAATCAAGTGTGTGAATGCGACAAGATATCTCGAATACTTATTATATAGCCTGCAACTGATGTACCTGTTATAACGGTAATTTTATGATCTTCGCTTGGTTTTCGAGATACAGGGTGATAAAAATACATTTTTTTCAAGATTTTTTAGAGTTAACTTCGACATTTTCTACAATAATCAGTTCAAATTAGGCAAGTACAATCCATTCAATAGTACGCACGATACAAAATAATGCATTTCTCAAATAATTCACAGGGTCCTCCTTTTTTCAGAGTCAAGCTTTGTTCAACCCTTCAGAATTTTTTTTTCCGCCGCCACTGACATATTATGAGAAAGGAACAATGAATGTTGTTTCATTTAACATCTTTTTGCTCTCTTGATGTTTTTCATTTACTTGTACGGTTCAGGAGTTCCAATGAAAATATTAACGCAAACATTTTCCAGTAACGCATAACATAAAGAAATTTGAGAAGCAAATAGTCTAACAAACTTGAAGGGTGATTCTTTGAAAGGTTTCAAGATGAAAAGTTCATATAAACATGTCCCAAGCGGCTTGGTTTTCGAAGTACAGGGTGATCAAAATACATTTTTTAGGAGTTTTTGGAGTTTACTTCGAAATTTTCGACAATAATCGATCCAAATTAGTTCAAATTGGACAAGTACAATCCATTCAATAGTGCGCATGATATAACATAATTCATTTCTCGAAGTGTCATTGCCACTCTCCAAAGATTAGCGCGTGACGCAATACGTCATTTTGTTCTCATTACACAAATAGCTATTTTCTGCTCGTGTAGAGAAAATGTAATGTTATGGAGCTCCGATACATTTTTTACCATAACTCAGGTTGAATATGTATTGCACAAAGTTAATTATGGCAAAATAATTTTGGACATTTTCAATAGTGAATAACTTTATTATCAAATACTAGAGCAAAGTAACATAAATTCCCTAGGAATAAAATTAAGTTCAGAAAAGGACCATTATTGAAATTGATATTTCAGAGCAGCTGCTGGAAATGGCCACCGCCAACTTCAATGCATGCGTTTATGCGCCTAACCATAGACTGGCGGACACGCTCAAAAATACCAGGAGTGTTTCTTATAATTCCGCATGACTCCTGTATGCGATTCCTCAGGTCTTCTACACTTTGAACTGGAGTTCGGTACACTAATGATTTAAGGTGCCCCCAGAGGAAAAAATCAAGTGGATTCATATCGGGTGACCTTGGTGGCCAAAGTTGTGGCCCACCACGCCCAATCCAGCGATCAGAATAATTCTCATCTAAATATTGGCGTGCAACCAATCTGAAGTGTACTGGAGCACCATCAGGCATAAACCAAATTCCAATTCTTTCTCTCAGTGGGATCTCTTCTAGGAGTCCAGGTAAGATGAATTCAAAAAAATTTCGATAATGGTCACCGTTGAGTCTATGAGGCAGAAAATGTGGCCCGATAAGGAAATTCCCTTCAATTCCAACCCAAACATTCACAGAAAACGTCTCTTGAAAATGGTTTTCAATCACGGCGTGTGGGTTTTCATCAGCCCACATATGATTGTTGTGAAAATTAATAATGGCTTTACGGGAAAAGCATGCCTCATCGGTGAATAACACTTGAGATAAAAACCATGGATTTTCCAACAATTTATTTCGAATCCAAGTGCAAAAAGTTAATCTCTTTGGAAAATCCCTTGGCAGAAGAGCTTGAACACGCTGTATGTGATAGGGATAAAGTTGTTGCTCTTTTAAAATTTGCCATACCAATACATGGGTTACGTTAAACTGTGCCGCAATTTGTCTTGTACTGGTGTCTGGATGCTGCTCAATTTCGTTAAGTACAGCTTCTTCTATCTGAACTGTTCTAACTCTCCTAGGTCTTCCTATGAGAACAGCAAACCTCTTGAAAGTACCCGTTTCACGAAGACGGGATTGAATATTGATGAACATTTGTGTGCTGGGAATATGACGTTGTGGAAATCTTTCTAGATACATTCGTCTGGCGGCACGAGCGTTACCATCAGCCATTCCATACATTAAGTGCATGTCTGCCATTTCTGAATTTGTATATTCAACCATTTTATCCAAAGGAATATTGAATGAATCTGCTTTATAGCTTGCACTAATGAAGAATTAACAATGAGACAGTTTCTCAACTTTCGATAACTGTCAAGTTGTTGATATTTAAATAAATGAATTAATATCAAAGCCAACTTTGCTATTTTTATGAATTCAAATTGATTACAAAATTTCTGCGTTACTGCAGAAGAAAAAACAAACCGAAATTTCTGATAAAATAATGTACTCCGTACGGAAACAAAAATTTGTTTGATTTAGTTTTTCGGAGTTATGACCAGAGATTCATAAATGAGAATCAAATGTGTAATGATCTGCGACTATTAGATAAACCCTATTAACTATCTTCCATTACAGGATTACCTTTCGGAAGTTTTTTATGTTGAAAAGGAAACGTTCAATTGAAAACTAAAAAATATCTTTTTTTAAAATAACAAAAAGTTTGTATGAGTTCTCTATCAAGACTGATGGGTAAAAACATTTTTAATCAAATATCTCAATGAAAATGCACATTTTTACCATCAGAATCTTCAGGTTGAAAGTTAAGGTTTTCCCAATATCTGTCAGATCTAGTTTAATATCCAGCGTACCGCAGTGACGGGGAGATAGTAGTTTTCTGTTAGATATCACAAAAAGAAATCACATCTTTGCAATAACAAGCTTTTATTTAGCTTCACTTGTAACTAACAAACAATTTAATAAAAGTTGAATTTGACCCACTTCTAATACTCCGATTAATTTGAAATTTGGCAGGTTTCCGTAATTCCGGTGACAATGCATTAAAAAAATTTTTGTTAAAAAACAAAATGGCGGCTCCAATATGGCGGACGAGTTTTGTGATTATGATCCGATTCTGTTCAAAATTGGTATGTGATGGTTTTTGGGTTGGAGATTTTCAGTTTCACATAAAAAATAAACTAAAATGTTAAAAATGAAAATTATAAAAAGAAAACATTTTAAAGTTTTTATACAATACACTGAAAAGGAAAAAATAATTCATTTCATTGTTTGATCTAGGTAATCTTGTACAGAAAGATTTTGATACTCACAGAATAACCTACAAAAAATGAAACAAATTATTTTTTCATTTTCAGTGCATTTGTATAAAAGCTTGTCTTTATATTTTTTATTGAATAATTTTTATTCATCGTAGATTTTTCTAATTCTGAAAAAATATTTCCATCAATTTACAATAATTGAAAATGTTTAATTTTCAAATTTTCTAATGTTTTGCCACACTGGAAAATGTTTGAATTAATATTTTCATTATAACCCCTGAACCGTACAAGTAAATGAAAAAATGCAAGATATCAAAAAGATGTTAAATGAAACAACATTGATTATTCCTTTCTCATAATATGTCAGTGGCGGCGGAAAAAAAATTCTGAAGGGTTGAACAAAGCTTGACTCTGAAAAAAGGAGGACCCTGTGAATTATTTAAGAAATGCATTATTTTGTATCGTGCGCCCTATTGAATGGATTGTACTTGCCTAATTTGAACTGATTATTGTCGAAAATGTCGAAGTTAACTCTAAAAAATCTTGAAAAAAATTTATTTTTATCGCCCTGTATCTCGAAAACCAAGCCGTTTGGGACATATGTTTATATGAACTTTTCGTCCTGAAAACCTTCAAAGAATCACTTCCCGAAGTTTGTCAACGTACTTAATTAACACCCTGTATGTTTGTCGGAGTACCCATTCCGTCGCAGATCTTTCTGATGATGTTCAATTCGTTGGTCAGACTCTCATCGGTGTTACAGAGGCTGTAGGCCCGGTCAACAAACGAGCGCATAATTCCTCTCTTCGTCGCTCCATGATGGTTCGACTCAAAATTCAGGTATTGTCCGGTGTGAGTTGGTTTCCTGTACACTGATGTTTAAAACTTGCCATTCGTTCTTTGAACTTCCACATCAAGAAAGGGTAACCCCTCCTGGGTCTCCTTTTCCATTGTGAAATTTATGGACGGTCTAATACTGTTTGGGAGCCGCAGAAAGGCCTCGAGTTCTTCGTCTCCATGGTTCCATATGACAAAGGTATCATCAACATATCTTACATATCTTAGCCACATTCTAGGTTTCTTATCGGCTTTGTCTATAGCAAAAGCCTCGAACCATTCCATATATATATATATATATATATATATATATATATATATATATATATATATATATATATATATGCTGAATACTTGTTTCAAGGAGCAATAAATGTTCCAGTGACTGTAAAACAGTCGAAAACAATCCTTTAGGAACTCACTATAACTCTGTATAGATTGTATAGCATATGTCCGACAGAAAACAACTACTTCTCTGGCTAATACCTCGACAGATATTGAATTATATCTGTCAGACATATGTGCAAAGATCCTTACTTTGAAGGAACAACTTTGCAAGAGCTCTCAGAGACAGACAGCAGGACAACGCCTGATCCAAACAAGAAACCAACTGCAGACCGGTTTCGGGATGTGGTCCCTCATCAGTACAGTCCAGGTTATCACGGTTGTATAGACGCGGGGGCCCGTATATATATATATATATATATATATATATATATATATATATATATATATATATATATATATATATATATATATATATATATAAACTTTGAAAACCGCATTAACCTCAAAAAAGACATCAAGTATGGCCTGTTCGTTTGCAGCATACATATTTGAAGGAACTGCTCTACTTGTATTAAATATTATAGTATGCAAACGAGTTAAACAGAGACAAACGATTCTTATTGATGCTCCGTGAAACAGACGAACGAACCCATCTGGTATCAAATGACACCTGTCATACGACACATTATGTTCAAATGAGAATTTGAGATTCCACAGTGCACAATTTTTACAACGTTGCCAAATCTAGTTTTGATGAACGTGACGTCACGAAACCACTTTTTTTGTGATTATAGAGAAACTAGCGGTCAGAATAAATAAATAAAAATTCCCGAGTGATATTAGCGTATACACTTTTTAATTACGGTGTTCTCTCATATGCCGTGGAAAGGTCCGTTAGAAAACTTTCCAATGTTTCATACTCCTCCATCTGTCTCGGTATCACCGGAACTTGGGAATTCCAAATGGAACACACTGTATATTTTAATTTTTTTGGATTCTATGAACGATTCTGAGTACGATCACATAGTTTTGAGACAAAAAAGTACACACTTGATTTTCAAAAAAAAAAAAATTTGCATTTTTTTTTCGCCCAGGAGGATGGACTACCGATGGGATCCTCACTGTCACCTGTCATAGCAAATATATATATGGAATGGTTCAAGGCTTTTGCTATAGACAAAGCCGATAAGAAACCTAGGATGTGGCTAAGATATAATAATAATAATAATAATAATAATAATAATAATGACGTTTATTCGTGATAAAATCGATACAAACATTAAGAATTAAAAAAGTAATTATGAATAAACGTGAAAATATCCACAGAAGTACTATACGTACTTGTTTGTGGCAAATACAATGTAAATAAATATAAATGTACTAATACTAAAGTGTCTGGTGTGATAAAATAGATATATACGAAAATACAATTATACATGTTTAAATATATTTTCAATAAAATTAAAATAAGATTTAAATTAATAAATAAATATTGTGTCTGGTGAGGTAAAATAGACAATACGGGATCACAATTATACATGTTAAAAAGTTTTTTCTAATAAAATACAATAAATAAATATATTAAATGTTAAAAAGTTTTTTTACAATAAAATACAAATAAATAAATATAATAAAATTTAGTATCAAACGCTCAGTGAATTGGAATAGATACCTATAGGAGAAACAGTTTAATTTTTTTTTTTCAATTTTCTATCAATTTATGAATATCAGTTTTATCACTTTTCTTTATAAATGTTATGAGTCGCTTTTTAAAGCGTTTCAGAGAAGTTTCATCTATAATTTCCTTTGGTAAGTAATTCAGTAATTTTGGGGCTAGGTACAAGTGCTTTTCTGTCCTATGGACTTAGACGCCAGTGGTATGTAATATTGATGTTTTGTTCTCGTTGCATATGGATGGTTCGGAGTGTTATGTTTATGTTTGTTTTTATATATTTGACATCCTATTTGAATGCTATATAATTGTCTGAAATCTAATATTTGTGTTAAATCGCCTTTGAGAAACTTCGAGAGCATACACGTGCGTTCTCGATACTCCTCCCCAACCAATAATTCCAAAATTCAGGTGTGATTCAACTAAACTATGATATAGAATTTTTTTGTATTTGTAGTTCAAAGGTTTTACAACTTGTTTGAATCGATATAGAATACAACGTAATTTTTTAGTTAAATACTTCATATGATGGTCCCATCTGAGATGATTATCTATATATATATACCTAGATATTTTATTTTTTTGGCAGGTTTAATTACAAAATCTGTTTGAATGTTGAGATTGTATTCTGGCAAGGATGTAGTATGACTGCTAAATGGTAAGTATACCGTCTTATCGAAATTAATAGAAAGTAATCTACTGTCAAACCAGTCTTTGATGTTCCCTAGATCTTTTTCAATGTTCAGTTTTAGATTGTACCAGTCATCGTTTTTATAAAATATGACAGTGTCGTCCGCGAAACTGATGATCTTTCCAATTGTATCTTGGATGAATAGGTCATTCAAATAAATCACGAATAACAACGGTCCCAGTACTGTCCGTTGAGGTACACCACATGTTACTTTCATTTCCGTACTTACCTGGCTTTCAATTCTTACTCTTTGGTTCCTGTTTGTTAGGTAACTTTTTAATAACTTGTGTGCTATGCCTCTCACACCCATATCTTCCAGGGTATCTAGAAGTATGGAGTGATCGACCGTATCGAATGCCTTTTTCAGATCTATGAAAACACCTATAGAGGGAGTACTCGAGTCTAGAGATTTATAGATGATTTTTGTTAGGGAATGAATTGCATCAGTAGTAGATTTATTATCTCTGAAACCATACTGGGATGTTGATAAAAGATTATATTTTTTAAGAAATGTTCCTAATCTCGCTTTTAAAATTTTTTCGAAAATTTTGCTTATTGATGGTAGGACGGAGATAGGCCTATAGTTCGTGATATTATCGGCGTCACCGCTTTTAAATATTGGTGTCACAATTGAGTTTTTCAAAATTGAGGGAAATATTCCTAATTCGAATGATTTATTTATAATTTCCATTAAAGGTTTGCTAATAAATTCAATGATAATTCAATGATAATAATATGTTGATGATACCTTTGTCATATGGAACCATGGAGATGAAGAACTCGAAGCCTTTCTGCGGCTCCTAAACAACATTAGACCCTCCATAAATTTCACAATGGAAAAGGTGACCCAGGAGGGGTTACCATTCCTTAATGTGAAAGTCCAAAGAACGAATGGCAATTTTCAAACATCAGTGTACAGGAAACCAGCTCACACCGAACAATACCTGAATTTTGAGTCGAACCATCATGGAGCGACGAAGAGAGGAATTATCCGCTGGTTGGTTGACCGGGCCCACAGCCTCTGTAACACCGATGACAATCTGACCAACGAATTGAACATCATCAGAAAGATCTGCGACGGAACGGGTACTCCGACAAACATATAACAGCGGTCCTTAACCGAAGAAGAGGCAACACCGAGAAATCAGATAAACCAACACAGCCTACCCTATGTCTTCCCTATGTGAGAGGTTTATCGGATAAGATGAGGTGAATTGGATCAAGGTACAACATCCGATCCTGCTTCCGATCAAGTAATACCATCCGTAGCAAACTAACAAAAACGAGACCACCCAACGAGAATAGTGACTCCAAAAACTGCATTTACCGTGTTCCGTGTGAATGTGGGATGCATTATGTTGGAGAAACTAAGAGGCCACTAAATGTGAGAATCCGTGAACACAAGAGAAATACTCAGCGAGGAGAAACAGCGAAGTCGGGAATAGCAGATCACGTATGGACTAATCAGCACAGCATCGCATGGTCGGAAGCCGAAGTTATCCACAAAGAACAGCATTGGTATAAGAGAAAGTTTATAGAGTCGGCTTATATTCAGAATAATGACGTGTTCAGTAAGCCGAGCATAGAGATTCCGAATGTGTGGAAGCCACTTATCACTCAGCTAGATCGATTGAGATTTCAATGAAAACTCTGTGTCAAGACCTATCAAAATCGGTCATCAATAACAACACTCACCAAAAAAGGTCTTTGTAACACATTAATTAACATTGATGGCCTGAAAGAGACCCCGCGAAGATCATAATTACCGTTATAACAGGTACATCAGTTGCAGGCTATATAATAAGTATTCGAGATATCTTGTCGCATTCACACACTTGATAACGACGGTAGATGTCAACTGTTGGAACGTCGTGACTCAAACATATGCAAAGAATTTATTTTCTTTGTTTCTAGACAATGGAAGTCCAGAAGAATTCTACTAACACTAATACATTGTCAACCACTTTCAAACAAAGCGGTTCAATATTTTGCCTTAAAATTTCTAAATACCTCTGAGATGTGAGACTGCCATTATAAATGAACGGACCGATAATTCTACCCCTGAAAACACCAGCCCACACACTAAATCCAAATCTTCTTTGACTTCGCTGCTCCACAATTGAATGAGGAATTTGTTATGCCTAAGTATAAGAATTGTAGCGGTTGGAAATACCGGCACTGCTTACATGAACTTCGTAGGTCCAAATACAATTTAACGGAAAATCACGCTCTTGGTTACAATTTTCCAGGAACCACTGGAAAAAATCGATGCGGCGTTCAAAATCACCTGGTCTGAGTTTGTGAACTTCTCTGGTCCTATACGGCTTGAATTTGTGCTTTCTCAAAATCCGCCTAACGTTAGTTCTTGGTAGACCTGTTGATATTTTCAAATTTCGCGTTGACGTTTTGGGATTACTCAACAGCTCCTAAAACGACTATTTGTTCCAACTCCGTATCCCTATTTGATGCATATAATTTTGGTGTTTTCTTTTTAAATTGATCACCATCAATTAAGATGTGTCGCAATCTTCCGAAATTGTCTCTAAGAGGTTGTCTTCTCTCCGGATACCTCTCGTGGTACAAATTGCATTTTTTCCCGGTTTGTATAAAACAGACTATATCATATCCCATTTTTCATAATTCTCATACTTCATTGCGAATTTGTTTGAAAATTGAAAAAAAACCACGAATTGAGGAGCGTCTTTACTGCTCAAATCAAAATTTGACAGCCACTAGTAAACATTTGCTTTTTGTTTTATCGCCGCGTCGTCCAAAGCCTACTTGTTCAAAATGTGTGTTTCAAAGTCTAGATTAAAAAATCTGAAAGCTCTGTATTTCAAAGATGACTCTAGTGAAATATCAAGTGTGCTATATTTTTGAAAAGGTAATTTTAAGCTCTATTGAAATATAGAGGAATATACAGGGTGTCTCATTGAAAAAAAAATTTTCCATCAATAACTATCGAAATGTTATTTGAAAAAATAAGTCACACCATTGAATTCTACGTAAAACCGTGATCCAGAAATGTTTTTATAGAAACAAGGAGTTTTCGACAGGAAAAAAGTTACAGCAACTTTTCGTAAATGCACCTTTTCTGTAAACATTCTGGAAGGTGAATAAATATCTCATCTCATCAAATGATGCCAACTTTTCTGAAATGTCAATTTATTAATTTCTTTAACACTTTAGGAAATTCTTTTATTCTCAATCGGGTGCAGAGTTATACATATAGATATACAGATATACTTATTTAATTAATTCCTATTGGTAATTTAGCGTCCATCTCGGTACATTTTCTGGGTTTCCTCGGAGCCGATGATGGCATTAGTGACTTCCGAATTCCTCTTTCCTTGCAAGGGCAGCCTGTAGGGGATGATGGGAACTTCAATGGGAGTGATGATCTCTTTGGGCCGTAGTTGGGAGGCCAGCCAGCTGGCCAGCTGGTGGGCCCCTGGACTAGCATACTGAAATCAAAGGAATATTTGTAATTTTCGAAAGCAATCACAATGAAGGTAGCGTTCTTGGACCGCTAATATTCCTACTGTATGTAAATGATATTCCCACTAATATAAGTCATGGAGAAAAATATCTCTATGCAGATGACACGTCTATCATTCTATCAAGCCAAACATCAATATATCGGTATATTATGTAAGTTCCATTCGATTATATATACCAAAACATTGCTGTCTGGGGACTAGCTACTGGATCAAACATGATTTTTATAAAGCAAAAAGCACTTCTGAGAATGATTTTCAATCTTGACTATAGAACTTCTTGTAGAGAGACTTTTCGACAAATATATAACAAATATATAATAATATATTGCCGGTTACCAGTTTGTTCATTTTGAAAATACTAACACATACTAACATTCTTACCAATATTCTAGTATCTCAAATATTTCAAACACATAGATGTATTTTATATTTCAAGATTACAATATCTCTTTACATGTTTACAAATCTATCTTTTACTTTTTACATTCCACAATTTTACATTATTTACAATTTTACATTTACATTATCTACTCTTTTATAGTTTTCGTAGTTTTAAATTTTATATATTTTGTGTCTTCTTTATATATCTGTTATTTATTTATATCATATAAGGACTTATTTATTATTATCATATCATGGCCATCTTCAGAAGAAGGATTCTTAATATTGATGTTTCACAGACAAGTTTTCTAAAAACTCAAGTGAATCATCAATACCTACCTATGTTACCGCTGATGAAAATCAATTAATATACAAAATATGTTTTGAGAAACTCTTTCTTCTGCCTGTATTAATCGCCCATTTTTTAATTTTTTATTGTATACTTTATAAATGTATGTAATTTGGTGATTAATAAATACTACTACTACTATTCATGAAAATAAAGGACTCCTCTACAAATGAGAGCTGAACTGCATAATTATAATATTAGGAATAAAAATACGATCACAACACAAAAACATAATCAAGCAAAATATGAAAAATCTCCTAAAGTTGCCATTCGCCTGTATAATTTATTGCCAAATAATGTAAAGAAATTGTCTTCAAACACTTAAAAGAAAATTGAAACTTTTTCTATCAGAAAAATGTTTTTATACGGTAGATGAATTTACACTTGAAGTGGGCAATGCACGTCCGTATTTATTATGACAATTTTAATATATATTTTAAAATGTTCGTGTCTCACTCTACTATGTTCTTTACAATATTTATGTATTTATTTTTTATCCTATATTTTTTATCCAAATATACATTCTCATCGAGGTCAAGTACATACCTACGTGATGAATAACTGTCAACATAATTTATTATAATTTATTTTATTCTTAAATGTCCTGTGTTGTCATATTTTATCTATACTTTAGATTTGTAAGTGTGTAGGTATATATCAAAGTGCCTGTACAACTTATATTTACTTTATTTTTACTGTATCTGTATCGATATACATAAAACTGTGACTACTCCCATCTACATAACCTGTAGCAAAAAAGATTAATAAATTCTATCTATCTATCTATCAGAAAGGATTTATCGAGGGGCTATATATAAAAATATAAATAGAAAAGTTATTGGGTATAACCCTCAAATTATTGTGCAACCGTAGACACGTGTTTCGAGCTTAAGCTCTCATCAGGACGGTAAAATCAAGTGCGAAGATGTAAAACACTTGGATGTGAAAATAGAAACAAAGGAAGTCAACAACAGGAAGCCAACCACACATTTGTGGCTTCGGTTAGAAGACCTTGTGCTTACAAGGCAACAACTAACGTCGCCACGGAGGCAGCTATAGCTACCAGCGTGACAATCCTACCCAGGAAAATACAAATCAGAAAGGATTTATCGAGGGGCTATATATGAAAATATAAATAGAAAAGTTATTGGGTATAACCCTCAAATTGTTGTGCAACCGTAGACACGTGTTTAGAGCTTAAGTTCTCATCAGTACGGTAAAATCAAGTGCGAAGATGTACAACACTTGGATGTGAAAGTAGAAACAAAGGAAGTCAACAACAGGAAGCCAACTACACATTTGTGGCTTCGGTTAGAAGACTTTGTGCTTACAAGGCAACAACTAACGTCGCCACGGAGGCAGCTATAGCTACCAGCGTGACAATCCTACCCAGGAAAATACAAATAAAAAAGGATTTATCGAGAGGCTATATATGAAAATATAAATAGAAAAGTTATTGGTTATAACCCTCAAATTGTTGTGCAACCGTAGACACGTGTTTCGAGCTTAAGCTCTCATCAGTACGGTAAAATCAAGTGCGAAGATGTAAAATACTTGGATGTGAAAATAGAAACAAAGGAAGTCAACAACAGGAAGCCAACCACACATTTGTGGCTTCGGTTAGAAGACCTTGTGCTTACAAGGCAACAACTAACGTCGCCACGGAGGCAGCTATAGCAACCAGCGTGACAATCCTACCCAGGAAAATACAAATCAGAAAGGATTTATCGAGGGGCTATATATGAAAATATAAATAGAAAAGTTATTCGGTATAACCCTCAAATTGTTGTGCAACCGTAGACACGTGTTTAGAGCTTAAGTTCTTACGGTAAAATCAAGTGCGAAGATGTACAACACTTGGATGTGAAAATAGAAACAAAGGAAGTCAACAACAGGACGCCAACCACACATTTGTGGCTTCGGTTAGAAGACTTTGTGCTTACAAGGCAACAACTAACGTCGCCACGGAGGCAGCTATAGCTACCAGCGTGACAATCCTACCCAGGAAAATACAAATCAAAAAGGATTTATCGAGAGGCTATATATGAAAATATAAATAGAAAAGTTATTGGTTATAACCCTCAAATTGTTGTGCAACCGTAGACACGTGTTTCGAGCTTAAGCTCTCATCAGTACGGTAAAATCAAGTGCGAAGATGTAAAATACTTGGATGTGAAAATAGAAACAAAGGAAGTCAACAACAGGAAGCCAACCACACATTTGTGGCTTCGGTTAGAAGACCTTGTGCTTACAAGGCAACAACTAACGTCGCCACGGAGGCAGCTATAGCTACCAGCGTGACAATCCTACCCAGGAAAATACAAATCAGAAAGGATTTATCGAGGGGCTATATATGAAAATATAAATAGAAAAGTTATTGGGTATAACCCTCAAATTGTTGTGCAACCGTAGACACGTGTTTAGAGCTTAAGTTCTTACGGTAAAATCAAGTGCGAAGATGTACAACACTTGGATGTGAAAATAGAAACAAAGGAAGTCAACAACAGGACGCCAACCACATATTTGTGCCTTCGGTTAGAAGACTTTGTGCTTACAAGGCAACAACTAACGTCGCCACGGAGGCAGCTATAGCTACCAGCGTGACAATCCTATCCAGGAAAATACAAATCAAAAAGGATTTATCGAGGGGCTATATATGAAAATATAAATAGAAAAGTTATTGGGTATAACCCTCAAATTGTTGTGCAACCGTAGACACGTGTTTCGAGCTTAAGCTCGAAACTTTTCTATTTATATTATCTATCTATAAAGAGTGTCCGTTGAAAATGAAAAAAGCTTTTCTTGTGTAGTTAGGATCGATTTAGAAAAAATAATCTAGGATGAAAACCCTTCAATGGAAAAAATCTTTCTGAAAAATACCCTCTGGTAAAAATCCCTTCCGAAAAAATCTCTTCGGAAAAATTCACTTTGGAAAAAAATCATCCAGAAAAAAACAACCTGTATGATGGTAACTTCAATATCATAATTTCAAGACTCAAATCTAACTTAACCTAATTTTTGAGTCCGCCCCTGTTGAGTGAAGAAGGTAGAATGAAAATTATAACGGAACTGATTTAGTAACTTATTCAATGGAAATAGCCCAAAATTCAAAATAGGTAGGAATATAGCATTTGATATTTAAAGCACATTTGCACCAAAACACATTTGCATAATGGAAAATTCAAAATGTTATTTAAAATAATGCAAACATACCTACGTACAAACGTAATACTACTTGATACTGAAATCACCTTTTCATGATAAAATAAAGAACAGTTGCTCGATAACAGTATATTATGCAACAATCATGTAATAACCATAACATGAGAGCTGCATACGCTATTCTGGATTTAAGAATAAGAATGGATTTAAGAATGGAAAGTAGCTCATTTCTGTACTGAGTTGATTAATAGTTATTTATGCAACAAGTGCAAAAAGTGAATGTTTATTGCACTCGACGTGAAATTGTCCGACGAGGCCGTTAGGCCGAGTTGGACAACACGTCGAGTGCAATAAACAATTTTTGCACGAGTTGCATACAACATTTTTTCTACGTTCATGCAAAAAGCAAAAAATGATTTATTGAGGTGCGGCACTAGGTATAGGAAAATGAAAAGCGCAACTTGAATACTTTATTATTAATATCGATTTGCATTGAAACAGGAACTAATACGTTACAAACAATTTAACTCAAACTTTATTTTTACCCTCAATGTTGAAAGTGAATGAACAATTGGTGCAATTTTCAATATGAATATTTCGTAGTGAAGTACCTATTGCCAATCTCACAGAATATCTGCTAAATATGTAGTAGGTTTAAACGTTTATGTTTGTCATGATGACTGCACGTTGAAGTAGAATGACAGATGAGTAATAATAATAATAATAATAATAATAACGTTTATTCATAAATATAACAATACAGTGATACACACACTAAAGAAATACAAATAGAATAAACATTTACAACATCCACAGAAGTATTATACATACTTGTATGTGGTGAATATATGCGGGTTGGGCATATTGAAAAGAATATAAATAATTTAAATTAAAATAATACATAACAATATTTAAAATATATAAATATACACGTCTCCGATAATTTTTTTATTTTTTCTATACTTATTTGAAGTTGGGCCTTTCTCTGTATTCATTCAGCCATCTATCATTTTATGTATCATTGTTTTGTCTCTCATTTTAACAAATGATATAAGTTGGTTTTTAAATCGCTTGAAGGAAGTTTCATCGATAATTTTTTGTGGTAGTTTTCTGAATAATATTGTTGCCAAGTAGGAGTAACATTTTTGACCTACTGTTTTAGAAACTATTGGTATACAATACTGATTGTTCGATCTTGTCGCGTATCCATGGTTTTGAGTGGAAAGTTCTTTTTTATTTTTATATTGCTGGCATCCTATCTGAATAATATACAATTGTCTAATATCCAATATTTGTGTTTCAGTATAGAGTAGAGAGCTTGGATATCTAAAAGGTTTGTTGAGGATCATTCGGAGGAATCGTTTTTGAGAGATTTCTAGGGCATGTAGGTAGTTTCTTGATACTCCTCCCCAGCCAATAATGCCATACTTAAGGTGTGACTCAACCAAACTGTGGTACAGTATTGTTTTGTATTTGAAGCTCAAAAATGGTCCAACTTGTTTGAAACGAAATAGTATACTACGAAGTTTTTTTGTTAAATATTCCATATGGTGGTTCCATCGTAAATGATTGTCGATGTATATGCCCAAGTATTTTATCTTTTCTGCAGGTTTAATTGAAAAATCTTGTTGGATATTTAAACTGTATTTTGGCAAAGATGTTTCATGACTACTAAATGGTAAGTATATAGTTTTTTCGCAATTAATCGAAAGTAATCTACTGTCGAACCAGTCTTTGAGTTTTCCAAGATCTTTTTCAATATTCAATTTGAGATTGTACCAGTCTTCATTTTTGTAAAATATCACAGTGTCGTCCGCATAGCTGATTATTTTGCCGATTGTTTCCTGTTCAAATAGGTTATTCAAGTAAATTACGAATAGCACCGGCCCCAATACTGTTCCTTGGGGTACACCACATTTAATATTAATCTCTTTACTCACATGATTTTTGAATTTTACTTTTTGAGTTCTACTTGTTAGGTAGCTTTCGAATAGGTTGTGTGCTAGACCTCTTATACCCATATCTTCTAGTGAATCTAAAAGAATGGAGTGATCGACAGTATCAAAGGCTTTTTTCAGATCTATAAAAACACCGATAGAAGGAGTGCTCGGGTCTAAGGATTCATAGATAGTTTTTGACAAGGAATGGATTGCATCATTGGTTGATTTTTTCTCTCTAAAACCATACTGGGATGTCGACAGTAGATTATACTTTGATAAATATGCGGTAAGTCTTGTTTTTATTATTCTTTCGAAGACTTTGCTGATTGATGATAGAAGTGAAATAGGCCTATAATTTGAAACATTTTCAGTATCGCCATTTTTGAAGATTGGTGTTATGAGTGATTTTTCTAGAATAGAAGGAAATATGCCTAATTCAAAGGATTTATTTATGATATCCGTCAAAGGTTCACATATGAATTTTGCAATAGTCTTTAGAGTTTCAGCTTTAATTCCATCAAGACCGGGAGCCTTTTTGTTTTTTAGATTATTTATAATATTTTCAACCTCAGTAGTATTCGTTGGTGTGAGAAAAAAAGAATTTTTATTTATATATTTTTTATTTTTGTAGTTAGGATTTTGTCTTTTTTTTTTTGCCAGATTTTGTCCCACATTCGTGAAAAAGTTATTAAATATATCAGCAGCATCTTTTGGATCTGTAACGATCTCATTCTTTTCACTTTTAATATTCTTAATTATTCTTCCAGTTTTGATATTTAAGATTTCATTAACAGTGTTCCAGAGTTTTTTACTTGCATTCTGTTCTTTTTCAAATAATTTTTTGTAATAATTGTCTTTGGCAGTCTTTACTTTCTTTTCGGTTTCTTTTTTTTTCGTTAAATAGTCATTTTTTAAGTTTTCATTATTTGAATTTTGTTTCCATAAGAAAAATGAATGATTTTTTTGGTTGATGTGTTTTATCAATGATTTTGTTATCCAATTCTTTCTTTTACGTTCCCTATTTTTTATTCTAAAGTGTTTTGTTGATTTTTGTACACATGTGTTTAAAATGTTGATGAATTTTTCTGTCGTTGATTCGAGATTATGCAATGGGTAAATTTCATTTTTCCAATTGATGCAACTTATTGCTTTTTGTAATGATTGTTCGTCTACTTTTTGAAAATACTTTTTATTTGTTGAATCGTTTTTTGTTTCAGTCAATACAATTTGTAATATCGTTATGAAGTGGTCTGTGATTGTTGTTGATATAGTGAGAGGAAGTATGTTACTGAAGTTTTGTTGTTTTGTTTTGATAAATATATGATCGAGACATGATTCAGATCTATTTCTCTCTTTATTGCACTAGTGCAATAAAGAACTTCTTTTTCCACTGAATATAGTTCAATAAAGTTTTGCTTTTTGCATGTATGTAGAAAAAAATTATATCGAGAGACTCGTAGAAGACTTTAATTTGGAATCTCCTTAGAGCATCTTCTGTTCTAGTCATTTGCGAGTTAATAAAAGAATGTATTGACCTTTCTTTGGCGCTTATTAGATGTCAATGTTGGCTGAATGTCCCAAAATGTCACCAAATTGGAAGGTTCTGCGCAATGTTTCGAAATCGTCTCTAAAACCATTACAATTATCTACTGTGGAGCTCAATATCTCGCATGCTCGACCCAGATCAACAATAAAACTTTGTAGCAGTTTAGACACCAAATTAATATTTTCCAAAATTTTGCTTTGGTATACAAGGAGCAAAATAAAATCTTAATTACTCATAATCTTTTTAAAGGAGTTTGCTTCCGCTCTATCAGCTGGTTTTTTGAAAATTAAAGCAAATGTTGACAAAAAATTAAAATCAGAAAGTTTTAGCAAAGAGGTCGAAGGGGCCCCTTGTGGAGTTGCCCCCCCCCCCGCTTGGCGGGCTCTGCGGTCCCCTTATCGCCGCCACTGTTGCAGATGCCCTCCGAAAACAATGCCCTGTATATAAATTCGAATCAGGCAGATTTAAATGTGTTGCTATTTGTTATGGAAAATCTGTATCATAATGGATCTCATTATGAAACGTATTATGGGCATATAATTGTATTATTATAGTACGGGTTTAGAAAAAACACATTATATATTTAGTGAGGAGTAATTTTTTAGTCTGATCTAACAAGAACAAATCTTACCTTACGAAGACATTTGAGGACGTACGTTTCAACAAGCAACCTTAATTTTCAGGCATTTTTTGTTTTAAAAAGGCTATGTTATTTTATCAATAATTTATTTCTTCTATTGTGAGTGGATATTTTCATAGATACATTTTTACAAAAAATATTTAACCGGTATCATTTTGTCCAGGAGATATTTTTCCGTTGGACAATTTTCCAGCGATATTGTTTTCCACAGATAATTTCTTCCAAGAAAAATATTTCCGGAAGAAAATTTCCGGCGGAATTTTTTCAAGAAGGCTACCGAAAAAACGCACCTGCAGGTCAAATTCTTTTTTGGAGAGGGACATCGATAAATCTACAAAGGATTTTACCATTTACGGTTTGACAAATTTCCCAAAACCTGTTCGTTTCATTTTCAATTGACCACCCTGTACAGCTCAAGACGAAGTGGAGCTGTTACCATTCTTACAGTCAACACTTTTAGTGAAAACTATTCACGTCTCTAATGATGAGATCAAAAATTATCCACTTTTTGTACTGGGTAAATAAAAAAATGTATTTTTGCCTAAACAGTCATATCCAAATGAAGTATCTGCCGTTGGAAATTTTGTTATTATTGGAGATTCAAAATTGTTCAAATAAGCAAACTGTTAGTGTTTTCAATACTCTTCCTTCAAGATGGAAGACTGAATAAAACAAATGAACATCGCCTTTTCGAATTTCGACAAACACTACAATTTTTTATTATGTTAGAACTTCAAAAAGCCTCAGACGGATTTTTTTTTCAGAATAAAATCATAGGAATGTTTGAATCATTCGATAGAAAACGTTATCTTTGTTTTCCAAAGCCTCCCAAATATCTTTATCCTAATCTCATCGAATCGTAAAGAGCAGGTGGCTTTCATAGCTTTCATGCTATTCATATTGTTAACAAAAATTGTATTATCATCACTATTTTTTACTTTAAAGACTAATATAATTTTGGAAGGAATATTTATCAATGTTTTTTTAAAGTATTTTTTTTTGTATTAAGTATTTCCTATCTGCTGACTCGTCCTCTAATTTTTATCATTGGAAAAAGGACATATTCATGCAACTGATACGAAGTTATAGCACGGTACATATGCAAAATTCCGAGAAGGAATTAATTCAATAGTTACAGCGCACTATAACGTTCACTGACAAAAACTTTTTCATAGTCACAGAATTCCCAAACAGGTCCTCAAATATTCAATGACAAGTACCCTGATACAATCAACTATCACTGGGAACCTTTGGTGTAGTACTGAATTTTTTGTTAAAAAATTGTTATTTCCTCCAACCGATTGCACCCCTACGCGCAACCCTCGGAAGTCTTCGAGAGAGAGAGAGAGAGAGAATACGCTGGAGTTTTTGTAATTAGGTGAACGAAACTCCATTCGACGCAGATATATTGGAAGATACGGAACAGTAGATTGGCCAGCTAGTTCTCCGGATCTACTTCCATTAGATTTTACCTTATGTTCAAAGTTCTTTCCAATGGATAAATCACATTAGCACAGTAGAATGGCCAGTTAGATCCCCAGACCTAACGCCATTAGATTGAATCTTAGAGCCAAATTTCATTTCGAAAGACATCAGGTGGCTTGCACGTTTGAATACTGACATTTTTCTGTTCTGGCCCTGTGAAGACTTTAGCAAGTTCATCCAAACCCTTACTAATTTTTCAATTTATTTATTTATTTATTTATTCATTTGTAATCTACAGTATATACAATACCAATAAGTGATTACAATTAATACAGCTTGACTAAACACGTTTAAAGTTATGCTCAACTATTCGTAAATTATAGTTCAGTACAAGTCCCAATCTTAACTAAACAAAGAACAAAAGCAAACAATTAAATTAAGAAAAATTGTTGATTTGTGTATTCCCTGTATAAGTAATAGTTTCATTTTTGATAATTTAGAGTTGTGGTTTTTTTTGTGGTTTTCAACAGTGAAAATGTAGTTCATAATTATTCCTAGGTGAATGTAAGTTAATTTAAATCAAAAACAAAGTCATAACTGGATTGATCAGATGTTTATATATACAGGGTGTCAATTTGAAAACTTCCCACCCTTAATATCTTCCTTCCAGTAAACAATATGAGTAATCGAAAAAACAGGTCAATTTTATTGTCAAGGGGGACACTTTCAAGGACTATTTGTAGCCCTCGTGGTTCAACCCCCTAGGAGGGGTAGATGTTACCCTTAGAATTTTAAATGGGAAGGGGGGTCAAGTGGCACATCATTTTGATGGGCGTTCAATTCTTGTTCCAATGGTGCCCTGACTTATTATTTTGTGATGAGCATTTTCCGAAAAATTGCGTTCTAAAATAACAGAAGTAATTATTAGAACGCCTATACTGAGATGCATGGTTTGGCCAGAACTGGTTAGAATATTAGGTGGTACCGTTCCAACCCTGTATTAGGGGTAACATTAGCCATTAGCTCCAAACACTTTACATAAAAAAGTAGTCTAATAGTAAAACGTAGATGGTAGTAAAGTTGTGTTTATTAAATGCTGAATTTTTAAGTGTCATCGCAGAAATTGTACAGATAGCCTTCCTTTTTTGCTACTTCTGCTGTAAAAAGTTTCTGTTTTCCGGCAAAAAATTGGTTAGCAAATTTGAACTATGTGGTAGTATTGTGAATACCGTTGTACCTGTTGGGCTGTTTAGGAATGACTTTAATAAGTGTATAAAAGTGTAAAAATGGTTTACATTCTTCGAGACAGAATTGAAATGATTGTAATTTATGGAGAATTTGGAAAGTGCGCACGAAGGGCGGCATGTCTTTTTAACGAAAGACATCCAAATTGTAATGTAAGTCACCGGTATGTGCTTGATTTGGTGAATAAGTTTTACGAAACTGGTTCAGTGACAAATAAAAAAAGAAATAACCCCAGAGTACTAAATGAAGCAGCTCAAATTGAAGTTTTGGGAACATTTGCTGCAGAGCCCACGAGCTCCTTACGATCAGTATCAGAACAGACGGGAATGTCACGCGAGACTATAAGAAAAGTATTGAAAATGCATAAATTTCATCCATATAAAATGCAGATTCTTCAAGAGCTCCACGAGGATGATTATGATAGAAGAATAGAGTTTTGTGAAATCATGTCTCATCGAGTCAATACCATACCTAATCTTCTGTTAAACATCTGTTTCAGCGATGAGTGTTCATTTTTTCTGAATGGCAATGTTAATAGACAAAATTGTCGCTATTGGAGTGACGAAAACCCACATATTTTTCGGGAAGGGCATACACAACACCCACAAAAAGTTAATGTTTGGGCTGGTATTCTTGGAAATGCCATTCTTGGTCCATTATTTCTGGAAGAAAACTTGACTGGCAATCTGTACCTTGATATGCTTGAAGAGACTATCGATCCTCTTATAACTCACGAGCTAGAAACTCAAATTGATGCAGAAGGTAATGAACTTTTGCAGGAGGATCTGTTACATTTCCAGCAGGACGGTGCTCCACCTCATTATTTTCTTCCCGTCCGACAGTGGTTAAACGAGAGATTTCCGGGTAGATGGATTGGCAGAAGGGGAGCAGTTGAATGGCCTCCGAGATCACCGGATTTAACACCCTTAGATTTCTTTCTTTGGGGGCATCTTAAATCCGTTGTTTATAAAACACAACCTTCTGATATTGACGAACTTAAAAGACGAATTACAGCAGCATGCCAGTCAATTCCTAGTGAAGTTTTCAGTAATGTTAGAGGGGAGTTCGAAAACAGACTGTATTACTGTTTAGAGCAAAATGGACAACATTTCGAACAGCTAATAAGATAAGCGTAAGTAGATTTTATGTTGGAAATGTCTTTCTCGCAAATTAAATTTTATTGTGTAGAAGGAAAATAACCACCAAATAAAAAATCCCATGCGTAATAAATTTATTCCTGTCATTCAAGGGTTGGAGCGGTGCCACCTACTCTTCTAACCATTTTTATTAAAGGGAGTCAATACAATAATGCATCTCAGTATAGGCGTTCTAATAATTACTTCTGTTAGTTTAGAACGCAATTTTTCGGAAAATGCTCATCACAAAATAATAAGTCAGGGTACCATTGGAACAAGAATTGAACGCCCATCAAAATGATGTGCCACTTGACCCCCCTTCCCATTTAAAATTCTAAGGGTAACATCTACCCCTCCTAGGGGGTTGAACCACGAGGGCTACAAATAGTCCGTGAAAGTGTCCCCCTTGACAATAAAATTGACCTGTTTTTTCGATTACTCATATTGTTTACTGGAAGGAAGATATTAAGGGTGGGAAGTTTTCAAATTGACACCCTGTATAATAAATGTTGGTTAATTGAATTAAAATTAAAATTATGAGGCTGGCGAGTGATGCCATTCTGTATAGGGGTGAATTTTGTCCTAAATTTGTATGGGGTTTTGGTATGAGTGTCTACTCACGTCTCTATCGAGGTATCGAAACTCTTCGGCAGGCATCGCCTGTAGAATGTTCAATGTTGCGCAGCATAGAAGGAGGGGGACTAAAATCACCCTACTCTTCTGACCATGATCCGAGATATACCTGAAATTTTGAAAAGAAAGTTCATTGCCTGGACTTCACAGTGTTCTATTTCAATTAAATATCAGCAGTATATACAGAGTTAGTCAAATGTATGGACTCGCCTTTTTTCTCAGTATGAGGGTTATCGAAAAATAGTTCAGATAAAAGTGGTAGGGTATTTCACTCTGCCCCTGTCTATAAATTCAAATATTTTTTAGAGTTGTCAAAGGAAACCATGGATTACAACAGGATCAAAAATTTCTTCGAAAATTTTACGTTCACTGCATAACATACGAAAATTTACTGACAATCAGTGCTTCCATGTCTACTTCAACAACTACCGTAGAATATATAGATCCACTATTAAGAAAGCGAAGGAAATCCATTACAACAATCAAATCAGTAATTCAAATATGAAAATCAAAGAAGCTTGGTCTGCTATCAGTGATATAACGGGAAAATCGAAAAAAAAACATGTAGGAATATGACTTAGTCCTGATAAAATCAATGATTATTTTTGTTCTATAGTAAAAATCCTTAGTGAGAATATAGTGATTCCTTATGATCCCCTACTAAATCTTGAAAATGTCAGAATTGAGGATAATCTAAGTCTGTACGATACAAATATTAACGAATTAGTAGAAATTTTGAGAAATATAAAGAATAAAAATGCTACTGGTTATGACGGAATCTCCATAAAAATTATACAAAATCTTCCAATCAATGCACTGGATACATTAATTTGTATCACTAATCAACACCTCATTTCATAATGGATTATTTCCTGATTTCCTGAAAACATCTGTTGTTATTCCATTATACAAAGGTGGAGATTCAGATGATCCCTCGAATCTTCGCCCGATGTCCCTCATTCCAACTATGGCCAAAATTATCGAGAAACTGGTGAAAACACGTCTGACGGATTTTCTAAGTCGCCACAATATTTTAAGTAAAAGCCAGTTTGGTTTTCAGAACAATAAGAATACGCACGATGCCATCTTTACATTTCTTTACGATAATTCAAAGTTGAATTCTGGTAATATAACTGCTGCGGTGTTTCATCTATACGGTTGCAGAGAAATGACGCTCAATTGGTTTGATTCTTTCTTATCTTTCAGGAAGGAATCAAATGGTAAGAACAACTGAACTTTCAGAAAAAAAAAAGGATATTATGTGTGGAGTGTCACAAGGATCAGTTTTAGGACCCATTTTATTTTTATTATACATCAATGACCTTGCAAATTTGAGCATTTCTGGAAAATTCACTCCTTTTGCTGACGACACGACGATATTGTGGACCAACGAAAACGCAAATGATTTACATAATGCAATATCTACTGATATGAAAAAAATTAAGGAGTGGTGTGATGCGAATTTGTTATCCTTCGACCTTCAATATCACAAAAACAAATATTATGTCATTCAGATGTTCTCTTGATGACCTGTCATTTGGTAATAACTTAGTGATCAAGAACAAGACTCAAACTAAATTCCTAGGCATTCACATTGAAAATAAGCTAAAATTTGATGACCACATCAAGCATCTTAAAAGTAAAATTTCTTCTGGATATTATGCAGTGAGAGTAACTTCAATAAATTTGGGAGTTAAAACTGCTAGAATGGTGTATTACGCCCTATTAGAATCCCACCTTAGATATATGAAATACCAATTTGGGGAGTATGCAATTCATCAGCACTTCAAACTATATTAGTATTACAAAAACGGGCTATCAGGTATTTGTGTAAGATTAAACCGCGTGACTCGTGCAGGTACAAGAGAGGAAAAGATTTTAACAGTGATTGCTTTGTTTATATTGGAATCGGTTTGTCTCATTTACAAAAATATGTCCCTATTTGAGGCTTCGTGCAACTCTTACAACACCCGTAATTGAAATTGCCAATTCCTCTTACAAATTTGGCCAGGGATTCTATCTATTATAATGGAGTCAAGGTTGCCTTCAGATAGAAAAGGGGCAAATTTAACGAACATTACGTTTAGAAGAAGAATTAAAACATTTCTGGCTGATAGACCCTATTATAATTTGCAAGAGTATTATAATGACAAATTTACGTGACATAATGTGTATATTTGAATATATATTTGTATATGTATATATACATATATATATATATATATATATATATATATATATATATATATATGAAAATAGGTAATTCGTGACTGACTATAACTGTAGCATTGAAAATATCTTGAGGTTGCAGTCTGATATTGGATTTAAAGAAAACTCTTTGTCATCTTGCCAAGCTTTCGGAAATGTTTATTTCCTTCCTCAGGACAACTACAAAAGGAAAATTTAATAAATGGAGAAAAAAAAATATTGAATCTACTTACATAACTTGAGTAAAAATAGAAATTAGCATCAAAAAAAGAATGTTGTATGTAAAAATATTAGACAGATAAAATTTTAAATGAATGTCAATCAACTTCAAATATGATGAGAAACAATCAAGTAACTCTACTGGGTATATCAGCATTACTATAATTTTTTAACTTATCTCTGTTCAGTTTTAAAATATAAGTGTAAATTTTACTCAAATTATTGAGATCAGTTTTTTTATTTAGGCAGTTACTCTCTTCATGAAGAGAGTAACTGCCTAAATAAAAAAACTGATCTCAATAATTTGAGTAAAATTTACACTTATATTTTAAAACTGAACAGAGATAAGTTAAAAAATTATAGTAATGCTGATATACCCAGTAGAGTTACTTGATTGTTTCTCATCATATTTGAAGTTGATTGACATTCATTTAAAATTTTATCTGTCTAATATTTTTACATACAACATTCTTTTTTTGATGCTAATTTCTATTTTTACTCAAGTTATGTAAGTAGATTCAATATTTTTTTTTTCTCCATTTATTAAATTTTCCTTTTGTAGTTGTCCTGAGGAAGGAAATATATATATATATATATATATATATATATATATATATATATAGAAGAATCCTTTAAATTCGGGTATGCAGTCAACAAGGGTATGGAAAAAAAGTGTACTCTTTTTTCTATTCAAGCTTTCGAGTCATTTATTGGCTCTTCATCAGGAACTCTACAATGAATTGAAATTGAAACATTATTTGATTTGAAAGAAATTAGGCACGTGTGTACTTACGAAAGTGAGGTTATGAATCCCTTTCACTCGCCGTACTATATGAAATATCATGTCACAACGGACAACACTCTTGATACAATATTAAAATGACAAAACTTTTTTAAAATATGATTAAAAATGATCATGGTAGATTAAAATAATTGCGAAGCACCATTTAAAATTACACAAGGGCTCTTATGGAGGCCATGATTCATAACCTCACTTTCGTAAGTACACACGTGCCTAATTTCTTTCAAATCAAATAATGTTTCAATTTCAATTCATTGTAGAGTTCCTGATGAAGAGCCAATAAATGACTCGAAAGCTTGAATAGAAAAAAGAGTACACTTTTTTTCCATACCCTTGTTGACTGCATACCCGAATTTAAAGGATTCTTCTTTAACTTAGACAGTCGTCTAACCTTCACAACCTCTCTATATATATATATATATATATATATATATATATATATATGAAGTTCGGGTTGAACTTATATATATATATATATATATATATATATATATATATATATATATATATAAAAGTTATTGGGTATAACCCTCAAAATGTTCTGCAACCGTAGACACGTGTTTCGAGCTTAAGCTCTCATCAGTACGGTAAAATCAAGTGCAAAGATGTACAACACTTGGATGTGACAATAGAAACATAACGTGTCTACGGTTGCAGAACATGATGAGTGTTATACCCAATAATTTTTTTTATAAAAACTTACGTACGCCACTGTCTGAATCAAATTACCATATCGCTTGAAATATCTAACAGGCTATATTCCCCGACTGAGATTTTTTTTTAACAAATTAAGCAATAGGTAAGTGAATTACAGAAAAAACTTCAGGATAATTATTTTTGGGGAATAGGTGTCAACAGAGCTTTCCCATTCAACAAATTTCATTCAGTTTACTTTTTTCTAGAATATCATAGGAATCTTACTGTCTTTTATCGTTAGCTTGCTTCACTTATCTCAATTTTATTGCAAAACATGTTGAGCGACTACTGATTTCTTCGTTCTTTCAAATTTTACATGTGTTCTTTGCGTCTTGTTTTTATAGATCTTCCCATCTGCTCGTAGTGGGACAGACGAAGCAACAGAAAACAATTCTTACCTCATTTTCACTTTCCAGTCCTCGAAACTAACACACTATAGGTACAGATAGGAGGATATATCGCAACTGATGCTACCACTAGAAAACATGTTCTTAAATAGTCACCCCAATACGCCTTCTCTCAAACGAGAGTGTTTCGGACATGCTATTAAGGGTATTTGCATATTTACCAGATGAATTCTTTTATTGGCAGGTAAATTCAGTTTCGTCTGCTTCGAACAGATACAGATGCAATGTTTCGATTTAATTCCAGAATTCGTGCAAATCGGGGGCTTTTCCTTGACAGTGTTAATCGAGAATAGCTCGATATATTGTCAATATTATATGACTTGCTACACTCGTTGGGGATTTGGTTATCCAGTTTCCTTCCTGGCAGCTTGCGTAATAATTATTCAGGCATCTTTCTGACGCGTTTGGAGGAAAACAGTGACCTAGTGTTGATTGGCATTGACACCAATGAGTTAATACTTTCTGAATTACTCTTTGAGGCATCAAATGAGATTGCTGATTCAGTCATAAACAAATGTCAGGAAGTCACTTGTTTATAATATGCCGGATAATAATTATTCAAATATTGCATTTTGTGAGGGATCCAATGCTTTCGACTATGCCTCTTATTATACTACTGAAGAAATCATACTTGTGCCTATATGTTTCAATAAATCGATTTTTCAAGATATATTTTATTGTCAGAAGAACAAGTTCTCATGGACAGAGCTTATAATATAATAGTCACAATATTGAAAGAAAAATAAACTTAAAAGAAACTTTTTAGAGAACAGCTTATTTAAATGCACTAAAAAGAAGAAAATAAATTTTAAATTGAATTAAACCCATCATTTTCTTACATTATAAAATTTTAAATGATGTAAAAGTTAGTCGCGAGAAGTATTTATGTATTCCTTGTTGTCAATTAAATTCAAAATTACCTCAAGATTTATTCTCGTGAAATGCTTTCATATCATTTTATGATGCAACAAAATGATGGATTTCATTCAGTTTGAAATTCATTTTATTCTTTTTAGTGCATTTAAATAATCTTTTTTCCTGAATTTCTTTTTTGAGTTCCTAGTCTGTTCATTTCAATCAATACGTCATTGATGCACGGTCGCTTGCCTATTAATTTACCTTTGGCAATTTTTTCGTTTTTCTACGCGTTCTCTATTTAGCTTTCGAGGGAAGACGAGTAAGTTTTTTTGAAACTTCATTATTGTATGGTTAGATAACTTTCACTATTTTTACGGATTTTTTCGGATTTCTATTTCGCGTGTTTTCCTAATTTTTTTCGTGACAGGAAAGGGGGGCGAGCCCCACGATAGATTTTTTTCCTTCATTATTTTCCATGTACGAAACTGTTGAAACATTTTACGAATTCTTTTGCGTTCTCTATCCAGCTTTTGAGTGGGGACAGGGAGGGCGAATTTTTTTAAACCATAATATTCGACGGTCAGATATTTTTCACTATTTTTACGGATTTTTCCGATTTTAGTTTCTCGAGTTTTCCAACTTTCTTCGAGAAAAGGGGCGGGCGAGCCCCCGCTATCTGATTTTTGTTTCGCTGTAGTTTTTAACGTCCAAATCCGTTAAAAAAACTTCCGAATCCCTACGCGTTCTCTATTTTTTAACAATTTTTTTAACTATTTAACACACACACAGAGAGCAAGTGAAATAAAAGCCTTTAAACTTTTAAATAAGAATAAAAAAGGTACAAGAAATATTGGAAGACAGTACAAAACTACAAACAATCAGAAGGTTATGTGATTTCATTACATTACAAATAATTATACCAACATGAAATTATGAACACAGCAATACATATATGTATGTATGTTGAAGCAACTGGAATGGCTGCCAATAAAATATTTTCTTCTTTACCAAACCTTGATTCTAATCTTCAAAATAAGACATAAAATTGCGCCAACCTATTTACAAGAGAAAGTCAAATATAATGAGCAAATCCACGGATACAACACTAGAAATAGAACTGATTTCCACATTAATCAAGTTGGACTAACGCAAACACAAAATTCAATTTTTTTAAAGGGCTTCACAGTTTTAATAATCTCCCACAAGACATTAAAAGCATAACATCTTTAGCTCTCTTTAAAAGGGAATTAAAATAATACCTCTCCAATCAATAAAAAACCCAGTAGCCACTATCTGACCATGTATTTATAATTTTAATGTGTATATATGTGACAAGTATGTTTATATGTGACAATTGTACTTATTTAACTTTTTCCCGCTGCCGACACTGTAAATAGTCCATACATGCTTAGCAACAAAACAGGTAAATGGCCTATATTATTCGTTTAATAATTCATCTTGACAACGGAACTTAATAGTGTCATTTACATGCCTAGGGTAATAATGACTTTGACTTTGACAAGTAATACCTTCAGCTTCATTCATATCAATTTTTAGGTTATGAGACCTTTTGAATATTATTGTTGTCTGCTTATTCGGTAACTTAGTTACACGCACAAGCAACTTAGAATGAAATAGCGAACGAATAATCATGAAGGAAGGGTAAGAAAACAAACTTCAATTCAGGCAAATTTTGAGAAATGTCAACAAGCAGCGGGAAAAACGTAATAAGTAACACGGAATGTATCGACTGTTATCATCCTCGGCAAGCGACAAGCCTCGGCTTTGCCTCGGCTCGTACTCGCTCACCTCGAATGTTAACACGTCTTTACATTCCTTGTTACTTAAATAACTATTAAATGTATTATTATAGACATAATCCATCAACCCCAAAAAATGTAAATTAGTCTATGACTACAATAAAGGATTTACATATATTTATTATTAAAGTACAGTTAATAAAGGTTGTGAAAGTAAACAAATAGAGTAAGTACAAGACGTCATGGGTTTCAACATGGTTATGTCATAACATGAAGAATTAAAGACAATTATTTTATGCTAAAATGTTGCGGTAAAGTAATCATTGAGGTTATAGAAGTTCAAGAGTAAACTACCCTGGCTGCGATTCCAAATTTGAATATTTCGAACATTTTAGTTCTTATATGTATTCTATATTGAAATTCGCACAGTAGATAGGTACCAACAGAAACATTCTAATTCTTATTTATATTAATATTTACATTAAAATTCGGACTAGGACGGGAAGTGTCACTGGAAAAGTGTCCGGGAAGTGAACACTTACCGGATGGTTGTCGAAAAATAGTATATTGTGTATCTAGTAGTAAAAGCAATACATTCCCGGACGACAATGTAAATTGTTGGCCGAGGCGTTAAGCCGAGGCCAACAAGCATTGAAGTCTGGGAATGTGCTTTTACTACGAGGTACAAATACTATTTCTTCTGAAATCGCAATCAGCATTATCAAAAAATAAGGAATTCTACATATTGTGATTAAAAGATATGTACCAACAGAAACATTCTAATTCTTATTTATATTAATATTTGACTAGTCCGGGAAGTACGTACTTCCGGACTAAAGAAAAAGTCTCCGGGAAGTGAACACTTCCCGGATGGTTGCCGAAAAAGTACTTTCCCGTACCGTTTAGGTCCGAAAACGGTCCGGGAAAGTTCGTTGCTTAGCAACGGACTAAAATACTAGATTAGCGTATTTTGAGGCCTGAAGTTGCTCCGAGAAAGTGGGCATTCTTGAACGATTTCAGAAAAATCATCTTTTTTGATCCTAGATCCTAGATGATTCTCCTTTGTAGCCTAGTATTCTTCTTCACTTAGTTTTTCTATCATAAGAGCCTGTAAGTTGTAAAACCTTACTTCATCAACATATGGAACTGTATGAGCGCTACAGCGTAGTTTATGAAGGTGGAAAACATCTCAGTGAGAACGAACCGATTGATATCGAAAAATCCTGCAGCAGTAAAAGCCGGTTTCATCTGACGGCAATATTTCGCAGTTTGCAGCAGTTTCTTCTTGATCTTCGTATCGTCAGACCTCAGATGTAATTTATAACAAGTTTTTGCGACTTTGTCCACACTGTTTTCCAGCGAATCACATGACATAACCATCGAGACCATAGCTATCTGAAAAATAAATTTGTGAGTATAAAAGGTTAGTTCAATCCTGATAAGAATAAAATCGACAAAGTCGAAGTACCCTTCTCTCCAAATATTTCCACGAAGTGGAGAATATGAGGCAAAAATCTGACAAAAAACAACTACTTCCCTGGCTAATGCCACGACGGATATTGAACTACATCTGACAGATGTTTGGGCAACGTTCTTCCAAGAAGACTTAATTGCAAGTGCTTACTGTAGACACACGAAGCTTATCCTTAATTCGGCTGGTGATTACCACCTACAGACATGTTTCGAGATTGTTGCCTCTCATCAGTGCAAGGGTAGGTCCGACAACTTTGAGCTGTCTTGTCCCTGTCAAATGAATTTTAATCCATGTCATAATCTGCCAGAAATACTAAAGTTTTTGAAGTTTAGAAAAATACTCGGAGAGTATATCTGGAGGCGAGAGCTCTAATAGGCTCCGCCTACCAGGAAATTGTTATACCATTGGCCGACTAAAATGTTCGGCCAGTGTATAAATAAAGGCTCAAATGGCTGTTTTAGGCAGTCATCCAGGAGCCGCCCGAGGGCTCGGACAATTCCCAGGAGAGAAGCCCTCACTTCTGGATGGCTCAGTAGTGCTCAGTGTTAAGTGTAAATAGTATTTCTGGTTTTTAGCGATCTTCGGCCTGGCATGCGAATTAATGGAACCTCGTTGGTTGGCAACACCAACAATATCGAGAAAGAATTCGTATGTCAGACGCGTTCCTGCTGGTTTCCCAAATAAATGAAGAGTTCCGGAGTTGCTGAAATTTTGCGACGATGCTGTACTTCGGATAGGCGGTCTGAGCTAGCCGGAAGAGGCAATGCGTCCTAACTTCCAACTATCCGAGTGCACGCATTTGTTGACATCCATTGTATATCTTATAATTCCCAACGGATGAAGCAGCGACTTACAGTGAAGTCTGTCTCAGCGCCACCCAGCAGGAAAATCAATAAGCACTCCTCGAGACAGCAAAAGACTCCAGTGACCCAATTTTTGAATTGTCGGAATTGGTCACTAGAGAAATATGACGTCATTTTCTCTCAATTTCGAGCAATAGCTATTTTTGAAATATCACGAGAGAAATATTTCTCTTGATAGTGACAGATGAAATTCCTAGTACCCAATGTAGGAGAATTCGAAAATTTTCCTAGGAATTTAGTTTTCAGGTTAAAGAAACTCGAAGAGTTTTTCTATGTATTGATGAAATTACTATTATTCGGGTAGGTATAGGTATGGATATTGTACAAGGGATGGTTTTGAACAATTTGGTGGCTGCAATGGCTAAAGCATTACACAATTTTTTGCGAGACCAGAATTCGTTCCACAATTCAAGTGAACGACAGTTTGTGAAACACTTCAGATTTAAGGACACTTTTCAGAAGTTATTGTTAGAAATCGATGATAAGCTAAAAACATCCCTGTCGAGTTTTCGCAATGACAAAATGAACTAACTTTCAATGGCCTTGGATATCCCATGCAGATGAAATAATAGACCGCTGTTTTTTTAAATTCCTCATCCATTCTATCAGTGAATGTTCTTGGTGGGTCTCCGCCGGTTCAGTTTATTATAATTTTTTGCGTCCCTATTCTTTTTATTTGCATGATTTTTCAGATCTTGCCAACTCTACGATAGGAAAATTTTGCTTTACGTTATCTCTTATGTATGATTCTACCAACATATACCTTTTTTCAGCAAACCCCAGTTTTATGTTCCCTAGTCATGGCATTCAATATAATGGCAATACTCTCCCACCTTTCTTTTGCGATATTATGAGTAAAATTTTTCCTAATTTACCATCTAGTTCTGCTTCATTCGCTGCTTATGAATCTTCTGTTGACGTCTATTTCCAGGAAGTTATTACAAAATCTAGCAGAAATCGTATCTACAAACGTCAAATTCAAATGCGTGTCACCAAAAATCCTACTTTTTAATTGGTCAAACAAAATTCTTCTATGATCGCATGCTAGACATACGTCCCAAAACGAAACACCTAGGAATTGACTTCCTACGGTGTTCAAAAATAGCAGTTCTCTCGTTTCTTGTTTCACGTGGGAATTTAATCTAAAGAAATATTTCATGAGTGAATCAATTCCTACGATTTCAAAAATTGGGTCCCAGGATTCCCAGGAAGAAAGAGTAAACGCGAAAATTCGAACAAGTTCGAATGTTTTGTCGGAGAGTACAAATAAATGAAGATAGTGATAATAAGATGAGATTTCGATTTCATTCTTATCATTTATTTGAAAAATATAACTTCCCATGTTACATTGATAAACTAAAAAATTGCAAATACATGAAACATACATATTCATAAATGTAAAAATTAAAATATAACACTGAACTAATTTCTTAAATATTAATTGGCAAGAATTAAATCATCTTTCATATTGGCATATATCCCACCAACAGAGCGCAGATTAACAACATTGTTACAGAGCTGTTATCAGCTTCAAACTTGGCTAGGTAACGAACAGACAGCAACAGATTGGGACTGAAAGCAACATCAACGAGGCATTATGCCCAAATTGACAGATAATGAATTATTTCCGGAAATATTGCTTGGAACTATTCGCTGCAGCTGTGAAACTGGATGTAACAGTCTAAAATGTGGCACATGGTTTAAAATGCACAAATTTATGTTCAAATTGTCATTGTCGCATTCAAATTTTTTTCGTTTTTTTTGCATTTTCTGAAAAAATTTGCAATAGGAATGTTTATTTATTTCAAACTAGAAAGTAGAGATTTCAACGAACAAAAAGCACATCGATTTTTTCCAAAAAGTAGATATTTTGACGTGAGAGCTTTCGATTGAAAATTAGGGTGCTTTTTCGATTTTAAATCAAAATGAGGGGAAACAATGAAAAAAAGTATCGTTTGTTTGGGACAAGAAGAGGTAAGTTTTTACCAAATTTGGTGGAATTTTTTTTTTGTCTGACATGAAAATATATAACAAACCAAAAAGTCGGTCTTTTAGATTGTTTGATATGTGAAAAAAGTGCAGATACATAATTTGTGAATCTGGTCGTTACCTACAACTTTGCCATTCAACCTTTTTCGATAGGACTCTTAGTTTGGCCGGAAATCATGATAAACCATTTTCCACCCTTAAAATCCCACCCCTTCCACTTCCCGATCTCGAATCGCCCGTAAATTATTTTTTCTTTTATTATTGTTATTTTTTTTTACTTTTTCAATGGGTATCATCCAGTTCTAAATTTTTTTGGTCTCAAAAATTGTCCACTCTGGCCTATATGTGATTAAGAACACAGATAGTAAGTTTTATCTGTTTATTTCATCATCATGCATTATCCATGTCAAACATAAGGTAAATGTCCCAAATTCAGACAGTGTCCCTAATAGGGAACAGGCATGTGTCCCCGTTATGAAATATTATTATTTGCACACAAACATTTACACCCGAGAAACTAAGTGACATACTCAGAAATTGATATTTATTGTTTTCTTTTCTCTAATTCGTAATTGAAAATGCTACTTTTTTCATCCCATTTGAAAACGTACCCCTAGCGACTCTGACGGACAAATGCATCGTTACTTCACACAGTTCAAACTTTCACTGATAGAGGGCTCTTAAAGGATGTGTAATAATGTGTAATATTTCTCTGAAACTGTCAAAATCACTCAATGTTCCAGAAACAACCACAAGGAGCACTAGTGTTTGGGGGAAGTTATTCGAATCAAGGTCAAATTTGGTTTGAATCGAAGAGCAATTTCAAATCTTAATATTTCGGAAACAAATGGGATTTATGGAATTATTTTTACTACATGTGATTTATGAGACCCAAATCTATGCAGAAAACCCAAAAACCAAAATCATGCGTATTCCCTATTCTGACATGGTTTTCAAAAAGCTTATGTATTAAGATTTATGCAAATAAAAACCACACAATAAATTAACTATCGAACAAAGATAACTGTAATTGAGCTCTCAACACAGATGGCTTTTTTACCGGCAGTGGTGACACATAAACATAACCTAAAACGAACACGTGTGAGTGCCATTGTAGGTGAACAACAAACTGGTCAGTTTTCTTCTAAGGTAAGCACATATTTGTCCATCTTCATTGCATGCTAATTCATCAATTTGTACTACAAAATGAAAACCTTCAATTTGTATAGGTGTGGTAGGTGTTATAAATCCAATTTATAATGAAATTTACATGATATCTTCAAAATAGGGTTGAATTTTCAGGTGTCTGATTTATGTACATGCAAATTATACAGTGTCCGAAATCAGACAAATTTGTGTGAATTATGGACAGGTTCGAAAAGAACAAAATATAGTGATGACTACTTCTATTCGGATATCAACGTATATTTTATCCTTTTCCACATCCAAATTTATTTTTTTGTGCCTTGGTCCTAAATCCGACAGGTGTGTCGAATTAATGTCCACCTTGTGTCTGAATTAGAGCCGTAGGTATCCAATATATTCTCATATACTTTGATCATCAAGTACACCCACTCCTCAAATTTGTTTCTATATACAGTGTGTCCCACTTTGAGCAGCCACACCCTCATATTTCGTTGAGCATGAAATAATTCCAAATTTTCTTTGAGTCAAGTTGTAGTACTCGGAAATACCTACCTTTATGTTTACGTAACCTTTGTATATCCATTTTCCACGGCTAACTACGACCAAATGAAAAGTGAAAAATTGGGAAAAACATACTAGGCATTTTTTTATCGCAAAAATAACACCAGATTCTGTTTCAGAACACCTTAAAACCCCCAAATCTCAATGCTTGAATCATTTGAATATACAGGGTATCATCTGTAGCTGGTAGCATTATCAACTCTAATCCATAAATAATGCTTGGAAAAGTTCCAAAATGTCTTCTCTTGTCACAGAATTCCCAAAAATATTTAATTAATACTTGAAAAATAGCCAAATATCACTTTTCCAAGGCTAACTCTGATCAGAATGAATGATACCCTGTATATTCAAATGATTCAAAGAAAATTTCGAATTATTTCATGCTCAACGAAATATGAGGTTGTGGCTGCTCAAAGTGGGACACACTGTATATATATAATAGTTAAGTAAGTAGTTAAGTACGTTTCAATTATTCAAAATGGTGTTTTTTAAACAACTTTTTTTTCTTTACAGTTACAGCATGTCTACCAAGAGATATTGCACATACTCAAAAGAAAATCTTCGTCAAGCATTAGATGCTGTAAAACAAGGGGTGCCTTTTGCAACCGCAGCCAAAGATTTTAATGTGCCCAGAACAACTTTAATCGGAAAAATTAAGGGTATTTATCCCGAAGACTGCAGAAGTGGTGCGTCTACAATTTTAACTTCAGATGAAGAAGATCTTCTGGAGCAATGGATAGTAAATATGGGTGCCAAAAGATTTCCTGTCACCAAGGACCAACCGATGAAAGGATTTCAGATCAGGAAAAAAACAATGTGTACAATATTGGGGACTTCGTGGTTGTTAATTTTGAAGATGAATTATATCCCGGTGAAATTACGGATATAAGGGACAAAACTGTTTTAGCAGTGGGAGAAAGCTGGAAATGGCCAAAACCTAAGGATGAGATTGAATATGAGTACCATGAAATAGTACAAAAAATTAAAATACCACGGGAAATGAATAAAAGAGGACTTTATGTAATTGATGAGTTGAAGGAGAATGAAGATGATCTTCACGATAGTGATGAACATGTTTAATAATATATATATATATATATATATATATATATATATATATATATATATGAAAATAGGAAATTCGTGACTGTATGTGAAATATTTGTTTTAGTTCCCAGTTACTCCTATACCTTACAAATTTGTGAATGTATTTCAGTTTTAGTTTCCTTAATATGTTTTGTACATTAATAAATATTTTTTTTGTAAATTTTGTCACTGTCACTGTCTGAAAAACGGTCATGACCATGTCTGAATTTTATAGGCAATATTCTGTATTCACTGTCGGATTTAGATTCAAATCACTATTACTATATTTTATTTATTTTTCCAGTTGCCTTACCGAATTTCGCTGAACTGAAAAAGAGAAATTGTTTCTAAAGAGACCAGACTATCCCAAGAACAGAAAAATATAAAGATGAAGTGAAATTTCGATATTTCGCACCCTAAAAACCGAAATATTATTCTTAGACGTCTGAATTTGGGACATTTACCTTACCTCTCGAACCAAACCTACCGTCCATGGGTCGTCATAGCGGGTGACTTTTCCAAAAGGAAATGTTTTACTTCCTGATACTTACTATGTACGTCAATACTACAAAAACGGTTGTGGCCATAGACATCCAATCAGCGGCGTTAAACAACAGAAATATGAAGTTGAGTAAAATGAAATCCATACCAGTAATAGTGTAGAAGAATAATGGCCAACCGAATATTATGCTTCCTTCTGCAACTGCTTTGTCAGCCAATTTGAGAAAGCTGGTAATCGCTTTGAACGATGTTTGGTTTTTGTCGTCAATTTCCACAAACTTCGTCAGTTTTTCAGTAACGAAGGCATACCTATCTTTCATCACCTTAGAATGTATCCTGATATATAAAAACAGTACTGTACTGTAAAAGTTATAGATGACTAGAGCACAGTACGAGTACCAGCCGTCATTTTCATCGTACACAGTGAGAATATACCATAGCATAAATATTGCCGTGATCAAAGAAATCTCAGCGCAGAGTTTGGACCTCTTTAGACTTGTCTGGTATCCTATCGATTCCAAAACTTGTTCCATCCTCATCAGATGATCGAAAAACAAAAACCAATTGTTTCTAGTTGTGAAATTGCAGCGTAAGATGTTACTACCCACAAACAGAAGCATTGACAGGTGCCAAATGTACTCTAACAGGTCGTATACAAGTAATCCACTTGGTACTATTGACTGGATACTTCTAGAAGAATGTAGACAGTATAAAATCATCCAAAAAGCTGTGGTTAATATTGGCATTTGCTTGCCATATTGCGTACTTATTGGATTAACAGCACAGTACTTTCCCAGTTCAAACATCGATCTCAGGATTTTGATGTCTTCTTGTCTTGACTGGAATAAAAATGCCTTCTTGTAGTTGGCCCAATCGGCATTTCTATGTCGAACCATTTTCTGCAGGTCTCTGCGGTGAAAATTGGTTTTGATTTGAAGGCTTGCGTGATAGTGTACGATTTAATTTTTGTTTAGTTTGTCGAAGTTCAACCTACAGGTTGTAACACATATAATAATGTATGTTCGTGTTTTAAAAGTCGAATTTTACTGATAAGAAATAATGACACAAAAATCGAAGATTTGTGAGAAGCCTATACTTTTTCTCTTTTCTGGGATTTTAACCACTGAAAATTATGTCAGTGTTGACATCAAAAAATGAAAATTCAGCGATCGGACGTGTGTTAGGCATATGGAAGATTAATTTTTCTTCTGCAGATTTTTTTTTAATCTTTCGATTATGGCATTTTGCTACAATTGAAATTGAAAATTATTTTTTCCGTTAACCAGCTGTCGTCCCCTTACGAACGGCAGCCCTCAAAAGTCGAAACTTGTGCGAGCCAAGGATTAACGAGGTCTTACCTTTCAACGTGCGATTCCTAGCACTTTCTCGGGCCATCAGAAAAATGTCTGCAGTCACTAGGGTTTGAACCTTTGACTGGCAGCCAGAATGCGATTGAAACAATGTCGCTTTAACCACTCGGCTACCTGGCCCATAAAGCCATTTATTTGATTTAGTATTTCCAAAATCATCGTTTGGAATTATCATACAGAATAACAGCAATAATTGTACAAATAATACAAATCTTTAAAAATATATTGTGGATAGAATATGATTTTAATATGTTTTAACAAAAAACGATTGAAAAGAGAATGATGGGATGGGTATTGTGAATTACCTGTATTTAAACAATGTTTGGTCTGTACTTTTTTGCACGCCATTCGCAAAAAAATATGCACTCTATTCAAAAATATCCTACTTTTGACATTTAAAAAGCATCAATAATGACACATTTCTGACATTTGAAAGTCATCAAAAATTACAAATTCTGTCATTAAATATTCACCAAATAATTAACAAATTTTGAATCAGATGGATTCATTTCGAAACTGTTGATTTTGTGAGTGGGTGCATTTTTTCGTAGAAAAAATTGCCCTTTTCCAGTTACCCCTTTGTCGAATTCAATTTTTAAGATGATATTCAGAATCAGCTCGTCGACTTACGTGTGAGGGGAACTTGCAATTTTTCGAGAAATGAAAAATAACAATTTTCGAAAAATTCGATTTCCTTCTGTTAAAATATTGTATTTTTTGACTTTGATCGACTGGGTATATTTCAAAAATGCTGAATCCCGTGAATTTTACTTATCCGTCCAAAACTGTTGCAATGTGCTTAGGTACAAAGGTATTGGTAAACCGGTGTAAAAGGTATCAGACTGAAAATATCAGGGTTGGTGATGTGAATATAGAGCTAAGTACTGTTTGCAAAAACCTAGGAATAACTTTTGATGAGCACCTAACCTTTGAAAATCATGTCTTAAACAAACTGAAAACAAGCTATTTCAAATTAAAGTCATTATGGAGAAATAAACATATACTTCCCCAACATACAAAAATGAACTTGGTAAATTCTCTAATATTAACAGAAATAGACTACGGATCTAGTGTTTATTATTTGTACCTAAATGAGAGAATGAAAAATCGTTTGCAAGTTCTCCAAAATAATTGTATAAGGTATGTTAATCAATATATTCCTAGAAGAAATCATATCACTCCATTCTATAACGAGATGAAAATTCTTAAAGTAGAGCACAGATTCACATTACTATATGTCTCAATTATTTACTCAATCATCCACTGTTGCATTCCTAAATATCTTTATGAGTTACTCTCAAAGCGCGTTACAGTACACAATGTAAATACTCGTAATATTGATTTATATACAATTCCAAGGCATAACACAGTCAAATTTAGTAAATGTTTCGAATACAGTGCCCCAACTTTATTGAATATGCATAGAGAACTATTTGATCTAGTGTCACTGAAATCTTTCCTATACCATTTCAAAAAGCGATTGATTATTGAACAAAGAGAAAATACAAATTGATAAATCTTTTTTCTTTTTTTCTTTTTTAATTGATGCTATTGTATTGTTATTGTTGTAGTGATTAGTTATTATTATTATTGTTATTTATTATTTATGTTAGAAGATAAAGTATATTATCTCTTGATTTTACAGGCAGATTTGAAAAATGGCTTGCCAATTTTCTGCCTTTTGAAGTTGTAACCTGAGCTGTATTGCGTCTTATATATCTGTACTACTTCAATAAACTTCATTATTATTATTATTATCATATACAAAATTTTCTTCTGAATTCGAAAATGCCTTTTTCCAGTCACCTCTTTGTCGAATTAAATTTTTGAGGTGATATTCGGAATCAGCTAGTCAAGTTACGTCTGAGGGGCATTTTCGATTTTTCGAAAAATGGAAAATGAAAATTTTCGCAAAATTCGATTTCCTCCTATATAGAAAATTACATTTTTTGACTTTGATGGCCTGGAAATATTTGAAAAGTGCGAAATCCTATGAAAAATATCTTTTCGGGTTCGAAAATGTACCTGTTTTTTAATCAGATGGCTGATTCATTTAGAAAATGTCAATTTTGCGGATGTGTGCAATTTTTCGTCGAAAAATTGCCCTTTTCCAGTCGCCTCTTTGTCGAATTCAATTTTTGAGGTGATATTCGGAATCAGCTAGTCAAGTTACGTCTGAGTGGCATTTTCGATTTTTTGAAAAATGGAAAATGAAAATTTTCGCAAAATTCTATTTCCTCCTATATAGAATATTGCATTTTTCGACTTTGATCGCCTGTAAATATTTGAAAAATGCGGAATCCTATAAAAAAATTCCTTCTGAATTTGAAAATGTACTCGTTTTTTAATTAGAACGCTGATTCATTTAGAAAATGTCCATTTTGAGGATAGGAGCAATTTTTCGTCGATACCTTGCCTTTTTCCAGTTACCCCTTTGTCAAATTCAATTTTTGAAGTGATATTTGAAATCAGCTAGTCAAGTTACGTCTGAGGGGCATTTTCGATTTTTCGAAAAATAGAAAATGAAAAATGGAATACTGCATTATTCGACTGTGATTATCTGGAAATATTTGAAAAATGCGGAATCCTATAGAAAAATTTCATTCTGAATTTGAAAATGTACTTGTTTTTCAATCATAAGGCTGATTCATTTAGAAAATGTCGATTTTGCGGATGAGTGCAATTTTTCGTAAAAAAAATTGCCTTTTTCCAGTCACCCCTTTGTCAAATTCAATTTTTAAGGTGATATTCCGTATCAGCTCGTCAAGTTGCGTGTGAGGGGAATTTTTGCGATTTTTCGCAAGATGGAAAATCAGAACTTTCGCAAAAGTCGATTTCCTTCTATAAAGAATATTGCAATTTTCGACTTCGATTGTCTGGGACTATTTCAAAAATGCGGAATCCTGTGAATATTACTTTGGACTTTGATGTATGCAACAGCCTCCACAAGTAGCAATTATATAGTCGAGAAAAATACCAAACAATAATAATAACCCTTTGGATCACCGTTTGTGTAAACATCTAGTTACAATTCCATATAACAACCCCAAACTGGTTAATGACCATAGCAGTCGATGCCGAAGCACCAAAAAAAAAACAACCCCAAACTCGCTATCAGTAACGAGCAGGGATCATTACATGAAAATAAATCATGTACATTAGTATGGTCACGCATGGCCGTGTGTAACTACTAATTTCACCGCACTGCATTGAACAAAGATCTCGAAAACAAACAGTTTGTTATAGACATGCATACTGGATCCGTCACAAGAATGTCTTTGTTCTACGAAAATGGGGATAATATTTAGAGACTATTTGGGGAAAAACAATTTTTTTTTTAATTTTTAGTTTATTTCTCATCCACTTTCATACCGATCTAATTCACTCAGCGATTTCTCTTCTCAAAGTTTCAAATCCTTCCAAAAAGTAGATATTCCTCCAAAGCTGCACATATAAATTTTCAAAAAAAAATCGTATAACTGAAAACTATGATGTTTCGAATAAAGCTACATTTTAATTAATTCATCGTAGAATCTAAAAATGCAATGAAAAGCAGGGTGTTCCATTTAACCGGAAATAGTGGACTACTGAAAATGTTTTAAAAGAAACGAGCTCCGAAAACTACCGTATACAAATTTTCAGAAAAATACTCCCAGTAGTTTCCCATATACATATCGATTCAGATCAACGTGGAATACCCTGTACAATATTGCGGTATCATCAGCATATCCTATGACACTTTCTTGGCTGTTCACTAGGAATATTTCGAGAATATGTAGAGATTGAACAATAGAGGGCCCAAAATGGTTCTCTGCGGTACACCATATTCGATAGAGAATTGATTGGTATTAGAATCATAGAATCAGGTATAGCTATCGTCAATGGGTTCATGATCTGTGTCTGTTTTGATTTTTTCAGCAAGTTTTTTTTCCATTTCAACTAATCTCTTATTGAATTCAGTAGTTGTTATGTCTGAGCTTTCGTTTTCGACTGCAGGTATTTTGTTTTTTTTTCGAGTTACTCAATAATTTTACATTTTCCCCACAAGAATTTTGTATCATTTGATTATTCTCTATTTGCTGTTTTAATTTGTTTTTGTATAATTCATATTGGTTTTTCAGAAAAAGGATATACAGGCGTTTTTTTGGATTAACAAAGATTTTTTTGTTACGTCAATATTAATATAGAATGGCTCAGAAACATGGTGCCAGTATAGAGTTTTTCTTTGTTTGTTGTTTTGTTTCTAGGCATTCCATTTTTTATATTAATTCAATAAATTCATGTGAATAAGAAATAAGGAAAATAAGGATACTCGTCTGATTTAGAAACAATCATTTTTGCTATTGTATCGCCATCTATTGAGAAAAGTCTGACTTTCATATCCAAATTCGTAAAGGCGGATTTACCGGATTCATAATGCATATTTTATTGCATATGCGTAATTTTAATGCATACCTAGTTCAATACAGGAACTCGAAATGATTTACCCGTTTCAGAATTCATAAAGAAAAAAGAAATCTCTGTGTTGATCTTTTATGGATTATTCAATAAAAATACGCAGTATCAATCCGAAAAATCCGCCTAAAAATTACGCATATGCCATAAATTATGCATTATAAATCTGGTAAATCTGCCTTAATATAAAGAAGACTTCTCGGATCAGGAACTGATTTTCCAACTAGGAACATCCACACAATTCAAAAAAGAAATCAATTGAAATAACGTGTTGATTCAACCATTTAACCGTGGACCATAAATGACTCGAAAGTGTGACTCTGTTACACTTGCATGTATTGCGAAGCGAAACGACAGTTAAAAGTATCTTCTCACTTTCTCAGTGCCTCATGCATCATATACCTAGTATCACAAACACAGTTCCTTCACATTATTTTCCAATCGAAAACGAATCCTAAATGGAATATTAGAGTTATGCAAAAAGTGGAAATGCCTGCGTATATGAAAACGTCTGATTAACTTTTTTCAACTTTCGACATCTTCAGCGGCTTGTTTATTCAAATTTGAATAAGAATAAAGAATCCCACTCACAGAATCCCTTTCGCGCCTTAATTCTGAAACGTAATTCGCTCCTAAATTCTGAGCGCCATCTAGCGGGAACACCGGGAACGCATAATTTTTGAAAAATTAATTATTCATACAACACCAATAACATTGTGAGAGAAAGAAGAATAATCACCGAATTGTTTTTACGGTTGTGTTGTATAGGTATGTAAGTTTTCTTTTATTCATTGGGTTTACCCATCGATTTTGGTTAACCGGCTCATAGCGTTTGGTATTTCTATGGCGTAGTTCCAGAACGATTCTGGAACTATTCTGAAAAGCTAACAGAATTAAGCCTTTTTATAAAATTTGACAGGTTGCAAGGAGTCAGAACTCAGAGGCAGGAAATATGCGGTTATTATTAAAAAAGCAAATCGGCACCTGTAACTTTACTATGTAAAATGGATTTGATTACCCAGACAAGTCTTGAAGCTTTGTTGCGTAAGTATTTTCCCCAAAAATTTTAAACATAAGGTATGTATATTAATTAATTCAAATTGTTTATAGTGAAAGCAACCAACTCTAAAAACCTCAACTTCGATACTGCCGCTGTGGAAGCTTTCTGCACTCTCGTCAATAAAGAAAGAGATGGGGCCTACATTGGAGTCAAAGTTATTGCAGCTAGACTCACCGCCGAAGAAAAAGAGGTATTACAAACCCTCAACGTTCTGGACACCTGCATGACCAAGTGTGGCAGTCACTTCCAAAACGAAGTGGGAAAATTCAGGTTTCTGAATGAAATGATAAAGCTCGTATCGCCAAAGTACTTAGGCTCGCAAACCCCCTTAACCGTCAAGCAGAAAGTGCTACAGCTGCTGTATGTGTGGACCCTGGACTACCCCAAAGAAACCAAAATCAAAGAAGCCTTCGACATGCTCCGAAAGCAAGGTGTCATAAGAGAGATTCCCAACCCCAATATGCCGTCTTTTGATACCCTGAGCATTACTAAGAGAAAAACAACTAGCTCTGTGTTTCAAGATGAAGAAAAGTCAAAGATATTACAGAAGCTCTTGCAAAGCAAAGACCCTGAAGATGTTCAAGCTGCGAACTGGCTCATCAAGAGCATGGTGAAGGAGGTAAGTGATAAAATGTATACTACTGCTTGTTATTATGTATCTTTATTAGGATGACAAAAGGGCAGAACTGAAAAGCAGAAGGATTTCAGAGTTAGAATCGGTTCAGAACAATGTCAGGCTGCTGAATGAAATGTTGGACTCGTACAAGCCTGGAATCTCGTCTGTAGGGGAACTAGATCTCATAAAAGAGTTGTATCAGAATTGCGAAAGGCTGAGGCCTACCATAAACAAACTAATATTGGAAACAAATCATGGTGAAGGAATATTAGGTTTGTCTGATTATGGCTTATTGTTTTTAAAGTTATTCTAAAACTCTGGAAATACTTTCAGACAACAAACATTTTACATCTGTTCTCATTCAATACTTGTGATATTTATTGCTTCCATTGATCATATGAATACATATTTTGAAAAACTTGGAAGTAAAAGTCTCATTGAACCATTTGCATAGCTCAAAGTGACTCTTGAAAAGTTGTTTATAGTTTTATAATTGAATTGATAAGTTGTTAGGAATCAGTAATTTTTACTTTAATTTTCAGGTGACGTTTTAGGCACCAATGATGAACTGTCTACAGCTTTCAACAAATACAATATACTTATTGTTCAAGGCAATGTCTTGCCCACCAAACTACCCGACTCCGGTCATAACCCCTTGCTTAATTTTGAGGTTGATTACCTTTCCAAAGAACAGATCTCTAAGGATAGTGGAACATCTGTTGATGTTCTTTGTGATATTTTTAATACTGCTGGTCTTCCTGATCCTGGGGAAGTACTGCAACCTGTGGCATTATCGAAATGTGGTAAGATGATACTCACGATAAGGTGTGTGCTTTTTATGATAATTATAAATGTGGCATTTGAAATTATGACTTTTTTGACACATCCTTTCTGGTGAAAAGATAAATTTTTTCAGATGATCAGAAAGTTTGTGACGATGAAAGAGAAAAACAAAACAAATTCAGAGCTCTGGAAGATCTGGACATACTTGGGGAACATCTCTTGAAGGAAAATCTTCAGAGCACACGACAGACGAACTTCAGGTATGAATATCATATGAAAGTAGTAAAAGTTTACTTCCAAACTCAAAATGAGAAATTGATACCTATATTCTTTTAAGAATTCTTTTAAAACCATTTTAAAGCAAGCAACTTACAGTCCCTCAAAGGTTTGTTCTTGGTTCAGTTTTGAACATAATTTTCACAGTGTTCTGAAAAACTAGGTATGGAATTTTAGGACTAAATGGTGTCGATTCACAATAACATAAAATTTTAAAAATATTATTGTAATCACTACTGGCTGAAGGACCTCGGTCGATGGCCATTTGGTTTCATTACCAATAAAGAACATTTATTATTATTGGTGTCGATTTGGTTGTACGTCTTTTTGGTCTCTAGACCTGCATTTTCATTGGCTGTGGCCGAAATTTGCAGAGGCAGCAGCCGAGATTGGCAGTGGCTGCGGCCGAGAATGACAGTGGCTGCGGCCAACATTGGCAGTGGTTGCGGCCGACGTCAGCGGCTGAGGCCGAAATTTTCAGTGGCTGCGGCCGTCATTTGCAGTGGCAGCGGCTGGAATTTGCAAGGGCTGCAGCCGATGTTTTCAGTGGATGAGCCGGCATTTGCAGTGGCTGCGGCTGATATTTTCATTGGCTGCGACAAGTATTTGCAGTGGCTGCGGCCGAGATTTGCAGTGGCTGCGGCCGACATTTGCAATGGCTTGGCTAACATTTACATTGGTTGAGGCCAGCATTTGCAGTGGCTGCGGCCGGTACTTGCAGTGGCTGCGGCCGAGATTTGCAGTGGCTGCGGCCGACATTTGCAGTGGCTCGGCTGGCATTTGCAGTGTCTGCGGCCGACGTTTGAATTGGACCTGGTCGGCATTGGCAGTGGCTGTGACTGACGTTTTCAGTTGCTGTGACTTGACGTTTTCAGTGGCTGCAGCCGACATTTGCAGTGGCAGCGGCTGGAATTTGCAGTGGCTGCGGCCGATGTTTTCAGTGGATGAGGCTGACATTTTCATTGGCTGAGGCCAGCATTTTCAGTGGCTTCGGCCGGTATTTGCAGTGGCTGCGGCCGAGATTTGCGGTGGCTGCGGCCGACATTTGCAGTGGCTCGCTCGGCTGACATTTTTATTTGCTGAAGCCAGCATTTGCAGTGGCTGCGGCCAGTATTTGCATAGGTTGCGGCCGAGATTTGCAGTGGCTGCGGCCAACATTTGCAGTTGCTCGGCTGGCACTTGCGGTGTCTGCTGCCGACGTTTTGAATTGAATCAGGCCAGTATTTGCAGTGGCTGTGACCGACGTTTTCAGTGGCTTAGGCCAGCGTTCACAGTAATAATAAAAGCTTCCCAAATGGTAGTAGCAATTTGTCAGCCGGCTTTTTTCTGTCTTCCAGCCGGCCTTTTTCTGTCTTCCAGCCGGCTTTTTTCTGTCTTCCAGCCGGCTTTTTTCTGTCTTCCTGCAGGCTTTTTTCTATCTTCCAGTCGGCATTTTTTTCTCTTTTCCAGCCGACCTATTCAGTACTAGCGTTGTCTTTTATGTTTGCCATCTCAAAATCAAAATTAAAATCGACCGTTACACTCGGATGCCTTATTCCAGGAACGCCAACGAAAAAATTCCTATGAATCTCCTCGGCAAGACCTCCGAAACGAAGCAAACCCAACCGTCTCATTCGAGTAGTACCGAGCCCTACCGATTCGACTTGAACTACCTCCTCCAATCGCGAAGCGAGCCTACGGACTCGTCAACGGATGACTCCAAGAGCCTGCACGACACCAGCGACGACTTCCTGGTCGACATCAGCGACGAAAAGATGCTGGAGGTGGACAAAACGGACGCGGAGCATGCGCGCGAAGACGCGGCCGCCGTTTGCCAGAAAGAGACGGCGAGCGAATCAAGCGTTAGGCGCGATGTCAAGTTGAACGACGTGTTCGTGAAGCTGGAGGACATCGAACCAAGTAGTTTTCCTCCCATGACGGTCCTGGATGAAAAAAACGGAATCAGCGTGACGCTGCATCTGGCCAAGGACAAGCCGAAAGAGGGCGTCAACGTGTTCGTTATAACGACCGTCAGCAAGAATAAGCTGCCGTTGAGCGGTTACATGTTTCAAGCGGTCGTTCCCAAGGTAACAATAATAATAATGTTTGTTTGAAAGTTTTAGGCAATATTAGATGATTACTTTTATTACAGCGAAGTGGTAGTGGTGTTAGAGCGTTTGTCTTCCATCCAGGCGGCCCGGGTTCGATCCCCGGTTGCCTGTCACGGAGCTAAAGTGGTTCGGATTACACTTTTATTTGAACTGTAGGTCCCGGATCTCCATTGCTCGCGCAAGCTCTGCTTTTGATGGGTTTTCTTCGAAAACCTGGGATTTTTGTAAAAATAAATTTTACAATTACGGACTTCTGTTGTCTGTATTGTTACTTTGAAAATGACGTTTCAGTAATGTTTCGAGTTATGAAAGACATTTATAGATCTTGAATATCCTATACCTTATATTTTCAGTTGGGCCTTTTCACTATTATCAGGTCGGCTTTTCTACTATTTGCAGACCGGCTTTTTGGTATGTGTAGACGGCCTGTGAATGCTTGGAAGGCCGACTTGACGAACCCAACAGGTAAGGTGTAATTTTCTTCTGTGTAACATGGTTGACATTGTTTGATAAAGTTGCTGAAATTCGATGTCATCTAGTCATTCTGAAAAATAACCAAACACGCTGAGTTTGTGCTACAGAGTGAGGATCTTGAACGAGAACCGCAGGCTGGCCTTTATAGCATCCATAAGATGGCCTATTAGATTTTACATACCGGCATTTTTAGTATCCTTGCTCGGAGTTTTTCGTAGCCTCACACCGAACTTTTTAGAATCCAGTCTGTTTATACCTAACCATGACTCAAAAGACAAAATGTCGAGTGTTTAAGAGCAAATTCAGCTACTAGAAATCAATAGTTGATGTAGGACAATGATATCATTAAAGAATCAGAAAATTTGGATACCAGCTTCAATATGAACGTGGTAGTTCAAGTGATCAGTGGGTGTTCATCTCTGTTAGCTATCGTAGCACACATGACACTCAAATTTTTTATCGTATATTACTGTCGATTTTTTTCAGTCTTATGTGGCACATTTTTGACAGATCTCTCAAATGAAAGCTCGATGTTACAAATCAAATAATTTTTAAAGGGATATGCATGACTTGAAGAAACATCAATTAAGTTATATTCAGGAGGAATTAATTGGTATCTAGCATTCGATGGTGTCACCTTCAAAGTATTCGCGGAACGGCCTTTCAAGTATTTGCAAGCTGACCTTTCAAGTATCTGTAGGCCGTCGTTTCAAGAACCTGCAATGTGGCCTTTCATGTATTTGCAGGCCGGCATTTCGTGTATCTTCAGGCTGGCATTTCTTGAATCTTCAGGCCGGCCTTTCTTGTATTTGCAGGCCGGCCTCTCATGTATGTGTACAGGCCGGCCTTTCAAGGATCTGTAGGCTGGCCTTTCATGTATTTTCAGGCTGGCCTTTCATGCATTTGCATGCCGGCGTTTCTTGTATCTGCAGGCCGGCCTTTCATGTATGAGCAGGCCGGCCTTTCAAGCATCTAAAGGCCGGTATTTCAAGCATCTAAAGGCCTGCCTCTCATGTATCTGCAGGTCGGCCTTTCATGTATGTTCTGGCGGGACTTTCAAGCATCTACAGGCCGGCCTCTCATGTATCTGCAGGCCGGCCCTTCATGTATGTTCAGGCCGGTCTTTCATGGATCTGCAGGCCGGCCTTTCTTGTATGTGCAGGCCGGCCTTTCTTGTATGTGCAGGCCGGCCTTTCTTGTATGTGCATGCCGGCCTTTCATGTTTTTATAGGCCAGCCTTTCAAGCATCTACAGGCCAGCCTTTCAAGCATCTGCAGGCCGGCCTCTCATGTATCTGCAAGCCGGCCTTTCAATTAGCTGTAGGCGTGACTTTCATGCACTTGCAGGCCGGTCTTTCTGTATCTGCAGGCCGGACTTGTCTGTATCTGCAAGCTGGCCTTTTATGTATCTGTAGGCCGGCCTTCCATGTATCTATAGTTCGGTCTTTCATGCATCTGCAGGCCGGCTTTTCTTGTATCTGAAGGCCGGCCTTTCATGTATCTGCAGGCCAACCGTTCATGTATCTGCAGGCCAACCTTTCATGTATCTGCAGGCCAACCTTTCATGTGCAGGCGGGCCTTTCAAACATTTAATTTTTTATATTTTGGTATGTAATGTTCATCAAGGTCTGCTTATTGAATTTCTGCAGGTTTATGCCAACATATCTCGAGGCAGTGGGTTCCAAAGCTTTGCCATTATTTGAAAGAACGAGCCGTGGTAAAGAGATGTTCGGCATTTCTCCATGGCGACGACAATGTGGTCTGAAGACTGAACGCGACGGGTCAATCTCGATGAAACCGCTAACGCTGGAACGTTTGATGATATTCATAAAATATCAGTAAAACAGAGATATAGCGCCAACCTTTCTGCAGTGTTCCAGAGAAGTGAGCAAGCTTGTAAGCGCAGCCTGAAACGAATTTCAGTTTGTGTTTAGGGGTTGCACACGATATATAGGAACAGTATTTCAGGGCAGGTCAGATTTGCTCCTTATAAATCATAATCAGTTGACTGGAAGTGAGATAGCTCTTCGCACAAAAGAAAAAATCAAGTGATACAGAATGGCGACAGAAGATATACGCGATAAAATCAACCAGGTTTTAATTTTGAACTGAATGTTATTAAACAGAAACAAACAAATCAGTTCTCCGGCTCGGCTTGTTGGGATTCGGCGGTGTATTTGCTTTTACAGCCATAGGAAACTCTGAAAAATCGGCAACACAACAGAACTGAAGAACTAGAATTATCGATGTCTTCTATGTACGGTACTCGTGCTGAACGAAAAATGTACCTCTAAAGAATTTGGTGACCAGCTTTTCGATATCTACAGACCGACCTTTCAAGTATCTGCAAGTTGACAAATATCAGTAGACTGTCAAGAATCTGCAGACCGGCCTTTCAAGTATCTGTAGGCCGGCCTTTCAAGTATCTGCAGGCCGGCCTTTCTACGTATCTACTACAGTTACGAGATATGAGAGATACTACAGTTACGAGAATGAGTGACAAGAAGATATACATGATAAATTGTATAAATGATACAGTCCGCTTGTTTTCAATGGTTCAGGTCAGCTTTTCTAGTATTGGCAGACAATCCTTGAGTACACATAAAGGGTTTATCTGCCAATGCTTGAGAACCGGCCTTCAAGTCTTCAAATTGGAATCTACATCACTATCCGTTATGCAAAGCCCTTGGTAAGATGATTTTATAGAATTCTTGCACGGGTATCATGCAGAAGTAATCCAATTGTCGTCGAGGGATTCCACAGAAGATTCGTGAAGTATTGTTTTTGACTTCACATTTGCAGGTAGTTTATCACGTTATTATCACAATTTTTATCTGCAGAAACGTTAGTTTCTATTTGTATTACAGGGATGCAAGTTGAAAATGCAGCCTCCTTCTTCTACGGATCTTCCCGCCCACAACCCTTTTTTGCCCCCGTCGGCCATCACTCAGATAATGTTGATAGCGAATCCAGTCGGCGTTCCTTTGTCTCTGAAGTTCATCGTGAGCTACATCATGGATGAAGATACTGTTACGGAAATGGGTGAAGTTGATGATTTACCCGCGCTTTTATAAGGATCGCAGCGTAAGATTGTGAATCTCTTTATTTTTCCATTCGATGGGAGAAAACATGGCGAGGTGTGACTGAATGTGGGTCTTGTTACTTTTGTCAAATTTTTTTACGGAATATGTTTTGTTACTACAGCGAAAAAGGCTTAACGACAGCCTACATTTTGTGATTTTGTGGGACTATTGATGGAAGTCTTTGTTAAAATTATTCTGCAGTGATCGCATTTATATTAACATTCACTCTACAGAGTATCCTGATGTTAGTAGCAACAATCTCTAAAATGATTTCAAAATGAATTTTTCCAGACTTTCGGTACGTACAAAAATCCTAATTTGAATAATAATGATACCAATGAAAATTTACCCATGGATACCAATAAAATTTCCCGTAAAAAATTTCTAACATGTAAATAAAAACCCTTTTCAAACTCCAGTTTTTGAAAAGCTGACAAGTATGAGCAGGCTGCGAAGAATCTGCAGGACGGCCTTTCAGATATCTGTAGAACGGCCTTTCAAGAAATTGCAGGCCGGCCTTTCAAGTATTTGCAGGCCGACCTTTCAAGTGTCTGCATGTCGGCCTTTCAAGTATCTGCAGGCTGGCGTTTCAAGTATCTGCATGCCGGCCTTTCAAGTATCTGCAGGCCGGCTTTTCAAGTATCTGCAAGCCGGCTTTTCAAGTATTTGCAGGTCGGCTTTTCAAGTATCTGCAGGGCGGCTTTCAAGTATCTACAGGCCGATCTTTCAAGTATCTACTAACCTTCAATTACGTGATATACAATGAGTGACAAGAGGATATACATGATAAATTATATGAATAAATGCCGTCAGCCTGTGTTCAATGGAACAGATAAGCATAATATGCTCATCTGCTAATGCTTGAGAGGCCGGCTTTTGTAGTCTTCCAGTTTGAACCTAATGTCACTATTCGTTATAAAAATCAAAAATCTGATTTCGAATAATAATAATAATATCAAAGAAATTTTACCTATGGATGCCAATGCATTTTACCGTGAAAATTTCTAACATTTTATAATCGAATAAAAAAGACATTTCACGTGGTCCAGTTTTTGAAAAAGCTTGGTAGTGTTCAGAATGGGGACACGCAGAATGTGGGCTGTCATTTTATTAACGAAATAACTTGATCTGGATGTAAATTTATTGATGAATAGTATTATATAAGTCTCTTCCTACTTTTAAAAATTAATATACAATGATATATTTGTAATTTATCAAAAATCGGATTTACTGAGTGATTGTCAGTTTCTTAAAAAACACTGTTTCAAAAATTAGCAAAATCCCTAAACTTGAATTTTTCAGACAATGAGAAACATTACTTAAAACATTCCTCAACATAACTGCCTAATCTTGGGCAGCACGTTCTTATTTTCAAAGTGTTCTTGATCTTCGAAAGGTCTTTTTTATAAACCTCAGATTTTGAACATGCCCATAGAAAGAAATGGCATGGGGTTAGATCGAGAGATCTAGGAGGCCATGATTTCACTGATTCCCTGATTCGTATCCAATTGTAAAGCAGATTTTCACGATATTTGTGATAGTAAGTCATTGGCAGAGATCGATTAGAGTTTTTATAAGCCATTTGAAGGAGAATCAGACAATTATGGAAAAGAATTTGCCATGAAGTGTATTCGATGAAATGTAAATGAGTAATTGACAGTTATCAAAGGTTTTAGCAATCATTATGTCGCTGAGGCCATCATAAAAACAATTTAACTCAATTCCTTACATGCGAAATTTATAATTAATTGAAAAATATTTAAAAATCGGTAATTGTAGAATTTCACGAAAAATACCAATTTTTCTAGCCTTGATAATGTAGCTCCAACAATGATAATCTTGAATATTTTCACCCAAATGTTCCATTTTTTCCAAAAAATATAACTTTTAAGATTTTGCTAATGTTGAGAAATGAGTTTTGTTCGTTTTCAAAAAACCGATAATCACTTGGTGTATCTGACAGGGGATAAGTAAGTTGATGACAATTTTTTTTTGAAAAATTACAAATCATTTGTTTGGTATTTTTTGAATTGAGCAAAGGTGAAAAGAGAAAAATAACCTAGTCAATCAGTGCATCATTGATTTTCAACAGTTTCCTAACTGTTTGTGTAAGATTATCCCTGCTGATTTTTTTATATAGTCGCACCAAACTTCCAAAACATTTTATTTGTCGCGGGCTAGAGAATATTTATTTTCAGTCAGTAGGGATATTGATGATATGGTATTAATAATGGAAAAAATGGTCTGAATTGTCGCTAGTTTTTTAACAATTATCTGCAACAAAAGGAAGAAGAGTTTTCAAGTAAAATATCTGAGTAATTATTGATAAGGTACAGCACTATTTATTCACCCTGTAGGATAACAAGACTTCGTTTTTTTAACTAACTTACTAACCAGGAAACATTTTTCTATTCCAAAAATATACAATTTCAACTCTTCCTTTTTTCAGAATGCTCATTCCTCGCATGCCTAAACAAATTTGTTGTTAGGTGAGTCAAAATCTCATCTATCAGAAAAACAGTATTTTTTTATTCAATTTAAAAAATCCAAGTTTTTCAACTTTTCATTAAAAAAACCCCCTGTAACATCCGTGATTTTTGACATAGAATTGTACTTTTTTGATGTATCAGTCGATTCCGAAAATTTCACAATTCTACAAATTTGGGTGTTTCAGAAATAATTTTTTTCATGGACAAAAGGAAGTTGCTGAAATAGTTCTGATTTTGACTCCTGCTATAATTTTTTGGCATACAGTAAAATGGCCTCTTCAAGGTTATTTTGTACATTCGTCGATTGATTCTGTAAAATTTACAATTCGGAGACAAAAATTACGGAAATTACGGGGTGTTTCAATAAGGAGTGGAAAAACTGTAAATGTTTATAGTATCTATGAAAAAAAAACGAGTAACCTATACCTTCTTTCAAGTCAGTCATGAACATGAATAAATATAAGACTGCATTATTATTTATTAAACAGATGAAAAGATTTTAGTGTATATAAATTTTACAATGGTGTGTGTTCGATTATTTTAAATATTTCAAACTTATTATTTGTAAAATGTCTTCAATTCAATAGTATCACATACAATTTCAAGTCGATTCCAAAAAAACAAGGGAATATAATAATGAATTGTTGTTTAAAAATTACTTTCAACATCATCTTCAATCAACAATAGAATAAAATAATCATCCATATCATTGGATAAAGGGATACCTATGTACTATTTATAATAGTGTTGTTTTCAATTTCTTGTAACCTTAAAACAAAGCTTTCAACTATGTATAAATTATATTGTTTTCGCGGATTTTTCTGCGCCACTTTTTTGTTGCTGTGTTCAATGTACCAAAGAATTTTATTACTAAAAAATATTTGAAGCGGTATTGCCAAAAAGTATGGTTGGCGACAATAAACAATGCGCAGTTGTGGGTCCTGTAAAATTGATTGGAGTATCTAGTCTTTTATTTCTAAAATTAACCACTTCCAGAAGAAATCTTTTATTGTCAACTATTATAATATTGAACTAAGTGGACCATGTATTTATTGGAGCTCTCTTCTTTGAGGATGATTAACTCTAGCTTTTTGTAGGCATATGAAACTTTTAATTAGCGTACACATCTTTTCGCCCAGATATACAAACCAAAACATTCCTTTTACCAACCAAGTCAAACGATATGAAATATTTTTTCACGCCAGTTTTGCTAATGCGCACAAGGAGTGAACTAGTGCGCAAGTACATTGTATCTCGCTAGTGCTGATAATGGACTTTACCACACTAGTGCTGTAGATTTAATTTTCCTCTGCTGTATGATAGTTCAGAATAAGAGTTTTTCCGTTCTAGTACAGTAAATTATCTTTACCGTACAGGTGCATAATGAACTTTACTGCACTCGTGGTGATAGTTGCCTATACCGGACTAGTGCTTTAACCCCAATTTGCCGATTAAGAGCTGTAAGTCTACAACACCGAGTCAGAAATGAAGTTTGGTGTACTAGTGCAATAAAATTGAATTGAAAAGTATTTTTGCACGAGTGGTGTTATCGCACTTTACCGTACTAGTGCTTCAAGTTGAATTAACCAAACTTGTAGCGTTTGCAAGTACAGAAAGAGAATATTGCAATGGTAGTGATTTTACTGGACTAATAGTGATTGGCCTTACCGTGCTAGTGCTGCCAACAAATTGTATAAGTACATTAAACGAGTATTGTCACACTAGTGATATAATTCGCCTCCCTAGTGTTTTGCTCGAAATTACCTGTCTATTACGTCTCGAGTTCTGAAAAAGAGTTTTACCAAACTGAAACAGTAGATTGACTTTACCGTACAAGTGCCTTATCCACTTTACGACACTTGTGCATTATAGCATAATCATTCATACAAATGATGTAGCTTCCAAACACACGTATAGAAAGAAAATATTGTAATACTATTACAGTAAATTGACTTTACCGTACTAACGCTGTCAGTTGTTTTACCGAGCTAGTGTTGCAACATTAAAGGAGTTTTTCACACAAGTGATGTAATTCGCCTTCCTAGTGCTTTGCCCGAATGTAACTGGCTGTTACTTCAATTTTAGAAATAGAATTTCGTCATACTAGAACGGTAAATTGACTTCACTGTACAAGTGAATGATATACTTTACTGCACTTGTGCATAATCAACCATACAAGTGATGTAGCTTCCAAACACAAGTATAGAAAGGAAATATTGCAATATTAGTACAGTAAATTAACTTTATCACACTAATGCTGATAGTTGTCTTATGCTAGTGCTACAACATTAAAGAAGTCACTAGTGATGTAATTCGCATCCCTAGTGCTCTGCCCGAATTTAACTGGCTGAAATCTGTCAAGTTTAGAAAGAGAATTTCGCCATTCTAGAACAGTAAATTGACTTCACTGTACCAGTGAATAATACACTTTACTGAACTTGTGCATAATCAACCATACAAGTGATGTAGCTTCCAAATATAAGTATCGAAAGAGAATATTGCAATACTAGCGCAGTAAATTAACTCTACCACACTGATGCTGATAGTTGTCTTATGCTAATAGTTGTCTCATGCTAGTGCTGCAACATCAAAGAAGTCACTAGTGATGTAATTCGCATCCCTAGTGCTTTGTCCGAATTTAACTGACTGATACTTCACAAGTTTAGAAAGAGAATTTCGCAAAACTAGAACAGTAAATTGACTTCACTGTACAAGTGAATAATACACTTTACTGCACTTGTGCATAATCAACCATACAAGTGATGTATCTTCCAAACACAAGTATTCAAAGGGAATATTGCAAATCTAGTACAGGAAACTGACTTTACTGCACTAATGCTGATGGTTGTCTTATCGTGCTAGTGCTGTAACATTAAAGAAGTCACTAGTGATGTAATTAGCATTCCTAGTGCTTCGCCCGAATTTACCTGGCTGATACTTCACAAGTTTAGAAAAAGAATATACTAGAACAATAAATTGACTTCACTGTAAAAGTGTATAATGCTGCAAATGATGTAGCATCCCAACACAAGTATAGAAAGATAATATTGCAATACTAATTCAGTAAATTGACTTTACCGCACTAATGCTGATATTTGCCTTACCGTGCTAGTGCTGCAAGATTGAAGGAGTTTTTTCACACTAGTGATGTAATTCGCCTAACAAGTGCTTTGCCCGAATGTACCTGGCTAATACTTCACAAGTTTAGAATTTTGCCATAGTAAATTGACTTCACTGTACGAGTGTATAATACACATTTCTGCTCTTGTGCATAATCAACAATACAAATGATGTAGCTTCCAAACACAACTATAGAAAGATAGTATTGCAGTAATAGTAAAGTAAATTGGGTTTACCGCACTAATGCTGGTAGTTGTCTTATCGTGCTAGTGCTGCAACATCTAAGTTATTTTTTCACACTAGTGATATCGAGGGAGAAACATCTCGCTGAAATGTGTACGAGATTTAAAATATTGAAATGACTGAAAAACTCAAACTGGTTGGTGACTGAAAGACTCAAGCCGATGACTGAAAGACTCAAACCGATGACTGAAGCAAGATTTAATGACTAAAAATTTACTCAAATGACTCAAAATTTCAAGTTGTACGAGATTTAAAGGAGATGTTTAATTTAACTTTATGACACTGGTGCTTTTGTGATGCAATAAAGACTTATGAGACTAGTGCTTTAAACACAATTTACCCATGGCAGAATTTCCTCGCACTAACATAAGTGTTATAATTTTACAAGTTCAGGGAGGGGTGTTTTATCTCAGCGGTGCGGTAAATTGACTTTTCCGTACAAGGGCTGAAAATACGAAAATAATTCAAACATTTTCATGTTAGTGCTACTAACTCAAGCTTTATCGCACTAGTGTGAAACCCAGTCTCTTGGTTGGCCAAAGATATGTTGAGATGATTTTAATAATCTTGAGATTCTGTGAGTAGGCCAAGTATTGACTTTTGTTGTCTGGGTGGAAGGAACTGTGGTGTTTCAAATGAGGCTTTCTATGATTATAGCGCCTAAAACACTGGTTAACTCTAGTGGAAATGTATTTGTGCTAACATTTCACGTTGTTTTTTATTTTGTTATAATTTTTTACACATATATGTATATTTGTACTTGTTATTTTGTCATGATGAATTTTACGTGTACAAGAAACAAATGAACCCCTTTTCATTTGTTTCTTCTATGTGAAGATGAAATAAAAGAATTGAAATGATTTCGAGTGGTTTATTTCGGTAATATGAAAAACCAACTACATGAAATAAAATTATGAATTTATTTACACAAATGAACGACTCAAAGTTGTTGTGACACATCTCTGAAAGCTAAGGCTATTACTGCTTTCTGGTGACCCGCATATTCCCTTTCCATTTCTCCAGTTTTGACATTCCAAAGCCTCGCGAACCCATCTGAGGATGCTGTGGAAAAATTAGTGATATTAGATAGGTAGTTACACTACATTTATGACTATTCACAATTTACAAATTTTGGGTCCTAAAAGATTGCTTTTAGTATTATTTCATTTGTTCATTGCTCATCAAAATTAATTGGGGAGGGGGGAAAATAATCAAAAATCTAAAAGCGAAGCGCTCGGGTAAATTGGTGGAAGGGGGAATGGGAGTGAAAAATCAAAAATCCGGGCGGGAAGCGCCGGAAAAATTTGGTGAGGGAGGGGGGAAATTAATAAAAAATCCGGGCCTGGGAAATTTTAGGGAAGGGAGTAAAATGATAAAAAATCCAAGCGTGAAGCGCCCATAGAAAATGGGAGGGGGGAATGGGGAGTGAAAAATCAGGGCGCGAAGCGCCGGAAAATTTTGGTGAGGAAAGGGAAGGGGGAAAATCAATCAAAAATTCGAGCCTGGGAAATTTTGGAGAAGGGAGTAAAATGATAAAAAATCCTAGGGTGAAGCGCCCAGAAAAATTGAGAGGGGGGAATGGGGAGTGAAAAATCAGGGCGGGAAGCGCCGGAAAATTGTGGTGAGAAGGGGGTGGGGGGAAATTGATCAAAATCCGAGCCTGGGAAATTTTGGGGAGGGAGTAAAATGATAAAAAATCCAAGCGTGAAGCGCCCAGAAAAATTGGGAAGGGAAGAATGGAGAGTGAAAAATCAGGGCGGGAAGCGCCGGAAAATTTTGGTGTGAGAGAAGGAGACGGGAAAAATAATCAAAAATCCGGGTGTGAAGCACCCTAAAAACTTTGGGGATGCAAAAATCCGGGCACAAAGCGCCTGAAATATTTTGGGGAGGGAAGGAAAATAATGAAATAAATTGGGGAGGGGGGAAAATAACAATCCAAAAGCGAAGCACCCGGATAAATTGGGGGGGTTGGAGTGAAAATTCTATAATCCTGGCGGGAAATTTCAGTGTGGGAGAAGGAGGGGGGAAATTAATAAAAAATCCGGAAATGGGAAATTTTGGGGAAGGGAGGAAAATGATAAAAAATTCAAGCGTGAAGCGTCAAGAAAAATTGGGAGTGGGAAATGAGGAGGAAAAATCAAAATTTAGGGCGGGAAGCGCCGGAATATTTTGGTGATGAAAGGGGAGGGGGGGTATTCAGAAATCCGGTGCGATCTGGGAAAATTTTGGTGAGGGAGGGGGAAAAATAATAAATCTGGGTGCAAAGCATCCGGAAAACTTTGGAGAGGGGGGAGATGGAAAATAATAAAAAATCCGGTCGCAAACGGCCTGGAAATTCTTGGGGAATGGAGAAAAATTATTTTGAAAATGGGGAGAGGGGAAATAATCACATATCCAAGAGCGATGCGCTCGGGAATATTTGAGGGGGGCAATGGGAAGTGAAAAAAAAATCTGGGCGGAAAGCGCCGGAAAATTTTGATGAGGGAGGGTAGGAAAATAATCACAAATCCGGGTGCAAAGCATCCGGAAAACTTTGGGGAGTGGGGGAGGGTGGAAAATAATCAAAAATCCGGGCGAGGAGCGCCTGGACAATTTTGGAAAGGGTGTTTGTTGTAATTTTTTCAACCATAAATTGATAATTTCTTCAGGTTCAGTGAGTGTTACTTCATTTGTTTTTGAAAGACTTTATCTTCGAGTTTTTTGTATTTTTAGAGGAAAAGTACAAATTTTATAGTTTTCTCTTTGAAATTTTGAGGGTTTTTCCACTTTTCAATTGAGTTGGAGAAAAAAGGTTTGGAAATATCGATATAGGTTCAGAAATTGCCAAGTGTAAAAATACTATGAATGCTTTGAAGAGAAACATTCATATTTTCAATGAAATCAACTATGAATGCTATTCCATACAGCCCATGGTGAAGGTTTCTTTTCATAATGAAGTCATGTCATTGAATTCCAAAACTAGTGGGTGTATAAAATCAAATTCGAATATTGGATAAACAATTTGTTCTTGCCTGTGAAAACATATTGGGCATCAGCACTGAAAGCAGCATCCCACACCCATCGTTGATTCTCCTGCTTTAATTCTTGCACCAAAGAGTAATCCCACCTGTTCCATACTCTTGCTGTTTGATCTGCTGATGTGGTAATCAGTAAACTAAAAATAAAACAGTGGCGTATACAGTTTTATTCAGATACAAACTCCACTCACTTCGAATCAGGGCTGAACTTGCACTTCAAAGCGTGCCTTTTGTGAGCATCAAACTTATGTTTCGGTAACATTTTTGTGGGGGTATCGATACTGCCCGAAATGAGGCTCCAGAGGTAGCAGCGGCCTTTGTTGTTAACGGCCGCCATCAGCTGGCTGTCGGGAGAAATATCTATGTCCAAGATCATTGTGTCATTCTCTGGGATCTACAAGCAAAAGGAACTCGTCAAGCATTTCACTATTGTCCACAACAACGAGAATATTTGTGCTATTTTATGTACCAACTGTTCATTGTTGTCCGTCCTGAGATCCCAACGATATATAACCCCGTTCTGATCGCCAACAAACAGTTCTACTTGGTTGGGGTGCAAGCAGACACAGTTTATCGGGGCTTGCACTTCGAATATCTTGGGACATTGATTGTTCCTGGACCGCAGGTCCCATATCCGCGCCCTGCAGTCCTCGCCCCCAGAATACATCCATTTACCGTCTTCTTGAAAGCCCACGCTTGTTACGTTCTTGGATGTCCCTTCATAGTTGACAATCGCATTGTTGTTGTTGGAGGCCAAGTCGTACATGTGAATGTGCTGATAGCTTCCCGCAGCTAGAAGTTGTTTATCGGGGGTGATTTCCAGAGCGTTTACTTGCTGAAACGACAAAAGGTGAGATAATTTTGTATTGGTGATAAACTGGAATGTTTTTGTGTACAGATTCTGGATGTTGCATTGTCCTGTTACATATTCCAGTGTGGGTCTGCCATAGTTTTATAGTGTGGTCGTATCCACCAGTTGCCAATATTATTTGGTCGTTTTCTAATACATTTTCCACTGTCATTTCTTCAATTAATAACTTATTTTTTAGAGTAGATTGTGTAGAAAACAAAACTTATGAGAACATAACCTAAATTCTTCTCCTTGTTTGGTAGTGTTAGTGTATTCGCTAGATGGCGCTTAGAATTGAAGATGTCGAAAGTTTTTTAGATATTTTCATCTACGCATTGCAAATTTTTGCATAAATATTCGTTTTCGATAGGAAAATGACTTTAAAAAAATGTTATCTGAGGCATTGTTTATATAGAAGTAAGATAGTCAATGCCTGTGTAATTGGTGTTGGACGCAAACGCGAGTGTGATCTAGCGTGATTAGTTACAAACAAGACTATTTCACAGTTTATAAAGAATTCTTTAAAACTGTGACTATTTAACGTCATTTTAATGCAGGTTCCTTCATAAAACCCTTTTTTTAATGCTGTCCCATTGTTTCAATCAAGTTACGACATGACTCTTGGAGGCCAGATCACTGAAGTTACGACATGACTTGGATGCGAGCTCACTATCGCCATCTACATGTCGCATCCATTTTGATCCAATTATAATCCCATAAGGTTGACTATGTTCTATATAAACAATGTCTGAGGCATTGTCTAAAGAAGTATTAGGCAATTTCTGAGGTAATATTGATGATGCATACTGCATTGGAACACTGAGCAAATTTTCATGGTAGTAGAACTTCTGACTTCTGCAGCCATTTCGAGTTATGTTTCTGAAAGCATAAACACTGAGAATATCACTAAATTCATCTCTTCGCCTAAAAATCAATTAACTAATGCGAAAACGGTTTAAATATGTACACCATCGCTGTGACAAAGATGAGATGAACTTTATATCAGTTCAACCAAACGATGATAGATGGCGCACATTTTAAGCCTTGACGCGCCATCTTGCAGACGGTAGCTCAAAGTTGAGGTGACTTCTGATTCATCAATTACAGGTTTCTGACATACAGCTCTCCCAAATCAATCATAGTTGAGCCTTCCTCTAATAGATGGCAGGATGCCCGTGATCGATTTTTTAAAACTCGTTTATTGAAAAACCCTAGGTCATCCTTAGCGTATATGGAGCCTCTAGGAAAAAGCTTATTTTTGTGTTAACCTTTTTGAACTTTTTGCAACTAATTTCATACTCAGATTGGCTTCAAATTTGCTACCAGCTTGTAGTGAAGAAGTCAGAAACTTAAGTTTCACTCAATTCAACATAGTTATTTTGAAAATCCTGATTTTCGTGAAAAAAATGTAGATTCTTTAGAAATTCGTTTTTTGAAAGAAATTTCACTATTCCGAAATCCAGTATCGTCCCTAGATCATCCACAGCGAATATGGAGGCTCTAGGAAAAAGTTGATTTTCAGGCCTTCAAAAAATTTTGTAACTTTATTCGGTGAAAATTCAAAAAATAGATTTGCTTCAAAATGGCCCCTCAGGAGAATCTCGAGCAGCGAAATCCAGAACTGCAATCGATTCTGATCCATCTTTTATGGTTTCCGAGTTATTGCAATTTTCATATGAAAAAACCAATCCACAGCGAATATGGGGGCTCTAGGAAGAAGTTGATTTTCAGGCCTTCAAAAAACAATGGTGATGAGAACAGAACTTGAAATTCGAAGTGGAACTTATTTTTCGAAACGACCACCGAATCACTGTCTTGGAGTCAAAACCTTTGTAACGATCTCTGCCAGGAATTTTCTCATAGTTGGAGTTAGCCCAGCTTATTTATGAGCTTCACTGGCTGTTTCCATTCGAGGAATAACGCGGCCAGAGGCGACCAGATGCGATCGAAAGCGACCAGACGCGATCAAAAGCGACCAGATTCGATAAAAAGTGACCAGATGCGATCAAAAGCGACCAGACTAGACCAAACTCCCGTTTCAGAAAAACCGCTATAACTCGAAAACTAAGCGAGATAGAGCAAAATGGGTCGAACTTTTAATGTACTCTATGAAAACACTCTACGTAGACATACCTATCTATTGCTGATGAGAACAGAACTTTTTTTTTGAAAATTCGAAGTGGTCCTTATTTTTCGAAACGACCACCGAATCATCACTTTCTTGGAGTCAAAACCTTTCTAACGATCTCTGCCAGGAATTTTCTCACTGTTGGAATTAGCTCAGCTCATTTATGAGCTTCACTGGCTGTTTCCAAACTAGGAATAACACGGCCAGAGGCGACCAGATGCGATCAAAAGCGACCAGACTCGACCCAACTCCCGTTTTCAGAAAAACCGCTATAACTCGAAAACTAAGCGAGATAGAGCAAAATGGGTCGAACTTTTAATGTACTCTATGAAAACACTCTACGTAGACATACCTATCTATTGCTGATGAGAACAGAACTTTTTTTTTGAAAATTCGAAGTGGTCCTTATTTTTCGAAACGACCACCGAATCATCACTTTCTTGGAGTCAAAACCTTTCTAACGATCTCTGCCAGGAATTTTCTCACTGTTGGAATTAGCTCAGCTCATTTATGAGCTTCACTGGCTGTTTCCAAACTAGGAATAACACGGCCAGAGGCGACCAGATGCGATCAAAAGCGACCAGACTCGACCCAACTCCCGTTTTCAGAAAAACCGCTATAACTCGAAAACTAAGCGAGATAGAGCAAAATGGGTCGAACTTATAAAGTACTGTATGAAAACACTCTACGTAGGCATACCTATCTATTGCTGATGAGAACAGAACTCTTTTTTTGAAAATTTGAAGTGGTCCTTATTTTTCGAAACGACCATCGAATTATCACTTTCTTGGAGTCAAAAACCTTTCTATCTCTGCCAGGAATTTTCCCATTTGAACTTTTTTCGTTGAAAATTCAAAAAACAGATTCGCTTCAAAATGGCCCTTCGGAATTTTGAGAGGGATTTCACTATTCCGCTGATCAGCATCGTTCCTAGATCATCCACAGCGAATATGGAGGATCTAGGAAGATGTTGATTTTCAGGCCTTCAAAAAATGAACTTTTTTCGGTGAAAATTAAAAAAATAGATTTGCTTCAAAATGGACCAACACAAGGATCTCAAGCAGCTGAATCCAGAACTGCAATCGGTTTTGGTTCATCTCTCAGGGTTTCCGAGTTATTGCAATTTTCATATGAAAAAAACAAAAAAATTGAAAAATCGAAATTTGACGGGGATTTCACTATTCCGCTGTTCAGCATCGTTCCTAGATCATCCACAGCGAATATGGGGGCTCTAGGAAGAAGCTGATTTTCAGGACTTTTTTCGGTGAAAATTCAAAAAATATATTTGCTTCAAAATGGACCAACAGAATGATCTCAAGCAGCTGAATCCAGAACTGCATTCGGTTTTGGTTCATCTCTCATGGTTTCCGAGTTATTGCAATTTTCATACGAAAAAAACACAAAATTTCAAGAATCGAAATTTGAGAGGGATTTCACTATTCCGCTGTTCAGCATCGTTCCTTATTGTTTTTACGCGCCATCTTACAGACGATAGACGAATGTTAAGTTGGCCTCTGACTTAATTACAGTTTTCTCCCGTCGAGCTTTCAAAATTGGTGTAAATTGAACTTTCCTCTAAGAGATGGCAGATGAGAAGATTTAAACTCTTTCTACGTTTTTAAACCAGGGAATGGCTGGAAAATTCCCATAGAGGAATCTTAGCCAGAATATACACTCAGAAACGTTTCGTACTATTTCCAATACATTTTGAATAATAGAGATTTTAGTGAAAAAACTATGATTTTCAAAAAATTGTTTTTTGAAATTCACAATTTCGCAGTTCTGCATCGTTTCTAGATCATTTGTAGTGAATTTGGTGGATATGAGAGAAAGATGATTTTATTGCCTCTTCAGGACATAAAGAAAACCCTTTGAACTTTTTTACAGCAAGGGGTGTTTTTAACTCAATAAGAAATTATTCTTCATTCCTACACTAAAATAAAAGAGACACAGAGTAAAATGCAGCATTTTATTTATGTACAAAAATATTATACAACTTTATGACTTACATAACTTAATCAACAAATATGTACAAATTTTGATTAGACTATATTAAAGGTAAATAGTAGGTACTCTCTAAAACAGAAGAAAAACAATCCGGGATGGTCCATGACAAATCATAATGGAGAAACCAGGTCATGTTCAACATGAAAATGCAAATCTTCACTTTTTAATTTTTTCTTTCTTTTCACAATATCTATCAGATGTAGTGTAATGTCCAGCGTGGCTTTAGCCAGGGAAGTAGTTGTTTTTTGTTAGATATTACAAAAAAATAACTTAATTTATATCTGTTCATTTCCAGAGGAGTCATTTTGGTACAATTTTCAAATGAAAACACTTAGAAAGGAAGTACTTGATGAACGTTTTTTTTGGGTAAGCATATAAAGAATACAGCTAAAGTTGATGAACTGGAAAAAAGTCTAACAGCCGTATGCACAATCAATTTCAGCGACTCGCCAGAGTTTCGCCGCTCGCTACACAAGAACTATAATGCACAGTCGAGCTCCAAAAAAGTGGTACATCGCCAGCGTTTCACCAAAATGTCACTAATCGCGTTGTTGTCTCTTTTTTGGAGCTCGACTGTGCATTATAATCCTTGTGTAGCGAACGGCGAAACTCTGGCGAGTCGCTGGCGATTGACTATGCATACGGCTGTAAATTTATTTGAGGTACTTGCTCATGTTTTATATGGGACAAACGGGTAGAACTCTCAAAACAAGCATAACTGAACATAGCAATTGCTGTGTAAACAAATTCAACTTTTGCTGTCCATCAGCTCAGAGAATGATACCGTTGAACATGGTTTTGAAATGCTTCATGATGAAAACAAAGAAATTAAACTAAATCTGTCAGAAAATTTGGATATTAATTCAGAAGAAAATATTTGATGACACTACTTGGCAGAAGCCCATTAAACTAATAATAAAATGGATTAAGCAATCCAGACTTCTGCATTTAACCTATACAATAGGTATAATCGTCGGCAAGTCTCCAACAGAAAACAACTACTGCCCCCTACGACCATTGAATTATATATGTTAGATTCTTGGCAAAGTATTCTACAAGAACTACTTTGCAATGTTCTCCCAATCTCAACGCCAAAACATGTCTCAACCCACACGAGGGAACACCTACGGACCGGTTTCATGGTTCCTTGCCAATCATCAGCGCAGGGTAGCTCACCCAACGCAATCGAAAAATATCTTGTCCCCAAGATTCGAAGAGCACTCCGACTATGGTGTCGACTTCGTCTGAAGCCAAATAAATTCAGAAGAAAATATTCTATGACACTACTTGGCAGAAGCCCATTAAACTAATAATAAAATGGATTAAGCAATCCAGACTTCTGCATTTAACCTATACAATAGGTATAATCGTCGGCAAGTCTCCAACAGAAAACAACTACTGCCCCCTACGACCATTGAATTATATCTGTTAGATTCTTGGCAAAGTATTCTACAAGAACTACTCTGCAATATTCTCCCAATCTCAACGCCAAAACATGTCTCAACCCACACGTTTTGGCGTTGAGATTGAGAGAACATTGCAGAGTAGTTCTTGTAGAATACTTTGCCAAGAATCTAACAGATATAATTCAATGGTCGTAGGGGGCAGTAGTTGTTTTGTTGGAGACTTGCCGACGATTGTACCTATTGTATAGGTTAAATGCAGAAATCTGGATTGCTTAATTCATTTTATTATTAGTTTAATGGGCTTCTGCCAAGTAGTGTCATCAAATATTTTCTTCTGAATTTATTTGGCTTCAGACGAAGTCGACACCATAGTCGGAGTGCTCTTCGAATCTTGGGGTCAAGATATTTTTCGATTGCGTTGGATGAGCTACCCTGCGCTGATGATTGGCAAGGAACCATGAAACCGGTCCGTAGGTGTTCCCTCGTGTGGGTTGAGACATGTTTTGGCGTTGAGATTGGGAGAACATTGCAAAGTAGTTCTTGTAGAATACTTTGCCAAGAATCTAACAGATATAATTCAATGGTCGTAGGGGGCAGTAGTTGTTTTCTGTTGGAGACTTGCCGACGATTATACCTATTGTATAGGTTAAATGCAGAAGTCTGGATTGCTCAATACATTTTATTATTAGTTTGGATATTAATAAATTTATTAATAATTAACGTTTTATTTGAAATAAACGTTGCCATACCACCGTTAATATCTGTCGCTGTCTTCTTTTTCTGACAAACATAATTATATTCATAACATATTCCTCCAGGTTTCTCCAGTTGATTGTGTACTGTACGACCAAAATTATTGTAATCGCGAACTGTACAAATTTTCAACTTTTAATCAAAAAAGAGTAAAAAACATCGATATATCATACAATACTTCATTAAAAAGAACGTATTTGACACTTTGATGGAATCGAAACCAAACAAATTAACATACATCATAAAAACAATTACTCGAATGAATGAGACTTTCTCCCTGGAAAACATCTGAAATCTCCAAGCGGCTGTTTTCACAGTCCGTCCAGAAAAACCTCTAATCAAGTAACTAACACTTAATGAGTCATACCAGAATATCTCTGATGACAACGTATCTTCATAATTCATAAGATGGAAGTGAGAGAGGATCGAGAACATCTTCCAGGCTACTTCCTAGATAAAGCTCAACAAAAAAGTGACCATATACATAGGGAAAACATGCAGCGCCTAGGAAGAGGGATCAACGAGCATATATCAACTATCATAGAGATGAAGAGGAAGCTCGAAAACCTCAAAGTGGTCGACAATTCCCAATGGCGGATTTCCAAACATCTCCGAAGGAGGCACAAGGATATCTCAGCGGTGGGGAATGGTCGGACACTGGTTATACATGACTCAGGGAAGGTAGAAATGGTCGCGGAATACTACCAGGGTGTATTCCAAACGAGTGCCGACTCCACGCAGGTGCAGGAGACAGTTTCTAGGGAAGCAAGAAGTTTAGAGCAGACACGAAGGCAAAAATCAGCAACAGGACCTTCTCGACGCTGATTAACAACTTCGAGGAGGTCCAAAAAACAATAGAGAAGCTCCCTAGAAACAAGAGATGGATGCAGCTCCACTGCGAAATCTTCCAAAGAAGTCTTGTGTGCAGCTGGTACACATTGGAAATGGGATTATAAAATGGCAACAATAACCAGAATGCCTGAAGCTAGTGGAGATTATCTCAATCCTCAAAACAGGCAAGCCGAAAGCAAGAGTTGAGAGCTACCGCCCCATCTCATTGTTGAGAGCTGTAGCCAAGGTGGTGGACAGGATCCTGCTGAAAAGAATTGTGAACCTGGAAAAGAAGCTCAAACTCATTCTGGCGGAGAAGTTGGGTTTCCGGAAAGGACATTTTACATCCTCTCATGTGAACCAAATTGTCCAAGGGGTTATATGCCACAATACAGTTTAGTTAGGGAGGTGGCGAGCGAAATTTCGATATAATCAGCACACGTGGCAGACGTTATTAATAGCGATAATAATAACTTTAGAAACATCAAGGGCCGCGTCTGCCACCATGGTGACGCTGCGTTGTCACTTGACAGCGTTTCAAAAATTAAAAAAAGGTGTGCTGTATTATGCGCACATGTCTGCCTCTGGGTCTGATGGTCACAATCATCCTGTAAACACAGAAAATCGAAGAGGCAGACATCCAGGGCTCTGACTGTTGAGTTATTTAATTTTTTGAGTTATTTTTATGATTTGAAAACTGTATATAAAGTGCAAAATTGGCAGACCTGCATTGTTCGATCAAAAACAATGAGAAGGACCATGTAAAAATAGTCTGCCAGCATGTTGTCTCTGCCTTGTCTATTGATATCGCTTCAAAAATGTTAAAAAGGTGTGCTATATTATGCGCACATATCTGCCTCTTAAACTGATGTTTAGATTTCTTATAAAATCCAAGAAAATCTATAAGGCAGACATCCAGGCGTGTGATATTCCAAAGGCTGAGCATTCGAATTTTTTTCCAGCCCGACGCTCGCGCCAAGTTACGAGTACAAAATTCTACGTCTACTGAATATTATTGAAAATGGAAAAAATTTAAATCAGACTGGAAATTTTTTGACGTTTATGGTTAAAATGACATTTAAAGAGCGAGTTCAAATCCCACTGCTGATCTCTGAAAAGTTCTATCAGCACTTTGACATTGGAAGTCCGATGACAAGAGATATAACAGTAGTTAGAGCCCACCATAACATGACAAGAAATCATGATGGGCTCATTTACCAAGCATTGGATATTTTCCACGAAAATCTAGAAGAAGAGTCAGTGATGGACATTCAACACTCCATGTCTAAGTCCGGTTTTTTCCTCGTTCACCCCAGCTTTGTGGCAAAGTGATAGTTTTTTCAAGTTTTTATTTATTTTTTGTCGTTGGAGTCGTTATACTGTTTTACTGTAAATTTAATTAATATAGCCATTTTGCTTTTGCTCAGAAACAAAGTTGATGGCCTGAGTTGTGCAGCCAAGATTACAGGGGTTGAACATAAAGCTTCTTTTTTTCGTCAACCCGATGATTTACGGTGGAAATTGTTGGCTTGGGGTGGGGGAGACTGCAGCTCCAAAGCACTCCTACGGACTGCGCCACTGGATCGGTATGTTACTCGTCTAGGGTTAGTTACTTGATCGGAGCGAAAAACCATGACGATAATCTAAGTACAAAAGAACCGACGACACAATAAAAAAATTGTGCTATATCTCCAACGATAACGTACGAAAGCTAAGCTAGAACAGTTATTGCTGGAACGTAAACTTTTTTTTGTTTGTAGACTCCAGGCACTAACGGTTGAAAATGATGCAAGCATGTCGAGACGTACTTTGATTGGCCTCCGTGACACATGGAAAAACTAGAACGGCGATTTCGGGAATGTACGGCGTGTTTCGAATAAAACGAACCAAGTTTCCACCAAAGAGTTTCGATTAGCGCAATAATATAGATAAGCAAGTAACACGGGAGATGCAGAGGAATAAATCAAGGTTATTACCGAATAGTCTGCATGGGCGTCGATATGGGAGGGGCGGTAATGGGTAATTACCCCCCCCCCCCAAGAATAATTACGAAATAGTATTTTTAATATTTAAAAATTCAAGTTAATGATTAACTGTTTCATAAAAGATACGTCGATCCTAAAGGGAATTTCAGTTTTTCAGCTATCTCAACTGAGTTCAAATGCCGGGTTCAGAGATACCTGCTCAAAAACATGTTTTTGATAGTATTATGTTGCCAAAGATGCATTGACAGCTCCCCTTTCTACCCTATGGGTCAAATAAATATTGCGAGACGACTTCAAGTTTTACTTAGTTTTTTTTATACTGAGACTCCACTTTGAGGATGCTTCAAATAAAAACAAATAAGCAAAATTACTGAAAAAAACGATAATAAACAATTTTCTATCAAGGGCGGTTTGAAATGGTGAAAAAGAACCCCAAAGACGAGTGTAGTAGAACCCCAGGGGTCAGTGTTGGACCCCCTTCCTTTTTCTCACTCACGCCTGTTGTTCGAAGAAAGCCATTTCAAAATGAAGACCCACTCGGGTGGCTGAGAGATGAAAAACTCACCAAAACTTGGTAAATTTCTGTCACGCTAAACCCTTCAAATCGTCGATAGAGTACCTCAGGGAAGAGTTTTAGACCCTCTTATACTTGTAATGAACATTCATTTGAGTGAACTGAAAGTGGAGTTAGAGGGCGACTATCATATTTTTTTGCTATACACACCATATTCCATATATTCATATCAAGGGTATGAAAAGAGCCATCAAACCAAGCAAACATTTTGCTGTCAATAACAAACTACGGCAACGTACCACAGGGAACAATTTTGGGTCCTCTTACAACCCTCGTGTATACTTCTTGTTTTGAACCAAGACCAGAAAAAACAAATGAAGTCAACTGTCGAAACTCTTTGTGGAAACTTCATTGGTTCGGTTTATGATCGATACAGTTCCGAATACACCCGTATATACATATATAAAATACGTAAATATAAAATTTCAATAGGAAGAAAACTACAACCCTGAGTGTCTAATTTTGAAAACCGAAAACAAAGTACTTACAACTAAACAATACTTACAAAATAAAAAGCCTAAATGCACCAACGAGGGTAAAAAACAATTTTCAATAGCGTTAACGACAGATTCAATAATCGATATTCGAACCCAATACGGCTGATTCAACTAACAGTTATCGCGAGGAAAAAATTACCAGTCACGAAGAAACATTCGTGCCTCACGGCTCCGTTTCGAGGCCGTCCCTCGAAGTAGTGTATGGCCTGCGGTGATCGCGACCGAGTTGATGCTTTACGGAGGTCGATTTCAACAGTTTCTGTTTGAATCGCACCTACATAACTTACTTTGTAGGTAAATTTTGATTTCGTAACCTAAAAAATAATTGAAACAATCTCCCTATTCAACTTTTTTGCTGGTTGTTTTCACTATCGATTGCGTAACGAAACCTTTCGTGCTTCCGTTGGAGTAGCAAGCTTCGTAGGAGTCCGAGTACTCGCTTTTGATGTAGGTGTTGTTGAGGGTGCCGTTACTGACGGATTTCTTGATGCCGTTCGGTTTTTTGTCATCAAGTAGTTGCTGGAATGGAAAAATTGTGATAACCAAAAACAGTGACTTTTATTTTTATATTTAATATAACAAGACCTTTAGACCAAGCTATAGAGGTTTTTTTCTACATAAAATAAAAGACGCAAATGGCCTATACTAACTTTTATAAGATAGTTCGTTAATGAAAACCCCAATTTTCGCGCCAGCAAAATCGCTTTGTGGAATTTTTTAAATAAGCAGTAGTGAGAAAAATTACAACTTTTTTTGTTTTTTGGAAATATCTAATAGATTATTCAAGGAATCGTTTTACAGTCAATGGAACTTTTGTAGAAATTTATAAAACCTACAAAATGGATTTTCATACGACCGAATCATGCATTTTCCACTGAGAAAATCCGGGAAAACCTTGAAAAATATACCATTTTTCAAAAATTTACAATTTTTATAAATCTGAAGCCGAAAAAACAATATTGCGAAAACTGTTAGATAATAACATGTGGTTCAACTGTGTGCAAGATGTTTTCTGTCCGATGTGTAGTTTTTGCACAATCGCGTTATAAACAATTTAAAGGCACATCTTGCAAGATTTGAGGGAAATCTTCGTATTCAAATTCTGTAAACGACTTCTGGAAGTAGAGATCAACATCTACAATTTGCATATATTGGTTTGTCAGCTGAGAGGTGGGAAATGTGGTGAAAATGTCACTGAAAGTTGATCAAAACGTCACCCGAAGTCGCTCTGAAGTTAATTAGAGTTGATGACTTCGGGCGACTTCGGGTGCACTTTGAAGCATTGAGAGTAACTTCCACTGACATTTTCAAAACATTACCCACCTCTCAGGTGAAAATCCAAAATAGGCAGATTGCAGATATTGATCTCTACATCCAAATGCCTTCCACAGAATTTGAATAAGATGGTTTCCCTTAAATCGGCGCATTTAGAAAGAATTACCCTCAAGTTGTTTATAACGCAATTGTGCAAAAACTACAAATCGGACAGAAACCATTTTACGCACAGTTAAACCACATGTTATTATGTATGAGTTTCCGCAATATTGTTTGTCCAGCTTCAGAATTATAAAAATTATGAATTTTTGAAAAATGGTCTCTTTTTCGAGGTTTTTCCGGATTTTCTCAGTGAAAAATGCACCGATCTGGTCGGATAAAACACCATTTTGAAGGTTTTATAATATTCTTCAAAAGTTAAATCGATTCCTCCAATATTTTTTGAGATATTCGTAAAAAATCAAAAAAGCTGTAATTTTTTCCACTATTTCATATTTAAAAAATTCCACAAAGCGATTTTGCATAGGCGAAAACCGGGGTTTTCATTTACGAACAATCTTATAAAAAATAGTATAGGCCGTTTGTTTGTTTTATTTTGTGTAAAAGAACCTCAGATCAATATGTTTACTTATTGATCTGAGGAAAGAACCCTCACTTCTAAAATAAAACAACTTCCGGTTTTTCCAGAACTTACATCAACTTTCGATATTCAATTGTATATTGTATACTATTGTATTTTCCAAATCTTCGTACTTATCTTAATCCAATGATAACTTGAGTTGATATTTCATTTGTCAGAACACCCATTTTATTTTTAGATCTAGAGAGCCAAATTATTCCAAATAATCAAAATAATGCTAGACTATCGTAAAGTATTGTGATGCCAAAAAAGCAGATCACAAAGTTATTTTAACTCGAAACTCCATTTTCTCAAATGGTACCATAATGGTACTCTGACATCATTCGTACAGGGTAGGTCAGAAAATAGAAAAATTGTACCCTTATTTTGGAAAACTCACCAAAATGCTATTTTATTAAGAGAAGTTGTTTACAATTGAAAATTATGCCAAAACATGACCTCCCAAGGAATGTTGTAATTTTTTTTTACATCAATAATATCCCAATTTTTTTTTATTTTTTCATATCGACCATAAACAATTTCTTGGTTCATATTGAAGTAAATTTGTGAAATAAACTTAAATTTAAATTTTTTTAGGGAATCACAAACTTCATGTTTGATGCAACGATATTAAACGCAACTTCAAAATTTCGTCAAAATCATTTTTAACAAGGGAAAACATTAGCAATGATAGAAGCAAAATTAATCGGCAAACATAAAATCCTACTAAAATAATCGCGGAAACCCATGGAAAAAAACAAATGACTGTTGAAAATAAAAATTATTATTATGAATTGATATAAATAAAACAATGTATGCATTATGTTTGCACTAAACGAACCCAAATCTTAAAAGCAATAATAAAATATTTTCAAACGTATTCGAATATGGTGCTGATGATATTGCCAATTTTTATCGGTTTATTTTTTTATAACTTAACAATTAATTAACAAGTCAAAATAAATTAGAACAGAAAATATTAAAATTGCAGAAAAAAAATTAATTGGATTATTAACCTTCTGCTTCAAATATCCCCATAAAAAAATCTAATGGGGGGAGATCTGGCGAAAGAAGATGCCACCGTGGATCGGTATTTCGTCCTAGCCATTTTCCCCGAATTCTCCATATAATTTTCAATACCCAAAAACAATTGTAGCAGAATAAGCGGGATATCCGTCATGTACAAGCCATAACTTATGTCGTGCCTGTAAACTTATATTATCCTAGAAATCTGTCAGTTCGTTTTCCAAAAACTGTAAATAGGTATCACCAGGTTTTGATGGAAAAAAAGCGGCCCCATCAATTTGTCGATGGATATCAGGTTGACTTTGTTTTTGTCCTTGAATTCTCATGCAGAAGTCATACCGCAAGTCATAATCTAGTTCAAGAAACGTGCAAATAAACATTGGCTTATAGGCATAATATTTATTTTTTCTAAGAGCTTTGTTTTACACCCGTATAATCAGAAATGTCTTAGGTAAAGTTCTAGGATTTTCAACAACTTCCTGAAGTACTCCTAATTGCTTTTCTTCTGTACATACAGTTTTGGCAAGTTCATTTATGTACTAATAGTCTGAAGACCCTATCTATTATCATTATAAATGTTTTACCTAGTTAAAAATGATGTTTGCGTAAATTCAAAGTTAATTTCACAAATATGCTTCAATTTTAACGAAGCTATGCGCAATTGATTTGATGTTGATTCATTGGTGGAAGTTTTTAGGGTGAATTTATTTTTTTTAAATGGGAAATTATTGAGGTTTATATACAAATCTTAGCAGGCCATGTTTGGTATTTGGGCATAAGTTTTAATTGTAAAGAACTTTTCCTAATAATATTTTGCAAAATTTTCTGAAATAAGGGTACTTTACTCTTGTACAATTATTATATTTTTTGACCTACCCTGTATGCTGATTGACTTGCAACCATTCTAAAGTCTCCTAATATGATTATCGAACATGCACCAACTTTCGGTATTATTTGTACAATTAATTTAAAAAATTCCTATAAGTTGCAAACTTACTTAGACACTTGGCAAAAATTTAACTACTCCAAAAAATTAATTACAAAAATTGTGGTGTCTGATTAGTCTATTTCACAATAAGGAAAATAATAATTTTTAAATACTTTCAACTAACTTACCATGCACGCAAAATTGTCGGCAAAACTGCGAACCTTCCTGTTGCTAGTGTATTTGACTTTATAAAAGTCGGAGAATAAAAACAAAAACATAACCCCATGCAGAGCAATCCAGACCATGAAGCCCTTGGGGTAGTTGCATTCCGTGAAGAGTAGCTGGAATTGGTGAGTGAAGATGGCGACGAACTGCACCTGCATAAATTATTCGCAATATTAGAAACAAGCAACCAATCGACACATCGATAAGTTCTAAACTTTTGTGATAATTCTTGAATGATATAAGCTGATTTACAAAATTTTAGATGTCTTTATTAGTCAGAATTCTTAGTTTTGAGCCCATGAAATAATCGATCAGTCTTACCATTTGGAAGGTGGTAAGGTACTTTTTCCACCAGATGTATTTTTGGTACCGAGGCCCCATGGCTGCTACCATGTAGTAGAAATACATGACAATATGTACGAATGTATTCAGCAGAGCAAAGAAAGTACTATGGCCACCTGTAAACAAAGTTCAAATTGTTTGACAATGTTTCACTTTGAGTAAGGTTATTCTGGACTTTCATTGTCTAAAAAAGAACAAAGGAAAATTCAATTCTCTGCAATTTTTAATCACGACGTTTCAACTGTTGAAATCTACAGTCGTTATCAAGTGTATAATGCGACAATCTCAAGGATACTTCTAATATATGCTGTGGATAATTTTGTGTCATTAGCCTAGGGGTAATTTGGCGGTATTCAGGTAAGCTTGTTAATTACTGTGCCAGGTCCCTCCGGTACAGCATTGTTAATTCTTATCGCAATTTCAATTGATCCATGCCACTAATTAAGGGTTTCCACACATTACGGATTTCTATGCTGGCCTGACTAAAGACTTTGTTGTTCATAATATATGCACTCTCTTTAAACTTCCTTCTATACCAGCCCTCTTCTTTATGGATGACTTCGGCTTCAGTCCATTTTATGTTGTGTTGGGTCGTCCAGACATGATCCGCTATTCCTGACTTTGATGTTTCTCCTCGTTGAGTGTTTCTCTTGTGTTCAGCGAGCCTAACGCTAAGTGGTCTCTTAGTTTCTCCAAGATAAGCTTCGCCGCATTCACAAGGGATGCGGTAGATGCAGTTTTTGGAGTCAATGTCAGCGTTACGTGGTCTGGTCTTTGTGAGATGGCTGCGAATAGTGTTACCTGCCTTGAAACATGTCCGTATTTTGTATTTCGACCCAATTCGCTTTATTCTTTCCGATAGACCTCTAACATACGGAACGCACAGGGTGGTTTGTGTCGGCTCATCTGGTTTCTTGTTCTTATCCCCCCTGCGAGCTAGAACCTCTTCTATATGTTTTTTGGGGTACCCATTTCGTCGCAGATCATTCTTGATATTGTCCAATTCGATGGTAAGACTTTTATCTGTGTTACATAGGTTGTAGGCACGGTCCACCAGCGATCGAACAACCCCTCTCTTTGTAGCACCATGATGGTTCGATTCGAAGTTCAGGTATTGTCCGGTATGAGTCGGCTTTCTGTATACTGATGTTTGGCACAAGGAACAATGATAAGTGCCAAACATCAGTATTGCGATAAGAATTAACAATGCTGTACCGGAGGGACCTGGCACAGTAATTAACAAGCTTACCTGAATACCGCCAAATTACCCCTAGGCTAATGACACAAAATTATCCACAGCATATATAAGAAGTATCCTTGAGATTGTCGCATTATACACTTGATAACGACTGTAGATTTCAACAGTTGAAACGTCGTGATTAAAAATTGCAGAGAATTGAATTTTTCTTTGTTCTTTTTTAGACAATGAAAGTCCAGAATAACCTTACTCAAAGTTCAAATTGTTAAACTAAGCAAAAACTACTATAAAATATACAAAAACTTATATAAAAATCTGTCAGTAGAATTTTGACAAAATTCAAAAGTACTAGTTTGTCTTGAAAAATAGGGGTCATGTCTGGAAAAATAGGCACTAGCCTGAAGAGGAGGGGAGGATGGAAGCTTTACTTGTGTTTGGCGGTTTCACGAGCTTTTCTCATTCCTCTTTTTCCCCCTCAGACATCACTTGCCGAATAGCAGGGATTTCACTATTCGTACGGACCGTTTGATGAACGTTTCCGCGTGCAAGTGGACCCCTTCAAGGCTATTCCCGGTTCTAGCTCGAGAGACATTGAGACCCGATATTACTGAAATATTGTCAGGAGTGCGGGGGCGGTTTTGATCGAACATTCTCGCTTCGTTCATTCTTGAATCTATTTGCAAGTCTGTAGAAATATTGACTGGACTGGAGGTCCCTGAACGTAACGTATTACGTTCTAAATTCTGGAATGCTTCCAAAATTGAACGAGGAGTGCCGGTATTTTTCGGGGTTTGAAATTCCCCAGCGGGTTGACCGCCGAAACTCAAAAAACTAGGTGAGGCCCTCAAAAGCCAGTTATCAAAATTTTGAGCTGAAATTTCCCTCAGACTCAGATCACGCCTTGCATTCTGACCAACAGAAAAATTGTTTCGAGATTCATTATCATTGTCTTCATCAGGACAGCCCACAACGTGACTTCTATTCACATCATTCATACTACAATGCACAGGGTTTAACCTAGGAGATGCAAGTGAATTCAAATGAACCGCTTTTTGAGAATCCAGGTGGTAACTAGATTCTGTGGCGTCTATTCACATCATTCATACTACAATGCACAGGGTTTAACCTAGGAGATGCAAGTGAATTCAAATGAACCGCTTTTTGAGAATCCAGGTGGTAACTAGATTCTGTGACGTTATTTTCGACGCGACGCGATTCAACAACCACTTGTGAGCTCTTCGGGAAAAGTGCGTGGGGCCCGCCTTCTTTGGCGGCCACGCGTGGTGAAACACAACGGTTTCTATTGACTGTGGGGCTCTCCAAACTAGAGCCAAAAGAAAAATTATTTTCACCAGAAAATGTACCACTTATAGGAGCAGTTAGGATGGGCTGTAAGGCCGGATGTTTCTCAAACAGAGAACAATCAAGAGCTTGGTTGGATATGAAACTCGTGCAATTTTTTGCGGGGTGAAGTATACATGAAGTTGGTTGAATTTTTGTTTGTCTGCGAGTCCTCGAACGTAAATTGTAGGATATCAGGGGAAGGTCAAAAGTGAAGTTACTCCCTAAGAAAAATAATCGCGTACCGTGACGTATACTTAGTAAATTCCCCTAAGACAGAACTAAATAACGAGTACAATGCTCAACACTGTATTCAAATAATCTCTGAAAAAAAAATAATGGGTGAATATCACAGGCACTTATGCAGGAACGCTATAAAAAACAGTACCCTCAAATATTTGCTGAAAATAAAAGGTATAGTAATATTATACATCTACGTCCCTTTTTCCAGAAACGTCGAATATGCCATAGAATTTGGAACACCCCGAGGAACACCCTGTATAGTGGGACAAGTTGGAATAAATACATTTTAGAGTTATTATTTATTCGTTTGAGAAAACCTGAAACGAGTTGATTTCCATTCTCAATTTTACAATTCACAGTTTGAAAATATTACCCCCTTCTTGCACACACTCTGAATTTTAAATGAGAAGAGTGGTCGTGTAACACCTTGTTCAAAAGGGATTTTCATTTTCTGTTCGGCAAAATTAGGTTTTTCAAACTTGGTGCTATCATAAGTAAGAAAATTTATTTTGAAATTTTGAATACTTTACGTAGAATGAAGCGAATTTCGCAATTTTTCTGCGAATAAAATTGCTGCCGACATGGTTCTGCATCAACTATTGGTCCGGCATGACTGACAGCCATTTTATTGGCAGAAAAATTGCGAAATTCGCGAGGGTATGTAGCCCAAGAAAGTTAGCGCTAAAAAGGGCCCTAGCTCCTAAAAATTGCTCGAGAGCTGGAAATCGTATTAATCCCTCTTGGGGGTCCTAAATAACGGGTATATGAGTTTGCGACGGTTTTTAGGTTGTGCTTCAGATTTGAGAGCCTAAAAACCGCGAAATTTTAGCACTTTTTTCAGTTTTTCGCGTATAACTCGACAAACACGCATTTTACAGAAAATATTGTTCTATCTTTTTTTAAAGATCATCATCCGCGTCGAACTACTTTTACAATATTGAAATCCGTTTGGCCGTTCAGCTGCAATTGCTCGTCAAAAGTTGGCTTTTTTTACCAACTCCGCTAAAAAGTTGACAACCCTCAACTTCCACCGCCTGTAGGTCGAAAATTACTGCTCAGATTGAAAAATCTCATAGAACCATTGTTATAGAATATTTCATTCTCAATCAGACGCATTTTGAAATTTGAAATTCGCTTTCTCCAGTGCTGAGATATGAATTCTACACCAAAAAAGGTCGTAGCGCCAAATTTCCGCCAAGGCAGACCATGGAAGGAAACTTGGTCTGAACTCAAAACTTTTCAGTTTCTTGCATTTTTTTCGAGTAAAAGTAAATATAATTAACTCAACTTGAACTCAAAACAATTTTCCCATATAGCCTACTCCTGAACCTGTAATATTGTTAGCACCATTCTTGGAATTAATTATTGACTAATATTGTTTGTTATTGTAATAGGTAAATAAAAGTTTATAAGTGCACACATTCAAGTTAGACGGGCCGTTGAGGATGCAGATACCTTGATTGTGGCTACTGCAGTGGAAAGATCGAGGAACGGAAGGAAAGTGTTCATTGTGGGGGAGGACACAGATTTAATGGTTTTGCTGACTGATCAAATATTACTCAACAGTGAAGATCAATCACAATTAATTGACAACATATTTCTAATGAAACCTGGGAAGGGTAATCAGCAAACCGTGGTCTACAGTCCTAACAATGGCAAGCTATCCGAAGATGCAAAACGACACATCTTGTTTCTTCATGCGTTCAGCGGCTGTGACACAACCTCTTCATTTTTCCGTCAAGGCAAGGTCAAATTTATCAATACCCTAGCCAAAAATCCCGACCTCTTAAATGTTGTCTCGATTTTCCTCGATCTTAAAGCCACTCCTGACCAGGTTGCTGAGGCTGGAGCGAAGTTCATTGTTGCAGTATACTCAGGCATCAGAGGGCAATCTCTCAACCAACTGAGATTGCAACTTTTCCAGAGGGCACTCTCAAAAAACTCTTTCAACTTGGCATCGTTGCCCCCCAGTGAACTGGCCGCTCGCCAACATTCTTTCAGAGCGTTCTTGCAGGTGCAGATGTGGAGGGACCGACGGATCAATGCAGAGCAATGGGGATGGAAATCCGCCCCAGATGGTTTGATACCCATCCAAACCACTCAGCCTCCAGCACCCAAGGAATTGCTCAACTCCATTTTCTGCGCCTGCAAAAAAGGGTGCAAGAATGCATGCTCCTGTAGAAAAGCCGGCCTCAAGTGCTCAGCCATTTGTGCCCACTGCAAGGGGCATGCGTGCCTCAATTCTTTAAGTGAGCAACAAGACGAGGACGATCTGGAACAGCATGAAATCACCCTCGAGTCCTCTGAATTACAGTCCGAAGGGAGTGCGTCGGAAGACGAAGATGATCTGGAGGCAGAAGAGGGAGCAGCCGTAGAAGAGGAAAAAGAACAAGAACTTGATTCCGATGACGACTTTCCCGAACAAGCCTAAAACAAGTCTAAAAGAAGGCGTACCAGCTACGACATGTGATTTGGAAACTGTAAATTATCTTCACAATTTGTAGTAAATCCTGATAATCGTAGGCAGGATATGACGGCTGTCAACATCCCCTATTGATTGTAATGACCCATGTAATTAACCCCCTCTTAAATGTAATGACTCATTTAATTAATTTAAAATGCTTTGTTATAATCGTTCTCATTTTCTCTCCCCTGTACTGTTGATCATCTGGTACCTGATTAATGGTTGATCAGGTACTTGTAGTTACCTCCGTAATCAGATCTTGACTAAATTGAATCAAATATAATTGATGCATTAACTTTCACTTGAACTAATTAATGTTCAGACGAAGTATCCTACGTTGGGGTACCTGCGGAAATTTGGCACTATACGACCTTTTTTGGTATAAAATTCATATCTCAGCTTTACATCAAGCGAATTTCAAATTCTGAAAAGATTCTGATTGGGAATTAAATTTTCTACAACTTTAGCTCTATGATATATTTCAATTGGAGTAGTCATTTTCAACCTACAAGTGTTAGAATTGAAGGGTTGTCAACTTTTTAGAGGAGTTGGTAAAAATCTCCTATCTTTGACGGGCAATTGCGGCTGGAAAGCTGAACCGATTCCAATGACGTAGACGTCATTCGAAGCAAAATTCAATGGTCTTTAAAAAATGATTGGCTGATATTTTCTGTAAAATGCGTACTTTTTAAGTTATACACAAAAAAATGAAAAAAGTGCTAAAATTTCGCGCTCTTTAGGCTCTCAAATCTGAAGCACAACCTAAAAACCGTCGCAAACTCATATACCCGTTATTTAGGACCCCTAAGAGGGATTAAAATGATATCCAGCTCTCGAGCAATTTTTAGGGGCTAGAGCGCTAATATGCCTGGGCTAATGAATAAGACTTAAGGCAACACCGTACGCGTGTCATAGATGGTAGTACAGCACTCGTAGCGCCGCGTTATGCCTGTGCACATATAGTGAGAACCGCATATTTATTATCATTATCTCCCGAGAAAAAATCAAAAAATCTTAAGTGTCATTGAGTTATCTTATTTACCCATCAACAGTCGTAGTTCTGATTATTTTATGCAAATAAGCATTGAAACAAAATGAATTAATATTTACCTGTGTGGTAAATAGGTTTTACCCAAATTATTATCATAGTTAACCTTCATCATGATGTAATTTTATCATGACGAAATTTGATCCTGTTCTGAACATTTAGAAACAAAATAATAGCTTTTTATGATACAAGTTCGTAAAGTAGGACTTAAAGCACTTTATTTTCCTCTGGATTTATCTGAAGCGGTTCAGTGGTCTGTAATTTGGACCGTCTAGTAGACTTGTAAAGCGCATTTAAGTGATTGTAAGTGAAAATATCATGTACATTCTAATATTTTTTAAGCAAAAAATCTTGGTGAACAAAAAAGTAATTATCATTGATTTTCCACTCACCTGGCGCAAACTTCATGCCCATCCAGACGGAGAAAGGCATGCATCCATGGTGGATAACATGCAGAGTAGATAACTGGCTATTTTTCTTCCTCAAAATGAAAAATAGGGTATCGAAAAATTCCGTGAATTTCGAAAAATAGTACCACCAACACGTCCTTGCCATCTGAAAAAAACCAGTCTAGAAGTGTCTATAAGAAACAAAACGACGAAACTTACCCTTAAAGCCATTGGACTATTGGAGTAATCGACAGGCTGACACCTGAAGCTGTAGCTACCCCACCATCCACTCATCAAATACTGAAAAAAAAATATCACGATGAATGCACTGGAAAAATATGACTTCAATGTAGAGAAGTTTATTGAAAACCACATCTCTCGCATATTTTCTGATAATTAACAATTTATTGGTTGGATGGAAGAGCAAGCTCGAACCTAGTCTATGACTAGGTGAGAGACCGAATCCTGCCATTTGATAGTATTCATAGTTGTCCTGTTAAATATCTGTCTATGAACTTCATGTATGCTTCAGTATCAATAAAACCAATTATTATTATTATTGATGTAATTCTTACCACTCAAATGTGAATGCAATGACTCTAACACGAATACTACAACTGAAATGTGAATATTACGGCTCAAATGTGAATATAACTGCTCAAATGTGAATATTCCGACTCAAATGTTAATACTATGACTCAAATGTTACAATGCTACCACTCAAATGTGAATACTTTGACTCAAAAGTAACCAACTACGACTCTAATGTGAATATTATGACTCGAATGTGCATACTACGATTCAAATGTGAAAATTATGACACAAATGTGAATAATGCGACTCAAAATGTGAATAATACGACTAAATGTAAATAATACGACTTACAAATGAATACTTCGACTAAAATGTGAATACTATGACTCAAATCTGAATATAACGTGAATACTATGACTCAAATGTGAATAATACGACTCGAATGTGAATACTACGATTTAAATGTGAATATTACGACTCAAGTGTGAATACAACAACTGAAAAGTGAATATTACTATTCAAATAAGAATAACTCTATGACTCCAATGCAGAGAAATTGATTGAATACCACAACTCTAGCGAATTTTTTGAATATGAACAATTTTTCTACTACTGAAATGTGAATGCAACGACTCTAATATAAATATTTCCGCTCAAATGTGAATACTACGACTCAAATGTGAATACTTCGACTCAAAAGTGAACAGCGACTCTAAAATATTACGTCTCAGTTGTGAATATTACGACTACGAGATGTTTTTTCTCACAATTGTATATCTTCATCTTTGCATTTATTGTTTTATCTTTATATCTATGGTTTTATCGTTATACTTATCATTATAATAGATTTGTTTTTTTTATCGTACGATTGTGTTGGTCATCTTTGCAATACTACGATTCAAGTGTGAATACCACGACTCAAATGTGAATGCTATGACTCAAATGTGAATATTACCACTTTAGTGTGAATACTACATTTCAAATGTGAATACAATGACTCAAAAGTGAATATTACGATACAGATGTGAATATTACGACTCAAATATGAATACTATGACTTTAATGCCAGTAAATGATGTGAATACCATATTTCTTGATGTGAACGCTACTATTTAAATATCAATGCAACGACTCTAATGTGAATACTACAACTCAAATGTGAATATTACGACCCAAATATGAATACTACGACGTAAATGTAAATATTACGACTCAAATCTTAATACAACGACTCAAATGTGAATACTTCGATTCAAAAGTGAATAACTACGACTTGAATGTGAATACTAAGACGCAAATGTGAATATCACGACTAAAACGTGAAAACTACGACATTAGTGTAAATATTACGACTCAAATGTTAATATAACGACTCGAATGTGAATACTTCGTTTCAAAAGTGAATAACTACGATTCAAATGTGAATAGTACGACGCAAGTGTGAATAGTACGATTCAAATGTAAATACGACGTAAATGTGAATATTACGTCTCAAATGTTAATATAACGACTCAAATGTGAATACTTAGATTCAAAAGTAAATTACTACGATTCAAATGTGAATAATACCATGACTCAATACTACGTTTTTTTCTCTCTTTTGGATTGTCTTGGCTTGACGTACAGACGTAAAGACTTATATTGCTAATACTACGACCCAAATGGGAATGGAAATACTACGACCTAAATGTGAAAACTCCGACAGAAATGTCAATATTACGACTAAAAAGTTAATACTGCGACTCAAATGTAAATGGTTCGATATATATATATATATATATATATATATATATATATATATATATAATAATTTTGGCCAACTTTTTGGGTCAATACCCCTATGTGCGCCGTATGGGAGGCGTAGGATTATTTTCTGTTCGATTTTTGCCGACGAATCTCGTATAGTATCGGAAATTTACGAAAAGCTGGAATATTATTAATCCATTTTCATTTGGTTACTATAATACCAACACTACAAATATTTAACACATAACCAAAACACAGTTATCTTCACGTCTTAATTAGTTCGAGTTTTTTGTGACTAATATTATACAAGGTGCCCCAAAAGTCGACTTCAGTCCTTACGTACTCACCTCATAAAATATCCAAGCACTAAAAATAGTTTGTACTAGATTGTAGACGACCAGAAGGTTCCGAAGATCGAAAGGTTTTCTATTCTCCATCATCCTTGGTCCTAATACCGTGGAAAAGTATACGTAGAACGCACAAATTAGGATAGTTGGAACGGGGCTGGACATCATAGCCCAACCATTCACCCGAGGATCTGAAACAAAAAAATCACTTAGTTGGCAAAATGGTAGACTCAATTCGAGAAAATAGTTGTTCAACTATAACAGTGTTTTATTTCTTGTGAATATGTTGCTAAATCGGTGAATACAAGGCTTGTCAATATTTTTCAACATATAGCGGTACAATTCGAAGCTAAATCCCAAAGCATCTCAGACCCCGTATATTTCTTATCCCATGAGTGGAAAAATTTCTCGAAACACGTAAAATGATTTTGTTTAGGGGACATCTGTTGACGTATATTTGAGGCTAGAACGAGCAACCCTCTATTAGGGGGCGCTTCAATCCCTCAAAATTGAATAGGGGAGAGGGGTTGAGTGATACTTCATTTGAAAGATCTTGGAAGCCTCTTTACAACGGTGTATGAAAAACGTACATTTGATGAACCGTTTTCGCCAAAAATTAATTTTGTAGCTTGAATATTTGGTTATTTTTACAATGTACAATCCCAAGTTTATGAAGACCTTTTCACAAACTTAAAAATCTTCGCAAAATCACATTCTTAAAAAAAATTGAATTGTTTTATCATGCTCACAATAAAAAAAATCAAATCTGCGTTGTTAAATCAAATGTGCAAATTGTCCTCCAGTGACTTCCATACAATAATACATTTTTTCTACAACCACACTCCAAATAGTTATTTGTATGCTAAGGCCGCGAAATACCTTTTTAACGTACCGAAAGAACAGTTATCGCCGAGGCCGCTTGCGGCCGAGGCAAGATAATTTTGAGGTCGTTAAAAAGTTTCGCGGCCATGGCATACACACTATTTTTCGTGCAATCGTTAAAATTATTAAAATAGATAGTTGTAAATAAATATATTATTGCTCTAAAATCAACAGCAGTTCAATTTATTTAACAATATCACCGTGTGCTATGGAAATGATATGTTTCAATATATACAAAATATTTTGACAGTTCTTGTCAAAACGCAAAATGTCTGATACTGATAGCGATATTTCAGTACCTTCCACTCCTCCTGAACTCAAAAGCGTTGTAAATTCGGCGCTTTCCGTTTTAATACCCGAAACATCTAAACGGCAGTAGGAAAAATGTTACGGCGAGTTTAAAGATTGGTGTGACAAATTGAAAGTGACGTTTGGTTTCGCGGCCGTTGCTATGGGTAACGGACGCGAAATTAAATTTTGCGGACTGTGCTGAGAACGCTAAATACTGACTTCGCGTGCGATTGCACGAAAACATGCTTTTCTGCATAGTTTTACGTTCGCAAACATGATTATTTCTCACAATAATTGAAATTTGACATTAGTGTGCCGCAAAGTGACATTTCTGTGCCACAAAATGACATTTCTGTGCCAAAATTTTTCAGTACCTAATTTCTAAGCAATACAGTTTTCGTGACAGCAAGGTGAAAGTATATTTTGAAAATTCTGCATTTCGAAGAGATATTCGATCAGGCAACTTCAAGAATGAATAGACAAAGTCTATTGGTTTATATAATATGAGGGAAATTGTCGTACAAATTCAAAATATTCTGAACAAAAATCATAGACATCACTACTGCTGTCTCAAATACCCACATACACACTATCCATTGCTAGGCAACGGAGCAACATCTATCGAATCATTTGAATGTCAACAAACGTCAAGCATAAAATATTCGTAAAATATTCTTGTCCCGTCATTTTTTAATGAGATTGAACTAAAATGGATAGCGACAGTTCTGAAATTGAACATACTCCGCCAGAACTAAGAGAACAAGTTAATTCATTGTCATTGAATTTACTACCTTCAACTTTAAGAGGAAAATATAAGAATGAGTCACTGACATTTCATTCCGTCTTATAGTATAGTGTTATTTTTAGCAAAAAGGGTGTTGTAGAAAAGTATAGTGCTCGTGCCGCAACTTTTTCAAACTCGTGAGAAATTAGCACTTTTCTGCACTTGTTGCACACTACTATTCTCGAACTGATAAATAAAATAACAGCAAAACAGTTCCGTATGTTGCCCTAATTTTTTGTTCTTAGGTGTTTATCTGATTTTAAAGTTTCTTCGATAATTTCATGAATTAAATCAATCTGTTGAGTTACTACTTTGCTGATTTGTTTAAAATTTCAAAAAATATAGTGTACTTACACATTGCAAGGACGTGTTGAGCTGGTTAGCCTTTATTACCAAAATCAAAATTGTGCCCGAGCGGCTGCAAGGATATTTAATGGAATTCATATCAAAATTTGTGAAGACGAGTTCAGTAATGGATAAAAAAGGGCTTCCATTGGAATTGTGAATGATGAAGAAGCAGCTGTGGCGGTATTGGGACATGTCCAACTTATGCCAAACACGCAATCTGTACGACAACTGTCTGCAGCTTCCGGTATTAGCCAATCAAACGTTTTAAGAATTTTACATAAACACAAGTTCCATCCGTACAAAATTAAATTAATTCACGAATTAAATAATGATGACTGGGATCGAAGGCAAGAGTTTTGCGAAATTATGGCCGAGCGTTTCAACAATAACCCAAATTTCTTGTACAACGTTTGCTTTTCTGATGAATCCACCTTTTTACTTAATGGAGAGGTTCACCGGCATAATTGTAGAATTTGGAGCGATACAAATCCTCATGTATTTCGAGAAGCTCACACTCAACATCCGGAAAAGCTAAACGTTTGGGTAGGAATTTTGGGAGACCACCTAATTGGACCTCTGTTTATTCCTGGGAATTTAAATGGCGAAATTTATGTTGAAATGCTGGAAAATGCGATAGATCCGTTAATAACTGAACAATTAGAACACGATCCTATACTACTTGACCAACAATTGCATTTCCAACAAAACGGAGCTCCTCCTCACTACGCCGCACCAGTTCGCCAATACCTCAATTTGCAATATTCCGGTCGTTGGATTGGAAAAAGAGGTCCCATGGAGTGGCCTGCCCGATCTCCTGACCTGAACCCTCTGGACTTATTCTTGTGGGGACAGCCTGAAAATTTGGACGAACTACGCCAACGAATTGTAAATGAGTGTCGTCAAATAACTCCAATTATGCTGAACCATGTTAGAGACGGTTTTCAGTCAAGATTGTATTATTGTATGGAAGTCAATGGAGGACAATTTGAACATTTGATTTAAACACGTAGATTCGATTTTTTTGCTTGTAAGCATGATAAAACAATAAAAAAAATTAAGAATGTGATTTTTTGAAGATTGTTTAAGTTTGTACAAAGGGCTTAATAAATATGGGCTTACATTGTAAAAATAACCAAAATATTCAAGATGGCTCATTCGAGCTACAAAACTGATTTTTGCCGAAAACGGTTCATCAAATTCACGTTTTTCATACACTGTTGTAAGGAGGCTTCCAAGACCTTTCAAATGAAGTATCACTCAACCCTTCTCCCCTATTTAATTTTGAGGGATGGAAGCGCCCCCTATTAGGGGGTTGCTCGTTCAAGCCTCAAATATACGTCTAAAGATGTCCCCCAAACAAAATTATTCAACGTGTTTCGGGAAATTTTTCCACTCATATAAGAAATATACGGGGTGGCTCGTCTGAGATGGAACACCCTGTATAATAATAATGATAATGGGTAATAATAATAATAAGTGCAGTCTTGCCAGACGTACTTTGAACTGGTAATAAATTCGTTATTTCAAATGGAAAACCCTGTATATTTCCGGGTATACCTTTCTCCGACCATTTTCGAGATAACCAGTTAAATATTTTTCCAAATTTTTGTGCATTGAAGAATAACAATTTGTTGAAAATGTCATTTTACAAATCATTGTAGCGTCATGTCCTCTCATGTCTGTCATATCATCTCAGTTTCAGCATACAGGGTGGCTCAAAACTTAGTCTCTATCGAAGACTCATGAAAATTACAGAATCTCAGTGTTCCGTATTAGTTTAAATTTCTACCGAAATATTGAAAGACGTGGCAACGTTGCTTTTTTTCGGGACGGCGTGTGTGTGACTAGAAGAGAGAATCTACGAAAATTAGTCAGTTGAAAATAAATTCGGTTCGTGATAATTTGGAAGTTGTTAAAAGCGAAATTCGGCATTTTCCTTGTCCATTTTCACCATCCTATAATTTCCTTAGTGCCAGCACATGACTTCTGATGGATTCGGAGCCATTAGCAGTTTGGTATGTTATAAATTATTTCATCATAAACGAAAATAATTGCAACACTCACTTTTATCATATGGAACATACTGTATATTATTACTCATTTGGAAAATTGAAACATTTTCCTACTGTCCAATGAAAAACTTATACAGGTTATTAATGAATCAATCAAACTATAAGGTAATTCAACAAATGACGCTTTGAAGGCAGCTGAAAAAAATGAAATTATCTTCCAAAGTTAAATGGGACTACTAAATTGTGAACAACCTTGAGAATCTATTGATAGTCCTGATTTCTTCATAAACTATTAAGTACGCACACTAAATATGTGTTATTATTTTTTAATTAGCAGAAACCGTTAAACAGAGTTCGACTCGAAAAAAAATAGATAACATCATAATTTTAATAATTTGTTACGCTCTTTACGATTTTATATTAAACAGCGTGACAATTACAAAACATACAATCGGCTATACCTAGAGAAAGAAAGGAGAAATTAAGAATTGCTCGTAACTGTAATGGCGAAATCGAAGGGGGCTCCAATTGAGGTAACAATAAATACCACAAAGCCGAAGGTGTTCCTGGTATTATGTTATATTTTGTTCTTTTTCTCCGAAAAAATATCTTTAAACTAATAATTGTTGGACCTCCCTGTATTTTCTTGCATATTTTAATTCCTTAAAAAAAAGAAGTTGACTGCTGTATCTCTATACCAAAACTCTCGCCATTTTTGAGATATTCAACTTTTGCCCAAAATGCAACTACATATGTTTAAACTGTCCCTTAGACGGCCTGCAAATCAACTATCTCTCGGTATCATATCATATTTGGGCCTTTGGATAGTCTATATAAAGAAATTGAATTTGGCTTAGCATTTCTGAAGGAGATTTCTGAATGTTTTTTCAAAAAGTGTAAACTGCCCCTTAAATGGCCTGCAAATCAACCATCTTTTAGTACATCATTCTAGGGCTCTTCAGTTGTCTAAATAAAGAATATGAACTCGGCTAAACATTTCTAGAGAGGTTTCAGAATGATTTTCCAAAAATCGGCAGGTGTAAACTGCCCCTTAACGGCCTGCAAATCATACATCTCTCGGTCTATCATCTTTGGGAATTTCGATAGTGTATATACAGAAATTGAATTTCACTAAACATTTCTGAAGGAGGTTTCTGAATGTTTTTTCAAAAATCAACAAGTGTAAACTGCCCCTGAGACCTCTGCAAATCAACTATTTCTCAATACATCATTCTCGGGCTTTTCAGTAGTCTAAATACAGAAAATGAACTTGGTTAAACATTTCTGGAGAGGATTCAGAATGATTTCCCAAAAATCGGCTAGTATAAACTGCCCCTTAGACGACCTGCAAATCAACCATCTCTCGGTATATCATCTTTAGGCTTTTCGATTGTCTATATACAGAAACTGAATTTGGCTTAACATTTCTGAGGAAGGTTTTAGAATGATTTTCCAAAAATCGGTTATTGTAAACTGCCCGTTATACGGCCTGAAAATCAACCATCTCTAGGTATAATTGAACAAAGAAAATTTTTACTTCTCTTCTCTTTTTAAATACCTACTATTTTACCTTTTACATCCTACTGTTATTTTACTAAACAATCCTTGTTTTCTAAACATATACTCCCTTATATTACGTAATTGAAAATTATTAATATATATTAAACATCTCTATTATTGTTATTATTATGTATATTGTTATATTATTATTGATATCATTATTACACAAATATTTTTTATTCCAATTTCTCATACCGAAACAAGTGTGTACACACTTATCGGATTTTACACAAATGTAAATTTTTTTCTTTTTTATTTTGTATTATCTATATATTATGTGAATAAAGCGTATTTATTATTATTATTATACCATCTTTGGGCTTTTCGATGGTCTTTATACACAAATTGAATTTGGCTCAACATCTCTGAGGAAGGTTTTAGAATGATTTTCCAAAAACCGGCAGGTGTAAACGGCCCCTTAGACGGCCTGCAAATCAACCATCTCTCGGTATATCATCTTCGGGCTTCTCGATAGTCTATATACAGAAATTAAATTTGGATAAACATTTCTGATGAAGGTTTCAGAATGATTTTCCAAAAATCGGATAGTGTAAACTGCCCCTTAGACGGCCTGCAAATCAACGATCTCTAGGTATATCATCTTTGGGCTTTTCGATAGTGTACATACGGAAATTAAATTTGGCTCAACATCTCTGAGGAAGGTTTTAGAATGATTTTCCAAAAATCGGCTAGTGTAACTGCCCCTCAGACGGCCTACAAATCAACCATCTCTTAGTATACCATTCTAGGGCTCTTCAGTTGTCTAAATAAAGAATATGAACTCGGCTAAACATTTCTGGAGAGGTTTCAGAATGATTTTCCAAAAATCGGCAAGTGTAAACTGCCCCTTAGACGGCCTGCAAATCAACTATCTCTCGGTCTGTCATCTTTGGGCTTTTTGATATCTATATAGGTACATAAATTGAATTTGGTTAAACATTTCTGAGGGATGCTTCTGAATGTTTTTTCAAAAATCGACGAGTGTAAACTGCCCCTTGGACGGCCTGCAAATCAACCATCTCTTGGTACATTATTCTCGGGATTTTCAGTAGTCTATATACAAGAAACGAACTTGGCTAAACATTTATAAGGGAGGTTTCAGAATGATTTTCCAAAAATCGGCCAGTGTAAACTGCCCTTTAGACAACATGCAAACCTTTCAACCTTGCAAACATTGAACCTCATTCGGATCATAAGCCGAATTTAAATGAAGAGATAGAACGGCTGCTAACTTCACACCGGTTGAAATGATTTTAATTTGTGTTTTTGAATCTACTGAAAAGTAAGAATATCGAAAATTTGCCAATATGGCGCTGTTCGGCAGTGTCAAAGGCATTGCTATATATTGAAAATTATCATTAAACAATTGACTCGTTAGTGTACACCTTATCATAGTGTGCCTTCTTATCAAACTTTTTCGCTGAATTATTATTGCGGTAATTCCTTTTCGGGACAATTACCAGCCAACAATCTTTGAACTAGCTGATTGTACCACAAAAACTATCGCAAAATTATCGAAAAGTACGCAAATTTGGTTTAAATTGGAGTCATCGTTCGAACAATTGTATTTTTTTTAACAAAACGAAAAACGTTATCAGCTCATTAGTAATACTTATAACTAATATTGTTTTCAAACTCCAGCACAATGACCGATAAATTATGTATTCTTCAATTTTCTATGCATGTGACCTGAGCAACAAGGAAAATCAGCTGGGAATAGTATATTGTGCAACAAGTGCAGAAAAGTGCTAATTTCTCACGTGTTACACACTATACTTTTTCTACAACACCCTTTTTGCTAAAAATAATACTATACTATAAGACGGAATGAAATATCAGTGACTCATTCTTATATTTTCCTCTTGAAGTTGAAGGTAGTAAATTCAATGACAATGAATTAACTTGTTCTCTTAGTTCTGGCGGAGTATTTTCAATTTCAGAACTGTCGCTATCCATTTTAGTTCAATCTCATTAAAAAATGACGGGACAAGAATATTTTACGAATATTTTATGCTTGACGTTTGTTGACATTCAAATGATTCGATAGATGTTGCTCCGTTGCCTAGCAATGGATAGTGTGTATGTGGGTATTTGAGACAGCAGTTGTTATGTCTATGATATTTGTTCAGAATATTATGAATTTGTACGACAATTTCCCTCATATTATATAAACCAATAGACTTTGTCTATTCATTCTTGAAGTTGCCTGATCGAATATCCCTTCGAAATGCAGAATTTTCAAAATATATTTTCAACTTGCTGTCACGAAAACTGTATTGCTTAGAAATTAGGTACTGAAAAATTTTGGCACAGAAATGTCACTTTGTGGCACAGAAATGTCACTTTGCGGCACACTAATGTCAAATTTCAATTATTGTGAGAAATAATCATGTTTGCGAACGTAAAACTATGCAGAAAAGCATGTTTTGGAGAGTGGTTGTAGAAAAAATATTTTTAAACGGCTTCAAAACATGATGAGACCCATACCATTACAGTTTTTTCATTATTGTGTCCTCTGATTTTCTAACTCCAGCAAAATCATCTAAAATAGTGATACGGGGATGAATCACATCATATTCGACTCGTATGAATTGACTGACATGAATATTTCCCTGGTACCAATATTTAATGTCCACGTAATTCGAAAACATTGATTAACATTAAAATTTCGCAATTTTTCGATTCTCCCATTTTGTAACTCCAGCACAATGACCAATAAATGCAAAGGGGTGATATATTCCTCAATTTTCTTCCCATGTGATCTGAGCAGCAAAGAAAAATCAGTTGAGAAAATATTTTTGAACGACTTCAATACGTGATGAGACCGAAAACAGAACAATGTTTCCATTATTGTTCAAGCTGTCGAAGTGGCAATGATGTTCAATGAACACGACAAATTTATTTCATAGAATGGACTTAATCCGTTTACTTACAGCATAATCATAACGGAAATAATTTTACCTACTGAGTGGAGAGAAACAGTCAATCAATACCAACGAGAACAAAAAGTTACTCTGCCCTTTACCACACTCCTAGGTGCATGGTCCGATAGCGAATTCTCTTCGTCACAAAGATTTCTGAACTAAAGTTTTGCAAAAGCAGCTTGGTTATCGAAATGCTCATCTAGGAGTGAAAATACTTGTGTGGGAAAAAGTACTATCTTTTTCTCATTGAATGTCACTTTAGGCGTCCAGTATCACCCCTTTGAATTTTTCGTTAAATGGGAGAATCGAAAGATTGCGTTATTTCTTATTTCAAAGTTAATAAATCTTTTCATATTACGTAAATTTTATTAAAAATTAATACCAAGAATGTTCACGTCAGTTATTTCCGAATATAAGTACATCCCTGTATCAATATTTCAGACGATTGTGCTGGAGGTAGAAAATCAGAGTGCCGAATAATGGTGACATTTTTATGCTTTCGGTCTCATCACGTTTTGAAGACGGTTAAAATGATTTCCTCAAAGCATTTTCTTCGCTGCTCAGATCACATGAGTAGAAAATTGTAGAATACATCATCTCTTTGCATTTATCGGTCATTGTGCTGGAGTTAGGAAATAGGAGATTCGAAATATTGCGAAATTTGAAAGTTAATCAATGCTTTCGAACTACGTGGACATTGAATATTAGTACCAGGAAAATATTCATGCCGTCATGTAACGCTCCTCTAACGCGTCACAAGATTTTGGCGGTCGCCATGACACACCAAGTATTCGACTCCGGCCAGACTCGAGTGGAGATGGGAATGGGTGGATAATTTTTTTTTTATAGGGCGCCAGGTGACTTCTCCCTTCGAATACTCTTACCGCTCTAAACCACAAATCACCTAAATTGAATTAGTGCAGGTATGTCAGGTTATACCTCCAATAAATCAGGAAAGCAAAGAAAAGCAAAAATATAACCTCACAAAATTAACCTTACAATAACTTCAAAAATTACACAAAATTATTTGTCATATGAGGTGCTTCCATGCACAATTATCATTTAAGGAAAATTTACCAAATCAAAATGAGTAGAAATTAAAGTTTTCAAATAAATCTAATCACCCGGAATACCAAATTAATCGTTGGCATAAAAAGATACTTTTACTCTCAGTATTTTAGCTTGGGCCCAAACCTAATAACCGGTATATTGTTAAACGAAAATGTCGGGACAACTTAATTTCCACTATACAGTATCAAGAAAACTAAAATATATACGTTTAAGAAAAAGCCAAATTTCAAAATTTTCTGTTCAAAGCAAAGTCTACTTGCGTAACCAGGATAACTTTTTTGGTTCACAGTCTGGGTTTCGACGATCCAGAACAACGTTGTACTCGAATCACCAACGTAGGATAAGGCGTATCCTCGCTGCCGTCGTTTAAAACCAGGCGTAGAATAAAACGTATCCTTCAGGCCGTGGAATAAAACCAAATGTAGTACAAGACGTATCTTTCCTGACGTGGAATAAAACCATTTAAAGAAATAAATAAATCCCAATCAGCCTCAAAACTACCATTTGAAAATTAATCCTGAAGTTCACGGACTTCGTGTACATCTTGGCAACATTGTATTTCGAAAAGGCGTGTCGAACAATAGATATAATATAGTTGTACCATGTGAAAAGGAATTCCGAAATTTATAAATTTTTCATACATCTTGGCAACGTTGCATTCCGAAAATCATGCTGAACGCTATAAATAATATAGATGTATCATTGAGAAGGAAATCTGAAATTCACGGATTTCTTTACATCTTGACAACATTGCATTGCAAAAAAAAATTGTATCGAACAGTACCAATAATATAGATGTACCATGTGAAAGTTATTTTGAAATTTACGGATTTCCTGTACAACTTGGCAACATTGCATTAAAAAAAATCATATCGATCAATAAAAATAATATAAGTGTACCATGTGTAAAGGAATTATGAAATTTACAGATTTCTTGTACAACTTGGCAACATTGCTTTTAAAAAAATCATATTGATCAATAAAAATAATATAGGTGAACCATGTGTAAAGGAATTATGAAATTTACAGATTTCTTGTACAACTTGGCAACATTGCATTACTAAAAATCGTATCGAACAATGAAAATAATATAGATCATCCATGTGAAAGTTATTCTGTAAGTCTTGGACTTTTTGTACACTTGGCAACATTGTACAAAAAAATAAAAATGGATGCAAAAAAAAATCAAAAACAATGAAATGTAAGTTGAACATTTCCAAAATGATGAGTATTCCCCAATATTAATAGTTCTGAGAACAAAAAGACAACACCGTACCACTACCGTGAAATGTAGCATTGAATAGTCAATCAAATTCCACCCAAAACTCGACAAGTCGTTGCCGAATGAACCACAAAATGAAATTGACCAACTTATTCAACATTGTTCAAAAAAAGAAAAATTGATTGAACTAGAAGTGATGTGAGCCGTACTCGCAAAATCGAACGGCTCACGTTTACACCAGAGTGTATAAAAGATACACTACTGTCTCCCAATAATCATCACGGTAATTAATAATTATAGAAAATCAAAAATTACCTTCGATCCTCGAAGTGTTTCAGAGATAAAAATGTCTACAATCAGTGAGTTCTATTCACGTGTTCTTATTTCAAGAAGGGTGACGTCCAACGCAAAAATTCTCAAAATTCCAACAGTATTGCGCTTCGTGCGTAACTTCTACAATGAACAAAAATTAGATTCGCTATTGAATTACTAGTTAAGAGACTTTGATGGAATGTATCTAATGAACGAACTACTCACGGGGAAGTCGTCGATGATCCTCTAACGAGTTTGAACTGACCTGCCCTAGACCAACAGATTCAACAACATACGACTAGGTACAGTTCCATATATTGGAATTATTTGGATTAATCCTCTTATGAGGTGTTATTTTCTCAACACGGCTCCACAAAAATTCCTTTACGACGAACTTTTTTTTAACCATGACATTGTTAACATAGATACGATTCGCAGTTATTATATTATTTTTTCTAGTAAAATCTCGAATCTTCTAGAAGTATTGAAGGTTTGACACATATTTGTCATCCTTCTTCTCATCTGTCAGTTTCACGTAGAAAAAACTAAATGTCAAAATGACAGCTGTACATCATAACTTCCGGAAACATGACACAAAAAGGAAATGACAAATGGCGACTAACTGGATGGAAAAATTAATCAATCAGTTCAATTCACAGGGTGTTGCAGCTGATTTAGTGGTAGAAATTTATTCATCCTTGCGTTAGTTGATACTGTGATTTTGGAAACAAAAAATTGAGCGTTACAGTCAATTCATACGAGTCGAATATGACGTGATTAATCCCCGTATCAGTATGTTAGATGATTGTGCTGGAGTTAGAAAATCAGAGGAAACAATAATGAAAAAATCGTTATGCTATCGGTCTCATCACGTTTTGAAGCCGTTTAAAAATATTTCCTCAGCTGATTTTTCTTGCTGCTCAGACCACATGAGTAGAAAATTGTAGAATACATCACCTCTTTGCATTTATCGGTCATTGTGGTGGAGTTAGAAAATGTGAGATTCGAAATATTGCGAAATTTTAAAGTTAATCAATGTTTTCGAATTACGTGGTCATTGAATATTAGTACCAGGGAAATATTCATGCCAGTCAATTCATACGAGTCGAATATGATGTGATTCATCCCGGTATCAGTATGTTAGATGATTGTGCTGGAGTTAGAAATCTTTATTCCTTGAGTAACCTATTGTTTTCAATCTTTAATTCGAATCCTTTGTATTGGAAAAGCTCTATTAAACTCGTCAGGTAGACTATTGTAAAAAATGAAGAACAAACTTAAATCCCAGTAGAATACAAATTAAATTCCCATCGATAAAGACACATTTAGGACTGGAGGACCTCGTGGAGGACAATGAACACATAGATCAGCTGGCTAGAGTTTGTGTTGAATGAGGCGAAAACATTGGTCATCAATCACGTGCAACTGATTTTTTTGAAACAGAGTTTAACATGGTCATTCAGCTGGGGTAAATACTACATTTCATTATTACTATTTACTAAAGAAGTTTTTTACCATAACTCTGTATCAGACTGAAGATGGATTCCGCCGAATCCGAAGCGTGTATCCCCGTTTAACGGCACTCGTTGTTGATTACATCTATACTACTCCACTTTGAGCTGAAATGGATTTCTGCCAGGGATTAGAAAAAGGTAACGTGATGGGTCACCTTGTATAACGAACCATACCCATTCAGCTGGACCACAGTGTACAACAATTTCGTGCTTCTGTCAATATCCCCGAGGCACAAAGCTGCTGAATACACGAAATTAATCTACCTTGACCTTCTAACGTCATGACATTGAGTTTATTGCAAACCAGCAGACTACCTCGAATATTTTGAAACGACGACAATGTTATGCAATAATTTTCTTTGTTCTCCTCCGTTATGTAAATTACTTGGTTTATACGCAGACTGGAACTAAACTGCCAGGAACATAAATTTTGATGGCTATAGAGAAATTAACGAAATTTTTATTGGACCGGTATCTAAATAGCTAGTTTGTTGGCGCGGAATTCAGGAACTCTTTGTAAATCTTCCGGGTGTCCTTCAATATTGGCAATGACTTGTAACGATATAATCGTTAAATTTGTTTTATCTTTATACCCTCTCAGTACAGTTCAATAATAGTTATTTATGCAACAAGTGCAAAAAGTAAGTGTTTATTGCACTCGACGTGAAATTGTCCGACGAGGCCGTCAGGCCAAGTTGAACAACACGTTGAGTACAATTGACTATTTTTGCACGAGTTGCATACCATGCTTTTCCTACGTTTGTGCAAAAACCAAAAACTGTTTCATTCAGGCGATACTAAAGTGTAAATCTAGCTGCTAAAATAATATAATAAAATTCAAAGAAACAAATTTTATTTTTATTAAATTGAATTTTCTAGTAATGTTGTAATTCCAGTATGAAATAAATATGATTGACAATAATATAAAATATGCAACTGTTTAAAACGTAATACAATCTCATAGAATGGGCTGAATATGGCGTCGATTTGACTTTTATGTTTGTCATGAAAACAGAACGCTGTATCAGAATGACAGATGAGTGCAATAAAGATTTTATTGCACTCAGTGCAATAAAGAACCAGTTCTTCCACTGAATACAGTTCAATGAATTTTGTTTTCAGCATAAACGTAGAAAAACTATTATTATATGATTGCGATATTCCATTTCAGACTACCCATGCATTCACCACATTTCTGTAGATTTTTATTTGTATGATTATGAGAGTTCCCTTTTATTATGTATTCTTTTCTTTTGGATTCCTGCCATAAATTGTAAAGTTTCTTGAGATAGTGTTGTGTAAATAAAAAAAAAACAGTTTTCACAAATCTGAATAAGAAGTATTACTACATGGCATGGTTGAAACAAGGAAATATATCCATTCGGCATTCACTTCGTTCTAAAAGGATTACCAAAATACCAACACAAACTACCTTCTTTATAGTTTAACCACTTTTAAGATAAAAGTCGATATAGAATATTCAATCTTCTGTTCGAAATGAAAGATTTCATATTTGCGATTTATAGGTTCTTAGGATAAACCTCTTTTTTTAAATGCCATTTTTTGGTCTCTTGCTCGAAATCATTGGTTCGAAAATGAATCTGAAAATTGATAATAGTGTGTATTCAACATCATGATTATGATATCATCCAGGATTACTACCAATTTAGAAAAATTTACTACCACAATTTAAGTCTAAAATTTATTGAAAAAGAAACCGGAGTGAAACTGGCAAGACGGCATCGCCAGCAAGACGGACAGCGCTACGCTTCGATGAAGTTGTACCCGGTATCGCGGCGGAGTATGGGTAGTCATTGAATCACGTTAATTTTTGTCCGTGTTGATGAAATATTATTATATGAACCTGCTGAAGAGACAAGAACCGATCACATATTCAAAGCAGTATAATTAATTGTTACAAAGAAAACTCTTCATTGAACTGATGAAATAGAAGTTGATTTTGTTTACCTCATTTGATCTCCTCCCATAATGTTTCTGACTTCAAATAACATCTTGTTGCATTTTATTCATAGTGAATAATGAAACATGATCTATTGAATACGATGAATGTGAAATTTGATTTTGTAGCATTCATTTGACGTCCTTCCCTCTTTCTAGAAAAATTGGAAAAAAATGTTTCTGCCTGTCAATATCATCTTGTTGGGATTTTTATCGTGAATAATATTACGAAAGGATGTGTTGAATACGTTGAATGTGAAATTTGATTTTGTAGCATTCATTTGACCCCCTTCCCCCACTCAAGAAAAAATTTAAAAAATGTTTCTGTCCTTCAAAATCATCTTGCTGGAATTTTTTTCGTGAGGAATGTTGAGAAATGAAGTGTTGAATACGTTGAGTGTGAAATTTGATTTTGTAGCATTCATTTGACCCCCTTCCGCCACTCAAGAAAAAATTAAAAAATGTTTCTGAGTTTCAAAATCAGCTTGCTGGGATTTTTTTCGTGAGGAATGTTGAGAAATGAAGTGTTGAATACGTCGAATGTGAAATTTGATTTTGTAGCATTCATTTGACCCCCTTCTCCCACTCTAGAAAAAATGAATAAAATGTTTCTGCCTTTCAAAATCATTTTTCTGGAATTTTTTTCTTGAGGAATGTTGAGAAATGAAGTGTTGAATACGTCGAATGTGAAATTTGATTTTATAGCATTCATTTGACCCCCTTCCCCCACTCTAGAAAAAATGAAAAAAATGTTTCTGCCCTTCAAAATCATCTTGCTGGGATTTTTTTCGTGAGGAATGTTGAGAAATGAAGTGTTGAATACGTCGAATGTGAAATTTGATTTTGTAGCATTCATTTGACCCCCTTCCCCCACTCTAGAAAAAATGAAAAAATTGTTTCTGCCTTTCAAAATCATCTTGTTGGGATTTTTTCAGTGGAGAATGTTGAGAAATGAAGTGGTGAATACGTTGAATGTGAAATTTGATTTTGTAGCATTCATTTGACCCCCTTCCCCCACTCTAGAAAAAATGAATAAAATGTTTCTGACTTTCAAAATCATCTTGTTGGGATTTTTTCAGTGGAGAATGGTGAGAAATGAAGTGGTGAATACGTCGAATGTGAAATTTGATTTTATAGCATTCATTTGACCCCCTTCCCCCACTCTAGAAAAAATGAAAAAAATGTTTCTGCCCTTCAAAATCATCTTGCTGGGATTTTTTTCGTGAGGAATGTTGAGAAATGAAGTGTTGAATACGTCGAATGTGAAATTTGATTTTATAGCATTCATTTGACCCCCTTCCCCCACTCTAGAAAAAATGAAAAAATTGTTTCTGCCTCTCAAAATCATCTTGTTGGGATTTTTTCAGTGGAGAATGTTGAGAAATGAAGTGGTGAATACGTTGAATGTGAAATTTGATTTTGTAGCATTCATTTGACCCCCTTCCCCCACTCTAGAAAAAATGAATAAAATGTTTCTGACTTTCAAAATCATCTTGTTGGGATTTTTTCAGTGGAGAATGGTGAGAAATGAAGTGGTGAATACGTTGAATGTGAAATTTGATTTTGTAGCATTCATTTGACCTCCTTCCCCCACTCTAGAAAAAATGAAAAAAATGTTTCTGCCCTTCAAAATCATCTTGCTGGGATTTTTTTCGTGAGGAATGTTGAGAAATGAAGTGTTGAATACGTCGAATGTGAAATTTGATTTTGTAGCATTCATTTGACCCCCTTCCCCCACTCTAGAAAAAATGAATAAAATGTTTCTGCCTTTCAAAATCATTTTTCTGGAATTTTTTTCTTGAGGAATGTTGAGAAATGAAGTGTTGAATACGTTGAATGTGAAATTTGATTTTGTAGCATTCATTTGACCCCCTTCCCCCACTCTAGAAAAAATGAATAAAATGTTTCTGCCTTTCAAAATCATTTTTCTGGAATTTTTTTCTTGAGGAATGTTGAGAAATGAAGTGTTGAATACGTCGAATGTGAAATTTGATTTTATAGCATTCATTTGACCCCCTTCCCCCACTCTAGAAAAAATGAAAAAAATGTTTCTGCCCTTCAAAATCATCTTGCTGGGATTTTTTTCGTGAGGAATGTTGAGAAATGAAGTGTTGAATACGTCGAATGTGAAATTTGATTTTGTAGCATTCATTTGACCCCCTTCCCCCACTCTAGAAAAAATGAAAAAATTGTTTCTGCCTTTCAAAATCATCTTGTTGGGATTTTTTCAGTGGAGAATGTTGAGAAATGAAGTGGTGAATACGTTGAATGTGAAATTTGATTTTGTAGCATTCATTTGACCCCCTTCCCCCACTCTAGAAAAAATGAATAAAATGTTTCTGACTTTCAAAATCATCTTGTTGGGATTTTTTCAGTGGAGAATGGTGAGAAATGAAGTGGTGAATACGTCGAATGTGAAATTTGATTTTATAGCATTCATTTGACCCCCTTCCCCCACTCTAGAAAAAATGAAAAAAATGTTTCTGCCCTTCAAAATCATCTTGCTGGGATTTTTTTCGTGAGGAATGTTGAGAAATGAAGTGTTGAATACGTCGAATGTGAAATTTGATTTTATAGCATTCATTTGACCCCCTTCCCCCACTCTAGAAAAAATGAAAAAATTGTTTCTGCCTCTCAAAATCATCTTGTTGGGATTTTTTCAGTGGAGAATGTTGAGAAATGAAGTGGTGAATACGTTGAATGTGAAATTTGATTTTGTAGCATTCATTTGACCCCCTTCCCCCACTCTAGAAAAAATGAATAAAATGTTTCTGACTTTCAAAATCATCTTGTTGGGATTTTTTCAGTGGATAATGGTGAGAAATGAAGTGGTGAATACGTTGAATGTGAAATTTGATTTTGTAGCATTCATTTGACCTCCTTCCCCCACTCTAGAAAAAATGAAAAAAATGTTTCTGCCCTTCAAAATCATCTTGCTGGGATTTTTTTCGTGAGGAATGTTGAGAAATGAAGTGTTGAATACGTCGAATGTGAAATTTGATTTTGTAGCATTCATTTGACCCCCTTCCCCCACTCTAGAAAAAATGAATAAAATGTTTCTGCCTTTCAAAATCATTTTTCTGGAATTTTTTTCTTGAGGAATGTTGAGAAATGAAGTGTTGAATACGTTGAATGTGAAATTTGATTTTGTAGCATTCATTTGACCCCCTTCCCCCACTCTAGAAAAAATGAAAAAAATGTTTCTGACTTTCAAAATCATCTTGTTGGGATTTTATCAGTGGAGAATGGTGAGAAATGAAGTGTTGAATACGTTGAATGTGAAATTGGATTTTGTAGCTTTCATTTGACCCCCTTCCCCCACTTTAGAAAAAATGAAAAAATGTTTCTGCCTTTCAAAATCATCTTGCTGGGATTTTTTTCGTGAAGAATGATGAGAAATGAAGGGTTGAATACGATGAATGTGAATTTTGATTTTGTAGCATTCATTTGACCCCCTTCCCCCACTCTAGAAAAAATGAAAATATTGTTTCTGCCTTTCAAAATCATCTTGTTGGGATTTTTTCAGTGGAGAATGTTGAGAAATGAAGTGTTGAATACGTTGAATGTGAAATTTGATTTTGTAGCATTCATTTGACCTCCTTCCCCCAATCTAGAAAAAATGAAAAAAAAAATTCGGCCTTTCAAATGGTCAAATGAATGCTACAAAATCAAATTTCACATTCAACGTATTCAACACTTCATTTCTCAACATTCCTCACGAAAAAAATCCCAGCAAGATGATTTTGAAAGGTAGAAACATTTTATTCAGTATTTCTAGAGTGGGGGAAAGGGGTCAAATGAATGCTACAAAATCAAATTTCACATTCAACGTATTCAACACTTCATTTCTCACCATTCTCCACTGAAAAAATCCCAACAAGATGATTTTGAAAGTCAGAAACATTTTTTTCAATTTTTCTAGAGTGGGGGAAGGGGTTCAAATGAATGCTACAAAATCAAATTTCACATTCAACGTATGCAACACTTCATTTCTCACCATTCTCCATTGAAAAAATCCCAACAAGATGATTTTGAAAGTCAGAAACATTTTTTAAATTTTTTCTAGAGTGGGGGAAGGGGGTCAAATGAATGCTACAAAATCAAATTTCACATTCAACGTATTCATCACTTCATTTCTCAACATTCCTCACGAAAAAAATCCCAGAAAGATGATTTTGAAAGGCAGAAACATTTTATTAATTTTTTTCTAGAGTGGGGGAAGGGGTTCAAATGAATGCTACAAAATCAAATTTCACATTCAACGTATTCAACACTTCATTTCTCACCATTCTCCACTGAAAAAATCCCAACAAGATGATTTTGAAAGTCAGAAACATTTTTTTCAATTTTTCTAGAGTGGGGGAAGGGGTTCAAATGAATGCTACAAAATCAAATTTCACATTCAACGTATGCAACACTTCATTTCTCACCATTCTCCATTGAAAAAATCCCAACAAGATGATTTTGAAAGTCAGAAACATTTTTTAAATTTTTTCTAGAGTGGGGGAAGGGGGTCAAATGAATGCTACAAAATCAAATTTCACATTCAACGTATTCATCACTTCATTTCTCAACATTCCTCACGAAAAAAATCCCAGAAAGATGATTTTGAAAGGCAGAAACATTTTATTAATTTTTTTCTAGAGTGGGGGAAGGGGTTCAAATGAATGCTACAAAATCAAATTTCAGATTCTACGTATGCAACACTTCATTTCTCACCATTCTCCATTGAAAAAATCCCAACAAGATGATTTTGAAAGTCAGAAACATTTTTTAAATTTTTTCTAGATTGGGGGAAGGGGGTCAAATGAATGCTACAAAATCAAATTTCACATTCAACGTATTCATCACTTCATTTCTCAACATTCCTCACGAAAAAAATCCCAGAAAGATGATTTTGAAAGGCAGAAACATTTTATTAATTTTTTTCTAGAGTGGGGGAAGGGGTTCAAATGAATGCTACAAAATCAAATTTCAGATTCTACGTATGCAACACTTCATTTCTCACCATTCTCCATTGAAAAAATCCCAACAAGATGATTTTGAAAGTCAGAAACATTTTTTAAATTTTTTCTAGAGTGGGGGAAGGGGGTCAAATGAATGCTACAAAATCAAATTTCACATTCAACGTATTCATCACTTCATTTCTCAACATTCCTCACGAAAAAAATCCCAGAAAGATGATTTTGAAAGGCAGAAACATTTTATTAATTTTTTTCTAGAGTGGGGGAAGGGGTTCAAATGAATGCTACAAAATCAAATTTCAGATTCTACGTATGCAACACTTCATTTCTCACCATTCTCCATTGAAAAAATCCCAACAAGATGATTTTGAAAGTCAGAAACATTTTTTAAATTTTTTCTAGAGTGGGGGAAGGGGGTCAAATGAATGCTACAAAATCAAATTTCACATTCAACGTATTCATCACTTCATTTCTCAACATTTCTCACGAAAAAAATCCCAGAAAGATGATTTTGAAAGACAGAAACATTTTATTAATTTTTTTCTAGAGTGGGGGAAGGGGTTCAAATGAATGCTACAAAATCAAATTTCAGATTCTACGTATGCAACACTTCATTTCTCACCATTCTCCATTGAAAAAATCCCAACAAGATGAGTTTGAAAGTCAGAAACGTTTTTTTTTCATTTTTTCTAGAGTGGGGGAAGGGGGTCAAATGAATGCTACAAAATCAAATTTCACATTCATCGTATTCAATAGATCATGTTTCATTATTCACTATGAATAAAATGCAACAAGATGTTATTTGAAGTCAGAAACATTATGGGAGGAGATCAAATGAGTGATACAAAATCAACTTCTATTTCATCAGTTCAATGAAGAGTTTTCTTTGTAGCAATTAATTATACTGCTTTGAATATGTGATCGGTTCTTGTCTCTTCAGCAGGTTCATATAATAATATTTCATCAACACGGACAAAAATTAACGTGATTCAATGACTACCCATACTCCGCCGCGATACCCGGGCACAACTTCATCGAAGCGTAGCGCTGCCCGTCTTGCTGGCGATGCCGTCTTGCCAGTTTCACTCCGGTGAAAAAGAATGGCTTTATAATTGTGTCGACGTAAACAAAGTCTTCACAAATCTTATGTCAAATATAAAAGAAACCCTTCATAGTGAATATCCTCAGCAAACCAGGAAAGTCATAAAATCAAAAGAATGGTTTAATGAAACCGCCAAAAATGCTATATTTGACCGTATAACAGATTCATAATTTATTCATAATTTATAATTCTAATTCTGAATTGAATGAATGAATTCTGTTGTATACTCGGAAGAGAAATGATGTTGTCAAGGTCATTCGTAATCTTAAACAAGCTTATTATGAAAATAAAATTGATAATGTTAAAAATAACTCACAATTACTATGGAGCACATTAAAATCATTAATAAATACAAAACCTACCAATCAAGTAACAACTATTTTCAAAAATAATGTTGAGATTTATGAAAATATAGAAAATGAATTCAACGATTATTTTGTTTCGAGCAGGGTTGAAAAAAAATGTATTTTTTAATTTTATACAAAACACATGTTTTTTTTGTTTCAAACGTGTTTTTTTTGTTTTTAAATTTTATGTTTTAAACAAATAAAACTAAAAAAAACAATGTTTAAATCATAATTTTTCAAACATATTATTAATTTAAAATGTTTGATCTATTTTTCTTTATTCTACTAAATGTTTAAATAATAGATATATTTTTTGAAGTCCGACTCTTTACACTAAACTGTCGCGATCAGCTGTGTTACGAACTACGTCGCGCCACCGCCGTGAGGCTGTGCCAGCGAGTCTCCGAAATAAGAAAACCAATAGACGAGGAAAGTGATGACGTCACAAATGATATTTTTGAAACTGATTCCATACAAACCTCCGTCGAATTTGAATCAGCTTGTCCAATAACTCCGATATTGTTTCCATTAAGTTTAAAAAATCATCCTCCTGTCCCCCCTCAAAAGCTAGAAAGAGAAAGCAAAGGAATGTGGAAAATGTTTCAACAGTTTCAGACATGAAAAATAAAGATGAAAAAGAATCGATCGGGCGGCTCGCCCCCCTTTCCTGTCACGAAAAAAAAATAGTAAAACTCGCAAAATAGAAACCGAAAAAATCCGTAAAAATAATGAAAATTATCTAACTATTAAATAATACGGTTTCAAAAAAGTTACCATCTTCCCCCCTCGAAAGCTAGATAGAGAACGCGTAGAAATTCGGAAAACAAAAAGAGAAATAAATAAATAAACTTAAAAATAACTTTTTAGGGAAAAGTTTTTATTTAAATGCACTAAAAAGAAGAAAATAAATTTTAAAGTGAATTAAACCCATCATTTTGTTACATTATAAAATTTCAAATGATATAAAAGCTTGTCGCGAGAATAAATTTTGAGGTAAATTTAAATTCAATTTACAATAAGAAATACATATATACTTCATATACTACATATAACATCATTTGAAATTTTATAATATTACAAAATGATGGGTTTAATTCACTTTAAAATTTATTTTCTTCTTTTTAGTGCATTTAAATAAAAGCTTTTCATCAAAAAGTTATTTTTGAGTTTATTTATATTCATTATATTAATAAAGAAAATGAAAAAAACGCTTTTTTAATTTAAGTGCTTTAAACTGTTTCAAACAAAAACTGTTTTAAACTAAAGCAAATGTTTAAAACAGTTAAATACAAAAAAATGTTTAAAACGAAACAACCCTGGAACTATTGAACAGATTGTCGGCGACTTAATGAATGGTGAATTTGTTATGAGCGAGGTTTCGTACTTCGAAAATCGAGCGATACATCCAAATAATCGACTTGACAATTTCAAAGAACTTTCACTTGGAGAACTCAAAAACATTATTTTTGAGCAGCAGAATAAATTTTCAGAAGACGAAATAAATTTTAAATTAATAAAAAATACTTTTGATGTCATTGGTTAACCTCTCTTACATTGCATTAATACCTCTTTACAGGTCGGAGAATTTCCCGATAATTTAAAAACCTCAGTTGTAATCCCAGTACCAAAGATAACCAGCACTAGGAATATTGAAGAGTTTAGACCTTACCTTACCTTGTTTGGAAAAAATATTAGAGCTGTCAATCTATAAACAATACACAGCATATCTTGATACTCAAAAATTGCTTAACCAAAACCAGTCAGGCTTTCGAAGCGGTTTCTCTTGTGAAACCGCACTGCAAAAAGTAGTGAATGACTTTAAATATGCTATTGATGAAGGCAAATGTATTGTAGCGGTTTTCTTAGATTTACGTCGTGCATTTGAAGTTATAAATAGGTCAATTTTATTAAAAAAACTCAAATATTACTTTGGAGTAAATGCATCCGCATACAAATGGTTCGAGTCATATTTAGAACATAGGTATCAAAAAACTAAAATCAATAATAAAATATCACATAAAAGAACTGTTTTAACTGGAGTACCACAAGGTAGTGTACTGGGTGCTATGCTTTTCATATGTTTTATTAATGACATATTAGATCTGGATTTGGGCGAATGCAAAGCACATGTATTCGCAGACGATACTATAATTTACATTATGGGTGAGAATATTAATAACTTGATAGGAAAATTAAACCAAATTCTTATAAAAATTTGCGACTGGTTCAATAATAATAAGATCGTTGTTAACGGAAATAAATCTAAATATATGATAATTAAAAATAAACGAAAAATGCAAGAAGTAATCGATTGCAAAATCCAATTTGACGGAAGATATCTTGAACAAATGAGCAGTATTAAATATTTAGGTATAATCATTGATGAAAACCTCACTTTTAGTGAGCACATTGATTATCTTTCCAATAAAATATCTAAAAAAATAGGTTTTGCATATAGAATTAGCAAAACAGTAACTCAATACACTAGACAATTAATACATAATAGTATAATAAAACCACATTTCGAATATTGTTCTTCTTTACTTTTTATGTGTAATAATTCAGATATTCATAAACTACAGATTCTGCAAAATAGGAGTATGAGATTCTCACTAAATACCAACAGATATGAAAATATTAACAGAATGCAAATAAGTTAAATTGGATGTCAGTAAAAAATTTAATTACATTTCGTACAATGATCTTTATTCACAAACTTATAAATAATATATTGCCAGAATATTTGTCCACAAATTTGCAGTTTCGCAATGAAATACACTCTTATAATACCCGCCAAAAAAACCACATAACGTACGTCAAACTAATCTGATGTGTACGAAAAAAAGTTTTTTTGACGCTCGAATGGTAATTTATAATAACATACCTGACTTCATTAAATTGTCTCCTAACATCAATATCTTCAAAAGTAATATCCGTCAATATATTTTACATGATCAATTCCTGTAATGCAATTTATTCTATCTGTTGTGTTATTCAGATTTATGTGATCTTTAGTGATCTTTTTCAAAGCTGCCACTGCTTTATTTTTAATTAACAACTAGGATTTTATAAGACTTTATATATCTATAGATTTACTAATGTTTATATGTTAATGTTCCTTTTAATGTTCCTTTTTTGTCTTCTTCTATGTTAATGTTCCTTTTTTGTCTTGTTACACGTTAACATACTTCATCTTTTATTCATGTGATAAAACGATATTGTATTAGCAACGCTAAATAAATAAATAAATAAATAAAATGGGTTGAAACAATTTTTTAAAAATTTCTCACATCTAGTGAAAATGTCAATATTTACACTGCACACACGAATGTCACAATTTTCCACTGAGTTTCATTATATAAAAAAAGAGCTTGAATGAAAATCTAATCATGAATTCAAGAAGAGAAGTTGAAGTTCTTGGTACCTATTGACAACCATGTTTGTTCGACTCGAGTTGTAGAGAACAACGATCAAAAAGGAAGTCAAATAATGGTAGTTTATATTTAAAAGGGCAGGCAGTACGTTGTCACTAGTTATATGAAATTGTTAAATAAAATATCCAATTACTTTAAAACCTTATTTTTTTTTTTTGCATAAAAATTGACATTTGAGATATTTCAGTAGTTCAAACATCTGACATAATTTTTTTATGCACTAGCGGGCGGTAAAGTACACTTTACCGCCCGTGGGCGCATTATGGCCCGGCGGGCCGTAAAGTAGACAAAATTCTCAAATTGTCTATACTCACACATAATTTCATGCAATTCCAAACACGAATTAGAATCATTTCAGTTCAATAGAGCAATACTCTTTTTAACATTTGTTCATAATCGTTGGCAATTTTTTCGGTGATGATCTATTTATTTGAAATAGATTCTCCAATATAGCACTCAGCTACTATAGTTTCACATTCCTCATATTATGTTACCCTTAATTATTGTATGCATAACGTATGAAACGTGTAGACCATTGCAATTCAAATCAGTATTTGTGATTCGCGCTATAAAACCGCTAGTGCATAAAATTTTGTATGTATCACGTGCGTAAAATGCGTTTAAGGCCTTCGGCCGCAGGCCATAAACGCCTACTTTACGCCCTTGATACATAAATAACTATTTTATTGTGGTGTTATTTGGAATTTTGGAACAATTAGACTCCTATTGGCCATAATCGTAAGGAAAGCCTTCTAGGATTCAGTTCTGCGATCGCCAATCGAAAATATCTGATTTGTATATTATGTTTAAACAGATTTAGCCGAAATTGGAAATAAAAGTTCGAAAATCTGAAATTACAGAAGTTCCGCAAAATGCCTATGAAATATTTAATTGAATCGGAGTCGATTCGAAATTCAGTGAGCATATACAAAAAAGTTTGAATTTTGAGAAACTGAGTACCTACGTAAATCTGAAAAAATTAAATTTGGCAGGAAAAAACCCATTCCAACGCATTTGAACTTTTCAATTCGAGAACGGTTAGAGATAGAGCAGTTCTGCAATCGCCAATCGATTCAGAATGATCGAATTAGCATATTCTTGAAATTTCAAGTTATTTCAAGAATGAAAGATGTATTCGAAAAAAGTTGTAAGGGGTAGACCCCTAAAAATCACGAAAAATACAAAATTGGCAGATCCTTTTGAAATTCGCACTGTATACGTAAACTTTCATGATAATTCCGAAAATATATGATTTGTATATACAAAAAGTGAAAGTTGCAATAGAAAATTCAATTTCTAGACAAAGGTATAAAATCGGAATAGAAACAAACTTTTTCGTTAAAGTTTTTTTGAAATTCGAGTAAATAATCCTATTTTTTGAAAAAATATTACTCTTGACAGGTAGCGAAAGTCACTGGACCACATCCGAGTAGGTAATTCTTCATATTTTTCAAAGCACAACTTGACGCCCAAGTCGAATTTCAAAATAAATTATTAGAAAAAGTGTTTCCCATAGGTTGCCAACTCTTTGGAGGACATTTTATAGCAGAAACAGGGTTGGACCAAGAACTGACCCCTGTGGCACTCCATATTTTATATTATCAATATTTGAGTCCGTAGGATTTGACCCAATACAGGCTCGTATTACGATATAATCAATACAACAGTTCACGCGGAAGTTCGGACTGTTATAATCCAACAATCATTATTGCATAAAAGTACGTGTTGATCGAGATTAGAATAATTAAAATGAAAATATATACAAAGAGACAATAAAACGTGGATGGACGAGGTGAAAGTGACAACCACAAACGCCAGAGCGCCAACGATATACGTAATTTTTTTCACGCGAGCTCACCGCGTAGAAAACCTATTCCGAATTGAAATGCTTCGAGTATCGCCAACGTACTGTTATGTTACTTAGTTCCTGTGCACATACCGACATGTCCACGAAGACCCAATAAAGTAGAAAACGAAATTTTGTGTTGCCTCACCAGTCTGTTGGATGCACAGATGTAACAGTTGACAACTTCAAAAAAATCTAATTTCTCTCCCGTTGATATTAACCCTTGTACATGTGGATGCACATTGATTTCATGATAGCCTATAATATTAATTCCAGTCTATATTACACTAAGGACTATCACAAATGTACCTGTATAAAGGTAGCGAGACAACTTCGAAAGAATTGAGAAGTGAGAAAAAAATTGTCGCTCTTTAAAAAAAAACTTGCGATGTTTCGCTAACTTCAAAAGAAATTATTCCGTGATTTTAATTTTTTCACAGTTCTGAAGTTCTACCATTAGGTCTCCATGGTAAAAGTCAATGTTTCGTTTGTTTTCCTTGCCGCTCTGCTCCATTGGAACATTCAAGAAACAACTTCAAAGGGACATCACAAACGCCGCGCCACCCATATAAACCGTTTTACACCAATGTAGAACGGAGTTGCCGATTTGGGAGTCATAAGAGCAAGTTATTCTCCAAGATTCTCGCTAAATACGAAGTAGATAGTATATTTCCTGTTAAATATAAATCATAAACTCATACAACATTTTGGTGCCCGCATCTTGGTTTCTTCTTAATATAAAAATGTTATGGAGTATTTTACCCCAAGTGATGAGCACGGGTTGTTGAAAAAAGCTTGTACTTAACTGTAAAAATTTTAATATTCCAAAGATTCGTTCTACCACAATCAATTTTATTTTTCCCATTCCCGATCCGACCCTGTGTCAAATGTCATACTGGCTTTAGGATACTCTCTCTTTTCCTCACCAGTCATGCGGGAGGAGCCACCTGAGGGGCGTATCCTTTAAAATAAATTCACTTTCATTTCTGAATCCAGAATTGTAAGAAATAATTTCTTTTTACTAGTCGACGGCTGAAACAAACCATTCTTAGTTGACTTTGGTGAAACTGGATATTTCTCATTTTGAATAGAATAAAACATGGAAATCCATTTCGCGAAAACAACACAGTTTTGTAAAATTATTCACAAAAGAAGAAAACATCTAGAAGAAAAACGAGAAAGTCGTTTAACTTAGTAAATGACAGACTTCAATACTGAAATGAAACAACACCAAAATATTCGTTCGTTTTGATGGTGGAACTGATCGAAAATGCCCATTAATTGGGAAAAATATCCTTTTCATTCATTTAAAACCCAAAGAAATTATTTTTAATTATTTTTATCTTTATATAATCAAACAACCCTTAACCACTCAGAAAAAAAATCGTTTCTGACTCTCCTGTTTCCAGGAATGAAGACCCTTAAATGGAGGTTGATGATGGAGATGGAATAGAAGAAACTTCTCTTTAGAGTGGAAGGAGGGACGAAAATAATGCAGTAAAATGAAAAAAAAAACATTATTCAAGAAAAAAATATCGAAAGGAATCCTTTACCATAACAATAACAACAATTTTAACAAACTCCAAGATTCACAGAGCCCCAATATCCTATAGAATATTTTTTACGAGGAAAATTTGAACGAAGGGTAGATTTAGGCTTTCCCATAGTGAAATTCATACAGACCCACTAACAGAAAAGTGCTATTTGGAACATTTTATTTATTTATTTATTTATTTAGCGTTGCTAATACAATATCGTTTTATCACATAAATAAAAGATGAAGTATGTTAACGTGTAACAAGACAAAAAAGGAACATTAACATAGAAGAAGACAAAAAAGGAACATTTACATATAAACATTAGTAAATCTATAGATATATAAAGTCTTATAAAATCCTAGTTGTTAATTAAAATAAAGCAGTGGCGGAGCATAACACAGCTTTGAAAAAGATCACTATACCTACATAAATCTGAACACAACAAATATAGTAAATTGCATTACTGGAATTGATCATGTATTTGTTATTAATGAATAGTTTTACAATAATGTGATATCTAAATATGCTTATTTCTTTTTTTTCTTTTTGTGTGTAGTAACGGTCTCTCTTCCACTACAATGTTGTGCTCATATTGGAAGTATAATTTGCACTCTATTATTTATTTCTTCTAGTTTCTCTTATTGTTTAGGGCATTACTTATGTATTTTCGAACCCTTGCTATGAAACGTACTGTTTTTTGAAACAATAAATGTATTATTATTATTATTATAACATCGAATTTTCAGACATTACTAAAATGTTTTTATTTTTCACTCTGTACGTAATGATACAATCTGCACCATCTGAATGATATTCAGTAATATGAAGGTGAGTTGATGATAAGAACGAAAAAAAATGCAGTTGGCACTTTCAAAACCCGAGAAAATAATTAAATAAAAATTACAGATTTTTAACTTTCAAAATCTATCCATCAACGAACTTTGAGATTCTGCACGTTCAATCTGTACATTGAATACTACAATATTCTAAAAATTCAGACAATTTCACTGAGAACCATTTTACCTATAAAAAGTGCGGGGTCCTTTCCTCCTCTTTAAGAATATTTTTTCAAAATTTCTTCAATGTTAATAATTTTTGAGTTAATAACAAAAAACGAAATGCTATTTTTTTCATCTTAATTTTTTAATAAAAATTGCAAATTTTTTTGTGCTAATACATACTTCCGATACATTTTTCTAGACGTCATCGCTCATATTTTTAGGAGCTTTATCAAGAATTAACACGTTTTTGAACTTGTTAATCTGACTATATTATTTGGTTTGTAACCTTATGGTTTTGAATAAGGAGTCTGAGAAACAATGAAATTTGAATTCAATATGGAATGTTTTTGGGCTATTACATATTAATACTGAATTTTTCCTCATGCATGGAACTTTATTATTCTGGAAAAAAACAATGAGACTGCCACAAATTCGACCAAGAACGTCTACGAATGTATCCTTGGAAATATTCATGTTCGAAACAATTATTGAATAATCTGTTGTAAATGGAAATCAATTAGGTTTGGAAAACTACTTCAGAGGGCAACTGTTTTTCAAGCATAACATTCGTTAACCTTATTGCTTTAATTTGTATCAGTCTGATAGTATTTTTCCGTAATAATAATGTTTCAGTCATGCGGAAAAAAATTCATTATTAATATGTAATACTCCAAAAATATTCCACGAGATTGAATTTTAATTTCATTGTTACCCAAACTTCTTATTCAAAACGATAAGGTTACATTTTGTTTATCTACCAAGTAATTAGATTCATTTATTACTTGGTTTACGAAAAAATAAGAGTTTTTTCAAGTTGAAGTGGTTCGAATTTGCTTGACGCCCCAAATATTTTCAAAATTTTTAAGATACAGGTTTCAAATTTGTTATGTCGCTATAGTAGTTGAGTACGCCTATTTTTGCCCATTCAATTTCTTTCTTTTTTTCTTCTTCATTATTCTATTCGGACAAGATATATTGTATAGGAATCGTCACGATATAAACCTATAATCTAACTTAATCTAATATCCCAGTCTAGACATGAACAGCATGGAAACAAAACAGGGACAAATGCCACCAAAATGTGGTATCACAGAAAATCATCTGAAGAATTATAAGATTCCAACAAGAGATATTGTTTCAATTTTGTTTAACAAAGTTTTGTTGAAGATTTAATGTATGGTGGTATTTTGTTTTATAACATATTGTTTGGAGATTTTAAGGTAAGGTAATCTTCTTAGTAATAGGTAGATGACCAGTGTGACAGCAGCATCGAATTTCTATCCACGAGTTTACCGGGTTGTACCGCGTCGATGAAGGCGTGACCAGCCGATATCGCTAACATCGTCACAGTTAAAAACGTGGCTGGAAGGATTCTTAGAGAGGCAGTGAAAAATACCTGATACACGAAATATTTTGCCGGGCAAGATTTTACCTCATATGGCCCTTTCAAAATGTGAAAGAACGACAAAATGCCAACTTTGAAAAATTATACGAAGCTAACCGAGGAATTTTCTGAGAATTTTTGGGCTGGAAGGATTCTTAGAGAGGCAGTGAATAATACCTAATACACGAAATATTTTGCCGGTAAGATTTTACCTCATATGGCCCTTTTAAAATGTGAAAAAACGACAAAATGCCAACTTTGAAAAATCATACAAAGCTAACCGCGGAATTTTCTGAGAAATTTTTGGGCTGGAAGGATTCTTAGAGAGGCAGTGAATAATAACTGATACACGAAATATTTTTCCGGGCATGATTTTACCTCATATGGCCCTTTCAAAATGTGAAAAAACGACAAAATGCCAACTTTGAAAAATCATACGAAGCTAACCGCGGAATTTTCTGAGAATTTTTTGGGCTGGAAGGATTCTTAGAGAGGCAGTGAATAACAGCTAATACACGAAATATTTTGCCGGCAAGATTTTACCTCATATAGCCCTTTCAATATGTGAAAAACGACAAAATGCCAACTTTGAAAAATCATACGAAGCTAACCGCTGAATTTTCTGAGAATTTTTGGGCTGGAAGGATTCTTAGAAAGGCAGTGAATAATACCTAATACACGAAATATTTTGCCGGGTAAGATTTTACCTCATATGGCCCTTTCAAAATGAGAAAAAACGACAAAATGCCAACTTCGAAAAATCATACGAAGCTAACCGCGGAATTTTCTGAGAATTTTTTGGGATGGAAGGATTCTTAGAGAGACAGTGAATAATACCTGATACACGAAATATTCTGCCGGTAAGATTTTACCTCATATGGCCCTTTCAAAATATGAAAAAACGACAAAATGTCAACTTTGAAAAATCATACGAAGCTAACCGCGGAATTTTCAGAGAATTTTTTGGGCTGGGAGGATTCTCAGAGAGGCAGTGAATAATACCTAATACACGAAATATTTTGCCGACAAGATTTTACCTCATATGGCCCTTTCAAAATGTGAAAAAACGACAAAATGCCAACTTTGAAAAATCATACTAAGCTAACCGCGGAATTTTCAGAGAATTTTTTGGGCTGGAAGGATTCTTAGAGAGGCAGTGAATAATAGCTAATACACGAAATATTTTGCCGACAAGATTTTACCTCATATGGCCCTTTCAAAATGTGAAAAAACGACAAAATGCCAACTTTGAAAAATCATACGAAGCTGACCTCGGAATTTTCAGAGAATTTTTTGGTCTGGAAGGATTCTTAGAGAGGCAGTGAATAATACCTAACACACGAAATATTTTGCCGACAGGATTTTACCTCATATGGCCTTTTCAAAATGTGAAAAAACGACAAAATGCCAACTTTGAAAAATCATACGAAGCTAACCGCGGCATTTTCAGAGAATTTTTTGGGCTGGAAGGATTCTTAGAGAGGCAGTGAATAATACCTAATACACGAAATATTTTACCGGCAAGATTTTACCTCATATGGCCCTTTCAAAATGTGAAAAAACGACAAAATGCCAACTTTGAAAAATCAGACGAAGCTAACCGCGGAATTTTCTGAGAATTTTTTGGGCTGGAAGGATTCTTAGAGAGGCAGTGAATAATACCTAATACACGAAATATTTTACCGGCAAGATTTTACCTCATATGGACCTTTCAAAATGTGAAAAAACGACAAAATGCCAACTTTGAAATATCATACGAAGCTAACCGCAGAATTTTCTGAGAATTTTTTGTGGCTGGAAGGATTCTTAGAGAGGCAGTGAATAATACCTAATACACGAAATATTTTGCCAGCAAGATTTTACCTCATATGGCCCTTTCAAAATGTGAAAAAACGACAAAATGCCAACTTTGAAGAATCATACGAAGCTAACCGCGGAATTTTCAGAGAATTTTTTGGGCTGGAAGGATTCTTAGAGAGGCAGTGAATAATACCTAATACACGAAATATTTTGCCGACAGGATTTTACCTCATATGGCCTTTTCAAAATGTGAAAAAACGACAAAATGCCAACTTTGAATAATCATACGAAGCTAACCGCGGAATTTTCTGAGAATTTTTTGGGCTAGAAGGATTCTTAGACAGGCAGTGAATAATACCTAATACACGAAATATTTTGCCAGCAAGATTTTACCTCATATGGCCCTTTCAAAATGTGAAAAAACGACAAAATGCCAACTTTGAAAAATTATATGAAGCTAACAGCTGATTTTTCTAAGATTTTTTGGGCTGGAAGGATTCTTAGAGAGTCAGTGAATAATACCTTGTGCACGAAATATATTGCCGGCAAGATTTTACCTCATATGGACCTTTCAAAATGTAAAAAAACGACAAAATGCCAACTTTGAAAAATCATACGAAGCTAACCGCGGAATTTTTTGAGAATTTTTTGGGCTAGAAGGATTCTTAGAGAGTCAGTACCTAATGCACGAAATATTTTGCCGGCAAGATTTTACCTCATATGGCCCTTTCAAAATGTGAAAAAACGACAAAATGCCAAATTTGAAAAATCATACGAAGCTAACTGCGGAATTTTCAGAGAATTTTTTGGGCTGGAAGGATTCTTAGAGAGGCAGTGAATAATACCTAATACACGAAATATTTTGCCGACAAGATTTTACCTCATATGGCCCTTTCAAAATGTGAAAAAACGACAAAATGCCAACTTTGAAGAATCATACGAAGCTAACCGCGGAATTTTCAGAGAATTTTTTGGTCTGGAAGGATTCTTAGAGAGGCAGTGAATAATACCTAATACACGAAATATTTTGCCGACAAGATTTTACCTCATATGGCCCTTTCAAAATGCGAAAAAACGACAAAATGCCAACTTTGAAGAATTGTCGACATTCGTGTGTCTTGTCGCGTTTTTAGATACCCTTATGATAGAGCAGACAACTCAGCTATTCATTGAAAGTAAAATTCTCAGCTTATTATTTCAGTTTGGATTGGATATTCTGTCACAAAAAGTGCTCCGGTCTCCGGTTATGCTGTTCCCCTGGTGAACTACTGGGTAGAGTGTTTGCTCGAGAGTCCAGAGAAGATCAATTCTCGGCAAGGATAAATACATTTTTTATTATTATTTTTTTTTTATTGTTGTCTTAAAATACAACTTTTGTGAAGTTGTGTTTTCCTAACAAAAATTAGCTTGAGTATAGAAATTATTATTCTTGTGTTTGTAAGATTGCTCGAGGAACCAAGACTTGCGGAGTTTCGGATTTTTTCTATTTGCAGATTGCCACTATTTTTTTTGTTTGATACATTTTTTTTTGATAGTCCACGTTTCGTAGCCGTCCTATCCCTCCCACGGTCCAGAGATGTTCCCAACTGAACCATCTTTGGCCACAGCAAAGCGTCTGGCTGAATTTCAACCCACTCGACAAGCTAGCCCGGTAATGCAATTTGACATCGAGAACCAGATAGACATGTCTGAGTTCAACAACTATTTTCAGCCAAGACGACAGAATCATACGAAGCTAACCGCGGAATTTTCAGAGAATTTTTTGGGCTGGAAGGATTCTTAGAGAGGCAGTGAATAATACCTAATACACGAAATATTTTGCCGACAGGATTTTACCTCATATGGCCTTTTCAAAATGTGAAAAAACGACAAAATGCCAACTTTGAATAATCATACGAAGCTAACCGCGGAATTTTCTGAGAATTTTTTGGGCTAGAAGGATTCTTAGAGAGGCAGTGAATAATACCTAATACACGAAATATTTTGCCGACAAGATTTTACCTCATATGGCCCTTTCAAAATGTGAAAAAACGACAAAATGTCAACTTTGAAAAATCATACGAAGCTAACCGCGGAATTTTCACAGAATTTTTTGGGCTGGGAGGATTCTCAGAGAGGCAGTGAATAATACCTAATACACGAAATATTTTGCCGACAAGATTTTACCTCATATGGCCCTTTCAAAATGTGAAAAAAAGACAAAATGCCAACTTTGAAGAATCATACGAAGCTAACCGCGGAATTTTCAGAGAATTTTTTGGGCTGGAAGGATTCTTAGAGAGGCACTGAATAATACCTAATACACGAAATATTTTGCCGACAGGATTTTACCTCATATGGCGTTTTCAAAATGTGAAAAAACGACAAAATGCCAACTTTGAATAATCATACGAAGCTAACCGCGGAATTTTCTGAGAATTTTTTGGGCTGGAAGGATTCTTAGACAGGCAGTGAATAATACCTAATACACGAAATATTTTGCCGGCAAGATTTTACCTAATATGGCACTTTCAAAATGTGAAAAAACGACAAAATGCCAACTTTGAAAAATCATACGAAGCTAACAGAGGATTTTTCTAAGATTTTTTGGGCTGGAAGGATTCTTAGAGAGACAGTGAATAATACCAAATGTACGAAATATTTTGCCGGGCAAGATTTTACCTCATATAGCCCTTTCAAAATGTGAAAAAACGACAAAATGCCAACTTTGAAAAGTCATACGAAGCTAACCGCGGAATTTTCTGAGAATTTTTTGGGCTAGAAGGATTCTTAGAGAGGCAGTGAATAATACCTAATGCACGAAATATTTTGCCAGCAAGATTTTACCTCATATGGCCCTTTCAAAATGTGAAAAAACGACAAAATGCCAACTTTGAAAAATCATACGAAGCTAACAGAGGATTTTTCTAAGATTTTTTGGGCTGGAAGGATTCTTAGAGAGGCAGTGAATAATACCTGATAGACGAAATATTTTGCCGGCAAGATTTTACCTCATATGGCCCTTTTAAAATGTGAAAAAACGACAAAATGCCAACTTTGAAAAATCATACGAAGCAAACCGCGGAATTTTCAGAGAATTTTTTGGGCTGGAAGGATTCTTAGAGAGGCAGTGAATAATACCTGATAGACGAAATATTTTGCCGGCAAGATTTTACCTCATATGGTCCTTTTAAAATGTGAAAAAACGACAAAATGTCAACTATGAAAAATTATACGAAGCTAACCGCGGAATTTTCTGAGAATATTTGGGCTGGAAGGATTCTTAGAGAGGCAGTGAATAATACCTGATAGACGAAATATTATGCCGGGCAAGATTTTACCTCATATAGCCCTTTCAAAATGTGAAAAAACGACAAAATGCCAACTTTGAAAAATCATACGAAACTAACCGCGAAATTTTCTGCAAAGTTTTGGAATGGACGGCTTATTAGAGAGGCAGTGAATAATACCTAATACACGAAATATTTTGCCGGACTAGATTTTACCTCATACAGCCCTTTCAAAATGTAAAAAACGAGAAAATAGCAACTTTGAAACATCATACGAAGCTAACCGCGGATTTCTTTGAGAATTTTTTGGGCTGGAAGGATTCTTAGAGAGGCAGTGAATAATACCTAATACACGAAATATTTTGCCGACAGGATTTTACCTCATATGGCCTTTTCAAAATGTGAAAAAACGACAAAATGCCAACTTTGAATAATCATACGAAGCTAACCGCGGAATTTTCTGAGAATTTTTTGGGCTAGAAGGATTCTTAGAGAGGCAGTGAATAATACCTAATACACGAAATATTTTGCCAGCAAGATTTTACCTCATATGGCCCTTTCAAAATGTGAAAAAACGACAAAATGCCAACTTTGAAAAATTATATGAAGCTAACAGCTGATTTTTCTAAGATTTTTTGGGCTGGAAGGATTCTTAGAGAGTCAGTGAATAATACCTTGTGCACGAAATATATTGCCGGCAAGATTTTACCTCATATGGACCTTTCAAAATGTAAAAAAACGACAAAATGCCAACTTTGAAAAATCATACGAAGCTAACCGCGGAATTTTTTGAGAATTTTTTGGGCTAGAAGGATTCTTAGAGAGTCAGTACCTAATGCACGAAATATATTGCCGGCAAGATTTTACCTCATATGGCCCTTTCAAAATGTGAAAAAACGACAAAATGCCAAATTTGAAAAATCATACGAAGCTAACTGCGGAATTTTCAGAGAATTTTTTGGGCTGGAAGGATTCTTAGAGAGGCAGTGAATAATACCTAATACACGAAATATTTTGCCGACAAGATTTTACCTCATATGGCCCTTTCAAAATGTGAAAAAACGACAAAATGCCAACTTTGAAGAATCATACGAAGCTAACCGCGGAATTTTCAGAGAATTTTTTGGTCTGGAAGGATTCTTAGAGAGGCAGTGAATAATACCTAATACACGAAATATTTTGCCGACAGGATTTTACCTCATATAGCCCTTTCAAAATGTGAAAAAACGACAAAATGCCAACTTTGAATAATCATACGAAGCTAACCGCGGAATTTTCTGAGAATTTTTTGGGCTAGAAGGATTCTTAGAGAGGCAGTGAATAATACCTAATACACGAAATATTTTGCCGACAAGATTTTACCTCATATGGCCCTTTCAAAATGTGAAAAAACGACAAAATGTCAACTTTGAAAAATCATACGAAGCTAACCGCGGAATTTTCACAGAATTTTTTGGGCAGGGAGGATTCTCAGAGAGGCAGTGAATAATACCTAATACACGAAATATTTTGCCGACAAGATTTTACCTCATATGGCCCTTTCAAAATGTGAAAAAACGACAAAATGCCAACTTTGAAGAATCATACGAAGCTAACCGCGGAATTTTCAGAGAATTTTTTGGGCTGGAAGGATTCTTAGAGAGGCAGTGAATAATACCTAATACACGAAATATTTTGCCGACAGGATTTTACCTCATATGGCCTTTTCAAAATGTGAAAAAACGACAAAATGCCAACTTTGAATAATCATACGAAGCTAACCGCGGAATTTTCTGAGAATTTTTTGGGCTGGAAGGATTCTTAGACAGGCAGTGAATAATACCTAATACACGAAATATTTTGCCTGCAAGATTTTACCTAATATGGCCCTTTCAAAATGTGAAAAAACGACAAAATGCCAACTTTGAAAAATCATACGAAGCTAACAGAGGATTTTTCTAAGATTTTTTGGGCTGGAAGGATTCTTAGAGAGACAGTGAATAATACCAAATGTACGAAATATTTTGCCGGGCAAGATTTCACCTCATATAGCCCTTTCAAAATGTGAAAAAACGACAAAATGCCAACTTTGAAAAGTCATACGAAGCTAACCGCGGAATTTTCTGAGAATTTTTTGGGCTAGAAGGATTCTTAGAGAGGCAGTGAATAATACCTAATGCACGAAATATTTTGCCAGCAAGATTTTACCTCATATGGCCCTTTCAAAATGTGAAAAAACGACAAAATGCCAACTTTGAAAAATCATACGAAGCTAACAGAGGATTTTTCTAAGATTTTTTGGGCTGGAAGGATTCTTAGAGAGGCAGTGAATAATACCTGATAGACGAAATATTTTGCCGGCAAGATTTTACCTCATATGGCCCTTTTAAAATGTGAAAAAACGACAAAATGCCAACTTTGAAAAATCATACGAAGCTAACCGCGGAATTTTCAGAGAATTTTTTGGGCTGGAAGGATTCTTAGAGAGGCAGTGAATAATACCTGATAGACGAAATATTTTGCCGGCAAGATTTTACCTCATATGGTCCTTTTAAAATGTAAAAAAACGACAAAATGTCAACTATGAAAAATTATACGAAGCTAACCGCGGAATTTTCTGAGAATATTTTGGGCTGGAAGGATTCTTAGAGAGGCAGTGAATAATACCTAATACACGAAATATTTTGCCGGGCAACATTTTACCTCATACGGCCCATTCAAAATGTGAAAAAAACGACTAAATGGTAACTTTGAAAAATCATACGAAACTAACCGCGGATTTTTCTGCGAAGTTTTGGAATGGACGGCTTATTAGAGAGGCAGTGAATAATACCTAATACACGAAATATTTTGCCGCGCTAGAAGATTAGTATAGGCTATTTGTGACTTCCATTTTGTGTGGAAAAAAACCTCTATAGTTTGGTCTATTTGGTGACTAAAGAATTAGAAATTTCATCCTCACCAGAAAAGGGGTATTTTAAAGTTTTTTTAACAAGAGCATCACCCATACAACTCTTCTTCTGTGTAAGGGAAAAGTAGAAGTTGTTTGTTTTTGATTTTAGGTTCAAGTCAAATTTTGTTTTCTTCTGTATTCCATTTGTTTATTTATTTTGCTTAGGATTTTAATATTAGCAATTTTTTTAGAACACATTTTTATTCGTCAATAATATTTATATTCATATCAACGAGCAGGTCAGGGTTTCAAATTAATTCAGAGTAATTCTGAGGCCGTCCCATCATTTGAAATTCTAATTTCTTGCATGAACCATATTGAAATTCCACAGATGTGTAGTGTGTACATAACTTATAAAAGGCATCCTAATTGTTAGTTGTATCATACGGAAAAATGAATTAATCATGAGATTGTGATAGATGCGTGATATCTTCGCTATAAATACATCGCTGCTTTTATTTTTGCGGAGTTATTTACGTTGGGAAAGTCCGAGAATAATCAGTTCTTTTCTGGTTTGATATCGACACTTTGGTATATCGCATTTCCCAGATAATGTATGAACATATTTCGATGAATTATTCCCCATTCGTTAGTCTGATCTAGTCTAGTACCATTAAAAAAAAATTTATAATCACCGAAAATTATGATCATGGTGTAATTGGATTCGTAATGTCATGTAGAAAGAGGAAAGGTCCAAAAAGGGGCAGAAAAAAATTGCAAAAGTTAAAGCAATAGGCAAGTTTTACTTATCCCATCACACTCTTCTGCGATTCTCACCCGGTGCTTCTCATACAATGCCGCAAAATTGTACAATCACCTTCCACTGGAATTGAAGGAATTTACTATAAGAAACTTCAAGAAGAGATTGAAATCAATGTTTGTATCAAGGCAATGATATAACGCACGTGAAGTTTTCCTCCTGGCATTGATTACACATATACTTTAAGCTCTAGTACTCTTCTACAAATTCAAATACTCTTATTTCATGTTGAAATATAAGTACTCACTTTTTTTTAAATTTATTTTTCTTTTCTTTTTATCTTCTTACATATTTTTCTTTTTTTGAGGTTGGGTTTAAAAGCAGCTTTCATAGCTGAACTCCTCCTTTACATCATAATTATGATTGTATTAACTTGGCTCTGTATTGATTTTTTTTCTTATGATGAATAAAGACATATTATTATTATTATTATTATTTTCTCCTAGGAGTGTACCAGTCAGGCCCTGTCTCCGGTGCTCCGATACATCCGGAGGGCACGCTGGTGTCGTTAACCCCAATAACCACTCCCTACGTCCGTAGGGTGAGTGACTATTAGGTCCAAGAATCGTGTGCCCTGAGTAGACGGAGCGAACCAAGGATAACGGCCTTCTGCATTCTTGCTGCTAAGATTTCTGCCATATTACGGCAAGCCGGTATTATCTTCAAGTTAGAGAGCAGTGTGTCCACCATTCCACCAAGGACTCCTATAATCAGAACCACCATTTTGACAGAATGGTCCGGATATAACCTGCGGAGTTCAAAGAGAAGATCTCGATATTTAGTCCGTTTTTCCTCCTCTTTTCGAACGATATTAATTTCGCCTGGAGCGGAAAACTCCATGACGAATATCGTTTTACTTTGGTGGTCGAGGAGGACAACATCAGGCTTATTGGCTCGTATTTGCCTGAGGGTGGGGAATGAGTAGTTTCAATAGATTCGGCATCTCTCATTCTCCACCACGGACTCAATATTATTATTATTATAAATAATTAAGTGGGGCTTTAGTTTTTTTAATAACTCGTAAAATATTGAAGATTCAAGTCTGATATCAGAATAAATAACATAGGTATTCCACAAGGAACTATAACTGGTCCTATTTTATTCATAACCTTCATGAGTGATATTCTGGAAATTTTGAATAATGAAAATAATACATGCCATATCACTAATTATGCTGATGACACCAATCTGTTAGTTTCAAGCACAAACTACCCAAATTTATTGAATAAAGCAAACACTTTGATGAGTAGATCAACTGAACATTGGTTCAAAAAAAACAATTTAATCTTAAATGTAGACAAAACTAACATCATTTTATTCCGAACATCACATCAAAGAATTGAAACTCCAAAAACAATCGAATTACTAAATAAAAAAGTGGACGTACAAAACTCAACCAAACTTTTGGGCATTCATATAAATGAACATCTACGTTGGCAAACACATACAGGGTGGGCCAATGGAAACTTTCCACCCTAATTTGTAGGATTGAAAATCACAATTGTAGAAAAAGCTCGAACATGTCGATATTTGATTTGAGGGGGAACTAATTTTCAGTGGTTGTCACCCCCGTAGATATAACCCTGTAGCTGGGGGGTGAACAACCCTCAAAATTTGAATAGGGAAAAGGGGTCGTGCCATACCTCTTTTAGAAGGTCTCATTGAGTTCTTCATGACCCTATAATTTTGCCTTATTATTTTCATCGATAACGAAATGACAGGTTGTCAAAATCTTGGTATGAGACTATTGTTTTCGTAATAAAAATACCAAATAATTAAAGTTTAAGTTTAATAATCAGGTGTACACGTCAAAGTTATCGTACAAACTGTTCGAAATGCCCGCCATTAACATTCATGCAATAATAAAATCGCTGCTCTATCTCTTCTCTAACATTCTGCAACATATCAGCAGTTATTCTTTGACACTCTACAGTTATGCGTTCTTGCAGAACTTGAAGAGAAGCCGGCTGTGTTTTATAAACAGTAGACTTCAAATGGCCCCAGAGAAAGTCAAGAGGAGAAAGATCAGGAGACCTTGCAGGCCACTCAATAGATCCTCTACGGCCAATCCAATGTCCTCGAAAATTTTCGTCTAGAAAGTTCCGAACGGGTGCTGCAAAATGTGGTGGAGCTCCATTTTGTTGGAAAAAAAAATTATTGTGTGTCAAGTTGTTATCTTCGGCAATGACCTCCCTTATTCTAGGAAAAATAGTTTCTTGAAGCAAAGTAAGATACAGCTGCCCCGTCAGATTGCCTTGCAAAAAGAATGGCCCAATGATGTGCTTTCCTAAAATACCTGCCCAGACATTCAACTTTTCAGGATGTTGAGTATGGCTCTCTCTCAATAAATGTGGGTTTGAATCGCTCCAGTATCGACAATTGTGTCGATTGACCAATCCATTTAGAAAAAAGGAACATTCATCTGAAAAGCAGATATTATACAGAAAATTTGGATCGCCAATACAGCGTTCACTCATTTCTTCTACAAATTGTAACCGTCGATCATAATCCTCCTCACTAAGTTCGTGAAGCAGTTTTATCTTGTAGGGGTAAAATTTGTGGGCCTTCAAAATTCTTCTAACGCTTGTTCGTGAAACACCAGAAACTTCGGCCAATTGCCTCGTACTCAATGTGTGATCCATTGTAATGTGCCCTAAAAGTGCGATTTGCACGGCTTCATTCCTAACGACACGAACCGGATTATCCTTTTGGTTCTGCACTGTTCCAGTTTCCAAAAACTTCTCCATCAGTTGTCTAACGTAAGTATGTGAAACATTTTTATCCCGATGTCTTTCATTAAATAGTCGTGCTGTTTGTCTTGCACAGTCATTGTTTTTGAAATAAATAAACACCAATTCGACCCGCTCAGCTACAGTGTAAACCATACTTATCAAATTTCGCTATAAACTCTCGAACTAACGCTATGTGAATGATGGTGCGACCATGTCTAGTAGAAATAAAGTTTGTACAAACATACTTTTTTCTTCAACGGCCAAAAAATCGGATGTTTCTGTTAGTTTTTATGTCAATAGGCGAATACTAAAATTCCTGCGGCGGAGATTATTTTTAATTATTGTCTGTTCCCTAATGTCACGCCTAAGAAAACCGGGGTGATTTTATTATAGCACGAATGTTCATGGCTAACATTTTGAACAGCTTGGAATTTAAATTTGACGTGTCCACCTCTAATTATTTGGTATTTGTATTCAGAAAATAAGTAGTCTATTTCCAAGAGTTTGACAACCTGTCATTTCGTTATCGATGACAATAATAAGGCAAAATTATAGGGTCATGAAGAACTCAATGAGACCTTCAAAAAGAGGTATGGCACGACCCCTTTTCCCTATTCAAATTTTGAGGGTTGTTCACCCCCCCGCTACAGGGTTCAAGTTACGGGGGTGAAAAAAACTGAAAATTAGTTCCCCCTCAAATCAAATATCGATGTGTTAGAGCGTTTTTCAAAATTTTGATTTGAAATCCTACAAATTAGGGTGGAAAGTTTCCATTGGCCCTCCCTGTATTGTAAATATAGGAAAGAAATTAAACCAAATATGCTACTCCATTAGGATTATCATTTTTCAGAAAATCGTGTTTTTATTTTTCTAAGTCCTTGGCTAACATTCTCACCTATTGGCAACGAGAAATAATAACAAACCTGCCAAATCTTTACTTTTTGTGGGTTATAAGATTCTGATGTGCTGCAAAATCGGCCAAATCCATCCGTCGGAGTTTTTCAAAACCAGCCACCTCCAAATCCGCCAAGTAGCCTTAGTCAAAGTTTAATTCAGTTGTATTCCGTTTTTAAAGTTTACTTTTCTGTTGGGTTCCGTTCAGAGTGTGAATATTTTTTAGAGTCTGAAATGACTGAGTCAAAAATCCAAAGTTTCTATTATTTTTTTCGTTCTTTTTTCTAAGTTTAATTCAGTAGGATTCCGTTTTCAAAGTTTACTTCTGTTGGATTCAGTTCATAATTTGAGTGTTGTTTAGTAAAGTTATAATACAGAAAACATTTTGGATAATCTTTCATGCCTAAAACCTAATTATTAAGGCAATTTTTGCCGATATTTTTGCTCTAGTTTGTTGCAAAACCAGCCAACTCCAAAATGAGTTGCAAAGCAGGCCAAATCCAAAATTAAATTTCGAATTACCCCCTTCCTGCACGTCCCCGCAGATTCTCTTATGGGTACCCTAGTGTTGTATCTCGGTTCCCTACAGGTGACAGAAAATCTGCTCTCCTGAAAAAAATTTTGTTTTGGATTTGGCCGGTTTTGCAACCATACGACACATATGAAACAGACTTAAATTGGCCCCAAAATGGTTCCTTGTGGTACGCCATTTTTTATTACTCAGAGTTCACTGTATGTGTGTGTGTGTTACGCTGCAATTCTTCAACTTCCGATGTAGTCAAACATCCTGTTGGTGCCGCAAGGCTGAGCAAATATCTCAAGGTCGCCGCGAAATCCTTGTGATGTGACCATGCGATCTCGATGCTTGGAATTTGGACCGGAGTACCCGAAAGTGTATTTATGGGCCGAGTTACGCCACGAATCCGATGTATCAGCATGTCTTACACTCCAGTGTTGCCAGATGTAGGGATAAATCCGCACTTGTGGGGAAATTTTGGCTCATGTAGGATATATGTGGAGAATTTTCAAAAGTGAGAAATTTGTGGGGATTCTTGAAGTTCCTTGGATTTCTTATCTGTCAGAAGTCATCATCTTATCTCGACTCAAAATGATAATGAAAACGAAAGAAGATGATGTGAAAACAGAAAGAAGAATAAAGATGAACTGATATTCGAAATTTCATTTTATTTGAATATTTGAAAAAATGTAAGCAGAAGCAATGGCTATCACACGACACCAACCAACAACTTGTTGCTATTTTTTGTTGTTATTTTTTTTTTTTTTTCCTTGGTGTTTTGGCATCGACTGCTATGGTCATTAGCCATGTGTTCTGGTAGGCCTTGTTACTAACTCCATACGCCACCTTAGGAGCAGCACTGTTAATTTTTAACGCAACAGTGAATCGTGGAGGATTATTTTTGTTGTTATTGTCAAGGATTCAAAAAAATTAGTGATACAGGCAACGATAGCAGTGGTAATAAAGCCAGATCTGGTAAATCCAATCTAAAAAATGCCAAGCTATATTATTGCAGAGCGACATTAATACAGGATAGAATGGAAAACTGATCCAGAAAAGGGGAAAAATGTATTTTTACTGCCATAAGAGGATGTAGTGATATCTAGTTAGCCTAGACCAGTTCCCTGCATAAACAAAATATTGCGTTACCATAGCAACGAACAATAACTTATTAGAAGTGTCAGTGTAAAGTTTGACGTCAAAAAAGTAAACCAGAGTTACGCAATAAATTGAAAGAAAAAATATGTCCACCGAAATTGTGAAAATTTAAAAGGGTTAAGAGGTAAGCAGATTTACGAAGGTATGCTTAACAATCACCTCGTCATTATACAGGGTGCCAATTTGAAAACTTCCCACCCTTAATATCTTCCTTCCAGTAAACAATATGAGTAATCGAAAAAACAGGTCAGTTTTATTGTCAAGGGGGACACTTTCAAGGACTATTTGTAGCCCTCGTGGTTCAACCCCCCAGGAGGGGTAGATGTTACCCTTAGAATTTTAAATGGGAAGGGGGGTCAAGTGGCACATCATTTTGATGGGCGTTCAATTCTTATTCCAATGGTACCCTGACTTATTATTTTTTGATGAGCATTTTCCGAAAAATTGCGTTCTAAACTAACAGAAGTAATTATTAGAACGCCTATACTGAGATGCATGGTTTGGCCAGAACTGGTTAGAATATTAGGTGGTACCGTTCCAACCCTTTATTAGGGGTAACATTAGCCATTAGCTCCAAACACTTTACATAAAAGAGTAGTCTAATAGTAAAACGGAGATGGTAGTAAAGTTGTGTTTATTAAATGCTGAATTTTTAAGTGTCATCGCAGAAATTGTACAGATAGCCTTCCTTTTTTGCTACTTCTGCTGTAAAAAGTTTCTGTTTTCCGTCAAAAAATTGGTTAGCAAATTTGAACTATGTGGTAGTATTGTGAATACCGTTGTACCTGTTGGGCTGTTTAGGAATTACTTTAATAAGTGTATAAAAGTGTAAAAATGGTTTACATTCTTCAAGACAGAATTGAAATGATTGTAATTTATGGCGAAGTTGGAAAGTGCGCACGAAGGGCGGCATGTCTTTTTAACGAAAGACATCCAAATTGTAATGTAAGTCACCGGTATGTGCTTGATTTGGTGAATAAGTTTTACGAAACTGGTTCAGTGACAAATAAAAAAAGAAATAACCCCAGAGTACTAAATGAAGCAGCTCAAATTGAAGTTTTGGGAACATTTGCTGCAGAGCCCACGAGCTCCTTACGATCAGTATCAGAACAGACGGGAATGTCACGCGAGACTATAAGAAAAGCATTGAAAATGCATAAATTTCATCCATATAAAATGCAGATTCTTCAAGAGCTCCACGAGGATGATTATGATAGAAGAATAGAGTTTTGTGAAATCATGTCTCATCGAGTCAATACCATCCCTAATCTTCTGTTAAACATCTGTTTCAGCGATGAGTGTTCATTTTTTCTGAATGGCAATGTTAATAGGCAAAATTGTCGCTATTGGAGTGACGAAAACCCACATATTTTTCGGGAAGGGCATACACAACACCCACAAAAAGTTAATGTTTGGGCTGGTATTCTTGGAAATGCCATTCTTGGTCCATTATTTCTGGAAGAAAACTTGACTGGCAATCTGTACCTTGATATGCTTGAAGAGACTATCGATCCTCTTATAACTCACGAGCTAGAAACTCAAATTGATGCAGAAGGTAATGAACTTTTGCAGGAGGATCTGTTACATTTCCAGCAGGACGGTGCTCCACCTCATTATTTTCTTCACGTCCGACAGTGGTTAACCGGGAGATTTCCGGGTAGATGGATTGGCAGAAGGGGAGCAGTTGAATGGCCTCCGAGATCACCGGATTTAACACCCTTAGATTTCTTTCTTTGGGGGCATCTTAAATCCGTTGTTTATAAAACACAACCTTCTGATATTGACGAACTTAATAGACGAATTACAGCAGCATGCCGGTCAATTCCTAGTGAAGTTTTCCGTAATGTTAGAGGGGAGTTCGAAAACAGACTGTATTACTGTTTAGAGCAAAATGGACAACATTTCGAACAGCTAATAAGATAAGCGTAAGTAGATTTTATGTTGGAAATGTCTTTCTCGCAAATTAAATTTTATTGTGTAGAAGGAAAATAACCACCAAATAAAAAATCCCATGCGTAATAAATTTATTCCTGTCATTCAAGGGTTGGAGCGGTGCCACCTACTCTTCTAACCATTTTTATTAAAGGGAGTCAATACAATAATGCATCTCAGTATAGGCGTTCTAATAATTACTTCTGTTAGTTTAGAACGCAATTTTTCGGAAAATGCTCATCACAAAATAATAAGTCAGGGTACCATTGGAACAAGAATTGAACGCCCATCAAAATGATGTGCCACTTGACCCCCTTCCCATTTAAAATTCTAAGGGTAACAACTACCCCTCCTAGGGGGTTGAACCACGAGGGCTACAAATAGTCCGTGAAAGTGTCCCCCTTGACAATAAAATTGACCTGTTATTTCGATTACTCATATTGTTTACTGGAAGGAAGATATTAAGGGTGGGAAGTTTTCAAATTGACACCCTGTATACGGTCAATAATTGAAAATTGAAAATAATTTTTGATATTTATAAAATACTCACAAGTGCACTTAGTGCTAGTACATTTGTATATTCTCGCATTTTTAAATTACAAACTCCTTGATATTTTCATTTTATATTCCGATATTTATTATTTAACATGTTTAAAATTTTGAAAAAAATTCTTTTACATTATTTACACTTAAGAAGTTCAGATCCAATTATATTCTATGTATGTATCTATAATTCGTATTTATATTAACTACGATTACCTATTTAATATGTGCAAGCGTACATGAGACATGGTAGTGTGTGTATTTTTGTAAATATAATGTATGGTAGTTTTTATTCATGTTTATATTTGTTCCCACAATGAATGTAATTGTATATCTAATTTTAGTATTCTTTTAATGATTTCAAATAACGACAATTTGTTCCTATGTTTATACTCTTGGTGCATACGCCCACACACAAGCAGTACCAACTGCTTCCGTGGTATACTTTCTTTATTCACAATAATACTGCAGTTGTCAAAAATACTATTTTGTAATTATTATCCTTGTGAATAAATTATTATTATATTATAATACACTTGGTGATCAATGTCCTTCGTATGCGACCGTGAAATATTGGACTGCTTCAAAAGAGGTAAATGTTCCATTGAAGATGATGACCGATCGGGAAGGCCAGTTTCTGTGTCAGTCCCCGAAAATATCGATGCAGTTCATGACATGATTTTAACAGACCGTCGAATTGGGCTAAAACGGATATCTGAAGCACTAAATATTTCATACGAACGCGTTCACGTCAATTTGGACATGAGAAAAACTGCTGCAAAATGGATCCCCAAATGTTTGAATGTTGACCAAATGCGTGCAAGGGTAGTACTATCGCGTTCGATTTGTGCTCGATTTTAAAACGATGTAGACTTCTTAAACCGAATTGTTACTATGGATGAGACTTGGGTACATTTCTACGATCCAGAAATAAAGCAACAATCGATGGAATGGCGACACTCCGGTTCTCCAAGACTTAAGAAGTTTCGTGTCCAAAAATCTGCTGGAAAAGTTTTGACTTCGGTTTTTTGGGATTGCCATGGAGTAATCATGATTGATTTTTTGGATAAGGGTAGAACATTAACTGGAGATTACTATTCGACATTACTGACCACTCTACGGGAAAAAATTAAAGAGAAAAGACGCGGAAAGCTATCCAAAGGTGTTTTGTTTTTGCAGGACAACGCCCCTGCACACAAATCTCATGTTGCCATGCAAAAAAATCGTGATTTAGTGTTTGAATTACTAGAACATCCCCCTTATTCACCATATTTGGCTCCGTCCGACTATCATCTCTTTCCTCAAATGGAAAAAAAAATTAAAGGGTAGTAAATTTTCTTCCAACGAGGAGGTAATAAAAGCTGAGGTCTGGTTTGCAGAGCAAGAAGAAACATTTTTTTTGAAAGGTCTAGAGACGTTGCAGGTTGGCTGTAATAAATGTATCCAATTAAGAGGAGAATATGTCGAGTAATAAAATATTTTGACATTGAAATTTTGTTTGGTTCTATAGTAGGCTAAGGATATTTCAATATATCCTCGTATATGTGGAGTTGACTGTAAAGTTGACAAGTTATCATTTTTGTTTTGATTTTAGGATTAATTTTTATTTTATTTTTTCGTTATTTAGGATTCTTTATTTACTAACGGATTTTTATTTATATATGTTTACTTATACAGACGAGTCTTTATTATATTTGTTTCGACTAATAAATTTTTCTATCCATTAATAACGCTGACTAACGAGTTATACAGGGTGTCAATTTGAAAACTTCCCACCCTTAATATCTTCCTTCCAGTAAACAATATGAGTAATCGAAAAAACAGGTCAATTTTATTGTCAAGGGGGACACTTTCACGGACTATTTGTAGCCCTCGTGGTTCAACCCCCTAGGAGGGGTAGATGTTACCCTTAGAATTTTAAATGGGAAGGGGGGTCAAGTGGCACATCATTTTGATGGGCGTTCAATTCTTGTTCCAATGGTACCCTGACTTATTATTTTGTGATGAGCATTTTCCGAAAAATTGCGTTCTAAACTAACAGAAGTAATTATTAGAACGCCTATACTGAGATGCATTATTGTATTGACTCCCTTTAATAAAAATGGTTAGAAGAGTAGGTGGCACCGCTCCAACCCTTGAATGACAGGAATAAATTTATTACGCATGGGATTTTTTATTTGGTGGTTATTTTCCTTCTACACAATAAAATTTAATTTGCGAGAAAGACATTTCCAACATAAAATCTACTTACGCTTATCTTATTAGCTGTTCGAAATGTTGTCCATTTTGCTCTAAACAGTAATACAGTCTGTTTTCGAACTCCCCTCTAACATTACGGAAAACTTCACTAGGAATTGACCGGCATGCTGCTGTAATTCGTCTTTTAAGTTCGTCAATATCAGAAGGTTGTGTTTTATAAACAACGGATTTAAGATGCCCCCAAAGAAAAAAATCTAAGGGTGTTAAATCCGGTGATCTCGGAGGCCATTCAACTGCTCCCCTTCTGCCAATCCATCTACCCGGAAATCTCTCGTTTAACCACTGTCGGACGGGAAGAAAATAATGAGGTGGAGCACCGTCCTGCTGGAAATGTAACAGATCCTCCTGCAAAAGTTCATTACCTTCTGCATCAATTTGAGTTTCTAGCTCGTGAGTTATAAGAGGATCGATAGTCTCTTCAAGCATATCAAGGTACAGATTGCCAGTCAAGTTTTCTTCCAGGAATAATGGACCAAGAATGGCATTTCCAAGAATACCAGCCCAAACATTAACTTTTTGTGGGTGTTGTGTATGCCCTTCCCGAAAAATATGTGGGTTTTCGTCACTCCAATAGCGACAATTTTGTCTATTAACATTGCCATTCAGAAAAAATGAACACTCATCGCTGAAACAGATGTTTAACAGAAGATTAGGGATGGTATTGACTCGATGAGACATGATTTCACAAAACTCTATTCTTCTATCATAATCATCCTCGTGGAGCTCTTGAAGAATCTGCATTTTATATGGATGAAATTTATGCATTTTCAATGCTTTTCTTATCGTCTCGCGTGACATTCCCGTCTGTTCTGATACTGATCGTAAGGAGCTCGTGGGCTCTGCAGCAAATGTTCCCAAAACTTCAATTTGAGCTGCTTCATTTAGTACTCTGGGGTTATTTCTTTTTTTATTTGTCACTGAACCAGTTTCGTAAAACTTATTCACCAAATCAAGCACATACCGGTGACTTACATTACAATTTGGATGTCTTTCGTTAAAAAGACATGCCGCCCTTCGTGCGCACTTTCCAACGTCGCCATAAATTACAATCATTTCAATTCTGTCTTGAAGAATGTAAACCATTTTTACACTTTTATACACTTATTAAAGTAATTCCTAAACAGCCCAACAGGTACAACGGTATTCACAATACTACCACACAGTTCAAATTTGCTAACCAATTTTTTGCCGGAAAACAGAAACTTTTTACAGCAGAAGTAGCAAAAAAGGAAGGCTATCTGTACAATTTCTGCGATGACACTTAAAAATTCAGCATTTAATAAACACAACTTTACTACCATCTACGTTTTACTATTAGACTACTTTTTTATGTAAAGTGTTTGGAGCTAATGGCTAATGTTACCCCTAATAAAGGGTTGGAACGGTACCACCTAATATTCTAACCAGTTCTGGCCAAACCATGCATCTCAGTATAGGCGTTCTAATAATTACTTTTGTTAGTTTAGAACGCAATTTTTCGGAAAATGCTCATCACAAAATAATAAGTCAGGGTACCATTGGAACAAGAATTGAACGCCCATCAAAATGATGTGCCACTTGACCCCCCTTCCCATTTAAAATTCTAAGGGTAACATCTACCCCTCCTAGGGGATTGAACCACGAGGGCTACAAATAGTCCGTGAAAGTGTCCCCCTTGACAATAAAATTGACCTGTTTTTTCGATTACTCATGTTGTTTATTTACTGGAAGGAAGATATTAAGGGTGGGAAGTTTTCAAATTGACACCCTGTAGATTCTTATTTGAATTATTGCATAATTCGAATTTCCCGACAAATTGAAGGTATGATGTTTTTTTTGGCTAATATCATTGCGATCGAAACATTCCTCAACAATTATATGAGCCGCGTAACTTCAAAAGTAAGACTAGTTGACTCGATACCAGTGATAAAATAAGATTAGAGACGATTTGGAAAAAAGTAAGGATATTTCATGCTTGGTCATGGGGATTTTTCAAATTTTAACTTTGCAACACTGTCACACTCATAGTCGCGTCTTGTTTGTTGGGCAGCCCGGTATGTTGGGCAATCCGCGAATTCTCAGAGAAACAAATGACGCGATGGAATGTAAATAAATAAACTGGCTGTAATGAACGGTCGAGATCATTACGAATCGGAAAGACAAAACAGCAGATTCTATAAATAGTTGTTTCTTTACTGTGTTCTCCGAAAAGATAACGGTGTATGAGTCATATGAAATCAAAAGATATGAAAGCTTTATTTAAAACATTTTTATAAATACAAAATCACAAATATTGTTGAATCGTGTGGATAATTATTCCTCTTATTAAATATTAATTCATGTTCAATTTTAATTTTCTAATCCGGATAATATTTCATATAAATGTTGGAGTTGAGGTTTCCGAATAGTACCCTTGTGTTTGTTGATTAATTTCGAAGTCAGACATCCTTTCCCAGGTAATTAACACTCAATAAGCAGACGCAAGTATTAATCCAAACGGCGATCAGGACGGCAATGTGCAAACACTCTGGTCGCCTACAACTCAACTGGATTGTTGCCATCCAAAATCTGTTTTCTTCTTTCATAACTTCAAGTAATCATTTTTGCAGAAGAAGTCTTCATATTTTCATATACCTATCCCTCCTGTCGCTGTGTCTACGTTCTTGATAACGATCGCGCCAAAACTAATCCTTAATTGGAACAAACTGACGTCCTTGTCAAAATAGCAACCACGTTGGAAAAGTGTAGCAGGATTTGAATGTCTCATTTGATGAAAATAGGTTATTTTTCATGATTTTACTTCATTTATTTTTGTTGTCTACATATTTTAAATAGCCGCAGTTAATTTAATTACATTACTTTTGTGCAAAAATACGAGGATGTATTTATATCTAGTTAGCCTAGACCAGTTCCCTGCATAAACAAAATATTGCGTTACCATAGCAACGAATAATAACTTATTAGAAGTGTCAGTGTAAAGTTTGACGTCAAAAAAGTAAACCAGAGTTACGCAAGAAATTAAAAGAAAAAATATGTCAACCGAAATTGTGAAAATCGAAAAATTGGAGTATCGAGCCATCATCAAGTACCTGTATTTAAAAGGGTTGAGAGGTAAGCAGATTTACGAAGATATGCTTAATACCCTTGGTGATCAATGTCCATCGTATGCGACCGTGAAAAATTGGAATGCAAGCTTCAAAAAAGGTAAATTTTGTAAATTGTAAATGATGACCGATCAGAAAGGCCAGTCCTCGAAAATATCGATGCAGTTCATGACATGATTTTAACAGTCCGTCGAGTTGGGCTAAAACGGATATCTGAAGCACTGAATATTTCATACGAACGCGTTCTGTGCTCGATTTGAAAACGATGTAGACTTCTTAAACCGAATTGTTGCTATGGATGATACTTGGGTACATTTCTACGATCCAGAAAAAAAGCAACAATCGATGGAATGGCGACACTCCGGTTCTCCAAGACCTATGAAGTTTCGTGTCCAAAAATCTACTGGAAAAGTTCTTGCTTCAGTTTTTTGGGATTGCCATGGAGTAATCATGATTGAATTTTGGATAAGGGTAGAACAATAACTGGAGATTACTATTCGACATTACTGACCACTCTACGGGAAAAAAACTAAAGAAAAAAGACGCGGAAAGCTATCCAAAGGTGATTTGTTTTTGCAGGACAACGCCCCTGCACACAAATCTCATGTTGCCATGCAAAACATTCGTGATTCAGGGTTTGAATTACTAGAACACCCCCCCTTATTCACCAGATTTGGCCCCGTCCGACTATCATCTCTTTCCTCAACTGAAAAAAAGTTTAAAAGGTCGTAAATTTTCTTCGAACGAGGAGGTAATAAAAGCTGTGGAGGTCTGGTTTGCATGCAGAGCAAGAAGAAACATTATTTTTGAAAGGTCTAGAAACGTTGCAGGTTCGCTGTAATAAATGTATCCAATTAAGAGGAGAATATGTTGAGCGAGGGGGAAGTAACTCTTTCATTAGGTGTACATCATAACATTTTCATTACTTCATTAATCATTTCATATTCAACTTAAAATCGAAATCTATGTTTCTGGGGATCCGTGATATGATTTTTTTCGGTTCCAAGTTCGCAAATTTATGCCGTCTGACAATCGGTAAGTGATCGCCTCGGTGATCGCTGAGCAGACGCGGATTTTAATCAGTGATTTTCCGATGAATAGTATAACATCATTAATGGTAATTATTTTTCATTAACACCTAAAACTTTTTCATTATTTTTCATTAGAGTTAATTACTGCATTATTTTCATTAGGTGTACAAAAAATGGCTAGTTACTTCCCCCTCGATGTTGAGTAATAATAGTACATTATATACCGCGGGACTGAAGTAGTACATTTAATCCTGAAGGTAAAGTTTATGGCCCGACCGCAGGGAGGGCCATAATTTACCTGAAGGATTAAATGTACTTCAGTCGCAAGGTATATACGATACTTTTCGTACTTCCGGTATGATTTTATTAATTATTTCAATAATTTCAATCAGTTTTTTCTCTCTTCAACTCATTTAATAAACTGTCTTTAAAATAAGTTACCATAGTAACATTGCGTTGTGACAGTTATAATTTAGAAACATTGTCATTACTAGTGTCATTGTAAAGAAACATTGTTATTGATAATTATTGGTATCATGAGTGAAGAAGGTGTATCTGATATTGATAAAAGAGCAGCCGAAGTAGGTGAAGAATTGTTACCACCGAAATCTAGAAAACTATACGAGCAGCAGTACGATGCTTTTAAAAAGTGGTGCCGCTTAAAAAATGTGAGACAACCTACTGAAAATGCGCTGTTAGTCTACTTCGATGATAAATCAAAAGCGGTTTGTGCCTCAACTCTCTGGGCACATTACTCAATGCTGAAATCGGTTATTAACATTAGAGAAGATATTGATATAAGTAAATTTCCAAAATTATTAGCTTTTTTGAAGAGAAGAAATGAGGGATTTAAGCCAAAGAAGTCAAGAATTCTCACGTCTGAGCAGGTAGATCAGTTCTTACGGGAGGCTCCGGATGATAAATATTTAATGCTTAAGGTAAATTTGGAAATTTGTTTATATTCAGAAATTTTAAGAAATCAATTTTTTTGTAGGTTGCACTTATTTTGGGCGTTGCGGGAGCTTGTCGTGGAAAAGAGTTGGTTGATTTAGAAATCGACGATGTGAGAGATTTTGGCGATTCCTTCCTAATTGCGATTAGAAACACCAAAAATAAAATTGACCGAAATTTTGTGATCAAAAATTCAGAAAACAGTGCCATCAGTTTTGTGGCGATATTTCGGAAATATGTGGCATTGCGAAAGACAGGGACAACTCATTCAAAATTTTTTGTTCAATACATCAACAAAGAATGTACTACGCGAGTAGTAGGAAAAAACATGTTTGGTACATTTCCACGGCAAATAGCAGCTTTCTTGAAATTAGAAAATGCGACGTCTTATACGGGACATTGTTTTAGACGCACATCTGCGTCTTTGTTAGCTGATTCGGGAGCAACAATAGACGTGCTGAAGAGACATGGAGGATGGAAATCCTCCAACGTGGCCGAGGGATATATTGAATCGTCTATTAAAAATAAACAAAAAATTTCAGATAAAATATTTGGTCAAGTCGCCGATTCGTCCACTATAGTTATGCCACAGTCCTCATTCTCGCTTCCTGTTTCCGCAGGATCTTCGAAACAAACACCAGTTCAATATGAAAAGGACCTATCTGTTACTCGTCAGTTACCTGCTGCATTAACCCAGGAAAGACTGGTCAATATGACGAACTGTCACAATATTAATTTGAATATTAACGTTAATTACCATTCTAATTAATTATATTTTTCAATAAAATATCCCTTAAATTCGTTTGTTTGTGATTTAATCGTTCCGGGAGTTTCGTCAATATTTAATCCCGGAGGGATTAAATGTGACACTTTAGTACCTGTCACAAGGGAGTGAAGTTGTCACTTTAGGCCCGGAAGTACGAAAAATATTTTTTGACATTGAAATTTTCTTTGGTTCCATTGTAGGCTAAGAATTTTTCAATATATCCTCGTATAGTAAAACTGTCCGACAAAATGAAAAATCAAAAATATCGTGATCAAATGGGGCGTTCCTTATCAAATTTTAATTTCGCGCTTCGATTTTGAAAGTCTTGACGTAAGAAGAAAGCGTGCTGGAATTGTCTTTCTATACAACTTATTACACTATGAAATTGATGCAAGTAATATAGTGTCTCAATTAAAATTTTTTGTTCCAAATTCTAGAACTAGGTACACAAAGACTTTTCACTGTAATAGAGCCAGAACAAATTTATATCTGAAGTCCCCTATATATACCATGTGTGAAAACTTCAATAAAATTTCTGTTCACTGTGATATTCATTATGATACACTGCATTATATAGGAAATATGGCTATTCAATGTCTGAATGAAAACATTATGAAATATGTAGCAGTTTTTCTTTTCTTTTTTCTTTTTTTTATATATACCGGGTGGCTACGGAAGTATTGCCTACGGAATATCTCAGTTATTGTATGAAGTAGGTTTGTGAAATTTGGAGCGTCGATATAATGACATAAGAGCTAGAATTTGAGCATATTGACATGTCGAAGTTAACTTCCGGTCTGACCGGAAGTAACATCAACTTTCTTATTTTAAATGGAAACCCTATTTTTTTTTCTTTCGCTTTATTCAGCATTCAATTCCCTCTCTAATGACATATCACAAGTTGGTATCTAACCAGAAACTAGATCAGAAAAAAATTATTATTGAAATTCACCGAGTAGGCCGTGGAAGCAAAATGAGAGCCAAAAATTGAAAAGTTGGCTATGGAAACCATACGTCACTTGATAACAGTTGCTACTACTGTGATATTTTATTTTCATTCGACGGCGTTATAAAAAGCCGCCAAAAAAAATATTGGAAAAATTGGGAAAAAAACAATACTCTGTAGGTCCATAACTTAAATAGGAACATACAACTTTTTCTTGCCTGTACTATTCAGCATAACCATTCCTTTCTAATGATATAATAGAAAGTAATTTTTTGAAATGAAATACCAAAAAATCCAATTATTATTCTTCAAATAACGAAAAAACAGATTTATCGAAAAAAAAAATTCAAATTGATAGGATTAAAGATACAATAAAATCAAAACAAATGTTCGAAATGCATTCCCTCAGCGTCAATACATTTATTGACTCTGGTGATATTTTCATGTAAAACATTTGGGGCGTGATATCTTGGAAAGCTCTACGAATTTTTACTTCTAGCTCATGTAGAGTTGTAGGCTGTGTGGAATACACCCCATTTTTAAGATGCCCACATAGAAAAAAGTCGCAAGGAGTAAGATCAGGTGACCTTGGTGGCCACCTGACTGGACCATGGGTTGTTATAAGTCTCTCTTGAAAGCGATTTTGAAGATAATTTCTCGCTATTCTTGAATTATGCGGAGGGGCGCCATCTTGCTGGAAGTACATTCTCTCAGTTATTTCCGCTGGTAGGTTGTTAATGAATTCCGAAATTTCATTCGTTAAAAAATTAAAGTATCTCTCTCCGGTTAGTTGGCCTTGAAAAAGAATGGGGCCAACAATATGAGTTCCAACTATTCCTGCCCAAACATTCACACCAAATCTCTCCTGGAAGCCGCCTTGTCGAAACCGGTGCTCGTTTGCTATCGCCCAGTACCTGGAACAAAAGACCGTTCACACTTTTAGCACTTTACACTTCGACTATCGACAATAATCCAAATAAAGTACAGTACCTACCTTGTATTATTCCTGTTAAATAATCCATTGTTGGTAAATCTTGACTCGTCCGTAAACAAGATATAATAGTTAAATAGGTGATTCTCAGCATTTTGTCGAAGAAACCAATTACAATATTCCAGGCGCCTTTCACCGTCATTTTCATACAAATGTTGATGCAACTGATACTTGAAGGATTTCAATCGATGTTTTTTCAAAATTTTCCTAGCAGAGTCCTTACTTATAGCTAATTCGGCGCCAATCTGCCTTGAGGAAATTAGGCTGTCATATTGTACTAAAGCTAATACATTAATTTCAGTTTCCTCATTAATAACAAATGCTTCTTGGTCTTCGTGAACATCAGGCTCAGTTCTTAATTTTTCTTCAAGACACTGGAAATACCTTCTTGACGGTTGCTACCTCCCTGGATATCGCTCTAAATACAATCGTTCAGCGGCATAAGAATTTTTTAAACATTCACCATAAATGTGAAGCATGTCAATTTGTTCGGTTCGTGAATAACGGGGCATTTTTTGAATATTCCACTAACTGATTTCGATTTCCAAACCCTTTTAAAATGGCAGAATCAAAAACACTACTTCGAACGTCAAAATAATATGGATAGCAGCGTTCGTGACAGCTCTCATTTCTTTTTTGTTTCATTCCAAAATACATCTTAATCAGCCTACTTGTTAATATTTTGGTTCGAATGATTATTGCAATGGAATGATTATTCTGAATAGCACAAACATCGTCCATAGGTAGATATTAGAATATCTATGGACGATGGCACAGACCAAGTACGTTTATGTTCCTATTTAACCTAGAACCTACAGGATATAATTTATCATTCCACATTATTTTTAATTTTATTTTTTGTATGGCGATAATCTGTTTTGTTATTTGAAGAATAATAATTGGATTTTTCGGTATCTCAGTTCAAAAAATTATTTTCTATTATATCATTAGAAAGGAATGGTTATGCTGAATAGTACAGGCAAGAAAAAGTTGTATGTTCCTATTTAAGTTATGGACCTACAGAGTATTGTTTTTTTCCCAATTTTTCCAATATTTTTTTTGGCGGCTTTTTATTACGCCGACGAATGAAAATAAAATATCACAGTAGTAGCAACTGTTATCAAGTGACGTATGGTTTCCATAGCCAACTTTTCAATTTTTGGCTTTCATTTTGCTTCCACGGCCTACTCGGTGAATTTCAATAATAATTTTTTTCTGATCTAGTTTCTGGTTAGATACCAACTTGTGATATGTCATTAGAAAGGGAATTGAATGCTGAATAAAGCGAAAAGCAAAAAAATAGGGTTTCCATTAAAAATAAGAAAGTTGATGTTACTTCCGGTCAGACCGGAAGTTAACTTCGACATGTCAATATGCTCAAATTCTAGCTCTTATGTCATTATATCGACGCTCCAAATTTCACAAACCTACTTCATACAATAACTGAGATATTCCGTAGGCAATACTTCCGTAGCCACCCGGTAAATATATATATATATATATATATATATATATATATATATATATATATATATTGTAGTATTGTTATTCTTTTTTTCAATATTTTCTCGTTCCTTCATCTGTATTTGAATATTCTTGTATATTATTCATCAAAATGTTTGTAACTACACTTTGAACTGTCTTTTAAATAATTTGTCCTGTAAATGGGTAACTGTTGGGCAATAAACGCTTTTATTATTATTATTATATTTAATACCAGATTTAGAGACATGTTGCTGCCTGTTGCACATAGCACTGCCTTGTATCAGAAAAGTTTTGAATACATTTAAACAATTAATAGAAGTATTATAACTGACATTAAATTTTGTAAGAATAATTATGATTAACCTCCAGAAATACCCAAACCGCCAAAGCATCCGAATTCGGGTAAGTGTGATCACTGTCACTCATTGCGAAATTTTTACCAATAAGCTGGCTAACAATTTCAATTAGATAACTATACAGATTATGATTCAATTCCACAATTTCACGCACCGTTTCTTCTCGCTTCTCGATGCAAAATACCCAAATTGGAACTGTCATGGATAAATCACCAATAACGAAGTAACCCAAAACCGTTGGCTGTGTCAGCATTACCAGAGTAGGTAATATCCTGGAATTTAATTGAGATGATAGTTGCATAACGAAGCGTTTTTTTGGAGTTTATATCAGAATTTGAAACCTCATCAGAATTTGAAACAATCATTTCGATTGATAACTTGCTCAATTTTTTTGAAGGAAATGTGAGGACTAGCACAATATTTGCTTATACAGGATGATTCCTAATGTGGACCGGTCCGTTCGTTAATTTCTCACATTGCAAGGAAAATAATGTCTATAGGTGAACATGTAAAAGACAACGATTTTCGAAATGCAGGGCATTAAAAATGAAAATTAATATTGAATTTACTTTTATTAGTGGAGGATCACAAAATACCCAAGAGCAGATGAATAAAAATATGATTTTACGAAACAGAATGCCAGTGTCCTATATTGATTATATTCCCGAATTTGATTTTAAGATATGAGAGAACATTCCATTTTATGCAAGAAATAAATGAATCCAATGAAAAAACGATGAGGTTCCACTTTTTAAATTGAGTGTCATCGTTTTTACACTGTGCTGCCTACTTTCGACCATTCGACCGCAGTTTTTTATGGAATGTCATTGTTTGTCCCCACGTTTTTCCACTAGGCACTTCAAATATGATTGCACTAAAACTTGATAGAAATCACCGATGAAAAACGAGAAAACAATATTCGGCACCAAAATTTAATGTAATTGTGTCGGATGAAAATTCCGTTCAAGACACCCATATGATACATATGATTTTTTAATTTTAGCAAAATTGATCATTGACATACCATACTGAGAGCTTCCATCAGAAAAATTCACACAAGGTGCAAATCATCTATTAGAAAATCTTCAACCGCGAAAGAATTATTCCAGTTTAAAGTGAAGTAATTTTTCGCAATAAAATCTGTATAAATAATGATAACGTGGCAACGCATTATCCGATCTGAAAATATAGGATTACAGAGAGTTCATATAAATAAAACACAGGGCGATTAATTGGAAAGTTGAATTTATTTTCATGGAAAACCATGTTGGTATATGATCTTATTTGGGAATTACCTTCTCTAGATTATTTTTAAATTATCTGAACAAAAACATCTGAATTCCTGACAATCCAGATGTTTAGTCGAGAAGAAAGCAGTACTGAATGAAAACTGTGTATATACGAGAATGTTGTAAATTTTTTTATTTGTTATTCTTTTTATTGAATAACTTTTTAATGAATGATAAATGGAATCATTATACTGCATATAGTTTTTAAATTGTTTCTTTGTACTTAGTATCGATCTCTAGTATACTCGTTATTCTAAACAAAAAGAATTAATTAATCCTCTCTCAATAATGAATTTGATGCAAGTGAAAAATTATTTACCCATGGTGAATTTACCTATAATGCACTAGCTATTTCAAGCACTTGCCCCCAATATTATGTGGCCCTTTCCAGGCAGAGATGGACAAGATAAGACCATTTTTTGCGCCTTTATTTATTTATCTCATATGTTTGACGACATCATACCCTATAGTGTTTCTTTTCGTTCAGTGATGTACCTTGTTTGAATATTTAGAGGTAAGAAATTTACAAATTTTGGCTTACATTGCTGATTCAATTTCCTTTTTCAATTTCAAAAGTTTTGGCGTATTCGCATAGAATATTTTCAAAGTTTTACGTGACAATTATCATATTATTACTCTCATTCAGCGTGTTGTAGGGGTGGTTATGATTAGGTGCTTAGTATCATTGTGTGTCTCAATTGTGGACAGTATGGTCCAAATTAGGGACGCCACATCGAAATCAAATTTTAACGTTCATTGATTCCCCGAGAAATAAGAATTCGATTGACCTAAGTTAGAGGCGGATTCTGTGATTACAACTTATTTTGGACAATGTGGTCCATGATGGTCTATAATAGGAGCATATCGAGAATCAATATTTTTATTCACAGAATGGAAAAACCAAAACGCAGTCAGTATATTAGTATAGTAATGAGACAGACTGGAAATGTACGTTACTTCTGACAAGTGTCCTTCCCTTAAAAAACTAGGACGGAAATAACTACACCTTACAAAAATATCTAATGTTATTCTACAAGCAATGTTGTTCAGTAACCTTCCACTAGTCAGTGCCTAATTGATATAATACCATCACCATTTAAACAAAATCTCTTCTGGCCTGAAGAATCGAAAACTGGGAAAGAGCGAATAAAAAAAACACCTGCAGTTGTGACATCCCCACAAATGCTACAATTTTTGGGAAAGAAAGCAGAGAAAAAGAGAGCTGAAGAGGAGAGAAAACGAAAAGAAAGAGAAGACAGGAAAAGAGCCAAAGAGTTAAAAGAAAAAATAGTCAAGTCCCCTTCAGTAGCATCAACATCATATGAAGATACCCATTTCAGCCTGCAAGAATCTGGTGATTCTGATTGGCAAAAAGAAGAAAACGAAAGTGTGGACAATGAGGTTACCACTATTGATGATATTAAAGAAGGTGATTTTGTACTCACCAGCTTTCTAGGTGAAAAAAGAATCACAACCAAATTTGGGTATCTTTGTTGCATACAAGAAATAAATAAGGAGGAAGGCGAAATGAGAGTGATGGGGTTTAAATCATGTGACTGGTGATTACACAAGTTTTGTAGCAGGCGTAGATGATGTATCTATTGTTAATCTTCACCAAATAATCAGTTTGCGGCCAGGTCCTGATGTGACAATGAAGGATAGGAAGCTCACATATAACTTTAATAAAAAAATCTGGGTGAAGGAAAAGTGACCATTTCTCATAATTTCAATATACGTAAAGTTGTGTGCATAAAAAAGTCGTACAAGGTTTGTTTTGTGTAAACCTGCCTATGATGTTCCAGATTTCATTGAAAAGTAGTACATTTGGAACTTTTGTGCAGTTTCATAATTTATTATATTAGAAAAAAAAGCATGCTTTATTTTTTCCTGAAAGTAAATGTGCTATGGAGGTTCCAAAACATCTCTTATGTAAATTAACACGGGAAAACGCCAAGGTTCATTTTGGCAATTTTGGTTCTTTTTGGGGTGGGGGGAAAAATCGGATCGTCGCTGCTTGGTGTTCATCGAGTCGCAATAGATCCCTTAGATTGATAACAATTGTCCAGTGCCGAGCGCGATACCATCATCGGAAATACTCGGGTGTTGACTAGACGAGATCGGTAGAAGTCGGAACGTCGTTGCTTGGCGTTCATCGTGTGACGTAATCGACACCCCCGCCCCTCCCATCACGTCACTCGAAGTCGTCAGTTTAGCGGCAAATTCAAATTTCATATTTTCTGCTAGCGGATTTTAATTTGAAATAATGAAAAAATGATGTCGATGTGTGGGATCGAAGCGTAGCGAACCAGCAATCTTCGGATTACGAAGCGCACGTCTACACAAATAGGGTATGAGACCTCTTAGTGAATGTAGGTTGAAATGTTGCTCACACAGCGCGAGCCGCCGATCCGCCGAGTCGAGCGATGTAATCTTGCCGCAAGCCGGGTGTTATCAAACCGCAAGCCGGGTGTTATCAAACCGCAAGCCGGGTGTTATCAAACCGCAAGCCGAGAGTTGGAATAAAAACAATAGTAATTGTGAATGAATTAATTCGAATTGTTAAAGTGGTATAATAATAATGATGTTTGGTAAAATAGGAAAAATGGCGGCGGGTAACGGGAGTGTAACGTTTCAACGTGCGATTCCATTGAGGAACGTATACAGGGTGTTTGAAAATATATGATTTAAGAGAAAAATCAACAGGGTGTCTCAAAACAGTCATCAATTGAGAGAAAAAACAACAGAGTGTTTCAAAATACATCATTTAAGAGGAAAAATATGGAATGTTGGGTGGGAGACATGAATCATCGCATCATTGGGGTATCACATCATTGGGGCATGCAGGGATTCAGAAGTTTTCGTTTTACGTATACAGGGTGTGTCAAAATACATCATTTAAGAAAAAATATATACAGGGTGTCTCATAAACGTGCATCGTGATGGGGTTTGTCATTTAAGAAAAAAAATATATACCAGGTGTACCAACGTGCCAGTTGAGACAAAAAATACATACAGGGTGTCTCATAAACGTGCATCGTGACGGAGTCCGTCATTTTTAAAGTGCGATTTGGGAGTAAAGTTGGCATAAATATATATACAGGGTGTACCATCATAGTATTTAAGAGAAAAAAACATGGCTGCTGCCATACAGGGTGTACCAACTTGGAATAAATTCAATACATAACATTATAACAATTAACTCATTGGTAAATACTACACTATTCCAGTTTTCGCGTTAAATTTTATTTAAAGGGAAAATAACTCTTGCCTGTTTATGTTCATTTCCCAGGATTACGTTTTAGGCAGCATCACAGTTTTTTAGATGCGATTTTTCAATTCTACGACTAGCTGTCGAACTTGATGCCGAATAGCATTCTGAGCTACTTCAAAGGGATTGTCCTCCAAATACTGCAAAAGTGTAAGAGTCTGCGTGGTTGTTTTGTGTGTCCCAGTTGGCTTTTTTCTACTTACGTTACCATCGGTCTCCCATCTGTGCTTTATGTTTTGCACGGTCTTCTAATTTACATTCATTATATGGGCTATATCTCTTATGGGCATACCATCTTGTAAATAAACAATTATTTGAGATCTTTTAAGATTATCTACCTGAGGAATTGCACTAATTGCACTAGAAAAATGGTAAAAGCGCGTTACTTTCAAAAATAGTTTGAATTTTGACATTACTTGTCAAAGTCAATAAGAAGTTTAATATATAAGATTGACAAGCCTGACTCACAATAGCCTATAACTGTTGTACGACTTTAATATGCACACAACTGTACATGCATTTTTATTTTCCCCTAAAGTTTTGTTCTTTTATTTAAAATTTCTATTATAATAATAAAAACTATTCCATTAATTATCTTCAATTTTATCATTAATATTTTTCATGTTATACCGGATAGTATGAAAAATATACATAGTTACTCAGTTTTCAAATCAACACTAACACAATGGATATTGAACACCGACAGAACAGTATTATATGAAATGTTTTAGAAATTAGGTATTGTATTTCAATATTTTTAAAGTGTATTAAAATTGTATTCGTGAGAACTTCCTGACTGATGCCGATTGTGATAATTTTTTTAGAATGTGATCTTTCCTAGCAATGTGAATATTCTCGATTGTGACAATCACCAATTGTGATTATTCCCGAAATGTGACTTTCAAAGTATTTTAAACGTCAACAGATTCTGACGAATTTTTTTATTTTATATATTTGTTATACTTCCACACCTTAACATTGATTTTATCAAACTTTTGTTCATGTTACAAACTTTTATTGTTAGTTTTATAGGTAACTGTTTCACATACAAGCAGTATTTACTACAGCTTTCGTGAATTTCTCTGTTTATTTACTCTTCAAATTGCTTTTGTAATCTTTTGATTTGTTGTTGTCAATAAACATTATTATTATTATTATTATTATTATTTACTGATGGTCTACGAGGGTTGCTATTTATGTATTGAGAATGAAGAACTAAAACAATAATTGGGGGGTAGAAACTTCTTTATTGTTTTTCAAAATACCCTCCCTTCAAATCTACACATTTTTGCATTCGATAAAACCAATTGGCAAAGCAGTTTTTCCACTCCGATGTAGGTATATCCAAAACATGGTTTTTGAATGCATAAACAGCGTCTTGTGGCGTCGAAAAGCGTTGACCACGTAATTTGTTCTTCGCTTGAGGGAACAAATAGAAATCATAGGGTGCTAAATCAGGGCTGTACGGCGGATGACCCATAAATTGAACGTTTTGAGTGCTCACATAGCGGGTTGTTTGGGCCGATGTGTGTGAGCTCGCATTGTCATGATGAAGAATTATTCTTCATCGTTCTTCATCGACGGTTCGTTTTCCTTATTTCATTGATGACTTCTGGCGAACAAATAGTAGTGTACCATTCAGAGTTTACCGTTCTACGTTGCTCTAAAGGCACGGTTGCCACATGACCGTTTATACCGAAGAAACAGGCCACCATTTGCTTCGAAGTGCTGCGAGCACGAACAACTTTTGTTGGATTTGGTTCATTTTGAAAGACCCGTACAGTCGACTGCTAAAGCGGCTAGCGATACGCCTGCAACTTTAGACTGAGCATGCGCCAAACTCGAGCATGCTCCGTAGACTCCAAAAATGGACAAATATGGCTGCCATGGCTGCTACGTCACTGCTCTCTCTCTGAATTTTGGATAAATAGTCGTTATATGGTAACAATTTTCAAATCGCAAGGTAGGTTAGTCAGGTTAGGTTTGGCTAATAATTCACGCATTTTCGACTCGCAAGCTAGGTTAGTTTGCTCAGGTTAGGTTTGTGTGTAAATTGCGAGCGAAAAACTAATTCAACGAATTTTCGAATCGCAAGCTAGGGTAGCTTGCTCAGGTTAGGTTTCTGTGTAAATTGCGAGCGAAAAACCAAATTCACGCATTTTCAACACGGTTTGCAATCTTGTTTCTCCTTCCTCTTCTTGCTTCTCCGACATTAAATGACCCTCTTGTTGTACATCACTTAAATTCGAGTTTGGCGCTTGCTCAGTCCAAAGTTGCAAGCGTATCTCCAGCCGTCTGTGTCGACTGCTGTTTAGTTTCGGGCTCATAAGAATAAATCCAAGATTCGTCACCTGTGTATACGTTATAAACTGCAGTTGATGCACCGCGGTCATATGTTGTAATCATTTCCTTGCACCAATTTACACGAGTCTTTTTTTGATCGATTGTCGAATTGTGCGGAATCCAACGAGAACAAATCTTTCTGACTGCCAAATGTTCATGCAATATCTTATCTATATTTGTCATACTAATGCCCAGGGATGCCTCTATCTCGGGATATGTCACATGACGATCGTGCATCATCAGTTCGGACACAGCAGCAATGTTTTCTCGCACAACAACCGATTTTAGACGTCTTCAACTTCGTCCGCCAGAGAAGTACGGCTACGTTTGAATTCACTAAACCATCGATATACTGTGGCCTTGGATCGTGCTTCAACAGCAAAAATCGCAGTAAGTTGATCGGCACACTGCTGTTGAGATAATCCACGTCGAAAATCGTAAAAAATTTTGGCCGAGATAAAATTTTCATGTCTATTAACAATACAAATAGCGTATGTATGACAAAAAGTTCTGATTACGTATACTGTCAAAAATGTCAAACTTTGCGATAGCGCAGTTGGATCGCGCCTAGCAACACCGGTGTTGCCAATTCTCAATACATAAATAACAACCCTCGTATAAATGGGTGGTCCATAACTAGACCATCCATGATCGCTGTGTATACATTGATGGAAATTTAGGTCATAACTTTTTTGTATTCAACATAAATGAAAATTTTCTTCAGTCATCATAATTTAAACACAGTTCTTCACAAAAAATTTAAAACCAACAGATTTTTGCATAAATATGGACATACATTCAATAAATACTAACTGGACCATAATTCTTCGATGTACCTTAAAAAAGAAGCATACATTCAACCAGGGAAAACTTTATTTTCGACACTTTGAAATACTATGTCATAGTTGCTTTCAGTTGTCACGTTATTGTTTATTCAAAATTTCTAAGCCTAACTCGGATTTGAGAAATTCGGTACTCGCCTTATAGCAAGCTGACATCGATTTTGCGAACTGCTACCGTTTTATCATTCCTTTTTCCACAACGTACTCAACAAATTCATCTAATCGATTACCATTGTATATTTCAAGGTGTATCCAATCACGCGATGATGCTAGAGCACTCATTATTCAAATGAGACAAGTATGTCGCTCTAATGGATATGAGTATGGGCGAGGAGCGTTTCTCATCATTCTGAATATTCATGTGACAGTTGTTAGATAATCATAATTATTAAAGACCTCGTTCCTTAAAATAAATGCGGCTTTTTTGAGGGATGCGTTTTCAAAGGTGAGGCGCCTTTTTTTACTGAATTTTGAACAGTAATAATACCCACCCAGACTTAAGGCCACTAATAATTGATAATAATACTGGAATAGAAGAAACAGATAGAAGTACAAGGGATTATGCTTGACAGACAACTTGAATGGGATAAACAAATAGAATTCCTATTGAGGAAATTGCAAAGTTTATTATCAAAATTCCAGTATCTCCAAACATTCACGGACATAAAAACCCTTAACATTCTTTATTTTTCATTAATACAGTCTGAATTGAATAGGGAATATGCAAGTGATTTGAATTTACTTGAATTTTTTACCACATATACTTTATTGTCTCGAAATTACACCTAAACTATTAGTTTTTCATTTAGTTTGTATTTAACTCCATAAAACTTGAATCAAAAAGTGCATTATAAGCGCGCGGAATTCAAATTTGCGAAACCATCACCATTGGTCGAAACGAAGAATGACGTCACATTGCACGTTATGAAATTTATCTGTGTTGATATTCATACTGTGCTAGTCGTCTTTCATAGAAAATTTGTTTTTATTTATATATTTGTAGTGTTTTAGGAATATTCAGAACTAACAACAATCTATATTCATTCATCAATACGCAAAATCTGTACGGAATAAATTCAATAAATCAGGAGTTTACAAACTTGAGTGTGAGGACTGTAATGCAATATATATAGGCCAGACTGGCCGTAGTTTTGATCAAAGGCTCGGTGAACATTGGAGGAGCTACATATTGAATAAGCAGGATTCAAACTGCGCCAAACATCTCATTGAAAGTAAACATAACGTCACACAGAATCCTGAAATTTTGCATATTCAACCTAAAGGTCTGAAATTAAACATATTGGAATCCTTAGAAATTAAGAAGCACCTGCATAACAATAATAATTTAGTACTTAACGACCAGGTGAGTCTGTACAGCTCCCCGATAATTAACTACCTTATTTCTAACAACCCTATTGTTCCCTGATTTTAATTATTCGACATCAACAATATTTGTACCTGAATTTATATTTAAGAAGAGGAAGTGTGGAAGAATAGCAGTTTATAACTCGCTCAGAAGATGACACTGTGAGTCGAAACAATATTGTCAGCATATATATTTACATATATTTTTTCAAGTGTAACTTATTGGAAGTATTTATTTCCTCCCTATTTATCAGTCATGATGAATTTACACATATTACATGCCAACACCATAGAACAATAATAATAGTGTCAAAGTGAAAAATAAAGTTAAAAAAATATCAGAAAAATTTCAAATTTTTATTGTCATTTTACTATGATTTGTTTCCAAATCATATAAAAGCGATCAAGTCATTATTCTCATTGAAAAAAACAATTGAAAAAATGGATTCAAGAGTCTCGTAAAAATTTATTTAATGATATCTTTCACTTCAATTAACTCAGGTACTTTATTTTTATCATCAGTTTGTTCAATTATAAAAATTTACAAAACATATACTTACGCGTAATTCTTACCTGAAATTTCTCGCAACTAGTGTTTCACTTCGCAGGCTTAAACCGTTTATTCACCTTTTCATAGAAGTTGATGTAATGCTTTTTTAATGAATTTTGAATGAACTTTATTATTGTTATTATTATTACAATATGGTTTCCGTCATCAGATATCAAGTTGGTTAAATTGGACATGAAACGATGTTTCCAAATCGGAAGTATCACGAACCGTTTTCAAAATATACGGGGAAAACCGAAATGGCTCGTTTTCGTTTCTTTGCGCTAGCGCCTCTATTTTAAGCAATATGGAAGTGTGTTCAGGAAACTTTCTTCTATGTTTTAAATTTGTTTCGACATGCTGTACTTCGATTTTCAATACGATGTTTCGTTCTTCGGGGGCCATCCTCAACTCTAATTTTTCGAATACGGATCTGTATTTTTTATTATGAATTCAAGTAGTCTTTATAACTTACCATTTGTACTACCATGAACTAGGAATATTTTCATTGGAATGAATGGCATCGAAACAAAAACGCATGATGTGAATCTTGGAGTACCACAGGGATCAATACTAGGACCATTGTTATTCCTCATTTTCATCAACGATCTTGCAAATTATATATATACTGAGAGCCTTATATTACTAAATTTGCTAAATGGTATTTCAAAAATGGTATGATACTGAATGCCTCAAAAACTGTTTTGGAATGTCAAAATAGAATCAGATAGTATAATAAATGTACTTTTTTCTGTTCGTTTTCTCAGAAATTATTCAGATTGGGATATGTCTTGTAGAACTGGTGTTGAAAATGTCAGTAAAAAGATCAATGCTGGTTACTATGCTATCCTCAAATTGAAAAAGATTTTTAATGAAGAACAACTACTGAATGTGTACTATGCCCGTGTGTAGTCTCGAATCAGTTATGATATAATTGTTTGGGGATAAATATAACTAGCTCGAAGACTATTGATTACACAAAAAAGAGTAATTAGACTTACATTTGGCATAAAACGAACTGACTCGAACTAAGAAAATTACAAAACCAGCCATAAACAAAGAAGAGAAAATATTTTTTCTGTTTTTTTTTTCATAACACTTTTTGTTATTTTTTTTAATTTATACACGTCTGTTTTTGTATTTTTTTTAATTCCAGAAAAAAATTTGTCATAATTGGTTTATAATAAATTGTTAAGTTAATAAACAATAAAGTTATTTATAAAGAAAAATTTATTTTTGTTTACCTATTGAGAAGTACAAATTAAGAATTTTAAGAAGGAAATAATATCATAATTATTTAAACAATCGAAATATAAAAAAAAACGAATATAAAGAATCAAAAATAGGAATTTGATATAAAAATAATAATTTTTTTAAATCATTGTTTTTCCAGGACAGCATTATGGAAATAAAAAATGTTCTTAAACATTATATTTGTTTATAACTAATTTATAAACGAATTACGGCAAAAAATTGTAAACAGTATTAATTACTGCCATTGTCAGATATAAAAACAGCAATAATGAAACCTTCGTCTTAAAAAAAATTATTCAACAACATTTTTCGGATATTTAATTTTTCTTCAGTTATGAAAAACAATAAACATAATAATAAACTTTTATAAACTTTCAACGTGTGATCCAGGAAACTAACAATTTATAGGTCAATTGTTTTAACTTCTACGTCGTTATGTATAAAAACGGAGACTGGAAAAAAAATTGTTAATTAACAATAGTATAACGGAGATTTATTCTTTCAAGTGTCCACATGATACCATAATTTATTCAGAATTTTTAACAAACATTTAATGCTATAGAAAAATTATTCTCTGTGATATGTTATCTTTTGCAGCGGTGCGCCCGTGGTGTAAAATTATTAATAATGGAGATAGAGTTCCAGAAGTCGGGATATTTTTATTATCTCCTCTTCACGGAATTTTTTTCGAAATTTCTTAAATATTAATAGTTTTTGAGTTATTAACAAAAAAACAAATACTTTTTTTTCATCTCATTTTGTTAATAACAATCGCATTTTTTACGTGCTGTAAAATCCTTGAAAACCATTTTTCTAGTGGCCATTCCGAATATTTTTAGGAGCTTTATCTCTGTTCTTCACGTTTTTCAACTTGTTAAAATTATTAAAAATTGTTAAAATTGTTAAAATTGTTAAAATTGTTAAAATTGTTAAAATAGTTAAAACTGTTAAAATTGTTAAAATTGTTAAAATTGTTAAAATTGTTAAAATTGTTAAAATTGTTAAAATTGTTAACCTTGTTAAAATTTTATAAAGAAAATAGGTTTTAAAAAAAACAATCATATGGGTACAAACATTTCTGATAATCATAACTATAAAACCAGACAAGGTAGTTTGCTACAGATACCTACACGCAGAACATGACTATATGAAAGAAGTCCTCAATACAAATAAGTGTTCCATTACAATGCGAAGAGAGAAAAATATGAAATACGTTTCAAAAATCATCTAAAATCCTATTTACTGACAAATGTTATTATTAAAGAAATATTTATTTATCTTTTGGGACACTACAAGATGTATAGGACAAGTCAATCACTCACTGAGAAGTGTGTTACAGATTATCTTAAAATTATGACGGGAAAATATATAGAAATACATAAAAAATACAGACGGCACAATAAAAATAGTAGTGGTTCTACACGCTAGCACAGAGGTATTCTTTTATAGTATAGCAGCATTTACTCCTCATCAGAAGTTTTATTGTCTTCTTGAAATTACTAAAGGAATCTATACTCTATACTCTAAGTGGAAGTTTATTGTAAATTTTTATTCCCATAAACCTGAAACTATTTTCTATCGTCGTAGTTTTGTGTCTGGGAAAACGTAGATGATTGAAATTGCATAAAAGGCCTTATTCAATTTTATATTTACTGCGTTAACTTGTTCTATCCATCTAAAACTAGAAACGATTTGGAAGCCCAAGAAATTTGTTGTTGTTGATTCCATTTTATCACCTTCGGTATTAGTGAGTTTTTGGAAGATAGTTACATTTTTATTGTGGTATATTTATGGGTAAGAAATATTTAATGGACAAAGCCCTCTAGTAAAAGAGTAACCGTAGACACGTGTTTCGAGCTTAAGGCTCTCATCAGTACGGTGAAAAACAAGTGCAAGGATGAATACGGTTACACTTTTACTAGAGGACGTTGTCCATTAAATTTTCCCCTCTTGTTGATCACAGTTTCCCCTCGAAAGGACACCTTTTTCTTTTTTACGGGTAAGTGTGTAAATGTTTAGGTATCTACATGTATCTATAAGTGTTCATAACGTCTATACAGTTGTTTTTTTTTGTTTATGTAACAAGATTTATTTTTATGACATGTCCATTTTACCATGTATAGGGTCTTAATGCAATAAATACATTATTAATTATTACTAGGTACTCTCAATACGTTGCTCCGTTCTATTTATTTTATTCCCGCCCTGTATATTATGTGACTGATCGATACGTTACCAGAGTTTGGAAATAGCCATCTTTTTGTGGTGAACTGTGTTTTGAGTTTGTTGTTACGTAACGGAGTAAGTACACTGTACATAACGGTGAATGGGAATTTACCGCAGAAGAAATTGCAATCTAGTTTTACCGGGAATAATATGGGCAGCGGTTTCTAGATAAAGCGCAATCTAAATAAAGTTCGTAATCATTCATAATGTCAACTCGAAGATATGAATGAATGAAACTGTAGGAATTAGCAAACATCAGAGATAACCTCTGTAAATATTCCTTATTAAATAAATGACTGCATTTGTTGAAACAAAGATCTTCGAAAGCGCAGAAGGGTTTTTTGTTTCATCATGTCGGATTTAATGTCGAACTTTCGACATAAAAGTGGAAAACTAGGCACGGAGATAAGGGGGTTTCTAGGCATCGACAGACTTTCCAGAAATGTCAGTAAGTTACACCTATTAGTTATAATAGTGAAAATTGAATACTACGATAGGAATTACATCAGTTGATATACAGGATGTAAAATAATATACAGTGTGTCCCACTTTGAGCAGCCACAACCTCATATTTCATTAAGAATAAAACAATTTAATATTTTTTTTTTCATATTATAGTACCTACTCACGAATACTTACTTTTATGTTGATGAAACATTTGTATATCTAACGAACAGTCGTTTCCGACCGATGATGAACCCTTTACTCCCATAAACACCTAACTATGTAGGCTTATTATGGCAAGAACCTGTCAGAAAACAACTACTCCCCTGGCTAAGACCACGACGGGTATTGAATTAAATCTAACAGCTACTTGTGCAACGTTCCTTAAAACATCAGAGGACGCAATTGCACTCTATGACCAACCAGCAGAATTATGTTTTGATTTGAAGTAGCTGTTAGATTTAATTCAATACCCGTCGTGGTCTTAGCCAGGAGAGTAGTTGTTTTCTGACAGGTTCTTGCCATAATAAGCCTACCTAGTTAGGTGTTTATGGGAGTAAAGGGTTCATCATCGGTCGGTAACGACTGTTCGTTAGCACACGATCTCCCAAAGATTTCTGTCTTCTTCGATTAAATGTCTCAACCCGGAGATTCGGAGTGTCTTCCTCTGCTCGCTAGGTGGAGCGGCCTAGAAACTGCTTTCATCTCGTGAACCAGAATTGACTAATCAGCGGAGTGTGTATTGGTTTGGACGGGGAACAGATGGCTTCAGTGCTGTCTGTGTTGACCTGCCCTTGCACTGATGAGAGGCAACAACCTCGAAACTAGTCTGCAGGTGGTCACCCCGTCCAAATCAAAACATAATTCTGCTGGTTGGTCATAGAGGGCACTTGCAATTGCGTCCTCTGATGTTTTGAGGAACGTTGCACAAGTAGCTGTTAGATTTAATTCAATACCCGTCGTGGTCTTAGCCAGGGGAGTAGTTGTTTTCTGACAGGTTCTTGCCATAATAAGCCTACATAGTTAGGTGTTTATGGGAGTAAAGGGTTCATCATCGGTCGGTATCGACTGTTCGTTAGCACACGATCTCCCAAAGATTTCTGTCTTCTTCGATTAAATCTCTCAACCCGGAGATTCGGAGTGTCTTCCTCTGCTCGCTAGGTGGAGCGGCCTAGAAACTGCTTTCATCTCGTGAACCAGAATTGACTAAGCAGCGGAGTGTGTATTGGTTTGGACGGAGAACAGATGGCTTCAGTGCTGTCTGTGTTGACCTGCCCTTGCACTGATGAGAGGCAACAACCTCGAAACTAGTCTGCAGGTGGTCACCCCGTCCAAATCAAAACATAATTCTGCTGGTTGGTCATAGAGGGCACTTGCAATCGCGTCCTCTGATGTTTTGAGGAACGTTGCACAAGTAGCTGTTAGATTTAATCTGACAGGTTCTTGCCATAATAAGCCTACATAGTTAGGTGTTTATGGGAGTAAAGGGTTCATCATCGGTCGGTAACGACTGTTCGTTAGCAAACGATCTCCCAAAGATTTCTGTCTTCTTCGATTTGTATATCTATTTTCCACAGCTAACTATGGCCAATTGAAAAGTGAAAAGGTGGGGAAAACATATAAGGGTGTTTTTCATCACAAAATTAACATCAAATTCTGTTTCAGAATACTCTTAACCCCAAGATCCCAATGGAAAATTACCCCTACTCCTAGTTATGGAATGTCCCAGAACCCCAGAACTCAATGCCGAATCATTGAAAAATACAGGGTGTCATATGTAGCTGGCAATATAACCAACTCTTATTCATCCATAATGCTCAGTTGACTTTAAAATGTCTTTTTTTGTCACAAAGTGCCCAAAAATGTTCCTTATTACTATATTCTTCTAAGTGTCTTTTATTCTTATTTATACACCTTGAGACTGTATCCTCTCATTATGTTCATATTGTACTTTGTAACGCTTTGTCAATAAGAATCATTTTCTTCAGACAATAAACTATACTTTGATTGATTGATTGATTGATATAGAAAGTAAAAAAGAATCACCTTTACATGGCTAACTATGAGCAAATGAAAATTGAAAAATTGGGAAAAACATATTATGGGATCTTTTATCATTGATCAGATTCTGGAATATATAGAGTGTCATCTGTATATGGCAAAACTTCAACTCCTAAATTGACTTATTTTGAAAATCACTTATCAATTCATTTATCAATTTAGTCCTTTTCCGCAGCTGCAAATTCACATCAATTGATAATATTGGTATTTGCAGATGACTCGGATATTAAGATCTAAGAGTTTTAGAGTATTCTGAACCCATGTCTAATGTTAATACAGTGATATATTTTTAAAATTAAGCAAATATTACTGACGAAAAAGAGTTGATCATATCGGATCATATTGCCAGCACCGAATGACACCCTGTATAATCAATTGATTCAAGCATTGAGATTTGAAACAGAATTTGATGTAAATTTTGTGGTAAAAAATTCCCTAATATAATTTCCCCACTTTTTCACTTTTCAATTGGTTAGCCGTGGAAAATGGATATACGAATGTTTCAACATAAAGGTATGTATTCATGAGTACTATAATTTGAAGTGTGGCACACTGTATAAGGGGGTTTATAGGCATATTTTCTATAAATTCATGTGTTTCATTTCTAGATTATGTAATAACTTTGAAGTTTTTTATTTATATTTACAAACAACGTGACGCCTCCAGTATCATGTAAATGATCAAAGAGGGCCAGTAAACATCACTATTATTATTATTCTTATAGGTAGAACTGCTTCTGAGGTCGCATAGCCTTCACAATCCCAACATACAATCTAATGTAACCTAGATAGATGTTCAACTCACCACTTTTATTTTCTAAGATGTCTTGGTACGTATCGATCACACTTGTAGCTAGGTGAGCCATTTTTGTATCTGAAAAAAATGAGTGAGTGGTTAGAAACATTCCAAAACAAATGATGAAAAAAAAACGCACAGAGAAAATTATTAGAAACAGCTGAAATGTGTATTTGCGGCCATTAAAAAAAATAATATGAGGTTCAAATTCAGAAATTAATATTAGATAATCAATTGACAACATTTTTCACTTGTATTACTAGTAAGAACTTTCACTGAATATCGATTAAACAGAATTAATGCGTGTTACGCATGACGATTAGGATCAAGATTCAGGGAGCATTGCAGAGTGGTTCTTATATGCCAAAAATCTGACACTAATTCAGCGATCGTAAAGGACAGTAGTTGTTTTCTGTTATAATAATATTCAAAAAAGCAGGGAGTCTTTTCTTTTGCATCTCCGAATAACCGACTAAATATCGAGATCCACTTTTTGAACTACGCAAACCTTAATTAAACAAACCATTCTGTTGTTAAAATGGTGCTTCTGCATATTGAAGAACATTTATAAAAGTTGTTAACTGTAATTTTTTAAATTCTTTATGATACACAGGTTAGGTTCAATATGGTGGCTCTAAGATGACGAACAAATTTTGTGATCATGGTCCGATTCGATTCAAAATTGATGTGTGGATTTTCGGGGTCGGAGATTATCAATCTTTTCTCAAAAGTCATGAATTCAATATGGCGACTTCAAGATGGCGGGCGAGTTATGTGATTATGGTCCGAGTCTATTCAAAATTGGACAACATTAAGAAATCCAACACATCGGCTCTTATACATTTTGCTTGAAAACTACAATTTAATAGTTATTTATGCAACAAGTGTAAAAAGTGAATGTTTATTGCACTCGACGTGAAATTGTTCGGCGAGGCCGTTAGGCCGAGTTGGACAACACGTCGAGTGCAATAAACAATTTTTGCACGAGTTGCATACAACATTTTTTCTACGTTCATGCAAAAAGCAAAAAATGATTTATTGAGGTGCGGCACTAGGTGTAGGAAAATGAAAAGCGCAACTTGAATACTTTATTATTAATATCGATTTGCATTGAAACTTGAAACAGGAACTAATACGTTACGAACAATTTAACTCAAACTTTATTTTTACCCTCAATGTTGAAAGTGAATGAACAATTGGTGCAATTTTCAATATGAATATTTCGTAGTGAAGTACCTATTGCCAATCTCACAGAATATCTGCTAAATATGTAGTAGGTTTAAACGTTTATGTTTGTCATGATGACAGCACGTTGAAGTAGAATGACAGATGAGTGCAATAAAAACTTTATTGCACTAGTGCAATAAAGAACTTCTTTTTCCACTGAATATAGTTCAATAAAGTTTTGCTTTTTGCATGAATGTAGAAAAAATAAATAAAACTAAAATAAACTAGATAAAAAATGTTTTGAAATTCAAGCTTTTACCAAATGCACAGAAAAGTAAATAATAATTTCTTGAGATGTGTGACGGAGGTTATTCTGTGAGTAACAGATTCAAAAGCTTGTCGTTTGTGTATTCAAACAGAAAACTTTGCGCGGCAAGCTTTAGAATTTGTTACTTACAGAATAATCAACGTCACACATCTAAAGAAATTATTTTTTACTTTTTAGTGCATTTTAATACAAGTTTGTCTTCAAAAATATTTTTTTCTACATTCATGCAAAAAGCAAAACTTTATTGAACTATATTCAGTGGAAAAAGAAGTTCTTTATTGCACTAGTGCAATACAGTTTTTATTGCACTCATCTGTCATTCTACTTCAACGTGCTGTCATCATGACAAACATAAACGTTTAAACCTACTACATATTTAGCAGATATTCTGTGAGATTGGCAATAGGTACTTCACTACGAAATATTCATATTGAAAATTGCACCAATTGTTCATTCACTTTCAACATTGAGGGTAAAAATAAAGTTTGAGTTAAATTGTTCGTAACGTATTAGTTCCTGTTTCAAGTTTCAATGCAAATCGATATTAATAATAAAGTATTCAAGTTGCGCTTTTCATTTTCCTACACCTAGTGCCGCACCTCAATAAATCATTTTTTGCTTTTTGCATGAACGTAGAAAAAATGTTGTATGCAACTCGTGCAAAAATTGTTTATTGCACTCGACGTGTTGTCCAACTCGGCCCAACGGCCTCGTCGGACAATTTCACGTCGAGTGCAATAAACATTCCCTTTTTGCACTTGTTGCATAAATAACTATTTACCTATTTTTTTTCATTATTAGTGAAACATCTTGTTAGAAAAGATGCCTTGCCTTTTATAACACTGTGTACATCGATGGCTCCCAGGCTATTCAGTAGCTTGTTTTCAATATCTTGATCATAACTATAGATTGAAACGTATTTCCATCAAAATGCATGGCATTTTAGCTCATGGTCTCACACTGAACGTACTAGTTTCACTAGACAAAAACAGGTATCATGATGAATAATGTTATAGGAGAAACATCAATTAGCAGTATTTATCCAATTAATTAATATCATTACTTGAGAAAAAATAATCGAACTGCTGATTAATTCACTGGTTCAGCTTCGGCAATTCAGCGGAAATAACGTTAAATCATTCGACCTTGAGACTAAATTGGGATATGCTGTACAACAGATGACTCAATGAACATAATTATGTACGAATCTCAGATGGAAGTGTTCTTCCCAACGATATTGAAATATGATTTTTTCGAGAAGTGAATCAACCTCGTTCAATCTTCATCAATCAATCAATTTCAATCAATCAATTTATTTACCGAAGACAAATTTTCACTTATAATCTCCCAAGTGCTTGAATTATTGCCGACAATTTTTCGAGTACATTATTTTCTTAAAAAATTCATGTACAAGATAAATTTCCTGCAATTAATTCAAGCACGCGGGGGATTCGGTAAGAAAATTAAATTAAATTAAAAACCAAAATATATTAAATTGATGCTAATTTCATCTGACTTGGAGATTATTTACTCGAAATTTTTTACTGCATGATGTTATATTAGTGTTGTTTGGCAGGTGGTTGTATATTTTTATTCCGGTATATTTAATTTAGTCCTTAACCATATTAGTTCGGAATCTTATCAGCTCAATTTGTCTTGTGTTATATTGCGACGATACAAGTCGCATGGCATGTCTGTTTTTGTGAATTAAACAAGCTGTTTTCAAAATATATAAACAAACTACAGTGAGAATGCCAAATTTCTTAAATAAATACTTACAAGAGTATTTTGGCTTTGCTTTACACATATACCTTATGGCTCTCTTTTGTAGAACAAAACCCCTCTGGCCCTCTGGAATAAAAGATTACTGCATGCTCCCCAAAAAGCTATTCCATATCGTAGATAGGATTCGAGCACTGCAAAATATGCTGTTCTGGCGGATGCATACCCTAATTCGCGGGCAATGCTTCTGACAGCATAACATCCAGATGCTAATTTTTTACACATATTTGTAACATGATCGCTGAATATTAATGTGTAAGCCTAGAAATCTTATTCGTTTTATTTTCGATAACTTCACTACCAATGTCTAAATTGGGGATATTGCATTGGAAAGACAAGATATTTGTTTTCTTAATGTTAAGGAAGAGTAGTATTGATTCACACCAATCTTTGATCTCTTGGATATCTTTCATTAGGTTCGCATGTAGCCTGTTATGATTTTCTTCTTGCCAAATTATGGTGGCGTCACCAGCAAATAATGTGATTGAACCTTTTATATCGAGGGAAGCCATATCATTTACATAAAGTAGGAACAATAGAGGTCCAAGGACTGATCCTTGTGGCACTCCGTGTCTTATATGTGCAGTCTTTGATACAATTCTAGTTTTTACCGCTTGCTCACGATTGTCAAGATCGGTCTCAAACCATCGGAGTTTGTTGTCTGTGAAGCCTAGGTGGTGCAGCTTCTGCAGCAATATTCCATGATTCACACGGTCAAATGCTTTGGAGAAATCGCAAAACACTGATGCAGCAACCGTTCCCCTATTTATGCCCGAGTTCACCTTGTCCGTGAAGGAGAAGAGAGCATCATTTGTGTTCTTTTTTCCTGAAATCCGAATTGTTGTTCTGCTAGTATGTTATTCAATCATTCGGATTTTTACCAGTTTTTCAATAATTTTTGCGAGAGAGGATATAAGTGCAATATGACGATATTTATTTGGGTCAGCAGTCTCCCCCTTTATAAATAGGTATAATCAAAGAGGTTTTTAGAAAGGCTGGAAACTCCCCAATTCTAAACGATTCATTTATTAGATTTACTAGTGCTGTTAGTGCTGAATCAGGGAGATTTTGGAAAACCTTTGCTGTTATTTCATCAATTCCAGATGTATTCTTCTTTCTTATGTTATTTATGATAGATTTGGTTTCGCAAGTGTTTGTGTTTGTTAAGTGGAATTCATGTTTTATTTCAACAGGACGCATATTTTTAAGAGGATCAAGTGGCGTTGTTATATTGCTAGTTATGAGCTCCGCTACGTTACAGTAGTGCGAGTCGAGAGTGTCCGGATTCATTGAGGTTGTTGTGTACACATTAGCTTTGCCTCTAAGATCCATTCAGTACTCTCCATGTTTCTTTTACGGGGTTATCAGCATTTTCCATTGTAGGGGTTTTACCAACAACAAAACTCCGACATTATTTTCATTTTTCAAAGACAATAATCTTTCACATTCCTAATTATTTTATATTCATTTCTTTTCTTCTTAAATTCAATGGTCTTGTGTCCGATTATTAGTGTTTATTATGGGGAAATAACTGGGAATGCCATAGTTAAAGTTCTGGTAATTGGATTACCTCCGATACGAAACTGCCAACAAGCAAATAGTTTTTTATGGCCCTTCCGTAAGCCGGACGGACACTGGAAATTTTTGATTACTGGGTTTTTCCTTATCTCTGGCCGGCAATGAAAGGATGGAGTTTAAAATATGAGAGAAAATATTCAGTTGTTCTGGTGTTCTCAATCCGACATGTTCTCCGTTTTCCGATTAGCATTTATCTGGTCGAGTTCCAAGGTCATTCTTTAGCAAGCTGTATATGTATAAGTTTAATTGTTAAGTGTTTATGTAACAAGTGTAAATATATCGTTATCGTTACTTATTAGCTGCTGTGTCCGTCATTTCATTACAAAAACTCACCCGTCATCCCTAACCTCCGACACCATTCTGGACTTGAACAAAAAGGAGAAATCAATCAGCGTAGTACAAAGAAAGCGTCTGGAAATTTCAACCAAGTTTTCATGAAAAGTTTCGATAATATTGAAATATGGGGTTTAATTTTTCGGAGCGCCATGAATTTATCGCCAAGAAAAATTTTGAAAAAATGTAACTGGATTTATTTTCATTTATCAAAAGAGAGTTATTATCACACAACTCTAAAACCTGGGACACCCTTACATCAGATGTTTCTTTTAGAGTACAAACATCTCTTTCTAATTCAACAACTGAAATGTCATCTGCAAACAGAAAGACTGAACTGATGTCAATTTGGGAGCATAGATCATTAATAAATATCCGAAATGGGCCGAGTAAAGAGCCCTGAGGCACCCCTACGCCAATTTGTACTTCATCAGAATGGTAAACCGAAGACTTACCGTTATTTTTAGATGCCACACCGACTATTCGTTTTCGGTTACATTACAGAGCATTAGTTTTTCCATTAATAATTCATGGTTAATGAGGTCGAACGCCTCAAAAATCACCTCAAAGATAAAGATTCTAATAACCTCTACTTATAAGAAATTAAATTCAACGTAGGTGAGATATTCAAATCAAGCTGATCGATAAGCAGTATTTCTGAATTTTTAAGTCTATATTAACGTCTAATGATCCTAATTGCCTTTTGCCATGACCTTCGAAATAATAGATAGCAGTGCGATAAGTCTGTAATTGCTAGGTGTCGTTTTCCCTTTTTGGGGACTGCTTTTACCATCTATAATGAAACTATAATTGAAATGATTTTCACTAAAGAGGTTTAAAAAACCATACGAAAATTCTTTAAGAAAGCATTTCAATTACCCCGTGTAGCCTACTCAACTTGTGCATAGTAAAGCTGTATCAACTGAACAGTATTCAGTACATGCCGCAAGTTTCTGAATTGAAAGGCAATGGAATTCAACTTTGAGATTAGGTAGTTGGAGTGAGAAATGAGCCTTCCAGTGGTGATACCGAAAGTTTATCCAAATCTTTAATATAGAACCAGAACAGAATTGGTCCCAGTATGGACCCCTGAGGAACACCAATGTATATTTCAGCAAGCTGTGAAAAGTGATTGTTGATAGTTACATATATTGTGTATGTCTGAATAGAAATGATTCCCCATCTGACGAATTTTGTCACCATACCTCTTACATGAAGCAGTCAGGTTTTCGGAGTGGTCACAGTTGTGAGACAGCCATACAATGTGTTCTGGATGATTTTAGAAGAAACTGGGAAGATAATCTTATGACAGGTGTAATCTTTCTAGACCTTCAAAGAGCTTTTGAAACTGTGGATAGGAATAGACTGGTAATGAAATTAGAAAGCAATGGTATTATTGGAAATGCATTAGCATGGCTTGTAGATTACCTAGAGAACAGAAAACAAAAACTTAAATTGAATAATATTTTATCTGATGAAATATTGAATGAACAGGGAGTCCCCCAGGGTAGTGTACTTGGCCCGTTACCATTTCTTATATACATTGACGATGTTGTGAAAAATGTTGGAAGGTGCTCGGTGCACTTATTTGCAGATGACGCTCTGATTCACTTCTCTAATTCAGATATCTTGGCAGTGGTAGAGACCGTGAATGAAACTTTGGGAAATGTTTACAAATGGTGTTGCGCAAACAAACTTAAGATAAATACAAGCAAAACTAAATTCATGATGATAGGTAATAACAAAGAATATAATAAGTTTCGAGAATATGATTGTGAAATAAAAATAAATGATATTTCAATTGAAGTAGTGGATACTTTTAAATATTTAGGAATCATTATTGATCGAGAATTAAAATTCAAAAATCATGTGAATTATATAATTAAAACAATTTTATTCAAAATAAATTATTTATACAGATGCTCCAGTATTCTCTCGAAATGGTCAAAAACTATTATATACAACACACTGATACTTCCTCACTTCAACTACTGCTCCACCATTCTATATTTGCTACAACAAAATGAAATAGGCCGCCTACAAAAACTATAGAATCGAGCAATGAGAACAATATTATCTTGTTCTAAACGAACAACTATCAATGAAATGTTAAGTTTATTGAAGTGGCTACCAGTAGATAAAATGTTATTTTATCAAACCATGATTTTTATATTCAAAATAAGAACAGGTGATTATAACACCCGATGGAGAAATAATATATTCATTGAGCCTGTTAAAACAATGAAATCACAAAATTCAGTTTTTTTCAAAGGATTGAGTAATTTTAATGACCTCCCGGATGACCTGAAAAACGCACGGTCGCTACCTATATTTAAAGTAAAATTAAAGAACATCATGCTGAATGAGTGCAAGCCTTGACTTTGATATTTATTTATCGTTCTTTTATTTTTTTTGTTGACTGATATGTTTCTTGCTGTCTGTTTTTATTTTTATTGTATTTTTATCTTATTAAGTGACTTATATTTTATTTTATTTATTTATACATGTACATTAGTCTTAGACTAAATAAAGCATTAATATAATATAAAGTTCACTCCTTTTTATTATTTTGACAGAATTTCAAAAAATGTTCAGGCTCCATCAAAGTTTATTCAATAACAACAGCTATATTGCTAGCTCTCTGACTATCAGAAAATAAGCGATTTCGAGAGAAAGTAAGATTTTCTATGCACCTGATCAATTGAGCAATACTGTAACGAGAATTACTCCAATTGTAGCAAACAACCTGTCTACAATTATAATCTGTTTTGCAATTTTATGGAATGAAAAAGTTATTAGTTATCTTCATAAAAGAATAACTATTGTATACTGTTGTGCAGCCACTTTATAGCAGCTGTTTTTATCTACCATCTACAAAAGATGGTTGATTTGCAGGCTGTCTAAGGGGCAGTTTACAATTGCCTTTTTTTAAAAAAACATTGTGACACCTACCTCAGAAATGTTTAGCCTATTTCAGTTTCTGTATGTTGAATACAAAAAATCCCGAGAATAATGTACCATGAGACGGTTGATTTGCAGGCCACCTAGGGGCAGTTACACTTGTCGATTTTTTAAAAAACTTTCTGAAACCTTCCTTAGAAATGTTTAGCCAAGTTCAATTTCTGCTTAGACTACTGAAAAGTCCGAGAATGATATACCGAGAGATGGTTGATTTGCAGGACGTCTAAGGGACAGTTCACACTTGCCGATTTTTGTAAAATCTTTGTGAAACCTCCCTCAGAAATGTTTATCAAAGTTCATTTTCTGTTTATAGACTACAGAAAATCCCGAGAATGATGTACTATGGGATGGTTGATTAGCTGGCCGCCTAGCCTAAGGGGCAGTTTATACTCGTCAATTTTTGAAAAAATATTAGTTAATTTTCTGTATACAGACTACTGAAAAGCCCGAGAATAATATACCGAGAGATGGTTGATTTCCAAGACGTCTAAGGGGCAGTTCACAATAGTCGATTTTTGAAAAATCTTTCTGAAACGTCCCTAAGAAATGTTTAGCAAAGTTCATTTTCTGTATGTAGACCGAATAAAATATTCTGCCTTAGAAATGTTTAATCTTCACTCATAGTCATATCATCTTGCCAAAAAGCTTTAGGATATAATAATAATAATTCATTATTATAAATATTATTTTATTGACATTACATATTTTTTACATGATTTTTTAGACTATTTATTACAAAAATCAGAAATGGTAACTATAGCTCTTCATCACAATTTCCAAACACAGAATATTACATTTGTAGAATTCATAGAAAGGCAATATAATGTTATTTTTATCTGAGATTATTTGGAATTTACTACGATTGACTAGATTGGGCAGTGGTCGATGATAAAACTACTTAAGCACTGATATTGCGAATGTGTAGAAAATTCTTCAATGAAAATTTTCTTTACTGGAAAATCAAAGGGAGGTTTCAGAATGATTTTCTAAAAATCGACAAGTGTAAACTGCCCCTTAGGCGGCCTGCAAACCAGCCATCTATCGGTACATGATTTATGGGTTTTCAGTAGTCTATACACAGGGAAGGTCTCGGAATGTTTTTTCAAAAACCTACAGGTATAAACTGTCCCTTAAATGACCTGCAAATCGACGATCTCTTGGTATATCATTCTTGGGTTATTCGGTAGTTTATATACAGAAATTGAACTTGGCTAAACATTTCTGAAGAAGGTTTCAGGATGATTATCCAAAAATCTTCAAGTGTAAACTGCCCCTTATACGGCCTGCAAATCAACCATCTTTCGGTATGTCTCATGGACTCTTCGGTAGTCTATATGAAGGAATTTAAATTGGGTAAACATTTCTGATAGAGGTTTCAAAATGATTTTCCAAATATCGGCAGGTGTAAACTGCCCCTTATATGGCCTACAAATCAACTGTCTCTAGTTTTATCATTCTAGGGCTTTTCGGTAGTCTATATACAGAAATTGATCTTGGCTGAACATTTCTGAGGGATTGTGAAAGGCTTTCGCGGCCATCGTTGAATGAATGATGGTTTTTCGGGTTTTTACTGTTTTTAGGCCGACCTTTATTTAGAGAAAAACTCGACGTTTCGCCAACACGAGTGGTTGGCATTTTCAAGAGAAATGTTTACAGTTTCGATCACTGAACACTACTTGTTTGGTATGCGTTGTCTCAGCCAGTATTTATGGGTCGACGTACTCGTACCTGCGTCCGGTGCCATGGTCATTCATTAATGTCCCGGTATGGTGTTATTACCGTTTTCTTGAGAACAGGTAGCATGCTTTATTCAATTGTAACCCTTCTTCAATTCTGTTGAAATTGTTGGGATGTTTTTTGATTTCGATTGCTTCTCGGAAGAGTCTTGGATAATATGCATGTGTTGTGGCAATTACTCCGTCATATCCGTTTGAAGCGGAGCTGAAACACTTGAAAAGCGCACTTCTTTCAAACGGATATAAGGAAAGCGAAATTGATCGGTGTATAAAACCCAAAAGAAAGAACTCTAGCGACAGTGGATCGAATGGCTGCCAGGAACAAAGTAAAGCATTCCTACCGTATGTTCCTAGGGTCACAGATCGGATTGGCCGTATACTATGAAAGTATGATATCAAAACCATATATAAACCTTCAAAGAAACTGAAGGATCACTTGAGATCGGCGAAGGATAAACGTGATGAACTAAGCTCATCTGGGGTGTACCGCATTCCATGCACCTGTGGCAACGTTTATATCGGAACCACGAAGCGTTCCACAAATACCAGAATAAAGGAACACAAGGCCAATTGCCGGTTAGGACACTCAGAAAAATCCGCTGTCGCAGAACATGCGCTTAACAATAACAATCACAGAGTGAAGTTCGAAGAAACCCAACTAATTTCCACAACACATGCATATTATCCAAGACTCTTCCGAGAAGCAATCGAAATCAAAAAACATCCCAACAATTTCAACAGAATTGAAGAAGGGTTACAATTGAATAAAGCATGGCTACCTGTTCTCAAGAAAACGGTAATAACACCATACCGGGAAATTAATGAATCCGAGGGAGTACCCGACGCAGGGAAGATGGCACCGGACGCAGGTACGAGTACGTCGACCCATAAATACTGGCTGAGACAACGCATCCCAAACAAGTAGTGTTCAGTGATCGAAACTGTAAACATTTCTCTTGAAAATGCCAACCACTCGTGTTGGCGAAACGTCGAGTTTTTCTCTAAATAAACGTCGGCCTAAAAACCCGAAAAACCATCATTCATTTCTGAGGGAGATTTGAGAATGATTTTCCAAAATCGGCAAGTGTAAACTGCCACTTAGACGGCCTGCACATCAACCATTTCTTGGTACATTCTTGAGCTTTTCGCTAGTGTAAACCTATCCAGAAATTTAACTTGGCTAAACATTTTTAAAGGAGATTTCAGAATTATTTTCGAAAAAAAACGTCCTGGGTAAACTGCCCCAAGAAGGCTTGCAAATAAACCATATCTCGGTATATCATTCTTGGGCTTTTCTTTTTCGGTAGTTTAAATTCAGGAATGTAACTTGGCAAAACATTTCTGAGGGAGATTTCATAATGATTTTCCAAAAATGGTCCAGTTTAAACTGCCCCTTAGACGGCTTGCAACTCGACCATCTCTCGGTATATTATTCTCGGGCTATTCGATAGTGTATAAACAGAAAGTGAACTTGACAAAACATTTCTGAGGGAGATTTCAGAATGATTTTCCAAAAATCGGCCAATGTAAACTGCCCCTTAGAGGACCTGCCAATCCACTATCTCTTGCTAAATAATTTTTGGGCTAGAGTATATGCAGAAATTGAACTTTGCAAAACATTTATGAGAGAGGTTTCAGAATATTTTTCCAAAAATCGGCAAGTGTAAACTGCACCTTAGACGGCCTGCAAATCAACCATTCTATGACGTTTCGGTAAGTCTATATCTCAAGAAAGAAAACATTCCTGATCAACAAACTACAAAAAGGAGTAATAATAATATTAAAATGAGAATAATTTCTAAATACTACGGTAAAACTACCATTTTTGGTCTCATCTTGCCTATTTTGTGGAGTGTGTACCTACTGAAAAAACTAAATAACATCCGAATAACATTTTCTACAAGGAGACTGTCAGTTGATATTTCTACTTTCACCTAAAATATTCTTCTGGTCGAATTTCTACCCCTAACAATACAGGGTGATTCCTAAGTTGATACTTTTATTTAAACTGTGTATAGAACTAGTTAAAATAAACAACTTTTTCAAATAAAACAGTTACATTATTACAAATGTGTCCAATACGGTCCTATCTAACTTAAATAAGGTGTCCAAAGTTGTCAGAAACTAAACTTGTCACAAACCCCCACAGAAAAAAGACACACGGATTTAGGTCTGGCGACCATGGTGGCCATGCTACTGGTCCATTTCGACCGATTCAACAGTTCGTTTATTTTTCAGTTTACTGAAAAGTTATTTGAAGAAGCTGTTTATTTCAACGATTTCTATACACAGTTTAAGAAAGTATCAACTTAGGAATCACCCTGCATAATTGAATCTTTATACTCTCAAGGGGAGACAAGATAAAAATAAATATCCATGATGTTTACGACATTCCTAGAATCCATTGAATATCAACTCCTCGATCAACTAGTTATAAATGATTTCAATTGTAATTGTAGTTACTTATGATGGTAACTAGAAACGAGTGTGACCCCGCATTACTGGAAAGGTGAATTATGTCATTTTCAAGTGGTCAAGGTATTATAAAAGAAGTGATTCAGAAGTGAACTATACATGTCAGGATATGGTAATTCAACATGAGCATGATTTTTAATGAATTCTCAAGTAGAAGCAGATATACTTAGATTCATTTTTCAGTGTTCAATTATTTTATTTTCTTCGATAGAATTATGAAGAAAATAATACTCAGCTATTTGTCATTATCTTGGGATGTTATCACTCCAATAACGACCATGCTCGGCGACGTTCCTTTGAAAAATCGCCCAGTATGCCACTCTGTCATTGAACAACAAAGACATATTCATCAAAGTGTAGCAAAACTAATTTGTCTCGGAGATAATATGTCGGTAATGATGAATTAGAAGAAAACGAAGTCAGGGTAGGCTACTATGAAACATTTCCAATTACGATGACAGCTGAGCGTTGTGCTAGTTTTCAATTTTATGGACATCACGTGCGACTTGAACCTTTTAAACATAAAAATAACATAGAATGCGACAAATTATTACCATTACAGCTATTTGAGTGACGCCATCAAACATGCCTATTCGTATATTCCCATTTCAGTTGGCCCACATTATATTTTTTCAGAAATTTGTCCCAGGTTGACAAAATTAATGTACCTCGTGAACTATTTTTTTATTTATTTATTTAAACACATAATCAGACTCTATTCACCAAAATATATACATAAAAACCAATAAATTTATACAAATTGAGAACAAATAGAAAAACGTGAACAAATACAGAACATCCAAAAAAACAACAGTTTTGAAGTTTACCACTGGGTAACATCGCCTTTATTTTTCAAAAGAACAGAAATTCTTTGTGGCATAGTATTCACTAAGTTTTCACAAAATTGTGGTGTAAACGAATCCCATATCTCCTGAAGCCTTTCCTTTAATTCAGGGATTATTCTGGCAGGATGTGTGCACAATGTTTCGATCGGAGATAAATCGGGACTACTAGAAACCCATTCCAAAAGTGGTATGTTATAGTCTTCCATCCATTTGAGAGCTTTTTTAAAGTGTGTCATCCGGCGCCATCCTTTTGGAACACAAAATCTTGCCCTGGTGTCAAATATTCTTCCATGACTGGCAACAGCGATTCTTCTAATATGTCCAAATATTTTACAGTATTCACAATTAGTTGGATAAAATGGAGTTTTCCTACCCCTTTAGCTGACATACTGCCCCACACCATGACTGACGCAGGAAATTTGACTTTTTTCTTTAAACAGTCCGGATGTAAGGCTTCATATTTTTTGCAAATAACTCTACTTCTACTGTCCCCAACACACACTTCAAATCGGGACTCATCGCTCCACTGTACTGCACGCCATTGTTGAGATGTCCAAGATCTATGTTCTTTAGCCCATCTTAACCTATTTTTCTTTTGCTGTGGCGTTAACAGTGGCTTTTCTTTGGCCTAAAACAAAATTGTCAATTGTAAACAATTTTGCAGAAAAAATATTTATCCAGTATCAACTTCATTATTTTTTATCATCAAGAATGTTACCTTGTAAGTGCCAAATCCCAGTTTGTGGGCCTCCCGGTGGCATGTGGATCTCGAAATGCGTCTTCCAATAGCATCAGTCCATAGAGCACTTAGCTGTAAATAGTTGGAACGTCGATTCTTTTCGATAATTCTTCGTAGCGCTCTTCTATCTGCATCTGTAATATTGCTTTTTCTCAGTTTCTCACATATCGAGGCTTTGTATTGACTGAACCGGTAGTTTTGTATCTTTTAACTATATTTCTTACACTATATCGCGACTAATCTAACAAATTTGCAATTTCCGAGTTTGATTTTCCAGAATGGGCAAATTTAATAATGATTAAACAAATTTTCTCATCAATAATCTTTCCTCTACCCATTTTCACGATAAGAACTAACCTTAAAATGTATAAAATATCTAATAAAATATTCCAAAGCCACCGTCGATATAATATGTTCATTTTGTAACAATTGCGGATAATCCTAGATATTTTGGGTGGGGTTCAAAAATTGGCCCATCGGAAAAGAAAATCGACCTGTCCGAGGATTTTTCCGAAATTTCTTTATATTCAGAAATAATGAATATGTTCCATAATTTTGACGCGCACTGTATATGTTATTGTGTTAACATGCAATAAACGAAAAATTAAAAAAAAAAACGGAAAATGTCTGTCAATAGCTGAGGGACCCAAATGGTCCCAGTCCGGGCCTGGCTTCTGGTCCCATACGGCTCATATACAGGGTGTCCGGTAAACCTTAAACAATATTTAAACTGGTGATAGACCAGGTCATGAAGCATCAGAATATCGGGATTTTACCTTAGTAAAAATCTCACTGTTTTCGAGATAATGAGCATTTTTGTAATTTCTGGAAAATCACTACCTCACCTTGGATTTTTGAATGCCATGTAAACAAATTGGGGTGAATTCAAATATCTTTGCTGCTGAATATTACTGATGAGTGATGCTTTCAGATGTACCAAACAGTTTTTCACAAAACAATACAATTTTTCAAGAAATGAGGGTAAAATGACAGATTTGAGTTTAACCAATTTTTTTAACAACAGTTTGACATTATTGTTTAAAAAAAAAAGATAACTAAGTGGAACTGGATATTCATTATAAAATAATGCCCATTTCGTCCAGGCTCTACTATGGTATAAAACTTACGATCATTATTTTTGGAAGGAGTAGAATTTCGATAATATTAGAGTGTGATGTTATTCTGAGCTAAAATCAAATCCATCAGACTCTGTCAGAAATGTCTTCTATTTTTATCCTATCAAGATGAAATGATTAAATAGTTATGAGTAATAACGAATCAACTGCTTAGAAGCATTCAATGAGATGTAATGAAGTAAATACTAATTCAACGTTTTTTTAAAATCAACATACACTATAAACCACAATAACGATTATTCAACATCGCACTGAATAATATTACAGAAATGTTATTTTCCATCCACTCGTAAGCAGAGACGACATATTTTCAAGAAGAACCTTTTCAAATGCGTTATAGGTTATAGCCCCCAAATCAACGATTTCTTTAGTTTGTTTCTGCATAAAGCGCTGCTGCAGCAGTAGCACTACCTCCACATTCACCATAAATGTAGTGCATATGCGCATATTCTCGGGGAGTATATCGTATGTGCGGCATGACAAAGAAATGAAAACCACTGAATGAAACAAGCGGAATAATTTCAAAAAACTACGACAGAAGTCACAAGTTGTTCAAACAAAAGTTTTTAATTTTCGACAAGGATTCATCTCTTAAAAAGTTTGCACTTATTTGATTACACCCTGTATATCTGTCGGTCTCTGAAACTTCGTTGGAATCTGAATGTTGGACAATTGCGACATTTATCACAAGAATTCGTATTAATCGGTGCCATGTCGGATAATCGACATTTCATTTCGATAATTTTATTAGGCCTAATTACATGAAAAGTTTATTTTATTGACATAATATTTAATGCTACCAAGTAGTCCATTCTTTATTATTAATGATTATTTCCACATTTTAACTTGATAAAATCTAAATAAAATAATTTTTGGGCGTAAGTATGAAAGTTAATCAAATAAATGAATATTTTGGAACTTTTGGTGTGAATACAATTCAAGAAATAATAAAATACCCAAACACCAAAACTACGTCACAATCTTAAAATCTTAATTTTAGCTACTGGAGATAATAATAATAATAATAATAAAGGCTTTTATTGACAAGACATATTTTTGTTTTTACAAGATTTCTAGATATAGAATTGTGTCTCGTCAAATGGCAGAGTTCAAACTACTTGTTGACACAAGTGTTTGCTCTTCCACTCAACCGTGAAAGACCCGGTCGCTCGACTTGCAAAAGTACGAGTCCGGGTGAAGAATATGAGATAACTAATGATAGAATAAATATTCACAAAAAAAAACATTCATGTTTACATACAAATATTGAAAATTTTTGATTTACAGATATTTCAGAAATAGTGTGATTATTTTACGCAATCCATGTCAAGAGCTGTTTCAGAAGATCATGTTTAATTCTTTTTTTCATGTTTGACATTGCCATTTTTTTATATATATCTGGTAACCAGTTGTAGAGCTTTGTTGCTAACTTTGTTGGCGAAACGCGCGTCGAGTGTGATTGTGACGTAGTTTTGGTGTTTGGGTAGTTTTCTTTTTTTCTTGAACAAATGTTGATGGAAGCCTAGATTGAAATTTGAAATCACGCCTAATTCAATGGAAATCACTTCTTCCAAAAATAAATATAGTTTGTTTTATATCATGGTAGAGTCTGGACAAAATGAGCATTCTTTTGAAATGAAGGTCCACTTCCAATTGGTTATGTTTCTTTCAGATAATAATGTCAAACTTTTAAAAAAAAATTAATGAAACTCAAATCTGTCATTTTACCCTCATTTCTTGAAAAATTTTTTCACTTTCTGAGAAACTGTTCTGTACGTCTAGAAGCATCACTCATCAGTAATCTTCAGCAGCAAAGATATTTGGATTCGTCTCAATTTGTATACATGGCACTCAAAAATCCAAGGTTGGGTAGCGATTTTCCAGAAATTCTTAAAATGCCCATTATCTTGAAAACGGTGATATTTTTACTGAGGTGAAATTCCGATATTCTGAACAGTCATGACCTGGTCTATCACCAGTTTCAATATTGTACAAGGTTTACCGGACACCCTGTATTTTTAAATTTGTTTTCAAAGTGAGTATCTGAAATATATGTTGGCCTAAAAGCTATGGGACACCCAGTATATCATGTATAATTATAGGAGTAAGCTGAAAGATGTCCCAGATAAAAGTTCAGATAAGATAATGTAAGTACCTGTGTTGTCGCGAGATTTTCTAAGATTATCAACTTCTCTCAATTGAAAATACCTAGTAGAAATTATACAGGGTATCCCAACTGAAACTTCAAATGACTCTGAAGTTAAAATGGAGTTAAGGTTATAAAAATTCGTTATTCCTATAGGTGACCTATATGTTGTAATTTTTTTTAGGGAGGCTAAACAGCTTAATCTTTAATGTGTGAGTGTTTTACACAACATTATCGTACACTAAATTTTAACACCCACGGCCTAATGAGAATGACCGTGAAAAAACCCATTCATGATAGCAATTAACTTTTTTCTGCCATCCAAACTCGCGAAGAGAAAGTTACTCGAATTATTACCAAACGATTGCTCACTAGTAAGCTATGGAATTCCCTGCGCAAAGCATTTGTTATGGTACGGGCATATTAATTAGATGCAGAGATTTCGTAGACGCTAGACTTGCACGAAAACGCTGCAGTGACCCAATTCTCCAGAACCGGTCTTTAAAGCACACCATTGATATGTTTTAAGTGGATCTTTGGCCTGCATTCCGCACTCAATCGAAAAAAAAAAAGTAGAAGTGATGATACTTTTTATCTTCAGTTCGACGGTAGAATCTTTACTTGTGCGCAGAGTTGGGTAATTATTGGACCATTGAAAATTAATAATTTATTATTTGTCAATCTCGCAATAACAAATTAATAAATTGCAATTGTCAAACTTCTTGGGTTCGAATTGACAATTTTTCACAGGATATTAGTGATCGTTTTTTGCTGTCAGGTTGGTAATGAATTTTGTTTTTTAATGTTACAAACACTGAATTGATACACTGACATGTGTCAACACTGTCAAGTTATTTTTTTTATTTGAATTTATTGAAAAAATATTAGCAAAAAATCGAGCTTGTTCTCTTTCTCTCTCTTCAATTAGTGTCTGTCGACTCCATTCGGCGCCATGTGGACATGCCCCGCTGCGAAAAATCAGTCCCCATCTGGCCTTTACCCGGCGTAGACAGCGAGGTTTTATCGGGGGAATGCAGTTGTCTTGCTCTAGGCAATACTGCATCCCATATTTTTGACATTTTTTTATTTTTAACAAAACACTTCCTATTTAATCTGTCAATGCACGTCTTTAAGACTGCGGACATCACACACATTAACATTACTTCCAACACGAGATTATTGAGTACATCATTCTACAGCCAGGACCTTTTACAGAATGTGGCAAAAAAATGTTGAGGGCTTCTCGCCATATTTTTTTCCTTGGTGTTTTGGCATCGACTGCTATGGTCACTAGCCATACACAATAAGAGAAAAGTAGAAAATCATATAGTAAAAAATATAACACATGCAGAAATTCCGTGTGTGAACTGAAAAAACTCAGTGAGAAAAAAGTTCACTAACGGAACTACAGTAGTGATTTCAAGAATTCAATATATTGTGGCGAAGCTATGGGCAATGCCGGGCCTGAACGCTCACGTAGGCTGCATATGACCTTCAAGACGCTATGCACCGAGAGGAATCTGGACGATTCGAGGCTTTTCGAGAAATTTCATGAGCATTCGGAGAAGTGAGCGGTGGATATAAAAGAACTACGCAGCAGAGTCAGACGGACAGTTAGTGAAGTGAAACTCAAATATAAATAGTAGAATGGTAGTTATATAAATTAGAGTATTGTGAATCATTGTATTTTCGTTAAATACATTATTTTAGAGTGAATAAGAGTTTAAATATTTTACAATATTTAAAAAAAAAGAAAAATGTTAGAATAGCCCACCTGATGTCGGTTGGCTTACAATGGAAAATGTTCACATTGAGAAATGAAGTACATTCGTTAGTGGAGCAGGATAGTAAAATGTAGAAATATTACGTACAGGTAGCCGAGGCACATGTAAATTTATTTTTGAGATCAAAAATGGACAGTCAATTCGTGAGACAAGGATTTTATGCAAAAATTTTATTTCTAAATATTCACGACGTTTATACAGAGAGTTGACTTGATATCTTGAGAGCAGTTGATAAATAATCCAGGATTCCATACAACGCTGCCAAATTCAAGTTTCGATCTCACAAGTGCATCGAAGAAGAGTAAGTGAGTTTCAGTTTCAGTAAACCATTTGAAGTTTCTAATAATGAACCATTTTTAGCAATGGTACTTACTAACGTGATGTGAAAATGTGAACTTTGCATCGAAGACTATTCCTAGATCTTTGAACTCTGCCACTTTCTGCAGATGATTGCCATTTACGGTGTAGGTGGATTCAATTGGTGTTTTTTACGAGTATAGGTGACGACATTACACTTTGTTATATTCAGAGGTAATGAATTGACTTCGCACCATTCATTCAATATATTTATGTCGTTCTGAAGACAGCAACTATCACCCAGAGAGGTGATCTGACGAAACAGTTTACAGTCATCTGCATATAGGAGGACTTCAGAGTCAATGCCCATACAAATGTCATTTATAAAAATTATGAATAATAATGGACCAAGTACAGATCCTCGAGGGACACCCGAAGATGACTTTATTTCTACAGAGCTGAAGCCATGGAACTGAATCCTCAAACACCTTCCGCTCACTCCAGAAAAAGAATGAAGTTGTTGGTCAAGCCAAATGATGAGAGTTTTCTAAGAAGTATACCGTGATCAAGCCTATCAAAGTCCTTGGAAAAATCTGTGTAAATGACATCGACTTGAGAGGACTTGTCCACGGCATTTGCAATGAATTGAGTGACGCATGTTGAATTACTTGTAGTTAGTTGATCGACCCTTAATGAAACCATGCTGAATTTCTACGATCTGACATGCGCAAATAAAACATCATATAAGACCATTTCAAACAATTTACTGGTTTCATAGTATAACAATCGGTCTGTAATTCTCAACCATATTTTTGTCACCTTTCTTGAAGACAGGGCAAATTTTACCATCTTTCCATGTATTGGGAAAACGAAGTGATGCCAGAGCCAAGTTGAAAATAGTAGATAGTGGTTTAGCGAATATTAAAGCACAGTCTTTCAAGAGAATCGATGGAATGCCATCGGGACCTGTTGTCATTTTTGGTTTGCATTTCTTCAGCGACTTCAGTACGTCATTTTCAGTGATTTTGGGTACAGATTAGGTTGTTATATTAGTCCAATCGTTTGTTTCAGATTGCCGATACTTCGATGACTCAATGTAGGCAAATTAAAAAAAGTAGCAGTCAGTTAATCGGTCATCGTTAAAATTAAAAGAACTAGGAATAAACTATCACGAAGATTATTCTCATGCGCCCAAAACTTAGATGGCTCATTTGCTAAGTTATTTTCAGTTTTACGAATATAATTGGAATGAGCAATGGAAATATTTTTTTTCAAGTCTATGCTTTGTATTTTCCAAGGTTTTCCGCATCACCCCCTGATTTATATTTTTGTGAATAATTACTTTTTGCTTTCAATTTCCTCATGATACCACCTGTGAACCACTGTGGGTAGGATGATTTCCTACCAGTGGTTTTAGGAAAGTTCCTAAAACCACTGTATGAATGATGACCAAAATTAATTTATCTCGATTCCAAGTAAGATTACGAATGACACAAGAATGCTAGTCAGTTCATCGAGTTGCTTTTCACAAACATGACCACGTCGTTATTACAACGGAATGTTTTACAGATAACCTACTCAAATGATGATTACGATAATGACACTTGCTTTTGAAGTGCGTTTTTCCAAAACTGAGTACAGGTACTAGAATGAGTCACTTGGTTTGTTCACAGGCCAATGATTGGCCAATTGGCTAATTATTGGCAGCATTTGTCGTAAGTTTTTTCCTCCAAGAAAGTCATGGAAAAGCTGAACATCAGATTGGAAAAAACTGAAATCAATATCATCAGCAGAACAATAAAAAGCCACGAGCTGTATTGAGAGTATTTGACAGAAGTACCAAGAAAACTGAAATATTCAAAACAGTCGTGAAACTCAAAGGCACAGGACCAACAATACCAAACGATTTCACTGAACAAGATAGAACACAACACAAAGTCCTATACAAATACCTCAAAATTGCAAGAGGACAACAAAACCAAGTTAAAGTAATAGGAAATAAACTTATACTGGATGGAGCAGTTTTCACCTACCGACCGAAAACTCATGATCGCCAGGGAATATTTCAAAAACGAGGAAACCCGCGAGTATCACGTAATCTTTTGGAAAATTTCCTTCTGAATCCGAAAATATATATATTTTTTTTAATCAGAATGCTAATTCGTTTAGAAAATGTCGATTTTGTGGATGGGTGCATTTCTTCGTCGAAAAAATTGCCTTTTTCTTGTTACCCCTTCGTCTAATTAAATTGTTGAGGTGATATTCGGAATCAGCTCATCGAGCTACGCCTACGCCTGAGGGAAGTTTGCGATTTTTCGAGTAATGGAAAATGAAAAATTTCGCAAAATTCGATTTCCTTCTATATAAAATACTGCATATTTCGAGTTTGATCGTGTGAGAATATTTCCAAAATGCGAAAGCGAAATACCGCGAATCTTACTTCATCTTATAGAAAATGTTTTCTTCTGAATCCGAAAATGTACTTGTTTTTCGAATCAGGAGGTTAGTTCAATTAGAAAATGTCGATTTTCTGAACAGGTGCATTTTTTCGTAGAAAAATTGCCCTTTTCCAGTTACCCCATTGTCGAATTCAATTTTTGAGTTGATATTCAGAATCAGCTCGTCGAGTTACGCCTGAGCGAAATTTGTGATTTTTTGAGAAATAGAAAATAAAAAATTTCGCAAAATTCGATTTCCTAGTATATGAAATATTGCATATTTCGACTTTGATCGTCTGAGAATATTTAAAAAATGCGAAATCCCGCGAATATTACTTCATCTCATAGAAAATTTCCTTCTGAATCCGAAAATGTACTTGTTTTTCGAATCAGGAGGTTAGTTCATTTAGAAAATGTCGATTTTCTGAATACGTGCATTTTTTCGTAGAAAAATTGCCCTTTTCCAGTTACCCCATTGTCGAATTAAATTTTTGAGTTGATATTCAGAATCAGCTCGTCGAGTTACGCCTGAGCGAAATTTGTGATTTTTTGAGAAATAGAAAATAAAAAATTTCGCAAAATTCGATTTCCTAGTATATGAAATATTGCATATTTCGACTTTGATCGTCTGAGAATATTTCAAAAATGCGAAATCCCGCGAATATTACTTCATCTCATAGAAAATTTCCTTCTGAATCCGAAAATGTACTTGTTTTTCTAAAAAGAAGGTTAGCTCATTTAGAAAATGCCGATTTTGTAAATAGGTGCATTTTTTCGTAAAAAAATTGCCCTTTTCCAGTCACCACTTTGTCGAATTCAATTTTTGAGTTGATATTCGGAATCAGCTCGTCGAGCTACGTCTGCGAAGTTTGCGATTTTTTGAGAAATAGAAAATAGAAAACTTCGCAAACTTCGATTTCCTGCTATATAGAATATTGCATATTTCGATTTTGATCGTCTGAGAATATTTCAAAAATGCGAAATCCCGCGAGTATTACTTCATCTCATAAAAAATTTCCTTATGAATCCGAAAATGTACTTGATTTTCGAAAAAGAATGTTATTTCATTTAGAAAATGCCGATTATATGAATAGGTGCATTTTTTCGTCAAAAAATTGCCCTTTTCCAGTCACCTCTTTGTCGAATTCAATTTTTGAGTTGATATTCGGAATCAGCTCGTCGAGTTACGTCTGAACGAAATTTGCGATTTTTTGAGAAATAGAAAATAAAAAAATTAGCAAAATTCAATTTCCTGCCATATAGAAAATTGCTTATTTCGACTTTGATCGTCTGAGAATATTTCAAAAATGCGAAATCCCACGAATATTACTTCATCTCATAGAAAATTTCCTTCTGAATACGAAATTGTACTTTTTTTTTTCGAAAAAGAAGGTTATTTCATTTAGAAAATGCCGATTATATGAATAGGTGCATTTTTTCGTCAAAAAATTGCCCTTTTCCAGTCACCCCTTTGTCGAATTCAATTTTTGAGTTGATATTCGGAATCAGCTCGTCGAGTTACGTCTGAACGAAATTTGCGATTTTTTGAGAAATAGAAAATAAAAAATTTCGCAAAATTCGATTTCCTGCCATATAGAATATTGCATATTTCGACTTTGATCGTCTGAGAATATTTCGAAAATGCGAAATCCCGCGAATATAACTTCATCTCATTGAAAATTTCCTTCTGAATCCGGAAATGTACTTGTTTTTCGAAAAAGAAGGTTTTTTCATTTAGAAAATGTCGATTTTATGAATAGGTACATTTTTTCGACAAAAGATTGCCCTTTTCCAGTCACCCCTTTGTCGTATTCAATTTTCGAGTTAATATTCGGAATCAGCTCGTCGAGTTACGTCTGAGAGAAGTTTGAGATTTTTCGAGAAATGGAAAATAAAAATTTTTGCAAAATTCGATTTCTTTCTATATAGAATATTGCATATTTCGACTTTGATCGTCCGAGAATATTTCAAATATGCGAAATCCCGCGAATATTACTTCATCTCATTGAAAATTTCCTTCTGAATCCGGAAATGAACTTGTTTTTCGAAAAAGAAGGTTTTTTCATTTAGAAAATGCCGATTTTATGAATAGGTACATTTTTTCGTCAAAAGATTGCCCTTTTCCAGTCACCCCTTTGTCGTATTCAATTTTCGAGTTAATATTCGGAATCAGCTCGTCGAGTTACGTCTGAGAGAAGTTTGAGATTTTTCGAGAAATGGAAAATAAAAATTTTTGCAAAATTCGATTTCCTTCTATATAGAATATTGCATATTTCGACTTTGATCGTCTGAGAATATTTCAAATATGCGAAATCCCGCGAATATTACTTCATCTCATTGAAAATTTCCTTCTGAATCCGGAAATGAACTTGTTTTTCGAAAAAGAAGGTTTTTTCATTTAGAAAATGCCGATTTTATGAATAGGTACATCTTTTCGTCAAAAGATTGCCCTTTTCCAGTCACCCCTTTGTCGTATTCAATTTTCGAGTTAATATTCGGAATCAGCTCGTCGAGTTACGTCTGAGAGAAGTTTGAGATTTTTCGAGAAATGGAAAATAAAAAATTTTGCAAAATTCGATTTCCTTCTATATAGAATATTGCATATTTCGACTTTGATCGTCTGAGAATATTTCAAATATGCGAAATCCCGCGAATATTACTTCATCTCATGGAAAATTTCCTTCTGAATCCGAAAATGTAGTTGGTTTTTAATCAGAAGGCTAATTCATTTAGAAAATGTCGATTTTGTGAAAAGATGTCTTATTTCGTCGAAAAATTGCCCTTTTCCTGTTACCTCTTTGTCGAATTCAATTTTTGAGGTGATATTTGGAATCAGCTCGTAGACTTATGTCTGAGGGAAGTAAGTATGCAATTTTTCGTGAAATGGAAAATAAAAAAATTCGCAAAATTCCTTCTATAGAATATTGCCTTTTACGACTTTGATCGTCTGAGAATATTTCGAAAATGCGAAATCCCACGAATATTACTTCAGGTGATAGTAAATTTTCTTCCGAATCCGAAAATGTAAGTGTTTTTCGAATCGGAAGGCTATTTCGTTTAGAAAATGTCGATTTTGTGAATAGGTGCATTTTTCGTCCAAAAATTGCCCTTTTCCAGTTACGCCTGTTTCAAATTCAATACTTGAGGTGATATTCAGAATCAGCTCGTCGAGTTACGTGTGAGGAAAGTTTACGATTTTTCGAGAAATGGAAAATAAAAAAATTCGCAAAATTCCTTCTATAGAATATTGCCTTACGACTTTGATCGTCTGAGAATATTTCGAAAATGCGAAATCCCACGAATATTAATTACTTCAGGTAATAGTAAATTTTCTTCCGAATCCGAAAATGTAATATTTTTTCGAATCGGAAGGCTATTTCGTTTAGAAAATGTCGATTTTGTGAATAGGTGCATTTTTCGTCCAAAAATTGCCCTTTTCCAGTTACGCCTGTTTCAAATTCAATACTTGAGGTGACATTCAGAATCAGCTCGTCGAGTTACGTGTGAGGAAAGTTTGCGATTTTTCGAGAAATGGAAAATAAAAAAATTCGCAAAATTCCTTCTATAGAATATTGCCTTTTACGACTTTGATCGTCTGAGAATATTTCAAAAATGCGGAATCCCGCGAATATTACTTCATCTTGTATAAAGTTTCCTTCTGAATCCGAAAATGTAATTGTTTTTCGAATCAGAAGTTTAATTCATTTTGAAAATGTCGATTTTGTGGATAGGTGCATTTTTTCGTCGAAACATTGCCCTTTTGATTTCATTGAAAATATGAACAGGCTGTTCATAGAGTCAGTTGTGGAATCATCTGCGACTGAAAGTTGGAATTTGGTCGCTGTTTGTTACCCCTTTGTCGAATTCAATATTTGAGGAGATATTCGTAATCAGCTCGCTCGTCCAGTTACGCCTGAGAAAAGTTTGCGATGTTTCGATAAATTAAAAATAAAAAAATTTGAAAAATTCGAATTCCATTTATACAGGGTGTCCGGTAAACCTTGTACAATATTGAAACTAGTGATAGACCAGGTCATGACTGTTCAGAATATCGAAATGTTACCTTAGTAAAAATCTCACTGTTTTCGAAATAATGAAAAAAAAATGAGCATTTTTTTAATTACTGGAAAAATCACAACCTCACCTTGGATTTTTGAATGCCATGTATACAAATTGGGACGAATACAAATATCTTTGCTGCTGCAGATTACTGATGAGTGATGCTTTCAGAAGTGCGAAACAGTTTTTCAGAAAACATATAATTTTTCAAGAAATGAGGGTAAAATGACAGATTTGAGATTTTTTTAACAAGAGTTTGACATTATTATTTGAAAAAACATAACCAATTAGAACTGGATATTCATTACAAAAAAATTCCCATTTTGGGCAGGCTCTACTATGGTATAAAACAAACGATCATTATATTTGGAAGGAGTAGAATTTCGATAATATTAGAAGGTGATGTTATTCTGAGCTAAAATCAACTCCATTAGACTTTGCCAGTAATGTCTTTTATTGAGATTAAGATTAAGATGAAATGATTAAATAATTATGAGTAATAACGAATCAACTGCTTAGAAGCATTCAATGAGATGTAAAGAAGTAAATACTAATTCAACGTTTTTTTTTTAATCAACATACACTATTAACCACAATAACGATTATTCAACATCGCACTGAATAATATTACAAAAATGTTATTGTCCATTCAGTCGTACGCAGAGACGACATATTTTCAAGAAGAACCTTTTCAAATGCGTTATAGGTTATAGCCCTCAAATCAGCGATTCTATGAGCGGCATTGTGCAATCGGATATAGTTCTGCATAAAGCGCTGCTGCAGCAGTAGCACTACCTCCACATTCACCATAAATGTAGTGCATATGCGCATATTACATACATACATACATAGTTTATTAGTCTTTCGAAAATTTACATTTTATAGACATGTCAATTCCTAAGCCTAGACGATACACAGTAAAATTATAGTTTAAAAAATAATTGTGACGTGAAAAATAATCATGGTTAGATCAAGAAAATGACAATGATCTAATAAAACAGTATAGAATAAAATTATGAAATCTAAAATCAAAATGATCTTATTAAAATATATGAAGTAGAGGGTCAAATATATAGGTAGAATCCACACAATATGATAAAAATAGATTTATAACATATAGATCAAATTTAGAAGATGAATTTGGTTTTAGTAGTATGAATATGTAATTTAATGGACTAAATGGAATATGGTAACCTACAGCTTATAATGTGAATTACAAATCAGACTATAGATATGACGAATGTAGCAATAGATGAGCCTGCTATCAGCCGTGAATCAGTATAGTCAAATGAAGAGTTCGTTTTTGTTGGTAATTAGAAGAGAAAACTCATGAAAATTGTATATACAGTTTTCGGATAAAATATTACTCAATTTGTATTTGAATTTCCTTAGAGGTAAGATTCGGAATTGAGATGGTAAGCCGTTATAGAGCCCAAAATCAATTTTGGAGGTCCTCTGTAGTCTCTTTCGTGGTTCAACTATTTTATTTTTGTGTCTGGTATGGTAATTATGTATTTCTTCATGTGTTGTATAGCTTTCGATATTTGTTTTGATATGCAACAATTTATGGTATATAATGAGAGCAAAAACCGTCATTAATCTGAGCGCTGGAAACAGAGGTCTGCAACTAGATTCCCTGTTTGCGTTTATGATACATCTTATAGCTGCCTTTTGCAAGAAGAATATTTTATGAATGTGTGTCTGGGCTGTATTACCCCAGGATAGAATGCCATACTGAAGGTGTGATTGAAACATTGAATAGTACGTAGTTAACGCAGCTGGCTGGTGAATAAACTCCCGGGGAGTATAACGTATATACGGCATGACGGAGAAATAAATACCACTGAATGAAACAAGCGGAATAATTTCAAAAAACTACGACAGAAGTCACAAGTTGTTCAAAAAAAAGTTTTTAATTTTCGACAAGGATTCATCTCTTAAAAAAGTTTGCACTTATTTGGTTACACCCTGTATATCTGTCGGTCTCTGAAACTTCCTTGGAATCTGGATGTTCGACAATTGCGACATTTATCACAAGAATTCGTATTAATCGGTGCCATGTCGGATAATCGACATTTCATTTCGATAATTTTATTAGGCCTAATTACATGAAAAGTTAATTTTATTGACATACTATTCAATGCTACCAAGCAGTCTATTCTTCATTATTAACAATTATTTCCACATTTTATCTTGATAAAATCTAAATAAAATAATTTTTGGGCGTGAGTATGAAAGTTGATCAAATAAATGAATATTTTTGTACCTTCGGTGTGAATACAATTCAAGAAAGAAATAAATTACCCAAACACCAAAACTACGTCACAATCTTAAAATCTTAAAAGCTTACTTTTAGCTCCTGAAGATGCTAACTTTGTTGGCGAAACGCGCGTCGAGTGTGATTGTGACGTAGTTTTGGTGTTTGGGTAATTTCCTTTTTTTCTTGAATAAAAGTTGATGGAAGCCTAGATTAAAACCACGCCTAATTCAATGAAAATCACTTCTTCCAAAAATAATTATAGTTAGTTTCATACCATGGTAGAGTATGGACAAAATCAGCATTCTTTTGAAATGAATGTCCACTTCCCATCGGTTATGTTTCTTTCAGATAATAATTTCAAACTTTTTTTAAAAAAATTGATAGAACTCAAATCTGTCATTTTACCCTCATTTCTTGAAAAATGTTTTCACTTTCTGAAAAACTGTTCTGCACGTCTAGAACGGTCTAGAAGCATCACTCATCAGTAATCTTCCGCAGCAAAGATATTTGGATTCGTCCCAATTTGTATACATGGCACTCAAAAATCCATGGTTAGGTAGATATTTTCCAGAAATTCGCAAAATGCCCATTATCTCGAAAACGGTGATATATTTACTGAGGTGAAATTCCGATATTCTGAACAGTTATGACCTAGTCTATCACCAGTTTCAATATTGTACAAGGTTTGCCGGACACCTTGTATAGAATATTGAATATTTTATATTGTTGAATCCCATAGTCACATAAGTGAGTGTTTTTTGTAGGAACTACATGAAATAATTTTAGTCAACCATTTTGTAATTACCTACCTATTTTCGAAGATACAGAGAGAACAAAATTTTGGTCATTTTATTACCAAAATTCACATATAAAGGTTCCCAATCCACAAGAACAGTTGAAAAACCGATGACACCATTTCTATTTCAGTACGACCTTGCCGTATTTTGGGTGGTCCTTCAGTAGAAATCGACGAGAACGCTCCTGCCGAACCTAATTATTCGAAATGGGCATATGGTAGAACGCGACATAAATGCTCAAACACTCGGTGTGTAAACAAACAAACGAATTAAATTCCTCGCAATTGATGCTCCACATAAATTAACACGTGAATGAATTTTAATAGAAATCGATGCCTCGCGCTGTATTCAATATTCGTTGGAAGTTTGAAAGTGATTGTTGATGTCGAATGGGGATAAAAATAAAAGTTGAAAACAATGGGTTTCCACTCGATATAGGTCAACCATTTTAGCATCTAAAATCAAAATTGGGGAAAAATAGCAAAACAATGCAAACTTTAATTTTTAGTCCTCATTGAAACTAGGTAAAAAAATTGACCCCTTGTTCAAGGTTCAACATTGTTTTTAAATTAGGTATACACAATTTTAATTATTTTGTGGAAGAAAATGCAAAACAGTCTCGAAATGGCATGTTGGTCTACACCCCCATAAAGCTAGCAGAACCACTTTGGAATAAAAAAAAATTTGGGCCATGATTTTAGGCTAATTTATTACCCTATTCTCAAATATTTTGCTCTTCAATTGTGAGAGATATCGCAGGTTCTGCTAGCTTAACGTTAAGCTGACAAACGAATGATTATGAAAAGTATAAGCACACCATAATTTTAGGCTCACGTTTGAACCCATCGCAGATTTTTTTGGAAATCGTTTTTTAAAAAAGATCCTGGGTTTTGCTAGCTTTGCCGTTAAGCTAGCAGAACCCAACCTTAAAAAAGCAACTCAGAACGAATCCAGTTGGACAATAATTTTAGGCTCTATTCAGGCTAATTTATTACCCAATTATATATTTTTTTGCTCTTCAGTTGGAGGAGAAATCATAGGTTGTGTTAGCTCAATACTGAGCTGGCAGTACCAAAAGGCTAACCGAATCGTTATGGAAAATCTAATCGCATCATAATTTTAGGCTCATTTTAGGCTCACGTTTGAACCCATCGCCAATTTTTTTGCAATGCGTTTTTTTTAATCCTGGGTTTTGATAGCTTTACCGTTAAGCTAGCAGAACCCAACCATAAAAAAACAGCTCGGAACAAATCCAGTTAGACAATAATTTTAGGCTCTAGGCTCTAGGATTGGAAAAATTGGATAATAAACTAGGCCTGAATAGAGCAAAAAAACATTGTAAAACTGAATTTGTTCTCAGTTGCTTTTTTATGGTTGGGTTCTGCTAGCAGAACCTAGTTTAAAAAAAAAGGTATTACAAACATTCGGCAATGGTTGCAAACGTGAGCCTAAAATTATGGTGCGATCAGATTATTCATAACGATTCGGTTAGGCTTTTGGTAGGGCCCGCTCAGTGTTGAGCTAACACAACCTATGATTTCTTCTACATTTTTTTCGCTCTTCAGTTGAAGAGCGAAAAAAATGTAATTGGCCTGAATTCAAATGTTGAAGACCATTGAATGAAAGAAGGAAAATGCTTATCATTTCCGATATTTACTTCTTAGAGGACCATGGAAATAATTCAAATGTTTCGATTATTCCAAATCCAAATATTTTGGAAATGGTTGTTTGCAGCGATGTCTACCTAGAACATCTTTTTTTAACAGAAAATTTTTGTGAAAATCTGTTATTCCACTTGAAAACGTGATACAGTTCGGTAGCTACGTACAAAAAAGTTATTATTTATTATTATATTTCACATTATTATATTTATATTTCACATGACTGAAAAGACATACAGGTGGCGAACGCCACCCCAAAAAAGATACAAACTAACATCAAATTTGCCATTGAAAAATACCTCCAGATACCAAAATTAACTGGAATATCACAATTATTTTGGAATTTATTCACATAAAAACAAAAATGAAAATTCTGGATGGATCTCAGAAACGAATAACTTGCGAATATATGTTTATAGAAACTTTTCTTCTTATCTTGACGTCAGTAACATGCCCCTGAATTTTCTACACGTACTAAAGAAACATCCTGTATATCCAAAAATAAAAAAAATTGACAAGTCCCAGGAATACAAGTATCCAGTGCCCTTTAACTTTTTTTATCAATGATAATTCGAAAATTTAAGTTCATTAACTCACAAGACCGATATATTTACAAATGAAAACTCTTCAAAATTGAAACAACTTGAAAATTCAATAAATAAAAATGGGTAAAAAACATCCAGGACATAAAATATGGGTTTGTTTTTACCCCTCTTACCCCTGAACCGCATGTATCGATTATTTTGAATTGAGGTTAGAGGTTATGTTATTCCCCACTATAGACTATATTCGGGAATGCTGGTGTTTTGGTGTTAAACCCACTACTAAAAATTAATACAAATTGTTTATAAAACAGAACAAACAAGCATTCTGCCGTGAACTAGTTTTTCTATTGCCAAAACAACCAAGGAAATATCCGCCTAGAAAGTGGATGTATTCCAGTATTTAGTGAAAAACTCACCAACAAAACTGGTCAACAAAATCACAGGCCACTCAAGTAAACACAAAAATGCAACCGGTATTGTAAAAAAAACTTTCAACCCTCATTTGTTTTGTTCCATGGGTTTTCGCGATTATTTCAGTAGGATTTTATGTTTGCTGATTAATTTGTACAGTATTTTAATAAACATTTATTAAAATAAAAAAATTCACATTGAATGAGAATTAATTAAATTTTCCTATCATCCTATCATTCCTAATGTTTTTTTTCTTGTTTAAAGTAAATTTTGTGAAATTTTGTTTAATATCGTCGCAACAAACATGAAGTTTGTGATTCCCAGAATGAATAAAAATCTGAGTTAATTTCACAAATAAGTATGCTAAAATTTGAACAAAGTTAGGCGCAAATAATTTTATGGTGAGTGGTCTTTGAAAGTGTTTAGGGAAAATATAGAAAATTAAAAAGAATTGGGAAATGATTGATGTTTGAAAAAAAATTGAAACATTTCTCAGGATTCCATGTTTTGGTATTAAGTACCTAAGGCATAACTTCCAATTGTAAACAACTTTTCCTAATAGCACTTTGATGAATTTTCGGAAATAAGTACCTAGGTAATTTACTCTTGTACAATTTTTATATTTTTTGACCTACCCTGTGTGCTGTTTGACTTGCAATCATTTTAAGTGCACCTAATATATGATTATCGAATATGTACCAACTTTCGGCAATTGGTATTGTATTTTGCAGAGTTGACAAATATATTTATATACAGGCAGGTTTTTTTAGCTGATCCCACTATTGCTATCTCGGAAACGGAGAGACCTACAAGGTCGGTTAAATGGGAAAAAAGTTTCCTATTTTGGGGAGCAATAATGAGCTTTTTTCAGATCTCAACTATCAATGGTTGTTTTTGAGATATTCGCCAAAAACTAAATTAGTCGAATTTCGTTTTTTGGCTGTACCGCCTCCATTTCGAATGATATAAGAAAAAGTTAGGGGAACTTTCAATAATGTTTCATATTTTTTATAATCTGATATGGCCAGAAAAAAATTCTAATGATAGTCTTTTTACTTCTAGAATAATATCCCTATCCTAAAATCCAAAAAAAAATATGACAATCCCCAGGAATAAAAGTATCCACATTGCCCTTTTTTATCAGATATTCTGAAAATCTAAATTTTATTCAAATTCTTTCCAAAATTCAAACTGCTCGGAAACTGGACAAAAAACATTCAGGCCATGAAATATGTATTGTTTATACCCCTCTCACCCCTGAACCGCATGTATCGATTATTTTGAATTGAGGTTAGAGGTTATGTTCCCCACTATTGACTATATTCGGGAATGCTGGTGTTGTGGTGTTGAACCCACTACTAAAAATTGCAGATAAACACAAATTGTTTATAAAGCGTTACGAACATTAACATTAAAAAGCATTCTGCCGTGAACTAGTTTCCCATGGAAACATCCGCTAAAAAGTGGGTGTATTCCAGTATTTAGCGACAAACTCACCTGGATATAAACAATCCTCCAACCAAGCTGGTTAACAAAAGCACGGGCCACTAAAGTAAACACAAAAATGCAACCGGTATCGTGAAAAAACCGACAGAAACTCACGTTAAATCCAAATACTGCAACGATACGACTATACGAGTTCCAATTCCAATTTCGCCAACTCGATTTTGTCACTGTTAGCAATTCGCACGCATTGTTTAGAAGGGGATTAGGCGTGCCGATGCCTCGTTCGATTATATGTAGCTTGATTTCGGTACGGTGCAGCCGAAACAAGACGCCTACTCTGTTTATCGTCCGCTTCGTGCTTCCACTTCCAACGTTCCGACTGTTGTCTGTCAAATTCGGCGGCTAGGGCTAGGGTTTCGTTTCACGATTCGGGAGAAGCGGTTATATATAGCCGTTCGGGCGGTCGCTTCGCGCGAAGATGGCCGATCGCGGACGCTCGATCGGACGAGGGACACGAGACACCGGAAAACGCGCTGTTACGTCACTCGGGCGGTGAGTGACTTCGGCGTGGATTACCGGAGGAATCACCTGTCGGCGATGACGGTGGGAGCGGGGTAGGGAGATTCCTCTGAATCAAAATCCAATCTAAAGAGTTAGGTCTCGAACCGTCAACAGCAAGTATGTATAGATAGAGCCATTAGCGATATAAGAAATACCACATGTGGTGTGCCACAAGGAACTGTTCTTGGGCCACTATTATTCACGCTCTATATTGTCAATGAATATAAACTCAGGTGCATACAAAATGGCCACCTTAAAATGTTAACAAATTTTGATCTTGAACAATTTTTTTATTACTAGTCCGATTTAATAGTTTTTTCATTAAAGGAGATGAAATTTATCCTAGACTAATTCACATCAAACAGATTTCCTAATAAGGTCCAAATTATACACACTATACGAGGGAAAACAAAGTTATGTTTCTATCATCTAAATTAGTGACACCCTCTGTGGTGAAATACAGCCTTTGGATGACGCTTGGTTCATGCAAGCTTGGTTCATTTCCTATACTTTGCTTCGTCATTCATTTTGATATCACAGTTTGTTCAAAATTTATGAATTATTGAATAAAGCATTGTATTTTCTCTTCATATTCGTCATATTCAATGATCACGAATGCCATGAAAATAATTGTTTCACTTTGTTTGAAATTGGTTGACAATGTTTCGCTTTGAGTAAGGTTATTCTGGACTTTCATCCAGAAAAATCTGCAAGAAGACACAGAGCTGAAAAACAGGATGAACCTACCAGTACGTGGCATTATGGACCTGCTAGAATGTTGCCTGCGAAATTGTTACTTTCAAGAAAAAGACCGCTTTTTCTCCCAGGAAGACGGACTACCGATGGGATCTCCATTATCGCCCTTGGTAGCAAACATCTATATGGAATGGTTTGAAACTTTTTCTACAGAGACAGCCCATAAGAAACCTCAGATGTGGTTGAGATATGTTGACGACACGTTTGTCATATGGAACCACGGAACCTTGACGTCTTTTTGGAACATCTGAATAACATCAGAAAGTCCATAAACTTCACGATGGAAAAGGAGACCCAAGACGGTTTACCTTTTCTAGACGTGAAAGTTTCAAAGAACAATGATAAGTGCCAAACATCAGTATACAGAAAGCCGACTCATACCGGACAATACCTGAACTTCGAATCGAACCATCGTGGTGCTACAAAGAGAGGGGTTGTTGGATCACTGGTGGACCGTGCCTACAACCTATGTAACACAGATGAAAGTCTTACCATCGAATTGGACAATATCAAGAAAGATCTGCGACGAAATGGGTACCCCAAAAAACATATAGAAGAGGTTCTAGCCCGCAGGGGGGATAAGAACAAGAAACCAGACGAGCCGACACAAGCCACTCTGTGCATTCCGTATGTTAGAGGTCTATCGGAAAGAATAAAGCGAATTGGGTCGAAATACAAAATACGGACATGTTTCAAGTCAGGTAACACTATTCGCAGCCATCTCACAAAGGCGAGACCACGTAACGCTGACATTGACTCCAAAAACTGCATCTACCGCATCCCTTGTGAATGCGGCGAAGCTTATCTTGGAGAAACTAATAGACCACTTAGCGTTAGACTAGCTGAACACAAGAGAAACACTCAACGAGGAGAAACATCAAAGTCAGGGATAGCGGATCATGTCTGGACGACCCAACACAACATAAAATGGACTGAAGCCGAAGTCATCCATAAAGAAGAGGGCCGGTATAGAAGGAAGTTTAAAGAGAGTGCATACATTATGAACAACAAAGTCTTCAGTCAGGCCAGCATAGAAATCCGTAATGTGTGGAAACCCTTAATTAGTGGCATGGATCAATTGAAATTGCGATAAGAATTAACAATGATGTACCGGAGGGGCCTGGCACTGTAATTAACAAGCTTACCTGAATACCGCCAAATTACCCCTAGGCTAATGACACAAAATTATCCACAGCATATATAAGAAGTATCCTTGAGATTGTCGCATTAAACACTTGATAACGACTGTAGATTTTAATAGTTGCAATGTCGTGATTAAAAATTGCAGAGAATGGAATTTTTCTTTGTTCTTTTTTAGACAATGAAAGTCCAGAATAACCTTACTCAATTGTTTCACTTTGTTCATTATTTGACAGTTGTGTTATTGCCATAACGTCAGTTTGAGAAAACTTTTAATCGTTATATCAATGGTTTTGAGAAAAGAAAACTATGCTAAATAAATAAAAAAAGAAATAACCCCAGAGTACTAAATGAAGCAGCTCAAATTGAAGTTTTGGGAACATTTGCTGCAGAGCCCACGAGCTCCTTACGATCAGTATCAGAACAGACGGGAATGTCACGCGAGACTATAAGAAAAGCATTGAAAATGCATAAATTTCATCCATATAAAATGCAGATTCTTCAAGAGCTCCACGAGGATGATTATGATAGAAGAATAGAGTTTTGTGAAATCATGTCTCATCGAGTCAATACCATCCCTAATCTTCTGTTAAACATCTGTTTCAGCGATGAGTGTTCATTTTTTCTGAATGGCAATGTTAATAGACAAAATTGTCGCTATTGGAGTAACGAAAACCCACATATTTTTCGGGAAGGGCATACACAACACCCACAAAAAGTTAATGTTTGGGCTGGTATTCTTGGAAATGCCATTCTTGGTCCATTATTTCTGGAAGAAAACTTGACTGGCAATCTGTACCTTGATATGCTTGAATAGACTATCGATCCTCTTATAACTCACGAGCTAGAAACTCAAATTGATGCAGAAGGTAATGAACTTTTGCAGGAGGATTTGTTACATTTCCAGCAGGACGGTGCACCACCTCATTATTTTCTTCCCGTCCGACAGTGGTTAAACGAGAGATTTCCGGGTAGATGGATTGGCAGAAGGGGAGCAGTTGAATGGCCTCCGAGATCACCGGATTTAACACCCTTAGATTTCTTTCTTTGTTTGTTTAAATCCGTTGTTTATAAAACACAACCTTCTGATATTGACGAACTTAAAAGACGAATTACAGCAGCATGCCGGTCAATTCCTAGTGAAGTTTTCCGTAATGTTAGAGGGGAGTTCGAAAACAGACTGTATTACTGTTTAGAGCAAAATGGACAACATTTCGAACAGCTAATAAGATAAGCGTAAGTAGATTTTATGTTGGAAATGTCTTTCTCGCAAATTAAATTTTATTGTGTAGAAGGAAAATAACCACCAAATAAAAAATCCCATGCGTAATAAATTTATTCCTGTCATTCAAGGGTTGGAGCGGTGCCACCTACTCTTCTAACCATTTTTATTAAAGGGAGTCAATACAATAATGCATCTCAGTATAGGCGTTCTAATAATTACTTCTGATAGTTTAGAACGCAATTTTTCGGAAAATGCTCATCAAAAAATGATAAGTCAGGGTACCATCGGAACAAGAATTGAACGCCCATCAAAATGATGTGCCACTTGACCCCCCTTCCCATTTAAAATTCTAAGGGTAACATCTACCCCTCCTAGGGGGTTGAACCACGAGGGCTACAAATAGTCCGTGAAAGTGTCCCCCTTGACAATAAAATTGACCTGTTTTTTCGATTACTCATATTGTTTACTGGAAGGAAGATATTAAGGGTGGGAAGTTTTCAAATTGACACCCTGTATATCATTTTCAATGAAGTATGATAAGAACCTAATGTAACTGAGGCGTTCCATTATTTTTGAGAAAGCAGACAGTATAGAAATGGGCCTATAGTTTGAAATTTCATTCTTTTTTCCTTTCTTATATACTGGTATGATTTTTGCAATTTTTAGTGCATCAGGGAAGATTGGACCATTCTGAATCGATTGCCGTTCGCAGAATTGCCCTATCTCTGACCGTTCTCGAATTGTAAAAGTTCAAATCGAGGTGAAGGTTTTTTCCCGCCAAAAATTTTCATTTTCAGATTTTCGTACTAAATTACCATATTTTGTAATGGGTAGATAGAAAATGTCATGGAACATGTAATTTTCTATCTACTCAATACAAAATATGGGAAAATAATCCAATTTTCATAGAAAACATGCTTTCATATAGGAAACCTGACTCATAGGTATAGGAACATGATACATCATTTGAAAGGAAATTCAAATGTCTTTCAAAATATCTGATGATATACATGGTGATCCATTTGAAAAAATGCACCTTTCGCCACTTTTGTATCCATCAGTGAAATCACAAATTTTCAACGACCCTATATAATGAAGAACGAATTCCTCTAGTCATAACTAATACACAGGACATTGTCAAACTACTTCCAGAATGTCAGATTTTTTTGTATCCAAATAGTGCAGTAATAAACATTTAATCGAAGATATTTTTCTCACAAAAAATAAGGAAATTAATAATTTTCTTGAAAACCACAAGAGATAAGTATAGGGAAATATCATGTGAAAATAATCCTAAAGCAATAGCAAAGTGAAAAACGCAATAAAATACAAGGTATTCCATTCCATTCAAAATATCAAAGTTGTTGCTACTTTTCGACAGAAGTGGCAACGCCCCAGCGCTGAAAATATCCTACGTCCCTTTTTCCAGAAACGTTTAATAGGCCATCGAGTTTGGGACACCCTGTATATTGGGTTCCACATTATAGAACAGAAACTCAATTTGCTGTGGATATATGCATTATGTAAATAAATTAATGTATTGGTATTCTTGAAATATTTGCTGCTCCTGATGACAAATCCCATAATTTAATTTGTTTCGTTTGCAATTTTTTTCATGTTTTCTTTGAAACTAAGTTTCTCGTCTGTTAATATCACAGAACTCAGAAAATGTATTCCAGTCAAACTTTTTCATTAGAAAGTTTTTTTTAACGTTTTTAAGCTATATTGACTATTTCGAAAACCGAAAGTGGATGTTCTCCATCATGATAAAAAATTCCTCTTTATGTTCTTTATCAATGTTGACTTTTTACTATAAACCTCAAATTCAGTACTGCCTTATCACCTATCTGTTCTTTATTTTAGTGCATTTCCAAACTTTTTGTAGATGTCTTGATAAAGGAATCAAACATTTCCGAAATCTCGACCAAATGACAAAGAGTATTCTTCAAAACAGCCCAGTATTTTGACTACAGGTTATCATTTTCTACCATCGTTTTCAGTTATTTCCATGTATCAGATTTATAGAAGTTGACTGTGTCGTCAGCAACACTCAAAATGTTCCCTTAAGTTTTTATTTCAAGTAGCCCGTTTATGTAAATTGTAAATAACAGTGGTCACAGAACTGTTCCCTGTGGAACCTGTTTTTCCATCAATACTCACTCGTTGTTCTCTCTCAGTTAAATAACTTTACAGTATTTTATATACCTTCCCTCTTAGTCCTCAGGGTGATATTTCTTTCAAAAGTTCCAATATCGATTGCTTTCAATAGATCGACGAATATGCATAGAGTATTTATTTTTCTTATCTTCTGTCGATTTCTCTTCCCTGAAACCATATTGTTTGTTCGAAATAACACCATATTCATTTGAAAAATTCAGTATCCTTTATTAAGTATTTTTTCTATTATTTTGGCTACATTTGAAATCAAGGAAAGTGGTCGAAAATTTATCATTTCCGTTTTGTACCCACTTTCATATTTGGTTCAATGAGCCCTGTTTTGAGAATATTTGGAAAATACCCTGTATCCATCCATTGAACTACTAAATAAGTTGATGGAGTTTTAATTTCATTCATAATTTGTGACAGACAAACCCTGTTAAAATTGTTGGCGTCGTTACTAACGACAGGTAACATATTGTTTTCTTGTCCCAATTCGGTTCGATTTCTGATGACACAGCTTTGTTATTCGTTCAAATTGGTTTATATATTCAACACTTCGAACAACATAAACAGCGATTTAAATTAACTAATTATCATTAGCGTTGCAGATTGGCATCAACAAATGCTCGTTGATTGAATTTGGTAGACTAAAACAGAGAATAGGTCAAAAGTTTTGCTGATACGGAAAATAAGATTACAGACGGTATATACAGGGTTAGCTGTTACTTCAAATACAAAACGATGTCAACTAACTAGTGGTTAGCTTTTCGGGTCAATTGTTGATATAATGATGATGATAAAGTTATTTAATTCCAGTTAGATCATTGTTAGATAATATTGGAAGTGTTAGTATAAATTAGTCGACGTTGTATATATAAAACACTATTAAAAATTACAGAAATATACATACGAGGGCTGACAATAAAGTAAGGTCTCCAATTTTTTTTTTCATAGAAAATGACATTTATTTACAAAAAGCGATACACCGTTGGAAAGGCCAAGGTCTTGGCTACTTTTCTACATAATCGCCATTTTTTTCCAACACCTTGCGCATCCGCACGATGAACTTGTCTATGCCGGCAGAATACCACTCTCCGTCCGCCTCGCGCAGCCAGGTGTTGACCTCTTTCTGAACCTCCGCGTCACTATCAAACTTCTTCCCTCCGAGATGTTTTTTCAGGGCGGGGAACATGTGGTAGTCACTGGGGGCCACGTCGGGACTATAGGGAGGGTGATCGATGATTTCCCAGCCAAATGTCTTGAGCAGGTCAAGGGTAACGTTGGCTGTGTGCGGGCGCGCGTTGTCGTGGTGAAATTTCACTCCTTTGCTCAGCAATCCCGGGCGTTTGTTTTTTATGGCACGACGAAGCTTTTCCAGGGTCTCACAGTACCTTGCTGCATTGATAGTGGTTCCCCTTGGCATGAAATCCACCAACAATACCCCGTGGCGATCCCAAAACACCGTAGCCATCACCTTGCCGGCTGACAGTGTCGCCTTAAACTTTTTGGGTTTCGGAGAATCGCTATGGCGCCATTGTTTGGACGACTCCTTTGTTTCGGGTGTGTAGTGATGAGCCCACGTTTCATCCCCCGTAACAAACCCTTCCAAAAAATCATCGCCTTCCTCTTCAAAACGGGCCACAACTTTGGTCGCACATTCCACGCGCCGCTTCATGTGGTCTTCGGTCAGCTGTTTCGGCACCCATCGGGCAGAAACTTTGTGGTACTGCAACTTGTTCACAAGGATATGACGGATTGTTTCGCTGCTACACACTCCTCCAAGCTTCTCTTCCAAGCCCCTAATTGTCGCACGGCGGTTTTTGAGCATTTCTGCCTCCACTGCTTGAACAATCGCATCCGAGACCGACGGTCGGCCACTTCTCTCCTCGTCGTGAACATTAGTGCGCCCGGAATTGAACTCGCGGCTCCACTTACGCACGTTTTTTATGTCCATACACTTTTCCCCGTACACTTCAACTAGTTGACGATGGATTTCAATAGGTGTCACCTTTTTCGCACTCAAAAAACGTATTACAGAACGCAATTCGCACTTGGACGCTGACGCGAGTGGTACCTCCATCGTTGACGGCTGCTCAGCCAAGACTGAGCGGTCGGGGAAGCCTCACCCAGCAGCAAAGTGGTAGTGGGGGAACCAAGGAACACGGCGGTGTTGCCAGATTTCGCCTAGCGCGTGATCCGGCGAAGTTGCAGCGTTGGAGACCTTACTTTATTGTCAGCCCTCGTATAATCAAAATGCATAGTGGATATATGCTAACAAAACTTGTCTTTCGTCTAGAAACACCGTTCCTACTGTGGCCACCGTTATTACGACAGGAGCATCCATACCAACGAAGTCATTCATTTATTACCATAAGCAAAACCCTTTGGAAAGCCATGTGAAGTCCACGAGCTATTTCAATTCCCGTCAATCAATAATAGTAATGATATATTATATTGACAGAACTGAATAATGATACATGAATACATTATACAATTTCATCGACGAATACATTTCTATCAAAAGACAGAATTCAAGTTCTGATCTTGTCACGTGAGTAATGCAATCAGACCCTGCTTTTCCATTCAATCTGTTAAATAAAACAATAACTAGAGACACACATACATAGGAAAAATAAAAAAAAAAACGTAATATTTCTAGTTATACCTAGTTCTAGAATAGAGAAGGAATCCTGATATGAAACTCAGTTCAGAAGCAGAGACATTTTGTTTTCCAGCGAATCAGATAAAAATTTCATTCTGTAAGTTTTTGATGGAAAGTGATTTGATTGAATTTTGGGAGTCGATTATACAAACAGGCAACGTTTTAAGAGATCCACGGAGAGTTAGTTGTATTTTATATCTCAGATTCAAGTTATGTACGTCAATTCTATAGCTTATCTTCTCGTGGAGATGGCATGGTATTTTGGTGGTGATTATTTAGATAGATACTTACATCATTTTCTCATTGCTGTAGGGCCAAATAACATAACTGCAGTTTTAGACGGATTGACCGAAAGACATTACTTATTAGATGTGACGATTAATTGACTCAAATCCCGATTGATTTGCTGACTCGCTATAACCAGAGAACATTCAGAAAATTGTTTATGAATTTGGGTATCGTTAGCATAACTATGAATTTTAGTATGTTACATGCATTTTTGAAACCATGGCGTATAAATGACGAATAAAATAGGCCTAAGAATCGGCCCTTGCGGTACCCCTGAAAGATTTTCGGGAAAATACGGAAGATTAGTATCCAAGATGACGCACTGAGTTCTGTTAGCTGAATAATTACCAGAAGTAAGAGAAAAACCAGGATATTTCAACAAACTAATAAGAGGCTGATGGTAGATTCTATCGAATACTTTGGAGTAATCGATTAGTACGATTGTTATTTCCGTCAACCGATTGCACCCCTACGCGCAACCCTCAGAAGTCTTCGAAAGACTTGTGAGGGCTTTTTTTAACGTGTGATGCCATGCACGAGACCGATGACCATGCGGGGATTTGAAACCTCGATCTTTCGCTCCAAAGGCGAACGCTCTACCAGCACGGCCACCACGGCCGATGATGGAATAGATCTGCCAAACCTGGGTTGATCTGACTGTGCTATCGTCCGGTCTAATACGGTCTTTTGAAATACAGATACAAATCTTCGAAATATGTTTTGAATTTTTTCTAGCCCTTGGTATTTTCCATGCAAAGTTATTCCAGAAAATTCTAATAATGTTTATTTGCATGAATATAAACTGTTTACATAGTTTTTAAAAATATAAAATGGCGAATTTATGGGAAATGTGACGGTTCCTTACAAACAAACATAAAAGTCCCCACTAAAACCGAAGTTGAGCGTGGGTACTAATTTGCTGCTGAAATGCAATATATATATATATATATATATATATATATATATATATATATATATATATATATATATATATATATATATATATGACAATATTTGGGACAGCAGCAAAACGCAAGTGTACTCTTATAACATTATATTTCCAATATTTCGACAGTGGTTACTGTCATCATCAGGGAGCTACAAAAATGGATGAAACTATGGTAAAATGGTGAGAATGAGAGTCCTATACTTACAATGTTAGTGAGATTGGTCGCTTAACAACGATGTTACAGAATTAAAAAAGACAAAATCCATGTGCAACATGGGGTACTTGATAAAATGTATGTAAAACATTAAACAATTGAAATTTTTCTCAATCTGATCATTGTTTAAACAAAAGAACAGATCTTAACCACTTGAGTGAGATCTATTCTTATTTATTATTGTTGGACAAGAACCCAAGTGCTCTCAATAACAGCTCCTTTGGCATTACTTAATTTCATTCGGTATTCCTTACACTTTTTTACTTCCCACATTAATTCAAAAACTGTTCAATCAATTGTTAATAATTTTCTCAATAATTACATGAAATCCATAATTATATATCCTCTTTAGCAGTAATTGCAACTGTACTGGAAACCCCAGCAGCTCAGGCCAATTGTTCTCTTGTTCTATACCTTCCATGAAAAAAATTGACTTTGACTTTTGACATATGACATATTTTAATAAATTCTAACCCAACAATTTTCTCTTTTCCCACGCTCCTCGTGGTATTCCTACAGGTGTGTGCATCCGACACATTTAAAAAAAAAAAATTCAATTGTTTAATGTTTTACATAAATTTTGTCTTTTTTAATTCTGTAACATCGTTGTTAAGCGACCAATCTCACTAACATTGTAAGTATAGGACTCTCATCCTCACCATTTTACCATAGTTTCATCCATTTTTGTAGCTCCCTGATGATGACAGTAACCACTGTCGAAATATTGGAAATATAATGTTATAAGAGTACACTTGCGTTTTGCTGTTGTCCCAAATATTGTCAAGTTTGTTTCTAACTAGTCAGCAATAGACTACCTCTCTTCTATATATATATATATAAAAACTTTTAGTTTTCATATATATATATATATATATGAAAACTAAAAGTTCGGGTTGAACCGCGTCTAGAATTTGTTAGAATTCGACGTTTCGGCTCCGATTTTGGAGCCATTTTCAAGAAATTGGGTTTTTTGTGACTTGACGTCGGGGTCTCAATCTGCTTGCTCCCCAAGTCTCGTCACTGGCTCTCTCTAAGGTCTCAATCTGCCTACTCCTTCGAGAGAACTGAGGATTTGTGGGTTGAGGAACTGTATTTATAGTTGCTGTAATGACCGCGGGAAATGTGTTGTTGTGAGGTGAACTATTAGCGGGAACTGGGTTGGCACTGGATGAGGTGTGCGTGGGAACTGATTTGGCGCGAATTGAGGGGATGCGCGAAATAAGAGGCTTCCAGGTATTGGGAAGTCTACGTCCGTCGTCGCGGGTGTTGAGGCAATTTGGACGCTTCTCAATCTCAAGGGCCTCTCGGATGATCCTAGTTTGCAGAGTTGGCAATTGTTTTGGTGTTTTTGAAGTCTATTTTGTGACCTGTGTCTTCTCGATATTTATAAAGGGCAGAGGTTGAAGATGCCTGTCGAACCGCAAGTTCGTGTTCGTAGACTCTGGAAGTTACTCGCCTGTTAGTCTGGCCAATTCTTCCAAACTTCCAGAGTCTACGAACACGAACTTGTGGTCCGACAGGCATCTTCAACCTCTGCACTTTATAAACATCGAGAAGACACAGGTCACAAAATAGACTCCAATATTGCAAATTTTGTGCCGAATAGACAAACAAACTAACAGACGGACAAGAAAGCGATTTAATAAAATCGTAGGAATAGTGATAACGTAGTAAATGTTGAGACTTTCTGAAAGAGCTTTGGACTTACCAAACTCCACTGTTTTTAACGACGCGACGTTCTGTTTTTATTATTGTTTATATTAATTTTTCTTTATATTAATTTTTCTTTTTCCAGATTGTCAGAGGCTCTTGGTACTGTTTCTCGAAGTTCACGGAATTTTTCCATACCGTTAGTTATCAGAATTATTAATGATTCCAGTTTTGTTTAGTGATAAATGGCCATCGTAGATTTTACGAGGAAAAAATTATGCAAATGGGATTCTGAATGGTCGCTGATTTTAATCAATGATGATAGAACGTAATAGTTCACAATTATTTTAATTTGTTTTCAAGTACGACAAATCAATTATTTCTATGAATATTTAAAACGGTATTAAAGAGATGCACTTGAGAAATATTGATTGTGATATTGCCCGCAGGAATTTGTAGTGTTATGAGTTTTTAAAATGTTCGAGTCATCATAGGCCATTTGCACAGGACCGGACTAGGTCAATCAAGAGAGAATTGATGGAGTAGTTTTTCAATTTGAAAGTATTTTAAAAACTGCTGGTGGTTGGGAAAAAACAATTTTACGTCTTCGCTAACAATAATGAATTCTATAATGAAATAAAAAAGTATATAGATGAAACATCACAGATTGGTAAGGAGAATTGTGTTTTTTGGTCCAATAGATTGAAATGACTATAGTATAATAATAATAGCGTTTAATAATAATAATAGCGTTCATTGCCCAACAGTTTCCCATTTACAGAGCAATTTTATAAATGACAATACAAGATTAATTAGTAGCACTAATTTCTAAATATGAATGAATGACAATCACAAGTCCTATTTGAATACAAAAACAAAAAAAAAAAAAAAAAAATACAAAAATTCAAAGATGCGCACGAGATTTATTCTTGAGTTCACAAACACTGCAAGAAAAGAAGTCACAAACACTAGAAAGTTTGTTTGCATTACTGCACATAAAATGTATTGGTGCCTTTAACATTAAATTTGTTTGAGCTCTTTTGCATAAGAAAGTAGTGTTGTGTCTAGATGTTATTCTTGGAACAAAAATATCAATTTGCGACAGTAATGCGGGACAGTCAATTTTACCATTGAATAATTTATACAAGCATAAAACAGAAGCCTGATTTCTACGTTTTTCTACTGATACAAAGTCAAATCTATGCAACAAATCAAGATAATTACAGCCTCTTGGAGGATAAATTCCGTTGATTTTGAAGCTTAGGAATTTTAAGAATTTCTTTTGAACTTTATCGATAGCAGATGAGTATTGAAAATATATAGGATTCCATATTATGGACCCATATTCTAGTTTCGATCTGACTAAACTGAAATATAGAGAGGTCAATGCTAAAATGTTATTGAAATTTTTACAGTTTCTTATAATGAAGCCATATGATCGATATGCTGAACTAACAATACTATTTATGTGTTGATTGAATGTGAGTTGCTGATCAAAATAGACACCTAAATCCTTAATGGTATCAGTTTTTTCTAATGTGACATTATCTATGCTGTAATTCCTGTCTAACACGATGACTTTCGGAATACAGCTCAGGAATTTGTTTTGAAGTTTTTCTGGATTTTGGAGCAATGTTTGCTATTCTCTATGCCAAATTATAGCAGCAAATTCTAATTTTGATAGCACTAATAAATGAAAAATTTTAATGGTTTGTATGTTGATGAGTGGAGATGTCTATCTTATTATGAATCCAAGCAATTTGTTTGCTGATTTTATTATACCTTCTAGAAAATGATAATCTCTTGTTACATCTCACTCCAAGATCTGTCGCTTCCGTACATCTCTTCATTGTCTTATCATGCATTCAAGTCTCTCGCTTGCACCGCACTGTCTGGAAAATAAATCTCCCAACTAAAAACTAATTCGAATTCAGCGGCATGTCAAAGACTTTCGGTCTCTGGTCAATTAGAATTTGACAGCGGCCAAACAAAGGCGTTCGATTTTCATTTCGCCCTCCCTTTTCATATGAAAGAAGATATCTTGTCCATGTGGACTGCAATCGAGTTGAGACGAGGAGCAGTTAGAGAATAACGAGTTAATTATGCCTAAGCAAATTATGAACGGCAATTAATATATTGATATGACCTCGTATGATCGCTTGGCTGTGTGCTGATTCAATTAAGTTCGTACAGACTACTCGTTGTATAGCAATAATCGTATGTTACATCACAACACCTATAAATTTAATCGATTAAACTATCTAAATATTTTGAGCATGATTTTGCTTGAAAAATAGTTGAATGCACAATAATTTATTAATATCCCGAGACCAAGCAGCAGTCGAGGGGTTTTATATTGAAATTATTGTGCATGAAATTATTTATCAAAAAGCACAATCATGCAAAAAATATTTTGATAGTTACCATTAAAATTTATAGGTCGTTTGCCATTTGTTTTTTTTTTGTTTTATTGATATTGTACACCAACATTTTCTAACAATTTCTTTGTTACGAAATATTTTTGCTCAAGCTTTAAATACGAGACGTTTCAGAATCAAAAGCTTCGTTGATGATGTTTGTTTATACAGTGACCGCCAAAAAGTATGTACCATATGGGAAAAATTTTTATTATTGGAGTATTGGAAAAAACAATCTGGGGAAAAGTTTGTGCATGTCCGATAACCTAAAAATCGATCTTGACACATGTCACGTGATCGCTAGAATGGCGGCAAAATGAAAAAAATTGAAATGCAAAGGCAAAAAAGGGGTAAGATGGCAAGATACCAAAAAAAGTTATTTGAAAAAGTCACTTAGAATTCAATTTTATACACATAAACGAAGTTTCAAGAGATAATTCAAAAAAATTGAAAATAGCAATTTTTTAAAAATATTTTCCCATCTATTTAAAAATATTATTTTTTTTCTTATGAATAGCTTGACTAGACTGAAACATTTGCATTTTAATGATAATGACAAAACTTTCTCATTTTCTCCACACCAGAGGGCACTAAATTGAAAAAATGGGAATTTGTCAGAACCCTTGCTGTTACATCGGTTCCTATCTAACAGTTATATCCGAATTCCATGACCATTGTGATGACATGACACTCCAAAAACATGGTAATTTCCAGATTATAATCAAGTTCCGATGATAATCGTGCATGAGCGTTTCACTTCGCACATAAACTTGAAAATAGTGCGTCAAATTAAAGATTCTTAAAGTTTATGTGCAAAGTAAAACGCTCATACAGCATTATTATTGAAACTTGATTAAAATCAGGAAACATGGTGTTTCTAGATTGCCATATCAACACAATAGTCTTGGAATTCTGATATAACTGTTAGATAAGAACCAATGTAACAGCGAGGGTTCTGGCAAAAACCAATTTTTTTAATTTAGTGCCCTCTGGTGTGGAGAAAATGAGAAAGTTTTGTCATTATCATTAAAATGCAAATGTTTCAGTATAGTCAAGCTATTCATAAGAAAAAAAAAATATTTTTAAATAGATGGGAAAATATTTTTAAAAAATTGCTATTTTCAATTTTTTTGAATTACTTCTTGAAACTTCGTTTATGTGTATAAAATTGAATTCTAAGTGACTTTTTCAAATAACTTTTTTTGATATCTTGCCATCTTACCCCTTTTTTTGCCTTTGAATTGCAATTTTTTTCATTTTGCCGCCATTCTAGCGATCACGTGACATGTGTCAAAATCTATTTTTAGGTTATCGGACATGCACAAACTTTTCCCCAGAATATTTTTTCCAATACTCCAATAATAAAAAATTTTCCCATATGGTACATACTTTTTGGCGGTCACTGTATATTACTTTGGTTACGCATTCCAACCATGCTTTGAAGAAGCCTTTGCTGCGAATTTTACATGTAACCATTTTAAATTCTGACGTATTTTCGTTGCCTTATGTCAAAATATTTGTCTGGGATTCCTATCGAAAATGGAGTTTTCACTGATGAAAATCAATATCAGGTCATTCAAAGGATTAAGAAATTATTGTGTTTTTATGCACTGTTGTCAAGAATTGTAAAAATCCCTGAAAAACGACACAATGAAAACCAATATGGAGGACGAAAATTTAATCGCGATTAAACAGCTCTTGTGAAATAATCACTCATTTGAACAAAATCATGAATGAAATAATCATCTTTATCAGGAAAGTAGTTGATCGACATTCCTTCCTTGCCTTTGACATTGTTTCCTTCCAAATTGGTTTAAAAATACTAGAAATTCTGGATTATAAATACCTGAAGTTTCTACAGCTACTGAAAAGAATAAATAGTGACCGACCAGTACTGCGATTTTTTTTATATTGGCATGATATCAAATGCAGAAATTCTCAGTTCTCTGACATCATAATCTGAAATTCGCAATAATTGAAGTACCGTCGGCTTTCACTGATCAAGTACTGTGAATTGCATAGTATGAATCGAATTACTTTCACAAGGCGGTTTATAATAAGTACTACATAATAAACAATTCATTTGCGTTCATAGTGAATCACCAATTTCACACACACTATTAGATTGGAGCTTTGAACAGGGAGGGCCATCTAAAACGCAACAAAAGGCATCACTGAAGGAAAAAAACCTGAAATATGTCAAGTTTATTTGTGAAGAGGACTACTTTTGACGTAAAAATTATGGCCCAACTTTTCCTTCCTAAGCGAGAGTATCGTCCCCCAAAAATGTTCACAAAATACGTTTTTTAATATAAATAGTCTCACACATTTGAAACAAATTAAAATTACAATTTGATAAAAAATGATAATATTGATGAAATCGAAACTAGGATGGAATCCCTTCTACAGAAATCTAACCGGAAAAAAATCTCTCGGAAAAATACCCTCTGGAAAAAGTCCGCCTTGGAAAAAAAAACTCCCGTGCAAAAATTTCCCTCGGAAAAATTCATTTTGGAAAAAATCATCCAGGGAAAAACCATCCTGTATGATAATAATAATAATAATAATAATAGATTTTATTGATAGGTCCAGAACAACAAAAAAAAAAAATTTACAAAAGCAAGTGGTTTTTGACAACATTCCAAAATGGAACCCTTAGTACCTATCAAAAGGCAGAATTCAAGTTCCGATCTTGTCACGTGAGTGACGCGGTCGGACCTTGCTCTCCAATATCATTCAAGATTCAAACCTAACCTAATTTCTGAGTCCGCCCCTGTTCAGTGAAGAAGATAGACTGAAAATTATAACTGATTTCAACTTAATAGCCCAAAATTCGCCTCGCATGCGTGGGGTCGTGGGTTCGATCCACCGGTCTCGTGCATGGCATCACACGTTAAAAGGTAAGGGCTGCGTCTTCCCTAGCTCACACAAGTCTCATGAAGACTTCTGAGGGTTGCGCGTAGGGGTGCAATCGGTTGACGGAATTAACAAAACAAAAAAAAAAGCGTTTGATCATTGTTTATATATATAGAAGCAAGATAGTCAATGCCTGTGTAATTGGTGTTGGACGCAAACGCGAGTGTCATCTAGCGTGATTAGTCACAAACATGAATATTTGACGTCATTTTAATGCAGGTTCCTTCAAAAAACCCTGATTTTAATGCTGTCCCATTGTTTCAATCAAGTTACGACATGACTTGGAGGCCAGATCACTGAAGCATTGTCTAATTAGACAATGACTGAAGCATTTTAGACAATGACTGAAGATACGACATGACTTGGATGCGAGCTCACTATCGCCATCTACATGTCGCATCCATTTTGATCCAATTATAATCCCATAAGGTTGACCAACTATCTTCTATATAAACAATGGTTTGATATTTAAAGCACATTTGCAAAATAGAAAATTCAAAAATATTATATAAAATCATGCAAGCGTACATTTTGTGACGAGTAATTTTTCAGTCTTATCTAATGATGGATTTATGCAGCAGTCATAAGACATCGGTTTTAAGCCATAAGGAAGATTAGTCGTCAATGATTGGTTGTAATAAACGGATCAACCAATCATTGACGATTATTTTTCCTTATGACTTATGACTGTTGCATAAATCCACCATACTAGATCAACTAACGATCAGTCGTTTACCGACCGATGATGAACCCTTTACTCCCATAAACACCTAACTATGTGGGCTTATTGTGGCAAGAACCTGTCAGAAAACAACTACTCCCCTGGCTAAGACCATGACGGGTATTGAATTAAACCTAACAGCTACCTGTGCAACGTTCCTCAAAACATCAGAGGACGCAATTGCAAGTGATGACCAACCAACAGAATTATGTTTTGATTTGGGCGGGGTGACACCTGCAGACTAGTTTCGAGGTTGTTGCCTCTCATCAGTGCAAGGGCAGGTCAACACAGACAGCACTGAAGCCATCTGTTCCCCGTCCAAACCAATACACACTCCGCTGATTAGTCAATTCCGGTTCACGAGATGAAAGCAGTTTCTAGGCCGCTCCACCTAGCGAGCAGAGGAAGACACTCCGAATCTCCGGGTTGGGAGATTTAATCGAAGAAGACAGAAATCTTTGGGAGATCGTTTGCTAACGAACAGTCGTTACCGACCGATGATGAACCCTTTACTCCCATAAACACCTAACTATGTAGGCTTATTGTGGCAAGAACCTGTCAGAAAACAACTACTCCCCTGGCTAAGACCACGACGGGTATTGAATTAAATCTAACAACTAACATTACGTAGACATTTGAGGGCGTACGTTTCAACAACCAACCTTATTTTTTTAGGCATTTATTGTTTTTATGAGGCTTTCGCTTTTTCACAGATAAATCTTTCCAAAAAATAATTAACTGGTATTATTTTTTCCACGAGATATTTTTCCAGTTGACATTTTTCCAGCGATATTTTTTTCTGCAGAGCATTTTTTCTAAAAAAAAAAAATCCTGGAAGAATATATCCTGGGGGATTTCTTCAAGAAGCATTTATGGCGGATATCAATGAAATCTCAAATACTGCAGTAATTCCTTGACAGCCTTCCTGAAGCTATTATGTGCCACCAATGATCGAGTATGTAAAGGCAGGAGATTAAACAATGTTTTTTAGCATTATGAATTATTTATTTCTGTATTAATGAGCCTATGGGATCATTGTAAAATTATCATTCCTCGTGTTACATGCTGACAGAGATTGAATATTTTTTTTCCTTGGTGTTCTGGCATCGACTGCTGGATAGGCCTTGTTACTAACTCCATGCGCCACCTTAGGAGCAGCACTGTTAATTGGAACGCAACAGTGAATCGGGCAGGAGTCACACCAGTCCAGCCACGAGATTTAAATAATTTAATCGGTCGAATTAAATTAAAAAATCCCAGCCGTAACTGGAGCTCGAACTTCGGACCTTTCGACCCAAAGTCGGACGCTCTAACCACTGCGCTACGCCCCGACATGATTGAATATTGTTGTAATTGTTTTTGTTGATCAAATACACACGGGTATAAATATACGGGTCAAAGTCAATATTTTTTTATCAATAACAACGGATTACACGAGTCTCTGGATTAGTTCTGACAAAGCCCACAATTGTAAAACGAACTCAGAATTCAAAAGAAATTGAGAACTATTCCCTCAAAAACAAATTCCATGTCTAGATAGAGCAATAGAACAAAGTAGGCTGCTCACGCTGCAGATGTATGCCATTCTGATGATGTGATCCTTGCTGCAGAGTAACTAGAAGAAAATTGGTAGCATATAGAGCATTGATGTAAGTCTTGAAAGAAAGACTGTCATTCACATAGACATAGAGTCTCATAAACTTAGCTGATGATTCAGTAAGTACTTATTCTAGTGTTCTCTAAGAATATCTCACCGATGGTGCATATGAATATTTTTGAAACCTGAATACCAGTTTTTTTACTACATGTAAATCTTCATCTGCTATATATATATATATATATATATATATATATATATATATATATATTCGAGTGACTGTAAAACAGTCGAAAACAATCCTTTAGGAACTCACTATACCTTTGTATAGATTGTATGGCATATGTCCGACAGAAAACAACTACTTCTCTGGCTAATACCTCGAGGTATTAGCCAAATGAACTCCCTTATCAGTACAGATGAATACAAGAAAGTCCCCAATGATCCCACCACATACCTGGAAAAAACAACAAAAGCCCAGATCAATAAATCAAACCTTCCATCCGACGTCAAGTCCCTATTAATACCGAAGGAGAGATCCTCTCGAATCCCAAAAATATATGGCCTTCCTAAAATTCACAAAATCGGAACCCCTCTCAGACCCATTGTCAGTGCATTCAACTGCCCAACCCAACGCTTAGCGAAACATCTTTCTAACATTCTTCAACCTATAGTTGAAATATCCGAATCCCACGTGAAAAACTCCTACCACTTCATCAGTCGAATTAAGGAATTCAACATATCTAACTCCGACATCCTAGTCAGCTTCGACATCGTCTCTCTTTTCACCAACATCCCTATTGACGAGACCCTCACCGTATTACAAAACAAGCACGACATATCACAAGACATCCTCACTCTAATCAAACATTGTATGTCCAACACATACTTCACCTTCCAAAACTCTTTTTATAGGCAAATCAAAGGTGCCCCTATGGGATCCCCTCTCTCACCTGCGATTGCCAATATATTCATGGAAGATTTCGAAACCAAAGCCCTTTCATCAGCCACTCTTCAACCTTCCTGCTGGTTACGATACGTTGATGACACTTTTGTCATCTGGCCCCACGGGAGAGATACCCTGGATTCTTTCCTGACCCATCTGAACGAAGTACACCCTTACATTCGCTTCACGATGGAGATAGAAAGCAATTCAACTCTGCCATTCTTAGATGTACAAATCACTAAAAATCCTCAACAAGGTTTCTCGTACACGGTTTATAGAAAACCCACCCACACCAACCGATATCTCAACTCCAAGTCCCACCATCATCCCTCACAACTCAACTCAGTCGTAAATACTCTGATATCTCGCTCCATCCGACTAACCGACAACCACAACAGACAATCCGAACTTCACAACGTAAAACAAGCTCTCCTACAAAACGGATACAGACCAGACCACATAGACAGAAACATCCAAAAACAGCTTCAGAAACCATTAGTAACCAAAAACGAACCACAAGTTGAAGACCGTCCATCCAAAGTCTTCTTCCCTTACATCAAAGGGGTGACGGACAAAATCAGTCGACTTTTCAGAAAAGCAAATATCAAAACCATCTTTACCACAGAACAAAAACTATCACACCTCATCAGACCAACAAAAGACAAAATTCCCAACGAAGACCATGGTATCTACGAAATTCCCTGTTCTATCTGCCCCCACTCTTATATAGGAGAAACTTCGAAACAGATCCATTTTCGATCCTATCAACACTCCCTTTCAGTTAGAAATCGAGACACCAGCTCCGCATTAGCTCTTCATTTCATCCAAACGGGTCACCCCATAGATTTCGAGAAAACGAAAACCATCGCCCCAGTACGTTCAAGAACTTCTCGTTTTATCAGAGAAGCCATCGAAATTGAAAAACGGCCTGATTGCCTGAACATTAAAGATGATAGCCGTAAATTGAACCCCATTTGGAAGCCCCTTCTTCCAACCGTAATTACCAGGCCACGTGAAACTTATCCGCAATCAATTATTATCCCATTAACTCCAACTACACAGCAGGCACCAGCAGACAAGACAAACGAGAAAACCCGTAAGACCCGCCCACCTCCAGGTAGCCAACCACCTATAAATACTACAGTGCAACCAACATCGGATCGTCTTTTGAGATCAAGGAGTAGGCAGGTTGAGACCTTGATATCTCTCAAGACCACGACTCGAGGAGTAGGCAGATAGAGGCCTCGCAGTCACACTCTTGAAAATGGCTCCAAAGCAGGAGCCGAAACGTCGAGTTATAAACTCTCAACGCGGTTCAACCCATGAACTTAGTAATGTACATATTTCTGACCGCGGAAACCTTTCCGAACATATATATATATATATATATATATATATATATATATATATATATATATATATATATAAGTGAAAATATAGTATATTTCGTTTTAATTCCGAGCTTTGACAGCTGTTTCGTGCTAACGCACTCATCAGAAAGGATTTATGGAGCTCTCGAAATCAAAACGAATCCACTCAAGAATTAATACCGTGAGGCAAGACAGAGAGCTCCATAAATCCTTTCTGATGAGTGCGTTAGCACGAAACAGCTGTCAAAGGTTAGAACTCTCGGAATTAAAACGAAATATACTCTATTTTCACTTAGATTCTGCTTGCGTTCCTCATAACGTATTAGAAACTTGATTGAACCTTGGGTTGGTCAGAACAACGAATTGTTGGCTGCCTGTCAATTTGTGGACAAACCTCTACTTTTGGATTCCTTGGTTCGTGTCAAATTAAGTTTCAACTATATCATATATATAAATCATCAAGATTTCACCCTTCATTTTCAAAAATAGAAATTTGATGTCAAGTTGAAAGATCATTCCTGACGTAATTTTTTGGCATCATTTTATTCTCCTGTGTTTTTCTTTTTACTAGGAATGTTTTCGATGTTTTTACTTGAATTGCTCTAAAATTAAACCTCATGATGTGAGTAGAATATTGAAATATTTAAGTATTTCCAATTTTTCACATAAAATCTTTTTATATATATATATATATATATATATATATATATATATAACTGAATATTCTATTGCAGTCAGAAGATGGCCATTAATAAATGATACTCTTTGGTATTGCCTGAGCTTTCGAAATACTTTATCCCAATTTCAAAGGCATCTAAAAAGATTTTATGTAAAAAATTGGAAATACTTAAATATTTCAATATTCTACTCACATCATGAGGTTTAATTTTAAAGCAATTCAAGTAAAAACATCGAAAACATTCCTAGTAAAAAGAAAAACACAGGAGAATAAAATGATGTCAAAAAATTATGTCAGGAATGATCTTTCAACTTGACATCAAATTTCTATTTTTGAAAATGAAGGGTGAAATCTTGATGATTGGAGAACATTTTTTATGAAAATATTCATGTAAAAATAACTTTTTACCGTTTCATGTAAATTTAGTAGTCTGAATGGTATATATTTATGAATTAACTATCAATTTCGTTTAGGTATTATTTAAATTTAATAAATAGGTGTAAATCTCACTGAGTCCATCAATATCAGTTCTTTTATTCATTGCTTTTTCATTTTTGCCAATTTCCACCATCTCTAAAATTATTTTTTTTTGATAATTTTTTTCTGTTGTTAATATCTTAGTGTTATTGAAGTCCATGCAATGATTTTTATTGATCACATGATCTGATAATGCACAAGATTTCACACCTCTCCTACAATCGCTTTTATGTGATGTAATTCGACCTATCATATTTCTGGAAGTTTGTCCTATATACGTTAGGTCACATTCAGTGCAAGGTATTTCATAAATTAAATTTGATTTTTCTTTGTTATCTAAAGGTGTTTTAATTTTATTAAAAATTCTGGAGACTGTCTTAACATTCCTTTTTGCAAACATAAAATTTGCGATGTGACAACGATCTTTCTTTGTTAAGCGATACCATTTGTATGCGCTGTGCTGTGATAACTATGATTGAAACCATCTTTTAATTTGCCATCTCCGATGCTTTTGTCAAATGCTTTTGTGAGTTGCAGAAGATTGTTCTTCGCTAATTATAAGCGATACGGTGGTTTGAAAACGGGTGCTAGAGTGGAGACATCTACCTCCAATGGTTTTATTTTGAGTCGTCTTTCAAAACAGAAAAGAATTAAGGGCATCAGTCCGACCCGATACGTATTTGACCCCGAAAATACATGAGTTTATCAATTCAAATCCGTATAATATGTTTTATGTGGTGATTTCAGAAACCTTGTTATTTGTAAACTGTTCTGTACCAGAAATGTGAAACTTCATTGCAACAAATACCCTGATATTTAATCAAAATCAGAGTCAACACAGACTAGCGACATCTACCATACGGAAACTAAACCTAATGGACCAAGTGGAACAATAATTTCCCCAAAATATGTAAGAGAAATCTTTAAACAAGTAAGGTCATTGTCTAAATTGTTTAAAGAGCTCTTGAAACAATGGTAAGGTGGCTGGCTATCCTTGACTTCTATTTTGCGGTTGAGCTTCCGTATAGTAGATGGCGAATCATGTTGACTTTCAAATAAAGTGCCGCTTTCTGGCCAGAATCTTGAAGGAGGGTACCGCAGGGATCCATACTGGGCCCATTACTATCTTTACTTTATGCAATTGATCTACCATATGTCATCCATACATAAACGTCAATGAAACGTGAGTTATGACGATTCTATCTTCTCTCTTCATGTTGATGAAAGTACCTGCTGATATTGATGAAATTTCCGCCTATGCAATAGCGTGGTTTAATTAAAATGAACAATTTTTGACTAAAACAGAGATACGATTATTTTCAAATTATCATATTCCCCATCAAAACGATTTCCACAATACCTCAGTTTAATTTCTAGGATTACATCTTGATCCATCTCTTATTTGGAGGACATCTATGGAAAATTGACATAATTTGTTTACGTAATTCGATTTCAACTGTTTCACTCGGTAATGAGCAATGAGTAACTGTGTTGAAGAAACGCTAGTTTCACAAAATCACAAAGAGTTTTCAGTTTAGAAAAATTTTCTGTACAGTTGTGTGCATAAAAAAGTCGTTCAAGGTACGACACTAATTGAGGCATTGAGTTTTGACACTACTTGTCAAATTCGATGAGAAGTTCAGTAATCAAGATTGACAAGCCTGGTTCGCAATAGCCTATAACTGTACGACTTTTTTATGCACACAACTGTACGTAGCATTGCAAGAGTGAACTACAAACATCTCTTTAGAAATATCGGCTTTATGACACTATTTGCCGAAATTGTCCAAGTTTTTCAGATTTTCAGTTCTTTAGTTTTTCAATTTTTCAGTTTTTCAATTTTTCAGATTTTCAGTTTTGATTTTTTTATTTTACAGTTTTTTGGTTTTTCTTCGAATTTTTTTAAATATTTTTTCGGTTTGAGTGAAAATTTCTTCGTTCAAATTTTTTTTCCCAAGAATGGTGAATACCTTGTTTTTTGTTCCGATTTTTTTTTGTAATTTTTTCAGTTTTTTAGTTTGATACTTCTGAGGATTGCGCGTAAGGGTGCAACAGGTTGACGGAAACAACAATTTTAACAATTATACCATCATCACAGAACGTTGCACCACAATTCTAAAATGCTTTTTCTACGTTTATGCAAAAACCAAAACATTAAATTATTCCACGTTGAACATTACTTAAATACCCTTCTTATCAATTGAAGTAGTTAGGACCTACCTATAATAAAAATAAAAATTGAAAATACTATGTAGTTTATTAATTTCCAAGAATTCTAAATAATTATAATACCCTTATTTTCAACATGAAGAAATTCAAAGTTTTCATCGAAGTCATGGTCTTCTTCCAAAATATGATTGGCATAATATGTTGAATGTGTTTTAGGTTGAATTCCCACAGATCCGACGTCCGATGATACGATGGTACGAAAATGTTCTGATTGGTTGGAAAAATGTCCTGATTGGTTGATTTGTGATCACACCTACCAATTCAACCAATCAGAACATTTTCGTACTATCGGATCATCGGACATCGGATCTGTGGGAATCCAGCCTTATTCTTTGTTTGAATGTTTTAGACGATGTAGTATTGATTACTTATATTTCGGACGTCCATCATCTTAATGTTTAAAAGATTGATATCTCTTTCAAATTTTTTCTCACAACGTTTCAATTGTTTGAATCCGTAATCGTCTTCTGGTGAATAGTGACAATATCAGATGCTACACGACCTTTTATAGGTCTATAATTAAAGTGTAATTACGCGCGGTCTTGTGGCGCGCGTGGTTTCGCGCTTTTTCTCCCTCCAAAACGGTCCATGAGCGGTTTCCATACGTTTTTAATTTCCACGCTTGGTTGACTGAAGGCACCATTGGCTTCTATGTAGGTGGTTTCCATAAATTTCCGTTTGAACCAATGTTCCTCTCTATGAAGAACACTAGCTTCGTCCCAGAGAATTCGGTGGTGTTTTGTCCAGGCGTGGTCAGCAATTCCCGATTTTGATGTTTCCCCTCGTTGAGTCCACTTTTTGTGTTCGGCTATTCTTACTGATAATGGCCTCTTGGTATCTCCGATATAGGAATCTCCACATTCACATAGGACTTTATAAATACAGTTTTTACTGGATTCTGTTGTGTTCTCTGGTTTCGTCTTGGTGAGGAAGCTTCGTAAGGTACTGCCGGATTGAAAGCAACTCTTGATGTTGTATTTATTTCCGATCCTTCTGATCTTCTCGGAGATACCCCTGATATAGGGAAGAATGAGAACGGGGTTTTGTGGTCTTTCTTCGGTTGTCTTGGTCTTTTCGAGTTGTTTCCGAACTTCTCCTATGAGCTTCTCGGAGTATCCGTTTCGGCGTAGGTCCTTTTTGATGTGGTAAATTTCCACCTCCAATGACTCCTGGTTGCTGCAAATTGACATTGCTCTCTCCACCAACGTACTTACGATTCCCATCTTTGTGGAGTTTGCAACAACCAGGAGTCATTGGAGGCGGAAATTAACCACATCAAAAAGGACCTACGCCGAAACGTATACTCCGAGAAGCTCATAGGAGAAGTTCGGAAACAACTCGAAAAGACCAAGACAACCGAAGAAAGACAACAAAACCCCCGTTCTCATTCTTCCCTATATCGGGGTATCTCCGAGAAGATCAGAAGGATCGGTAGTAAATACAACATCAAGAGTTGTTTTCAATCCGGCAATACCTTACGAAGCTTCCTCACCAAGACGAAACCAGAGAACACAACAGAATCCAGCAAAAACTGTATTTACAAAGTCCCATGTGAATGTGGAGATTCCTATATCGGAGAGACCAAGAGGCCATTATCAGTAAGAATAGCCGAACACAAAAAGTGGACTCAACGAGGGAAAACATCAAAATCGGGAATTGCTGACCACGCCTGGACAAAACACCACCGAATTCTCTGGTACGAAGCTAGTGTTCTTCATAGAGAGGAACATTGGTTCAAACGAAAATTTATGGAAACCACCTACATAGAAGCCAATGGTGCCTTCAGTCAACCAAGCGTGGAAATTAAAAACGTATGGAAACCGCTCATGGACCGTTTTGGAGGGAGAAAAAGCGCGAAACCACGCGCGCCACAAGACCGCGCGTAATTACACTTTAATTATAGACCTATAAAAGGTCGCGTAGCATCTGATTTTGTCACTATTCACCAGAAGACGATTGCGGATTCGAGCAATTGAAACGTTGTGAGAAAAAATTTGAAAGAGATAGAAATCTTTCAACCATTAAGATGATGGACGTCCGACGATTTTTGTGTTTTATCTTTATTATTTTTGATAAACCTTCCCAACGTGTTATCTGTTCTGAATGCTACTATTAAATTTTGTTGACGATATTTTTTCAGAAACGGGTTCTGAATAAGTTGATGTTCTGTAATTATTGCCAAGGTTCCTCATAGTGTGGTACACTTCTTGGAGCTAACTTTGAACAAAGAATGTCTTCTTACACTTTAGTACCACCTTAATGAACAGTTTTTGGTTTTTGCACAAACGTAGAAAAAATATGGTATGCAACTCGTGCAAAAATTGTTTATTGCACTCGACGTGTTGTCCAACTCAACCTGACGGCCTTGTCGAATAATTTCACGTCGAGTGCAATAAACAGTTACTTTTTGCACTTGTTGCATAAATAACTATTTCATATCATATGCCAGGAAAAAAAACAAACATAATACTTATTAAAATATCTATTTAACAAATCTTCCAGATATCAATTTACATTAAAAAAATAAATATATTCTGTGTACCCTTAAAAATCATAACCACCTAAGAAATATTCTGGTAAAATCGTAATGTACAATACTATCACTAAGTTTTTGAGAAATCTCTTCAGAGCATCATTCCAAGGGAAGATACAATTTTCAAAATTGTTGTTGATACTTCTTGTCACATTGAGATTTTGATTCACCGGTTTTTGGCACGTTGAATTTACAATAAAAACATTTAATTGTGATTTACCTGTCAATGAAATCGATCAATATCAATTTTTAATTACAATATGTGCAAAAGTAAAGAAGCTCGAACAAAAAATAAAAGTTCATTTATGTGACAAATCCACCAATAAATATAAAGACAAAGATCCAAGGAAACAATTATAGATAGGAAGGGTAATGGGACTATCAGAATATCAGATGTGTTTAGGATGATTGAAATGTAAGAATGGGATCAGGAGCAGCCCCATACAATTCCATAAATCAAGTGATTCTAAATTAACGTTTGGTAAATTAAAACAATGTTAATGTCTATTTACAAATTTCGAAGAGATCAAATTAAGATCCTTTATTTTCAATATGTAAAACATCAAAATTAATTTGTTTTGCTACAGACGAGAAAACTTCATTTGACGATAACTTGGATATTTTACATATTGAAAACTGGCCCACATTGGATATTTTTGCAAGTTTAAAACTATTTTAATCTGAACATTCAGCTTGCATTCAAACGATGAGCTTTTCAACATGAAATCGTTGAGAGTTGTTCTGCTAGTTTATTTTCAGTCATTTTTCTATCCTTTTACCGTGCTTTATACTTTTGCAAAAAGTGCCGATAAAAAGAATTTTTGATTCTGCGGATTTTGGCGAGAACAGACATCTTGAATCTCTGAAGAAATTTCATTAGTGATACCGTTCTTCAAAAATGAAGAACTTTGTAGAGCGAGACCTTCAAAACTATATACAATGGTAAATGTACGGGGTCTTTCGTAAAGTTTGCATTTGCACCAAAGTTTGGATTAGCAATTTATATAGAAATCTTAATCTAAGAACTGCTTTGCGGAGATTTGAATACATACAGAGGGAGTCACAAATATAAAATGACAACGGCATGAAATATACACGTTAAGAATTCAAGTTACTATTTTGAAATAACAAATTTCCAACTTCTTTCCCGTGTCAATTTCATACCTCACAAAAATAATGAAACAGATTTTGATTGCCACCTAAGAGCTTGAGTTGAGGTGTTATATTCACTAAAGAATGGCAGAAAACTGGTTCAACATTCTGCATACTTAGTTTGATCTGGTTTGCAGATACGCGTCTGTTTGAAAATTGCACCGGTTGGTTAACTTAGTAAAAAATTCATTAAAATTCATTAATTTCAAACGAATTGTGTACATGTTCAACAACATTCTTCCAATATTCGAAAGTGAATTAATAAGTGATTTCTGTTATGTTTGATACCAAGTTAACGTATCTTCAAGCCTTTGGGATAGAAATTCATTTACGTGGATTTTTTCAGTATTAAAATGATACCAGTCATAATTCAAAACGTCACAAAACTTCTCTATCTAATCAAAGTTTACGACAATTTGGATGACATGGCATCACACGTTAAAAGGTAAAGGCTGCGTCTTCCCTAGCTCACACAAGTCTTTCGAAGACTTCCGAGGGTTGCGCGTAGGGGTGCAATCGGTTGACGGAAATAACAACAATAACTACAACAATTTACGGTACAAATATCAAATTTAATTCTTACTGGTCCGGTATGAAACTTTCATCAATTTTTTTTAGTAGGGAAATCTATGTTGAAAGATGAATATATTTCAACAAAATGCAAAAAAAATATTGTCAGCCTCACTCAATTCAGAATTCTAGAGCATAAGTCAAACAAAAAAATTATAAACATTCCCGATATCCCGATAATATCGCTAAGCGGCTGGTGCTGGTATACTTGCTGCTTCAGATAACCCCATATGAAAAAATCCATTGGGGTTCAATCAGGAGAATGAGGTGGCTAATGATGTTCCCAATTATCAACAGTAATTTTCCCTCTAAACGTTTCAGAAAATTTCTTACTGCTGTGGAATTTTCATCAAATGCGCCATTCAACTGAAACCACAAATCTTGAATGAGTAAGGGACATTTTATTGGAAAATGTCATTCGGTACATTTCTTCAAGAATTCAAGAATTGCGCAGCGGCGTTTCAGTACCATCTGAGAAAATACGGTCCGATAACTTGATTGTTCAATATAGGTACCACATAGAACATTCGTTTTAAACAAGTACTGGTCGCGACATTAAATAACTAAATTAGGGGTTTCTTGAGACCAACACTTGTAATTTTTTGAACTAACAAGTTTCCTGCTGTGAATAATTTTAGTAAAACACTTAAATGGACCTTTCCACGAGATATGAGAAAACACTGTAATGAGAAAGGACATACGCTAATATCACTCGGGATTTTTTTTCTGACCTCTAGTTTCTCTATAATCAGAAGAAAAGTGATTCATGACGTCACATTCATCAAAACTAGACTTGGCAACGTTGTTAAAGTTGTTCACCAGATACTCACTCAAATATAATGTGTCGTATGACAGTTGTCATTTGGTACCAATAAACATCGTTTGTCTCTGTTTAACTCCTTAGCTTACATTAAAATTGGACACAAGTCAAGCAGTTCCATCAAATATTTATGTTGCACACGAACAGGCCCTACGTGATTTCTTATTTGAGGTTAATGCGGTTTTCAAAGTTTTGAAAGTTTCCGTTGTTAGTATTCTAAAATTCTTTTGATTCCTGTATCTGTATCCCTGCAACAAAGTGAACATGTCGAAAAAGTGCTTTGTACCCGGTTGTCTGAACTCCAGTGAATATTCTAATAAACAATTTTTTATGTACCTAAAGAAAGCGCGTCGTAAAATGTGTTTCGAAGCAGTGAATAAACCCTGTGTAAAAGCGGAAATATATGTTATTGTGAAGAACATTTCCGTGAGTACTTTACGTTATGTTATTATTGTTTTCAAAGCAGAATTCAAAGAAAGTTTTAAAATATTAGCCATTGCAAAAAAAACCTTGAACTATCAAAAAATTTTAGGTACTAGTAAAGATTCAGAAAAATATAACTGAGAAAACCAAATTCAAAGAGATGAAAGTCACAATGAAATCATAGACATTTTTGATTTCACCCGATGTTATTACGATTTGCGATATTGCCAATGCTCGTTTCTCATCAAAAGGATGGTCAGTCCAGAAAAATTGAAAACTATAAATACAATAAAAATAGGTAATATGTGGATTTTTTTCTCTGAGTTGATCAAGTGAAAATGTTATAATAATTTCTCAATGGCTTATATCAAGCTGGAAGCTGTATTTTTAAGGAGAACGGTATTGCCTGTTTCGGAACGTGGATTATGGTGGAGGGTGTTTTCGATGAACGTGACATCAGCGGCACACTTTCAAATGTGATATTTCTTCAAAATGAAAGAAATATAGTGGAACTTTTTGTTAAATGGACGTTTCAAACCAGAAACTATCGATTTAAACGAGTTTTGCAATTTATTTTTCGTAAATGTAAAGGTCCATTATTCACAAAATTCGACGAAATATGGCTCAGTGATCCAGCTACTACTGTTCAATCGTGTATGTGACTATCTCGGAAAGTCAGTGATTTCTGTATCTGCGAACACTATACTGCGCAGTTTCCAAACAGCTCCTAACCTGCGCACCAGAACAAACCTGTTACCTGTTACACACAAAATATCCCCACCTAGAAAGGAAAGTCAAATGGCACTAACGAACATTATGTTACGCTGGAGCCAAACAGGGGATGGCGCTCGTATCAACGTCAACTGTCAACAGTCAATATCAAAATTTGATCAAAATACTGATACAACTGAACTTGTTATTTTTGTTGCTGGTATATGTTTTGTTGTTATTTTCACGTTAACATTATTATTTGATTTAGCTTATCCTGCGTTTTTTTACAATTCGTTGTTCGTGATTAGTATTATTTTGTGGTGTCAATATAAATTTGGGTTGTAATTTTTCGATGCAAGCGTCATGATGGATCGTTCCACTAAGTATGAACAACATCGTTTTCCCAAAGATGATCCGGAAATCTTTGCGGCATGGATGGCAAAAATCCAGTCTGATAATCTCAAGAATATGACGTTTGAGCAAATATATGACAATTTTCGTGTCTGTGCTAAACATTCTAGAGACGAGGAAAACGTTTTTGTGAGAAAAGGTCTCAAGAATAGCAATTCCGATGTTAATTATGTCTTCCTGGTGAGAATTCTGAGGTACAGAGATAATATTACATATTTTCTCAAGTTAATTTTAAATTGAGCCTTCTTGGAAGAACGTTGCACAAATATCTGTCAGATGTAGTTCAATATCCGTCGTGGCATTAGCCAGGGAAGTAGTTGTTTTCTGTCAGATTTTTGCCTATATTTTCCACTATGTGGAAATATTTGGAGAGAAGGGTACTGAGACTTTGTCGATTATATTTACAAGTTAATTTTAGGTAAGTAGTCATGATGTGAGTGATGCCAAACCATCTGTGGAACCACTACCAAAAAAAATAAACTCTCTGAAGATGGAAAGGTATTTGTGATATATTTGTCAACGTTGTAATTGAAATATAAATCTTTCAGAAGGGCATTGAGCAAATTTCAAAAAGCCCCAAAAATCATGATTCTGATTCAGAATATTTGGAGGAAGATGTTGTTTTTTTCAAGGACCTCATTGAATACAAGAGCAAACCCATGTGTTTCGCCTGAAGAGAAAAATGTAATTGCACAACCCAGAGGTTAAAGGCCAATGAACTTGATGAATGTTAAATTTTCGGACCCCATCAAGTTGATGGCTTACAAAAAGTTTCAAAATAAAAGGAAAGGTCTCTAAAATCAAAGAAAGTCATTTATGAATAACTAATAATTTTTTCATCATTAATTGTATTGCAATTTTTCTTTAAAGTATACAAGCATTGTTATTCTTTCCATCACAGAAACAAAATCGAATGGAATACTACGATGAATTGATTTGAATTTCCCGCTCAGAATTTCATTCAAATATCCCGCCTGTTGCAGTTTCCTACAAAAGAACCCAGACAACTAGCGCCATCCTGTGTTTGGATCCAGCAAAATATCATCCCAATCGTCGCCATGGCAGTTGCAATTCTAGGTGGAAAATGTGGGGATACTTTGTGAGGGAGCATGTCGATGTGCCCACATTCCATTACACCCACATTTCGTTTCGCCCACATTTCGTTTCGCCCACATTTCGTTTCGCCCACATTTCGTTTCGCCCACATTTCGTTTCGCTCACATTTCGTTATACCCACAGCTTCCGAACATAGCCGAATAAAGCGCTGTTGCCAAATGCTGACATGCAATTCTCTAAAAAATCAATTGTGGGCCTAATGAGACATTCAATGAAATTGCTGGCTTACCTAACAGTTCGCTGGTAAGTGTTATAGGTTTTCTACGAGTGGCAAACGTATCTTAAATGACGTTCCTTCCTCACCGTCGCGAAAGTAAGTCGGTGACAAAGCAGCCGAAATAATATTAACTATGTGGGTGTAATGAGATGTGTGCCTAACGAAAATTGGGCAAAACGCAACTTCGTTGAATCTGGGTGTAACAAAATGTCTCATTAGGTCCACAATTAATTTTTTAGAGAATTGCATGTGGGAACAACGCAATGTGGGCATAACGAAATGTGGCCGAAACGAAATGTGGCCAAAACGAAATGTGGGCAAAACGAAATGTGGGCGCTACGAAATGTGGGTGCTACGAAATGTGGGTGCTACGAAATGTGGGTGTAATGAGATGTGGGCACAACTCAACGCACTCTTTTGTGATATTTTAAACCCTGTACAATGCACACACTCCGCGCTATCCAAACGTGTGGCATTTTCTGGTGAGTTCCTGTCTGTTACATCCCTTTAAGAGTAGGTACTATGCATAACGATAGAGATCTCTATCTTTACTTTGTGATGACTATACAATGATTTACACCCTAACCTAACTTATCCTACTACGATTTGGTTCCGTTTTTGTCCAGATACGCCCTGTTCCTCAGCTGATCGTCGTTTGTCTCCGAAGCCGTGTAACCGTTCGTCATTTGTTTGACGCCAGTGGTGTGCTCGTACAGGGCCGTCTGCGAGGTGAAGCAGATTCCTATCCGCGAGTTTCCGTTTTTCTGAACGCCGTTTTGGTTGAGCCTCTTTTCTTCGGCCTGTAACAAAAAAAAAATCATTTGTTAGTGTTGATTCGTACATTATATTCCATTGTAGGTCCAAGACTGATCCAAACGTCCATGGACTCGATATTTTTTATTTTAAGTAGCGCCCAGCCGAGAAACATGGAAAAATATTTTGATAAATTTTAGCAGTCTTCTATATTCCTTCCGTTGAGATATGTTGTTCGAAAAGTGAACTGATAACTGTTCAAAATCTGCATAAAACATTTCTTGGTGTAATTGAACACGGTATGGATGAAGGCGATCTTTCTGCAAAACTCGTTTTTTTTATGTTTCACATATATATATGTTACATATGTATTTCAATGAATGAAGTTCATAATAATAATGATTACATTTATGTTACCAAAATGTAGCAGGACCCTGTATATCGAGCGTTACTGTCTGTAGGTTCAGAACGACTTTTTGTGTTTTCAAATATCTTTTCTCGTTCTGTAGTTAAAAACCGTTTCAAATGAATGTTCAAAGCCTTCTCTAATCTACTGTATTGTTACAATCAATCTCTTACTCACCTCTGCTTTCAGTTTCTTCTGTTTCTTGTTGTAGGTTTCCTTGTAGAAGTTGGAGAACAAGAAATAGAACATCACAGCGTGCATTCCAATCCACCACACGAATGCTTTGGGGTAGTTGCAGTCGATGAAGAGCAACTGGAAGGCGTGGATCATCACCAAAACAAACTGGACCTATAAAAAAATTGAACAAGATGATAGATTATTAGTGTATATATGGGGACTTCAGCCAAAGAAGTAGTTGTTTTCTGTTAGATATTACAAAAAATAGCTTATTTTTTTCCATTTCCAGAGGAGTCATGGTTGGTCCAATTTTCAATTGAGAAAGAATACCTTCTTTGACGATGGAAAATAGCGACTAAAGTTTATCTTTCAGTCGCAGATGATCCCACATCCGATTTCATGAACATCCTGTTCCTATTTTTAATAAAATCGAAACGATAACATTGTCACCATCATTGAAGAGGATTCAGTAACGTTTCCGAACAAAAATTATTTCACTCAACATTTTGGAAATTGTTGGCTGTATCTTCAAAGATATGAGCAGTATTAAATATATTATAAATTCAAAGAAACATTCAAATCAAATTGATTGATGATGAATTAAATAAAAAATGTATTGTTAAAAGAATTGTTATTTTCGTTAACCTGTTCTCTTTTTGCCAAAAATTCATTTTTTCCAATTTTCGAACTTCAAGATTTCGTATGGGTTTTACGGAACCTCTGCAATTTGAAATTTTTATTCCCTTTTCCGGCTAAATCTTTTGTCCAAATGTTACAAATCATAAATTTTAGGAATCAGCGGAAATTTTACGTATATAGTGCGAAATTTGAGGTGCATCTAACGATTTTGCATTTTTTATGATTTTTAGGGTCTACCCCTTACAACTATTTGAGGCCGAAATATTTTTTTCCTACTGTCGACTCGAATATGCTAATTCGACCCTTCTCAATCGATTGGCATTTGTAGAATTGCCCTATCTCTAACCGTTCTCTATTCGAATGGTTCAAATCGAGTTGAAAGGATTCTTTTTCGACCTTCGTTCCCTTTCCCGGCTATATATTATATCTGACCATTACAACTCATAAGTTTTCAGAATCAGCGGAAAATTTTACATAGATGAAAAATGTACGACCTTTTAAACTTTTTTTCAGTTGAGGAAAGAGATTATAGTCGGACGGAGCCAAATCTGGTGTTCTAGTAATTCAAACCCTAAATCACGAATATTTTGCATGGCAACATGAGATTTGTGTGCAGGGGCGTTGTCCTGCAAGAACAAAACACCTTTGAATAGCTTTCCGCGTCTTTTCTCTTTAATTTTTTCCCGTAGAGTGGTCAGTAATGTCGAATAGTAATCTCCAGTTATTGTTCTACCCTTATCCAAAAAATCAATCATGATTACCCCATGGCAATCCCAAAAAACTTAAGCAAGAACTTTTCCAGCAGATTTTTGGACACGAAACTTCTTAGGTCTTGGAGAACCGGAGTGCCGCCATTCCATCGATTGTTGCTATGTTTCTGGATCGTAGAAATGTACCCAAGTCTCATCCATAGTAACAATTCGGTTTAAGAATTCTACATCGTTTTCAAATCGAGCACAGATCGAACGCGATGCTACTACCCTTGCACGCTTTTGGTCAACATTCTAACATTTGGGGATCCATTTTGCAGCAATTTTTCTCATATCCAAATTGACGTGAACTGTATGATGAACGCGTTCGTATGAAATATTCAGTGCTTCAGATATCCGTTTTAGCCCAATTCGACGGTATGTTAAAATCATGTCATGAACTGCATCGATATTTTCGGGGACTGACACAGAAACTGGCCTTCCCGATCGGTCATCATCTTCAATAGAAAATTGACCTCTTTTGAAGCTTGCAGTCCAATTTTTCACGGTCGCATACGAAGGACATTGACCACCAAGGGTATTAAGCATATCCTCGTAAATCTGCTTACCTAACCCTTTTAAATACAGGTACTTGATGATGGCCCGATACTCCAATTTTTCGATTTTCACAATTTCGGTGGATATATTTTTTCTTTTAGTTTATTGCATAACTCTGGTTTACTTTTTTGACGTCAAACTTTACACTGACACTTCTAATAAGTTATTGTTCGTTGCTATGGTGACGCAATATTTTGTTTATGCAGGGAACTGGTCTAGGCTAACTAGATATCAATACATCCTCGTATCTCTAACAGTTCTCGATTTGAATAGGTCAAAGGACATAAACAGCACACATCTTATGCGAAAAAGTATTTCTGTGAAAATGGCTGGATTTTGGATATGTTGTAGCTGGAGCCGTTCTGAGTAAAAGTCTCCATTGGCCCAACTCGATCGTGTGACTAGATTCGGTGATAGATAATTTTGGAGAGGCTTAGCTGAATAAAAAATATCAATATGTCATTTATATCCAATATTCTGTGTGACTGAGCATTCCTAAAATTCGCGAGAAATATTTTTCCATAATAAAGAATAAAAAAAACGCCACTGTTTTTCTACAGGGTTGTCAACAATAAACTGAATAAACTCAATTATTCAGTGCATGAATTCGCATACGAGGTCATAAGTTGATTGAGTTTATCATTAAGGATCAATCAGGATGGTTTGTTGATCGACCAAAATGTAATGAAGCTATGAATACAGAGTGTTTGGAATAAGGAATGGTCCATATACATGTATAATTACTCCAAATCCAAATTGAGTGAATTCAGATAAATGAAAAACATTTACATATTTGTAACCGATAGTCAACTGTCGTTCAACCGAGCGTTACTAAGATCGTGAATGATTCTTCTACAAATCAAAAAAAAGATTTTCTATAGGGTAGTTTCGATATGATCAATTTTTAGGTGAAAGAATTCGCCTTCAAGGCTTTGAGTTGATTGAGTTAATCATTATTGATGATAGATCAGAATGGGAGTTGATCTCTGGAAACAAAATGCAACTGAAAATATATAGTGTTTCACACAAGGAAGGCTTCATTCCATTTAAATAAATATTCGATATTAGACAGTTATATTGCCAAAAAGCTATAGTAAATATACAAACAGGCAAAATTAAGCTAAAACCCATTGAACATAATTATGCCACTCGAAACAAAATCAACACTGCTAAAATCCCGAAATGTGATAAAAACATTGGACAGCGAAGTTTATTTTACTTAGGTCCTAAATTATATTATCACCTACCTCCTCTATTGAAGTCAATAAACAATAACTGTTCTTTCAAATGTCATCTCAAAATTTGGATGCAAAGCACAAGTAGATCATTCTTTAGTGACATAGTGAATAATAAATTGTTTAACTAAGTAGAGTAAACAATAGCTGTACTTCAGTAAATCTTGATTTGTTGAACATATTCCGATTAAAACAAAAATATCCCGATTGCTAAAAATATATCGATTGTGACAAAAATAGCTCGAGTGATATCAATATAATGCCAGAAATGGCTTTGATCCTCAACTTCTATCCAATCTCAGTATTGACCAACTACAATCAAATAGTTATATACTGTTTTTTATAGTTATATTTATATTATCCATTATTATAAGAGGTGTAGTTTTTATTATTATTATATACAGTGACCGCCAAAAAGTATGTACCATATGGGAAAAATTTTTATTATTGGAGTATTGGAAAAACCATTCTGGGGAAAAGTTTGTGCATATCCGATAACCTAAAAATCGATTTTGACACATGTCACGAGATCGCTAGAATGGCGGCAAAATGAAAAAATTGCAATGCAAAGGCAAAAAAGGGGTAAGATGGCAAGATATCAAAAAAAGTTATTTGAAAAAGTCACTTAGAATTCAATTTTATACACATAAACGAAGTTTCAAGAGATAATTCAAAAAAATTGAAAATACCAATTTTTTTAAAATATTTTCCCATCTATTTAAAAATATTATTTTTTTTCTTATGAATACCTTGACTATACTGAAACATTTGCATTTTAATGATAATGACAAAACTTTCTCATTTTCTCCACACCAGAGGGCACTAAATTAAAAAAATTGGTTTTTGCCAGAACCCTCGCTGTTACATTGGTTCTTATCTAACAGTTATATCAGAATTCCAAGACTATTGTGTTGATATGGCAATCTAGAAACACCATGTTTCCTGATTTTAACCAAGTTTCAATAATAATGCTGTATGAGCGTTTTACTTTGCACATAAACTTTAAGAATCTTTAATTTGACGCACTGTTTTCAAGTTTATGTGCGAAGTGAAACGCTCATGCACGATTATCATCGGAACTTGATTATAATCTGGAAATTACCATGTTTTTGGAGTGTCATGTCATCACAATGGTCGTGGAATTCGGATATAACTGTTAGATACGAACCGATGTAACAGCAAGGGTTCTGACAAATTCCCATTTTTTCAATTTAGTGCCCTCTGGTGTGGAGAAAATGAGAAAGTTTTGTCATTATCAATAAAATGCAAATGTTTCAGTATAGTCAAGCTATTCATAAGAAAAAAAATAATATTTTTAAATAGATGGGAAAATATTTTTAAAATATTGCTATTTTCAATTTTTTTGAATTATCTCTTGAAACTTCGTTTATGTGTATAAAATTGAATTCTAAGTGACTTTTTCAAATAACTTTTTTTGATATCTTGCCATCTAATGGACCACCCTGTATATAATATGGACCCTTCCTTTTTTAAACACTCTATTCTCATAGCTTCATCATATCTTGGTCGATCAACAAAGCATTCTGATTGATCCTCAATGATAAACTCCATCAACTTATAACCTCACAGGCGAATTCATACACTGAAGAGTTGAGTATGCTGTTAACTATACCCTGTAAAGAACATATGCGTTTTTTCTCTTTTGTATTATGGAAAAGTATTTCTCAAGACTTTTTGGGATGCCCAGTCGCACACAATATTGAATATAAATAGAAATATTCATATTTTTAATCAGTTGAATTTCTCAAAAAATCACAAAATTAATGATTTGGCGTCCTCTAATATGGTAATACAATCGAGATGGGCCAATGGAGACTTTTTCTCAGGATGGCTGCAGCTACAAAATCCAGCCATTTTCACCGAAATACTTTTTCCCTTTGGACCTTTGGTTGAACTATCAAATCCTTTTTTTCTTTGTATCAGCTCACATACAGCCTTTTTTAGCACTTTAGCAGTAACATTAATCATATTTACTGGTCTCAAAGGAGTAGCTTAGTTTGAAAGAGGCTGTTTTTTACTCATTTCAAGCACAAACTAACTGCGAAGTCAAATTTTCTTATTTCTATAATTGTTTAAATAGAAGATAGTCAATGCCTGTGAAAAAGGTATTGGACCTAGGGTCACTGAATCTAGAAGGTCGTGCCGTCCTTACGGGTATGGCCAATGGGCGTGGTCTAGTACTTGAAATAGATCAAGTGTTCAAATAACCCACAAAACTTGCTCTCTAATTGGTGATTTTGTGGGTTATTGGAATAATGGAACTATTTCAAGTATTGGACCACGCCCATTGGCCATACCCGTAAGGACGGCACGGCCTTCTAGATTCAGTGACCCTAATTGGACCCAAACGCGAGTGTCATCTAGCGTGATTAGTTATAAACATGAATATTTCACGTCATTTTGATGCAGGTTTCTTCAAAAAACCCTGATTTTAATGCAGTCCCATTGTTTCAATCAAGTTACGACATGACTTGTAGGCCAGTTCACTGAAGTTACGACATGACTTGGATGCGAGCTCTCTATCGCCATCTACATGTCGCATCCATTTTGATCCAATTATAATCTCATAACGTTGACTAACTATATTCTATATAAACAATGTTTCTATCAATAAAATAAAAACTTCTACATGTTGCGAGCTTTATATATGATACTGTATGTTTATTAAACTCACCATTTGAATGGTCGTCAAATACTTCTTCCACCAGAGGTACTTCTGATACTGCGGTCCCAGGGCCGCGAGAAGGTAGTAGCTGTACATGATGATGTGCACGAAAGTGTTCAGGAAGCCGAAGAAGGTGGAATGGCCGCCAGGGGTGAATTTAACCCCGAACCAAACGGACATCGGCATTATACCGTGGTGGATGACGTGGAGAGTCGAGACGTGGTCGTTTTTCTTTCGGAGAACGAAGAAGAACTGCAAAAATTCCATAGAACTGCTTGAGTTTTCAAATAACCAATCAATCAAAAAAATTAAAATAAGTTCTTAACCCTAGTTCCTTTAAATGTAATTACAATTATAAAGTACTTTGAATGTATAACTATTGTAAGCTGCTACTTTATGTTGATATGGGTGTGATGAACTATCGTGAATTGTGGTATCTGTATGAGACGTTTTGAGGAAAATAGAAAACTCATGTTTATTATTTACTTCTGCTATTGTGAAATTAATTAAAGGATGAAGAGAATCAATAAATTCCAATAATTGATCCAATTGTCTAATTGTTCCTTCGAAACATTCCAAAAAAACATGTTTTGGTATATGTACCTATGTTGATGATATTATTTTTTTCATTTAATTTATTGATTATCTTCTCTAATTGTGTCCGAGGAATTTTTATAATTTGCAGCAATTAGAAATGTAAATATTTGTCAACTATACTGGATAATTAGGAAAGAATGTTCGTAGTAAAGAAATATGTAAATTTTGGTAAGAATAACAATCTTCCTCAATGGCGAATCGCAAAAGCCTGCATTTCACTCAACACTTCTTACAGTTCAATGTTATGCAGAGGTGGACTGAGCGAAATGTCTTTTCCAAAATCAAGGTGACATTTTTTTTCACATTCACACAAAAAAATCAAAATCCTGGATGGTGAGAGAACGTCGTAAGAAATAGGTGTGGGGAGTTGGGGAGGCTGAAATTTTGCACTTAACTAGAAGAAAACACTAAAAAAATCTGAAAAAAACTGAAACTTTTCGAAAGGAAAAATGTTCACACAAATCTAGAAAAAAAGGTGTTTAACCATCTTGGAAAAATAAAAAAATTTTCTTTAAGAAAAAAATGTCCACTCAGATCGGATTTTTTTTAAAACACCCATTTTGAAAACTAAAAAAAAACTAAAAAATTAAGAAAAAGTCATGTATTGATTCAATTTTCAAATGAGAATGTTTCTCTTTAAATTAAGAAAAAGGTATTCAACAATCTTGGAAAAAAGCTGAACGTTTTTTTCAAGAAAAAAATGTCAAATCAAAATAACGAAAAAACATGTTCATCCACCTTGAAAAAACTCAACTCGAAGAAAAAACTGAAAAAAATACAAAAATAAACAAGTTCAATAATCCTAGAAAAAAACTGAAAATATTTCGAAAAGAACAATGTTTACTCAAATCGAGAATTGTAATGAAATTTTTTGAGATTATTAGATATGGAAAAAATCTCCGTAGGCAAAACGATCCAAAGGTTCGTTTGAGAGGAATAGTTCGGAATTAGCAAATTAGATCTCAAAAATAAAGGGTGGAAGACTGAATTCATCAAATCAGTCTCAATGAAACACAGTTTAATTTATTTATTGACAGAACAATCAAACCTTATCGACAAAGTTATGTGGTATTACAAATTGAAATTAATCAAAACATAAACATACCAAAACATTACAATGTACGATCTCAATAAAATTTGTAGGAATAAAATAGAGAAGATGTAAGCATATGTAACAAATCTTCTTTCATGAAAATTTCAAAAAAGGTGGTGGATATTCCAACTCTTCCAATTAATTTAAATGATAAAACTATAAATTATCAGCAAACAGTAAAAATTTTGGGCTCGTAGGTATATAGATGGAAGACTATCATGGAATAAACACATTGATAAAATCAGAAATAAAATAGCACCACTGATCGGAATTCTTTTCAAAATAAGAAACTACATCCCGTTGAAATTTCTTAAAAATATCTATTTCGCTCTTATTTATTCACATCTTCAATACCTAGTTTCTATATGGGGTACTGCAAGTAATTGCTCTTTAAATTGTTTGAGGAAACTTCAAATTTCAAGTGTGACCTAATACAACCCAACATTGCTGATCATATCGCACACATTCTTGCTTATCAAGCTGAAAGTATCTCAGACTCTAGAAAGGTAAACTCCTCTCACACAATAAGACGTCAATTACGCCCTGAAAATATTGCCAAATTCCAGAGTAGGCTAATGAATGAAAATTGGAATCCAACCTATCATTCAAGGTTAAATGAAGCATTTGACTACTTATTCGACTCACTCCTCTGGTGTTTCAATGTCTCGTGCCCAAAAAAGAAAACTCGCAACCAAAGCAATCCAAAGGGCTGGATATCCCCAGATATAATTAAGGAAGGAGATCACTTGAAGGAAATGTTCATGATTCTCTCAAACTCGGGAAATATTGATTCTAATCTAAATGAAGGGTACAAAGTGAAACTACGAGAGCACAAACACAAAACTAATATAGCAAAGAAAAAATTTTTTAGCGCGAAAATTAAAAATTCAGACAACAAAATAAAGGAAACTTGGAAAATCATAAACAATGAACTTGGTAGAAATAAAGATAAACTGAAAACCCCCATCCATCTAAAACAAGTAGCTGATCACAAAACATTCACAAATGAGGTGCCAGAACTGTTTGCTGAACATTTCTCAAACTCAGCAAAAACTGCTATACTAAACCACTTTGGGCAAAATATGTCTCTGCCATGTACTGTAACTGAAAATGCACATATTATCAGAACTTTTAGCTGTCAGCCGATATCAGAATACGAGATAGTAAATACCCTATCAGAAATGAAAAACAAAAAATCTTCCGGCTTTGATGAACTCTCTATAGTTACAATTAAGAAAATAATCCATGCTATATCAAATCGTTAACCTATCTCATGAACCAATCTCTTATACAGGGGTGTTTCCCAGACATTATGAAAACAGGTCTTGTTATCACTGTATTTAAAAAAGGCAATATCACCGAAGTTGACAACTACAGGCAAATAACGCTGCTCTGCAACGTATCTAAACTATTCGAAAAGGTCGTAGCAGTAAGAATAATCGAACATTTGGAAAACAATAACATACTGTGCATATCTCAGCACGGATTCAGAAAAGATAAGTCCATTGAAACAGCCTCTTACCACCTACTGAGCCATATATACCGTGAGATTGATAACAACAAATGTGTCATATCATTGTTCTTCGACCTATCGAAAGCTTTCGATACGGTGTGTTCTGAATTTTTAATCCAAAAACTAACACATCTTGGTTTTCCTAGTAACATAGTAAAATAGATAGAATCTTACATGAGAAATAGAAATATGATCGTAATATGTAACGGGTCATCCTCAGAGCCAAAAAATATCAAACTAGACGTACCGCAAGGTTCAGTCCTGGGACCGCTACTATTTTTAGTATAAGTAAACGATCTACCACAACATATTGTTGGGGGGCATGTTTGCAGACGATACTACCATAACCATATCTGGGCAAAATGCAGAGCAACTCGTCAATAAATCTGAAAGTATCATTGAACAGTTCAGTATATGGTGTCAAAAAAATAAATTGATTCTGAACACTTCAAAATCTATTTCTGTGCGATTCCACTTCAAGAAAAATACCCCAGCCCATTTATTCAAAATAGACGAAATTCAACTTTCACAAGAAGTTAAATTCTTGGGTACCTACCTAGATTCCAATATAAACTGGGAAAAACAAGTGGATCAAACTTGTGCACACTTAAACAAAGCTTATTATGTCATAAAGCAAATGAAACCAAATCTCGACAAATCTGGAACACTAAGCATTTACTATGCAATGGTCTACTCCCACCTCAGCTTGAACATTATGGCTTGGGGAAGAGCAAGAGATTTTACAAGGGTCTTTATAGCTCAGAAAAGGATTTTAAGACTTATATTCAATATGGATTTTCGAGAAAGCTGTCGACCTACTTTCATAAGGGAAAAAATATTGACAGCACCTTCAATTTTTATCCTCAAAAACTCCGGAATTTATTCGAAAAGTGCATCAGAGCACGAACACAATACACGAAACGGCGAACTTTTGCTAATCCGAAAACACCGGTTGACACACTTCAAAAAATCTCCTCGCTACTGTACAATAACTTGCTACAACAAACTACCTGATACAGTCAAACGAGTTCAAAGTGATAAATTATTCCAGAGTCAAATTAAAACGTTTCTACTTGAGAAATGCTATTACACTCTCCAAGAATACCTGAATGACAACTTGGCATGGAGTACCGCAAGGCTCTGTGTTAGGACCTCTCTTATTCATTATTTATGTGAATGACTTGTTTCACAATATGTATCCGAAGACTTGCGTTGCTTTTGCGGATGACACAACTTTGGTTGATGCTAGCACGAATATTGAAGATTTGAAGATAAACAGTCTTATAACTACTACTCGAGCTAGAAAATGGTTTACTTCCAATAATTTGAAACTTAATGACGATAAAACACAGAATCTCATCATCTCAACGAACAATAACATTGCTCAAGGTCATAGTGTGAAGCTGCTTGGATTAGTCATCGATGATAAACTAAATTGGTCCTGTCATGTCCAACAACTATGCCGAAAACTCTCAAGCTCCATATTCGTGCTACGCAATTTGAGTAAACAGTTATCCATAGAAACTATGAGATCATGTTATTTCGCTTTGTTTCATTCTCATCTCAGTTACGGTACGTTGCTGTGGGGTAATTCTTGTCATGCTAACACTATTTTCCGTTTGCAAAAACGAGCTATCAGGATCGTAGCCGGTGCTGGTTTCAGAGACCACTGTAAAGAAATTTTCAAAACTTTAAATATTATGCCCCTTCCATCATTATATATTTTTGTTTCATTATTAGAAATCAATAAAAACAAAGCCAACCTAGAGACCAATGCAGATGTCCATAACTATTTGACAAGGAATGCTGATCATTTGAGATTACCTCAATACAGGCTCACAAAATCGACAAAAAATTCTCTAGATCTGAATTTATTCAATTTCTTACCTAGAAGTATCAAATCATTGAATAATATTGGAAAATTCAAATCCACAATCAAAAGACATATTTTATCTCATTGTTTTTATACAGTTGAAGAATATTTTCACACACCATTTTTTGAAGTTGAGTGACAAAATTTTCAAGGAAACTGCTATGTCACCGATGACCATTAATCGAAAACAATTTCAAGGTTTCAAAACACTGGGTTACTCAACGGTTTCAAATTTTATATATTTCCTGATTTTACATTTTGTAAACTTTAAATTTGCATATATATACTGTAGTTATATATTTTATATTTCAATTATTTTTATATTTTACATATTTTTAAATTTTTTATGTGAGAAAGTTGACAAAAATATTTTTTCTGAAACAATTGATGTTATTTAAAAATCTGGTTTGTCCAACGATTTAAAATTTTATGTATTTTAAATATTTTAAGTATCTCTATATATTTTATGTATTTCTCCACTCTATATTTTGTAAACCTTGAGTGTACACATATACTGTGGTATAGTATTGACTTGCCGAAAACAATATTTTTTGTAACTTGGTTAAATAAAGATTCTTCTTCTTCTTCTTCTTGAATCCGGTGTGCTCAGTACAAATACGCTTCAACCCATATAAGTCTTATAATGTTTTTTATCGTATGTGCTGTCTTGTTATATATTCTATGTCCGATCACCATAATGATTACAATTTGTATATTTACATTATTTTTCTAGATAGTTTATTTATATTTTTATTTATATTTATCCTTACTCTTATACAGAGGGATAACTTAGGTTTAGTGACATACCATATGTACCCTTTGTGTATCTGAAATGGCAAATAAATATATTATTATTATTATTATATTATCTATAAATTGAATTATACGGAACCAACAATTAATTTATACAAACCAAATGGTTTGCTAGATCTGAACTCCCTTTACAAGCTGAAAATTTGTAGTTTCATCCACTCAGTTAGAAAAAAAGTGAAAACCTCAAATTTAGTTTTTACTGAAGTGAATACTATTCATATTCATAATTCCAGACAAACAAAATTGTTAGCTGCTAGTAATTTTAGAACAAATTTTGGAAAAAATCTGTTTTTCATAATGGAATATTCAATTACAATTCGATACTTGATGAAATAAAATCTTATAATTCGTTGAAGAAATTCAAAAAAAAAATGTTAAGGTGATTTATTCAATGAATTTGACCACTAGAACTTTGAAATAGTTTCGATATAAGTTGAAAACTGATCAAATTATGCATATTTCAATGTTTATTATTGTGTTTATATTCACCACATTGTATGTTGTATTTTGAGCAAATGTATTGTCAGATTATTTTTTTACATTTATTGATCTCATCTTTGTATGCTTACTTATTCATGTTATTTTTAAGTTTTTTTTACCCCCTCCATAAATATGTAATGTTTCTTGGGGAAATAAAGTTGATTGATTGCTTGATATTAAAATAATTCATGAAATAAAAGGGAAAGCAGTTTTTAATATTGACACAAGGTTTCACAACTAAAAAATCTTCCATATTGTAGAAAGGATGAATGTATAGCAATTCCTTCACATTTTTCAAATGCTTCAATTTTCTTGAGATGTAATGGTGAGCAATTATAAACTTTTAGCCAATTATTGATTACAGATTTCCCAGCAAGATTGCTTTTTAGTAAAGGTAATGGTAATCTCAATTTTTGCGAGTATTATGATATGATGGCACTGCAGTTTATTTCTCACGATTTTTGTGGGGTTTGTAAAATTAAGATCGAAGTAAATATGAAGATTCTGTGATTTTTAAAAGCTCCCTTCAGAACTCACGAGAGTTTACTTCACAGAGAGCCCTTAAATTTTAATTTTTTTTTTTGATGTGAAGTCCGAAAAATTTGGTGAAGGAGACAATAGTGAAGTTACGTATAGGGAAATCTTAATCTTGAGTAACAAATCCAAAAAAACAAATTTCTTTGAAATTGTCTCAAAAAAATTATTTGAAAAATTTCAGTTTTTGACAATTTTTGATTGCTACATTCGAAAATAGCCTGCACTCATATGGTACAAAATAGAACCATGAGACTACCAGTTGAATGCTCCGCAAATTTGGTTTCCTAATCTTGAACGGTTTACGAGCTTTATATTTTTGCCTAAACTGCTACTGCGGTAACTTTTTTTACAGAAAAATTAATAAAAAACTGTAATAGATAAGTTAACATGACTTAGGTTGTCTTAACTCATATCAGAAGTCAATTGAACCATGTGAAAAAGGAAAGTTTCCATTTAAAATAATTATATAACTGTAGAGCAAAAAATATTTCAAGTAGAACGGACATGATCGATTATCTCAGCATTCCAAATTTTAAGTTTTTGATCCAACAACAAATTGAAAATCCAGCAATGCTCGGCCTTCGTAAATCACCCTGTATACTATAAAACTTTCATATTTCATGACGGGTGTGAAAAAAATTGTTTGCGAAGACGTAGAATTGGTTTTTCCAACCCCAGCGATTTTTAAAGTACTTTGAAATTGGTAAACTACTTATCATTTCTCTCTTGATTGGCCTAGTCCGGTCCTGTGCAAATCTCCTAAGATGACTCGAGCGTTTCTTAAAACCCATAACACCACAAATTCCTGCGGCGATATGACAATCAATATTTCTCAAGTGCATCTCTTTAATACCGTTTTAAATATTCATTGAAATAATTGATTTGTCGAACTCGAAAACAAATTAAAATAATTGTGCACTATTACGTTCTATCGTCATCGATTAAAATCAGCGACCATTCAGAATCCCATTTGCATTATTTTTTCCTCGTAAAATCTACGACGGCCGTATATCATCAATCAAAACCAGAATCAATAATAATTATGATAACTTACCGTATCGAAAAATTCCGTGAACTTCGAGAAGTAATACCACCAACAGCCTCTGACCATCTGGAAAAACAAAAGTTCATGTAAACAACAATAATTATAGTAGTTTATTGAATCGCTTTCTTGTCCGTCTGTTTGTTTGTTTGTCTATTATAAAAAAGGTGTGCTACAGGGATCAATTCTAGGCCCATTGCTAAATGCAGTGTATCTTATTTCTCATGGAAACACCCCCGTATCGTCCGAAACAATTGAGGTAGAATGATGAAACTCTCAGGACTGATGGAAATGCTCAAAATGCACCTATCACCTGAATGAGATTGGCCTAAGTGATAAATACTGCCCGCCACTCGCGATAGAACAACCGACCTTGAATGACCCCTATCAATGAACGATTTGTTACACTGAAGAAGAATTAATCCAACGAATACGGGATTCATGTGATCAGATAAGACATACGCCGGAAATATTTCAACGTGTTCGGGAATCGATGTTAAGACGAGTTAATGCTTGCATTGAAGTTGAAGGAGGACATTTTGAGCAACTATTGTAAGTTTTGTGTTAGTTATTATTGAATGTATTCTTACAGAAACAAATTGCCTAGGTACCATTTTTGTTTCAGTGCGGTTTTAATAAAGGGTGTTTCTTGTTTGATGTTGCTTTGGCATTTCCGGCGTTACCACTATGCACGCACTGGCCAAATGAAACAAACAATTTTTAAGCATAACAGATTCACCTGTAATCATTAAAAACCCTATAAAAACAATTTTTTATTGTGTTGTGCCAGGTACGTGCAATGAAGTGATTTTTATGTTTTTTCTCAAAAACAAAGCAAGATACGAAAAAAATTCTAGATTTAAAAAAGTTGTAATTTCAGTTGCTCAATGTGAAACAAATACAAAAATTGCAAAAAAATCAGTTGCGCACATGTTTTCTGTCAAAAATATTGGTTACAGTGCCTTCCGGGACGCCACTGGACATGATAATTTTGATATAGTTAGGGATAAATTCGCCCTTTACGACCTTCAATAACACTGCCAAATTTCAATAAAATCGGTTGAAGGGTTATTAAGATATTTACGACAAAAACGATTTCTTTTAAAAATTTTTACACCCTGTATCTTGAAAACGAAGCATTACCGGACCTATGTTTATATGAACTTTTCGTCTTAGAATCACTCACAGAATCACCTCTTTAAGTTTGGTTACGTACTTAAATAACACCCTGTATAATATTTATTTTAAATAAACCACCTGTTGCTATTAAAACGTTACAATCCGTCAAAATGTTCTAAAAACCCGCTTGGTTACAAAAATACGACATTCCATGGTACAGAAAAGCAAAAAAAATCAACAATTTGGATTAATTGTTGAATTATCAATGAATGCAATAATCACTAGAATATTCATAAGGAAATAACACAATGCCGATAATAATTGGAGCAGATAATCCATACATCACTGACTTTGCGTAATATTCATGGTAATTTTGATTCTTTTTGACGTGATTTGTGAGTTAAATTCGATTGAAAAATATTTGGGGATATATCAAAAGGTCAGATTTTGGTGACAGGGACACAGACAAGGTTGAAATAAATGTATCACTAAAACAGCATTCATGATTTACACTAATTTTGAAATCGACTATGCAAATCACCTATTGTCTGTGTTTTTGAAAATTCATCACAAGAATGTCGAAATTCTTTGTCTTCAATAATTTAATCATGATGAGCAGTATTTTTCTTATTAAAAATTCATATTTGTGTATCTACTAATTACGTTACTATACATTATTCATTCGTATATGATTTTTGATTAATCTATTTATTATCTCCAAACCTTAGAAACGTCGATGTTTTTTGGAAATTTTTGTGCTAATTTGCAGTTTTTCAGATAGCAAACTCTGAATGGGATACGTCATTGACACAAATTTATAATTTTATTCAAGACGCAGTAACTTATCGGGGTAAATTGATTCATTTGTTCTTCTAGACTCATATAGATTTTCCTTGAAATCTCATTTTTCTTATTATCACACTGTTGAAACATCAAAAAGCCATGCCAATAAAAGAATTTCCCCACAAACTCAAATATTCAATCAATAATCCATTCTAAAATGTCAGTGTTCTGTGAAAAATTTGAGGCTCCAAATGGCAATTTCAGTAATCAATACCTACCAAAAAGTGTCGCAAAATTAGTGGATTTGAAAGCCATGTTTGATAACTCTAAAATATTTTAGAGCAAAACATATCTCAAATTCTCGAGTTATTTCATCAAAATTAGGGAGTTCGTAATATTCTCTTATCTACGAGGATATATTGAAAAGTTCTTACTTAGCCTACTATAGAACCAAACAAAATTTCAATGTCAAAATATTTTATTACTCAACATCTTCTCCTCTTAATTGGATACATTTATTACAGCGAACCTGCAACGTCTCTAGACCCTTCAAAAAAATGTTTCTTCTTGCTCTCCAAACCAGACCTCCACAGCATTTATTATCTCTTCGTTGGAAGAAAATTTACGACCTTTTAAACTTTTTTTCAGTTGAGGAAAGAGATGATAGTCGGACGGAGCCAAATCTGGTGAATAAGGGGGGTGTTCTAGTAATTCAAACCCTAAATCACGAATGTTTTGCATGGCAACATGAGATTTGTGTGCAGGGGCGTTGTCTGGCAAAAACAAAACATCTTTGGATAGCTTTCCGCGTCTTTTCTCTTTAATTTTGTAAATGTCGAATAGTGATCTCCAGTTATTGTTCTACCCTTATCCAAAAAATCAATCATGATTACTCCGTGGCAATCCCAAAAAACTGAAGCAAGAACTTTTCCAGCAGATTTTTGGACACGAAACTTCTTAGGTCTTGGAGAACCGGAGTGTCGCCATTCCATCGATTGTTGCTTTGTTTCTGGATCGTAGAAATGTACCAAAGTCTCATTCATAGTAACAATTCGGTTTAAGAAGTCTAAATCGTTTTCAAATCGAGCACAGATCGAACGCGATGCTACTACCCTTGCACGCTTTTGGTCAACATTCAAACATTTGGGGATCCATTTTGCAGCAATTTTTCTTATGTCCAAATTGACGTGAACTATATGATGAACGCGTTCGTATGAAATATTCAGTACTTCAAATATCCGTTTTAGCCCAATCGACTGCATCGATATTTTCGGGGACTGACACAGAAACTGGCCTTCCCGATCGGTCATCAACTTCAATGGAAAATTTACCTCTTTTGAAGCTTGCAGTTCAATTTTTCACGGTCGCATACGAAGGACAATGGTCACCAAGGGTATTAAGCATATCTTCGTGCATCTGCTTACCTCTTAACCCTTTTAAATACTTGTGATGGCTCGATACTCCAATTTTTCGATTTTCACAATTTCAGTGGACATATTTTTTCTTTTAATATATTGCGTAACTCTGGTTTACTTTTTTGACGTCAAACTTTACACTGACACTTCTAATAAGTTATTGTTCGTTGCTATGGTAACGAAATATTTTGTTTATGCAGGGAACTGGTCTAGGCTAACTAGATATCAATACATCCTCGTATAATTCATTCAAATTATTTGGATCAAAAAAATTTCGAAAACTCATCTAATTCCTTACGCTCACTATCGAATCGATCAGATTCATTATTATCAGAAGAAACAAATCTTATCGACAAAGTCATGTGGTATTACAAATTAGAAAGAAATAAAAAACATAAATATACTGAAACAATAAAATTTGCGAGGTGAATAAAATTTGTTTAAATGAAATAAGCGTAAAAAAACTTTTTAGAGAAAAGCTTTTAAATAAATGCACTAAAAATCAGAGAATAAATATTATATTGAATTATATTCGTTACATTATAAAATTTTTAATGAAAAAAGCTTGTTGCGAAAAGTATCTATGTATTTTTTATTGTAAATTGAATTTAAAATTACCCCAAAATTTATTCTCGCAACAAGGTTTTATATCATTTGAAATATCATATTGTAACAAAATGATGGGTTTAATTCAACTTAAAATTAATTTTCTTAATTTTAGTGCCTTTAAATGAACGCTTTTCTCTAAAAAGTTTTTTTTAAATTTATTTATTAATTTCTTCTTTAGTTTTCTTTGGATATGTTTCTTGGTCTGTTCATTAATAATAATAATTAATCGATGATTCGATGTTTATCATAATTATTACGTATTTGAGTTTCGTGAGTTTTCGCTACTTTAGGGGGGTCTGAGCACCCTGAACAATATTTTGTTTCGTCATAATTTTCATCGTCTAAGACAATCAGGAAATTTTCAAATTTTCTACGCATTCTCAATCTAGATAGGGGTGTAAAATTTTTCAAACCCATGTTTTTCGATGGTTAGATATTTTTCGCTATTTTTACGGATTTTTCCGATTTTGTTTTCGCAACATTTTTGAAAAGAGGGGTGGGAGCGAGCCTACCAGCAGACAAATTTTTTTATCGTAATTTTCTATGCATGAAACCATATTTTCCAATGGTCAGATAATTTTCACTATTTTTACGGATTTTTTCGATTTCTATTTCCTAATTTTTTTCGTGAGCCCTCCAATTGATTTTCTCTCATCACTATTTTCCGTGTCCGAAACTTTCCGTCAAGAAAACTTCCGAAACCCTACGCGTTCTCTATATAGTTCTCGGGGGGCAGGGAGGAATAATTTCTTCGACATAAATGTATTGTCATCGGAACTGAACCAACATGTGAAATTTAAATTCCATAGGATAAGAGGAAGTGGTTCTAATTCAGCTTGCAAGATTCGTACCCATCTAACACAGAGCAATAAAAGCTTTTAACTTTTGATACTTTAATTAATAATTTTAATATATTCTCATCTTTATCAAGCCAAAATATAATGTATACTTCCCAGATATATTCATTTTTGTAATATAGTTAATATGAACTGGGAACAGTGTGGGTCCGAGTACAGAGCCCTGTGGTACACCACACAAACTACATAGGCCCTGTTATTTTAGTGATTACTTCATCACTAATCATTCGATCAAGTGCTGACTTGAGTTTATCCTTCAGTTGAAACGGTACTTACGACATGGAACAATTTTAGACTCATAACCATGTTTCACCTGGAAATTCACAAGATTATTAGAAAAGACATGACATTGTGAATGTTCATGTATTCTTGGGATTTTACTACTTTCTACTAATTTCATTACACTTTTTTCTGGCCCTGCCAAGCTACAGAAATGTGTTTTCTTGAGTTTTGGGTGTAATCTACTATGAAAAATATCGATTGACTTTGAATAGATATATTATGGTGTACATACTTATAGGTTGAGGCAGAAAACGTTTTTCCAGGGTTCGAAAATGTATATTTAAAGATCGTATCATTGAGTTCTGATTACAAATATTATTTGGTCTATATTTTATTAATGGGTTGAGAATATTGATGTACATCGATACCAGAGCATGACTACACCTATTGATAAGACAAAATCGTGTTTTAATAATTAATTTCCCACAAAATGTCAGAAATATTTGATTAGTTTTGAGTGAAAGTTATGTTGTTTATATTTTCAAAGCTGTTTTCAAATAAAACAAAAAAGATAAAAGAATATTGCTTCTTAGCAAGAGTAGAGGAATAAAATGATATTTTTGGATTTTTTTTTCTGCTTCAGAATAAATTACATTTAAATGTTGGATATCTGGTTTCTTGTTCGTAGACAGTTTATCCTTTTTCATATATACCAATTCCAAAAAACATCTCTGGAAGGTATTTTCTCTGTTGTTGATATTGAAATATTGTTGAAATTCATAGGATGCCCAGTAGTTTTGATATAAAGCACAAGCATTTGGTTTCAAACGGATATCACTCTTATTATTGATTTTAAGTTCCTTGATGTCTCGCCATCATACTTTTTATCATCACAATTTATCTCATGTACTACGACAGTCGCATTAAGTTATGGAGTTATACATGAATAGGAATTTTCAAAATAATCTACATAGAAAATAATTTACAAACCAGGTAGGTAAAATGCAATAAAATATTAGAATACAATTAAAAATGCTCACTCACGGATATTATAAAAAGATTTGTCAACTAAAAACAATTTGAGTCTTCTTTGAAAAAGGAAGAGTGAATCATAAAATTATATTTCCTTTGGAAGATTGTTAAAAAAATTGGGTCCATTGAAATTAGGTGCTAATGAAGAAATGTTCAATTTTGTTTTGTCTACATGATCAGTTTTATGTATTTTCTTCATCAAGTTCGGTTTTGAATACTGTAAGTACTTATTTATGTCTCAATTTCTACAAAAATAATTGTTGATTCTATTTTTAGAAAGGCTCAAGAAGGAATAAATCTATCTCGAAAGCTTTCTCAGAAGTGAAAATATTTTTCTCCAATATCTACTCAATTTTTTTCAACACAGAAACAAGTTAATTTCAATTTCAAAAAAAAATAAGCGAACCTCTCATTCTAATTAAGAAAAAACGAAATGTTTTATTTTAATGACATTGATTTTTGCATATCCTTATCTGATGAATTATTAAAATTATCATCATTAGCAACATTGCCATCAGAAATGGCTGGTTTCACTGCCTCAAGGTTGCTCTATTTTGTAATATATATGTGTTTCATAAGAACTACTGAAGCATAAAAGTCGCAATCATCTTTAATGAATAACCGTCAACCTCCAACATGACATTGTATCTTGTATCATCTCCCCGATAATACTGGGCGATTGATACTAATACTACACTTTTCGACCAAATTTCCTTTGCTTGCCAATCTCTGTTTTCAATTTTTTTCCCGAAAACCTATATCGTTGGGATATAGAATGAAAAGGATGGGACCTAAGACAGACCCTTGTGATATTCCTGGTTCAATGATTCTCAATTTCGAATGACAGTCGTTGTAATGCACAGATTGGTGTATATTAGGAAGACAAGAAGCGAAATAAATTCTAGTGTAATAATTGTAGTTAATGGAAGTCTGAAATAAAGGTAATCAAATATAAAACGAAACTCACTCTCATTGCCAGGGGATTTCTCGAATAGTCCACTGGTTGACATTTAAAGCTGTAGTGATTTAACCATCCTGCTACACAACTCTGAAAAAAAAAAGTTCAAGAATTTGAATCAGTGACAACATGTGAATAGGACCAATACATGTCTCCTCTGGAAATGGAAGAAACCTGCGATAAATTGAAATTACTTTTTTGTAATATCTTACAGAAAACAACTACTTCCTCAGCTAAAATCACGCTGGACATTGAACTACAACTGATAGATATTGTGAAAGATCCTATATAACTTGAGAAAAAAAAACTGAAAGTGAAAAGGACCCCGCAAACTCCTTATGGAATTTGGGTCCCAGTGGATTTTTTTGAATTTTTGGTATGATGTAGTCCATGTAATTCTCAACCAATGTTACCATTGCGCCAACCAAAAAAAATGAACAGATTTGCTGCTAGGGGGCGTTGAAATCATCCCTTGCGCAGATTAGACTATTTATTTTTGAACCCGCTAACAATATTTTCACTTGTTTCATTGTTGCTAATGTTGCACAATATTGTGCTGTTTTATAAAAAAAATTCTTACCCCCTCCCTTTTTTCCCCCAACTCCTATTATGAAACGCAAAAAAAAATATTTCTCGAGTGCCTTCAAATGTATGCCTAAATAAGAGAAATAACAGTTTTTTATGATTATCCCCCCACCCCACAAATGACACAAAACGAAAAAAATTTTGGTGGATTTTTCTGAATTTTTGATATGATGCAGTTCAAGTTATTTTGAATAGAAATGAATCGGATGACAAACCCCAAAAATGAATAGTTTTGATGCTAGGGAGCGTCGAAGTCATACCTTGCTTTGTCATTCAATTTAGTTCTATTCAAAATAACCTGAACTGCATCATATCAAAAATTTAGAAAAATCCACCGAAATTTTTTCGTTTTGTGTCATGTGGGGGGTGGGGGGATAATCATAAAAAATTGCTATTTCCCTTATTTAGGCTTATTTGAATATTCTACGATTAATTTAAAGGCACTCGAGAAATATTTTTTTTGTGTTTCGTAATTGGAGTTGGGGGAAAAGGGGAGGGGGTAAGAATTTTTTTTATAAAACAGCACAATAATGTGCAACATTGACAACAATGAAACAAGTGAAAATATTGTTACCGGGTTCAAAAATAAATAGTCTAATCTGCGCAAGGGGTGATTTCAACGCCCCCTAGCAGCAAAACTGTTCATTTTTTTAGGTTGGCGCAATGGTAACATTGGTTGAGAATTACATGGACTACATCATACCAAAAATTCAAAAAAATCCACCGGGACCCAAATTCCATAAGGTGTTTGCGGGGTCCTTTGCATTTTCATTCAGATTATTTCTTAACTGTCCAGTTTCCATTGGAGATTCTTGTTTATAAATAAGATAATGGAGAATGTTATTTTTTTTTCACTCAATTGTTTATAACAAAAATAAAGCTTTTGAGATTTTGCTAATTTTGAAAAATTAGTTTTATCAAGAAACCGAAAATCACTCAGTATATCTGACAGGGCCTAAGTGTGTTTCAAGCCGAGCAAATTTTTTTTTTGAAAAATCACAAATGAAGATTTTTTCCTGTGTCGCAGGATAGGAACCCAAGTTTCCGAGAAACTCCTGCATTTAATGGAATGTCAGTTTTTTGCTGTTTCATCGTATAACCTCGAAAACTAAATACATAAATTAGAGATTTCTATGCTATCCAATAAAGATTTGATTGAAATAGAGTATTATTAGACTATATTCAACACTTACCTCGTAAAAGAGCCATGAGCTGAATATAACTTGAAATAGATTATATAAAATTAAAACAGTCTTCAGTTCAAATGGCTTCCTATTCTCCATTAGTTTTGGTCCTAATTCTTTTACGATGAATACATATGTGAGGCAGATACCAAGGGTGTAGAAGGGAGAACTCATGAGGAACCAGTCGTTTACTCTTGGATCTGAAAAGAAAACACAATCGGAATCAACTGATTGCAAAATGCATGTTTCATTTTTATTTTGACGATAATATCAATGATGGCTTTTATTGATAGTATTTAAACATCATAATATCATATCGAAAGGCAGGATAGACGAGACATATCTTAGAAATCTGATATATATGGTATAAAGCCAGACGCCCTTTTTACAGTGTCACCCTGTGTATCTCAAAAACTGGTTATAGCGAGGACATTATGATATTGTACTCAATAATAATCAATAATCAGAGTTATACAAAATGAAAATACACCAGGACTAGATGAACTATCAATCGACGTTTTGGAGACTTTCAAGACTCTTCTCGCGAGGTTTTAACAGCTCTCATCAGTCAGTCATATAGTGCTGATCCAACAGACCCTTGTAATTACCGTCCAATATTACTAATACCTACCCTGGCCAAAATAATGGAAAAATTAGTTCAGAACCGAATCACAGAATTTTTAATTAAAAGTAATATCTTGATTGAGAACCAGTTTGGTTTTGAGGCAGCCGCTGTAGTATTTTTTGGCGTATTTGAGGCATTCGACTGTTTTAGTTACAAATTCCTGCTGGACAAACTTGAATATTATGGTTTTAGATGAATCAGTCAAGTGGTTGGAATCGTACCTGGAAAATCTCACTCAATTGATAAAAACTAGCCACCTCTCTCGTGTTGAGGCAACCCAATGCACAGGGCTCTGTACGCGGACCCACTCTGTTCCTACTTTATATAAATGACATTACGAAAATTAATATATCTGGGAAGTATACAGTATTTGCCGATGAATCCTGGTGCGACGATAACTTGCGTGTTTTCAACGCCCCTGAAATGAATCTACTAAAATTCTGCTGCGAGCTTTCTGACCTGAGCTTGGGCACAAACGATATTGAAAATGTCTCCGACACCAAATTTCTAGGACTTCACATCGATAATAATTTAAAATTCACGAAATGGTGCAAGAAATTGTCCTCCGGATGCTATCCCACTAGGATAATATCACGACGGTTCGGTTTTACTGCTGTTGAATCATCATCTTAATGGTTGAAAGATTTCTATCTCTTTCAAATTTTTCACAACGTTTCAACTGCTTGAATCCGCAATCGTCTTCTGGTGAATAATGACAAAATCAGATGCTACGCGACCTTTTATAGGCCTATAATTAAAGTGTAATTACGATGTAATTACGCGCGGTCTTGTGGCGCGCGTGGTTTCGCGCTTTTTCTCCTTCCAAAACGGTCCATGAGCGGTTTCCATACGTTCTTAATTTCCACGCTTGGCTTCTATATAGGTGGTTTCCATAAATTTCCGTTTGAACCAATGTTCCTCTCTATGAAGAACACTAGCTTCGTCCCAAAGAATTCGGTGGTGATTTGTCCAGGCGTGGTCAGCAATTCCCGATTTTGATGTTTCCCCTCGTTGAGTCCACTTTTTGTGTTCGGCAATTCTTACTGATAATGGCCTCTTGGTCTCTCCGATATAGGAATCTCCACATTCACATGGGACTTTGTAAATACAATTTTTACTGGATTCTGTTGTGTTCTCTGGTTTCGTCTTGGTGAGGAAGCTTCGTGAGGTACTGCCGGATTGAAAGCAACTCTGGATGTTGTATTTATTTCCGATCCTTCTGATCTTCTCGGAGATATCCCTGATATAGGGAAGAATGAGAACGGGGTTTTGTGGTCTTTCTTCGGTTGTCTTCGTCTTTTCGAGTTGTTTCCGAACTTCTCCTGAGTTTCGGCGTAGGTCCTTTTTGATGTGGTTAATTTCCGCCTCCAATAACTCCTGGTTGTTACAAATAGACATTGCTCTCTCCACCAACGTTCTTACGATTCCCCTCTTTGTGGAGTTTGGGTGATTAGAGCCGTAGTTGAGGTACAGTCCTGTGTGTCTTCTTCCTGTAAACAGAGGTGAGGATTCCAGTGTCTGTTCTTTCAGCTTTCACATCGAGAAACGATAGGGTACTATTAGTTTCCTTTTCCATTGTGAATTTGATTGAATCCCTCATGTTATTCATTCTGGCAAAGAATTCCCCAAGGTGTTCATCTCCATGGTTCCAAATGATAAAGGTGTCGTCTACGTATCTTAGCCATAGTTTTGGTTTGTATTTTGCCTCTCTGATAGCCAATTCCTCGAACCACTCCATGTATATGTTGGCGATTACTGGAGAGAGAGAAGATCCCATCCGCAGTCTATCAACTAGGTAGAAGAAACGGCTCTTTTCTTGAAAGTATGAGTTGTGTAGGCAGCACTGCAGTAGTTCCAATATCGCTTGTACGGGGAGGTCAGTCCTTTCATGAACGTATGGAAACGTATGGAAACGTATGGAAACCGATCATGGACCGTTTTGGAGGGAGAAAAAGCGCGAAACCACGCGCGCCACAAGACCGCGCGTAATTACACTTTAATTATAGACCTATAAAAGGTCGCGTAGCATCTGATTTTGTCATAATTCACCAGAAGACGATTGCGGATTCAAGCAATTGAAACGTTGTGAAAAATTTGAAAGAGATAAAAATCTTTCAACCATTAAGATGATGGATGTCCGAAATATAAGTAATCAAGTTACCACATCGTCTAAAACATTCAAAGCAGCAATCAATTATTGCACATGGTACAAGTTACACAAAAATGGGCCATTAGGGCTCTCTATAAAGTTAAGACTCGTGTGTCTTGCAGGGAGCTTTTCAAAAATCAGAAAATCCTTAATTGCTTGCCATTACATCTAAGGGATATCAAAGCAGTCGGATTGTTTAAAAAAATGTAAGTAAAAGAATGGCCATGCTTTCATCATTTCTACAATACGGAAGAATTTTTTAGTTGTGAAACCTTGTGTCGATTTTAAAATATGCTTGCCTTTTGATTTTATGTATGATTTTGATATCTCATTTTTTTAATTCAAATTTTATTCAGCTCTTACATTTTAATGTTTTGGTATGTTTATTTTTTTGTAATACCTACCATATGACTTTATCGATAAGATTTGTTTCTTCTGACAATAAAGTATATGATTGATTGATTCATCAAACCAAAGGTAAAGACTAAAATGGCATAATTCATTAACCGACGAGGTCTTCAAATAAAGGGTGAATTATAAAACATTCACATTTTCACAATTATTGTTATCATCACCTAGCGTATGTCTCACAGTGTATATCAATTATGGACTACAAGTATTTTGAATGCTTCGTAGTGAAGTATCCATAATGCTTGAAATATCAAATGAAAATATACAAAATATCACCTAAAAAATGTGACTTTTTGACTCACCCAGTAAAAAATTCTTAATTTTTCAAGTTTGACGCAATCATAAAATGAGCATTTCAGTATGATACTTGCTTTAGTGACATTCCATTCTTAGGGTCAGTTGAAAATTTCATTCTAAATAATTCCTGACTCGCTCTGTATCTACTAATAATTTTCATGAGTAACATTAACATAACAGCAATTTTACTTTTGAAAACACTCTTTGTTATTCCATTTCTCAATTTTGCTTGAAATCCTAAACAAAGTTGATAAAGCACATCATATCCTAAACTTAAACAATTTCAAGATATTGAATTTTGAATGTAACTTTTTACTATTCTCAAATTCATTAAAGAAAAACCCCGAAATGATAGATTTATTATGAAAATTAAAAAAGGTGGTGTACAAGGATATATTGAAAAATTGTTAGCCTAACATAGAACCAAACAAAATTTCAATGTCAAAATATTTTATTACTCAACATATTCTCCTCTTAATTGGATACATTTATTACAGCGAACCTGCAACGTCTCTAGACCTTTTAAAAAAAATATTTCTTCTTGCTCTGTAAACCAGACCTCCACAGCTGTTATTATTTAAGACCTTTTGAACTTTTTTTCAGTTGAGGACAGAGATGATAGTCGGACGGAGCCAAAGCTGGTGAATAAGGGGGGTGTTCTACTAATTCAAACCCTAAATCACGAATTTTTTGCATGGCAACATGAGATTTGTGTGCAGGGGCGTTGTCCTGCAAAAACAAAACACCTTTGGACTGGTTTCCGCGTCTTTTCTCTTTAAATTTTTCCCGTAGAGTGGTCAGTAATGTCGAATAGTAATCTCCAGTTATTGTTCTACCCTTATCCAAAAAATCAATCATATTACTCCATGGCAATCCCAAAAAACTGAAGCAAGAACATTTCCAGTAGATTTATGGACACGAAACTTCTTAGGTCTTGGAGAACCGAAGTGTCGCCATTCCATCGATTGTTGCTTTGTTTCTGGATCGTAGAAATGTACCCAAGTCTCATCCATAGTAACAATTCGGTTTAAGAAGGCTACATCGCTTTCAAATAGAGCACAGATCGAACGCGATGCTACTACCCTTGCACGCTTTTGGTCAACATTAAAACATTTGGGGATCCATTTTGCAGAAATTTTTCTCATATCCAAATTGACGTGAACTATATGATGAACGCGTTCGTATGAAATATTCAGTGCTTCAGATATCCGTTTTAGCCCAATTCGACGGTCTGTTAAAATCATGTCATGAACTGCATCGATATTTTCGGGGACTGACACAGAAACTGGCCTTCCCGATCGGTCATCATCTTCAATGGAAAATTTACCTCTTTTGAAGCTTGCAGTCCCATCTTTCACGGTCGCATACGAAGGACATTGATCACCAAGGATATTAAGCATATCTTCGTAAATCTGCTTACCTCTTAACCCTTTTTTCTACTCCTATGTTAGTAAACATTGTTTTACAAACAGTTCACTCTATAAGTAAATCCATTCTTACGCACAACTGTGCGTAAAGAATAAAAACGCACAACTGTGCGTCATGATATGATGGCTAGTATAATAGGTAACAATCAAGTTGCCTCTTGAACCACTCAAATCGTGACATTTATCTGTCTTGCGTTTTAAATATTTGACAGTGACATTGTCACTTTTTGAGATTTGAAGTTCAAATCGATACTTCATAAATTATAATCCGATCTTTAATTTTATATCTACAAATATGAGCAACTCCGATAATGAAATGAGCGCAACGCCACCGGAAATTGTTCTTCAGGCTGCTTCTGCTATGGAGAATATTCTGCCGCAAAAATCAAAGGATAGATATGAAAAAGCCTATCAAAAATTTATGGAATGGAGTATGGATAACCACGTGAGTACGTACTCCGAAAATGTATTGCTCGCCTATTTTAATATATTGACCAAAACATTTAAACCCTCCTCGCTCTGTTCATCATTTCTATGCTATATAGTACAAAATTGTATTTTCTTAGATTTAATTTGTTGTTGTTGGAAATTAAACCATAAACTGCGTTAGTTACCTTCATTTTTTTATTACTTAAAGCTTAATCAAACGCACCATCCAGTATATAAGAGTCGTAGAAAAAGTATAGTACGTATTACGTGTTGTAAAGCAATTACGCACTCATGTAATTACCGCACTCACCGCTACGCGGCTCGTGCGCAATTTTTCCATTCGTGCGTAATATGCTTTTTACAACACTTGATACGTAATATACTATTACATTCAGGTACTTGATGATTGCTCGATACTCCAATTTTTCGATTTTCACAATTTCGGTGGACATATTTTTTCTTTTAATTTATTACGTAACTCTGGTTTACTTTTTTCATGTCAAACTTTACACTGACACTTCTGATAAGTTATTGTTCGTTGCTATGGTAACGCAATATTTTGTTTATGCAAGGAACTGATCTAGGCTAACTAGATATCAATAAATCCTCGTATATGGATGTGATTAAATATTGATCATTACTTCTTTACATAACATAAAAAAGCATAATTGTTCAGGATTATTTTTTTAATGAATATCGTGAATATTTTAAATGTAATGAAAACAGTATTTATCTATTCCAAAAAAAAGTGTGAAAACAAGATAAAATAAACAACAAATAATTTCTTTGCAAGTCTATTCAATAAGGTGCTCAAGTGTTTACTAGTAATGAAATCGCTGAACAAAATTTTGTAATGAATCTATAATCATCTGGGAAAGAGTGGTGGAAATTTCATGCCTTATCCTTTCGTGAAACTCTTCGATATTTTGCGGCCTCTTTTTGTAGACTGCATATATCATGCGACCCCACAGTAAAAAGTCAAGTGGGGTCATATCGGTAGACCAAGCTGGCCATTCAATTGTCCTTCTGCGTCCAATCCGTCAATCAGGAAAAATTTAATCTTGAAATACCTGTACCACACGTCCAGAATGTGGAGATTTATTGCCCGTTTGAATAAAATGTAGATTCCTCAGAAAACATTATGTGATTGACTAAGTTGACATTTTCGTTTAATTTATCCATAATGACTTCACAGAACTCGATTCTACGATCAAAATCGTCTTCATTCAATTTTGTAACAAATAAATTTTATACGGATGAAATTCTTGCAGTTTTCAAGCTTTACGAATGGAATATTGACAGATGTTATGATCAATTTTTTTTAATTTTCCACCACATCTAACACGAAATTCGAAGAATTTTCTTCATTTGAAACGCTTACTGGTCTTCCACTTCTTGATCAATCTTTGACACCTCCAGTTTCATGAAAACGCTGCTGGGTTTTTTTTTGTTTCAAATTGTTTTTTCCGTTAACCAGCTGTCGTCCCCTTACGAACGGCAGCTCTCAGAAGTGGAAACAAGTGCGAGCCAAGAATTAACGAGGTCTTTTACCGTTTTACTCGTACATGCGATTCCTAGCACTGTCTCGGACCATTAGAAAAATGTCTGCAGTTGCTAGGGTTTGAACCGTCGACTGGCAGCCAAAGTGATTGAAACATCGGTGCTTTCACCACTCGGCTATCTGGCTCCATTTGAAGCAGTTGATTTAGAAAGAGGTTGATGGACTATAAACTTACTGGACTGAAATATTTTTGTATAATTTATAAGAAAATGATTCTCAAAATTCGATATGTCGAACGGGTAAATGAATTGGAATATAGAATGATATATAACATTCCATTAAAGAAAAATCAACTTTGTTTCGTCATGACTTTTTACTGATCCTGTACACTTGAGTTTTCTTCAACGTAATACATTTTTGAAAACCCTAAAACTTTTATATTTTGACTGTATAATATGATAATTGCTAGATGAGGACACGTCTTTTTGGCATTAAGATGAAGTAGGATGCTGTAAAAGGCTGGAAAATATTTATTTCTTAAGATAAAAGGTAGAATGAAAAAGGAGCTGATTATTGAATATTTAAAAATATTTCTCTTTTCTGATATATAAATATATAAAATATGTCACACTTGACTGTCATATGTGAATATTGTTTCCTGACAGTTTGCTGGTCAAAAAACAAAATTAGATATTCCATAGAAGAAATTTTTTTATGTTCGATATTTATCGACAAAAGCTCTTAGAAGATATAGACTGCAATTTCCAGCTAGACGAGCTTCATCTAAAAAAAATGTTTTATAGAGTTTTTCGAAAGTTGTAGCCTTAATAGAAAAAATACTGTCAAGCCAAAAATGGTTTTGACAGAAGAAGCAGACATTAATATTCCAGCATATCTTAGAACCAATCCTCAAAATTAATTAAACGATGTAGTTAGATAATTCCCTGTATTGGATCAGCCCACGCAGTGACTAAAAAATACAAATTTTGCCCATACAAGCTAAAAAGGGTGCAAAAATTGACACCAGCGCAAAAGGAAATCAGACTGCAATTTTTCAGACATATCGTAGAAATCATTCAAAGGGCTGCTACATTTCTGGATGAAATATTGTGGAACGATGAGTCGTCGTTTTCCACTAGAAGAGTTTGCCATCGCCAAAATAGACACTATTATTGGTCTGATTCAAATCCTCATCAAATACATGAATTTCAGTATCAAGGTAGGCAGTGATTTTTTTTTATGGGGTCACTTTGAAAATATTGTCTATTCTACGCCGTACTATTCTTTGGACGATCTAAAGATGAGAATTAGGAATGCCATTCGACAGGTGCAAAACAACAGGAACACTTTGTCTAAAATTAGAGAACACACAGAAAAAGTATATTTATTTTTTGGATATTTGATGATATATACCATTTAAAAAAAGGAAGGAAGGTTTATAAAAATTTTGACTCGACAGCACAAAACTTAACAAAAACCACTAAAATTTATTTCTTTATTCGACCTTTTAGCTTAAAAAATAAGTATTTTACAGCCCTTTAAAAGTGGTACAAATTAAAATGAAAGTACTCTACAATTATTCCAATCATTATTATTATTCATATTATCCAATTAAGCCGACGTTTTCGTGTGAAAACAACGCTAATACATGTGAGTTATGAATAAGATCATTGAAATGACTTCATGAAACCTGTTCTTTTGACCTAGACCCTGTATGCTCAACACTGGAGTTCAAAACAAACGAGTATGACACTTCAAAAATCAACGGCGTAGTTATTAAAAAAAATCTACGTTTGATTCGTCCTCAAGTCAATGTTGGCAGGTTTGACAAGGAAGGTCGCCCGACAAGGATGACAGGAAGTCTTTTCAATATATCCGATGGCTTGGCGGTAGAAAAGTACTTCAATTATTTCAGTTGCCTTGAACGGGGGCATTCCATAAATAGTTGTGATATGAAATATTCCTACTCGATTCATCAATTATTTATTATGATCAGTATTCGAATTAAGCGCGATCAGTGATCTGAAATCCTGCACGTTTTTTGTAGGGAGAAAATTTGAATAACTCTCTTTCAGTTAGAAAAACTTAATCGAATAGAAATTAGAGGCTTGCCATATGAATGGATAGGTTCATATGTTGAAATCGTGCACTCGCAAATCTTCGTTTCGAAAAAAATGTATTTCTATGCTTGCTTTGCATGTGCCAAAATTGAAAGAAAAACACAAAACGGTTTTAGAGATACATATTGGGAAAAAACCGATTTTTTTGTTAAATTTCAACACCCTGTATCTCAAACATTAAGCGGTTGGGGACGTATGTTCATATAAGGAATTTTTCTTAAAACCATCCAAGGTTTATGCAAAAATCTATTTGGATCACGACGACCGATTCGATGGACCAAACTTGAAATTTGTTAGACAAGTTCTCCAATCGGCAACTTCTGAATTTGACACACTGTGTATTATACACAGTTATTACGAGCAGTATAACAGATAAAATGAAATGAATTATTTTCACTCACCACTTTTATTGTCCATCAGGTCATGATATCCATCAACAATATATGTGATGTATTGAGTCATTTTAAAAAATCCTGAAACAAAAAAAAACATTAGAAACAATATATCAGAAAGGATGGTAGAAGTTTGAATAAGAGTAGGTTGTATTGAACAAAAACACTCCTGAGCTAGTACCAAGCACTGTAAACGAATATTTTTCAAAATAATTCTGACTAAAATTAAAAAAAGATCCGATTGAAAACAAAATCAATTAAAAATTTGATTAAGGATAGCTGTTCATTCACCCAGTTCATAGTATCAATTTGATAATGTTTAAATAATAATATATTTTTATTTAATTATCGTACTTTCAACTATTTTCTAAGCAAAATCGTGCTCAAAGTATTTCTTGTGATATAATATGATAATATGAATAAATCATTTTTCATGAAGTGAAAAGTTGCCTGGGTTCTTCATCTTGATATAGTTTAGATGGACTATCCTTGAATTTAATCAAGAATCGACAGTTATCTTGTTTCGTGGAAAAATATGATTGCCTCATCGTAGGTTTTGAAATTCAGAAATGAAACCCCAGAAGTCAACCAGATTTCATTTCATGTTTCCATAACCAGTTTTCGACTGACGACAACTTTTTCAAATTTTATTAGTTACCGAATTTCAAGTTGATTGGATCATTGGATGACTGAAAGTGGTTCAAAAGTGCAATATTTACACATACAGTGTCTCTCTGGAAAAACCCCCGTAATTTTCGACGTGCAATTATGAAATTTGCAGAATAGACAGATATGTCAAAAAACAGAATTACTTAAAACGAGTTATGTCAAGTGATATACACTGCTCGCCAGCAGATGTGGAGCTACTGGCCTTTCCGAAAAATTATGGTAAGAGGCATATTGACTGGCTTTCGCAGAATTGCTCTATCTTTGCTTTTTTTTATTAGATTATCGGAACTCAGCTTCGTAAAATTCAATCCTTTTGTGTATGAACACCAAATTCAAAGTCCATTCCGATTCAATTAAATATTTTATAGTTTTTTTCGAAATATCTGTAATTATGGATTTTTAGCCTTTCATTCAATTTTCCGAGTCAATCTAATCAAATACAATGAATTTTCACATTATAAATTCATTGTAGAGTTCCTGATGAAGAGCCAATAAAGTCTCGAAAGCTTGAACAGAAAAAAAAGTTCGCTTTATTTCCACCCCTTGTTGACTGCATACCCGTACCCGAATATAAAGGATTCTTCTCTAACTTAGACAGTTGTCTAACCTTCACACATCTTTTGTTCATATACAAATCATGAATTTTTGGAATCAGCTAGACATTTTGTGTATATTTGGCGAATTTCAAATGAAACTGCCGATATTGTATTTTTTGAAATTTTTTACAACTTTTACGAGAGATTTTTTTTTCTTCGATAAACTTCAAATTTTCAAAATACACTTATTTGACCACTCTGAATCGATTGGCGTTTGCAGAATCGCTCTATCTCTAACCGTTCTCGAACTGAAGAGATCAAATCGCGTTGAAATGTTTCCATGTCGGACAATTCTCGACCTCTTCCATTTTCCGGTTCAATCTTTTCACACTAATCCGACCTCTCTGACTCGAATTGCTTTATCCCTAACCGTTTTTTAATTGAAAGGTTCGAATCGAGTTGAAACAGGATTCAATTAACGATTTCATAGTAGGTATATTCATGTAACTTCTAGTAATTTCGATTTTTCAACCTTTTATTTTATTTTCGGGTTCAATCTAATATCTGAGCATGTGCAAATCGAATTTGAAGTGGATCTGACGATTTTGAATTTTTCGTAAATTTCACACTTTTTTCGAATCATTTTTTTTCTTAGATTTACTTTATGAAACATGATTCAATTAACGATATCTAGTAGGTATTTTTATGGAACCTCTATTGAAGATTTCATACAATATTTGCGCTCCTATGCCATATTAAATTTTCCTCTTTGTAGAAACTACAGAAAAAAATCAAGGAAAATCTGCGGCGTTCAATGACTGATGTTTTTTTTTCATTCTCCGTCATGAATATGTAAGAATATTTATATTATTTCCGTGCCGTATAATCCAAATATAGCTCTTGCATCGCATAATAAAAACATAACCTTAGCACACTTAGCCATTCGTTCATTCAGTGAACTATCCGATACCTATCCTGCAGTATTGACCTCCAATTTTCATCAATCATATTGGCCAATACCGCCTGAAGCAATTCGTCACCTTTCCAATCTCATTAACAAAAAAGCCGTGTCGAGAACTGACAATAAATAATTGCTCGCGAGCCCACCAAAAAAGGTGCCAATCATTGAGCACTTTCAATAGTAAAATGTTCTTGAGCACTGAGACTTTTCGGAAAGTGCTTAGAAATTGTTCAAAAACGTGTTAATTCTTGATCAAGCTCCTAAAAATATGAGCTGGCTCATTCGATTCTGAATGACGTCTATAGAAATGTATCGAAAGTATGCATTAGCATATTAAAAATTGCAAATGTTTTTAACAAATTAAGATGAAAAAAGTAGTTATTAACAAAAAACGAAATTTTTTGTTAATAACTCAAAAATTATTAACATACCAGGAATTTTGAAAAAAGAGCCTTGAGAGGAGGAAATTTCCAAGAAAAAAATTTCGACTCCCAGAACCCATCTCTATTATTTATAATTTTAATTCAACGCCGAACAAATAACAAATATTAATTTAAATTTTTTTATAAATTATGCTATCATCTAGACACCTGAAAGAATGAATCCACGTTGGAAAAAAACTGTATGTCAATTTTCCAAAAAGTTATACTATTATTAATTCATTAATTTTTTCCAATCTCTGTTATCTCAGATGACTACACAATTTTTTAAAGTAATATATCTATAAATTTTTGGCTTCGGAGCCCTTCTTTGAAGTTATTTGAATGTTGTTAAACAAATATTTTTCACCAAATATTAGGCTATTGCTGTTTTTGTATCTAACAATGGCATTCAGTAACGTTGGAGAAAATTTTTTTACATCATTTGTTAAAGAATTTTTCAGAAACAAATAGACAAGATTAATATTTTTCGAAATTTTTTTTAACACTCTATTGTCTTGGCAAAATAATGATTGAAATTTTTTTTCCCCTAAATAATTTTTTTTATTGTTTAAACTAGTTTTTATCATTTCATGATTGTTTAAATAATTAGTTAATAAATTATTTTCTCTTTAAAAATCATAATGGGCATTTTTTCATTGATTAACAGAAAAATATATATTTTTTTCAAAAATAATTTCATTGTTTGTCAACTTAACAATTTGTTACAAACAAATTCTGAGAACGATTTTTTTCTAGAGCTAAACAAAATTACAAAAACAGGTAAATATTTACAGGGTGTTTCTTAAGTACGTGTGGAAATTTTGGAGCGTATTGCTGACATCAAAATAAGAAGAAAATATCCTATAAACATATGTCCACAAGTTATTCGTTTCTGAGATACAAAGTGTCAAAGTTGAATTCTTATTTTTATTTTTTGTGAATAATTTCAAAATAATTTTGGTATTTGGGTAAAGTTTGATATTTTGGGAATATTTATTATTTAGTTTGTGTAAGAAATATATTCTTGGTAGAGGTCAGTCACCGCGAGCAACTGTTTTCGAGTTATTGAGATTTAAAATAATCGATGCAAGTGATTTTGAATGACAATATTTTTTAATTCAAAATAAATTCAATTAGAAATTAGTTTTTTCACAATTATTTTGGCATTTGTTCACAAAGAAAAATAAAATAATTAAACTTTGACACTCTGTATCTTAGAAACGAATAACTTGCGGACATGTGTTTATGAGAACTTTTTTTCTAATTTTGACATCAGCAACATGCTCTTAAAGTTTCTACACTCACTTAAGAAACACCCTGTATATCAAAGTACTTAAAAAAAATTGTCTTCTATCTTTTTAATATTATACCGAACCGGAGTTGAACCGGCAGCATGATTTGTCAAGAAACAAATTGATATAACATGTGTAGAGTTACCTCATATACATATACCATACCTCAGCCTTGATGCAACTTGAGCATGATATAACGCTGCTTTTCCTAATTCAGACATGCATCCATGGTTATCCCCAAAAATGTTGTATCATCTAAACTGTTTAGTGTTTGATCATTTAGTTGAATTCGTACTTCCTTGCACGGTCTTTGACTATTGTGGAATCTCACCAACTCAGTTTTGTCAGCATTGAGATACAATGAATTGGCTCCGCACCAGTTCACAACTGACTTTAGAGCACTCGCACACTTCTCAAACAGTAGATGATCCACATTATCGAACACCACTAAGGATGTGACATCCGCATACATCGTTCTGAATGGATCTGTGACGAAGTTGTCGATGTGTCCAAGCATTAGAATCAAAGTTAACTGACAAACTGTTGTCTATTCTTCAAAAATGACAGTGTCCAGTCATAGGCAATACCTCTTATACGAGGATATATTGAAAAATTTTTAGCCTACTATAGAACCAAACAAAATTTCAATGTCAAAATATTTTATTACTCAACATATTCTCCTCTTAATTGGATACATTCATTACAGCGAACCTGCAACGTCTCTAGAACTTCCAAAAAAAATTTTCTTTTTGCTCTGCAAACCAAAATTTACGACCTTTTAACCTTTTTTTTAGTTGAGAAAAGAGATGATAGTCGGACGGAGCCAAATCTAGTGAATAAGGGGGTGTTCTAGTAATTCAAACCCTAAATCACGAATTTTTTGCATGGCAGCATGAGATTTGTGTGCAAGGGCGTTGTCCTGCAAAAACAAAACACCTTTGGATTGCTTTCAGCGTCTTTTCTCTTTAATTTTTTCCCGTAGAGTGGTCAGTAATGTCGAATAGTAATCTCCAGTTATTGTTCTACCCTTATCCAAAAAATCAATCATGATTACTCCATGGCAATCCCAAAAAACTGAAGCTAGAACTTTTCCAGCAGATTTTTGGACACGAAACTTCTTAGGTCTTGGAGAACCGGAGTGACGCCATTCCATTGATTGTTGCTTTGTTTCTGGATCGTAGAAATGTACCCAAGTCCCATCCATAGTAACAATTCGGTTTAAGAAGTCTACATCGTTTTCAAATCGATCACAGATCGAACGCGATGCTACTACCCTTGCACGCTTTTGGTCAACATTAAAACATTTGGGGATCCATTTTGCAGCAATTTTTCTCATGTCCAAATTGACGTGAACTATATGATGAACGCGTTCGTATGAAATATTCAGTGCTTCAGATATTCGTTTTAGCCCAATTCGATGGTCTGTTAAAATCATGTCATGAACTGCATCGATATTTTCAGAGACAGACACAGAAACTGGCCTTCCCGATCGGTCATCATCTTCAATGGAAAATTTACCTCTTTTGTTGCTTGCAGTCCAATTTTTCACGGTCGCATACGAAGGACATTGATCACCAAGGGTATTGCATATTTGGACATATTTTTTCTTTTAATTTATTGCCTAACTCTGGTTTACTTTTTTGACGTCAAACTTTATACTAACACTTCTAATAAGTCGTTGCTATGGTAACGCAATATTTTGTTTGTGCAGGGAACTAGTCTAGGCTAACTAGATAACAATACATCCTCGTACCATACGAATAGAGCTTTTACAAAAGTTGACCGTGGTTGACACAGTCGAATGACCTGCTGAGGTCGCAGAATATACCAACGGGGCATTCTCCTGATTCCAGAAGCCTTGTAACTGATTCAATAAACGAAATTACTGTACTATTTGTGGATTTGTTTGTGCGAAAACCATGTTTTTTTTGTCTGAGAAAGTGTTTATTTATGAATTTTAGTAGCCTATCTAAATAAGATTATTCAAATATCTTGGAAAAGCTTGGACTTATTGTAATCGGCCTATAGTTTTCCATTTTGTCAGGATCCTGTTTTTTATAAATTGGGATAATTTTGCCGACGTTCAATATTCAACATCAGTATTTCGATGGTCCACCTGCAACTCTCACAGTTTTTCAGATCCCCAAATCTAGTACATCCTGTATACTTTTGTATATAATTAGAATGTTATTCTCAATATTACACCGATCTTACTGCGTCTTTTTATAAGTAAAGCCACGTTACTTTGACCAAAATTTCCAATCATTAGCAGTCGTTTGGGAGGAATAATGGTGATGACTGAATCTTCTCAAATCATAATTTTTATTAATTATGTTGTCCTGTTTTGGTTATCTCACCATATGGGAAGTTGACCAAGGCCTCTTTATGCCCCGAAGACACCGCTACAATAGTCAATGACGGTTGAAAATTAATTACTGGAATACTTCACTATTCAGTTATTTTGATGACCATGACTCGCTTTCTTCACTATTAGTTGCTTTTTTCGCAATGAGTTGCTTTTTTCGACAACTTTTGTTTGTAGCAATATCCCTAGACAAATGTAATACAATACACCGTGCATTCCTGTGTACAGTGTGTAGCACTGAAAAGTCACACCAACAATTTTAGACCAATTGAATGCCCTTATTTTGACATATTACCATGACAACCACATCGATTTCAGGAATGTGTTACTAAGATCGTGAATGATTCTTCTATGAAATAAAAAAATTATTGTTTACATGGTAGTTTCCAATACAATCAATTTTTATTGAACAAAAAAAAATTACAAGTCAATTCATAAAATTCGAACACAGGTCTTTTCAAATTCAAAGTTATATACTTTATGAAAAGAAAACAATGGTGATAATATATTCAAATCGTTCAACAGTATTTCATTAATTCCCTCCACATTATTTCGTTAATAAACAAGTATCGTGTCGTCAGCAAATTAAGACGCATTTCTTCTGTGGGTGAGATATACTGGATGTACGTGTGAATTAATGTATATAAGAAAAATAACTGGATATAGATCCTTGCGGCACGCCACATACGAGGATATATTGAAAAATTAGCATACTATAGAACCAAACAAAATTTCAATTTCAAAGTATTTTATTACTCAACATATTCTCCTCTTAATTGGATACATTTATTACAGCGAACCTGCAACGTCTCTAGACCTTTCAAAAAAAATGTTTCTTCATGCTCTGAAAACTAGACCACAGCTTTTATTACCTCCTCGTTGGAAGAAAATTTACGACCTTTTAAACTTTTTTCAGTTGAGGAAAGAGATGATAGTCGGACGGAGCCAAATTTGGTGAATAAGGGGGGTGTTCTAGTGATTCAAACCTTAAATCACGAATTTTTTGCATGGCAACATGAGATTTGTGTGCAGGGGCGTTGAACTGAAAAAACAAAATCCATTTTGCAGCAATTTTTCTCATGTCCAAATTGACGCGAACTATATGATGAACGCGTTCGTATGAAATATTCAGTGCTTCAGATATCCGTTTTAGCCCAATTTGACGGTCTGTTAAAATCATGTCATGAACTGTATCGATATTTTCGGGGACTGACACAGAAACTGGTCTTCCCGATCGGTCATCATCTTCAATGGAAAATTTACCACTTTTGAAGCTTGCAGTCCAATTTTTCACGGTCGCATATGAAGGACATTGATCACCAAGGGTATTAAGCATATCTTCGTAAATCTGCTTACCTCTTAACCCTTTTAAATACAGGTACTTGATGATGGCTCGATACTCCAATATTTGGATTTTCACAATTTCGGTGGACATATTTTTTCTTTTAATTTATTACGTAACTCTGGTTTACTTTTTTGAAGTCAAACTTTACATTGACACTTCTAATAAGTTATTGTTCGTTGCTATGGTAACGCAATATTTTGTTTATGCAGGAAACTGGTCTAGGCTAACTAGATATCAATACATCCTCGTATTATAGTTTTACTGGAGCCCATATACACAGACTGGTTCATATTTTTCATGGCATCACACCGTGAAAGGTAAGGGCCTCGTCTTTGTTAAGGGTGCAGCCGGTTGACGGAAATAACAAATTTAAAACAAAAAATATATCCCAAAAGATTTTTGAAATTTCTTTAATGCGCCCATACAATTTTCTAGTGCTTCTGTACTGCCTCAGAAGTTTACTTGAAACAAAATTGTTTTATGGTAACCTTAACCTCGTTTTTTATTTATGACTCTTTTTATGGCATCCATTAGGTGTCGTCGAGAAGCAAGTGTCATTATCATCGTAAGATTTTCATTTTTACGTGGATTATCATCATTAGAGAGAATATATGTCGAGTACGAGAAAAATTGCGCAACGAAACTATTGTGAATTACTCAGAATTTTATGTTAAGGTCAGTTCGGGATGTCCATAAAAGACGGGTTTTCGTCGACTATTATAACCATATATGTACTTTTTTACTTGGTACTAGTTTGTCGATGCATTCATAGAAAGTAAGACTGGTTTTGAAAAGGTATGTTAGATGATCTAGAATGCAACCTTGTGCACTGGGCTATTCAAATTTTTCCATCATCGCTATCGCGAGAACGGCACGAGGCAGTTGCAATTTGTCACCTGAAATTGTTTAAACAAAAGCTTGCGACAGAAATATGTGTGAATCGGGTAATTTTCAAAAAATTCATATACTGCAATTAATTTAAGCACGCGGCGGATTCGGTAGGAAAATTTCACACCAAAATATATAATATTAATGCTAATTTCATCTGACTTGGAGATTATTCAAGACAAAGCAAGTTATAACATCATTGGGCTATGAATGGCTTTTGTTGACACAATGACTGACACGCATTCGTATTGTAGCGGTGTGTTGAAAATATGTGTCTATCAGAAAAAAGCTGAAAGAGCTTTGCTGGATAAAGCATAAAAGCGCTTTACAAGTCCACTAGACGATCCAAATTACGGACCACTGAACCGCTACAAATAAATCGCTATATTTATCTATCGCGGCTGCAATACCATGTCAGCCATCTATTGTTTTCAAGGTTGCGGAGAATACTTTATAATTAAATAAGAAATAATGGAAAAACAACAAAAATATACATCATCCGTGCCAAAAACAAGGTGTAATCAAGACATTAGTTGATCCAGCTAGAAGAATTTGCGAACCTGAATACCTGGAAGCTGAACTGAAACATCTAAAAAACGCTCTTCTTTCTAATGGGTACAAAGAAAGAGATATTGAGAGGTGTATGAAAAATAGAAGAGAAATCAGAGACGGAAGAATCAATAGTAGACCATCCAGTGAACCAAGTAGTAGTCAAACCAACACCGAAAGAAGAAAAGCATTCTTACCATATGTTCCCAGAGTTACAGATCGTATTGGCCGTATTCTACGAAAATATTAGATTTATACCGTTTATAAACCTTCAAAAAAATAACTGAAAGAGCACTTTAGATCAGCGAAGGACAAACGAGACATACTATGCTTTTCTGGGGTTTATCGCATTCAATGTTCCTGTGGCAGCGTTTATATGGGAACCATGAAACGCTCTGTTAAAACAAGAATCAAAGAGCACAAGGCTTGCTGTCGGTTAGGGCATACACAGAAATCCGTTGTCGCAGAACATACTCTCAACAACGATAACCATAGAGTGAAATTTGAAGAAACCCAAGTTATCTCTTCAACATCTGCCTATTACCCAAGACTCTTTCGGGAAGCAATTGAAATTCAGAAACATCACAACAACTTCAACAGAACCGAAGAAGTACTACAATTGAACAAGGTTTGGCTTCCAGTTCTCAAAAATTCTCAATTAGCTCCCTACCCACAAAATAACGTACGAACGATTCTATGATGTCAGCTAACGCTATGGACCAATCAGATGTAAGAACGTCAAATCACAGGTATTTATTGAGACAACGTATAACAAATGTCAAGCATTTGACAGCGACTTAAGAAACCAGAAACTTTGAAAATATCTCTTGAAAATGCTAACCACTCGTGATGGAGAAACGTCGAGATCTTCTATTAACATACGTCGGCCTTACAACCCGAAGAACCACCATGTTTTAAATAAAACTGTTTCAAATACTAAATTCATGTAGTCAAGTATAGGTAGACATTGACATAACTTTTTATCGTTGAACCTATTCATTGTTGAAATGCAAAGAGTCCTCAAAATATTTTTAAACACAGTCGAAATATCTAGTAAATACATAATTATGAAATATTATCTCCTTTCATATGAAAAACAAAATTCCATTCGTACATAAATGTAAGATGTCAACTATCACATGACCTCAAAAATAGAATTCGACAAAGGGGTAACTGAAAAAGGGCAATTTTTTCTACGAAAAAATATACTCATCCACAAAATTGACATTTGTAAAGGAACTAGCCTTCTAATCTGAAATTCAAGTATATTTTTGGATTCAGAAGGAAATTTTCAATATGATCATGTAAAACACGCGGAAATTCGGCATTTTGGAAATATTCCCAGGCGATCAAAGTCGAAAAATGCAATATTCGGTATTGAAGGAAATCGAATTTTGCGAAAATTTTTATTTTAAATTTTTTAAAAAATTGCAAACTGTCCTCAAATGTATTTCGATGAGCTGAATCCGAATGTTCTCGCCACGCATGCACTCTGCGCCGCTGCGAATCTACCCCGACACCCCGAGTGCAGTCTCTGGGAGAGATGAGTGCAGAGAGAGTCTAGCCGCAATAGTGTCGAACAATACAAGTGACAATCTAGTCAACGACATTCAATTTTCTATATAAAAACAATAATTGTATCTGTCATACTCAAGTGTAAATAAATCTATTCAAACTCATTGCTCCATATATACAGTCCACCAATATACATTACAACCCCAAACACCGAATATGACCTCGAAAATAGAATTCGACAAAGGGGAAAGGGGTAACTGAAAAAGGGCAATTTTTTCTACGAGAAAATGCACCCATCACCAAATCGACATTTTCCAAATGAATTAGCCTTCTGATTCAAAAACGAGTACATTTTCGGATTCAGAATGAAATCTTCCATATGGTCGAGTAATACTCGCGAGAATTCGGCATTTTGGAAATATTCCCAGGCGATCAAAGTCGAAAAATGCAATATTGGGTATTGAAGGAAATCGAATTTTGCGAAAATTTTTATTTTCAATTTTTCAAAAAATTGCAAACTCTCCTCAAACGTATTTCGAAAAGCTGAAACCAAATATGACCTCAAAAATAGAATTCGACACAGAGGTAACTGAAAAAGGGCAATTTTTTATACGAAAAAAATGCACCCATCCACAAAATTGGCCATTTGTGAAGGAACTAGCATTCTAATCTAAAATTCAAGTACATTTTTGGATTCACAAGGAAATTTTCCATATGATCAAGTAATACTCGCGGGAATTCGGCATTTTGGAAATATTCCCAGGCGATCAAAGTCGAAAAATGCAATTTTCGGTATTGAAGGAAATCGAATTTTGCGAAAATTTTTATTTTCAAATTTTCAAAAAATTGCAAACTCTCCTCAAACGTATTTCGAAGGGCTGAACCCAAATATGACCTCAAAAATAGAATTCGACAAAGGGGTAACTGAAAAAGGGCAATTTTTTATACGAAAAAATGCACTCATCCACAAAATTGGACATTTGTGAAGGAACTAGCCTTCTAATCTAAAATTCAAGTACATTTTTGTATTCAGAAGGAAATTTTCCATATGATCATGTAACACTCGCGAGAATTCGGCATTTTGGAAATATTCCCAGGCGATCAAAGTCGAAAAATGCAATATTGGGTATTGAAGGAAATCGAATTTTGCGAAAATTTTTATTTTCAATTTTTCAAAAAATTGCAAACTCTCCTCAAACGTATTTCGAAAAGCTGAATCCAAATATGACCTCAAAAATAGAATTCGACACAGGGGTAACTGAAAAGGGCAATTTTTATACGAAAAAATGCACCAATCCACAAAATTAGCCATTTGTGAAGGAACTAGCCTTCTAATCTAAAATTCAAGTACATTTTTAGATTCAGAAGGAAATTTTCCATATGATCAAGTAATACTCGCGGGAATTCGGCATTTTGGAAATATTCCCAGGCGATCAAAGCCGGAAAATGCAATATTCGGTATTGAAGGAAATCGAATTTTGCGAAAATTTTTATTTTCAATTTTTCAAAAAATTGCAAACTCTCCTCAAACGTATTTCGAAGAGCTGAATCCAAATATGACCTCAAAAATAGAATTCGACAAAGGGGTAACTGAAAAAGGGCAATTTTTTATTCGAAAAAATGCACCCATCCACAAAATTGGACATTTATGAAGGAACTAGCCTTCTAATCTAAAATTCAAGTACATTTTTGGATTCAGAAGGAAATTTTCCATATGATCATGTAACACTCGCGAGAATTAGGCATTTTGGAAATATTCCCATGCGATCAAAGTCGAAAAATGCAATATTGGGTATTGAAGGAAATCGAATTTTGCGAAAATTTTTATTTTCAATTTTTCAAAAAATTGCAAACTCTCCTCAAACGTATTTCGAAAAGCTGAATCCAAATATGACCTCAAAAATAGAATTCGACAAAGGGGTAACTGAAAAAGGGCAATTTTTTATACGAAAAAATGCACTCATCCACAAAATTGGACATTTATGAAGGAACTAGCCTTCTAATCTGAAATCCAAGTATATTTTTGGATTCAGAAGGAAATTTTCCATATGATCAAGTAATGCTCGCGAGAATTTGGCATTTTGGAAATATTCCCAGGCGATCAAAGTCGAAAAATGCAATATTCGGTATTGAAGGAAATCGAATTTTGCGTAAAGTTTTATTTCAAATTTTTCAAAAATTGCAAACTCTCCTCAAACGTATTTTGACGAGCTGAGTCCGAATATGACCTCAAAAATAGAATTCAGCAAAGGGGTAACTGAAAAAGGGCAATTTTTTCTACGAAAAAATGCACTCATCCACAAAATTGACATTTTCCAAATGAATTAGCCTTCTGATTAAAAAAACTAATACATTTTCGGATTCAGAAGGAAATTTTCCTACGAAAAAATGCACTAATCCACAAAATTGACATTTTCCAAATGAATTAGCCTTCTGATTAAAAAAAACTAGAACATTTTCGGATTCAGAAGGAAATTTTCCATATGATCAAGTAATACTCGCGGGAATTCGGCATTTTGGAAATATTCCCAGGCGATCAAATTCGAAAAATGCAATATTCGGAATGGAAGGAAATCGAATTTTGCGTGAATTTTTATTTTAAATCAAAAAATTGCAAACTCTCCTCAAATGTATTTCGACGAGCTGAATCCGAATATGACCTCGATAATAGAATTCGACAAAGGGGTAACTGAAAAAGGGCATTTTTTTTCTACGAAAAAATGTACTTATTTGTGAAGGAACTAGCGTTCTAATATAAAAAACAAGTACATTTTCGGATTCAGAAGAAAATTTTCCATATGATCAAGTAATACCCGTGGGGAATTTGGCATTTTGTAAATATTCCCAGGAGATCAAAGTCAAAAAATGCAATATTCGGTATTGAAGGAAATCGAATTTTGTGAAAATTTTCATTTTCCATCTTCCAAAAAATTGCAAACCATCCTCAAACGTATTTCGACGAGGTGAATCCAAATATGACCTCAAAAATAGAATTCGACAAGGGAGTAACTGAAATAGGGCAATTTTTTCGACGAAAAAATCAATGAATGAATGAACTAGCCTTTTAATTCGGAGAACAAGAACATTTTCGGATTCAGAAGGAAATTTTCTATAGGCTCAAGTAATATTCCCGGGTATTCCGTATAATTCATTAACTTTGATGACAAACTGGTAATGGTTGAGAACTTGGAGAACGATGAAGGATGATTATTATTTTGTTTCCACCAATTTACGACTTTTATGCATTTTTTCTCATTTCAAAATGTAAATAATGAACAATTCTGGTTAATTTTGTAGTCTTGTCGACCTTTATGAGGGGGCGAACACTCATAGTTCCAGTTAGCACAAGTTTGCATTCTTTTGCTACTTTTTCTGCCTATTTCGTGAGACATTACAATAGACCGTCAGATAGTGACAAATTTAGGTGCCCAATTTTCGCATACAAGCCTCAAATAGGGTTGAAAAGTACATCGATGTTGAGTAAAATGTAGGGAAATTTACGAGAACATAAGGAAAAATCAAAAAGAATTTCTGTTAAAGTTTCCGACGACAAAATCTACTTCTCCATTCGCGCCACTCAAGCCATTATGTTTTTCGGTCTAGTGACGATGTAGGTTTTCATAGTTTCGATAGGATTGTGTGGGAAAATGTAACCCTTTAGTAACACTCAAGCCCTTGGTATTCCGAAGCCAGGTTCTATTAATTTATGATTAGGTGGACAAGACTCGCGAGTAAATATGGGCAACATACTCCTTTTATTTCTGTTCTGGAAAATCGAATTTTCCGTATGTTCTTCCCAGGAGCCACTCCTAAAGGACCCCGCAAACTCCTTATGGAATTTGGGTCCAGGTGGATTTTTTTGAATTTTTGGTATGATGTAGTCCATGTAATTCTCAACCAATGTTACCATTGCGCAAACCCAAAAAAATGAACAGTTTTGCTGCTAGGGGGCGTTGAAATCATCCCTTGCGCAGATTAGGCTATTTATTTTTGAACCCGGTAACATTTTTTCACTTGTTTCATCGTTGCTAATGTTGCACAATATTGTGCTGTTTTATAAAAAAAATTCTTACCCCCTCTTTTTTTTCCCGAGTGCCTTCAAATGTATCGTCGAATTTTCAACTATGCCTAAATAAGGAAAATAACAGTTTTTTATGACTATACCCCACCCCCAAATGACACAAAACGAAAAAATTTCGGTGGATTTTTCTGATTTTTTGATATGATGCAATTCAAGATATTTTGAATAGAAATGAATCGGGTGACAAACCCCAAAAATGAATAGTTTTGATGCTAGGGGGCGTCGAAATCATACCTTGCTCAGAATCGACTATTCTTTATTACAGGCGGAAACAATATCTGTATTTTTGTTTCATTTCGTTTCATTTTATGCCGAACAATTGTGTGAATTTTTATAAATTGAAAATCTAATAGCTCCCCCTCACCCCCAACCCCTCTTTCAAGCACGAAAAAAATGTATTCAATCACCACCTCAAATTCAAATTGTTGAAGTCTAATTTTTATTTATTTTCAAGATATTCGCCCAATTAATTTATATTTAAAAATCTACTGCTACTACTAAGAAGTAAGCGAATTCTACCAATATTTTTGTGAAGGGAGGGAAAGGTGGAATTAAACAACTGTACTATTTCCTCAATTTCAGCTGATTAAAACATTTATTTTGATAAAGCATTTACAAGTAGTCGGGAATTAATTTTTTTCATGTTTTAAAATAAGGGTAGGGGGTAAGGAGGAGGATTTAGATTTTCAATTTATACAAAATTACACAATTGATCAACATAATCTAAACTAAAATACGTAGAGCTATTATTTCCGCCTATAATAATGAAAAGTTTATTCTGAGCAATATATGATTTCAATGCCCCCTAGCATAAAAACTATTCATTTTTGGGGTTTGTCACCCAATTTAGTTCTATTCAAAATAACTTGAACTGCATCATATCAAAAATTTAGAAAAATCCACCGAAATTTTTTCGTTTTGTGTCATTTGGGGGGTGGGGGGATAATTATAAAAAATTGCTATTTTCCTTATTCAGGCATATTTAAACATTCGACGATTCATTTAAAGGCACTCGAGAAATATTTTTTTGTGTTTCGTAATAGGAATTGGGGGAAAAAGGGGAGGGGGTAAGAATTTTTTTTATAAAACAGAACAATATTGTGCAACATTAGCAACAATGAAACAAGTGAAAATATTGTTACCGGGTTCAAAAATAAATAGTCTAATCTGCGCAAGGGGTGATTTCAACGCCCCCTAGCAGCAAAACTGTTTATTTTTTTGGGTTGGCGCAATGGTAACATTGGTTGGGAATTACATGGACTACATCATATCAAAAATTCGAAAAAATCCACCTGGACCCAAATTCCATAAAGTGTTTGCGGGGTCCTTTCTCTCAATTTTACTCAACATCTATGTATTTTTGAACCCTATTAGAGACTTGTATGCAGAAATTGGGCACCTAAATCTGATGTCACTATCTGACGGCTACAACTTCAAGTGACCGAAGTGAGGTCGACCTGCAGTGAAATTGCCTAAAACTTCTACTTGCGCTGCTCCATTCAAAATACGTCGATTTCTTCTTTTTTTTTGTTAGCAACTGGACCAGTTTCATAAAATTTGGCCACTAATTACAAGACATCCCTGAGATAAAATATCATTCGGGTATCTTTCATTTAACCTTTGGTACTGCTGTTCTTCTTGCACATATTCGACATTCAAATTTATTTATAGAAAATGTAAATGTTGAATTCGATTGATTCTGTGATGAAATCAATAATACCAGACCGTCCAGGTGCTTGATAATTTATCTTCATTAAATCATGTTTCAATGACCACAATGATATAGCAAATGGGTACAGGTTTTGAAATTTACTTCCGGTTCTGCTTACTAATTGCGAATAATCAAAAATATAGAGATACAGTGGGAGCGTGAAGTATCGTTAGTATCTTAGGAATGGCCCCACTTAACCCTTTCACTCATGAATTTTTGTTTTTTGAAATAAAAAATTTTGAGTTTTGCAAATGTAATAAATGAATTTTTCTAAGATTTTTGAGCCTATAGAAAAAAATTTGCGACTGCCAATTTTTGTGATATGGGTTGTGCTAAATTTAGTACACCATGAGCAAACGGTATATGAAATATTATAATATGAGAACACAAATTTTGTGATAGACATTGCAATTCAGTAAAAATGTTTTATACAAATCAAAAAACACCCGAAAACGAAAGTAGCAATGTCACAGCATACTTTTATATATATTTTTATATATCAAAATGTAGGTAGGTACTTCAGATGATTCTGGCAAGTTTTTGTGCTAATGTAACTACCCGTTTTCTTGTTCTTCCTCTGAACCTATGTCCAAGTAAATAAACGAGCATCCTGAATCAATCTCGTACTTATGAAATTTACCCCCAGAAGCTTCCAAATTAGTGCCCTAACTCAAGTCACTTTCGATTTCATTGACATTCTATCAGATAAATTGTTTTCTATTATTGATAATAGCTTCTGATTACTTAAGGCCCTTCTAATAACCATGTCAATCAATGGTACTGTGAAAATAACAAAAAATACATTTTTTAATAATATAAAGTGAGGTTATGTCTACCACATTTGTAATGCCACTAGCTCACAGTGTACTAAATTTAGCACACCGAAATTCATGTTCAAAACTACAAAATAGTGATAAAATGTTTAAATAATTTGAATCGAGTACGTAAAATACTCTAATGTGAACACACAGTATTTTTACGATGAATAAATTCCACACTGAGAAATTAAAAAATTACATACACCAAACTGGTGACCCAGATGATAGGATTCGTCCATTCTCGTCAGATGAAGTTTTCCAAAATACTTCCTAAAGAATCTGATAGATGACAGATAAAATTACAGTTGGCAACTAAAATAACAACTTATAAAACCATGACAACAATACTTGGATTAAACAGTTTTCTGCACACAAAAAAAACAAGAAAGTTGTGTACTAAATTTAGGACATTATGAGCGAAAGGGTTAAAGCAATAAAAAATTTTAAGTAAATTTTATGTGTAACTACGAGTTCATTTTTGTTACGTCGATGTTGCCCAGTTCACTTCTCATGAGATATAATTACCAACTTTTCATTTTCAAATGGCTCACCCTGTATATTTTCGGATTATCTAGTGGAGTTTTTTTGTTGTCGATTCAGTACCATGTTCGAATGTGAAAGAGAATAGAAACCACAAAAAAATAGTATTGAATCAAACAAAATGTATTTTAGTCAAACAAATTAGTTTTAGTAGAATTCTTCTGGACACAAAGAAAATAAATTCTTCGCATGTGTTTGAGTCACGACGTTCCAACAGTTAACATCTACTGTCGTTATCAAGTGTGTGTATGCAACAAGATATTTCGAATATTTAGTATATAGCATGCAACTAATGTACCTGCTATGAAGGTAATTATAATCGTCGTGAGGTCTCTCAGGTCAATAATGTTAATTAATGTGATACAACGACCTTTTTTGGTGAAATCTCAATCGATCTAGATGAGTGGTAAGTGGCTTCCACACATTCCGAATCTCTATGCTCGGCTGACTGAACACATCATTATTCTGAATATAAGCCGACTCTATAAACTTTCTCTTGTACCAATGTTGTTCTTTGTGGATAACTTCGGCTTCCAACCATGCGATGCTGTGTTGATTAGTCCATATACGTGATGTGCTATTCCTGACTTCGCTGTTTCTCCTCGCTGAATATTTCTCTTGTGTTCACAGAGTCTCACATTTAGTGGCCTCTTAGTTTCTACAACATAATCCATCCCACATTCACACGGAACATGGTAAATGCAGTTTTTGAAGTCACTATTCTCGTTGGGTGGTCTCGAATTTGTGAAAAAAATTACAACTTCTTTGGTTTTTTGGAAATATCCCAAAGATTATTCATGTAATCGTTTTATGGTCCATAAAACTTTTGTAAAAATTTATAAAACCTACAAAATGGATTCTCATACGACCGGATCGGTGCATTTTCCACTGAGAAAATCCGGGAAAAACTCGAAAAAGAGACCATTTTTTCAAAAATAAATAATTTTTATAAATCTGAACAAATAATATTGCGGAAATTTCTCTGTAAAGTTCACCAAAGACTGTGAGTCCACACCATTCTCATATGATTCGCCTAATGATGAAAATATTGCAATTTTAGATCCCTTGGATATTCATTTGGAAACCTAGAACTTGAAGTGTTAATGAAGGTAGTGAACATTTACCCGAGGTTATTGAAATTGTCCATAATTTCGAAAGAAACTTTGGAAATTCATACACAAACATTGATGGATGAGCCTCATATATTTCTGTATGGGAGTTTGATGAAAAACGAAAAATATTTCAAATACATCACTGGCCTTAGACTGTTCTCTTTCTGGATGAAATGAATAAACTGATATATCCAGATACAAATTATGAAAGACACATTAAACATCGCTTGACAAATAAAGATTGTTTGTTTAAGTCATTAGCCAGAATGAGAAGGGGAGAATGAGAAGGGCGAGATTTTATACTTGGAGACGGTTCATGTACTACCAAATTATTTATGTTAGAGGTGATATGTTTAGCAGAGGAAGACATATTATATTTCAAGGGTGTCACTTTGATTTATAAAATTTAAAAAAAACACATTGGTAATTGACGCAACAGAAATAAGTTTAAAAATGCCTAGCAACTTCTATCAGCAAATAAATAAATTTTTGAGTTACAAACACTCAAATACAACAAAGTTTTTGATAGAAATTTGTCCAAATGGTGGGGTAACTTCTGTTACTTAACTGAAGGCTATGGAGGGACAATTGCTGATGAGAAATTTTCAAGAAGTGTGGTTTAAATGTATTTTTACAAGAAGATTTTAGCTGATCGAGGATTCATGATTGAAGATATTGCAAATGATATCAGAGTATTCATACCCCCATTTCTAAAAAGCCGAAAAAGACTAACTTCTGAAGAGGAAAGACTAACACAAAAAGTCACGAGTTCATGTTGAAAGGGCAATCAGACGTATAAAATCATACAGGATTTTGTCTACACAGTGTCTTTGTTGCTTTCAATAATATCGAATATTTTCACGATTGTAAGTTTGTTAGTTAACTTTGAGGAGTGTATAGTTCCATAAGTAGTAGTAAGTAGAATCAGTATTTGTTAATTCTGAGATATATTTTTGCTAATATAGAGTAACACATGTATTATGAGTTTATTCTCAACCAGTACTCAACCATTACTCTATATATACCGAGAGAAAAATGTATTGGGTATATCCCTCAAATTGTAAAGTAACTGTAGTCATTTTTTTCAAAATGTTGATCAACGCCAGTATGGTGTAGCCAAGCGAAAAGATATGCAACACTTTGTTGCGAAGTCAGAAACAGAAAACCGCACATTTGTGGCTTCTGTTAGAAGACGAGGCAACAACTAACATCGTCACAGAGGCAGTTACCAGAACACAATTACAATGAGTGACAATAACAGATCTAATTACCAGAAGCCAAAAATGTGACTTCGCCTCCAAGTGCTGCACACCTTTGCTCTTGGGCACAACATAATGACGATGACCAACAGACGTAAAACCGTGTTTCTCTACAATTTGACCGTTATCCCCAATGTATTTAGCTCTTTATATGTCTCTGTTACTGTTTTTATAAGTTCATAACTGAAGATCTCTAGAAAATATCCCTAGAAATCAAACATGTCGCAGAAAATTCCCTAGATTTCCCTAGAAAAATGTTTCTGCCATAAAATAATTATTTGGGACCTTTTGACCATACAAAAGATATGTTACTGGTGTAGTTTTCATTTCTGTACAAGAATTCATGAGAATTTCTTCAATTGAAGTGATAGAGGTTTTTTGAAAAAAATCTAGGTTGGCAACTTGGCCGAAAATCTCTTATTGACTTCATTATATTTATGTGAATTCCTGCCTACTAGTTGAAACCTGAGAAAATAGCATCAATGACAGGTGACCAATGAAACTGCGTCGCGACCTTACAGATGTCCAGTTATGATAGACCTGTATTAGTGGAACAAAGAACATAAAAACGTGTCCGATATCACAATAAAATCGTAAGTGAAAATGGATGTGCCGAGCATTAATTCGATTGCATCTTACTAAACATTACGTTGAGTATATTCCTATTTGAATAAAAAAGCGATAATGTTCACTAATCTTGGATTGCGCAGGAATTCCTTGTCACGGTGTTGCCTACTATTTTCAGTTATTTTTACATTCAGCACTTTTATTGTTACTCAACTGGCTTGTTTTGGAAAAAGGACAGAGGTGGCATAAATGAAAACTGTCAATCGGGGCCTACTAGATAAATAGTTATCATTATTCTTATTTTAACGGATTAGTTATGAAGTTTAGCAACAAGCTTCTGAGACTCAAAAAATCAGCACTGAAAATGCTTTTTCATTAAACCTATCTGAAAACTATATTTACATGCTTATTTAGCATACTGGAAAAGGGTTTTTTCCGTGCGCCCGCACGGAAAAAAATTCCGTGCGCTGGAGTCATTATTTACATGTCAAAATTAAATAATATGTTGTTGACAGTTCTCTAGATATCGCAAATCGTTTGATTATTTCCTTACCAACAGGGTAAATAACGCTTGTTTTGTGGCAATTTCTGGATATTTTTGTACCATAAATATTTCAATTAATAATACATGTTTTTGTTCCTTCATCATTAAAAATAAATGTTTCTCAGCAATCTGTGGTTTCAGGTAGATATAATGAAAAATATCGTTCATTACTCGTCCATAACTGCTTTTTCCGTGCTTGCACGACTTCCCAAGTACGCACGGAAAAAGCTTATTTTCTGAACTCGTAATGAAATATACTATTTTTATGTTTTTGTTGTTAGCATAATCCATGAGAATATCTTTAGAACAGAGACAGATTGCCAACCTTTCTGCGGTGTTCTAGAGAAGTAAGCAAGCTTGTGAGCTCACCATCACCGACGAGACGAATGGCTGTTTTTTGGCCAGAATCTAAAAGTTTCCTTATTTTTTGGGACTGCACGCAATGTACGGTATTCCAGTACAGGTGGGATCTGTGCCTTATGAATCATATTCAACTGACATAGCTCTTGGTACAAAACAGAAAACCAAGTTTTCGAAAGGCAATTTTGGCAATGAAACACATGGATGGGTTTCCTATGACAGGGTACTATCAGATGGTGATACTAAGTATCGAATTGGTATGAATAATCCTGACATAATTACTTTGGCCACTGTTAGACTTTTCTACAGAAAAATATTCTTGAGTTTTATTCACATTGAATTCTGTCAAGTTGGTAGATCCCCATTCTAGAACTTTTGCCATATAGTCCATGTTTGAATGCAGAAGAAAATATTTGATGACACTACTTGGCAGAAGCCCATTAAACTAATAATAAAATGGATTAAGCAATCCAGACTTCTGCATTTAACCTATACAATAGGTATAATCGTCAACAAGTCTCCAACAGAAAACAACTACTGCCCCCTACGACCATTGAATTATATCTGTTAGATTCTTGGCAAAGTATTCTACAAGAACTACTTTGCAATGTTCTCCCAATCTCAACGCCAAAACATGTCTCAACCCACACGAGGGAACACCTACGGACCGGTTTCATGGTTCCTTGCCAATCATCAGCGCAGGGTAGCTCACCCAACGCAATCGAAAAATATCTTGACCCCAAGATTCGAAGAGCACTCCGACTATGGTGTCGACTTCGTCTGAAGCCAAATAAATTCAGAAGAAAATATTTGATGACACTACTTGGCAGAAGCCCATTAAACTAATAATAATAATTTAACTAATAATAATAATATTTTTATTTAAATTGGCTTTTCACAGTGGCTCTTCATGTGGCGGTAGTGATCAAGTCAGCGGTTACAATTGATTTTTAGTAGAAAGTAGTTATTATTCCAGAAAGTAAATTCACTGATTGGCAGCTTATTCATAAAACATGTAGGTGTCATTCATATTACGAAGAAGTAGTGATTTTACATAATCTGAATATTTCTGGGAAGACGTTCTGGTATTCCCAACAAATATCTAAAAACATTCAATAAAAGTAAAAAAAAACTGAAAAAATTCGTGGGCTTTGACATCTGAATAATCCAAAAAAGATACAAAATGATGATGAATGATGTACCAGAAAATTAAGAAGATATATTCAATTTTCAAAATGAAAAAACGGACGAAGCTGAAGACATTACCGATAACAAAAATAATGAAATTTTGCAGTTTAAAAACGAAAAATCTGAATAGCTGAATTCTGTTTGGTTAGTGTAAAGAAACAACCTTGTGTTTTTATCTCTGTATCAATCAAATTTGGTTGAATGACAATAGTACTTCTACTCAGTAAAGGCTTAATGAATGGACCTTAACCTATAGAAATGAAATCCTGGGATTTATCAGGCCCACAGGGTATATGAAGGGTTAAGATCATAAGCTACATGTTACCAATTTTGGCCAACCGATACGTCCTTTTGAAACCTGTGTGCTTCACAAATCGTGACAAAGAAAGGATTTCAATTCTTCTTGAGAGTTTGTAATTTTCCATTTTACTGGCACGTTACATAAAATGAGATTCATAACTGGAGAAACATTATGTAATTATGTGGATATGAAAATATCGCCAGTTTCATTCAGAGGACGGTTGATTATAAAGCAATATTTCCCAGAAAAGCCTATCAGGTATGTAATAAAACTATTCAAACTGTGTTGTGGAAATTAACATAGCCACCTAAATGATATTTGAAAATACATTTTGTGAACGTGTTTCTGATACATCAGTCGCAAGAAACATTGTGTTGTTTTTGTCTGATGAACTTTCATATTCCAGAAGACCCATTGCTGATAATTTTGATAGTAGTGTATCGCTGGATACCAAACTTGTTGGTAAAAGAACTCACTATATCATAATTTTTCATGCACTAAGAAAGAGTACTTATAAATGACGACATCGAAAACAAAAGTTTCCGAAAAGATGGACAGAATGAACTCGTGATTTGTGTCATAGTGGAATATTAAATAGGATATATTCGGTCTCAATGTCAAACACCGTCGAACACGGTATCAATGAGTCAGAAATTCCCAACTCGATGAAAGCGATATGAAAATCAAATAAATTGAAAAATTACGATGTGCAATTGATGAACCGGGGGCAATATTATACAGCATGATAAAAGGAAAGCTTATGCAGATGTTTCTGATGTATCTGGCTATAATTAGCTACTCAGAAATTCACTGAATTTGTAAAAAAAAATTGCAATAATTTTTGATATAACGCTAGTTCACTACAATAGATTTACCCTAAAATAAAAGAGCCCATCAAAAAAACACAACTCCTACCTGTAACCCAAGAACAAGATACACCTTAATCAGTTATGAAAGATCTTTGAATAAAGTCCATCGTCTACTCTAACAGAACGAAATGCCGTAAGAGTCAAAAAGCATTATGACCCAATTTTTCAGTAGTAAAATCACTTATAAATTTTTCTGGAGAATTAATTTAATTTTGAACATTATCCATAGTAATAGACTGTAGGCCTACCTCACATTCCCTACATTTACATCAGTCTTGTCCTAGTCTGCTTTCGGTGTGGTAAAATATTCTTACATGTTTTGAGGTGAATCAATATCATTATCTCTCCATCTCTACTATTAATTGTGTCGTGAAGTTCACAATAATTTATTATATATTTTGTGATACTTGAACCAGAAAGATAGAGAATTGAATCAAAATGGAGTTGAAATGGGAATGGATTTTCACAATAACTAGAAATTTTAAAAGTGGCCAAATTTGCCTGCAACTTAACCAATTTCCAATTTAAGCTTTCTAAGTCGATGATGTTCCATTCGGTTTATATAAAAGATCGATACCGTTCTCTTTTCAACCATATTCACAAACGATTCATGTGTTGATTCATCACTTACAAAAAAAATTACGAGTTCAATTTGACCTATATTCTGTATAACCCAGTACAATGACCGAGTTTTAAGAAATACCAATTTGAGATTAAATGTTTTCATATAGATTACCACGATCCCTTTGTAGAAAAAGTGTTTGAAGCAGCTGTAGTAGAGGTGCAAAATCGGCGGTCATTATGACCGATATGGCACCACAGGAAAGTATCGTAGCGGTCATAATGACCGATATGGCACTCAAGGTGTTAAATGATCCGGAGTACTCGAGATAGACCTGTTAGCGGGGTGCAGAGAGGTTCTATACAGAACTACCTGCATTTCAGCCACTGGCTAGCCCCGCCATCTAATAATAATAATAAAAAAATATAATAAAGAAACTTAAGATATAACTTTTACTTTTAAATTTGGTTTTGTAGAACTTTAATGATATCTGTAGATAGGAACATATTCATGTTAAAAAAAAATTGGAATTGGATGCAATTTTCAAGGAGTACGTAGAGAGGACAGTGTCCTAGTACACTTGTTGCATTGTATAAGGATAAATAAGATAATCTTTATACTATGCTTGTTGTTATGAATGAAACTTTATTTGAAGTATCTAAAATCCGCGACCTCGGATAAATAAATTGATTCAACAAATCGGTACATTGTAAATAGAATTTCTCCATTATTTACCCGTTATATCACTGTCTAGCACCTTGTAATTTTAATTGTTATTCGTGTAATTTTAATTTCTATCAGTAATAGTGCGTTTTGCAACATTAATCCTTGTTCGAATGCCATCAGCAGCAATAGTCAAAGATGGGAAGCTCACACATTGTGAGAAATTATTTTGCCAATCATTTCACATGCCATTAGAGAAACACGGCTATGTAAACCGTGTTAATTTCTTGAAATTTTCAACACACTTCTCATTGCTAAAGCACCACAAATGAAAATTCAGTACGAATAATTATGGGAATCATGTGGGGAAATTTAGATGTCCGTCATTATATCAGTAGTAATATCACAAGTGTTTGAATTTTCGCGATTAGTCTGTCGATTCTTTTCTGAACGAAACTGAGAAAATACCGCGAGTCCGCAGGGCGAGTTGAACTTAGAAATTAATGAAGAACAAGAAACATTGACATCTAACAAAATACATATTTAAATGAACCAGTAATAACATAATGTACTTACATATTTTTCATTTGTAATTATAAATGGTAGAGTTATTATATACAGGGTGTTTCTTGAGTACGTGTAGAAACTTCAAGAGCATGTTGCTGACGTCGAAATAAGAAAAAAAGGTTCTCATTAACACATGTCCGCAAGTTATTCTTTTCTAAGATACAGAGAGTCAAAGTTTAATTATTATATTTGTTTTTTTGTGAAAACTGTAGTTCACAATGAGCTTATGACATGAGGCATAAGATGTCCGGAGGACTGCTCATTGCTAATATTCTATACAATAGGAAAAGTTTGGTCGAAAATCCATCAGAAAACAACTACTTTCCTGGCTAATGCCACGAGCCACGACGAACATTAAATTACATCTGAAGAAATTTCGACCCAACTTTTCCTATTGTATAGGATATTAGCAATGAGCAGTCCTCCGGACATATTATGCCTCATGTCATAAGCTCATTGTGAACTACAGTTTTCTTCTCCGTTTTATTACGGTCTTGACGATCGTGGTTCATGGGTATTGCTTAGTTGGGTGGCCTGCGCTGGGATGGCGCTCGCAGTTTGAAGTTATCCACTGTGCGGGCGCGATCTCAATTTCGGTCTTTAAATGGGTTTGGTTGTCGATTCATTCGTTGCAGTCATTAGTTATTTATTTATTTATTTATACTGAGTACAAACAGACTAAGTCTAATAATATGTATCAGTTAAAAAATTACAAATATACAGAAACATGCATGGCATTTATCCTAGACACAAACATCTGTAGACAATGTCAAATTATTAAAAAGAATAATAGGTATACCAACATCACAAGGCACTTAATCTAATTACAAATAAGAATACAATCACAGCCATATATAAACAAATTAAAATATTAAGACTAATATACGAACATCATAGAGCACTTAGTCTATCCTGAATGGATCACAAATGGGAGAGTAGTGAGGTCTTCGAGATATTAAGGAAATCAATTTCACAGTTTCTCAATAGATTGTTAACACTGACTAAGCAGTTGTTAATAGGGGCGCTTACATTATGAATTTTGAAGGTATTATTTCTGATTCTCAGTCTTATGTCAGGTACATTGAAGTGAATGTTCATTAGTATATCAGGTAGGTTGATCAAATTTTGCAAAATATCAAAGACGAAAAGAATCTGGATCCTTTCACGTCTTTGGCTCAAAGTCATTATTTCAAAATCTCTTCTTTGGTTTTCATATGATATACGCATTGTGTATATTACATATTTTTTGAAGTGCATGGTTCTTAGAATTTTTTTTTTGAATCTTTTCAAGCATCTCAGAATATGTTATGGTCTCGGGGTTCCAAATGATGCAGCAATATTCCAACTTAGGTCTAACATAGGAGTTGAATAGTATCATGGATGTTTGATATTTAAAATCACGGCTTGATCTCAAGATGAAGCCGAGTGATCTGTAGCACTCAAAGCTAATTCTGCTAATGTGTTCATTAAACGAAAATGTTTTAGTAAAAACAACACCCAGATCCTTGATTCTATCTAGAGTTTCCAGCTCAACATCATTGATGGTATAGTTTCCACGGAGTTCTGTTTTTTTTCTAGTGTATGATACTATTTTACATTTCGACACATTAAGTGATGAGTCATTATCATTACAGTACCTACAGATAGCATCAATTATGCATTGGAACTGTTTTGTGTCCTCTAACGACTGCTAGACCTACCCTATACTAATGAGGGGCAACACCCCGAAATCGATATATAGGTGGTCCGAATGTTTCGATGAACATTCCCATGTAACAAGCAATTGCAGAGATAACCTGGTAGGAACTCTGCACGGAAATTTCATCAGATGTAATTCAATGTTCGTCGTGGCATTAGCCAGGAAAGTAGTTGTTTTCTGATGGATTTTCGACCCAACTTTTCCTATTGTATAGGATATTAGCAATGAGCAGTCCTCCGGACATCTTATGCCTCAAATCCCAAAATATATGTGATATTCGAGTAAAGTTTAGTATCTGGGATGATATTTCAATGACAAAATCAAATTTTGTGTTAATTGTGAAAAAACTAATTTCTTATTTAATTTATTTTAAATAAAAAAATCTTGTCATTCAAAATCACTTGCATGGATTATTTCAAATCTCAATAACTCGAAAACAGTTGCTCGCAGTGACTTGTACCAAGACTATATTTCTTGCACAAACTAAATAATAAATATTCCCAGATACCAAACTTTACCCAAATACCAAAATAGTTTTGAAATTATTCACAAAAAAATAGGAACTGTTCTTCTTATTTTGATGTCACCAATACGTTCCTAAATTTTCTACACGTACTTAAGAAACACCCTGTACAATGCTTTGAGTTTGATTATTTGAACACCCGCTTGCACTTGCAATAGTTGTCATAAGTTGACTGCTATTGATCTCGTTGAAAATATGAACAGGATGTTCATAAAGTCGGTTGTGGAATCATCTGCGACTGAAAGTTGGAATTTTGTCGCTATTTTCCATCGTACCTCTCTTGGAAGGGATTCATGTTTTAAAGAGAAACATTCTCAATTGAAAATTGAATCAATACATGACTCCTCTGGAAATGGAAAAACCCTACGATAAAATTGAAGTAAATTTTTTGTAATATCTAACAGAAAACAACTACTTCCCCGGCTAAAGCCACGCTGGACATTGAACTACATCTGATAGATATTGAGAAAGACCCTATATAACTTGAGAGAAAAAATCTGAAAGTGAAAATTTCCATTTTCATTCAGATAGTTGATTATTTATTAAATGTCCAGTTTCCATTGGAGATTCTTATCTATGAATGAGATAAGGGAGAATGTTATTCAGAAGTATCACTCACAGAAAATCGCTCATTCCATTGATGCGTGAATTGCTATCTTGTAAAGAGAAATATTGTCAATTGACAAATGAACAAAAACATGACTCCTTTGGAAATGGAAAAAAAACCTACGATAAATTTAAGTTACGTTTTTGTAATATCTAACAGAAAACAACTACGTCTCCGGCAAAAGCCACGCTGGACATTGAACTACATGAGATATAGATATTGTCAAAAGGTCCTATATAACTATAAAAATCTGAAAGTGGAAAATTTGCATTTTCATTCAGATAGTTAAAATGAAAAGAAGCTATTTTTTGTAAGATCTAACAGAAAATAACTACTTCCCCGGCAAAAGCCACGCTAGACATTGAACTACATCTGATGGATATTGTGAAAAGAACCTAACTTAAGAAACTAACTAAAGTGGAAATTTGCATTTTCATTCAGATTGTTGATAATTTCTTATGTCCAGTTTCCATTGGAGATTCATATCTATAAATGAGAATGTTATTCAGAAGTATAATTTTTTTGTCTCAAGTTATATAGGGCTTTTTCACAATATCTATCAGATGTAGTTCAATGTCCAGCGTGGCTTTTGCAGGGGGAGTAGTTAGATATTTCAAAAAGATGATTTCAATTCATCGTAGGTTTTTTCCATTTTCCATTTTTCTATTCAATTGAGAATGTTTCTCTTTACAACATGAATCCCTTCCAAGAGAGGTTATCTTGTACGATGGAAAATATCGAGTAAAGTTAATCTTTCAGTCACAGATGATTCCACAACTGACCTTTTCAATAAAATCAACTTGATTGCTATCATTTCTCAAATTTTCAATGAGTTTTTCGCGATGCTGTTTTCTAAGTTGGATGTAAACTCTGAGATGATGTTTGAGTCCATTTACTGATCGTATTTATCCCTAGAGGAATATTTTTGTACCAAACAGTTCAGTGATCACCGGGCTTCCAATATCCATTCATATATTTCTAAATTAAACGGTTTTTGTAAAAACTTGGAAATACTTAAATTTCCTAGTGATTATTAGAGATATCTGAATTATCAGTAAGCTTTTATGGAATTTGGAATTTGGAAGAATCGGCAAGAAACAAATTCTGAAGTATCAAAAACAATTTTTTCTAATAATTTGCGTTTAAGCGTATTGAAATTTTTCATCATGTCCCATTCAGAATTTAAAAATGAACATTACTAAAATTTATTGATAATTTATGGAGAATTTGACATGGTTATTGAAACAGTCTGTGAAACAATTTTACCAGAACATGTTCTAGTAAAATTGTTTCATCCAGGATAATCCTGGTCCTCTTTTTAAACTGTAATTGTTAATAATGTAATAAATTTTTAATAGTTTACATCGTCCTTTGAACGCATGATATTTTTATGGTATTTGGCTCTTGTGTACCAGACGAGTAGCATTCTGCTATAATTTTAATAAATATATGTCTGCATGTAATACAAAATTTCTTACTCCATTTATATTGCTACAAGCACACAGCCTGGTAATTTCACTTCAGCATTTGTTTCTTGTCGATTCTTTCAAAAAAATCCACTGATAATTCAGATATCTCTAATAACCACATGGAAATTTTAGTTTCTACATGAACCGTTTGATTTAGATTTAGGGTTGTAAGCATAAACTCTCTTTATTTTTTGGCACAAAATTCACTGGCGTTGAGAATAAATGGGGTTGCAATTTGCAAACAATGAGTGACACAATTTTCGAGATAGCCAAATTCGGCGCCAATTTCTGAGCATCTCTTTTCCCAGATAACATCGATCTGCCTGTAAAGTAACGGCCGACTATGTAAAATTACGGCACTTGAAAGAAATGCTGCAGGAGTATTTCAGAAGTGACTTTTATAAACCACTATCCAATTTAGTTTTAGCAGTTTGTGGCAAGATACTTGTGAAGCGCTGTGATTTCAAAAATTGTAATAAAAAGATGTTATGAATATAGTGGAAAGTACATAGAAAGTAAATAGTATTTTAGTTAGGAGTATTTCCAGTTTTGCATTTCACTTACACAAATATATAAGTATGTGAATTTAAATTCAAACTATTGTTTATTTTATGGTTATGAATGCTAATTGCAGAAGATAAACGTTTTTATTCTGAAAATTTCAACAAATTGGAAATTAACCCAGCAATATTATAAGATGAAATGTAACTAACCATTTTTTCTGTCAATTCCAATAATTTTTTTTTCATTGTGGAATTTTTGTCATGTGGTAAATTTCAGATTTATTCTGAGATTAAATATTAATAAATAAATATGAGTTGAATTTAACCCAACTTTTTTTTCTCCTTGTGACAATACACATTCAAATACAAATTACATTTTCAATTATTAGAAATGCAGAATTTTTAGATTTTTTTCATTTGGTGTGGTTCGTTTCATTCTGATATTCATTCTATCCAAATGCAAAACAGAACCATTTTTTAGTACAACATAGGAGCGGTTCATTGTGAATTTCAAAATAATAATTCGTAAAATAATGATAATTTTTATCGATATATAATTACACAATATGGTGTATTATTTGATACATTGCTTTAAGTTTTAATAAATATGCGTTATGTTAATTTCAGTTTTTTTTTTCAAGAATATTGGGTTTGAGTACCTGGATTCTAGCTATGGAAACATGTAATAAACACATGTGACTTTTTAGACTCCTCCAGAATGAATTTTAGTAAGAATGAACATATTCATGTCAAAAATTATATACAGGGGGTACATTTTGGCATATTCAAGCTTGATTTCATTTGAACATCATGAATTTGTCGAAATGTGTCCCCGGAATATAATTTTTGACTCGAATTTTTATTTCTCCTGAAAAATTATAATTATGGTGAGGTTTCCGAATTCAGCTATGTGAAATTAAATGCTTTAGAAGTGCAATTTGAATTACAGTCAAATGAAGAAATATTAATGTTTGAAGCATAGTTGACCGCATCAATCGTGCACTGAAATTTGTTGGCGTTGAAGCACTTCTGAGGTACTTTGAATTGCCGGTAGAATGTATCACGGGCGGCTAGCGGCCGCCTGGACACCGGGATGCCGGATAAGCGTTATTTTCTAGTGCCTGACCAGAACTTGAAATGCCGGGGAACGATTGCTATAAAAACGCCGGGCCAACCTTCAATGTTATCTGGATTATTTTTTTTTGAAAAGTTTTCAAAGATTCAAGAAACTCCAGTTCTCATTCAGGAAAATTCGTGCAATTTTTGACGTGACTCTCTTTGTTACCAAAATATTAATATGTTTTTAAAAGGCTACATCTATCAAAAGTTTCAATAAAAGTTCAAATAACTAGAAACTGAAGCGAGCCCTTCAGACATATGATGTTTCCAATTGAAATTCATTTCTAACGATGCAATAAAAACAGGGTGTTCCATTTGAAAAAAAAACAAAGTTGGGGTCCACTTCCGTTATAACCGGAATCAGTAGACCACTGAAAAAATTTTAACGAGCTCCTTGGAAAACTCTCGTATACGAAATTTCAGAAAAATACTCCAGTTAGTTACTAATTAAAGCCTTAAAATTTTGGGAAAAACAACTTTACTGTTTCCGGTCAAAATGTATGTGCTATGTAAAATTTAATTTTTAAATTGAAATTACTAATTTTTTTCAAACGGCACCGTTGTGGCTCGTTGGGTTAGAAAAAAAGGCCATTTTATTACGATTGATTTGATACCGCAGACTTGTAGGTTTCAAACAAAATTCCGTTAATAACTTAAAAAACCACGTTAGGTGTTTCGTAAAATATAACATCTTTTGGTATTAAAACAAGATTTAAAAGCATTGAGTAACCTAAGATAAACACAAAGGTCGACTTATTATTCTAATTCCCGTCTGCAAAAGTAAATCAGGTTTTTATTGTGTAGTTATTCAAAGAACATGTTAATGATCAAATTTATGACACAAGATATGTTATTAGCTTCTGGACTATTGATTTTTTTATCAGTTGTGTTGGTTACAGTTTGCTAGATGTACTCAAATCTTATTTTAATCTCTTAAGATTCTTCATTTTGAAAAAAATTCTAATGTAATCATTTGAAGTTCTTCAACGAGAGTTTGCTTGAAACCTGACAATGTGCATTGTCAAATAATCATAATCAAATGATCTTTTTTCCTAACCCGACGAGCCACCATGTTGCCATTTGAAAAAATATAGTAATAGAAATTTTAAAATGAAATTTTGCCTAGCAAATACATTTTGATCAAAAACAGTGACAGTAAAGTTGTATTATTCTCAACATTTTAGGACTGAAATTAGTGATTTGAAGAAATCCGTTGCACTCTAGAATGTAAACTACATTTCAGAATTAAAAAAAATCGGTTACAAAAAGTGACAACTAGAACATGGTTGTATTCAGTGTGTCATATGGATACAAAAGAAGTGAAAATATACCCGGTATATTTTCTCATTTGAAAATCGAAAGTTAATGTCACTTCTGGTGAAACCAGAAGTTGCATGGAGCTGAGTACTTGTCAAAAGATGCAGTTTTTTGTATTATACAGATCCTTCAAATTTCATTCCATTATCTTCAAAACAAAAGTTATAGAGGCTAGCCAAGTTCCGCGGACACCTGGTACATACTTTGTACATTGAAAACTGGAAACGAATACAGTCATTAAAACCAATTAGAAGCTTGAATCATGCAAAGAATTCAAAATTCCTCGTTAATAACTCATTTCCAGACCAGTTTCATTCACTGTAACATTCGAAAAACCAGAACATAAATCTCCGAACCGGCTGGTAAGTAATTCCGATAATTTGGTGCAATATGGATCTGCCTCTGCCCATAGCGCACAGAGTTTGCATTTTGACATTTCCGATTTTAAAAATTCCCATTGCCGCTGCAAATTGCAACGTCAAGTATTTACTGTAAACGTTCGCTTTCTAATGTTGAAACTTATATTGATGAACTAATATATAATTTGTTAAATTCGTATAGCTGGCTGTATGTATAGCCGGCGAGGATTTGCAAATTCGAATCATTTAATTGCAGGTGGAGATGGTATTCATAAATCTAGGTGGCACAGTTGCATTCAAGGATGTCTCCTAAATCATCCATCAGGCAAGTATGCATCTAACTCTTCATGCTGAGAGAGAAATTATTAATTTCGTTTTAGTCTCAAAAATGCTAAACTTCTGGAGATCTATCCGCAAGTCCTGCTGTCTGCTACAGGGCTCTCATTTATGACGTGGGAAAATTGAACGTTAGATCTGATTGAATGAAGTCTGATCATCCCAAAATACTTTCATTTACAGTATCACCGTGGAAGTCCAAATCATGTGAAGGTGAAGGACTCTGAAGAGGCCATGATTGCAATCATATTAATCGATTCAGAATGGTCGAATTAGTATGTTCTGAAAATTTCAAGTTGATCCGATCAAAACCAATTTTACCCGAAAAAAGTTGGAAGGGGTAGACCCCTAAAAATCACTAAAAATACAAAATTGTCAGATCTATGTGAAATTCGCACCATATTTATTTTATTTATTCATTTATTAATTTATTTATGACCTCAAATACAGTACAAAAAGGATACTGATAACAAGGCCTATACATAAAATCTAATAAATCATATATGTAACATTTTACGCTAATTCCGAAAACAAATGAAATATGAAATTTAGCCAGAAAAGCGCATAAAATGCAGGAAAAAAATTATTTCAACTCGATTCGAATTTTTCAATTCGAGAACGGTTAGAGATAGAGCAATTGTGCGAACGCCAATCGATTCAGAATGGTCGAATTAGTATGTACTGAAAATTTCAAGTTGATTCGATCAAAACCAATTTTTCCCGAAAATACTTGGAAGGAGTAGACCCCTAAAAGTCACTAAAAATACAAAATAGGCAGATCTATGTGAAATTCGCACCATATGTAACATTTCACGCTAATTCCGAAAACAAATGATATGTATATGCTCAGATATGAAATTTAGCCAGAAAAGCACATAAAATGCAGGAAAAAAATCATTTCAACTCGATTCGAATTTTTCAATTCGAGAACGGTTAGAGATAGAGCAATTGTGCGAACTCCAATCGATTCAGAATGGTCGAATTAGAATGTACTGAAAATTTCAAGTTGATTCGATCAAAACCAATTTTTCCCGAAAATACTTGGAAGGGGTAGACCCCTAGAAATCACGAAAAATACAAAATAGGCAGATCCTTGTGAAATTCGCACTATATATGTAACATTTCACGCTAATTCCGAAAACAAATGATCTGTATATACTCAGATGTGAAATTTTGCCAGAAAAGCGAATAAAAGGCAGAAAAAAAAACCATTTCAAGTCGATTCGAAGTTTTCAATTCGAGAACGGTTAGAGATAGAGCAATTGTGCGATAGCCAATCGATTCAGAATGGTCGAATTAGTATGTACTGAAAATTTCAAGTTGATCTGATCAAAACCAATTTTATCCGAAAAAAGTTGGAAGGGGTAGACCCCTAGAAATCACGAAAAATACAAAATAGGCAGATCCTTGTGAAATTCGCACTATATATGTAACATTTCACGGTAATTCCGAAAACAAATGATATGTATATGCTCAGATAATAAATTTAGCCAGAAAAGCGAATAAAAGGAAGAAAAAACCACTTAAAATCACGACAAATACAAAATAGGCAGATCCTTGTGAAATTCGCACTATATATGTAACATTTCACGCTGATTCCGAAAACAAATGATATGTATAAGCTCAGATATGAAATTTAGACAGAAAAGCGAATAAAAGGCAGGAAAATAACATTTCAACTCGATTCAAAGTTTTCAATTCGAGAACGATTAGAGATAGAGCAATTGTGCGAACGCCAATCGATTCAGAATGGTCGACTTAGTATGTACTGAAAATTTCAAGTTGGTCCGATCAAAACCAATTTCATCCGAAAAAAGTTGGAAGGGGTAGACCCCTAGAAATCACGAAAAATACAAAATAGGCAGATCCTTGTGAAAGTCTCACTATATATGTAACATTTCACGCCCATTCCGAAAACAAATGATATGTATATGCTCAGATATGAAATTTAGCCAGAAAAGCGCATAAAATGCAGGAAAAAATCATTTCAACTCGATTCGAATTTTTCAATTCGAGAACGGTCAGAGATAGAGCAATTGTGCGAACGCCAATCGATTCAGAATGGTCGAATTAGTATGTACTGGAAATTTAAAGTTGATCCGATCAAAACCAATTTTTCCCGAAAATATTTGGAAGTGGTAGACCCCTAGAAATCACGAAAAATACAAAATAGGCAGATCCTTGTGAAATTCTCACTATATATGTATCATGTCACGCCAATTCCGAAAACAAATTATATGTATTTGCTCAGATATGAAATTTAGACAGAAAAGCGAATAAAAGGCAGGAAAAAAACCATTTCAAGTCGATTCGAAGTTATCAATTCGAGAACGGTTAGAGATAGAGCAATTGTGCGAACGCCAATCGATTCAGGATGGTCGAATTAGTATGTACTAAAAATTTCAAGTTGATTCGATCAAAACCAATTTCATCCGAAAAAAGTTGGAAGGGGTAGACCCCTAAAAATCACTAAAAATACAAAATAGGCAGATCCTTGTGAAATTCGCACTACATATGTAACATTTCACGCTAATTCCGAAAACAAATGATATGTATAAGCTCAGATATGAAATTTAGCCAGAAAAGCGCATAAAAGGCAGGAAAAAAATCATTTCAACTCGATTCGAATTTTTCAATTCGAGAACGGTTAGAGATAGAGCAATTGTGCGAACTCCAGTCGATTCAGAATGGTCGAAATAGTATGTGCTGGATATTTCAAGTTGATCCGATCAAAACCAACTATTCCCGAAAATAGTTGGAAGGGGTAGACCCCTAAAAATCAATAAAAATACAAAATAGGCAGATCTATGTGAAATTCGCGACATATATGTAACATTTTACGCTAATTCCGAAAACAAATGATATGTATATGCTCAGATATGAAATTTAGCCAGAAAAGCTAATAAAAGGAAGGAAAAACCCCTAAAAATCACGAAAAATACAAAATAGGCAGATCCATGTGAAATTCGCACTATAAATGTAACATTTCACGCTAATTCCGAAAAGAAATGATAAGTATCAGATATGAAATTTTGCCAGAAAAGCAAATAAAAGGCAGGAAAAAAACCATTTCAACTCGATTCGAACTTTTCAATTCGAGAACGGTTAGAGTTAGAGCAATTGTGCGAACGCCAATCGATTCAGAATTGTCGAATTAGTATGTACTGAAAATTTCAAGTTGATCCGATCAAAACCAATTTTATCCTAAAAATCACTAAAAATACAAAATCAGCAGATCTATATGAAATTCGCACTTTATATGTAACATTTCACGCTAATTTCGAAAACAAATGATACGTATATCGCACATGTACTTCAAAAGTGACACAACTCGAATTAGTTCATTTTTCAGAAACCTTAGAAAACTGTTGTCTCCAATGATAATGATTTCACAGATTTTAGAGTATTGACGATAACTTTAAATTATAAAAAGTTTTCTTTGGAGGTAATTTAAAATACTATTGAGGCATGGGTGGAAGAAAGTTCATCGGACATTTTCATTATATTAACTAAAAATCTCAGTTTTTTGAGTTGTGTCACTTTTGAAGAACATGTGCGATATGCTCTGATATGAAATTTTGCCAGAAAAGCGAATAAAAGGCAGGAAAAAAATATTTCATCTCTATTCGAATTTTTCTATCCGAAAACGGTTAGAGATAGAGCAATTTTGCGGACGCCAATGGATTCAGGTCTGATTAGTATAAACTGTGAATTTCAAGACAATCGAAGAATAACAAAATTTACAGAATCACCAAATCTACTTGAAATTTGCACTGTATACGTAAAAATTCACGCTGATTCCGAAAATATATAATTTGTTCATGCTCAGATTTAAAATTTCACCAGAAAAGCGAAGCAAATGTGACAAATTCAAAATTGCAGAGGTTCCTAAAATGTCTATGACAAATTCATTTGAATCGGAATCGATTTGAAATTCGGCGTGCATATACAAAAAAGATTGATTTTCATGAAACCAATCCTGCGAAAATCACAAAAAAATAATTAAGCAGGGTAATAACCCTTTCAACTTGATTCTAATTTGTCAACTCGAGAACGGAAAGGTCGAATTTTACATTAATATAAATTAATTTACTGAGAATTTCAAGTCAATCGAAGAAAAAAAAATCTAAGAAAGTTGTTAAAGTCACGAAAAAAACAAAATCGTCATATCTTCTTGATATTCGCTTGATAGTAGAAGTGAAGATACAATGAAAACCACAGAAAGTTATGGAAAATATTGGATGCAGAGTTACTTCAGTGATTTTTTTTCGCTCTTTTGACTCTTCACTCCTTCCAAGAACATCCCGTCGCATTATATTTGTAGTTGAATTATTTAGCGATAATTCATAACTACAACAAGACCACTGTACCATGAATATAATTACTCGACGTAAATATATGAATACCAACTTTTACTTATTAATCATTTATGGAGTAAAATCGCAATGAAATTGTAATTGTCTCTACGGTTTTTACTCTGCAACTGGCTGGTTCTCTGGTTATTCTACAATCCTCATTACAATGGCATAGTCCTTAATAGAATCACTTGTATTGCCGTGATTGGTACACAGATAAATAGGATACCTTCAATTAAATATATACAGGGTGTCCCAAATTCGAGCCTCATCGTTGGGATCTCGGAAACCAGAAGAGATACGAGGTGGGTTAAATGGAGGCAAAGTTGCGAAATTTGGTGCTCATTGTAACGCCGCTTTCATATTTGAAAAATTCCGAGTACTTCCGAAGATATTTGGAAAAAAACGATTTTTCGCGATTTCATTTTTATTTTTTTGTAACTCTATTTGAATAGATATAACAAAACAAATTTCACATTCTCATTGCTACTTTTTCTGTTCTACAAGATGGTGTTATCAGATTTTCAAACAGACGTTTCGTATTTGAGCTGCCATCATCAACTTTGTTTTTTTAAATACGGCCCTGGATTTTTTATTATAGATTTTAAAAGTTTCTAATGTCCCAAAACAAATGATGTATCGCACTTATTCTAAAAGTTTATATTAATAATAGAGAGACAAAAATTAGATTTTTAATAGAGTTACAGACAAACTTTTTTTGCAATAACGCACTGCATTAAAACTCAAAAACTAACATAAAAGTGGGTGGTTAATAAATAATATAATTGAAGTGTCATCCCTCAAACTCTAGGCCCTAGGCTATATTTACAAAAATAATTGCATTTCATCAAAGTGGCTGTGCATCGTGCATTCTGGCTATCTAGTTCATTTGTTAATGTTTAAATTATCCAATATTTTGACAGTTCACTGTTCGTTCACTAATCGTTAACGCTTATTAAACGAAAATTACTTTTTCTAACGAAGAAAAACGAGACATGATAAGGATTTATTATATTTCGAATCGAAATTCAAAAACGGCTTGTGAGCGCTATTTGTTGGAATATCCAGAAAGACGACAGCCGCATTATAGTTATTTTGCTAATATTGATAATAATTACGGAAATTTTGTTAAGCCAAGGGTTGAATATGGAACACGAATCGATCCAGAAGAGGAACAAATTATCTTGAACACTATAAGTTTGAAAACTGTTACAAAGTAGAAAGTAAAATAAATAATTTAAAATTATTTTTTAATGCCAATAATAATCCTCGAGCTTCAGTTAGAGTTTTCTCAGAAGAAGTAGGATTACCGCGAATGAGAGTTTGGAGAACTTTAAATAAGCGTGGATATAATCCTTAAAAAATCCATATTAGTCAAACACTAAGACCTGGCGATGCTGAGAGACGATTAGAATTTTGTAACTGGTTGCAAAATAAAATTAATGAAAATGATGACTTCCTAAATAAAACTATATGGACAGATGAATGCAGCTTTTCAACAGATGGACATAACGAACACTATTGGTCAATAGAAAACCCAAGGCAGAATCAAGAAGTAAGACCTCAGGGACGACAATCAATTAACGTATGGGTCGGTATATGGCACAATAAAATTATCGGCCCGTTTTTTATTCAAGGAAAATTAAATTCCGATAGATATGCAGAATTAATAAGGACCAATATATTGGATTCCTTGATGGAAGAACCTTTGGGTGTATTACGTCAACTATGGTGGCAACAAGACGGTGCACCACCTCATAATGGGAGATGTGTTAAAAATTTATTAAATGAATTATTCCCTAATAAATGGATTGGAAACCAAGGTCCCGTACGTTGGCCAGCTAGAAGCCCCGACCTAAACCCTCTAGACTACTTTCTTTGGGGATTTCTCAAAAACCGTCTTTATCGAAACACGCCACAAAATCTTGAAGTATTACGACAAGACCTAATAAGGGAGATCAGGGCTATCCCTGCAAGGACCATTCAACGTCCTATCCATAAACTTCACAGATTGACACGAAAATGCATTCAAGCAGGTGGATTACAATTTGAATATTTGCTTTAACTTTCATTGGGTATTCAGTTTTATAGTTTTTGTTTGACTGTTTTTGGAATAATTAAAACATCATGCCTATTGTTGAACATCACACATTGTTTTATTTCAATTTTTAGGAGCTTCTGAGGTCCTTAAAACAATGATGTATCGTTCTTTTTCGAAAAAATTATTTTAACGATGTCCTGCTAAGATCTTACCAAAAATCTTTTCTCTGTCTCTCTCTAACACATGAGTTCTTATGGAGAATGCTATTAATATAAACTTTTCGAATAAGTGCGATTCATTATTTGTTTTGGGACATTAGAAGATTTTAAAATTCATAATAAAAAATCCAGGGCCATATTTAAAAAAACAAAGTTGATGATGGCAGCTGAAATACGAAACGTCTGTTTGAAAATCTGATAACACCATCTTGTAGAACAGAAAAAGTAGCAATGAGAATGTGAAATTTGTTTTGTTATATCTATTCAAATAGAGTCACAAAAAAATGAAAATGAAATCGCGGATAATCGTTTTTTTTCAAAAATCTTCGGAAGTATTCGGAATTTTTCAAATATGAATGCGGCGTTTCAATGAGCACCAAATTGCGCAACTTTGCCTCCATTTAACCGACCTCGTATCTCTTCTTGTTTCCGAGATCCCAATGATGAGGCTCGAATTTGGGACACCCTATACATTCTCTTGGATAGAAAAAAATAACGATTTCTAAATGAAGAATATACTCCCATTTCAAACTGATTTAGATGTTTGCTTTTTACAACAATTCTCTTAACCTTTCGAGGAGTACTGGTTATCAGTGAAAACCACATTACTAATAGCCACCCTTTTATTTTCCTATCGGTTTTACATCGTAGCCATAGTCTTTTTTGTGTTGCCTACGCATCATTTTTAATCTTCTTGCCGATTGCAACGAGTTTTGGTAGTCTTTAGTGACATTTATACGATGTTGAATTGATAACGTTACGAGCCAAAAATTTGGAAATGTTCAACGTGACAAGTTGGGTTATTCCTAAATAAAGACAGGTACTGTTTTGCGTTGTTTCATTCAAAATGAAACAGTTCATTGTAAACAAAAACGTTATAATTTTGAGGTATTATTTCCTAATGGTTAGCAGCAGTAACCACATCCTGCAGGATAATTTGCATATTTTTTGTTTATTTAAGTCTTATGTCAACTGAAGCTTATGTTAATAAATGTTTCTATCTAAAATTTTCATTATGTTTCTCTTTTAAAATTTTCGAATTAATTTCGGCTTCGAAGGGTTAAAATGAAATCAGCAGTGAAAACATTCTACTCTTCACCCAAGAAAACACTTCAGGTCATTGTAGAACAAGCTGTAGAGGTTTTTCCCCCCAAAATAAAAGACGCAAATACTAATTTTTATAAAATAGTTCGTAAATTAAAATACCAGCTTTCGCCCCAGCAAAATCGCTTTCTGGAATTTTTTAAACAAGCAATAGTGAAGGAAATCATACGACCGGATCGGTGCATTTTCGACAGAGAAAAACCGGGAAAGGACCCCGCACATTTATTACGTAAAATGGCTTTCGGCTAATTTTTCTCATATTTTGATATACAGGGTGATTCAAAATTCGATATGGAAATTTCAAGTGCGTATTGTTGGGATCAAAATAAGACTTTTTCTTCAAATCAACATGTGTCCTAAAATGCACCCCCTCCGTGCTGCAGCCCCTGTAAGTTAGGAAAAAAACAAGATTATCTAAAACTGTGACTATAATAACGAATCGAACCTTCTGAAAATTGGCACAACCCTATTTTTTTACGCACTCTGCTCTTTTTTTGCTTCAAAAATTATGTAAACCCAGATTTGGGGGAGTTGGAAGGGGTCCACACTTTTATTGGCCCAATATTTATGTTCGTAAAGGGAAACTCCAAATTCGAATAGCATAATCTTATTGGCCATAAAAAAAACTAAGAATTCGGTCTCTTGCATTTTTGTCGTACAACAACCGTTTGCCGGAAAATCGTAATCAACGAAAGGGGGGTATTTCACAATATCAAACTAACAAAACATGTATTAGCTAATTTATTCAAAATTCGATGTGAATATTTCAAAAACGTTTTGTTGGGATCAAAATAAGACTTTTTCTTCAAATCAACATGTGTCCTGAAATGCACCCCCTCCGAGCTACAGTTATAGTTAATCTCGTTTTTTTTTCCTAAATTACAGGGGCTGTAGCTCGGAGGGGGTGCATTTTAGGACACATGTTGATTTGAAGAAAAAGTCTTATTTTGATCCCAACAATACGCCCTTGAAATGTTTACATCGAATTTTGAATCACCCTGTATTGTAGATCTTGGCATTCTCGTTACGTAGTCCAATTTACAGATCGATTCTATGACAAGTTTTCCAGGTACAGGGTGTCAAAAATTCGATTTTCGCTATTTTGGGTATTATGCATCGATTTGATTTTTGTGCTATAATTCGAAATTGAACTGTCTTAGAAATTAACTTAATATATTTAAGTTGTAGCTCATGAGTTCCTCCATATGAATGAAAAATAATATCTAACAAAGGGTGTTGCATTACAGCATGACACGACAATGTTCATAGAAATAGATAAAAATCAATACCATAATCGTTTCGATTTTCACTCAATCCGTTAAAATTAGAAAACAAACGGCTAGAATTTGACAATTTTTTTATAAAGTATGGGCCTTGATCAACTACATGAGGATTCATATGATTGCTTGTCCAACAGTATATAGTTTTCCAGGTACAGGGTGACGATTTGAATGCTTTCAAATGCTACAGCTCATGAATAAAATTATATCATTACAAATTGTCCTAGGATAGGAAAGTTAAACTGACTCATATCAAACAGAATACAATTTGTACGGTTCAACAATGTATCTTCTTTCGAATTCACCGCTACCTCAGGCGTTCCTCAAGGATCGATTTTGGGGCCTCTCCTCTTCGTGTTATTTGTTAATAACGTCTCCCAGTATATTGAGAATTCTCAATTTCTCCTATATGCCGATGACCTCAAGCTGTTCAGAAGGATCAAAAGCGAGAAAGACTCTGTTAAGCTTCAAGATGACCTCGATAATCTATACTTTTCAGTATCTGAGTTATCTCTCAACGAAGCTAAATGCAAAATAATGAGTTTCACACGAAAGAGGTCACCCACTGTCGATGACTATTACATTAATGGCACCAGTCTGCAGAGAATCGATGAGATGAAAGATCTTGGTATCTTTTATTTTACAAAAATGGCCGCGAATGGATCAGACACGATTGATGCGTCTGTCTCCAAAAGCTGTAAAAAGTGTAAAAGAATTGCTCATAGTGGTCCAAAGTGCTCCTTATGTGGTACAGTATCTCATAATAGTTGTGTTTCGTACCTGAAAAATGGGAAATTTCTGGATGACAACACCTTCATTTGTTGTGAAGTGGAATCTAAGTGTGACGATGACCCCGACATCACCTTTAGCAGTGCCAATGACGGAGATTACAGTGAGATTTATTATTTGAAAGAAATAATTAGTCAAAAGGACCTGATTATTAAAACTCAAGTAGATGTTATATGTTCATTGAAGGAACAAATTCAATTAATAAGTAAATTACAACAGGAGAGTTCAAGGCATCCTAAAAAGCATAACAATAATGAATGCAATAGAGATGACACCACTCCATCTACATCGAACAGTGAAATCCATAATTTCTGGAAAACACGTAGTAAATCCACCTCGAAATCCACTTTTCTCCTGAAATCGACAATTCAGTGACCGCTTCCGAACCTACTAAACTAGTAGTGAAGCAAAAAACGAAGCAAAATCGTGCTGTATCCAAAGAAAAGAGAAGCGATGATAAAAACACTAATGAAATTAAACAGACAATTATTAGCGGTGTTGCCGTTTCGAATGCAATTTCCCATGCTATCAGTCAGGTGAAGTGTGATGAACTGATAAACGCCTCGAACGTTCCGTTTACAGAAATCAGATATAAGAAAAAGAGGAGACTGAACAAACCTACCATCATAGGCAAAAATGAAACCATCACGTCGAAATTGGCACCTAGTAAAGCATTTCTCCATGTGTTTAAACTCCATCCAGAGTTTACAAGTGAGGAGCTATCCACAATTTTGGTGCCAGTTTTTGCTGAAGTGGTATGCGAAAAAATAAATTCAAAATATCCACAATATTACTCATCTTTCAAAATCACGATTGATGCATCCAACAGGGAAGCAGCCTGGAACCCAGACATTTGGCCCAGAGGAGCTATGGTAAACCAGTTTTTTCACGCCAGACAGAAAAGAGTCCAGGTGACATAGTAAATTCCATATCATCTGATAATATCAAAAATTCGTCTTCTGAAACTGACCTTGGTCTGGTGAGCATTTTTCATGTCAACGTACAGTGTCTGTCTAATAAAATAGACATGCTAGAGCTCTTTATTTGGACAAACAAAAATCTGATATAATATGTATCTCTGAACATTGGCTAGACAGCACTGTCATAAATTCTGTGAAGTTGCCAGGATATAGCCTTGCCACCTCTTTCTGTAGAGCACAGAGAATCCATGGTGGTGTGGCTATTTTCACAAATGATAAATTGGAATACAAACCAATTTCATTAGTAGAATTCTCTAGAGACATTGATGGCGAGTTTTGCGCTATTGAACTGGTAAAATCTAAAACCGTCATCATCACTTTATATAGATCAACAAATGGAAACATTGATACTTTTTTAGAACTATTAGAAAAACTGTTATCATATTCTACGAATAATTTCAGAAAAGTGATATTACTTGGCGATTTTAATGTAAACTTTCGAAAAATTTCACCTGATCTTACCGAACTAGCTAGCCTTGTTGCTTCCTTTGGTCTTGACGTAACAATTTCAGACTATACGAGGGTTACCCCACAGTCATCTACTTGCATTGATAATATCTTAACAAACCTTATTGAAACTAGTTATGTAACTCAAGTACTTGATGCTTGCATAGCTGATCATCGAGCTCAGATTATGACTTTGAAACTTGAGAAAAATAGCACTTCTAATGTTTGGCGTAGAATTATTTCTTCTCGTGGCATCGAAAAACTGAAAACTTCTCTAGAAGATTTAGACTGGTTGATTTATGACAATCCATCAAATAATTCTGATTTCCTTGCGAATTTTTTGGTAACAAACTTTGAATCCCTCATAAAACAACATTTTCCGCTTAGAAAATGTCACTCAAATAACAACACACAACCTATTGATTGGTTTAACAATAATTTGAGAAGTATGAGAGATACATTATCATGTATTAAAACGATTTCTGATTCAACTAGGGATCCACGTGATCTGAAAGTTTACAACATTTTAAAAAAACAATATAAATGCAAAATAATTGAAAAGAAAAAATATACCTACTATTGTTATATTTCAAATTCTGATAATAAGGTTCGTGATAGTTGGCGATTGGTGAATTATGAAAGGAACAAACATACTTCCAAAAGATCTGTTCACGACATTGAAAATTCTGATTTCAGCAACTTTTTCGCCTCAATTGCAGAAGAATTAATTAAGACACTGCCCAAAGATTTATCGGATACAAATGCAATCACTTATATGAAACACATCTCTACTCCTTGCAAATCATTTTTCATAGAGCCGATCACTGAAAATGAAGTCATTGAAGCTATCGCTAAATTGAAAAACTCCGCTTGCACTGACGTGTACAATATAAATAGTAAAATTGTGAAAAACTTGACAGATATTTTAGTTCGCCCACTGACAGTACTTTTCAATTCATGTATACGTGACGGGAACTTTCCTGATGCTTTCAAGTTAACAAAAGTCATACCTCTCTTCAAGAAAGGCGACGTTGCCAAAATCGACAATTACCGTCCAATTTCAATAATCCCTATTTTCTCAAAACTTTTTGAAATAATTTTAAAATCAAGACTTATGATATATATGGAATCCAATAATTTCATTGAACAATGCCAATTTGGGTTCAGAAAAAAATGTAGTACAACCCAGGCAGTGTTCAGGATAGTGAGTGACATAGTGGAAGGTCTGGAGAGTGGCAAAAGTGTATCAGTTACATTATGTGATCTCTCCAAGGCCTTCGACTGTGTCTCTCACGAAATACTGGTCGAAAAGCTGACGTTTTTTGGAATCAGGGGTTTGCCGCTCGACTTCTTCAGATCATATTTGAGTGATCGAAAACAATGTGTGAGCATCAATAATTCATCATCTGATTATAGAGCTATCATGCATGGAGTACCGCAAGGCTCTGTGTTAGGACCTCTCTTATTCATTATTTATGTGAATGACTTGTTTCACAATATGTATCCGAAGACTTGCGTTGCTTTTGCGGATGACACATCTTTGGTTGATGCTAGCACGAATATAGAAGATTTGAAGATAAACAGTCTTATAACTACTACTCGAGCTAGAAAATGGTTTACTTCCAATAATTTGAAACTTAATGACGATAAAACACAGAATCTCATCATCTCAACGAACAATAACATTGCTCAAGGTCATAGTGTGAAGCTGCTTGGATTAGTCATCGATGATAAACTAAATTGGTCCTGCCATGTCCAACAACTATGCCGAAAACTCTCAAGCTCCATATTCGTGCTACGCAATTTGAGTAAACAGTTATCCATAGAAACTATGAGATCATGTTATTTCGCTTTGTTTCATTCTCATCTCAGTTACGGTACGTTGCTGTGGGGTAACTCTTGTCATGCTAACATTATTTTCCGTTTGCAAAAATGAGCTATCAGGATCGTAGCCGGTGCTGGTTTCAGAGACCACTGTAAAGAAATTTTCAAAACTTTAAATATAATGCCCCTTCCATCATTATATATTTTTGTTTCATTAATAGAAATCAATAAAAACAAAGCTAACCTAGAGACCAATGCAGATGTCCATAACTATTTGACAAGTAATGCTGATCATTTGAGATTACCTCAATACAGGCTCACAAAATCGACAAAAAATTCTCTAGATCTGAATTTATTCAATTTCTTACCTAGAAGTATCAAATCATTGAATAATATTGGAAAATTCAAATCCACAATCAAAAGGCATATTTCATCTCATTGTTTTTATACAGTTGAAGAATATTTTCACACACCATTTTTTGAAGTTGAGTGACAAAATTTTCAAGGAAACTGCTATGTCACCGATGACCATTAATCGAAAGCAATTTCAAGGTTTAAAAATACTGGGTTGCCCAACGGTTTAAAATTTTATATATTTCCTGATTTTACATTTTGTAAACTTTGAATTTGCATATATACTGTAGCTATATATTTTATATTTCAATTATTTTTATATTTTATATATTTTTAAATTTTTTATGTGACCTGCTGTTTTTATTGTCAAAGTTGACAAAAATATTTTTTCTGAAACAATTAATGTTTGTCCAACGATTTCAAATTTTATGTATTTTAAATATTTTAAGTATCTCTATATATTTTATGTATTTCTCCACTCTATATTTTGTAAACCTTGAGTGTACACATATACTGTGGTATAAGTATTGACTTGCCGAAAACAATATTTTTTGTAACTTGGTTAAATAAAGATTCTATTCTATTCTATTCTATTCTATTTTTCTCTGGTGTGTTCAATTTCTCTAGACATATTGAATACTTAGTGTCTGAATGTTCTAGGAAATTGAGCTTTGTTTTGACATCTAGCCGTGGATTCAGTCACGATACTTGTTCAATACTTTTCAATTCCATAGTTCGATCTAAACTAGAATATAGATGTGTCATTTGGAATCCAAAGACTAGTTTATATTCCGTATGATAGAAAAATCCAAAAACGATTACTGAGAACTCTTTCCTTCAGGAAACACAAGGTCTGGCCCTTATTTATATCTTACTCTAGCCATCTATTAGAATTTAATGTCCAACCATTGAAAGATCGACGTGAGTCCTCGGAAGTAATTTTCGTTTTTAACGTTCTTAGAACATTGAAAGCACCTGAAATTCTCCAAACCATTGATTTTATCGTACCTGACATAAGACTTAGAAGAAGAGACTTTCGTGTCTCGAACAGTTTGTCTCCTATTCTACAATGCCCAGAGACCGTTAACGAAATGGTGAAAGACTGTGATCTGGATATATTCAATATTACAGAGGGACAACTCCTTCGAATGCTCAAACGTACCTGTATCTTCTCTGGCATATTTAATTTTATTGTTCTTAACTGATTTATGGTATTCTTAACTATATTATTTTATCTCTATCTGTAGTATTGTATTTTTATTGTATCTTTTACGTTATAATTGTATTTTTTAAATGTACCATTGTATTCAATGAATTTTATGTATTAAGAAATTCTCAACAACTGTGTAACGTGTAAGTGGAAATCATTCTGTTTGTTGCTCAGTATAAATAAATTTCTATTCTATTTCTATTCTAATACCCAAAATAGCGAAAATCGAATTTTTGACACCCTGTACCTCGAAAACTGGTCATAGGATCGATCTGTAAATTGGAATACGTAATGAGGCTGTCAAGATCTACAATATATCAAAATTTGAGCAAAATTAGCCGAAAGCCATTTTACGTACTAAATCTGCGGGGTCCTTATGAATTTTTGAAAAATCCATTTTTATAGGTTTTATATCACAAAAGTTCTATGGACTGTAAAACGATTGCTCCAATACCTTTAGAGAAATTCGCATAAAAACAAAAAAGTTGTAATTTTTTCACTATTTCTTGTTTAAAAAATTCCACAAAGCGAATTTACTACGGCGAAAACCGGGATTTTTATTTACGAAATATTTTATAAAACGTAGTATAGACCGTTTGCTTCTTTTATTCTTTGTGAAAAGAGCCTCTTATTTTTGTCTACAGCTTGGCCTATTTATTTATTATTATAACTTTAAAGTGTTTATTTAAAAACAAACGATAGTAAAAATAGGTCTTAAATTTTGAAGTGGTGAAAGTAAAGGTTTAAATATTACCACAATGAACTAAAATTTCCCCTCTTTTGCGTGATAACTCAATAAGAACTCTAACTCCATATTGGCATTTTTGACGGAATTTAAAAGGTTATTATTATTAGTACAGTATTGTGAATCGATAGAAAGTAATTTTCATAATGCTTACACCACATAACATAAAATTGTAATGTAATATGGGTGGGTACGATTCGATTTCGTCAATATTTGCTGTGAATCTTCATTGTAATTAGCACTATTTTGGTGGTAATTAGCAGGACAAGGCTGCTATTATTAGATACTTGAAATTATACAGAAAGAGTCAAAAAATCATTGCAACTGATTCCTCTCAATGCTAATATTCGTCGTAAAAACGCTATATAATTTCTAATAACCATCATATTTTAATTTGTTCATCAAATATTATGACGTTGGGAAATTTTATTTGGTAACCTTTGAGAGGTTCCATGCTTTGTTACAGGTTTCGTTCACCGTTAGGTGATATTACATTCAGAAATAATAATTTATGAAGCGTTTTTATTGTCGTCTTCAGTTGGTCGCAGCTACAAATTAATGAAGTTCATGGAACTAATTATATCAATTATATTCCTGTTACTTTTTTATTATAAATAATAATCGGAAAATATCGCAAGCATCAAGGAAATTGTTTTATTTTTTGAGCTTGTTAGCTTCGGAAAAAACCTCTCTGGGGGTTCACAATTTGTTGATGTTTTGATTATATAATCATTGCCATTTATAATTATTTTATTAGAAACGGAATTTGCAAATAAACGCTTGAGTTGACGGTACTTTTTCACGTAGATGTTTATTCATAGGCCAAGATATTAACATGTGGTTCAACTATGCGCTAAATAGTTTCTGTCCGATGTGTAGTTTTTGTACAATCGCATTATGAACAATTTAATAGAATATCTTTCTTAAGCGCCGATTTGAGGGAAATGTAAGATTTAAAAATATAACAGACAATGAAAGGGTAAATGGTTTCACAGTATATACTTTTGGTATATCTATCATTCTACTCTATCCACATGATATTCATTCAAACTATGATAGACTCTATTGGAAAGAACTTTTTTAACTGCTTTTCTGAAGCTGAGGTTGGACGATACATCTTTAATATTATTCGGAAAGTGGTTGTACGTTTTGCAGCCGTTATATACATCGTGTCTCACGGTCGATGGTAGGTTAGACGTTTATGGTAAACGCAAAGCAGGATTTCCCTGAAAATTTCACATCTTACATTTTGTTACCTGATCTATCGATCTAAAATATTTTCAGCTTTGCGGCGTTGCCACGTCTATCAAAAAAAACTAGCAACTTTATTTTTTTAAATAGAACACCCCGTATATTAACTCATTTTTTGAATCGCTCTTTCATTATAATACTTTTTTGTTAATAACGTCCTATACCTATCTCTATCTGTTTTCGAAATAAAAAATAATTTGTGTTAAATATGGTCCAAAACATAGCCCTAATTGAACTTTAGTACATCAGTACTCTCAATTCATGAAAAGTTGATATTTTGATTATAGGTTGGACAAATTCGAAGTATTTACTTAACACCAAGAAATCGACTCCATATCATACAGGGCGTGCTAAAATTACTGTTATTTACATAATGCATAAAAGTGGTCAAAAGTTCATTTTTTCAAATGAAACCCCCTGTATATTACTCGATAAATTGAAAGATGATGAAAAATGCTTCAAGATGATATATCATGTCCCTATACCTAAATCATCAAATTTTCTTAATAAAATTGCTTTTTAAGAATTTGGTTTAAGGTAACAGCGGGTTTGTCAAGCTTATAACAGTTTGGTAACTTTTATAAGTAATTTACGAATAGTTATCGACGGTGTTTCAAATTATCTTCCAAAGTGAATGCAAATATCGATTATTCAAACAAAGTTCTTATGAAATTATTTATTATACACGGACAGTGTGATCAAATCATTGCCAGAACTTGCAGAAATTTCAACCAAATGTATCCTGAATTAACACCAATGAACGAGAGGAAGTATGTAAGATTGCAAAATAATTTTCTTAACTATGGCTGAAAGTTTCCAGGGAACAACTGTCCAAAAACCAGGCATTTCTAGGTAAAAAGTACGATTTTCTGGAATATAACATGTGAAAGTACAGAAAAAAACAGAATTAGGAGGATTAAAAATAACAAAATTGTAAACAAAATATCACATTTTTACAATAAATGATGGAAATGATGTCCATTACATTCTAAACATTTTAAAACATTCTTTTGTACGCGACTTGTCGTTGCTTTTTCAATTTCATGGGGATCTAGATCTTCAATACACCGCACTATTCGCCGTCGCAGTTCTTCTTTGGTAGGCACTGGAGAACTGTACACCCTTTCTTTTAAAACACCCCATAAAAAAAAGTCAAGTGGCGTGAGATCGGGTGATCTCGGTGGCCAATCCCACGGCCCTAAACGCCTAAACCAACGATCGTCAAACATTTGGTGAAGTTTCCTGGAAACTTCCTGAGTGCAATGAGCTGGCGCTCCGTCCAGTTGAAACCACGATTTCCTAGATTCTTCTAAAGGCAAGTTTTCAAGGAAATCGGTAACAGTCGACCTTAAAATATGAAGATATCTCTCTGCATTCAGTGTGTCTTCATAAATAAAAAAGCTAATTTTATTTTTCTTCAAAATACAAAACACATTCAGGGAAAATTTTTCTAGAAAACCCATTTCTTTTGTCACATGAGGATTATGATCAGCCCAAAAATGTTTATTCCTTCTATTAAAAATGATTCCTCGTAAATTTTGATTCGTCGCTCCAAATTATTTTTGACAAAAATTCCCGATCTTCCTGTATATGTCTTAGAAGGGATTCGCAAAAATGCACTCTGCGTTCAAAGTCTTCTACTTTGAGAGCTTGAACTTTGGTAAATTTATACGGATGCATTTCGTGATTTTCCAAAATTCGTTGTACTGAAGCATGTGATACACCCAAATCTTTTTCTGCACTGCGAACGGAAGCTTCTAGATATGCATAAAAATATGCCAAGACGTTAACAGTATTTTCCTCATTTAAAGTAACAGGTTTTGGTAATGTTGAAGGCGCTTTTAACTTTGAGCCATAGTTAAGGAAATTATTTTGTAATCTTACAAACTTCCTCTCGTTCATTGGTGTTAATTCAGGATATATTTGGTTGAATTTTCTGCAAGTTCTGGCAATGATTTGATCACACTGCCCGTGTATAATACATAATTTCATAAGAACTTTGTTTGAATAGTCAATAGCATTCATTTTTGGCGATTTTTTAAAACACCGTCAATAACCATTAGTTAATTACTTATAAAAGTCACCAAGCTGTCATAAGCTTGACACGGCCACCTAAAATCAAATTCTTTAAATATTTTATACAACTGTCCGAACTGTCATTAAAAATCTCTTTAATAGAAACAATCAGAACATCTACTTAGAAAGAATTATTTAGAAAAGTTCACACATGTATTTGGCAGATTGTGCAATTGGTAATATTTATTCCCTGTGAAGTAACTGACGAAGTACCTACTATTCAATTCAACTGTAGAAAGTCCTTTATGAATAACCAATAATAACATTTAAATAAACATGTGCGCTGGTGTATGTAGTTGAAGCATCTGCCTTGTAATCCAAAGATCGTGTGTTCGAATCCCATGGACCTCATTCATTTTTTTGTTTTTTTTTTATTACTAGCTGTAACTGTTGTACACAAAAATGTGTATGATACATGGATTTGCTCCACTCGCTGACGTTCGTTTCGCAATATTCCCCACTCACAAAATAAAATGCCACTTCCATCACTTATAGGTATCATAAATAACTATTTTTCCACAAAAATGGCTTTATTAAGAAAAGTTGATGATTTAGGTATAGGGACATGATATATCATCTTGAAGCATTTTTCATCATCTTTTAATTTATCGAGTAATATACAGGGGGTTTCATTTGAGAAAATGAACTTTTGACCACTTTTATGCATTATGGAAATAACAGTAATTTTAGCACGCCCTGTATGATATGGAGTCGATTTCTTGATGTTAAGTAAATACTTCGAATTTGTCCAACCTATAATCAAAATATCAACTTTTCATGAATTGAGAGTACTGATGTACTAAAGTTCAATTAGGGCTATGTTTTGGACCATATTTAACACAAATTATTTTTTATTTCGAAAACAGATAGAGCGATTCAAAAAATGAGTTAATATACGGGGTGTTCTATTTAAAAAAATAAAGTTACTAGTTTTTTTGATAGACGTGGCAACGCCGCAAAGCTGAAAATATTTTAGATCGATAGATCAGGTAACAAAATGTAAGATGTGAAATTTTCAGGGAAATCCTGCTTTGCGTTTACCATAAACGTCTAACCTACCATCGACCGTGAGACACGCTGTATAATAGTGGAAGATGATAATGGTAGCTTGAGATGATTACTTTGACGGGTGGCGTACCTACTCTCTGCAATGAAATTTTGTTTGTGTTTATTTATGAGAAACACTGTTTCAAGTATGAATATTGACACAACCGTGGGTATTTTGTGCTGCTTGAAATAAGGTCTACACGAATGGCGAAATTTCAGTTTACAGAGGTATCTCAAGGCTCGTTTTTGTAAAACAAGAACACTCTGAAGAACATTACCATTGCACACCCCCCAGAATGGGATACCATATCGCAAATGTGACTCTACCAAGGAGTAGTATACTGTCTTTGCGATTGAGTATCCTAGTTCATTTGAAGCAATTTTCACAGCATAACAACCAGAGGACAATTTTTTATTCAAGTTTTTTACATGCTCATTGAATTCAAGACCGTTGTCAATGTATAGACCTAGAAAGTTTGAAAACACACCGTTTTCAATAATCTGATCATTTAAAACAATATCAGCCACTACACATTTGAAAGACACTATCTTGGTTTTCGATATATTGAGGGATAAAAGGTTCGAGTCGCACCACTCTTTGACTTTTATTATATCTGAATTAATGATTTGATGAAGATCAGCTTCCTTACCTTTATGCCATAGTATGGTGGTATCATCGGTGAACAGGGTGACATTGCCTGAAATGTCTAGCGTTGTCAGGTCGTTAACATACAGTAAGAACAAAATTGGACCTAAGACCGATCCTTGTGGAACACCAAATTGTATATTACCCAGACCTGAAATTGATTTGGTCTCGCTTTATCTCGAAAGCCGTAACGATAAAGTTTCCGCAGCAGTATCCCATGATTCACACAGTCAAAAGCCTTCAATAAATCACAAAATACAGCCGCGGCAACTCCACCACCATTGATTCCATTATAAAGTTCACATAACAGTGAAAATATTGCGTCATTGGTGCTCTCATTGCACTGAAATCACTGTTTGATGCTCAATATATCATACGCCTGCAAATGGTCAAAGATTCTATTAACCAGTCTTTCGATGATTTTTGCTTAAGTGGGAATGAGAGAAATGGGCCTGAAATTCATGGGAGAGTTCACTTCACCACCTTTAAAGATCGGTATAACAATAGAGGTTTTGAGAAATGATGGAAATATGCCTTCTTTGAAGGATTCATTTATCAGATATACTAGTTGATTCAGGGCATTATTTGGAAGATATTCAAAAATCTTAACTGAAATGTCATCAATTCCAGTTGCAGTTTTATTTTTAATATCATGTAACGTTTCTTTCAATTCATCAATGTTGTGTCGTACAAAATTAAGTTTTCATTAACACTCACGTTTGCTAAATTTATTAGTGGATCATAGGCTACAGTTATATTTTTTGTCAATTCATCTGCAACTGAACAATATTGTACTCATTTAAAGAGTCTGGATTCATTTAAAGAGTCTGGATTCATCTCCGGGTCTATCTTCTTTTTGAAGTTCTTTCCTAAAAGATCATTTACTATCATCCAACTCTCCTTTGATTTGTTGGTGGCACCATAAATGCGATCTTTATAATAATTTTCCTTTGCTAACTTTATCATCTTTCGATAAACCGATCTGTAATTAGTGAAGTAGTTAGTTAGTCTACAAAAGTTCCTTTGACGATTCCTTCAATAATCTTTGAGATATTTCCAAAAAACCAAAAAAAGTTGTAAATTTTTTCACCATTGCTTGTTTTTGCTAGGGCGTAAATTGGGGTTTTCATTAACGAACTATCATATAGAAATTAGTATTGGCCATTTGCACCTTTTATTTTGTAGAGGATAAAACCTCTTAGTCCGGGAGCCAGTGACAGATTTCCATGACCAAGTTCCTCTCAAGCGAAAATTAGTGGAATGCATCAGAGAGTTATATTATAAAGCTTCGTGACCGTCAGCTGCGGTTCCGTGGGGGGGATGAGCGGTGGTAGCCTCCCACGCATAAAGAAAAAGAAATGTATTCAATATTGTTTTCCTACCTGAAAACATGTTAAATTATCGCTGAAGCAATATCTTGAAGAAAGAAAAAATCAGCTGACTATAGCATGTATATTATAAAGCTTCGTGAACGGCAGCTGCGGTTCCGTGGGGGGGATGAGCGGTGGTAGCCTCCCACGCATAAAGAAAAAGAAATGTATTCAATATTGTTTTCCTACCTGAAAACATGTTAAATTATCGCTAAAGCAATATCTTGAAGAAAGAAAAAATCAGCTGACTATAGCATGTATATTATAAAGCTTCGTGAACGGCAGCTGCGGTTCCGTGGGGAGGATGAGCGGTGGTAGCCTCCCACGCACAAAGAAAAAGAAATGTATTCAATTTTGTTTTCCTACCTGAAATAATAATAATAATAGTTTATTCCTGTACAATACTTTTCTACATCATAATTAAAACCATATCAGTTAAAAATGATTGTGCAAAAACAAACGAATACCCACAAAAGTTTCCTTGCTCGTGGGTCTCATTGTCCTTATGCAATAAAGTTTAACCTTCATTTATGGTTTGTATAAGTCTACCAGTAAAAATATAAAAAGAGTTTACGATGTAACAATAACAAATGTTTATATGTATATAAAAAGTGATAAATGTGTAAACAAGAGATTTTTTTTTAAATTTGAACAGAGAAGTTAATTTGTACATTTAAGAAAGTCTACCAGTAAAAACATCAAAAAGAAAAGTTTACTATGCAACAACAACAAACAAATATAAAAAAAAGTTGATAAAAACATATAAACATGAGCATTTTAAAATTTATATACTAGAACTATTTTGTAATTTTATGATAGTATACCAATAAAAACATCAAAATAAGTTTATCATAAAACAAAATACATAAAGTTTATGAACTAACATTTATGAGAGCATGAATATCAGTTCTTGAATAACTTAGCAGCGATTTGGTGAGTCCAGCTTTGAATTGTTTAAGGGTGTGCTTTTCTTTAAGTTCAGGTGGGATATGATTCACTACATGTGGAGTAATAAATGTATAACAACGCTGTCCAATTACCTTTTGTTTTCTGGGAACAACTGCTTGTTCTCTATGGCGTGTATAAATGCCATGTCCATTTTGTTGAACCGTCTCTTTATTTTTGTACCACTTAATTGCTATTTGTTTATAGTATAGTTGTCTAGCGTCAAGGATTCTACTTTAAATAAAAGGTCGGTGGAATACAAGAAAGTTTTGTTGAAAATAATTTTTATGATCCATTTTTGAGTTTTTTCTAAGATATCCAAGTGACTTTTCAGAAGTCCACCCCAAGCAATTATTCCGTAGTTTAAATGCGGTTCTACTAAAGCTGTGTATAGCATTTTCAGTTTATTTAGGTTAAGTAGTTTTTTGTATGTCTTAAATTTAAATATTAGGAATCGGAGTTTTTTATTCAATAACTTTATATGTTCATCCCATTTTAAATGTGAATCTAATATCACTCCAAGATATTTTGTTGATGAATTTATTTTAATTTCCTGATTTCCAACGTTAATTTTAAAATTTGGCAGTGTTGATTTGTTACAGGTGAAAGGCATAAAAACTGTTTTATCCCAATTTATGGATAGTTTTTTGGAAGCAAAAAATTCCGAAAATTTATTGAAATCTTTCTCAGCGTTCTTCTTGAAAACATGTTAAATTATCGCTAAAGCAATATCTTGAAGAAAGAAAAAATCAGCTGACTATAGCATGGTGTATTTATTATACGACAGCTGGTTGGTCGAACACAAAAAAAATTGTACCTTCTATGATTTCCTCTCAAATAAAATTTTACCTTATATTCGGATTTCGTCAATTTTACATGTTTCCGGGAAGGAGGACATAATTGAATATATTTTTTTTCTTCGTGCGTAGGAAGCTACTGTGCTGATCATCATCCCCCCCCCCCCCCACCAACGGAATAGCAGCTGACGTTCACGAATCTTTATAATACGACTCTCTGATGCATTCCACTAAATATCGCTTGAGAGGAAATGACTGACCAAATCTTTACCGGGCTCCTGGACTATATATGGCTTGGTCTAATCTCTTTCATCCTGTTAATAATTTAGTGTTATTTAACTCGTTTCAATACAAACTGGGTATTATCACCAATAAAGAATTATTATTATTATTATACTCGACCTTATTATCGAAGGAAGTCCCATTATAGACAAATTCCGTACGTATATTGTGCTCAGGCTTTCTATTCAAAACATATTCAGGGTTAATGGTCTCTTTATCATCAGTACGAAATCTGCGTGCTAAATTTTTGATTTGCCGGAATGTCATATTTTTACATGTGAAATAATAAACTCCATCACAGCGGCAGCGGATTGTGTCATATTCAGATTGCAATGCCATACAAACAAAATGGAAAGTGTTACACGTATGCATAGCAGAACAGATCTAACGAAATAGTAGTCCAGTTAATTCAGTTCGTTTTAGGAAGATTTTCACGACCTGATCATAATCAAATTGTTATTGTTTTTGCCGTCAACAAGCTGCACTCTTAGGCGCATCCCTCAGAAGTCTTCGAGAGACTTGTGTGTGCTAGGGGAACGTAGCCCTTACATTTTAACGTGTGATGCCATGCTCTGGGTGAACCCATGCAGCTGATGGGCTAAGAAGCGAATGCTTTACCTACGCGCATCCACGTCCCTATAAATTAGGTTGTGTTACAATGAGCAAGGTAATAATAATAATAGTATTCTGAAATAACTACTAAGAAATATTAAATGGAGTAAAATTTATTATGAGCAACTTCAAATCGTAAATATGTAAACAATTTCTAAGTAAAAATAAATCTAAAAATAATAAATCTATCATTCTTTTATTCGATGATTATCTCAAGCAATCGTAAGATTCTTTATATACAGTATCTTTCAAACAGTTAAGAGCATATGGACTACTTCTTGCAGTCGGAGTTAGAAAAATTTATTGTTGCTTTACAAAATATATCAGAATGAATAAAGACATTTGGAATATTCTTAAATTAGGACCATTTATTTCAGGAGAATAACTGTACAATAATAATAATGTTTATTGACAACAACAAATCAAAAGATTACAAAAGCCATTTGAAGAGTAAATAAACAGAGAAATTCACGAAAGCTGTAGTAAATACTGCTTGTATGTGAAATAGTTACCTATAAAACTAACAATAAAAGTTTGTAACATGAACAAAGGTTTGATAAAATCAATATTAAAATGTTAAGGTGTGGAAGTATAACAAATATATAAAATAATATAATTCGTCACAATCTGTTGACGTTTAAAATACTTTGAAAGTCACATTTCGAGAATAATCACAATTGGTGATTGTCACAATCGAGAATATTCACATTGCTAGGAAAGATCACATTCTAAAAAAATTATCACAGTCGGCATCAGTCAGGAAGTTCTCACGAATACAATTTTAATACACTTTAAAAATATTGAAATACAATACCTAATTTCTAAAACATTTCATATAATACTGTTCTGTCGGTGTTCAATATCCATTGTGTTAGTGTTGATTTGAAAACTGAGTAACTATGTATATTTTTCATACTATAACTACTACTATAACTGTGTATAATTTTGGACCCATATAAGAACCGCATCGTTGTCCAATAGTTTTCTCACATCTCGGTATTATAATTTTATTTTTCTTATTTCTTGTTGCATAAGAGTGATTAACTTGTTGAGTGAATATATTATTTTGAAACACATTTAACAACAATTTGAAGCAGTAAAGTTGTCTTGTATCGAAAACTTTAGCTTCTTCATATAATATTTCCGAAGAATATAGTTTTATTTGATTATTATTATTTTAAGTATCATTCCAATCTCTTCGAACTGTAGTGTTTTGGTCTATTTGACTTCAAATTGTAATGGGTGAAAATCACATTTAAATATTATTTTTCTTTTTTTTATACCCTCATACCCATCTCCCTGTAAACTTGTTTAAGATGCAATAATCTATAATTCTTAACATCATTTTCCAGATATTGAGAAGCACTTTAATAATAATATGAAAACTTATAATAAAACGGCCTAACAGAACTGCGATACAGTATGTCATTAGTTTTGGTCCAGAGATGATCTGATAATAATAGTATATCATGTTACAAGTGTATAAGGGAGCCTTTAAGGCACATAGAACCGTTGCAGGTTCTGTAAAGACACTTGAACTCGAGTATCATAGGTACGCTATTTTTTATTTATGCCTTGAAAAAGAATGCTAGAAATTATTTTTAGATCAGGATAATGAACCTTAAATTTTTTTAAATTTAATCAAGTAGGTATTAGAAATCTAATAATAATAATAATAATGTTTATTTCAGTTAAAACCCTTTTTCGGTTCTTTTCGCCATATGGCTACATAATTCTTTGCATCCCTTATCGGGCAAGTCATCAAAATGGCCTAAAAAAATTTGCATAATTTCACAACGTATTCATAATATCAATATTTACTGGTCGACAAGCCTAAGGATGCCTCCGAGAATTGATTGCGCAGTAGACACAACCCTGGAGTGGGGCAGGAGCTCACTCGCTCTGCATTATTCAAGCAGTTAACGTCGTGAGTGTACAGTCAGTGGAATAAAATTATTGTGGCGTTATTCTGATTGTGTGTTGAATTTGAAATCCTTGTGTTGTGTATAGTTTTGAAATATTATTAGATAGGTTATAGTGTAGTTTGTTGTGTTTGAAAATGCCTTCAAAGAGTAAAGTGAGAAATAAGATTCTGAGTGGACAAAGTAGGGAAATTGTCAGTAATGTCATCAAATTTATGCAGGCAGAAGCAATGATAGGTGAAACCAGTATTCCTCTTGTGAAGGTTCAAGAACGAGTTGCTGCCGCAACGGGAGTTTGCGTTAGAAGCATTAGGAAAATTAATTCAGAAATGAATAAAATTGAAAAAGGTGAAATGGAACAATTCTCAACTCCAAATAAAAAGAGAAACAAAAAATCAAAAGTTACCATGGACAATGCTGATTTGGCAGTGGTCAGAGGTCATGTGATATTGTTAGTCAACTTCTGTAAGTATGTTCCTCGTGTTCTTTATTATATTTATTTACCTATTTCTGATATTGTGTGGCGATGCATTCTTTTTCTAGTCGTACTTTATTTACACTTATGGCTTCGGGAAAATTATGCAATTTTCATAAACGGTCCATTGATCACAGACAATTATATTATTCGAACAGTTCATTAGGATTTAATGAAAATTCAGATAAGAACCTACGTTCCTACGTGTTGCAGAAAAATTTCTCTCCCGATTGTACATTCCGATGATAACCAGCCGTAAATAGTAGTCGATCTTTGTCGCACATCTACTCACGCTTTCTATCGTTTGCGCATCTCAGAGGCATCCTTATGCTTGTCGACATGTACATGTAAACGCAACCTTAGCAAAAAAAATTACGAGCACAAATCATAAAAAGTTTAACTGGCAATAAGAGGTAACGCAAAATCGATTTGTGCCTTTGTCCCCCCTCCCAAGCTTGTTTGTTATCGTATGGTTTCGTTGCCTGTGAATCGAAGGACTAGGCGGAACTAAGAACAAATGCTTTTGGATGTGATGATTCCATATGGTTACATGGTCCATGAAATAGCGCTTGGTTTGGTCAGAATCGGCCGATAAAGGGTTATTAAAATTTCACACGATACAGTATTTGTTGTACATCATGATACAACAATATATGTGAAAGATGTCAAGAGGACATGCTCTAAGTATTACACAAATCATAAAATTAATTCAATAAATAGTATTGAATAGTAGATGATGGAGTAAAATAAAATAAACTGTTAGTTGAGAAATCCGCCAATAGTTTAACAATTTTTATCCAAAATTAATCTTTTTAATTTTTGCAACCTTTTAAAGTTTCTGAAAATCTATTATAAAATTTACAACCATTAACCACATAACTCTTTTGAAACAGAGCAGTACGCTGTTGAGGTGGTAATAGCGAGTGTTTTTTTCTTTTATTACAAGCATGTGATCGTTTATTATTTATAATAATGTAAGTTTATTCATAAATAAATACACACATAACTAAAGAAGTGTATAATTTATACAGTGTGATAAATAAACTGAAAAGGAATTTTACACTGTTGTAAGGTAAACTAGTTAAGTAAAAAACTATTTAGAAACTAGCAATAATTTTTCTTTTTCATTTCCAATCTCATTTCTGGATATATTTTTGTCTAATTTGAATATTTCAATGTTTCGTGTATTGAAACGAAATAAATTAAACCATTGATTAGTATTTTTCAAATTATCAAAAATACGTCTTTCTGTGGTATTCATCAAGTCTTTTACTTTATTTTTTCAAGAGTACATAGATTTGGTAATTTTAATAATATCTGGTAGCATGTCAAACAACTTTGGGAATGTGAATGAAATTTCTGTGCCTATTTTTTTATTCGATCTAGTTTTAATTGTGACAGTTCTTTTATACCTCGTCCAAAATTGATATAATTTTATTTTTGAAAATCTGGATCCGAAACAAATGATTTTGATGATATTTTAATTTTTCTTTATTTTGAGTCACTTCCAAATTATATAGAAGAATTCTTTTAAAACCACCACATCCCAGAATACCGTAACTCAACTAAAATTGTACTAAGGAAAAGAACAGCGTTTCAAGTTGCTTCAATGAGAGAAACTGTTTTAGAAACTTATATTTGGGTATCAGATATTTCAGTCTTTTAATGACAAAAAGAATATTATGGTCCGACCTCAAATGGTTGTCAATCATTATATTAATTATTCATAAATAATTGACACATTTGGTTTCATTAATTTTAAACTTACTACCAATTTTGAGTGGACCTAAATTTGGCAAAGAATTCTTATTTTCAAAAACGTATATATAAGTTTCAAAAAAATGTATTCACATAAGTACTTTGAAATTTCCTATTTAAAAGTTGCTGTATGATGCGTTTTAAAACAAATTTACTTATATTTTTTTGAACAAAATAATGTTTGCTTCCACTAGAACAACTAACACTGATGTTGATATTTATGCTGTTTTCTTCGTTTAATTTTCTACTAAATTCCCCTTTTTATTGAAGGTTCCCAAATGTATTTTCTGACTTTTTCAATGGCTTTCTCGAGTCCTACTTTTCTGAAATAATGAGGCTGATTTATTTCGACGTGAATAAAAATCGTGATATCCATTAACAGTTTCATACTTTGTATGAGACAAAAAATGAATATCGATGTTAATGACTTGATAAGTATAGTATGTACTTCCTTCGATATCCTATAATGAGACAAACTACTAGCGCAATCTAGGTTTTCCGAAAATAATAATTATAGATACAGTGGCCTAATGTCACATATAATTTGTTGCTAATTGAAAACGCGTAATAACATGGTTTTATCTGGACTGAATGTGTACTAATCACAAATAAATCGCCTATAATTATAATTATGATTTCACGAATCAGTATTGACGTGTTGAATGTCGTCTTCAAGATATACCAACGTAAATGTTGAAATGTAGTTTCATAATTTGTTCTTCTCAATAGGCGAACAAAAAAAATCTGTGTAGACAATTTTATTGTTTAGTAATGTAATAATTTGTTAGAAACAAATTCTGACAATAGTTTAATTTATTTCTGGAACAAAAAAAATTACAAAAACAGCAATATAATATTAAAAAGCGTTATAAAACAAAAAAATAACAGAAAATGTTTCTTCTACTTTGTTATACAGTTTGTCTCACTAAGTTCATTCATTCATTTTAGGAAAAAAAAGTTATTCCTTATGAAAAGTTTTGCATGTTCTGAAATCTGAAATACAACCATCAGATATCAACTATTTTCTGTCGTATACGCGGTGTGACAAAAAATATGAATTTCACTCCAGAGTAAAGTATCTTTATAATTGAAAATATCGAAAATTCTTATGAAAAAAAGGTGCTCAGAATTGAATATTTTGTTCAAATATGCAATTACCTCCATAAACATTGAAAAATTGGGTTATGTTACTTTTTACTTTTTTTTATTTTACATTACATTACATCTTTATTGAAATAGGAAACCTAATATACATAACTATAAGTAAAAAATATAATAAAATGACACAAGTACAATTAAATATATATCACACGTTAAACATTTAAAAAAATAACCATTAGACAGACAACGAAGTGTATACAAAAAATAGCAAAATCACAAGTTAAAAACTTCAGTCACTAGTAGATAGACCAATTAGGTATAGGTATATAATATACATAACTACAAGTTAAAAATAACATGACACAAGCACAATGGAATAAATATCAAGCGCTAAAAGTTAAAAAATTACCCATCTAGATAGACAACAAAGTATACACAAAAAAAATGGTAAAATCAGACGTTAACAAATTAAAATTCGCATTTAGATAGACTAATTAGGTATTTAAGATTACATTATTATTATTATTATATAATTAAACAAAACGGAGTATAACAGTACCTATTACTTTTTTATTATTAATTTTTTTTTAATTCTTTCAGTGCTGCTTTAAAATCTTCCAAATTGGATTTTTTCTTCAATATTTCAAGTAATTCGTTGAATTTGTTGAAACCTTTAAAAAATATAGAGTTCATGGTACTCCTAAATGCCGTTCGATTTATATGTATATTATTTGAATTTCTAGTGTTGTGAGAATGAATGTTTTTATTCAAGTTGACATACTGGTTAAAGTATTCTGGTGCCATACCATTTACAATTTTAAAAACCAGAATCATTGTGAAATAGTAGAGTCTACTTTCAACTGACAACCAATTTAAACAATCTAGCATATTTTTTATGGGAGTAAGACGATTCGTTTTCAATATTACCCTCATCCCTCGATTTTGTAATTTTTGTAACATATTTAGTTTATTGAGGTTAAATAAAGATAATATAGACGCACAATAATCAAAGTGTGGTTGAATGATAGTATTGTAAACTGTAACTTTAGACTGTATTGACAAATGTTGTGCTATTCTACTGAAAAAATATAGTTTTTTTGATATTTTTATGAATATATTCAAAGTGACTGTCAAAATTTAAAAATTATCCAGTTGGAAACCAAGGTATTTGAGCGCTGACACAACTTCAATTTTTTCGTTATTTATACCGTTGATATCGAGAGAATTGTATTTATATTTTGTAGTGAAGATCATTGCTTTCGTTTTTGTTACATTTAACTTCAATTTGTTGGTGCATAAATACTTATTCACAGTTTCTAAAATCCCGTTCATTTTAAGAACAGCTCTATCTAGTTCAATATCACTACAAATAAGCAATGTATCGTCAGCAAAAAGGTTTATGAACTCAGATTCAACGAAAAGTCCAATATCGTTTAGATATAAAACAAAAAGGAGAGGGCCCAAAACGCTACCCTGTGGAACACCTACATCAACATTCAATTCATTTGATAGTGCATCTTTAAAACGGACTTTCTGTTTCCTATTTTTCAAATAATCTATGAACCACTCCAACACTTTTCCATCAATCCCATACTGTTTCAATTTCAACAACATAATTCCTCTATCAATTGTCTCAAAAGCCCTCTTCAGGTCCAAAAATACAGCAATAACATATTTCTGGCTATCTTGAAAGAACATTTATCTCTTTTGATTATGTAACACATGATCACCTTTCCGTTCCTCAATGTTTCCTAACAATTTTGCAATTTAAACACATAATGAATGCATATGCATATATTGTGCAAATACGAAAATACATACAAATGATTTTTTCATGTAAGTGGATGCAATTGCATATTTAAACGTAATTTTTAACTTTTTTCTATGAAAATTTTCGATATTTTCAAATATAAAGGTACTTTACTCCTGAGAAAAATTCATATTTTTATAAAGAATAACTTTTTTTCCTAAAATGAATAATAAAAAAGTTTTTCATATGGTTGCAACTTAGTGAGACAAACTGTATTTGGAGGTGTTAGTGTTCCTCCTATTTATATTTTATAATGAATTAAAATATCATGCCAAATTCAACTGACAAAAACATTTATTACATTTTGACAACTTCGTTTTCCACACAACTACTAATGAAAAACATTATTTCAACAAAACTGAACATCGCCAAAGCTCTTGATAATAAAAATTAATGTACAAAGTGGTAGCGACTGCATGGTCGCTACAGTACTCCCCCTCATGAAAAAGAAATTAAATCACCCTGGAGAGAAACGAACTGGAAATTTAATATTTCGTCCAAATCTTGACTGTTTGTTTAAATTGGCTGATGCGGTAACATCTTCGTTAGATGATGGTCCAATAACTGCTGCAGGTGTTTTAGAAAATGGAACGACTGAAACAGACTGTGGTGTCTGAAGTTCTTTAGAGAGAATATAGGCTGGCTTAACTCTGTCTATTGAGACTGTTGTATTCTTTCCACGAATACAAACAATCATCTGTTTATCTCGTCGATCGATTACAAGAAAAGGTCCATCATACGGAGGCTGCAATGAAGAACGAGGAGTATCTCGTCTAACGAATACATGCGTGGTTGTTGACAAATCCTTGAACACGAAAACTGGAGAACTGCCATGATGTGCTCCTAGGGTTGGTCGAAATGAAGACATGTACTTCCGTAGTCGATCAACATAACTCGTTGGGTTATTTTCTGCAACAGGATGTGGAGTTAAAAATTCACCTGGAAGACGAATTGGCTCTCCATACACCATCTCAGCTATAGTTGCACCTAGGTCTTCTTTGAAAACTCCCAACATACCCATTATTATAGTGGGAATCACTTCAACCCAGTCTTCTGTCTGGTGGCAACGTATTGCAGATTTCAAGTGTCTATGCCAACGTTCTACCATACCGTTTGCTTGAGGATGGTAAGCTGTGGTTCGAATAATGTGAATACCACATGTTTTGGCTAAAGCTCTGAAAAGATTGCTTTCGAACTGGCGACCTTGATCCGAGGTTATTCGCAATGGAACACCATATTTGGAAATCCATGAAGAAAACAAGGTTTTGGCAACTGTTTCTGCTGTGATATCATAAACAGGGCATGCCTCAGGCAGGCGTGAAAATCGGTCTATGATAGTTAAACAGTATCGATAACCATTTGAAGAAGGCATCGGGCCAACCAAATCTATGTGTATGTGTTCGAATTTTGAGCTGGTTGAATGGAAATGTTCAACTGGAGACTTCACATGGCGGAATACTTTCGAGCGTTGACACTGAATACAATTCTTTGCCCATTTTCTGCAATCCTTAGTAATCGATGGCCATACATACCGATCCTTGATAGTTGTGGCACGTATACTGGGATGAGACAGTCCATGGAGAAGATCAAATACTCTTTTCCGAAATGGTTTTGTAACGAATGGTCGAGGAGAAGATCCAGATACGTCACAGAATAATGTTGATTCGGTACCTGGAATCCGTATTCTCTTTAAATCCAAAGAGGTTCCATTTTCAAACAGAGATAAAAGTTCAGCATCGCTGTTCTGAGAATCTGCAAGGGCGGCAAAGTCCAAGGATTGTTCGACAGATTCTGTTCGGGACAAAGTATTTGCCACAATATTTTCTTTGCCTGAGATATGTCTAATGTCGGTAGAGAACTGTCCAATAAAATCAAGGTAGCGAAACTGTCTTGGAGATGCTTTTTCAGGATTCTGCTTGAACGCATAAGTCAGCGGTTTGTGATCAGTGAATATCACAAAATCTCGACACTCTACATAGTGTTGAAAATACTTGACAGCTGAATAAATTGAAAGCAGTTCTCTATCAAAAGCACTATATTTTCGTTGAGCAGGTGAAAACTTCTTACTGAAGAATGCTAGCGGCTGCCAACCATTAGTTGTTTGCTGTTGAAGAACTGCACCCATGGAGGTCTCTGATGCATCAGTAACTAATCCTAGCATTGCTGTGGGGTCTGGATGAGCCAAAAGAGCTGCTTGCGCTAGACTTTCCTTACATTTAGCAAAAGTAATGGAAAGTTCATCGCACCAATTGATTTTTTGATTGCTTCTCACATTGCCTTCCAGAAGTTTATTGAATGGGGCGTGAAGAACTGAAGCACCTGGAGTGAATCTGCGGTAGAAATTCAGCATACCAAGGAATCTTCGTAGTTGTTTAATCGTTTCAGGTTGAGGAAAGTCCAGAACTGCCTTGACTTTGTCAATGAGTGGTTTGATCCCATGTTCAGTGATGGAGAAACCTAAGAAGTCTACTTCCGAAACACCGAACTGACATTTATTGACATTTATCACTACTCCATAGCTTTTGAGCCTTTCAAAAATGATTTTCAAGTGTTCCAAGTGTTCTTCTTCCGTCGATGATGCTATGAGTATATCGTCGATGTAGATAAAACAAAATTCTAATTCACGGGTCACCTCATCCATGAATCGTTGGAATGTCTGAGCTGCATTCCTCAACCCGAAGCTCATAAAAGGAAACTCAAACAAACCAAAAGGTGTGATGATGGCCGTTTTTGGAATATCTTCTGGTGCAACTCGTATTTGATTGAATGCTCTGACTAGGTCAATCTTAGAAAATATCTTCCGGTTATTCAGGTATTGTGAAACATCTTGAATGTGACGAACGGGGTAGCGATCTGGAATTGTTCTTGCATTCAGTGGGCGATAATCACCGCAAGGACGCCACTCTCCATTTTTCTTGGCTACTAAATGAAGAGGCGATGACCAACAGCTATCAGATTGACGAGCAATACCTAATTTGACCATAGCTTCGAACTCACGTTTGGCAGTGCTCAATTTTGTACCATTCAAACGCCGAGCTTTGCATGCGACTGGTGGTCCTAATGTTGTACGAATATGGTGCATCGTGGTATGTTTGACATCTTTCGGGACACCATCTGGCTTGGTAATTTCTGGGAATTGACTGAGTAGATTATGATATTTCGAATCACCAGAAATAGATTTAACATTGGTTTGTGCATGGAAGCATTGAACGCCATTAGTTGCTATGCCTGTTATTGAGTCAACTAAACACTGGTGACGAATGTCCACAAGAAGATTGAAGTAACTCAAGAAATCCACACCTATTATGGGTTTTGTAACATCTGCGACTATAAATTGCCATAAAAATTCACGTCTCAGGCCAAAATTGAGTGACAGTGACACTGTTCCATATGTATGAATGACAGATCCATTTGCAGCAAAAAGATCATAAGATGTTCTCACTCGATGTCTGGTTTGGGAACGTGGAAAAACACATACGTCTGATCCAGTATCTATTAGATACTGCACTTTACTGTTTTTGTCGGTGAGGAGAAGGCGTTTGGTTAAAGGACAGTCGTTAGTCGCCTCTCCATACGGCTGTCCTGTTATTTTTCCAAATTGGCACTTGATGTTGAGGATAATGAAACATAATTACAAGGCTGTACACATTTTCTGGCTTTGAATCCATAACGATGGTGATACCAGCAAAGATCTCTTCTTTCAGCTCGATTACCACTTCTTGATCGGTTTCTGCTATGTGCACGATACGTTTTAGGTTTATTATTCCTGACGGAGAGTTCTGCCACTTGCTTAGAAAGTTCTGTGATTTGTTTAGATAATTCACAAATTTCATCTGATCTGGAATCACGGACACTAGCGACGGTGCGAGGTGATATCTCGATAATATTGTCGGCAAGTTGAGCAACGTCGTCAAGAGTTGATGATACTTGAGTAGCTAATATTGCTCTAACCTGATTGGGAAGCCTATTCAACCACAATGTGCGAAGAAAATTATCAGGAACAGATTTTCCTGCAAGACTACGGAGGTGACGAAGAAACTGAGACGGTCTGCGATCCCCAATCTCTTCATGTTCTAAGAGCTGTTGAATTTTTTGTTCTTGGGATATGGATAACCTTTTGATCAGCTCCTGCTTGACTTTTTCGTATTTATCAGCATCTGGCGGGTTGGTTATAATATCTTCCACTTCAGCTGCATAACGACTCTCAAGTTGAGCGATAACGTACGCAAACTTGGTTTCGTCTCTGGTGATGTTACTGAGGTGAAATTGTCCCTCAAGTTGAGAAAACCATAATCCTGGTTTCTCAGGCCAGAATGGCGGGGCTCGCATCGAGACACGAGCTACCGATTCTGTAATTGGGGTTCCAAAACCACTATCTGGCATGATGGCACAAACTCGCTACTCTTCTATCGGTGAAGTGTGAGTCGGGGTCACCACTTTGGAGGTGTTTGTGTTCCTCCTATTTATATTTTATAATGAATTAAAATATCATGCCAAATTCAACTGACAAAAACATTTATTACATTTTGACAACTTCGTTTTCCACACAACTACTAATGAAAAACATTATTTCAACAAAACTGAACATCGCCAAAGCTCTTGATAATAAAAATTAATGTACAAAGTGGTAGCGACTGCATGGTCGCTACACTGTATATGGCTGTTTTTGTAATTTTTTCAGTTTATAACAAATTGAGTTATTAAACAATGAAATTATTTATAAAGATTTTTTTCTTGTTTACCTATTGAGAAGTACAAATTATGATTTTTAAGAAGGAAATAATTTCTTACTTAATTATTCGAACAATCGAAATATAAAAAAACGATTATAAACAATCAAAAAGTTATTTAGAAAAAAAATGTAATCATTGTTTTTTCAATCGTAATCAGAAATTTTTCCTGTCTAAAAAAATATTTTATTACCCAACATATTCTCCTCTTAATTGGATACATTTATTACAGCGAACCTGCAACGTCTCTAGACCTTTCAAAAAAAATGTTTCTTCTTGCTCTGCATGCCAGACCTCCACAGCTTTTATTACCTCCTCATTGGAAGAAAATTTACGACCTTTTAAACTTTTTTTCAGTTGAGGAAAGAGATGACAGTCGGACGGAGCCAAATCTAGTGAATAAGGGGGATGTTCTAGTAATTCAAACTCTAAATCACGAATTTTTGGCATGGCAACATGAGATTTGTGTGCAGGGGCGTTGTCCTGCAAAAACAAAACACCTTTGGATAGCTTTCCGCGTCTTTTCTCTTTAATTTTTTTCCGTAGAGTGGTCAGTAATGTTGAATGTTGAATGTTATTGTTCTACCCTTATCCAAAAAATCAATCATGATTACTCCATGGCAATCCCAAAAAACTGAAGCAAAAACTTTTCCAGCAGATTTTTGGACACGAAACTTCTTAGGTCTTGGAGAACCGGAGTGTCGCCATTCCATCGATTGTTGCTTTGTTTCTGGATCGTAGAAATGTACCCAAGTCTCATCCATAGTAACATTTCGGTTTAAGAAGTCTACATCGTTTTCAAATCGAGCACAGATCGAACGCGATGCTACTACCCTTGCACGCTTTTGGTCAACATTCAAACATTTGGGGATCCATCTCATGTCCAAATTGACGTGAACTATATGATGAACGCGTTCGTATGAAATATTCAGTGCTTCAGATATCCGTTTTAGCCCAATTCGACGGTCTGTTAAAATCATGTCATGAACTGCATCGCTATTTTCGGGAACTGACACAAAAACTGGCCTTCCCGATCGGTCATCATCTTCAATGGAAAATCTACCTCTTTTGAAGCTTGCAGTCCAATTTTTCACGGTCGCATACGCAGGTCATTGATCACCAAGGGTATTAAGTATATCTTCGAAAATCTGCTTACCTCTTAACCCTTTTAAATACAGGTACTTGATGATGGCTCGATACTCCAATTTTTCGATTTTCACAATTTCGGTGGACATACTTTCTCTTTTAATTTATTGCGTAACTCTGGTTTACTTTTTTGAAGTCAAACTTTACACTGACACTTCTAATAAGTTGTTGTTCGTTGCTATGGTAACGCAATATTTTGTTTATGCAGGGAAATGGTCTAGGCTAACTAGATATCAATACATCCTCGTATATAGAAGATAGTTTGAATTTTGACAGAATATTGAATAGTCCATCTTGCTCAGACTATATGACAAGTGGGTCAAAATAACGAAGGCAACTATTTCGAATTTGGTTCCCTATCTCTATAATAGTAGTTTCCGGAATCAGTTGGAAAATGCACTTTTTCGTCGAATCGAAAATTGACGACTCTTTCTTTGTCGTGTAATGTCCAAGGTCTACAACTGATGATGTTTCATGAATATTCAAGAACCCATTAAGCATCTAAATTAATATTTATATCATCAGTATTCCACTGATATTATATTAGTTTGTGGTTTTTCACATCTCTTATAAATAATTAAGATAATTTTGAATGACACGTAGTTTTCTTCAAAGCCAAGAAAATGCAAGTAAGCGTGGAGAGGCCACTAAATATCCCTGAAAAAAAAAACCCAAAGTATAAATGCGCACTCCCGATAATTTGTCATTCACGACAAGCTACCGTTAGAATTCCATTAGAATTGGGAGATTTCAATTTTATGGGCTTGTATTCTCGTATGAGGCCATTTCAACTAACGTATTCCTGTTTTCCGGTGATATTCTGTAATACCGGAAGTAGATGTCAATATTCTTATTTCATATAAAACACTCTGTATTCTATTTCATTTTTTATTCCTTCATCAAGTTCTGATGCCACTCTATGATAAACATATAGATTATATTGACCATATAACACATACATAATATGGTTTATAGCAAGTCTGTGGAATACAGCAATGTATAAAAAGATATATACAAAAATACAACACTGAATGCTTTGAAATTTTGTGTATCGAAACAAAATAAATGTACCCATTAATTAATATTATTTATCAAATTATGAAATATATGCTTTTCTGTGGTATTCAACCAGTCTTAAACTTTATTTTTGTAGATAGATTAAAGTCATTTTAATACTATCTGGTAGTATGTCAAACAATTTTGGTATAATGTGAATGAAATTTCTTGTGCCTATTATTTTATTCAATTTAGTTTTGAGACAGCTCTCTTATACCTAACTTCGTCTCATAAAGATGATATCCAAAAATGATATCCTTTTTATTTTAAAGAATGTGGATTACAATTCTATACATAAACAATTTTACAATATCAAATTTTCTACTTGTTTTATATAGAAGATCGGAAAGAAACAAATGATTTTTATGGTATATTATTTTTAGAAAAATTTCACTTCCAAGTTGTAAAGAAGATTTTTTTCAGCACCACCCCATCTCAGAATACAATAACTCAACTGAGATTGTACTAAGGAAAACTACAATATTTCAAGGTGCTTCAATGAGAGAAATTGTTTCAGAAACTTGAATTTGGGTATCAGATATCTCAGTTTTTTAATGATGGTCCCACCTCAAACGATTGTCAGTCATTATTCCTAAATATTTGACACATTTGGTTTCAATAATTTTAAACCCACAACCAATTTTGAGTGGACCTAAATTTGGAAAAGAATTCTGATAATAGGTGAAGGGAAGATAATGGACCTTTTCATTTATGAAAAATAAATTTCAGAACTTTTTTAAATCGATAGATTCTAGTCTGAAACGTCCATTTTTTTCATTTTGAAAGAATGCCGCTGACGTCACGTTCATCGAAAACAACCCCCACCATAATCCATATTCCGAAACATTCAATACCGTTCTCTTCAAAAATATAGATTCTAGCTTGGTATAAGCCATTGAGAAATAATTGAAACTTCGCCACTTGATCAACTCATAGAAAAAAATCCACTCATTAGCTACTTTTTATTGTATTTGTAACTTTCAAATTTCCTGAACGGACCATCCTTTCGATGAAGAACAAGCATTGACAACACCACAAATCATTGTGACATTTCTCATGCAACAAAAGTGATCTCGAGATTTCAGGTTAATTTAAGTGATACATTCATTAATACTGTAGCGATATGGGGTATGAATTTATTTGTTTATTAAATATGAAAAGGCTTCGTGAAGGGAAGTTCGGATAATTTACCGAGGGTAGATTATGAGATGATTGACTCTTTCTATTTAACAAATATGAATTTATTTTCCTTGAACGCTGCTTGAATACAGTAATATTCAGTTGGAAATGTTAATTATATTTCCGCTTTTTACACAAGGTTTATTCAGTGTTTCGAACCACACTTTACAATGCGCTTCATAGGTATATAGGAGCATAAAAAATTGTTTAATAGAATATTCACTGCTGTTCACACAACCAGGTACGAAGCACCTTTTTGACATGTTTACAGTTATTGCAGGGATACAGATACGGAATTAGGAATAAATTATTTTCCTAATTCACAAACAACAAAAACATTTCAAAACTTTGAAAACTGCATTAACCTCAAAAATTAAATCAAGTAGGGCCTGTTCGTTTGCAGTATACATATTTGATGGAACTGCTCTACTTGTATTAAATATTGAAGTAAGCAAACGAGTTAAACAGAGACAAACGATTCTTATTGATGCTCCGTGAAACGAACGAACGAACTCATCTGGTATCAAATGACACCTGTCATACGACACATTAAATTCAAATGAGAATTTGAGATTCCACGGTTTTCAACTTTTACAACGTTGCCAAGTCTAGTTTTGATGAACGTGACGTCACAAAACCGCTTTTCTTCTGATTGTAGAAAAACTAGCGGTCAGAAAAAATAAATAAAAATTATTGAGTGATATTAGCGTATACACTTTCTAATTACAGTGTTCTCTCATATGTCGTGGAAAGGTCCATTAGTTTTATCAAAATTTATAGTCAATAAATTCCGATAAAACCAATTGTTTTATATTTCCCAAATCTTCAATAATTATTTCTTTCAGTTTATCCCAAGTTGAAGCACTGTAAGAAATCACAGTATCATCAGCAAAAGCATGAATTTTTCCAATACAGTCTGAATCGAATGAATCATTCTACATTATTATTAATTTTTTATTATATTCCATAATAAAGTTTAAAATTCAATGAATTACTAAAAGAATTTAAATATTTTTTCAGAATTACCTGAATTACCCCATAAAATTGTTCCATAGCTGATATGGGAGTAGAAAAGGCCGAAATATATGCCTTTCAAGATGTTTGAGTTCAATTGAAGATTATTCTCATAAAATTAAGATTTTGTTTCAGATATTAAAGTTTCCACATGTTCAGGTAAAAGTGAAACTTTGGCATTAGAACTAATGAAAGACGTGTCATCTGCAAAGAGTTCAATTTGACATTTTGCCATCACGTGAAAGCCTAGGTCATTAATGTATACAATAAAAAGCAGTGGCCCTAGAACAGACCCTTGGGGAACACCATGTTGAACGTTTTTAGTTTAGATTCAAAATTCAAAATCTGAAAGAGATTTCATTAATTTCAATGCCGTATAATTCAAGTTTTTCTAATAAGATTTTATGGGAAACACAGTCGAAGGCCTTTGAGAGGTACCTTCCAAATTTTCGACTGTGCTTCCAGGATCTCAAGTAGTGCTGTAACGCATAGTTTCAAATAGATGATTGGGTAATTTGTTACCTCGTATGCAAATAATATTTGTTTTATAATGATCTTTATGTTACAAATTTACAAAAAAAAAATTGTTTCATTTTGAACAAAAAAGCCTAAAATGTAGCATTTTATTGAAACATTATGCCACATTATTGTGACACTTGGTTTATTTTAATGTTATAATTACCTCAAACAAACGTTTGTTTCAGAACATAATACCATACTACAACAATAAAGTAACACACAAAAACTAAAAAAAAATCAGTTTTATTATAAGTTGGGTTGAACGAAAATAAAAGTAGTTGGTTCAAGCATCGTCAAATTTAAGAATAGTGGTCGTGAACGTGTTAAATCTCGAAGATTTTGCACGCTTTTAGTGCACAGGGGTTAAGATGCAGGTATAATAAGAAAATTATTGAATTTGCTGACAAGATTAAACAATTTCGTTCAAGAAAGTAAAATTACGCTATTCCTCAAAATCGCAGATTGTAGCATTAATAATTTCAGTTCCGTCAGCAAAAAAAATCTGTTAGCGACCTTCCTCTTGACAGTCACTTTCAATGGGAGCAGAGACCACTAAAAAAAGAAGCTAAAAACGCGAACGGGGCACTGCGGTCTTGAATTAAAATAATTCAATTGTAATTATACACTGTAAGTACAAAGATCACGCAAATACGTTCGTTTATGACTGTCCGCCTGCCCTTGAATTTTTCTTTTATGCAGTTGCATTTCTTACTCTGAATAGGAATCAAGGTCGTCCACTACGAATTCGTAATGATAGCTTTGCTCTCCTGCCCCAACAATCTTTAATCTTTCCTCGATTTTCATGACTTTCAATTTCGAACGCGGAAGCAACAACGGATTGAAGGTGGTTGAACGAGCGTGGGAGAAACGTTTATTAAGTTGATAATACGAGGATGTATTGATATCTAGTTAACCTAGACCAGTTCCCTGCATAAACAAAATATTGCGTTACCATAGCTACAAACAATAACTTATTAGAAGTGCCAGTGTAAAGTTTGACGTCAAAAAAGTAAACCAGAGTTACGCCATAAATTAAAAGAAAAAATATGTCCACCGAAATTGTGAAAATCGAAAAATTGGAGTATCGAGCCATCATCAAGTACCTGTATTTAAAAGGGTTTTATAGGTAAGCAGATTTACGAAGATATGCTTAATACCCTTGGTGATCAATGTCCTTCGTATGCGAACGTGAAAAATTGGACTGCAAGGTTCAAAAGAGGTAAATTTTCCGTTGAAGATGATGACCGATCGGGAAGGCCAGTTTCTGTGTCAGCCGAAAATATCGATGCAGTTCATGACATGATTTTACCAGACCGTAGAATTGGGCTAAAACTGATATCTGAAGCACTGAATATTTCATACGAACGCGTTCATCATATAGTTCACGTCAATTTGGACATGAGAAGAATTGCTGCAAAATGGATACCCAAATGTTTGAATGTTGACCTAAAGCGTGCAAGGGTAGTAGCATCGCGTTCGATCTGTGCTCGATTCGAAAACGAGGTAGACTTCTTAAATCGAGTTGTTACTATGGATGAGATTTGGGTACATTTCTACGATCCAGAAACAAAGCAACAATCGATGGAATGGCGACACTCCGGTTCTGCAAGTCCTAACTGTAGATTACTATTCGACATTACTGACCACTCTACGGGAAAAAATTAAAGAGAAAAGACGCGGAAAGCTATCCAAAGGTGTTTTGTTTTTGCAGGACAACGCCCCTGCACTCAAATCTCATGTTGCCATGCAAAAAATTCGTGATTTAGGGTTTGAATTACTAGAACATCCCCCTTATTCAACAGATTTGTTTCCGTGTTTAAACATTCTTGCGCAAATAAAATGATATCTAAAGCACTTATACAATAAATAACTATTATTTTTATCCTATCAAGATGAAATGATTAAATAATTATGAGTAATGACGAATCAACTGCTTAGAAGCATTCAATGAGATGTAATGAAGTAAATACTAATTCAACGTTTTTTTTTAATCAACATACACTATAAACCACAATAACGATTATTCAACATCGCACTGAATAATATTACAAAAATGTTATTTTCCATCCACTCGTACGCAAAGACGACATATTTTCAAGAATAACCTTTTCAAATGCGTTATAGGTTATAACCCCCAAATCAGCGATTCTCTGAGCGGCATTGTGCAATCGGATATAGTTCTGCATAAAGAGCTGCTGCAGCAGTAGCACTACCTCCACATTCACCATAAATGTTGTGCATATGCGCATATTCTCGGGGAGTATAACGTATGTACAGCATGACAAAGAAATAAATACCACTGAATGAAACAAGCGGAATAATTTCAAAAAACTACGATAGAATTCACAAGTTGTTCAAACAAAAGTTTTTAATTTTCGACAATGATTCATCTCTTAAAAAAGTTTGCACTTATTTGGTCACACCCTGTATATCTGTCGGTCTCTGAAACTTCGTTGGAATCTGAATGTTGGACAATTGCGACATTTATCACAAGAATTCGTATTAATCGGTGCCATGACGGATAATCGATATTTCATTTCGATTTTTCGAATTTTCGAATTTTATTAGGCCTAATTACATGAAAAGTTAATTTTATTGACATACTATTTAATGCTTCCAAGCAGTCTATTCTTTATTATTAATAATTATTTCCACAATAAAAATAAAATCTCACTAAAATAATGTTTGGGCGTAAGTATAAAAGTTGATCAAATAAATGAATATTTTGGAACCTTTGGTGTAAATACAATTCAAGAAAAAAATAAAATACCCAAACACCAAAACTACGTCACAATCTTAAAATCTTAAAAGTTTACTTTTATCTCCTGAAGATGCTAACTTTGTTGGCGAAACGCGCGTCGAGTGTGATTGTGATGTAGTTTTGGTGTTGGGTAGTTTCCTATTTTTCTAGAATGAAAGTTGATAGAAGCCTAGATTAAACCACGCCTAATTCAATGGAAACCACTTCTTCCAAAAATAATTATAGTTTGTTTTGTACCATGGTAGAGTCTGGACAAAATGCGCATTCTTTTGAAATGAATGTCCACTTCCAATTGGTTATGTTTCTTTCAGATAATAATGTCAAACTTTTTTTTAAAAAATTGATGAAACTCAAATCTGTCATTTTACCCTCATTTCTTGAAAAATGTTTTCACTTTCTGAAAAACTGTTCTGTACGTCTAGAAGCATCACTCATCAGTAATCTTCAGCAGCAAAGATATTTGGATTCGTCCCAATTTGTATACATGGCACTCAAAAATCCAAGGTTAGGTAGCGATTTTCCAGAAATTCTTAAAATGCCCATTATCTCGAAAACGGTGATATTTTTACTGAGGTGAAATTTCGATATTCTGAACAGTCATGACCTGGGATATCACCAGTTTCAATATTGTACAAGGTTTACCGGACACCCTGTATATTGCCCCTCGATAAATCCATCCTGATTTATAAATAGAATACTTATAGTTTTCCTATATTCATGGTAATACCCGAGGTGACTCCATTGATTACAATTTTGTAGATTTTTTTTAGAAATACGAGTAATTACTGTTATTGTGTTCAATACAAATATAAATATAATATTTATAGTTCTTTATTATTTATCGGATGTAGAAAAAATAGCGTATGCAACTGTCATGTAATGGTTACTAATACATTATCGTTGCATAATATACTATTTTGTTTCATCGATCACTAATACCATCAATAAATTCAATCGCTGATTTTTCGTAAACTTTCTGCTACAGGCATTTGCCAATTAAAATATTTCGTCATACATACCACTATAAATTGGTACCAGCTATTATTAGTATGAAATACCAACTACCAACTGATAAGGGTCTTTTATCTAAAAGTAATTATCAGATAAACTGCACCATACCGTTCGTGGCACAGAAACTGCTGGCTTACCTATTGAAAATGCGGAACAACCAATAACATACCGAATCGGATAGAATTTGCTACTCCTTCTCATCCAGCTTTTTGGCTCATTCCATATATGAGATAATTGTTATAATCAAGAACAATAAAAATGAAAAAAAAAGTGGTTTAGATAAAATGTCTGTAAATGTTTTTCAAAATCTTCCTCCTGAATCTGCTCCAAAGGTATTCTTGATGTTTTGATAAAAAGTTGTTCATTTCAAAAAGGCAATTTTCCATCTTAGCCCAAAACAAAAAAAAAATCTTAAAACGTCTCTTGTAATTCCTATTTTTAAAGGTACTGAGTTAACGATCCATCTAACTTTCATCCTATTTCACTCATACCTATTTTAGCAAAAATTATTGAAAAACTGATCAATTCGAGAATTACTGAATTTTTGAGCTCCCATAATCTAATCAATAACCAGCAATTCCGCTTTCAGAGAAAAATATTTGCAGGAAATGCAATCCTATATCTCTTTTATATACGAAGTATATTCGGAAATTAATGGTGAGGAAGTAGCAGATGCTGAATTTCGAGATTTTTCTAAAGCTTTTGACTAGGTGAATAATAATATAATTCAGCTAAAAAAATATAGATTCCGAGGAATCGCTCTCAGTTGGTTCAATTCTCATTTAAATCAACTAAATCAGAGTAAGAAATTCATCATATTCGGAATTGAAGTGAATTGATTGTGGAGTTCCTCAGGGTCCATGCTTGGACCAATTTTATTTTTGTTGAATATCAATGAACTATTGAATATCCAGAATTCAGGTTCATTTACTGTTTTTGGTGATGACAGCACTATACCGGGTGACCATGATATCACTTTCGGGCTGCCATTTTTTTATTTTCAATCAATCAATTCACTTTATTGTCCAAGAAAAAAATATTCTTATTGACCAAGTTTTCTCAATCTAATCTATTCTAAAGTGAGTATATAATTACTTTGACAAATAGTATTCTATACATAAAACCGGTTGACAAATACAAAAATTTATCACAACACATAAAAGTGAGCATCATCGTATAAATATTCCTATTTACAAATCTTTCTATAATCTAAAGTGCGTGTATATTTTATAAATAAAGACAAATAGTATCCTAGTACATAAAACAAGGTGAAAAATACAAAAATTTTCACAAGACAAGAAAGTGAGCATCATCGTAAAACTCCTGTAGGGTATAATAGGATTTGAGCAAGAGTATTTCTTTGACTCTTTTTCGAAAAATATGTTGTATGGAGATTCCTCTCAGACAGAGTGGCAAAGTGTTATATATTTTTTTAATCTCATACATTATTGATTTTTCCGTTAGTTCTAAATGGGGGATGGGGAGAGGTAAGTTTTTCCTCGTTATTTGGCGAGTATTATGGTTTGTTTGAGTGCGCTCAGTATCGGAGACTTTAGACTTGTGCTTATGCTCCAAACATAGGGTTTCAAGTATAAAAATGGAGGTTAGTGTCAGGATTTTGTGTTTTACAAATAACGGTTTACAATGGTCTGTGTATTTAGCTCTGGACATGAATCTGACTGCTCTTTTCTGTAGGACGAAAACAGAATCGAACAATTGTTTGCTGCAATAACCCCAAAATGCAATACCATATCGCAGGTGTGATTCGATTAGAGAAAAATATGTCACCTTACTCATTGGCAGACCCAGTTCCTGAGACACAACTCTTACTGCAAAGCAACCCGAAGCCAGTTTTCTTTTAAGACTTTGGATGTGGATATGGAATTTTAGGTTGTTATCAATTTCAATGACAAGAAACTTGGTACAAGGTTTGTTATCAATGGTTGTAGAGTCAAATATAAGGGGTTTATGAATGTATCTGAAGGTTAGAAGGCTAGTTTTCTTTGCATTGAAGCAAAGATGGTTTGAGTCGCACCATTGTTTTACCTTCTCCAAATCATCTTCCATTTTTGATCTTAGTATCTCAAAATTAGAATCCTTCCAAATCAGTGTCGTGTCATCAGCAAACATCGTGAATTGTCCCTGAATATTAATACTAGCTAGGTCATTTATATATAATAAAAATAATACTGGCCCAAGGACTGAACCTTGTGGGACGCCACTCCTGGCATTACATAATTTGGAGTTGGTCTCTTTCATTTTCACAAGTTGCTTCCTGTCAGAGAGGTATGACTCGAACCAATTGTAACTTATACCTCTAAATCCATAACATTGTAGCTTTTGGAGCAGTACCCCGTGATTGACGCAGTCAAAGGCTTTTGACAAATCACAGAACACTGCCCCAACTGCTGCGCCCTCATTCATCCCTATATATACCTTTTCCAAAAATGGAAAATAGCGTCATTTGTGTTTTTGCCAGTCTGGAATCCAAATTGGGAATTATTCAAAATGTTTTGGTCTTGCAAAAACTGCAGCATCCTTTTTTTGACAAGTCTTTCTATAACCTTAGAAAGTACAGATAATAATGAAATTGGGCGGAAGTTGGACGGATCTTCACTGTTTCCACCTTTGTGGATTGGAATGATAACCGCTGTTTTTAGGCATGATGGAAACACACCACTGTCAAATGAAATATTTATAGCTTCGGCTAGGGTTATCAAGGGCCCTTCAGTGAGGTTTTCCAATATACTCAAGGGAATATCGTCAATACCAGTACTTCTTTTATTTTTTATTTCACGGAATATTCCTCGGTGGCACTAGTGGGGTGCAAGAAGAAAGTTTTAGTCACAAGTATGTCTTGCATATAATACATTGGATCTAGCCCTGTTGCATTTGAAGTTAATGAGGCTGCGATCGTGCAATAATAGTTATTTAACATATTGGGATCCACATTGGGTTGCTGAGGAAAAGATCCACTTTTCCCTCTTAATGCATTACCTATTGTCCAGCTCTCTTTCATTTTATTTTTAGATTTATCTACCCTATTTTTGTAATACCTGTCTTTGGCGGTTTTAACTGTAAGTTTGTATAACTTTTTATAATCTTTATAATATTTTAGGAAGAAATCGCAATCTGTGAATTTCTTGATGACATGAAGGGATTTCAAGTTTGCAGAGTCTAATTCCGAGAGTTATCCATGGTTTGCTTCGTTTTTCTTTGATTTTTTGCAAGGGGAAACACCAATTGAGTCCTCCTTCTATTACTGAATGAAACACATTTAACGGTTCAGGAGAAGAAATCTTCTCGCCCCATTGATTCTCACCTAGTATAACGAAACTTGACAGAGTTATGATTCGAACTAAATGTCAATTGACTGTGTAACGACAAATTTCTTAACCTACAGGTTTCCCTGGAAATGACCTTAACTTTCGAAATTTAAATGTATATTGTTTGTTTTCAGGATTCTTTAAATCATTCTTTATCCGAATTCATAATTTTTTAATAGGTTTTGACATAAATTATATTTTTAAATCAATTTTCTATTTTCAATCTAGAGTGCCATGACCATCCTAAAATTTCACTACTTATACTCTCTATTTACAGAAAAATCTAAAAAGAATATCTCTGTTTGTTAACCCAGAAACAATTCAGTTGTTTTCCATGGCAACGGCAACTATGATTTTGATAACTATGCGAGATTCGGCAAAATTTAATTTAATAAAGAAATGGACTTCTTCCAGAGATTATATAAAAGTAAGTTGGGATGAAAGATTAGGTGTTATACATTCTTGGATTCGTCTTGAAATAATGTATTTAATAGTATTGTGAAAGTGATATGGTTGCATTTAATTTTTTTGAATTAATACAAAAAAATTAAATTATACGACTTTCTTTTGCCTAACGAAAAAAGATAATAATCTTTTTAGATTTTTCTGAAACAAGAGAGTCGACGTAAAGAAATTATTTAAATAATCCTAGAAACAAACGATATACCATTAAAATTTCGAAAGTTAAGGTCATTTCCAGGGAAACTGGAAGTTGTAGAAATTTGTCGTTACATCAGTCAAATGACTTTCAGTTCGAATATTAACTCTGCCAAGTTTTATTTTTTAGGGTCAAATAATAAAAAAATGGCAGCCCGAAAGTGATCTCGTTGTCAACCGGTATATTATGGCACCACAAGAACAAGAAGATATTTATGCAAAGCAAAGTATTTTCAAAGCATAAAATTTCAATAGTTGTTGCAATTTTTATACTTGATACTGTGTGTTTGATATACAAGCATAAATGAAAATTCAATATTGGTAGTTTTTCTGATCATATTACAAGACAAAATAATGAATTGAAATTGCCAATCCCTAAAAGTCCTCTTCAATAATTCCATAATTTATAATGGATGTAAGCTGTTTAATCACCTTCAATCAAACATTAGAAGTACCAAATCACCTATTTAAAGTGTTTGTTGTCTGAAAGAGTGTATGACAGTTAGTAATAATTCTATAATGATGAGTTTTTATTTTAAACTGTTAATTCAAGTATAAATCGAACACAATTGAATTCAAACATTTTTTATTTTGTTTCCATTCGAATCACTTTTTGAGTTATTTTTTTTTTGGTACGATTTCATGTGCATTCTCATCATTGATGGACTGGAACGTTTTCAGTTCGAATGGCGAATGAATATCGTGTTCAATTGTTTTATATGTTCTGACCAATTTAAATTACTATCAATGGTGAGTCCTACAAATATGGTGTTGTGTAATGGAATCATTCTTTCATTGTCCACAATTATCTGGACATTATGGACAGTTCTATAAGGATTGATCGGCAGAAAGGGGGAAAGTCACATCAGGAAAGTTGCAAGATATGATTGACATATATGAGAAATAGGTTGGGCCCCAGGATCGACCCCTGTGGGACATCTCCCTTTACTTCTGCCATATCCGAATATGACTCGGCTATGAATTAATTTCTTTCATATTCAATTTTTACTAACATCTTCCTCTCGCCAAGATATCATATACCCCATTTTTGGAATAAATCGAGAAAATTGAAAATAATTTTTTTTTTTGAAATATTCTCGGATCACTTCACAAATATCAAAGATTTTTCCTCTGAATAGCTTGACTACGAAAACGAAAACGAATTCTAAACTCATAAAATAAGGAAAAAAGTAACAGGCAAGGACCAGGTGGAGAATAATGTTCAGGTTCCAACTTTAAGGAAAAAAAATAAACACGAAAACACTGAAAATGGTGAAATGGGGATGCAGTTTAGGGGTTGAAAATGGGTTTTTGGGATTTGCGGAGAAACGTGACCACTTAGCAGAAAATGTTCAGTGAAAAAGTTGTAAATAATAAAGTAATCAAAAACTTTTGTATCAAACAGTTTTCGACATAATCTCAAATTATCCGTCAAAATGGCGAAAAACCGATTTTTCAGTATTTAATTTTTTCTCTGGATTTAATTTACATGAAAATTTGTTGGAATATGCCTTCTTCGGTGTCGAATGAGCATGATTTTTTCGCAATTCAGAAGATTACTTTTCGAGTTATGTATATTTTTCGAAAAAATATCCTTATCTTCCATGAACAATTGTTCTGGTGTTTTTTTTGTAGTTCGAGACTCAATAAGTGATCATTTTAATTTTTGAAATGTCTACTTTGAAATGATCTATGCAACTTGGTTTTAACCGCTTCCAATTGAGAAAAACCGACAAGTCTCTCTGAATCATGATTTACTCAATATTTTCAAGGATTTTCAATAGCTGTATAAAAGATTAAAAATTATATTATCAAAATTACTTATAGATCTTCGAAAACCAAAAAAACACCAAGTATACCTATAAGGGTATTTTTTTCGAAAAATGTACCTAACCCGAAAACTTCTCGTCTTCTGAATTGCGAAAAAATCACGTTTATTCGACACCAAAAAAGACATATTTCTACGAATTTTCATCCAAATTGAACAATTTATCCGCGAGAAAAAAATTAAATACTGAGAAATCGGTTTTTTGCCATTTTGACGGTTAATTTGAGGATATGTCGAAAAGTGTTCAATACAAAAGTTCTTGATTTTTCATTATCTACAACTTTCCTATTGAACATTTTTCGCCAAGAGGTCACGATTCGTTGCAAATCGCAAGAAACCCCTTTCCACCCCTGAACTGCATCCCTATTTCACCATTTTTAGTGTTTTCGTGTTTAAATATTTTTTTAAAGATTTTTCATAAAAATCATAGGCACCAGTCTATTCTTTTTTTTTCAACTTTTTATGTTTCCAAGACGTTTGATTGTTCTATACAGGGTTAGCGAAAAATAGGGAGCCCACAATGCTGCTTATCTCATCTAAATTGCGAATAACCTTTCTGCAGTTTAGTTTTTTAAAATTCCATTCGACGTTTGTTTTGATATCCTTGATGAAAATTTCTCTCGAGTTGTAAATAAACTAGCGATTCTATCGACTAGTTCACCTCGTTTACAACATCTGAGCAGGTTCTGCGAAAATGACGAAATTTTTTCTTCGTAATTCGAACATACACTCCAACTGCGTTGACGATAGTTTATTCAAATCCGCGTAATTGTTGATATAACGGGCAGGTAAGTATACATTCCGTGACACTTTGCAAAAACAATGAACGAACGCTCACACAGAACCGATGGCTAGATTCGGGTTGACCGTGACGTAAGTTCAATGACAATGTCGAAAAAAGATTTGAAAAATATTTATTTTCTGTCTGTCAGAGTTGGAAGAAGAATACAGAAGTATCGGTAATAGTAGTAGTGATAGTAATTTATTGTACAGAGTACACATTGTTCATGATAATACATAAAGCAATTTTAAAATAATGCTATGCCCAAAATGAATTTGAAAAATGCTTGTGCTGGTTAAAACTAAATATAAATAGACTAAGCTATAGAGGTTTTTGCCCCACAAAATAAAAGACGCAAATGGCCTATACCAATTTTTATAAGATATATAGTTCTTTAATGAAAACCCCAGTTTTCGCCCCAGCAAAATCGCTTTGTGGAGCAATAATGAAAAAAATTACAACTTTTTTGGTATTTTGGAAATCTCAAAGATTATTCAAGGAATCGTTTTACAGTAGAGGGAACTTTTATAGAGATTTATAAAACCTACAAAACGGAATTTCATACGACCGGATAGGTGCATTACTGGGCCCCATATTATTTGTCATTTATATCAATGAATTACCTCTAGTACTCCACGATGCGTATACTTGTCTTTATGCGGACGATTCCACGCTCTTATTCACACATACATCTTCAGCTCAAATACAAAATAAAATTAACTCCTGTTGCAAGTCACTCTGCAAGTGGTCTTAAGAAACCTCATTGTTCTTAAATGCTTCCAAAACCAGTCATGTGATCATGTGAACTTCCACACGAGACAAAATAATAAAATTACAAATTTAGATATAGAAATAAATAACGAAACAATAGATACAGGAATGTATTACTTTCTTAGATGTCAAATTGGAATAGAATTTATCATTCAATACTCACTGTGAAGCACTAGCTAAAACATTGAACACTAAATGTTATCAATTAAGATCTCTAAAATCCATTTTGGATATTCATGGAATGTTACTCTTCTACTTTGGAGAAATTCAATGTAGAATTACTTATGGAATAATCGTTTGGGGAAACTCGTGTAGCGTTCAGAATGTTTTTGTAGCCCAAAAGAGAATTGTGCGATGTTTAGCAAATGTCCCAAATTGAACCTCATGTAGGGAATTGTTCAAACGTCATAGAATACTCCCATTTTATGGGTTATATATATGAACTCTTGATCTACGTTCACAGACAGAGGGAAAAATTAACCACGAATGAATCAATACATAACCATGACACTAGAAATAAAAATGATTTTTATATCCCAAATGTTCGTCCCACATTATCCCAAAAATCACTAGATATCTTGGGGCTACCAGTTTATAATGTTCTTCCAAAAGAAACAAAAAACATCGATAGCCATGCTACTTTTCAAAAATAAAATAAAAACACTTCTCCTCAACCTCTGTCCCTATAGCCTGAAGGATTACTTTGACAATTTTATACTGTGATAGATAGATTTTTTATATATTTATGTTCTTGTAAATGTTTGCTGTGTTTTCAATTTTCTGTAATTTTATTACCAAATTTTATATGTACAACCTGACTTGTCTTATAGCTATTCAGAAAAATGAATTGAATTGAATTGAGAAAATCTGGGAAAACCTCGAAATAGAGACCATTTTTCAAAAATTTATAATTTTCATAAATCTGAAGCTGGACAAAAATATTGCGGAAACTAATAGATACGAGAATGTATTGATTTCTAGTTAGCCTAGACCAGGTCCCTCCATAAACAAAATATTGCGTTACCAAAGCAACGAACAATAACTGAAGTGTCAGTGTAAAGTTTGACGTCAAAAAAGTAAACCAGAGTTACACAATAAATTAAAAGAAAAAATATGTCCACCGAAATTGTGAAGATCGAAAAATTGGAGTATCGAGCCATCATCAAGTACCTGTATTTAAAGGGGTTAAGAGGTAAGCAGATTTACGAAGATATGCTCAATGTCCTTCGTATGCGACCGTGAAAAATTGGACTGCAAGCTTCAAAAGAGGTAAATTTTCCATTGAAGATGATGACCGATCGGGAAGGCCAGTTTCTGTGTTAGTTCACGAAAATATCGATGCAGTTCATGACATGATTTTAACAGACCGTCGAATTGGGCTTAAACGGATATCTGAAGCACTGAATATTTCATGCGAACGCGTTCATCATATAGTTCACGTCAATTTGGACATGAGAAAAATTGTTGCAAAATGGATCCCCAAATGTTTGAGTGTTGACCAAAAGCGTGCAAGGGTAGTAGCATGGCGTTCGATCTGTGCTCGATTTGAAAACGATGTAGACTTCTTAAACCGAATTGTTACTATGGATGAGACTTGAGTACATTTCTACGATCCAGAAACAAAGCAACAATCGATGGAATGGGGACACTCCGGTTCTCCAAGACCTAAGAAGTTTCGTGTCCAAAAATCTGCTGGAAAAGTTCCTGCTTCAGTTTTTTGGGATTGCCATGGTGTAATCATGATTGATTTTTTGGATAAGGGTAGAACAATAACTGGAGACTACTATTCGACATTACTGACCACTCTACGGGAAAAAATTAAAGAGAAAAGACGCGGAAAGCTATCCAAAGGTGTTTTGTTTTTGCAGGACAACGCCCCTGCACACAAATCTCATGTTGCCATGCAAAAAATTTGTGATATAGGGTTTGAATTATTATAACACCCCCCTTATTCACCAGATTTGGCTCCGTCCGACTATTATCTCTTTCCTCAACTGAAAAAAAGTTTAAATTTTCTTCCAACGAGGAGGTAATTTCTCAGGTAATTTTCTCAGTGAAAATGCACCGATCAGGGGGTCTATTCTCGAGTTCATGCGAAATCATTTTCAAACGTTTGAAGTAACATAGAGCGATACAAACACCGCGCGTTAGAAAGAGATACAACATTGAATTCGTATACGTTGAAACTCGAGAATAGACCCCCTGGTCGTGTAAAAAGCCATTTTGTAGGTTTTATAATTTTATACAAAAGTTCTATTGACTGTAAAACGATTCCTCCAATTTTTTTTGAGATATTCGCAAAAAAACAAAAAAGTTGTAATTTTTTCCAACATTTCTTATTTAAAAAATTCCACAAAGCGATTTTGCAGGGGCGAAAACCGGGGTTTTCATTTACGAACCTTATTATAAAAAGTGGTATAGAGACTCTTATTTTTATCAACAACTTGGCCTATCAATCACAACAATCTTACATTTAAATATATGTAAAAAAACATTTAGTGGGGACTAGTATAGATTAAACAGGCTAGATCTTGACGAGAAATTAACCACAAACAGGGTGTTTCACAACTAATCTGATTTTTTTTTAACTACAATGACATATGCACTTGTACATAATAAGTCGCTAGCTGTAAAAGAAATTTATAAAAGTCCAACAAAATTTTACAATTTTTTCTTTCATTTTCCTACATTTTTGTTCAAGAAATTTGCTTAAATTTTAGAAGTTCATAAATGATTTTCAAAACTTAGGATACGTTGTGAAACACCCTGTATAGAGAACTAAATGTAGGGTGATTCTGAAAATTCGTAGGATGGGTGAAGAACCAATGAAGGATTCAACCAAAACATTATTGTTGTTGTGACGTTTCCGGTTTCATTGGAAGTGACGTCATCTTTGTAATTTTTAACGGCACACCCTGTATTTCAAATTATTTTCCATTTCTTCTCATGATTTCGATTCTAACTTATGTATCATACCCTATACCGAAAATGAACCTTTTATCAGTTACTTACTCGAGTTTTTTAGATAAAGTGACAGATGCAACCTCTCGAACAAACGTAATTTTTATTTAAAATTTAAAAAATATGCAGTGAGTGAAAAATCAAGAATATTAGTTGAACGAGTCACGTACAAATTTCACACCCTCTGAATGATTCACAGCGAGCGCAAAAATGTGGGTTCAAGAAGTGACAAAGAAAAATAAAAAAATCTCAACTTTTTCAAATAGGAACCCCTTTTTTCCGTTATCATGGACTTCCCTATCCCAAAACTTATATTTTGACGATTTTCCATTATATTACTTATTTCTCGATATGCTTGCTTAAAAAGGTGATATTTCCAGTAGGCGATGTCGATCATTCAACACATTGTTTGGTGAAAAATGAAATAACGTTGTTTATCATCAGATTCGTGCTCTCAAAAGCTGTAATATGGCTCGTATTGGGTATAATAATCACGATTTCGTGAATTTATTGGTGATTTTTGGTGAAAGTAATAAGATTTTAACAAGAACATGTGATACAAGGTATCCAGAAAAAAACGAAACTATCTCCATATACTATAAGAAGATCAAACTCCAATCTTACGAACGTTGGGTCATTCAAAAGGGAAATTATTAATACTAAAATGGTGGTGAATAATGCAGATAATGCAATTGCAATGCTTGGGTACTTCACAGCTTTTCCAGAAACATCTTTGATAGATGCGGCACGAGAAAAACTCAAATGGCATCCGTATTCTCAAACTTTAATCCATAGCCTGAAGCTATCCGATTATGAGAGAAGGATGAACTTTGCGGAATCAATCATTTTATGAGGAATTAAAACGACCCATTTTTGAAAAATATTACATGGAGCGACGAGGCGAAATTTACCAAAAATGGGATTTTCAGTTCGGGAACTTCAATTTCGAGACCGTTGGAATTTTAATGTTTACTGCGCTGTAAAAGACAACGACTTAGTGATGCTTCACCTTTATTACGATAATGTAAATGGTAAGTTGAAAGTATCGGAATAATATCTTATTTTACTGAAATAAAAAAACACAACCCAGGTAGCACATCATATCGGCTGAATCTTGGTTCCATATTGGGCCAATATAGATATATTGTAAATGAAAAATCAATATTGGTCCAATATGGGTGAATATTCAAAAAACAATATTATATTAATAATATTGGTCGAATATTGGTTGAACTAGTTTTGAATGTAGATTATCACACGAAATATTGGGTCAATATTGGTTGAATAATTTCTACCAATATCGATAATACAATATTGGTTATATATTGTTTTCCACATCTAGAATTAATATTGCAATCCAAATATTCCAGTCATATCGATTATAGGAGAAAAAAACTATATTGTATTTTCAAGTTTGTTAGAATATTGGTTGAATATCATTTCCACTTTATTTGAGAAATTGTAATAACTCATATTGAGTCAATATTGTTTGAACGATATTTACCAATATCAATAAAACAATATTGTCTTCACATCGTTTTTAACATCTAGTATAAATATCGCAATCCCAATATTCCCCTAATATCGATTCTGGAATTAAAAACTATATTGTATCTCCAAGTGTGATTACACATTGGTTGAATATCATTTCGCCAATATTCAACAAAACTCATTAATTAATATTGAGCCAATATTGCTTCAATAATATTTATCGATATCGTTAAAACAATATTGTCTTTATATTGTTTCCAACATCTAGATTGAGATGAAATTTGAATATTGGCCGAATATTCAATGAAACATATTGAAATTATATCATGATCAAACTTGGATAAAAATCCGCTAGGTGGCTCTACATATAGAACGTCTTCTAAAACCTACGAAAGTATATTAAATACTTCCCTTAGCTTGTTTTCAAGACTGCTCACTCAGCGGTTATGGCGATCAAAGGGCAGACTCTGGTGTCACCTTCATCAATTGAAGGACATTTGATAATTTACCAAGGTATATGGTACATCCACCAATATATTCAAATGATATTGTAACAATATCGATAAATATTGTACCAATATCGATAAATATTCTACCAATATCGATAAATATTGTACCGATATCGATAAATATTTTGAGGGCATTATTGCTTCAAGAATATTCCACCAAAACTATTTCTAAAATATTCAAACAATATTCGACCAATATCGCAAAATGTTCACATTTTACTTCTCGACAATATAACTTTTGAATATTGTGCCAATATTGTCAGAATATTGTATCAGCTATATTGTACCAATATCGCCGAACATTTTGAGGACAATATTAGTTCAAGAATATTTCACCAATATTATTCAAGTAATATTGGACCAATATCGCCGAATGTTCACATTTTTTTTCTCGCCAATATTGCATTTCAAATATTTCGCCAATATGTTCACAATATTGTATCAATATTTTACCAATATAGGTGTGCTACTTGGGAACACTGGGGAAAATGCTATCCCGGTAGCAATGCACCTCCACATAAACAACAGATGGCGAAGATATATTTGAATGAAACTTTTTATGACCAAAGGTTTGGAACCGCTAGTCCTCAATTGTGGACACCGCTATCGCCAGATTAAACCCCCTTGGATTTTTTATTTGAAGTTATATACGTCAATAACAAAAAATTATTTTCAGCAGTGAGTTCGTACTGATGTCAACTCTATTCCACCGGACATGATAAGACGAGCTGTTAAAGACGTCGTACACAGATGTGAAAAATGCTTAAAAGTTGACGGCAATGATTGAATATTTGCTGCAATAAGAAAAAACGGCTAACAAAATTGTCACACGTTCTTGTTTATTGGCCAAGCTGTAGATAAAAATAAGAGGCCCTTATCACACAAAATAAAAGACGCAAAAGACCCATACTACTTTTTACGACGGCGTACTAGTTCCACTGCAGAAATAAAAATTCTCTTAATTGACACATTTATTCTGTCAATTGACACATTTAATCTGTCAATTGACACATTTAATCTGTCAATTGACACATTTAATCTGTCAATTGACACATTTAATCTGTCAATTGACACATTTAATCTGTAAAAAAATGGATTTGAGGGGGTGAAATTTTTTTTTTTTTTTTTGAATAGCCTTTGGCACACCCTTGGATATTTCTAGAAAGATTTGTATTCTTCAGTTTTCTTGATACGACCCCCCGTTTAGGCTGTGCGCGTGTCCGCGGATTTTCGAAAATGAAAAAAAAAATTTGAAAAGAAAATTTAAAAAAAAAACAAAAAATATGGTACTGTAGAAGACCGTCTTTGACTTTTTTTCGGTGGAGGGGGTGGGTGGGCCAAAAAAAAATTGGATTCAATGGGAGGAAATAATTTTTTAAAAATTTTTTAAATATCCGGGTGCACACCCTTGGATCATTCTAGAAAGATTTCTAAAAATCACTTTTATCGATGCAACAACAAAAACAAAAGTTAGCTCATGTCTATTTATTAGTCATGTTCAAACTACCCACTCCGTGGTGGTCGTGCTGGTAGAGCATTCGCCTCTCAAGCATTGGGTCTTGGGTTCGATTTCTAGCATGGTCATCGGTCTCGTGCACGGCATTACACGTTAAAAGGTGAGGGTTGCGTCTTCCCTAGCTTGCACAAGTCTCTCGAAGACTTATGGTGGTGTGGCGTACGGGTGCAACAAGTTGACGGAATTAAAAATTTCAACAATTCTCAGCATGATAATGCTCTAATCACCTCATATTAAATGTGCCAATTGACAGATAAAATGTGTGAATTGACAGATTATAAAGTGTCCATTGACAGATTAAATGTATCAATTGACAGATTAAATGTGTCAATTGACAGATTAAATGTGTCAATTGACAGATTAAATGTGTCAATTGACAGATCGAATGTGTCAATTGACAGATTAAATGTGTCAATTGACAGATTAAATGTGTCAATTGACAGATTGAATGTGTCAATTGACATATTAAATGTGTCAATTGACAGGTTAAATGTGTCAATTGACAGATTAAATGTGTTAATTAACAGATTAATTGTGTCAATTGACAGATTGAATGTGTCAATTGACAGATTAAATGTGTCAATTGACAGATTAAATGTGTCAATTGACAGATTAAATGTGTCAATTGACAGATTAAATGTGTCGATTGACAGGTTAAATGTCTCAATTGAAAGATTAAATGTCTCAATTGACAGATTAAATGTGTCAATTGACAGATTAAATGTGTCAATTGACAGGTTAAATGTGTCAATTGACAGATTAAATGTGTCAATTGACAGATTTTTTAATTTTCGCCGTTGAACTAGTACGCCGTCGTAACTTTTTATAAGATAGTTCGTAAATCAAAACCCTGGTTTTCGCCCCAGCAAAATCGCTTTGTGGGATTTTTTAAACAAGGAATAATGAAAAAAATTACACCTTTTTTGTTTTTTTGCGGATATCTCAAAAAGTATTAGAGGAATCGTTTCACAGTCAACAAAACTTTTATAGACAATTATAAAACCCATAAATCGTTTTTTTATACGACCAGATCGGTGCATTTTCCAATGAAAAATTACAGGAAAACCTCGAAAAAGAAATCATTTTTCAAAAATTATAATTCCTATACCTAAATCTAAAGTTGGACAAACAATATTGCAAAAACTAATAGATAATAATAAGTTGTTCAACTGTGAGTGATTTAGGTAATTGAACAATTCTCAAGTTGTAATGAAATCATTACCAGGATCGAAACAACTCTTACAAGTTTTCAAATCGTTATATACTTTCTTTCGAAAATATTTGGGAAAACTAATTATGAACTTTTCGCATTTTAGTGTTTGAAATATCTAGTTTCAATCAAAAAAGCATATGACATCATTATTCTCTCACCTTTCTGAGTCATTGTATAGATAAATAAAAATCGAATTCGATTTTATGTGGAACAGTATAAAAAGATTCATGTGTCAAGCAGTGTATAAAAACCCCAGGAAGACGGCGCCATATTTGCGCTTGGGATCAAGCGCAGTAAAAACTTCATACCATCAACTTCAAAGTGCCGACACCAAAGTGCAACTACTGTTTCTTTTAAGCACTGTATTGTGGTAACAGTTCCCATAGCCGCAACGATGTCCGTATGATTTACGACCGCTCACAAAAAGAGCGGCACTTTTCGACCACTTCAAAGGAGTTACCAGACTTATTAGTATATCTATGGACGATGATTTCTGTTAACAGCAGAAGTGGAGATCAATATCTACAATTCGTATATTTTGGATTTCCACCTGAGAAGTGGGAAATGTGTTGAAAATGCCAATGGAAGTTACTCTATATAAATGCTTCAATTTGCACCCGAAGTCAACTCGAGTTAACTTCAAACCGACTTCGGGTGACTTCGGACGCACTTTCAGTGACATATTTTCAACACCTCTCAGTTGCAAATCCAAAATATAAAAGTTGTAGATATTGATCTCTTCTTCCGAATGCCGTTTACAGAATTTGAATACGACGATATAACTTGAATCTGCGCATCTTGCAAGATGTGCTCTTAAATTGTTTATAAAAACTATACATCGGACAAAATACATCTTGCGCACAGTTGAACCACGTATTGTTATCTATCAGTTTCCGCAATATTGTTTGTCCAGCATCAGATTTATAAAAATTATAAATTTTTGAAAAATGTCTTTTTCGAGGTTTTCCCGGATTTTATCAGTGGAAAATGCACCGATCTGGCCGTATGAAAATCCATTTTGTAGGTTTTATAAATCTCTACAAAATTTCCATCGACTGTTAAACGATTCCTTCAATAATATTTGAGATATTTCCAAAAAACCAAAAAAATTGTAATTTTGTTCGCTATTGCTTGTTTAAAAAAAATCCACAAAGCGAGTGTGTTGGGTCGAAAACTGGGGTTTTCATTAACGGACTTTCTTATAAAAATCAGTATAGCTCATTTGCGTCTTTTATTTTGTGGGGAAAAAACTATATAGCTTGGTCTATCACGTCTATCAGTATTGAAAGTAATTTGAAAGTCTTGAATACGAGATTATTTTTTCATGGCATATTTGATGAAGATAAGGCAATAATAAAAGTTTATCGGTCAACATTGGGGGTTCCAAACGTAAATCCTAGCGTAAAAATAACTTCTATTGCGGAATATCTCCTAAATTAAAAGTTTTGTATATAGGGGAGTGTATTACATCTAGGGCATTGCCTTTTAACCATGAGGTGAAATAACCGAAGCCAGAATTATGCGGTTGGTCTCCTGTTGTTGTTGTTTGGCTTGCAGCCGAATGTTGCATAACCTTTCACTTGGATTCATCGTACTGACGAGAGCTTTTAGCTCGAAACATGTCTACAGTTGCATTATATGCCTGGTTGAATCTATGTATTATTTTCGATCTCTATTCTCTTCTAAATAACCCCTAAAAGGTGATCCAATTCACCTATGAGGAAAAACTCCATTCAAATAATCTCTTGCGATACGTCTTATGGGATTATTCAGACACAACAGACAATTGATTATATATTCACATATTGTATATTTGCTATTTTTAATAATTACTTAATTTAAATCTTTTTCAGCTCCTGAAGATGCTAACTTTGTTGGCGAAACGCACGTCGAATGTGATTTTGACGTAGATTTGGTGTAACAATAGATTCTTCTTCTAGAATAGTATTTAATATAAAATAAATACGTTGAAATTTAACAAATTTTCATTAACATGACCAGAATTTAGCAATTTTTTAGTATTTACTAAATATTTATCAATTTTAGCAATGGCGCGAATTGAACAATTGAACCAATAAAAGAAAGTGAAATTATTGCTCATAATTGGATTCAAATAGTTAGTCGATTTTTTGTGTAAAGCATTTAGATATGGTACTTGAAATTGTGAAATATTAGTTGATTATGTCACGCTCTTGCCAACTGAACCAATCAGAAGCTCTAGTCAAGTTTGGATTACCAATAATACCGAACTTGACTCTTGACTCTGATTGGTCTGTCAAGTTCGGTGTTTTCAGCTTCGTATATGTGACAGTTAAACGTCAAATATAAGTAATTACGCTATGCACGCATTTAAAAGCGAGCAGATTTAGGATAAATTCTATCGAACTAATCAATGTTTCCTGTTTATAGAACTTTATTAATTTCTCAGATCAACTTTTGTGCTAATTTCATCTGATTTTGCCAAAGGACCAAATACATGGGAAAATGGCTTTCAGCCAATTTTGATAATTTTTTGGGATATTGTAGTACAAGTCACTAGAAGTTACACATGCAAATATAAATTATGTCTGTTTTACCAAAACATAGCAAGGTTCACTCATTCAAAAGTATTACTTTTTAGATGATTAGTAACAAAATAGTAGCATTGCTGGTTTGAAGAAAGTCGAATGTCATATCAGTTAGTCGGTCGTTACGATAGAAGAAGCCACCTATTATACAGGGTCGGTCAATTTAGGATATTTTGCCAATCTTTATCAACGGTCCCTATGATGAGACCGAGCAGTTTTCATCAGAAAAATACCTCTTGGGATTCTTTTCTTACGACTAGAAGATTTTCTCTGAGAGGTTAGACTTTTTTACAACACAGTAATTGTTTTTTCAAATGTTTATTTTTTATACTACATGTTTTTAACAATAGCCACACAAAATAGGCTTTTTTGTCAATAAATCAGCTTTGAAGCCAAAAGTATTTGAAAAAGGCTTATAGTGATTGCTCAATATGATCAGCTTCAAAACGTTACGATCACATTTTATACGGGGGCTGTTTACAAATATTAGTTGAAATCGGTTTTGTACGTAATATACAGTTAGTATGCTTAAGTTGGCTACATGTGGGAAACTTTTTTATTATTGATTTCACGAAAAAAAGTTATTCGTTATAAAAAGTATTGCATGATCTAAAACCCATGATGCGACCATCAGATATTGAAGTTTATCAGTCTTGTTCGAGGTATGTCAAAAGATATGAATTTTACCCAAGAGTAAAGTAACTTTATATTTCACAATATCCAAAAATATTATAATAAAAAGTTGTTCGGAATTGAAAACTTTGTTTCAATATGCAATTTCATCTTTCCAATTGGAAAAATTATTTTTTTACAATTTTTTTTAATATTATCAATATTTACGTTTACCATTTTTATTTATTACAAACATGTTAACCTTTCCGTTCTGTTTAGAAATTGATAAGCAAATTTTCATGAAACAACATTTTATAATTGATAAATGTTCGGTATTGATAATTTGAGAAAAATTTGTAAAAAAATTATTTTTACAATTAGAAGGATGTAATTGCATATTGAAACATAGTTTTAAATTCCAACTAACTTTTTATAATGAAAATTTTCGATATTGTGAAATATAAAGTTACTTTACTCTCGAGAAAATTTCATATTTTTTGACATACCTCGTATAAGATTGATGAAATTTGATATGTGATGATTGCATCTTGGGTTTTAGACTATGCAAAATTTTGTAAGAAGAATAACTTTTTTTCGTAAAATCAATAATAAAAAAGTTTCCCATATGTAGCCAACTTAAGCAGACTCACTGTATATGTTTGTTAATTATTTTTGAATGGATCTCCCAATTTGAATCATATTTTTCAGTTATACTCCCAAATAAATTACCCTACACTCGGGTAAGTTTCATTCATCTCCTATATCTGGTTTTTGAACTATAATTTTCATCAAGAAATAAGATTGGATAATATCTTCTATATAATATCAATTTTAATTCATAGTTCAAAAACCAGAAAGGAAATGAATGAAACTTACCCGAGTGTAGGGTAATTTACTTGGAAGTATAACTGAAAAATATGATTCAAATTGGGCGATCCATTCAGAAATAATTAACAAACATATCAAAATCACTCACAGAACCGATGTCCACAACTTGAACATAAGATATAAGGGAACTCTCACGCCCTCCTCTTTCAAAACTCAAACATTTAGAAGATCTTTCAGTTATCAAATTACATCATTGTACAATCTCATTCCCGCACATTTCAAGAAAGAAAGGTTAGAAAATTTCAGAAAAATGTTAAAAAATTATTTATTTGAAACAAAACAATAGAAGAGACAAAGAGTTATTCTTTCTTCTTTTTTTTATTCTCTCTTTTTAGTGTTAGAATTACAAAAATCTGCATCAACAAAGGACCACGCACGTTTCTTATGGAAAATGGCTTTCCGTGAATTTGTCCGAATTTTTGGTATGGTGTAGATCTGGATGCACTGATCAAAAGTGTCCATTGCCAAAAACTCCAAAAATGGACAGTTTTCGATATATGGCTCTATCAATGTAATTTTTTTGCATTTTTTGGATTTTGACACATAATCAGTTCACTCTCATACTTAGGAAAAACCGAGTTTCAATGATTTCACTGCAGGGATCGATTGAAAAATAATTCTTCGTTTCAGATACTGCCGTTTGAAGAAATTATTATACACCGCTCGTCACTGACGATGTAACTGGACTATTTCAATTTCTATAGTCCAGTTTTTGTAGAAACAAAAACTTCTGAATTGCTCAAGGTATCGCAGAGTCACATATATTCAACACCCTTCGATAGGGGCACTGGAAAAATAATATTCGATACACACTATAGTAACTGACTCTGAGATATTTTTTTTTAAATAGTTTCCTAGTCGTCAAAGAAATAGTGGTAAATGCAAAATGAGCATATAGAAAATCGTTCATAATGTAGGCTGACGACATAAATACTCGTATCGAATGCAGTTTGTTTATACCGAGTGTTAAATATCAATAGAAACAAGGGAATACATACCCAATAATCATTTCTAATCTCTAATCGAACCGTTAAGGCAAACGGATCCGTGAAAATGTCTGAATATTTGATATGTTGTGGATTTCGATGCATTGATCAAGTGTCTATTGCTACAGACTACAAAAATGGACAGTTTTCAAGATATGGCCGTATCAATATCTGATTTTTTTCGTTTTCTAGATTGTGGCCCATAATCGCTTAGCTCTTATACCAACAAAAACGGAATTCTATCGATTTCTGCACAGGAATTGACTTAAAAACAGTTGTATTTCTTTTCAGATACATTCATTTGGAGAAATTAGCATACACTGCTTGTCACTGGTGATGTAGGTGGGCTATTATTTTCAACTTTTGTATTTCCGTGTTCGTAGAAACAAAAACTCTTGAATTGTTCTAGTTCTAACAAACATACTTATATCCAACACAATTCAATTGTGGCATTTGAAAAAATAATATGCGATACACACTCTAAATATGATTTGAATTATTTTTGAACTATTCTTCTGGCCATCAGGAAAATAGTGGAAAATGCAAAATGAGAAACTAGAAAATCGTATTTATAATGTACGCTGACGAGATGAATGCTCGTATCGAATGCAGATTTTTTATACCAAGTGTTAAATATACATACTGAAAAATCATTTCTAATTGTTAATTGAACTGATAACTGATGAGAGAATGTAGGCTTTCACGGCCGGAGTCAATATAATCAATGTTGTCTGGGCCTAGCGGCCAGATTTTTCTCAGCCGAAAGCCTATATGGACTTGAAAAACTGAGACCACCGATGAGGAGTGCTGTGGTCTCAAATGTTTAACGTTCACGGCCATCAACTCTAGACAACATTGAATTTTGAAATAAATGAGTTTTCATGGGAGGAATATATAACTGATAATGAGGAAATTGTAAAACAGTAACAATATTTATTTCATGAAAAATATCAATTCTCCACCAAAGTGATGATGATAGTAGTAAGAATAATAGTACGTAAAAGAAAGTTGGTCCAAACGTTCATCAAATCATCTATGCGTTACATTTAACGAGAGTCAATTGTTCAACCAACCAAATATTATTGGATTCACTCGAACTATTGCAAAATTATACATGGGGCAAATAAGATAACGTTATTCAATCTCAGTTCTATGTCTGTCTTCGCAGTAGCTGAAACACCAAAACGACGAAAAAAATTTTTGAAGAGTACAGACAGAGTCAAGGCACAAAAATCTGTAGGTGCATTCACTAAATAAAGAACTATTGAACGAAAAATGTATAGTTTGAACAAAATCGGGTAGGGTACTATACGATGGTGTGGTTGCCGTTGTGATCTTATTCTATTTGTTAGAGGTAAGTTGAAGAAATGAATAGTTTTTTGCTGTTCACTAGGTATTCAAGTTTGAAAAATCTTCATTTGATACGAGTATTCATCTCGTCAGCGTACATTATGAATACGATTTTCTAGTTTCTCATTTTGCATTTTCCACTATTTTCCTGATGGCCAGGAGAATATTTCAAAAAAAATCAAATCATATTTAGAGTGTGTTCGCATATTATTTTTTCAAATGCCACAACTGAATTGTGTTGAATATAAGTATGTTTGTTAGAACTAGAGCAATTCAAGAGTTTTTGTTTCTACGAACACGGAAATACAAAAGTTGAAAATGATAGCCCAGCTACATTGCCAGTGACGAGCAGTGTATGCTAATTTCTCCACATGAATGTATCTGAAATGAAATACAACTGTTTTCTTAGTCAATTCTTCTCAGAAATTGATAGAATTCCGTTTTTGTTGGGTATAAGAGCTAAGCGATTGTTGGCCACAATCTAGAAAACGATAAAAATTCTATATTGATACGGCCATATCTTGAAAACTGTCCATTTTTGTAGTCTGTAGCAATAGGCACTTGATCAGTGCATCGAAATCCACATATCAAATATTCAGATATTTTCACGGATCCGTTTGCCTTAACGGTTCGATTAGCGATTAGGAACGATTACTGGGCATGTATTCCCTTGTTTCTATTGATATTTAACACTCGGTATAAACAAACTGCATTCGATACGAGTATTTATGTTGTCAGCCTACATTATGAACGATTTTCTATATGCTCATTTTGCATTTAGCATTATTTCTTTGACGACTAGGAAACTATTTAAAAAAAAAAATATCTCAGATTCAGTTCCTATAGTGTGTATCGAATATTATTTTTCTAGTGCCCCTATCAAAAGGTGTTGAATATATGTGACTCTGTGATACCTTGAGCAATTCAGAAGTTTCTGTTTCTACAAAAACTGGACTATAGAAATTGAAAATAATAGTCCAGTTACATCGTCAGTGACGAGCAGTGTATAATAATTTCTTCAAATGGCAGTATCTGAAACGAAGAAAGAATTATTTTTCAATCGATTCCTGCAGTGAAATCATTGAAACTCGGTTTTTCCTAAGTATGAGAGTGAACTGATTGTGTCTCAAAATCCAAAAAATGCAAAAAAAAATTACATTGATAGAGCGATATCTCGAAAACTGTCCATTTTTGGAGTTTTGGGCAATGGACACTTTTGATCGGTGCATCCAGATCTACACCATACCAAAAATTCGGACAAATTCACGGAAAGCCATTTTCCATAAGAAACGTGCGCGGTACTTTATCTCATTCTCATTCTAATTCATCTCTTTTATTTCTGAACTCAACTGAATTGTATCGAGAAAACACCACTCGTCCTGCGGACTCGTGGTGTTTTCTAGAAGAAATTCAGTTTCGTTCAGAAATGAATCGACAGACTTATCGCAAAAATTCAATCACTTGTGGTATTATTGTTGACTATTTCATGCACTTGCCAAATGAACCAATCAGGAGCCCTAGTCAAGTTCGGATTATCAATAATACCGAACTTGACTCTGATTGATCTGTCAAGTTCGGTGTTTTTGAAGGGCAATTGGTGATATAATGTACCCCCAAGAATTTTGGCTATGTGCGCGGTGGTACAAAAAGTAAACCACTATTTTATGATTCATTTTTACCTTTATTGCCATCTAGCCAATGTCAGCAACATTTCTATTCGAAGATAAAGTTCATCTTCTCTCAAGAAGATGTCGAAACATGTAACGTTCTTCGTATTTTCACGCCTGTTTGAAAAAAACTGATTATACTGTCAAGTTTTCCGGTTAGTTTGTGCGGATGATATTATTTGGAAAAGGTCTGCCCCTCAAAGAGTTAAAAAACGAGCAGATTTTGGATAAATTCTATCGAATTAATCAATGTTTCCTGTTTATTGAACTTTTTTGCTAATTTTGTCTGATTCTGCCAAATTTCAGGTTGTTTACCTTTCAGTTTGTTTGTGAAATAGTCTGATAAAATTCCACTTGTGACTGAATTTATCTTATAAGTCTGTCTTTTATTTCTGAACTCAACTGAATTGTATCGAGAAAACACCACTCGTCCTGCGGACTCGTGGTGTTTTCTCGAAGCAATTCAGTTTCGTTCAGAAATGAATCGACAGACTTATTGCGAAAATTCGATTATTAGTGGTATTACTGTTGATTATTTCACGCACTTGCTAAATGAACCAATCAGAAGCTCTAGTCAAGTTCGGATTATCGATAATACCGAACTTGACTCTTGACTCTGATTGGTCTGTCAAGTTCGGTGTTTTCAGCTTCGTATATGTGACAGTTAAACGTCAAATATAAGTAATGCGCCATGCACGCATTTAAAAACGAGCAGATTTGGGATAAATTCTATCGAATTTATTAATGTTTCCTGTTTACTGAACTTTATTGATTTCGCAGATTACGTTTTTTGCCAATTTCATCTAATTCTGCCGAATTTCAGATTTTTTATCTTTCACTCTGTTTGTGAAATAGTCTAATAAAATTCCACTCGTTATTGAATTTATCTCATAAGTCTGTCTTTTATTTCTGAACTCAACTGAATTGTATCGAGAAAACACCACTCGTCCTGCGGACTCGTGGTGTTTTCTCGAAGCAATTCAGTTTCGTTCAGAAATGAATCGACAGACTTATTGCGAAAATTCGATTATTAGTGGTATTACTGTTGATTAGCTTCCGGAAAAATACCAAAAGAAGGATGCAGTTTGTGCAATTTTTGATTGAAATAGTCTTGTTTGAAAATGATCGATCTGAAGATTCTAAAGGTCACAACTTGTCTCACTCAAATTTTCTTCGTGTCCAGGAGATACCTAATACTACGCTAAATACACCACTTATTTTATTTCTTTGAGGTGGAGTCCACTAAACTCACCTTTACCAAAAATCCCAATTGATGACCCAAACGGTGACAATGTAAACAAAAGTGTGTGGAAAAGGGGAAACGTATTATTTGTTCCAGCTTGAATCCACTGTCCACGAATTGTCAAGGTACCTACTTGTCATTTTGTCGTAAAAAACTTGATTGAACACAATTTAAAAAAAAAAAAACAAAAATGCATCACTCACCTTAACACCCACACCACTTATCACAGACACAAAAAAAACACCACAACGAATCCACCTGCAGTCTCTACTGGGAACGGCACCAGCGCGAAATGAAAGTAAAACTTTACCGATCAAATAGATACCTGTCCGATAATATCGAAACAACCAAACAATATTGCAACGTAACACATATAAACTTGCGTCGATCGAGTCAACTATCTTTTATAAATATCCCCTCCATGGACGGGAGCTACTTGACCTAACCTAACCTAACACGTGCTTTTCGAGAATCGGAAATTTTTGGATTTTATTGTTGGAATGTAGCGAGTGACTTCGCTTTTTTTCTGGGATCGTGACCTTTTGCGAATAGTGAAATTGAATGCAAATATTAATTATCTTGTCAATGAAAACGAAAAATCGACAGGAAAAGGCAGTGTTTTGCAAACAAAATTATAAAAGTTTGCATGATAAAAAACTTTTTATTGGACATTTCAGGAACTCCAATTAAAACTTTGACTTCCAGCAGAAAGTCTGCTCATACCTATTTTTTGTTAGCAACAGCTGACAGGAGGCTAAAATAATTTTTCTAATTAAGTATATACATAATAAAACCTTGTTGTTTTTAGATCAAATTTCTATTAACATTTTTCAAAATCTTCCAAAACAAGCTCTGATTATTCTTGTTATTTTAATAAATGATTCATTTCAGCTAGGCAGTTTTCCATCTTTTCTGAAAACGTCTCTGGTTATTCCAATATATAAAGGTGGAGATTTTGATGATACATCTAACTTTCGTCCTAATTCACTCCTACCAATTTTAGCAAAAATTATTGAAAGACTGATTTATTCGAGAATTATGGAATTTTTGAGATGTCGTAGTTTAATCAATAACCTTCAATTTGGATTTCAGAAAAATAAAAATACAGGAGATGCAATGTTGTCCCTTTTCTATGAGGTATATTCGCGAATTAATGGTGGAGATGTGGCGGCTGCAGTGTTTGGTAATGTTTCCAAAGCTTTTGATTCATGAGATACTTTTGCTTAAACTTCATCATTATGGTTTCAGGAACATCACTCTCAAATCGTTTGAATCTTATTTGTCCGAGCGAAATCAAATAGTAATGAATTCTGGGTATTCAGAATCGAAGAAAATTAATTGTGGAGTACCTCAAAGTTCTATTCTTGGACCAAACAGTTTTTGTTCTGCAAAAGAGACCAATTCGATACCTATGCAAAGCAAATCGGCTACAATCTTGCAGGACGCTCTTTGCAGAACACAGAATACTCACCATCATTTCTATATTCATTCTGGAAACTGTTTGTCTCATCAATAAATATAAACATAAATTCATGAAACGCTCCTCGATATATTCAACACGTCATTCTAATGAACTTCCTCCACCTCCACACTTGTCAAAGATTCTTTTATATACAATGGCTGCAAAATACAGGGTGTCAATTTGAAAACTTCCCACCCTTAATATTTTCCTTCCAGTAAACAATATGAGTAATCGAAAAAACAGGTCAATTTTATTGTCAAGGGGGACACTTTCACGGACTATTTGTAGCCCTCGTGGTTCAACCCCCTAGGAGGGGTAGATGTTACCCTTAGAATTTTAAATGGGAAGGGGGGTCAAGTGGCACATCATTTTGATGGGCGTTCAATTCTTGTTTCAATGGTACCCTGACTTATTATTTTGTGATGAGCATTTTCCGAAAAATTGCGTTCTAAACTAACAGAAGTAATTATTAGAACGCCTATACTGAGATGCATTATTGTATTGACTCCCTTTAATAAAAATGGTTAGAAGAGTAGGTGGCACCGCTCCAACCCTTGAATGACAGGAATAAATTTATTACGCATGGGATTTTTTATTTGGTGGTTATTTTCCTTCTACACAATAAAATTTAATTTGCGAGAAAGACATTTCCAACATAAAATCTACTTACGCTTATCTTATTAGCTGTTCGAAATGTTGTCCATTTTGCTCTAAACAGTAATACAGTCTGTTTTCGAACTCCCCTCTAACATTATGGAAAACTTCACTAGGAATTGACCGGCATGCTGCTATAATTCGTCTTTTAAGTTCGTCAATATCAGAAGGTTGTGTTTTATAAACAACGGATTTAAGATGCCCCCAAAGAAAGAAATCTAAGGGTGTTAAATCCGGTGATCTCGGAGGCCATTCAACTGCTCCCCTTCTGCCAATCCATCTACCCGGAAATCTCTCGTTTAACCACTGTCGGACGGGAAGAAAATAATGAGGTGGAGCACCGTCCTGCTGGAAATGTAACAGATCCTCCTGCAAAAGTTCATTAACTTCTGCATCAATTTGAGTTTCTAGCTCGTGAGTTATAAGAGGATCGATAGTCTCTTCAAGCATATCAAGGTACAGATTGCCAGTCAAGTTTTCTTCCAGAAATAATGGACCAAGAATGGCATTTCCAAGAATACCAGCCCAAACATTAACTTTTTGTGGGTGTTGTGTAAGCCCTTCCCGAAAAATATGTGGGTTTTCGTCACTCCAATAGCGACAATTTTGTCTATTAACATTGCCATTCAGAAAAAATGAACACTCATCGCTGAAACAGATGTTTAACAGAAGATTAGGGATGGTATTGACTCGATGAGACATGATTTCACAAAACTCTATTCTTCTATCATAATCATCCTCGTGGAGCTCTTGCAGAATCTGCATTTTATATGGATGAAATTTATGCATTTTCAATGCTTTTCTTATAGTCTCGCGTGACATTCCCGTCTGTTCTGATACTGATCGTAAGGAGCTCGTGGGCTCTGCAGCAAATGTTCCCAAAACTTCAATTTGAGCTGCTTCATTTAGTACTCTGGGGTTATTTCTTTTTTTATTTGTCACTGAACCAGTTTCGTAAAACTTATTCACCAAATCAAGCACATACCGGTGACTTACATTACAATTTGGATGTCTTTCGTTAAAAAGACATGCCGCCCTTCGTGCGCACTTTCCAACTTCTCCATAAATTACAATCATTTCAATTCTGTCTTGAAGAATGTAAACCATTTTTACACTTTTATACACTTATTAAAGTAATTCCTAAACAGCCCAACAGGTACATATTCATAATACTATCACATAGTTCAAATAGGCTAACCAATTTTTTGCCGGAAAACAGAAACTTTTTACAGCAGAAGTAGCAAAAAAGGAAGGCTATCTGTACAATTTCTGCGATGACACTTAAAAATTCAGCATTTAATAAACACAACTTTACTACCATCTACGTTTTACTATTAGACTACTTTTTTATGTAAAGTGTTTGGAGCTAATGGCTAATGTTACCCCTAATAAAGGGTTGGAACGGTACCACCTAATATTCTAACCAGTTCTGGCCAAACCATACATCTCAGTATAGGCGTTCTAATAATTACTTCTGTTAGTTTAGAACGCAATTTTTCGGAAAATGCTCATCAAAAAATAATAAGTCAGGGTACCATTGGAACAAGAATTGAACGCCCATCAAAATGATGTGCCACTTGACCCCCCTTCCCATTTAAAATTCTAAGGGTAACATCTACCCCTCCTAGGGGGTTGAACCACGAGGGCTACAAATAGTCCTTGAAAGTGTCCCCCTTGACAATAAAATTGACCTGTTTTTTCGATTACTCATATTGTTTACTGGAAGGAAGATATTAAGGGTGGGAAGTTTTCAAATTGACACCCTGTATATAATCACTTACCTAATCACATTTTAATATCAAGTATCCAAATTTCAGAGAAATATTGCAAGATTTTCTTATTGATAAAACCTATTATAGTCTGGAAGAATTTTATGAGGATAATTTTTTATTTTTAATATCTACTGTGTTATTGAATTTTGATGTTGTATTATTGGTCTATAATTTATTTCTGTGATGTATTTTATTTTTGTGTTTATACGTATTGTGATATAATTTCAGATTGGCAGCATTTTTATTGTGCTTGCATGTGTGTATTTTTACTTAGGTATATTTATTCTTAGTCGTATACGAGGATATATTGAAAAATTATTTGCCTACTATAGAACCAAACAAAATTTCAATGTCAAAATATTTTATTACTCAACATATTCTCCTCCTAATTGGATACATTTATTACAGCCAACCTGCAACGTCTCTAGACCTTTCAAAAAAAATGTTTCTCCTTGCTCTGCAAACCAGACCTCCACAGCTTTTATTACCTCCTCGTTGGTAGAAAATTTACGACCTTTTAAACTTTTTTTCAGTTGAGGAAAGAGATGATAGTCGAACGGAGCCAAATCTAGTGAATAAGGGGGATGTTCCAGTAATTCAAACTCTAAATCACGAATTTTTGGCATGGCAACATGAGATTTGTGTGCAGGGGCGTTGTCCTGCAAAAACAAAACACCTTTGGATACCTTTCCGCGTCTTTTCTCTTTCATTTTTTCCCGTAGAGTGGTCAGTCTGCCGTCCTAAGCAAAAAAGCCGTATCTACAAAAAATGTGAATATGGAGATATTGGTTTCTGTAGTCTTGAAACACTATAAATTTAGCTTTCTTCAAAAAAAATTACTTAAACTAGATTTAAATAGCCAAAGTTAATCAATCATTTTGCCTTTAGTACACAAGTTAAAGACTTTTCGTACTTGAGATGGTCAAAAAAACAGATTCTCAGCTTCAGAGTTTTTGCAGATACGGCTTTTTTGCTTAGGTCGGCAGCAGTAATGTCGAATAGTAATCTTGAGTTATTATCCAAAAAATCAATCATGATTACTCCATGGCAATCCCAAAAAACTGAAGCAAGAACTTTTCCAGCAGATTTTTGGACTCGAAACTTCTTAGGTCTTGGAGAACCGGAGTGTCGCCATTCCATCGATTGTTGCTTTGTTTCTGGATCGTAGAAATGTACCCAAGTCTCATCCATAGTAACAATTCGGTTTAAGAAGTCTACATCGTTTTCAAATCGAGCACAGATCGAACGTGATGCTACTACCTTTGCACGCTTTTGGTCAACATTGAAACATTTGGGGATCCAAATTGGGGATCCAAATTGACGTGAACTATACGATGAACGCGTTCGTATGAAATATTCAGTGCTTCAGATATCCGTTTTAGCCCAATTCGACAGTCTGTTAAAATCATGTCATGAACTGAATCGATATTTTCGGGGACTGACACAGAAACTGGCCTTCCCGATCGGTCATCATCTTCAATGGAAAATTTACCTCTTTTGAAGCTTGCAGTTCAATTTTGACGGTCGCATACGAAAGACATTGATCACAATTTCGGTGGACATATTTTTTCTTTTAATTCATTGCGTAACTCTGGTTTACTTTTTTGACGTCAAACTTTACACTGACAGTACTACGTTTATCTGGACGATCTCTATCCGCTTCAAATTCAATAGCATTGAGTCGAGTGAAACCACCCTTCAGTTTCTATCGCAATATTTAAGTGGATCGAATAATCCTATTCTTCAATCCGATTGAAAAAAGCTAACTTCACAGCAAAATGTCGAATTTCGTAACCTTAAATCACAGAATACATGTGTGTGTCTTCTGTGCCTTAAATTTCTTGTGTTCTGCGAATTAAATCACGACATAATATGTTTTCCTTAATCAGCTGAATGAAAAAACTGCTCTCTTCTTTGGACCATACGTTTCTTTTCTTAATTATTATTTTGCTCACCATTTTGAGAAAGATAATTGTCAATATAAACACTAATCTGAATTTGGCTACTTTTACCTGTCATTTGTCAATTTCAAACTCGTTTATCTCGTAATTTCACTTCTCTTCAAGGCGATCGGTTGGGTCCAATCCTATATTTTATGGAATTGACTTGAGTGATTCAATCCAATCCGAACACTGTATATATCGATTAGGAGTATCGGATCCAGTCAAGTCAAACCCATTTTGAGCGGATCCAAAGTTGTGAGATAAATGTAGTCACTTCTAATAAGTTATTGTTCGTTGCTATGGTAACGCAATATTTTGTTTATGCAGGGAACTGGTCTAGGCTAATTAGATATCAATACATCCTCGTACTTGTGTTTATATTATAGGCAAAGCTTTGTCAATAAGGTTTTCCTTCAGACAATAAAGCATATTATCTATCTATGTATCTATCTATATTTTTCATTTGACACAATAAAACGCATAAAGCAAAAAATCAGATGCATAAGAAATGGAAAAATATCGGAAACAAATACCAGTGTGAAAAACTTAAAATTTTGAGACAGAAAAGCAATAATCTTATATTATAGACTGGGAGATGGTGACAGATTTTTCGACAGTTGTACAAACAATATCATCTTGTTACTAATATGATTGTCAGTCTGACATTGACAGACTACATGTCTATCAGGCATAATCTATAACTATTGAAGAATTCACGACAATGGAACTTTTTTTACTTTGTTGGTTCGTGAAATTATCTCAATAAATAAGGTAAGACCGGGTAATATTGACACTGAGGAAACATTGACATGATTTCTTTATTCTTGCGAACTTTAGAAACTACCGGCAACACCGACGCTATTCCGCGGGAATTTGGTCAGCAGGTATACCGCCTAACGAACTTCACTATCATTTATCCAACAATAATCGTGTAGCTCTGTCACTGCGTTGATTTATCAACAGTGGTTAATTTTTTCACTATTACGCGCGTGTTGGAACTTCGTTATTAGGGAATAAAATTGATATTTGTTACTTTTTAGATGAAGCAGGTATGTTATATTTTAACGTTCTTTAGAGTTTATTCCACTGAAATGTGTTTTCAATTATTCCAGCATAAAAACATGTTTTTAGGTTATGGGGTTAACATTGACATGGGTGTCAATGTTACCCTGGGATTTAACCCTTTCCTAAAGCTGAATTTTAATTTCAGAATGTCACCAAAAAAGCGCCCATCTTCTGCACGCAAGTACAAGACTTACAGTAGCGACTCATTGAGAAGAGCCTTAGATTGTATTAAAAATGAAGGCATAAGCGTCAAAAGGGCCGCAAACCTCTACAATATTAACCGTTCAACTCTTATCAATCATCTGAAGAATCACAAATGTGGACCAGTTGGCAGACCTACAGTTTTAACCCAAGAAGAAGAGCGGCACATAGTCCATATTTTAATTAAGTTGGCAGAATGGGGATTTGGGATGGATCGGTTTCAACTGAAAATACTTGTTCAAGATTATTTAAAACGAATTGATCGACGAAACGTCTTTAAAGACGGAATTCCTAGCAAGGATTGGATTGCTGGATTTGAAAAACGGTGGAAAGAAGACTTAAGACGAAGAGTAGCTCAAAATCTTCCTAGAAATAGAGCAGAAGCGTGTTCTAAAGAAGTGTTACAAGATTTTTACATTAAAATAAATGACTGCATTGAACGACTTCAGCTGCAGAGAAAACCGCAGAACATTTTCAACTGCGATGAAACTGGTTTACAAACCGACTGTGGAGTTCAAAAAATTTTATGTAGGAAAGGATCTGCAAACCCTCATAAAGTTGTGGGCAGTACAACAAAATCTACCTACACCATACTTGTTTGCTGCAGTGCCACAGGAGAATATCTTCCGCCTTATATTAATTTCAAAGGTTTGCACTTATATTCGACGTGGTGTCAGAATGGACCAGAAAACGCTGTCTACAATTGCAGTCCTTCTGGTTGGATGGAGGCTGATCAGTTTTTCAGCTGGTTCAAAGATGTTTTTGTTAAAGCTACAGCTGACTTAGAAGGGTCAAAGATATTAATATATGATGGACATAATTCACATATAACTGTGCCATTAATAGAAACAGCTTTACAAAACAACATTGAATTGTTATGTTTACCTGCACACACATCACATGTTTTACAACCACTAGATGTGGGAGTTTTCAAGTCGTTGAAAGTTGCCTGGAGGAATGTTTTAAAAGACCATTATCATAGATCTGGTTGCAAAAGTGTAGATAAAGTTCTATTCCCTTCTTTGGTGAAGAAAACTATCGAATCTGGGTGTTTTTCGAGGGCTAATGCAATAGGTGGTTTTAGCGGTGCAGGGATATATCCCATTGATAGAGATAAAATTTTGGAGAAATCTATAGAATCAACAGTGTTTGACGAACCTCTTCAAGAAAATACTGCTGCTGATAAACCTACTTCAATTCATTTACGAAACACAGCCTCAGATACGAATAATAGTACCCCAGTGTCTTCTACAAGTTCTGAGCTTTTCTCTCCAAAACAATTGGAAGTATCTCTACTATCTGTTTTACAAAGACAAGAAAAACCTATTTCTTCAGGTAAAAGAACTAAGGTTCGTAGAAAATTTGCAGAGTGTCTTACCTCTGCGGAAATTTTAGAAAGAATGACTGCCGAAGCGAATATGAAGCAAAAAAAAAAGAAAAACAGGCTGAAAAAAATTAAAACAAAAAGTTAAGAACATTAAGACGACCAAAACAACTGCTAACAGAAGCAAAATTCAAGAAAGTTCCGAGGAAGAAAGCGATGGTAGTTTGATACTAGAAAGTGATACACTGTCAGAAACATTTTCAGATATGGAATATTTACAAGATACAGAAATTGAGAATAAAGAAAATGAAATCGAGACTAAAGACAATGAAACCAAAGTAACTGTTGGAGCCTGGGTTTTAGTCAAGTTCAAAAGCGATAAAGGTTTCCACAGGTTAGTTCATTATATTGGACAGGTTACTGAAGCAGTCGAGTTTGGTGAAGAGATAGTCGTTAATTTCCTTCATAAAAAAGAAAAATGTTTTATGTTTCCTGAAAAAAAGGATGAGGCTATTTTACCAGTTCACGACGTAGTAAGAATCTTACCCGAGCCTTACATTCGACGTGGGATGCATTCCTTCAATTGTGATGTGTTTCGCACTGACAAAAATGTTCCTCTCATCGTTTATTAGTCAAGTACTCACTAACTTCAATACAGTTTTATACAACCTTTCCTCCATCAGGAGAAAACATGTTTTGTTTCCAATATTCATAATAAAAAAATGCAAATTTCGATATTGGCTAATTTATTTTTGATATTACTAAGTCAATGTTACCCTACCTGGTGCAAACATTGCGTTTTTATCCATTTCAAAAGGATTTTAATGTAGGTGTCAATGTTTACTCATGGTAGGGTAACATTGACACATTGCATGAAAAAAAATAAAAAATCTAAAAAAGTACTAAATAATATTTGGTAAGACATTATATCATAATTGTAGCTCACATCATGGGACAAGTATGTGCTATGAAAATAGTGAATATTCCCTAATAATTCTGAGCTACACAGGCATTTTTCCAAAGTTGTGTCAATGTTACCCGGTCTTACCTTACTACTCGTGCTCACAATACTATCCATAATTCTGTCAGAAATCTTAAATTCGATCAAATTGCTTTCAGGTAACACCACTCGTCCTAAAGGACTCGTCTTAAAGGACTCGTGGTGTTACCAAGCAATATGATATTGTTGATTTCTAACAGAATTACTATCGATAGTATTGCGATCACTCGTGGCATTATCCCCGATGCTATTACTGAAGATGGTGCAGTATTTTCACTCTATTACCTATTTCTTCAATTCCTCCTACGATGTCAAGTACAAAAAAATGTCGTAAACTCGAAATAATCGAAGCAGTAGGTCTATACGCCGCAGACATGCAAATAAAACAGTGGTAATGTTTTTCTAACGTTTAATTGAGATTATTGGGGTCAGCGCTTCACTTTTTGGACAGTCTAGAATACAGATTGGCGAATTAATTTAATGGCAACCTCACCGGCGTGATATGTTGAATAATTCTCCTAAGAATTTGCTGTAAATATTGGGTATTTATCAACAAAGAAGGTCCTTGAATTGTCATTTGCGTCTTCCGATTTGTTTTCGAGAAATGGTCGTTTGTTGTTTTTGACTCACCTTGTGAAGTTCAAATGACGCCACGATTTGTCAGTGCATTGATTGACATCCCTAGAGCATCCAAACTTAAGACAAAAAGTGCATTTTTCGAAATCAGTGGATATGGAGGCAAGGATTGATGGACTGGCCAGCACGGTCCCCTGATCTGACGTCATTAGAGTAACGTCAGAAGAAATTTTATATGAGAATAGAATGCTGCCAAGACGTTCGCGGCCAGCATTTTGAACGTCTTCGACATTGATATTATTGTTTATTTTTTATTTAAACAGTACCTATTACTTGATACAATTTTTGAGTGTGTCGTAGCTGAAGAGAAATTGGAAACCTAAAAATGTTGATAAATAATTTCTTTTTGACGAATGTTTTATCAGTGCTGTTTTTACATCTAACAATGGCAGTAATTAAACTCGTTACAATTTGTTGACGTATTTTTTTTATAACTTTTACGTCGTTATTTATGGAAACTGAGAAAGGAAAAAAAATCCTTAATTAACAATGGTATAGTCAAAGTCAAAGTCAAAAAAGATTTATTGTTTGAAAATATAAATTTTTGTAACAAAGCATGTCAAAAGAACATAAATAAAACCCTGATTAAGACACAATACCATTTCGTATTCACTTAAACACATATAGAGAATTAACACATAAAATGATTAATGTTATGAAAGAAACCAATATCAAAATTGGACAAAAAACATTAAGACCATTAGTCAACTTTTCTCAAAATTAGAAACTCCTCTAGAAACAACCCAAAATTATAATGTTGTTTATAAAATTCCTTGTAACGATTGTAATAAAGTATACATTGGACAAACATCTAGACTCTTGAAAGGTAGAATAACGTCACCTAGAAGTGATTGTAAAAGAAATATGAATTCATGTGCATTGGCTCAACATGTTAATCAATTTGACCATCGAGTGAGTTTTGATAATGTTAGTGTACTTGGAATAGAAATGGAAATTTTTGGAAATGTTGCAAATTAATGAGGAGAGTAACAGCCTAAATAAAAAAAACTGATCTCAATAATTTGAATAAGATTTACTCTTATATTTTGAAACTTAACAGAGATAAGTTGAAATATTATAGAAATGCTGATATACCCAGTAGAGTTACTTGATTGATTTTCATCAATTTTTGAAGTTGATTGACATTTATTTCAAATTTTATCTGTCCAATATTTTTATATACAACATTCCTTTTTTGATGCTAATTTCTATTTTTACTCAAGTTATGTAAGTAGATTCAATATTTTTTCTCCATTTATTGAATTGTCCTTTTGTAGTTGTCCTGAGGAAGGAACTACACATTTCCGAAAGCTTGGCAAGATGACAAACAGTTTACTTTAATTCCAATTTCAGACTGCAACCTCAAGATTTTTTCAATTCTACAATTATTGTTAGTCACAAATTACCTATTTTCATATATATAAACCTATATTTTAAAAAAAAGTGAACAAGAAAAATAAGAAGATAAAAACTCTTCGACAGAATAAAATGGCTATTCTACAATTTTTTTTGTTGCCCTTCTGAACCTAATTGGTTCTGGCAAGTGGTTAAACATTTTTAAACCATTATATTATATATAAAAGAATTATTAACAAGAGTTGATGTTGGAATTGGCAGTGTGTTATAAAAACGAACTCTAGTAGGGAATGAACTTTTATATTTATAAATGACGCAGACTGTTTCAAAAATAAAAAGAGCTGGAAGGGTCAATATTTTATTTAAAAAAAAGGGGTTTACATGATTGTCTTTATTTCGCTCTGCAGAGATATCTGAGCTCTTCTGCAGAACAAATGTCGTGTTGAAATGATATCGACTACATGCTCCCCAAAAAGTTATACCATTTTCAAGGTGAGATTTTATACAAGTGAAAAACCTTTTGAATAATAGCCGTACACATTTTCTTCCAATGGAGATTTATTCTTTCAAGTGTCCACATGATACTGTAATAGACTACATTTATCTCACAACTTTGGATCCGCTCAAAATGGGTTTGACTTGACTGGATCCGATACACCTAATCGATATATACAGTGTTCGGATTGGATTGAATCACTCAAGTCAATTCCATAAAATACAGGATTGGACCCAACCGATCGCCTTGAAGAGAAGTGAAATTACGAGATAAACGAGTTTGAAATTGACAAATGACAGGTAAAAGTAGCGAAATTCAGATTAGTGTTTATATTGACAATTGTCTTTCTCAAAATGGAGAGCAAAATAATAATTAAGAAAAGAAACGTATGGTCCAAAGAAGAGAGCAGATCCACAGAACAACGATTCGTGATTTAATTCGCAGAACACAAGAAACTTAAGGTTACGAAATTCGACATTTTGCTGTGAAGTTAGCTTTTTTCCATCGGATTGAAAAACAGGATTCTTCGATCCACTTAAATATTGCGATATAAACTGAAGGGTGGTTTCACTCGACTCAATGCTATTGAATTTGAAGCGGATAGGGATCGTCCAGATAAACGTAGTCTAGATTCATTACTATAAATGAAGACTGATTCCGAAATGACAATTATTTTATCTTGATTCATAAATCTCCAAACTGTTGTCATAAAACCGTAAAAAACGTCATATTACTGAGTGATATAGCAATATACAACAAAATACCTAAGATAATATGTTACTACTTTACTCCCTCCTTAAAAAAATCAATAAAAGGTTATTCAATTTGGTACAAAAAATCTAACTTTTCTTCCATAACGACTGACATTCTGATTATTCGTAGATCTGCTTGATTCACTGTCAGCAGACGTAATTGCATCTTCCAAATTCGACTAGAGCTCAGTTGAACTTTCGAAATTCAGATGAATCTAAAATTACTCACCAGATCATTACTATTTCTCAGTCGGGGTCATCAATTGTAATAGGTTTATTACTACAAATAAAGACTGCCTCGGAAATAACAATTATTTTATCTTGATTCGTAAATCTCCAAATTGTTGTCAAAAAACCGTAAAAAACGTCAATCCCATATTACAGAATGATAAAGCAATATACGAGGATGTATTGATATCTAGTTAGCCTAGACCAGTTCCCTGCATAAACAAAATATTGCGTTACCATAGCAACGTACAATAACTTATTAGAACCGTCAGTGTAAAGTTTGACGTTAAAAAAGTAAACCAGAGTTACGCAATAAATTAAAAGAAAAAGTATGTCCACCGAAATTGTGAAAAACGAAAAATTGGAGTATCGAGCCATCATTAAGTACCTGTATTTAAAAGGGTTAAGAGGTAAGCAGATTTACGAAGATATGCTTAATATCCTTGGTGATCAATGTCCTTCGTATGCGACCGTGAAAAATTGGACTGCAAGCTTCAAAAGACGTAAATTTTCCATTGATGATGATGACCGATCGGGAAGGCCAGTTTCTGTGTCAGTCCCCGAAAATATCGATGCAGTTCATGACATGATTTTAACAGACCGTCGAATTGGGCTAAAACGGATATCTGATGCACTGAATATTTCATACGAACGCGTTCATCATATAGTTCACGTCAATTTTGACATGAGAAAAATTGCTGCAAAATGGATCCCCAAACGTTTAAATGTTGACCAAAAGCGTGCAAGGGTAGTAGCATCGCGTTAGATCTGTGCTCGATTTGAAAACGATGTAGACTTCTTAAACCGAATTGTTACTATGGATGAGACATGGGTACATTTCTACGATCCAGAAACAAACCCACAATCGATGGAATGGCGACACTCCGGTTCTCCAAGACCTAAGAAGTTTCGTGTCCAAAAATCTGCTGGAAAAGTTCTTGCTTCAGTTTTTTGGGATTGCCATGGAGTAATCATGATTGATTTTTTGGATAAGAGTAGAACAATAACTAGAGATTACTATTCGACATTACTGACCACTCTACGGGAGAAAATTAAAGAGAAAAGACGCGGAAAGCTATCCAAAGATGTTTTGTTTCTTGCAGGACAACGCCCCTGCATACAAATCTCATGTTGCCATGGAAAAAATTCGTGATTTAGGGTTTGAATTACTAGAACACCCCCCATATTCACCAGATTTGGCTCCTCAACTGAAAAAAAGTTTAAAAGGCGTGAATTTTCTTCCAACGAGGAGGTAATAAAAGTGGAGGTCTGGTTTTGCAGAGCAAGAAGAAACATTTTTTTTGAAAGGTCTAGAGACGTTGCAGGTTCGCTGTAATAAATGTATCCAATTAAGAGGAGAATATGTTGAGTAATAAAATATTTTGACATTGAAATTTTGTTTGGTTCTATAGTAGGCTAAGAAATTTTCAATACATCCTGGTACAACAAAATACCTAACATAATATGTCACTACAATACCATAATTTATTCAAAATTTTGAATTAACATTTAATGCTATTGAAAAATTATTTGCTGTGATTTACTGTCTTTTGCAGCGGTGCCTCTTTCTCAGCGTTAAATTAAAATTATCAATAATGGAGATAGAGTTCGGGGAGTACATTTTAATTGGAAATTTCCTCCTCTTCACGGAATTTTTTTCAAAATTTCTTAAATACTAATAGTTTTTGAGTTATCATCAAAAAACTAAATACATTTTTTATCTTAATGTGTAAATAAGAATCGCATTTTTTTACGTGCGGTAAAATCCTTATAAGCCATTTTTCTAGTGGTTATTCCGGAACCAATGAGCTATCGCTCTTATTTTTAGGAGCTTCATCTCTATTTTTCACATTTTTCAACTTGTTGATCGTTTTATTTATTGGAAATGATGCTACAAGACTCTTCTTCCGGTATTTCAAAAACAGAGTTTTATTTTCAATTAACTAATTATTTCATGTCGTTTACAGTTACCATCCTATCATTGAAAATCACAATTGATGCTAATTACTAAAATAATTATTGATTCGAACCATTTATCCGCTAAGAATAAAAAACGGTTCCAAACCTCAAGGATGCCTATGGATGGACTCTACACTATTCAATCTTTTCATCGAACTTGTTCCGCCTATCAAGAATAATAGGGTAATTGTCAGGTCATTAGACTAAAAAACACTTCGGAATAAAGCAATCTCTCATTAATTAGAAAGAATTCTATGGAAAGAGATACTTGATTTACGACTTAGAAATATCACTTACGTCAACCTATAAAAAAGGTTGTTAGTGAATGTTTCATTGAAGAAAAATTCCTGGGTTGTAGGGAAAAATTCGCTATCCCAATTGCTCTATGATGGCATAAGGATGGGCACTTTCAACCCTATACTAAATGGAACTTTGTTTTTTTTTAATGGAACACGTTGTGTTTTTTTTAATGGAACACGTTATTTTTTATTGCATTTTCAGAATCTTGGAAGAATTTCAATATAACTTTATTCGAAACATAATGGGTGGTATGATTAAAAAGGGTATTTGCTTTTACTTCAAGTTATTGCTCCATGTAATAGTTTTTACTTAAAAAAATCAAAGTATTTACTCCACATAATTCTTGAAGTAACACTTAAGTAAGTACTAGTAGCAATTACTCTAAACTTTGCTTTATTTACTTCGATATACCGGGTGGCTACGGAAGTATTGCCTACGGAATATCTCAGTTATTGTATGAAGTAGGTTTGTGAAATTTGGAGCGTCGATATAATGACATAAGAGCTAGAATTTGAGCATATTGACATGTCGAAGTTAACTTCCGGTCTGACCGGAAGTAACATCAACTTTCTTATTTTAAATGGAAACCCTTTTTTTTTTTTTTTCTTTTCGCTTTATTCAGCATTCAATTCCCTTTCTAATGACATATCACAAGTTGGTATCTAACCAGAAACTAGATCAGAAAAAAATTATTATTGAAATTCACCGAGTAGGCCGTGGAAGCAAAATGAAAGCCAAAAATTGAAAAGTTGGCTATGGAAACCATACGTCACTTGATAAGAGTTGCTACTACTGTGATATTTTATTTTCATTCGTCGGCGTTATAAAAAGCCGCCAAAAAAAATATTGGAAAAATTGGGAAAAAAACAATACTCTGTAGGTCCATAACTTAAATAGGAACATACAACTTTTTCTTGCCTGTACTATTCAGCATAACCATTCCTTTCTAATGATATAATAGAAAATAATTTTTTGAACTGAGATACCGAAAAATCCAATTATTATTCTTCAAATAACAAAACAGATTATCACCATACGCAAAAATAAAATTAAAAATAATGTGGAATGATAAATTATATCCTGTAGGTTCTAGGTTAAATAGGAACATAAACGTACTTGGTCTGTGCCATCGTCCATATATATTCTAATATCTACCTATGGACGATGTTTGTGCTATTCAGAATAATCATTCCATTGCAATAATCATTCGAACCAAAATATTAACAAGTAGGCTGATTAAGATGTATTTTGGAATGAAACAAAAAAGAAATGAGAGCTGTCACGAACGCTGCTATTCATATTATTTTGACGTTCCAAGTAGTGTTTTTGATTCTGCCATTTTAAAAGGGTTTGGAAATCGAAATCAGTTAGAGGAATATTAAAAAAATTCCCCGTTATTCACGAACCGAACAAATTGACATGCTTCCCATTTATGGTGAATGTTTAAAAAATTATTATGCCGCTGAACGATTTTATTTAGAGCGATATCCAGGGAGGCAGCAACCGTCAAGAAGGTATTTCCAGTGGCTTGCAGAAAGATTAAGAACTGAGCCTGATGTTCACGAAGACCAAGAAGCATTTGTTATTAATGAGGAAACTGAAATTAATGTATTAGCTTTAGTACAATATGATAGCACAATTTCCTCAAGGCAGATTGGCGCCGAATTAGCTATAAGTAAGGACTCTGCTAGGAAAATTTTGAAAAAACATCGATTGAAATCCTTCAAGTATCAGTTGCATCAACATTTGTATGAAAATGACGGTGAAAGGCGCCTGGAATATTGTAATTGGTTTCTTCGACAAAATGCTGAGAATCGCCTATTTAACTATTATATCTTGTTTACGGACGAGTCAAGATTTACCAACAATTATTTAACAGGAATAATACAAGGTAGGTACTGTACTTTATTTGAATTATTGTCGATAGTCGAAGTGTAAAGTGCTAAAAGTGTGAACTGTCTTTTGTTCCAGGTACTGGGCGATAGCAAACGAGCACCGGTTTCGACAAGGCGGCTTCCAGGAGAGATTTGGTGTGAATGTTTGGGCAGGAATAGTTGGAACTCGTATTGTTGGCCCCATTCTTTTTCAAGGCCAACTAACCGGAGAGAGATACTTTAATTTTTTAACGAATGAAATTTCGGAATTCATTAACAACCTACCAGCGGAAATAACTGAGAGAATGTACTTCCAGCAAGATGGCGCCCCTCCGCATAATTCAATAATAGCGAGAAATTATCTTCAAAATCGCTTTCAAGAGAGACTTATAACAACCCATGGTCCAGTCAGGTGGCCACCAAGGTCACCTGATCTTACTCCGTGCGACTTTTTTCTATGGGGGCATCTTAAAAATAGGGTGTATTCCACACAACCTACAACTCTACATGAGCTAGAAGTAAAAATTCGTAGAGCTTTCCAAGATATCACGCCCCAAATGTTGAGAAACGTTTTACATGAAAATATCACCTGAGTCAATAAATGTATTGACGCTGAGGGAATGCATTTCGAACATTTGTTTTGAATTTATTTTATCTTTAATCCTATCAATTTGAATTTTTTTTTCGATAAATCTGTTTTTTTTCGTTATTTGAAGAATAATAATTGGATTTTTTGGTATTTCATTTCAAAAAATTACTTTCTATTATATCATTAGAAAGGAATGGTTATGCTGAATAGTACAGGCAAGAAAAAGTTGTATGTTCCTATTTAAGTTATGGACCTACAGAGTATTGTTTTTTCCCAATTTTTCCAATATTTTTTTGGCGGCTTTTTATAACGCCGACGAATGAAAATAAAATATCACAGTAGTAGCAACTGTAAGTAATTACTAATGTTGTCAAGTATTTCCTGCATTTGGGAGTGTTTGGTGTAGTTTTTAAGAAGCTACTCGTAGACTAACTTCATATCTTCAATTGAAACGGTGTTGTGGCTTTTTTTATGAATTATATATTCGGTAGGTCAATTATTTTAGCTAGATTGCTACTATTAAACTCTGTACTTTCAGGTTCAATAAAAACAATGTTGAGCGGAAAGCTGGAGAGTTCTTAGGAAATCATATTGAAACGAGGGGAGCAGCTTTATCAAATTTAACGAAAATGGAGGTATTTTCTTGGGTATTCTTGGTATACGCTTCAGTGAGTGATTCAGTTGCTTTCTCTTTTTCTGCTTTGATTGCTGGAGTTTGCCGTTTGTCAGAAAGTATTTTACAATCTTCTAACAAAATAACGAATGCCATCTGAAGATCTACTTCCACATTTTCAGCAACCTCGGCTCTTGGTTCAACACTATCATTACTCTCACTCATGATTATTAAGTACCACAGAACAAACAACAACAATCGAACCAATTTGAGGTTAATCACGTCCTAGTATTTACTAGTAGTTTACACTTCTAACCTAAGTCAACACTTCCCATCGAAGAATTTACTTTATGTAAAACATTATACTCCACAAAATACTAAGAAGTAAAAGCTCTTACTTGAAGTACAAGCAAATACTCTTTTTAATCATACCCATTGTCTAAAGTCTTCCAGTTTTCAGTTATTTCAATCTTTTTGAAAATTTTGATAGATGCAGCTCTTCACAAAAACAAAAATTTTTTGGAAACAAAGAGTCATGTCAAAAATTGCCAGATTTCGCCTGAATAAGACCTAAAGCTTCCTTAATTTACTGAAAAAATATTATACGAGGTGCTCTGATATTGGTGCCGAATTTGACTCGAAAATTGTGTAAATAATTTTTTTAAACGGCAATACTATTTTGTCTCTACGCCAGTGGATTTTCTACGCTAAAAAATAGTGGGAGTATATGCTTACAACCCTTTATCTAAATTGAACGGTTTTGGTAGAAACTTAAAAAAAAACTAAAATTTTCGTATGGTTATTAGAGATATCTGAATTATCAAATGCTGAATGAAGTGTCAACAAACAATATTTGCAAATAATTTTCGTTGCGTAGTGAAATGTTTTATCATGTCCCGTTTAGAATTTTAAAATGATCATTACTTTGATTTAAATTTAATTCAGTATTCTATATAGAAAGAAACCGAATTTTGTGAAATTTTTTATTTTCCATTTTGCGAAAAACTTCCTTACACTTACACTTACACGTAACTAGACTAGCTGATTCCAAATATCAATTCAAAAATTGAATTCGACAAAGGGGTAAATGTAAAAGGGCAATTTTTCACGAAAAATTGCACCCATCCACAAAATCGACATTTTCTAAACGAATTAACCATGTGCATTTTTGGATTCACGGGGAAATTTCCTCTAAGGTGAAGTAATATTCGCGGGATTCCGCCTTTTTGAAATATTCCCAAGCGGTCAAAGTCAAAAATGCAATATTCTATATACAGTGTGTCCCACTTACCATGCTCACCATGGGTATCTTTTTAATGGTGAGAGATACGAGGTCGGTTAAATGACACCAAATGTGGAGTTTATCAAGGCCAACTATAATGTGAAAAAATAATTTAATAAAATCTATTCGTTTTTGTTTTATACGCAAAAAAACAGATTTTGATCATTTTCATGTCTACTCCGTAACTTCTTTATTTATGAAAATATTCGAATAGGAATTTCACATTCTTATGGCAGTTTTTCAATGAGATTTCGAAAAAAATATGAAATTCATACCAACTCTTCTAGAATTTGAGATATCAGTACCAACTTTCATTTTTCAAATGTAGGTCATAGCTCACTATAACTTAGTTATGAATAACTTTTTTTTCTCTTACAGATGATATGTCACAGTAATAGTTTTTTTTCTGATAACAACGGAGTTGTCATCATTTATTCAAAAACAAGAACTATTTTGAAGTCGCCATCTTGAATTTATAAATTTTAACAAAAAAATCATGATCTCCGACCTCAAAAATCCCCACATACCAATTTTGAATGGAATCGGACCATAATCACAAATCTCGTCCGACATATTGGAGGAGCCACCATTTTTTATTTTTTATTTCAATAAAAATTCCATAGTGCATTGTCACCGGAATTATGAACATCTGCCAAATTTCAAGTTATTAGGACCGCCAGAAGTGGGTCAAAATTCACTTGCAAGAGACATGAAAATGATCAAAATTTGTTATTTGCTTATGAAACAAAAACGAATAGACTTTATCAAAATATTTTTTCACATTTTAGTTGACCTTGATAAACTCCACATTTGGTGTCATTTAACCGACCTCGTATCTCTTACCATTAAAAAGATACCTATGGTGAGCATGGTAAGTGGGACACACTGTAGAAGGAAATCGAATTTTGCGAAATTTTTCATTTTCCATTTTGCGAAAAAGCGCAAACTTCTCTCAGTCGTAACTCGACGAGCTAATTCCGAAAATCACCTCAAAAGTTGAATTCGACAAATTTTTTTGACGAAAAAACTCATCCATCAAAAAAATCGACATTTATTAAAGAAATTAGTCTTCTGATTAAAAAAAACAAGTACATTTTTGAATTCCTAAGGAAATTTTCAATAAGATGAAGTGGGATTCCCAGGCGATTAAATTCAAAAAATGAAATAATCTATACAGTGCGGCTTTTTTTAGCCCCCCCCCCTGTTAACTTTTGAACGGTTCGACGTACAGATCTGAAAAAAACCGTTTCGAGGGTTTCACCAATACTACTTTTTGATACAAAAAATATGGTAATTGCTCGACAGGGGGCGCGGGGGGGCACATCAACTGAAAAATTTTAAATGGCATGGAGGGTCAAGTGTCACATCGTTGAACAGAGAATTCAATTCTCTTTACAACCATCAAATTTTTTTTTGGAATTCGTTCATATTTTTTTTGCAATTAAAATTCGAAATATCAAATAGAAATGCGGATCTGAAAACTACTCGGTTTGTTTTGGAATAATAAAACCAAAAACATTTCGAAGGGTATTACCGATATTACTATTTGAGAGAAGGAATATTACAATTACTCGACAGATGGCGCTGGAGGCACAACAATTCGAAAATTTCGAAAGGCATAAAAATCGAAATTAGAAAAAAAATTCTAAACAAAATTCAAAAATAATAAGATGGTTGTAAAGAGAATTGAATTCTCTTTTCAACGATGTGACACTTGGCCCACCATGCCATTTAAAAATTTTGAGTTGATTTTCCCTCCTGCGCCCCCTGTCGAGCAATCACCATATTTCTTATTTCAAAAAGTGGTATCGGTGAAACTCTCCAAACGGTTTTTTTTTTCATGTTTGTACGTCGAACCGTTCAAAAGTTAACAGGGGAGGGGGAATAAAAAAAGCCGCACTGTATAGAAAGAAATCGAATTTTGAGAAAATTTTTATTTTCCATTTGCGAAAAATCACAAACGTTCCTTCAAATCTATTGGACGTAAATAATGCAATAAAAATGTTTTCTCAATCCGACGTGCACCATAGTGCCAATTAAAAAAATTCATTAAATCAAATTTAAAAACTAAATTTTAGATGACATGTCAGTTCTGAAACGGATGTTATTGTACAAATAGGGAGGTTTTTGAGACGTTATGACGGAATAAAAAATACTACTTGCAAGCATTGAGTGTTCGGCGTTGTTTTGTTCTCAACCAACAAATGCAACGAATATGGTACCTGAGAAATACGTTCTCTCCTTCTGACCCCGCATACCAGTCGAGCACAAGAGTTTTGAAGCTTTTGTAAGCCATAAATGGCAACACCGTGATTGAGCTGCGACAGAACAAAAGCATAGCAAAGTAACATACTAGAATATTTGTTAAGCATTTTTATTTGAATATTTGTTCTCCGAAAAAAAGAGCAGTGATTCGAGGTCACTATTTATGTGTTTCAATGACGTTCCTCAAATAGCTAAATATCATCAGCAAAGAAGAGGCTAGAGCAATATTCAAGGGATTTAAGGAGTTGACTTGCGTAGATAATGAAAAGCAAGGGCCCCGGAACGGACCCCTGCGGAACCCCATTTTCTACTTCATACCATCCATTAGATACGAATCAAGTATCATCAGCAAAGAAGAGGCTAGAGCAATATTCCAGGGATTTAAGGAGTTGACTTGCGTAGATAATGAAAAGTAAGAGCCCCGGAACGGACCCATTAGATACGAATCAAGGGAAATAGTAAACAATCACATGTAAGCAACAATCCACAAAACCGGTCTCACCTTGTGCAACGAATCCCAGTGTGGGCAGCCTATAAATTCATATCAAAACAAAGAAGTTAAGCTTCTTTACCAATTCCGTCGAGACAGGAGGTCAAACCTTTTGTACGCCACCGATTTTTACAAAATTCTTACGCCTACGGCTGATTTGTATCGCCAAGGAAAGAACAAAATTCATTTCCGGTCCAATAGTCGAGACAAGGCCTTCTGTTGAGTTAAATTCCATGTTTACACCGAGCGATTTCGCAATAGAAAAAAAATTAACGTCATTGATCTGCTATATTTGAATAAAAGAATGATTAGTATCGAATAGTTGGGATTTTCATTGAATAATTATGTCAGACGCATTTTTATTGAATGAAATCATTTAGCTAGCTGATCGAAAAATCTTAGGAACGCATATAGAGGAGCTTTATCAACCTTTTATTACAATTACAAGCTTTATCAACTTTTTATCACAAGATTATTTATCTTGTCTTGTCTATTTGTAAGTACATTTTGCTAAAATCTTGCAAGTGAATATTGACCTACTTCTAGTTGTCCGATTAATATGAAACTTGGCGGGTGTGAAAAAACAAAATAGACAGATAATAATAATGATAGAGACACTTTTTCTTATTTTGGATATTCAAATTTTTAATGAAAGTTAATTTTTCGTCGAGTTTAAAAGCTCTCTCGGATGTGCAATGAAAACTAAATACGAACAACATATTTTGTACAACAACTGTGAATGTGAATTTATATCGGCTGAAATATGTTATAAATAAATACTTCCTCTAAATCTTGACATGGATTTTTTGTCACTGATTTTAAACCACTGCCGCCTTGAAAAATATTTTTTATAGTAAAATCGTATTCTAAAATCAGTCTGAAGAAAGTGAGTTTGAAGTAACTGAATAATGCCTCTTTTTTCCAAACGACGCTGCAAATGTATTGTCATTTGCGTTGACAGTGAGGTGAGAGTTCAGTCTGAATTAGAAGTATTTTTAAGTGCATGTGATACTGTTTTTGGCCTTATTGCACATTTAAGCTATTTCAAAATGTTTTTTCATAAAATTTTCAACAAATGTCATTATCGACCGTTCATTGGCAATATGTACAGGGTGTCCCAAATTCGAGCCTCATCATTGGGATCTCGGAAACCAGAAGAGATACGAGGTCGGTTAAATGGAGGCAAAGTTGCGCAATTTGGTGCTCATTGAAACGCCGCTTTCATATTTGAAAAATTCCGAATACTTCCGAAGATTTTTGGAAAAAACCGATTATTCGCGATTTCATTTTTATTTTTTTGTGACTCTATTTGAATAGATATAACAAAACAAATTTCACATTCTCATTGCTACTTTTTCTGTTCTACAATATGGTGTTATCAGATTTTCAAACAGACGTTTCGTATTTGAGCTGCCATCATCAACTTTGTTTTTTAAATACGGCCCTGGATTTTTTATTATAGATTTTAAAATCTTCTAATGTCCCAAAACAAATGATGTATCGCACTTATTCGAAAAGTTTATATTAATAGCATTTTCCATAAGAACTCATGTGTTAGAGAGAGACAGATAATAGATTTTTGGTAAGATCTTAGCAGGACATCGTTAAAATAATTTTTTCGAAAAAGAACGATACATCATTGTTTTAAGGACCTCAGAAGCTTCTAAAAATTGATATAAAACAATGTGTGATGTTCAACAATAGGCATGATGTTTTAATTATTCCAAAAAAAGTCAAACAAAAACTATAATATTGAATTCCCAATGAAAGTTAAAGCAAATATTCATTGTATTCCACCTGCTTGAATGCATTTTCGTGTCAGTCTGTGAAGTTTATGGATGGCACGCTGAATGGTCCTTGCAGGGATCTCCCTTATAAGGTCTTGTCGTAATACTTCAAGATTTTGTGGCGTGTTTCGATGAAGACGGTTTTTGAGAAATCCCCAAAGAAAGTAGTCTAGAGGGTTTAGGTCGGGGCTTCTAGCTGGCCAACGTACGGGACCTTGGTTTCCAATCCATTTATTAGGGAATAATTCAGTTAATAAATTTTTAACACATCTCCCATTATGAGGTGGTGCACACTCTTGTTGCCACCATAGTTGACGTAATACGCCCAAAGGTTCTTCCATTAAGGAATCCAATATATTGGTCCTTATTAATTCTGCATATCTATCGGAATTTAATTTTCCTTGAATAAAAAACGGCCGATAATTTTATTGTGCCACATATCGACCCATACATTAAATGATTGTCGTCCCTGAGGTCTTACTTCTTGATTCTGCCTTGGATTTTCTATTGACCAATAGTGTTCGTTATGTCTGTTAAATAGTCCATCTGTTGAAAAACTGCATTCACCTGTCCATATAGTTTTATTTAGGAAGTCATCATTTTCATTAATTTTATTTTGTAACCAGTTACAAAATTCTAATCGTCTCTCAGCATCGCCAGGTCTTAATGTTTGACTAATATGGATTTTGTAAGGTTTATATCCACGCCTATTTAAAGTTCTCCAAACTCTCATTCGCGGTAATCCTACTTCTTCTGAGAAAACTCTAACTGAAGCTCGAGGATTATTATTGGCCTTAAAAAATAATTTAAAATTATTCATTTTACTTTCTACTTTGTAACAGTTTTCAAACTTACAGTGTTCAAGATAATTTGTTCCTCTTCTGGATCAATTCGTGTTCCATATTCAACCCTTGGCTTAACAAAACTTCCGTACTGAGCTAAATTATTATCAATATTAGCAACATAACTATAATGCCGCTACCGTCTTTCTGGATATTCCAACAAATAGCGCTCACAGCCGTTTTTGAATTTCGATTCGAAATATAATAAATCCTTATCATGTCTCGTTTTTCTTCGTTAGAAAAAATCATTTTCTTTTAATAAGCGTTAAAGATTAGTGAACGAACAGTGAACTGTCAAAATATTGGATAATTTAAACATTAACAAATGAACTAAGATAGCCAGAATTTTTGTAAATATAGCCTAGGGCCTAGAGTTTGAGGGATGACACATCAATTATATTATTTATTAACCACCCACTTTTATGTTAGTATTTGAGTTTTATGCAGTGTGTTATTGCAAAAAAAGTTTGTTTTAACTCTATTAAAAATCTAATTTTTGTCTCTCTCTAACTCATAAGTTCTTATGAAAAATGCTATTAATATAAACTTTTAGAATAAGTGCGATACATTATTTGTTTTGGAACATTAGAAACTTTTAAAATCTATAATAAAAAATCCAGGGCCGTATTTAAAAAAACAAAGTTGATAATGGCAGCTCAAATACGAAATGTCTGTTTGAAAATCTGATAACACCATATTTTAGAACAGAAAAAGTAGCAATCAGAATGTGAAATTTGTTTTGTTATATCTATTCAAATAGAGTCACAAAAAAATAAAAATGAAATCGCGAATAATCGGTTTTTTCCAAAAATCTTCTGAATATTCGGAATTTTTCAAATATAAAAGCGGCGTTTCAATGAGCACCAAATTGCGCAACTTTGCCTCCATTTAACCGACCTCGTATCTCTTCTGGTTTCCGAGATCCCAATGGTGAGGCTCGAATTTGGGACGCCCTGTACAATATATGCTCTATTATTCAGTAACAATACATTGAGGTTTAAAAAAAAAAGATGACCACCAAAATTATGGTTATTTGAAACACTATGATCACGAAATATTTTAATATATTTCAGTTTTCGTCCCTATCAATAATTTCATAAAATGTGGTACTTAGTTTTTTCGAAATATCAAAACAAAAATTCAGGTCCGTTTTGGTCCGAACTGGCCTGCACTACCATTCATCAAAGAACTGAATGAGGAAGAAAAAAATTGAATTGGATTAATTTTTTTTTAGGGCATTCAGGAAATAAAACTACTAAAAGGGAATACTTCTACAACAATATACAACGTCATCAGCATCAGAGTACCAATAAAAGACTGCTTTAGGTGTGCAGAAATGTGTTTTTTATTATGGAGAAAAGAAAATTAATCAACACTATGAGTCACTTCAAGGAATTATACGAAATCATGATTGCAGAACCACAAAATATGCATATGGTTCTGAACTTGCAAATACTCCGCTAGAACTAAGAGAGCAAGTTGTAGTTTCCCATTTTGGCAAGTCTCTACACCTACTTGGGAACAAAAATAATTCAATTTACTTCAAGCATTCTCAAGATAGGTACTGACTGTTGTGTTCTCTCAATCTGTATGAATTTGATATAAAAGAATGAGTATTCATATCAGCGGGGTAGACAACTTCACACCCTCCACACATTCAGCAACATAGAGTGATAGATAATATCATTGTTTATATAGAATATAGTTAGTCAACCTTACGGGATTATAATTGGATCAAAATGGATGCGACATGTAGATGGCGATAGTGAGCTTGCATCCAAGTCATGTCGTAACTTGATTGAAACAATGGAACAGCAATAAAATCAGGGTTTTTTGAAGGAACCTGCATTAAAATGACGTCAAATATTCATATTTGTAACTAATCACGCTAGATGACACTCGCGTTTGCGTCCAACACCAATTACACAGGCATTGACAACTATCTTACTTCTATATAAACAATGATAATACTGATGATAATAACAAAGAGTAGGCTAATCTAATCTTTGATAATAGTGGTATAAACAGCATTAGCGCACTTCGCAACAACTGATACTACGCGTAGACAATAAATCTGTGGTAATTTAATCGTGTTTACCTTAAGTGTCATATACCTACCATTGCCTAGACAATGCATATAAGTATTATGAATTTCCATCAAGTAACGGCCATGGACCTATAAAGGTATTTATTAGTTATTTAAGTAACAAGGAAAGTAAAGACGTGTTAACATTCGAGGTGAGCGAGTACGAGCCGAGGCTTGTCGCTTGCCGAGGATGATAACAGTCGATACATTCCGTGTTACTTATTACGTTTTTCCCGCTGCTTGTTGACATTTCTCAAAATTTGCCTGAATTGAAGTTTGTTTTCTTACCCTTCCTTCATGATTATTCGTTCGCTATTTCATTCTAAGGTGCTTGTGCGTGTAACTAAGTTACCGAATAAGCAGACAACAATAATATTCAAAAGGTCTCATAACCTAAAAATTGATATGAATGAAGCTGAAGGTATTACTTGTCAAAGTCAAAGTCATTATTACCCTAGGCATGTAAATGACACTATTAAGTTCCGTTGTCAAGATGAATTAGTAAACGAATGATATAGGCCATTTACCTGTTTTGTTGCTGAGCATGTATGGACTATTTACAGTGTCGGCAGCGGGAAAACGATATTATACGTCCATGGTAACGGCCACGTCAATCCAAAACTGATACTTTGCTGAGGGGGAAGGAGATTCTAACTACTCCGTGAAGGCTCAACCAGTTATTTGCTTGCATCATGGTATAGAATGTCAGTAATAAACAACTCAGTATTTATCACGATAACTTCACGAATGGAATATGTTTGGTTGTTGGTTCTCTAGGTTTTATAAAAATTCCGACTTTTTGCAATAAATCACAGTTTTTTTCATCATTTTCACAAGTCCTCACAATTCCGACTTTTTGTAATAAATCACAGTTTTTTTCAACACTTTTACAAGTCCTCGGTAGTATAGTGGTCAGTATCCCCGCCTGTCACGCGGGAGACCGGGGTTCGATTCCCCGCCGTGGAGTATCTTTTTTTTATTTCGTTTCTTTCGATTTTAATATTTTACACCACCATCTCTGTAGCTTCGGTTGTGTTTGAAATATTTATGACACAAACATCGCGATGTGTCCTTAAACCTAACCTAGACGACTTATTCAAGTCTAGCAGAACTGTAACCGTAACCGTAACCGTAACCGTAACCATAACCGTAACCGTAACTGGAACCGTAATAGTTACCGTAAGCAACCGCAACCTCAACCGCAACCGTAACCGTAATTATAACCGTAACAGTAACTTTAAACATAACCATAAAACCATAATATTGTGTTTCTTGTAGAAGGCCTCTTTAATATACAATCCTGTCCTGTCTACCTCAGACTTTGTGCTTCCCTGAAACCGAACTATACATCTAGAATTAGTATGAGCCTCCTTTCAAGATTCAAATGTTCGCTTTTATCCACAATCTTTGCCAATCGAGCGGTAGCTGTCATGTCCTCCAGAAGATGGTCACTTGGAGACTGAAACACTGAAGTACACGTTAATTTACATAAGTCAGAATGAGGAATCAAGTTATTAGCAACTGAATAGTAATTACTGAATTTGTCAAAAAATTCATCAACATTTCTCAAATAGTTAGCTGATATCAGAGAAACCAAATTGAAATGGCCTAGCGAACACTAGGTTTGCACCCAAAGCAGTTCCATGTGGAACTGTGGAACACCACAAGACTTCGTTCTTCCGTCACTCTGATCGCGTTTTATAGAAACGATCAAATGTGTTTGTTAATAGTAGCATTGTTTATATAGAAGATAGTCAACCTAATGGGATTATAATTGGATCAAAATGGATGCGACATGTAGATGGCGATAGTGAGCTCGCATCCAAGTCATGTCGTAACTTGATTAAAACAATGGAAAAGCATTAAAATCAGGGTTTTTTGAAGAAACCTGCATTAAAATGACGTCAAATATTCATGTTTGTAACTAATCACGCTAGATGACACTCGCGTTTGTGTCCAATACCTTTTCCACAGGCATTGACTATGTTCTATTTAAACAATGACAGTAGGTAATGATGATAACAGTGGAGGCAGTTCATGAAGGTGAAAATATAAATTGTCTGCATCATCAGCATATACTCTTTTTTACCTATTCAAACGTTTGTTTAAATTATGAAATACAGAGAAAACACAATTATGGAATCATCTCGAACGTTTGGAACTAGCGGTTAGTGATTGGAATATACTAAATACTTCCTGAGATGCCAAGACAAAGAATTCATTGGGATGAAGAAGTACCTATACCCACATTCAATATTCATTCACTTCTGATTTCTTTTGATATAGCGGTTAAAAACTATTTTTAGAAGTGATACATAATGTGAAAATAATACCGTTATTGCTTCTTTTAAAACATTCATTCCTATACCTATGCTCAGTTTTGTCTCGCAATAAGACGCCAGATATGCTGACGACACTTCTTCAAGAATCGACTGCAATGCAATGATTCCTTGAAGGACGACAACTTCATCTTCTGATCTACTTTTAATCTGAATGAATGTACCGGGTTTTAATTCACAAATTAAGTAATTTTATTTGCAATATGCATGCAATTTTCAAAAAAGTCATTTTGGACTCTGTGCTGGCATCTTGCGTAAAGGAAAATGAAAAATTCCTTTTTCTACGACAGTACGTAAACTAAGCTTTTACTCACTGCTGACAGTGCGTAAAGTAATACCTGTGCGTAAAGTAATTTTTTACACACTGTTCATACATTTATGAATTTTTGAAAAATACAGTATTTTGCGTCAAATATAACTCGGAAGTCTTTATTTGTATGAAACACTTTACGAACTTGTATGGTAAATAGCTATTTTCTTTCGGCTCAAATACAAGAAGCAAGAATAACAATAGACGAGGAAAGTGATGACGTCACAAATGTCATTTTTGTCAAAAACTGATTCCAAACAAACCTCCATCGAATTTAAATCTTGTCCGATAACTCCGATATTTGTTTCCGCTAAGGTTTTTCAACTTCTTTTGCCTGAGAAAACAAAATCCAAACAATCAAACACAAACTAATAAGCAAAGCAGCAAATCATCAACAGAGAACGTCACCTAAAATTATTTGTTTGGAATCAGTTTTTGACAAGTATGACATTTGTGACGACACACTTTCCTCGTCTGTTGAAAAAACAAGAAAAATACAAGCCTTAAATTTAAAAAATCTGTATTTAGAAGTAGTACTATCAGTGCCATCTATGTAAGTTATGAAACCAGATCATTCTGCGCAAAGTGTACGCCATCTATAATTGTTTGGTTGAACTGATATAAAGCAAATATGTTAGAAATGGGATATAGTTTAGTTCTTTGGTATAATCATTGTTTACATAGGTATAATATATGTCATTCTGTGTGCTGAAAGATGGAAGAAATATTTTTGAGACACAATAAAGTGAAAATATAATGATAATATATATATAATTGGGGGAAAAGTGCATATTTTCAGCGTATGCAATTTGCGTTATCTTCACAGTTAGAAATTTTTCACTTTTTTTGAGTTATTAACTTGTCATATTGTAAGCCTGTTTGTTTTTGTCATGCTCACATTGATCTAATCTGATTTGAGAAATAATTGATCGTATGTCAGAAGCATATATGTTGCCATATAGATCACATAAACCAAGCTTCATCTAATCTACCAATACTCAGAGTTCAGAGAGTAGAAAATTCATAAAGAAGTGGTCAAGAAGTTAGGCAGCTTCTCCAAAATATGAAATATGCAATTTCATGTGATTCTTCTCACACGGCGGAATTTTCTTTTTTTTATTTTAACAGTGCACATTTTTCGCCGTGTCAAAAAAATAGTGAATATTCGCAAGGGTATGGACGAGCCTTTAGGTGGAGCAAGGAAATGTGAAATTTTTATTTTAGGCCATATTTGTCAAGTTAGATCAGGTTCCGATATTACTGAATAGTACTCCCAGTGAATTTGGTCTCTCTCACCCCACAGAAACTATAGGGGGAGAGAGAGTTTACATTCACTGGGCAGTACTGTTTAGTAAAATATCACTGAAATTTACCTTATTATATTTCAGTGTAAAATATCGGAAACTAAGGATTAAGTCCCGTTCATACCCTCGCGAGTTTGGCATTTTCTCTGCAAATAAAATCTGCCAACATGGTTCTATATCAACGATTGGTCCGGCACACAGAACTATATCTCTGGGATATAGTTCTGTGGTCCGGCATGACTGGCAGCAGTGACAGCTATTTCATTCGCAGAAAAATTGCGAGGGTATGAACAAGCCTTTATGATTTCTGTGTATCGTTTCGATTTGGCAACCTGACATTTGACATTGACATTTTCATTTCGTTTGAGAAGAGCGTGGTTTGGTGTTTGATAATTTAAAAATTGATTAGAAATAACACTATTAATTTTTTCCAAACAAATCCCACGTTAACATGGTCAAGTTAACTGCCGAAATAATATTAAATTCAATGCAATACATCAATCCAGTCAAGGACAGAGAACTGGATTTGAGAGGTAAAAAAATGCTATAGGCACATTTAGTAATAGTTCCTAATGTCTGTATTTCGCAGGATACAGAATCCCAGAAATAGAAAATTTGGGCGCAACAGGAGACCAGTTCGATACGATAGATTTCTCTGACAACGATATCAGGAAGCTTGACGGTTTCCCCTACTTGAAAAGATTGAAATGTTTGCTGCTGAATAACAATCGCATTGTGTAAGTTCCTTTCATCATTTCCCAATAGAGATTCGGGTAAAGGTAAGTTTATCGAGCTTTTTAGTTTTATCTCCTGAACACGAATCCAAAAGAATTTCGGGCAGGTCTCTAATACTTTTCAAGTTATGACCTTTTGAATCTTGAAAATCAACCAATTTCAAACGCAATTTCTTCTATAAAAAATCGCACAAAATGCCTCCTTTTTGTTGACACTTTTTTCAGACCCTAATCAACTCAGATTCCACAATCACAAGCACCAAAACCAAACGTTTTACACAAAAAATTAACCTTCTAAGGTAAACCCAACCCTTCCAGCTTACCTCCTGAATGAATGCCTATAAAAGTGAGGTTAATATAGTAATATAAGAAGGATGATTTAATTTGTAAAACGTTTGGTTTTGATGCTTGTATTTGTGAAATATGAGTTGATTATGGTATGAAAAATGTGTCGACAAAAAGAAGAAGGCTTTTTTGCGATTTCTGTGAAAAAATCGTGTTTGAAAATGATCGATTTTCAAGATTCAAAAGGTCATAACTCGAAAAGTTTTAGAGACTCCTACGAAATTGTTTCGGATTTGTGCTCAGGAGTTGAAACTAAGTAAGTACCACCACTTTTCTTTGTTTCGAGAAAAAGCCCGATAAACATACTTTTACCGATATTTGATGTTGATGGAATAAAATAATTTTGTTTTTCTCCTCAGACGTCTTGGAGAACATCTAGAAGAATACATTCCTAACCTAGATAGTCTCATTCTAACAGGAAATCAAATCGATGAACTCGGTGATATCGAACCGTTAGTTACCCTAGAAAAACTCACTACCTTAAGTTTAATGTTCAACCCTATTACAGCCAAGCAGCACTACAGACTGTTTGTCGTGTATAAATTGCCACAGCTGAAATTGCTGGATTTCCGAAAAATCAAAATGAAGGAACGTGACGAAGCCAAAGCGCTGTTCAAAAGCAAGAAAGGCAAAGAAATGCAAAAAGAAATTGCAAAGAAGGCTAAAACTTTCGTACCTGGTGGCAATATGACTAACCTGGCTAGGAGTCGTGGTAAGTTGGTTGAATTGATGGCCTTTCTAGCATTGAAAACTGTTTTTTTTATAGGGTTGACAGACGAAGAAGTGAGAAAAATTAGGGAAGCTATCAACAAGGCTAATTCTCTGGATGAAGTGGAAAGGCTACAGAAAATCTTGCAGTCTGGACAAATACCAGGGAATGAGTTTAATAGTAGTGAGTTTTACCATTGATAACTTGCCTACAAGCTACGCAGCAAGTCATTTAAGATTAAACTCTCTATTGAACAGTCCTTATTCAAAATATCACATCAATATAAAAGTTAAAATTCAATCCAGATTGAATTGAAAATGAATGTGATGTCATATTTACTGTTGTAGATGAGATTATAAATACTGATCAATGAAATACTCTGACAATGAACAAAGCTGATCTAAAAGCTGTTTTCTTTGTTCTAGGACTTCAGAATGGAACCATGATGGAATATGAATGAAGAATGAAGCGTTTTTTTGGTAAAGTATCACATAGGAAAGCCTCTCTGTGCTCCCCTATTCAGAATGATCATTGATTTTGTTTACTTAGGCTGATAAGAACACTGTAAAACTACTTTGTATAAAAAATAAAGAGGTTTATTCAGAAGGTTTGAGAAGCGATTATGGTATTACTAGTAATACTGGGTAAATGCAAGATGCATTTTTACATTAAAGACTACAAAAATTACAATGTGTAAAACTGATCCGAACAGAATGATGTTCAACGTCATATAAAGATGACAATGGATTGTTGTTTCTTCTTTGCAATCCATAATTGTTACATTTAAACATGTACAGTACTTTTCAGAGGTTTACAGTCAGATAATTTCTATTTTACCCCCTCCTGTCAATTGGTCATTCATTCTCTTTTCCTTAACTGCAGCCCTATTCTAAGTCTTATGTGGTCCTGTTGGGTACTTCAAAAGCTTGCACTGTTAATAATCATTATTTTCTTCACTTTACTATATTACTTTTCTGAAGCAAAGCTACTACTCTTCCATGGTTGACATAGGAACATGTAAATTCTAACAAATCTACTCAGGTATGCCTCAAGACAAATTTAGAAACATTATCAACGCCTGTGACAGTCACTTTAAATTCGTCATTGTTCTTCTGAGATTAGCATTGGGTCCATACTGCATGAAAAATTACAGGAGACAAAATAGGTCGAAAATGTTCAGTCGGAATGCAATCAGAGACATTTCAGGAACTTTAAATTTTTTCATCATTTCGAAATTTTTGTCTGTTGATATTTTCCATTCAGACTGAATATACTAACTAATTCTACTATTGTGAATCGATTGGAGTTCACAGAATAGCTCTATCTCTAACCGTGCTCGAATTGAAAAGTTTAAGGTTTTTTTTCAGACAATTTTCGACCTCTTATTCCATTTTCCGGTTTAATCTTATATCTGATCATATACAAATCATATGTTTTCGGAATAAGCTAGAAATGTATAGTATATTGTCATTGTCCAAATTTCAACTGGATCTGCCAATTTTGTATTTTTTGTAATTTTTTTTTTCCACGATCAACTTGAAATTTTTAGAGTACTCTAATTCGATCATTCTCAATCGATTGGCGTTCGCAGAATTGCTCTATCTCCAACCGTTCTCGAATTGAAAAGTTCAAATCAAGTTGAAAGGGGTTTTTTCATTTTAAGTAGGTAATTATGAATTTCAAATATTTTACTGAATAAAGAAATGTGATAACTTTGTATTCCAGCGGATTTTTTTGACAAATTCATCACAGAACAAAATTGAATAATTGGAATCATTCTTTCGTATTTGGAGTTTTAAAAGTTTTTCTCGTTCATTTGGTTTACCAAGTTTAGTAGATCAGAAGCAGAAAGTTAAAAATTACTGAAATATTTGGACAAGTTGCGAATTTCTACAGGCATCAGAGCTTTGGCCTTTTTGACATAGCTAATCTCGATAATGAACCAATGGAATTTGGGTTAATTTTGAAAAGCTGCCTGTTTTATTTCCAGAGGATCACTCGTTTGCGAAATATATAGTATATTTCGAGAATTGATTTTTTAATCTTCAATAAAATGTTGGAATAATTTATTATGTGTTTATTTCTCCCGAAAATACTGCCTATGAAACAAGTTATTTCATGATTTTGACTGGCGAAAGCTTTCGAAAATCTTGAAATACAACAATTCACCCTGTTCCAATATTGATTCCATAAGTATCCTATTATATCTCCACATCTCTGTACTGATCGTGGAAATTTTAATGAAATCTAGCATGTTCATTTTCGACATGAAGGATTTCAAAATCATTTTCTAAAATATGATTTTCTGTTCACAAAACTACATTTATGATCAGTTATTCTCTTTTTGAAGGTTTAACCTGTTTGTCCAATGTAAGAGTTAGGACAAGTAGCACAGTTAATTTATATAATCCACAATTGTCTCGTTTTTCAACTCATTGTTTTCAACATTTGCCCCAAAAGCTATTAAAACCTTTCATTTTGAAGATATTGCCTATATTATCACTAAGTTCTCCAAATGGGTGATAATTTTAAACCATTGAAGGTCTTTATGGTAAGAATAGACTTCTCGGACTATATTCTCAACTAGTTTTTCAGACAAAAGGTTAAATATCAAGAATATTTATGACCATTGTTAACCGCAAATATTTTTTCAATGTCTTGTTTTTTTTTAAGAAAATTCATTGGACTGAAAGAAGTATTAAATAATCTATGTACTTATCTATTATGAATTTTAACATCGTCACAGATATTTAGCAACATAATTTTTTTTAATCTCTTGTATGTGGGTTTCTAGATTATCCTTTTCAGCCTATAAATGGCACGTTACCCATAATCAATCCTTCACTAGATGAATGAAATTTCTTATTGAACCAAAAATAGTTTTGAGTAAATCTAATATCTTCTGTTTTATGGCAGGTTTATGACAACAAGAGAATAACTGAACATTGAAATAATTTGGTGAATGATGAAACAAATTCAACGTTTGGTACCCATATATCAACAGAAAGGCATATGTTCGACCATGATTTGAAAATCTTTTATGATGAAACCAAAGGCATGAACTCAAATCTTTAGTAATGTGAGACATATGTATATTTGCATGAACCCACACAAGAAAACATGGACACGAACCCAACACGGGGTAACAGGTAGAGGGAGACATTAAAAATATCGGATCAGTGGATCTTAAAAAGTAGTATGGAGAACAAGCAGAAAAATTATTTAAAAAAAGGTGACGCAAAAAATATTTCCGGTACCGGGAATCGAACCCGAGCCTCCTGGGTGAGAGCCAGGTATCCTAGCCACTAGACCATACCGGATCATATCAGACGTTGTTAGTTGAAGTGTGACATTCACTGAATTTGCGAGAAAATATTACATTATTACGTAATTGATCAATTTCTTCGAATAATTTTCAACCAATCGGAACTTCCAATTAAGTCAGTTATACAAGTTAGTTTCGAACATACGTGGTTGTACAAAAAGTAACTCAACGAATCTGAAATATTCGAAATTTCATAGTTGCCTTTACAGTGTTGCCAACCGCTCAACGGAATAGGGAACACGCATGATTTCATTTTATGGGGTTTCTGCACAGATTCGGGCCTCAAAAACTATATTTAACGGAAATAATTTCTTAAATTCCATTTGTTTCCAAAATTTTAAGATTTGAAACTGTTCTTCGATTTGAACTCAATTTGACCTTGATCACAGCTTAATAATAATAAATATACAGCTAGGAAACTCGGCCAGTGGTAGGAAGAAGTCGGGTATGACCTTGAAGACGCCATTCGGGTGTAAAAGTCAGGGTAGGAGTATAAATATTTATGTATTTCTGGTCTAAGTATGGTAACTCATACAAATGTATAGATATTTACACAAAGTTCAGTGCCGTGATATCACTGTAAACTTATTTTTATTAGCGAGAAAATATTAACAGTTGCTTGTTTATTCATTCTAGAAACACTGTATGTCCCATTCACACAATCAACGTCAGGCGCGTCGATAGGATTTTTTTCTAGAGGGGGTACTTAGTAGCGGATTATAAATTGACAATATTCACCATCGCCATTTGTCCTGCGATAATACCAAGTATCCAAGTAACCCAGGGACCCCAGAGTTCTTAACTAAGAATGACGAAATTCACTAATTCCATTCGTCAGTGAAAGTTCTAAATAATAAAATTTATTTGGACAGCGCATTTCTCAGAAAAGTGTTTAGTAGAATTATTGTAGCGAGTTTAGCATCGAGTTGATTTAATCATTAGATGGAAACTACCGTGTGGGGAAAAACGTTTCGGAATTTCCAAAAACATCTGGAGAAAATGATACTTTGAAATACAAAGAGAAGTCTACAGAAGACAATAAAGCATATTTTGATATGATACATACAAACAAAGCACGTCGTAATAATCAAGAGAGCAGCATTTTGTATGTTTGTATGGTTTGTATGTTGACTGGAAAGAACATAAAAACATCGAAAAAATAGTACAAACATGAGGACAGATTTGCATACTTGAAAAATTCTTTATTGTGCAAACAAATAAATTTAATACAATATAAAATGTCAAAATATAACACACACAAAAGTTTTAAAAGTTAAAAGTCCACGTTTAAAATTAAAATAGGAACTCAATCCTCGTACAATACAATCAACGATACATTATAGTTTTATACAGTCTAAACGAAAATTATTTCAACAAGAAAAAACGCCCATTGTCAGAAGGCCGTCTCCAGTCATATTAATGTTGGCAGCCTTGGAATTTAAAAAAAATCGCCTTGTTCACCCAAGGGAACTAACTTATCGATAACCAGCGAGTCTGTTAGTTCGTAGACAATAGCTGGCGCTAGTGAAAACTGCAGTTCCGAGTAAAATATACAGTCAAAGTCATATGTCTCTTCCAAAAATTACTTGGTGAACTCTGACGTTGACTTTGTTTCTTGCTAATTACCTACATCACTAAATTACGGGTTTTAAACTGGCCCATCAAAAAAACTTTACGAGATCCACAGGAATACATAATTACTCTATGCACCCGAGAAAACTCCCCAAATAATATAACGACGGGAAGATATCTGGATGCGCCATGAGAGCCACCGTGTCGGGCCTGTCTTCTGGATTCGGTTGTAGCATCATGTCGATCATTTCTTGCATTTGTTTTCCGTACATTTTCGCGTTGACGGATTTCTTTCTCCCACTGGCGATGGACAGAACTATGTTCGATACCTGCAAAATCAAGAAATGGAGAATTCTGTGCTCGTCTAGAGTCAAAGTTGGGGTTGAACAGCTGTATTTGAAGACAAGGAACCCAGGTAGCGTAGTGGCGTCCAAATGGCGTCCTACTTTGGTCAAAAAGTGACCAAACTGACGTAGAGAGTGACGTTAGTAAAACGCTTTGAAGACGTCAAAATGTCACAGACAAGAGACGTCATTTATAGGACGTCTCTCTTTGACGCATAGAGAATGACCAACTCATTCATATACTTATATAATGAACAAAATTGGCCCCAACACAGAGCCCTGGGGTACACCATGATTTATTCGGTTGGTTCAAGGTTCTATAATTATGTCCTATGATTATTTGATGAGTTTACTATTTAAGTCATGCAGAATTTTTCAATGAATGAATGACTTGAGAATTTCAAAAGTAATAATCCAAAAACGAAAAAAAATCACTTGGCGCTCAGTATTTTTCAGTTTGTTATTATACAATATACTCACAGTTCCGTCAAACATTTTTTCCATCGCGCACATTTCGAAAAGAAGGCAGCCCAACGACCAAATGTCAGATTTGCTATTGTAAGGTTTCCCATCGCAAAGCTCTGGCGCCAAATAGTTGCAAGTTCCAATGACGGTATTTGCCATTTTTCCACTAAAAAAAAAATTAGCACACCATGAAAGTTACAAAAAATACTGTCAGGTGTGGGGTTCGAACCCACGCTCCCTTTCGGGAACCAGAGCTTAAATCTGGCGCCTTAGACCGCTCGGCCAACCTGACTGATGTAAAATTGAGCAAATAACTGCCATATCCGTAAAATTACATCAACCACATATAATACTTTTGAAATGTATTCAATGCATTGCCTAATTAGACTCGAGGTAGGTGGCGTTAATTCGGCTAGAAATTTTACACCTTCTATTACTTCATTTACATACAAATATTGAGGTTTTGTTCGTGAAATATTGCCATTCTTTAAACAGTGATATTGAAATCAAAATGTCAAATTGTCCCAGAAGCTCACAAAATACTACGGAATACATTCACATACAAAAAGCAGAGGATTCCAATTCCAAAGTCAAAAACGAAGGACCTAATCTCACCAGCGCTGCCTCGCGGAACAAATTTCAGTTCTTCCTGGTCGCGCCATCTAACAGTGATGGGTTGAAATAGGTTTTAAGCGATCACCACAAAATGACGCACAATTTTATGGTTTATTTTGTGCACGATTCCTAACAGAAACATGCAGAAATTGTTCAACATTTTGCATGGTTTGTGAGAAGTTTTTAAACTTGGGTAAAAGTCATCAGTTAGCTTACTTACTTTAAAAGACTTTTGGAAATTCCAAAATCGCCGATTTTGATGACGTCCGCTTTGAGTCCGGTTAGAAACAAATTCTCGCTTTTCAAGTCTCGATGTATGACTTTTCGTCTATGAATATGATCAAGTCCCATTAGAATTTGGCAAAACAGGTCCATGACGTGCTGGAAGAAAATGAAGCGATAGGATGTAAAGTATTTTAACCAGTTTTTCTTCTGGTCAGATAGGAAAATAGCCGAAAATAATGGTACATAGATTCATTTTGGGATTTGGCAGTATACGGGGTGCTCCAAATTAAGTCGGCACCTTCGCCAACTCTGTTATTATTGATGCTACGAATTCGGTTAAATCGAAATTCATGATAAAATACAGGATGTTCCATTTAGAAAGATAACATTTTAGGAAATATTTTGAAAACGCGACTGTCATTTTATTTTTTGTCTTCTGCATCAAGAAGGTCACTGTAATTGCCACAAGTTTGCCCAATACCTATCTATACAATTACAAGTCAGGTTTTGTTATGTTTTTTGATAGAAACAAGGTAACAAGAAAAAATGAGGAGGCTCAAGTCCGGAGACCTAGCTGGCCAAAAAAGCTCAGAACATCTATCGATCAGTTTTCAATTGAAAAGGGCATTAAGGTATTGTCTTACATCCCTTGTACTTTGGCATGGGGAATCAACATGTAGCCTATCACCTATTGGTAGTTAATCCATATAATTGAACAAATGGTTATTTGAAAAAATTAAGTAACCTTTCACCTCTCAGGGATCAAAAATTTCTGCAGCAGCTCTGAACGTTTTGTACTTTTCGCTAACAATTGAAACAATTTAAATTTTTTCATGCATATGACATTGCCTACTCTTTCAAGTGACACATTGTTGATACATATTAAAAAGCCGACACAATGTACGGTGAGGAGCAAGAGTTAATATACTTATAATATATATTTGTATTTAAATTATGTCAATGTGATATTTATGATTACAACTGTGTTTCAGAAAAATGAATACTCAATCACGTTTCTAGGTATTGATGTAAGGACGACATAAAATTATAGCAAAGCAGAGATAAAGAATCAAAATGTTAGATATTGAAAAAAAAAAATAACTGATGAATGTTTGTAGCTTGAAATCCATATAGACCCTATACAGGTTTATTCACGTTATCGACACGAAGCAGTATGGCTAAAGCATTTGATTTTTTGAAAGTTTTTTCTTTACGATGGATAGGGACCTATTGGCCCTACATTTCAAAAATATTTTCATGTTGTACAGGGTGTGCCAAAAATACGAAACATTTCAAAGTTGTTATTTTTTAAATGGAATACCCTGTATATTATTCCATTTTTGGATTCTACGATCAAAATAAGGGTAAGTTTCATCAAGGTTTAATTCACCTAAACCTGATGGTTTTTGAAATATTTCTTATTTTGTGGAAATACAGCATCAGCTTTAATGCTTAAATTCTCAACCAGTAATTTCTTGTTTCCAACCAAATTAATGCTAGAGGCTACTAACTGAAAAACTTTCATATAGCAGTTGTGAAATATTTGCTAACTTATACAAGGTGTGTAAAAATTAAGGCAAAATAATCACAATCTTTGAACGGTAATAACTTGTTTCATTTAAAAAGAACGCCCTGTATTTTATGTCAAGATCAGATGTCAAATTTAATTGTGTATCAAATACTAGTTTACATTCCTATAGCTAACTCTTCACGTTTTCAATTAAAACGCACATTTCCATTTTGCAAACTGATTTTGAGAAATTTAATTATTTAATATAGCCGGCTATGGCTATAAAAAGTAGTATTTATAATCCGTTTGCGTCTATTATTTTGAGTGGAAAGAGCCTCTTATTTTCATCTATTGTTAGGCCTAATAATGAAATGCCTTCATTAATGATCAAAGGGTGCTATTTTTGAATGATATTTACTTGAAATATTTATTTCTTAACAATCCTGCTAAGAGTCTAAATTTAGATATAATTTTAAATCCCTCCTAATACCATTTTGCTCTAACATCAAATATAAATGTTCTTTTCTCTTAGGTAAATTTCACAATGAAAAACTTTGTGAAAAATAACAAATCCTGACCTTCATTGTAGATAGGTATATTGACAACCCTCGTATACGGCTCATCTCCGGCGACAACTAACCTGCGGAGTGAAGTGTTTTGGTCTCTCTCTTTCGATAGCTTCCTGAAGAGTCCCTTTGCTGGCAAATTCCATCACGATGTAGAACACCCCTTTCTGTATGTAGCTGTCATAATACTGAATAATGTTAGGGTGATGCAGAGATTTCAGAATGGCCACCTCGTTTTTAGCTGCCTCCAGCTGTTGTCCTTCCAATTCGGTAACTATTTGTTTCACTACGATCTTTTGTTTGTTGTGAATTCTTTCGCACAATTGAACTGTGCTGAAATATGCAGGAATTGATGTTAGTTTTCTTCCAGCCGGTATAATAAAAAAAAATATTTAGGGTACATTGTATTTTTTTTATACTACCACACTCCAACAAAATAAAAAAAAGTCAAAATATATTATTGACTTTAAGAAATATGGAAAATTATAGTCCGGGAGCCAGTGACAGATTTCCATGACCAAGTTCCTCTCAAGCGAAAATTAGTGGAATGCATCAGAGAGTTATATTATAAAGCTTCGTGAACGTCAGCTGTGGTTCCGTGGGGGGATGAGCGGTGGTAGCCTCTCACGCACGAAGAAAAATAAATGTATTCCATTTTGTTTTCCTACCTGAAAACATGTTAAATTATCGCTAATGTAATATCTTGAAGAAAGAAAAAATCAGCTGACTATAGCATTATTATTATATATATATATATATATATGTATTATACGAATACAAAAAAAATTGTACCTTCTATGATTTCCTCTCAAATAAAATTTTACCTTATATTCGGATAGCGTCAATTTAACATATTTCCGAGAAGGACATAATTGAATATATTTTTTTTCTTCGTGCGTAGGAAGCTACTGTGCTGATCATCCCCCCCACCCACGGAATCGCAGCTGACGTTCATGAATCTTTATAATACGACTCTCTGATGCATTCCACTAAATATCGCTTGAGAGGAAATGACTGACCAAATTTTTACCGGGCTCCTGGACTATTACAAATTATTGTGAAACATCTGGGATTTTCATATTGACAGCAAATTAAAATGGGAGCAGCACATAAATGAAATATCAAGAGAAATTTATTTTTACTAAGAAACATTCCTAGAAGATCAAATCAAATAAAAATATCCTTTATTGCCAGAAGATATTATCTCATGGACAAAGTTTCAATAAAATATACAGTAGAGATAATAGTAATATAAAGGTAAAAAAGTTAAAAGTTAAAATACGTGACTGTCAATATAAAGAATCGTATTTCTCTTTGAACAATTATAAAATACAAATACAGGTTACAAACACAAGAATGCAATACGTAAACATATTGTAAAAATCAACCTTAGGGAGCCTTTAATTTTTCGTTGAGGAATTCTTTTACATCATAAAATTATTCAGAGTTATGCCAAAATAAACGAAAATCGCGTTTTTTTCGGCAGATTACCTAACATTTTTAATACTTTAAATTATTCTTCATAGTATTAGTTACCTGATGATAAAAATTGCAACTCAATCGTAACATTTTATATCGAAAAGAGGGCACTCTTGAGGCATGCTTTAGTTAGGGAGATAATTAATTTCTTCATCAGTAGATAGAGTTATTGACATTAGATTTACCATTCGGTAGCTAATACGATGAAGAATAACTCAAAGTAATAAAAAATTTAGGTAATTTGTGCGTTTTATTGAAAATTTCACGATTATTGTAAAAATTGATGAAACAAACAGATTTTGGCTAAAAAACATGTTTATTTTCAATTGAGGGTTTTTTTTCCTCAATTTTCATTTTATGAGGATGCCTAGTTACTTCCAATCATTATGGAGTTTGTTTGATCGGGATAGATAATTTAGTTCACACCATTTTGTACACACAAGGATCACGGTATCGACCAGAAATTGAAAAAATTACATACAAATTTTTTTTTATTTTTTAAAATACGTTTTCCGTCGTTGAAATTGAAAACAGTTTCCATCATTTCAATATGTGCACTTTATGAAGACTCACACTGTATAGGCAGCTCTATAACTAATAGTAAAATGGCAATAAATATTTGAAAATTTTGTTTTTTTAACTGTATTTTAAATATAATTATTGATTATTCGTTTTATGTTTATAGATACAAATCATTATATTGTATACAAAAAATTATCTTATGACCTTTTTCTTTGAGTTTTTGTGAAGTTTTTCACTTGGATATAAATAATTACTACTAGTATATATGATTTTCTTGAACCATTTCTGAAAAACCTCAAGATTTCTGAGGTGAGATTTCATGACTACTCCTCAAGCCAGAATCCAATAATTCAATTGAGACTGTATTATCGAAAAATAAATAATTGAGATACTTGAATTTTGATAATAAACTTCGTAATTTTCTCAATGAGAACACTATTTGTTTGCCCCATTTTAAATGTCTGTCAACCATAATTCCTAAGTATGTGATACTTGATTTTCTTCGATTCTAGTATTATTATCAAGTATATAACTGTATCTTCTGCAAAATTATGAATTTCACCTATAGTATTGATATAAAAAAGGTCGTTGATGCAGATGGTAAATAGCAATGGCCCCAAAACTGTCCCCTGTGGCACACCAAATTGAAAGATTTTTATGTACACTTCTAGCTTCATCAAATTCAACATATTGGGTTTTATTTTCCAAATAATTTTTGAGAAGATCATAAACTTTGCCGCGAAATTCTGCAATATTCGGTAATTTCATGAACAGTCGTTTGTGGTCAACCGTATCGAAAGCTTTAACAAGGTCTATAAAATAGCCATAGTTGAATTTTGATTATCAAGATGTCGATGTATATTATTCGTCAAATGACAGATATCATCCTGGGTTGTAAAGTGTTTTTCTGAAATCAGTTGATTTTTTTTCAAAAAAGTTTCCATCCTTACTTCAAAATGTTCTAAAACATTGTAGCTGGATTTGAAATTAGTGAAATAGGCCTGTAATTCTTATCTTCTAATTTATCACCACATTTATATGATTTACCTTCTCAATTTGTTGTAAGAATCCATGGAACTTCGGTAATATTTCTCGAACATTGACGAAATAAAGGTAATAATGCTTCATGGTACTTACCCAAAAGTACCCTTTCCTAATAGCTTCACGGTGTGGTAAAACTCCATGGGTCTTATTGTTTCTGTCATAATGTACGTCAATTTCGTCTAGGGGTCATAAAATACTGAACGATGATACGAAATGAGAAACGAGTTTAGCACATATTTTTTATTAACAGATTTTGCTATCACAATAAAAACAGTTCTATTTTACTATAAATACCTATCTGTATGCTGAGGAAAAAATGTTAAACCCAAATATGCTAGTCCTAATAAATTAGGACCGAATCAACACGAATAGTTTGTTCAATGGATATAATTTCACTAGCCTAGATTACAATTTATATAATGGTGTACAAAACAGAAAATCATGTCTATTTTTTGTACGGATATTTGTTCTCTTGAAAAAATTGAACACATATTTCAGAAATGATTGGACACCATTATGGAGAAAAAGAACATGTAGAGTTTGTTGGGAAATATAATATTCTAACCCTATTGTAGTTTATTTTTGAACCCACAATTTAGGTATAGTAATAATAGTTGCCAAACAGTTTCCTATTTACAGAGCAATTTTATAATGTTGATTACAAGATTGACTAGTAAGTAGTACTAATAATTTCTGATAATTTTGAAAACTCAAAGTCAAAGTCAAAGTTAAAATATACTTTAATGTTAAAAGGTTTTAAACTTATCGACAAAGCTTTTCACGTATAAATAAAAATGTAAATTGTTATAAATAGTTATGTATTTTAGACTATATTATTTTAAATACGAGATTTATTTTTAGATATCTATCACTGCTTTAAAAAAGTCACAGACACAGAAAGTTTGTTTGCATTACTGCACATTAAATTTATTGGTGCTTTTGACATTAAATTTGTTGAGCCCTTTTGAATGAAATGGTAGTGTTGTATCTAGACGTTACTCTTGGAACCAAAATATAGATTTGCAACAGAAATGCAAAACAGTCAATTTTACGTTTTGAAGAGGAGTCATGTATTGATTCAATTTTCAATTGAGAATGTTTCTCTTCAAAGCATGAATCCCTTCCAAGAGAGGTTATCTTGTACGATGGAAAACAGCGACTAAATTCCAACTTTCAGTCGCAGATGATTCCACAACTGACTTTATGAACATCCTGTTCATATTTTCAATGAAATCAACAAGTCAATTTTACATTTCACCACTGAAATAATTTGTACAAGCCTGATTCCTTCCTTTTTCAAATGAAACAGTCAAATCTATGTCACAAATCAAGATAATTGCAACCTCTTGGCGGATGAATCCCGTTGATTTTGAAGCTTAGGAATTTTAGGAATTCCTTTTGAACTCTATCCATAGCAGATATAGTTACTGAAAATAAATGGAATTCCATATTATTGACCTATATTCTAGTTTTGATCTTACTAAACCGAAATATAAAGAGGTTAATGATAAAATATTATTGAAATTCCTAGTTCCCTATAATGGAGACATATGATCGAAGAGCTGAACTAACAATAAAATTTATGTTACTCCTTGCATTTCTTTTTTTTTACTTTTCTCGTATTACAAAAATGTATAACAAAAAATTTTTTTAACAAAACAATCATTTAAATCATATGCAAACATCAGCCTATTGCACTCCGATAGGTTGCACTAGTCCTTAATAATGAATATTCAAGAATAATAAAGGACCAAGATTGGACCCTTGAAGGACCCCGCTAGTTGAAAAATATACGTCTGAGTGAAGACCATTGTAATAAACATTGTTTGCGTTGATGAAGGTATGATTATAAAAGTTGTAGATACATTTCGTTAAAACCCATCAGAGAAAGTTTATGAAGTAGTGTATGTTATGGCTGATCTTATCGAAGGCCTTAGAGAAATCCATGTACACCCTAAGGTATAAAACAGGGCCGTTTCTATTAGTAACTATTGATTTAATAGTAGTTCTAGAAATGTCCTATATATGCAGATGAAAGGATATTACATTTCCAAACAAACTTTACCTACGTATTATTGATAAACCACTCTGGATAACTAAGTATTGGCCAGTTTTTCCTTTCTTGCACTACTTTGCAGCTGTACGAATGGAGTATTCCTGCTGATATCCGAAAATTGCCTATATCTTGAGGTCTCAGCATGCCACTCTGCTCAAAGTAATGTTCAATAAGCCATAAACTTGACCTGTTTTGTCCTCCATTTTGGTGTCTTTTCCGCAGTATTGCCAACTGAAAATCGAAAAAGTGTTGAGTTTTTATTATTTTTATAGCAGCTAAAAGTCGAGGGCTGCTAAAGCGCTTTCTACATGTGTGATACATAACTGTTTTTCGCCTACAAGAAACAGGAAATAACAAAAATCTTGAAATTCATAAATACAGACATTGAATAAGAAACTTAAGTAGAAAAAATGCGGTTTTTGAATGATCTACCTGCCTGGCCCAAATATAATTTGGGATATGACCCATAATTAGATTTATGAGCCCCTTACATTTCTGATTTTGTATAGTAAACCTCACCAAATTGTCATTTGTTCAATAGTCTACTCTTTAATTTTGTTTATGTAAAAATTAAAATAATTTTTCTGTTAGTGGTCCTGAAAAAGTTAAATTTCTGTAATAATGCCTTCTAATAAATAAATGAAATATGAATTATTTTCATTTTCACAAGAACAATATTCAAGAGTAGCCTTGAGAACAATTAACAATGTACCTACCTAATCAACAAAGATAAGACACCTAAATCAGAAAAATCAGAAGTTAATAAATTGAATTGTGGGTCTAGCCCCAAAGTATATGTAGGTCAGACAGGTAGACCAATCAAAAGCCGCATATATGAACATCGTATGAATAATGTTAAAAGATATACCAAATTCAAAAAATGCTATCGAAATTTTAGAAGTTCAACTGTTTCAACAGTACGTATGTTGAAAACCTTAGTAAAAACTCAGTAACTGGTCCTTTCTTTCGGTGGGTTGTACACATTATATTGTAAATAATAGTAGTAGGGTCGTTTAAGAAACATAATAATAATACACATAATAAAGCTACTTTGAACATTAATTTTGATGATGAGTTAAATAAAACTTCCGTTTTATATTCTAATATTTCAAACCGTAGCACAGGCCCATTAGCTCAGTTGGTTAGAGCGTCGTGCTAATAACGCGAAGGTCGCGGGTTCGATCCCCTCATGGGCCAATCTTTTTTTTTATTTTTACTACTGAGGCGTCGAAGGCTGAAGTTTTCAGCATACAATTTAAGATTTCATTTTAACATGAAATGGATAGCAAACAATATTTTTATTAAGATTAAATCTGAATATTTCTAGTAATCAAATCAAAACGATTAAATGTTATTTAATATACGACATTGGTAAATTGTAATTTGAAGTTCAATAATTATTCACAACCAGAACGGTAAGCTACCGGCTTTTCAACAAATTAAGAAGGATGTAGATGAATGGATTAAGAATAAAATTGATTTGATTAGATTTGAATTAATTAAATCATATTACAGATTATACACCTTAGAGAAAAATTAATATAGAAGATTAAACGGGTTTGATTCGATTCGAAGGAAAGGGCGTGTAGATTTAAAGATTATGGTATAGATTAGATAATAGATATTATAGATAACACATTTAGATGAGAGATTGAAGATAAAAACTAGAGATTATGGATTAGACATTAAAGATTCAATAATTTTGATTTGATTCGTGAATATATTGTAGCAATGTTTAAATAGAACATAGTCAATGCCTGTGGAAAAGGTATTGGACACAAACGCGAGTGTCATCTAGCGTGATTAGTTACAAACATGAATATTTGACGTCAATTTAATGCAGGTTTCTTCAAAAAACCCTGATTTTAATGCTTTTCCATTGTTTTAATCAAGTTACGACATGACTTGGAAGCCAGATCACTGAAGTTACGACATGACTTGGATGCGAGCTCACTAACGCCATCTACATGTCGCATCCATTTTGATCCAATTATAATCCCATAAGGTTGACTAACTATCTTCTATATAAACAATGATTGTAGATATATTTGCTTTCCTTCATAGTTTTTCTGTCCTAACACAAATAAAACGAAACGCTATGGGTGAAGATATTTTAAATAGATAATTATAGCTCTGCTACTAGTATAACTGACAAGAGAAAACGATTTACTATGTCCGGTATGGTCTAGTGGCTAGGATACCTGGCTCTCACCCAGGAGGCTCGGGTTCGATTCCCGGTACCGGAAATATTTTTTTTCCTAACTTCAAAATTGTCTGAAATGGCCATCCGTGGTTAGGTCATTCATTTTGATATGTACATCAAGCAAATAAATACATTTGATACAATTTTTACTTTACTTTACTTTAATTTACTTTACTTTACTTTACTTTACTTTACTTTACTTTACTTTACTTTACTTTACTTTACTTTACTTTACTTTACTTTACTTTACTTTACTTTACTTTACTTTACTTTACTTTACTTTACTTTACTTTACTTTACTTTACTTTACTTTACTTTACTTTACTTTACTTTACTTTACTTTACTTTACTTTACTTTACTTTACTTTACTTTACTTTACTTTACTTTACTTTACTTTACTTTACTTTACTTTACTTTACTTTACTTTACTTTACTTTACTTTACTTTACTTTACTTTACTTTACTTTACTTTACTTTACTTTACTTTACTTTACTTTACTTTACTTTACTTTACTTTACTTTACTTTACTTTACTTTACTTTACTTTACTTTACTTTACTTTACTTTACTTTACTTTACCTTACCTTACCTTACCTTACCTTACCTTACCTTACCTTACCTTACCTTACCTTACCTTACCTTACCTTACCTTACCTTACCTTACCTTACCTTACCTTACCTTACCTTACCTTACCTTACCTTACCTTACCTTACCTTACCTTACCTTACCTTACCTTACCTTACCTTACCTTACCTTACCTTACCTTACCTTACCTTACCTTACCTTACCTTACCTTACCTTACCTTACCTTACCTTACCTTACCTTACCTTACCTTACCTTACCTTACCTTACCTTACCTTACCTTACCTTACCTTACCTTACCTTACCTTACCTTACCTTACCTTACTTTACTTTACTTTACTTTACTTTACTTTACTTTACTTTACTTTACTTTACTTTACTTTACTTTACTTTACTTTACTTTACTTTACTTTACTTTACTTTACTTTACTTTACTTTACTTTACTTTACTTTACTTTACTTTACTTTACTTTACTTTACTTTACTTTACTTTACTTTACTTTACTTTACTTTACTTTACTTTACTTTACTTTACTTTACTTTACTTTACTTTACTTTACTTTACTTTACTTTACTTTACTTTACTTTACTTTACTTTACTTTACTTTATTTTACTTTACTTTACTTTACTTTACTTTACTTTACTTTACTTTACTTTACTTTACTTTACTTTACTTTACTTTACTTTACTTTACTTTACTTTACTTTGACCAATACATACCTATTTCCGTACATATCTCTCACGGCCAGTTTGTCGAAATAAATAGTGGATGAATTCTCTGTTTGATTGTTCTTTCTTCTCTCTTCCTGACTGATGTCCAAGAAATTTAACCTTGCTTGAATTTTATCTGCGTTGTTCGTCAACGAATTGTATTCAGCAACCGCCAAACCGTTTATCTGCGTTACAAGTTTCTGAGTGATTGCTGATCTGTAAGGCAGACATTGAATTATGTGAGATACGAGTATTACGAAAATGGAACTAAGAATTTTAGCTCAGATTTGGGAAACTGATAACAGTAAACGTCAATATTCCCAGGAACTCAACGCGTCGTGTCCCATTTTAGAAAAAAAATAAAGGTCCATTTTTTCTCAAAAAAGGCATGTAAATTCAGAAATGTTCCTCAATTTTTTTAATAATCAATTACGGGATGGACTGGAATACATTCCGATTGAGCTACGACGGGAAATACATTTTCAGTTGGATGGTGCAAGCATTCTATACAAGTGTGCGCTGTGTTGGAAACAAAGTTCAGAAGAAAATAGGTTATCGCAAATCTCAGTTATTCATTGGCCAACAAGGTCGCCACACCTTAATCCTCTTGATTTTTTCTTGTGGTGTACCTTGAAATAAGAAGTCTAGGAATATTATTTTATTCTTTCTAGTCAGTAGTACCTATAGTAGCACCTATATAACAAAAATATATAAATAATTTGATCAAAATAGGTATACTTACTCGCAGTTTATTTGAAAAATAACTGGATTGTTTGCAAGGTTCAGCTGCACTTGTAGAATTCCCTTCATAGGCCCAGTCCTTGCAGACAGTTGCATCGAGGCTTGAAGTTGGGTTCCTTTGAACAAAAAAGTCCAATCATGTCACACATCTCAATTTTATTTTCAAGATATGGAAAAACTCTTTTTCTACGGATGCTATAGAATGTGCCACTTCTCTCATCGTTTTCATACGTTCAAAACGAAAGATTTCTCACGCAGTGAGAAATATCCGCCAATACAGTGAGAAATAATTTCTCACAGTGAGAAATAATGGACCTTTCCAAGAAATATGAGGTAACACTAAAATTAGAAAGTAAATACGCTAATATCACTCGGGATTTTTTATTTTATTTTTCTGACCGCTAGTTTACCTATAATCAGAAGAAAAGTGGTTTCGTGACGTCACGTTCATCAAAACTGAACTTGGCAACGTTGTTGAAGTTGTGCACCAAATTCTCATTCAAATATAATGTGTCGTATGACAGTTGTCATTTGATACCAGATGGGTTCTTTCGTCTGTTTTACGGTGCGTTCAATAAGAATAGTAGTTTGTCTCTGTCTAACTCATTTGCCTAGCCATTTGATACAAGTGAAGCAGTTCCATCAGATCTAAACTTCAACGAACACTACCTTGATTTATTTTTTGAGGTTAATGCAGTTTTCTAAGTTTTGAGAACTTTTGTTGTTTGTGTTCTAAAATTTGTTATTAATTCCTGTATCTCCAGTACCTGTATCCCTGCAATAACTGAACATGTCGAAAAGGTGCTTTGTACCTCGGTAAATTATCCGAACTTCCCTTCACGAAGCCTTGTTCCATATTTTTAATACACAATTACACAAATAAATTCACACCAAATCGTTTATGATAACACGTCACTATACTATTATCGAATTAATCAGTTGAATGTTGATTGTTGAATGTAAATAAAATAAACATTAACCTCAAATCTCCATATAACTTTTGACAGTTGAGAACTGTAATTACGATTTGCTGTGTTGTCAATGCTCGTTCTTCATCAAAAGGATGGTCTGTTCAGAAAATTTGAAAGTTACAAATACAATAAAAAATAGCTAATATGTGGATTTTTATCTATGAGTTGATCAATTGATAATGTATTCATCATTTCTCAACGGCTTATATCATGCTAGAAGTTATATTTTTAAGGAGAACGGTATTGCCTGTTACGGAACGTGGATTATGGTGGGAGATATTTCCGATGAACGTGACGTCAGCGGCACACTTTCAAATGTGATATTTTTTTAAAATGAAAGAAAAATAATGGAACTTTTTGTTGAATGGACTTTTCAGACTAACAACTATTTTATTTTCCGTAAATGTAAAGGTCCATTTCTCACAGTGAGAAATAATTTCTCACTGTTATTACGACAACCCAAGTCAGTCATGAATTGTTACATGTCAGATTGATATGACACGTTCTCCACGTTGACAACGCTACGCCGACGATTCGCGTGCAATATCCAAGTAGCCCATTGTTAGCGTTTCTATAACAACAAAACCGAAGCAGTTCAAATATAACTGTAAATTACTATTTTAAATAGAATATAAAAATGAACTAATGACATACAAGTATTATAATATATGTATTTTAATTTTCAATACTTGAAAACAACCCATCCGTAGAAAAAGTACAATGTACAATTCGTGAGAAAACGACATATTTCTCACTCGCTTGATTTGCGGCAACAAACTTCGGCGCTCGTGAGAAATATGTCGTTTTTCTCACAATAAATATGAACATTTCAATTGCGTTAAGAAACCTACCACGTTGTAACACCGATTTTCATTTCCCACGGGCTAGCTGTATCGAAATATTTCATTTCCTACGACTTTCATGAACTACTAGACTGTCATTATAGGTAGGTATTAACGAATCAAGTTTGTTTACGTCTGTCTAATAATTTGACATTTCACATCAGTAGATAATTACAAAATTCGATTGAAAAAGATTGATTACAATCGGATTCTATATTTTTGAATAGTTGACAGATACTTTCTATATAGCAGTTAATTTGAACAAATTATTATGTGCTCTAGTAACGACGAGTGTTGATTCAGATGACACGTGGACTTTGGACTTGGACTTTGGATGGTGGGAGCGAGGGTTCAAATCCACGCAGCCACTTTTTTTTTTTTATGAAATCAATTAGTGTTTGATTTTTATAAAAATTTTCACGACGTAGGTAGGTACGTGTACAAAAAGAAAAAATAGATGTTTCATTCAACGGGTGAAGAAAGAAAAAATTATCTAAATCATGTAAAAATGACGGCAGGAGAGTTTATGATGAAAAGGATTATTAAAAATATTACAGATTTGTTAATGATTCAGATGGTCGTAGAAAAAGTATAGTGTACAATGAGCATGAAATGACCCATTTCCCACTCGTAGGTATATGAAATTTTGCGTCCTTTTTGATCCAATTATAATCCCATAAGGTTGACTAACTCTCTTCTATATAAACAATGCTTATATATAAACTGCGAGGGCACTGTCACCATCTACATTTTTTTTTAAGTACTTTATTCAAATACAATGCGTTCCTGATAACAATGCAAATATACAGTTTAGAGTTTATAGTATCTTAGGTTGCATTACAATGAATACTGAATAATCCAAAGCAGCAAATGTGCTGATCTCGGAAACTGTATCTAACATGTCGCATCCATTTGAATCCATTATTAATCCCATAAGGTTGCCTAATTGTCTAATTTAGGCAATGGCCTAACTATCTAAATTCTACTTAAACAATGCTACTACGTTTTTCTTACCACAAAAAGGACCACTATCCTTCGTCGAGAAGAACATGACCCCTTCTCCTTTGGCTTCCTCCCCAAACTTCCCCACATCGAACCTGTACGAGGGATCTAACGATACCGTGCCGTTTTCTTTTCCTATACTGGGAAAACAGCTACCCTTCTCGAAGGAACTCATCCCGCCAGGACAATCGTACGCGGTGAATTCGCAGCTATCCTTGTTGTTTAGCTGCCTTTCTAGAAGATTCAGGACGGACTCTCTGAACAAATGGAACGCTCTGATGTGGCTGCAGACTATTTCTTTGGAGAGGCCTCGTTCTAGAACAAATAGAGAGATAAGTATGTCGTTAATACGACGGCGTATTGGTGCCATCCTACCAGTATAGTTTTTTATTGACGTTTGAAAATTTTTAGATTTTTTCCCAAAATCTCGACTTTTTTCTTAAAATTTTGACTTTTTTCTCTCGAACTTTCGACTTTTTTTCTCAAAATTCTGACTTTTTTTCTCAGAATTTTGAGATTTATTATTATTATTGAAAAGTAAAAAGTAACGATGGCATTGTAATATTAAAATTTCTGGTTATTCCCAAATAATGATCTGGAAATTCCACTTACTATTTGGAAATTTTCAGTTATTATCCGGAAATTTTCGGTTACTATTTGGAAATTTCCATTTACTATCTGGAAATTTCCAGTAACTATTTGGAAATTTCTAGTTACCATCTGGAAATTTCCAGTTACTATCTGGAAAATTCCAGTCATTATTTGGAAATTTCCAGTTAATATCTGAAAATTTTCATTTACTATCTGGAAATTTCTAGTTGCTATGGAAATTTCTAGTTACTATCTGGAAATTTCCAAATTCTATTTTGAAGACAATGTTGAAACCTTTGTGATTTTCAGGGGTGACATTCGAAGATATGTTTTTTGAGGCATTCAAGCATTCTTTCTATACGAGGATATATTGATATCTAGTTAGCCTAGACCAGTTCCCTGCATAAACAAAATATTGCGTTACCATAGCAACGAACAATAACTTATTAGAAGTGTCAGTGTAAAGTTTGACGTCAAAAAAGTAAACCAGAGTTACGCAATGAATTAAAAGAAAAAATATGTCCACCGAAATTGTGAAAACCGAAAAATTGGAGTATCGATCCATCATCAAGTACCTGTATTTGATAGGGTTAAGAGGTAAGCAGATTTACGAAGATATGCTTAATACCCTTGGTGATCAATGTCATTCGTATGCGACCGTGAAAAATTGGACTGCAAGCTTCAAAAGAGGTAAATTTTCCATTGAAGATGATGACCGATCGGGAAGGCCAGTTTCTGTGTCAGTCCCCGAAAATATCGATGCAGTTCATGACATGATTTTAACAGACCGTCGAATTGGGCTAAAACGGATATCTGAAGCACTAAATATTTCATACGAACGCGTTCACGTCAATTTGGACATGAGAAAAACTGCTGCAAAATGGATCCCCAAATGTTTGAATGTTGACTAAAAGGGTGCAAGGGTAGTAGCATCGCGTTGGATCTGTGCTCGATTTGAAAACGATGTAGAGTTCTTAAACCGAGTTGTTACTATGGATGAGACTTGGGTACGATCCAGAAACAAAGCAACAATCGATGGAATGGCGACACTCCGGTTCTCCAAGACCTAAGAAGTTTCGTGTCCAAAAATCTGCTGGAAAAGTTCTTGCTTCAGTTTTTTGGGATTGCCATGGAGTAATCATGATTGATTTTTTGGATAAGGGTATAACAATAACAGGAGATTACTATTCGACATTACTGACCACTCTACGGGAAAAAATTAAAGAGAAAAGACGCGGAAAGCTATCCAATGGTGTTTTGTTTTTGCAGGACAACGCCCCTGCACACAAATCTCATGTTATCATACAAAAAATTCGTGATTTAGGGTTTGAATTACTAGGACACCCCCCTTATTCACCAAATTATAATAATAATAATAATAATAATACTTTATTCATCTTTAGGATCACAATAGTGATATAAGACAAGTCAAAAGTACAGAGGCCATAAATGAGTGGGACATTTACATCACATCAACATGTTAAAATTATTTGGGGTATTATCGAGACATATATTCATCTAGATTATAGAAACAACCTTCAACAAGAAACATCCTCAGTTTTCTTTTGAACGTATTAACATTATTTTCATTTTTTATAATTATCGGTATATTGTTATGAAACTTAATTCCCATATAATTGGGGTTTTTCTCATACAATTTAGAGGTATGCTTTGGTATCTGTAGCATATCACCGTGTCTAGTGAGGTAATCGTGGTTATCACAATTCTTAGAAAATTTACTGATATTTTTTCTCACATAGAGAACACAGTGGTATATATAGATCGAGTAGAGTGTCATGATATCATTTTGTAAGAAGTAAGGCCTACATGTTTCAGAAGGTTTCAAGTTGAAAATCAGTCTTATAATTCTCTTTTGAGAGATAAAAATTCGGTTTACATTAGTGGCACAACCCCATAAAATTATATTATATGATAAGTGGGAATACACAATTGCATAATATACATTCATTAGTTGATGTAGACTCAGTACGTTTTTTAGTTGAAGAAGTGCATAGTAACCACTATTGATTTTTTTACAAACATGATCAATATGGAGTTTCCAAGTCATGTCAGAGTTGATGTAGGTGCCTAAGAATTTTGTTGCGTCAGACTTTTCAATAAGATTACCATTTACATTGACATGAATTGGAAAATCGATTTTCAACCTCGAGTGGAAAAGCATGAATACAGTTTTATTTGGGTTTACAATCATAAGGTTTTTGGACCACCAGTTTGTGAATTCCAATGATACAGTACTGAGTTTTTCTTCCATACCCTCAGGCTTTTCAGCGTTCACAGCAAAAGAACAGTCATCAGCAAATATAACAGTACATTCTGTGCTCATGTATGCAGGCATGTCATTTATAAATAACAGGAAAATCAATGGGCCAAGTATGGAACCTTGAGGGACTCCTAGGTCAATATCATAAAAACTTGATCGCTCATTTGCAACTTTCACATATATTTATCTGTTTTCAAGAAAGGACATTAGCCAGGATAAGAAATTATCTCTAAAGCCCAGATTGTATAATTTTTCTTTCATAATGTAAAGATTCAAGGTGTCGAATGCTTTCGATAGATCGAAGAAGAGTGCTCCAACATACCTTTTCTTCTCGATATTTGTATAAACATACTAAAAAAAGTCACAGGAAGCTCTCTCCGTAGATCTACCCGGACAGAATCCATTCTGGTGCTTTGTGATCATATCATATTTCGATAGAAATAATAGAATTTTATTGTAAACAATTTTTTCTATTACTTTGCTCATTACTGGTGGTACAGTAATGGGTCTATAGTTCTGGATATCAGTGGAGTCTTTGCCTTTGTACACGGGAGTAACAGTGCCAATTTTTAAATCTTTTGGAAAATCCCCAAGATGAACTGACTCAGTGGTTCTGCAATAAACATGCCAATTGTTTTTATAATTTCTGTTGTCAAGCAATCTATTCCTACTGAGTTTGTATTTTTTAAACTATTAATAGCCGCAATGACATCATTTTGTTCAACAGCGGTCCAGTAGAAAGTGTTACAAGAGAGAATCGAGTGAGTAATATTTTCAATGGTGTTCCCTCCAAATTGGGATTGAATGGCTGATCTAGGATTTGATGAAAAATATTTTCCAAAAGCATCAGATATTATTTTTTCATTCTTAATCATTTCGTTCTCCATTTTCAGCTCTATATTTTTTGAATTTTTTATTTTCCCCGTTGTTTTTCTCACAAGTTTCCATACTTCCCTGGGTTTCTCTGTTATTGACCTGTTATCTATAGATTTCTGAAAAAATGCTTTTTTTGATTTTGATATCTCTTGAATATACATTTTTTTTACCCGCCTGTATTCATTTATATACTCCCCACAATCGAAAGTTTTTATGATCCAGTGCATGTCTTTCAGTTGATTACCCATCAGAACAATCTCATCAGTAATCCATGCAACGTTATGTTTTGATTTCGCATCGTCAAACACAGTCTTTGTAACCAAGGGACAGAATAGGTCTATACCATAAGTAATAATATCTAAAAAAGTTTTTTATACATTATTTACATTATTATAACTATCATATATATCTGAGAAATTTTCGCCAGAAAAATAATGAATCAGTTGATGTACAGTAAGATCATTTATGTTTCTATATTTTATTATTTTTTGCATGTTATGTGTGTGTGTAGTGTTTTCAATACTGAAAGTAAGGATTAGACTTAGATGATCTCCTATATTAAAGTTCTCAACTCGTTCACTATACTTTTCTTGGGGCATATTTGTGAAGAAATAGTCAATTTTGGAAATGGATGTGACATTGTTTTTGTTAGTGAATACCCTCGTGGGTTCTGAGTTTTGACATAACAGTTCAAAACTCAGCATAAGATCCAAGAACATATCCTTGATATTGGAAGGTTTGAGGTATTCAATATTGATATCACCACAGAGAATTATTTTGTCAAATTTACTAGAGCATATTTCAAGAATGTTAGCTAGCCTGTTGAGGAACAACTCATTGTCTCCATTTGGAGGTCTGTAAATATTGATAATACGAGGGCTGTTTGGTAACTCCGTGACTATTTGAATAAAGAAAAAAAAATTGGCAAATAATCGTTTTATTTTTCAACATAATCTCCTTTTAGATCAATACATTTAGTCCAGCGTTTTTCCAGTTTTTTTATTCCTTCCAAATAATAGGTTTTCTCAAGGCCCTCAAAATAGGCGTTTGTTTCGGTTATAACCTCTTCATTCGACCCAAATCTCTTACCACCCAGCCATTTCTTCAGGTTTGGGAAAAGAAAATAGTCGCAAGGGGCTAAATCTGGAGAATATGCTGGATGGGGTAGTAGTTCGTAGCCCAATTTATGAATTTTTGCCATAGTGACTACACACGTGTGCACTCGTGCATTGTCTTGATGAAGCAGCACTTTTTTTTTCGCTAAATGTGGTCGTTTTTGCCTCAAATCAATATCGAATCTGTCTAAAAGCTCTGAATAATATTCGCCGTTGATCGTTCTACCCTTCTCTAAGTAATCTATATGAATGACACCGCGTGCATCCCAAAAAACTGTGGCCATAACCTTGTTGGCTGACAGACGCACCTTAGCCTTCTTTGGTGCACGTTCACCAGTTGACACCCACTGTTTTGATTGTTCCTTGGTCTCTGGGGTATTGTGATGGATCCATGTTTCGTCTACGGTTATATAACGGCGTAAAAACTCGCCCGGATTGCGATTGAACTTTGCCAAACACTCCTTTGAAGTGGTCACACGGTTGCGCTTGTGGTCGAGTGTGAGCAATCGCGGCACCCATCTCGCGGATAGCTTCTTCATGTCCAAATATTCATGTAAAATGTGATGTACTCGCTCAGTTGAGATGCCTACAGCCTCAGCTACCTCACGTACTTTTATTCTCCGATCGTCCAATATCATTCCATGGATTTTATCGACGATTTCTGGCGTGATGACCTCTTTTGGGCGACCTGAACGTACGGCGTCACTTGTGCTGGTACGACCACAACGGAACTCAGTAAACCACTTCTTAACCATTGAAATTGATGGTGCAGAGTTCCCATAGTATTTATCAAGTCTTTCCTTGGTTTCAGTTATGGTTTTTTTACGCAAAAAATAATGCTTAATCAACACACGAAATTCACTTTTTTCCATTTTTGTTAAAATTCACGAGGTTGTCTGCTTCTAATTGCTGTCAAACACAAACCAAATGTCGCAGCTTGCTCAAAATTTGACAGTAGTCTATTGAAAGATGGTGGTTGACAGCAGCAGTGTTGCATTTAAAGTTACTGCGCGGGAAATTTAAAAAGTCACGGACTTACCAAACAAGCCTCGTACAATACTTCAATTTATTGATGATTATTGAAATAGCACAGCATTCAACATGTAGTTCAGAAGATAAATCATTCACGTTATCTAGTTTCTTATAATTTAAATTTGTGTTAATAAATATAAGGACACCACCGTGTATATGGTTTTGTCTGACGAAATAAGAAGCTACAGAGTAATTTTGTAAAGTAATTGTAAAGTAATTTGGCTCCGTCCGACTATCATCTCTTTTCTCAACTGAAGAAAAGTTTAAAAGGTCGTAAATTTTCATTTAGTAGGCTAAGAATATTTCAATATATCCTCGTAATCTTGGTCAGAGTAAAATTGAAATGATTTTGCCTACTAACTGGAGAGAGTTTGTAGATCATTTTGGGGGAGTTCTGAGAAGACGCACTCTCTGAATTTTGGCAAACACATATTAAGAAAAACACACACTAGACACAAAGTTGAAAGTACCATATATGAGGCATGATGCTGCAGATATTTGACAGGAATCAATAGCAAGTTTCATTACGAGGATTTCAGTGTGAGAAATATATTCCAATAAGACTGGGTCCCGTATAATTTGAAGACTTGCTTTGGCTACATATTCGAAAACGAAAAACTGATTCAAAATTTTCTGAGGTACATCTCAGATTCAGAATCTGATTTTGTTAAACAAGTACTTCATCACGTTTACTTGGTGGTAGAAGAATTGTATTAATACCAAAATTAAATGGAAATGTCCGGATAATAATTGTGAATTTCCAGAAGATAACCGGAAATATTCAGAAGGAAACTGAAAATATACAGCTAGGAACTGGAAATTTCCAGATAGTGAAAGGAAATATCCAGATAGTAACTGGAAATTTCCAGATAATAACTGGAAATTTCCAGATAGTAACTGGAATTTTCACTTGTAATTTCCCAAGTGCTTGAATTATTGCCGGAAATTTTTCGAGTACATGAATTTTTTGCGACGAGGGTAATTTTCTTTGAAAATTCATGTACGAGATAAATTTACGGCAATTAATTCAAGCACGAGGGAGATTCGGTAAGAAAATTTCACACCGAGAAATGAAAATCATCCAACAATTCGTAAGAAATAACTAACGATGGTTTCACCTGAACTATTTATATGCATAGTACAAAAAAGATGCATGAAAATATTGATATGTAAAACACACTTAACAAAATTTCAATTTGATTTTTTTAATAAAAAAAAAAGTAAAAATGTTTTTGCTCCACTGTTGAACTAGTGACCACGCGACCACGAGGCGGACACTTTACCGACTCGCCACGGGGCCTTTGATTTACATGTAGACAACTGGTGTATTGAAGTGTTTCTGAAATTTGATTTCAGAATTTGCAAATTCTGCGATTATCGTGAAGAAAATATTCAGACACATTCGAAATATTTAATAAATACATAAATATGAAATATTATCTCATTTAAAATGAAAAATACAATTCCATTTGTACATCAAAGCAAAATATAAACTATCCCCTGTCAAATATTTGACAGAAAAATTTCCACTTATTAATTTCGGCCAGGGTACCCAGGGGGATAAAAATTTCCGGAAATTTTTTGGGTTGCCATGGCATCTAAACAAGAACGAATGTTTTGGTTCTCTCTAAAAGTGAGGTGTGAAATTTTCAGATAATTATTTAGAAATTAACGGAAATTTTAATATTACATCCTAATAAAATATACTCCGGTTGTTCACTGAACAAAATCAGCATTTTTCTCTTTCTTTGAACACAAATAATTGAAAAATATAACTCATATAAGTACTTACTCATCGTAAAATGTAAGTCAAAGTCAAATTACTAATGTCAGAAGTTTTTCAACTTATCGACAAAGCTTTTCAACTATAAATAAAAATGTATATTGAAGTTGTTATGTATCATCCAACATTTTTTCTACGGCAGTTATTATACTGACCAATTGTAGTAATTGTTTATCTCATAATCTTTTCAATTTTTGTTGTAATATCAAATGATGACTTCCGACTAAAATTTTACGAAAAATACTGTATTTTTCAAGAATGCGAAAATGTATAAACAGTGCGTACAAAATTACATCGCGAACATTTGATTTTTTTACGCACTCGTGCTAAAAAGTACCACTTTTTGCACGGTGAACAGTGTGTAAAACTTTAGTTTACGCGCTGTCGTGGAAAAATAGCGTAAAGTAGGACTTTTTCGTATGAGCGTGAAGTTTGTTGAATGAGGCGCAGCCGAGTTCAACAAACACGCGAGTACAAAAAAGCCTTTTACGAAAGTGTTTCATACAAAGTTTTTTCTTCCACAGTTATTATATTGCCAAATTGCAGCAATTATATCATTAAATTGAATGTTTAATGATATGAATTGTCGTCGTATTATCAAATAAAAACTTCCGAGTTATATTTGACGCAAAATACTGTATTTTTCAAAAATGCATAAATGTATGAACAGTGTGTAAAAAATTACTCGACGCACAGTTGATGATTTTACGCACAGGTGATTTTTTTACGCACTCGTGCGAAAAAGTATTACTTTACGCACTGTCAGCAGTGCGTAAAAGCTTAGTTTACGCACTGTCGTAGAAAAATACGTTTTCGACGTTTCTGTGTTTGAAAATTGCCTTTCAGATAAGGGTTGGTTGAAAATTTTACTTTATTTCAGAATACCTAGTTGGTCCCGATGATTATAATAATATAATAATAATAATAATAAGTTGGTACACATAAGAAAACTTGAAGTTGTATCACCCACTGCTCGATTTTTGTATTACCGACATCAGAACTCATTATAGCAAAACTAACAACCGCAGAGGGTTTAATATTTCAAAAAACTGTTTTCAAGAAAAAAAAACATATTTTCGAAAACTTAAAAAAATTACTCCACGGCGGGGAATCGAACCCCGGTCTCCCGCGTGACAGGCGGGGATACTCACCACTATACTACCGAGGACTTGTGTGATTGTTGAAAAAAACTGTCTCTGGTACGAAGACGGCGAAGAGGCCCGACTATGGAATTTCTAATGAATTTTCTACCCCGCTGATACATGAGTAATTGTCATTCTTTTATATCAAATATTCACAGAGATTGGGCAAGCACCACAACAAGTAAACAACCAGGTCAGAATCTTGAAAATGCTTGAAATAAATTGAATTATTTTTGTTCACAAGTACCTACTAGGTAGGGTTAATGTAAAGTTATCCACGATTTTCTGGCCACGCTTTATGACGTGTAGACTGTCGAACATGGGATAGAGGAGAATTAAAATGCGACGTTGCCAAATGTCGCCAAATTTCCCAGCCACGCTTTTACACATTTTAGTAATATATTCGATGTGATTGAATTTCATGATAGATTTCTAGTGCTACAATTCTTTTGAAAATTGGGACGCAGTGGCGGATTTACCAGCAGGCTGAGTAGGCTGGAGCCTAGGGCGGCAAATTTTAAGGGGCGGCAAATTTAGTTCATAAATTTATTATTTCGGTTTACAAATTAAAAAAAAAAAGTTATTATACACACACATAATACGAATTTCGAAAATTGGAGAGAAATTGAAATATTTAACAAAAATCGAAATATTCTCATGTACAGTGCTAATTAATAAATATTTCAACATCTCTGCATGAACAATTCCTAATCGCTTTACTAATTATACATTAATGATTATGAACTTTTAGAATATCGCGATTCGATATTATAATCGAAATTTAGTAATTTTTACATATATTCTTCACTGATAACTGCTATAATTTTTTCTCCTTGTACCTAATAATTATGAGATCTGCTTACCCAATTCAATCGATATAATATCGATGGTCTAATAAAAATACTGACTAAAATTGACTAATTTTTATTAAATAAAAAACTAGTTCAATATCTTATAGAGATCGTATCAATCAAATAACTGATAGTTAAACGACTGTGACTTGACAATAAAAAAATTCCCTCCACAAAATATGAAGTGAGACAATTTGCTCATTAGAAAATTGATACATTTTATCAGTTAATTATTTTATTTGCAGTAAGAAAAAGTTCGGAAAATCCAAATGAGCAGGCCTTAAGCGCTCATGTCGTACACGAATTATTTAAATTAAATGTTTACATCAGTATATTTGATAACTTTTTCGCAAAGCCAACTTTTTCAGAAAATGCCAATCGGAATGAATTAATTATAATAAGATAAAACAATAGTCAGCTGCAATTTTTTATTCAACGGCTTCTCTCCAGTTAAACAAGTATATTAAAAAAAAATTGAAGTGTCAGAGCAGAGAAGAGCAGAGAAGAGTCAGAGCTAATGAACAAGATTTCTTACGACGATATAATAAATGATTTTGCGAATTCAAAGTCTCGCAAAAAAGTATTGTAATGCTTTTATAATTTAACTTAAATCATAATGCTAACAAATAATAAAGAAAAGATATATTTATTGTATTGTTTTTAAAGTGTGAGTGTAATAATAAATGTTAATCAACGTTCGCCAAATGTATGTTTTTTACGTAAGCTTAATTCATATTTTGTAAGTATTGTATGGTTTTAAGACATACCTTACCTTACTTTAAAAGTGGTATACGATTGAGATATTTTTTCCTTAAAATAATGTTTTTTGATAATTCTTTGCTGTAAAAATAATCAAGGATCTAACACGGTACCATAGTTCTCAATAATAATAACTATATGGGAAAAGTTGATGTAACGAGGATGATGGAGCACAAATTATAAAGTTGGAATTTTATTGATAGAAAATTGATATGATTGTGGACTAAGATATCAAAATTTAGAGGCGGCAAAAATTGAATAGCCTACGGGCGGCAAATCTATAAATCCGTCACTGTTGGGACGTATCTGAAATAGGAGTAATTTTACGTTCCAAGGATGAAAATAATGATACCTAATGTTTTTTTCCTACTCGGATTATTCCAAAGACTGACTATGGTACTATACCTACCCATACAATTATGGTGGTAGAAGAGTAGAAGAATTGGAATTAAAATATAATCAGTATTTTTCATTACTTTTTTGGTAAAACTCTGTTAATAATCAATGTGCGTTCATGCATTTTTCACTGAAATGTCTGGGTACCTCCACAGTGTTACAGCAAACCAGAAATGAATTTGAAGAGCCAATGCAGATACATGTGTACCGACTTTTATTTTCAAGCCACGGTTTCTTCTCGGAGGTTCTTTCAAACTTTCCTAGATAACTCTGTTAATAATGCATGTGCGTTCATGAAATTTTCACTGAAATGTCGGGAATAACTCTATAAAGGTATACCAAGACCCAAATGAATTTGAAGTGCCGTAGGAAAAATGAGAAAAATAATCTGTCATTTTCCAAACTTTTTTTGGTATACCTGTCAATAATAATCGATAAGCGTTCATGGAATTTTCACTGAAACGTTGAGAATAACTCTATAAAGGTATACCAAGACTTAAATGAATTTGAAGTGCAATAGAAAAAATTAGAAAAATAATCTGTCTTTTTCCAAAATTTTTTTTGGTATACCTGTCAATAATAATCGATGTGCGTTCATGAAATTTTCACTGAAATGTCTGGGTACCTCCACAGTGTTACAGCAAACCAGAAATGAATTTGAAGTGCCAATGCAGATACATGTGTACCGACTTTTATTTTCAAGCCACGGTTTCTTCTCGGAGGTTCTTTCAAACTTTCCTAGATAACTCTGTTAATAATGCATGTGCGTTCATGAAATTTTCACTGAAATGTCGGGAATAACTCTATAAAGGTATACCAAGACCCAAATGAATTTGAAGTGCCGTAGGAAAAATGAGAAAAATAATCTGTCATTTTCCAAACTTTTTTTGGTTTACCTGTCAATAATAATCGATTAGCGTTCATGGAATTTTCACTGAAATGTCGAGAATAACTCTATAAAGGTATACCAAGACTAAAATGAATTTGAAGTGCGGTAGGAAAATGTTAATACCTGCAAATTCAAATATTATTTTCGCTACCGTAGTGATACTTCTGACAATAGCTGTTCACAATAGTACCTTTATTCTACAATGAGCATGAAATGTATGTCATTTTTCTAATTTTTCCTATTGCACTTCAAATTCATTTCAGTCTTGGTATACCTTTATAGAGTTATTCTCGACGTTTCAGTGAAAATTTCATGAACGCACATCGATTATTATTGACAGGTATAACAGAGATATACCCAAAAATGTTTGGAAAATGACAGATTATTTTTAAAATTTTTCCTATTGCACTTCAAATTCATTTCAGTCTTGGTATAACTTTATAGAGTTATTCTCGACGTTTCAGTGAAAATTTCATGAACGCACATCGATTATTATTGACAGGTATAACAGAGATATACCCAAAAATGTTTGGAAAATGACAGATTATTTTTAAAATTTTTCCTATTGCACTTCAAATTCATTTCAGTCTTGGTATAACTTTATAGAGTTATTCTCGACGTTTCAGTGAAAATTTCATGAACGCACATCGATTATTATTGACAGGTATAACAGAGATATACCCAAAAATGTTTGGAAAATGACAGATTATTTTTCAAATTTTTCCTATTGCACTTCAAATTCATTTCAGTCTTGGTATAACTTTATAGAGTTATTCTCGACGTTTCAGTGAAAATTTCATGAACGCACATCGATTATTATTGACAGGTATACCAAAAAAAATTTTGGAAAAAGACAGATTATTTTTCTAATTTTTTCTATTGCACTTCAAATTCATTTAAGTCTTGGTATACCTTTACAGAGTTATTCTCAACGTTTCAGTGAAAATTTCATGAACGCACATCGATTATTATTGACAGGTATACCAAAAAAAGTTTGGAAAATGACAGATTATTTTTCTAATTTTTCCTATTGCACTTCAAATTCATTTTAGTCTTGGTATACCTTTATAGACTTATTCCCCACATTTCAGTGAAAATTTCATGAACGCACATGCATTATTAACAGAGTTATCTAGGAAAGTTTGAAAGAACCTCCGAGAAGAAACCGTGGCTGGGAAAATAAAAGTCGGTACACATGTATCTGCATTGGCACTTCAAATTCATTTCTGGTTTGCTATAACACTGTGGAGGTATCCCAGACATTTCAGTGAAAAATGCATGAACGCACATTGATTATTAACAGAGTTTTAGAGTGGATTTATGCAGCACAAATTTACACTAAACTCCAACTTCAACTAAGGAAAAATTAAACTTTGGTTTGTATGGCATTTATGCGAAAAAATTAAGACAATTTACGCATTCTGTTTGGCATTTTTATTCCTATAAAGTTTTTCTTTTTTATCGTAAAACCATAATGGGTATTGGCGAATGAGGTCTATGAACATTCCACCTTCGATTGCCATTATTTTATATTTCTCCACCAATTTGATTTGTTTATTGTACCTATATTCAAACTGATTTGGAATTGGAGGTTACAAAATTGAAACGTTATTTACGTTGTCTTTTCCATATCATTCCGCCGTTCACCCGCGGAATTCAAAATATGTGCCAACAATTGCGCAATAGTGTCAATAATTAACATTAACACTAGAAAGATGAAAGTTGGCCAACTATTAATTTTAATTTAGTTTTAATTTCCCTGCATAAAATGAACTATGTCAAATGAGAGGTTCATCTTCTTAGTTGAAGTTGAAGTGTAAATGTTAATTGTAGTTTAGTGTAAATTTGTGCTGCATAAATCCACTCTTACCAAAAAAGTAATGGAAAATACTGATTATATTTTAAATCCAATTCTTCTAGTACCATAGTCAGTCTTTGGAATAATCCGAGTAGGAAAAAAACATTAGGTATCATTATTTTCATCCTTGGAACGTAAAATTACTCCTATTTCAGATACGTCCCAATTTTCAAAAGATTTGTAGCACTAGAAATCTATCATGAAATTCAATCACATCGAAAATATTACTAAAATGTGTAAAAGCGTGGCTGGGAAATTTGGCGACATTTGGCAACGTCGCATTTTGATTCTCCTCTATCCCATGTTCGACAGTCTACACGTCATAAAGCGTGGCCAGAAAATCGTGGATAACTTTACATTAACCCTACCTAGTAGGTACTTGTGAACAAAAATAATTCAATTTATTTCAAGCATTTTCAAGATTCTGACCTGGTTGTTTACTTGTTGTGGTGCTTGCCCAATGAATATTTGATATAAAAGAATGACAATTATTCATGTATCAGCGAGGTAGAGAACTCATTAGAAATTCCATAGTAGGGCCTCATCGGCGTCTTCGTACGAGAGACAGTTTTTTTCAACAATCACACAAGTCCTCGGTAGTATAGTTTTTATTGATTAAATTGTTTTATACATATGTTAATAAACACTTCTTATAAAACTAATCAGAATTGTACAAAAAATCATTCGTTTATCACACAAATACAACATCTAAACATGTTAACCGTCACAGGTTATAGAGAAATCAATCTAAATGTTCATGTTCAAATGCTTCATCAAAATTTGGGAAGTTGATATGGCAACACTGTAACAGCATTTGTTTATTAGGTGTTGGATTTCCTTTTCTTCGATTTTCAGATATTTTCGCAGGATGTATGTGAAATTGTTGTGTTCGTCAGTCTCGATCATCTCACCATAGCAACCAACAATGAATATACCTAGGTGTACAGGACATCGATGGATTCTTTCAAGTTCATTGACGATATTGAGATCGCGTAGAGTGGTATTGACAGTAGTAGGTAGTATAGTGGTGAGTATCCCCGCCTGTCACGCGGGAGACCGGGGTTCGATTCCCCGCCGTGGAGAAATTTTTTTAATTTTCGAAATTATTTTTTTTTCTCTTGAAAACAGTTTTTTGAAATATTAAACCCCCTGCGGTTGTTAGTTTTGCTATAATGAGTTCTGATGTCGGTAATACAAAAATCGAGCAGTGGGTGATACAACTTCAAGTTTTCTTATGTGTACCAACTTATTATTATTATATTATTATAATCATCGGGACCAACTAGGTATTCTGAAATAAAGTAAAATTTTCAATCAACCCTCATCTGAAAGGCAATTTTCAAACACAGAAACGTCGAAAACGTATTTTTCTACGACAGTGCGTAAACTAAGCTTTTACGCACTGCTGACAGTGCGTAAAGTAATACATTTTCGCACGAGTGCGTAAAAAATCACCTGTGCTTAAAATCATCAAATGTGCGTTAAGTAATTTTTTACACACTGTTCATACATTTATGCATTTTTGAAAAATACAGTATTTTGCGTCAAATATAACTCGGAAGTTTTTATTTGATAATACGACGACAATTCATATCATTAAACATTCAATTTAATGATATAATTGCTGCAATTTGGCAATATAATAACTGTGGAAGAAAAAACTTTGTATGAAACACTTTCGTAAAAGGCTTTTTTGTACACGCGTGTTTGTTGAACTCGGCTTCGCCTCATTCAACAAACTTCACGCTCATACAAAAAAGTCCTACTTTACGCACTTGTATCATAAATAGCTATTTTTCCACGACAGCGCGTAAACTAAAGTTTTACACACTGTTCACCGTGCAAAAAGTGGTACTTTTTAGCACGAGTGCGTAAAAAATCAAATGTTCGCGATGTAATTTTGTACGCACTGTTTATACATTTTCGCATTCTTGAAAAATACAGTATTTTTCGTAAAATTTTAGTCGGAAGGTCATCATTTGATATTACAACAAAAATTGAAAAGATTATGAGATAAACAATTACTACAATTGGTCAGTATAATAACTGCCGTAGAAAAAATGTTGGATGATACATAACAACCCTAATAGCACACCATGTCCCAGGGACGTCCCTATTTGGTACAAATCATGTCCGAATGTCCGGGACTTAAAATCATTGTCCTTGGGACGTCCGATTCAGTGAATTTTCATGAATTTCCCCAAAGGAATTCCTATTTATATTTTAATTCCAATTCTTCTAGTACCATAGTCAGTCTTTGGAATAATCCGAGTAGGAAAAAAACATTAGGTATCATTATTTTCACTTGGAACGTAAAATTACTCCTATTTCAGATACGTCCCAATTTTCAAAAGATTTGCAGCACTAGAAATCTATCATGAAATTCAATCACATCGAAAATATTACTAACATGTGTAAAAGCGTGGCTGGGAAATTTGGCGACATTTGGCAACGTCGCATTTTAATTCTCCTCTATCCCATGTTCGACAGTCTACACGTCATAAAGCGTGGCCAGAAAGTCGTGGATAACTTTACATTAACCCTACCTAGTAGGTACTTGTGAACAAAAATAATTCAATTTATTTCAAGCATTTTCAAGATTCCGACCTGGTTGTTTACTTGTTGTGGTGCTTGCCCAATGAATATTTGATATAAAAGAATGACAATTATTCATGTATCAGCGAGGTAGAGAACTCATTAGAAATTCCATAGTAGGGCCTCATCGCCGTCTTCGTAAGAGAGACAGTTTTTTTCAACAATCATTCAAGTCCTCGGTAGTATAGTTTTTATTGATTAAATTGTTTTATACATATGTTAATAAACACTTCTTATAAAACTAATCAGAATTGTACAAAAAATCATTCGTTTATCACACAAATACAACATCTAAACATGTTAAACGTCACAGGTTATAGAGAAATCAATCTAAATGTTCATGTTCAAATGCTTCATCAAAATTTGGGAAGTTGATATGGCAACACTGTAACAGCATTTGTTTATTAGGTGTTGGATTTCCTTTTCTTCGATTTTCAGATATTTTCGCAAGTATCCCCGCCTGTCACGCGGGAGACCGGGGTTCGATTCCCCGCCGTGGAGTAATTTTTTTAAATTTTCGAAATAATTTTTTTTTCTCTTGAAAACAGTTTTTTGAAATATTAAACCCCCTGCGGTTGTTAGTTTTGCTATAATGAGTTCTGATGTCGGTAATACAAAAATCGAGCAGTGGGTGATACAACTTCAAGTTTTCTTATGTGTACCAACTTATTATTATTATTATTATTATATTATTATAATCATCGGGACCAACTAGGTATTCTGAAATAAAGTAAAATTTTCAACCAACACCCATCTGAAAGGCAATTTTCAAACACAGAAACGTCGAAAACGTATTTTTCTACGACAGTGCGTAAACTAAGCTTTTACGCACTGCTGACAGTGCGTAAAGTAATACATTTTCGCACGAGTGCGTAAAAAATCACCTGTGCGTAAAATCATCAACTGTGCGTTAAGTAATTTTTTACACACTGTTCATACATTTATGCATTCTTGAAAAATACAGTATTTTGCGTCAAATATAACTCGGAAGTCTTTATTTGATGATACGACGACAATTCATATCATTAAACATTCAATTTAATGATATAATTGCTGCAATTTGGCAATATAATAACTGTGGAAGAAAAAACTTTGTATGAAACACTCGTAAAAGGCTTTTTTGTACTCGCGTGTTTGTTGAACTCGGCTGCGCCTCATTCAACAAACTTCACGCTCATACAAAAAAGTCCTACTTTACGCACTTGTATCATAAATAGCTATTTTTCCACGACAGCGCGTAAACTAAAATTTTACACACTGTTCACCGTGCAAAAAGTGGGACTTTTTAGCACGAGTGCGTAAAAAAATCAAATGTTCGCGATATAATTTTGTACGCACTGTTTATACATTTTCGCATTCTTGAAAAATACAGTATTTTTCGTAAAATTTTAGTCGGAAGTCATCATTTGATATTACAACAAAAATTGAAAAGATTATGAGATAAACAATTACTACAATTGGTCAGTATAATAACTGCCGTAGAAAAAATGTTGGATGATACATAACAACCCTAATAGCACACCATGTCCCAGGGACGTCCCTATTTGGTACAAATCATGTCCGAATGTCCGGGACTTAAAATCATTGTCCTTGGGACGTCCGATTCAGTGCATTTTCATGAATTTCCCCAAAGGAATTCCTATTTATATTTTAATTCCAATTCTTCTAGTACCATAGTCAGTCTTTGGAATAATCCGAGTAGGAAAAAAACATTAGGTATCATTATTTTCACTTGGAACGTAAAATTACTCCTATTTCAGATACGTCCCAATTTTCAAAAGATTTGCAGCACTAGAAATCTATCATGAAATTCAATCACATCGAAAATATTACTAACATGTGTAAAAGCGTGGCTGGGAAATTTGGCGACATTTGGCAACGTTGCGTTTTGATTCTCCTCTATCCCATGTTCGACAGTCTACACGTGGCCAGAAAATCGTGGATAACTTTACATTAACCCTACCTAGTAGGTACTTGTGAACAAAAATAATTCAATTTATTTCAAGCATTTTCAAGATTCTGACCTGGTTGTTTACTTGTTGTGGTGCTTGCCCAATGAATATTTGATATAAAAGAATGACAATTATTCATGTATCAGCGAGGTAGATAACTCATTAGAAATTCCATAGTAAAATCATGGATATCTTCACATTAACCTAGGTTGGTTGGTAGGTAGGTACTTACCAAAATGGGAAACTACTATTGAATCTTTCACGTCATCACAACCAGGCTGGTCTTGACCTCCATTTGCGAAGAAATCTACGTGCCCTATTGGTTCCCACAAGCCGAAACCATCAGTGACAAACTAAAGAAAAAAAATCTTAAAAAACGGATTGACACCTATTCAGTTCGAATATTTGTAACAGGCAGGTAAACCACTATTGGAACCAACAGAACATTTTTCTGGTTTCATGAACTAGGTAGGTACAGCTGTGTGCATAAAAAAGTCGTACAAGGTACGACACTAATTGAGGCGTTGCACTAATAGCACTTAAAAATGTTAAAAGCGCGTTACTGACAAATATAGTTTGAATTTCTACTCAACTTTTAAGATTGACAAGCCTGACTCACAATATTCTATAACTGCTGTACGACTTCTTTATGCACACAACTGTACATACGCATTATTTGCTTTTTTTTATACATTTGCCTTGGTGCATTTTTGATCTATATTTATTCGATCCTCATCATTGGAATCTCATAAACCGTAAGAGATAGGTACAGATCGGTTAAATTATGACAAAGTTGCGCAATTTGTTGTCAAAAAAAGCCCTTTTCAAAATTTGGAAAATTCCGTATACTCGTATACTCGGAGATATCCGGGAAAAACCTCAATTCAATTAAGCAATTTTTACTTATTTTTTGTGTTATTTGAAGAACTTTGTCGAAATGAATTCATCACTTTATCAAGACTACTTTTCTTTCCCTACAAGAGTACAAGATTACGTTTCCAAATTTGTAATAAATTATTTTGTTTTCCAGAAACCATTTATTAATACGGACCTGTTTTTTTTTAATTTTTTGTTACCTTCGGACACCCTAAAAGCTATGATCAATCACAAATATTGATTTTAAATATTTCTATGAAATAAATTGACAGTTTCTGTTTTGCTTTCTAATATTTGATTCGACACTGCTTCTTTTAAAATAAATATTATAGTACCAGAAAATGGAAAAGGCGGCCTTGATATTCAAACACGAAAAGTAACACTCGCTTGTCGGAAGTTTGACAGTTGTTAGTATTCCGAATAACTCGAGAGAGCAAAAATGGTGTTTTCCAATTCAGAAAAACGTGATATGGTTCGGATTTATTAGTGTTTATAAAAACTCGTGTGAAGATATTCATTATTCGTATTTCAATAATATGGACACGTATTTGGTTCTTTCTGGTTGTTTTTGTAAATCCCGAATTGTATATGGTGGAAGAATTGAAGATGAAGATGAAGGAGCTGTTTTAAATGCTGTAAGTTTTGATATGAATTGAGAAAACGCATTTTATTCATTTCGTATTTGCGATAATATTTCATCGAGACGTTTTGTTGAAGGTTACGCAAAATCCTCAAGGTTCCACACGACAATTTGCTCTAGAACTAAATACCTACCTATGCATAGAAGCCAAATACAGATGATTCTTGAAAAACATAAGTAATGGTGGATTTAGTCAACTTTAGCACAAGCGTAAGTAATCATAAACATAACGGTAACGTCAAAGGTTTTTAGCATAAAAACTATGTTTATTTCGAAAGTTCTATCTGGATATAATCTCAAGCAGCAATCTCAAGCAGCTTGGTAAATCCACGTTAATCCTCGGAATAAACGGATGAGATTAGGAGCTAAAGCGGATTGGAAAACTTAATCCAATCTAAATGTACGAAATAAACGCTTAATCCATTTTTCATCCGGATCGGAATTCTGAGCCTAAACTTAAGTAGCTTAAAACTGTCAAAAGTATCAAAATTGAAAATCAGCTGGAGGAATTATTGGTTAGGTATTACTCTGTTGATGTTTCTTGGTAGATTTCAAGTATTTTTTCCAACAATGAATGTAAATAAAAAAGCAATTTCTGCACTATACTTTGTATGTGCTATAGTAATATTATTTTTTATACACACTTATTTCTTAATGGCGTGGAAGCAGAAAAAGTGCACCACTGAACATTAACAATACATACAAAACAAATGAAAGAAAAGTTGACCGTTAGAATTAAAACTTCTGCATCCTCCTCGAAAATCTCGAAAGAAACACTTCAGATTAGGGATTTAAAATTCAAGCCGCTTGATATCATATCCGGATAGAACCGTCGAAATAAACATGGTAAAACTTAACATTGTTGTATAAATGGCGCCATTTGATGATAATAATAATAACAATAAATCAACTTGGTAAAGGTAAGCCTATCGGGCTCATTCTCGAAACAAAAGAAAAGTGATGCTACTCACGTAGTTTTACCTCCTGAACACGAATCCGAAAGAATTACGTGGGGGGTCTCTTTCGAGTTATGACCTTCTGAATCTTGAAAATCGACCATTTTCAACGATTTTTTTAGTAAAAAATCGCAGAAAATGTCTCCTTCTTTTTGTCGACACTTTTTTCAGTCCCTAATCAACTCTTATTTCTCAATTACAAGCAACAAAACCAAACGTTTTACGGATAAAATTGACCTTCTTATATTACACTACTCTTAACCTCACTCTTCATTGGCGTTCGTTCTAGAAATGTGGGAAGGGTTATGTATACTTTACAAGAAGGTCGATTTTTTGTATAAAACGTTTGGTTTTAGTGCTTGTAATCGTGAAATATGAGTTGATTAGGGTTTCAAAAAGAAGGAGGCATTTTCTTCGACTTTTTACCGAAAAAATCGTGTTTTAAAATGGTCGGTTTTCAAGATTCAAAATGTTATAACTCGAAAATTTGCCAAGAAATTCTTTCAAATTCGTGTTTTGGAGATAAAACTGAAAGTAACACCACTTTTCTTTTTGTTTCGAGAATGAGCTCGATAAGCTTACCTTACCATCGACTTTATTCATCAAAAATATAACAGATTCAACATTCTCTTTTAACATATATTCAAGCACAATTTTAAAATGATATTGCCTTATGTCAGCCAAGAACTAAGACCTGGAGATAGTGAAAGCATGCTTGAATTCTGCAATTTTTGACTTGATGAAATATTGCATGAAAATGAGGATTTTTTGAACAACATTATCTGGACTGATGAATGCAATTTTTCAACAGAAATAAACTGCATGAAATGGAAAATCCGCAAAGAAATCAGTAAATACGAATGCAGGGACGGACATCATTTAATGTTTGTGTAGAAGTATAGTCAACATGTACAAATTATGATCATGATTCGTTATGTCTTGTAGAAAGTTTGAAGAAAGTTCCAAAAAGGGGCCGAAAAAAATTGCGAAAGTTATAAAAGACTAAAGGTGCATTTAGTCAACATAAACGATACTTTAGCATAAGCACTGACATAAACATAACCTTAAAAATAATTTTGTATAAAACCTAATATTATACAAATTTTAGATTTAGGCATGAATTTAAGAATTACAGCTACATTTTATGACATGAAACTTTAGGTACACGTGAATTATAGACAATATTTTTATCGTAAAAGTAAGATCCTTATAAAGTTGGGATTTTCAAGGTAACATGTTTTTAGCATAAACTTAATATTGTTGTATAAATGGTGCCATTTTGTATAACAGATTCAACTTTCGTTTTTAACATGTATTTGAGCACAATTTTAAAATGATGTTGACTTAATGCACCTTAACTGAAAAAAAATTGAGCTTTCGTTTTTTTATGAATATCTCGAAAAATATTGAAAATTTTTGAAATGTTAAAAAAGATCTGAAAAGATCAGCAAGTTTGCTGAAAAAATTCAGAATCCTGAAACTGTACCTCCAATACTTATAATTTTTACAGATAATTGAAAAGAGAGCCAAAAACAGGTTGCGCGTTGCGTCACTATCATAGAAATATATATTATATACTTCATCCAGTGAAAAAAATCCTAGGGTTTTAGTACAATAATTATCGGGGTTTTTATGTTAACATTCCATATTGTTACTTATGCTGTGATTCAATTTAGAAAAATTTGTTAATTAACAAATGCATAATTTTTTGAGAAATCGGGATAAAAATTTCTTAACTGCTGATTATTGTTAATTGATGTATCCCAATAGTACATGAATTTTTTTAATTCCTTAACATAGATATTTAATATGTTAAAATAATGTGTCAAAGAGATGCAACGCGCGCGGAAGCTAGACTACCCGTTTTTGTCTCTATTTTCAGGGCTCTGTAAAAATTATGAATATTGGAGGTACAGTTTCGGGAGTTGAAACTTTTTTTCAGCCGATTTTGCTGATCTCTTCTCTTCTGATTAATATTTCGAAAATCTTTGATATTTTTCTAGATATTCAAAAAAAACAAAGCCCCACTTTTTTTTAACTTTTGCAATTTTTTTCGGCCTTGGAACCTTTCTCTTACGTTTTACGGGATCCCAATGAAGAGGTTCGAATGTCAGCCACCCTGTACATAACATTGTTATATACTCACCGGACTGGAATCAGTATGGATTACATCAACGAATTTGGCGTCACTTCTGTCCAGTTTCTTATATTTCTCCCTGAAATAATTATTTCTGAATAAAGGACTCGCGGCATCGAGACCTGCAGAAAAACAAGATTCAATTGACAATTTCCCTGATATCATATACCTAAACCAATCATATATCATCATTTTCTCAATCTAAACCAGTGACAACAAGATTTTCTGATAACACTGCTTTCAGATCATGGTATTTTCAAATCGTTGTTTTGACGACTCCTGAGTTATACATTTCCATAGATAGATAGATAGATTTCTTTTATTAGTTCTTTCAAATAAAATACCTTTTCCCGCTGCCGACACTGTAAATAGTCCATACATGCTTAGCAACAAAACAGGTAAATGGCCTATATCATTCGTTTACTAATTCATCTTGACAACGGAACTTAATAGTGTCATTTACATGCCTTGGGTAATAATGACTTTGACAAGTAATACCTTCAGCTTCATTCATATCAATTTTTAGGTTATGAGACCTTTTGAATATTATTGTTGTCTGCTTATTCGGTAACTTAGTTACACGCACAAGCAACTTAGAATGAAATAGCGAACGAATAATCATGAAGGAAAGGTAAGAAAACAAACTTCAATTCAGGCAAATTTTGAGAAATGTCAACAAGCAGCGAGAAAAACGTAATAAGTAACACGGAATGTATCGACTGTTATCATCCTCGGCAAGCGACAAGCGACAAGCCTCGGCTTTGCCTCGGCTCGTACTCGCTCACCTCGAATGTTAACACGTCTTTACATTCCTTGTTTCTTAAATAACTATTTCAGGTGTAGAACATGTCAACATTATAAAATATTACAAGGAACAATAACAAAATAACATGATTGTCACAGTCGATGTGAGGAATACAATATTATTATTATAGTAATCAGTAATCAGTAATCACTGTGAATATAGAAACGTCATTTTGACTCCTGAAAGACGCCAAATACGCAAAATGATATTCATGCAGTGCGGCTTTTTTTAGCCCCCCCCCCTGTTAACTTTTGAATGGTTCGACGTACAGATTTGAAAACAAAACTGTTTAGAGGGTTTCATCGATACAACTTTTTGATACAAAAAATATGGTGATTGCTCGACAGGGAGCGCGGGGGGCACATCAACTCAAAAATTTTAAATGGCATGGGGGGTCAAGTGTCACATCGTTGAAAAGAGAATTCAATTCTCTTCACAACCATCTAATTTTTTTTTTAAATTCTTTGAAAATTTTTTTGCAATTAAAATTCGAAATATCTAATATAAAAGCGGATCTGAAAACTACTCATACCTCTTTAAATTTGAACGGTTTGTTGTGGACTAATGAAACCAAAAACATTTCGAAGAGTATTACCGATACTACCACTCAAGAGAAAAAACATTGCAATTACTCGACAGATGGCGCTGGGGGCACTCAATTCGAAAATTTCGAAAGGCATAAAAATCGAAATTGAAAAAAAAAAATTCTCAACGAAATTCAAAAATATTTAGATGGTTGTGAAGAGAATTGAATTCTCTTTTCAACGATGTGACACTCGACCCCCCATTTCATTTAAAAATTTTGAGTTGATGTGCACCCCCGCGCCACCTGTCGAGCAATCACCATATTTTTTTGTTTCAAAAAGTAGTATCGGTGAAACTCTCCAAACAGTTTTTATTTTATTTTTGTACGTTGAACCGATCAAAAGTTAACAGGGTGGGGGGGACTAAAAAAAGCCGCACTGTATATCATTATTTTAAATGAAGTTCAACTTCGTCAATTCAAAAATGAGAGTATCTGTTCAACAACAATAGAATTGAAAAGTATGAAATATTTTCTGTCATCATATCAATATAAATGAAACAAACATTCTGCATAGGCAAAACACCAAAAAAACATATTCCCAGAAAGTATATACCGGGTGGCTACGGAAGTATTGCCTACGGAATATCTCAGTTATTGTATGAAGTAGGTTTGTGAAATTTGGATCGTCGATATAATGACATAAGAGTTAGAATTTGAGCATATTGACATGTCAAAGTTAACTTCCGGTCTGACCGGAAGTAACATCAACTTTCTTATTTTGAATAGAAACCCTATTTTTTTTCTTTTCGCTTTATTCAGCATTCAATTCCCTTTCTAATGACATATCACAAGTTGGTATCTAACCAGAAACTAGATCAGAAAAAAATTATTATTGGAATTCACCGAGTAGGCCGTGGAAGCAAAATGAAAGCCAAAAATTGAAAAGTTGGCTATGGAAACCATACGTCACTTGATAACAGTTGCTACTACTGTGATATTTTATTTTCATTCGTCGGCGTTATAAAAAGCCGCCAAAAAAATATTGGAAAAATTGGGAAAAAAACAATACTCTGTAGGTCCATAACTTAAATAATAACATACAACTTTTTCTTGCCTGTACTATTCAGCATAACCATTCCTTTCTAAAGATATAATAGAAAATAATTTTTTGAACTGAGATACCGAAAAATCCAATTATTATTCTTCAAATAACAAAACAGATTATCGCCATACGCAAAAATAAAATAAAAAATAATGTGGAATGATAAATTATATCCTTTAGGTTCTAGGTTAAATAGGAACATAAACGTACTTGGTCTGTGCCATTGTCCATAAATATTCTAATATCTACCTATGGACGATTTTTGTGCTATTCAGAATAATCATTCCATTGCAATAATCATTCGAACCAAAATATTAACAAGTAGGCTGATTAAGATGTATTTTGGAATGAAACAAAAAAGAAATGAGAGCTGTCACGAACGCTGCTATCCATATTATTTTGACGTTCGAAGTAGTGTTTTTGATTCTGCCATTTTAAAAGGGTTTGGAAATCGAAATCAGTTAGTGGAAGATTCAAAAAATGCCCCGTTATTCACGAACCGAACAAATTGACATGCTTCTCATTAATGGTGAATGTTTAAAAAATTCTTATGCCGCTGAACGATTGTATTTAGAGCGATATCCAGGGAGGCAGCAACCGTCAAGAAGGTATTTCCAGTGGCTTGAAGAAAAATTAAGAACTGAGCCTGATGTTCACGAAGACCAAGAAGCATTTGTTATTAATGAGGAAACTGAAATTAATGTATTAGCTTTAGTACAATATGATAGCACAATTTCCTCAAGGCAGATTGGCGCCGAATTAGCTATAAGTAAGGACTCTGCTAGGAAAATTTTGAAAAAACATCGATTGAAATCCTTCAAGTATCAGTTGCATCAACATTTGTATGAAAATGACGGTGAAAGGCGCCTGGAATATTGTAATTGGTTTCTTCGACAAAATGCTGAGAATCACCTATTTAACTATTATATCTTGTTTACGGACGAGTCAAGATTTACCAACAATGGATTATTTAACAGGAATAATACAAGGTAGGTACTGTACTTTATTTGGATTATTGTCGATAGTCGAAGTGTATTTAGTGCTAAAAGTGTGAACGCTCTTTTGTTCCAGGTACTGGGCGATAGCAAACGAGCACCGGTTTCGACAAGGCGGCTTCCAGGAGAGATTTGGTGTGAATGTTTGGGCAGGAATAGTTGGAACTCATATTGTTGGCCCCATTCTTTTTCAAGGCCAACTAACCGGAGAGAGATACTTTAATTTTTTAACGATTGAAATTTCGGAATTCATTAACAACCTACCAGCGGAAATAACTTCCAGCAAGATGGCGCCCCTCCGCATAATTCAAGAATAGCGAGAAATTATCTTCAAAATCGCTTTCAAGAGAGACTTATAACAACCCATGGTCCAGTCAGGTGGCCACCAAGGTCACTTGATCTTACTCCGTGCGACTTTTTTCTATGGGGGCATCTTAAAAATAGGGTGTATTCCACACAGCCTACAACTCTACATGAGCTAGAAGTAAAAATTCGTAGAGCTTTCCAAGATATCACGCCCCAAATGTCGAGAAACGTTTTACATGAAAATATCACCAGAGTCAATAAATGTATTGACGCTGAGGGAATGCATTTCGAACATTTGTTTTGAATTTATTTTATCTTTAATCCTATTAATTTGAATTTTTTTTTTCGATAAATCTGTTTTTTCGTTATTTGAAGAATAATAATTGGATTTTTTGGTATTTCATTTCAAAAAATTACTTTCTATTATATCCTTAGAAAGGAATGGTTATGCTGAATAGTACAGGCAAGAAAAAGTTGTATGTAAGTTATGGACCTACAGAGTATTGTTTTTTTCTCAATTTTTCCAATATTTTTTTTGGCGGCTTTTTATAACGCCGACGAATGAAAATAATATATCACAGTAGTAGCAACTGTTATCAAGTGACGTATGGTTTCCATAGCCAACTTTTCAATTTTTGGCTTTCATTTTGCTTCCACGGCCTACTCGGTGAATTTCAATAATAATTTTTTTCTGATCTAGTTTCTGGTTAGATACCAACTTGTGATATGTCATTAGAAAGGGAATTGAATGCTGAATAAAGCGAAAAGAAAAAAAATAGGGTTTCCATTTAAAATAAGAAAGTTGATGTTACTTCCAGTCAGACCGGAAGTTAACTTCGACATGTCAATGTGCTCAAATTCTAGCTCTTATGTCATTATATCGACGCACCAAATTTCACAAACCTACTTCATAGAATAACTGAGATATTCCGTAGGCAATACTTCCGTAGCCACCCGGTATATTATAGTAAAAACAACGTGATGTAATCACTGAAACTAAAAATTTCATACTCCACTTAACAACAAAAATTAAAGAATAAATGCGTGAAGCTGAATACACTTGTTAAATAAAGTGACGTATGGTTTCCATAGCCAACTTTTCAATTTTTGGCTTTCATTTTGCTTCCACGGCCTACTCGGTGAATTTCAATAATAATTTTTTTCTGATCTAGTTTCTGGTTAGATACCAACTTGTGATATGTCATTAGAAAGGGAATTGAATGCTGAATAAAGCGAAAAAAAAATAGGGTTTCCATTTAAAATAAGAAAGTTGATGTTACTTCCAGTCAGACCGGAAGTTAACTTCGACATGTCAATGTGCTCAAATTCTAGCTCTTATGTCATTATATCGACGCACCAAATTTCACAAACCTACTTCATAGAATAACTGAGATATTCCGTAGGCAATACTTCCGTAGCCACCCGGTATATTATAGTAAAAACAACGTGATGTAATCACTGAAACTAAAAATTTCATACTCCACTTAACAACAAAAATTAAAGAATAAATGCGTGAAGCTGAATACACTTGTTAAATAAAGTGACGTATGGTTTCCATAGCCAACTTTTCAATTTTTGGCTTTCATTTTGCTTCCACGGCCTACTCGGTGAATTTCAATAATAATTTTTTTCTGATCTAGTTTCTGGTTAGATACCAACTTGTGATATGTCATTAGAAAGGGAATTGAATGCCGAATAAAGCGAAAAGAAAAAAAATAGGGTTTCCATTTATAAAAGTGTATAAATTCTCTTTATTGCAAAGCGCTTTCGACTTTCGTCATCTTCAGTGCTTCATGTCAGGCAACAGGAAGTTTCGAAATATATAAAAAACATTGTTTAAAATTACAATAACATAATTATTCTGCATAAGAACTAACGAAAAGCATGTTAGAACTCAGACCATGTGGTTATTGTAAAAGCGGTGGGGACAAGACAGCTGCAATAACCACATGGTCTGAGTTCTAACATGCTTTTCGTTAGTTCTTATGCAGAATAATTATGTTATTGTAATTTTAAACAATGTTTTTTACATATTTCGAAACTTCCTGTTGCCTGACATGAAGCACTGAAGATGACGAAAGTCGAAAGCGCTTTGCAATAAAGAGAATTTATACACTTTTATACAAAACTTCGCTTCATTTAAAAATTAAAGAAGCAAAGATTTCACATTTAACAAAAATAAAAATGAATCAGTGTTCATTTCCGTGATTAGTAATCAAAACAGACAACAATCTGTTTATGAAAAAAGTCAAATCAAAATTATTGGCATTCCCACAGCTCACAATAAGATTAATAATAAAAATCTATTTTATTAAAAAAATTCCAGTTTTCTTTCTATTGCCTTTCCAAATCTATCTATGAACTTTTCTACATTGATATTGATGTCTCTGTGAATTTTATGTTATAAGGCATGCCCAAATAATCTCTCTTGAGAGATGGTAAACCACAATCAGCTCAAGCTAGACTTCTCAAACTATGAACATTTCGGACGAGGCTTGGCCTTTACCTCTTCCTGGATACGCCACTGGAAAGACGCCAAATACGAAAAATGAACCGTTTTAGTGAAATGGATGAAGTTCAACTTCGTCTATTCATTTTCGAAATTGTCTGATCGAATATCCCTTCAAAATGCAGAACTTTCAAAATACTGTCACCATGCCAGTCATTCAAATTGTGCTGCTGTACAAAAACACTACTCGAGCACGCTATTGTGGAGTTTCTAAGCAACAGAGCTTTCGTGACAGCAAGATGAAGGTATTTTTCGAACATTCTGCATTTTGTCCGGATATTATTACCATTGTTTAAATAGAACATAGTTAGTCAATGCCTGTAGAAAAGGTATTGGACACAAACGCGAGTGTCATCTAGCGTGATTAGTTACAAACATGAACATTTGACGTCATTTTAATGCAGGTTTCTCCAAAAAACCCTGATTTTAATGCTATTCCATTGTTTTAATCAAGTTACGACATGACTTGGAGGCCAGATCACTGAAGTTACGACATGACTTGGATGCGAGCTCACTATCGCCATCTACATGTCGCATCCATTTTGATCCAATTATAATCCCATAAGGTTGACTAACTATCTTCTATATAAACAATGTTATTACCGAGAAGTATTATGAAAATTCTCAGCTGATGTATGCTTACCTGTTATCCGTCCTATGAGGTAGCCCTTGGTCTTCAAACTTTCGGATGCCGTTCCGCAAACGTGCGCTCCTAGCGAAAATCCGATCAAATGGATGTTTCTAGCATCCAGGCCCTTTTCTACCATTTGGGTTAGCAGAATACCCAGTTGTCTACCAACCAGTTCAGTATTGGCAGCCGCTGAAGGGTATTGAGGGCCCCTTGCTCCGATATGCCAGTCCATCAGGATCATATTGCAGTCATACTGAAAATAATTCCATGAAATGACGATGATCTTTAGTTTCCAAAAAATTTTAAAATCGTCACGTCAGCCATATTTCATAACGAGAGAAAATGAAAGATTGGAAAATTTTATTCGTGAATAAGGTCACCTAAATAACAATTTAACGAAATGAATTTTTTTTTCCGAATTATACTTGTTTGAGAAAATTTAAAATCTGAACGCTCAATTTTCGATTCTAATATATATATATATATATATATATATATATATATATATATATATATATATATATATATATATATAATGTATTTAAAATGTACTATAAAAATGTAAGAATGAGTCTTTGATTAAACGATTCGTGTCAACACGGCCACCATCAACATTTCTTTTCAAATACGGACCTGTCTGTTTTAGTACAAATATTGATAAAGCGATAAAATCACAATTCAGTGGTACATCACACTGGATATTTTTATAACGTTTCATTTAAAATAACTAACATCATCAGTGACAACAATTTTTAAAAACGGTCCAGTCGTTAGGTCGTTTATGGATTCCACAAAACCTAACTCTCCGATATAAAAATTATCAGTGACGCTTTGAATAAATGTATCTATTAAAATTATGTTTACACTATAATAAAAGATATCTGTAGTTTCAGAGACGAACGATAGCAATTTACATCGGAAATTAACTTACTTAAGAGTAGAAGAAATCAAACAAACAGAAAACAATTTATTTCATATTGAATTTTTGAGTGAAAATAAAACCAATACAGAAAATGAATTCTTCATGATAACCTACATTAAATGCTCGAATTGCCGACCTCTTTGTTGAATGCACATAAGTTGTCTGTCCATACAATTTCTGTGGCAATTTTCTAGCATGATGGGTGTAATGCTATTACATGCATCTCTTATTTTTTGTTTGAGATTGTCGATATCTGTACTAGTTGTCGAAAAAACTTTATCCTTTATGTATCCCCAGACAAAAAAATCTAAATGAGTCAGGTCTGGGGATCGAGCTGGCCAGGCAATTGGTCCATTGTTTCCAATCCATTTTCTTGGGAATATTGCATCTAAATGTTCCTTTACTATTGCTGCATTATGGGGAGGGGCACCGTCTTGTTGAAAATATTGTATTTCACGTCGGATGTTCAGTGGCAATTCATCTAAGTAGCCATCAAACTCATTGGATAAAAAATGTAAATACAATCCACCATTCAAATGCTCGTCGTAAAAGAAAGGACCTAGTATGTTTGTTCCCAAAATTCCCAACCAAACATTTATTCCGAACCTTTCCTGGAAATTGGTTTCTCTATGTAAATGTTCATTTGTATTATTCCACCTATAATGGATGTTTCTGTTAAACCAACCATTGTTGGTGAATTTTGATTCGTCCGTCCATATTATTTTATTACAAATATTTCCAACTTCCCTATTTCTACGTCTCAACCACATCGCAAATCGTACTCTCCTTCCGTAATCCCTTTCATTGAGGTGATGAACTTTGCGTATCCTGTAGCATTTGTATTTGTTCTTTTTCAAAATATTTCTGGTAGATTTTACAGAAATCCCTAGTTCGTGGGCAATTTCTCGTAAAGAACAATCTTGATTAGAAATATTTTTGTAACTGACCAATCCTAAATTGAAAAAAAATATTTTCGTCACTTTGTTAATCTTTATGAAGTAATATTTGCTTACCTAAAACATTTATTTGGTTCCGTATACTTCCAGTAACAACACATTTTCTGGTTTTATTTCTATCAAATGCACCACAGTCTCTCAAATTTCTTTCTAATCGTCTAAACATTTGAATGTTTGGAATACGACGTTTTGGGTATAACTCACCATACATATTTTTTGCCAAAAGAGGATTTCTATTTGATTTTGCATAAGCCAATAGCATATCAGTCCTTTCGTCATTTGAATACATCTTTGATATGACTGAGTGTATAAACGACTGACAGTTCTTAACACGTATCAACAACTCATTTATTTGTCCTGCCATAGAAACCAAGCAAAGCCTACTTGTTTAAAAATGGTAAATGAAGTGAGATGCTATTTAATTGTACCATATCACACAATAGTCGTATTTTGACCAAAAACTAATATTTTCGTTACTTCCAGGATTGAGAATTATAGAAAAATTCAGTATGATAATTGATTCAGAAGAAATCAGCCTTGAAACGAGGATTTCTGTAATACAAAAATGCCCAAGAAGGAAAAATACGAATGTTCGTTGTGTTGGGGTATCTTCTTATCGAAATTATTGGGTGAAGTCTGAAGTATGCCAATAGTTGGATAGGTTTTGAAGAAATCAAAATAATTTACAAAAGAACTAACGACAGGACCGTAATTAAAAATTGTTGTCACTGAGGATGCTAGTTATTTTAAATGAAACGTTATAAAAATATCAAGTTTGATATACCACTGAATTGTGGTTTTATCGCTTTATCAATATTTGTACTAAAATAGACAGGTCCGTATTTGAAAAAGAAATGTTGATGGTGGCCGTGTTGACACGAAACGTTTAATCAAAGATTCATTATTACATTTTTATAGTACATTTAGAATAAATTAAAACTTTCCTTATAACTTTTTTTATATTTTTAGAAATAACAGTTCTATTCGTAAAAAACAAATAACAGCATTTTTGGTTTTCCCTGTATAACTCGGGAAGGGCGAGACTCCCTGTAAATTTTCTTTGACCATTGTACTGTTCTCCACAATAGTTACCTTTTCTCCCATTTAATCGTCTTCGTATCTGTTACGGTTTAGACTATAGCAATGTTACCACATGATAAAAGAAACGGCCTATATATATATATATATATATAAATCAGGATAGATTTATATATATATACATATATATATATATATATATACGCGATTTTTCCTATACGATGTTTCATTAAAAACGAAAAATAAACTATACCATTAGAAAGTTTAGATTTCCTACTTGAAAATAGAGTATTTGAAAGTTATTATAAGGTTATAATGTAATACGTCTGGTTCTAAAAAATAGGTTCCTAAATGATTTTTTGGCGGACAAACTATAACTCTGACAAAAAAGTGTAAAATATTTTTTGGTAGGAAAAAACTTTCCCTACAAGGCGGTATTTTTTATTTTTTATTATATTCATCCTAGCCCAAAATATTCTAGGATGTTGAAAATGAAAATAATTTTCGATTTTCTTTTGACTTTAGGAAATCAATTGACCAATGATCTTTTTATATCAACCAATATACTCTAAACTAATTATTGAAAAAAATCAGTGAGGTTGCTAATTACGTGTGCTTTTAGTGTAAAATCTACTCCACCAATTGGGCTTGTAGGAAGGAATTTTCATCTCAAGACCAGAAAAAATAAGCCATAAGTCGGAAGAATTACAATATTATATTATTATACTATAATATTTGCAGAATCGATAGATACACCAGAGAGTACAGTTTTACGCTAAAAACTACGGAAGTTACGGAGGTGTTTCCATGAAAAGTAGGACAAATTTGGATTTTTCAGGACTGAATTTTTTTCAGGAAAATGGTGCATCCGTAATAATTTGAGGGTCCTGATCACGAATCTGAAGGAATTTTCAGCCTCTTTTGCCCCAAAATAGGTTGTTCCATCGCGACTGGCGGGCAGTGTATATCACTTAGGCCAACACCATGGAGCTGGTAGGAGCACAGCATAGTTACTTATGCTGTGGTAGGAGTATTATCAGCATTTTCATCAGTCCTGATTGTTTCATCATTCGAGAAATAAGCCTCAAACTGCGATTTTGTAAGACATAAATCCTTTCTATGTCTCGTCCTTGGAAAACCAAAGTTTCCCAAACCTCCAACTCAATTATTATGATTAACATTATTCATTGGGGTTAAACGAGAAGTCGTATGTTACGTTGGACAAGCCCCTGAACTTAGTGATACTGAAGGAAACAAATTAAATCTGCAATATTACGTGAAAGATCGTTTGACATTCAATAACTACTTACCTACTTTCGCAAACACTGTTTATGTAATAACTTCTAATTATGGAGAGATGCGAGGGTCAATGATGTGATATTTATTAAAAGACTGAACCAATATGTTTGGGACCAGGCTTCGACCTTGATCAATCGGCAAGGTTACCCGACTCTTGCAGATATTCTAATAGAAAATGAAACTCACATTCAAAATATCATCATGCCCAGACACTTGAATTTTGATCTCACAATATCATGTTCCTGTCATATTTTATGCATACGTTCTGCCCCTTTATTTCTTTACCGACTTCTCTGAGAACTGAAGTACAGCTGGACAAAGTAGTAAAATTATTCATTAAAACATTGTCACCGATTTTTTTAAATTCATTTATTGCAAATTCTTGAGCAGGTTGTGCTTTGAAACACATTCAAAATAACGATTTAAAAAAAATGTTCCACGAGAATGATATACCGTTGTCTGGTCAACGTCCTTCAGAAAAACAGATGTTGAATTTTATATATGAGAAATTAGAGAAATTTTGCAAAAATTTTTATTTTCCATTTTTCGAGAAATAGCAAACTCCCCTCAGACGTAACTCTACGAGCTGATTTCGAATATCACTTCAAAAATTAAGTTTGACAAAAGGGGGACTGAAAAAGAGCAATTTTTTCGAGGAAAAAATGCACCATCCTTAAAATCGACATTTTCTAAATGAAGTAGTATTCTGATTTAAACATTTTCAGATTTAGGGGATAATTTTCTTTGAAATGAAATAGTGCTCGCGAGATTCCGTATTTTTTAAATATTCCCTGGCATCAAAGTGAAAAAAATGCAATATTCTGTATACAGAAGGAAATCGAATTTTGCAAAAATTTTTATTTTCCATTTTTTGAAAAATTGTAATCGTCTCTCAGACGTAACTCGACGAACTGATATCGAATCACCACAAAAATTGAATTCGACAAAGGAGTAACTGGTAAAGGGCAATATTTTTTACAAAAAAAATCACAAAAGGGGTGACAAGAAAAAGGCAATTTTTTTACGCAAAAATGTACCTATCCACAGAATCGACATTTTCCACATGAATTAGCATTCTTAATCGAAAAACAAGTACATTTTGTGTTTCAGAAAGAAATTTAATATAAGATAAAGTAGTACTCGGCGTACTCGCGGAATTCCGCATTTTTTAAATATTCCCATACGTTCAAAGTCGTAATATGCAATTTTTATTTTTCATTTCTCGAAAAATCGCAAATTTGTCTCAGGCGTAACTCGACGAGCTGATTTCGAATTTTTTTCTTTGGTATTTTTGGCATTATGGTCATTAGCCACGTGTTCTGGATAGACCTTGTTGCTAACTCCATGCGCCACCTTAGGAGCAGCACTGTTAATTGGAACGCTACAGTGAATCGTGCAGGACTCCCACCTCAAAAATTGAATTCGACAAAGGGGTAACAAGAAATGGATAATTTTTTCGACAAAAAATGTACCTATTCACAAAATCGACATTTTCTGAATGAATTAGCCTACTGATTCAGAAAACGAGTACATTTTCGGATTCAGAAGAAACTTGTCTATAAGACTGAGTATATCCGTGGCATTTATGAAATATTTGCAGACGATCAAAGTCGAAAAATGCAATATTCTAAATGGAAGGAAATCGAACATTGCGAAAATTTTCATTTTCCATTTTTCTAAAAATCGCAAACTTTCCTCAGACGTAACACGACGAGCTGATTTCGAATATCACATCAAAAATTAAATTCGACAAAGGGTTAACTGGTAAAGGGAAGTTTTGTATGAAAAAGTGCACACATCCACAAAATCAACATATTCTGAATGAATTAGCCTTCTGGGGCCCTATTCTCAAATATCTGCTACCCTTTTCTCGCTTGCGACAAAATCTCCATCTCTTTCCAATGCATATTCGAGAAAGGCGATGGTCATATTTTGTCGCATGCGACATAGGGTAAAAGACACTCGAGAATAGGACCCCTGGACTCTGGACTTGAGTCGGCTTCACCTTGACAAGCATTCTTCTCGACCTTCACATCATCCAGAAATGTCAACTTTTTCCAGAAGCTACTGTTACTCTTCATTACTACAAAATGGTTAATTTTAGGTTATGGTCTCTTCTTCATTACTTCGTATGTGTCTTCATCACTGCTTGACGACTATGTTAACAAAAATGCTACTAGATGTTGTTGTTGTTGCTAATTCCGTCAACCGATTGCACCCCTACGCGTAACCCTCAGAAGTCTTCGAGAGACTTGTGTGAGCTAGGGAAGACGCAGCCCTTACCTTTTAACGTGTGATGTCATGCACGAGACCGGTGAATCGGTGGATCGAACCCACGACCCCACGCATGCGAGGCGAACGCACTATCAGCCGACCACCACGGCCCATAGTAGTCTGTCTTACTGAATATTTGAGCTTCCCTCCATTTTCACAAATGCACTGACTTAGCACTTGCTCTCCCACGAGCTCAAGCTCAAAGAACTCGTTCTAAAATTATTGCACTGAGTTCAAAACTAGGTGAACCAGATTCCCAATGGAATATAAAATACTATACACCAGTTTTACCAATGGAATACAAAAGATGCACTAGGTGCGCACACCAGTTTTACCAATGGAATTCGCTATTATTCTAGACTGACATAACCACGATTTATCACCGATTTATTCCGTTTTACTCACTAGTTTCAAATAAGCGTTCGCCATGATGATGGATCCTTTTTCGTTCCATTTGTTCATGTAGCCGTGCGCGATCAACTTCAGAGGTTTCGAAAAGTCCATGGTGGACTCGTTCAGAGATTTCCCTTCGTCGTCGTAGTACAAAATCTCCGGTTGGGCAATGTCAGCCGTGCGTCTCGTGAAAAGGTAGAATTTGGTGTCGAGCATTTTGGGGTCCTCGGGCACTTTCTGGAGGGGAGAGTTCTTGTGGGGTAAGTTGAAACAGCCGACGATATCTTGAAATAATAAACAATGATAATAGGCAGGCTGGTTCCAAAACGAATTTTAAACACTGAAAATAAGGAAAAAAAGTAACAGGCAAGGACCAGGTGAAAAATGTTGTTGATGAAGTTCCAGCTTTGAGGGAAAAAAATATAAAAAACATGAAAACACTCAAAATGGTGAACTGAGGATGCAGTTTAGGGGTTGAGGACGTTTTTTTTGGGATTTGCGGCGAAACGTGACCTTTTAGCAAAAACTGTTTGATATAAAAAATGTGGATAATAGAAAAATTGAAAACTTTGGTTCTCCGCACTTTCTCAAATAACCTCGAAGGTATTTATGATTTAATTTACATGAAAAATTGTAAAAATATGTCTTTTTTGGTGTCGAATAATCATGATTTTTAAGTGATCGTTTCAATTGTGGAAGTGTCTACTTTGAAGTGGCCTTTGTAACTTACAGTCGTATGCATAGTCAATTCCAGCGACTCGCCAGAGTTTCGCCGCTCGCTACACAAGAACTATAATGCGCAGTCGAGCTCCAAAATAGTGGTACATCGCCAGCGTTTCGCCAAAATGTAACTTATCGCGTAGTTGTCACTTTTTTGGAGCCTTACTGTGCATTATAATCGTTGTGTAGCGAACGGCGAAACTCTAGCGAGTTGCTGGCGATTGACTATGCATACGGCTGTTAGTGTTTTATTACCGGGGGATAATGAAAGATTTTGGGACACGATTTTACTCAGTATGCCTTTTGTACGACAGTATTGTCCGTATATTCTCATGATAATAATGCATGAATCAAAGAATCGTCTCAGGTTCTTCATATTAAAAAATAATAATAATTATTATTATCATTCGGGTACGATGTTAATCAGGCTGCCATGTGTTTCGTGATGAGATAAAAATAGTAAAATACTCGAAAAACCATTGGCAGGCCGTTAGGGTGGGTCCGAATGGCTGGCATGGCCACGTGAAATTGTATTTGAAAAAAGTAATTCTCCGCCCATCCTAACAGTATGCCAGTGGTTTTTCGAGTATTTTACATCAATTATTTCATTACAAAACACATGACATCTTGATTGGAATCGTACCAAAACACATAATTTTTCGAAAATATTATTATTTTTAATCTGAAGAACCTACGACGACTCTTTGATTCATGCATTATTATCATGAGGATATACGGACAAAACTGTCCTCCAAAAGGCATACTGAGCAAAATCGTGTCCCAAAATCTGTCACTGTCGCGTATAACTGATTTAATTCAGATGAAAATTTGTTGAAATATTTCTTTTTCCTACGAGCGTGCGGAAAAGTAACTTTTCCGCAGGATTCTTCGTTTTGAAAGTTATACTTTTCCGCACGATTTTTACTTTTCAGAACGATTTTTACTTTTACGCAAGATTTTCTCTTTAAAGCACAATATTTTAATTCAAGATTAGTATATTGTACAATGAGCATGAAATGACATACATTTCCCACGAGTAGGTAGGTATATGAAATTTTGTAGTACGAGCGAATTATTTTTTCCATAACAGATTCTATAAAAAACACTCATGTCGTCATTGAATATACAAATATTGAAAAATATAACGAAAATTGAATAGTAAATACTCTCATCGATTTCAAAACAAAAACAAAAAAAAGTAACTTCCCCAGGATTCGAACCACCTACCCCATTAACCAGCGTAGAACGACTGCTCCCTTACTTTGCCAAAACTGAGCTATTTCAGATATTAATTTAATTGCTATAATACCATATCAAATCCTGTCAAATTTTAATCACTATTTATTTTGATAATGTCTTAATATATTTTATGAAAATTACGGAATATCAGAAAGTTATTATAAACAGTCGTTAATAGACTAGATTCGATCTCATATTATAAATCTCGCGAAAAGATAAAATCATGCGGAAAAGTTACATTTCCGCACTAGTGCGCGTTTTTTTCTATACAATGTTTTATTAAAAACGAAAAATAAGCTATACCATTAGAAAGTTCAGATTTCCTACTTGAAAATAGAGTATTTGAAATTTCAATTTAATATCTCGTAAGTACGAATCAGATTGTAATACGCCCGGTTCTAAAAAATAGGTCCTCACGCGGCTGACTAAATGATTTTTTTGCGGACAAACTATAACTCTGACAAAGAAAGTGCGAAACATCTTTATTGATATAAAAAACTTTTGCTACAAGATGGTATTTTTTATTTTCCATTATATTCATCCCAGTCCAACATATTCTAGGATTTTTAAAATAAAAATATTTTTCGATTTTTTTTGATTTTAGGAAATTGATTGACCAGTGAACTTTTTCTTATATCAACCAGTATACTCTGAACTGATTATAAAAAAAAAAAACAGGGAGATTGCTAATTACTTGTACTTTTAGTGCAAATTTAACTCCACCAACTGGGCTAAATGTTTTGTCCTGCTTCGAATGTCAACAATTAGAATTCACAAAGATATCTCGCAGATGTATTGAATAACTCACGAGTTATTTGGCAATTATTAATACCAGCATATTCGCATGTTGGGTAACTCTTCACAGCACGCACGCAATTTTCCCATGAATATTAATGAATCTGCATTGTGAAAGAGATTAGGCTGTTGACAATATCCGTCTGAGAAATGACCGTTTATGGTTGAACTGCTAGATGGTAAATATTATATTTCCATCAAAAGACAATTTCGCAATAGATTTTTGTAACCTCAGTGTAAAATATCGAATTATGTACCTAACAAAGCATATCCATAAGAAACTTCTTTCGGTTCTGGAAACAAATAGAATTCGAGTCACCGTGTCATCTGTTTTTAAGGGTTATTTATAAAGATGGCATAAAGCGAAAATCAATGATTCTACCAAATAGTGCCAATGGACATTTCCACGAGATATGAGAAAACACTGTAATGAGAAAGTATATACGTTAATATCACTCGGGATTTTTTTTCTTACCGCTAATTTCTCTATGATCAGAAGAAAAGTGATTCATGACGTCACGTTCAACAAAACTAGACTTGGCAACGTTGTTAAAGTTGTGCACCAAATTCTCATTCAAATATAATATGTCGAATGACAGTTGTTATTTGGTACCAGACGGGCTCGTTCGTCTGTTTCACGGAGCAAATCAATAAGAATCGTTTGTCTCTATTTACCTCGTTAGCTTACATTAAAATTGGACACAAGTCAAGCAGTTCCATCAAATATTTATGCTGCACACGAACAGGCCCTACGTGATTGCTTATTTGAGGTTAATGCGGTTTTCAAAGTTTTGAATGTTTCTGTTGTTTGTATTCTAAAATTCTTTTAATTCCTGTATCTGCATCCCTGCAATAGAGTGAACATGTCGAACTCTAGTGAAAATTCTAATAAACAATTTTGTTATGCACCTAAAGATGACGCGCGTCGTAAAATCTGTTTCGAAGCAGTGAATATACTAAAAAATCCTATGTAAAAAGCGGAAATATATGTTATTGTGAAGAACATTTCCAAGGGAGTACTTTAAGTCATGTTATTATTGTATTCAAAGCAGAGTTCAAAGAAAGATTTAAAATATTAGTCATTGCAGAAAAGACCTTGAACTATCAAAAAAATTTAGGTACTAGTAAAGATTCAGAAAAATATACGTGCAAAACCAAATTCAAAGAGGTAAAAGTCACAATGAGATCATAGACATTGCTATATCTGAATTGATTTTACTCGATGAATAATGAGCACGTTATTACGATTTGCGGTATTGCCAATGCTCGTTTCTCATCAAAAGGATGCTCTGTTCAGAAAATTTAATAACTATAAATACAATAAAAATAGGTAACATGTGGATTTTTTTCCTCCGAGTTGATCAAGTGACAAAGTTTTAATTATTTCTCAATGGCTTATATCAAGCTAGAAGCTGTATTTTTAAGGAGAACGGTATTGCCTGTTTCGGAACGTGGATTATGGTGGGAGGTATTTCCGATGAACGTGACGTCAGCGGCACACTTTCAAATGTGATATTTCTTCAAAATGAAATAAATATAGTGTAACTCTTTGTTAAATGGACGTTTCAGACTAGAAACTATCGATTTAAACAAGTTTTGCAATTTATTTTTCGTAAATGTAATAAATAAATAAAGTACACATGCTTCTATATTTTCATGAAAAGGGACAATCCTACTTCTTGAAAAATTATGAAAAGTTATGAATTTAAAAAAAAAATCGCAAAATTCCGATTTGGTCGTAAAATATCCCATTCTGTTTTTATTTCAATTCACTACAATTCTCATTAGAGCAGCCCGAGTTCTGTATTTGTTTTCATTTTATAAGCAAAAATATTAAAAAACATGTTTTCTTGTTTTTAAATGTTTATAACAGATTAATACATGACAGTTTCAAGTCGAAAACACAACAGAATATAACTACGGACTGTTTTTCATGTGATGGTACAGTCAGTTTCCTTGTTCAATATTATATTCGTAATAGATTTAGATCATGAGAAGAAAATTGGGGTTTCCATTTAAAAAATTGAGATTTTCAATGTTTTTCATTCACTTTTTCGACACAGTTTTTTGCGCACCCTGTAAATTAATCAGTTGATGTGACTATGGTGAATGATGCGTCCATCCCTCGATATTCTTGATTCAGTCTTTGCATATCCCTAAAAATTACAATTCATATGGAAATGTGAAAATGGCGTATGTTTGATAGGCTGCATTAGTCACGATTTCTAGAAAATCTCGTATAACTCTACTGGTTAATTTTTGATATAGGGTATGCATGAATTTGAATCAGAATTAGTAGTGGAATTGAAAATTTTGTTGAAAATATGAAAAATGTCGCCACTCTTGGGGAAACCAGAAGTGTCACCACAAGGAAAATATTTTAGTTGAATTCTGAATTTTTTCCTCAGATCAGTTCTCTTTAAATGGATTACGTCAATTCAAGAAGATATGCCCTCTATAACTTTCCACTGACATTAGTGCAGTTGAAATACCAAAGTTTTTCTATAATTATCGTGTCTCTGATATATTACAATATTCGTGTGCCATTTCACTAGAAGCCAGAGACTTGTTCATCATTTTAATAATGACCTTCTACGTTCCTTGTAGTACTACTATAGAGAAGGGTTTTTGAACTTTGTTTTATGATCAGGAAGGTGTTACTATCACCACTGCTTATTACCTTCGTCAGTGGTCGTACTTACCATAGCAAACAGACTGTGTGGTCCTCTCCCTGTACTGCGTTATCTTCTCTTTTATCCTGTTCTTCAGCCCGAGCGCCGTTTTCAGATTCAGCCTCGGCGGAAACCTCCTCAGCCTCCTCATCGGCTGCACCTGACCCCAATTGACCTGCACAAACACCCCCAGGAGCACCGCGAAATGTACGACCAACATCACGTCGAGTATCGCGAAGTACCACAGAGTAATGGTGCGTTGGTACTAATCGCGCGGTAGTTGAGGAACTGCGGGTCTTCAAATCGGCGGATAAAGAGACTCCTACCACTTTCACTTTCACGGGAAAGTATTATTGAAGCAACGGCCTGGTAAAATAAATGAACATCGGGCTGCAGTTCATCAATATTCGATGTCAAGACGAATGAAGCGTGACTTTTTTTTTGGCGGTTGTGTAATATTAATTATTGCACTTAATTGTTCATATCCTTTGAATTAATACTTTTTTTTTGTTTATTGAGTAGTTTTGTTGGCGGAGATAGTTATAATGGAAATTTTTCCTTTGCTCAGACTTGACGATTATGTCGGTTAGTCCAAGAAACGAGGAAGCGGCAAAATGTTAAATGTGCAAAAATTAATATCAGAAAAAAAAATTAGTTTCTATTTCATGCGACTCGATCCTGATTACCGAACATAACCTAAAAAATTGGCAATGTTGAGAAAAGCGGTTTTTTGTTGATAACTAAAAAACTACAGCTCTGATCGTAAAAAGTCCAATTATAAAATTGTTGGTATTAAAAGAATAAGCTATAATTTTTCGATATCATTATATTAATCCTTTATTTAGTCTAAGACTAATGTACATGTATAAATAAATAAAATAAAATATAAGTCACTTAATTAGATGAAAATACAATAAAAATTAAAACAGCAAGAAACATATCAGTCAACAAATAAAATAAAAGAACGATAAATAAATATCAAAGTCAAGGCTTGCACTCATTCAGCATGATGTTCTTTAATTTTACTTTAAATATAGGTAACGACCGTGCGTTTTTCAGGTCATCCGGGAGGTCATTAAAATTACTCAATCCTTTGAAAAAAACTGAATTTTGTGATTTCATTGTTTTAACAGGCTCAATGAATATATTATTTCTCGATCGGGTGTTATAATCATGGTGTTCAGAAACAAAAGATATTTTTCCCTCAGATAAGTTGGGGCATCACCTGTTCTTATTTTGAATATAAAAATCATGGTTTGATAGAATAACATTTTATCTACTGGTAGCCACTTCAATAAACTTAACATTTCATTAATAGGTGTTCGTTTAGAACAAGATAATATTGTTCTCATTGCTCGATTCTGTAGTTTTTGTAGGCGGCCTATTTCATTTTGTTGTTGCAAATATAGAATGGTGGAGCAGTAGTTGAAGTGAGGAAGTATCAGTGTGTTGTATATAATAGTTTTTGACCATTTCGAGAGAATACTGGAGCATCTGTATAAATAATTAATTTTGAATTAAATTGTTTTAATTATATAATTCGCATGATTTTTGAATTTTAATTCTCGATCAATAATGATTCCTAAATATTTAAAAGTATCCACTACTTCAATTGAAATATCATTTATTTTTATTTCACAATCATATTCTCGAAACTTATTATATTCTTTGTTATTACCTATCATCATGAATTTAGTTTTGCTTGTATTTATCTTAAGTTTGTTTGCGCAACACCATTTGTAAACATTTCCCAAAGTTTCATTCACGGTGTCTACCACTGCCAAGATATCTGAATTAGAGAAGTGAATCAGAGCGTCATCTGCAAATAAGTGCACCGAGCATCTTCCAACATTTTTCACAACATCGTCAATGTATATAAGAAATAGTAACGGGCCAAGTACACTACCCTGGGGGACTCCCTGTTCATTCAATATTTCATCAGATAAAATATTATTCAATTTAAGTTTTTGTTTTCTGTTCTCTAGGTAATCTACAAGCCATGCTAATGCATTTCCAATAATACCAATGCTTTCTAATTTCATTACCAGTCTATTCCTATCCACAGTTTCAAAAGCTCTTTGAAGGTCTAGAAAGATTACACCTGTCATAAGATTATCTTCCCAGTTTCTTCTAAAATCATCCAGAACACATTGTATGGCTGTCTCACAACTGTGACCACTCCGAAAACCTGACTGCACACTATTTATCACTCTGTTCTGCTCTATGAAGTCCACAATTTGCTCATATGCAGCCTTCTCTAAGACTTTTTCTATAATGGGTAACATATTAATTGGTCTCAGGTCACTAGCTTTGATAGAGTTTTTTACTTTAGGGATTGGCACAATTGTGGATACTTTAATATTATTGGGAACCCTACAGGTTTCAAAGGATGAATACTTTTCTACTTTGGGGAAATTCAGACCAGAATGTCATATGGAATCACCATCTGGGGCAGCTCATCTGCTGCTCATGATGTTTTCATAGTGCAGAAAAGGATTGTGAGATGTTTAGCTAATGCTCCGAACCGCACCTCATGCCGGGAATTATTCAAGCATTACAAAATACTTCCACTCTGTGGACTATATATAATGGAACTTTTGTCTTATATACATAAGCGTCGCGAAACTTTCGTCAAGAATAGTTCAATTCACGATCATCATACCAGATCGAAAAACCGTTTCCACTTACCTAACGTGCATTTAACTGTATCTCAAAATTCATGCGATATATTAGGACTCAGACTATACAATGCTCTTCCCGAACACATTAAATTGTTGGATAGCCTACATAACTTTAAAAAAAGAACAAAATTACTACTCCTCGACATCTGTCCCTATAACTTAAATGAGTTTTTTGACAACATTCGATGAACTCGAATTTCGTTTGTTCACAATTGTATATATTTTTTATGTTTTTAAGTCTCATACATATATTTGTTTTACCTGACTTGTCTGATAGCTTCATAGCTCAATGGATTAAATAAAGTTGAATTGAATTGAATTGAATTGATTAGATTTAAGAGAGGTTGGGCAATATTACAAAAACAGTTCTTGATCATTGATACTTTTCGAGTTGTATCGGAAAAACCGTGAAAAATCTGGTTTTCTATAACTCGTTAATTGTAAGGAAATTTAGTACTTACAGTTTTGTGTAGCATATGGCAAGCAAAAAAAGTCTTTTTTTGAAAAATTGATAAATATTGATTATTTTTCAAAATATATGAAGTTTTCTCAAAAAAGATGCTCTCTCAATATGGCTACTCTTGCTCGTGGAATGATGCTACAGTTACGATTCAGGGCTTATTTTTTTCTGTAAGACTTTTACTTCCATATTATCGAATTAGAATATTGATTTTTTTAAATTTTAAGTGTCAAAAAATTACTTTAAGAAATGGCACATTTTTTTCACATATTTCTTCTAAATAAATTTCTAAATTTTGTTTTTATAGAAATGAATTTTATAAAAATAGATTTCTAGTATGATTTCACGCATTAATAAAAAAATGAATTCCTACGATCACTAGGAGCCGAGATAATTTTTTTATTTCAAAGAATCTGGAAGACGCTATAATCATCGTACAGCAATCACCTTCATGGATATTGAGGTTGAATACCTATTTGCTAGGAATCAATTTTCATGAAAGTCATTTATCTAAAAACAAAATTAAGCAATGTAATTAGAATTAACATGTAAAAAAATTGTGCAATTTTTTTAAAGTCATTTTTTGACCCTCAAAATTAAACAAATCAATATACTCATTCGATAATATGAAAGAACAACTCTTACAGAAATAAATGAGCCATTAATCTTTACTGTAGCATCATTCTCCGAACAAGAGTAGCCATATTGAGACAGCATTTTTTTTTGAGAAAACTTCATATATTTTGAAAAATAGTCAATATTTATCAATTTTACGGAAAAATACTTTTTTGGCTTGCCATAGGCTACACAAAACTGTAAGTAACAATTTACAATACATTACAATAACGAGTTATATAAAACCCAATTTTTCATGGTTTTTCCGATATAACTCAAAAAGAATCGATGATATCGAAAAATTATAAGTCATTTAATTAATAGATATTTTTAATACCTACAATTTCATAATTTGACTTTTTTAGATCGGAGCTGTAGTTTTTTAGTTATCAACAAAAATCCGCTTTTCGCAACTTTGACAGTTTTTAGGTTATGTTCGGTAATCAAGATCGAGTCGCATGAAATAGAAACTCATGCTGAATTTCAATTTCCTATACGCTCATATTTTTTTTGTCGGATATTAATTTTTGCACGCACTTTTCCCTATTGCTTGGAATAGTTGTTTTTATTTTGAACGACAAACTTGACCAATTGGAATTCTAATGATAATAATATATAAGAAGATACCCTTCTCTCCAAATACTTCCACAAAGTGGAAAATATCAGGCAAAAATCTGACAGAAAACAACTACTTCCCTGGCTAATGCCACGATGGGTATTGAACTACATCTGACAGATATTTGTGCAACGTAGTTTCAAGAAGACTCAATTGGAACTGCTTATTGTAAACAAACAAGCGATCATCCTTAATTTGGTTGGGAATGACCATCTATTAAGGGAATGCTACCATATCAATTTTTCATCGGGATAGGAGAATTGTTATGAATTGGTTATTCATTACACAAGAAAGAAGAAAAAAAATTTTGAAAAATATGTGTAACTGCAATACAATGAGAAACTATAAAGCATCTACAATATCTCGTAAAAATGCATTTAAAATTTGACATTTCAGCTGGGACATTTCAGCTGGGAAATAAAGGAATTTAATGAGCCCATTAAAAAAATCCCATGACCTAAAAATAGCAAGAATTATGAATGATAATTTATATCATTAGTCTGTGAAAATTTGATCGTGTTTGCCCTAGTAGCAAAAGGTTCACAGTAAACATGTGTCAGTTTTTTCTTCTGTTTTCAAATAAAGAATAATTGAGATTTTTTTGAAAAAACATTTTTTCAATGACGGCCGAATGAAAAAAATGATAATCCACTGTTTATTAGAAAAGAGATAATTTCTTAGTAAAAACGATCTAGTATCCTAAAGTTGATGAAATTATCAGATCAACTTCTTAACTGTTTTGCTAATTTCTTCTGATTCTGCCAAATTTCAGATTTTTTTTTTGACTTTTTTGTGAAATAGTCTAATAAATTCCACTCTTGACTGAATTTATCTCACAAGTCTGTCTTTCGAAATGAAAGACAGACTTATTGCGAAACTTCAATCACTCGTGGTATTACTACTGAAAAGTTCAAATAGAGTTGAAAGGAGTATTTCCAGACAATTTATTTCCAAATTTTTCAACTCTGTTCCGTAAAACTAACAATTTTTTTATTCGTATACCGAATTTCAAATCGACCACGGTTCAAATAAAAATTGCATCGGTTTTTTAAGGAAACTGCAATTTCTAAATTTTGACCTTTAACTCCCTTTTTCGGCTAAATCTTACATCTGACCACAATCAAATCATGTATTTTTGTGATTTTGAGGGGTCCTACCCCTTACAAGATTTTTTTCTTCGATTAACTTGAACTCAGAATATACTAATTCAACCATTCTGAATCGATTGGCGTTCTCAGAATTGCTTTATCTCTGACTGTTCTAGAATTGAAAAGTTCAATTATTAGAGTTGAAATGGGTTTTTTCCTACCTTTTATTCGCTGAATCTCATATCTGAGCGTGAAATTTTACGAATACAGTGAGAATTTCAAATGGATCTGCCAATTTTGTAGTTTTCGTGATTTTTAGGGGTCTGTCCCCTTACAACTTTTTCAAGTAATAATATTTCGTTGATTAACTGGAAATTTCCGGAATATACCAATTCGACCATTCTGAATCGATTGGCGTTCGCAGAATTGCTCTATCTCTAACCGTTCTATAATTGAAAAGTTCCAATTCGATTTGGAATGTTTTTTTCCTGCTTTCCATTCGCTTTTCTGGCTAAATCTCATATCTGAGGATATAAAAATCATAATTTTTGAAATCTCAACTCAACTGAATTGCAATTTAGTTTCGTTCAGAAATGAATCGACATACTTTAAAATTAAATCACTCGTGGTATATCTTTACAGTTTCTTTATTGGAATTTTAACTTTCCACGGTCTGAAAATTAACATGTGAAATCAAGAAAGTCTACAGTGTGACCCATATGTTTTTCAAACCATATGAGTGATTTTTTTTCGTAAGGTTTTTCTAAACGAGTCCTCATTTTCATGGTAATATATTTTTCAAATTTTATTCTCTCTAACGACATATTTTTCAAAACATCCTTTTATTTACTTCACTTTTCAACTTAATTTTGACAAATACCAGTTGAAAATGCCGTGAATCCAGTGGAGGAGAAATAGGGGTTCCATCGCTGCTGGCGTGCAGTGTATATTACGTAGAATGACCATTTCCGTGCAGTGAGTTCATTTCTAGTGTATCTATTGATTCTGAAAATTTCATGGTTCTACGTCCAAAATTACGGAAGATACGAGGGTGTTTCCATGAAAAGTGAAACACACAAAAAAAACAACAATTTATATTGCTCAACTGAATGATTTATTCGTTATTTTGTAAGTACATAGGAGGGTCTAGCCATTTGAAAAGCTATCTTAAATACTGATAATTTATAGTTTATGTTTAACATCTATATTTCTTATATTTTTGAAAATATTCTCACAAAATTTTACATTTGGAACACAGGCGTAAAGTAAATGATAGTAATAATACTCTAACATCGCTTTATACGTATTTATTGTCTAGTAATGATGTGAAATTATGAAAATTGGTCCAAAATGGAAAACGAGAGGTTGATTAGTTAGATTTATGATGCAAAATAATTAGTCAGTCAGCTATTTCCAATTAGAAGGCTTTCAATCAGACACATTTCTGAAAAAGTGATTACATTCTTTATAAATATCTAGTCTTTGAAACTTCCTGGAAATATATTTCAGAGTTTCATAGAAGTTATAAAAGAGTTTTCAAAGATTTGTCTGTTGTACTTAGTAGATAGTTGGTAAATAAAAACCCTGGTTTTCGCCCATGCAAAATCGCTTTGTGGAATTTTTTAAACAAGGAATAGTGAAAAAACTTACAACTTTTTTGTTTTTTTGCAATTATCTCGAAAAGTATTGGAGGAATCGTTTCACAGTCGAGAAAACTTTTGTAGAGAATTATAAAACGTACAAAATGGTTTTTATACGACCAGATCGAAGCATTTTTCACTGAGAAAATCTGGGAAAACCTCGAAAAAGAGACCATTTTCCAGAAATTCCTAATTTTTATAAGTCTGAAGCTGGACAAACAATATTGCTATAAACAATTTAGGGGCAAATCTTTCTAAGTGAGCCGATTTAAGGGAAATCACCTTATTCAAATTCTGTAAACGACATTTGGAAGTAGAGACCAGTATCTACAATTCGTTTATTTTGGATATTCACCTGAAAGGTGCGAAATGTGTTGAAAATGTCACTGGAAGTTACTCTAAATGTTTCAAAACCCAAGTAACAATTTTAAGTTAGTTTCTATTTATTTAGGTTTCAAAAATGCTTTGCTTTGTTAAATAAATCTACATCGGATTTAAAGTAACCCTAAGATGAAATGAAAGTTCTCAAAGACCACTTTTTCTAAAACAAAGAATTTAATGCACTGTTTCAATCAAAATAAAAAGGCTATTTGCTCTTAATGTCCTATTTAATGACTTTTTCATAGATACTCCTAAACAGCTGATGAAACCATTCGTGATACTCATTTCACTGTACCTGAAAATGAATTCAATTGTCATAGTATGTTTCTCAAGCCATACCAAGAGGATGAATTGCTCGACTTGTTGAATTCACGATTAAAGAATAAAAAATCCGCTGGGTTAGACGAGGTTCCAGGATTTGTATTGAAAAAAGTGATGAAGGTAATTATGAAGCCACTTACAATTCTAGTGAACATGTCTTTTGAGCGTGGAGTCTTTCCACAAAATATTAAATTTGGTAAAGGTGTTCCTTTATTTAAGAAAAAAGACCGAACTCTTTTGGAGAACTATCGCCCAGTGACTGTCTCTTACAGCCTCGCAAAGGTGTTCGAGTACTCATTTTTAGATAGATTGATAATATTTTTGGAAGAACACGATATCATTAGCCACCGGCACGGTTTCCGATCCGGAATGTTTGCATCTACGGCTATGTACTCGTTTCACAAACTAATTGCCCAGTTCATTGATGCAGATGAATGTCCTGCTGCGATATGTTGCGACTTGAGTAGGGCATTTGATTGTGTGGACCATACGAAATTGATGGATATATTGGAGAGTTTTGGTATCAGGGGCATACCTCTGAACTGAATTTCATCTTTCTTGACGGACAGAAAACAACTTGTCTCTATGCAATTTGAATATGACAACCAAATAAAAACAATACATTCGGCTAGCAGAAAACTTGAAATGGGTGTCCCTCAAGGTTCTATATTGGGTCCTATTCTTTTCATCCTGTATGTAAACCATTTGGACTCGATAGTTGCCAATAAAGAATATATAGCGTATGCAGACGACTTTTCGTTAGTAATATCAGCCGCCGATACTGTAAGTTTGGAAACAAAATGCACTGAAACAATTCTTCAATTCTAGGAACTTATTCTTTAATATCCAAAAGACCCAAATGTTGCGGATACACTGCCGGCAGAAAAATATTGAAAACCTCGAAATTCCATTTGGTGATGAAATTTTGCGTAATATACACAGTGAGGTTAGATTTTTGGGAATATCACTGGACGAACACCTGTGTTGGAAATCCCATTGTAAACAACTATCGTCTAAATTGAATTCTATGAAACTTTTCGTCAATTTATATACGAACAGTGTTAGAACTGGATCAGATGCGGAATGTGTATTACAGTCAAGTTGAATCAAGACTCAGCTATGGCATTTGTCTTTGGGGCAATTCCACTGGTTCGAAAGAAGTGTTCACTGGTCAAAAACGGTTGTTGAGATGTATATTTGGAATGTTTAATAGGGAAACGTGTAAAACAATCTTCACATGTTTCAATGTTATGACACTTCCCAATATCTTCATCTTCGAAATGTGTGTTCATGTTTTTAAACACAAAGAATCATTCATAAGAAATTCTGATGTACACGGATATAGCACTCGAACAACGCACGATTTTCATGTTCATTTTGCAAAAAAGAGATGATGTCAGGGCTGTCTTGACGATCACTTGATTTCATTTGAAATTTTATTGTGTAGTTTCAAAGCGATCTTGAAGATCGGAATAAGAGCGTTAATTTCACTTGGGAATGCACCCAAAGTAGCCCGAAATCAACTCGAGTTAACTTCAGTGCGACTTCGGTTGACTTCGGACGCACTTTGAAGCGTTGTGGTCAACTTTCAGTGACATTTTCAACACGTTTCTCACCTCTCATGTGAAAATCCAATGTACTCAAATTGTAGATATTGATCTCCACTTCCAGATGCCGTTCACAGAATTTGAATACGATGATTTTCCTTAAAATCTTGTTTTTAACGCGATTGTGCAAAAACACATCGGAGAGAAAACCTTGCGCATATTATTATCTATCAGTCTCCGCTATATTGTTTGTACAGCTTCAGATTTATAAAAATTATAAATTTTTGAAAAATGGGCTCTTTTCCGAAGTGTTCCCAGATTTTCTCAGTGGAAAATGCACCGATCCGGTCGTATGGAAATCCATTTTGTAGATTTTATGAATTTCTACAAAAGTTTCGTCGACTGTAAAACGATACCTTGAATAACCGTTCAGATATTTCCAAAAAATAATGGTAGTAAATTTTTTCACTTTTGCTCGTTTAAAAAGTTCCACAAAGCGTTTTTGCTGCGGTGAAACAAGGGTTTTCATTGAACGAACTATCTCATAAAAATTGATATAAGCCATTGGAGTCTTTTATTTTGTGAAGGAAAAAACCTCTATAGTCTATGGTCTAAATGTTATATCATATTTAAAACAATAAAATAGAGAAACTCTAGATTCGAATAACTAAAAATTGCAGACTTTTGCTCACTCCAGCTGTTGGTGGTTCAAAAATAACTACTTTCCGGTACATAGTACCTCGACAAGCATTATAATACATCGTAATGACGTGTGAATACGAAACAAATGTCTCTAAGCACGTCCTCGTTGTTATTTAAGAAGAGCAAAATCTCTGATATGGATGAGGATTTGACGAAAACTCATGTGTGTTTGTTTGAATGTTGTGCCAGCGTATTTCATGTTCGGATAGCCTCGACATTGGTAGTTATCACTTTTTCAGTCCTGCCTCTTTTGAGTATTGCTCATGTTTCTGTAACTAAAAATCAAAATAATTTTTGGAATGTATGTATCTTCCTCTGTCTACCATTTTGGAAGTACAGTTCGGTTTGATGATGATTGGTGAATATGATGAACATCTTTGGCTGAAGCATATAAAAGCTCAAGAGCGACAAGCCTTTTTTTCGGACGAGACACATTGGACTCGTGATGATTCTTGATAAAATTTTGTGACAATATCGCTGAAAAATATCTGTATACATAACAATTCAATAGTCTATCGGGAAAGGAAATGCTAAAGTTCGTGAATTATCGAAAATCTGAGTGCTTGAAAATCGACGTAACCGAAAAATTGAAGTGCATCGATTGTATAGTGTTTGACAGTTTTTGTTCTTGTACGAAAGTCAACTTTTGAGACGGTATGCATAATGGTGTTTGGTTGAATTCGGTAAAAATACATCATATCGAGAATGAAATGATTGTTGTAGTTTATTCAAAATAAATAATTTCAATAATTCGAAGGAAAATTTCAGGCAGGTTATGCCCCTCAAAGTAGCTCAAAAATATGGAGGAAACAAAAGTATATGTGGGAAAGAGGAACCCAAGATTTTCTCTAGGCTATTTCAACCCAGAAAAAATAATTGAAAAATAGAAACAAGATTGAGAGACGCTCTTTCAGATGACATCACAAAGAAGGTCTCGAAAATAACTCATTTTGTGGGATTCTAGGATAAACTTCTAGTTTAATTCTGTTGTAACTTTCCTCATTTTTTCTTTAAATTTTCTTTCTCTTTTTATTTTATTGCCTCGATGATCCATGAAATAACCGAATTCAAGAGATTTTTACAATTAAAATCGAATAGAATGTTTTATCGAATTTTAACGAAAATCGACTTTGACCAATCCTGAAAATTATTGAAATTAGTCTATTTATTGTGCGCTTCAGCTTCAATGTTAATGGATTCATACTGAAATTTCCCAAATGAGAGTAGTCCATAAATATATGCAGAATTTATTAATTTTTTTTAAGACCCTGCACTATTTTATGAAAAATGGCATTTGGTTCAATATGTTGGAGTATTCTATTATATTTTCAATATTGCCCATTGGTCTAACATGACCCGAAGATTTGTTTCGACAGTGTCTTTTCGAAAACATAACTCGACGTGACTCGGGGTTTTTCTTAAAAACTAATAACGTGGAAAATTAATGTATCCATTACTTTAGGACATCACTGTATAAAACGTCGCAATCCTTCCCACATGCCAATTCCCATAACCGAGAAAAAGAACAAAAATTCCTGTGATTTTCCTGCAAGTTTTTCAGTTTCCTTATGCCTTTTTTTATAACAGACTTTTACATTATCAAATTTTATTGCACATTATTTCGTTCACGAGAAAGTTTGCCGGCAAACAAAAAAATTTTCCCAATATTTTCCTTCCGGAAAATTGACCTCAACAGCTTATGGGATTTTTTTTTCGGGTTCCTACCAACATTAAATTTCATTCTGTCGATTGCCATAAGCGAGAAAGATCGCGTCCCTATTTCAACCCTTTAAGCACTTGCCAACCTTATGGCTTTGGTTTTTCACTTTTAGATTGTTATACCTATTCATGTGTTAAAATGCAATAAACGAGAAAATAAAAAAAAAACAATTTTTTTCTGCAAAAGGAAAATGAATGAATGAAAAAAAATTACCACTTTCGAATTCAACACCCTGCATCTCGACAACTAGGCATAGGATCGTATTGGGCCTATGGACACTTTCAAAAAAGTGATCGAACACTTTTATATAGCAAAATTTCAAAAAAATTCACCATTTTATTCTGCAGAGTGACTCAATTGAAATTGTTATTTATAATTTGATTCAAAAATATTTTTTTTAATTTACAGAGCATCAATAGTTCTAGTTGAGTGACATGAATTCGAAATAAAATTCAAAATTTTAAGACTGAATTCGAATCTGTTTAATGCCAAAAACCTAAAAATGTTTTTAAAACAAATCTGACTACGCCACTGGACTTATTCAAATTGTTTATTGCACCGCAAGTAATCTAACAAAGACGCAAGGCTTATAATAATATAATTTATTAATTTTTCGTGCAATTTCTGTTGCACCACTTTGAAAGTATCACAAATCCAGTGTCGTAGTCAAATTTGATTTAAAACAATGGTGATATTTTTTTTGATTTTTGGCATTGAAAAAAATTTGAAGAAGGCTTGACAGTTCCAATTTCATTTCAAAGCTGTGACTGTATAATACAGCTATTGAAGCTTTTTTCTTGAGAAAAAAAAAATAATTCAGACAACAAATAAAAAAAGTACTCTAACGCCCCGGTTTCAAATGGGTCACTAGGTGCATCAATTTCAACCCTCATACCACCCATTTATTGAACATAAAATCACAAACATTTCATTCAATGATCAAAAGATAAATGATTATCAGCATTTTTTAAATTTAATGTAATAAAATGTTCTTGAAAATTCACGAACGATTTTCCATCTAGGAAGGGGAATAAATGGTCGAGGTTTTACATAATTATTGTACACACTTTAGCCGTCATGTATAGGAAAGTATAAATTCTATAATGATATGTGCATACAACATACTTACATACGCCTTTTTGATGATTTAATTCGTTCAAATTTTCGAGAATGACCTTGGAGAAATTCCATTTCGAAAATAGTTCACAAAGAGACGATCTTCCCAAAATCCAGAAATGTTTAGACTGATTATATATGGAAACCGGTGCTAGCCTGGCACTTTTTGACTTTCTTTATTTTCATTCAGTTTGCAAATACAATTGTTGCTGATACTATACTGTATCAAATAGATTTGATTATCCACTCTGAAGCAGATATTTTCTGAGTAAATGAAAACTACTTTTCTCTTTCAACAAAAATCGTATTCTTGAATTCTTCTTTCTTGCATATGGGCTTCAGAGAGCTGATTTTCATACTGTCCTGTATTGTATTGTTTTTGTATCGCCCGATATCAGAGTTTTCAACTACTATTGAGTTTTGATGCTGTATTTCTTTTTTATCTAGTTCTAATTTCATTGAACAATTCAGCTATTAGGTACCAAATTTTTCGATTCACAACAAAATATTCAAATGGCGTCGGGAATCAAATAAGGAGTCGTTTGAAAGCCCTTGCAATTCTCATCACAATCTTTTTATGTTTGAAAATTTAGTCCAATACTTTTTGAGATTGTGTTCTGCAGACTTCAGCTCATTGGTGTTCCCATAAAAAAATCGATGGATACAAATCTGGTGATCGTGGAAGCCATTCAATACTGCCTGTTCATCCATTCCAGTGGCGTGGAAAATGCTGGTATACTAACGAAAAATCCAAGCATAATGTTGAATAGCACCGTCTTGTTGAAACACCAAATGATATATATCATACTGTTGAACATTTTACAAGTTTCATTTGAAGCAGTGTTATTGGCTTTTTTTAGTAAAGTCGAATTTCAAGTAAAAATATGTTCTAGTGATCCTCTATACAGTGGCCTAGTAAGTCTCAAAACCAGGTTTTTCTCTCTCAAATTATTGAACCAACTTCATATTAGCTTATGAGAAACGTTAAAAATGAGTTAAAAATGACAGTCATGCTTTCCGATAGAGAACACATGTGGTTTGAATTTTGATTTCTTGCTTTGCTTCCTTGTGTTTTTATCACATAAAATAAAGTAAATTTCGTGGATTGTAAACTTGTTTGATATCATATTTGCTGTTTCACTCTCGTCTGGAGGCCCTGTATGAAAGAATTGTGTGTACTTCATTTATATCTGTTTCTAGAGCAAGGCATAGTTAAGAGTAAGAGTTTAATTTCTGTTTCATTTGTAATTTCGATGTAATTCATATGATCAATTCACAATATGGATCATTGCAGGTATTACTTTAAATCTTTATTCATCTTCCGTTACACTTGAAATATATAATTCAATTTGTTCAGTTCGATAACAGTATCTATAGAAATGGGTTTACATTTTTTTTATACTTGTAGCATTGAATTATGAATGAACGTTATTATTATTAAAATTTCGACCATCCGTTAGGTATGGACAAGATTTATAGGCGACCGTATTTTCCACTGTCTCTGGAAAGTATTCAGTGGATTGTTCCAGTTCTTGTCAAAACCCTGAAAAATCAACTTGTCTTGATCATTTGCTTGAGATGATTATGATTTCTAATGCATATTTTTTCATTATTGAAATCTGAGAAATAACAGTTTCTAGAATGTTCGATACTTCTGAAAACTAATCACACGACATAAAATTAATTTTCAAATTGCAACAATAATTTTATTATACAATAGGCTGATACTTCTATTATACATACTAAGAACTGGCAGTCACTTTTACTGACGCATGATATACAAGGATGAAACTTTATGTGTACTTAGTTAAACATCAGTTAGGTAAGAAAACAGGCAGGATTTACGCGGGTGCATTATAACCTCACATACTTTTTAAAATGAAAAATAATTTTAAAAAATAACGTACTTCCAGAAATCTGACATTTGAGGATGTTTTAATTTATGCATTTTTATGTATAACATAAAATTGCCAGACGATTCGGACTGGTATAAGTCCCTACCAGACTGGCCTAAAGTTGTTAAAAGGGTATACATTACATACTGTTACAAGCCTTAAATTTTTAGTCAATGTTCTCGTAGATGCACAAAGAAGATACATCGATAGCCAGACGATTTGGATGGTTGCGAATATCGAAAATGATACAGACAGGTCATAAAAACTACGAATTCCACCCGTACCGTACCGATATGCACAAGGGTTTATATGGAATAGACTTCCATCGACGACTCGAATTTTAGTAGGGATAAAAATTTTTTTAGTTCTCGTCCGTTTCCCGATTAATCTACTTTTAAAAACAACACAATATCTATCAGATATAGCAGTGTCCAGCGTGGCTTTAGCCGGGGTAGTAGTTGTTTTTTGTTAGATGTTACAAAAGTGTAAACTTAGTTTTATCGTAGGTTTTTCTCAGTTCCAGAGGAGTCATGTTTGGTTTAATTTTCAATTGAGAATGTTTCCCTTATGAACACAACTTCCATTATTTAAGTGATGTGAATCCTTTTTTCTGCACTATCAATCATTGGAATAGATGGTCTGTTGGAAGGAATTATTTGTCCACAAGTGATGGACACTTAAATGCTTAAAAAACTTACAACTTTTACTGGATAATCTGCTTGAACTCCTGGAGAATGTGACAACGGATGTGGTTCCAGTTGGATGGAGCTTCCGCACCATTTCAAATTCAGTGTCAGACCATTTTTTGAATATGTGCTTTCCGAATAAAAGGCTTGGTAGAAGCCCACAAAATTGGCCAGCGAGATCACCCGGATCTCGCTGTCTCAACTCGATTTTTTCTATGGGGACCACTTGAAGACGTTAGATAATATGAAGGAGAGAATAAAGGCTGCTTTTTGAACAGTGACGCCTAAATGGTATAACATGTTCAGGACTCTTTCAAAGAGACTGCGTATATGTATTCAACAGGATGGTCGACATTTAGAGCATCTACTTTCAATTGTTTTTTCATTTTCGTAGTTTTTTCATTTGAATAATTTGAAGAATTGTATAGTTTGTTTAATCAACTGCTGCCTGAATATGATTAAAAATGATAAAATAATTTTGGTATACCGGGTGACACAGCAGACATGTAGCAGCCTGTAGTTTTTTTATTTGAAGAGATGAAGATTTGAAATTTGCAGAAGTTACGTAATCAATGATAGCACTTCATTTGAATCTAACAACTATTTTCAACTACCTGTTTGATCGGCAGTAACTCCAACTTCTTTTTTTTGAATGACACCGTGTATATTTATCTAGCCTATCTTATTTGTCTTGCAATTCTCTATTCAACCGTGTATCACAAAGTGGCATTCGTTTCTCAATTCGCAGATGAATTGCATTTTATTGAAAAACATCAAGTTGGCTGTTACCCGAATTCGATAATCTTTCGATGCTTGGTAGGCTTGGAAATCCAAAGAGTATCAGTTAAACGATATAATTTCAGTTTTTTTCATATGATGTTTACCTGTCAAACACAAAAAATTTTGTATACACCGCCTACTAGGCAAAATATTATTGCAAATATCTAGACTAATAGACTTGTGAATTGGTGAATCAGGGGAACAATTTTAATTTTATGTTTCCAAATGGAAAGATCATGATATGGCTACATGGCCAAAGAGAAAGGCAGATAATTTCTTTACAAGTAGCTAAATTGAAAAAAATATGTTCCTATCTCAGTTTTCGAAATATCATGAGTTATTTTCAGATGTTTTTTCTTTTTATCAAATAAATTATTGACAATCTGTAGGAAGTGATCAGGTATGGAAAAAACTGAAATTATATCGTTCAACTGATACTCTTTGGATTTCCAAGCCTACCAAGCATCGAAAGATCATCGAATTCGGGTAACAGCCAACTTGACGTTTTTCAATAAAATGCAATTCATCTGCGAATTGAGAAACGAATGCCACTTTGTGATACACGGTTGAATAGAGCATTTCAAGACAAATAAGATAAATATACAGGGTGTCATTCAAAAAATAGAAGTTGGAGTTACTGCCGATCAAACAGGTAGTTGAAAAAAGTTGTCGTTAGATTCAAATGAAGCGCTATCATTGATTACGTTTCTGCAAATTTCAAATTTTTATCTATTCAAATAAAAAAACTACAGGCTGCTACATGTCTGCGTGTCACCCGGTATACCTAGTAAACAACAAATGAGAATTCTGTCAGCAAATAAAATAAAATATCGTATCAAAGTTATGTTAATTTAAAGAATGCATTGAAATAAGAACTTCTATTTGAGAAGGCCAATGCCTGACACACTACTATAAATCCTAATTTGAAATGAAAGATAGTGTTCAATTCCCCATACCAAAAAATTAATGATTGTTCAGTTTGAAATTATCAAAAGTCCACATTTATTTTCAAACAATGTTGAGAAACGTGTTATATTGAAATCAATATCCCAAAATCTGTTTTAATTATCTAAGGAATGATTTGTATCGACTGAAATGGTGTTTGGTTTTAAATTGAACATAGCATTTTCACAAAGAGAAATCAATAATTCGAAAATGGTAAGAGTTTGGTACCTCTGATGGTATCATTCTATTTTTGTAACAAGATTAAAAAAAGACACAACTTTGATGTCACTAATTTTTGACCCACGCGGTATAATCTCAAATAATTTTTTCTTGTAGCTCTATTGGATACACATTCATTGAGGTAGGCAGATTTCCGAAAAAATACTCTTTAGCTTCTTGAGACCGTCTCGTGGGGGTGCCCCAGCTTCAAATTTATAAAATTATTAATTTTTGAAAACTAGTCTTTTTCGAGGTTTTCCCGGATTTTCTCAGTGGAAAATGCACCGATCCATTCGTATGAAAATCCATTTTGTAGGTTTTATGAATCTCTACAAAAGTTCCTTCGATTTTAAACGATTCCTTTAATAATCTTTGAAATATTTCCATAAAACCAAAGAGTTGAAATTTTTTTCGCGATTGGGGGGGGGGGCGAAAACTGTGGTTTTCATAAACGAACTAAATTATAAAACTTAGTGTAGGCCATTTGCGTCTTTTAGTTTGTTGGGAAAAACCTCTATAGCTTGTTCTATTAGGCCCGTCCGAATCGTTTGGCAATTTTTCGTTACACATAAAAATGAATAAATTAAAACATAATTCAAATGCCATTATTTAAAACTATTTCACATTTAAAAATATGTGTGAGGTTATGTTGCACTCACGCAAATCCTGCTAGACTGTTATTTTCTGTAAATTTTCCAATAATGTACAAAGTTTCATCTTAGACTATATCATTATGAAGCTACAAAAAGAGAATTTGCGTCTGATTTCTGGTCACGATTTCTCATTGTTTTTTTCTCCTAGGTCATCCTCGATTGTCCCACTATTCATTGTGTTACCCAGTGCTCCCATAATCTAACGATAAATTCAGCTACTCGTAAAATTGACAAAACTCAAAATTGACTAGAGTATATATATCTCTCTTCCACAGCACACAATTTCTAACATAATAAATATACATTTTGTTTGTCATCGATTTAGCCACATTTACTACTTAGGCGCAGAAGTGATCCCGGAATATAAGTGATATGATCCGGGTACTTCAATTTTTCTGTGTGTGTGCATTTAACATCAAAACCTAATGACTGCTCCTAGCACCGCAAAGTACAAAAATGCAAAAGGGTCTATAGAGTTTTCGAGTGTCGACGGTTTCGCATATTCTTCCGTCGGAAAGAATGACAAAAAACCTCAAATGAAATGGTGAAAGTCAAAAATTGCTGAACATTCGGCTACATGTATACGAATAAAAAGCATTTTTTGAGATTTAAACTGTGGCAAAAAGTTTGCAAGACTCAGTATTTCTTGAAACGCCTGTACCAGTTTCAAAATATCAAAATGAAATTCTATAAAGTCAATGTAGACATCAAATGCAACATTTTGACGTGTTTGACGATTTTTTCGAAAGTGGCACCAATTTTTACAGAGCCTAGATTTTTCTGAAACAGGTTTTGTTTTGAATCTAGCGTGGTGCTATTAACTCAGACTCCTCCTCAATGAGATACAAAGTAATACCCTCTTGGTGTGCCTCAGGGACTAATACTCGGCCCTATTCTCTTTCTACTGTATTTGAATGACTTAGAAAGAATCGATATTTCAGGGAAGTTTCAAATGTTTGCTGACGATACAACCTTAACGTGGTACGGGGATGATATTTCGATCGATATGGAAAAGGTTAAAAATTGGTGTGATGCCAATTTTCTGTTCCACTGCAGATAAAACTAATATTCTGACAGTAAAATTCAAATATAATAGTTTGTATTCTTAAATCGTAATAAGTCAAATACTAAGTTCTTGGGTATATCTCTAAATTCTCTAGATGATAAATTGAAATTCAATAATCATATAATGTACTTGAACAAAAAACTGTGTAGCGGTTGTTTTGCTGTACGAATAATTAGAAAAAACTTGGATCTCCTATTGCTACATCATCCTATTTTGCATCAATTGAATCTCATTTGCGATATGACATCTCTTTCTGAGGCTTTTGTAATGTAAAAAAAGCGATACGCTATTTATACCGAGTTAAAACCGTATGTTTGATGAAACAAAAACATTTAAACATGACAAGTCTTGACAAGACACTAGACAAATTAATAACATACCGTTGACAATTTCAAAATATCCATCAACAAAAGATTCATTGATGTTTGAAAGCAAAACATTTTTAATTAGTTGCCAATTCATTTGAGGCAAATGTCTGACTTGCCTAGATTCCGGAAGGCAGTAAAAGATTTATTATGCATGAAAGCCTACTATTCCCTGCAAGAACATTATAGTGACAAATTGTGATAGAAAGTTTTTATTAGTATAAAGTGTTTGTAATACTATAGAATGTGTGATATTTTTTATATACAGTGCGCATCATAAGTGTTACCCCTCCTATCTAACTCGTTACGGGACTCTTGTTAGGAAAATCGCCGAGACACGTCGATTTTTGATTTCTACAGTGTACATTTTCGTATGAATAGTGCACCCCTTCCCTGACTGGAGGGGAGCAACCCTGTCAAAAAATTTAAATAGCATGGGGTGGTGAGTGATAGCTCATTTGAAAGGGGCTTTTATTCTCTATTCAACCGTGCAAAGGAATTGAAATATGTTACATTATTTCAAGAGTTATGAATGTTTAAGAATAACGACAATTAACGTAGCGCACTCACCCTTCGAATTACAAAGTCGGCCCTGTATGATATCGGTGTTGGGTCAGACGTCAAGTGAGACGTATTTGTCGTGTGCGTAGATATTAACTGCACGTTTTTGTAGGTGTTTTTGGGTGTTTGCGGATAAATGGTCAATACAAGAAAATGATATCACGGATAGTGCGAGTCAGTGTAGTCTAGCTGTTAGTTAGTTAGTTGTGCTTGTTATTCAAAATAATGGTTGCACCACGTGCGTTGAATGAGAAATGCGAAGCAATTGTAATTTTTGGTGAGGCTCATCGAAATTATCATGAGGCGGTACGAATGTTCAATGAACGTTTTCCGGATCACCCTATTGATGACATTATTTCAAACAATTAGTGGCAACATTTTATGAGAACGGCAGTGTGCAAAATAAACCACGTTCTGGGCGATCAATTACAGGAGAAGATAAACAACTGGACATTATGAGCGAGTTTGTGAATAACCCGTCCTCATCGAGTAGAACTGTAGCCTTGAATTGTGAGGTTCCGCAGATGACGGTATTGAGAATTCTGAAAAAAAATAAATTTCATCCGTACAAAATAAAAATGGTGCATGAACTGAAGGACGATAATCCAGACCGCCGTCTAGAATATTGTGAAATAGTATCTAACAATATTTTACAAAATCCCAGCTATTTAAAACATATTTGTTTCAGTGATGAGGCTACTTTTTTTTTAAACGGTCATGTGCATAGACAAAATGTGAGGTACTGTTCCGATGAAAATCCTCGACTTTTTCGCGAAACTCATACCCAGTTTCCCCAAAAAGTTAATGTGTGGGCAGGGATACTGGGTGACCATATTATCGGTCCGCTATTCATTGAGGAAAATTTGACGGGTGCCCTCTATTTGGAAATGCTGGAAACAGTGATAGATCCACTCATAGTGACAACTGTCGAAAATAATTCAGACGAATTTGTCATGGACATTATACTGCAACAAGATGGAGCTCCTCCTCATTTTGCAGTTGCTGTCAGGACATATTTCAATACTGTTTATGCAGGACGATGGATCGGGCGTCGAGGATCTGTGGAATGGCCTCCAAGATCACCAGATCTAACTCCATAGATTTTTTCCTATGGGGTTACCTAAAATCTAAAGTCTACGAGACTCAGTGTCACTCTATTCAGGAGTTGCGTGCGCGGATTACGGAAGTGTGTGCAACAATTACTCGCGATACCTTGCAAAGCGTCAGGACTGAAACACAAAATAGACTCTATTTTTGCCAGGAGGTCAACGGGGAACATTTTGAACATTTACTGTAATAACAGAAAAAGTTAGTGTTAGTTCAGTTGCTTTCCTGTTTGTGGTGTAATTCTTTGCACGGTTGAATAGAGAATAAAAGCCCCTTTCAAATGAGCTATCACTCACCACCCCATGCTATTTAAATTTTTTGACAGGGTTGCTCCCCTCCAGTCAGGGATGAAATTAGGGGTGCACTATTCATACGAAAATGTACACTGTAGAAATCAAAAATCGACGTGTTTCGGCGATTTTCCTAACAAGAGTCCAGTAACGAGTTAGATAGGGGGGGTAACACTTATGATGCGCACTGTATAATGTTTTTCCATTTGAAAATAATTTTTATACTTATAATTTTACATTCTGCTACTTACATATTAGTATAACTACGCTTTGTCAATATGATATTTTAGACAGAAAAGCTCAATTTTGATTGGTTGTTTGATTGAATTGTCAACTGTAATATAGGTATTGGGTCCTTTCAGAAATTACACTTCTATGATACTAAAATACAGGCTGGTAAAGGATCGGGAAAATGATCAGAAAAAGACTGTAGCAGAAGCGTAGTTCACCAATTCGAATTTCATCAGATCTGTACTTTTTCAGAATGTATACTGTAGACCGAGAGATCAATATGAATTGTTTTATTTTGATAAAAAGAATTTTCTGAATTGTCAAACTTTGTGTCTCATAAGATGGCGCCACTTTTTTGCAATGATAGTTATTTACGTCAACAGTTATGAAAAAGATGATTCTATTATTTAGACGAATAATATTTGCCAAAACGAGCGACGGCAGTCAGCAAATTTTGCAAGTTACATACCTAAGTCAAATTTTTTCATGAATATTTTGCATTGAACTAATTTTGATAGATTGAATTGCTCCCGGTTATTGAATTTGTTGGTAAATGATTAAGGTTGAATTTTCCCATTATTTTTTATATAATTGTTAATTCAAAACAACTCTACCCCAAAAAAATTCAAGGCTCTGTAAAACCCACTGAAATAGAAAATAATTAGAATTTTCACAAGATTTTAGAAATCCCATTCCATTCGAAAATCAAGAATTGGTGTCATTTCCAGCTAAACCGTAAACATCTTCACATTAATTACTTATATTTCGGACGTCCATCATCTTAATGGTTGAAATATTTCTATCTCTTTCAAATTTTTCACAACGTTTCAATTGCTTGAATCCGCAATCGTCTTCTGGTGAATAATGACAAAATCAGATGCTACGCGACCTTTTATAGGTCTATAATTAAAGTGTAATTACGGTGTAATTACGCGCGGTCTTGAGGCGCGCGTGGTTTCGGCGCTTTTTCTCCTTCCAAAATGGTCCATGAGCGGTTTCCATACGTTTTTAATTTCCACGCTTGGTTGACTGAAGGCACTATTGGCTTCTATATAGGTAGTTTCTATAAATTTCCGTTTGAACCAATGTTCCTCTCTATGAAGAACACTAGCTTCGTCCCAAAGAATTCGGTGGTGTTTTGTCCAGGCGTGGTCAACAATTCCCGATTTTGATGTTTCCCCTCGTTGAGTCCACTTTTTGTGTTCGGCTATTCTTACTGATAATGGCCTCTTGGTCTCTCCGATATAGGAATCTCCACATTCACATGGGACTTTGTAAATACAGTGTTCTCTGGTTTCGTCTTGGTGAGGAAGCTTCGTAAGGTACTGCCGGATTGAAAGCAACTCTTGATGTTGTATTTATTTCCGATCCTTCTGATCTTCTCGGAGACGAAACCAGAGACGAAACCAGAGAACACAACATAATCCAGCAAAAACTGTATTTACAAAGTCCCATGTGAATGTGGAGATTCCTATATCGGAGAGACCGAGAGGCCATTATCAGTAAGAATAGCAGAACACAAAAAGTGGACTCAACGAGGGGAAACATCAAAATCGGGAATTGCTAACCATGCCTGGACAAAACACCACCGAATTCTTTGGGACGAAGCTAGTGTTCTTCATAGAGAGGAACATTGGTCCAAATGGAAATTTATAGAAACTACCTATATAGAAGCCAATAGTGCCTTCAGTCAACCAAGCGTGGAAATTAAAAAACGTATGGAAACCGCTCCTGGACCGTTTTGGAGGGAGAAAAAGCGCCGAAACCACGCGCGCCACAAGACCGCGCGTAATTACACCGTAATTACACTTTAATTATAGACCTATAAAAGGTCGCGTAGCATCTGATTTTGTCATTATTCACCAGAAGACGATTGCGGATTCAAGCAATTGAAACGTTGTGAAAAATTTGAAAGAGATAGAAATCTTTCAACCATTAAGATGATGGACGTCCGAAATATAAGTAATCAAGTTACTACATCGTCTAAAACATTCAAACAAATCTTCACATTATGTCAAAATATGGCAGATTTTTATTATTCATTTTTAGATATGATATCATGTGTTGTTTTGATGAATTTATTGAAAAAGTTCTGTAGAATTTAAAGGAAAAATTCACATTTTTCTTGCCTTGAAATTATTCAATGAACTCCAAAAAAGATCTCATTGGAAAATTTCATCCAATTGTTATTTAGTTTCCGAAAAATATAACTTTAAGATTTTGCTTATATTGGAGAATGATGACAATTTTTATTGACAAATCACAAATTAAAATTATTTCCATTTGTGGCGTTTTTTTCAAAATGTCAATGTATAATTATAATTCATCCTACCAGCAATTGGAGACTCACGCCTGGTATGATACACTGGATCGTACCAGGTCCTGTTATTGAGGAAAAGCAACGCAGTTATACTCCTATTTTGCTAGTAGAGTCTGTTCGGAAATATGATATCCTAATTTATAATCTCTGATTAAGATAAATATTCGCTTGTAAACACCCTATTGTTAGAAAATTATTTATGAACATTCTAGGAATGACCTTTATGTGCAGATAAGAGGATGCCATATTTCTGAACAGACTTTACCTAGTTGTAACATTTTGTTGGCTCTAAATCCATAGTATATCTCAAAAACTGACGATTACTGTTTGCTCTGCGTCTGCGGTGTTGCAATTTGATGCTCAAATTATACTATAAGTTCAGAAATTGTCACCGATCATCATTTCACTTGAGGTTTATGTGTGGCTCTTTCCTTTCAAGGTGATAGTGATAGTGTTAATAGTTTTGTAACAGTGAACTCTACTAAATTTATTTGCAAAGTGCAAACCCCAATGACTAGTGTTTCACTGGTTGATGAAAGTATCTGGTGAAATATATTTTTCTAAGAATCTTCACACTGTTTATATATGACGTTTTCACAAGATACAACCATCATTATTTGTAAAAATTACCATCCGACCAAGTTGCAGAATATGCGAAATTACGCTTTCCATAGCAAAGCAGACGTTCCATATTTATATATACATACAAATGAACAGTATCAGCATTTTGAGAGTGTGACTAGAGGTAAATATGGAAGAAGCATTCTCATGCATCTGGAACATCCCACATTCAATGTGAAGTTTTCGAAGATATCCTATTGCCATACAAATATTCATAGAACACCAAACATACGCCCAATTATAGTAATAATATATACATCGAGAACATTCAATTATATTTATAATAAACATTTCATTAGTAACAAAAACAATAGAATAGCCAAACGCGTTTATGCTCAAATTCTTGCATGGCAATCAACTTAAATAAATAAAACACTGTACATATATAAATTACCAACAATCAAGTGAAAATAATAAATTGCATCTCATAAAAAGGGCCACGACAACTTGTAATAGTTTTCGTGTATCGTACTACTATGTACAACCATAAAATGTACAGAGGATCGTTTCAGAGCGATCAAGATATATGTCATGAAAAATTACAAATCCTATAGAAAAAAATTAGGGATATACTCTCAACGAAACGAGTCGATATCATATTTTCGCTAGAGGTTAGATGCTAGATGGAAATCTGCCTAGAATACGTTACATGGCAGTGACGTTTTTTATACAAATAGTATTTGTGCAAGTATCCCAATGAAGAAAAACCAGAACACATTCCCCTATGAAACAATCTGTTTCAAACACTCGGTATATCTTCTCATGTTGTACAATTTGTACAGAATTATATTATACAAGGTGATCCACCTATCCTAGCTCGGACTACTACTGCTCGACCGATCAAAGTTGAGAAATTGAGTGTACCATACATCAGGGGCACAACGTATTTGTTTTTTATTAAAAGGATCACTCTATATATTATTTCATTTTCGTTTCGTTTTCTTGTGGCCCCAACAAACCATTTTTATTTTTTGGAATCAAATGCAAAGTTGCCAGTCAGAAATATTTCAACGACACCTTATTGAAAAAGATCAATGAAAACATCTAGGTAAACAAGTACCCAAGCTTTGTGTCAAAGCATACGCAATATTTGACGATATTTGGAGTCACGTATAATACAGTGTGTCCCACGTTGAGCAGCCAAACCCTCATATTTCGTTGAGCATGAAATAATTCGAAATTTTCTTTGACTCAAGTTGTAGTACTCGGAAATACCTACCTTTATGTTTACGTAACCTTTGTATATTCATTTTCCACGGCTAACTACGACCAAATGAAAAGTGAAAAATTGTAAAAACATATTAGGCATTTTTTTATCTCAAAAATAACACCAGATTCTGTTTCAGAACACCTTAAAACCCCCAAATCTCAATGCTTGAATCATTTGAATATACTCTAATCCATAAATAATTCAATTCAATTCAATTCAATTCTTTATTGTCCTTTCGCTATTAGTTACAATAGATAAGACGTGTCAGAAAAGTACACACATACGAGTATACAAACAGAAATACACACATACGAGTATACAAACAGAAATACAAAAAAGTGTATAGCATTTACAATGCTTGGAAAATTTCCAAAATGTCTTCTCTTGTCACAGAATTCCCAAAAATATTTAATTAATACTTTGAAAAATAGCCAAATATCACTTTTCCAAGGCTAACTCTGATCAGAATGAATGATACCCTGTATATTCAAATGATTCAAGCATTGAGATTTGGGGGTTTTAAGATGTTCTGAAACAGAATCTGGTGTTATTTTTGCGATAAAAAATGCCTAGTATGTTTTTCCCAATTTTTCACTTTTCATTTGGTCGTAGTTAGCCGTGGAAAATGGATATACAAAGGTTCCGTAAACATAAAGGTAGGTATTTCCGAGTACTACAACTTGAGTCAAAGAAAATTTCGAATTATTTCATGCACAACGAAATATGAGGGTGTGGCTGCTCAAAGTGGGACACACTGTATATGAGGTGTTCTGAAACAGTGATCGAAGAAGTTCAAAGGTTTTGCCGAGGAGTACAAATAAATGATATAAATGAAATCGACAAAGTCAAAGTACCCTTTCTCTCCAAATATTTTCACCAACTGGAAAATATGAGACAAAAATCTGACAGAAAACAGACTACTCTCCTGGTCAATGCCACGACTGATATTGAACTACGTCTGACAGATATTTGTACAACGTTCTTACGAAAAGACTCAATTGCAGACATGTTTCGAGGCACTGCCCAACGAATTATAATCAGTTGTTTATCTGAGCCGTCTTTTGTATCTTGATGCAAACGAATTTCGTTTTTGTGCGATGTTATCAATGACGTGTTATCTGCATACATTGTTACGTAAAAACCTTGCAAAAATTTATCCAGATCATTGGAATAAATTAGGAAATAAATAGGAAGGAACCTTGTGGCACACTAATATTGATGGGTTCAATCTTCGAATTGATGTAACCAACACTCTGAGATTGGAAATTCTGTAAAAATGAGGAAATTCATTCTTATGTTACACCTCCTACACAATCATTATCATATAGTTGATTTCAGAACACCCTGTGTATTATGTGTGACCCATATCTGTCATAAACTGATTCCTTCATTGATCGCTAATAATGAGGTTTTGTTGATTTTTTTACTCATCCTTGATTTTTTGTTGAATTAGAATAACATCCGACACCAGAAAATAAAAATGATATTTGAAGGCCGCATGAAGCAGATTCTAAAAATGGAAGGAATTACAGGGTGATCCGTTTATGAACGACACCAAATTTTGTGCCACGGATTTATGGTGCTCCCTGTACACTGAAAAATAATTTCAAAAAGTGGCATATCAAGTGTCTAATAACTTCATCAGATTTTTAAAATATTCATTACCCTAGCAGGAAAGATCTGACTGGTGATATGTGGGTCACCCTGTATGTATACATTTTGACAACATTTCACCTTTTGTTCATGAACGACAGATGTGAAGTGTATTAGTATGAGACCTAGAAGAGTTCTGCCTCAGTTTCCTCATCTGCTACATAGGGTATGAGGAAAATAATGAAATAAATTTAGTTACCCAGAGAGGTGCGTTTCAATTTAACGTCTGTCGTCCGGTAACGGACGATGTATGACGTCATAGTTGTTTCGTCGGGCGATATCTGTCGGATTGAATTTTAAACGCTCTCCTAAATCGTGGGGTAAATAGTTGACGGTCGGACGTTCCACTCAAGAATTTTGAAACGATGGAATGAAGTTGTCGGACAAGACGTTCTAATATCGAAACGCTTCATAAGAAAAGTTATACGTCGGACGCACGTCGGACGTAATATTGAAACGCACCTCGATGTTTATCATCACCACCCAAATTTTCAACTAAAATCGATAAATCGTTCCGAATGGCACCTCTCTGAAAAGGTTGAATAATAGAAAAGCACGGAAAAAAAAGTCTACGCGAACGTTTTGAAGGAAATGAAGGAGGTGCGGAAAAAGCTCAACATCAGGATAGTGAGGAAAAATTGAAATTGAGGGTTGAATGAGGGGTAGCCCCAGTTGGAAAAAATGGTGGGGAAACAAAACATGTTGACGTAGTTGTCATTTAGCGAGCTGAAGTAAAATCAATATGGTGGACAATAACATTCATTTCATATTTTGAAACTCAAAAATAAATTATTCAGTTTGTCCTATTTATTTTTGCTAACGTTGTTTTATTAGAAACCCGGGGGAAAAGTTTCCTGGTTTTGAATTTTTCCAAAGATCAGTTCTCGATTACCAAACCTGAAAAAATGTGAACTATTTCAATGCCTATGTATTTCCTATGGCATTTTCGATATTTTCAAAAATAAAGCAAAGAGTTTTCATAGCTATTACAGTTATTGAGTTAGAACTGTTATTACTATATGAATATCGGATAAAAATTGTGTATAACTGATTTCAAGAGAGTGTCCTGTATATAGACCGGTTCATAGGGGAATGTGCCTCAAAAATTAAAGGGGTTTTCATCCCAAACAAGTGCCAACATGCTCATAAGCTGATTGTATAAATCCAAAAAATATTTCGTACAAGTTTCGAACTGCACCTCGTATAATCGGCATGGCGGCGGTAAAACGATAAAAAATAAGTCAACCCTGTGTATACGAAGAGTTTGTTTGGCATGTCGGACGCAGGATGATCGGGGTTATGAAAATGTCGATTGAGTATCACACTTCGAAAGGACACCACAAAATTATCCACAAAGTGAGGTTTATTGAATGCGTTTGATGATTTCACGATATACGGGGGTTAGTTGAAATATATTGTGTGAGTAATGGGAGTTTGAACGCTTGTGATGTTACACCATTAGAACAGAAATTGTTTTCCCTTCACCACACACTTTTGCAGTCGATGCCTAGATGTGCATTTAGATTAGCATGTTTTCTCATTTCAAGTTGTCATTTCAAAAGTCATGGCAATTTAGGTACTAAATCTTTTATACCTATTTTCAATAGAAGAAGACTACATTCCGGATGAAGAAAAACCCCTCCGCAATGGATTACCAGAATAGACTTTTCTTGTTCAGCAGGCAAGAATAATTTCCTGAATTATAAGGACAACTTGAAGAACACACCATGGTATATGGTTTAACGATTAACAAACAGTATTGAAACTATCTTCATGAAATAAAAAAAAATACCGACCAGGAGATTCGAACCTGGTACCTCTTGCTCGGCATACCAGTGATAGAACGCTGCTCCATTAAAGATTGCTGATTAATACATTCACATGAGTTATTCAAAATGAGTGAATATTCAAATTAAAATGGTAATAAATTTTAATTTTCTTTTTAGGAGATCTTTTATTGTTCAACAGGTATATGAGATCCATTACCAAAATTATCTCGACAGATCAAATGACAACTTGAAATACGTTGCTGGCTCTTGGTCTAAATGTTTGGATGACGAATGCATCTCTTGAGGACGCTTTTTCTCAAAAAAATTTCATCCAATTTTTCCAATTCGTATTTAATGATCTAAAACACCTCATTTTTTGTTTCAATCTCTAAATTTTTTCATGGACTTGCTCAATTTCTTTTAAAGCTCAGTCCAATAATATTGAAACGGAATTGGTGAAAATATAGTTCGATAATTGATGTTGGTGTCCTTTGAAATCTCTTTTAGATAAACTCATGTAAGAACTTTCAGCAGGTTCCTGAAGAAAAAAAAATCCTTCACCTTGACTACCACTGGGATTCAACGTTTGATAAATAATTGGTAGTTTTCTATAGAAACCCAGAAACATTTATAAAATGGATTGAGAAGCTTACGACTACCAAACAGTCCAGGTCCTTTCATATTTCACTCTTGAAGAGAGTTACCTGCAAAACTCATACAAGTTCAAAAAAACCCACCCAGAACAATTTTGAGGTGCCTTTAGCAAACAAAAGAAAAACAAAACGAATTGTGCAACACGCAACAATTATTCTCTAAAGTTCCATTTAGATATTTGTCCTATCTCTCGTATAATATTTATTTAGCTACCAACTAAATTATATAATTTAAATATTAGTTAACAATGATTCTATTGATTCAGTTTGATTTCTAGCAAGCGAATACATCAATGTTTATGTAAAAGGTAACTAAGACATATCTCATTTCGTATCGACGGTGATATAAGTCAAAATGGTACATGTACATCGATAATGGGCGATAATCTACAGATAAATACCCTAAGTGTTGTCTTTCAATTGTGCTGCCACAATAAAAAGTGATTCATTTGTGCCCTTGCCGCGAAATTCAGTCGCTTTGCTCTCCATCCCCTTCCACGTCCTTCTCTCCCACCTCCCTGGTGTTGCTGTCCTCGGTCTCTATGCTGCTCGTCGGCGTGGGGGTCTCCTCCACGTTCAACAACCCCGAGGTCGAACTGCTGCCGGACTGCGTCACGTTGGGGCTCGTGTCGTAACTGCCGTTCTTCCCCGGACTGTACTTCAGGTCGGAAGAGTAGCTGGTGCTCAGGTAGCTGCTTTTCTCCGGGTAGCGAATGCCGTTTGATTTGCCATCAGACGAAGCGAAGAAGTCCTGGTCGTAAGACATGGTCTTGCTGTTCAGCGTCGCGTACTTGGACGTGTCGCTACCGTAAGAGTCGAAGAAAGACTTCACCTCCTTCGTGGGGCCAATGGTGTTGAACTTGTCCGAGTAGCTCATCTCTCCGGGCGTGTAGCTCATGTAGGCCCCCGTCAGAAACGGGTTCGTGCTGGCGTAGGTCGGCGGTTGAGAGTAGCTGCCCGCCTGAGAGTAGTTAGACGGCTGGGAGTAGCTAGACGGCTGAGAGTAGCTAGACGGCTGAGAGTAGCTGGAAGGCTGGGAGTAGCTAGCCGCCTGCGAGTAGTTAGACGGCTGAGAGTAGTTGGTCGGCTGGGAGTAGCTGGCAGCCTGGGAATAGCTGGGCGACTGCGAGTAGCTCCAGCCGTAGCTAGTCGTCACGGCCGTGCTCTGCAGTCCGGTCAGGGCGGCGAAGGAGGGGCTGGTGCCTCCGAGGGTGACGTTCAGTCCCGCCGAGCTGGCCTGCATCGCCGGCGAACTGGCCCTGGACGCTTGGAGTACCGAAGGGGATGCCCTGCTGAGGCTGGTCATGGAGGGGGAGTTCCGGGGGCCTGGCGAGGCCGCGCTGGTGACGGACGGCGAGTGCCTCACGCCTGGCGAGCTAATGGTGATGGACTGCGAGGAGCGCAGCATCGTCTGCGAGGAGGGGGAGGCGCGGATGGCTGGAGATGTAACGCGGCTGGGCAGGCAGTGTTTAACGGATTCCGAGCCCGATTGAGAGTCGCTACTGCTGCTTGGCGAACCTGGCGAACAGACTATCACTTGGCGTGGGCGCAGAGCTCCTGCCGACGAGGATGCCGCTGGGGGTCCTACCCGAGGCGACAGCGGACGGTAGGGACCTTTGCTTGCTGATGATTGGCCCTGGAAAATTGATAACGGTGAGGAGCTTTATGGTTACGGTCGGTTGTAGTGTGTTGTTTGGTCAGGTTGAACGAAAAACCTGGAGTGCCGTATAGAAATGACCACAAGTAATATTGTTTCATCAACACCGCTCATTATTTCATATGCAGTCATTCAATTGCCTAATTTTTTTACATCTACAATAATGGCTGTGTGATACAACTACAACCACCGCTAGTAAAAGTGTAACGTACATAATAATGGACTTATATTCTAAAACCAAGTGATCACATTTTGGTTTGGTGTAGGAATAACACTCCATTGTATTCAGTACAACACCAAAGGTGCAAACAGTGCAGTGCAAATATCAATGATTGGTGACATAAACATCGAAAAAAAATGTTCCTTCAATAATCTAACCTTCATTTTTATACGATTGTAGTAAGTGAAATTTTACAGTGACTCGTTATTATGCATTCTCACACTATCATTTTTATTGGATTCCATCGTGAAACAATCTTCCAGTCCATGATACGACCACTGAGTAAATGGTACCCTCTTCAAGTCTATTTATGCATAGAGCATAAGGTCACGTTCAAGATGCAATTTGTCGAACTGTTTATGGCTGCCCCAAAGTCTGATTTAAGGTAAGCGATAGATTTCAACATCATCAATAATATTGATTTGTAATGCGGGATGAGTTTGTTACATTTTGAAATTGTTCCAAGTTTATTTACAACTAGAGACATCAACCTCAAGTTGCAGACTTCAGTCTCCCCTGTACACGTTCATCCATTATAAAGAAACTTTGCATTTCACTAAAACAGGCTGTTGTGATTTTAGGCGCACACATTAGTCAGAAATTTAGAGTGCAGTCAACCTACATCTTCACATCGTGCAATGTGGGTAGTCTAATTGTTCGTTCATGGGCTCGCTCAATGGCAAAGTGATTTCATATGATCGTTTCTCAATGATTTCTAGATCTAGCTCATTGGAACTGAAACTGTAGGGGGAAATGAATGCATGACCTAGTAGGTTTCTCACAGACAGACTTTCTCATATATTTCAGATGCCATACCACTGAACAAACAGTGTGAGATTTTTTTATTCTGCCATTCTGCCTAATATATATGTTTTGGTCTGTATTTTTTGTGGTTGTTTCTATAATTGACTAAATTCTTATCTTATATCAATATAGCATTGATATCTTCAAATAGCAAATGGTGACGAGTGAATACTCTGAATTCTTATTTCAATACGGATACAAAAGGTCATAAACTAACATATTCGCTAGTGCTAACATCTCTAAAATACCTGTCCGATGTGAAGTGTAGAGGTGAGGTGTTCAGTAAAAGGCCCACGATATGAATTATATGTTGCATTTTGAAAGAACTTAATAGTAAGCAAACTCAGTGTTTGCATGATTAAGTTAGAGATCATGCTTAATGTCTAGAAAGTGACCTGAGTACTCAAAAATGATGTGCATTGATAGAATAATAGTTCTTCAATTGCATCATATAATCGACACTGAAATACGTAGAAACTTCCAGTGATCCAAACAAAAATGTACTTGGCAATAATCCAAGTCAGCGGAAACAATCTTACTCGTGAATTTCACGACTTTTTTAGTGTTACTGATTTGGGATGACACAACAAAAAAAAATCGAAAAAAATCTGATCCATGAACAAATCATTTATTGAACTAAAACCTGTTCGAATGTTTTAGAATAAAATATTTAAACGTAAGTTCTGCAGACAGTTTTGAAAATCTAATATCTGGTACCATTTTTATCAATGTATGATTTTTAGAAATTATAATTATTATATTTTTTATTATTTTCAAATGTCTTCACCAAATATCTAAGTTTGCTCGCATGCAGCGGCGTCACCAATTAAATTCCAATAATGTTGAATAATTATTCAATGTGAGCTATTTATAACATATTTTTATCATGTGATAAGGTATATTCATTCATTTGCGTATGATTTCGAACTGTATGCAAATTAAACTAGTGTAGATCACGAGGTAAGATCTCACCGTACTCCACTCAATAAGATAGTGCATCAAAACAATCTGTGTTCCCTGATCACTACCGTTCAATGGTATGCTTGGTACAAGGGTTTCAAACAATAGAAGTTCAGTTTGTTTTAACTTCATTACAGCGCATTCTCGTAGCCAAGGACCCCAAGTTGGCAATGCATCACGCATAAAGACTCCACGAAAATGCGTCATTATCAGTTGATAGGCACATTCTTGAATTTCCCAATCATATAATGCTCTAGGAGGTAGTAGCTTCAGTAGGATTTTTTTTCAATTAGACCTCGTACTTTGCGTTGATCTTTCTGTTTCTTCAAGAACAGTTGAACCCTCTAGGTATTTTTCGCAGGTACAAATTCAGACCACAAATGCTACATTGATTTACTTGTTGATTTACTTCTTTTACATTTTTTGCATCTATTACAGTTTTTGCAATGGCGTTCACTCCACTTGCCAATAAACCCAAAGCTGAAAGGACAGCAAATATAGGCATGAGTGGTAGGATTAAAATTTAATGGAATTACCGTCGACCTCCAGCTTGACTCAATGTCAGCTTAGCAGTTCGCAAAAATCTATACCAACTGAATAATACTATATACAGGGTGTTTCTTAAGTACGTGTAGAAAATTTAGGAGCGTATTGCTGACATCAAAATAAGAAGAAAAGTTTCTATAAACATATGTCCACAAGTTATTCGTTTCTGAGATACAGAGTGTCAAATTTGAATTCTTGTTTTTAGTTTTGGTGAATAATTTCAAAATAATTTTGATATTTGGGTAAAGTTTGGTATCTGAGAATATTTATTATTTAGTTTGTGTAAAAATATGTTCTTGATAGAGGTCACTGCGAGCAACTGCGAGTTATTCAGATTTGAAATAATCGATGCAAGTGATTTTGAATGACAAGATTATTTAATTCAAAATACATTCAATTAGAAATTAGTTTTTTCACAATTAACACAAAATTTGATTTTGTCATTGAAAAATCATCCCAGATACCAAACTTTACTCGAATATCACAAATATTTTGGCATTTATTCACAAAAAAACAAATATAATAATTAAACTTTGACACTCTGTATCTTAGAAACGAATAACTTGCGGACATGTGTTTATGGGAACTTTTTTTCTTATTTCGACGTCAGCAATAAGCTCTTGAAGTTTCTACACGTAGTCAAGAAACACCCTGTATATATATATATATATTGTTTTTGATTTAATCTTGAGACATTAAAATGAAACAATACAAACTACGAATCGTTCAAAGTTGTATGCTTGTCAAATTTAAATTCTTGGAATACGCGACATATGTAGCGATCTTTCCAATGCGCGAGTGGTTTAATCACCTCTCCGAGCTTGTCCCGGGCTGTCTGGGAATTTTTCTCATAAGCTTTATGTCTTACGCAATTTCCAGTTAGATCTACAACAACAACAAATATGGAAGGTTTGGAAACTGCACATTATAAAGAAATAATGTAAATATTAACACCAAACTTAATGATTCCTTCATGATTTCTATCAATTCCTGATTGGCTATACAGTATAACTAAGTGATAATGTTATGTAATCAATGTGTTTTTTTACGTTAGCTTCATTGATAGGAGTATTGAAAATATAACTTCACAACCATTTGGTGTTTTTGATGGATGAGGTGTTTTTCTCACTACTTGGTCATTTCTCACTACTGTAGTAAGAATTGACAGCACCGTACACGTTATAATGAAAAATCTGTTAAAATTTTTGCTATTTAGGTGTTGATGGTTTTAGTTGGAGTTGGCTCGGAAACCCACAAAAGTACACCAAAAATATTTTTACTGTGGATATTATTATGAATGATATAATAAAAATTGAAAAATTAAATTATGATTTTGTTTTATTCAATTTCTGCTAATTTGATAAGAATTATAACCTTTGAAAAATTCCACACATCTGCAATCGGAATTGTGAAAAAGCATACGTTGGAAAAACGTTCTTGAATACCTCCTTCGATCAAAGATATCAATTTCCAATGCACATAATTTATTTGAAAATAATAAATACAAAATAAGAATATAACTAAATATGCGATTTAGTGCCTTCCTCCTCATAAAAGAGAACAACGGCCTCTCCGCTCACAAGCAATTTAGATGTAATTGAGGACACTCGTGAATCATCATACTCGTGCCACGAAAAAGCATAAGGATGTCTAACAGTGAGCTGTGTAGTGTCTGCTATTGGTTGTCCCACTATGATTACACAATGTGTACAGACTGTAGCGACATGGATGCACGTTATTCGCTGCGTACTTACTCATGTCCAATTCTTCTAAGGGAAAATCAATGGTGAAATTCAATTTTTCTCGGAATCTTTCTATAGATTTCTAGAATTTCTAGAATTTATGAATTTATGAACTTCCTTCTTTTGTTGCACTTCGCACTTATCGGCTTCTCGTCTCCATCCTAAGTTTCTTCCTCTGTGAATGAATCTAGTGTGATAGTCCTAGTTGGCCTATTCTTTGAGTTACTGGTAGGGGAAGGTCCCAGAATGGATCGAAGGAAACTGAACAGTGACCACAATAAGTACATTTCAGTGTGGATTTCAGCTGACCAACGGAGTTATCTACCATTTTAGAGTTTTCCATCCATGAGTATCGTGACCATGACTCCTGCGCCTTCTCGCTGTCACTCAACCTTTCGTCTACCTCCGCCATAATGATTATTGGCTTCTCCGTTATTCTATTCACGTCTTCATGTAGACCATCCAAAACGTATCGTAAGAACTCTTGAGCATCTTGCTGGGCATAACTGATAAAACGAGATGCGAATTTTTTAATTTGCCCTCTCAAGGGTGCTGTATTTACAACTCGATCTGACGAATCTTCCGACCATAGTTCCTTGATTACCTTTGCAAATGCTTTGATTAAAGCTCCCTGCATACTGGATATATTTGTGTTTATATCTCTCGTATAGGCGTCTCCTTTTAAATACTCTAATAACCATCTGGTGTTTGACAAACACTGGATAACACTGTTCATGAAACAGGTGTTACCAATATTTCTCAAACCATTGAGACACAGATTTTTGACAGTATTATGTACAACTGGCCTCATGATGTTGAAGCTGCGATCGCCACTAACATTGTTTTCTGAGTAGTCTCTAAAGTGGTGATTGTTCCTATCCCTAGAGCGGCGTGGAATTGTTCTCGACTCAAGACTGCTGGATATTGAGTTGGATAGAGATATTGTGGAAGTTGTGGCTAGTGATATTCAAGCAGTTTGGGCTGCAAACGTCTCTACTTCCTGCTATCAAGTAGTCTCTGAGTTTTTGGTTGATTTTGCTTCCGATATGGTGGGGTGAGGAACTCAAGTTATCATTGCTACGTATTGGATCGGATGAAGATACGGAAAAATGTATTGGTTTCGGAAATCCGCTGGTTGAAGAATTCTTGAATTTATTGTGGGGCTTCATGAATAACTTTTTAAAATTGGAAATTGAAATTTAAATGGTGACGCCGCTGCATGCAAGCAGTCTTAGATATTTGGTAAGGACATAAAAACCTGTTATAATCATAACTTTGAAAAAGCATACATTAAAAAAACGTTGCTAAAAATGTGTCACAACCGGCCGGTCTGTTAGGATACAAGCAAATGAAGTACACCTTCCAAAGTTCCTACGTACTTCTTGCCGAAGCCCCGTCGTGCGAATCCCCATACTTACTAGTATCTGGTGTGATGGGCCCTGTGGCTGTGGGCCGCGCGGGCCCGAGGCTGCTGAGCGAGGAGGAGGAGGAAACGGAGCCGCTGAGAGCCGAGACGGCTCGTTGCGCGACGCCTGCGCCGCCTGCGGCGCCTGCGCCCCCTGAGGACACGCACTGCGACTGTCTCCACGCGGCCCGGCTGGCCTGCCGCGACGACCTGTCTGGAAAGGCCCCCTCTAAATACCAACAACACCCCCACACATCGATGCTAACTACAGTTACGCCTATGATACCTAGCCGTGGCCGACACTGGGGCGACATAAGGTGCGTGTCGGCGGTGAAGAGTGCCGGTGGGAATATAGCGACCGGATGTGGCGGACTGTTATCCGGAAACGCGCGAGCACCTGAACAGTGGCGTACACTTGACTTTTCATCAATTCCAAATCAAATGTGAAAATCCGCTGATACAGTGACTTCCAAATAGATCGCATCCAGCGAGATATATTTTTCAACTCAAGATTTTGATGAAATCCAACCTCAACATTAATAATAATAACGTTCATCCATAATTCAATGTCGTAAAGTTTACAAGTTTAAAATAAATGTCCACTTCTTAGTGAATATTATTATCAAAGTGAACACTGTTTTTTTTTTTGTGAAGAAACAATTATGGAATTGTAACAGGGTATATTTGGTCGATTATTATGATTTCCATCCGTCCTTTCTAGCTTTTTCTGGAAAATCGCTTACGTATTTCATAAAAGGTTTTGAAATATCCATCATGACTTCCAGAATCAGGATCATCATGATATAAGACTAAAATTTCGTTTTTCATATCTTTCGTTTTCACAAAATACCTTCCATTTTTTCTAAATTTTCAATGTTTAAATTATACCAAAAGATTTGAGATATATTTTCAGGTGTTTCTTTGCATAATCGAGATATTGCATCAGCATCTTCCTATTCTCGTCCGGATTTATGAATAACTTCCATGTCAAAACTACGTAGAAAAATGTTCCATCTTGCTAGAATATTCCTCAGGTTTCCGGTTGTCAATAAATGTGTTAAAGCCCTATGCTCTGTATGAACCTTAAATTGTTTACCTTTTAGATAGGTTCTGAAAAATACTACGGCTTTTACTACCGCTAGGCATTCCTTCTCAGTGACAGAATAATTTTGTTCACTTTTGGAAAAAGTATAGGAATAGTATGAATTAACTCTCAGCTGAAGATTTTTACTTTTCGATATGTCTCTCTGATAAAATATTGCACCACAACCATAATGCGAGGAGTCATTTCATAATTCATAGTCCAACCTTGGGTCTAGAATACGAAGAATTGGTTCAGATGTTATAACTCCTATCAACTTCTTAAAAGCATTTTCACAATCATCAATCCATATGAATGGTTTATTTTTACATTTCAAATCATCTAAAGGGTGGACAATTTTTCCATAATCTTTAATGAAATTTCTAAAGTGATTTATTAGCCCAGTGAAGCATTGCAACGATTTCAGATTGTAAGGTCTCTTCTTGTACTTTACTTTCTCAACTATTTCACTTTTCATCTTCTTCACATCTCCATCTATTTCTCTTCCAAGAAAAATGACTTTTGGAACACAAATCAAACATTTTTTCAGGTTGATTTTCATATTGTTTTCATTTATTTTTTTCAAAATGTTTTCAAATAGATCTTCACATTCTTCATATGTATATCCGCACATGATATCATCGATCAATACCTCTGTATTTTTATTCAGTAAATCTCCAAGTATATCCTGCATCACACGTTGCACTAGTAAAGCGTCTTAGTGACGATACCAGTCCTATAATTGAATTTGATCAATGGTACTTTGTGATGGGGCAGTAATGTGCTTCAAAAAGTTGGCTGATGGCATACGGGTACAACTTGAAAATCGTTGACTTTTTCGATAATAAAATGTATCTTTTTTTGTATAGAAAATATTGACAATTAAAAAAGAAGACAAATTCTATATTAACTCAGAGGCGTTAAAAATGGGGAGATACGCATAGAGCATCTGCCGCAAGTCCCACTTTGAAAAACGTGAAATGAAGTTGAACTTCAGGGACACTCTGTATTATTATGGATGATATATATAAAATGAAATCGAAAAAGTACGTCACTAGTCCTGGTGCTCTTGTTATTCAGGAAATTCAGTCTGCTTCTTCAGCCGCTATATACACATCGGTGTGAACAGTGATAGTGCAGAGAAAAGATTATGAGTAAGTCTGTGGAATATACCTTGGACCAAAATAAAGGCAATAAGAAACTAAAAGAGAAACAGTAATGATAATTATTAAATACAGGTTGTTTGGGGTTAGGCCGTCTTAAAGAAAAACCGGTATTTTTCAACAGACCAACGGTTCGGCAGTGTATTTTGTCATCCTCAGGGCTCTAAAATATGAAATTATTGACAATAGTTACATGTAGGTAAATATTAAATTACGGAAAAATTCCTTTTGAATTTTTCTATATAAAATAACGTGCAAACGTTTGTGTTAGAAATATACCAATAATACCAGTCAACTTTAGAAACCAGCCTGGAGAAATAATCTTAATATTTAGTAGGTAGACTTACGTGAAACGCACTCAGTGCTTTAAAGTATAGAATTATTGAAAATTATTATATGTATAATTAGGAAAACATCCACTTGAATTTCTCAATATAAAATAACTTGTAAATAAAAATTTGTGTCAGAAATATACTCACCAACAAAACCAGCCAAATTCACAAACCAGTCTGGATAAATAATTTTAATATATATCTAGAAGACTTATGTGAAGGGTTTTGTTTCGTCAGAATAAAGTATAACACTCAACATAAGAATAATAAAATTAGGAACTAGACACGACATAAAATTGAACAGAAGTATCCTCAAAATTGGAAAATATCATCGAGCATTACGAAGCAAACTTCGGAAGACTACTGAAATAAAGATGGGTTGGGTGTATTTTTTGTGAATATAAAAAGCTAAATGATACGTTTCTACCATTTTTCCAGGCAGAGTATATCTCTGACACAAACGTTTACACGTTGTTTTATATTACTTTTGTTCCATGAAATGCAATGGTATTACCTATCGCTTGAGATTCATTCTAATTAAAGTGGCTAAGGTACATTCCAAAGAGAAAAATTAGCTTTGCTACAAGCTTTGATCAAACAAAAACGTATATATCAATAATTGAAATTCAGAAGTAGGATCATCCTACTTCTAAAGAAATCATTTCAATGATTGTTTTCTAAACATGACATATTAATGAATTGATGTGCTGTGGGTGTTGTGATTGTAGAATAATTCATTGTTGGAATAGTCGATGCATCAACACTGCTTCAACAGCCTTCAACAGTGAACTATTCTATAGCGTTATCTACAATCTACTCAGCTATTCGTGTCTAGTTACTGTACCAAGTTCGTTGGAAAGTCGCAGAAATAGATGAGATGATCACAGGTTGTAGATGTCTATTACTGATCAAGCAAGAGAGAATGCTGAAAGCAAGCATAGCTCATTCAAGCGTATCTTGAATTTTCATCAATACCATTTGGACTAAGATAAGATAAGCACCTTCTACCTTTCATAGGATCATGGATACATCCGACTGAGGCTAGATTGTTGCCAAAAATGTTATTTTTCCAAAGAAACTGTAATCTTCGATCCTACATAGGATCGAATTGATCTACTGAACTTTAAATTAAATAATATTTTTCACGTCAAGGTGTCATCTGCGTGGAACAGCGTTACTTTCAAGAGGTACAATTGACTCGCTTTCAGCAATCTCTCAAAATCTAGACACCGTGATCTAAACTATAAAGGAGGCGCTTGTAGACAACTACACATTACCTGAGTGATGGGGCTTTTGCGTCGGTCCAGAAGTGGATGAGTGCTCGGTATCTGGCTCTGGCGTTGGCTGTGGCGTGGGCACTGGCCAAATTTGCAGCAAATACTTGAGAACGCTAATCGGCTGTTGGTAATCTATTCCGTGGTGGTGCTTCGCAGCTGCGGACTGTGCCATAGAGTCGCTAGTTTGAAGCATCAGAGGGGGAGCGAGTGCCGTTGCCAGATTTTGGGCAGACATTTTGTTGCGATCCGACGCGGAGACGACGAGTGCCAAGTGGTCCATGAGGAAAATGAGAGTTTCCTGTAAAAACAGGAAGAATGTAAACTTAAACTTTCAATGCGGGAGGGGAGGCACAAAGGGTAATTAGCATCCCTTTCCCCTAGTCCCCAATCCTAAGATTATCCTATAACAAGTAATTTATAACAGCCGCCTAACAGAATTAAAAATAAATTAAAAAATAATCCAATAGGCACAGGTATAGACAACACACCGTACAAAAAAATCCAGCATGCACAAATCTGGAGTCCGAATAGGACAAAATTTTATTAGGCACAAATCTGGCTGCCGAGTTGGGCAAAATGTATGGACAATACATAAATGTATGGACAATACATAAATTCAATAATTCAAATATGGATAAATTCAATAATAATAAATATGGATGCCGTGCTGGATTAAAAATTAACTTTTCACCAACAAGTTTTCTAAATTTTTGAAAAGTCTGTTTTCATTATTGAATGAATTTTTTCAAAATCATGTCAAATCTTTCAATGGTGGTATACATTAGTGATGTATCAATTTGTCAAAATGTGATCAAGAATACTTATACAATTATTTTGTTTTCTAGTATAAGAATTTGCGTTAATGTCATTCATAATTTGAAAATGTATTGATTTCTTTAATATTTTTATACTTTATAACATCACTCGCGTCTTTTAATATACTTGAATTCAAATCTCCTATCGAAATTAATTTTTGTTTCAATTTATTGTAGAAATTCATCAATTCATCAATTTTCGAATGTGGAGGTATGTGAGCAATTACTTTTATTTTAGTTTTTAATTGACAAGTATCAATTTTAATTGTATTATATTCCTTGTTTACATTTTTTACAATTTTCTGATATTTGAATCCTTTTCTCAAATATATTGCTACACTTACCCCCTATCTATCTTCATGGCAATGATGAATACTCGAAAAGATAGGGATATTATTATGAGCACTTTAATTTGATTGACATAAGTATGAATTTGTTTACATTTGTTCAATACAATTTCTACCTCGTTTAATTTTTTTAACAAACTTCGTATACTCATTTAAAGAATATTGAATTTATTCTGTTTTGCAAGGTTGGTTGTGATCAATCTATTCATAACTTGTTCTTTCTTCAGCTAAAGCATTTTTTTTCCGGAAAATTGAACATTTTTCA